>OX454525.1:78062280-80562280 GCA_949715645.1 Portevinia maculata
CCCCTCTAATTGTGGGACCTATTCGTAAACAAGACAGTGGCGTTACCAATAAAGAAATAAAAGGGAAAATAGACCCAGCGAGTTTGTTGGTTAAAATTGATAGCGTTTCCAATAGAAAAGATGGAGCTATTGTTATTAAATGCGAAAATGAGGAATCAGTAGGAAAAATCAAAAAGGAAATTAAGGAAAAGTGTGGTGAAAAACATAAAATTAAAATGCCTACCTACACCGGTAGATCCGAAAATTGTGGCTAACGGCATTGATATCAAAAACCAGGGAGAAAATTTAATTGATGTTATTAAAAACCAAAATAATTTAAATGGTGATATGAAAGTGGTTAAATTTGGTAAAAATCCCAAGAACAAACATAAATATAATGCAATAATTGAAGTCCATAAAGATATCGATTGAAACAACTGAGTGCCATTTCAACATAGGATGGAATAAATGTTCAGTGTTCAATAAATGAATTTTTGAAAGATGTTTAAGTCCGCACAAATGAAATTCAGTGCCCGAAGTGAAGTGGTAATCATAATGGTGAGGAGTGTAGGGTGATGTGAGGATGATTTGACACGTTAACAAACGTTGCAAAATACGAGTATCTCAAAATCCAAATACAAAATTTGTCTTTAAATTTATATTAAATTTTTAAAGCTTTAAAACTAAACAACAAAAATAGCTTTAACAAAATATAAATAGCTACTCTTCATAAATAAACTTGCGGAACTGCTATTTTTTGTCGTAAATGTCTTTAATAGCATTTTCAACATTTATTTCGTCGATGTTGCGGTTAGGATTTTTTCTTTTATAAATGTTGGCATGTTTAATATTCTAAACAAAGAGTGCCTAAAAGGTTGTTTTACTATAAGATATTCTCATTGACTTAAGAAGGAGGATTTGACATTCTGTCAATTGCTCCTACAAAACAATTGTCAAAACCTCCTTTCAATCTACTTTTGGAAAAAATTCAAAAAAACACTTGTAAAAGCCCGCAGAAAAATTGTTTTTCTACCTAGGTATAAGTTTTAGTCAAATGCAGGTGCACCCCAATATTGCAATTTAAGTATCAAAATCTTAAAATTAAAGAAATTGCACTTGGATTACTTACCTGCCATCAAAAATTACATCAACCGGCTAAAAAAAAATAAAAAAAACACATCCACTTCACAGAGCTTCAAAGACACACTGATCAGTTATTTACCACTCACACCCATCGTAACTAACTTCATTTGTTCATCATTTAAAGCGCTGCTAAATCAATAGTTTTCAAGAAAAGTACAAAAGTCAATTCCTCCTCCCTGTCAAATCATCCCGACCTTACCCTACTAGTGAGAAACCCAAATGCACCAATTGTTTAAAAGCAAAAGAGCATCTTACCAAAGAAGACTGGATCAGGGAAAGAATTGCATATCAGCAATCAAATAAAGTTAAATGAAATACACAAAGTGAGTGGTATTGTAGACAGTGAAATAAAATCACAAAATATTGCAAACCATTAAGATGTGATAGCTTATCAAGCAGGACGGGAGGTGTTGTTACTCGTATATAAAGGGTCTTTCACTAAGGACAACTTCTTTTTTAAATAAAATCGAAATTACTTGAGATATCCCAAAAAAAAGTATAGGCTTGAATTACTATCGAAACATTTATGAATGGAATCCGACTTCGTTCATATGTCCCCACGGGAACTTATTCAGTGGTCGATACGTCGAACTCAATTTTCGATGACTCGCCGCACACTTCGACCGATACGGCCGCTATTTCTCGTTCAATATTGGCTCTAAGCTCCTTTAACGTCGCTGGCTTGTTGGCATAGACCAATGATTTAATATAACCCCATAAAAAAAGTCTAGAGGCGTTAAATCTTGTTGGAAGCACATATTACTGATGTCCAATTAATGCAATTGCTCAAAGAAATAACGTTCCAACATGTCTCTGTAGCGAATACCAATTACCGTAACGTGACGGTCATTTTCATCGAAGAAAAAAAACGGCACAATGACGCCACCGGCATCAAAACCACACCAAACAGTGACTTTTTGCGGATGAAGTGCTATTTCATGAAGCACATGAGGGTTCTCACCTGTCCAGTAACGCATATTTTCCTTATTCTTCGCATATTTCCTTATTTTCCTTATTCTTCATTTTCATCATGTCCAGAGAACGTACGTCGCTTCATATGATTAAGTGGCTTTAGTTCTTGAGTCAGCTTGATCTTGTAAGGGTGTTGGCCCAATTCTTGAGAACGCCGTGAAATTTACTGATTTGGCTGGTTTGCGACGGCAGCAACATTCTCCATACTTCGGGCAAAACGTAGTCTCACTGGTACGGTAACATCAAGCAGCGAATATTCTGACTCAAATTGTAAGGTAAGAAGATTTTTTTATTAGCGGGTGACGTTAACATAAATTGGTTAAATACTAGTATTTATAAATATGAATATATGTAAACAAATTGTTTATGACTACACAAGAATAACAAAGGATACAAAAACTATTATTGGCTATATTATAAAGAATATAAATAGCCGCTAGGCTTATGTCGATAACAATTTTAAAGTTAGTGATCATGAAACGTTGGTGATAAAAACGAAACAAAGAACGATCTGTGATAATTAAAGCCGTGATATTAAATTATTTAAATACATTAAATATAGCCTTTTAAAAGAATTTAGAAAATAGTGCAATAGTTGGGTTAAATTATTTATTAAATAAAGATCAGATACATAATAAATTCGAAGCGACATTTACTAGAACCATAAATCAATTTGTTAAAAGTTAAATATAAATGTTGACACTAAAAATAATTGGTTTAATCTATATCTATGACACCTGAAACAAAGCAAAATAAACAGTTATTTCAAAGCTTTATACTCAGGTCAACATGAAGATTGGCTTAGTTATAGTGCAATTAGAAATGAGTACAAGGGTGAATTAATTAAGCAAAGTCAGATTATATTGAAATAAAATTCACAGTGCAACTAATCAAAAATAATTGTGAGAAGTATTAAAATCCCTTGTCCTGAAGGAAGACAATACGAAAACAAAAATGGTTGAATTAAATCAAAAGGTTTTTGTAAAAGATAAATATATAGCTAATCAGTTTAAAACTTTTTTTTATAAAGAGCATTAAAGCAGTCAATATCTTACATCCCTTTTGTGAATGAATGTGACCGGATACATTTTAATTGTAAACTCAAGCTTTTAAACCACTTAATTGAACTATGGAAAGTGATATATCTGCTCCTCAATAAAAATGATTTTAACTATGTTAGTAAACACATTATAAAAGACTGCGTTATGCTAGTAGGCCCTATACTTTTAAAAATAGTTAACTTCTCCCTTAGTAGCGGTGAATTTCCGAATACGTGGGAAACTTCGTTAATTGTCCCAGTGCAAGCAATTAATAACCCCATTAAATGTGAAGACTCTAGACCAATAATTAATATGCTTTCAATATCTGAAAAAAATGATAGAAAAAGTTGTACACATTCAATTTGAAAA
Source organism: Portevinia maculata (assembly GCA_949715645.1). Lineage (NCBI taxonomy): Eukaryota > Metazoa > Arthropoda > Insecta > Diptera > Syrphidae > Portevinia > Portevinia maculata. The sequence continues at coordinate 78,065,784 of OX454525.1, forward strand.
ATTTCTTGAAGAGAATTATATTTTTGCTAAAAATAAATCTGGATTCAGAAAAAACACTCATGTGAATCTGCATCAAATCTCGTGATTGCAAAATGGAAAGAAACAATGCATGACAAACAAAATATCGCTTTAGTGTTCCTACATCTTCAAAGCGGTTTTGAAAAGGTTGATAGAAGTATCTTACTGCAGAAGTTGGAGACCTATGGCGTACGTAACGTGGAATGTAAATAGTTTAGCTCATATCTTACTGGTTTAACAATATTTTTTTTTTTTGTGAAAAAGAAGGAAATCCAAATCCCAGAGCACTCAGACTCGGTAACGGTCCATTGTACTACCAGGCAGAAATCCTCCTTTTGGTGTAGAGGCATGTGATTGGGTGGCGTATGTTGTTGTTCCCCATGGGGATTGAACCTGCACCGCACGGGTCACAAGCCAACACACTAACCTCTACACCGTCGCCACCCATTTCAATATAGTATCGGAGCCAACAGATGTTAACTTGGAAGTGCCACAAGGTACTATTCTAGGAGCTTTACTGTTCCTACTATACATAAACGACATTCAAAAATGCGTAAAAAAATGGTGAACTTATATTATTTGCTGACGATAGATTGCTATTTTTGAGTACTTTAATGTTGATATATGTAAAGTAAAATTAGCTGAAGACGTTAGAAATATTGAAGCATTTCTTGAGATGAACAAATTAAAATTAAACGAAAAGAAAACCAAAGTTATGTTTATTATTACACTAAACAGTTTGAAAACTTTGAAGTAGTTGAAGAAATAAAATAAATAGGTGCAAAAATTGACAATAAACTTAGCTTTAAGTCCCATTTCGATTACGTTATAAGCTAGATTGCAAACAAATTAGGATTTTTAAGAAGAATCAGAAAAAAATAAGAATAAGGCGATGAGGTAGGTGCATTTTAAAATGTGATAGATATATTCATATCAACTACATGTTAGAATCATTAAAATGGCTAAGTGTAAACCAAAGAAATGTTTTGTTAGTCCTTGTTTATATTTAAGAATTAAAAATAATCTATTGCCTAAATAAGAAATAAATTATCAATTGGAGCAGATACCCAGCCGCACGGCCTAGGAACTAATGTGTAATTTTAATTTACAAATTTTAAGAAGCAATAGAACTAAAAATATTTTATAAGAGATGAAAAATGTTCTATGAAAATCATCCGTATAAATTTAAGTCAATAATAATAGTTAAAGCTTGTAATTTAATTTAAATATAATGTTAAAAATAGCGGTAAAACTACCTAAATAAATATAAATCAATCAATCAATGTAGCAATTGGAATGCCTGAGGGACTTCTATCAGGTAGAAAGGGCAGTATGGTTCCATGCTTGGCGAGTTCATAAGCACTATAATGGGGGATGGTGACATTTTGATTCAAAACGTCGCTGATGGGTGTGGTAAATTATGTTGGAGGGGAGGATTCAGATTTTTTTTTTAGAATAGAGGCCGATTTCATTTTCGGCCCACTGGAAGTTTGCTTTGAGGCGGAAAGCCGCAATAGCAGCCGTTTGCCGATTGCCGTTTACTTACCAAGGGGTGTCAGGTGAAACAGAATGTCTATTGATTCTTCTATTTTTCCACAAAAGCGTCTCCAGGACGAGCGTTGGGCTTGCCTCAGATCTTTTTTGTAAGCCTTAAGAGATGCTTTGCAGGAAGTCCAGCCGATTTCAGCTTTTGTGAACTTGGCTTGGTTGAACAGTTTCCTACAATTCCTTCTAAGTTGGACTAAATCTGTGGTCCACCAATACGGCTTTTTTTTGCTCTCCGTCGGATAAGCGGGCAGAAGGAAGTCAGTCCTGTTGAAAGCCAGGGTGAGTTCTTTCATGTCAATCTCGATGGTGTTAAAGGGGGGTGGGGGGGGGGGGGGTAGTAGTTCAGCGCTCACTGAGTGTTTGAGTATTTCTCTGCACTTGTGCCAAATGTTTTTCTATGATTTCTAAAATCTTGTGATTGATTGAATCGGAGCAAAAGTTATATCTAAAACTTCTTGTCTATTTTTAGTTATGATGGTAGGTTCGCTACCTGAGTTACACACGATGAGGCTAGTACTATGTAATCAAAAAGAGAATCATGGGCCAGATAGCTAGCCAATAGGTGCCACAGGAAGTCTCCAGTCTTTCCACGGTTGTATTTCGATCGCTGAAATTAGGGAGTACAAATAGATGTAGGCTACTTGTTACAAATATGCAAGTTCTAGGTTTACTTTATTCTGTTGCATACAGTATTTTGTACCCAAGAGTCCTGAGTCCTCAAACCAGGTTTTTAACAATCCATGGCTCTTGGATAAGGACGACACCTTCTCAATCTTTAGAAAGACCGATAAGAAGGGAGGGCGAGGCCTTTTTGGAGTGCTGGAGGTTAACCTGCACTAATGGCAATCAGTCAGAAAATCCTTCACCATGGTGTTATTTAGGTCTTCCGATTCAGAAGATAAGCCCAGGTGCTCGTCCTCACCCAAAGAACCTTGTTGAGTGGGATCAGCTTTATTGGGGTCATCATCTTCCATATATGGAAGGCGATTGATGCTCCAGGGTTAGAGCTGTCAAGTCCAGAGTCTGAGGAGTGAGATAGCGGTTTAGTTGCGCCCAAATGTTCCTTCTTATGTACAGAGAAGGTAACTTTATCCAAGCCAAACTAATTCGCGCTGTTGGTTTTCGCCAAGGAGCAAGGGATTCTTTGTTGATCACAACTACAGCGGATCTGAAGGATCCCCTTTGCTGTTCCAGCTTCGCAACTTTCCAGTCGTGAGTCGGTAGTGAGGGATTGCCGAGTTTAATGACTCCTTAATTCCTTATAGCATGCCCTCGAGGGAGTGCGTTATCGCGGACATCCTCTTCGAGACGTACTCGGGTTATTTGTGGGTATGGGGGAATTCTTTTTCGAATGACTAGCAACGGAAGGGCCATGTTGTGCCCCAACCGACAGCTAGGAAGATATTTGCAGGACCTGTACCAGTAGACAGCATGGTCTCCGTGCTGCCGTGCGGTTTTGAAGAGGTACCGGTTGTATTTTTTTTGTTGTTTTTTGGATTGTTATGTTTTTGTTTTTTGTTTGTTTAGAGTTCATATTAAATCCCACTAGTAGCGGAAAAAGGAAAACCGCCTGCACAGAGATCCGCAATATGCAGGTAAGTCTAGCTAATCCGGAGGTCGCCAGGTATCCGATATTTCGTTAACGATTGAGCTAATTTTTAAACTGGGGTCTTAGTCAGGTTTGAAACCTTGAGCCCGGCCCGGGGGATTATGGAACTATGGAATGGGAGTGGTTGAGAAAGGCAGGAGAAGCGGATGGAGAGGGGGAAACGAGGGGTTCGATGGAACGGTCTTTTGTTAGTGTTTGGTCACCGCTCTTCATACAGTCTGTCTGCCATGGGTGACCCTTCTGATGACCACATTCGTCGACACCATAGCTCGTTGAATCTTTGCACTGGTTGGAAAAGAAAACCAAAATCGATATTTTCGGAATCCAGTAACGGTATCTTTTTATTGGCTTTTATGGACAACCAATGGATCTGTTATGGGTTGCGATAAGACAACGAGGAGTTTTAGAAACCTACGTACAGATGATTATGGACATGTACGAGTATGAGGGAGTAAAGACAAGAATGAGCCCCGTTGGCGTCACCGAGGACTTCGCACTCAAAGTCGGTGTACACCAGGGAAGTGTCCTAAGTCCCTTGATATTTTCTACAGTCCTTGATTATCTGCTTAAAGGAAAAGTTACGGACTCCAAGTGCTTTGCTGACGATGCAGCCATCATTAGCGAGGATCAAAAGTCCCTGCAACGAGCACTTGATGTTTGGGTGGAAGTTTTGGAGGGGAATGGGTATCGTATTAGTTCAAAAAAGACAGAATACATCTGCAGTCCTTTCTCTGATCTACTCCCACCTATTCCAGACATATATATATGAATGGAAGAGTGATTCATAAATGCGAAAAGTTTAAATACTCGGGATCTATGATCAATAGCGAAGTAAGCTGTGATGACGACATTAAGCATCGCGCGTAGGGTATGTGAAGTGGCGGAAAACTCAGCCATTTTCTGTGATCGAAAAATACCTCCTAAGCTGAAAGGAATACTCTACACCGCAGTTGTGCGCCCGGCGCACACATACGGAATACGGTTCACAATGTTGGACAGCTTACAAAAAGTATCTATGAGGAAAATTGACGGCAGCTGAGATGAAAATAGCTGGAGTAAGAAAGATTGTTCGAATAAGAAGTTCCAAGATCCGAGGAAGCCTTCACGTCAAAGAACCCATCACGAAGAAAATGGAGCACGACCGGCTCAGTTGCTACTGTCATGTTCGAAGGAGAGATCCTACGAACCCTGTCAAAAAGGCAATATCAATCAATGTTCCAAAACAAACGCAAAAGAGAAGCACGCCTAAAAACTTCTGGATCACACAAACGTAGCAACCCCAGCATTTAATGGGCCTCAGCGACGAAGTGGTTCAAAATCCTGAGGCCTGCCGGTATTTTCTGAGTTCGAACCGTTGAACCCCACAGGCAGACCAGTAGGGATGTAGTTAAGTGGGATTGTTATGATCCCACTAATCCTGATAAAGCCTCATCGTGGTTAAGATAGAGGTAAAAGACTTTGTTATCTGCGTTTAAGATCAGTTCGAAATGAAAGCCCTGTTCATCGCAAAGTATGCAGACAATCTCGTTCTTAACAATTCCTCCATACAAAGTTTTTTGCAACGCGCACTTTTCACTTTAAAGCGCGTTAGCGTCAGCGATGGAAAAAATATGAAAATATATTTCGATTTAAGAGTATTCATGGTCAGCCGTCGTATGGGAATGTTGAAGTATTCCAAGGTTTTCATGAAAACCTCCTTCGAGCTAAATCCCTTATATTAAGTTTTGTAAATTACATGGATATTTTTTAACAGATCAGTGGATACTGTAAATAATACCCATAATACCCAGCCCATCCATAGTCGGTCTCCAAGAACAAAGGTATAAACGAAAGCTCAATTTTGAAATGATCAACTATTCCAAAAATCTTCAAAATATTGATAATAACAAATAGGTTTTACTCTTGAAAGATATAATTCTACTATATCAGCATGGTTGTGTGGCCGGTAAATCCACAAATATTAATCTTGCGATCTTCTCTACTAATCTATAAAGGTGAATAACCTCGGAAATATGGTTTCGAGAGCGACATAAGTAACACTGATTTTTCTAAAACTTTTGATAGATTCTATCACTGACTCTATTCACACAGTATTTATTTCCAAGATATCGGAGTTGTGTTTCATTCTAGTTTATAAAATTGGTTCAGATCGTATCTCACTCTCAAAAAACACACACCAGAAATTCAATGAATCACATTCACAATTAAATAAGGCAGATAGCTTTGACATAATCTCAAATTTATCAAGTCAGAGCCGTCGAGAGCGATCTCATTGTTTTTGCATATGAAACTGACTCCAAGTTTCGCTGTGCACCGTCGAAGTCGTTCTCATCTATTTGCATACAATCCAATGGCTTTGTTAACAACTCGTCTGACAAAGATTCTCGCCACGCCCATGTTTGGGGCGTTTTGAAAAAAATTTAAAATTTATTGGAATTGTTCATTTGATTGCAACCAAAAAATGTTCCAAAATGGACAAGGATTCTAAACACAATGCCAATAGGAAAAGGAAAGGGGATCCGACTGTTCACCTAAGGCAACTATAGCCATTCCTTGTTTTTTTACGATTTCAACGTGCACATGCTCCTGAATACCCAAAAGAACTTATTAAAGAGCATTGAGGGCCTTGACATTTGGAACGCTGGAAACCTCTTACTATTTGCAAATTGGCCCTGATCTGAAGCTGCACACAAAAACTCAACTGTTCACTACGTATAATGGAGGAACTGCAGTTTGCAAGTAGCGATTGGTATACCCTTTTCAGGTAAAAGAGGTGGTTTGGTTCCCTTTTTGGTGACTTCATCTGCTCTGAAGTTTCCTGGAATGTCTCTATGCCCCGGCACCCAACAGAGCTGAATGTTAAACTGCTCCGCCATCTCCTTGAACGGTAGTCAAGACTTTTTTTATCGCCATCTTTTCCGCCGGGAATACGCCGCAATGATTAGGAAAACGGAAAGAGAGACTAAAATTTAACCTTTCGGAGAAAACGCCACCAATATTAAGTGGAAATCAAATGAAAGTATTATCCCATTAAAACTCGTTGAGGCATTTTTCAAAATGGTCAACAGAGTACTAAGAGCTCGAATAGATTTTGGGTAAGGGAGTCCGTCAAGAAAACGGTTCACATGTCCCCTGAGAAATGGATTCACTTACAATGACCTTGGTATCGCACAAACTCTAAGGAAACGTAATTAAAAATTTCATCAAAAGATTGAAAATGTGCGACAACCAAAACGACGGTCACAAATAATAATATTTTGCATTCATTAAACCAAAGATTAAGCTTCAATATCCTTGGGGTTTTGCTCAAAGTCGTAAATAAAATAAAATTCAAGTGCAAATTCACTATTTTTGTCACCCAGTAGGTAAATAGATTGCAGAGTTTCGAATGGATCAAATAAGGATCACAAGGGCGAACGAATACATTTTGTGGATACGTACGAAAAACTTATTAAAAATTCTACACTTCATGTCAGCGTTTATTAGTTCAAAATTCGATCACATTCTGGCAACATTTTGTTTCCCCACAACCGCACGTGCTCACTTCTTGACGTCTGTACACTCTACCTCCATTCAAATTGGCCCCCTTCAAAATATTTCGATTCGGCGCACATTTTCGGTCCGAAATATATACGAGGGACTTTCGACGTCAGTTTGCTGTAGCCGTCATCATCCACTGTGCTCAAAGTACGTATTCTTAAAAAGAACATTTCAATTCACAACTCATACGCAACAGTTCGGTGCAATAGTAAATCGAAAAAAAATATTTGTAATTGAAGTATATTAATCGATTTAAATAAAGGAAACAACAAACACATATCAAGACTGTAATGCAAGTTAATTGATTCGGCGACATACGGTTCGACTGAAATGATTTTTTTTTAATTTCCACTTCGTGCTATTCATCAATTTCAATTGTGATAAAAATAACCTCCTTCATCTTTGAATACTTTTCTGTTCTCTGTTCTTAATGATTCAATTTTTTTTTTTATTTAAGCACTTCGAACGCTATTAGATACATTTGATGAACTGAACAAAAAATATATACATACTCGCATATCTATGTATAAAATGGGCATATCGACGGATCCAGCGCTGTTGGATGTGGAATTGCCATCAACTCTCATTGAATCACCCTCTGTGACGACATTTCTGCCGGAGGAGGAGGCTTCCATATGCCCTCTTTTATCGACAACTTCCTCTACTCCGCTAGCGTTTTCGCATCCCTTGACACCGAGTGCTGACAACGATAGCAATAATTCGGGCATTTGTGAGGATACTAAGGCTGAAACAAGTTCGTCATCGGGCAGTAGCTCCGGCATTGGAATGGATGTTACTGATGCTGCCGCGGCAAGTCTATTTAGTCATAACGCTTATCATCATCTGAGAAAAAACAATAATGAAGTGATGCAGGTATGTTCAATTATTTTTGATGATGTTGCTGTTTTTGCGTAAATAAGTCAATGCATTGTGATTGTGAGTGATAGTGTTTTGAAAGAGAAAATAAAGTCCCCAAAATAAGGAGGAAGGCAAATCAAGGTCACAATTGTGAAATTAGCTTCGGATTCGAATAGTGTTGTTTATTGTGATAGTGTCATTTGACGGTTGCTTCAAATTTGTATCCAACTGTTTATATAAACAAGTTTTTTTCTAATCAATTGAAACCGCATATTGTCTCCATTTACGACCCGTAATTGTAAGTCTTTCGCAGTTGTGTAGCAATAGCGATAAGATTCATTTTTAGGCTTTTAATTAAAGTCAATATAATAATATAATAACAATTCTAAATCGATTATAAAAAAAACATACCACAATAGGGACTTCATTGAACTTTATTAAACTTGAATTTTTTGTCAAATCAATCAGTCAGCTCATTTGAATCACAGTCAGATGCACATATACACACACTCGTATATAAAACTCATATGGGTAACCAAAAAATTATTTTTATTAGGCGATAACTATTTTTTAATCAGAATTTGTCGAATTTGAATTTACAGTTGTTTCATTAATTCAATTATTTCGTTATATTGAGACAAATTTTTGAATAGCAGCGCACACAGCTGACCGCAACGTACGGCAAGTGGACCGCATAGCAAAATCTGCGTCAAATTTATGAAATATTAAATGATTTCACTCAACCGAACCCGGACTAAGAAAATTTGGGGAATCAAAATATAAAATATAGAAATACAAGTGTTTCCGTGCAAGAAAATTCGTTTGTGGAAACACAACCCGAGGTTGATTTTGATTTTGTTGAACAAATCGTTAAAATTAATAAAGAAATGCAGTAAGTTGTTTTTTTCTTTCGATAGCGCTTAAGACTCTTTGGTTTAAGAGCAGCAAAGCGGATTTATATATACCATAGATATTAAAGCGCTATTTAACTGATGCCTAGAGGATAACAATGAGCGTTATTGCTTTATTAATAAAAATACTACATCAGTGTGAACAGACAAGCAGTAACGGTATACCGCTACAGCTCTAGATGTGAAACCCACAAACATCGTCTGAGAGCCCGAAGTAATTTTTCGGTCTGAGAGGTAACCGAAAGATATTTGCATACTTTGTAGCCTTAGTAGAGAGTGTATCGAAAATATTAGTCTGGCAGCAAAATAATCGTGGCAGCCGATGCATGTGACAGCGCGTTGAATATGCGTCATTTTCCACAATAGTAATAATAAGTGCAACCACTTGATTATAGCCCTAAGCAACAGAGTAGATCAGCTTAACCATGAAAATATTGGTCCAAGACGTTTTGCACGCAGCGTAGTCCTTACCAGACGCGCCCAAAGTCCATGATCAAACACATTTTTTAATATTTGACGTAACCGGAATGCAATTTTCAGCATACATAGCACATGCCCTCTTGAGCATGAAAATATCAGCCCAAGAAGTTTTACACGCAGTGAAGTCCTTGCCAGACGCGACCAAAGTCCAGGATCAAACTACTACTACTTGTTAGACTTTTCATTGCAAGCCCTATACACAAATGTCATCATGCAGTACAGTAATGACAGCGGCCATTGAAAACAAATTAACTCCATTTTTTTAGACGCCCTCAATAACAAAACATCATGCCTTCAAAGGTTCAATTACCGTCAAACGACGAAAAGGACGCTGTGCAAATTTAAAACTTTGTTTGGCAATTATATATTGCCACAGCATAATACATATGCATTTTTTTAATGACGCAAATTTAAATTTCGGTACTTTTATGAGCATACGGGACTTTTTAGGCAAATACAACAACTTACCTAATTGGATATGTTTCCTTGGTTTAATTCGACCTCTGGTTACGCAATAAATGGAATCATTGCAAAAGCTCATTATTTTTCTGTCAATAGTTTCACATTTTTCAAAACGTGAATGAGGGCCAATAAGAAGGTATCGAAAAAAGTCGTGAAGAATATTAGGAATTTCAGTTTCGGTTTCTATCAATGATTTCAACGTCAAATTATTGGGGAGCGATGTATTTTCAAGAGCCATTATCTGTTCTCTAATTTTGGAAGCAGTATCCCTAAGAGGTAGAATATTAAAAAACAATTGTTACATTTTCAATACAAAAACCGATTATGATGTACCTTAATGCCGATTTAAAATTTTCAGCTTTAAGCGTATCCGCTAACAGATCATGCTTGCACTTAAATGTAACAGAATCCACCATGATCCATTCATTCTCAATTTTTTGGATTTCAATCTCTTTTTTAAATATACCCCTTAGTTTCTTTTTTAAAGCAATTTTTGAAAAGTTTATTGTTAGATCTTTTTCTTTTAATTTTTCTTGGTACAAATCAGCAACAATATCAAAGGAGAGCGATAGCTTTGATTTCAATACACGCTCCTCCACAAAGGCGCAAACAATTGATAGTGCGTGTTCTGATCTTTTGTCAGTCCTTTTGTTTGATTTGGACAATTTTGTTTCCAAATGGTTGCCTTGCTGAAGAAATTTTGCCAAACAACTCTTATGGTACATCATTCTCCGAGCTATTTGTCAATCTTGTATAGACTGCATCGTTCCCAAGAAGTACTGTCCTGCATACAATGCATTCTAAAATGGATTTTTGACCATATAAAAGTCGTTCCTTCTTTCCTTAAAAGTACCTACCTCATAGAATTGCTACATAACAAACAACTTTGAAGCGATACTACAGTCGCAACAGTGACTGAAGTGGGAATATCATCGGAGGTAACGCTGTTACTTACAATTTGCACATTCATTTCTATTGAACGTGCCGTTACATTTTTCGATACAGCTGTAAAGACCCGATATTATAGTTTTTTTTTAATTTAAAGTTTTTACTTTTTCGAATTTCTAGTACTTCAATGCACTTCCTTAAACTTTTTTCACTGAACACTTTAACACTTCCATCGTTTTGCAAATTTCCACTTACATGAAGAACACACTTTGCATTTATTTAGTTACTCATCTTTGCACCACGTAAGACTAAATGCAACTAAGGCAACTTAATATAGAGTTTGATTATATTGCATGTAACACAGTAGCAAAATTTAGCTTGAGCGCTTTTTTCACTTTTTTTCTTGCTTCTGCAAATTGGTTCTCTACGTGAAAAGTAAAGCTTAATTTCTTTATATTTCGGTAGACGGCAAAATAACCACGTTCAAATTCTTAAATGAAATGTTTGTACAAAATTATTAGGAAATAACAGAACTTATCTATCTATTTATCTAGTTATATTCAATGTTTTGTGTGGTTATATGGACTTTCTGCTGATACCTAGTTTGTATCGACAATTTTACAGCGTCTGGCAAGGACTTAGCTGCGTATAAAACGTCTTGGACTTACATATCTGTGTTCAGCAGAGTCTTCAATAACAAAGAAAAAAAAGTTGGGTGGTTACGTCAAATATTAAAAAAAATGGGTTTGATCCTGGACTTTGGTTGCGTCTGGCAAGGACTTCGCTGCATGCAAAAAGTCTTAGACTCATGTTTTCATGCTCAAGAGGGCATGTGCTATGTTTGTTGAAAATTGCATTCGGGTACGTCAAATATTAAAAAAATGGGTTTGATCCTGGACTTTGGTCGCGTCTGGCAAGAACTTCGCTGCGTGCACAACGTCTTAGACCAATATTTTCATGTTTGCTGATCTACTCTGTTGCTTAGGGCTATAATCAAGTGGTTACACTTATTATTACTATTGTGGAAAATGACGCATATTCAACGCACTGTCACACGCATCGGCTGCCACGATTATTTTGCTGCCAGACTAATATTTTCGATACACTCTCTACTCAGGCTACACAGTATGCAAATATCTTTCGGTTACCTGTCAGACAGAAAAATTACTTCGGCCTCTTGGTCTAAAACTTTCCCCATAAAGAGACCAGCTGAAAGTATAATTTTTTTTGATTTGTAAACATCTTTGCTCTCGGTAGGGGCTAGTTGGAAATATCGAGCGTCACCGTTAGATTTTCATTCAGGTCGGTCGGCAAAAAACCAAAGTTTGAGCGGTGTGTAAGATGCTTAGCGAGATTACGATTTCATGTATTCGATATAAAGTAATGGACTTGGCCGGGATTCGAACTCACGACCTTCCATTCAGTAAGCGAATACACTACTACTGCACTGTTGCCACCCGCAAATTATCATCATTATTTTCAATCAGAACTTCAAATGATCAAACACTGTTTACCATACGTTTTAATAAGAACGTTTTCAAAACTGAATTTGCATCACTTCAATTAGATTCACAGATAAACAAAGCTGTAAATAAACTTTCAACCCTACTCCCATGTAACGTTTTGATTTCAAGCCCCTACCTCTCTATGTGATATATCTCTACTTTTGCGTAAAGCGCTGTTTGTTTTGGTAATGCTGCAGTGACATTCAAAGGGTTTCATTTGCAAGGCAACTTCTATTCCTTACTGTTTTACTCTTCCTCATTGATCGAATAACTCACGTGACTATCATTTGGCAAGTGATGCAGGTTTAACTAGAAGCGAACTCGCAGTTGCCTTACAAATTGAACGCGCCCATTCTTAGCCCGACCTGCGGGAATTTATCGAGGCCAAGGCTAAGCACTTACATTATCCAGACTTAGCAACCAAGGCTTAAGGATTAGCTTGCAAAAGACACACCTTTTGCGATACACTCGGTTTTAGTTGTATGTCGTTTGTTAGGAGGCATTAGTACTCGATTTTATCCTAATTCGCGAGGGTACATAATATTCCTTCTCAAATCAGCAACGGATACATATGAAGAGTTTATTTTGGACTACCTATCTCTGTCTATATTGTTTCAATCTTCATCTACTTAGTTACTTACTTAACGGGATCCCGACCCGTGAAGAGTCTCTGCGTGAGACACTGTAGCTTTCCATATTCCATTTAAAACGGAGGTTCGGTCTTCTTTGCCTTCTCGAACCAGGGGACTGGGAGTCGAAGATCCTCTTGGCTGGAGCATTATTTTCCATTCCATCAATGTGGCCAAGCCAATGTAGTCGAAGTGACTTAGCTTTTCGGTCTACATCCACATCTTGTTACAGTTCATAGAGTTCGCGGTTGTATCTTCTCCTCCATTCACCCTCCTCGCACACAGGAGCAAATAACCGAAGGAGTATTTTTCATTTAAAAGAACCCAATATTAGCTCCCCTTTTCTATTTATCGACCAGCACTCGGCACCATATAGCGCACTGGTAGGACTTAGGTTCGATAGAGCATGCATTTTGTTCAATATTCATCTACCGGCCGTTAAAGTTTAGCAGACGAATTAGTAAAAATTACTTAATTTGCCTCTAATTCGCAAATTACTTAACTACAATGTGGATTAAAAGTCATTAATTAAAAATCATGTCCATGCATTAGCTAATTATCGTTAAGTAGTAAATGGTATGAAAATAAGGAATCCTTAAGTAATAAATTGTATGGAGATACCACATCCGAGTTGGTTCAAAGATTCGCTGTCAGTTGTCAAAAATGCTGTCAGTTTTATTTTAACTTAATAACTCGTTAATTTACCTACTTCGGGGAATTAGTTGATTACATTATTTATCAACGTCAATTTACTTCAAAAAAGTTTGTAATTAAGTTTACTGATTTAATTCATTGATTTAAGATAATTCACATTTAATTTGCGTTTATTAATTGGGCTGTAAGTCATACACATGAACACATACAAAACTATAACACATTAGTGTAACTGTTACTTGTGCATATGCAAAACTATTGAAAAGAAATGTCCGGCAGACGCTTTGCTAATAAAATCTACAGTGACACATTATTTTGTAGCTCTTACAATTTCTACCAGCCCGGTCTCCCCCATTCGTGTGATAATATCTCCATTACCACTGTCTTGAAATACACGCTGTTGCACGTGTTTACGAACAGGTTGTTTCTTGATTTAGTTTTTGGGAAAACCAAATACAATATGAAAGAAGGCTATATTATGTTCATGTTGTAAAAAAATAAATGGGATTAAGTAAATAAATTCAATTTTTATGATGCTTTTCCCAAAAGAGTCATAAAATTAGTCCTTTTTTCGTTCCACCTGTTTACTATCTGCCCAATACCACTACCACTTTTTCTGGACAGGGATATAGTGCAGCAAATAATTTGCCCATGTGGAAGCTTGTCTTTTCAAATGTTTGCTTGACAGTTTTTAATATTCTCATTAAAATCTTCTTTAGTGTTGACAAATTAATAAAAATTGAAAATTTCTATATTTAAGGACTCCAATAGCCTAGGCATTAAGGGACACCTAGTCATGAAATCCAATGATACGCCGTCGTTTGTCTCATGGAATTGGCCCCTTATAAGAAAGTGTACATTCTTCATTTTTATGTCCAGCTTACTAGCAATGTGTGCCGTAGTAGTGGCTATGATCATCACATTGCCAAAAACTTGCAATCCAAAGTAAGTCTCTTAGCTTATTCTCTTTTAAAATTTGTTATATTTTTTTTGTTGTTTTTCCAGAACGGCCTGGTATCGAGGCAGCGTTTTCTATGAGATCTTCCCAGCAAGTTACCAGGACTCAAACAACGATGGTTTAGGTGACCTTCGCGGGATTACCAATCGGTTGGAATACTTACATGCTCTAGGTGTCGGCGCCGTTCGTCTGAACTCGATCTTCCCCTCCGAACATTATCCAGATGACTTCGACAATGTCACATCTTTGGTTAATATTGCCAAAGTTTTGGGAAGCACAGCAGACTTAGCCCAACTAGCAAGGTCTCTACATGACCGAAATATATCTCTTATTTTGGATCTTCCTCTTTATCCTTACCTTATCCACTTAGAGGAAGCAAATAAAATTAACCTCAGCGCTGCTGGAAATATCACCGAAGCAGTCACATTGAAGACCGACAACCCTGTTACAATCGCCATACAAAAATGGATCGGCCTCGGAGTTGATGGCTTTTACCTTAAAGGCTTTGAAATGTACTCCACCGATAAGAATCTGCTGGACAACATAGTGGAGTGGAAGCACATTATTGGATCCAATAGGGCACTAATCATTGATTCCGAAATCTTCGAAAAACTCAGTCCAGTGATGGCTCAAAGAGTTTTATCTTTCGTCGATTTGGTTGATGTTCATGTCGACGTTGCGAATGGAACACAGCACATGATGCAACAGATTCAGGCGGCTCTTAATGGAATCTTGGGTCCCCGGGAGGACGGACCATGGATTCATTGGTCAATCGGAGGCGTGAGTAAGCAAAGGGTTTCCCGGAAAATGAATGGCAACGCTACTCTAGCAGCTACCATTATGCAACTTATGTTGCCAGGAACTCCGAACATATTTTACGGCGATGAAATCGCCTTGGAAAATGTATATGACCCCTACAACGAGCATTCGGAATCTAGGCATCTACATCATCTGCCAAGCATGGAGTGGGCTGATGGGGTAAAGTTCACGAGTCAAGAAAGCCTTCCATGGTTGCCAAAGAGCGCTTCTTTCAATTTGGATAATTTCGCGCAAGTAGCTGCGATGATTCATTTGAGGGACCGGTCACCCTCCATATACAAGAATGTCATCTGTAAGCCAAATCAGAATATTCCAAATACAGAAGTTCGACGCAGCAGGGACGATATAATTGTGGTAGAAAGGGTCTATCCCAGGAGGAACTCCTTCGTATCGATATCGAATTTCGGGCACAAAATGGTGTCAATGGATATGACATCGATGTACTACAGTGGCCACGCAATGCTGGGGAATACTCAAAGTGACAAGATTTATTTCGGAGAGTTCCAAATAGGTGGGATAGAATCCATTGTTGTTAGGCTTGATAAATAAAGAAAAAACTTGTTTTGCTATTTTTTTTTTATAATATTTTACTGTGTTCCTGTTTTGGAAAATAAGGTAGACATGGGAGATAAGACTACCAACTTTGTTAAGCGTATTTTAAGAAATAAAGCGAGTATTTGCGTACTTAATCACGATCACTATTTATTATACTGTAAAGTAAGCTGACCCGATTCTTTTGTAGGCTAACTGTTCATCGATCCATCCACGTAACTGGGAAACACTTGCATATACGCCAGGAGTATTTTCTTTACCACATCCGATACCCCAGGCAACAATGCCAGCTTGGAAGAAGCGATTTGGTGAATTCTTAATGGGGCATACCAGTGGCGACCCACCATCACCCTTGCATGCATCCTTCCCTGCTTCGCCGCCAGCGCACATGAAACTTGAATGCAGTTCAAAGTCTACGCCCAAGCGAGTGTCTCTCAATTGCACCTGACACTTTGCATTGGGCACAACTAGCAAATCAATTTTCTTTAAAATCGCCTGGTACTTGCCGTTAGCGAATGAATCCTTGCCCCAGCCGGTGGTGTAGCAACGAGAGAAGTCAAAGTTATATCCAATTGGAGGCAAACAAATTGTATTGACATTTGGGGCCAAGTCAAATTGTGACTCAAGGATAACTAGCGCGATGTCGTTGTGCAAGTTTCCCATATTGAAGTTTTCGTGAACAATTATTTCTGCAGCTTTCCGGTCTTGATGTGGAAAAGCTTCGGTCGTACTGTGGGCATCCCACTCTCCAGCGCGAATATTAAGGCTATTCGCTGACCTGCCTTGCACGCAAACAGCACCTGTTAATACTACTTTCGGAGTGAGCAGTGAACCACCGCATTGGTATACTTTTAACACTTGACCGTTTGCGATTTCATCTAACAGAATCACAACCATCCAAGGAAATTCACCGGGATTGGCTTCGTTCTTCTCCTCTCCAATGATTCTTAAATCGGCACCTAAATCATTTTGATATCCACAGCCTTGAGGTACACCTTTTGGTCGGACAATTGGTTCCGCATTCTAAATAAAACTTGAGATGTATAAGTAAAGTTCTGGATGAAAGAGAGCTAATTTTTACCGCATCATCGGTGGAAAACCGTGTCTCAAGAGTTAGATTCGGTTCGCTTTTGATTTCCATTTTCTTGTTATCTATGGAGCAGCACGTTTCAGATGATGAACACTGGTCAGACTCGATATGTTTGTTAACCTTTAAATGATTAAATAAACAAGTTAGGGCATCAAATTGGGCTTGAATTTATGATCGGCAACGATTCTTTTCAATATTTCATTCATTCTTTTTATTTTGTTAATCATATTATAAACCTTGTAAATTATCTCATATGTGATTGCATTCCGATGAAGAATTTTATTTATAGAACATATCTAGAAACATCAATTAAATACATTGTTTACCTTTTCATCTGTAATATCAACTGTGGGGTAATTAGTGACGCGAATGTCAATCAGTGAGGATCCGTATCTGTTGATTTTTCCGTTTAAACAAAGGTTGGAGTGAACGCATTCTTTGCCCGTACCACATGATTTATTTAAATTGCCATTTTCATTGCCAGTGGCCATACAATTTCCCAGCATGAGGAACTGAAGAAGTATTAACTTGGTATACATAATTGCTGGAATTGTCTGAAAATAAAGAGAACTCACATTTTAAAGATTAAATTGAATCAGTTTAATAAAAAGGAAGCTAAGTATGCATGTGAAAACAAAAGCCCATATCCCGGCACTCATTTACAATGACTACTGGACTGCTATCAGCTCTATAGATAATGCCAATCTTATTGCTGCTTACTTTGCAGCTAGCTCAACGCTCCAAGATTGTACTCTATCTCCCCCTATACTCAAGCGCGTAGAATGCTCCATGGGACCAACCCACTTCCGCGCTCGTACAGTGGCTAAAGTACTTCAAGAACTTGACCTTCACAAATCCGCTGGTCCAGATGGTATTTCCCCTATCGTTCTGAAGAGGTGTCCTTTCTCGCTGGCAAAGTCATTGTGTAAGCTTTTCTATCTATTCCTTTCTTCAGGGCTCTTCCCGAGAAGATGGAAAACAGCATTTGTCAGGCCGTCCGTAAAAAAGGCGAACCTTACTCTCCCTTCTCATACCAACCAACTGCATTAACGTCCCTTCCTTCCAAGGTCATGGAACGCTGATTTTTTTTTTTAAATTCTGGCTCGTCAAGGCGATTTATAAGGGGGGGGTACTTCGACCTAAAAGATCTTTTGTACCGTATGGGCCAGAAAAGTTTAAACTAGTAGAATTTCCACTTTCCGTGTAAGGCGGACAATTTTACCAGTAGAAGAATTCTTTATGTCCTCGGGGCTCATTTGCTCCCTGAAAAAGATCTTCTTTCTAATTCCATTAAGGGCTGGACATTCACATAAAATGTGTTCAGCTGACTCGACGACTCGTCCTCTTCAAGACAGAGTCGGCACTCAGGAGAGTCTGATATTCTCATTTTGTGTAGATGATATCTTAAACCATGGTGACCAGTAAGGTAACCACTAGGTTTTTGATATCATGCCTGCTGAGGTTTAGACATTTGCTGGCATTTTGATTGAAGGGCCGAATGGCTCGTTTGGCCTGTCTTAGACCTGGGATGCTTTCCCAAAGATAGATACATTTTCTATGTTCCCAGCTTTTAATTGCTGCCGTTGCTGCTGATCTAGGAGTGCAGGATCAGGTTCGGAGAAAGGTTCGGGACCTATGAAAGGTGATTCTGAACCTTTTCTGGCCAGTTCATCGGCCTTTTCGTTACCTTCTACCCCGAAATGGCCCGGAACTCACCATAATTTGGTCTTGTTTCTTATTCCGAGTGTTTGTAGGGTATTGAAGCAGTACATGACTGATTTGGAGTCAATGGTATACGAGCTAAAGGCGTTTATAGCTGCTTGAATATCCGTGAAAATATGGATGGTTGCACCTTTTATCCCAGATAAAATAATGTGGCTGGCACAGTCTTGAATGGCGTGGAGCTCTGCTTGAAATACGCTGGGACTTTTTCCCATGGCTATCGTAAAGCGTTTGTGTGGTCCGTATATTCCCGCTCCTACCCCCGTTTCCATTTTAGAGCCATCCGTATACCACTTTATGCCGTTGTGGCTGTTTGGTGGGTTATTACTAACCCATGCTTCTCTCTTGGGGATCTCCGTCGAGAACCGTTTGTTGAAGCATAGTGTTTTTTGAATGCGGTCTGTGACCGCGCAGTTCATGTTAAGTTCTGGCAGTTTATCGAGAAGGGTCTTTAGTTCCGGATGATCATTAAGACTTATCTCGTTTAACTGTATTAGACTTAGTCTAATAAGTATTAGACTTATTGCACATTCAAAAAGTGGCGATCCGCAGTGCAATGGAACGCTGATAAACCGTCTGAATATAGCTTGAATCCCGAAAACTTCTTAATGACCGGCAGTACGGTTTTCGCAGCAACAGGTCCACTGGTGAATTGAAGACTTATCACACCGAAAAGTGGAACCAATCCCTTCACCAAGGTGGTAAAAGTAAGACTGTTGCGCTTAATCTTTCAAAGGCATTCGAAAGAATTTGGCACAAAGCTCACTTGTCAAAAATGCGTTCATTTGGAATCGATAATACTTTTTTTAAATGGATTAGAAATTACATTTCAAGTTGTTTTGGAAGGTTTCAAGTCTGCAACTCACCAAATAAATGCTGGCTCTGTTTTGTCTCTAACTGCCTTTCTACACCGAAAGACTGTGTCAACTGCTTTTGCACAGTCTTTTTACCCAGCTACCCGAAGTGGGAGAAGACACATTCTGATCTCAAGAGGTAATTTATCAGAAATGGACATTTTGAAAATTTGTGGATACGACATTTCTGGTCCTTTAGGCGGCGCTGACCATACGAATGTGAAGTTCTCGAAGCAACAAATTTGTATGGAAGAATTGTTTAAAAAATACTTTATATCCATACTATTACTTTCGAGTCTTAAGGCTTTAAACTTGACGACGTACGGACGGACGGACATGGCTAAATCGACATTACCACCGATGCTGATCACAAATATGTTAACTTTTAAGGGGTTTACGAGCAATATTAAAGTACGTTACAAACTATGAGTCAATATTGTAATACCCTTAGAATAGGGTAGGCAGACACACCACATTTTACTGTGAGCTTAGGTTTACAGCACTCACCATATCCGCACCAAATACATACCTCCCACCTGATACGAGCAAAAGCAGGACAATCACAATGGAAATGTTCCGCAGTGTCGTCGCTTTCTCCAGACGCTTCGCAGTTGGTGATATCGCTTAGGCCTAGCACCGGTGTTTGGCAAAAGCGCAGTGTCCCGTAAGAACGCCAGTAGTCTGTCTGCAGTCTTTTCTGTTGAGAGACAACAAGAATGCCGCTGATTTCCTACAGACGTCGGGGAGAATTAGCTTAGTCTGTCTGCACCCTGGAGAGTCATGCCAACGGCGATTGTGTTCATATGAAACCCAACTGTCAATGGAAGCCCTGACCGAGGCCGAGGACGCAGGCAGATAAATCGCTGGTTCAGGTCCTGAGAAATCGCCCTCTGAGTCCTGTCTAGCAAGTTCATCGGAGATGTCATTTCCCGTGATCCCGTTATGACCCGGGTCCCAGACAAGTCTAAGTGAATTCAGCCTTCCGACCGAATTCAGAGAGATCTTGCATTCACGAACTATTTTGGAGGTGGTTAAGGGGTTGAGCAAAGCCTTAAGCGCAGCCTGACTGTCGCTACAGACGCAGATACTTCGCCCCCTCCACCTGTTCCTCGCAACATAGTTCATGGCCATTAGGATAGCATAAGTCTCCATTTGGAAGACTGACGCATGTTTTCCTAACGAGAAGAAAAGTCTAATGTGGTCGCTCTCCATGAAAACACCAGCACCAGATCCTTGATCCGTTTTGGAGCCATCCGTGATGATTCGACTGCATTCCTTTCCAGGCTCAGAGTCTGGCCAGAGCCAGTCCTGAACACAAGGAAAGTCGACTTCGTAGTTGCGCTTCATCCGAAGTTCCGGTGTCATTGTATCGGACGGTATATCCATAAGAAAGAAGTCGAAGGACAACCGTTGCGCAAGTTCATCAAAACTCCAGTGCGAGTTATACCAAAACCCACCTCTTTTTAAACATGAGATAGCTTTGATTGTGCAACCCATAATGTAAACATCAAGTGGCGGGAGGTTCAATAATGCATCCAGGCTGGAGCCAGGAGTGCTGGGGAAGGCCCCCGTGCAGCCGAGACATACCTTCCTATGGGGTTTGGCGAAAGCAGCAGTAACGTATTTACGCGAATCCTTATTCCACCAAACAACCGATGCGTATGATATAAATGGTCTTATCATAGCCTTTTATCGATACCGCAATCAACAGCACAAGACAAAAAGAGACAAACATAAATAACCCCAATAGCCCCACACCAGAACAATAAATAAACTCAGTCATGAAACTCAAGCCGCCCGATGATAGAGACAAATCTCCGTAACGCGACGCGACAACAAAAATTAAACAAATAAAAAGTTGTGAAAATCAAAAAAGAACAAAATAATAAAGCATATTTCAACAAAAAATTGAATAACTTTTCTTTCATTAATCTGACACAACCGGAGACGAACTAAAATAAAAATGGATTATCATATCCGTATAAATCCATAGGACTCTTTTCGGTGATAAGCCCCATGTCTTGCCGAAAATGCCCCTGTACTGCCAGAAAACCGACAGCGCCTTTTCAGTCTTCAGCTCAAAATGCTTGAACCAAAGAAGTTTGCTATCCAGGATGACTCCCAGATACTTTGCTTCATTGGAGAGTTGGATTGTGACGCCTTTTAGCACTGGCTGAGTCAACCCGATCAGCTTCCTCCTTCTCGTAAAGAGAACAACCTCAGTTTTAAGAGGATTGACCGAGAGCCCATTCCTAGTGCACCATTCATCGATCACGTCAAGGGCCGCCTGCGCCTTGGCGCATACAGTCAGTAGGCATGATCCGTACGCGGATGATGTTGCCAAAGCACGGCGTTTACAT
Source organism: Portevinia maculata (assembly GCA_949715645.1). NCBI lineage: Eukaryota > Metazoa > Arthropoda > Insecta > Diptera > Syrphidae > Portevinia > Portevinia maculata. Next base: position 78,087,241 of record OX454525.1, read on the forward strand.
TATAACTTTTGAGTGCGTTCAACAGAGAGTTGACCAGCATACACCACAGCAGTGGAGACAGAACGCCGCCTTGCGAGCGGCCTCTGTTTACCCCCGCCATAACATAATGGCCACAATCCGCATCCGCAACCAACGTTCTATTCATTAGCATTACTTTAATCCACAACACCAATGATTCGTCTACGCCGTGTTGTCTGGCAGAGCTGCACATACTATCAAAAGTCGCATTGTCAAAAGCAACCTCAATATCGATGAAAATGCCCATCGCGTATTTTTTCATGTCAAGCGCGCCCTCAATTCTACCAACTAGATTTTGGAGCGCAGTCTCGCAGGATTTTCCGCGTTGATAGGCATCTTGCATCTGAGATAGTGGGTGCAATCGCAAAGCAGTTTTGCGCACGTGAAGTTCGACCAGTCTTTCCATGCTTTTCAGCAAGAAGGAAGTCAGACTAATTGGTCTGAAGCTCTTGGCGAGCTTCCGTCCGTACCAGGTGACTTGAAGCCGTCAAAAGACGCAAAAGCGTATTTAATGGCCACTCACAGTCTCGGTAGTCGGGGCTGGTTGTGAACCAATTGTGATCTGGTTACCCGGAAAGTGAGACTCCAGCAGATGACTAAGAGTTTCCGTTTGGCTGGTAACAAGGGGTAGTAAATATTTTGCAGTGGCTCAGTGTTGTTGTTAGTGCGTTGAGATGCTAATCGAGGGGGCTCAGACTCAAATCATTCAGGGCCCAGTAACACCTTAAGTTTTTTTTTTACACTGCTCCATCTCTTTCGAATATCTGACAAACATCCAAGAGTTTCAATTTTTTTTTTTTTTATATAATTTGCTTACGCTAAAGGGATTTTTTCTGTTGTTATAGTACCCTTATAGTGCGTAATACAGCGTAAGCATTTTTTCTTAATAGCAAGCATCACTATCGCATTTCATTGCATGCTTTTGGGTGCTACTTACTATTAGAAAGAATAGAGAGATAGGAAAGAAGTGTTTGGGCGCAGTTGTAGAGTTTTTCTCCACGGGTGGTGTCTAAGATGCTTAGGGAGATTACGATTTCATGTATTCGATATAAAGTAATGGACTGGGCGGGATTCGAACGCACGACCTTCCATTCAGTAAGCGAATACACTACTACTGCACCTGTTGCCACCCGCAATTGGCATGAGAAGCTTCTATAAAATTGCCGTATGGAGTCGGTGTACAATTGTAGATGTGTTTCACTTCGCACACGCAAATAGTTGGGGAAGATAGATTTTAGGTCCTGTATTGGCCTTTAATACCCTATTTTTTTTAACTTAGAAAAAGTAATATGCTAGGTCGAGCACACGGGGAAGAAAATTGCTGATTTATCCTAGAGGTACGGGTAACTGCTCTTTCCTTCCGGAACAATAGTATTTCAGCTAATAATATGTAAACTGTATGACCATGTCATTCGGATCTAAGAATGCAATAAATATAACACAAATCTCAAAATGAAAGTAGTATATAGTGGACTATATGAGTCATACGACGACTGTTGTAGCCAGCAGTACAGCTTCGAAGGATCTTCCCCTGCTAATCTTAAAATTTCCGTTTGCGATTCTTTTTTGAAAAAAGATACCTACGAATATGAATTTCTTTTCGGGTTTTATGTTAGAACCTTGGTTCATATTGTTCATGACACCAACTTAAGGCTATTTGTGGTTAAAAGTCAGTTAACATTTTATAATAATAAAAAAATACCACGAAAAATAAATAGGTATATTTAAATTCAAGTTTTCACAATTGAATAAGTATCGTTGTGTGGGTTTTGAGAGCGGTTACGCGGAGTCAGCTTAAGTAATGCAAGAAATAAAACCAAAACCGGGTTTTCACAATATTTTTTCAATTTAAAGTCAGCTATTTCGGTACCGCGGCCTTCCAACTCTCAAGTGATTCACGGAAAATCCCGAAGAGATGATTGCAGATTTAAACTTAACAAATCTAAATAGACACATGCAAGTTATTCTACATATTTAAACATACAATTTTTACGAGTATATAAGTTAATGTGAAATGTAGATGTAGATGTCATTCTTTAAACAAAACAAACATAAGCGTTTGAAAAAATTATTGATGGGCGATAACAAGCATGAAAATAAAAATGTAAATTTTCGAGTCAACAGATACATTGAACACTATTGCTCTTATTACAATGATCTGCGAGTATCGATTACTTATGTAAAACCACATTGAATCTTAATATCCACCGGTCGAAAGGTTTAATTATAAGCTCAACGAAGTTATAACAATAAATTTACCTCTGAGCTGCTAAAGAATGCTAAATGAACCGATGCGATCGATACAAGGCACAGAATTATACTGGAATAGCAATTTTACTAAGTCTCTGTAGATAACTAGCAATGGTAGTGTAGGCAAAGAATTAATTTTAATATTATTAGTAGGGGATTCTTAAGTTTTTTTTTTCTCGTTTAACTTGTTGCTACAAAGGGGCATATGTTGGTGTTACAAAAATCTTCGTTTAACATCTTAGTTAATGTAGTTAATATGATTGATGTATTACTCTAACAATCTAAATCTGGTGTTAAATCAAATAACGTGATAGTTTAATTTCGCTTTTTTCACTGTTGTTTGTGATTTGGTCCCACACGTAGTTAAAATAAATAGAAACTGTTATTTTAAATTATTGTAAATTGTTTACCTAAATATGTTAGGTTAGGTTAGGTAGGGTTATAGTGGTAGTCGGCAGAGGCCGACACACTTAGAATAATAAAAGGTCCATTATGATACCACACGGATCTATCTTCTTCCTATCCGTTGAACCCGTTGGAGCTTTTAATAAAGTTTGTGAGATTTTTAATGTCAATGTTTATGAGATCGTTGAGATCATTATAAAAGAAATATCCCAAATTTTCGTCTTTGAGAGAGGGCATGGCATATGCAGAGAGGTGTAGAATAGTCTCCTCCTCCTCCTCGTCCAAGCAGCTTCTGCAGAAGCCATTTCTGTAGACACCAAGCCTTGTTGCATGCTTGCATATGAGACACTGTCCGGTGATTACACCAATTGTAGCACCAATGTGCAGTCTGTTCAGAGAGATCAAACACTCAGAACGGTTCAAATCCAGCTTTGGCCAAAATTATTTTGTCGCTGTAGAAGTGTTTCCACTTGTCCAACTAAGGTTAGTTTTCTCCACGGCCTCCCTCATAAACATGAGTTTGCATATAGCAAGTGGAATGCCTAAAGGACCTTTATCATGTAGAAGGGGTAGTATGATTCCTTTTCTGTCGAGTTCATCAGCCATATACAGTTCCCTGGAATATCTCTGTGTCCCGGCACCCAGCACAGGTGAATGTACGAATTATCTAAACATGTTAGTTTCCTGTATTTTCAATATTTGTATGTGAAGTTTAATTAAGTTAAATCATTTGACTGCCTATCGTAACTATCACTAGTAATTAGACTTGATAAGTGATCAAAGAACTGGAAAATAACTATAATTTGAATACCCTATTCTAAGGGTATTATATTTTTGATTCATAGTTTGTAAAATACTTTAATATTGCTGGCTGTATTAGTCGGTCAGTTCCTCGGTAAGTTCCTCCGTGCGTCCGTCCATTGTCAATTTGTAGGGCAAGAGAGTGTATATTCCGAATTAAAGCTTCCTAGATCATACTTTGATTTTTCGATACAACGGTTTTTTTTTGTAAATTGCGGATTTTAAAACTGGGCGCATCAAACAAGATTAAATGGACCAACTGTGTACATCAACCAACGACCATACCACGTCGAGTTAATCGGTTCTCGTCAGATCACAGTAATTAAACGACGTTGGGTGCGGTTAGTACGTAGATGGGGGACCATTCGAGAACAGCCGCGTGTCGTTGGCCAGTCCCATCTACAGAGTTGAGGTAGATAATACATACGTGGTATCACAATGGACCTAAATTGGTCTAAGTGTGTCGGCTTCTGCCGACAGCCATATAAACCTAACCTAACCTAACTGTGTACATATTTTATTATTACTGTTTCTTACGTCAAGGATATTCAATGATTTAATCACTTTGAACTAACACCGCAAATTGCTAGTTAGATTTACTCAAGTAAACAAGCTCAAAAAGTAAAACAAAAAATAAAAAAAAAAAGTTTTCTCCGTGTTGCATCGAAATCAAATTGCGGTACAATGATTTGCCGATGAACCGCAAGCGATACTTATGTGAAATTTCTCCTGAACAAAACACTACCAACAAAAAGATTTCTCATCTAAAAGCAGCAAATATGGGAATAGGCGATTTATCAGTTGCTGATCTAAAAACTATCTTAAATGAGAGTCTCGAAGAAAAGCTTAAAGATCTAGTCACAAAAAATGACTTGTTGGTGCTCTCGAACGAGATACTTTCTTTGAAGACACTTAACACCCAACTCAGCAGAAAACTCACTTTAATGACAGAAAGATGCGATTTGCTTGAAACCCAATTGGAAATTCTCTCACGGAAATCAAACGATAAGTCTATTGTGGTACACCTTCCTTAAGACACAGAAACCGATGCAATCCAATTAGCTAAACAGACTTGCAAGGGGCTTCTGAAGTTAAATGAAGACGAAGAAATCCAATTTAAGAGCTCCAGACAAATACGCAACAACAACACTGAAAGAGCAACTGTCATCATCGAACTTCCAACAGCGGCGATCACCGATAAACTTATTACCTCCGCGCACACGCTCAAAGGCTCCGGAATAAGTATATTTCGCGAGCAATCACTTTTATCAAGAAGAAAAAGAAAAACACTAATAGAAATAAAAAACAATCTGCGGCAGATAAATCCAAACGCCCGAATTTTCGTTAAAGGAGACAACAAATTGCAAATCAACAATCAACTTTTTGTTTATCAAATTTCACGAGGTTTAGTTGTCAAATCAGCAGCGGACATGTCACTCATTAGTGAACTATTTGGTGACAGTGGTTACGAGTACTTTGACTGCAGCGAGGGAGCGAGGTTGGCCGTGGTTCCAAGCTCTTCTTCCGCTTTTGGCCTCCAACCGCAGCGAGCGCCATTTGGAAATCAGAGTTCACACCATGTTAGGGATAAAACACAATAGGTAAATTCTGTCGTCTGCCATAACACAACTATTTTTCAAAAATTAAATATATGCTCGTATAATATAACTGGTCTCAAAAGTAAGCTTTTACATTCCGATTTTTTTAAATATTTACACCAATTTGATGTTATAATTCTTATAGAAACTTTTATTGAAGAAAAGAATCAAAATGAATTTCTAAAATATTTCAAAGACTTTAAAGTAATGTTTACACCCGCGATAAGATCTAATTTGCATGGAAGAGCCAGTGGGGGTATTCTATATGGGATTAAAAAATCTTTATGGGGTAATCTTATTAATTTTAAAATTACTGAATCTAAAATTATTTTTCATATGGTTAGCAACAACCTAAACTATTATATTATTCCTATTTATTTAAATTGCAATCATTGGCTTAGCGACTTCGATGAACTAGTGGAATTTATGAATAACACTTCTCTTGACCATGTGTTAATCGTCGGTGATTTAAATGCTAGGATTGGTGAATATCAAAATTCTTCCGCCAATATTATACGAGCACGAGTTGCACTGGCCGAGAGTAGATGTTCTAAGGATAAAATTTATAACCGCAACGGGGGGAGTTTAACAGAATTTTTTGAAGTTTTCGGTCTATTTGTTTTGAATGGGTCTTCTATTAGTGATGCATGTGGCTAATTCACTTTTGTTAGCGGGCAGGGACAATCCGTGATTGACTTTGCTGCGATTTCAGGGGACTGGCTGAACATTATCGATGACTTTGAAGTTGCACTAGTCAACTACTCGGCTCATTTTCCAATTGTAATTAAAATTCAGCTAAAGGAGTTAAACCAGCAAGCTACACCTTCTAGTTTTAATAAGCTGAAGTGGTCGGAGAACAATGCAACCCTCTATAGAAGCCTCCTTTCTCGGCACTTACTATCTCTGCCCCAACAATCCGCAGTCTCGTCTGAAGTGGTATGTGGAAGTATAGAACGGGTTATAAAGACCGCAGCCCCTTTTGCGTTGAAGAGTACACACACTTTTGTAGCTAAAAATGTATGGTTTGATAAGGATTGCAGAAATCTCCGTAAACTTTCGTTCGTTTACTTAAAACTGTTTAGAACGACCAATTCTCAATTTTTCAAAAACATCTATCTTCGCGTTAATAATGATTTTAAAAAAATGTGCTCAGTTAAGAAAATCACCTATTTAAAAAACGTGGCTAAGAAATTGGAAAACTGCACAAACTCAAAGATATTTTGGGAGACAGTGCGCAATCTTGGTGGGCGCAATCAGGGTATGAAGTTCTCTTTAGAAGCTGAGACGTTAGCAGCTCATTTTAAAACTCTACTCTCAGCTGATGAAGACCTTCATACCTTTGATTACGCGCTACCTGATACTAGAGTCAACGAGCTGGATTTAGAATTCTCATTGCCCGAATTGGAAGTAACGCTCCAAAGATTGAAAAACAGCAAGGCTCCTGGCCTAGACGGCATACCAGTCGAGTTTTATAAAAACAGCACTATTGATTTTAAAAACTACCTCGTGTCTTTCTATAACAAAGTGTACAATGATGGATGTGTCCCTAACAGTTTCAACGAATCTGTAATTTTTGCCAACGATGCTAACGCTGCGGAAAATTATAGAGGTATTTCAATCTTAAATTCAATAAGAAAAACTTTCACTGCAATCCTATATGAAAGGCTCTCAAAATGGATTGAGGATAACAGTCTTTTGAGCATCTTTCAAGCCGGTTTCCGCCCAGGTTTTTCAACCATGGATCATATCTTGGCCATTTCAAGCATTGCTCAACAATTTATAGATAGAAAAAAGAAACTATACACTTGCTTTGTTGATTTTAAAGCTGCATTCGATAAAGTCAATAGACAAGCTTTAATATACAAACTTTCTTGCATTGGTTTGTCAAGAAAGTTTCTCGAAGTGTATGCAAGTCTTATTTCGTCAACAAATGCAAGGGTATGGGACGGTTTCACATTTTCAAATCGATTTGATACAATTACAGGTGTTCCTCAGGGTTGTATCCTCAGCCCATTATTATTTGCCCTGTTCATAGATGATGTCTGCGAGCTTCTTCCGGGTGGAGTTAATTTTGCTAACATTATAATCAAAGTCCTGTTGTACGCGGACGATCTAGTCATGCTTGCTGATAATCCTTTCACGCTTCAATTGCAAATAAACCGTCTAAGTTCATTTTGCGAGTCTTGGGGCTTGCAAATTAATACCCAAAAAACTAAGATTGTTATATTTGAAAAGAGACAATCAAGAAGGCGAGCGGAAGAAAAATGGTCTCTAAACAATACACACATTGAGGTTTTACAAGAGTTTAAATATTTGGGTGTCCTCTTGACCTACAATTTAAGCTATCTAAAGCACTCCAAAGAAAAAAGCAACGAAGCTAAATTGGCTCTTAATATAATGTGGCCAAAGTTTTTTTCGAACCAAAATGTTGATTTAACGTCCAAGTACAAAGTTTTCAACGCGACAGTAAATGCATGCATGGCATATGGCGTCCAACCCGTCGGATACACACACTTCGAAGCTTTTGAAACTGTACAAAGGAACTTTTTTAAGAGGATATTTCGTTTGCCTAACTCAACACCCAACTACGCCATATATGTAGAGTCAGGAATAGTCCCTATATATATACAAAATTTGAAGGCAAATGCGAACTTCATTACTAGAGTGATGAAAAGAAGTGAAACTTGTCTTCACAAAATCATCTTAAGAAAATTACTTCGAGTGAATGCTTCCCCGTTTAAAAACTGGAACGAACTAGCTTTATCTTACGAAACAAGTTTAAACTTAACAGAAACTAATGTGACCGATTGGCAGGCTCAGTTTTCTGATGTGATTGCTAAGGTGGATCACAAAATGTTTTTGGATAACCTTTCCAGAGCATCTTCATCTACTTCAAGAGCTATTTATAGTCATTTAAACCTTGAACTGCCCTCGGAAGTCTCTTACTTTAGTAATGAATTTTCAGCCTCGGTTATAAGTATTATTTTTAGAGCAAGAGTTGAAATTTTAAATTTGAACTTTATACCTCATCGATCAGACTTGCCCCAGCTATGTGATCTATGTAACGGAAGAGTGAATGAAGATATATACCATTTCGTTGCTGCTTGTCCTATTCTACAAGAAATTCGCCGGTTGCATTTTCGGGAAAGTTTTATATCTTTGGACAAACTTTTTGAAATTTTAAATGGAGCAATGGGCTGGCTCAGCCTCTTTAAATATTGCCAACATGCTCTTTCTTACCGTAACAGTTTCACATATTAAACTTAGTCAATTACCCACTTATTGCAGTTTTGACCAAATTTTATACCTAACTATTTATTGTTTTGTTTCTGATCATACTAAATTTGATAATATCTCTTTTGTGTTTCAAATCACGTTAAAATTGATAATATTGTATAAACAGCTATTTCTAACCAAATTGTGTATTATCTTGGGTTTCAAATCATGTTAAAATTGATAAAATTTTGTATAAACAGCTAATCAAATTAACCAAATTGTATAATATTTTGTGTTTCAAATCACGTTAAAATTGATAGCATTGTTTTATATAGTAATATTTCTTCATATCTTTTGTTAAACATTTTTTCTTTTTTTTTTTCTTTTTTCCTTTTCTTTATATTTTAAAATTTTTGCTTTTTATTATTTCTTTTATTTTTAAATCATATTATGAAATGTCATCTCAGGCAGACGGCAGTATTGCCATGTCCTTATTCTTAAGTATACCAATTTGTAAACTTTATGATGAAAAAATAAAGAATCTATCTATCTATCTATCTATCTATTCAATGATTTTACCGTTATTGTTAAAAATGGCTGCAAAAAGCTCCATAGCTAGATTGATATAATTTTCCATGGTGATTACAAAATAATGACCAACAAATGAAAATGAAATAAGACCCCAAGATATACCCCAAGTATACACAACACAATACCAACTTTTTACTATGGAACTGGGTCTTATTAATTTTTTTTGGAGTATTACTATTTTTATATTTAGGTGTTTTCTTCATTATGAGATAGAACCAACTTGTAAAATGTGAGAAAAACATAGGGACAGGCTACAGTCCGCTTGGGCGAACTGATGGATACCCTATTCTTATTCCTATCCCTCATAAGTGGGCGTGACAAAAGTCTAAGTATGGTTGAATTGTTAAGAACGCTCTACATATTTTGTTATATAACATTTAAAGGATTTTATCAAAAAAAGCGCTCCCTAGCTCAAACTTGGGTGTTTCAATAAAATTGTTTTATTTAATTGTGGGCTTGTCAGTAGGCGGATTTAAAAAAAATTAACACATGAGAATAAAGGGCCCCTAGAGAGTATATATTTTAAATTTCAGCTCCCTAGCTCAAACTTTGGATTTTCAAAAAAATTGTTTTATTTATTTGTGGGCGTGTCAGTGGGCGGATTTCAAAAATTCGTAAACTTGATTATTTCGGGACCCTAGAGAGTATATGGTTAAAATTTCAGCTCTCTAGGTCCAGTTTAAAGGACGGACATGGCTAGATCGACATTACTATCGATGCTGATCATAAATATAGTAACTTTTGGGGGTCTACGGGCAATATTAAGGTATGTTACAAACTATGCGTCAAAATTAATATACCCTTAGAATAGGGTATACAAACTTTCATATGTCCAACCTAGCACCTACTCCACTACTCCAAACTCAAGCACTGGGGGTCGCCATAAATATCACAAGAACATCTTACATACAAACAGGGCAGTATGAATAATGGATGAAGGGGGGGGGGGGGGGGGGGGGGTGCTACCCCTACAACCCCCCTCACAGTTGGATTTGGAGTAGGTGCAATGCTGTGTTATCTTTCCCGGTGAAATAGGCTGTGGCATTCGAAGAGAAAATGAGGTGCTTCCTCATGGGTCTCCTCATCACCACAGCCTCTTCAGATGTCCTCATCTTTGAGATTTAGTTTTACCTTGTGGTTCCTAAGCTGTTATCATATTTTGGAAACAGTTTGCTTTAAATGTCAAAAGTGGCTAATGATTTCCACCTGTTGTTAGCTTTCATTAAGATCTTGTATTCCACACTCTCTTTGAAATTACAGAGTGGTGGTTTCACCAAGTGAGGTGTATGTTCTTGATCCATCGCAGATCCTTTCCTTGTCAGTTCATCAATTCGCTCTTTACCGGATATGTCCCTGTGTTCAAGGATCCAGCAGAGATTCGTCTTATGCCACGAGCCAAGAGCACTGAGCTCTTCGCGATAGCGGCGAACAAGCTGAGACTTATTTTCGGTAGCAGATACTGCTTAATGGCTATCATGTAATTTCAATACTGGGTATCACCAACATTGGAACCATGCCTGCAACTTCAGAAATTGCTAGAACTTTTGCTTGGAAAACACTACAGGTAATCTAATCGATGTGCTTTTGTTTAATTCCTCTGAGAACACCACCACGATTTCCAGAGTTCATCTTTAATCCATCTGTGAAAACAGATATCGATTTCATTTACATTCCATTCCTTTCTGGTCCCAAACCAGTAAGAGAATGGTCTTCCAAAGTTTAACTTAGGAGACATTTAGTCAGAGTTGAAATTTTTCCCAACGGTACATCTTCTAAATGAAGATGTTTGGCTGATCTTCAAGGCATTTTTTGCAGCCGATTCCTGCATGTATAGATCCAGGATGGCAAATTGAGAATTGCTTCCAAGCCAGCGGTGGGTGTTGTTCTCATTGCACCTTGAGATTGGTTACTTGCAGTAATCCTTCGATGTCTTAAAACGCCGCAAGTGTATATTCCTTGTCCTTAAAATACTTTTTTTTTTATAGTGCTGACGACGTCGTGTAGCGCTGTTTCCACTCCTCTGCATTTAATATAAAATTTGTTTAAGAACCGGTACGAAGACGGTCTTTGTCTTCTGGAGCATAAGTGGGAAAATCCCGTCTCTCCCAGATGATTTAAAAGGAGAGAATGAATCAATAGCCGAGTTTAGCTTTTCTTCGGTTATAACTCCTTCTGGTACTCTTCATACGCATTTAAGGCATACGGTTATTGTGGTTCATGGGGATCCAGAATGTTTTTTTCCAAACGTCAAAGAACATTTAGATGGTATGACGAGTTGATTAATGTCCTTCATTGTACCGAGAGTCACCAGCCGTTTGAAAATTTAAAAGCGAGGTTAGACAACATTTGAACTAACTACTCTCACCGCGTTGTTTTATGTAACTATAGGGAATTGAGTTCTAGTTCTGCAGTGCAAATAATGTCATTCAATTCAAAGTGATGAGTAGCAAAGTCGACACTAGGGAACCAATTTTAAGTAATAAATTAGTCCAACATATTGTCAACGGAGACAATAGCCGTGTTTCTTTGCACGCGGATATAGGCATGGCATTAAAAAACGACCATCGCCGCTTAAGAATTCATCAAAAAAAACTTGGCAGCACACATGCACACTTATGACGTTTATTAGTGAAACAGCTGTAATAATAATAATATAATAATAATATTTTGTTAGGGTATATTACACTGCGTCCTATTGGTCTATTGTGTCCCCTTGCTTGTGCCTCGGAGAGGTTCATGCCCTCTTTCAGAGCCCTCTCTAGATACTTCTTTGTGAAGCATGTCGAGGTATTGCTCTGATTTACCCTTGGCAGGTCACACTCCTTAGAGCACAGCGTCCAGTCCAGTTTCTTTGATGAATCTGAGAATGAGCTGTGGGTCCATGGTTTGTATGTCCTTGTCTGTTATTTGGTGCCTGCCCAAATATTTCATCCTTTTGTGGGCCAGTGCCCCACAGGATTCCAGTATGTGGTCTGGAGTTTCGGCGGTTTCACTGCAGAATCTGCAGAGCCCGTCCTTCGATATGCCCATTTTCCTCAGGTGCTCCTTGAGTCTGCAGTGCAGCGTGAATAGGCCTGTTAGGATTCTTAGGTCGTTTTTGTTAAGGCCGATACAAGCTTTGAATCTCTTTTGGTTGTAATTTCCTAAGAGTTTCTTTGCTTGCCTCAGACCTTGGAGGTTGAGAAAGGCTTTTGCCCTTGTTTCTTCCTCCAGTCTCCTGAACTCTTCGCGTATAGTGTGTTCTCCTATCCCGCAGAACGGTTTAGGTCCTATGAAGGGTTCCTCTGCCCCTTTTCTTGCCAGAGAGTCCGCTGCCTCATTGCCTGTAATGCCAACATGGCCAGGTACCCAGCAGATGAAAATTCTGTTATTCTTCCCTAGTCTATTCAGTCCGTGTAGGCATTCCCACACGAGTTTTGACTTGATAACGTAGGCGTCAAGAGCCTTTATGGCTGCTTGGCTGTCAGACATTATTGCTATGTTTCAATTCCTGTAGTTTTTCTCGAGGTTGATTCGAACGCACCTGTCTATACCACATATTTCTGCCTGGAAGATGCTGGTACATTTGCCCATAGATTCGTAGTGCTTAGTTCCTGGCCCAAACACTCCTGCACCAGTTCCCTCCTCGGTCCTCGAGCCGCCCGTGTACCACTTTGTTGTGTGGTTGCTCAGTCCATAAGTTGTGGATTCATTGATGCAGTTCTCCTTATTGCTGAGCTTTATCTGGAAATGATTTTCGAAGTTGAATTTCCTGATGCTATCGTCCCTAGGTATGCCAAGAAGTGGGAGTTTTTTGAGTAAGTCACCTTGTCCTTTCAAACCGATGCATTTTCCTCTTCCAATTCCCTCCTTTGCCATCGTAAGGATTGTTTTGTCTGCCTCGTTCATCACCATGATGTGTAGAGGGGTCAATTCTAATAACACCTGCATGGCTGCGGTTGGCCAGATACGCATTGCTCCGGTAATGCATAGGCACGCCAGTCTTTGCACTTTGCCGAGTGTCTCTCGTGTTGTGACTAGACTGGTTCGTTTCGCCCATGCTACCGCTTCTTATGTGATCATTGGTCTCACGATTGCAGTGTACATCCATCGCAGGATGTTTGGGCTGCATCCCCATGCCTTCCCCACTAAGCTCCTACATATCATGAGAGCGCGGGTGGCCTTCTTGGATATCTCCTCTGTATGTTTTCGCCAGAGGAGTTTACTATCTAGATGGAGTCCTAGATATTTTACTTCTTTGTCTGGTATCAGTGTCGTGCCTGATAGGCTAATGTCCTTAAGTCTTTGAAGTTGTCTTTTCCTTTTTCAGCTCCCTAGCTCAAACTTTGGATTTTCAAAAAAATTGTTTTATTTATTTGTGGGCGTGTCAGTGGGCGGATTTCAAAAATTCGTAAACTTGATTATTTCGGGACCCTAGAGAGTATATGGTTAAAATTTCAGCTCTCTAGGTCCAGTTTAAAGGACGGACATGGCTAGATCGACATTACTATCGATGCTGATCATAAATATAGTAACTTTTGGGGGTCTACGGGCAATATTAAGGTATGTTACAAACTATGCGTCAAAATTAATATACCCTTAGAATAGGGTATACAAACTTTCATATGTCCAACCTAGCACCTACTCCACTACTCCAAACTCAAGCACTGGGGGTCGCCATAAATATCACAAGAACATCTTACATACAAACAGGGCAGTATGAATAATGGATGAAGGGGGGGGGGGGGGTGCTACCCCTACAACCCCCCTCACAGTTGGATTTGGAGTAGGTGCAATGCTGTGTTATCTTTCCCGGTGAAATAGGCTGTGGCATTCGAAGAGAAAATGAGGTGCTTCCTCATGGGTCTCCTCATCACCACAGCCTCTTCAGATGTCCTCATCTTTGAGATTTAGTTTTACCTTGTGGTTCCTAAGCTGTTATCATATTTTGGAAACAGTTTGCTTTAAATGTCAAAAGTGGCTAATGATTTCCACCTGTTGTTAGCTTTCATTAAGATCTTGTATTCCACACTCTCTTTGAAATTACAGAGTGGTGGTTTCACCAAGTGAGGTGTATGTTCTTGATCCATCGCAGATCCTTTCCTTGTCAGTTCATCAATTCGCTCTTTACCGGATATGTCCCTGTGTTCAAGGATCCAGCAGAGATTCGTCTTATGCCACGAGCCAAGAGCACTGAGCTCTTCGCGATAGCGGCGAACAAGCTGAGACTTATTTTCGGTAGCAGATACTGCTTAATGGCTATCATGTAATTTCAATACTGGGTATCACCAACATTGGAACCATGCCTGCAACTTCAGAAATTGCTAGAACTTTTGCTTGGAAAACACTACAGGTAATCTAATCGATGTGCTTTTGTTTAATTCCTCTGAGAACACCACCACGATTTCCAGAGTTCATCTTTAATCCATCTGTGAAAACAGATATCGATTTCATTTACATTCCATTCCTTTCTGGTCCCAAACCAGTAAGAGAATGGTCTTCCAAAGTTTAACTTAGGAGACATTTAGTCAGAGTTGAAATTTTTCCCAACGGTACATCTTCTAAATGAAGATGTTTGGCTGATCTTCAAGGCATTTTTTGCAGCCGATTCCTGCATGTATAGATCCAGGATGGCAAATTGAGAATTGCTTCCAAGCCAGCGGTGGGTGTTGTTCTCATTGCACCTTGAGATTGGTTACTTGCAGTAATCCTTCGATGTCTTAAAACGCCGCAAGTGTATATTCCTTGTCCTTAAAATACTTTTTTTTTTATAGTGCTGACGACGTCGTGTAGCGCTGTTTCCACTCCTCTGCATTTAATATAAAATTTGTTTAAGAACCGGTACGAAGACGGTCTTTGTCTTCTGGAGCATAAGTGGGAAAATCCCGTCTCTCCCAGATGATTTAAAAGGAGAGAATGAATCAATAGCCGAGTTTAGCTTTTCTTCGGTTATAACTCCTTCTGGTACTCTTCATACGCATTTAAGGCATACGGTTATTGTGGTTCATGGGGATCCAGAATGTTTTTTTCCAAACGTCAAAGAACATTTAGATGGTATGACGAGTTGATTAATGTCCTTCATTGTACCGAGAGTCACCAGCCGTTTGAAAATTTAAAAGCGAGGTTAGACAACATTTGAACTAACTACTCTCACCGCGTTGTTTTATGTAACTATAGGGAATTGAGTTCTAGTTCTGCAGTGCAAATAATGTCATTCAATTCAAAGTGATGAGTAGCAAAGTCGACACTAGGGAACCAATTTTAAGTAATAAATTAGTCCAACATATTGTCAACGGAGACAATAGCCGTGTTTCTTTGCACGCGGATATAGGCATGGCATTAAAAAACGACCATCGCCGCTTAAGAATTCATCAAAAAAAACTTGGCAGCACACATGCACACTTATGACGTTTATTAGTGAAACAGCTGTAATAATAATAATATAATAATAATATTTTGTTAGGGTATATTACACTGCGTCCTATTGGTCTATTGTGTCCCCTTGCTTGTGCCTCGGAGAGGTTCATGCCCTCTTTCAGAGCCCTCTCTAGATACTTCTTTGTGAAGCATGTCGAGGTATTGCTCTGATTTACCCTTGGCAGGTCACACTCCTTAGAGCACAGCGTCCAGTCCAGTTTCTTTGATGAATCTGAGAATGAGCTGTGGGTCCATGGTTTGTATGTCCTTGTCTGTTATTTGGTGCCTGCCCAAATATTTCATCCTTTTGTGGGCCAGTGCCCCACAGGATTCCAGTATGTGGTCTGGAGTTTCGGCGGTTTCACTGCAGAATCTGCAGAGCCCGTCCTTCGATATGCCCATTTTCCTCAGGTGCTCCTTGAGTCTGCAGTGCAGCGTGAATAGGCCTGTTAGGATTCTTAGGTCGTTTTTGTTAAGGCCGATACAAGCTTTGAATCTCTTTTGGTTGTAATTTCCTAAGAGTTTCTTTGCTTGCCTCAGACCTTGGAGGTTGAGAAAGGCTTTTGCCCTTGTTTCTTCCTCCAGTCTCCTGAACTCTTCGCGTATAGTGTGTTCTCCTATCCCGCAGAACGGTTTAGGTCCTATGAAGGGTTCCTCTGCCCCTTTTCTTGCCAGAGAGTCCGCTGCCTCATTGCCTGTAATGCCAACATGGCCAGGTACCCAGCAGATGAAAATTCTGTTATTCTTCCCTAGTCTATTCAGTCCGTGTAGGCATTCCCACACGAGTTTTGACTTGATAACGTAGGCGTCAAGAGCCTTTATGGCTGCTTGGCTGTCAGACATTATTGCTATGTTTCAATTCCTGTAGTTTTTCTCGAGGTTGATTCGAACGCACCTGTCTATACCACATATTTCTGCCTGGAAGATGCTGGTACATTTGCCCATAGATTCGTAGTGCTTAGTTCCTGGCCCAAACACTCCTGCACCAGTTCCCTCCTCGGTCCTCGAGCCGCCCGTGTACCACTTTGTTGTGTGGTTGCTCAGTCCATAAGTTGTGGATTCATTGATGCAGTTCTCCTTATTGCTGAGCTTTATCTGGAAATGATTTTCGAAGTTGAATTTCCTGATGCTATCGTCCCTAGGTATGCCAAGAAGTGGGAGTTTTTTGAGTAAGTCACCTTGTCCTTTCAAACCGATGCATTTTCCTCTTCCAATTCCCTCCTTTGCCATCGTAAGGATTGTTTTGTCTGCCTCGTTCATCACCATGATGTGTAGAGGGGTCAATTCTAATAACACCTGCATGGCTGCGGTTGGCCAGATACGCATTGCTCCGGTAATGCATAGGCACGCCAGTCTTTGCACTTTGCCGAGTGTCTCTCGTGTTGTGACTAGACTGGTTCGTTTCGCCCATGCTACCGCTTCTTATGTGATCATTGGTCTCACGATTGCAGTGTACATCCATCGCAGGATGTTTGGGCTGCATCCCCATGCCTTCCCCACTAAGCTCCTACATATCATGAGAGCGCGGGTGGCCTTCTTGGATATCTCCTCTGTATGTTTTCGCCAGAGGAGTTTACTATCTAGATGGAGTCCTAGATATTTTACTTCTTTGTCTGGTATCAGTGTCGTGCCTGATAGGCTAATGTCCTTAAGTCTTTGAAGTTGTCTTTTCCTTGTGAATGGTACTATCGTTGTTTTCGCCGGATTGATGTTAAGTCCGACGGTATGGCACCATTCCTTGGTTACTTTAAGCCCCCTTTGTATAATGTCTCCAAGGATTTCTTCGAACTTTCCCCTGGTAATCAATACGTACGCCTGACACCTGATGCCAAGGTTGGTTAATTTTTTCAGCAGTTCGTCTACAACTAGGCTCCACATTAAAGGTGATAGTACCCCTCTCTGTGGACATCCTCTTGTTGTGTTCACTCTGATGGTTCCAGATGGTGTTTGAGTCTCTGCTGATCTAGTGCTCAGCAGCTCACACATCCAGTTGGATACTGTACTGTTAACTCCTTTCCTATCCAGGGATCGTTTAATCGCCTCATGTGGGGTATTGTCAAATGCTCCCTCTATGTCTAGGAAAGCGCACAGTACTATTTCTTTTGCTTCCAAGGCACTTTGAATTATCTCTGTCAGCTGATATAGGGCGGTCTCTGTTGATCTGCCCGCTCTGTATGCATGCTGACGATGATGTAAGGGGGATGTGTTCAGTACATCTTCCCTTAAATAATTGTCCACAACCTTTTCTGTCATCTTCAGAAGAAATGATGTAAGGCTGATGGGTCTGTACGATTTTGGCTGTGTGGGGTCTTTTTTCCCTGCTTTTGGTATAAACACAACCCTTGCTCGTCTCCATTACATTGACCCAAGGCAATGTGGCCCAAGGCAATACTGCTCCTTGTTATTTTTAGCAGGTGTGGTATTAGTACACCTTGCCTTTCTTGTAGAAGGGCGGGTATAATGCCGTCCACTCCGGCAGATTTAAAAGGCTGAAAGGAATTTATTGCCCATTTCAGTCGTCCCTCAAAACAGATGGGTGATGTTATTTCCCAATCTTTCCTCCAAGGTCTGATTGAAGTGGTATTGATTCCTAGCTCAGTACTAGGCGAGCTGCCAGGAAAGTGAGTTTCTAGTAGCAATAGTGCCATTTGATCCTCATCTTCCGTGAACTCGCCATCTGGTTCCCTCAGAGACATCGGCACTCCTCCTGACTTCGCAAGAGCTTTGTGTAGCCTTGCCCCGCAGTAGTAGTGCTGGTGATTGTCTCACAGCATTTCCTGAAGCTATTTCTTTTAGCTTTTCTGATTTCCTTATTATATGTAGTAAGGGCCATTTGTTAGCTTTGCCATTCTCCGCTGCGCTTTGCTTTATTGAAAAGCTTCCGCACCTCGGATCTTAGTTTTGACAAGTTATTGCTCCAAAATGGCGTCTGTTTTCTGTCCCGTTCTCTACTTAGAGGACAGTTTTCTTCGAACGCAGAGATGATGGTGTTTGTTATGCCTTCCACTGCGCTCTCTAGCTCTAGGGGGTGGCCCGGAGCCTTCCTCAGAATAAGGCGAACCAGATTGCTCTCTAGAGCAGTTCTATAGGTCTCCCAGTTGGTTTTTCTTAGGTTTCTTACTGGATTTCTTGTGATACTTGTGCAGTCCAGGTCGAATACTATTATTCAATGGTCAGAAAATGACGGCTCACTAGATACTCTCCAGTTACTAATTAATTTACTTACGGTTGGGCTACCAAGCGTAAGGTCGAGTAGTTACAAAAGTGGGGGTATTTCCCACGTTTATAATATCAAGTGACGAACTCATAATAAATTCTAGTAGGTACTTACCCCTGATGTTGGTGTCGGTGCTCCCCCATATGATGTTGTGGGCATTTGCATCGCACCCTATGAGGAGCGGCATGCGGAGCTTGTTGCAATGCTCCACCAGTCGCTGCATTTGGGATGATACAACCGGCTCATCCCCTGCACAGTACGCCGACACGATGACAATGGTGCGGTGACATCCTTCAACGTCCAGATGTACTTGAATTGGCACCAGATCTCGTGTCGCGTATTCTGAAAGTAGAATAAATTCATATTTATTGTTTATTAGAATGCAAGCTCACGGTTTCTCGGCCCGAGTGTCCCATATTACCTTTGCATCCTTGCTCGCCAATCCTCTGACTTATCCTTTCAGGATCCATGGCTCCTGGATCAGTACTAGCCCTAGGCTTTGGCAGGTAAACATCCTAGATATAGTCGCCGAGGCGGCTATAGCATGGTGGATGTTTACCTGTGCTAGTTGGATTTTTCTGTTGGCGGGGTTCATCAGGCTATTGCTCGCGCGGGGCAATTGCCCCGTCCTCCTTCAGCAACGAATCTTCCTCCTCCTGGGTGATTTCCTGGAAGAGGTCGATGACCGTGTTGTCCATTTCCCCCTCAGAGATCATGCTCTCCGAGGTGGACATATACTCCTCGGTCTCCTCAGGAGCCTGCTTCGGAGGAGCAGCATGGTCTACCTCGGACTGCGCGCTCTGCGAGTTCAGATTCGATGCTGACTGGGCTATTTGCCCAGAGATTTCGTCCGACCTCTTGAGTCCGCACACCGCAACCCTGCCGAATCGGTAGCTCAGGGATCCTTTTTGGGATTTTATGGCGTCGAAGGATTCTCGGTCGATGCCAAGAGCCAGTACCTGCCCGGTTCCCTCTTTTCGACAGTTGAGAACCTTCCACGCCTGGACGTTAAGTCCCACATTCTGTGCTTCCAGCAGTGCCATGGAGGTTTTAGCTTCTTTTTCTGCACTACGTGGAAGGAAGATCGTTATGGAGTAGGACCGTGGTATATCTGTTCCACTGCATGCCATGCGGCATGTCCCCTTACATTTCCCCAGCTTTGGGGCTACTGCCTTTAGCCACTCAGCTGTCTGCGGAGTCTCGCAGTCAACTAAGAGCATTCCATGTTTGAAATGTATGCCCTGGAATTTGAGCTTATGCTCCCATCCCAAGGCCATTTCCAACACAATGGCGTCTTCAAGTGCCGTGAGGTCTGGGTTACTGAGTATCTTCTGCGGATATTTCACCAGGAGAACAGCAACCTGCTCAGCAATCGCACCTGTGCCGTGTCTACCGCTAGCCGGGAAGGTTTTCACCGCCGTAGCATAGCTTCGACCGACCACGGTGGCGCTCACTTTTGCAGGCTTTACCGTTGCCCTCTCGGTACCTTCATCCACCTTCTGCTTCTTGGCTTTATTTGTTTTGTTTATTTGTTGTGGGGGGGGGGGGGGGGTGATGTTGTTGTTCCCCCTTTACCCCGCCGCCACTTCTGTACTTTCAGGCTTGGCCCGATGTTCCTCAGCCCTCCTTTTGGCTTCCTCAGGCCCAAAGCCTTTATTGAGGTAGCGGAGGTACCATTTAGTGCCAGCACCACTAAGTCCCCTTCGCACAGGGTCGTCCATCGCGCCTGGTTTCCCAGGTGGAGGTAAGGCTGGCTTATTTCCTTTCCTTCCGGTATTGTTCCCGGGGGGTTCAGGGGCTGGTACTTGAGCTATGCTCGTTCCCGCTACCCTAGTTAACTTTACCATTACTTTCACGGACAGGGAGGGGATTAGGATTTGGCTCCCATCCCCACTGCATGCACCTGTCTGTGCTACCGGGCTTCTTCCCGGGCCTTTTGGCTCCCCCGTGGCTTGTCGTAAGGTGACGATGGTTCTTTGACTGGTGCTGGGTGCACCAGTTTAGAGCCTCCCTCTCGATTTGTTCCGGGTCTATCTTGTGCCAGGCGGTCGTCATGGATGTCCTGCTCCATTCGACCAATGACTTCGTCTGCGGTCTGTCCCCGCATTCTGTTTAGTTTGTTGTTGTTTTTTTGTTTGTTTTGTTTAGGCATATCCCACGAGTAGTGCGGGAAAGACGGTCAACGACGCCAGAGCCCCGCATTAGTGTGGTAAGGCCATGGTTACTCTCTGAGGTGGGCCGGTATCAGAGAGGCTCCGCTAAAATACAGCCGGATACCCCTGGCTGCAAACCATCCAATAAGCACGGGTCGCATGACACTCTGGATTAGGGGTGGATGGACGTTAAGTCCTGGCCAGTTCTTGGTTGGCGCTCATCAATCGGCCTGTCTGCCATGGGTGGCCCTTAGACAGCATAGCCCGTTGAATCTTTGCACCGTAAGACTCCGCACCGGTACCATCGAATGCAATGATGGTACACACATCAAGGTGACTGACCAGCGCGAGAGGGAAACAGCTGTAAGTTGAGTTAAGAAATTTGTATTGAAAATCGTGAAATTCAAAAATTTTAATTTCCAACAGTTGAAATTAATGGCAAACATATTCTAAAATTATAAAAAACAGTTTCACATTGACAGATTTACTAAATTTTGAAAAAAAAATAATAATAAAATCTCGAACAAAATATTCGGCGGGATGTGCCAGTGGTAGGCGGGATGTCAAACTTTGACATTTCCTGAAAAATTCATCGCAACGATTCATCAGAAACGAAGAAAATGGGTTTTGGAAGCACTGTTTATCCCCACTAAAGGACTTAGCGGCGATAGCTATCCCCGCTAAAGTTAGCGTATATAGGATAAGTTGTTGTTGTATTCTACATGCAAATTTCAAATTATCCCTATATCCCTATAGCCGTGTTTCTTTGCACGCGGATATAGGGATAATTTGAAATATTATTATTCAGATATGCTAAATAAACAAACACATCATACATCAACACGGTCAGAAAGACATGTATTCAGCGATTATGATGATTAGGCCATGCAGAGCGGATGAACAAGAATGGTCCTGCCCGGCGATTTTTTAAATCCATTTTAGAGCGACAGCGCAAAAGAGGACGATATCGTCTTCGATTTTTTTGCGCAAGTGGAGGATGACGTCAAATAACTCGGCGTGCACGTATGGCGACAGCTTCTTAAGAATCGTGCTGGCTGAAGAGTCTTCTTGGATGGAACCTAGGAAACCTAAACTCTAGGAGCCAACAGATTAAAAAAGTGAATAATTCTTTTGAACTCCTCTCTCCGCGCAGCGTTGACGAAATAGAATTTCCTTTCTAAAAAAAATTAAATTTTCCACGCTACTATTTTTGCATCCATACCTTTTAGTCAAATCTTGAATTTTCTTTTTGATAATTACATAAATATGTTCAATGTGTATGGTTGATAATGAGGTGTCAGTTTGTTAACGAATTTTAGTGCCTGCCTTATTGCAGGCAAGCCACTATGACACCTCACGGTACGGATCCGGCGGAACCGGTAGCGCACAGTTTTTTTTAAAAAATTCTCGATGAATATATTAAGCAGTAGTACCTTTACACAGAAACGAATTTCGTCCTTTCAGCTAAATTCAACATTTCACCCGAAATGTTCATAATTGGCAATACATTTCCAGCATTTCGAAATGTTAAATACCGTCTCTGCTTTTGAAAGTTTGTGAAATCAAACAGACCATTTAGTTATTGTAATTAGGATCTGCAAGGATTTCGAGGGAATACAGGAAAAGGAAGCTAAAATTTGAATTCGGGAGGAAGTCAAGATGTGGACTGGGTTTGAGAAAAAAATGGGATCGAAAAAGGAAAGAATAGTGGAAGGCAGCAGGCACAGAATGCTGACGTTTATTGCACGGTTCAGCTCGTCGGATTTTCGCAGTTCTTGTCTCCTACTTCCATCCGCCTCAATCATAAAATTTACATCAATACCGGAAAGGGCAACTCCTTAATTACTCTGACCGCAGACGGGCGTTCAGAATTCTGAGGGGCACTTTAGATGGCTGGCTGTTACCTCCAATCCTGGAACCCCCTTGGTCAATGATCCCAGAGTCTCCAAGCTGGATCAGATGCTGCACGAAGACCACGTCATCGTCTCCAAAGGAGCTTTACCGCACACTAAAACCTTTGAAAACTTACGCATAGCACACCATCGCTCTTTCCTGTGTGATAAACAAAATACGAAGATTGGGTATCATTTGAAAAGATTTACAAACCTATACTTTATTTATCTTTTTAATTATTCGAGAATTACTCTAACTTTTGCACAAGCAAACCGAATTTCAACACTCAACAAAGTGTAAAGAAGCAGGATAATCTTTATTTACTGCAGACAAAAAAATTCATAAACACATAAGTATTTATTTAGTTTGCAAATACCTAAGCGGTATAGTATGAAGAATCAATACCCCTAATAGAGAACTGTTCATCAATCCACGTGCGAAACTGCGCTACGTTTACATAGACCCCAGGTATATCTTTCTGAGCGCATCCAATGCCCCAAGCAACAATGCCCGCTTGGTAATAACGATTTGAGTCGCCATCTATTGGGCAAACTAATGGAGAGCCACCATCACCCAGGCAAGTATCCTTACCAAATTCACCACCAGCGCACATAAAACTCCAGTGCAGCTGAAAATGCCTGCCCAAGCGAGTATTTCTTAAATCGTCCTGACACAAATAGTTAGGCACTGCTGGCAAATCCACTTTTTTTAAAATATTATGGTATTTTCCATTTGCGAATTGATCCTTTCCCCAACCACTGGCGTAGCATCGCGAAAAATCAAAATTAAATCCAGCAGGAGGTAGGCATAACGTATCAACATTTGGAGCCCTATCGAAAGGCGACTCAAGGAATAGCAACGCAACATCATTGTAGAGACTGCTTTTGTTATATTCTTCATGGAGCACTATGTCCCCAACTCTTCTATCTTGATCGGGATGCAGTTCACTCTTGCTATTGGTATCCCATTCCCCAGCACGGACTTTAAAGACACTCGGCGGTTTCCCATACACGCAGTGGGCTCCAGTTAGCACGACTGTGGGATGAATTAAAGAGCCACCGCACTGATATATGTTCCGATCGTTAGTGAAATTTGTGATTGCGCGCAAAATTGCCAACATCCATGGAAATTCCCCAAATTCTGCTTCATTGGTAGCTCCTTCGATTTTAAAACCAACACCATCGATGTTTCGATATCCACATCCAGTTGCAATTTCTGTTGATTTAACTTTTGATTTCGGAAGCTGTTACAAACAAAGGAACATTGTAAGGAATGCTTTAGTTAAAAACAAGAACACTTACAATACTATCAACTTTACAGCAAGTGTCAGGGAAAGGACAATCAGTCGGACCATCACTCTGAAATCGAACGTCAATCAGTGTTGCACCTTCTGCATTCATATGTTCATTTGAGCAGAGATATGCTTTGATGCACTCTTCGCCATATGGGCATGACTTGTCTGATTCTATGACCTCCCATTCCAAAGATGTAGGTATGGTTTGTTCTTGGTCTGTCTTAAAAGCCTTCTTGATAAGTTCTTCGATGGTGTCTTGAGCGCAGACCCCAACAAGGAGAACTGCGAATACAAATAAGCTTGCACGCATTACTAAAGGGTGATATAAAAAGACAAGTTTGCATCTATTAAGATTTGATTATTTAAAAAGACATACAGGAAAAAAGTTCAAGATTTCAGACGTACACAGTAGTAAGTGTGGTGTCGCATTGCATAGTACCTACAAAGCTGATTGAAACAAACAAAACTGTTTTTATACCCTATTCTAAGGGTATATTAATTTTGACGCATAGTTTGTAACATACCTTAATATTGCCCGTAGACCCCTAAAAGTTACTATATTTATGATCAGCATCGATAGTAATGTCGATCTAGCCATGTCCGTCCGTCCGTCCATCCGTCGGCAAAAATTAGGCCTTTAAATTGGGCCTAGAGAGCTGAAATTTTAACCATATACTCCCTAGGGTCCCGAAATAATCAAGTTTACGAATTTTTGAAATCCGCCCACAGACACGCCCACAAACTCAAAAAAACAAAATTTTGGAAAAAATCGAATTCTGAGCTAGAAAGCTGAAATTTTTTTTATGATCTATGACTCCTAAAACTGCTCGGCTAGGGAGCTGAAATTTATAATATATACTCTCTAGGGGCCCTTTAAGCTCATGTGTAAATATTTTCCAAATCCGCCTACTGACACGCACACAATTTAAAAAAAAACTTTTTTTGAAAATCCAAAGTTTGAGCTAGGGAGCTGAAATTTATAATACATATATACACTCTAGGGGCCCTTTATCCTCATGTGTAAATATTTTCAAAATCCGCCCACTGACACGCCCACAATTTAAAATTTTTATTTTTTTTTTGAAAATTCAAAGTTTGAGCTAGGGAGCGGAAATTTATAATATATACTCTCTATGGGCCCTTTATGCTTATGTGTTAATTTTTTAAAATCCGCCTACTGACACGCCAACAATTAAATAAAACAATTTTATTGAAACACCCAAGTTTGAGCTAGGGAGCGTTTTTTTCGATAAAATCCTGTAAATGTTATATAACAAAATATGTAGAGCGTTCTTAACAATTCAACCATACTTAGACTTTTGTCACGCCCACTTATGAGGGATAGGAATAAGAATAGAGTATCCAACAGTTCGCCCAAGCGGACTGTAGCCTGTCCCTATGTTTTTATTGTTGTTTGATATTTAAATTCACAGTTTTAAATAAATCTAAAAAGTAGCCGGCAAACAAAAACTTTTTGCTATATTGCCTTATGTCAAACATTGCACGTGTGTAACTGGGGCACGGTAAATTGAGCTAAGCAACAAATCATTCTAAGCAAAAAAAAAAACATAGGCACGGGCTACAGTCCGCTTGGGCGAACTGTTGGATACCCTATTCTTATTCCTATCCCTCATAAGTGGGCGTGACAAAAGTCTAAGTATGGTTGAATTGTTAAGAACGCTCTATATATTTTGTTATATAACATTTAAAGGATTTTATCGAAAAAACGCCCCCTAGCTCAAACTTGGGTGTTTCAATAAAAGTGTTTTATTTAATTGTGGGCGTGTCAGTAGGCGGATTTAAACAAAATTAACACATGAGCATAAAGGGCCCCTAGAGAGTATATACATATTATACATTTCCGCTCCCTAGCTCAAACTTTGAACTTTCAAAAAAAGTTTTTTTTCTTAAATTGTGGGTGGATTTTGAAAATATTTACACATGAGCATAAAGGGCCACCTAGAGAGTATATATTATAAATTTCAGCTCCCTAGCTCAAACTTTGGATTTTCAAAAAAAGTTTTCTTTAAATTGTGGGCGTGTCAGTGGGCGGATTTTGAAAATATTTACACATGAGCATAAAGGGCCCCTAGAGAGTATATATTATAAATTTCAGCTCCCTACTCGTCGCTCAAATTTTGGTTTTTCAATAAAATTGTTTTATTTATTTGTGGGCGTGTCAGTGGGCGGATTTTGAAAATTTTATATCCCGAGCAGTTTTAGGAGTCATAGATCATATAAAGAAAAAATTCAGCTTTCTAGCTCAAAATTCGATTTTTTCCAAAATTTAGTTTTTTTGAGTTTGTGGGCGTGTCTGTGGGCGGATTTCAAAAATTCGTAAACTTGATTATTTCGGGACCCTAGAGAGTATATGGTTAAAATTTCAGCTCTCTAGGCCCAGGTTAAAGGCCTAATTTTTGCCGACGGACGGACGGACGGACGGACATGGCTAGATCGACATTACTATCGATGCTGATCATAAATATAGTAACTTTTAGGGGTCTACGGGCAATATTAAGGTATGTTACAAACTATGCGTCAAAATTAATTTACCCTTAGAATAGGGTATAAAAACACGCTAGGCAAAGTCAAGGCAACACAGATAAGGCGTGTGCAAGAGTACAACACATGCAAAAAAAAACAAGAGCAGCCACATTAACCCAGTCAAACAATCAAAACAAGAAACCCGTTTTCAGTACGTGAGCGATGACTTTCGGTATTTATGTTTCGTTTCAGTTTCTGTAAAGGGCAGCGGCAACATCAATTTCATATGTGACGTTGAAAAGTTATTATTTTTGATTTTAAATAAGGCAGCAATATAGGTACCAATTAAACAATCGCATTGAACACATATTGTGAATTAAAATTGCTGAGGAAATGAAATATCTACAACCCAAAACAAATAGAACAAGTAAAAAACCGTCGTTCGGTGTGGGTGTTTTTGCTTTGTTTGTATCTGAATTATGGCTGTGGGCCTAGCCTTAAATTGACGGTTGCCTTATTTGCTTGTTTGTGCCGTAATTAAATGCGAATAGTAGATACGATTTTTTTTAACGTCAAAAGCTGGGAAAAAATTAAAATAAAGCGAAGGTACGAGTATTTACCTGTGAATTGGCCAATAATTGAATGAAAAGTTGCGATACGACCGTAGCCAAGTGTTGATGTACACTACCCTGTAGCTGTTAAAATTGTGATTATATCTAGCATCGCATGTATCTGCAGGTGAAGAATAAGTTGTGCATCACCAATAGCGGGGGTTTCCTAAACTACGCCAAACATATTTGTGAATTTGAAGAATAAGCTTATGTCGCAAATAACGTGACAACATCTCTTCTCATAGGAAAATCCGATTCATTCACAGACGACATAAATACATACATTTATATTTAAACATTCTTGCAAGTCACATTCAATAGCAGATAAGATATCGCATATAATATAGATATAGTTATTGTCATTGTTGGTATGGATATTGGACATTTGATAAAAAAAATCCGAACCACGAATTAATAATTTTTTTCCGGTATATGAAAGTCGGAGCTCTCAGATCAAAAAAAAAAATACATACTTCGAGTTGAGCATCAAATCGGATTATGGGTGGTTTCTTTTGATGTTATTTATTACTTCTAAGAACAACGAAGATGCAACGCCACTTCCTGAAAAATCGTGTCATATAAAAAACACATGTTAATCTTTAAAAATTTACTTTAATTCAATATTATTTATTACTAATTATTATTACAAACAAAAAACAAATGAAATATCACTTGCTCTATTTGTATAGGTATTGTCCAGAGAAAGGAGTTTTTTTTAGCAATTAAACAGGGCTATTGATTAATTAATAATAAAGAAGAATCAAAAATGAATAACTTATTTTCTAGGAATTCATATCACATTTCAGTGACATCAAATCACATGATGACACTGACGACTAGTAATTATTCATTATTATAAAATATGTATAATGACATAATAAAGTTTTTATTATAAAATTATATAAACAAATTAGCTGGAGGTTTGAAATTTTGACAGTTGTCGGGCTTCATAATTTCATTATATGACATTGAAGCATTAATATATGAAACTAAAAAAACGTGTCATATTAAAAGGTTTGTGCCACCGTGCATTTGTAATTCTCCCTGTCATAAAAGCACGACCGTGCTACATCGGCAACGCTACTGCTGTGTGCACGAAATACGACTTATCTCATAGCAATCGAATTTGCAAGACGGCGAAGCTAACGGGAATACTTGGCAGTTCGCAGATACTATGATTACCTACTTGTGCTCTTGAATGTTTACAAATTTAATTGATTCAAATATATTGGCCTAAAAAGTACGACACACTATCAATTGATGCGTTTTAAAATTTGCTTGCCATGGTAAACGCTGAACCAAGGTACACCAATATCAGTTCATTAATTGTAGAACCGTTCGTTGGGCAGGCCTAAAAACTCATGAATCATAATACAATTGCAACAATACCAGCATTTGATTGGCTTCAGTGATCAAGTGATCCGCAGCCGTTAAAGCTGCAGATGTTCATTGATGACGAGCCGGCGAACCCCACAGGCTGAACAGTTGGGATGATGTTAAGTGGGAGGGTTATGACCCCCTTAATCCTCATCAAAACCTTGCCGCAAAGGAGCAGGAGAAAAAAAGTGTTGGCAGAAACAAAATGTGTATTTGAAGCGTGTATCTAGAGCGTGTATGTGTAGCTGAGGCAGAGATTTCAATACACAGATCTGTATCGTATGCTTGTAGAAACATAGATAAGGGCGACGATAGCAAATTCGGTATGTTTGGTGCATAAAATAAAAAAAGGTTTTATTTAAATTAAAGTAATTTTTTTTCTTAAACGGACAAAGAAGAAAAAACTGCATTTATTATGTACTGCAGATTTACATTCCGCTCAGCCTTATCAGGTAATCAATCGTATTCTTTAATTCAAGTTATGCGTCAGTTAAGGCAACAAACAATGTGTTTGTAATAAATGTAAATAAGTTGCGCCAACAAAAAATTGTTTCAACTCAATAAACACTTCTTTAAATTTAAAACCCAGAATCCTGCTCACGCTAAATGTTAGCTCCCAAACATAAATGTCTACAAAAATTTTATTAAGCGAGGACGAATCCTGTATCCTGTTCGCACGCAAAATATTTATTTTACTCATAAATAGGTATGCAAGTCAATTTAGATTGTAGATTCTACTCATGCGATTAATAAGCTCATGCCTGCTATAATTCCATGTATGATGAATGCTAAACAATAACTCGACACTAAGTTATGGGCGCCACCACAGAAATGAAAACCTTAAAACAAACCTTCGTTGAAGGAGGGGTATCATTTGAAAAGGCTTGATACGTTGACTCTAAGGGGGAAGGTTAAATGGATCATCCCATTGAAGTCCTCTTACGGCGATTCTAATAAATTCGATTTGAATGAATATTCTTCAACGGTGTCCAAACTTGTAAAGCATATTCTAGATTTTGACTAATAAAACAATTGAACAATTACATTAAAACGTAGTGGTAGTTAAATTCTTTTGTCGAAGCCCAACAAGGAATTAGAAGCCCAAAAAGGAATTAGACTTGATAATAATTACATTTATATGCTCTGTAAAATCCAGTTTGGGATCGAATTAAACCCCAAGATCCTTAAAATTATCAACATGACACTGAGTTTTTAGGCAGTGAATATTAAAAGGTGGAAGGGGTATTCTTTCTAGAGAAAGTCATATGTTGACATCTTAAGTCAAATAATATTTAAAGGAATTGAGTGTAGTTACGAGTAAGAACTTATTCCATCCTTCGTTCCGGAACACTTATTTTTACTTCGAGAAATGTCATTTTTGAGGCCGACAATATTTTACTATCTATATACGGGCAGGACAAGTATTTTATTTCATTCGGACTAATACGACACCCATTCTTCTCCAAAACATCCACACATACATCAAGTGCTCGTTGCAGGGACGTTTGTCTCTCGCTTATGATGAATCCATCATCAGCAAAGAATAACTTGTACTTGCGTATGTCGCTATGTAACCGTTGCGTAAATGGGGTGATTGCGTTATTTCATGTGTCAGATGATCGACCTTTTACGACGCACGCCCTATACAATTTCACCATAGCAAACTTTAACAGCATGACACCCATGCGAACTTGCTCTAGTTTAGTTTTTTTTCAGATATTACATTTAACAAATATTACTAATACATTACTCTTATTATAAAAATCAAATTATTCGGATCTTACGTATTCATTTTGAAATTCAAGTGATTTTTATTTTAATATCTTTTTTGCTGGATTAACCACGAGTTTATGTATTTTGAATGAAAACAAACCAAAAAGTCGGAAATGGGGTTTGCAGAACCAGTCACAAGCAACTTTGAACCTTACCAGTATATATCGTGCGGGCAAATATGAGATCTTTCGGATAAGTGGTTCATTTTGTTTTCATATATTTAATCAAGAAAAATCAACCGACCAGTAGAGATGCGGTGAAGCGAGAGACGTATGATCCATTTAGTCACGATCATAACCTCGTCGTTAAAGAATAGAATAATGAATGAGACGTGCTTAAGAACTAATTTCTTAATGATGGCTTACGAAGAACTGGTGGACGCATTAAAACAATAACAATGAGTGGTGGATGTTTGTTTGTTAACATAAACAATAATTAGCGGATGATTGATCGGTTTTGTTCTTACAATCCGATTTATAGCTTCAATAAAAATATGACTTAATGACCGAATCTTAATTTGTTTATTTTTCGATTATGAAAAGGCCAAGTATATAATGAGAATGACCATCAATACAATTATTATAATTGTTGAGAAAGACGTATAATGTTTTATATACTCGTAACTTTTATATTACTCTTATTCTCTCTCTACCTTCAATATCTTTTAAATCTTTTTCTTCCATAAATAAACACGAAGCTATGATCAGAAATAAAGTGACCACAACCCTCCCACTTTACTGCCTTAGTATACTGGTTCACATGTGGGGTTCGCCGGTTTGCCTCAATAAACATTGGAAGGCCTTTCGGTAAATTGAGGAACATTAAGATCCTCTTCCAAAATCTCAGAGCTTTGCAAACTTGCACGCGTACAGCACGACAACACCACTAGAGTCACTAGGTATGGATGCAAACGCGCATCACACGCAGAATAAACGAGGTGAGTCCACTCTTGATTGTATTATACTCTCCAACCGATACATTTGTAACAGAGTTAGTCACCCTACCTGCCAAAACAAACTTAGGGAGGAGGTATAAGATCTAGCTGTAGCACTTCCATTGACAGGTTCAAGGCCAGCTTGGGGATGGTATTCCCGAAGTGCTCATTCTCAGACTATTTGAGGATAAATTCACAATCAACCAAGGAGAAGCCGTTTAGAAACCCCGCTAAGACAGGCTGGAATAATTTCTCTGGCCTGATCAAACGTCAGTTGCAGCCTGGCCTCGTGAAACCTGGTGAATACGACAAAGGTAAACGAAATAGCCAACGTTTTACAAAGATAATGCTCGACTCGTTTAGAAAATCCTGTCCGGTCTAGTGATTCCCCAAAAGAAACCGCACAGCGTAGTGAAGTAGGGAAATTCGACTTCACAGGACGAAATTAAGGAAACTTTTTATCAGAGCAATCCTGTCAAGTGGACTGGAGCGAATACCCCATCAGTTTTAACGAGTTCATAAAGAAAACAAGAGCAGCTAAAGGAACAACCTGGGCAAACTATTGACCCAACATTAAATCCACAACAGAGGCGGAAAGACTCCGGAAAATTTTAGTTAAGAATCCCTCACTTATTGTATAACTAAAATTTGGCAGTGACAGAAAATGGCCAGCTTACCCAACCACCAGAAGATGAAGAAGATAGAGATAAAGGACTCCCTCCTACACTAGAGGATGATAAGCAAGCCGGTCAACAGCCGCAGCAGCATTTTCTTCCTACACCAAGGATGGTGACAGCATCAGTCGATGATGAACCAGTCGTCGATCTCCAAAATACCCACCACCAGTACAAGATGACAAAAAGTTAACTGAAGTATCCTCTTATACCTGTGGGCTAAAAAAATCGTCCAGACCATCCGTTGCTTCCCAACTTGGATGAAGAATTTCTGAAAGTGTGTTTAAGGAAACCGCGGGCAAAGTATACCTCCTTATCCCTACCTTTTAAGTAAAATGTAGAAGCAAATAATTTCTAAATTTATAAATAAAAAACATAACGTTTGCTGGTATAAAGTTTTTTTTTATTTGGAATCAGTATAGCCTTGAAATAAGAAATGATTTATGATCTATGTCCTAAAAATTGGATCCTCACGCGGTATAGAAAGACCGGTTGACTTTTTTGTATCCCAATTGTACATCGACCCATCCACGCAAATTTGAGATGCTTACATACGCGCCGGGAACATTCAAATCACCACATCCTATGCCCCACGCGACAATCCCAGCTTGATAGAAGCGATCAGCTTGCCCGCTTATGGGACACACCAACGGAGCGCCACCATCTCCTGTGCACGCGTCCCTGCCGAGCTCTCCACCAGCGCACATGAAACTCGAATGAAATCTGAAATATTTGCTCAAGCGGGTGCTTCTAAACTTCTCCTGACAGTCGTCATGCGGCAATGCTGGTACATTAATTTTCTTCAAAATATTAACATATTCTCCCTTGTGGAATTTATCCTTGCCCCAGCCAGAGACGAAACAATGTGCAAAATCAAAATTATGCCCAGGTGGAGGCAGACATACAATGTTTACATTAGGCGCCATGTCAAATGGTTTCTCAAGGAACAACAAAGCGATATCGTTTTGCAAGTTTTTCTTGTTGTATTGTTCATGAATGATAATTTCTTCCACTTTCTGATCTTGATGGGGATACGGTTCAATTTCACTGCTGGATTCCCATTCACCTGCGCGCACTGTTAAACTGTCAAGTGGCAGGTCTTGAATGCAATGAGCTGCTGTTAATGCAACGTGTGGAGCTATCAAGGAACCGCCACCTCGATACACAACAAATTTGATGTTGTCGATATTTTCATCACTCATAATTGCCAATATCCATGGGAATTCACCGAATTCGGCTTCATCATTGATATTTCCTTTAAGTTTAAAATCAATACCATCAGGATTTCTGTATCCGCAATTGGTTGCTACAGTCGAGGACTGAAACGGTTTTCTTTCAAGCTTCACGAAAATGGAATTGAATACGTGGGCCAATGATCAATTAACTTTTAATTACCTTATCTCCAATGGAACAGCAAGTTTCAAGTCCTGGGCACGGGTCATCGATATCTATTCGGACATCAAATACTGAAACATCGTCGTCGGTAATGTTTCCGTTCGAACAAAGGTAGGGAGCAACGCACTCCTTATTGACGCCGCATACCTGATATGAATGACCAGTTGGCGGTTTTGTTGTTCGTATTTGTGTAGGGGTCGGAAACGCAACAGGTGCTGTTATTTGAAATGCTAGTTATTAATATAAGTTACTTAAGGTTAAAATTACTATAATCACTATCTATCATATTTAATTAATTAATAAGATTTTACAAATACGAGTACATAATTTACCACCAATGTTCGGTGTGCCCATATCTTGGTCAAATATCGAACTGATAGTTTTTTGCAACTCCTGCTGGTTTTGAATCTGAGCTGAGATAGTTTCAACCGAGAGAATTATGGGCACAAGAACAAATATTGCGTGCATCTTTAGTGCAGCTGCCTGTAAAATAAAACTAGAATTTAATTTTCTTCAAGTATGCGATTCTCAAAATTCTTCCGGCTGACTAATGGAAAATGCCAACAATACTCGAAAGTCACTAACTAAATAAACTTCAAACAGATTGGAAGCATTTATCTTAAATTGTATTACCTTCTTTATTCAAATAAAAACTCTCGTATGTTTTCCAGAAAAAAAAACAAGTTTCTGGACTAAAATTGAAAAACTCCCAGTACAAATGGACTTTACACAAAATTGCAACAGCTTATCTGCCAATAAATATGACTTTTGAAGTTTTTCCGTCCAGCATAATTTTCTACTATTCTACTTGAAATTGTTTTCATAACTAAGTGATAAGAACAAATGCTGTGGTGGTGTTCAATTTGCTGCTGATGTGCTGATTGTGGCTAATAAAATACAAGTAAAAACATACAAACTTACGAATAAAATCTAAATTTCTTTGGGTATAAATGTATTTTAAGGGCAGGAAGAATTAATATACTAGCTGTAAATCTTTCCGGCCGGCGGAGGCGAAATATGATTAGAGAAAAATATGATTTTCAATGGAAGGATATAATTGTATCTAGTCCCAGAAGCACCTGACTTAACAAAAAAAAATTGAAAAAAAAATTACTTTATATCTCCACATACGAAGTCTTCGTTTTGCTCGATACATACTTCCCAGCGATGCTCAATAGCTTCGACACCCTGTTTTTAATGAGAATCATCGAGCTCCCCAAAATAACCATCAAAGGCAGACGTCTTTATTGTTCACAAATCTTTAACCACCGAGCCATTTTGTTCAAGTTTGGAAACAGAAAATAATCTGAGGTGGCTATATCTGGTGAAAATCGTGCATGAGGAAGCAATTCAAACTTTAACCCAACGGTTTTGGCAATTGCGTTGTCAGATGTTGTATGAACTGGTACATTGTCTTAATGAAACAACTTTTTTTTCGTCAAATGTGGCCGTTTTTTCTTGATTTCATGACTCAAAAGCTGCAACTTCTTTACGGCGAGGATACGAACAGGATTTAGGGAGTCATAACCCTCCCACTTTACTTCATCCCTGCTGGTCCTCATGTGGGGTTCCCCGGTTCGACCTCAATAAACAAACAAAATACAAAAAAGCTAATGGGCGATTTTTTTGTTTCGTTCCTTGTGATACGTTTATCGCTCTTGATCAAAGGGTGGTAGATCGGGGCAGAAGAATTTGGTTTGCCTTTTTATCAATGCACTTAGGAATCAATTGCAGTACAAAACTTAAAAGCGGAACTCAGCGGTAGTGTTTAAAACTCTTTTCCAGATTAAAAAAAAAAAAAATGTATTTTTAAAATAATCAAATTTATTAAATAAATCATTGTCTTAAAATATATTTTCAACTATTCGAATAGCCTTAGGTATAAGCTTTCAGCAGTACATAATACTTATGTTAACCCATCTACAAATATAGTTGAAAACGATCAGTTCAATATTAATTTCGATTCGTTATTCAGACAGTGTGATCTCTATTGAATACTTAAGATAGAGTTAACTAAGGCAAGGAATTAGTTCAAAAATCAAAATTTTACTGTAGTATGTTATCTTACTATCCTTTAATCAGTTTTTAAAATAATTTCGCAATCACAATAATTTTGAGACGAAAAATACCAAATGGTCCCATAGTTCGCCGCTGCGTCGAAATAGCCTCAAATAATTTCACCGTGGCGGTAAAAACGCGTTCTGTGCCGCGAAGTCTTTATTCTGTCCGAAGAACCGCGTAACCTAGGAAATTAGCTAGTGCCAAGCTCAAGACAATTATTTTAATCACTTTAAATAGAGGAAATAATAGGTGATAATCAAAAACGACTTATCAAAAAAATGCCCATCACCTATAACCTTATCCGACTCCACCCCATGTTTACAAATTTACTCTGAGCCTTCACTATTAATGGCCGACGAACAAACTTCAAATTTAAGCTTTATAAGATGTGTACATTTTACCATAGTCATGCTTTTCAAATAATAGCAAATTGCCATCTATACAGCAAGTCGGCTACTTTTGGGACTACCAATGTTGATTTATCAGTACAAGATAGGGCAAACTAACTTCTTAATCAACGGGAGAGTCTTCGGACTCGTTGGCAGGTTTCCCGGACGAATCGATTCTTTCTCCAACCTTGTTTCTACTCTAAATAAATGAGCTTCTGGAACCCTCTTATATCTTCCTTCTCGAATGACAAACCTGTAAGTGCAAGCAATGCGCATTGTCAGGGACGCGAACAAATCATCTTTATAATATTTGTATAAAATAAGCAAATTACAGGTGGCAATGGTGCGATGGTAGTGTATTCACTAAGTGATTGGCAGGTCGTGCGTTCGAATCCCGACCAGGGCCATGATTTTTATAAAATTGAATACACACAACAGAAACAGATCTCCCTAAAGCAATATAGGCGCCACCTGTGGAGAAAAAAAAATCACATAGTACCAAACTTCTTTCCTATCCTTCTATTCTTTCAGTAAGTAGCCCCCAAATATAGGCAATGAATCATTTGCTGGGAGCTACTTGAAGGAACAAACAAAATGTCTGCGCTGTGATTTTAGCATTATAAGGGTACTCACTAAAGAAAAAAAGAAATCCCCTTAAGCGAACGCAAATTATAAAAAAAAACATAGGGACGGGCTACAGTCCGCTTGGGCGAACTGTTGGATACCCTATTCTTTTTCCTATCCCTCATAAGTGGGCGTGACAAAAGTCTAAGTATGGTTGAATTGTTAAGAACGCTCTACATATTTTGTTATACTCGTATAACATTTAAAGGATTTTATCAAAAAAAACGCTCCCTAGCTCAAACTTGGGTGTTTCAATAAAATTGTTTTATTTAATTGTGGGCGTGTCAGTAGGCGGATTTAAAAAAAATTAACACATGAGAATAAAGGGCCCCTAGAGAGTATATATTATAAATTTCAGCTCCCTAGCTCAAACTTTGAATTTTCAAAAAAAAAAAAAAAATTAATTGTGGGCGTGCCAGTGGGCGGATTTTGAAAATATTTACACATGAGCATAAAGGGCCCTTAGAGAGTATATATTATAAATTTCAGCTCCCTAGCTCAAACTTTGGATTTTCAAAAAAATTGTTTTATTTATTTGTGGGCGGATTTTGAAAAATTTTTATCCCGAGCAGTTTTAGGAGTCATAGATCATATATAAAAAATTTCAGCTTTCTAGCTCAAAATTCAATTTTTTCCAAAGTTTTGTTTTTTTGAGTTTGTGGGCGTGTCTGTGGGCGGATTTCAAAAATTCGTAAACATAGTTTGTAATAGGTACGTTAAGGTATGTTACAAACTATGCGTCAAAATTAATATACCCTTAGAATAGGGTATACAAACACGGCTTCTAATCTACAGCCTGTTTTCGGTCTTATGGTTTTGTGCAAATGGACTAATTCAGCGATAACTAGAATCGATTTTTTTTTTTTTTTTTATAATTTGCTTACGCTAAAGGGATTTTTTTTCTGTTGTTACAGTACCCTTATGTGAAACACAGCGTAAGCATTTGTGTTTTAACAGCATTATCATTGAATACGAGTATAATGCCCAGAGTTATTCATCTTTTTATTCGAAACCCTGTTTTTGCATTATTGCATTTCAGGGGTCATGCACATATTTGAAAATTTTAATTTTCATTTCGCACCTCGTCGGCAAAAAATTATTTTATTTAGTTTAAACGTTTTAGTAGCTAAAACTAGATTCATTATCAACAATGTTTTGTTTTTTCTTTTGTGTTAACAAAATTACTTAAAAGTAAATTCCGAGGAGCTGATTCCCTTCTTGGCCAACTTTATGTCAATCCATCCACGAAGCTCGGACACACTGGCATACACTCCGGGAACACTTTCCTCACCACACCCAATGCCCCAGGAGACGATTCCAGCTTGATAAAAACTATTCGGGTGATTTCTAATTGGACACACAAGTGGAGAACCACCAGCACCGGTGCACGTGTCCTTGCCGGGCTCCCCACCAGCGCATAAGAAACTCAAATGCAAATTAAATCGTTTACCCAATCGAGTATTTCTTAAATTCGCCTGACACCGCGAATGAGGGACAACTGACAGATCGATCTTCTTCAAAATATTCACATATCGACCGCCCTGGAATTTATCCTTGCCCCAGCCGGTTACATAACAACGCTTGAAATCAAAATTGTAGCCAGCAGGAGGCAGACATATTGTATTGACATTAGGAGCCAAATCAAAAGGTGTAGCAAGAAACATCAATGCGATATCATTGCGCAGGTTTCGCCCGTTAAAGTGTTCATGGATAATTATTTCTACAACTTTTCGATCTTGGTGTTGATACGGTTCGTTAAAACTGCTGGAGTCCCATTCGCCCGCACGCACAGTAAACGTATTTGCTAGCGAATCTCGAACGCAGTGAGCTGCCGTTAAGACAATTTTGGGAGTAATCAATGATCCGCCTCGGTGGTAGCTAAGAAAGGTAGTAGTTGTGCCGATGGTTTCACGCAGAATTGCTACCATCCAAGGAAATTCACCGAATTGTGCCTCGTTGTCACGAGCTCCTATGATTTGGAAAGCTACACCTTCAGCGTTTCGACGTCCACAAACTGTTGGTGCGAATTCAGGCCTTACATTCGGTTCATTTATCTAGAAAACATTGGATTTAAATGATGTAGGTAGTTCTGGGGATCGAAGGTTACTTACCAACTCATCATCAGTACAGCATGTTTCGAGTAGCGGGCAAGTTGCTTCGTCCTGCAGGCGCATGTCAATTAGGGAGATTCCGTATTCGTTGATTGTGCCATTGGAACATAAGTAGTGGGGAGTGCATCTTTTGCCAAAGCCGCATGACCTCTCATTTCCAGCCTGGGTTATGTTAATGGGTAATGGTTGTTTTGTCGTCGGTGTAACCATATAACTATCTTGCATTTTCAGTAGCGCTTCTCTATCTCTTTTCGATGACACTGTTCTAACAGTTGATGTACCAATGTTAAGGTTAAACACAGAGCTGATTCTGCCCGGAAGTTCAGACCATGATGTGCCCATAGAATTTGTATTGGGGTCCTGTGCCGATTCCATAAACCTTCTTGTTGATAATATTGGTGGGGTCGGTGTGCCCATGTTAAGGTTAAATATGGAGGAAATAGGACCCTGCAACTCCGGCCGTCGTATTCCTATAGAATTTGTATTGAGGTTCTGCGCGACTTTCGGAAAGCTTATTGGTGATGTTGGTAAGGTCGGTTTACCCATATTAAGGTTAAATATGGAAGAGTTTGGGTCTTGTAGTTCCGGCCTTGACTTTGCTACTGACTGAGTTGTCGTTGGCATACTTATTGCCGATGATTGGGTTGTTGTGCTCGGAACATGCATATTGAGGTCGAATATGGAAGAAATGGTGTCCTGCATTTCCGGTCGATCTACTTGTAAACTTGCAGTGTAATCTGCTGCCCATGTTCTTCTAGCTAACGTATACACATTGCGATTCGTCGCAATCAAAATGATCGAGATTAGTATTGATTTGGCACACATCTCTGGGAAAGGATCCTATCTGTAATATGTTAGAGTTGTGTTAATTAGGCTAAATTAAAGTTAGTCCACAAAAAATGATACAATACGCATTTCGAAAAGCATGAAGCAATTAAGATACGAAAAGCTGAATAAATTCACTGTAATTCGCAAACTGTAAGGGCTATGGCCATAAATTAAATGCCATTTGTCCATATAATGATACTTATTTCAATTAAAGCAACAAATTATTAGAATAAATTGCTTTTGGGCAACGAATAATTGAAATGTAGACAGGTCTTACCTTTGTCAATGCCCAATATAATATAAATAGTTCTCGAAAGATATACCTCTTCCAGTGCTTAGAAATCTTTAAATGACTTGCACAAACTCAAAGGATCCAAACTTAGTTTTATTTTGAATACATATCCCCATAGGGTGTTTCAATATATTGATATCAGTTAAAAGCACATTGGATTGACAATATACACATTCTCACTTCCTGTTTTTAATTATAGGGAAATGTATATATAAAATGTACTTCGACTTTGAGTAATTTTCCAATATGAAACGCATACATATTTTTTTTTTTCTTTTTTATTAAAAAACAAATCCAAATCACAGAGCAGTCATACTCGCAAACGGTTCATTGTACCACCAGGCAGAAATCCTCTTTTTTTGGTGTAGAGCTTGGAGAAAACAAGGTGTCATTTGTTTCTCTACATTAATGGGTGGCGTATGTTGCAATCCCCCATGGGGATTGAACCTGCACTGCACGGCCTTATTGCGAAGATCAATTGACAATTGATATTTGACTATTTTCAATATGTGCTATTGTGAACGAAAGATTCATTTGGTAGTTTTGTCAATCGAATTTTTTTAATTGACTGCGATTGACCTTCCTTTAGAATCGTTCGTTCACAATAGCACACATTGAAAATAGTCAATTATCAACTGTCGATTGATCTTCGCAATAAGGCTCATAATCTTCTTTTTCTTCAAAGGTGATATATCTGGATAAGAAATATCATGACCACATATGGGCTATAAGAGATAGACCTCGACTTGCAAATTCCCGTCCAATAAAACCAGCAAATGTTCGATGCCTAATCCTGTCTCGAAATTCTCTGTCATATCTGCTTTTGATTCATAAATTGAATTTCATCGTAACCTCACATTAAAAAGAAAGCGGGTGGCAATGGTGCGATGGTTGTGTATTCACTAAGTGATTGGCAGATCGAGCGTTCGAATCCCGACCAGGCCCATGATCTTAAAAATAAAATTTACACAAAAATACACATCTCCCTAAAGCTATTTAGGCGCCACCCGTGGAGAAAAAGTCATACAACAGCACCAAACTTCCAAACCTCCTATTCTTTCATGTAGCTAATAGCACCTTTTTACAGCTCATTTTTCGTTTGGAGCAAATTAAGAGACTATCGAAGTCGACTATCTGTTATAGCTCACCCGTGATCATGTTCATGACAACTCACGGATTTGTATTGCAGGAGAGCTCGAGATATTAAAAGTATCGCCTGGTTCACCCGAATATTAAAACTAACTTGATGTGATTTATATTCTTAGTCGTATATTACGACCAGCGCAGTTTATCGGGGGCGTTGAACCAACAATACCCACTTTTATGAATTCGTCTTGCAAAATAGAGTGTCACACGTACCCTACCTGTACTGCCAATGGCCTTTAATTTGTTTGTATGCTTGTGATAAAAGCAGAGGTATTAAAGTTAATTGATTGTGACGAATCATAGGAAAACCCAGCTTTGTTTAGTTGTTGGTTTTATGAAAAACATTGAATACAATATTTTGGATATGTTACTGTGGCGTTAATAAGTGAGGAGGCCAACTTGAAAGTCGTTCAGGTTTTTCCAAGATTAGAGGAAATCTTTATGTCTCAAAAAATTGAGTTGGTACCGTCATGTTCAAAAGCAAGATCGTACGAGCACTATCAAAAAGGCAATATCAATCAACATACCAAATCAAA
Organism: Portevinia maculata; assembly: GCA_949715645.1. Classification (NCBI taxonomy): domain Eukaryota; kingdom Metazoa; phylum Arthropoda; class Insecta; order Diptera; family Syrphidae; genus Portevinia; species Portevinia maculata. The sequence continues at coordinate 78,128,308 of OX454525.1, forward strand.
CGCGGAAGAGAGGCAGACCTAAAAACTCCTGGGTCACACTAATGCAGCAACACCGGCATTGGATTGGCCTCAGCGACGAAGAGATTCAAAATCGGGAGGCCCGCAGCTATTTTCTAAGGTTGAACTGGACCAGTAGGGATGCAGTTAAGTGGGATTGTTATGATCGCCTCGGTGGTAGCTAAGAAAGGTAGTAGTTGTGCCGATGGTTTCACGCAGAATTGCTACCATCCAAGGAAATTCACCGAATTGTGCCTCGTTGTCACGAGCTCCTATGATTTGGAAAGCTACACCTTCAGCGTTTCGACGTCCACAAACTGTTGGTGCGAATTCAGGCCTTACATTCGGTTCATTTATCTAGAAAACATTGGATTTAAATGATGTAGGTAGTTCTGGGGATCGAAGGTTACTTACCAACTCATCATCAGTACAGCATGTTTCGAGTAGCGGGCAAGTTGCTTCGTCCTGCAGGCGCATGTCAATTAGGGAGATTCCGTATTCGTTGATTGTGCCATTGGAACATAAGTAGTGGGGAGTGCATCTTTTGCCAAAGCCGCATGACCTCTCATTTCCAGCCTGGGTTATGTTAATGGGTAATGGTTGTTTTGTCGTCGGTGTAACCATATAACTATCTTGCATTTTCAGTAGCGCTTCTCTATCTCTTTTCGATGACACTGTTCTAACAGTTGATGTACCAATGTTAAGGTTAAACACAGAGCTGATTCTGCCCGGAAGTTCAGACCATGATGTGCCCATAGAATTTGTATTGGGGTCCTGTGCCGATTCCATAAACCTTCTTGTTGATAATATTGGTGGGGTCGGTGTGCCCATGTTAAGGTTAAATATGGAGGAAATAGGACCCTGCAACTCCGGCCGTCGTATTCCTATAGAATTTGTATTGAGGTTCTGCGCGACTTTCGGAAAGCTTATTGGTGATGTTGGTAAGGTCGGTTTACCCATATTAAGGTTAAATATGGAAGAGTTTGGGTCTTGTAGTTCCGGCCTTGACTTTGCTACTGACTGAGTTGTCGTTGGCATACTTATTGCCGATGATTGGGTTGTTGTGCTCGGAACATGCATATTGAGGTCGAATATGGAAGAAATGGTGTCCTGCATTTCCGGTCGATCTACTTGTAAACTTGCAGTGTAATCTGCTGCCCATGTTCTTCTAGCTAACGTATACACATTGCGATTCGTCGCAATCAAAATGATCGAGATTAGTATTGATTTGGCACACATCTCTGGGAAAGGATCCTATCTGTAATATGTTAGAGTTGTGTTAATTAGGCTAAATTAAAGTTAGTCCACAAAAAATGATACAATACGCATTTCGAAAAGCATGAAGCAATTAAGATACGAAAAGCTGAATAAATTCACTGTAATTCGCAAACTGTAAGGGCTATGGCCATAAATTAAATGCCATTTGTCCATATAATGATACTTATTTCAATTAAAGCAACAAATTATTAGAATAAATTGCTTTTGGGCAACGAATAATTGAAATGTAGACAGGTCTTACCTTTGTCAATGCCCAATATAATATAAATAGTTCTCGAAAGATATACCTCTTCCAGTGCTTAGAAATCTTTAAATGACTTGCACAAACTCAAAGGATCCAAACTTAGTTTTATTTTGAATACATATCCCCATAGGGTGTTTCAATATATTGATATCAGTTAAAAGCACATTGGATTGACAATATACACATTCTCACTTCCTGTTTTTAATTATAGGGAAATGTATATATAAAATGTACTTCGACTTTGAGTAATTTTCCAATATGAAACGCATACATATTTTTTTTTTTCTTTTTTATTAAAAAACAAATCCAAATCACAGAGCAGTCATACTCGCAAACGGTTCATTGTACCACCAGGCAGAAATCCTCTTTTTTTGGTGTAGAGCTTGGAGAAAACAAGGTGTCATTTGTTTCTCTACATTAATGGGTGGCGTATGTTGCAATCCCCCATGGGGATTGAACCTGCACTGCACGGCCTTATTGCGAAGATCAATTGACAATTGATATTTGACTATTTTCAATATGTGCTATTGTGAACGAAAGATTCATTTGGTAGTTTTGTCAATCGAATTTTTTTAATTGACTGCGATTGACCTTCCTTTAGAATCGTTCGTTCACAATAGCACACATTGAAAATAGTCAATTATCAACTGTCGATTGATCTTCGCAATAAGGCTCATAATCTTCTTTTTCTTCAAAGGTGATATATCTGGATAAGAAATATCATGACCACATATGGGCTATAAGAGATAGACCTCGACTTGCAAATTCCCGTCCAATAAAACCAGCAAATGTTCGATGCCTAATCCTGTCTCGAAATTCTCTGTCATATCTGCTTTTGATTCATAAATTGAATTTCATCGTAACCTCACATTAAAAAGAAAGCGGGTGGCAATGGTGCGATGGTTGTGTATTCACTAAGTGATTGGCAGATCGAGCGTTCGAATCCCGACCAGGCCCATGATCTTAAAAATAAAATTTACACAAAAATACACATCTCCCTAAAGCTATTTAGGCGCCACCCGTGGAGAAAAAGTCATACAACAGCACCAAACTTCCAAACCTCCTATTCTTTCATGTAGCTAATAGCACCTTTTTACAGCTCATTTTTCGTTTGGAGCAAATTAAGAGACTATCGAAGTCGACTATCTGTTATAGCTCACCCGTGATCATGTTCATGACAACTCACGGATTTGTATTGCAGGAGAGCTCGAGATATTAAAAGTATCGCCTGGTTCACCCGAATATTAAAACTAACTTGATGTGATTTATATTCTTAGTCGTATATTACGACCAGCGCAGTTTATCGGGGGCGTTGAACCAACAATACCCACTTTTATGAATTCGTCTTGCAAAATAGAGTGTCACACGTACCCTACCTGTACTGCCAATGGCCTTTAATTTGTTTGTATGCTTGTGATAAAAGCAGAGGTATTAAAGTTAATTGATTGTGACGAATCATAGGAAAACCCAGCTTTGTTTAGTTGTTGGTTTTATGAAAAACATTGAATACAATATTTTGGATATGTTACTGTGGCGTTAATAAGTGAGGAGGCCAACTTGAAAGTCGTTCAGGTTTTTCCAAGATTAGAGGAAATCTTTATGTCTCAAAAAATTGAGTTGGTACCGTCATGTTCAAAAGCAAGATCGTACGAGCACTATCAAAAAGGCAATATCAATCAACATACCAAATCAAACGCGGAAGAGAGGCAGACCTAAAAACTCCTGGGTCACACTAATGCAGCAACACCGGCATTGGATTGGCCTCAGCGACGAAGAGATTCAAAATCGGGAGGCCCGCAGCTATTTTCTAAGGTTGAACTGGACCAGTAGGGATGCAGTTAAGTGGGATTGTTATGATCCTTTTAGTTCTGATCATAGCCTCACAGCCATTTAAGAAAGAAAAAGAAAGAATGTTTAAAAATCTTACATTATCAAAAACGATTCTAACGGCTTTGATCAATTTTGATATTTTGAATACTTGGGGCATTTGTCACCAGCAGACTCGAATAACGGAAGTTTGATTGATGAAATTTTAAAGGTTGCGTAAAGTTTAAACACCTCTGATTAGTATTTAGGTGCAAAATCGGTACTTATGTTGAATCGATTTGCACATTTAAACAACGTCGTTCGGCGTCTAACCTTAACTCCACTGAACGCCTTTAGAGATTGCTAAAGGCTTGTTTAAACATAGGAAAGGCTACAGTTCGCTTGGGCAAACTGTGAATACCCTATTCCTATCTCAATCCCCCATAAATTGGGCGTGTCAAAAATCGAAGTATGTTTGAATTGTTAAGTACGATATGGCTACATATGTATTTTGTTAAACATAAACGTTTTGTACGTTTTTAAAGCATTTTATCGAAAAAAAACAAAGCTTTTGTAGGAAAACGCTCCTAAAAAGTGGACATGGCAGAAAACTTTGCATGAAAGAATTGTTCAAAACGACTTTATCTACATACTTAACGAAGAACATGATTTTAATTTATACATAATGATATCTTCAATAAAACATTTTTTTTAAATAGTGGGCTTATCAGAAAGCGGATTTCAAAAATCTTTACACAATCTTTAGGCATTTCGGGTACCTACAGACAATATATTCCAAATTTCATCGAATATTTTTGGTACTAGAATGGTAAGTATCGTAAGTGTCTTTACTTAAGAGAAAGTAAAAGTATATGAAATTAGTATGTCTGTACTGTACTGTTAAACTCATAGGTGTACTGTCGAACTCGTAGGACATCTCTGTTCGCCGGTAATTTCTAGGCTCTTTTAAACTCAAGCCTGAAAGCTGAAATTCGTAACATATACTACCTATGTGCCCGTCATAATGGTGTGTAAGAATATTTTAAATCGCCCACTGTCTCGTCGACAATCTCGAAACAAATCGATTAAACGAAAATATCGAAATTTCAACTATGAAACCGTTTTATTGACGAAATCATTGGAAATGAAAGTCCTCTTTGCAAAGTAGGTACATATGTAGATAAAGTCGTTTTCAAAAAAGTTTTTTTGATTAAATCCGTAAGGAACGTACGAACAGTATGTAGGTTAAACAAAATGTGTGGGTAATATCCTTCGAAACAACTCATCCACACTTAGATTTTTACCAGGCCACTTTTTGGGGAATGGGAATAGGGTTTCCAATAGTTCGCCCAAGCGGACTTACGTTAATAAGTGCATTTATGAAGCCATGGTTGTTTGTTCATACCTATGTGTGAAAGTAAAAGCATGCTATCTCTGAAAAGTGGTTCAAAATTAAAAAAAAGAAATAAAAAAAAGAATATTATAGACATTGAAACTTATCTATGTATTTTGCAGGTATGGCATTGAGCTGCGCCTACTTTTTGGGGCGCTTATTTGAAAAATCTGTTCAACTCATGTTCTCATGATTCACATATTGAAGGACGCCTTAGGACGTATAAACGTATTAATAGTATTAACCTGTTTTCATTTTATTTATAAATAAAAATTATCCATTGCAGTAATTCGCTTACATTACCATTGCGCCCTCCTATTCAAAATATTTGTCTGCCTGGAACACAGGATTATAATGAAATTTTGAAAATGTAAGCGTTTGTTCCATAATGAAATGACGTTATTAGCCCCTCATTTTCTCGATCATCCCCGCAGTCTGCACCATTACCCCACTAACCAAACTGTGTGCCTTTTTATTGTTACATAAAATATTATTAGCTTCATCAAACCAAAAGACAGCATTATTGAAAAACACTTTCACCCCCTACTGTTAGTCTCCCCATCAGCGGATAAGTGGCAGAACTTTCAATTGATGTTTATCTATACTCAGACTACCTATGTAATGACACCAAATATGTTCTTCATGAAATGACGTAACTTTTTTTGTAGCTCGGCGAATATGTTTAGCAAAAAAGTTCATAGACATATTCTACGTCCTCTGCCAAACAGGTTGACCTACACATATATGTATATGCCTAGATTCGAATTTAAATTCTCTTAAAAGTTGCATTAATTGGTTTTTGTTTTCCAGTGTCACTATTATATGTAATAAAACAAAAAGGAAAAAACACTGCCACGAAAAATCGAAACAAAAAATATATTTTCTCATGACCAAATATCAAGCAATGTACATATTTAAACATTATCTGTGGTATTGGGTACCTCACCCACCCATAATGTCACTTAGAACATTAAAAACTGTTATAATAACGGATGTTATTTTCTGATGAAGTTGCAGCTAGCTTAACTGCGACTTTATTTTAACATTGTGAGATGCAATACTTTCAAATTTTTTAATTGTTTTATTAGAAATATATACCGTCGTTTTTCAAAAAAAAAATTTGGACTTATGTCGTTTTACATCCAAATTGCTACTAATTTAAAAAAAAAGTGTGAAAAAGTGTCGTTTTGTTTTGAAATAAAACCATTTGTATTTTTTTGCGTATTTTGTAGAAACAACCCACTTTAAATAGTATTAAGTTATAATAAAAACATAGGGACGGGCTACAGTCCGCTTGGGCGAACTGTTGGATACCCTATTCTTATTCCTATCCCTCATAAGTCGGCGTGACAAAAGTCTAAGTATGGTTGAATTGTTAAGAACACTTTACATATTTTGTTATATAACATTTAAAGGATTTTATCAAAAAAAAAACGCTCCCTAGCTCAAACTTGGGTGTTTCAATAAAATTGTTTTATTTAATTGTGGGCGTGTCAGTAGGCGGATTTAAAAAAAAATTAACACATGAGCATAAAGGGAACCTAGAGAGTATATATTATAAATTTCAGCTCCCTAGCTCAAACTTTGGATTTTCAAAAAAATTGTTTTATTTATTTGTGGGCGTGTCAGTGGGCGGATTTTAAAAATTTTATATCCCAAGCAATTTTAGGAGTCATAGATCATATAAAAAAAAATTTAGCTTTCTAGCTCAAAATTCGATTTTTTCCAAAATTTTGTTTTTTTGAGTTTGTGGGCGTGTCTGTGGGCGGATTTCAAAAATTCGTAAACTTGATTATTTCGGGACCCTAGAGAGTATATTGTTAAAATTTCAGCTCTCTAGGTCCAGTTTAAAGGCCTAATTTTTGCCGACGGACGGACGGACGGACGGACGGACATGGCTAGATCGACATTACTATCGATGCTGATCATAAATATAGTAACTTTTAGGGGTCTACGGGCAATATTAAGGTATGTTACAAACTATGCGTCAAAATTAATATACCCCTAGAATAGGGTTTACAAAATATAGGAACTTTAATGAAAAAATCGACAATAATAAAATTATATAAAATAAAACCAAGCTTATTCGTAAAACGACACTTCTTAAAGTAATCAAAATAACTTTGAAGTTCATCAACTAGTTTTGTTCCAAGGTAAAATGACACAACGCGAAAAGTGTCACTATTCAAGAAACTTATTTATCACGAATTCATAATTTGTTTAGAAGTAAAGTGTTACAATTGCAAAAAAGTCATTTAGCTGGGAAAACAACAGGAATTTTTCCTTAAATTCAAAACGACACTTGTGCCCTCATGCTGTCAGTTTAAGAGTTATAGTTATGAAAGTTTGATAGAAAAATTGTATTTTTTTCTGCGATTCGTTCTGTATAGTTAACTCAAAATCGTCAAATTTTGACTTATGTCAGTTTGCTTTTCAAGCGACGATAAGTATAATTTTATTGTTTACTTTTTTCTCTCTTTCACTGCACGCAAACAACCGAATGTAAACATTGTGACAGGTTAGGTGGACTTTTCGTTGGGCTTTGACGTATCGTTAATCCCAAGAAATTCTATTATGGTTGGCTTTTAACATTTTCTGTACTCGCTAGATACCTCATACAAAATATATACGTAAGAACTAGCACCGAAGTCGCGTTACGCCAAAATTAAATTATTCCTAAGTGGAACCCTACTGAAAATAATTATAACATTCACAAAGGCTTCTCGAAATAAATTCGCTGTAACTTGTAACCATAGCTGACCAGTGGTTAGGTATATGCAAATTTCTAAATTTCCATATAATTTGCACTTCGTCTCATTTGACTGCATTTCAGTATTCCAACGAAGTCTACGCATGGCTACTCGAGTTAAACGTTTTTGTATATTATCAATTCTAATGGAGTCTTGGTAGAAAATATTTTATACTTTACTTCAATGCTGGAAATAGGACCCGAGAAATGCAAAAAATAGATATTTTGAGATTATAGATCTTGGAAGTATTTAGAATTTGTTAATACAAACCCCCAACATTAAATGCACCAAGATGTCAATATGCTAAATGACTCCCAGACCTTTTTTGGGGGGATAATGGAAAATGGGTTATAATCGATAATGTACGAAAAGGAAATCTGAGAGAGTTTATGAAAAAAGGGCTTTGACATTAGGCAACATTTAGAATCAATATTATTACACCAAATGTAGAAAGTCTCTCGAGATATTCTTGTTAAAACAACACAATCCAGCTTTCAGTTGAAAGGTCAGAACACTTTTAAATCATCATAGACAGAGTTTGTTTTTTTAGATAGATAAAACATTTTATTATTAGGCAATTAATTTAAAAAATTTGGTTTTGTGAGGAAAACAACTGTCATGTAGGGCTGTCGACTAGAGACAAACTTTTGAAATATTCAAATTCAAGGCAATTGCCAAAAAAAAATAAATTGAAAGTTTTGAAAACGCAATTCGTTGAGCGATCTATTACCTAAAGATTACAGACAGATACACAGATTAATTTTTATTGATGTCATTTGGTTGTACAACAAAAGAGTAAATGTAGGTATGTACGTAGTCTTTGTAAATAAAATTTATAGTACTACCAGCATTTGTTCGGCTTCAGTGATGTGTCGATGTCGATTGAGGTCGAAACGGCGAACCCCATATAGATGCAGTTAAGTGGGAAGGTTATGATCGCCTAATCCTGGTCATAACCTCGTCGTAAAGGAGGAACAAGAAGAGGTGATATCATCAAAGCGCATTAAAATATGGGCTCTCTACTCTAAAGTGGTGGCTGTAAAATATCCTAACATTGACTAGGCTCCTAGCACTGACAAAAAATTAGTAAAACATTTAGGGGCCCTTTTATGAAAAGCGAAACGAACGTTCGACTCGCTATGAATTTACATCCAAAAATAGGGAACACTTTTAAGAATTACCACTGAAATAGGTTGTTTTATATAATATGCAAAATGTATTTAGTTGAGTGTCATGAGATACATCTCAGTTGAGTTGTAATTGTTTATAGTGTTGCTATTTGTAATATGGAACTCAGCGACCTCTCCAGTCAGGTCAGGACAATTATTTCACCTCTTCTTGAACACTTGTTTATTGACAATTGATGGACAAAAATATATAAACATTTAACTATCAGATTTGAATTAAACCGCCTTTAAAGTAAAGGTTATTTTAAAGATTCATTCAGAGCGGCAAAATCAAATCAAAATAATCAAAAGCTAGTAGTTTGATAAATCTTCCAACGAATAATGTAAGAAAAAGCAAGATCAGAACTAACAATTAATAATTTAAAATAAAAGTTAAAATTGCCTAATAAAAATAATTTCTTTTCCTAACTGTTACCATGGGGCTCCCAACAGTGGCCCTCTGGTCAATTTCAAGACTCGTATAAAACGTTCGCGTTTTCCTAATTAACCTCCCGGTCAATGTTGGGAACCACCTAAAATGTTTGGGTCCATGAGACATGTCACAATTTCCTTGAGCGTTTACATTGCATATTTTGTTGATAGATTGCAATCCTACAAAACAAAACCGATGATTCAAATCATTTTAGAAGGCCGGTCAATGTTAGGGCAACCAATGCCGGTGCCTTTAACGACTTGCATATTTACCCATAACTCCTTTAAGAATTACAACAAATCAAAAGAATTTATATAGAATCAAAAAGCCTTGCAGGCCCCTTAGTATTTTTCTTTCAAAAGAACCCAATATAAGCTCCGTTTTTTAATTATCATCCAGCACGCATAAAGCAGAAATGGTAGGATTAAGATTCGATTTCGATAGAGCATGCATTTTTCCTAGGGCAAGTCTTCGTCGGGTCTAAGCCAATGTGTTTTTCGTGAAGTTGATATTTACTCAGATGAAATCCTTAACTACCTCGAAGTTTTTGCTATCAACAGTGACGTATTTTCTCCAGAACAAGATTGAAGAATTCAAATGATAGCGCATCTCCTTGTCGAAATCCGGAATAACTCGGAAGAGTTGCTTCCGAACTGCATATTACACGCGTGTTTTCAAGTGTCACGCGACACAACCAGATCAGTTTTGCCGGGATCCCGAATTCGGCCAGCGCCACGTAGGGCCCCTCACCATAAATGCTATCATATGCGGGTTTAAAGTCGATGAAAATGTGGTGGGGCTCGACTTAAAATTGATTGGTCTTTTTGAATGTGAGTGTGAAGATTTGGTCTATTGTCTATTTGGTATATGGTCGATCTAACGGGATGGAATCCACACTGGTAGGTGCCGATTAGTGTGTTGCAGAACTGCTTCAGACCTTTACATATTAATAATAAGCTCCTATCACTGCCTCATCCCTTCTGAAATGCGACTCTCCTTCAACGATTACACACCCCCAATTGTATCAAATACCACGCAACATGTTACAGCTGATTGTGATGACGGCTTCCTTGCAATATGCCATAACCAACCCCAAACTTCCATCAAAGCAAAAAAATAATATGCCATCTATCTTCTCGACCACAATTTGCATACCTTGCCAACCCACTGCTTCACCTGCCAGAGTCGCTACCTCTAAACATGGGTATTCTGATCGCTGTTTTCATTTTCCTCTTCATATTCCCAGTCTTGAGAATGGAAGGCAACAAATATAAATTCAAACATGTATATTCATTATTTGGCATTGTATATAAACTTTTTTCAGATTCTTTTTTTTTTTGCCTCTGTTCGCCGGGTGGAGTATCGTCGAATACACGATGTGAGACTACTAAAGACTATAATCCACTAGCGGAACCCATCGAACGTTGTTTCGCCTAAGCTTAAATTCCTAAATTTTTAACGAAATTTAGTTTTCTACCCCGCTAGGGGTAGGTGCTAGTTGCCGGGCTAGCGAGGATTTCACACTTTTCTGTGCATGGTATAGCTTATATTAATGGTATACTACTCGTATTGTCGTATTTAATTGGGAACTTATCTCAAGCTCAGCAATGGAGGTCTCAATAAAATGCTATGTTCACTTTTATATCCACTTTTAATTAAATTGTCAAATTGGGAATACATTTGGAATTATACCCCTATTCAACTATTGGTGGAGTTGTTTCTACTCTTTTGTGAAACATCTGATTTTCAGTGAATTTAATATGCAATGGTCAAAACAAAAAGATTGTCGTACGACTCGAAAACTGTAATTTCTTTAAACGTTTTTTACTAATTTCATTATTTACACATTGTATAACCTAAAAGTTATTCTTTTCCAACAAAAAATAACTAAATCTATATCTTAAGATATGAGGAATCAATCATTTTGCTAGCTAATTTCTCATCGATCCAACGTCGAAATTTTGGTACATTTACATAGACTCCGGGCACATTCTCCTGACCGCATCCAATACCCCAAGCAACGATTCCAACTTGTTGAAAGCGGTTTGGGTGATTTTCAATAGGACAAAATAAAGGTGAACCACCGTCACCTGTGCACGTGTCCTTGCCGCGTTCTCCCCCAGCGCACATGAAACTCGAATGCAATTGGAAGTACTTGCTCAAGCGGGTATGTCTTAAGTACGCCTGACACTGAGAATTCGGCACAACGGGCAAATAGACTTTCTTTAAAAAGTTCTGATATCGTCCTTTCTCAAATTTATCCTTACCCCAACCACTAGCATAGCAGTGTGCCAAGTCAAAATTAGACCCAGGTGGCGGCAGACATATTGTTTTGACATTTGCTGCCATTTCGAATGGTGAGTCAAGAAACATTAAAGCGATGTCATTTTGCAAGTTTCTGTTATTATAATGCTCATGAATACTGATTTCTAGAACATGCCTATCTTGATGTGGTAACAGTTCGTTCTTGCTATTGGATTCCCATTCTCCAGCACGCGCCTTAAAGTGATTTGGCGGTCGGTGTTGAACGCAGTGAGCTGCAGTTAAGACAACATCAGGAGTAATTAAAGAACCACCGCATTGATATACATAGACGATCATATCGAGAACAGCTTCAACCCGCAAAATCGCCACCATCCATGGAAATTCTCCGAATTCGGCTTCGTTGTTATAATTGCCTTCGATTTTAAATCCAACACCTCCCAAATTACGGTACCCACAACCATCCGGAGTATCTATTGAAGTGATAATTGCCTCATTGAGCTAAAACAAAAAAGTAATACAGTGAACATTAGTGGGGATCAGTTCACCAGTATACTAACTTTATCTTCAACGGCACAGCAAGTTTCAAGGAAGTCGCACACTGACTCACCATCGAAACGTATGTCAAACACTGTCCCACCGTCAACGTTCATTTTTCCTTCCGAGCAAAAATATTTACGGACGCATTCTTTACCTTTTCCGCATGATTTGTAGGAATGAGGACTGTCGATAATGGGCTTTGGTTTTGGTGTCACATTTTCTGGAATAGATGGCTTTGGTGAAACAGGTGCTGGATTAGATGGCGCTGGATCGATCTTAATGGTAGCAGCCCGCCATGTGCCAGTCAGGGTCATATTTGTGTCAAATAATTCACTGAGGATATCATGATATTTATCTGTTTGAGCAAAACATGATCCAAAGAGCAGAATAACAAGCAGTAGGATGTTCGTGAACATTGTTGATAGTCTGGAATATTTAAAGGGATTGTTTAGTATTGTTAAACCTTTGGGTGGTGCTCTTTTTGGTTGATTAAAGTAGGAAGCGCACAATTTCGTAGGTAATGTTGAAAACCTAGTGAAAGATTCGTGCAAACATGTTTGTTGTAGAGCGAAGATATGAACAAACAGGTAGAAAAGGCGGTCAAGTAACTTATTATCAATTAGTACTAGACAGGAAAACGGTGCACAAAAACAGAACAAAAAACATAGGGGCGGGCTACAGTCCGCTTGGGCGAACTGTTGGATACCCTATTCTTATTCCTATATCTCATAAGTGGGCGTGACAAAAATTTAAAGGATTTTATCGAAAAAACTAAGCTTTTGTAAATAAAAACGCTCCCTAGCTCAAACTTTGGTTTTTCAATAAAATTGTTTTATTTAATTGTGGGCGTATCAGTAGGCGGATTTAAAAAAAATTTAAGTATGAGCATAAAGGGCACCTAGAGAGTATATACTATAAATTTCAGCTCCCTAGCTCAAACTTTGGACTTTCAAAAATAAAAAAAAAAATAATTGTGGGCGTGTCAGTAGGCGGATTTTGAAAATATTTACACATGAGCATAAAGGGCCCCTAGAGAGTATATATTAAAAATTTCAGCTCCCTAGCTCAAATTTTGGTTTTTCAAAAAAAATATTTTATTTAATTGTGGGCGTGTCAGTGGGCGGATTTTGAAAATTTTATGTCCCAAACAGTTTTATGGGCCAAAGATCATATATAAAAAATTTCAGCTTTCTAGCTCAAAATTCAATTTTTCCCAAAATTTGTTTTATTTAATTGTGGGCGTGTCAGTGGGCGGATTTTGAAAATTTTATGTCCAAATCAGTTTTATGGGCCATAGATCATATATAAAAAATTTCAGCTCTCTAGCTCAAAATTCGATTTTTTCCAAAATTTTGTTTTTTTGAGTTTGTGGGCGTGTCTGTGGGCGGATTTCAAAAATTCGTAAACTTGATTATTTCGGGACCCTAGAGAGTATATGGTTAAAATTTCAGCTATCTAGGTCCAGTTTAAAGGCCTAATTTTTGCCGACGGACGGACGGACGGACGGACGGACGGACGGACATGGCTAGATCGACATTACTATCGATGCTGATCATAAATATAGTAACTTTTAGGGGTCTACGGGCAATATTAAGGTATGTTACAAACTATGCGTCAAAATTAATATACCCCTAGAATAGGGTATAATAATTTGCTGTTGAATTCATCTCAGATAGAAGACGCAGTGAATGATGCTGTTGACAAAAAAGAGATTTTAACTATCATGGTGTACAAAACCGTTGAATGCCGGTTTGAATCCCAAAGTTATTCTAAGATTCTTATTCTAGAATTTGATCATGCCTTGAGATTCAAATGATTCAAAGCGCTAGGACATCTGGATTCGTTTCAACAATCTTTGTGTGTTTTGACACTCGAACGCATGAGGTTCAGTATTAATTGATATTATTAACATTAACTTAAATGAATTTGGTAATTACCGTTTTTCTTCGGTTGGCCATCTTTCTTCGGTTGGCCATCGTCTAAGCTATGAAATTAATCTTTGAACAAAATGGTCTGCAAGCATAAAGGTGTATAATACGTCGCGCTTGGCTTTGTTGAAAACGAAGACAAGATGTTTAACTTCTATTAGATAAGCAGCTTGCTTACGCAATTGAATAACCCAATTTGTATTCCAAACACTTTTGTTAAACTTTTCTATAAAAACAAGTGATTTCTTCCTTAAACGAGTATTCAGGCTTCGAGTCTGTTCACACTGGCCTCACATTCAGAAAACAGACTTTCAAATCGAATCATTTATAATAAATAATCAATAAATTCAGCAGTTAGATGTGTAAATAGCTATATGTTATGGTGGATTTGAAGTCAACGATTCTGTATTTTTCTGTGATGTATATATTTGTACTTTTGCTTATATTTCTTTAACGATGAGGTTATGATCCAGACTAAAGGGATCATAACCCTCCCACTTTACTGCATCCTTAGTGGATCGACGGTGGGGCTTGCCAGTTTTACCTCAAAAAGCATCGGCAAGCCTACCGATTCTACTTCGCCACTGAGGCCAATAAAATGCTGGTGTTGTTGAATTTGTGGAATTCAGAAGCTTAATGGCATGCCTCTCTTTCGCGATCGTAAAGGGAAGTTTATTGCCATTCCCTTTTTGACGTGGTTCATAGGATCTCTCCTTTACACATGACAGTACAAACTGAGCCGGTCACACTCCATTCTTTGACGTGATGGCTTGATCGGATCTTGGAACTTTTGATTCGCTCAAGCTTCGTTACTCCTGCTGTGATGCGAAGCATCCTCTGCTCAGCTCCCGTTAATTGGCCCTTGTACATTTAGTTCGCCGTATAACATTATGAATCGAAAAACCCTCCTTTTCGATAAGTTTTCCCGTCTCTTCATTCACCCTACGCTTACGCGATGACTGTGATGTCGTCATCACAGGTTGCGTCGCTATTGATAATAGATCCCAGATATTTGAACTTTTAGCATTTGGGAATTATTCTTCCCTTCATAAAAATGTCTGAAAACGGGCATGTGCTGCCTGTTTTTGTATTTATTATATCCACAACAAGGTAAATATAATAGATCGAGTGATACGTTCTATTTATTTTTTTACAATTATTTGTGCAGTTAATTTCTTTATTTACACGAGACAAGCAAACAAAAAAATTTTAAATCTGATTGTTAATCAAATATACAACTACCGTAACTACAATTAGTCTTATGAATCTTAGCGTCATAAAATTGTGTACGAATAAGAAATACCGAATCGTTCGAAAGATTGGAATCTCAAAACATTTTCCACATTCGAATTATAAATGAACTTTCTGTTGATAAGACAAACTTTCCAATCGTTCAATAGTCAAAATACAAAATATATTATGAACTCGACTAACTTAAGGAATATCTTCTTGTTCAACTTAAGTGATATCAAAACAAGTCTTTGCAACAACACTATCTAAGTCTAACGGACATATTTTGGGTGAGTCTCAGTACGTAAAATAAATAAATTAATATTATGCATTAACTGCGCATACGGCATGAGTGCTGAGGGATGCCGAGTTCAAATGCGGGCGTTGTTATGGACCAGCGCGCTGACCACTGAGTCAATGCGCCAATTAACCTCTATACGTACTTTTAACTATTGTCACACATATTATTACAATTACAAAATAATTCCACAGCGGGTTCTCAATATCAATAAGTCACTGCAAAAATTAACACACAAATAATATTTGTGCAATAAACGAAGAGATCTTACTTTCTTATTCAACTCAATAACCGACAGAATATTTGACACTGGTGCCGTTCCGGATCGTACTCAAAAACAAGAAATTGCAAATTTAAAAAGTATAGATATTCTTGAAATAAAAAAATAATATGAATATTTAAAACGAGACACCGATCAGTTAAGCTTGGCAAATAAAACTGCAGATGCTGTAATCTGTTGGGATTATAGCCGATGCTAGTATATAGGTACTGAGTTTATATTTATTGATTATTTTATCTGGGAAAACCTAATAAGTTGTACAAAAATAACATTATCATAGCAGGGGTCAATCGTTTGCCATGTGATTTATTTATGAATCGTTTTTACTTACGAGTTCCTACATAACGCAATATCAACATGTTCAGGAAAAGCAATTTAAACATAGGGACGGGCTACAGTCCGCTTGGGCGAACTGTTGGATACCCTATTCTTATTCCTATCCCTCATAAGTGGGCGTGACAAAAGTCTAAGTATGGTTAAATTGTTAAGAACGCTCTACATATTTTGTTATATAACATTTAAAGGATTTTATCAAAAAAAACGCTCCCTAGCTCAAACTTGGGTGTTTCAATAAAATTGTTTTATTTAATTGTGGGCGTGTCAGTAGGCGGATTTAAAAAAAAATTAACACATGAGCATAAAGGGCCCCTAGAGAGTATATATTATAAATTTCAGCTCCCTAGCTCAAATTTTGGATTTTCAAAAAAATTGTTTTATTTATTTGTGGGCGTGTCAGTGGGCGGATTTTGAAAATATTTATACATGAGCTTAAAGGGCCCCTAGAGAGTATATATTATAAATTTCAGCTCCCTAGCTCAAACTTTGGATTTTCAAAAAAATTGTTTTATTTATTTGTGGGCGTGTCAGTGGGCGGATTTTGAAAATATTTATACATGAGCTTAAAGGGCCCGTAGAGAGTATATATTAAAAATTTCAGCTCCCTAGCTCAAATTTTGGTTTTTCAATAAAATTGTTTTATTTTTTTGTGGGCGTGGCAGTGGGCGGATTTTGAAAATTTTATATCCCGAGCAGTTTTAGGAGTCATAGATCATATATAAAAAATTTCAGCTTCCTAGCTCAAAATTCGATTTTTTCCAAAATTTTGTTTTTTTGAGTTTGTGGGCGTGTCTGTGGGCGGATTTCAAAAATTCGTAAACTTGATTATTTCGGGACCCTAGAGAGTATATGGTTAAAATTTCAGCTCTCTAGGTCCAGTTTAAAGGCCTAATTTTTGCCGACGGACGGACGGACGGACGGACGGACGGACGGACATGGCTAGATCGACATTACTATCGATGCTGATAATAAATATAGTAACTTTTAGGGGTCTACGGGCAGTATTAAGGTATGTTACAAACTATGCGTCAAAATTAATATACCCCTAGAATAGGGTATAAAAAGCAAACTGCATGACATTGTCGCAGGTATGTGGTATGTATGTACTCTCGCTTAGTGCTAGGCTTGCACATATAGGTACTGGTGTTTCTTACGAGCAAACATTTGCTATAGCAAATTTGACTTTTGCGTTTTATTCTGATTGTTTTGTTGTTATTATTTGTCTCTTAAACTTATTTTGGTTATTTGGTTGGCTTAAATTGGGGTAGGTCTTTTGTGATGCCATTGGTTGGGGTAGGTAAGTAACACTGCTAAAGTTGTTAATGCCAGCAGTGAAGGCGTTATGAAGATCGTTCGACTCTTAGAAAAAGTATTGACCTAATGTTAGCGATTGCGAGACACGTGCATAGGAAGTGCAACACCGTCTCCTCTTCTTCCTCATCCCTACAGGCTCTTCAGAAATTGTTGAACAATCTTTGAGCATGCCTACATATCGTACATTGTAAAGTTATTATGTTTGTTTTTGAAGAGGGGGTTTCACTACCTTTTTTAATCCAGCTTTGGCCATAATTGTGTAGCGGTGCTAGGACTAGCTTAGCTCGCTCCATCTAAATCTTGCTTTTCCAAGCATATCGATGTGGTGTGGTTAAGGTATTTAGCAGACGAAATTGGTGAATGTTGTCTATAAACACAAAAAATATGGATCAGGAACAATACAATTTTGCGCAAGAAGGAAAGAGACGATGCTTTCATATTGAAATTACCTTTGTGACACATGAATAGAATACTCACAGCAAGCGATTTTCTTTTAGTTTGTTCGTAGCACGTATGTATGTATGTATTAAACTTTTTTTTCGATTCGATTTTATTTTATTCCTGTATCCCACGCCTTTCCCCTAATTCTTGCGAAACTTGAAGAGCAATGCAAAACAAACAAACTTATTTTCGAGAGAATAGTTGCCCTTGAAAACAACACGCGCACTTCAAACAGAATATGAAAGAAACGCTTAAAATTTTTACTTGGAACGCCAACGGGCTCATGCGAAGACTTGACGAGTTAAAAATATTTATACGAGATAAAGATATCGATATATGCTTGATTTGTGAAACTCATCCGACAAAACATTCGAAAGTTAACATAAGTGGATATAGCGCGTATCACGCCTTCCACCCAACAGAAAGAGACAGAGGCGGATCATCTTTATATATAATATGATTATCACTCGACGGGTAAACCAACATACTGGCCGACTGATAGAAATAAGATCCCAGGCCTGATCGAATTCTTTATTGTCAAAGGAATATCTGGTAACTGTAGAAAAGATGAAGAAAGCTTTAATCTCTCATCTGATCTTTCTCCAATCATTATGACGATAAGCAAAGCTCTGATTAAAAAAGTAGCACCGGTCAGATTAACCTGCGCGAAAACTAATTGGGATGGCTTCAAAAAAATATTGAAACAAATATTGAGCTACGTATCACTTAAAACGACCTATGAAATTGAAGTCGAAGTTGATCGCTTCGTTGAAATCATACAGGATGCTGCGTGGAAGAATACTTTCAAAACAAAGAAAATGACGCTCAATTACATTCAAACTTATTTACAGGAAATAAAAGAGATGGTTAAGGAGAAGAGGAAGGCCCGTAAAAAATGGCAACAAACTCGGGCTCCGGAACATAAGGCACATCTCAACCGTTTGCGCAACTCACTAAAAAGATCTGTTAAATACCTTAAGAATAATAAAATAAAAACTTACATAGAAAGTTAAACGGCAGAAAAAGCTTCTTATTACTCACTTTGGAAGGCTGTAAAAGGTATTAAAAAACTTCAAATTCAATCCGCACCAATTAGGAAAAATCAAGATGAATGCGACAGGCATGATAAAGGGAAAGCACATGTTTTTGCCACCCACCTGGAAGAAACTTTTAAACCGTTTGATGGTCAACATCTTATTCAAACTATAAACACATCGTATAAGTATGGTCAAAAGTGCAATAAGAAATGCAAGTCTAACCGAACTTAAGGAAGAAATAAGGAAACTAAAGCCTATGAAAGCTCCTGGATACGACCTAATCACCGGAGAGGTTCTTAAAGTTCTACCTAGAAAAGCTTTAATTAAGCTTCTGTTTATTATAAACGCCGCGCTTAGACTAGAATATGTTCCCAGACAATGGAAAGTCGCTGAAGTCAAAATGGTTCTTATGCCCGGAAAACCGCTGCAGTTTTCTCTAGATATCTTTCTAATTTTCATTGGAAAACATAAGTATATTATTTCTAATACCGTAAGCCCATATATGGCTGAGTATCGTCATCATACATTTAAACATATGAATTTCCACGAACCCCTTCAAATTTAATTGATCTGGTATCCAGCATAGGGTGATGCTTACATGTGTGGCTATCCCTTAAATAGGAAAAACCTAAGTCTTTTAATGCCTTGGATCTTATTATGCTGCCTGACTGTCGCTATATATGATGAAATCACTTTATTGTATGATACTAACCATCAATCAGTCAACGGCTTTGCGCATTGAACTGGAGCTTGAAAGGCGCTGCAATTATTTGTTAGAATAAAGGAGAGGTGGATGGAGAATATTGCGTGTGTCTTTTTTCCAGCCGGTACTGTGTGTTTGAAGCCTAGAGTGAAGCTAATTTCAGTGGGCATTCGAGCCGTTGAATGCGGAAGATAGCGGTGTATCTTTAGTATTTTCTCATGGCTAGTACATAACTCCCTCTCCGTCGAAGTGCTGATTTGACAGCCGTTTGCTTACCTTTGAACTATGATGTCGATTGGCAAAAGATGTAGCGTGGTTTGAAGTGTCGCTGGACTGGATATGGCTGCTTCCACACAGTAAAATTCATTTGTCAAGGATTCAGTTAAGAAATGTTGCTACAAAAGCACCTCAATTACCTTTACGTGGGTTCCTCCTTGAGTCGCATTTAATGACAACGTCTGTTTATCAGAGAGCGCTGCCGTGATATTCTTAGCTTGTCCCTGCATGTGGTCTAACGATGTTATACGGAAAAACCGCTAAGATACTAAACGTGGCTTTCTAGGTTAATCAAGGTGTAGTGTTGTCACCTTACAGATTTTATTTAAAAAAAATAGCCTTATCAAGCCTTATGAATGTTGCTGCCTGAAGCCAAATGATCGCAAATATAAATTTGTTTGCTATTAATGTAGATTCGGCTTCTACATCGGTTTTTTTTTCAACTTAACTACTTAGTCAAGTTTAGCTCGGCATAGCAGTATCAATATTTAATATATAATAATTTATTCATGTAGTAATGTATTACTTATAGTTGTACTTAAGCGTCGTGTTGAGCTTTACGATATTTACTATCAAACGTCTGAGAATGCATTCACAATCAAGTACAGAAGCATCATGCATCAATGATGAATTCGTCAGTAGATCGTACTGAACACTACCTGAAAAAGAATTGCTAAATATCATACAGAAAAATGTATATTTATTTGAAATCAGCATGGACAGCATTATTTGTTGAATCTTAAAAACTATGGGGTAAAGGGAGCCGAGTCAACCCTCTTGTAGGCCAATTGTTCGTCAATCCATCCACGTAGGTAAGGCACGCTGGCATAAACTCCGGGCACATCCTTTTCCCCACATCCGACACCCCAAGCAACGATACCAGCTTGATAGAAGCGATTTGGTTGATTTGGAATGGGGCACATCAATGGAGACCCACCATCACCCTTACATGTGTCCTTGCCTTCTTCCCCTCCAGCGCACATGAAACTCGGATGCAATTGGAAAAATTTGCCCAAACGGGTGAGTCTTAAATTCAACTGACACTGGGCATTCGCCACAACAGGTAAGTCAATCCTCTTCAAGATGTTTTGGTACTGTCCATTCTGGAAGTGATCCTTACCCCAGCCGGTGGCATAACAGCGCGCGGAGTCAAAATTAAATCCAGCTGGTGGCAAGCACATCGTGTTAACATTTGGTGCCATTTCAAATGGTGACTCAAGAAACAGCAATGCAATATCATTGTACAAACTGCCCTTGTTGTAGTGCTCATGAACAATCATTTCTACAACTTTCCGGTCTTGGTCTGGATACAATTCAGCCTTACTATTCGTTTCCCATTCACCAGCGCGAACCTTAAAGCTATTCGCTGGCCTGGCTTGAACACAATGAGCTCCAGTCAATACGACTTGTAGCGTGATCAGAGATCCTCCGCATTGGTATACATTGAGGACCTTATCGATGGCAATTTCCTCGCGCAAAATCGCCACCATCGAATTGAATTCAGCGAACTGAGCTTCATTATCACCAGCTCCTTCGATTTTAAAACCTATACCTTCAACATTTCGATATCCGCAACCGCTTCGAGTGTCTACTGGCCTAACAATTGGTTCATCAACCTAAAATAAATCGGAATTAATTAAGTTGACAGCGGATGAAATCAGCACAAATTACCGTATCTTCAACTGAACAGCAAGTTTCGAGAAAGGGACATGACGTCTCATCGTCGATACGGATATCGATTAGTGTTGCACCGTCTTTGGTAACTTTTCCGTTTGAACAAAGGAATTCACGAACACATTCTTTACCAGCGCCGCATTTCTTATAAGAATGACCACCTTCGCCGCCAGGGTTTAAGGGCACAGGGCTTTTTGTAGGTGCCACTGTTGTGACAGGAACTGGATTAATAACTAAAGGTGTACCCGGATCTCTTGTATCAACACCCCCTGTAGTATCTGTAGTATTGAATATAGATGTGATGAGATCAGTCAGATCTTGACCCTGAGCCAGACATGTCCCAATCAAGAGAATGGGTATTATTATTAGTTTCGAATACATCTTAGATGGAGCTAACTGTAATTAAAAACATTTTTTTTTATTAATTGAGATATAAATATTTTAAAGATAATAATGATGATTTAATTAGTTCTTCTGACCTTTCTTTAAAAAGTTAAGAGGGAATCTTGCAATACAGTTTGATAATTCAACTTATTTGAATTGATATTTCATACCCTCATTCTTTAGGCAAATATGATATTAAGTGAATAACCTTAGCTACGAACTTATAATTTAAAATGCTGTCGCTACGTTGCTAGCGGAAAATGTTTTTCTATAAGTTTCTTTGTAGATCCAGTTCCACACCCAGAGATGAGCGGCATGAACCAGAAATGTCGGGGACATAACGGAGCCTTGGGGAGCACCAGCATTTATTTAGTGAGATACATACTTAAAACCAACCCAAACAACTTGAATTCAACGGTCCTTTTTATACCCTATTCTAAGGGTATATTAATTTTGACGCATAGTTTGTAACATATGATCAGCATCGATAGTAATGTCGATCTAGCCATGTCCGTCCGTCCGTCCGTCCGTCTGTCGGCAAAAATTAGGCCTTTAAACTGGACCTAGAGAGCTGAAATTTTAACCATATACTCTCTAGGGTCCCGAAATAATCAAGTTTACGAATTTTTGAAATCCGCCCACAGACACGCCCACAAACTCAAAAAAACAAAATTTTGTAAAAAAATCGAATTTTGAGCTAGAAAGCTGAAATTTTTTATATATGGTCTATGACTCCTAAAACTGCTCGGGATAAAAAAAATTCAAAATCCGCCCACTGACACGCCCACAAATAAATAAAACAATTTTTGTATACCCTATTCTAAGGGTATATCAATTTTTGAAAATCCAAAGTTTAAGCTAGGGAGCTGAAATTTATAATATATACTCTCTATGGGCCCTTTATGCTCATGTGTAAATATTTTCAAAATCCGCCCACTGACACGCCCACAATTAATTTTTTTTTTTTTTTTGAAAATTCAAAGTTTGAGCTAGGGAGCTGAAATTTATAATATATACTCTCTAGGGGCCCTTTATTCTCATGCGTTAATTTTTTTTTTTAAATCCGCCTACACGACACGCCCACAATTAAATAAAACAATTTTATTGAAACACCCAAGTTTGAGCTAGGGAGCGTTTTTTTTTGATAAAATCCTTTAAATGTTATATAACAAAATATGTAGAGCGTTCTTAACAATTCAACCATACTTAGACTTTTGTCACGCCCACTTATGAGGGATAGGAATAAGAATAGGGTATCCAACAGTTCGCCCAAGCGGAGTGTAGCCCGTCCCTATGTTTTGAGTTAGATAAGTAGTTAAATCGCCATGGTACCTGTTGCTGCAAAAACTGTACTGCCGGTCATTAAGATGTTTTCGGTTTTTAAGATACTTCATAAGCTGGCGGTTAATCAATAAGTGCAATTGGTCGGTAGGAGGTGGAAGAAGCATTTATTTTAAGACAAGCTGGATACTGTTGTCCATCTTCTCGGAAGAATAGGACAGTAGAAATGCTAACGCAGTATTTTGGCCAGCTGTGAAGAAATACTCGATTATGGGTACATCTGATATATATTACAGTCTGCTCTAAAGTTTCTTAATCTCTGTGACTAACCGCACGAATCTTTATACTTCACGGACTTTATTTTTTTCTATTTAATTATTTATTTTAACATTCGCCCCACCTGCCGTTGACGGCGCGCTTAAATGGCTTATTGATCTTAGTAATCATACAACCGAGCTCGCCATCACAAAAATCTTGATTCACGAATGATATTCGCAGGTCTCTTTACGTTATAGGAGTATTGTCGTCTTCCACATTCTACTTGAATAATATGCTATCAAATCTAAGCATCTTCCAATCCTGTTATCTCGAATGCGGTGGAACGAAAACTGTTTAACTAAATCATGATGTAATTTTTTTGTTAGAGCAGCTGCTTCTGTGATCACCCCTCTACCGGCAATAATACAACACCATCGATTATGTTTAAATTGATCTTAAATTTGTATCTCACGATAATAAAAAATTAATATAATAATTTCCGCAAGTCAAGTGCCTACTCTTATTGCTAGTAGGTGTTAAGTGTGAGACATACAACTCCTTGGGACAACGGTCTTAAATCTGTCTCACTTCCCTTGTTCGTTTCAGTCTCTATAATAAATATCAGTGGCCAGTGCGGTAACCATCCCTGGAAAACATATTCGAGCATGATCCTCAAAAAGTAACATACAATAATTGTCTTCTCCCCTAAGCCAACCATTTTGATGTTTTCTTATTTTGCAATAAGAGGATGGGAACAAATGTCAAACTTTTTAAGAATACCGGAAAAATGAATATTAAAGATACAAGCTTTTACATATTTAGATTTTTATCAGATACATAAATTGGTAATAATCTACTATAAAGTGGAGGAAAACGTTGTCAATCATCAACAAAATTACCTAATATATAAACATTATGAAAATAAAGTAAATGGGATTCAAAAAATAACATTAATTGGTACGGCGCAATGTCGTTAAATTCGTATTTTTCATTCGAATACTAGATCCAGGGTTGCAAAAATTCATAAACAAGCTAAGAAATAGTTTTTATACAAAATTGAAAACAGGATTTGTGTAAAAAAAATATTAGTATACGTAGGTAGCTATAAATGATTTTTAATTATGAGTATATATTTAGTATAATCTCCAGCTTCGTCTGAGTGTGTGTAATCTGTGAACACTATATGATAATAAGTTGTTCCAATTTTGAAAATTAATGGCAAGAAGCTTAGTTAACAATCTTTGGCATTGATTCAGTTAAGGGTTCAGGCGACTTTTCAAAAAGTTTTTTTTAAGTATATGATGTTGTCCATTATGATAATTGCAGTAATTAGTACTTTGAAATATTTTGTTAATCGCTAAGCGCTCGTCACCACTTCAATAGAAATCAATCAATCAAAACAAAAAGTCACCCTAAATATCATAGCAATACGTATTTCAGCAATCGATCAAGGTTTATGTTACTTTTTGGAGCAAACAAACAAACAAAATCCGCACATTTAAATATACGAAAATATCAGATTGGAATAAAAATATACACAAATTTAGTTACGTAACAAAGAATTGAATTGTTTGCTTAAAAAAATATACAATATTTGTTTGGATTAAGTACAGTCCAGCTCTTCTCGTTTAACAGCAATATAGAATATAAATTCTCAAGCCAAATAAACTTGAATTTACCTTCATACAGGAGAATAAATTTATTATACGAGTACGTACTGACCGGTTCAACGCACAGACTAAAACTGCGATACCTACGACTTCTTGGGTACTGAAGATGACTCCTATGAGATATTCTATCGCCCAGTATGTTGTCCGGCTGTATTGAGTGGGAATTTCACTGATTTTGTTTGACTTCAAGTTATTATTATGTTTAAGTGATAAGAACAGATTAAGGCTGAGCTTGTGTTCACTTTTTCTGCCGTTTAATTCTACATTTCGATGACTTATCTAAAATTGAGTTTACATTTTTATGTATCAATTTTGCACTGACTTACAACTTCGAAGATGATGAATATGCTTAATTGTCCAGACTTTGTCAGTTTTTAGGTATACAAGGGTTGATCCAACAGATATTGTGGAAGTTTTTGTAAAATAAAAAAATATTATAGGTATGTGCAACCATCGTATATCTTTATTGAATATTAAAGCGACTGTAATTACGTATGGAATGCAAGATCGTTCATTTGGCTGTGATGACAGGCCAGAATCTAAAGATCAACATCCTTGACGACTTTATGAAAAATTAACGGTAAAAATAATGTCATCTTCGATTTTCGTTTGCAATATTGAAGATAATTTTAAGTATTTGTACAATGTTTAGCTATTTTAATTCAGTCAGCATGTCAGTAATGTGCGTTCTTAAACCACATTATAGTATACATCTCACTGCTCTATTTTAACTTGAAGGTTGTCAATTTTATTAGGGCTACACAGATACTGAATTGAGGAACAATAATCAATATGCGGCAATATAATTGAGTTATAAATACTAATTGCACATTTTTTTAGCAATTTTCCTTTTTCTATACATAAAACTGCTGTTTATATTATTTTACCATATATATAATCTGCATGACAATTTAATGATAGTTTGCTGTCAACCATTATGCCTAGATATTTCATTTGCTTAGCCCATTCAATATTATTGTTATTTATTTTGACTTTGATATTTTCAACACTTTTACCAATGTATATGCTTTTTGTTTTTTAAACATTCAATTGCAATATTTATATATAGCCATTTATAAAGATTTTTGCATTAAACATTTAGATGCGGCTTACAAACATCAAGATTTCTTCCTACAATATAAATAAACATATCATTATTGAAAACAGAGCTCATCACAATCAATTCATCCAATTTTGGTTGTGCATGCTAATATGTTCGTTGACTCAGCTATGATGATTTCAGTAAACGTCATGGAATAGCAATTAATACTGCGACATCTGTTGGCACAGCCTTTATATGCAATGTTTGTTTTTTTTTTTAATACTAGGTATTGAAAATCTTTTGGAAATATGTCAACAACCAATTTATACAAAACATAATATTTAGCTATAAGCTTCAAGAATTAGGTGGACCACTAACTTAAGATTTCTTTTATTGATAAATTTATTGACATAATTTTTATTAATAAATTTATTTCGTCTAAATAAAATGAACTGTAGATAATATATCAGATGGTTTTGACATATGAGTTTCGTGATTACCAATACTAAATTTATTATATGCACTATTAATATTTTATTTTATTGAGTAGGTACCTATTTTAAAATATAATTGTCCCAGTGCTTATGAAGTCTACTTAGCACCGACATGTATACATTATGATGACTACTGAATAATTGAGAAGTCCCATTCTTCTTTAACGATGAGATTATATCTTATTATGACCGAAGTATCGGCAGCCCTCCTGATTTCGAATCACTCAGGTTAATCAAATGCTGGCGTGATCCAGCAGTTTTTAATCCTGCCTCTCTTTCGCGGTTGAAGATATGAGAACGTTACCTTTTTGATGGGGTTAGTAGGATCTCTCCTTTGAACATGACAGTACTAGATGAGCCCATGGCCCTTAATTTTTCCTGATAGGTTCTATAAGGTGAACGCATTGTCGGATTTTGGAAATTCTTATTCGATCAAGCTTTGTTTATTCCTGTTGTCATGCGAAGCATCCTCTTCTCAGTTAATTTACCCACGTACTTTTTGTACGCTGTCTAAAATAGTAAACCGTATGTGTGCGCCGGGCGCAAAGTTCGGGGTAGAGCCTTCGTTCAGCTAAGGACACATTTTTTGTCCACAAAAGATGGCTGTGCTTCCCCGGCCCTTCATTCCTCCAACGCGTTTCATATAATTGATGTCGTCCTCATAGGTTGCTTTGCTAGTGATTATATATCCCAGGACTGTGAACTTTTCACACTTGGAAATCATTTTCCATTCATATAAATGTCTGGAATAAGTCGGAGTCGGTCAGAGAACGCACAGCACAAGTATTCTGCTTATTTTAGCGCCTATCGCTAGCAACGAATAATGGAGAATCAAGTATCGTATTAAATATCAAGGGACGTAAAACGCATCCCTGGTGTACATCCCCTTGGATTATGGGGCTCTTCGTTGACTCCTGCGTTACATTTTAATTATGTCTTTGCTCCCTCATATGTATATGTCTATGATATTCTGCAGATAATAAAGAAAAATAAGCAATGCGTATGGCTCAATTAAGATTTAATTTATGAACAAAACAAATAGAAATCTAGCTTATGCAAAAATTGCACCCACAGATACATCGCGTGAGAGTTTATTCGTAAATATAGGTATTTCGTATTCATATAAGATATTATGAAAATACAATTGAAATAACAATTAAATTTGATGTTTAAGTTGTACTTTAATATGATTTGAATATATCACATCCATGAACATTGCCTATATGTAAACTGTATAGTAAGTTTGGTCCGTACTAAAACACTTACAATTCAATTTATTTAATGTTCCAGTTATTCAATTCTTTAGCATCTTAAAAGTTGGATCTTTTCCTCTCATCTCTGTTTATAACAACATTGCAATAGTGCTGAAAGTTATTATGGACGAAACCGAAGTCAGTGTATATATTTCGAAATACTGAAGCGTTTTTTTAGGGTTGACTCCATACCACTGCGCTGATATACTACGATATTACTACTAAGTAATAATTACACAATGGGGAATCGATACCCATTGATACACAAATCAAATGTATCGATACCTACTCGCATCGAAACGTACTTCTCAATAATTGTGTGATGGATCACTATAAGTCTATAATTGAATTATATAAATCAATTTCCTTTATTACATTTTTTATTCAATTGGAATTATTTTTAAAAAAATGTAAACGTTTCTTAATGCTGAGCCGATTTCTATAGACGATTGTCCCTGCTTTTGAAAATAGCCGTTCATAAAAAACCGACTATGCGACAACGACTAAAAATGATTTTACATGCTTGTTGAGTGCTATGAAGATATATCTCATATCTTCCCATTCCTCAAGTGGGTTTGGTTTTAAATGTAAAACAGGGCCACCCAAGTACAGAGAAAGCTCGTCTCCTTCCTTGTTGCACTTTCTTTTTTGGTATAGCCGAGTTATTTGTGATGTTGCCAGAAGTCATATAACACAGAAGGTTTTTCTTCCGATTCACTATTTGTCATCATAGATATATCAGCTTTAGTCAAATGTTTAAGTTGCTCTACCGTATGCACATGTGTCACGAAAATGAATATTTTCAAGCAATGTGGCAAGTGCTATATGCACTAGTGCTATATGCCCATTCCACATTGCAATTTTCGAAGACTTTGCTGAACTTTCTTCGATGGGATTATTATCCTTAGAATGTGTATTTTGCGTTATTGAGCACATCACCACAGGGATTATTTTTGAAATTGTAATATATTGGAAATCGCGGAGAAAGAAAAGGGAGATCATGACCCCGAACATTTTATATGTTAGTGTATACAATTGCATCCGATACCAGTACTTCCATTCGATACTTATACTTGAATTGAATAATAAGGCTATCGATACTGATTTTACTAAATTAAAATTGTTGCAATACCAAAATTGACGTTGGCCCAAACATGAAAAAAAAGTCTAATCCGATGCATTTTGGCGATTTCAATATGCTTAAATAAAATGTACATGTCTGCTCAGTTAAATTCATTTTACTCGTCAGCTCAGTTTTCACCTTCACAGAAGTTACTTAAACTCTGTAAGTCTAAGTAAAATTTTTACTTGAAATGTGCTACAACGCAACGACTATCTTTTCAGTTACAGTCAGAGGTACGAAATTCGAAAGACTGACATTGTGTCGCAGCTCACAGTGCAAATCAAAAAACAATCAAGCGAATAACATCAGACAAGGTTGGTTGGTGCTGGTGGATTTCCTCGATTTCCTCCCTACCTGCAATTCAGGGGTAACCTTCGACGGGCAATGCAAAATTCTCCGAACAACTTGTTTAAACTACATATTTGAACTTAATACTTATTCGTCATGTCCAGTTTACATTATTTTATTTACATTGTATATGTATGTAGATATCATCACATAATTGGTATTATTGTTCACCACATCTACCTGAGGAACATTTGCAAATCTACGTCTTTAATGATGTAATCGTTGGAAACCAGATTCGTGTGCTAAAGAATATGAAAAGCATAATTGAAGTTTAATTTGTAGGAAAACCATTTTATTTTTATACATCTCATAAAGCTGTAGATACTTATTTAGTCTGTGTAAGTGTAGCTGCGATGACGTATTGTTGCCTATGTGTTCGTTTAAGCCGGTTTTTTTATGGCTTTACGAGATTGCATACGTAATAAATGAACATCTCCGGAGAATCCACTTCTGCTTGTGCAAATAAGCATACAAATAATAACAATTTGTTTGATACTACTCGTATTCAATCGAATTCAACAAAGTTTCGAGCTGCGTGACTGCGTGCGATGACTCATTGATGTATTGGAGATTCCAACTGCTTCGTGGAATGGTAATGTAATTGCAATTGCTGGAATCCTTGTAATTTGTTGTTTTAGTTTTATATGTTTTCCAAAAAAGATTATATAGCAAAAAATATTAATATAAAACATAAGAAAGCACTGCCCTATTCCTGTCCCCCAAGTAGTGGGAGTCTCAAAAATCGACGTATTGGTGAATTGTTAGGAAGGATATGTAGCCAATATTTTGTTATGCATACCTATTTTTTTTACTTTTTTTATGTAATAAATAAGCGCCCCTTATAACTGGGCGTGGAAAACAACGTTCTACCTATACGGAATTGTTAAGAATGATTTTATCTAGGCATCGATATCTTCAATAAAATATTTATTTTTTAAATAGTGGGCGGATTTTAAAAAGCCTTACACCTGGCTTTATTAAGCAACCCGCCAAAGGGATTATTTTTGAAATTGTAATATGTAATGGGTATTGCGGAGGAAGTAAAGGGATACCGTGACCATGGACATTTTATATGTTCGTTTATACAATTCCATCCGATGCGATTACTTCCATTCGATATTTACTCAGAATCAAAAGCCTATCGATACTAATTTTACTTGTGTCGAATCTAAAGTCTCGAGTAGTTACTTGTAACTGCCCATGAGTCAAAGTTATAATACCCTTAGAATAGGGTATAAATAGATATGTAGAGTAAGGGTGCACCTACAATTGCAGTAAGTCTTCTCTCCTACCTCCGTATTCTTTCTAATAGTAAATAGCACCTAAAAGCATGCAATGCAATACCCCATTGCTTGCTGTTCAATAAAAATTTTATTTCCTTTAGTGTAAGCAAATTATAAAAAATAAAACCTATTTTGTTTTCAATAATATTTTTTACACAAACGATAAAGTTATGCACCCATTTGCAAACAACTCGAAATGTTGGTGGACCCACCTTTGCAGGTGTTGTGTTACTACTTTGCAATACCAGAAATAAATGGATCAAGACAAACAGAAAGTTTTTTTTTTTGTTATTTTATTCTCTTTTTTTTAAATAAATAATATACTTACATTACACATAGCCTTTGTGTTGATTAATAAATGATTAGGAAACTTTTATAATGTAAACAAAAAAGAAAATATGTATGAAGAAACAGTAGTTTATTTCTGACAGAAATCAAAGCTTTTGACATTTTCGAGATCATTCTGTAAAGAAATGATCAAAATTCCTTTAGAGGATGCTAATGTGTGGTACTCGCTTCTGTGGTATCCCACATTAGCCAAAAGAGAAGTGTTTAACAAAAAAAAAAAACCAAAAATAAATATTAAATAGAACTGTAACAAGCACCTAAAATATGATAATTGCTTTATTAAGCATTAGAAAAATAAAACAGACAATAAAATGTAGCCAATATTTTATACAATTTACTTGTTTTGTTCACAATAGTCGGCCTCATCACAAAACGACAAAAAGGAAATTTGCCGAAAGCGAAGGCTTAACAGTTAAAGGCGGGATAAGATTTCGATATCTGATATGACAGGGCTCCACATTACTCCAACAAAAAGTATCATTAATCTTTGAAACCAATTGTTTGAGTATAAATATAAAAAGAATATATAAGTACTTAAATCAGTCAAATAGTTAATAAATTAATTAAAAACTTCATAAAGATATTTCAGCCATCATTCGAGCTAAGATTTTATTCCTAAGACTATGCTTGAATGATTGGTCTTTGATATCCTCTCCTTAAAACATCTGGTATGCCCTCAGGTACGAACATTAGAAATTACAGATACCTTGGAAAACAAAAAGCCCGAGTCAATGTAAATTTCAAAAGATCAAACCCAAAAAACACTGCCGACTAATAAGACTGCCCCAAACATATTAATGAGCTTCAAACGATGAGAATAATGAGGCAACACAAAAGAGTCTGAGCTACATCCTAGACATCAGAAGGCGAACAACAGAAATAGCTTTTGGAGAGATTTAAGATTCTTAATACGAGTATACAACGGAGGCCAAATGAAACTACAATATTCTATCTATTCAAAACTTTATAGGTTTTTAAAGATGGCATTGCAAATAAGAAGAAGTGGCAAAGGTATTTTTTTCATTGGGAAATATTAATCATCAAATAACTGGAGCTATACTGCTTTTTTTATTTTATGCAACTTATATTTATAATTTCGATAAAATTATATTATATATAGATACTGATATATAAATCATATACCAATAAAAAAAATTGAAATATATTTATTTATAAATATTTGAATTAAATTAATTTAATTTGTTTGTTGATGTCAAGATCTTAACAATTCTTTTTGTTAAAGCGCAACAAATTCTTTGTGAAGATTAAACATTCAACTCAGATTATTTGTTGTTTTTGTTTTATAAAAATTTATCGCAAAAAACATTCTTTCAACATTTGCAGAAGAATTTAATAAAATATTGAAAATAGAAATACAAAGTTTCCTTTCGTTGTTTTAACTTTGAAAAGATTTTTTCAGAAAACAATTACATCAGTTTTTTTCATTAAATTCGTCCAAATTTATATACTATCCGAGCAAATCCAAAAAACATTTTAAGAGCTGGTAACCAGCTCGTTTGGGAATAGTGAAAAAACCACAAACACCACAAATAGTTTCCATATTTTAGTTTTGGTGGAAACGTTAGTATAACAAAACTTGTGCATGGGCTCTTTTCGACTGATATTTATATGGAGTTAATTTAAAACGTTTTTGTTAGATAAAAAATGTTGCTTAAATTTTTTAGACATATAAAATTATTGCTTGATATTAAAAATCTTGAAATTTGAATTGATGAATTTAAGGGAAACTTTCTTGCAGATATTTTGGAGCTTAAAAATCTTGAAAATAAATGTATCTTGTAATCTGGCATTGCTGTTCTTAGACTTATATCTCGCGGAAATTTTGTTTTTATTCTATCATTTTAACTAACACCGATTTTCTCAAAAATGAGATATCAGTCTTAATCGTTTTTTTAAATATCAAATAACTGAGGTGAACTTAAGAAAATAGCGTACTCAGTTTATATCTCAAAAGTTATTTAAAAAAAACATTACACACCAACTAAGGTTTCTTACACGCTATCCGGTTTCGCCCGGATGGAAAAAATCCAGACGACGAAATATTTTTAATAGGGTGAGAAAAAGCATAGCTACTTTCACACTACGCATTAGCCGTTCACTGCGACTAAAATTACGGCGATCGGACGGCGACCGAAAGCTCAGTAATATACGTTTTCAAATGAACGCTTTCACTTTGCACTATTTTAAACCGTCCGAACAGTAGTCGTCGAGCCTTTTGTTTGTGCAATTTTTTCATTGTTATTCATTATAAAGTAAATAAATAATGCAAGATATAGGCAAAAGTGTTGATTACACTAGTTCAAGAAAGAACTGTGGTTTGGGACAAATTTCTGGACACATTCAAAGACAGAAATGCTACAAAAGATGCCTGGCATGAGGTTTGCATAGCACTTGTTCCAGAATTCGATGCTTTTGATCCCAAGCATAAAAATGCGTTTGGTAAGTAAGGTTTGAATAATAGTTTTAAAAAACCGTGCATAAACCATGTACATAGTGTGAAAGTTTTCTAAATTTGATTTTTTGCCTTCCGGCCGAAACCGGATAGTGTGAAAAGAGCCTCATACTATCGTTTTGAACAAATTGCATAACCAAATTTGTGAAATATTTTTTATTCATATCAGTTTTTTTAATTTTTTAAAATGTCACTTTTCGCCTTGACGGCTTGATCAGTTTTGATGTTTTGAATACTTGGGGGTGAGTGTCAGAAGATGATAAACTCAGTTTTCCCAAAAAGACTCGATTGAGAGTAATTTAGAAAACCCAACAATATCTCAAAAACGGGTTAAGTGATTTGAAAAAAAAATACTTGTTACCTGATATTAATATTTAGAACAAATTTTCATAAATATTTTTTGTAATATTTTTCTATAACTATTTGATTATTATTTGTTATAACAATTTCTAAATTTTTGAAGAACATTACATATCCAAAAAAAGGGATTCAATTATTTTGATAATTTTTTAAGTTTCACAAAAGTTTTATTTGCAAAGTTGTATCTCATATAACAGTTTCTTCAATTTTTAAAACTCCACCTCTCTCAAAAATGGCTTTACCGATTTTGATATGTATTCGTGTTTTTAATGTATGCACAAGCAGTTAATTGTAACTTTGCCTGAAGACAAAGACTTTACTGAATATAGCTCCCATCAACCTGGCTTCCTTTTCATTTCCAAAAGAATATAGCAGTGCTATCAGCAAGTTGAGTAGTTGTATCTACACTCTAATAAGATTTAAACATTTTTTTTTTTTAAATTAGATTTTATTGATTTATGGTAAACAAATTCATAACGATGATTGCTGCTCGGTCTTTATATTTAGTGGGTCAAAGATAGAAGTGTTGTCTTCAACTCAGCAGGGAGTCCAGATAAGTGCAGAAAGATTGGAATCGCTGGAAAAAAAATATTGGAATCATCGGAATTTGAGAATACTACAAGGCGAAGTACTTTTTTTTTTTTTATTAATCCAAATCCCAGAGCACACACACTCGGTAAGGGTCGATTGTACTACCAGGCAGAAATCCTTCTTTTGGTGTAGAGGCATATGAATGGGTGGCGTATGTTGTAGTTCCCCGTGGGGATTGAACCTGCACCGCACGGGTCACAAGCCAACACACTAACCTCTACACCGTCGCCACCCAGGCGAAGTACTTACTTACTTAGTTTGTTTGGTTAACCCATTTGATAATTGAACGATCATTAACCCAGATAATCACTTATCGGCTTGAAGTCTAGAACTTTTGTCTGTAGCCCATTCCCCAAGACGAATATGCGCACTAATGCAATCTTTCGTATCAATATGCACCCTAACCTTATGTATACATGCAATCCTTTATGGCATTCTTACCTTATGGTATTAAATATTTAATATACGAGTATGTAATCAGAAAGATGAGTTGTTGTAGATCTACAGTGTTGATACTAACTAATGACCGATTTCATCAACACACTTAATTTATCACGGAGTTTTTCTAAAAGTTTGGCTATAGCCAACATGATTGCAATACCACAATAACTTTTAGACCTATCTTCAATTTTGAATGTCGCCATATTTAAAGGGAAAATAATATATAATAATAACTTTAACCGGACGAGGTCGGACATGGTGATTGGCTAGGAGCTGAGTTTAACAATGTTTTCCTAAATATGATGAAAATCATAAGCGTTAAATGCTGTGGGATCGGAATAAACTGTTTCAAAATAACTCGCATATGTATATCCTTTGCTTTCAGAACAAACCAATACTATTATTGCACCTTTAATATATCAGTTACCTAGCCTGACTGCTCTGGGGTTTGGATTTCTCTTTTTCTATAAAAAAAACCTATACTACTTTCTGAATGCATTCGAGGGAAATTATCAACATTAGCTACGTTTGTTGATTATACATTTATAAAAGTGACGAAGATATTTGTTTATAAAAGAGCCTGTTATAAACACATATTTTGTCATAGTTTATGAACTCATCATTATAGCTCACAAAAATCTCATAATTGATGGAATTAGTCGAGGCTATTCACTTGTGATCTGCTCTATTATATTCTTAATTAAAACCGTATGTACCAAGGAGGAGCATTATTTGAGGTCATTGCTTTTTTCGGAATGAAGTTTGAATTTTTCAAAAACAGAATTCAAAAGTGAATTAACTTCAGGAATCTGCGAATCAGTTAATATCATTCAAAAAGTTACTTTTCTCATAATCAGCATTTCTAAAAGCAAGATTAATTTTATTTCTGTGAAAAATACTTCTTTTCTTGGCAACTATGGATGAGGTTGCTTAGACAAAATTATCACAAACATTTGTAAAGACAAGATCAAGAACATTACAAAAATAGTTTTTTAAGTAACAAATTTCGTTGTCTACTTCAGTATTAACATACAATATCTGAATGTCACAATGATTCACGATTGTTAGGCAGACATATTATCATCAGATGCACATTACATTATGCGTACGTGTCTGAGTAAAAACCCGAATTACAAACATCACTTCACTGGAATGAGGTGCTCACTCTTCTCTTAATGATAGAAATACTGCTGATATATTTTCGGAAAAATGTAATTCACTTGGAGTATTAGCTTATTTCGTAGCGAGGTGCTGTGAAATGCTTAGCCATGTCATCCTCATTGAATTTTTCTTTTGTCAGCATTCTACGGTGTTGGCATCTTTCCTGCACTGTGATTCTCTTCAATTTTAAAGGGGCCAGTCCTGGAATCCAACTTTTCTGTAACAATCATGGATACCACACATTTAAATACAAAATCGCAAGTAAATAATTGTTATTATTTTACCTGTTTCACAAAACATTAAAAGCACCACCAAAACAAAAATTATGAATATTATAATTGAATTCATTTCTCCACAATTTGTGGTCTTTCAGTAAAAACACCAAATGCAATAATTTAAATGCATTTACTAATAGTTGTTTATATATGAACTGGAAACAAAAAAAGCTTAGCTGAACTGCACTCAATTGTTAAGCTTTTAGATTTGTTTTTATATTCCATTTGTTTATATGCAGCATTTGTTTTTATATTCCGGTCACCACCGCAGTGAATACCAAGGCACGTAAAACACATGATCGTGCTTATACTCATCTTATGATATAATAAGCAAATAACCTGCCAATTGAAAAATGTTTTACACGCCAATTAAATTAAACCGTACTTTCTATTAAGATGGGTTTTCCTTAATATTTTAACTCGCTGTTTTTACTAATGCCTATTTACTCGTAGATTAAAAGTCGGCGATACATTAAAGTTTCATGTGTACAAAGACGAAGAATATAAGCAGTCATGTATGTAAAAAAAAACTGCCTGAAGGTATTATAATAGAGGTTACATGATTTAAAAATAGAAAAATAATTCATGTACATTATTTTCACTGCGCACTGATAAAAGAGCTCTTATTCTGTATATATAATACATGCGTTCTACCACCAGGGCTACCGTTTTGAGAAACCGAATGGGAGTGCTTAAGACGACTACAGGAAAGTACTTTCTGTCTTTCTTTTTATACCCTATTCTAGGGGTATATTAATTTTGACGCATAGTTTGTAACATACCTTAATATTGCCCGTAGACCCCTAAAAGTTACTATATTTATGATCAGCATCGATAGTAATGTCGATCTAGCCATGTCCGTCCGTCCGTCGGCAAAAATTAGGCCTTTAAACTGGACCTAGAGAGCTGAAATTTTAACCATATACTCTCTAGGGTCCCGAAATAATCAAGTTTACGAATTTTTGAAATCCGCCCACAGACACGCCCACAAACTCAAAAAAACAAAATTTTGGAAAAAATCGAATTTTGAGCTAGGAAGCTGACATTTTTTATATATGATCTATGACTACTAAAACTGCTCGGGATATAAAATTTTCAAAATCCGCCCACTGCCACGCCCACAAAAAAATAAAACAATTTTATTGAAAAACCAAAATTTGAGCTAGGGAGCTGAAATTTTTAATATATACTCTCTAGGGGCCCTTTAAGCTCATGTATAAATATTTTCAAAATCCGCCCACTGACACGCCCACAAATAAATAAAACAATTTTTTTGAAAATCCAAAGTTTGAGCTAGGGATCTGAAATTTATAATATATAGTCTCTAGGGGCCCTTTAAGCTCACGTATAAATAATTTCAAAATCCGCCCACTGACACGCCCACAAATAAATAAAACAATTTTTTTGAAAATCCAAAGTTTGAGCTAGGCAGCTGAAATTTATGATATATACTCTCTAGGGGCCCTTTATGCTCATGTGTTAATTTTTTTTAAATCCGCCTACTGACACGCCCACAATTAAATAAAACAATTTTATTGAAACACCCAAGTTTGAGCTAGGGAGCGTTTTTTTTGATAAAATCCTTTAAATGTTATATAACAAAATATGTAGAGCGTTCTTAACAATTTAACCATACTTAGACTTTTGTCACGCCCACTTATGAGGGATAGGAATAAGAACAGGGTATCCAACAGTTCGCCCAAGCGGACTGTAGCCCGTCCCTATGTTTATACCCTATTCTAAGGGTACTCGTATATTAATTTTGACGCATAGTTTGTAACATACCTTAATATTGCCCGTAGACCCCTAAAAGTTACTATATTTATTATCAGCATCGATAGTAATGTCGATCTAGCCATGTCCGTCCGTCCGTCCGTCCGTCTGTCGGCAAAAATTAGGCCTTTTAACTGGACCTAGAGAGCTGAAATTTTAACCATATACTCTCTAGGGTCCGGAAATAATCAAGTTTACGAATTTTTGAAATCCGCCCACAGACACGCCCACAAACTCAAAAATACAAAATTTTGGAAAAAATCGAATTTTGAGCTAGAAAGCTGAAATTTTTTATATATGATCTATGACTCCTAAAACTGCTGGGGATAAAAAAATTTCAAAATCCGCCCACTGACACGCCCACAAATAAATAAAATAATTTTTGTATACCCTATTCTAAGGGTATATTAATTTTGGAAAATCCAAAGTTTGGGCTAGGGAGCTGAAATTTACAATATATACTCTCTATGGGCCCTTTATACTCATGTGTAAATATTTTCAAAATCCGCCCTCTGACACGCCCACAATTAATTTTTTTTTTTTTTGAAAATTCAAAGTTTGAGCTAGGGAGCTGAAATTTATAATATATACTCCCTAGGGGCCCTTTATTCGCATGTGTTAATTTTTTTTAAATCCGCCTACTGACACGCCCACAATTAAATAAAACAATTTTATTGAAACACCCAAGTTTGAGCTAGGGAGCGTTTTTTTTGATAAAATTCTTTAAATGTTATATAACAAAATATGTAGAGCGTTCTTAACAATTCAACCATACTTAGACCTTTGTCACGCCCACTTATGAGGGATAGGAATAAGAATAGGGTATCCAACAGTTCGCCCAAGCGGACTGTAGCCCGTCCCTATGTTTGTTCCTCATTTTGTTGACTTCTTGTGGCGGGCGCAGTGGTCCAGTTCATTTAAATCACCTAGAAACACCCGATCTTTTTTTTCATTGCCCACCTCTTGCAAAGGCCTGACAAACATCCAAGAGCATCAATTGTAAAGGTATCGTAACCTTCCCGCTTCATCCCTACTGCTCCGCCTGTGGAGTTCGCCGGTTCGACTTCAATAAACATTCCTGGCTTCCCTGTTTCGGATTATTTCTTTTTTGAGGCCAATCAACTACTAGTGTTTTTGCGTTTGTATGATCTCAACCTAGTTCTTTTCTATGATTTCGACGCGTGCATTCTTTCGACACCGGTGATCTCCAGTGGTGTGAATACTTGATGGCAATACCACAGGCTGATATTACTTCCTTCGTTGACAGCCAAGCGGCGATAAAAGCGATTTCCACCACAGAACTACGGTTTCTTGGCAAGCAGCACATTGTTGGGTCCCCGGACATAGTGGTATCAAAGGAAATGAAAGAGCCAATGAACTAGCAAGAAAAGG
The DNA here is from genome assembly GCA_949715645.1 of Portevinia maculata. Taxonomy (NCBI): domain Eukaryota; kingdom Metazoa; phylum Arthropoda; class Insecta; order Diptera; family Syrphidae; genus Portevinia; species Portevinia maculata. Next base: position 78,167,644 of record OX454525.1, read on the forward strand.
CTCATCCCTTGATTTAAGACATGCTGACACTACAGCAAAAACCCCATCCTGTTACTTTAAACAGATGATTGTTGATAAAAAAAAAACTGGTGGCAGCTAACGAAGGATGGAGTGCCCTCGATTCCTGTGTTTTAACCAGAAATATGTGGCCACTAGGTTAGGTTAGGTTGAGGTGGCTGTTAGCCGAAAGCTAACACACCTAGACCAAAGAGGTCCATTGTGATGCCACTAGGATCGGGAGTATCTACCACTACCCGCTAAAACCATTTGGAGCTTCTAATGAGGCGTGATAGACTTCTAACATCTGAGTTAGCCAAGTCACTGAGTTCATTAAGGAAGAAGGCTCCCAAATAGAGATTTCTTTTATGGGAGAGTGCAGGACATGTGCAGAGGAGATGAAGTGTAGTCTCCTCCTCCTCCTCATCCCTGCAACTTCTGCAGAAGTCGTTAGAATAGACACCAAGCCTTGATGCGTGCTTGCCTATTAGACAGTGCACTGTGATGACACCTATGACAGAGCTAATATGCAGTCGGTTAAGTGAGATCAAACTCAGAGAGCGCCGCAGGTCCAGCTTTGGCCAGATATGCTTGGTCGCTAGACAAGTTTCACTACCTGTCCACCTGAGGTTTGTACTCTCGACTGCGGCTAGCTTGAGCATGAGTTTACAACTAGCGATGGGCATACCAAGGAAACCTTTGACAGGTAGAAGAGGTAATACTGTTCCTTTTTTGACGAGTTCGTTTGCCCTACAATTCCCTGCGATGTCTCTGTGCCCTGGCACCCAAAAGAGGTGAATGTTGAACTGCTCTGCCATCTCCTCAAGAGACGAACGGTAGTCTATGGCTACGATGGAGTTTGAAGAGACTGAATCCAAAGATTTCAGCGCGGCTTGACTATCCGAGAATATGCGGATGTCCTTAGCGGATATCACGTTTCTCTTTAGCCACGACAAGACTTCCTTAATCGCCATGATTTCCGCCTGGAACACGCTACAATGATCAGGAAGACGGAAAGAGAGACTGATATTTAGTCTTTCTGAGAAAACACCACCTCCGACCCGTTCACTAGTTTTTGATCCGTCGGTGTAAAAGTGGATCGAATTATCTTCCTTGCAGTCAGCCTCCTCCCAGTGCGGCGGAGGGGGTCGTACGGAGTGCTCCGCAGATACACAGACAAGCTGTGCGTTGCACCTTGCTCAGCTTATCACGGTTTACTGCTTTTTCTAGAGCAGTCCACCAGACAGGATCGGTCTAACTACCGATACGTATAGCCAGTGTGATATGCGGGGCTGTGGGCCCCCATTTATTTTCGATGGCTTTTTTGCAAGAGAAAAGTGCTACTGTAGCTTTCCTTACTCTTTCTAGTACATTGGGTTTCCAGCTTAACTTCTTATCGAATATTAGACCCAGAAATTTAGCTTCATCGGAAAAGGTTAAGCTTTTACCGTTGATAGAGGGAGGGTCGATATGAGGGATTTTATATTTCCTGGAGAAGAGGACAAGCTCGGGTTTGTGAGGGTTAACCCCCAGCCCACAGCTTCTTGCCCAAATTGACAGCTTGTTGAGAGCGTTTTGAAGGAGTTCCTTTAGAGTGTTGAGGTATTTCCCTGCGACGGCAATAGCAACGTCATCCGCATAGGCAATCACCGTGCAACCCTCCCCTTCCAGGCATGTCAGTAGTTTATTCACCACCAAGTGGCACAGAAGAGGGGAGGGGGGAGGGGTGAGGATGCAACCTTGTGGCGTGCCTCTACTGACAGACCTTCTAGCGGATGAAACGCCCAGTTTTGAGTTGATAATCCTGATTGTGAGCAAAAGATTGATCAATACACCAAGCGATCCATCCACATTTAGTTCTGTTAGTGCCTTTGCGATTGCAGATGTGTTGACGTTGTTAAAAGCGCCTTCTATGTCTAGGAAGGCAACCATAGTGTATTCCTTGTGGTGAAGAGAGTATTCAATGGTGCGTACCAAGGAGTGAAGGACAGTTTCCACTGATTTACCCTTAATGTACGCATGTTGTGCCGCAGACAGCAGTTGGATGGATGTTAATCAGACGCTACAGCGTTTTGAGGAGGAGTGATGATAGACTGATGGGTCTGAGGTCTTTTGGACTAACACGGGAGTATTTGCCAGCTTTGGGTATGAAGACTACTTTAACTTGGGAGCGTATCGGAATCCCGCTTTTCAAAAATCCCGAAAAAAAGTTTTAAAATCCCGTCTACTAAAATACTGCTTTTTTAAAATCCCGTCTTTTAAAATCCCGCTTGTTCAAAATCCCGATCTATTATAATCCCGCTTTTTAAAATCCCGCCAAATCCCGCTAATCCCGTTTTTTTTACAAAACATACGTAATGGAAATAGACAAGTGCAGTACTCTCCTAACTTTTGGTCTGTGTATGACAGTGCAGAAAAACAATTCCCGAGAAAACAAAATAATGCGTGGCATCGCAGACTGAAATTTTTGTTTGGACGAAAAAGTGCTGGCTTGTATAAACTCATTGCAGATTTGAGAAAGGAAGCAATTGTGGTGCAAACTGAAATACAAAACTTACGAAATGGACAAGAAAAATTATATAAAAAAAGTAATGTTATAAAGTGACGCGCTGTAAAAAAATTAATGAGAAATAGAAAAAAATGAGTAAAACAGGTTTTTTTGCGTTGCATTGCTTATAATACACTTGAACTAATAAAATAAAAAATGTTGTTAATGGTTTGAAGTTTTTTTTGTTCCCTTTTGCAGAATATCATATAACATTACTTTATTTTTTTTTTAATTATTGAAAAAATCGCGCAATTTTTAAAATAAAGCAACTACTTTTGATTGTAAAAGCGGGATAATAAGAAACGGGATTATAAAAACGGGATTATAAGAGGCGGGATTTTAAAAGACGGGATTTTAAAAAAGCGGGATTATAATAGCGGGATTTTAAGAATCGGGATTATAAAAAGCGGGATATCGAACCCAACCCCTTTAACTTCTCTCCAAGCCTGAGGAATGTGAGTCAGCCTTAAACAGCTTTTCATAATCATCTCCAGTATTGGTAGAATGATGTCCGAAGTCCTCTGAAGTTCGGCAGGTATTATGCCGTCAGGTCATGCAGACTTGAAGGGCTTGAAGCTTTGTAGTGCCCAAAGAAGCTTGTCCCTAGTAATCAGATTTTGAGCATTTGTTACCTGTAAATCCATAGGTGACCTGTTTAGGTTACTATGGCCGGTAATGTTGAAGCTACCAGGGAAGTGTGTGTCAAGTAGCAGATTGAGCGATTCCTCGCTGGATGTAGTCCACGAGCCATCTGCTTTCTTTAGGCAGCTAGGCATAGTTGGATTTGAAGCAAGAATTTTTCTTAGCCTTGATGCCTCTGAGGTTTCTTCTATTTTGGCACAGAAGAGTCTCCACGAAGATCTTTTGGCCTTCCTTAATTCTTTTTTGTATAATTTGAGGGATACTTTATAGGAGTCCCAGTCAATATTGGATCTTGAACTTTTAGCTCGATTGAAGAGTCTCCTGCAATCTTTTCTCAGTGGTCCTAATTCAGGTATCCACCAATGTGGCTTCTTTTTCCCCCTGTGTGGCCACTATATAACAAACAAAAGACCGAGAAAATCCTTCAAATGAACAAAATATCTTTGCCCTCTCTCGTGTGCGTTATCACTGGACACAATATGCTGAGCTACCGTGCAAGGAAATTGAGGCTCAACACAGATGACCTCTGCAGAGGATGCGAAAACGAGGAAGTGAACGAGGATACCCCTCATTTCCTCTGCCACTGCCCTGCACTCTGCCGTATTAGTAATAACGTCCTCGAAAGACATTTCTTCTAGGAGTTAGAAGAACTCTCTGGCAAGTCTGAAACGACTTGCACAAGTTCATAAATGCATCGAGATGGATTGTAAGACCGCTAGGTTTGCATAGGCTTTTCATTGGTTCCTAAGTATGGGAATCATAACTCCCAGAGTATCACAAAGGGTCTATATTGACCTAAGTGGAACGGCCGCAGGATTCTCTTACACAGTCAACCCGGTTACCTAAACTACCTAACCTTATTGAGGCGGATCAAATGCTGGCGTTATCGCATTTGTGTGATTCAGGAGTGTTAAGGTCTGATTCTTCTTAACGATTTTTTTCGCGGATTCGCATGCACACAGTCTTGTGATTTCTCTCCCAAGCACTGCTTATCGGGTTGCGCTTATCCCGTCTCTAGACGGGTAATCGAATCTCAATTCTGGTTCCTTTGTCTGCTCATCTGGAGGATAGCAAACCTACATACTGCAAAAATGGTGAAAGTAACAATTAACTAGCTATAAATTATCCCCTTAGTCAATTCCAAGCCAGTATTTTGTCATTTTTTCAATACCTTTCACAATTTTTTTTGTCAATTTAAATTTGAAGTTTTATATGAATGTTATTCAGAATGGTCAAACGCATATACGAGTAAGCAATACATCCTATTATCAAAGTTTGAGTTATGAGGGCTCAAAATACACCCAAATGCTTTGAGAAAGGTATGGTAGAGCCTTTTATTGGAGCTCGACTTACTAAGGGCACTATCTAGCCTCCAGATGTAGGTCTATAAGTATGTATGTATAGTCGAAGAAATGTTGAGTTGCGTTGCGTACTCATAGCGAAAATTGACAATATAATGCTTATTTCTTAGGATGCCTTGGCCTAGCCGTATTTCATTGAATATTTCTGTCAGTCGATTGGAATATTTTTCATGGTAGGTTACGCCGGTTGTGGCAATAATCACAATGGACCTAATCCTGGTCTAAGTGTGTCGGCCTTCTGCTGACAGCCACTTCAACCTACGCCGGTTGTAGTAGGTACAGGAACTCTTTTCAAATTCTCTTAATGACTTTCCAAGTTAATCCTTCGATTTCGTTACATGATCATTCTTTTGTATTTAGAGATCCCACACTTACATTATGTTGAACTCTCGTCTGAACTGAACTCGATGCATATTGCATGAGGATTATATGCTTTTATAACGCATAAATTGAATAGTCATTTGGAATAAATCCCCCGGGCTGTGTAGTCAATACTAACTTGATAAGGGTACTAAAAAAATCCCTTTATATTATAATAATTATAAAAAAAATCTCATGAAAGTATCTGGGATCCTTTCGAAATAAATGGCAGATACAAAATTAAGTAAATTCAACAACCTCTGCACATATCAATGTTTTTTTATCCGTTGCTTTTTTTTTGTAAATTGTAAGACTTATCAATATCCTTTTCTGCACTTTCTTTGTTCGATACAACGTCCTGTAGAATCTCTAGCGTAGTTCTCCTTGCAGTAACATGCATCATTGCACCTAATATTGACTATCGGGCAGGGTTCACCTAAATTTTTGCATTCCGTTTGACAGGCCGAGCCACACTGATACTCCTCATTTTCACCGTTGCATTCTATTTTACCTGGGCAAACAATTAGCTACATTAAATACTGTTATTATTCAACAAAAATATTACTCTATTTACCTACTGCATCACTAACAGACAAGAAGGCAACAAATACGAATAAACTAATTACAACCCATAAACTAATTAAAAGCTTCATTTTAATTTCGTACGATTTTGGAAGTTACTTTTTGGTGCTCCAGCTAGAGCTAACAAACTAACTTAAAATGTCAATAATTTTGCTTTATATCGAAACAAGTTGCTAGCAAAATAACATTTTGTACACGTATGTACTCGTAGGTACATACAAGTATCTATATAGATATAAATATTTGTAAAAACAAAATGTTTTTCTCCTCTAGTATATAGCTTGTCTACGTATAGAATCTCCGACTTGTAAACAAATATTTGTTCTTCTGGTTTTATTGAGATGAAGAATGATATTCGATTTGCAATGAAACTTCAGATCATTCCGCGGTACAATTATATTAATGGGTTTCTCTTGGCTATTAGCTACTGCGAAACATATGCGACGTGATGGCTGTGCCGTCCGATTACGAATGGTTAGATAGAACGGATTGTATGTACATTGTATATTTCCGCACCTGCTTTTCTATTAAAGCTGGTAATGAACTGCCTTCCGTCTGATTGTCTCTTTAAAAGCGTGGAAGTATTCTAAGGCTATATTGTTTTCAAACAGTATAACGTTATCGATACATCTAATCAGCTTGAGCATTATGTTAATTCTACGTGTAAGTAGAATAATGATTGTGTTTGTGTCGCAGGTCATTGTGGTGTGGTACCAATATGGACGCGAAAAATAAACTTTCTATTTGCTAATAGTACGAGTATTTACATATAATTTAATATCAAACAAATAGACATATGTATAGGTATTCCTATAAATACAGGGTGTCCCAGTTAAGACGTATAAGCATCTAAGTGGAGATCTTTAAATTTCGGCTATTAAAAATGCATACGGTAGCGTGGATGGGTGCGTGGGGGGGGGGGGGGGCTATTTACACACTCTTTGAAGTTATAGCGAAGTATCATCAAGTAAAATAGTATAACTCATGGTCTAGCTCCAAATCGGAAGGTTCCCACTACGACGCGCTATAACTTCGAAGGGTGTGAATTAGGCTTGACTGGGACACCCTTTATATGTTTGGATATTTGAATTAGATTTTATTCGCATTAACCCAATGATATAAGGTTATTGCTTAAAAATTTGGTGATAAATTAATGAAAAAAAATTCGGAATACCTATCGACGCTGCGTTTATACAGGTTCATTTAATATCAAATATTTTTCAGCTTGTGTAGTTAAGGAGCTCATTAAAGACTGCTAAAATTATACAACAACAATTTAGCGAGCAATTTATATATTGCGTATAAGTTTGGTTATTTAAGATGTTGGAATTTCATATAAATAAAATATGTAATAAAACATTAGGCATTGACGGCCCATAAAGGGCTTCCTAAACAGGTTTCAAAACTCGCACTAACAGCCTACACCCAATGAGTCCAAAAATATATGTTTTAAATAAACATTGAAATTCATCAAATATCAGGAGCATTGAAGTGTGTACAAGATATTGTTTACTGATTGAAAGTTCTCTATCCGTTCATCGATCCACTTAAATGTAGACGTATATATTTTCATATTGAGACACCACAAATTGAGAAAGCTAGCTCCTTGTAACCTTTTTGTCTTCAGGACAAAAAAAAAACACTCGAAGGGCTCCCTTGGAACGATTTTCCCGATTTCGTTTCGGAAACCACTTGCAAGGAATATCTACTCCGAGTGCTCCAATGGAACCTTTTGGGAATGATTTTTCTCTCCAGAAGACAAGAAGAGTACCAAGAGTCCAACGGAAACGACATAAAGTAATCGGCGCTATTCTAATAATAAAATAAAATGTCAAGTCCCGAGAAACGGGTACATTTCCGCTTTTGAGTGAATAGTTTTGTGCTCACTATATTGTCAAATACTATATGCCCTTTTCTACATTTTCGATAAAATTTTTCGATAATAATCGTAATGAATTAGTTTGGCAGCACGCATTCTATTCAGGTTCATGGAAAGGTCATGGGCCTGGATAGACCCCCGAATTTATGATATCTATACACGATTATTTGTTACTGTATTTTGAATTCGCATGAACTAAACAAGAATTAAACCTTTATAAATTTAGTTTGTTTAGTATAGTTTAGTTTCGTTTATTTCATCAAACAAAAGTTACAATACTTTAGTGATTACTTGATAATAATATAATATAATAATATAAATAAAGTAAAAGAAAAAAAATTAAACATTACCACCATTAAATTTACTTAAGATTAATAGTAAATTATTTTTAAATGAAAATCTAGTTAGACTAAAATCGATCTAATCTAAAAAAAAACATTTATCGAAAAAATCGAAATTCGAGCTAGAAAGTTGAATTGTGTAATATTTATACTCTCTGGGGGCCCGAAATACTCGTGTGTAAAGATTTTTAAATTTTTGGGTGTGTCTAACAATTTAAAAAAGTTAATTTGAGCAAGAAAATTTTTAATATTATACTAAGTGCCTGAAATGCTCATGTTTAAAGATTTGTAAAATATATATTATTTTCAGCGTAGGTACCCATCAAAGATTTTTTTTACATTTGTTACGTTTTGTATTTGTATTTTGTATTTGTATTTTATTTATAATTCATGTTAACACATAGATACAATGCAATCTTTTAAGTGTGTTACAGAATTGACAAAGTTGGTACATTAAGGTATAAATATATTTTACAATTTAAAATTGATCTAAATGGCAAAAATGTAATTATATTGATTGGATATTTTACTTAAAAAGAGAAAAAAAAATAAATAATAATAATAATAAAAATAAAAATAATAAGCTAAAATTCCCTAAAACCCTATAGCAGTTAAATAATTAAAATTAAATTCAAAAGTTAAATTCAAAAGTGTTGTTTGATTTGCCTTTGAAAATCGCTCATGCCTGAAGATCTTCTGATATGAACCGGAAGCGAATTCCAAAGTCTTACGGCGTATACAAAAAATTGTTTTTGTGTCACATTATACAGTAGTTACATATATGCTGGCGGAACAAAACTTTTCTGGCCGAAGAAGATGCAAATTGTAATCTTTGGAAAAGATATTATAATAGAAAAATTAAAAAATCGTATATTTACTACGCATTTTCTGTAGAAAAGCGTCATAAAAATCAAAAAAATTCCTGGCCAAGAATTTTTCTTGGAATTTTTCTAGAAACTGACTTAAAAATAAATATCTGGAAGTTAAAAAAGACATCAATTTTAGTTAAACGCAGTTAAAAGGTGTTTTCATTTTTGTCGATTATTTAATTTAAAATTAAAGCCCTTATTGATGTTTCTATCGTTGCAAGGTTAAAAGAACCGTGGTTAAAAGGTGCGTACCATGGTGGAACGATAACCTTGAGTCTATTCGAAAGAGAGTGAGAAAGCTTTTTAATAAAGCAAAACGCACCGGCACATGGGAACAATATAAATCCATGCTGACCATATACAACTTAGAGTTGCGCAGATCCAAAAGAGCCTCATGGCGTGCAAACTGTGAGAAGATCGAAAAACTTCCAGAGGTGGCACGCCTCCAAAGGGCTCTGTCAAAGGATCAAGAAAAAAGGATGGGATTGTTAATCAAATCAGATGGTTCAATCACACGCGACCGGGAAGAAACGCTGAAAACTTTGCTTCAGGCTCACTTCCCAGGGTCTCACACGATGGTCATTACAGATGACCATATAGCGGAGGTCTCAATTCCAAGAAACCTCAGCAGAATTAATAGTTTATCCGGAACACTTTTTACTCCGGATAAGGGTAAATGGGCAATTAACTTATTTAAACCATTCAAGGCATCAGGAACAGACGGTATTTTTCCAGGCCTCATTCAAAATGGAATAGAATTTTTATTACCATCCATGATTGCCTTATTTAGGTTCAGCTTCAACTGGGGGTATATACCAGTTACCTGGAGGGAGGTAAACGTAGTATTTATACCTAAACCGGGAAACAAGCCGAGTTAATTACCTAAATCATATCGTCCGATAAGCTTGACATCGTTTTTTCTGAAAACAATGGAAAGGATAATTGATATCCACATTAGAGAATGCATATGCAAAAGGGCAAATCCACGGAAGGCGCTCTGTTAAGACTAACTACAGAGATAAAAAACGCCTACCTTTGCAAAGAGATCGCACTTTGTGCCTTTCTGGACATAGAGGCTGCTTTTGAAAACACTGGATATGAATTTATATCAAATGCTTTGTACCATAGAAACATAGACAAACCAACTATTAAATGGATCAAAGCGATGCTTGGAAAGTCGCAAAATAACTGCCTCGTCAGGAATGACCTCAATATCTGTAACAGCCGTAAGGGGTTGCCCACAAGGGGGAGTACTTTCACCCCTTTTGTGGTCATTGGTCATCGATGACCTGCTACACAAGATGAGCAATTTGGGCTACACTACAATTGAGTACGCCGATGATATTGTCATCATAGTCAGGGGCAAAGACTCAATTGGAGTCACTTCAAAAATGAAAAATGCTCTAAAGACAGCCATAGACTGGTGCATCGAGGAAAATCTTTCCATAAATCCCAGTAAAGCCGTCATCGTTCCTTTCACTAAAAGGAGGAAATTAGACCTAGGCCTAATCACAATAAACGACACGGTCGTAGAGTATTCCGACGAAGTCAAGTATCTTGGAGTAATCCTGGACAAGAGACTTAACTGGAACTCGCACATAAACAACAAAATCACTAAAGCTAATAGAGCTTTATGGGCCTGTCGTCGCACATATGGCAGAACCTGGGGAATCTCTCTAAAGATCGTCCACTGGATCTACACAGTGATGATAAGACCCATTATAACATACGCCTAAATAGTATGGTGGAGAAAATCCACACAAAAGGTCGCAATAGAGAAGCTCAAAAAGGTACAACGGCTTGCGTGCCTTGGTATCTCCGGAGCCATACGAACCTGTCCAACTGCTGCCATAGAGGCAATAACAGGAATTACACCTCTCCACATACATCCAAAAAGTAGCGATCCGCAGTGCAATAAGTCTAATACAGTTAAACGAGATAAGTCTTAATGATCATCCGGAACTAAAGACCCTTCTCGATGAACTGCCAGAACTTAACATGAACTGCGCGGTCACAGACCTCATTCAAAAAACACTATGCTTCAACAAACGGTTCTCCACGGAGATACCCAAGAGAGAAGCATGGGTTAGTAATAAAACCCACCAAACAGCCACAACGGCATAAAGTGGTATACGGATGGTTCCAAAATGGAAACGGGGGTAGGAGCGGGAATATACGGACCACACAAACGCTTTACGATACCCATGGGAAAAAGTCCCAGCGTATTTCAAGCAGAGCTCCACGCCATTCAAGAATGCGCCAGCCACATTATTTTATCTGGCATAAAAGGTGCAACCATCCATATTTTCACGGACAGTCAAGCAGCTATAAACGCCCTTAGCTCGTATACCATTGACTCCAAATCAGTCATGTACTGCTTCAATACCCTACAAACACTCGGAATAAGAAACAAGACCAAATAATGGTGGGTTCCGGGCCATGTCGGGGTAGAAGGTAACGAAAAGGCCGACGAACTGGCCAGAAAAGGTTGAGAAACAACTTTCATAGGTCCCGAACCTTTCTGCTGCACTCCTAGATCAGCAGCAACGGCAGCAATTAAAAGCTGGGAACATAGAAAATGTATCCATCTTTGGGAAAGCATCCCAGGTCTAAGACAGGCCAAACGAGCCATTCGGCCCTTCAATCAAAATGCCAGCAAATGTCTAAACCTAAGCAGGCATGATATCAAAAACCTAGTAGGTTACCTTACTGGTTACCATGGTTTAAGATATCATCTACACAAAATGAGAATATCAGACTCTCCTGAGTGCCGACTCTGTCTTGAAGAGGTCGAGGAACACATTTTATCTGAATATCCAGCCCTTAATGGAATTAGAAAGAAGATCTTTCTCAGGGAGCAAATGAGCCCCGAGGACATAAAGAATTCTTCTACTGGTAAAATTGTCCGCTTTACACGGAAAGTAGAAATTCTACTAGTTTAAACTTTTCTGGCTCATGCGGTACAAAAGATCTTTGACTTTTCGATAAAAGGTATGGGCATGTCAGTGAGGGGATTTTAAAAAATTGTACAATTGATTATTTTGGGCTCTAGTGACTAGATATACGGTTCAAGTCTCAGTTTCCTAGCTTAATTTTTAGGGAATACTTTTTGCCGACGGACGGACGGATGGACGACGGATATGACAAGATCGACATTACTATCGATGCTGATCACTAGAGTTGTAAAAAATGCAGTTTAGTACGTACTGCAGTTTAATGAATTAGAAGATTTATTATGTAAGTCTTTTGACTTACTTAAAGAATTAACTGCAAAACAACACTCAGCAGCCGTTTTGAACATTTTGAAAAAGCAGTCAACTGTACAGTCAGTTGACTGCTTGTTCAAAAAGTTAGTTAATAGAATGCAGTACTTTTTGACTTTTTACATTCTTTAAGTAAGTAGTGAGTCTTCTGAAAGTCGTTTTTTTTCTGTTGTTCCTTTAACTGTAAGTCTTTTGACTGCTTTTAAGTCTTTTGAATAGTTTTAGTCTTTTGAATGATTTTAAGTCGTTAGATTGCTTTTAAGCCATTAGACTAAAAACATTTTGTTCTCTATAATGCTGGATTTTTGCAAGTCCCTATTTTAATTTCATAACCAAGATTCACACTCCGATTTGCAATCATCAGCCAAATCATACCTTCTAATCGTATCAGTGGGTTGGAATACTAGTCGAAAGATGTCAGGTTCAAATTCCGCCGTGACCAAGTAACGAACGTCTGACAAACATCCATGAGTATTAGTTGTGATGATAAGATTCTCAAAATAACCGTTCGTATTTGGCTTTAAATTGTAGGTCCCTTCTACTTTGCACAAGCAAAAGGTTGGAGAAGCTAGTTTTTATGACCTGTATATAGGCCGTTAGTGCTTAGTATTTTGGTTTTTTATTTTTTTGGGGTCTACGGGCAATATTAAGGTATCTTACAAACCATAAGCCAAATTTAATATACCCTTAGATTAGGGTATAAAAACGGCTGGACCAAATTCAATGCAATTATGTTCAGAACATTAAGGTAAATACGCGTCAATTGGGATCAGAACGTAGTCGACATCAGTGAATGAAAGGCATAACACAGGGCCAAGCACACTGCCTTGTGGTACACCAGTTTCTATTTCTCTCAATGTGGAGTACTCATCTCTTTGTTTAATTCCGAAAAATCGTTGTAATATATATGACTTTATTATTTCTGAAAATTTCTTATGTATGTAGATGCTTTTTAAATTTATGGATTAGTCCATTGTACCATGCTTTATGGAAAGCTTGTGTAATATCAAGGAATATAGTAGAGCATACCGTCTTCCCTTCAAATGCTTATTGCACTTGGTCCATTGTGGAGTGCTTATTTCTAAAACAAAATTTCTTCGATTATTTCATGTAGTCATTAACATATTTTCAAAAATGAGTTCTTTTAGGATCACTTCTGTTATTAAATCGAATCTCGGAGTTTTTTTTTTGATGCCCTTCTTTATTTTTTTTTCTCAAGTTCGTTCATCTTTACCGGCTGAATACGTCTCTCCTCCTCAAACACTTCTTCCGCTCCTTGGTAGTGGATGTCTTCATAGTGATGTAAGACGCCTGCGAGATATTGGATGAGTGATATTACTCCCCACAGGCGAAGCCCCGTCATTAAGGTAGAAGAAGAGGAGGACGTGATATTAAAAGCGTGTCTCCGAGACAAGACATACTCGTATATATATGGTACATGTCCGCCCAATATCTAATGATGCAGTAAGTTAGTGTAAGTCCTTTCTGACTTTAGGTGCATCCTTTACAGAATTTGAATTTTTATATTTTTAGTTGGCTGGATGCTGGCATGGTTGCAGTTTGCACATTTTTGTATTCTTTTTTTTTGTCTAATACAGATTTTGGCATGGTGGTTACCTGCACACTTCACACATCTTGGGAAAGAGCTGTAGTTCTTATGTATATGTGCATATTTTTGGCAGTACTTGCACTAGTTTTGATTTCTTTAAGGAATAAATGATATTTATAATTTTAGATATCTTTTTGATGTTTTCGCCATGCTCAAAAGTACATATGTATAAGGATTGGGAATGGTACTTTGCTTTTAAATTTTAGTACATTGACAGCTTCTAATATATAAATATATTTGTTTTTAGATCTTTAACTATAGTCTCTGGTGAGCTTGTAAAGTGTAATTTTTTACAATAACCTTAATTGAACTTGGTTGGTTGTTTTCATATGAGCACCATTGCTCCCTTTTTTGGTTAAGTATTTTAGTAACAGTTCTGCAAGAATCTTCTTCATCTATATTAATTTTGATGTCATTATTACTAATTAGCATTGTATTGGCTAATATTTTGTTTTCCTCTAAGAATTTGATAAAGCTTCATGCTTTGTTATTTGCAGCGCATTAATTGGTGGTTTGGTTGACTTTGTGTTTATACTTTCTTTGTTAGGAGTATGATCCGCAACTTACCATATTTCTTTTGGGGGCGGGTCGAGGGGTTGACACTCTTTGGGATGTACTAATTTTTGTTTTTTTTATTCCCCTTTTTGAAATTTCCATCTGTTTCTTTATATAGGTAGTTCTTCTTCATCTTTTGAGAGATTCCTTATTTTAAACTTATTTTTATCTTTAATTTTGCTGTTTGTCTAATATTTCAACTCTTCCAACTCTTACTTTGGTTTATTGATTGCCTTACGCAATATCTCATTGAGTTTGCTTAAACCCATCTCTTTCTTCACATGCTTTTTTATACGATATGGGGTTGCTTTCTCTACACTTTTTCTTTTCAAAAACGAGTCTTCTTTGAGCAATATTGGTAAAAATGTACATCCGAGTAACCATTATTGCCATTACACCATTTTATACATAGTTCGTAAACTTGATAACTACTAATGAAACACTTGCTTCTTCTTAATAATTTTATTTACATAATTTTTTGTGCTCGACACTTTACACACGAAAGACCACCAAGCATCGTAGAACCAGCTCCCACGTGCAGGATCACCATCTCGCTACTTAGTCTCTACATATAGCGGGACCGACCACTCACAACATACATATTATCTAACAATTGCCATAATATGACGATAAAACTATTCAAAACGAGTGAAATCCGGCTTTATATGACCCTCAGCTTTAAAGTTTTATTTGATTTATAGGACTCGTTATTTTAAAGCCCTTTAAAGTAGGTACCGTACCACTGCAAACATCCTCGCCAATTTCGATAATATGTGTTGCCTCCAGTGTAATAATATACTCTAAACAGTATGCTTAGAGAATTTAAACCAGACTTGGTTAGATCATAAGAACTTTATTATTCAGTGCAGAACTTACACAATGAAATAAGCGTCACAATTCCTACCACTTGATGATATTCGCACTCATTCAATTTCCCCTACTGCAGTCGCTGACAAAAAGATAATTTACATTCATCACGTTTACCACAATGCCCCTTCGTTTTCCATGCAAACCTATTTGGGTCAAAAAAGTTAAAAGAAAAATTAGAACATGGCCATGGCGAAAGAATAACAATCAAGCGAAGGCCAAAAAATATCTTAAGCTCTGCCAAACACACATCCAGAGACATAACTCCAATCCTCACTTGAAAGTGCGCTTAACTCGAGCTCTTGTTTTTACATTTTATCAAATGAGCACACCCATACAAATGAACCGAAAACCATTTCCCTTTCTTCATGCCATTTAGTCTTCTCCCCGGTTGTGGCTTCTAGCTTGAAGAAGGTACTTCTGTGGGGCAACAACAAGCATGGGGCATGGTAGTTTTTTGGTAGCGAGCACTTGGTCAGGAAGACAATTGCATAGCAGGTGTCTGCTGAGATAGTACATTTTTTAATACGAGACCGGACGAACAAGCGCTAGTGTAATACGCTTGTTCACATAAAATATGGCATCAAAGCATATTCTTATTGCCGTAATCAGTCTTTGCACGCTGTCCATTGCATCGTGCATTCCAAAAGCCGCTTCAGCTAAGCAATCAGATAGCAAACAGTTGTTCGTAGGCCCCCAGAGCAAGGAAACATCCACACCTGACTTTGTCCGCCTGCTAGTGATGCGACTTGTATATGGCATCGCCTCGACCATGGGATTAGAAGAACGACTGTCAGGACTGTTTAATGGCGCCTTTGTCCCACCAGACGAAGAGGATGGCGATTATGGATTGGATTTTGATGGCATCGATGATGTCTTCGAGGAAAGATAAGACCAAAAGGAAAACAGTGATGCGGTGCAAATAGTTTTAGTTTAGAATTCGTAATGTAAATTATTTTATTTTATTTTATTGTAGAAGTTAAGAGTGGTGTCAAAAAAAGTGGGGACATGCGTGGCCCGATCCAAATACAACTTAGATGTTAATTCAAAGAAAACAGTGTTTATTGTTACAAATTTTATTTGTTTATGGTGTCAAGGTGTGAAATTAATTTCGTGGATAAATTATTTGTGTAAAAGAAGCATGCATTGGGCAAAACTTTCTTTTATTTCCGAAATTACTTTATCATAATATAATTATCGAAAAGGTGATACAAAAATGTGAGTAATTATTTTCACTTTTATGCAAACAAACGAGGTTTTCAAAAATGTCAAGAGATAACCGCGCACCGGAGAAAATTTAAATTTCCAAGCAGCCTATAAGTGACAATTAACAAGAACAAGAGTGACTCATTAGTGAAATATTATTATAAGTTGAGACGAATCACCTATACATAATGTCATATTGAGTGTGGTCAAGTGAAAATAGAAGAAAAATTATTTTCACATTTCTTTGTTGTTATTCTTTGGGAGCAAGCCGTCTAGCAACAATGGTTTGATGTTTGTTGTTGAATAGGAATTCGAATATTCGTATTTCGGGCTCTCATTTGAAAATGCTAATATGTTGCATTTCATTCACTTTTCACTTCCAATGACGCATACAGAGGCCTTTTCTTACTAAAAGTGAATTGTGTATTTATGTACTTATAAGTCTTTTGTGTTGGGTAATGATCCCATTAAAAAATTAATTTGTTTAAGAAATTGGTTTGTTTGGTTTTTGAAATTTTAATTTGAAAAAATTGGTTTGTTTGTTTTTTAAAATTTTAATTAGGTATTCAATATTAAGTTACAAACAGGAATGTATATAATCAGTAAGGTGTGTATTTTTTATCACAAAAATAATTGCCCGGTTATTATATGAAATCAGGGGTCGAATTACCGCAGCAGCTAGCAAGCAATATGTAAGTCCTTTGTGTTGGGTAATGATCCTATTAAGTTTGTAGGTTTAAAAAATGGGTTTGTTTTTTTTGAAATTTTAATTATTCAATATTAAGTTACAAACGGGAATTTATATAATCAGAAAGGGTGTATTTCTTATCACAAAAATAATTGCTCGGTTATTATATGAAATCAGGGTTCGAAATACCGCATCAGCTAGCAAGCAATATGTCACTGAATTATGTGAGTTTGGCATTACGCCTTAAGATATCGAGCACGATTTCAAATATCGTGTTCGATTTTCTAGCATTTACTTGTCAGTGATCGTGTTTTCTTTCACCCGACAGAAGTATAGCCAATCGTTTGGCTAATAAAATAGAAGAAAATTGCAAATTGTATGTAGAAATTAAAAATAATTGTTTTGCCAGATTGTGATCGGAAAGAGAATTTAGACTTTTAGTTCATTTTATTTCGTAATAATCTTTTTTTTTAAAAAAAGTCAGTGACCGCACATTTTACAATTCAGAGATTTGATACATTATCTTTCTACTGAAACATTTTCTTGTATGTCAAACAATAAATAACTACGAATGATCGGAAGAGTTAATCGAAGGAAAATACGAAAAAACCTTCCTTTGACAAAAAAAATAACAATAACAAATAAATAAATAAATAAATAGATAAAGAAATAAATACAAAAATAAATAAACAAATAAATAAATAAATAAATAAATAAATAAATATATGAATAAATAAGTAAATAATTGATAAATAACTAATAAATGACAGCAAACACGAAAATATCACAGATTAATCATTTAGCTGGTTTATGAGAGGATTCTCAGAACTATCACAGTTTTCGAATCCTATCGAAGATTAATTCAACATTCGCCCTCCTGTGGAGATCTACAGTTGAATTATGAAGGGACAGGTTTAACATCATTTTTAATACTTTGTTTTGTGATACCTGCAACTTCTTTAAATTGCATCTTGCTGCAGTACCCCATATTGGACACCCATATAATTGGATAGCCTGGAAAATTACTTTATAAATAATTATCTTATTGTCGTTTGTGAGTGAAGATTTTCTATTGATGAAAGGGTAGAGCATCTTAATTGCAATACCTGTTTTCCTCAACGTACTTTGAATATGTTGATCAAATGTTACTTTCGTATCAAGGTGGACCCCGAGATACTTTATGGATTGCTCCCATGGTATGGTGTTACCATTTATTTGAAGCTGTCTGCTGGGAAGATAGCAAGCTTTTCTTTTTCGTGTGAAAAAGATGGCTTGCGTCTTCCTAGCATTCAGCTTAATTTTCCATTTGTTATAATATTTTTCAAGTATTTCGATCGCATGTTTTAGATTGGTCTCAATGTTGAGAGCAAATTCATGCGACGCGAATACCGCTGTGTCATCAGCAAAAATGGCTGCTTCACATTGCGGAAGACTTGGAAAATCTGATGTATATATATTGAAAAGGGTTGGACCTAAGACTGAGCCTTGGGGCACACCAGAATCAAAAAATAACATATTAGAAACACCACAATTTACTTGCACCTGAAAACATATACTGGATAAGAAACTCTGAACAATTTTACATAAATACGAAGAAAACTTGAAGCATAACATTTTATATATTATTCCATTGTGCCATACAGAATCAAAGCCTTTTTCAATATCTATCAATAATATGCCCGTTGACTGACCACGTGAACGATGGTCTAAAACATGGTTACAAATTCTTTTTACCTGGTGTGAAGTGCTGTGAAAGCTTCGAAAGCCGAATTGTACACCAGGAAAAATATCTTTATCTGAAACAATTTTTAAAATGTGTTGCTTAAGTATTTTTTCGTAAACCTTACTAATGTTGCTTAGTAGGCTTATTGGCCTATAACTTTCAGAGGTATCTGGGGCTTTTTAAGCTTTAAGAACAGGGACAACAAAGGCTTTTTTCCAACATTGAGGAAAGTATTGGCATTTTAAACATGCATTAATAACGAATGTTAGATATTTAATTCCAACCTGAGGAAGTTGTTTTAGGTATGCATTTTGAACTTTGTCTAGTCCTCCTATTTTTCGAGTTTGCAGGCTGCTGACTACATCACTTATGTTTTCTTCAGCTACTAATGCATAAAAAGGAGTCAATTCATTTGACATGTTAAATCTTTCGATTGTGTCCTCAACAGGTTCATTTGTTACAAACTTACCCAAATGTGAATTTAGACTTTGGAAAGAGTTCACAAGAAAATGTAATGCAAAAACTCGTCTAATGAATAAAATTAATAAATAAACATTTGAATTCACATTTTTTTCATATTTAGGATGAAATAATTTCACAATTACAAATAAACAGACGAATATCAGAAGAAAAATTACATTTTTTTATCCAATCACAGATTGCATAATTCTATTGATCATAAAAGAATTTAAAATTATTTTCGATGATTGATGCTACGTATAAAACATCATCCCAATGTGTTTAATTGATTATTTGATAACGAATGAAAGTCACTCACACTGATGCTGTAGTTCGGCCCCAGATGCATGTGGGAACATTCTAAATAATAAATATTTGTCTTATGGCGCTTCTCCATTGGATTTTCCATGATACATTTGTGTAACTGTATTAGTTAACAATACAGTTGACAACTGTTCTGAAATTGTAAATTCTAAATTATTTACTAAAATGCATTCATTTATGGTAGTTACATAAATCACTAGATATATATAAGGCATTTAACTTAGCTTCGCCAACTATTTGTATATGCGAAGCTTTATTTCTGACACGAATGGAAGAGACCTACTATTTAACCCCGACTATGAAAGAGTAAAAGATACTTTTCACGACAGTTTATACTCTTGGACGTGTGTCAGACTTTCGCATGAGGTGCGACAGTGGAAAATATACAGCCTTACAGCGTCACTCGCCTCCCGGAAGCACCACCACACGATGGCGAGCCCGGTCTCTCCCAGAAAGGACCAAGCTAACGTAATATAACTTATATAGAGGATGTAACCTAGAGTAACGCACCGTCCTGGTAGGGCATGTTTACTCCTTCCCCCTCAACAAGCCACCGAAAATCGGCGAATTGTCGTATCAACTGTAGTTCAATGCAATAACCACTGAGCCATTGCGCCCATATAAATAACTACTAACTTTACTTTACTGGCTCCCGACCCGTGTAGAGTCTCTGCCTGAGCCACTACAGGCTTAGATCGACTGCGATCCCGGTGCGCTACTTCTGGTTGTCCAGACTAAGCGCTCTGACATCCGCGATGGTTGGTCTTTAAAACCGAGATTCGGTTTTCCCTGCCTTCTCGAACCTGTTTCGACAGGTCCTCTGATGTGGCTGACCCAATGTAGTCTCTGTCGGATCTCCACTAAGGTGTCATTCGTAGAGTTAATGTTGATACCAAGGTTGATGAACTTCCTTCCTACTGCGAGGTAGTATTGCTATCAACAGTTAACGCTTTGCCCTAGGCGGTGGACAGAAGATTGAGCTCACTCGTCGTCATATCACGGGCCTCGAACCCCTCTGTGTACAGTGTACGTACATTCCAGGTGCAAACTTTGAGTTCGTAGTCCGTTTATGTACCGCATCGTAATCTTAAAAGAGAAGTCATATTTATTTGAGCTTAGTGTTCATCTTATAACTTTTTTTTGAGTTGGTGGGGAAGATACCCCGACGGCACAACCCCCAAATCGGAGGACCAGTTCCAAATTAACTTCTGAAGGTGAGGTCAGTAATCAACTACGAGCATATGAGCGCTGCTGTTCATGTGCCATCATCTTTATTTCAACATCCTGACTAACAGCGTTTCTCATTGAAAACCGAAGGAGTTGCTTACAAAATCTAGAATTGCTCTTTTCAATGAAACGTGTTTTGGTTCTGATCAATGGACTATTCTAGTATTGGTGAGGGTGGGGTATAACACACAATATCTGTCCAACCTACTGAAATTATTGCACAATTAATCAGAACCACGTTTTCCTCACTTGAGTGTTTTGTCGCAAGGCTATTTGTGTAAGGCTATTTGTATGTATTGGTAAATTATAGAGCAAATCTATCAAAAATTTGATATCGCATCTTTCGTGTTAGGGGCAAATCTAGAATTGCTCATTTTCTTTAATAAAACATGCAAAACCGAAAAAAGTTTGTTCTTTTCAGCAAGAGAGGAAATCGTTGCCTCAATTAAAAACGACATAAGTCACCATTTCTATTTCAACACTCTGACCAAGCCTTGAATATCGTTAATGAGTTTTGCCAGTCAAGTCACTATATTAATCTTAGGCGTTTTTGTGAGGTATTTTAATGTTGTCGTGTCAGTGGGCGGATTTTTAAAATTCTTACATTTGATTGTTTCGGAAAGTATAATATGTTTCAAATTTGAGCTTTCTAGCTCGAATTTTAAGGCCCAACAAATTGATCACGGATGGTCGGACATCACAAAAATAATAACTTTTAGTGGGCTTACGAGCAATATTAAGGTATGTTACAAACTATGCGTCAAAATTATAATACTTAAAAACAAAATTTTAAGATTTTTAGCTTGAACTTAAGGCCCAAAAAACTGACCACAGATGGACGGACATGACTCGATCAACATTAATATCGATGCTGATCACAAAAGTAATAACTTTTAGCGGGCTCACGAGCAATACTAAGGTATGTTCCAAGCTGTGAGTCAAAATTACAATATGTAGGTACTTAAAAAAAATAATATAAAAATAATAAAAAAAACACTTTTTGCTGTCCAGATCAGGGTTTTTTACAATTTTCTTTTGGACGCATATAGCTTAACAATCGCAAACAAGTCTGAAAATAAATTAAAAACATAGGGACGGGCTACAGTCCGCTTGGGCGAACTGTTGAATACCCTATTCTTATTCCTATCCCTCATAAGTGGGCGTGACAAAAGTCTAAGTATGGTTGAATTGTTAAGAACGCTCTACATATTTTGTTATATAACATTTAAAGGATTTTATCAAAAAAACAACGCTCCCTAGCTCAAACTTGGGTGTTTCAATAAAATTGTTTTATTTAATTGTGGGCGTGTCAGTAGGCGGACAAAAAAAAAATTAATTGTGGGCGTGTCAGTGGGCGGATTTTGAAAATATTTACACATGAGCATAAAGGGCCCATAGAGAGTATATATTATAAATTTCAGCTCCCTAGCTCAAACTTTGAATTTTCACAAAAAAAAAAATTAATTGTGGGCGTGTCAGTGGGCGGATTTTGAAAATATTTACACATGAGCATAAAGGGCCCATAGAGAGTATATACTATAAATTTCAGCTCCCTAGCTGAAACTTTGGATTTTCAAAAATTAATATACCCTTAGAATAGGGTATACAAAAATTATTTTATTTATTTGTGGGCGTGTCAGTGGGCGGATTTTGAAATTTTTTTATCCCGAGCAGTTTTAGGAGTCATAGATCATATATAAAAAATTTCAGCTTTCTAGCTCAAAATTCGATTTTTTCCAAAATTTGGTTTTTTTGAGTTTGTGGGCGTGTCTGTGGGCGGATTTCAAAAATTCGTAAACTTGATTATTTCGGGACCCTAGAGAGTATATGGTTAAAATTTCAGCTCTCTAGGTCCAGTTTAAAGGCCTAATTTTTGGCTACAGACGGACGGACATGGCTAGATCGACATTACTATCGATGCTGATCATAAATATAGTAACTTTTAGGGGTCTACGGGCAATATTAAGGTATGTTACAAACTATGCGTCAAAATTAATATACCCTTAGAATAGGGTATAAAAAGGGGAACCTTTCAGAGAAAACGGGTTTTTGCATGCTTTGTACTCGTATTTACGACCGATTTGCTTCATGTAACATCAAAAATGAACAAATTTTAATTTGTGCGAAAGAAAAAAAGCATAACCTTTTTCTTTGACGTTTTCGCTTTTTTGCTTCAAGTAGCTTAAAAAATACGCGAAACAAAACAGCTATTTCCTTGACGTTTACTTTTTTTTGTGTTTCTTTTTTAGCTTTTACGAATTATGTAGTATTAACGGTCAATTATGACGATGATGAATTGAAATCGATTCTCTGTATTTAATGAAAGCTGAGGGAAAAAAAGAGTTGCTTACTGGCTGTCGTCGAGATTTCAACACACGACCCATCGTTTAGTAGTCCGACGCATTTTAACTCTTGAATTTTAAATTTATTTTTATTGTTTATTAAATATCAATTTATATAGTAGACAAAAATGATTAAATCTTACTTAAAATTAACAGGATACTTATTCTTAATCAATAGTCCTTATGCGAACATTCCAAACGTAACTATAACCTTATAATTATTGCCTTTTGGCCTCACCCCTCAACCAGCCACCGAAATTGGCGAATCGCTGCTCCGTATGGAATTTATCCCTCTTCGCTATTGCGGTACGAAAACGAAGGAGCACAAGAGCATTGGCGTCGTCCCGCCGTTGTTGATCCACTTATCTCTCGCGCTGCTGTACCGGTGGTATAATACCGGGATACCATCCCTCGCCTGGATCAGCTCCTTAGCATCAATATAGATTAATTCCCCCCTGGGATAAAGCCAGACCAGTACTCTCTATCTATATTTTTTTGGGGTAGTAGTAAGGCTATTATTTCTGGCCATCGCCTTTGCAACGTGCCATCAAGTCACCTTAATGAGGAAATTGTCAATCCTATTAAACTGAGGCCTATCGTACAGGACCTTATTGGAATAGTATTTTACATAGTTGCATTCAGGGTTCGAAACAACCGGCAACATGCCCTAGGATATTGTCTCTCCAAAACCTGGATCTTTTCCATATAACTAGGCGCTATAATAAACCGCAATGGACAACCATAAGCGATGATCTTTATAAGAGCCACGTTGAATATGACCGTCACTCTGGACTCTGGAGTCAAGAGCAACTACATGTCTATCGAAATACAGATACTGGTCGATTCAGATACCCAGATATCTAACTAAGCTTCTCACCGATAATGGCTGCCCATTTGATCAAATGGCCAATTTCTTCCAGTTTTTTCTGGTATCCCTAGAGTCCCCAGCCAATGTTGTTCTGAAAAAGGTTGTTTCCTTCTTCTGAAAATTGATTGTCAAGTTCCAGTCATCGCAATATCACTTAATTTGATCGAAGTCACGCTACGAAAGTCAGTATGTTAATGACCTCGGTCTTAGGACCTGATCTGTATGCCACCAGATCGTCGGCATATGTTATGGCATGTCTGAGTAAATCCACCAGATCACTTGTGTAAATGTTAAACAGGATTGCATAATTCACCGACCCCTGTTGTTAACCGCTTTTATTGTCAAAGACTTTGCTCGAAGTCAGGTTGCCACATTTGACAACGAATTTCTTTCCCATAAGCATATGTATATGATCCTTCCTCCTGAATAACTTATTTATCCGTGGGAACATATTCGGACTACAGGTTTTAATAGACCGAATATTTAAAGTTTCGGAACCAAACAAATTCACGCCCTTTTAAGATTTGTATGCTATCTCTTTTCTATATTTCAGCTTTGTGTATTAGTGCCAAGAATTTGAATGCGACGGAACACAAAGGACAGAAAGTTACTATTATATATCAAAATATAGGGCATACTATAGCGCGTTTCAATAAAAGTGGTTTGTCTTCCTGGCAGTACAATAGCCCAGTATTGAGTCCCCGAAAAAAAAAATAGCTCGTTAACTAAAGCAGAGGTAACCACTCGTTGGGCACTCTATTTATTTGTCATTGAGGACGAAAATATGACCAGAATTAAATGGACTTCTAAATGGCAATGACCGAATATGGGATCCCGGCAAAACCGATCCCGATGTGTCGCATCGTCGGAGCTCTACATGGCGTGACCGTTATCGCAAAGGCTGGAAGTCTGCAGTGTCTCAGGCAAAGACTCTACGGGTCGGGAACGCGTTTTGTAAAAGTAGTATTAAATGGTCCTTAACCTTCACACTTTACTGCATCCCTACTGGTCTGCCTGTGGATTTCACCGTGTGGCCTCTTTTATTGATTATTTTTTGATCGTTCTTTACGTAGCAGGTGATCTCCAGTCGTGTTTCTTAGCACGTCTCTACACGGGAATCTTGGGTAGATATTCAAAGAACGTATAAATATTATGTTCATATCATTGCAAATTGTGAAGTGTCTTTAGTAAGAAGAATGTCCAATATCCAATTCAAATAGGGTAATCAGACTTATAAGTCTCTCAAAAGCAATATTGAACCGAGCGTGCTCACAGCGTTCTATGAAACACACAGAAGCGCTAAGATGTCATATGATTAGAAATCATGTTTATTTTTTAAATAAAAAATATTTTATTAAATTGTTTTACTTTCTACGCCAGAAAAACAACCCCTGACCGGATTTTTAATTGATTTGGAATTTGGTTTTTCTTTATTTTCCCTTCTCGCAGTCTGTCCTTGGCTGTATTCAGTTCTAACTCAAACTTCTCAGTCAATTTGTTCGGAGGTCATAGAGTTCGCCCTGAACAAGCTCTGAACGAAAAAACCAATACAGTCTCAGATTAAAATCACGCTGGTTGAAAAACTAGGTTTTACGCCCTATATTTTATGACACCGGTGATCTTTAGTATTGCCAACCCATAGATTTGCATGCATTTATATTCTAAGCCTATCCCTGCACAGATAACCGGCAACATTTCGAAAGACTTAAAATTTAAATTGAAATTCCATCAGCATCCATCCCTATATTACATATTATGTACATAATGTAGTTTAGGTTACCCTTGAACTTTTATTTTATATTAGTATCTCCATTAGCTCCGCACATAGAAGTGCTCAATTGTCGCCCCAGCTATGACAAGCTTTGAGATGTGATAATGAAAATGTGAGAAAGCTCAATGCTAATATTGACTACTCAATAACTTTTTCTGACTACCTCCACCTAGCTATGTATGTTGAATTACTTTTATTTATAATTTTTTTTTATTTGCTTTTCTAATAAACTTTGCATATCGTATGACATCAACGAATACCCAAACGAGCGAATGATGATGATATTTTGTCAAGATTTATATTTCATTCACAGCCCACTATCTACTGCATTTGCATTCTAATAGACCTCAGATACATTATTTAAAAAAAAGAGCGTGAGTGGTACGCAACACTGAACTGGCTAAACATTAGATCCCTTTAGACTGTCTGTCATCCTTTTCTTACTTAACATACAAGCGTATGGTTTTTTTAACCAGCGAGGAGTGAGTTGAAAACAACGCTATGGTGGAGCTTAGCTTTTTTATAACTACATTCACAAGGCATTAAGTCTTAGACTTGGTAGTGAAGGAAAATGTACACTACACGGCTATACTTGAGGAAAATATTTGGGTACCTTGTTTATCTAAACCTAAAGCATACTTACGGACTAAGAAAAGCGTGTTTGAAAATGTACACTTTCTTTCATATTAGATATTACTCGTTGAAGTGGGTCACCTTCAATTTGGAGTTATTCTGACTGAATACTTATTTAAGGGTATTATGTATTTTAGAAAGGTATGGAAACAATATTGACTCATAAAACCGAGAGAGCTGCCGATACCGGCGAACCCTGAAGGCGGTGTAATGAAGTGAAAGAGTTATGATTGCTCTAGTTCATATAATAATCTCGATATTAAAGAAGAGGAATTAGAAAATGGAAACAAATTAAAGAGTCCATGGGAGGAAAAATTGAGCCCTTTTCTACAAATTTTATGAATTTTCTTTTTCTTTGAAAAGATTGCAAATTAATGATGCAATTTACTGGAGTAGTGGAGTGCCTATTAGACCCGTTAAGCCAATGTTAGAAAAAAATATTATTTTAAGAGAACTGAGTCTTGAATAAACGTAGACCAAAGTCCAAAACACTTCTGCAGAATATTTCTTGCATAGAAAATAGAACATACACGTTTAAACGGACGAAAACACGCGAAATTATGCAGTTACTGCAGCTCTGCAAGTTGTCTCTAATTCTAAATCAACTTCATGATAGTGCAATAGGTCTGTTTATTTGTGTTACATGCACATGTATTTTGGGCAAACATACACGTATACATGGGCGATCACAAGGATGAGGCCATACATTTTGCAATCGCTTTTCAGTCTTTATACCTGTTCGAAATTTTAAACCCGGAAACTTTTACTACCTGTGATCAGGTACATATTTTCCCAACAGTAAGTCATAAAATTAAACGGTAAATAAGAAACGACCGCTGGAATTTCCCAAGATCAAATAATGAACTCAAGGGTTTTTCAACAGGGACGCTACAAAAGTAGAGCGACAGGGACAGCAAACGACGCCGAATTTCTTGCCGCTCTCTTGACATTTCTCTTCAGTAAGGTTTGCCATTTCATGATGAAAAGACATACGAGCC
Organism: Portevinia maculata; assembly: GCA_949715645.1. Classification (NCBI taxonomy): domain Eukaryota; kingdom Metazoa; phylum Arthropoda; class Insecta; order Diptera; family Syrphidae; genus Portevinia; species Portevinia maculata. The sequence goes on from OX454525.1 coordinate 78,194,756, forward strand.
AACAACGAGTCGAAATTACTAAAATTTACTACCGAAATTCGGAGTCAGTGGCCTCAACGTTAAGAGCGCTACGTCCAATTTATGGTCGTCATAATCGTCCGCTCATTTCTGGCTGAATGGCTTCGTCAATAAACACAATATGCGGTATTGGTCAGGCAGCAATCCACACGTACTCCATGAGTCATCATTGCATCCCGACAAAATTACGGTTTGGTGTGGTTTATGGGCCGGCGGCGTCATTGGGCCGTACTTCTTCCGCGATGATCAAGACCGGCACGTTACTGTGAATGGGAATCGCTACCGTTCAATGATAACCGAATATTTTTCCCCCCAATTGGATCGTATGGACTTGGAGGACATGTGGTTCCTACAGGACGGCGCCACAAGCCACACAGCGAATGCCATAATCAATTTATTGAAAACCAAGTTTGGAAATCGTGTTATCTCACGAAATGGTCCAGTGGCTTGGCCGCCTCGGTCGTGCGATTTGACGCCGTTAGACTATTTCCTGTGGGGCTACGTCAAGTCTATGGTCTATGCCAACAAGCCAGCGACGATTGATGAACTTCGTACGAATATCGAACGTGAAATTGCAGCAGTATCGGCCGATTTATGCTTGAAAACCGTCGAAAATTGGGTTTAGCTTCTGGACTTCCGCAAGCGGGCCCGTGGTGGCCATGCAAAAGAAATCGAGTTCCATACATAATGGCATCGAACGTACTTTCACAGAAATAAAGAATTTCATTGATATCCAAAACCGTTTTTGTTTTATTTAAAAAAAACTTTTGTAGCGCTCTTATTGAAAAACCCTTTACATACTTGAAAAGCGTATAAGATGGGCCTCATCCATGCAAAAATCTTCGAAAAAAAGTAAAAAATGAAAAAAATGTTTACATTTTTTTTAAAACACTTAGATATTTTTTATTTTTTTCTACATTAATAATGAGTATGCCCTCCATTATTCAATATGACCTCTATAAGACTGTTTGGAATAGAATCATACAGTTTTTATTAAATAATTAAGAGCAATTTGGGCCCAGGCATCACGAATAGCTTCGATTAAAGTGTCCTTGTCTTCAAATTGTCTGCCGCCTTCATACACTTTACGAGATAACCGTGTCCAAACATTTTCGATTATGTTTAAGCCCGGTGAAAAGTGCGGCCATGTTAAAGTCAAGTTAAAAAGATTAATTTCTTACTAAATAGTTTATTTATTTATTTAAAGCTTCCTCTTGTTAAAGTTGTATATTTTGTTTCTTTCGTTCAAATAAATACAAAATCTTTGGACCTATCTTTTTTTTTTATTTTCATTTTGAGATTTTTAAAGGTGCCCTCTTTCTCTTCATCTGGTCACTCTAACCGGAAAAAAAATTCAATCATTAAAAATGTAGGGTTCGATTCGAATATCTCTATACAAACTCTGATATTTCTTATGCGCAGGTAAATCGTTGCGGATCAGAGATTTCGCCGGCGGATTTAATGATTGGGGTGAACATTTCAATTATTCTATAGCTTACCGGCTTACTATTAGGCGAGCACTCTAGGCTTAGGTACCCATATCATGAAATCCAGTTCTTTTTGACATACAGAACTGTCCTACGACTTAGCTTATATAATATTTTCAAAACCAATACACGCGCCACCGAGAGTTGACCAAAGCATGGGACGTCAGTCACTCCTCGAATTCCCTGCCCATTCCCTCCCATAACCTCCCTAGATAAACCTAGCTAACTATAAAATAATTTATAACTAAGAGAATGCTATCGAAAGTAGCGCACAGTTCTGGAAGGGGTGTTAATTATTTGCCGCAGTGTCAATTTTCTCTCTCTCGGCAATAGCGGTACTAAAACGGAGAAACTCTTGAGCATTAGGATAAATTAACGACGGGTACGTTAAGCTAATTATACTTGTTTAAGTACAATACCATATACCATACCTGCACCAATTCTTTTGCTGCGATATGGATAAATTCCTCCGGTGGGATAAAGCCAGATCGGAGCATAAACTAAAGACTCATTGGGAAACCTAATAAGCCCAAAAGATCAGGATATTGTCGCCGGTCATCGCCATGGACATTGTCGGGATAGCATTTTATGTACAGGGATTCAGGAGTTCGAAACAACGGAGGAGAGACGTTCGCAATGTGGCAACGTGACTTCGAGCAGAGTCTTTGAAATTAAAAAAACAGTTTGCAGCAGGGGTCGGTTAATGTTTCCTCGGACGTGCTATAGCGTCTGCTGACGCTTTGGTGACATACATATCAGACCCTAAAATCGATGTCATTAACATTCTTTTGCAGCGTGACTTCGATCAAATTAAGGGATATTGCGACGACTGGAAATTGAAAATCAACTTTCAGAAGACGGAGACAATCTTGTTCAAAATAACATTGGCTGGGGCCTCTAGGTGTACCAAAAAAACTGGAAGAAATTGGCAATTATTGGACAAACTGTGAAGCCATTGTCGGTGAGTAGCGCAGTTAAATACTCGTATCTGAGAATCTGGCTCGACCAGTACCTATTTTTCTATGGACAAATAGGTGCTTGTCTTGATGGGCCCATGAAGGCTTATGCTCTCTGTATTTATTTGCTGCATCATCTCACGCATAAGACCATCTCACATTGACCGTATTGCAATAAATCACGGACTGAAAAACGGTAACATGAATAACGGCGGCGATAATCACAGCAGTCTTAATTTTTTCTCGTTGCGAACACTCGCCTGTTATCCCGAGTTCAGTTCCGAAGACAAAATTATTTTTTATATGTTATTTTATAATAATATTTAACATAATATATAATAATAAGAATAAATTAGTGATTTTAGTCTGAATTTAATAAATTACTATTGTCTTTTTCTTATCACTAAAGTACTATCCCAACTCGGTGCTATACGATGGGGCTCAGTTGAAAGGATTGACAATTTCCTCATTAAGGTGAATCGAAGGCCCGTTGCAAGGGCGATGACCAGCGACAATAGTCTGATCTTTGCGGCTTACTTCCCCAATGCATTGTACATAAAGAGTACGCTCCGGTCTTTCTTTATCCTGCCCGAGCCGTTCATCCATATTGATGTTGAAGGGTTGATCCAGATGAGAAATGGTACCCCGTATTATACCACCGCTACCGCAACGCGAGAGGTAAACGGCTTATCCATGGCGGGGACGTCGACAATGCTCATGAGCTCCTCCGTTTTAGTACAGCGAATTCATGGAATTTGGGTGGCTTTTTGAGGGGGAAGGGGTCGATATGACCTCCCAGGGCGGTGCGTTACTCTAGGTAACATCCTCTTAGTTTATAAGTAAGATTAAGTTACCTAAGGCGTTTCTGGGAGAGGGCGGCCTCGCCAACTTGTGGTGTGACTGACGCTGTAAGGATTGTGATTTTGACCACTTGTTGCGTAAGGCAACGAGTGCTCAGAATCCTTATTATAGTTAAAATACGAGTAAGTCATGTATCTTAAGAAAGTTTAGAATTGTAGCTAGTTTGTATATTATTAAATTATTTTATATAAAATTTATTAAAGATGCCGAGTTTGAAAAAAATGTCTGGATCAATACGTTATATAGGATTAGTTCATAAAATAGTTTTTATGCCGAAAGGCAATAATTATAATGTTGTAATTAGTTAAGGTTAGAGCGTTTGCATAAAAAAGAAATAAATATGAGGCATTGTATACAGGGCTTCCCCGGCGGAATTTGAACCGGAGGGGGTTTTTTTCATTCTCTAAAATGTTAGATAAAAGGGCTAAATTTGCAATATGGCTAAAACTATCTATACGTATTAGAGCTTTCTATTACAAAGATAAATAAATTAACGGATATCCGTGTAATTAATGGATCCGGATTGGAGTCCTTAGCTTAGTACGTTCTTTCGAAAGAAAAATATTCCATCGCATATTTGGTCCTGTGTGCGACGAGGGCGAATGCAGGAGAATATACAACCGCAAACTCTAGGAGATGTAACAAGATATTGTCTTGGCCACATCGCGTGAAAAGACAATAATGCTCAAGTCAAGAGAATCTTCGACTCCCAGCACCCAGGTTCGATCAGTCAACAAATACCAAACCTCCGCTTTTAATACTCAGCCATCGCAGATGCCAGAGCGTTTGATATGGACAACTAGAAGCAATGTGCCCGGTCTCTCATAGGATCGAAGGCTGCAGTATGTTAGGCAGAGAGACTCTTCACGGTTCATTAAGCATAAGGTTTATTATGTTAAAATTAGTGCCTACAGTCATATATATCGCAAGCCATACACATGACAATAATCCAATAGAAGCTTAACTGGTAAGTGACTTCAGTGTTCAGTTACAACACACCTTTCAAGTAAGAGGCTTCGTTTACGTCAGAAAACGGAGTCAATGACATATGAACGACTGCGCATAAGAGTCCGCATCCCGACGTCCTTCGGTTCCAATTAGTGTGGAAATTAAAATAGTTACGGACTGGCATGTATTTGTATTGTGAGAGAGTTAGGAAGGAATGTTCAGCAAAAAAAAAAAAAAAACTGATATTAATAAAAGGTACGAATAGATACTAGATAACAATCGAATATCGCTTCAAAGCTAATTTTTTGTTCATGTTTGTTTTATTTCTAGGAATTATATTTACATGAGGTACCTACTTCCAGGAGAGTTTAAGCATTATGTCCTACTTTGAGCTTGAATTTGTGACAGTATCAAGCAACTCTTCGAGTCCCGGTCCACGATTTGGAGTTTAGTCTTCATCGGTTACCATAATTTTGTTATCTAAATACAAAAGAAGGAAAGTAATCAGTCTTTTCAAATAATTACTCTCGACTGTCACTCTTCTCCCTATTGGTAATGTCAACTTAAAATAATGTGTGCGTGGAACGCCTCATATATTGCGGTTACGAGTATGACGGGAAAACTTGGTTCAGCGATTTTGCTTTTTTTTAGTAACTCCGGTGTAGAAGGCCTTAGACTTTAGAGTCGTTTTTAAAAATCAATTTATATAATCACGATACAATCAAAGATTATTCTTAAATAATGTATGTATGAGGTATGAACATACATTTATGAAAGTGAGTACCTACTTTTTTTAATATAACAATATTTTAAGAAAAAGTGAAAGCAATATTGATGTTTAAGTACTCAATTTTGCTTGTAGTTATCTTTGATTCCATTAAAGTTTATCGCCGCAAAGTTTGTCTTTTATTTAAAAACTCCAGATACCTACCTATGCTCAACTCAAGTGTGCGCCAACGAACCTTAACACCTTGCAATGATGTATTATTCCATAATATCACGCACGAAAGAAACGTAAAGTGGCGACATACCCTACATTTTCGTTTCACCTCCCGTGCTCCCGTAGTTTATTAAAATTCATTTGCAAAACTTGCACTAGGTACCTATCCACATATATTTTTTTTTGCGTAAAATGTAGCAAACATTTTGTCAACAGTATTAACCCGCTAATTTGAAACGTCCTCGTCAATTGCGTGACTAGAGATCACCTTTACAGCTCCTATTATAGGTACACCAGCCAAAAAGTTAAACCAAGGTCTTCACTAAAAAGGTCAAAAGCCCCACATCGGCCATTACATCGTCAATGTACACGCAACTAACCCACTGCCTTACTTCCAAGCATGTCTGAAGCTCATTGAAATTCTCCATCCACCTCGGGCAAAGTTACGTGCAAGTAAATCCTAGAAGTGAATACCCATCGGCCCCATCAACAAACTTTATACTTTTTTATCTTCCACTCGCATTCATGTCCGCTGCTCCATTGCTCAGTCGTAATTTGAAAACACCTGAGACCAGACGGACCCAGAGACCAAAACAAAACCCCAAAAAAAAAAAACGCTAACTAATAACAAGAGGTAAACAGATACAGAAAGAGCTTTGTCTTACACACCCAATTTTTAATTTATTTTTAAATTGGACATCTTGCCGTACTATGTATACTGAAAAATACTGATGGTGGTGTCATCGTTTTTTTCCAGATTTCGAGTATTCAGTATCCGTTCAGCGTTTAACAACCGAAGAGAACTTTAAGTGCCCCAACATGGTGAACCAATTATTAGTTGCCCTAGTTTTGGCCCTGTGCCTAGTGAATACATGTGAGTGATTGTATCCGTTTTTTGAAAGGTTTTCCTAATCTTCTTCATTTAAGGTTCCGCTATTAAGTGCTACTCATGCAGATCAACTTTGGACCCCAAGTGTGCTGAGGAGAAAATCGATGAAGCAACCAGACTTAATCACGTGGACTGTGACACTGTGCCAAGGACATCAGGACTTTCAACTCCAATTCCTGTGACCAAGTGCAACAAGGTCATCACTAAAGGTGAGTTCGATTTTCACGTTAATGGCACGCAAATGAAACTATTGCCAGAGATGATCTCGCGTTCTTACAATTTAATTTGATTTTGAATACACCAACAAACACTTTGTTTTTAATGTGTGCGTGTTTTTATGAAAACATGAAAATGGGCTGTGGCGATCGTGAAAAACAGAAAATCTTACAACTTGCCCTTAATCTTTCCACCTCATTTTACATTCTTTCCCGTTGTTCGACGTAACTGTTGGTACTGCGCAATAGTAAACCAGTTAGATGAAAGCTTAGAAAAAGCTTTCAAGACTGGTTTTGAATTCACTTTTTGTGGTTGTTTTGTTGTGGAACTTTGATACAAAAAAAAAACTTTTTTTTACAGATCGAGCTGGAGTAATTGTTTCGCGGGACTGTCACTTTGAGGAATTCGGTGATGATCCAAATAAATGCTCGGTGAGCCACAGTCAAATGATTAGTAGCTGCGAGATTTGTAAGGGAGATTTGTGTAATTCTGCAACCAGTTACTCCGCAATGGGTGCTATTGTAGTGATGGCAATTGTTGCCGCAACCCTGTCCTTGTAAATAAAGTTAAATTTGATATGGGTGCATAGCACACTGATTGAGATAATATTGTTCAATTTTTAAACTTATTGTTATTATTCATTTAATTTAAATTCTTTTTGCAACGTTTGATTTTTTTTCTATAAAAGAATTGTAAATATACCTATATGTAACTATTTCGTCCATTTACAAAATTAACCTGTCAATAAATGTATATTTTTTTTAAATGAGCTGCATGGAAATGCACTTCACTGTCATCTTTTGAACCTCTATGAAGGAATTGCGGCAGACATGTTTTTGCAGTGCGTCTTAATGATCGGCTTGGTCAACTGATGGACATTTAATGGACGTTAAAATCTTCGCGGGAAATGTTAATGGAGGTATCTGGAGAGGCTTTTAAAGATAGTGTCATTTTTAACTGCGATACATTATGGGACGCACATACCAATTACCACTGATTAAACCCCAGATTTAATTTGTTATTAGTAAGGCCCATGTGTATGCAGTCATTCTAACCGCAGGTACTAATACAATAAGAGTATAAGTCCAAAAAGCTCCAATGGAAAACAAAATCCTGCATTGTTCGCCATTTTTATACCCTATTCTAAGGGTAGGTATATTAATTATGACGCATTGTTTGTAACATACCTTAATATTGCCCGTAGACCCCTAAAAGTTACTATATTTATGATCAGCATCGATAGTAATGTCGATCTAGCCATGTCCGTCTGTCGGCAAAAATTAGGCCTTTAAACTGGGCCTAGAGAGCTGAAATTTTAACCATATACTCTCTCCGAAATAATCAAGTTTACGAATTTTTGAAATCCGCCCACAGACACGCCCACAAACTCAAAAAAACAAAATTTTGGAAAAAATCGAATTTTGAGCTAGAAAGCTAAAATTTTTTATACATGATATATGACTCCTAAAACTGCTCGGGATATAAAATTTTCAAAATCCGCCCACTGACACGCCCACAATTAAATAAAACAATTTTATTGAAAAACCAAAAATTTGAGCCAGGAAGCTGAAATTTATAATATATACTCTCTAGGCGCCTTTCAAGCCCATGTGTAAATATTTTCAAAATCCGCCGACTGACACGCCCACAATTTAAAAAAACCTTTTTTTGAAAATCCAAAGTTTGAGCTAGGGAGCTGAAATTTATAATATATATCTCTAGGGGGCCCTTTACGCTTATGTGTAAATTTTTTCAAAATCCGCCTACTGACACGCCCACAATTTTTTTTTTTGAAAATCCAAAGTTTGAGCCAGGGAGCTCAAATTTATAATATATACTCTCTAGAAGCCCTTTATGCTCATGTGTTAATTTTTTTTAAATCCGCTTACTGACACGCCCACAATTAAATAAAATAATTCTATTGAAAAACCAAAGTTTGAGCTAGGGGGCGTTTTTTTTTGATAAAATCCTTTAAATGTTATATAACAAAATATGTAGAGCGTTCTTAACAATTCAACTATACTTAGACTTTTGTCACGCCCACTTATGAGGGATAGGAATAAGAATAGGGTATCCAACAGTTCGCCCAAGCGGACTGTAGCCCGTCCCTGTGTTTAAAACGTAAATTTATGCAAACTTTCGCGCGAAACTACACAAACCCGTTCGCGCATACTGAGAAAATTTTAAAAAGATTAGCGAAAGTAAAATGTAGATTAAGCTAAGTTAGGTTATAGTCGTAGTAGGCAGAAGCCGACACACGTAGAACAATAAAAAGGTCCATTGTGATACCACACATATCTAACTTTCGCCGACTCGTTGAACCAGCTGGAGCTTTTGATAAAGCTTGAAAGACTTTTAATGTCGATGTTAATGAGATCGTTGAGATCATTGTTAAAGAAAGATCCCAAACGGAGTTATCGTCCTTGAGAGAGAGCAGAGCATGTGCAGAGAAGGTGGAGAGTTTTCTCCTCCTCGTCGTCATTCAAGCAGCTTGTAAAAGCCATTTGTATAGACGGAGACGCCAAACCTTGCTGCATGCTTGCCTATGAGACAGTGTCAGTTGATTACACCAATTGTAGCATTAATGTTCAGTCTGTTCAGAGAGATCAAACACGCGTTTCAGATCCAGCTTTGGCCAAGTCTGTTTTGTTGCCACAGGTCCACCTAAGATCTCAATGCAATGCCCTCCCTCATAACGATGAGTTTGCATGTAGCAATTGGAATGCCTAAGGGACTTTTATTAGGTATAGGGGGCAGTATGGTTTCTTTTCTGGCAAGTTCACCAGCCCTACAGTTCCCTGGAATATCTCTGTGTTCCGTCATGCAGCATAGGTTAGTTTCGAACTGCTCCGCCATCTTCGCGAGAGATGACCGGCAGTCTGGGACAATGATGGAGTTTGTAGAGACAGAATCCAGAGATTTTATCGCAGGTTGACTATCTGAGAAGATTCGGATGTCCATAGCGGATATCACGTTCCTCTTCAACCACGATAGGACTTCTTTAATAGCCATGATTTCCGCCTGGAACACACTGCAGTGATTAGGGAGACGAAAAGAGAGACCGAGGTTCAACCTGTCAAAGAACACACCTCCACCAACCAAAAGTGGATCGATTCATATTCGAAAGGGGGCCTTCCTCCCAGAGTGCTCTGGGGGGATGTTGACTTTCAAGTTTTTGCCAAAACGGTGTAGTCTCCAAGTAATTTCACGTTAATTTTTTTCCCACGAGCATAAAAACTATCAAATGATGGATTCCTATGAGTTAGCACAGTTTTAATTGTTCTTCAAATTTTAGTACGCGGCCGGAACTTAAGTTTAATCTAAGGTACTACATATTACTAGGAATGGTTAGTGTCTTTACTTATCGAGACACAAACCTAGTCTAACAAACACTTAGAGGAAAATTATTTGTTAGTCACAATTTCACAGTAGTTCCGTAAAGGTTGCGTTAATGCTTACACGATGTTTCACTTCGCAACCGTTTAACTTTAGAGTGTTTTAAGCGAATCTTATAATTACGACTGGCAGGCCACGATTTGTACAGAATAATTATCTTTTCACAAAATTGTCTTCATGATTTTATATTTCATTTCATTTGAATGGTTGTACCCTCATGTTTCCAAACATACTATTTCAAAAAATTAAATAAAAAATATTTTTAGGCATTAAAGGCCTATATACAGCCTGTGGGCGCAGTGGCGCCGAGGTTAGTGTGTTGGACTACTAATCTAAAGGTCTCAGGTTCAAATCCCGCCGAGTCCAAGTATCATCTTAAAAGTGTTTTTCACAAATTCGGCGTTCGGATTCGGCTTAAAATTGTAGGTCCCTTCCATTTTGTACAAGCAAATGGTTGAAGAAGTCAGGTTTTAAGCTTTGTGTGCACGTTAATGCCTAATATTTATTATTTTGCAGAGCCTTAAACCTAGCTCCTCCAACAGTTTGCATGCGCGGAGTGGAATGGACCTACAATTGTACGCTGACTCCGAATGGCTAATTTAAGAAGCTTTTCAGGACAATAATTGATACTCTTGATTATTTACCAGATTGTTGCAAGAGGTGGGTCAGTGGAAAAAAATTAAGGTGTTACTTTATTGCATAAGTACTTTTTCTCGGGGCAGCACTTTCACAAAAAAAACGTCAATTAATGTAATTTCTATGTTCACATATATTCAACGAGAGGAAATTTCGAAAGAAGATTAAGAACCGTGCATTTGATTATCTCATATAATAGGTATAGCTCATCTGTTCTCCTGCTACAAGGGGTGGAGAGATTTTATTCAAACTTCATATTTGGGATTTTTAGGCTTCTGTTTTTTATTTCTTTCATTCTATCATTTTAAATAACGGTTGGTAACTTCACTACCATATAACTGGTTTTTAAACGCTGATTTTCTAATCAGTCAAGCTATTTCTAAGAATGTTGTATACCCCAGCTAATATGTATTTACTAGCATATTGAACGAATTTGTATACTCAGATTTTCCATTTTTTATAATGGTTGTATCGTCTCCTTCATTTCCTCTCCTTGCACACAGGACCAACTACTTATTCGAAGGATATAGCTTCTATATTATGGTGGCTTAAAGTCACACAACACTTCACAATCGCAAAGCTCAACGGGGTATAACGGCTTACATGCGTAGTTTTCTACAGAGTCATGCGAACCTGCCCCACAGATGTTATATAAACAATAGCCAGCAAATAATATGTATAAGCATTTTAAAATGCTTTTTACAGTGCTGTAGTTTATAATAGTATATAAGGATTATAATTCATAAGGAATGATGGACTCATACTGCATTCCTTATTTCGAACCTTATTTTAACCAATCCATTTCATTGAACATTAAGAACCCTATGTAGAACATATTTTAAGGCATAAAATAAGCCTTAGGTAGACCGTATTGTAGGTAAGGCATAAAATAAGCGGTTGGCACCTTACCAATACCTTATTATGTGGCTTATTATATGCCTATTATGAATCATGTAACTGGATTTAAATTAAAAGAACCATTATACTCAATAAAACATTTTAATTTTAATTTAAATTTATGTAATACATTTTGTTCAGACAATTTTGGGGTCAGACGAAAAGCTGACAACCGCTGTTGCTATGGAGGAGTTTGCTGATAATGACTGCAGTTCGTTATTGTTATTCAGATCGTTATCTAGGGGAACTGCTATTAGGGAAGGCCGACGTTCTTGTTGACCGATGTTATTTTGTTAAGGGTGATAAAGTTTGTAATGTTAAGTTAAATTTTCTTAAAAAAAGTTATAAAATCAAAATAAACCTTTTTCAAATTAAATATTTATTTATTAAATCACTTCACCTAGCACTGAAGCGCCATGCTCCAACGTTGTCAATGAATTGCAAGGCAACCATCAAAAAATAAAAAAAAAATCCACAGATAAACGGGTATTTCTGTGAACTCACCCGAGTTAAGACATACACTTCCCTTCAACTGAATAAGCATAAACATTTTCTACGCAGCGTTATTCATTTTTCAAAACCTTGTGCTATAATATATCATTTGATGATGCAAACTGTTTGTGTATGATGTTGACAAAATAAATCGGAAAGAATATTTCAAAAAGTACCGCTATTTTTTTCCTGGTTCCCTTGCAAAGTATTCAATATGGAAAAATGCAGTTTTATTTTGCGTCAACTGAATAGACACAAATATTGAAATTGGAAATAAAAGTTATTGGGATTAAATGAAACAAGTTTTTCTTAAAATAGTTTTTTATTGGTTAATTTTAGTAGTGGGTACGATCCGGCATGGAATCGTACAGCCTCTTTATGTAGTCCAGCGAAATTTCCCTCCAGGCCAATTTAATGGCTGCAATAAGGGATTCTCTGTCCTCAAAGTGACGGCCAGACTCATAAACTTTTCGTACTAACCATCCCCAAACGTTTTCTATAAGGTTCAGGTCCGGTGAGTACGGCGGCCATTGAAGCAATTCCACATTTTGCTCCTCTATCCAATTTTTTACTATTGGCGCCGTGTGGATGGGGGCGTTGCCCTACTCAAAAGTTCAGTTTATGGGTTCAAAAATGCCTGAAAACGTAGGAAAATTTCTTTTCAAATTTCTTTTTTAACTTAATGCAGTAATTTTTGAGGTTTTTAACTCAAGCTCAACAGTCCCATAGTAGCTAAATGCTCCCCATACCATAATACCACCTGCCGCGCTAAAAATCGTTCTTCTCACATCGTGGAAGTTTTTTTTTTTTTTTTTTTATATAGTTTCTAATATTACTTTCAAGCCATAGTAATATTAACTTTACTCTCAGCAAGCTGAGAATTACCTATCCTGGTTGAAAGCACGAGACTTGGAACCAGAACTAGGCTCGGACGAATAATAGGGGTAGGTGGAAAATTGTGCATGCGACTCTTTCTCACTTAAGATAAAAAAAAAACAAAAAACCACCTCCCTTCGAAACCTTCATACTACAATTAGGTTATTCCTATCCATTAGTTTTATTTAAACTGTTAAATACGCGTTTGGCAGGCAGCTTCCCAGTGAAGGCACCTGCTAATACCGCCATAAGCACACGGTTACATCTTATTGCGCTAATTCAAATGGTTTTATCCTTTGTAATCGGCGCACTAGGTTAGTATCGTCTCGAATTTGTAGCATGGTGTTATTGCAATGACCGTGAAGGCGTGTCTGTTGTTTGCGGGCAAAACGTTTTATTTCATCTTCGACGGTAGCCATACTTAGGTCTCTGTGGATATCAGTGTTTCTGATAAACCATGGTGCATTTACTATTTTTCTTAGCACTTTGCTTTGAAAAGTTTGTAAAATTTTGATATTACTGGATTTGGTACAACCCCAAAGTTGTATACCGTATGTCCAAACCGGTTTTAGTACTTGCTTGTATAAAAGCAGCTTGTTTTGCATGCTGAGTTGGGAAAATCTACCAAGCAGCCAGTGCATTTGTTTACATCGAATGGCGAGCTCTTCGCGTTTCTTCTTGACGTGCGGTTTACATTTTAATTTCGCATCGAGTGTCATTCCCAAATATTTTGCCTCGTTTGCGTACGGAATTCGAACCGAATCAATGAAAATGGGTAAGTTGTCTACATTTTTATAAGTAAAATTCACGTGCGTTGATTTGGCCTCGTTGAGAGCAATACGCCAAGTCTTTGTCCAATCACAAATTTTGTCGATAGAACTTTGGAGTTTATTAGTTGCTGATTCAACGGTATTACTGACCGCTAATATAGCTGTATCGTCTGCAAACTGTTGTGCCTTCTTCTTGAGGAATATCACTAGTGTACCTATATTAGAAATAGGATCGGTCCAAGAACGCTTCCTTGGGGAACTCCTGCCGCGATTTCTTTAAATTCAGAGTAATCATTTCCGTGTTTTATACGAAAGAGTCTGTCTGATAAGTAACAACTAAGGATATCAGATAACTGTTTCGGAAAATCTTGTCTTAGCTTATGTTTCAAGCCCGTATGCCATACTTTATCAAAGGCCTGAGAGACGTCGAGAAAAACCCTAGAACATATTTTTTTCTCCTCTAGGGCTTTTTCAATTACATTGGTTATTCTGTAAACCTGGTCGATTGTAGAATGCTTAGTCCTGAATCCGAATTGGTGATCAGGTATTAATCGACGTTCTTCGATAATCGGATGTAGGTGCTTTATCAAAAGTTTTTCGAATACCTTCGACATTATCGGTAAGAGCGATATTGGCCTATATGATTTTTTGTCATTTAGTGGTTTACCGGGCTTTGGAACCATTATAACTTCAGCTACCTTTCATTGTCGTGGAACGTACAATAACCTTAACGATGCATTGATAAGATGGGCAATCTTGATTAAAGCTGTGATCCTGTGATTAAGTCATATCCAGGAGCTTTGCTTAATTTTATTTCTCTATTTCGAAGCGCAGTTCGGGTAGCGATACACTTTTAATTCTATAATTATCAGGTGCCACGGTTAGGACAGGAAATTCGAGCAACGCTCGACCATCAAATGGTTTAAATGTTTCTTCCAGATGTTCGGCAAATATTTCGGCTTTTTCCTTGTCACTCTTCGCCCATTCTCCATTGATTTTCCTGATGGGTGGCGCTTGCGTTTTTGGTTTTTTAATGCCTTTCATGGCTTTCCAGAGCGAGTAATTTGTACTTTTATTCGCAGTTAGGCTTCCAAGATATGTAGAAATTTCACGATTTTTAAAGTCTCGAATTTCTCTCTTAAGTTTACTACAAAGGTAGTTAAGAGTGGTTTTATCCTGTGGAGCTCGAGATTGTTGCCATCTTTTGCGCGCTCTCCTTTTCTTCTTTAACAATTGAGTGATTTGCAACGGATATTTTATTTCGCAATTTGTGGTTATTTTCCGTTTATGGGGAGTATTTTTCCAGGCTGAGCATTGTATGACGTTAATAAATTGATCGACTTCGTCTTCAAGTTCGTGGGGTGTTCGAAGAGACACTTTGAGATCGATTTTACTTTCACAGTATTTTTTAAACGATACCCAGTTTGTTTTCATGTTAGTTAGTCTAGGCGGACCTTCTTTTTTTCGTAGACAGCCGTTAATTGTCAAAATGACCGGTGAATGATCAGAAGAAAGATCGAAGCATTCCTCAACTACAATAGAGTTTCCCGACAACCCTTTCGAGATGAGGAATTTGATGAGGTCTGCTATTTTTGCCGTATCCGAGGGCCAGTGCGTCGGTTTACCTGAGGAAAGAACTCTACCTTTTACTGAAATGCATCTCGAGCCCCAGAAGGTATGTTTTGCGTTACAGTCACCTCCGATGATGAAATTTCGTCCAAGTGAGTCAAAGATACTTATAAAATCGCTTCTTTCCATCGTTGCACGTGGGGGGCAATAGATAGCTGCAAAAACATATTTTATGTGTTTAATTTTTACGCTCACCGTGCATAATTGCACTTTGTCTAGTTCAATTGTTGCATTGATTGAGTATTCAATGGTATTTTTGATCAACAAGGATGCCCCGCCTCTCGCCCTTTCCGAAGGGTGATATGCGTGATAGGCAATGTATCCTCGAATGTTTGTGCTGGATTCTTTCGTCAGATGGGTTTCCGAAATCAAACAAATATCAATATCATATTTATGAATAAATATCTCGAGCTCGTCCATCTTATGCAGAAGGCCGTTCGCATTCCATGTCACTAATTTAACTAAGTCCGTCATATTTATATTATTGCACGTGTGCTTCGAAATTGATTTTCGAGCTTGTCGAGTTTTTCAAACATAAGTTTATTAATTTGGCTCTGTTCTTCTAGCCTGGCAAGAATTGCAGAGAAAACTTGGGAGACTGGATCAGATGTTTTATTTGTTTGTTCGCGTCCTTGCAACGCAGCTTCAGCGTATGTTTGTGGAACAGCGTACGGCGAATTTTTTCTAATCAATTTTCCTTCTCTTGGTTGTTGTATTTTGTGCCATTTCTTTAGCCTTTTTTTGTCCTTCATTGGTTTTATTGTTGCCCTTTTCACGTTTGTTTTTGGTTTTATTTGCGATTGGTAGCGTAGTTTTCTTTATTTTGTCGCGCCTATTTTGAAGTTCTTTAGCTACTTCGCATCCGCGATAATTTGCCGGATGTTTTCCATTGCAATTTATGCATGTTGGTAGGTCTTGTCTACTTAGAGCGCATTCCTTCGATAAATGTTTACCAGCACATTTTACGCAACGCGGATCTTTTTGGCAATATGTGTGCGTGTGATTGTAGCCTTGGCAACGCTTACACTGAGGAATCTGACGAGTCTTTTGGCGCATCGGTTCAATTTTAACCACTATGTTTAGGATAGTTTTAATGTTGTATATTTTTTCGATGTTTTCAGACTTTTCGAAACTAAGCATGAATAGCGGAAGTCCGCGTTTGACAACAATTTCCTCGTCTTGTTCCGTTTTTTGCTTTTCTTTTTTAAGTATATTAACCGCGTCGATAATTTTGAAACCTTTAGTTTTAAGATCTTTCAAAACATCATCTTTGCGGCACGAAGAGTGGAGCCCTCTGGCTACAACTCGGTGAGGCCTTTCAGACTTGTTTTCATAAGTGTACCATTGTACCTTCTCAGTATTCAGTTTCAGAGAAACTGCGCGATAGCTCTCAGGATCGCTTACATTTATTTTCCACACATTATTATTCAGAGATGTTACTTTGAATGTGGACTTTGCTATTTCCTTAAGAATGCTACTTAGCTTGCTGTAGTCTGAAACTCCGACAACGTTAATTGGAGGTGGAAGGTATATCTTATTTTGAGGTTTTTTCCTTAGCGTTTCTATGTCGTTGGCATTTGCCTTTTTGGGATGTCTATCTTTTAGCACAACGAGTTCTGGTGAGGAGCCGGCTTTCCGTTTTTTATTCGGTCTCCTCTTAGTGATCCAATCCATTTCGCGCACTAGCTCTTCTTCGTCCGTATGATAATCGCGGCTAGCTGAGCGGTATTATTTGGCTTCTGGCTGTTTTTTAAGTTGAGATTCAAAAAGTGCTTTATTCTCCAGCTGACCTAGCTCTTTTTTTAGCTCTTGGCAAAGCTGTTCAATTTGGTTAAGCTTAGTGTGGAGTTCCTTGTTTTCGTCCTCGAAGCTTTTGCATTTCGTTGAGTCCCGCGAAAGGCGTCCAAAATCTTTTGGCGTCGTAGGACTTCGATTAGTTTTTGCTTTTGGCACAGATCCCGTTGGCGGTGATCTAGTTACCCTTTTACTATTTTTAAAAGGGTCGGATGATTGCAATAAATGGCTCTCCCCAGAATCCGTAGAGCCTGCCTCCGAAGAGTGTGGATTTTCCAGTAGAACTGGGCTGCCACCTGGGGTATTATATCTTTTTGTTTTAATCATTGCATTGTTTGTATACTCTATGCACTCGGTATACTGAGGGTGGATTTTGGTCCTCTTACGACCGGCATGCCTACCTCGGGTAGATTCTGATCCCTATCCCGAAGGGTGGATTTTGGTCGCCCCTTATGACCGGTATGCCTACCTCGGGTAAATTCTGACTAGGGGTCGAAGGGGGAAGTAATAATTAAACCTATCAGGGCCATCAAAATTAAACTTCTTCTCATCCGAAAAATCTACGTGACGCCATTCATTTTTAAAACTCATATGTATGGAGTCTAGAGAACTCCAAGCGCATACACTTCCGTTTCTCGTTAAGTGGTGGTTTCTTTTGAATTTTTAACCATTTTAGATGTTTGGCACTATTGATAACCCTTCGCACTGTTGAAACGCTTGCAGTAACACCGGCTTTCTGCTTTATTTTTGCCGCAGACTCGCATGAATTGGAAGTACATCTTAAAATTGCTCTTCGATCAACCGCTGTTGTTGCCGTTTTTTGACCTCCTTTCATGTTTTTTACGTGCGAATCCTTGCTTCTGAAATAAGAATAAACCACACTAGAACTTCGTCCAATTTTGTCAGCGATAGAACGCCCGGTTATTCCTTGGTCTTTTAGTAAATCGATTTGAGCTCTTTCAACACTATTTAGAGAATTTGATCTACCTGTTTTTCTTAATTAATCAAATAAAATTCACTTAAAGCACTTCAACTATTGATCTAATGTGCCAATTTCCGCAGAAAACTCATAAGCAGTGAAAATAATGACCTTGTGGCTATTCAGTTGACGCAAAATAAAACTGCATTGTTCCATATTGAATGCTTTGCAAGGGAACCAGGGAAAAAAATAGCAGTACTTTTTGAATTATTCTTTCCGATTTATTTTTTCAACATCATACGCAAACAGTTTGCATCATCAAATGATATATTACGACTAGTGTTGGGTAGGACACGTTTTTTTTATGAGTTTGTATGAGGTGCTCATTTTGGAATATGAGGTGGTACAATGTCCCACCTCAAATGAGGTACTCACCTCAATTGAGGTTTGTGCTCATATAATGTAGTAGGTACAAAAAATAAAATATTAGGTATTATGTAGGTAGGTAAGTTTACATACCTCAAGAAAATTTTATTCGTATGAAGTATATCTATGTATTTAAGTGAACTAATTGTATGGTCCAGTCCAAATTGCCTAAAAATTCCTTTAAAAGTTAAAACAAAATGATAGCATCTACATTTCCATTTTCACAAAGTGTATGTAATGTAAAACCATACCCGCAGTCGCGCCACACAATTTATAAATGATGTAGAGAGAGTGACCAGAAAATAGACAATAGTTTTTCTCACTTTGTCACACTCACCTCATTGCCTCTGTTCTGCTATCGCACTACAAAAGTACAAATGAGGCAATGAGTTATTCCTTACTTTTACCTCAAAAGTCCCATGTCCCACACAAATGAGGCAATGAGTTATTGCTTACTTTTACCTCAAAAGTCCCATGTCCCATGTCCCACACAAATGAGGCAATGAGTTATTGCTTACTTTTACCTCAAAAGTCCCATGTCCCACACAAATGAGGCAATGAGTTATTGCTTACCTTTACCTCAAAAGTCCCATGTCCCACACAAATGAGGCAATGAGTTATTGCTTACCTTTACCTCAAAAGTCCCATGTCCCATACAAATGAGAATGAGCTATGAGGATTCACTCTATTCATTACTTTTACCTCAATGTCACAGTCCAATTACCCCAACTCAATTGAAGTGTTACCTATATTGTATGTATATATATCCTCCCTCAAAACTCAAATGAAAGGAAAAGAGAAAGAGACGCTTTTGGATATATGTGTGTACCCTTTTTTAAACGAGTTTAACTGCTACTGCAGGAAATAATGTGAATGTGTGAAGTCGTGAGTAATTTTTCGTGTGCTTGTATTATTGACATGACATTTTATTTTGTGCTCTTCGATGTGAGTTTGTAACACATTTGAGAGGTGGTACAAAAATTATTTTTGAGGTGTTGGGACATTTAGATCTTTTGTATGGGACATTTGTACCACCTCATGTATGAGTTACCCAACACTAATTACGACACAAGGTTTTGAAAAAATGGACAACGTAGCTTAGAAAATGTTTGTGCTTATTCAGTTGAAGCGGAGTGTATTATAAGGCTTACGGCCATATTATTCACTCCCTTTAATCCGGGTTAAAGGTTACACCCGGATTAAAGATAGTTTAACCCAAAAATTAAACCCAGGTCCATAATATTCAGTCGTTAAACCCAAACATAAACTCAGTTTTTTAAACTTGACAGCGTTTAATCCGATTTAATTTAAACTGCACTCCGGAGACCAGTTTAAGTACTTTAATTAGGGTTAAAACTCTATTTCATAATATTCACTGTTTTTGTTTAGGTCACATTTTTGACATTTCTTTGCTCGCAGCAGGCAGGAAATAAAAAAGTAAAATAAAATAAAAAAAGCTGGAAAAAAGTACCTGTCAACACGCTGAAAAACTGGATTTCATTCGTGATATTGACGAAATGTTGATGTCTTTGTCGTAGGACGATGAATTTATTGAAGAGCTGATGGAACAGCAGATGGTGAGTCAACATCGTTCTAATCGTCGAACGTATCGAATACACAAGCGGGCTTGTGTAAAGGATTACGATACGTTAGATTTCCGGCTAAAAAAAGAGGCATTTTGGAAGTTACATTCAATGATTCGACAGGAATTGGATGGTAATGAACGTCGGTATGTTATTTATTACCTACATAATATCGTTATCGGTTTATTTAGTTTGTTTTCATTTTAGGTCACGAGAGCTTTTAGTCGAACATAAGCTGTTGACCTTACCAACACCTTTCATTTTAAGATTTTTCTCAATTTATTTTACTAAAGATGGAAAAAACACAAAACTATTGGCACATAACAAATTTCCAAGAAAAAATTGACAAACAACAAGAAACAAATGTCGTTATATGTGACTTTTGACACTACGTAGGTTTAAACCGGATTAAAAACGGTTTAAAGTGTTTTAAATTCACATTTAAATCCATCTTTAATCCAGCGGGTTTAACGCATGTTTTTCAGTGAATAATATGGACACAGGTTTAAATTGTCGGGTTTAAAAACTGCGGATTAATGGGCGGGTGTAAAATTAACTTAAACTTGAGTTACACCCGGAGTGAATAATATGGCCGTTAGGTAAGGAAATCAAAGAGTTGTTTGCGGCATGTACTGACTTGTGTCTGAGTGACTCATATCTTATATGATATCTTATTGTGCATACGGCTTAAGTAAAGAAAAACATTTAATTCTTAAAATAAGGCATAAATAAGAGACATTTCTTGTAATCTCATGTATACCTTACAATACGGCTTATCAAAACCTTATTATATTGCTTTTATAAGACTTTCTATTGTTTTGCAGTTAGGGTTATATTTTTCCTTTACCTTATTTATCGATTAAACTTATAATTTTGTTGGACATTTAATAAGAATGGACGACTCAAGAAAACAAAAATAACGTTCGACGGGAACGCTGAATACGTGAGATAAAGTGGAAAAGCAAGGATTAGGTGAATGGACGGTGTGGGTAGTGATATGCGAAAATTAAACGTTAGAAATTGGGGAGATATAGCACATGACAGAACAAAATGGAGGTATGTCGTGCAGAAGGTTAAATCCGATCCCAGAATGTAACACCACAAGAAGAAGAAGGCAAGCCTCTAAGGGCACACACGATTGACTCCAAATCATATAGTCATGCTGTTTTAACGTTTTCATGTTTAAACACACTTCAAACACTCGGTTTAAGGAACAGGATTTAACAACGGTGGTTTAAGGGCCATGAAGGATTTGAAGGAAATGGAAAAGCCGAATAACTGTCAAGAACGGGTTCAGAAACTCTATTCGAAAGTTCAGACCCTTCTGCTTTACTCCTAGATTTGCAGCAATCGAAGCTATAAAAAGATGGAGCCCTATTGCGAAGATCAACTATCAATTAACAATTGACATTTATCAATCAATTTTATTAATTGGTATTGTGACTGTCAACTGTCAATATTATTGATAAATTGTGAATTTTCTATTTTGAATGAAAAAAATCGGTATTGTGAAGAACAATTTTCATCAATTTTCTTGTCCGCTGTCAATTTTTCTTTCAATCGTAAATTTGCAGTCGATGAGTTCGTGCTGGTGAAAAAAATAAAAAAGAAATGTGAGTTTCGAATTAAATAAGTGACAAAATGTTTATTTTTTTTATTTCCAAACTTCAGGAAGATCGTATATCGTTACTAGAAAACCACCTTCGCGGGGTCAGTCACCTTGACGTGTGTACCA
The DNA here is from genome assembly GCA_949715645.1 of Portevinia maculata. NCBI lineage: Eukaryota > Metazoa > Arthropoda > Insecta > Diptera > Syrphidae > Portevinia > Portevinia maculata. The sequence goes on from OX454525.1 coordinate 78,216,224, forward strand.
TCATTGCATTCGATGGTGCCGGTGCGAAGGCTTATGGCGCAGCTTCAACGGGCTATGCTGTCTAAGGGCCACCCATGACAGACAGGCTGCTGACGAGCGTCAACCAAGTATTGACCCGGACTCTACGTCCCCCTCTCCTCTTTTCTTTCTCAAAGCGCAGTTAAGTGTACCACTATGCGGCCTTTACAGGACAATACGTCCTTCCAAATTCCCCTCCTTTACCACCTGGGCTGGACGTAAGGTGTCATACGACCCGTGCCGAGAGTCAACCTGGCTGAGGGCCCAGTCATCAAATAGCTCAGTCGCGTACGGAGTATCCGGATACCTGGCGCCCTCCGGATTAACTAGCCTTATCTGCACAATGCGGATCTCTGTGCAGATGGACCTCTTTTCTCCGCTACTCGTGGGACTTAATATGAAACCTAACAAAACAAAACAAACAAAAACGAAACAAAAAAATTTTACGGCCGGTTCCCCTTTAAAACCGGACGGTAGTACGGCGACCAAACTGTCTACCGGCAAAGCTCTTGTGGCACCAGCTAGGATTGGGACTGTGGATACACATGGTCCCTCCACTAGCGGTTGCGAGCAAAAAAAACCCCTTCCCAACAGAGAGAGGACTGTGCATCATGGTCCCCCCTCTGCTGGCCCTTCAACTACCACCGCGTCTGCAAGGCTGACTGAAGGAGGGACTGTGCCTTCTCATGGTCCTTCTGGTGTCGGCGCTAAGCCCACAACTAAACCCAATTCTGGCGGGGGTGGGACTGTGCATCATGGTCCTACCCACACCAACAGCGCCGGATCGCGTCATCGCAATCCGTCCTCGACGAACTACAAAAATCGTCGTAATGCCATCCGGATCCAGCGTATGTGTGGCAACATCGCGGTGAAGGACAGGACCCCGGACCTAATCGCGAAACTGGCATGGGCCCAACAAATCCTCAGTAAAACCAGCGGGGATTTGTCGACAAAACGCCAGAGATCAGTGGAAGGGACCATTTCGGTTCCCAAGAGACAGAGGGTGCACAACACCGGCAACCCTCCCACTACCGCATCTCACAGGCCTTTTAGCGAGGTCCTTAAGGATAAAATTGTGATCGCGGTTATAGACCGTAGTCACATAGACGGCACTATCTCTCACGAAAGATGGGATGATGTAATATCTGCGCTCTGGGGCAACTACTCCTCATTCATGAGAGAAAACCCGGGACCACTGCCGCTAATCCATGAAGGCGGGTGGCATCAAGGCCACATCAAGCTGGTCGCATGTAGTGACCAAAGATCGGCTGACCTCTATAAGCTTGCGATTAGTAGGCTTGGAGAGGTGTGGCCCGGCGCAAGGCTCGAGGTCGTTGCGAGGGAGGATATCCCCTGCCGGCCAAGATCGCGCATATGGATCCCCCCAAATCCATCCACTCCAGAGGACGTCTTAGACATTCTAAGATCAAGCAACCCCTCTCTACCGACCCATAACTGGAAGGTGGCGAAACTGGAGGAGCAAAAGGGCTCCCACAGATGTGCGGTAGTCATTATCAATCAGGAAACCCTGGCTCCCCTGGCAAAAACAGATGGCCTCATACGATTTGGCTGGATCGAGGTCAAAATGAGGGTGTACAAAAAGGACGAACTCGAGGCGGGAAAACTTCCTCCTCCTTCTCCTCACCCTGAACTCTCGAATGATGAGCCATCTACCTCGTTCCCTTCGCTGGAGGACGATGAATCCGCCGATCATGCGGCAACTGCAAAATCGTCACTCTCCGTAAGCGATATACAATCGGATATGGAAACTGACGATTTCCTTGACAGGGTTCTTCTGAGTGAAGATGAACTTCTTAGTTCGTCTTCGGAATTGGAAGGCCTAAATAACACCGTGGTGGAGGTGCCTCAGGATTGTAGCGACAATGCTGCAGCTAATCCAGATTAACCTCCAACACTCTATCAAGGCTTCGGCCGCTCTCGTTCTTCGCCTCTCTAAAGGCGGGGAAGATGTCGTCTTGATCCAAGAACCATGGATTGTACACAACCTGGTTCAAGGACTCAAGACTCCTGGATATTACTCACTGTATGTGACCGACAAAGGTAAACCAAGATCGTGCATACTAGTGAAAAGAAACCTTAATGCTTACTTACTCCCTAATTTCAGCGATCGGGATATAACTGCTGCGAAACTGGAGACTGCAGGCAGATCAGTCTGGTTGGCATCGGCATATCTCGCCCACGACCACGTGGGACCTCTCCCTGGTGATAACCTGGAGAGACTGATCGAAGAAGCAAGGAGGCAGAAGGCTGAACTCATAATCGGCTGTGATGCTAACGCACATCACACCGTATGGGGAAGCTCGGATATCAACAACAGGGGTGAGTCACTTTTTGATTATATCTTAAGCACCAACCTCATTGTATGTAACATAGGTAATGAACCCACTTTCATTACCAAAAATCGACAAGAAGTCCTTGACATTACTCTTGTCTCCGATACCATCAACGACATGATAACGGGTTGGAAGGTCTCGACTGATCACTCCTTCTCTGATCACCGTTATCTTCAATTCAACCTCAATGTTGATCCTCCCTGCCAACCCATTTTCCGCAATCCTCGGAAAACCAATTGGCCCAAATACAGAGAAACTCTTCGCGGACTAGTTACCTCTGAACTTTTAAGTCCACCCTGTAACTTTTCCGAGCTTGACGGCAAGGTCTACGAGCTCACCTCGGCTCTCAATAAAGCGATGTCCGCTTCCTGTCCCCTCATACGACCTATGGGGAAGAGAAAGCCACAATGGTGGAGCCAGGAACTGGGACCACTCAGAAATAATTGCAGGAAACTCTTCAATCGCACTAAAAGCTCGAGATTACTTACTGATTGGGACTCCTATAAGGAAGCTCTCAAATTATACAAAAAAGAGCTAAGGAAAGCCAAAAGATCATCCTGGAGACTCTTCTGTGGCAAAATAGAAGAAGTCTCTGAGGCATCAAGGCTAAGAAAAATCCTAGCTTCAAATCCAACCATGCCCAGCTGTCTAAAGAAAGCTGATGGATCCTTGGACGATATCTAGCGAGGAATCGCTCAATCTGCTACTTGATACCCACTTCCCAGGTAGCTCCAATATTACCGGGTACACTAATCTGAATAGATCACTGGCACAGGTGACTCATTCTCAAGGTCTGATTACAAGGGACAAGCTGCTTTGGGCACTAAATAGCTTCAAGCCCTTCAAGTCTGCAGGACCAGACGGCATAATACCTGCCGAATTACAAATGTGTTCAGATATCATCACACCAGTATTGGAGATGATTCTGAACAGCTGCTTAAAAATGGCATATATTCCTCAGGCTTGGAGAGAAGTGAAAGTGGTCTTTATACCAAAAGCGGGGAAATACTCCCATGTCAGCCCAAAAGACCTGAGACCTATTAGTTTATCATCATTCCTCCTCAAAACGTTGGAGCGACTGATTGATATCCATCTCCGTACCAACATAAATACGCAGCTTCTATCTGCGTCTCAACATGCATACTGTAAGGGTAAGTCAGTTGAAACTGCCCTTCACTCTCTGGTACGCACTATTGAATACTCCCTTCATCACAAGGAGTACACTATGGTTGCTTTTCTGGATATAGAAGGCGCCTTTAACAACGTGGGTACATCTGCAATCACGAATGCACTGACAGCACTGAATGTGGAGGGTTCGCTTGGTGAATTGATTAATCTACTGCTCACAAGTCGGATTATCAACTCAAAACTGGGCGTTTCATCCGCCAGGAGGTCTGTCAGTAGAGGCACGCCGCAAGGCGGGGTCCTTTCCCCCCTTCTCTGGAATTTGGTGGTGAATGAGCTACTGATATACCTGGAAGGGGTGGGCTGCAGGGTGATTGCATATGCGGATGACATTGCTATAGCCGTCTCCGGGAAGTACCTTAACACTATAAAAGAACTCATGCAAAATGCTCTTAACAAGCTAAAAAAATGGGCTAATCGCTGTGGCTTGGGTATCAACCCCCACAAAACAGAATTAATCCTCTTCTCCACGAAACACAAGATTCCGCACATCGACCCACCCTCTATTGGTGGTATAAGATTAGTATTCTCTGACGAAGCTAAGTTCTTGGGTCTTATCTTCGATAGGAAGTTAAGCTGGAAACCCAACATACAAGAAAGGGTAAAAAAAGCCACAGTGGCACTTTTCTCTTGCAAAAAAGCCATTGGCAACAAGTGGGGTCTACAACCCCGCATAACGCATTGGCTATATGTATCGGTCGTAAGACCGATTCTCACATATGGGGTTGCTGTCTGGTGGACTGCCCTAAGTAAAGCTATAAACTGTGCTAAGCTTGGCAAAGTCCAACGCACAGCTGGTTTGTGCATAAGTGGAGCACTCCGTACCACCCCCTCTGCAGCACTAGATATCCTGCTACATCTGTTACCACTCGACATTTTTAGTAGGCAAACAGCAGCCTGTTCTGCTGTCCGCCTTAAGGCTACCTCGCAGTGGGTTAACAATAACATTGGCCACACCACCATTCTGGACTCATTTGAGTCTCTACCAGGAAACATAGATTACACCATACCCCAATTACAGTTTGGAAAGAACTTTCAAGTCACTATTCCTTCCAGATCATTCTGGGAGGACGCTGAATTTGAGGAAGTTAAAGCGATCCACTTCTACACCGATGGATCAAAAACTAGTGACGGGGTAGGTGGCGGCGTTTTCTCCGAAAGACTAAATCTGAGTCTCTCTTTCCGTCTTCCTAATCACTGTAGCGTATTCCAGGCGGAGATTATGGCTATAAAAAAAGCCCTGACGTGGCTGAAGAGAAATGTGATATCCACAAAGGATATCTGTATCTTCTCGGACAGTCAGGCCGCGATCAAGTCCGTGGATTCAGTATCTTCAAACTCCATTGCAGCCCTCGACTGCCGTTCATCTCTTATGGAGATGGCGGAGCAGTTTAACATTCACCTCTGTTGGGTGCCGGGGCATAGAGATATTCCAGGAAACTGCAGGGCTGATGAACTCGCCAAAAAGGGAACCAAACTCCCCCTTTTACCTGAAAAGGGTTCTCTGGGTATCCCAATCGCTACCTGCAAACTTTTATTCAAGCTATCTGCAATCGAGAGAACAAACCTTAGGTGGACAGGTAGTAATACATGTCTAGCGACTAAGCACATCTGGCCAAAGCTGGACCTGCGACGCTCTAAGAGTCTGATCTCACTAAACCGACTGCATATTAGCTCCACTATAGGTGCCATTACAGGGCACTGTCTGATAGGCAAGCATGCATCGAGGCTTGGCGTTTATTCTAACGATTTCTGTAGAAGTTGCTTGGACGAGGAGGAGGAGGAGACTATACTTCACCTTCTCTGTACATGTCCAGCTCTCTCCCATAATAGAAATCTTCATCTGGGAGATTTCTTGCTTAACAATCTTAACGACTTGGCTAACGCTGACGTTAGAAGTCTATCGCGCTTCATAAGAAGCTCTAAATGGTTTAACTAGTAGTGGGGAAACCCCTCGATCCGTGTGGCATCACAATGGACCTAATCCTGGTCTAAGTGTGTCGGCCTTCTGTTGACAGCCACTTTAACCTAACCTAACCTACTAGAAAACCAAACTGTTAACCAAATAAACTATCACGAAAATATGCTAAATATTTTGGGTAGTATTAAAAAAAGTATGCGTAATATAGAATATTATTCAAAAAAGAAACTTCAAATCGCCAAAGAACACAAAGAAGACATTTTAAAAATCAAGAAAGAAAAATTGAAGCTCTACAAAGAAAATAAATAAAACAAAGAAAGAGATAGAAAAACCAAACTGAGGTTAAAAATTGAAATGCTGGAGCTGGAAAAACAAAAAATTCAAATAAACAATTTTTAAGTGTTTTTAATGTTTATCTTAAAATAGTTGATGAATGAGGAATGAGGACTTCTTTTAGGAAAAGCGATGCAGTTGACTGTGCAATACCAAGATTGAAATCATTGCCTAAGCTCAACTGGTAGTTCCCATGTGCACAGAATCTTAGCACTGCTGCTACTTTTAAAATGTTTGGCACAGCTCGAATGTTTTTGCAGGGCTTCAATTTGTCCTCAATTTCTTGAAGGAGATCAAAATGCATCCTTTGACAGGCGGAAGTTTTTTAAAAAACTAGAAACGGTTTAGATTTATTAATTTTTATCTGAAAATCGAAACCATTAGACTTACATTTGGTTTTCGAATTCCAAAGGATTGGATACATCCCTCAAACTTCTTCGTATTCTTGACATTTCACTGATAGCAGAATCATTAATCTCCTCATCATCATCAAAAAAAAGTTCTGTTGAGGTCATTTTGTAATTTTATTGATTTTCAGACTGATTTCAGATTTTCACCAGTTCCTCAAAAAAAAAAACAAACATCTGTCAGACGCACATTCCCATTCAAAATTATAGAAATATTTTGAACGCATTCACAATAGCACAATTTTCATCAACTTATTTTCACAATACCGATTTTTGCTTGAGTTGATAAATTCTATCAATCGTCAATCGGTTGATAGTTGATCTTCGCAATAAGGCTGATTATGTGAAAATCATGAAATGTATCTCTTATCACATCCCAGATCAAACGAGCCATACGGCCCTTTAAATGCCAAAAGATATCTAAATCTTAGCAGAAGAGGGCGAAACAGCTCAACAGATATAATGCTAATTTTTATGATGAAACTAGAGGAAGATGATGGGCGAAGTGGTGCAGGGCTTAGAGTGTTGTTCTACTGATCTTGAGGTCTCAAATGCCCAGGAAACTAAATTTGACAGCTGCTCTGCTTTTGCTTTTTTCTTCTGCTTCTGCCGTCTGCTGGAAATTCATAGTTAAGTGGAGACGGCGTGTCACTCCACTAACAACAAGGAATATCTCCGCTATTTTGTCTTTTAAATACTAAAAGAAGTATGTGAGCACAGAATGCTTTCTCTCGCAAACCATCGAAATATAGTTGCGATGCGAGAATGGTCTCCATATGAGATAATGGCAGCATTCATAAGTGTATGATATCAATTTATAGAACGTGGAGACCGCTTGCTACTGCAAAAAAGATGTTAAAGGTCGAAGTAACCAACGACCATACCACGTCGAGTAATCGGTTCTCGTCATACCACCGTAATTAAACGACGTTGGGCGCGGTTAGTACGTAGATGGGGGACCGTTTGAGAACAACCGCGTGTCGTTGGCCAGTCCCATCTACAGAGTTGAGGTAGATAATTATACGTGAAGAAGAAATTGATTGAAATCCGCGCCTTTCCACTTTTTCTTTTTTATATTAATTTTGGCTCATACATAAATTGTAATTGTAATATTGGTCGCAGTGCCTTTAAAATTACTAGGTACCTATAGGCGCGTTTTATTAGTAACACTTACTAGACAATGCAGTAACATTTTACAGGCTCATGTTTTATTGAAACTAGGTATATACCCCCTTTTTATTTTTAACCGCAAAGCAAAAACAAATCAGATTAGTGAACAAAGCAACTTAGAATCAAGAAGGCAAGAGGGCGCTTTCGTTCTTTCCTGCAGTTGATTTGCGATGAAATTAAAATTCGTTCTATTAAGTTTCACCGAAGTTGTTGCCACGTTTAACGGTTGCGTGAAACGGTTTTTATACGTACATTCACGAAAGCAAGCCTAATTTCTAGTTTCCAAATCAATTTTGCTTTTTACTATTTATCACTTGTAAGCGAACTGGTATCCTTTTCCTGCTCATTTTATATTCAATTTCTACATTATTTGTGACACATTAGTTTAATAATTCATAAGCAACATTTTAAGCAAAAGATTGTCATTTTAACTCACCTTTTTGTCGACTTTATGAAAATATTATTCATCTGAAGTTCTACAATGTCCAATTTGAAAGTAGATAATCTATTATATTATATATGACTTACTCAATCTTGGAGTAATCCTAGACAAGAGACTTAACTGGAACTCTCACATAAATAACAAAATTACTAAAGCTAATAGAGAAAGCTAATATCTTTGGGAAAGCATCCCAGGTCTAAGACAGGCCAAACGAGCCATTCGGCCCTTCAATAAAAATGTCAGCAAATGTCTAAACCTAAGCAGGCATAATATCAAAAACCTGGTAGGTTACCTTACTGGTCACCATGGGTTAAGATATCATCTACACAAAATGAGAATATCAGACTCTCCTGAGTGCCGACTCTGTCTTGAAGAGGACGAGTCAGCTGAACACATTTTATGTGAATGTCCAGCCCTTAATGGAATTAGAAAGAAGATCTTTTTCAGGGAGCAAATGAGCCCCGAGGACATAAAGAATTCTTCTACTGGGAAAATTGTCCGCTTTACACGGAAAGTGGAAATTCTACTAGTTTAAACTTTTCTGGCCCATATGGTACAAAAGATCTTTTAGGTCCCCTTATAAATCGCCTTGGCGAGCCAGAATTTAAAAAAAAAAAAAAATACTCAATCTTGGTCTGGAGCTGATAGTCCGTAGGCCAGACGTCAACACGGATGGCGTTATCTTCAACAGATTCATATAAATTCTGAACTACTGAACAATATCAACGTCACACCGTTTCTTAAAAAGAAAACAACGGCAAAGCAAGTTCATGTTGTCAACTAACAACCAACCATCTCTGATTCTTATGCTACAAAATGTTATTATTGATAGCAGCAATTCCGAGATTGTTAAGGACTTCAGCTAATCTGAAGTAAATATTAAGTCCAAAAATTACACCTTACTTGAGTACCGACAAAGAATTACAAAATGAAAACAAGTTGGCTTTTTAACTACTAATCGAACCCTCTATATATCACTGATCCTGCCAGTTCTGGTACTGGACAATAAGCGAAAAAGTCGAATAAAAGGAAAAATACAACTGCGAACTTAATGACAACTGAAATGACTACATTGGAAGTGAAGCACCCGCAGGATTGAGATAACAAGTGAGACCGAACCTAGGTACCAAATATCAAGAAGATGCCAGAGCGATTGGTCTGAATAACTGAAAGCAGCTGGCCGTAAGTGGAAGACGGCTGCAGTGTCTCAGGCAGAAACTCTACACGAAAAGTCAAATTGCTGATCGAAACATGCAATGAAAATAATGTACGATTTCGTCACACTTGTCACTCACAGGGCACTCTAGCTATATCAATTATGTCATCTTCGTCATCATCTGTTAGTCTAAATTTCCAAGAGGAACTAGACACCGAATTTTATTGCGACGTCCAACGTGTAAAAAAAATTGCCAAATTTCTCAAGAGACCAAAAGGTGGAGCAATCCAAACCAACCGAAACCATTCCTTATTTCCATAAAAATGATTCATTTCCAGATCGGGAAATCGTTACGCGATTGGTGGCTAGGGTTATGGAACTAAAAACGCCCAGCTTAGAAGTGAAGGCCCACCGCAATGAGTTCACCAAGTACTTCCTAAAGGTCTTGAAGAAAACCAATGAAACTCAGCCTCCTCAGTATGACCATTGGGTAGCCTATCCTAAAAAGAACCACAAAAAATCCTAAAACAATTGCTTCTTTGCAGTTTAAATCGAAGAATGATAAAGTACCCGAAGAGATGTCACTATGGTCGGCCGATAAACGGACATTTGTAGCAACAAAAAACATTCCAGGCTTCGGAATGCTAGTCTATCTAGCCGTCTCCTACGAGCCACAGCTGGGGTGGCAGGAGAATGGATTCCTTACATATGAATTCTAAGAGCGCATTTCAGCTCACAACAGTTGTCGTGTATATTTCGATATTTTGGTCAATAAAATTTTCTTAAAATCTATATTACAGTTATAAATGTGAATGAAGCTACAATTGAAATCTCGCAATCATTGTATCTTGTTTGTATAAATTGGACTTAAATTCCACAGGTAATTATTACAAGTGGACGGAATTACGTTCGTTTCGTTGAGATTCTTCAGGCTGCCCAGCACAACACCTTACCTCATAAAAAAGAGGCAAACAATCAAGAGGATTCCCATCGCAGATATCCTAAGAGCAGAGGCCCCATTGCAACTGTCATTGGAGCAATAGCACTCTTCCCAGTATATGCCGTTCTCGTAGACACCCCAGTTACAAACGCCCGTGACACCAGTGTCGGATACAGAAGCACACCGACGAATTACCTGTCGCCATCTTCCATCCCCTGAAATAAAGACAACGTGCAAGTGACTGTGTGGGAACCATTTCATGCAGCTACTTACAAATAAATCCCCTTGGACCCTGTTGAACAACTTTCATACAGAATGAACCAGGCATGTGCGACTCATCGCTATTGCACTCTATTGGAATGTGTTCAGTTTTGTTGAATTTTTTGTACGCTCCGCAGCTGTCATACCCCTTCGCATCTTGGTCGGATGAACATTGATAGCATCTTATCGCCAACGCTTTGGAAGATAAACGAGTGATAATTAAGAAAGGTGAAAAGTTCGGATGCAATTTGAATAATTAGCATCGAGGAAGTAACCACACCCAATGGAATGATTGGGTGGGCTAGAGGCGTCCAAGGCGGGCGCTTTTACTCACTAGGAACGATAATGATGGCGAATAATGAGATTAACAGCAACAATGATTTGTTTTGAATCATTTCTGTTGGGTGAAATTAATTTTATTTACTAAAAACGCACTTAATCGTTTGTTTTGTTGAGATTCGTTTTTAATTATGTGACGTTTGTCAAACTGAATCCATCGAAAGATGATGGAAGTGAAATTTCACTTGCTACTATCCGGGGACGGTAAGGTGGTTCACTCTTAATGGTTGGATTGCATTAAGTAGGCAGGTACTTACCTACAAGTTAAGACAATAGCTACGTCACTAGTAAAAACAATATAAGCAAATCGCTATCGAGAAATCGGTTTCGTCGAAGATTTTGTGCTCGTATGGATATCAAATTATTATTATTAGTTGAAATAAGTTAAATGGTATGAAAATTAAAATTTATAAAAAAAGTTGAAATAAATACTCCAAAAGTATACATTATATTAATTATTAAAAATGTTGAGCATAACATTACTAAAGTACACTTATTTTTTAAAGTTTCTTTAAAATCAATAGCTGCTGTAATATAAGACTTTCATGCAGAAAATATATTTTTTTATTTTTTAGATATTGTTAATGTTTTATCGAATAAAATTGTACTTATTTCATATTTATTTCATATTTATTAATTCATAAGTAACAACATTTATGATAGACTTCCAAAATCTTTCAAGTTATAAATGTGAATTTTGTAAAAAAGCCTTTCGATTATTATACTTCATATTCAGCCAGGCTCCACATTTCACTTTCACTCGAAATGAAATCGAAATCGAGCGAAAATAGATTTTGGTGTTCTACATTTCACTTTTATCGATATCGATTTCAAATTTTTCGAAATTGAAACAAAGTGAAATTGGCAGGTTGCACAATTCGATTTTGAAATCACTTTCAAATCGAGCATTTCCATCAGTGTGAAATAGTGGAAACAGACGATAGACGTGTTTGAAAATGTAAGTAAATAATAATAATAATTACATTAGAGTAAAATTCTTTCCATATATTTTTTTAAAAAATTACATATTTCAAAAGGGGCAAGCATAAGAATACTTCACAGGATGCAATATTCATTATGTCGATAAATAAAGACCTTTCTAGAGGATTCATGAAAGGCGATCGTGTTGTTACAGATGCTCTTTGGAACAAGCTAAAAAACGATCTTAATTGCCACGGTCCACCCCAGAAGGACGTAACTGACTGAACAGAGTTTTTTGTTGTTTTGTATAGCCTTTTCAAATAAAGAGTATACCATTAGCAATATGGTTTCTTATTTGGCTGGCTTTATTGAAATTTGTAGCTTCTTCTGTAAATTCGTCGTCTTTTTCAATTTCACTTGCCTCGTACCCTACCTCAAAACTCTCTTCTTCTTCATTTTGTAGCTTAAAGTGTCTACAAATGTTGTGCACACCACGGCAATTACCACAGCACTCATTTTTTAAATAAATCGCGAAAACGAGACGAAATTTAAAACAAAAAAAACTATTTATTACAAAAAATATATTTTTGCGACGTTTCAAATGACAGATAAGCTGTTTTTAATTTCACTTGAAGTGATTTCGAAAAAGTTTCGAATATTATAAAATGGGTGAAATGTGGAACACGGAAAACAAATTCACTCGATTTAAAATTTCACTTTCGATTTCATTTCACTCGTTTTCTAGAACCTAGCTGATTAACTGAAAATACGTGTATTGTTTTATATTAAAAAAAGAAAAAAAAAAGTATGACTAAGGTAAACTAAATATAAACAATGTATACAAATTCAAAGAAAGACAAAAAAAAAAAACAATTTACAAGAAGTAAAAAGAAAACGAAAGAAACAAAACGATTTCTATGAACTTAGGTAGTACTTTCTGTGTTTACTCGTATGTGCCTGCAATGTGCCGAAAGAGAGTGTCACTAAAATTGTTTGCATCCTTGAGTGGTCCTAAACTGAGGGGAAGTGCATTCCAGAGGCGAATGGCGCGAACAAAAAATTGGAGTTCCGTGAGCTGATATGCTACCCGGGGTGGAATCAAATTGGAGGAGCGTTGCGATTGTGCGAATTGTAGCTTATCATATAAATAGGGAGGCTGTTGTGCAGTATTCAAGATACTTGTTTAATGTACAACCAAGAATCTTTTTAGCGTAAGCGGAAACATGGTCGTATCTTTTCAATCCAAAAACATATCGAGTAATATTGTTAAATGCAACTTGGAATTTGCGCGTTATGGAGGCGTTGTTACAACAGAAGATTTCACAGCAGTAGGTAATAAGTGGCACCAGCAGGGTTCTAGCCAGCATCAACCTTGTAGGTGTCGGTGTGAAATTTTGCTAAAGTGACAGGTTCCTGAGACAGCCGTAGATTTTCCCAATAACGGTCAAAATATGGTTGTCCCAACACAATGTTGTGCTGAACCAAATAGGTAACTAGATTTTTTACTTTCTGGACAAATTGAATTGGAAAATTTCCAAGATTGATGCTAGGAACGCAAGATATATCCGAGCAATTTCTGCTAATTACTATGCATTTGGTTTTGTCAGGATTTAGCTTTAAACAATTGCGCTCGGACCAAGTTAGGATATTCTTGAGATCCTGATTGAGCTTATAGGCAGAATTAGTGATGAGACCGCGCTCACTGCTTATATATAGTTGTACATCGTCTGCATACATATGTACTGACGAGTAATTGACAACAGTTGGGAGGTCATTAATAAAGATTGAGAAGAGCAGTGGGCCTAAGATGGATCCTTGAGGGACACCATTTGAAGTTGCTAAAAACTCGGATGGGACATCATTGATAAAGACGGCTTGCGTACGACCTGTAAGATATGATTGAATAAATTTCGCCGCAGAAGAGGAGAGCCCGAATTGTGTAATAAGTTTTTCATCAAGAAGCTCGTGGTGAACTGTGTCAAATGCCTTGGAAAAGTCAAGTAGAGTCAAGAAAATGGTGTAGTTTTTATCCATAGCTACCCGTATATCATCTGTCACTTTAAGCAGTGCTGAAGTACAACTGTGATGTGGCCGAAAGCCCGATTGATATACGTAGAGTAAATTATTTTGTCGAAGATAGGCGGACAACTGATAGTGAACACATTTTTCTAGGACTTTGGATAGATATGGTAGTATTGCGATGGGTCGATATTCTGCCGGGGCTCTACTTGTTGCTTTCTGTTTAAGGATTGGAATAATCTTAGCAGCTTTCCATGAAATTGGAAAAGTTGATGTCGTTAAAATAGTGTTGAATATATGGGTCAATATTGGAAGAATATATGGCAAAATCATTTTTACGAAATAAGGATGGATGCCATCAACACCAACAGCTTTAGATTTAATTTTAATGACAGCACTGACAACATCTGCTTGCTCAACTCTCGAAAATTCAAAAGAGCCATTTGATTCGATTAATTGAGATGCGTTAGTGCTTGTCGATTGTATTTGAATTTTGACGAAATCACGATTAAGCTGGTTTGGATCAACCTTATCCAACCCTGGATCTATTTTACCACAAATACCTTGCTGCCGTAAGTTCCTCCATAGAAGCTTGCCAGGAAGTTTATGATTAAAATGCTCACGGAAATAATTTCGCTTGGCTTTACTGATTTTTGAGCAGGCAAGGTTTCTAAGGGATTTATAAATCAACCAAAATTCAGTAAGCCTGAAATACTTCCATTTTCAGAACGCAGCATCTCGTTCATTTTTCAGTTTGAGAATTTCAGGGGTAAACCAGACGTTGTTGCTGTATTTAACAATCTTAGTTCTATTAGGAACATGGCAATCAAACAACTGTGTAACTGTGGCTTGAAAGTAATCAACTTGGGCGTCGGTCGAAGTTTCAGAGTATATTGGCAACCAGTTAACACACTGAAGGTCCCGTTCAAGAAAATCAACATTTACGTGTTTGAAGTCCCTATACGAATATTTTAGTGGTTCTGTGCAGGTGGAGACAAAGTCAAAACATGCAAATATTAGATCATGTTTGGAAAACACCGGGCAGAAACTTGACTGTAGAAAGCATTATGAATATCGCTTGATATAAATAAGTCCAGAAGAGTACTACTTGAATGAGTGAAATGCGTCGGAGAGGATGAGTTGAGCAAATGAAGGTTAAGAGCTTTTATATTCTCAGTTAGGGAAGACGAGGTTGCACGATCCAGAATATTACAATTAAAATCGCCACAGACAATAGTTTTCCAATATGATGAGGTATTATTTTCTAGAAAGCAGTACAGTTGCGAACAATCAATGTTATTGTAAGGCCGATAGACGACACCTAGCAGGTATTTCCTTCTCTCGCTTGCCTTACTATTTTTTTCTCGGTAGGGACGAGTTTGAAATATCGACCGTCATCGTCATCGTCATATTTTCAGCGTCACCGTCAGATTTTCATACTACGTGAGTTAATCGGCGCTCGCCAGATCACCGCAATTAAACGACATTGGGCGCGGTTAGTAAGTAGATGGTTGACCGTTTGAGAACAACCGCGTGTCGTTGTTTTTATTTATTTTATTTATTTCGTTATACATTTTCCACTTTGAATTATGTTCAATTTTAGAGATTATTATGTCCTTACGAAACACCGGGAAGTTGTGTGGAAGTAGATTTGTTTTGAATAACTGAGGTTGTATAGCTTGAAGTTTGTTGTACATCAGTTGAAGCTGAAGGTAAGAGGAAAAATATCGATTTGTACTTCGGTAACCGATGGCCGATTTAAGAATGTCACTTTTAGTTGTAATAAGGTTATTTACCAAGTGGTCCTTGGAGAACCAAATAAGGTCCTTAAGCCCGAAAAAACCATGTTTTTCAAAAACTCCTAAAAACCGCGCAGTATATTGTGTTCAATGTTATTTGACTAACAGATCCTTGGAACAACAAAAAGGTCCTTAAAAGTAGAAAAAAGGATATTTTTCCAAAAGGCCATTAAAATCCACACGGTATATCTGTGTTCAATGTTATTTGACTAAGAGGTCCTTGCAACAACAAAAATGGTCCTTAAAATTCGAAGAAAGGATATTTTTCCAAAATACCGTTAGAATCCACACGGTATATCTGTGTTCCATGTTATTTTCTTTCCAAAATGTCATTAGAATCCGCACGGTATATCTCTGCTCAATCTTATTTGACTAAGAGGTCCTTGCAACAACAAAATAGGTCCTTAACAGTCGAAAACAGGATATTTTTCCAAAATGTCATTAGAGTCCGCACGGTATATCTGCGTTCAATGTTATTTGACTAAGGTCCTTAAAAGTCGAAAAAAGGATATTTTACCAAAATGTTTGTTGTTCCTAGCACCCCTCATTCAAATAACATTGAACTCATATATACCGTGCCGTTCCTAAATACATTTTGGGAAAATATTTTTTTTCGGGTTTAATTATTGTGGCTCCAAGGATCTCTTTGTAAAATAACCTGATGTAAAATAAAAGGAACATTGAATCAATTTTTATTTTAAACGCAATATGCATAATAAATCCCAATAAATTATCACCATTATAGCAAAATAAAAAAATTTGATTTAGTTATTAGTTATTACCTAGGTAGCTAAAAAGCTACAGCTAAAAACTAACCAACTTTTAGTTGTCATCTGCAACTAACTTTGGCAACCAAACGAGCTTAGTTACACAACCTGCAACTAATAGCTAATAGCAAAAATTAGTTGTCATTATGATAGCTGTAAATTCTTCCCTTCAGAATTTAAAAACTCATAAAAATATATGAGGGGCTATCTTACCACCGGTGGGGGATAGCTGATGAAAATTAGTGAATTCAGATGTAGCCACTTCAGCTTGAACAAATGGAATTATTTATTGCATTTTTCTTATTGTCTATTTATACCATAAATTTAGGTTACAATGTAACCTTATCGTAATACTTACACCACCTGCATTATGCCATCGTTGTTCTAAATTAGGTTGACCGATATTCGCCGTCACTCCAGTTGGTGTTGAGTAATGTGCTTATGCATGCATAATACTTATGCATGCGAGCGGCATTGTATCTAGTGTGGGTCACTAGGTAATGCAGGTCATGTTGCTTGTGTTAGCATTATGCAATTTGTTGTTGAAATCGTCAACATTTTGCCTCCTCCGGTGTTGGTTCCCAATTGAATTCGTAGGTCTGATTAGTTTTGATGTGGTCTGTTAACTCAATCTCGGTAGGGCAACTATTCCTATTTTTATGCTTGCCGTATTTTAAAATGACGGCTAGTAGGCAAATAATGTTCATTGCGGCTGTGACGGTGGAACAAAAGCCAATTGTCCAATATTGGTGTCCCTTTATGATGTTCCAGTTGTGATCATGTAGCCGGTTAAGTGCCGCAGTTGCGTCTATGTCGTTAACCCTTAAAACCTCCATCAGATCCCTATTTAATGGGATGACAGTTTCATTACTGAAGTAAACTGGGATCTGCGTTGATAGCGAAGTGTTTATGACTGCAATTGATTTGCTAAAGTGCATGATGATGCTCGTTTCTTTATCCAATTTTGCTTCTAGTCGAATGAACTTTGACTGAATGACACAGTCTGGAGTCACGTGCATGATGCCTGTGTTGTTTAACACGACTTCTTCCCGAGTTGGTCCACAGGTTACAAACACAGTGGTCCTTTCTGGTGTGATGAACATCCATAAGTTGTGGGTCCATAGTTCCTTCCATATGGTGTGTGTTAGCCTTAGTATTCTCGTAGAGCATTGTTTGAACGATAGTTTTTTGTACAATGCAGTTTTCACTCTGGTCAATATTGTGGAATATAAATGGATGAAGTATGAATACTGTTTCGTTGAGCGTTGGTGCCTTCTTGACATCGTCTAGTGGTAATTCGAAGTATCTTTGCAGGTTGTAGTTGATCCCTAGAATCGTCTGCTGTATGTTTATCTCACGAAATGTTTGATCGTCTATCTTCTCAGGAACTGCATTAGGTTTGATTAGGTCATACTCATCAGCATCGGTGATCATTAGATATCCTGTCACTAAGATTTCCGTTGCTGTTATGGTCATGTCCAGTTTGCTCATTGGGTCAGGTAGTATCTTCATCTCAGCTAGCTGGCATAGCGTCTTGACTGCCCAATACGGTGCTGATGCTGTTCCGTAAGTGACGGTTTTAAGCGCATATTCCTTGATTTTACCTCTGGGGCTGTCTCTCCACAAGATACTTTGCAGATTCTGATCCTCCTGGTCGACTAGTATTTGTCTGTACATTTTTTCGACGTCGGCTGTGAATACGGTTGAAAATTTCCTCCATCGAAGTAGTAACGAAAAAAGGTCTCTTTGAACTGTTGGTCCTATCATCATGATGCCATTCAGAGATTCTCCAGATGTTGTTCTCGCCGAGGCGTCAAATACTACTCTCAGCTTGGTGGTGGTGCTCTGCTCCTTTGTTACTGCATGATGTGGAAGATAGTAACTTTTTTTTGTGTTTTATCTTGTGGTACTTCCTCCATGTGGCCAAGATCAAGATATTCCTGAATGAACTTGGAATACTCCTGCCTTAATTCTTAATTTTTTGCGAGTCTTTTTTTCAATGCAAAGAATCGCTTGAGTGCCATTTTTCGAGAATCGCCTAAAACCATGCGATCCTTTGACAGTGGTAGTTTGACAATGTGTCGTCCTGTTTCATATCTTTTGTGTGTCCGGCTGTAGTGCTCTTCACACATTTCATCTTCTGTAGACCTGACTGGTGCGTTGGGAACCTCTTCTAGTTCCCAAAATTTCTTTAGCTCTTCGTCTTCACTGCAAACACTGATGCATGAGGTGATTAAGTGTACCTGCGTTTGCTTTCTTGGGGTTAACATCATGACTGGTCCCGATAGTATCCATCCGAACATTGTTTTCTGCGCTATTGGAGTGTTCTTAGGGCCCTTGACTAATCCCTGCAGTAGAAGTTGCGGCAACACGTCTGCTCCAATCAATAACTCTATTTCTCTTGGTTGTGAGTACCATGGATCCGCCAGCTTTAAACCTTGGATATGTTGCCACTTGTCAGGCATTATCTGCTGTCCTGGCATCTTTGATGTGATCTTAGGCATTACTAGTGCCTCCAGTGTTAGGTTGACTCGTTCGTCATGAATGGATTGGATGTTGAGTTGGCATACTGCAACGATTGGTGTTGCATGCCCGTTGATTCCATTGACCCTTGATTCGGTTTTGGTCATTGGCACCTTTAATTGACGGGCTAACCTCTATGTCACGACGCATGATTTAGACCCTTGATATATTAAAGCTCGCACTGGTTTGCATTGCCCTTTAACTTGGATATTTACCATGGCTGTGGCAAGTAGTACTGTCCTTTCATCATTGTTCTTAGCTGCGACGGCGAAACCTGTCATCGTTCCCCTGTATGCTGACTTCTCTGCTTCTGCCCTGCTTCCTCCTTGTGGGTAGTGAAGTAACGAATTATGTGGCTTCGTACATACCTTGCACCCCTTCTTCGAAGGACACTCATTTCCATCATGTTCATCCCGTAAACAATTGAAACACAGATTCGACCTTCGAACCGCTTCCTTTCGAGCCTTCACCTTCATGCTCAGAAATTGTCTGCAGTTGAACAGATGATGGGACTCGCTGCACACTGCGCAGCATGGTTGCGCCACTGTGGTTAGATAGCTTTTTGAGGTTTTTGCTCCTTGTGATGAATGATCACGGTTGACTTCGCGACTGCCTTCCAGTCCTCGGAATCTTCTCTCCACAAAGTCGAAAAATACACTTAGTTTTGGAATGTCTGTTGAGATTCCTCTTGATTGTTGATATAGCCTTCTTGACTCAGAATCAAGTTTTGGTAGTACCAACTGAATTACTAATGGATCCCATGAACTTACATCGACTCCCAAATTATTGATGCCATACAAAACTTCCCTTGATGTGTCCATGATGGTTTTCAAGTCGAATGCACTTTCATTCCGCACTGGTTTCAATGTCAGCAAGGTATGTATGTAGCTATTGACCAATGCTGCTGCGTTTTGAAACCGTTTCTTGAGTAATTCAACTGCTGTTGAATAGTTTGTTGATGTTGGTGATAGGTGACTCACAATTCGTGCTGCTTCTCCCTTCAGGTTACCCTTCAAGTACTGCATCCGTTCTACATCGTTTATGGATTCGTTTTGGTGTACTAACTGCTCAAATAACTCCCAGAATGTTGTCCACTCTTCATACCTTCCGCTAAATGTTGGTATGGGAATGGTTGGAAGTTTGATCTGCTGTTGATTTATTGTGGGGACTCGTGGTGTTGAATCCCCTACCTGGAGATGTTCTTGTTCTCTGATCTGAATGTATGCATCCTGATACATCTGTTCCAACTTGATGAATTCAGTGTCGGCCATTGTGTCCAGATCTTGCTCAGCATCGTCTAGTGATGACATGATCTCCTCGTTTATGTCCACCAGTTTGGTCCAGCAGTCCTTCAATTGTTCTAACTTAAATCTGAGGTAGACTGAATTCTGAGTCAGATCTAGGTTGGCAATTAGTCGGAGGAAGTTGGTTCTAAGAAGGTTTAATTTCTTGATTCTTGATGAGCACCTCACGTTGTTGACCGTCTCTTGGATTCCCATTGCCGCTGCTGACCCTAGAGCTTGCTGCACCTGACCTGCGCTAGTCACCAGATCGTCCAAATCTGAAGTTGTTGGAGGCTGTAGTTTCCTCCCTGTGGTTCCCAGCCTTGCCTTGAGGGTATCCTTGATCTCACAATACCTCTCCTCAAGCTGACCAAAGAACCCTTTCGTAAAATAGTCGTGGCGTGGATTTGCCTTTTTTAGGTTTTCCAAAAACCCGTTGTTGATTTGGAAGTCGACCCAGAGCTTCTCCAATAGCTCCAGTCTCTTCCTTAGATACTCCGCAGTGTATCCTTCTTGAAGTTGGTCCATAGTCGATGTATCTCCTCTGTGATTCTTGTTTGCTCCAACGCAATGTCCTCAAATTCACCCATCTGATCGCTTTTTTAACTGTCTAAGTACGTTGTAAGGACCCTTGCCTTCACTTAGCGTTTTTTTTTGTAACTTCTACTTTATCTCTTACTTTATCGAAGGATCATGTAAATTCTTCCCTTCAGAATTTAAAAACTCATAAAAATATATGAGGGGCTATCTTACCACTGGTGGGGGATAGCTGATGAAAATTAGTGAATTCAGATGTAGCCACTTCAGCTTGAACAAATGGAATTATTTATTGCATTTTTCTTATTGTCTATTTATACCATAAATTTAGGTTACAATGTAACCTTATCGTAATACTAACACCACCTGCATTATGCCATCGTTGTGCTAAATTAGGTTGACCGATATTCGCCGTCACTCCAGTTGGTGTTGAGTAATGTGCTTATGCATGCATAATACTTATGCATGAGAGCGGCATTGTATCTAGTGTGGGTCACTAGGTAATGCAGGTCATGTTGCTTGTGTTAGCATTATGCAATTTGTTGTTGAAATCGTCAACACCAACCACCAAATCGATCGCATTTTAGCGCAGCTAATTTAACTACGTTAGTTACTTAGTTATGGCGTTAGCTAGATAACAAATTAGGTAGCTAACGCGCAATTGTGCCTATATATTTGCACATCAACTATACCGTGAGTGCAGCGTGGCTCACACCTTTTTTTTTAACGTGAATATAAAAAAATGTTTAAATGGTATGGATTTACCATGTAGTATGAAGTTCAAAAAACATGCAATTATGTGGTATATCTTTGGTCGTTGGAAAAAGAAAACACGAGTAATTCTAAAAAGAAACAAAAACGTCTTTTATTATTCGCAATATAATTTTGGCGAAAAGAATGCTAGGAATAACTGGTCCTAGCTGGTTGATGGTACGGTGTAATCTGCCGATGAGTTTTACCGGAGAAAAGTAACTGGTCGTACTCGATGCTGGTTGGCTGGTTGTAGGTGGCTTCTATCAGGCGGCTTCTATCCTCTTCTGTCAGTTTGGTGTGGTGTGCGGCGTTGCCAACGGGGCGCTGATTATAGTGTCTTAACCCTCCGCCACATAGGCCCCCCCTAGAGGACTTCCGCACCCTACAGGAAGCGTCCTGGGATTCGTACCTGGCGGCCTGTGCGGGTGCGTGAAGGCTGAGCTATTGATGTTGAACGATGTGGCGGGCAAGGGTTAGTCGGTGTGGATTTAGGTGGTTGAACGTTGTCTTGTTCACCCTCTAAATATGCTGGCTTTAAGCGGTCTATCGAAATTTTTGTATGCTTCTCTCGAATTTGCAAGGTGAAAAATTTGTCGTGGCGTTCGATTATTTTGTACGGTCCTTCGTATGGCGGGACTATCGATGCTTTAACCGAGTCGTTGCGAACGAATGCGTGGGTTGACGTCCGTAAGTCCTGGTGAACAAATGGGCGCTGTTCGGTGTGCCAAGCGGTCTGCTGGGGCCTAGTCTGGCGCATCATAAGTCGTAGGTCTTTGATGAATTCGCTTTGCGAACGGTTGTCGAGCGTCGGTGCCTGCAGATCGGCTGGAAGTCTGAGGGAAGTGCCGTAGACCAGTTCTGCTGGTGTGGCGTCTATGTCTTCCTTAAGAGTTGCGCGAAGCCCTAGCAGTATAAGCGGTAGGCGTTTTACCCATCGTGAGGAATCGTTGCCGTTAATGGCGGCCTTCAAGGTTCGGTGGAAACGCTCGACGATTCCGTTTGCTTGCGGGTGATATGAGGTCGTCATAGTATGGTTTGTTCCCATGCACTTGCAGAGTTCGGTGAAGATCGATGATGTGAATTGCCTTCCTTGATCAGACGTGATTTGAGAGGGGGATCCGAATCGGGCAACCCAGCCGTTGATGAGGGCATTCGCGCAGTTGACGGCGGTCATGTCTACCATTGGATACGCTTCCGGCCACCTAGTGTATCGATCGATGACTGTCAAGAGGTAGCGATATCCCTCGGAAGGCGGGAATGGCCCAAGGATGTCGATATTTATGTTGGTAAAGCGCTCGTCGGGGGTTGCGTAGCGTCGAAGTTCGGTTTTCGAGTGGCGTTGCACTTTCGTTTTCTGGCATGGTATGCATGTCTTGGCGAAGTTAGCGCAGTGCTGGCGAATGTTGGGCCATAGGAAGCGTTCAGTCATGAGGCGCACAGATGCGCGGCGACCTGGGTGCGAGAGGTTGTGTGTTGCGTCGAAAAATGCTTTGCGAAGGTCTTTCGTGAGGAACGGTCGGACTCTGTTGTGTGACACATCACAATAAATCGGATTCTCTAGGTGAGGGAAAGAAAACAACGTTAGTTGCATTGAGTGCACAGTATTACCTTCAAGAAGTTGTCGAAGCTCAGCGTCTTTTTCCTGCGATTTTGCGAGCGGCGTATACAGGTCCTCCTCAGCGTTTACGGCCTCGATGCGTGATAGCAAGTCTGCCGCGTGGTTATTCTCGCCTTTAATGTAACGAATGTCTGTTGTGAATTGGCTAATGAATGACAGATAGTTAGTCTGCCGAGGCGACGATTTCTCTGGCCGTTGTTTAAAAGCGAAGATAAGCGGCTTGTGGTCCGTTTGGATGTGTAACTTGCGGCCTTCCAACAGGTCTCGGAAATGGCGTACGGCCAAGTACATCGCAGTGAGTTCTCTGTCATATGTGGAATAACGTTGCTGCGTCGGGGAGAATTTTTTGGAGAAATACCCCAGAGGCTCTGGAGCGTTATCGACTAATTGATGCAGGGCGGCTCCGGCTGCTAAGTTCGATGCGTCCGTGACTAAACTCAGCTCTGCTTCCGGCACGGGGTGTGAGAGGCGCAATGCCTGGGCGAGGAGTTTGCGGCAATCGTCGAAAGCGCAACTCGTAGACTGCGTCCAGTTTAGGGCCGAGTTGTCATTTTTCCGATTACCTGGAATCATTGCCAACAGAGGTATTTGAACGGCAGCTGCGTGGGGGATGAATTTGCGATAGAAGTTGATCGTTGCGATGAACCCCTTCAGCTGCTTTACCGTATCTGGTCGATTAATGCGTAGGATGCTGTCGACTCGTGATGGGAGAGGGGCTATTCCTTGCGTGGTGATGAGATGGCCTAAGAATTCGAGCTCCGGCTGTCCGAAGACACATTTGGCAACGTTGATTGCCAAGTTGTGTTTGGCCAGCCTATGTAACACTTCGCTTAGGTGTCGGCGATGTTCATTTATGTTCGATGACGCGATGCAGATGTCGTCCATGTATGGAAACGCGAATTCCACTCCCCGCAGGACCTCGTGAATTAGCCGCTGAAGTGTTTGAGCTGCGTTGCGTAATCCAAACGTCATGGGTGAACTCATAGAGGCCGAAGGGCGTTATTATGGCGGTTTTTGGGATATCGTCTGGGTTGATCGGCACCTGGTGGAAAGCTTTCTGTAAATCTATTTTCGAGAAGACAGACTTATCACGAAGAATGTTGGCGAAGTCATGTAGGTACGGTAGCGGGTAGCGGTCGGGTAAAGTAATTGCGTTGAGGTTTCTATAGTCGCCACAGGGTCTCCACGAGCCATCTGCTTTGCGCACCATGTGAAGCGGGCTCGACCAATTCGATTTGGACGGTCGACATATTCCGGCGCGCATAAGCAACTCGAACTCCTTCCTTGCGGCGATAAGCTTGTCTGGCGGTAGACGTCGTGCTCGTGCTGAACAGGGTGGGCCGTTAGTTTCTATGAAGTGCACGGCTTTTGAGTTAGTCGATGCTCCCGGTGGTGCAAGGCGCGTGATGCTAGGATGTGCCATTATGATGTCGGCGAATGGCGCGTTTCGGTCGATGAGCTGAGGGGATGGTTGACTGCTGGTTATAGCGAAAAGAGTCTTCGATAGCGAGTGGGTACGTGAATCTATAAGACGAGCCCTTTTTACATCGACCATTATGTCATGATGCTGGAGAAAATCGGCTCCGATGATTGGAGAGGTAACGTCGGCGACGATGAAAGTCCAAGCGAATGGACGTCCGAGACCCAGGTTAAGCTCGTGGGTGACCTCTCCGTAAACTTTTATTGGCGAGCCGTTTACGGCAAACAGCTGCATGGTGGTTGGGCGATGCTTTCTGGTCGATGAAGAAGGTGGAATACAGGAAACTTCGGCACCTGTGTCGATGAGAAAAGGAAGGTTAGTATTTTCGTCACGTAAACATAGTCGATTGATGGAGGCTGAGGCACGTTGGCGTTTTACCACTGCATCCGAGGGCATCGAGCGAAGTCATGCTTGTCGTGGCAGAGGTGAAATAGCGGAGGATTGACGACGAAAGCGACATGGTGGGCGACAATTGGTTGCCCTGTTGCCGAAATTGCGGTGAAACCAGCAGTCATCGAACTGCTCGATGGATAATTCGCGTCTGCGCTGACTGGAAATTCGGGGCTGAGCCAGTCGTGGCGGAGTGCGTGTGTGTGGTCGTGATGGTCGCTGTTGGCGCTGATGCGTTAGCAATTTGGAGAATTCTTGCACCAAATGTGCTATTGCGGGTGAGTCTAAAGAAGCGCTGGTGTTAGCTTGGTGTTCGGATGGCGTTGGTGTCGGGGCAGTGGGTGCGACTGCGTTAAGTTGACGAAGTTCGATGTTTTCCATAACCGAATCGGCAATTTGTGTCTTCTCAGCAGCGGAGCCTTTTACCAGGGCGGTAACTGCATGAACAGATTGTGGTAGGCGCGAAGCCCATAAGTCCCATAGCACCGCCTCGCTTAGCGAGCCCTTGGCTGCCTGGACCATCTCATAGTAGAGCTGACTCGGCTTCTTATCGCCAAGGGGCATGTCGTGAAGTACGCGACGAAGTCGTTTTTGCTGGCTATCGGCGAAATAGTTCGTCAATTGAGTGCGGATATATTCGTATTTCTCACGCTCCGGTGTGGCGTCGATTAATGGTCGGAGTTCTGTAATGCGCGAGGGCGGTAGTTTTGAGCAAACTGTGTCGAATTTACGAGCGTCCTGCGCGATCCCAGATGCGCGAAAGAAAAAATTCAATTGGTAAAACCAATTGTCGACGTCTGCTTCTAGAAACGGTGGCATCTGCAAGCGTGCGTAGTAGTTAGCGGCCACGTCCGCGTGGTCATTTGCGTCTGCTTGCGAAGAACTGTCGTTGCCGCAAGGCCTTTCTTGTTCGTCGGAGGACATCACGTCGGGGTCACCATTTTGGTCGTTCGAAAAAGAAAACACGAGTAATTCTAAAAAGAAACAAAAACGTCTTTTATTATTCGCAATATAATTTTGGCGAAAAGAATGCTAGGAATAACTGGTCGTCCTAGCTGGTTGACGGTACGGTGTAATCTGCCGATGAGTTTTACCGGAGAAAAGTAACTGGTCGTACTCGATGCTGGTTGGCTGGTTGTAGGTGGCTTCTATCAGACGGCTTCTATCCTCTTCTGTCACTTTGGTGTGGTGTGCGGCGTTGCCAACGGGGCGCTGATTATAGTGTCTTAACCCTCCGCCACATATCTATCAACGCTGCTCATGACATCGTGTTCTAATAATGATCTTTGAGGAATTTCATGTCGCCAGGAGACCATTTTAAAAATATATTTGAAATAGAAAAGATAAATAAAAAAAATAATAGAATTGAAATAAAACAAATTTTGATATAAAAAAGGCTATAAATCTGCAATAAATGCTCACCCATTTGATTGCTTGCTGTTGCATCCATTTTTTTTTTGATAAAGTGCATCTGTCGAACGAGAGAATATTCCTTTTATTCCGCTTTTCTCTAGGAATAAAAAAAATGCATTCCAAGTGTTCCAGAGTGAATAAAGAAGCAATGAAATGGATTATCAGGAATATTCTATTGAATAAAGAAACACAAATGATTCATTTCGAATATTCCAAAAATTCTCACAAGGCGATTTTGTGAGGTTTTCGTACTCTCCCGCAAAAACGATCAAAATTAAAATCCCCTTGTGAGAAGTTTACAAGACCCTCACAATTCTTCGCACATTATCGCATTGAAGTTCAGGCCTCACGAAATTGAGATGAGGCACATTCATTGGTCGAAACATTGAACAAATGAGAGAAAACGATCATTGCCAAAAGACATGAAATTTATAACAAAATATTCTGCCTACTTACTAATTTTTGTTTTATTACCTTTTCACTGTAACACACAAATCACAATCTTAAAATCACCTTTCTGTGGTGATTTTTTTTGTTAGTGTTGATGGCTATTCGGGAGAATACGCAAATGTTATCGAATCACAACAAACCTCACGAGAAATCAACCTCGCAATAGTTGTGACCAAGGAGGCTCACGGCGATAGAATCGATTTGTTTGATTTGTGATCTTGCTTTTACATCTTCATTAGCATTGACTCCAGAAAATCTTATCTCTCTCTTATCTAGTGCAGGTGATCAATTGATTCGTCCTTAAGTGCTGTTATTCAAACATTTATATTGTTACATTCAGGCTAGGATTCGAAAAGATAAAACGTAATTCTATTTAATTAATCTTTATTAGTTCTCTTTCAATTTAATTCTTGATTATTATTCTAATAATTCACTTATTCACAACAATTCACTTTCACAATTAATAACTTTAAATACACAATCACTTTTCTCTTACTCAATACTTATACTTTTTCTCTATACTTTTCACAACTAGAATGTCTTGGGTGCTCCTGCGACATCTATTTATATCTCCTAGTGAAACCTCTCGAAATTTCCAGATTCATTGAGTTTAGAAGGTTCGAGAACAACATAATTATGTATGTACTAGTTATTCCACAGCTACTCAAACGGCTATTCAAATGCTGCCAAAATTGGTAATATGGCTACTTTCTACTAGATGGCGCTACAAGTTGACTAATTGATGCTGAATGACATAGTTTGAGCAAACATGCAACGATATATAAAAGTACTGTGACTGAGTAATCACAGTTCTTTTGTATTTAAGGCCGGTATGTACCGACAACCTTAAAATGTGAGCCTCGTAAACCTATTCACCAAACATTATAAGCACAGATTTACGGGTGCTCATAAGAGACTTATGAGTGGTCCCTACTAGTCTTAAGTTGAGATCGGTAATAATTCAAAAAATTCGGAAATTAGAAATCAGCTGGCTCTCGATTGGCATTTAAATATATATTTCAAAATGGAAAGATATTTAAGTGTTTGATTTTTGTAAATATAAGGCGTCGAATGGATTTTCACATGCAAAGATTCTTTCCCTTGTACACTTGTTATATATATTTCTAGCTTTCATTTCCCATTTAACCCTTGTGTGTGTCAATAAAAAATTGCACTTTAGTGTGCTGGGGTACCAGGTTACTCCAGTATACGAGTATTTTGTATGGTAACTGTGCGCTAATTTGTGTATTATTTAAAGAAACAAACACATTTTAAAAAGCTGATGTTTATAAATAATTAAATGAAATCATATTTGGAAACAAACAGGCCTTTGGTGGATATATCACCTTACTGAGTGCTGATTGGATCTAATGCTTAGAGAAGTTGGCCATCGTTCTCGACATTTTTGATTGCCCTTCTTTACCTGGCAGCATGAGTTGTTTAGCCATGGTGGTAAGAAACAACCTGCCTTTATTAGTCAGAATAAAATAAATAAAAAAAAACGACCCGGACCGTTGACATTTTACAGACAAATATATCGAAACATTTTCGAGGACATGTCAACAAAAGTATCTTGTTTTAAGAAACATATGGCCCAATTTCTGACATTTATAGCGCATTTGAAACAGAAATGATTTTCAGGAAGGTTCTGAAAGATAGTGATTTCGGTTGAGCTTCCTGTTTTTTTAAAAAAAAAATTTGAGAAAGTACCCAGGGTGCCTTGACACCTACTCAAGGGTTTAAAATACATATTTATTTTAACTTTTTGCACGTGTACACTAGTAAATCATATATCTTCAATTCAGTTTTTCAATTTTTCTTTTATTTACAATACAATCTCATATTAACGTGTGTGAGTGTTCCAAAAAAAAAGAAGAATGGGTTCGAATTAGAGAAAATTAATTTGAAAGAGAGCGAGAAAATTAATCTGTCTATTACAAGAGCTTCTTAGTTTTAAAATCGATTGATGAGTGGTCGGTGAAACCAGCCTTAAGATCCCTACCCGACCCAAGTTGCAAGTTGACCATTAATACGAGCCGCTGTACGGAATTCTGGTTACGTCGCTTATACAGTCCGAAGAAAAAAAACTCCCCGACTGACGCTCAAGTAATTGTCAAAACAACTGCATTTGCTTTTGGGCGGAGACCACTTCATTTGTTTCTAAAATTCTTTCTTTTCGTTTTTCTCAATTTGCTTTTGATTTCTGTGTTCAAAATGAATACTCAGTCCTCTGTCGTTTGTGTTACATTTGCTCTTCTATGTTTAATACAAGCAGGTGAGTTTTATTCATCAGAATGCTTGTGAATCCGTGATGATTGCTTAATTTTCGTCTACGCCCAGGTTTGGCTATCAAGTGCTGGGACTGCCGTTCGGACAATGATCCCAAGTGTGCCGATCCGTTCGACAATAGTACTCTGGCGATTACAGATTGTTCACAAGAACAGCAACTACCCCATCTCCCGGGGGTAAGCGCGACAATGTGCCGAAAAATCCGCCAGAAAGGTGAGTAATTCTACCCGAAAGTCTGAATTCCATACGAATCGTGTGCCTTTCTTCCTGCAGTTGCTGGTGAATGGCGATATTTTAGGAGTTGCGCTTACATGGGCGAACCGGGGATCCAGGGCGACGAACGATTCTGCTTGATGCGCACTGGAACGTACAATATTTTTATGGAGTTCTGCACCTGCAACAGCAAGGATGGGTGCAACTCTTCGGGCTTTATTACGCCAAACGCGCTAGCTGTGATAGTCTCGTCGGGATTTGTCTGCTTTTTCGCGTGGATATTGCGTTTTTAAGGCACCGGTGCGGTGATGATCGCTTCTAGTAAAGCAGTTTGTTAAGTGAGACTTCTTATTTTACTTTCAGTTCAGGTCGCTCGTGGTACTGATGTCAATAGTGCCTTCGCAAACCAATAGTTAAGTAGATAATGGGTCTTAATCCGCGAAATCCGTCCATTTATGAATCTCTGAGGATATTTTCTTCCATTTAAACCAGACAAAGCTTTACAATAGAAAGCGCAATGAGTTGAAAGTGTTTTTGAGGCGCACAAGTCTAATTTTATATTTAAGAAATTTTTTTAGATTTAATTGACTATAATACAAATTTTACTGTTTACATATATTGCGTACATAATTATGCAGAATAAATTTAATTATTGGCCAAGATTTGGTTATGTTTTCGTCACCCAGTCGATAAAATGGGCTCATTCAGTCAGCCTTATTGCGAAGATCAATCGACAATTGATAATTGACTATTTTCAATGTGTGCTATTGTGAACGTACGATTCATTTGGTATTTTTGTCAATCGATTTTTTTTAATTGACTGCGATTGACAAAATCCTTTAGAATCGTTCGTTCACAATAGCACACATTTAAAATAGTCAATTATCAACTGTCGATTGATCTTCGCAATAAGGCTCAGTATGTCTTTTGAATAACCTAACACGACAAAAGGTAAACTGAATGGCTAAATGCGCTTTATTTGTAGGAAACGTAAACATCTATGGAGCATATGTATGTCAATTTTTTTTACGAAATTGAGTTAATCAAAGAAAACTATATAGACACAAATATATTTTCGTTGTTCTTAACAGCATACGTCTAATTGAACCGATTCAAAAGATATTCAATGGTCCTAACCACACTTTATTATTATTTTTTAAATGTTTGATCGAAATGACATTATGTAACTTAACTAACATGTGCTATTTTAACCGAACAAACATTTTCAAATAACAATCTGGTCAAAACAACATAACTCCCCCTGTGGATGCTTCGCTCTTGGTTCGTTAACATAAAGTAAAATACTTGCTGTTCGGTAACGATGGTTTATTAATTTTTAAAAACCAATCGTTTTCAAAGTTAAGTTTAGTGTGAAGTGCGGAAGAAATTGTGAAAAAATAAACAAATATGCATAGTAGAGTAAGAAAAAGAATGCTGGTCGAATCGTATGCAACTGCTAAACATGTAGTTAAGCGTGTTCGAGCATCAACAAAGTTGGGAAGATGTCGCAACGGTTGTATTAAAATCTTGGAACCTGACATACAAATAAATATTTTCAATGCTTATTGGTCACTGGGCTCTCGGGATGTAAAAGCATCTTTTGTTGGAAACTTAATTAACCAAACAGATAAATAACGTAGTCGCTCAACCTCACCATCAAACCATAAAAATAGAACTGTGTCTTGTTCTTATTTTTTCGAAATTAATGGAAAACGAGAACATGTCTGAAAAAACTGTTTTAAGGCCACTCTTGATGAAACTGATTCTATTATGAGAACAGTGCTGCAAAAGAAATTATCATCTTTACCTGGAATTTTGCCGTCAGGTCGACGTGGTAGTCACACTCTTGCAAATAAGACATCAGATGATATAATTTAGTCAGTTAACCAACATATTAAATCTTTTCCTTCTTATGAGAGCCATTACACACGAAAAACAAATCTGTCTGGAAAAAATGTTTGCAATATATCAAGGCACTGAACAAGAAAAGTATGTTTCAAGGACAATTTATGACAGAGAATTTCATAAATTGAACCTGACTTTTAAAAGACCCAAACAGAATACATTTAACACCTGTGATTCCTTAGAAATGAAAATTGAGGTAACAGAAAAGAGTACAGATTTGAAACAGCTTAAAATATTACTTTAAAGCCATCATGAGGAGGCAGAGCTGGCATACAATGCAAAGAAAAGACAATGTAGAGGCTCAAGAAGATAGCACGAGAGCTTGTTTTGCATTTGATTTGCAACAATGCCTTCCAACACCAATCTTGTCCAAATCGGTCGCTTTCTACAAGACAGCTTTGAACTTTCAATTTAACCATGCACGAGCTTTCAGATGGATCTTCAAAAATCTACATGTGGCATGAACGAATTGCAGGAAGAGGTGCAAATGAAATTGCTTCGTGTCTATTTCTGCTTCTTAAAAGTCTTCCAAGAACAATAAAATCAGTAAATGTTTATTCGGACACATGTGGAGGAAAAAAAAAACACAATTGTTGTTGCAATGTTTTTACTATCGATGCAAACATCCGAAATTGGTATTGAGAACAAGTTATATATCTTTGAGCTAAAAAAGAAAGTCTTTTTTTTTCGTTTAGGTATGTATATACATACATACAAAGATAGTATAATATTTGTTGGTTTTGATGGAAGTTTGGGGTAGCTCATGTCATATTGCAAGGAGGTGTATGTCAGACTACCTATATCCACTTACAGTAACTGGGGACACTCTGCACGTGTTCCCCTTTTGTTTTCAATTTTAAGTACCGCTGTGTCTCACATACATGAGAAATAGATGGCTATAAGAAATATTAATTGTTAAATGCATGTTAATATGTACAATTGGTTTTAATGTCTCACCGGGATAAGCAGAGTTGACAAAATAATACCAAACTCTATAATTTCGCCGCTATTTCTACCTATTTACTTCCTGGGTGATGCGGAAGTAAACAGACTTGTTTTTTTTTATTTTTCCGATTCGCTCTCCGCTCCTCCCCGTCTGAGGAAACCACGGTGAATAAAAACACATAAATCCAATGTTAGAACATTAGTAATACAAAAGAGAAACAATCAAGCAACCTTCATTAAGCAAAAAATACTGTTACATCCAGGCTAGGATTCGATAAGATGAAACGTAATTCTATTTAATTAATCTTTAGTAATTCTTTTTCAATTTAATTCTTGATTATTACTCTAATAATTCACTTATTTAATTCAACAATTCACTTTCACAATTAATCACTATCTCTTATTCAATACTTCCACTTTTTATCTATACTCTTCACTACTGTCATCTATCGCACTTCTTTATCGCGGTTCAAACTAGAATGTCTTGGGTGCTCCTGCGACACCTATTTATATCTCCTAGTGACACCTATCGAACTTTCCAGATTCGTTGAGTTCAGAAAGTTCGAGAACACAGATGTACTAAGTATTCCATAGCTATTCAAACTGCTTTTCAAATGCTGCCAAATATCGATTATCTTATATGGTAATATGGCTCTTGAATAGAGATGGCGCTGCAAATTGACTAATTGATGCTGAATGTCACAGTTTGAGCAAACATACCAACAAGTGACCTTCCTCAATGCTTCATTCAAAATGTGCATCAACAATTTTCTATTTTGATACAAGATAAATAAACTCGCGGAATACTCCTATAAAATGTGACGTTCATCGAATTCAGCAATTTAGCTTACCGCAAAAGAACAAAAATTCTTACTACTATCTATTAACAATTCATCGTATAGGTACCTACGACCAAGAAGTGGTGGTGCGACATGGCACAATACTGAAACAAAATAAATTATTTCATTGCTTTATAAATTATATCGAATATTTCTAAACCAATAACAAAAAAAAAGATAGAAATCGGTACCTTTTCCGACAAGATTTCTCATTTGATGAAAAATACCCAAATCAAATTTTATTCAATTTTTCCTTTCAAACGAATCGCCCGTTCCTTCGAACATTCTACTCGCAGGCAGCGAAGCCAGATTTCTTATTTTTCCATCATCTCACTCTTATCGGACATACTAGTTTCCGAAGCGACGGCAACAATGCAAATCATCAAAAAGTATTCGGTTGTTACACAGAAAAATAAATACTAACACTCCCATAAGAATGAAAATCATGTCATAACCAGAGAGTCGATAATGCGAGATCCATTATCCATACAAATCAACTAACTTGGATTCCATTATCAACCTCTGCTACTTGCAAAGTATACATGCTACCTGTGCTGCGAAACCACAAAAATGCCTATGCTCCTTTTTAAACAGAAAAAAAAATATATACATACATGGGAATGAAATTATGAAAGGTTCGATAAAGAGAGACAAAGCAGTTTATTTGGTTTTCTTTCTTCGTTTTCTAAGTGTTAAAAATGAAGGTGATTAAAATGAAGGTGACAGCAAAAGTTAACCCACACAAACCTTCTAGCTCAATTCAAAACGCCATCTGACAAGTTGAGGCCAAAATAAAAAAATGCGCTGTGATGATAGTAGGTACTATAAAGTGAATAGACAAAGGTATTACTTGTTTCAAATTTCACAGCTGAGAGGAGAACATGAATGACTTGAAGTCGTGTTTTTCTGTTCTCACTTTATCTGACACTTGCGTTGTTCTGTTCTGTTCTGATCTAGTTTTCGTTACATCTATGAATGTACGAGTATGTACCCATTATTAAAGTTCATTGAAATTGTAGTGTCACATTTTTGAATATAATTCTTTTATTTGTTCCGGTTTTTTTTTATAAATAATTAACATTTATTTCCCTCATAAAGTATTATGTATAATGAATACTCATATTTTTAATTAATTTTGGTTAAATTCCATTTAAGTCCTAACAAAAAAAATTGTATTTTTTATTTTCATTTACACATAAATATTAAACATTTACATGCTTATATTAATAATTACTCTATTTTTTTGCCTTCAATTTGTTGCTCTTGAAAGACGATTTGGTATTACTAATTGAATCATTTTGTTTTTGTATAAAATACATGCTGTTTTTTTTGTTTATTTGTATGTTAACATTTAGTTATTGTATACTTTGCATTACATAAAGTGTTTGTATTATCTACGAAAACGTATCTCATAAACTAGATTTTGAAGTTCTGTCAATAATGGCAAATTAAGATACCTACACACATTAATTTAAAAACCAAAAACAATTTACTTTGCTGGTAGTAATTTGGTTTGTATCAAACAAAATAACACTGCATTAGTGTAAGAAACAAAAAAAAATAAAAATAAATATTCGGCATTTACACCCCATAGATGGCCAAAAACCTAGCTTCTCCTACCATTTGTGTGTGCGCAGCTATATATTCTTTAACAGGAATGGAAAAGGCCTCAAAATTTATTCCGATTCCATACGGCAAATTTGAAAAGCTTCGCTTGAAAATTGATACTTTTCGATATTTGTCGGACTTTCGCAAGAACTAGTGCATATTGAAAATGCCAGTGAAGGGATTTGAACCTAGGACCCTTCCGTCAGTAGTTTAACGCACTAGCCACTGCGTAACTGCACCTACAGTGCAGGGAAACAAAGAATTAAAAAAAAAATGGGGTAAGAGAATAGGATTGAAAAGTGGAGGTTTTGAGCAAACTTAGTCCTAATTTTGCCATTGTTAATTAGGACTTTTTAACAAATGATGTCCTTAAGAAACAGATCTCTTCAACAGATTAATTTCTCAGAGATAAAGTTTAAACAAGTCCCTTATGGAATAAATACAGATAACATAATCTAAGCTTGAATACATTACCATTATTTAGCAGGACTCAAACTCAAACAAGTTTTTTTTTTCAAATCTTTAAAACAGTAACTGAAAACTTTGCCACGGGCGGGTTGTCACAAACAACAGAAACGAAAACAAAAAACCGAATCCAGGATGTTAAGTGAAAGAACAAAAATCCTTGATTCTATTTCTATTGCCGTTGCTGTTGCTTGTGACAAGCGGCGAAAAACATAATCGTCGTAAACGAACATTTAGAAACATCTATTTTTGCCTACGTTGTATTTTGTAGTCACACAATATTTATTCTTGTTTTTTAGCTATTATATTTTATATTCTATATACCGTACTTACAATTATTTCTCATTCAACAACCATCTATACTGAATTAATGAAATTGATCTAAGTATTTTTCTTTTTTTTTTGTAAATTATTTATAGGTATTGCGCTTATATGGATAATGTGTGATTTTTTGTTGTTTTCTTATTGAAAGGATATATCTTTTATCGTGAATATATTTCTAGAGTGTATATATAATATATAAAAATTTGCAAAGTAAATTTTTGTTGTCTGTGCTGTTATCTAATAATTATAAAGAATAGTACAAAAAATAAATTAATAATTAAAATTGTATATATAAATTTTGTCAATGTAAATTTAACTCTATTTTGATATCTATCACTATTATATGCAGTGACAGATAGTTAAAAGAGGAGGACATTTGTTTGGTCCCCATATAAACTTCAAAGCTTCAAACGAAGTGGAAGAAATTGCTCCAAAAACTCAACGAATTGTTTTTATTTATATACCTTCATATACCATACAACTTTTTCGTGTGTGCTAATTATATACATTCCTATACGTATAAACGACGTGGTGTCCATTTTCAGTCATGAAAACTCAGTCTCAATGGGTGTCCTTAAAACACAGATAACCTAGATAACGCATCTGCGCCAATGTTTGCATGAGTAGGTAGCATTTTCGGTTCATGAGTGAATCATCTATAATTTTTTAAATGCATTTAATTAAGGTGGCTAATGTATGAGGAGAAAAAAAGTATATTGACTGACAAGTCTGTTCAAGCCAAATAATCCGAAAAGGGTTAGGAGAGTACAGTAATAAATTTTTATAGAAATACGTAGACGGGTATAAAGTGCTTTGCAAGTTGGTGCCATACAATTGACCAGTAGTCTTGCAAAGGATTGATTTAGGTAAGTCCATGGCACCAAGAAGTTGTTATCTCTATTCAAAGGATATTAACGTATTTTATTGATTTTTCATTGCGACCGTCTTTGCACAGTTACCACTAATTGGAGTCAGAGATTTGAGATAATGTAGGAGCAAGTAAAACTGTGGTGTAGGTGGTGTTTGGGTGCTAGATGGCCATGAAGGTAATTTGGAATTATTTTTCCATAATATTTTTTCGATGCTAAATGAAGCTTGACTGTCGCTATAGACGCAGATACTCCACCCACCCCCCCAAGTATTCCTCACAGCCCATAGCCATTAGGATAGTATAAGTCTCCGTTTGGAAGACTGACGCATGTTTGCCCAACGAGAAGAAAAGTGTAATGTTGCTGCCCTCCATGAAAACAACAGCACCGGATCCTTCATCGGTTTTCGACGCATCCGTGAAGATTCGACTGCATTTCTTTCCAGGCTCAGAGTCTGGCTAGAGCCAGCCAGAGAAAAGGCCACTTCGTAATTGCACATCAGTCGAAGTTCCGGCGTCATTGCAGAGAACGGCATATCTATAAGTCGAAGGACAACTGTTGCGCAAGTTCATCAAAACTGCAGTGCGAGTTATAGCTTTGCGAGATAGCTTGGATTGGGCAACCCATGATGTAAACATCAATAGGCGGGAGGTTCAATAATGCATCCAGGCCGGAGCCAGGCGTGCTGGGCATGGGCAAGGCCCCGCGCAGCCGAAACATACCCTCTTTTGGAGTTTGACGAAAGTAGCAGGAACGTATTTAAGTGAAAGATTATTCCACCGAACAACTGATGCATAGGCTATAAATTATCACCGTCTTACTCCATAGGACTCTTTTCGGTGATAAGCCCCATGTCTTGCCGAAAATGACATTGCAATGCCAGAAAACCGACAGCGCTCTGGCAGTGTTCGACTTGCTTGGAGTAAAAAAGTTTGCTATCCAGGATGACTCTCAAAAATATTGCTTCATTGGAGAGTTGGATTTTGATGCCTTGGTGGCAGCCTCTCTTTACTCCCGCCATCACATTACGGCAACAATCCGCATCCGCAACAAATATCCTATTCATTAGCATTGGTTGAATCCACAGCACTAATGACTCGTCTGCGCTGTGCTAGCAGAGATGCACAAAAAGTTGCATTGTCAAAAGCACCCGCATATCATATTTGATAGCCTCGTCAATTACCACAGCCTTCGCAATATAGCACCTATGCCGAATTGTTTGTGTCAACTCCAATCCAATCAACCCAATTGTTATCTGTTTACCCGGAAAGTGAGCAGATGACTTAGAGTTTCCGCTTTCGTCTCAGTAAAGGTTCCATCAAGTTTTGTAAGTGATTCCAATTTGGCTGGTCTGCCCTCTTTCAGAACTTTAACCACACTACTAGTTTCAAGTAGTGTTTCGATCTTTTCGCAGAAATTCCTTTAAGAAGCACTTTTCGATACCCGAATTAACCTCGTATATTTTTCCTGTTTCGGTCGGTAGAGATTCCAGTCTTCCTCCAAATCAGTCTTGAGTGACTTGCTTAGAAGTTTCCTAGCTTCTCTGGATTCTTTGCAGTTCCGAGCTCCACCAGAGAACTGGCGTTCTGCCAGGGTTTTTGTTTACTGGGGACGGCAGTTCGAAACAGCTGGTAATGGCGCTGTTCAGGTGTTGAACAGTTTCCTCTACCTTTAGTCTCGCCTTGAGTTTGGTTGGAGCTTTGAATGTTTCTCTAACTCCCCCCTAAAGCTCGGATTCCTCCTCTCCTGCTAAGTTATGGCTCTGCATTCGATATGGAATTCGATTTATCTATATTCTGAGCGGGACAACTCCGAAGAGACCCTCCAGTTGGTAACCGCCTTAAAGTACCTATTACATAAAGTTAAGTCGATTACCTCACCGAGCATTGTCGAAGCCCAAATTTCGGACGCCTGCGTAAAACAAAACCAACTACCGCGGCAAAATGAGATCCTACCGAAATCGAACGACATTTTTATAAGTATTAATAAATACGACTTTAGTCAGAACGAGTTACCATAACAAAAAGGCGTGTTTCGGTTTAAAGTCTCTTTTAAGTGACTCTCTGCATGGTTCTTATTTTCGTGGCTACAGGGTGCATGTCTATAAGGTTCTTTTTTTCGGGTTGAGAACGGGGTTGGGTTCTGTAAGATTTGCTTCCGTAAGATTTGCTTCATATATCATCAAGAACGAAATACTTTTTTCGTTTTTGCGAAAGGAAAAAAGCGAGTTTTATTTAGTTCATTTCATTAGTGTTATCGTTTATTTGCTTCATGTAACTTTTATGTCACTTAAAAACAAAAGAATTGGAAAACAACAAGCATCCTTGAAGTTTATCTTCTGTTTTCTTTTAGTGTCGCTTTGGTAATTTTTGGGAGTTATTTAATATTAATGATCATTAATGTCGATAGTGCAGAATTGATAGCGATTCTCTGTATTAAATAAAAACTGAAAAAAGAGTTTCTTACAAGCAAACTTGCGTTTTCGCGTGATTTCTTTGGTTCCTTGAAATCCGAAAGCCCTGTTTTTGTTGGTGAAGAGGGCAGTTTGGTTGAACCGATCGGGCGAGGAAATATACCAAAGTAGTTTGATAATTTCTGGGTGATTAGTGAGGACAATTTAAGACAAACTTTCCGTACAAATAATGGCTGTGTCGATTTTATGTCATACTCGCTCGGTACGAAAATCCGCATCTGAAGTATTTCATTGTAGCCATTTTGAAATTTCATTTTTCAAATTTCAAATTTCTCGTACATTCTATGTTAAAAAATCATTCAGTCTCGAAATCATTTTCTCGTTGCGGTTTTTTTAAATTATTTTTTTCAGAATTTGACCTTAGATGAACAAGATAAACAGTTTTATTCATTGTGACCAGCAAAGTAGAAAAACTACGCAAACATTTAAATTTGTTAGATAAAACATTCATTAGCATTTTTAAGCCTGATTGTACAACTTGATTGCACAACTTAAGCATAAAGATTTTCTAAACGCTTAGTGTTAATGAAGAGTTAGGCTCCTTTTTCCCCCACGACATTTCTTGCGAGAAAAGAAATCGTTGCGAGTACCTAGTCTTAAAAGTTCGCAAGCTTTTTTGTTCGAATATCCAATGATAGCAGGCCCCTTAATCGTATGTTGAGATCATAGACTGGCAACAAGAATATCAAAAGCCTCCAATTCTCCAAAATACAACTTATGAAAGTGTGCTTTCCCGGTTTGATAATGCC
This sequence comes from Portevinia maculata, assembly GCA_949715645.1. NCBI lineage: Eukaryota > Metazoa > Arthropoda > Insecta > Diptera > Syrphidae > Portevinia > Portevinia maculata. Next base: position 78,255,382 of record OX454525.1, read on the forward strand.
TTTTTTAAAACGTTCATGTCAGACTCGGGCTGTAATACTTTCATTTAAAACGGTAACAGAGTTTTCTATGCACTTGTGCGATAACAACTGAAGAGAGTAGTGTTCGTTAAACACAGGCAACCGTATAAATAAACGCGAATTTAGGTTGAATTATCTATAAGCAATGGATTAAATGAGAAAACTTAATATTAAATTTGTTGTTGAAGTTAATTGACGTTGACAAACATGCAATCAACTAATTCACCGAAGTTGGGGAAGTAACGAGTAATTAAAGGTCCGTTCGCGTACTTTATGTGTAGGAAAATGAAAAGTGTCAAATCTCCAAAATCGAGAGAGAATCCTCTCATTTCCAAGAAAAGTACGCGAACGCTTTTGTGTAAAAAGTTGAAAAAACATCTTAGTTTGGCTTGAAAAGAAGCAACAGATGTTTTTTTTTGCTAGCAAACTCATAGGATTTCATCATTTGACAGTTTTCATTTTCTTGCCAGCTGAAATTCTGTGTGAAGAAAAATGAACGAAAGTACATTTTTCTTTCGTTCATCTTTTTACCATTTTCTCAGTACGCGAACGCGTTTGTGTAGTTTTGCACGAAAGTTTATGTAAATTTACGTTTGCATATTAGTTCGCGAACGGACCTTAAGTTAAAATATAACTGACAGCTTTTTTGACAACTGACAGTGAGTCCTTGAACCAAATGTTATGTTGGATATGGTATTTCCATACAATTTATTACTTAACGATTCCATATTTCCATACCATTTATTCATTAACGACAATTTACTAATTCATGGGCATTATTTTTTTTTAATGAACACTGAATTAACTTTAATTTAACTTAAATTAACTAAAAATTTGTGAATTAGAGGCAAAATAAGTATTTTCCGATAGTTTTTTTTCGATTGTATCGGAATTTATCTAAAAACCATCGACAGGCTATTGACAGTATCGACAGTCTGAACAGAAACTCGAGAACATTTTTTGAAGTGAATCAAATAAAACAAACTTATATTATATTAGATAGTGCACACAATTTGATTGCGTCGCTTTAATGTCGATTTCCATTGGGCTTTTCAGATTTTGCTCTTAGATTTCAGATTTTTCCCGCCCAATGGAAAACAAAACAAAATGGATTTTTTTTTGTAATAGTGTGACAATTAAATGCCCTTTTGTTGTTGACAAACAAATTATTAGAACTTTATTTTCTGCAGAAGCCAGCAGAAAAAAGAATATGTTATTGTTTACAAAATTACAATTGTTCGCTAATTTTATTTCTCACAGAACAACACAGCTATTTATTGTTAAAAAGTTCCAAGTGACAAATGCCTAATATTTTAGTGTTAGTGAGTGCAAGTTGGTGTAAATCTTTCTTCGAAATCGAGATTTGCAAAAAGTGATTTAAATCAAAAAATAAATCGCGTCAAATGAAACATAAAAACCGATCAGAGATGAAAAAAAGTAATCTAGATAAAAAAAACATTTTTTTTGCACAATGGAAAACGACATAAGACTCTTGGCTTTTAATCAATTCAGTTTGTCGGTTATAGATGAGGCGTGCCTTAGAAAATATCCGTTCGCTTTCAGCTGAAGAAGCAGGTATGCACAAAAAGAGTTCCGCAAACTTCTCGCTACTCTCTAAATTAAAATTGGTCAAATATTCTGCAGCACATTTGTATATATTTCTATATATTGACGAATTTCAATAATAATTGCGTAAGTTAGCGGGCTTCGGTTTCGGTATATTTCTGCCACCACTTGAAGGTCAATTGATAAATTATAAATCTATTTTAAACACTAACAAGCACAATGCAATTGTGAATAGGTATGTCATTTGAAGTTGAAGTTATTAAATTGTATTTTTGTGTGGTTCATTCCTTGTGCTTCAGTAAAATTGTGATTAAAGTTTAATTTTCTTGATCAAATTTTTGATATATTTTTCACTTCTATTGCGAGTGTCAATCGACAATTGATAATTTACTATTTTCAATGTGTGCACATATCATTTTCACTGATATTCTTGTCAATCGCATTTTTTTAATTGACTGCGATTGATAAAATCCTTTATAATTGTTCGTTCACAATAGCAAACATTGAAAATAATCAATTATCAATTGTCGATTGACAATTTGATAATTAAAATACTTCCCATTCTTTAATTTTTTTGATCATCGTCAAATATTTTATTGATATTTTTGACAACCATAATAAGGCCCAGAATCTCGCTGTGACATTTGAAATCGTAGGAATACACGCGCTCATCATTACACAACAAGTTACGATTTTTTTTCAAGTTATGGAAAAAGGTTGTTGAATTAAATTGATTTTAATCAGTCTACCTCAACATTTTTAAAAAAGCCCCACTCTGTATTAAACTTTTTATATACACCCGAGTGTCAATTGACAATGAAGATATTTGACTAATTTCAATGCGTGCTATTGTGAACGGAAGATTTTCATTGATATTTATGTCAATTGCATTTTTTTGGTTGACTGCGACTGACAAAATCGGCCTTAATCGTTCGATCACAAAAGCACATATTGAAAATAGTCAATAATAAATTGTCAATTGACACTCGCAATAGGGGTGATAGTAATGATTGTTATGTTAGCAATAAGTAAACATTTTCAACAAGTGTTTGCATTTCTCGTCGTCAGATCCGAAAATCGGTCAATTATACCAAGATATATATGGATTTGTTTTAGACTTCCAAATGAATAAGGATTTCTTACTTAAATGGACACATGCGTACGCCTAGAATAATTAGCACCACAATAACGCACTCACTTATTGTTAAACGACTTTTTGTACAACACTTATATTAAAATTTATGCTTATATATTTTTTTTTGTTAAGGTTTTGTACGTAAAAACAACAAATATATTATTGTAATTTTATTTTTTAAAATCGATTTCAATGTCGATTTTCATTAAATTTTATCCTATTATTGATTTCGATCAAGTTTCGTTCACTTTTACTTTTCCTGTTAAATATACATAATTTTGTTTAATTTATTTGTTAATCTTATATTTTGTTTACTCATTTCTTTTGGTTGTGTTGGTAAATTAAAATATCTAATCAGTATCTTACATTTAAAATGAAGTAGTATTTATATTTGTTTCTGTTGGCAATAGTTTGCATTGGTAATCACTTTTTTTGTTTCAACAAATACTATTGCTGTAAAATACTGTTTAGGTGTTGTCGGTGTTGTTGTCGTGGTTAAGCGAGTCCGTAGAGAGTTGTATTAAGAATGCAGAAACAAACCATAGGACAGGGGAGAGATTAGAATTATGTTTGGTGGCTTAGGTTGGTGGGAAAGGTGGTGGTATGGATGATTCTGCTTAGACTACAATTGGGGGTCTTACGTCCATTGTTTTGCTGTCTGTAATCGTGGATGATAATGATAGCGGTGTTAAGTTGTTTTTGTAGTTTTCGGTAAAAGTAATGGCAGCATCACTGGTTGGTGATGGGGTACGTGTTGAGCTGTACACATCAGATGATACTGTTGATGTTGAGGACGTCATCTCGGTGATGTTACTTACAGTTGACATTGAGTACTGCATGCTCAGGTTGAATTCCATTGAGCAATCTATTCCACTTCGTTCGTCTCGTCAAACCTTCTCTTTGATGTTAAATACTTGTGACGTTTGTATACTTGGAGCCCCAGTAAATCTAAAAGTTATGAAAAAGATATCATTAAGGAAGGAATAAAATTCGATCAACAATAAAACGCAATAAATTTTTAAAAATGGGCATATCTTAATCAAGTTCTTAATATGATGTGAAAATTAACAATATAAAGGTTATGTACCGTACTTACATAGATACAAATGCTTTCGTCTGATGAAGTATTTCGAAAGCTCAGAGTTTTTTGGTACTTGAATACGGTGGGAAATTGAAATGGATCCAAGGTATAATCGGAAAGGAATTCTCCGCATAATTATTTTGTAAGATGGCTAACAGTGTTATTCGACCCACCACTCACTGAGAAATAAACTCTGTTACTATTGTTGACAGATATCAAAAGAGCAATTATGAGGGAAAATCCATCAGGAGTAAGAAATACGCAGACCTCTTTGTGAGATATTGAAATTCATCCTTAAATAATCAAGCGTTAGCCGCCTATGAATGGTTAATTTCCTTGGTTATGGTTGTTCAAGTTTTGTTCTTCATGAAAATTTCGATGAAAGTCATAGGTACACAAAGGGCTAAAGTGAGAAACTATATACTCTCTTTACTGGTCAAAGCCGGTAGGTATTGCTTAATTTACATCCGGTTTGCTAATTAATTAGATATTATCGTTAATATAGCCTAACGGCAAAAACGTTGATAATTGTTAACATTATTCGAGTCCTTTAATAGCGTCTTTAATATGACTTTTATTGATCACAATTCACAAGATACTGCCAACCGGCATTTCAGATACGAGTTGGTTAAAAAATCAATAAAATCCAGCACTTACCCAATTGAATTGGCACCTATACTACTATTCGTCCCACTGTGTCCTTCGTCACTAATGCAGCTACTGTTCGGCGGTTGAACTGGTGATGGATGATGGTGATGATGTTGTGACTGCTGGTGATGGGCTGAGGTGCCCTTTGAAGTCTGCGTCTGAGCCGCCGAGACGGGTGTTTTTGTAAAGGGTGCTTGAAATGATGTTGACGTGATTGTAAAATAGCCGCCGGGCTTTGGTTTTAAGTGACGGTTATTCATTTGCATGTGAACAGTCTTCATAAATTCAATTTGGTGAGCTAACTTTTGGATTTGTTCCTGATAGAGAGATATGCATGTAAGTGTGGGTGCTTAAGTGGCACAAACAAGCATTATTCATGTTTATACAGCCTCTTACCTTTAACTCCTCGTTTTCCTGGTATAAATCTGGTGATTCTTCAGGCACCAGACCAACACCGTTCAAAGAGAATGATGCCGTGATACTGCGTACTCGTGCTTTATTGTCCCATTGGTCTCCTTGTCCCTTGAATACCCGAGAGATTTTCGGACCGAAAACGAGCACAATTGTCACTGTTGTCGACATTTGTGTGCGTATGAATCCCAGAAGGTACTTTATATCCGGACCAGCGTTTGGGAAGATAAAGATACTGTTTGAAAAAAAAAAAAAAAAAAAAAATAAGATATTGATGCCATGATTTTGAATTGGGATTTGTGTTTATTTTCATCGGTTGGAATATATTTTGTCATGAGCCTTTTTGTAAATAGGTATAGGGCATGAATCGATATAGAAGATTACGCATTGCTGAGCTCCTTCCTCATACAATCTGTCAAATTCCCAACGTCATAAAAGTCGCGATCGCGTGAACTAAGCAACGAAGTTTTTTATGCATGTTTGATTTGTTGCAGTAATTAAAAATATTAAAGCCGACTATGGGGAGAAATTATTCTAGACAACATAGCATTTGAACATAAAGTTGAGACTAGTGCCACATTTAACCACATTAAATCCATCAATTGACCCTCAATAAAAGGAGCATGCACATTGCACGTGTCTAAATAGCACAAAAGAGGTATTCAAAAAATCTCCTGGATCACATAAATGATATAACACCAGCATTTGATTGACCTCTGTAAAACTAATTATCCGATATCGAGAGGCCTGCCGATGTTTATTGAGTTCAAACTGTCGAACCCCACAGGCGGACCAGTAGGAAAACAATAAAGTGGGAGTGTTTTGGTTTCTGTAATCCTGATCATAACTTCGCTGTCAGGGAAGAAGAATAAAAAATGTTATTGATGTATTCATATCGGTGGCTGCGTAGTGTTTAATTGTGAAGGTGTGATAGTAAATACATTTTTTTTCTCCAAATACGAGCGGAATTTCCTTTGGAGAAGACTTAAAACAGTGGATACTTTTCTGTTGGCGAGAAAACAAATTCAATATCAAAGGATTTGCATTTATAATTTTGTCAACTTCGTATGAGAACTCCTTGAAGTAATCTACATATGAAACGGGCGCACCATCTTTTATGACAGTATGTGAATATTGAACAACTTTAAAAAGACAACCGATTTCCATATTATTTTTTATTTGGAATTTTTGTTTAAGTTGGTTCTTTGCAATTTATTTGGACTAGTTTTTGAATTCAACATCTATCAAGTGGCCACCTATATTGACCAAAGCAAAATGTGTCTTTTTGCTGCGTTTTCATCGTTTTCCATTACTTTCGATTATTTCGGGCGGTATAGTGATGATTTCGGAACGAATGTTTGCCGTGAGCTCGTCGAAGGTCTAAGGCTTGCTTTTCAAATAACCCTACAAAAGGAAGTCTGGAGGGGTCAAGCCTGGAGATCTGGGTGGCCAGTCAATGTCGGAATTTTTTGACAGCACACGTCCAGGGAATTTTCGTCGCAGAAACTGCATTGTTTGATTTGCAGTTGAAAGCAGTAGCCTTTCAGACCTTTTTCAAACATTTATGGGCAGGCATAATAAGCCAAATTCCACCGATATCAATTCCCATCTACTGTTTCGCCTTCTCTGAAGAAAAATGGTCAAATGATGGTTTTGGCGCAATCGGTAGATAGTATTGTCAGGCGGTGCTTGTTGGCCATGATATTTTCGCAAATATAAACGTTGAGTTAACACAACTGAACGACTATTTTCAATGTACAGCGTCATTAATTTAGAGCGTTGTTTCGGTGTGAAGCTATTTATGGTTCAAATTGTAACGAATTAACGTTTCAAAAACATATCTACTCAATTCAATCGGTTTATAAATATCAAAGTTATGTAGTGTTTACATACCTACAGACATAAAAGCCGGCACACCCTGTACGTTAACATAATGTTGAAGAAACATAAATATGAATGAAACGAATTAGTACACATAACAGTTCGAAAACTGAAAAAAGTAATGTCTCGCTAATCTGAACATAGTACCTCAATTTTTGTTCGCTGGCCAACCGTTATCCGAATTCCAACTAAAAAAACATACAAACTCGTTGGTTCTTGCAGTAAATTGGTTTATGGATATGTAAATCGTTACTTGCCTTCTTGATATTTTATTGCTACCATTACAACCATTCTAGCTCCCCGACTTTGACATGCATTCGGCTTTTGTGCTTGCCGGTTAAACCTTCTCAGAAGTTTATTCAAGGTAGTATGTGTTCATATTGCATTTTTTTCTGAAATTTAAACAGCAATAAATATGGATTGGTTTTGTTTAATAACCAACTCTTTTTATGTTTTCGTCCTGTACTCATTAGTCCGAATTGTTCGATAATCCGAATACCCAAAACAATAATTGATTCGGACTAGCGAGACATGCTGTATTTCCAATTGTACCCAAATCGAGGTTTGCATCAAGCAAAATTGCATTCTTCTTTCACTAAACACAACTTGTATACGATGTTCCCCATGTAACGAGGTTTCTGTAAATTAACTGGGATATCAATCCGCAATCCCAGGGGATACCGATACACAACACCTGCTGATATCAGCTTAATCTCACCGAATTCATATTGACATCGAAAATATCTGATCGCTAGCAACATGCGATTAAATTTCAAATCTAAAGCTTGCGGCTTATTGGTTATCGCCCGCACATTCGTTGACTCAAAATTGATGGTTTTGCTTTGGGCAAACTCACCCAATCCAACACAGCACACATTCATACTTACAAACAATTTCTATCTATATCAAAACACAGAATCTCAATGTGAGCAGGGACATGGGCTTGTCTCAGCTCTCGGTGGAAGTAAAAAGGAAATAGCACTGTTTTGCTGAGTCACTTACAAATGATAAAAGTTAGTGAATCCGTTGTACACTACTATATTGTTGTTTATTGATTCTGTGATACTGCTTCTGTAACTTACTTTTGTGGCAACACCATGCAATGACAACGACAGAGATAAGGATCTCTAAAAATATAGCTAATTTCGCATGTTGGAATTTGGGGGAATAAATAGTATTTTTGACAAGAATGTGTATGACGAACAGTCACTGTTCAATTAATTGACGTGTTGTTATGTTTAAAGCCCACAGGCTGTCGGGTTAAGCATCCGATCTGATCCTTGACAACTATTCAAACGATAACATGACACGATTTAACCCCACGAAACCCCAATTACGAAAGGGAAATTTAATGGCCTTATAAATACATTATGCTTAAAATAAGTAGGCGATATAACGTTTAAAAAAAAAATAGTGTACATAATTATAGTGTAGTTGGAGCTTTATTGTGGACTACTAGCTGTACCCGCAACTTCGTACGCGCAGACCAGTAAAATACGCACCGATGCCGTTTTTAATAAATGTACTCCTAGCTTTCGACCTTGCTCAAAACAAAATAAACAAGCTGTAGGATGCCACACATGAGGTCAATACGATCAACTTTCCAGCACGGTATGAATATGATAATAATAATAATAATAATAATAATAATAATAATAATAATAATTATAATAATAATTAGTGAAGTAATGAATTGGTTTGAAATAGAAAATAAGTATGCATTTTGATCAGTGGATAAAGAGATTATTAATAAAAATAGTTCTAAACAAATTAGCTAACTTACATAATGGTAACAAAAATTATTAAATACAATGTCGGGACCTTGTTATGAAAAAAATATAAAAATCAGGGCGGGGGTGAAGACTGTTTGTGCAATGGCGAGATGTATTTCGCTTGCACCAGAATTAGCTCAGAGCTCAATATGAAATTTCTGTAGTTAGAAGAGTAATTTTGCTAGTACGAACAAAATTTATGATGAAATCTGCCAGTAACAATATAAACAATAACAAAAAAAGATAAAGCGAAAACTCAATAAAATCAATTATATTCGATTTATCTGCTCAATCGTTATTAATTAATTAATACATTTATTACTGAAATTCAAAATTCCATTTTTTCAGTCTTTTGTTCAAACAAGAAAACAGCTTGAGTGAATTTAGTGTTATTTCCTTCAGATTATATTTAGGTCAACAAGCGTCGTCAAAAAAAGGGTCAGCAAACTGTTTACCCTAGTAGAATTACGACTTTCCGTATAAAGCATACAATTTCGGAAATCAGCTATTCCCTAAGAAGATCTTCTTTTTAACTCATTGAGGGCTGGGCATTCACATAATATGTGTTCAGCTGTTTCGTCTTCTTCAAGACATAGCTGGCACTCTGGAGAGTCAACAATTTTCATTTTGTTTAGATGGTATCGTAAACCGTGGTAACCAGTAAGATAACCAACTAAGTTTTTGATATCATGCCTACTTAGATTTAGACATCTGTTGACATTGTTATTAAAGAGCCGAATAGCTTATTAGGCCTGTCGAAGACCTTTCTTTTAATTGCTGCAGATCTAGGAGTGCAGTAGAAGGGTTCGGGTCCTGTAACGAATTTTTGGTCAGTTCGTCGGACTTTTTTTTACCATCAAATCCCTCATGAGCCGGAACCCACCATCGTTTAATCTTGTTTCTTATGCCGAGTGTTTGAACGGTATGAGAACAATGCATGACTGATTTAAATTGCTGGGCCAGCTAATGACATTATAGCTGCTTGACTATCCGTGAATATATGGATTTTGGCGCCTTTGATACCAGATGTATAAATGTGGCTGGCTCATTCTTGGCGTGGAGCTCTGCTTGAATACGCTGAGACATTTTTGTATACGTATTAACATGTTCATGTTTGGCCCGTATATACGAGCTCCCAAACCCGTTTCCAAATCATCCCACTTAATGCCGTTGCGGCTATTTGGTAAGTTTTTGCTAACCCATGCTTCTCTTTTTGGGATTTCTGTTAAGAACCGTTTTATAAGGCATAAAGTCTTATGAAGGCGGCCTGTGACCGCGCAGTTCATGTCAAGTTCCGGAAGTTCAGCGAATAGGGTCATTAGTTCGGGGTGGTAACTAAGCCTAGTCTCATTTTGCTGTATTAAACTTGCTACACTGCGAAATTTCCCCATCTTACAAACTTTCGAAACTCTCATAATACTCTTTAACACTCTCTCACAACGTAAATTAGATATCATAGTACTCCTATTATAAGAGTATAAAAATTCGCTCAAATGCATAAAACCACTTTTTAGGAAGGGTTTTGATATAAAATTCAAATGTATTTGTTATATTAAATCCAAAAAACTTCGGAATGTGCAAAATAAATAAAGAGCCCCTATATTTATAAACAAAGTTTGTATTAGTTATATAAATGATGACAATCATTTAATACTCATTTATAATAGCTCTTTAACGAATACATTAGAAAAAAAATGTAAATGTTTGTAGGTATCAGCGTAACAAATGTATGTTTGGTTTGTTTTTGGTACGTTAGTTAATGTATACTATTCATCAAAGTATGAAACTGTTGATTGAAATTAAGTAGTCGCTTTTAAGCAAGGCAAATATTTTAATGATCACACATTCATTGAATCAGCGAACTGTTCATTGTTCATTGAACACAAATTACCTTTGATGGATTTGTACATTGACGCAATAAATTTGTATATTGAACCGACCAATTTGTATGTACATTAAGATGATGAATTTCAGTTTATAAACGAAATCTCATAAGATTGTGGTAAGTGTTTTTTAAAAGGTTTGTTTTGAGGAGTTTTCATCAAAAACTTCCATAAACAAAAATCTCCTAATCCTGGAAAATGTATGGGAAATCTTCTGTTTCTAATGAAGGTTTCAAGTGTTTTTGCGAAAACCTAGTTGTTTGGTGCGGTGTGCAAAATTATAAGTAAGTGAAAAGCTTACAAAGGAGACTTGATGCTAATTGAAAATCTCCCCCATAAATTAAGAGTTTGTAAATGGCCCTGCGATCCATTAAGAGACACCAATCAATGAAATAAAGCGAACGACTTACCCTTTTCCAAGGTTAAACGCTAATTAAAATGTTTAACTAAATTTAAACTTTCATCTCCATGAAAAATGCCCAAATGTGTTCGCCAATATAATTCAAGCAAACATAAATTGAGTAAAAATTTTTAATTTATTTCGTTTGCTAAATTAACCCCCAGCAGAGGGTTATCAAATTTCTCATTTCATTGTCTGTAAGTTTCATTTAACATTTAAACATATCTACCTATCTACTCGCGCTCCTTAGGCAATGATGGTGTCTTTAGTACCATCAAACATGTTGAAGTCCGCAAGAAAACCCCTTCTTTTCTATGTGATATCCTTTCATGTAAAGCAACATCCTTGCAAAATATCTTCTCTAAATAAAACCTTGCCAAGAAATTGGAGTGAGACACAAGTGTTGCAAGTTCAATCTTAAAGTTGAGTTCGTTCTATTTGCTTCTCTGTACATATTATTTTTTTAGCAGCGAACTACTTTCCGAAAAGCACACTGTTTTAAATTTAAACAGTTTTACCAAAGTAAAGGAGGCTATTCATCCTGGCAGACTGATCATAAAAAAATGTATATAAAATGAAACGAAAATACCGGTATACTCCTACCACAAGCATATGCGAGCGAATGTAACTTAATTTCGTGCGAAGCATTGGCCTGGAAGTATAACGTACCTACTTTTATCGGCTGGCGGCCGTTGACGATGGTTCCTTTTACCATTCATCCAACATTATTATCATTGTTGTGCTTTTGCCGGTGATGGGCTCTGATAAATTTTATCTGTCATAACAATGAATGTTTAGTTCAGTGGCGTTATGACTTTTATCTTGTCGATTTGGTCTTTGGGCCACGATTTGACAGTAGACCACAAAGTTAGCCAACAGCGAAGTTGTGGTCGCCTTACTAAGAATATGGTGTGCAATGCAATTTCACGTAAAATGTTTTACGAGCAAAATATATTTTAACAGACGCGACAGGCATTTTTGCCTTTTGAGGATTTTAATTAAAGTGGAATACAATGTAAGGACCTTGGTAAGTTCATCCAGAATATTAACCAAAAAATATGGCTATAAGCTGTTCATTTTTGGATGTTAACGGCGGTAATTAAAAAGTATAATTACAAATCTCAGGGATTAGTACATTGAAGTGTCAACAACATTAACAACTCTCACTTTGACTGACTGCAAGCAGATATCATTGAGATCCAGAAAGTAAAGTGGTAACATAGACACTACAGTTCAAAAGCGGACTAACAGCTGCGCTTAAGAGAAGACTAAGGCAGGAGCATATTACATTTATGCAAAACAAAAAACCAATATTAATTATAAATTTGATTTTACCTATTTTATTCTGATAAATTTTTGAAAATTTAATAACTAGCTGACCCATGCTCGCCTTGCTTCGCCAGTCTGCCACTTCTCAAATTTAAAACAAAATACTTGCTGATAAGAACTGATAAAGAAAACGTCGAGAGTGTCCCTTCTCATAATATGGATATACTCTCAGTGTGACTCCCTCTCAATCTCAATTACATTCCATACCCTATCTTTCTCAATCCCATGCGCCACAAAAAAAAAAAACAACACAAACTACAAAAGCTGCATAAAAAAAGAAAGAAAAAGCACACGCACAAAAGGTACAGAGAGAGAAACAGATTTGTGCGGCACACACACACAAATTTTCCTCCACTCAACGCTGGGAAAATCCGACGATCTAGCTTCAATCGAACATTTTACTTTTTTTGAATTGTATAAAATGTATAGTTTAATGCTTATTCTTTAACTTCAGGATAACCTACAAAGATGATTTATATCTTAAAATCTTTGTACATAATTGAACTTTATATTAAAAAAAATCCTCTTTCATTTGGATGAGTCATTCCAAAGCTAGGAGCTAGAAAGCATTCGAGAGTTACAACTTTTCTTAGATATCAGCTTAGATCTCGGCTTCTGGACAGCGGATGAAGCATTTTCCCAGTGTAAAAAGTAGCCTATGTCCATTCTCAGGCTCTAGACTATCTCTTTACCAAAGTGCATTTAAATCGGTTCAGTAGTTTTGGCGTTAAAGCGAGACAGACAGACAGACGGACAGAGTTACTTTCGCATTTATAATATTAGTATGGATTATTCAACTGCAACGATATCTCAAACGCCCTCCCGTAAGAGCAAACAAAGTGCGTCATTTATTTATTGCAACTACGAGACTACTTTATTGGTCCTATGTTTACTGGCGATCACAAGGATGAGGCCATACATTTTGCAATCGATTTTCAGCCTTTATACCTGTTGGAAATTGTAAGCCCTGAAGCTATTACTACCTTTGAACAGGTAAATATTTTCCCAACAGTAAGTCATAAAATTATAGGGTAAATAAGAAACGACCGCTGGAATTTCCCAAGAATGAACAATTTAAAAAGCGTATAAAAAGATGCGACACTAGGATGAGGCCATATGCAAAATCTTCGAAAGAAAGGAAAAAATTAATGAAATGTTACATTTATTTACATTTATTTATTATGTTTTTCTACATTAATAATGAGTATGCCCGCCATTTTTGGATATGACCTCTATAAGACGTTTTGGAATAGAATCAATGTGATGTCTTGCCAAAATAAGCTCCTCCTTTCTTAGATCATGGAAATAAAAGTTGCAACCATTGGGGCCGTGAAGGTTAAACTTTTTTTTTTATCAGAAAAGACAACGCGTTTTCAGTCACTGCTCCAAGCGACATGTTCTCTTCCAAAATTCATTCGATGCTCCTTGTGTACTTGCCTCAAAACACTTTGACTTCACCGTTGCTATACTGGCTGATACTCCGCTGTTGGCCCTTATTTTAGTCACTGGTAGAGTAGAATTTTAGGCAACCCGATTTTCTCGCAATGTTGTTGCTTCTGACATGCGTCCTTTTTGATTTGTACCATTTCCCATAGTGTTGTGGATCCGCAAGATTACTGTTTACAACTATTTAGCCTCCTTGCAATTTCTCCGCCTGAGAGTCCTAACTCCGTGAAAGCATCTATTTTTCCTCTTTCTGTCGCTGTCAAAGTCTTTTCGGAACCAATTTTTTTTTCAACTAAATAAAAACAGTTCTTTTCAACGCTTTTTTAAATATTCTTAACAAAACTTCCAGCAACGAAATATTCGCAATGGCCTCATCCTAGTGTCGCTTTTATACGCCTTTCAAGTGGTTAATTGTTTGATCTTGGGATATTCCAGCGGTCGTTTCTTATTTACCCTTTAATTTTATGATTTACTGTTGAGAAAATATGTACCTGTTCCTAGGTAGTAAAAGTTTCTGGGTATACAATTGCCAAAAGGTATAAAGACTGAAAATCGATTGCAAAATGTGTGGCCTCATCCTTGTGATCGCCAGTTAAATTAACGCAGTTGCAGTAACCCAGGTTGTTGCACTTACCGGGCTAATTTTTTTAAATTAAAAATGATGACAGCCATTTTACTATGTTTCTCTAAAGATAATGGCATGAATGTACTAGGTGGCGCAAAAGTCATCACCCTATCTGAAATTTAAGACATCAATAAACATAATCCCATAGCAGAACCAAAGTTTATCAATAATACAAATATTACAGCCAGTTAAAAGTTATTTGTGCCACATTGTATTTACAAAGAAATTGGTCCCGGTCTAAACGATACTACATAACTGTGAACGGCTTAAAATAATAAACCAAAAGGATAATACAACGACTTTAGTATTGCGAAAATCGAGGAGTTGCGCGAATCCAGGGTTGCGTTAACCGAGTTCGTACTGTATGTATGTATATAATATATATGAATAGCAGACAGGCGAAAACTTGCAACTCTATTCAAATATTTTTTAATCAATTTGTGTTCTTAACATTATTGTCAACAGCTACCCTCAAACTCCATTCCATTCTGATTAGGTAATAGAATTAATCAAATACACCAACGTAGGCACAATACAACTCGTCTTTAATTGGCAAGTCTAATTGAGTTGCATAATTAAAAGAATGAATTAATTGAATTTAATTGTTTATTAGCTGTCATTTCGGCGGTAATAATCTCGTTTAGGCGATAGGTTTTACATGGGCTCTTTAGTATTGTCGTTCTCATTATCCTTGAAGTATTTTCTTATGTATTTTAAAGTGAACATTTTAATAGTTACACATGTATGTATGCAAGTTTTTGATCTTTTAATTTCCTCACAGGAATAGCTAACGTAAGACACTAACCAAGCTCCCCGAACCCGAAATGCTCCCATGTTCGTGTTGGTTCAACTTGTAAGGCATTGTTATATGTACATTTCCGGAAAGATGTCCCTAGGAAGTGAATCCCAAGATTTGCTTGCTCTATTTAAACAAATTGTTTGGTATGCAGATGGCTTGGCAGGTGACAAGTGAACCATCAGATGGTGGGCATAGCTCACTCTTTGAGATCAGAAAAGACGATTAATACTCACTCCAAACTCGCTCTACTTTCATTGGAAAAAATAAGTTCTGCGAGTACCCCCCAGGGTTATCGATATGCGACTTCTGTCGCCTTTGTTGCGACTTTCGTTGCTGTAATTAATTTTTAATAGAATGTTCACCAATTGTTCCGGTATAATTAAGCACATAAAGTGACTTGATATACTAAAGTTTTGATTAAATTGTTAGCCAAGCTGGCACGTTTTTGGTCATATTTGACAGAAATCTGTCACTTCGAAAAGTCTGTGTGGAAATGACCAACGAATTAAAAGTCGAGAGTCACCATCTTTTCATAGACAGGGTTCAAAATTTCCGACTCGAAGGAAAACTGCATGCTTTGTCGAACTTTAAACTTGACATTTCTGATTTACGGCGCCGAGTACTGGACGATAATTAGGAAAGGGGAACTAGTATTGAGTTCATTCAAAAAAAATTTACTACGTCGTATATTTGGTCCTTTGTGCGAGGAGCGTAAAGGGAGCGATCTCTTTAAGCTGTGCCAAGATGTGATGTGGTCCAACCAGCTAAGTCACGTCGACTTCATTGGGTCACCCACATCAAGTGAATGGACAATAACCCTCCAGTCAAGAGGATCTTGTACTCCTAGCCCCCAGGTTTCGACGAAGACCGTACCTCCGTTTTATAAAAGAAACCATGGCGGATGGCAAAACGCTTGGTCTGGACGTATGGGATCGCAGAGTATGGAAGGCTGCAGTATCTCAGGCAGATACTCTCATGAGTATCCAGTTAAGTAAGTTAGTAGTAAGTAGTATTTATAGAATAGACAAAGGTCAGTGAAAAGTCTTTATTAGCCCACTGGTTAGGAATTGGAAGGTGATGCCAATTCTGAATCATCAATTAGATGAACTGCATATCTTTGAACATTGTCAAGTTTCTTTAGAAAATGTTTCGAAATCGAACTCTAGATGTGGGAGCAATACTCAATGCCTGGCCTTAATAATTACGATTTGTAAAGTAGGGGTACCTATCTCCTTTGAAAATATAACTCAGTTTTACGGTAGTTGACTTTGCAACATTGGATAATTGGTTATGCCAGATAACACCGACTTCATAAGATCGGCGTTCAGATCGAACACACCTAACAGAATATAATTTTGTTTTATTGACTGTCCCAGTTTATCACGCTCTTTTTGGTAAGTGGCAGAAGCGATTAAAACAATTTCAGCTACTACCCTCTCCCTTTTTAGGGTTCCGTTGCCAAATGGCAAAAAACGGAATCCTTATGGATTCGTCATGTCTGTCTGTCTGTCTGTCCGTCCGTATGTCACATCCACTTTTTTCCGAAACTATAAGATCTATACTGTTGAAACTTGGTGAGTAGATGTATTCTGTGAACAGCATTAAGATTTTCACACAAAAATTGAAAAAAAAAAACATTAAATGTTGGGGGCTCCCCATCCTTTTTTTTGTATACCCTATTCTAAGGGTACCTATATTAATTTTGACGCATAGTTTGTAACATACCTTAATATTGCCCGTAGACCCCTAAAAGTTACTATATTCATGATCAGCATCGATAGTAATGTCGATCTAGCCATGTCCGTCCGTCCATCCGTCCGTCCGTCTGTCGGCAAAAATTAGGCCTTTAAACTGGACCTAGAGAGCTGAAATTTTAACCATATACTCTCTAGGGTCCCGAAATAATCAAGTTTACGAATTTTTGAAATCCGCCCACAGACACGCCCACAAACTCAAAAAAAAAAACAAAATTTTGGAAAAAATCATATGTTGAGCTATAAAGCTGAATTTTTTTATATATGATCTATGACTCCGCCCACTGACACGCCCACAAATAAATAAAATAATTTTTTTATACCCTATTCTAAGGGTATATTAATTTTTGAAAATCCAAAGTTTGAGCTAGGGAGCTGAAATTTATAATATATACTCTCTATGGGCCCTTTATGCTCATGTGTAAATATTTTCAAAATCCGCCCTCTGACACGCCCACAATTT
This sequence comes from Portevinia maculata, assembly GCA_949715645.1. Lineage (NCBI taxonomy): Eukaryota > Metazoa > Arthropoda > Insecta > Diptera > Syrphidae > Portevinia > Portevinia maculata. Next base: position 78,272,593 of record OX454525.1, read on the forward strand.
TTTTTTTTTTTTTTTTGAAAATTCAAAGTTTGAGCTAGGGAGCTGAAATTTATAATATATACTCTCTAGGGGCCCTTTATTCTCATGTGTTAATTTTTTTTAAATTCGCCTACTGACACGCCCACAATTAAATAAAACAATTTTATTGAAACACCCAAGTTTGAGCTAGGGAGCGTTTTTTTTCGATAAAATCCTTTAAATGTTATATAACAAAATATGTAGAGCGTTCTTAACAATTCAACCATACTTAGACTTTTGTCACGCCCACTTATGAGTGATAGGAATAAGAATAGGGTATCCAACAGTTCGCCCAAGCGGACTGTAGCCCGTCCCTATGTTTTTTTCATCAAACCGATACGTGTGGGGTATCTATTAATAGGTCTTCAAAAATGATATTGAGGTTTCTAATAACATTTTTTTCTAAACTTAATAGTTTGCGCGAGAGACACTTACAAAGTGGTGAAATGTGTGTCCCCCCTGTAACTTCTAAAACAAGAGAATGATAAAACTAAAAAAAAATATGATGTACATACCTCCACCGAAAATTAGTTTGAACGAGATCTAGTAAGTAGTTTTTTTAATACGTCATAAATCGTAAACCGCCACTTATCTACTATTAAAACATCGATCAAAGTTACAACGAACTACAAGAACTGTGATGTTACTTGCTGCTACGGAACCCTTCATTGGCGAGTTCGACTCGCACTTGGCCGCTTTTTAGAAAAGGTCGTCAATTGCATTTTCTTAGCACTGAGTGCAACCAGATTGGCTCTTCCGACCATGCGTATTTTATGTAGACCTTGGTTAAGAGAGATGATTTTCATTTAAAACCGCGTCTATTCAGTGCTGTCGTCAGTAAAACGATATATTGTGCTATTTATCGACAGCAAAAGGACATTTAAATAGATAAAAACCAAGGTTAGAGAAATTATCGAACCTTGCGGTACTCTTGCATGGGCGCAGTGGCTCAGCGGTTAGTGTGTTGGACTACTAATCGAGGACTATCGTTGAAATCACGCCGACGCCAAGTAACACCTAAAGTTTTTTTTCCACTGCCCCATCTCTTGCAACAAAGATCCAAGAGTATCAATCGTCAGCAGAAGCTTCTCAAATTAGCCGTTCGAAGTCGGTTTAAAAACATAGGGACGGGCTACAGTCCGCTTGGTTGGATACCCAATTCTTATTCCTATCCCTCACAAGTGGGCGTGACAAAAGTCTAAATATGGCTGAATTGTTAAGAACGCTCTACATATTTTGTTATATAACATTTAAAGGATTTAATCGAAAAAACAAAGCTTTTGTAAAAATAAAACGCCCCCTACCTCAAACTTTGGTTTTTCAAAAAAAATGTTTTGTTAAATTGTAAATAAAATGTCAGTAGGCGGATATAAATAATATTTAAACATAAGTATAAAAGGCAGCTATAGAGTCTATATTATAAATTTCAGTTTCCTAGCTCAAACATTGACTTTTCAATAAAATTGTTTTATTAATTTGTGGGCGTGTCACTGGGCGGATTTTAGAAATTTTATCTCCCGAGCAGTTTTAGGAGTCAAAGATCATATATAAACAATTCCAGCTTTCTAGCTCAAAATTCGATTTTTTCCATAAATTTGTTTTTTTTTTTTGAGTTTGTGGGCGTGCCTGTGGGGGAATTTCAAAAATTCGTAAACTTGATTATTTCGGGCCCCTAGAGAGTATATGGTTACAATTTCAGCTCCCTAGGTCCAGATTAAAGGCCTAATTTTTGCCGACAGACGGACGGACGGACGGACATGGCTAGATCGACATTACTATCGATGCTGATCATAAATATAGTAACTTTTAGGGGTCTACGGGCAATATTAAGGTATGTTACAAACTATGAGTCAAAATTAATATACCCTGAGAATAGGGTATACAAAAAATAGGAATAACTATTTCGGTGCAAGTGTTGACATTCGTTTTTTTTAATCATAGATGAGCCCGTGTCAGGTATGCGTCCTATTTTTAATAAAAATCAGTCGGGTGCGATGCTGATATCCTCCTACTGGTGCTAGAAGTAAATGCACCTACTGCTGTAACTAAAGAATGGTCTGAATTTCCCAAAGGTGCCGAAATATTCGTCATTAAAACGTTGATAACACAAAATAATTTAATGAAATACCAACGACCACGTGTATACATGTTTTTTTATTTTTTTAAACGGACGGATGAAACTGTGTTAATAGGTTGTATGTATTTGCACATAACATTTATAATACAAAAAACGGTACTTACTGGAATGCAACCATTGCAATATTAACAATGGCAATGTTGTATATGGCGTATGAAATTAGACGGGCTTCATTGTACAGTGATTCGGCATTTCGTACGTTGTAGCATACACGAACGCCCCAAGCTAAAAAGAGTACTTCGCCAATTGCCAAGCTATGGTCCCACCAATTGTACGAGCATTGTTTAAATTTTAATCCATCCTGGTCATGAATCTGTATAAAATGAAACAAAAAAACATCACAATAACAGATTGTACTTACTTTTTGGGATTTTTTTTTGAAAACGAAGGTTTTACTTTTCGTGAGAGCGAGAGAGAAGTAGCGCCATTCGGTTTGCATTGCTGTTTGCAATTGCATTAAACCCTTGGGAACAATTACTCCTATATGCCAAGCTCCGATTGAATAACATCAAATGACCTAACTCCGGAATAGAGGACCTAAATAGCATTAGCATTCTTTTGCATACTTATTTGGATTGAACCATGGCCCAATTATTCATTGTATTATAAGACTTCTTTCTTTTTTAATATTAATAACGACAGGATTGAAGCCATAGAGATTGCATATTAAATGGTCAAGACACAACTAAAATGAGTCGCTTCCCAATATAAAAAGAGGAGAATGCCAATAACTACTGCCAATATTGGACATTGTGAATTGGAGGTCTGGCGAATTAATTCATCAACCAATTAATCGAACTTTTCTTTCGCGATTATGTTTACCAAGTTCATAGCACAAGTGAGGCTATGATCAACTTTAAATGGGTCCTAACGCTCCCACTAAACAGTATTCACTGTTTTAAATGTCTTCTCGATGGGAAATGCCTGCTCGTATTTGGAGATAATTTAATTTATTTTCTATGATACTTTCATATTAAGACTGCAAAGCCACCAATATATAGATATATAAATAATATTTTTTATTCTTCTTTCTTAGCAGCGAAGTTATGATTAGGATTACCGAAACCATAACTCTCAAACTTTACTGCTTTCCTACTGGTCCGCCTGTGTGATTCCACAGTTTGACCTCAGTAAACATCGGCAGGCCTCTCGGTTTCGGATAACATTTTTTTTAACGATGCCAATCTGGTGTGATTGCATTTAAGGGATCCAGGAGTTTATAACTGCCTCTTTGTTTACGATTTCGACATGTTCATGCTCCAATTGTTGATTATTGTTCGATCATCCTCTTACGACACCGGTGATCTCCAGTCGTATCAACCAACAGATTCGCATGCACACTTGCGGGACAGTTTCAAGATGTTAAAAGTGTCGCTAGACTCACCGAATCATGAATTGCCTAAATGTGATTTCTCCTCTTAGTCTCCTTCTACAACAAACGCTGCTCTTTTCGGGGCTCTGCAGTGATATTTGTAGCCAATCCTGACATAGGAAAAATAATAATTTTATGGTCATAAACATAAGTGATCTTATTTTCAATATGGCGTTTCGCACAAAATATCTCGTGATCGTGTAGTTGGATAAGTGAGAGTCGGTTTTTTTCGGGTATTGGCGAGGTTATAATCTGGATCAGAGCGCTCAAATTCTCCCATTCGACTGTCAATTTGGCCTTAAATGGTATCGGTTGCCCTCGCGAATTCAGATCAGTTCGTCACTGAGGAAAATCAAATGTTGATACATTTGTGCGATCTAGGAATTTTTATTTCTACCTTTCTACCGCCATTGTATAGAAGCGTTTATTTGTATTGCCGCTTTGACGTGTTTTTTTTATATGTAGTAGGTATTGCTTGAAAAATCATAATAAATAGACTAATATCAGGCAAACGTTTCCATATCATTTTAACTCATAATTTCAATTGACCCTATTTTTTTTTTTTGAAAAAAACCTGATATATGACGAAGCTTAAATTGCCTCATTGCGAAAGTTGGCCCGTCTGGAATGAAGAGAATCCGCAAGATATGTGGTTAGAGCACATACCATACTGCCATTGAAGCTATTGACTTACTGAGGAATTGATTTAACGACAACATTATATCGCGAAGCGGACCAGTGAATTGGCCACCGAGATCATGCGATCTGACGCCATAGCAGGTGGCAATGGTGCGATGGTAGTGTATTCACTAAGTGATGGGCAGGTCGTGCGTTCGAATCCCGACCAGGGCCATGATTTTTATAAATTGAATACACACAACAAAAACTGATCTCCCTAAAGCAATTCAGGCGCCACCTGTTGAGAAAAAAAAACCCATCGCACCAAACTTCTTTCCTATCCTTCTATTCTTTCAGTAAGTAGCACCCAAAAATAGGCAATGAATTGCTGGGAGCTACTTGCGCAACAAACTAAATGCCTGCGCTGTGGTTTTACCATTATAAGGGTACTGTGTCACTACAGAAAAAAGAAATCCCTTTAGCGCACGCAAATTATAAAAAAAAAAAAAATCGATTTTTTTTGTGGATATTTTGCGAATTATTCAGAACTTGGAAGCCAATTATTGGTGATACACAATTGCTCGAAAGAGTGGCCCGAAATTGGACGAACAGGATTTGCTTCGTAAGGAGCTCTTGAATGTTACCACTTGGACAATGAGACGGACTTGAAAGAATCAATTGAAGTGCTCGAAAAGGGTAATGAAGCCGAAAAGATTAAAATAACTTCGGGCGCATACATTTCTCGATTCCACTATTGAAGAATGGATTTGCAAGGAAGAAACCCAAATCCTTTGAAAAATTATCCATTATACAGGTTTCCACTATAATAACAGTGAGTTTGTATTAAGAAAATTGACAAACAAAAATGTCCACTGTCGAGGTATCGCACGATTCTTGTATTAGCAGATTCTACTAATCAAAAGTTTTACGGTATATGTTTTCCAATTGAATTCATGCCACATTTTTCATAGAATTCATATATGATTGATAACAGATGGTGGTAGATTTGGGTGAAGAAAACTGATCACTTTCCCTGCGCAGTTAACGTTACCTTCGGATTACGAATAAAAATCACATCGCTTTAGAGATTTAAAGTCGGGCAATAGGTGGAATTTCCAATTAGGCTCCATTGGTATTTTTTCCGAGCTGTTTATAATGACAACAAAATGGTTGTGGTTCAGGCTTAGAGTAATAAATAAAAAAGACAGTTGCGTCTTCTTCCATTAATGGCGGTGAGGCTATGATCAGAATTAATGGGATAATAACCCTCCCACTTAACTGCATCCCTACTGGTTTGCCGACTGCAAGGACTGAAGTGTTACTTCGCATAAGTCTAATAAAAGCTCCAAAATATTTGATAAAGCTTTCAGTAGAAGACATTCACTTACATATATATCTTTATGCTTTCCACCCTTTTAGCTAAAAGATAATATAAATAAAGTTTTTGAATTTATCTTTTAGTAAACCGAGTTCCAATAATTAGCTGAGAGTTTTATTTAATTTATCAAACAAGTAATCAATTATCCACAAAGTTGGCTTATATTCCAAGTAAGTAATCTAATAAATCATTTCATCAGCAGTCAACAAGTTCGAATGGATCCTAACGCCCATCACCCTCAATCAACAAACTTCTTTAACACTTTCTCTTAAATATATATGTATGTATTACCTACACCCCAAGCAACATACGCCACGCTACCTATTATCGCCTCCCGCTTGCACAAAATCAAGCCAAATAAAGGATAATACAATTATAATAGACACAAACAAATGCTGTCTAATTCATTTGTCCTCCACACGTTCTGCATTTAAATATTATCCACGTGACTCCCTTGCATAGTCCTTCTGGTAAATTCTGGCCAAAGGGAGGTTCACGTGCCGTTAATAAATACGTGTTGTTTTGCTATTGCTATGCTCACTTTGGAATGTTGCACAAGCATGACTTGTTCCGTTTCAATTTTGTCTTTTCACCCGCACCTCACATTTTTGCAAATAGTCTACAAAATAGGTAAAAGTTGTTGCACAACAAACACAGTTGTTAAACTTTGACTCTATTTGAATTTAACATGTCTCGGGGACAACGCCATAAACTTATGCTAAAAGTTTGTAAGTACTTTGCCAAAGAAAACTTATAAAATTAAAAACAATAAAATAACTATATACTCGTAAATCTGAAACACACTTACATTTTCGGCAAATGGAGTAGCAGAAATAGTCCAAGTTCCCAAATAAATAAGCATCACCAACAGTATGGGCACCATCCATTGTAAAAGTTGTTGGTCGGTTAGTTTAACTTTGTGAGCCGATTTCACTCTATACGTCAAGGACACCCTGAAAAAATATAAATAAAGAAAAATCATACAATCGGTTTACAACGTAAGGGATTTGTGATGAATTATTTTTTTTTCACTTGGTTTTGTTAAGGAAACTTACCTCCAAGTTTTCATCAGCAGCGAGGTGTAGGTAATGCAAAAACCCATGTGACGTGTCCATTTCGTGGCAATGCACCAGTAAGTATCCAAAATAGGAAATATCGCTGCCATCTAGATTGAAGATATTATACAATGTTTTATTATTTCATGAAACATTTTTGTAAGCGAGTTCAAGTAATTTAACCCTATAATGGTATCCTGAGAAAAGTCAGGGAGGCCTGAACAGATTCTGTGAAAAATCGATGGAAATCTTACATAATTTTGATAGCGTTAAATTTGTCTACTCGTTAAATCCATATCCACTACGTGGGAGGTGTGAAGAGATTTAAACATTTATCTTGCCCTTCAATTCTTATAGGATAATTATTTTAAATAATTTAAATTGAAATGGTTCATATATGAATGAATTTTCGCACCAAGACTTAATCTCTTATTATGATACAAACTAATATCCTAGACTTCTTTCCCTCCTACATTTGTGATGGTACCCATTTCCTTAACTAAAACACCTTTGTATTTTATGCCCGCAAAGGAGGATCATATTTTAAATCACTTGCCTTAATCCGACCCTAATTTCTTCCTCGTGCACAATGTCGCCTTCAATTAACAGAATACTTCCCACAAATATCAGCATCCCTACTTTCTTCTCTTTCCTGTCATCTTTTCATCATATTGTGTGTCGGTGTGCAGCTTATGTCCTCTATACATATATAATATATATATATATACATATAAATATATTCATATACCTATAGTATATTTGCTTGTTGAAACTACAAATTGCTGGTCGTTATGCTCTCGGTCTTTAAAGCTCACCTTATTCAATTGCACTACCACAGCCACTCAAAAGGTATAGAACAATTCGGAAGTGACTTTTTCCTTAAATGACTTACATGGTTGGGCAATTAAAAAACAACAATAACAATCCGTGTTACCACTTACACCAACGGCCTTACTAACACTTCAAACTGGCTCATTGTTCCCCTTAATGATCCGGTTCTGTGCAAAGCTAAAATTTCGTGTTAATTTGGCAAATTATTATTAGGTTCTTGCTTGTACCTCTTAGTGATGATTTGGGGGGGACATCAGTGAGTTTCAGACCTTTGCCGCTAAAAAAAATTAACCTTATTCGTAAATATAAAATTATTAATTCATTATGTTGTTGCTTTCCATACTTATACAGGTTTTACGACACGATGTGAGTTAATCTTTTCGCCTTAAAGGATTTTGGGTTAATTATAAAGCCAAGCTAATACATAGGCAATGTATGCATGTATTATAGAAATTAGTATCACGGTCGAGAAAGAGGATTTAATTTTTGTGTACGCCATTGATAGGATTTATTGATTCTTGATTCTCCTAATGGTTGGTTGCCCATATTGCAAATAAGTCATTTGTCAATTTAGCCTTAATTTTGTGGATACAGCTGCAGATGTTGTAACAGATTAGATAAATTTGTAACCGAACTCTTATGTTTTCATGCAGAGTTCCCGGGACCTTTTTAGACTTTGAAGCGTCATCACTTTTACTTTTTCATAGGCTCATCTTAAAAACAAAATGTTTGAAAAAATGGAATGGTCATATAGAAGACTCGCTCGCTTTATTCCGGCTTTATTTCTAGGAGCTGAAAAGATCAATCTTAAATTTTCTTTAAGGTCCACTATTTGAAAAAAAACCGGTTTGAAGAAACAATTTAAATGAAAATCTAAAATTTGGAATATTATTAAAATTCGCTTATGACACGCCCACTATTTAAAAAAACCGTTTTATCAAAGAAATCAATGGAAATTAAAATCCTGCACCTTAGCAGGGTATGTAGATAAAGTCGTTCATAATAAATCACCCAAGCGGGCTGTAGCCTTTCCTTATGTTTTTCTATTTACCTTGTTTTGTAATCAATTTGTTAAACAATTGCAACTGATTTCTTCTTTTATTTGTTTATTATATTCGTTAGTTGAGCTGTGCTTTACTAATAGTTCTCTCTCTATTTAAATTTTTTGTTTGGCAATTTGTTAATTTCTCATCAGTATGACTGGCGTTAAGAGGAAATATCATTGTTAAGAGGAATTATACAGTGATATGTATATGTACGGCAGTGCTCGTATAGGTAGGCGATCTTTTATTCGCGTCGAATTTAATTATGCGTTCTTGTGTACATGGAGGACCAAAACCTTAAGTCGTTACCCCATGTTGACATCACCATTTCAAATGACTGAAGTCGAAATGATCACATGTTTTTTTCTTACTTAATTTGCCTTAATGGCAGTGCGGCTATAATCAGGATTAAAGGAATCATAACTCTTCTACTTAACTGCATCCCTTCTGGTCCGCCTCACAGTGTTCCGCGTACTGCATATTAAGTGGACAAAATTATTTGTTTGACTATTTCATGTTATTCTTATGAGTTAAATTATATTTTAAGTGCTTTATGTACGTTTTGTATGTCAAGATTGTTTGCCATTAACCAGCACCATTCCACTTTACCTTCATCTTTGAAGAAAGTCTGGAAATATTTTTACGAAATAAATTTTTATGACGTGTCGTCTCTCTCGCAAGTTCTAATTAACAACATTCCCAAACGCGATAGATCGCCTGAAACTGGGGACAATTGCTTTTCCTCGGGTAAAAAACACAGTTCCACTATGTTTGCAACAAGCGGGTCCAGTAAAAAACATCTACTTCAATAAATTCACTCCCTCCAATGTCTACCAGATACTGACAACCCAGAAGTGGATGAAATTGACTATCCACCTATGAAAAGTGTATGTGCGTGCCACCTAAAACTGTGATTCAAAAATCAACTGAATATGTGCATAATCTGATGAAGAACTTAAACTTATTCAACTACTCAATATAGAAACTAACAATAGGAATACAAATTGTGCTAGAAGCCATACATTCGCCTAATATTGTTTTAGAAAAACTAAATGAGGATAATTGTCATTTTTTTTCTCATGACCTTAAAAGTGCAAAAACTTTCAAAGTTGTTTTGTATGGTCTGTTTGGCACCAAAACTTAAAATGAACTTAAAGCTGAACTCATTGCTCTTGTCTTAAAATGTGTCAAAATAGGTACGGAAAATCGAAAAAAATACGATCAATTTACTGACTTTTTTATATCGTTTCCCTTGAAAACTGGATCGATGAAATTTAATGAACTAAACAAAAATTACCGCTCAATTCTTCACACCCAAGTGAATTTGAACTTCAAAAGAAACATCAAAGGTAAGGTGACACAATGCTTTAACTGTCAAATGTTTGGACATGGTGAGAGAAATTGCCGCGAATAAATGTGCTAACTGCAGCGGAAATCAAAAAACTACTGACATAACATGCACTAGCAGATCTAAATATTTAGAAATTCAGGAAAGATCATCTGGGAGAAAGGCGCATCCCCACCCAACAATTCATTTCGCTGCAACCGAACAAATTTCTGCTCATCAAGCTTACCAAAAATCGGTTTCGTTTGCTTCTTTGAGTGACTTTCATACGCTCCCACAGTCACTGCGTCAACAGGACATGCACCAAGCAAAAGCTATCCAAATTCAAGTTCTCAATTTCAAAGAACACCACCAACAATTAATAATTGGGAAAAGGGCCAAGCGGTGCTTCTTCATCAAACATTTTGAACAACGTGACCAACAACAATTCATCACCCTTCACAAAGGAGGAACTGAATTCCTTGTGCATGCAAATGATTTCCAATTTATCAGTTTGTGAAACAACAATAGAACAATATTTAGCCACTAAGTTTTTAAACACTAATGATTAGTCAAATGGCTAATACACAATTAAAAATAATAACTTACATACGTAATGAATTTCTTGAATTCTTAAATTTTTTGAATACCTACAAAGTGGACGTCGCTTTAGTAACGGAAACTTGGCTCGATTGTAACGTAAGACTCCCATCATCTGATTTCAAATGCTATCGCTTGGTTAGAATAGAACAAAGAGATGGAGAAGTTGCGATTCTTATTAGGAGGTCAATTCAACATTCGCTTTTACCTGTAGTTCCAACACGCATGGTGGAGAATATAGGGATAGAGATTAAATTAAGAAACCGGAAGAGAATAAACATCTTTTCAGTTTATTTTCCTGGTGGATCGGCGTCGGATATAAAAAGCAGATGGCTCAAATAGGATTTCAGAAACTTATTATTATTATTAATATTAATAAATGAGTGGTGAATTTATATTAGGTGGCGATTTTATCCTCCTTGTCCAACTTATTTTACTGCAGGTTCTCGTGTTCATCCTTGTTCTTAATCTTTTTGTGTCCAATGTCAATTATCTAATAACAGAACCCAATTTGTTTAGTTCCCTCAGTTCAGATCATAACTCTGTTTCTTGTACCCTTTCTGGGCGGTTTGATACCTCACAGTTGTTAGCGGTTGGCTACATCCCGTTTCCCTAATTGTAGCATCTAAATCGTATGCTTTGACATTCATACTAAGTGTTTGCAAGTTTCACCAAAAACAAAGCAAACAAAGAAAACAAAAAAAAAACTCCCTCTATCCTATCAATAAGATATAGAATAAGCATTCATAAATTGAGTAATAATTGTAACCTTTCTTGGTTGGGAGAAAAAAAAGCTCAATATTTCCTAGCTTTTAAAAATGCTAATTGGAAAACATTCAAATCAAAGATAAAAAGGAACCTTCAAAATAGTTGCACAGATCTTGAAAGAGTGTCTTATAAGGATGATGTTGACCCCATTGTTCAAAACTTTCCGCAAGCTGTTCTTTCTTCAGTTGATGAAAGCATTCCCAAACGTAAAAAGATACTTATAAAAAACTTCAAGTTCATATTTTAGAACTTATTAAAATAAGAAACATTCATGGAAAAAATTGGCAAAAGTATCGCCAAACTTGTTCTCTAACAATGGTGTCCCATTTTAATAAACTCATCACTGATCTAATGCTGGTGTATCGGAACGAAGAATGGAACAGAAAATTGAGCCCTCTTGATAAAAATGATAAGCCCTTCTGGAATATTGTTTAGGTAGTAAAAAACGAAAACCGATATATCAAATAATCACCTGGTCTCTCAACTTTTGGGTGAGATCGTAACAAATAAACTTGTTGGTAACAAAATCGAAAGATTTAACATTTCAAATGAATTGACTACTTTTAATGCATTAGTAGCCGAAGAAAACATTAATGAAGTAGTCAGCAGCCTGCGAACCCGAAAAGTGTGAGGACTCGACAAAGTTCAAAATGCATATTTAAAATAACTTCCTCAGGTTGTAATTAAATATTTAACATTTGTTATTAACGCATGTTTAAAAGGCTAATACTTTCCTCAATGTTGGAAGAAAGCCTGGGTTGTCCCTGCTCTTAATGCTTGAAAAGCCCAAGATATCTGAAAGGGGCAGGCCAATAAGCCTTCTAAGCAACGTTAGTAAGGTTTATGAAAAAATCCTGAAGCAATACATTTCTAAAATTGTTTCAGATAAAGATGTTTTTCCTGATGTTCCATTTGGGTTTCGAAGCTTCACAGCACTTCACACCAGGTAAAAAGAATTTGTAACAATGTTTTAGAGCATCGTTTACGTGGTCAGTCAGCGGGCATGGTATTGATAGATATAGAAAAAAAACCTTTAATTCTGTATGGCACAATGGAATAATATATAAAATATTACAATTTGAGTTTCCTTTGTACTTATGTAAAATTGAACAGAAACTCAGTTCCAGTAGATGTTTTCAGGTTCAGATAAACTGTGGTGTTTCTAACATGTTATTTTTTGATTCTGGTGTGCCCCAAGGCTCAGTCCTTGGTCTAACCCTATTCAATATCTATACTTTCCAAGCCTTCCACAACGTGAAGCAGCCATTTTTGCTGATGACACTAGAGTATTTGCGTCGCATGAACTTGCTCTTAACATCGAGACGAATCTAAAATAAGCGATCGAAATACTTGAAAAGTATTATAACAAATGGAAAATTAGGCTGAATGTTAGGAAGATGCAATCTTTTCCCCACTAAAAATATAGCTTGCTTTCCTCCCAGCAGCAAGCTTCAAATAAATGGTTCCGGAAAGTATCTCGGGGTCCACCTTGATAAAAAAAACTTACATTTGATCAACATATTTGAATACGTTAAGGAAAACGAGTATTGCAATTAAGATGCTTTAGAATTTCAACAATAGAAAACAACAACACTCACAAACGACAATAAGATTATAATTTATAAAGTAATTTTCCAGGCAATCCTATTATATGCGTGTCCAATATGGGGTAATGCAGCAAGATGACATTTAAAGAAGTTGTAGGGATCACAACACAAAGTTTTGTTAAATCCGGCCTTTCATAATTCAGGAGGGCGAATATTGAATTGATTTTTTTTAACAGCTGTGATAGTTCTGAGAATTCTCTCATAAGCCAGCTGAATGCTGAGTCTGTGATATTTCCTTGTAAATAATTATTGCGTTTGCTTTGATTTATTTTGATAAATATCTTATCAATTATTTATTTAGTTATTTATTTATTTATTTATTTATTGATTTATTTATCTATTTATTTGTTTATTTGTTTACTTATCTATTTTTTTTCTTTTAATGAAGGTTTTTTTTTCTTATTTTCCTGCGATTAATTCTTCCCATTATTTAATGTTATTTATTATTTGCTATCCAAGAAAATGTTGCAGTAGAAAGATAATGTATCAAATCTCTGAATTGTAAAATGTGCGGTCACTGACTTTTTTGAAAACATTATTACGAAATAAAGGAAATTGAAAAAAATATATTTTTTTTCCGTGTTCCGGGAAGGAACACTGTGTGCCTGTGGGGTCCGCTGGTTCGACCTCAGAAATAAAAATCACTTTGTTACTGAGGCCAATCAAATGCTGGCGTTGCTGCATTTTTGTGATTCAGGAGTTTTAAGGCCTCTTTCGCTTTTGTATGAAAACATTGATTGATATTGCTTCTTTGATAGGGGTCATAAGATCTTTTCTTTGAACATGATAGTACCAACTGAGCCGTTCGCGCTCCATTTTTTTCTGGATAGATTTTTTGAAGTTAAGGTTTCCTCGGATCTTGGAATTATAAGGTCACCTGTTTATCAAACAAAAAACGAAATGTTATTTAGCGAAACAATAAAATGAAATGAGCCTGAGACAAACTAAATGAAAGTTTTTGAAACAATCAAAAACTCATATTAATTATACAGTGCGTCAACCTTTTTTTTAAATGTCCGCTATTTAGGCTGTAGGGGGTGGGGCGATCTTATTCGACAGGCCTGGTTCTAACATTTTATTTCCTTCAAGGTTTTATTTCCTTCGATGACTGTTTTTAGCGAACATTTCCCTAATCTCAATAAAGGGCTATTTGGAGTGGCCCCCCCTGGATTTTTAGAAATTCCTCGTTTGTGTAACCGTGCAAGGACCCTGCAGGATCTGAAGGCCAGAAACTGCCAACATACCAGATGCTTTGCTGGGCAGAAATCGGCTTATTCTGTCTATCGATAATTTGGGACGTCACCTACCTGATATGATTGTGACTGTGACTGTGTAAAGCAAAACTTAAAATATATTGTTACGGATGTAGCGAATAAGTTTACAAAAATAAAACAAAATTCGCATACGTCCAGCAACAAGACAAAATTCGCACGCGTCCAGCAACAACATACCACAGCGCAACATGAACCCCAAGTATGCAGTGTGATTCAGTGGGAATCGCAATACCCGTAAAAACACCTAGAACACCTAACATAAGTATAATTGGTATGAATTGCAATACCCACGTAAACATAATTATGTTATAAATAGAAGCAAAGCGGAAAAAGGCGAGTTATCTTTAACCCGTACCGAATTAAACATAATAAAGTGTATTCTCTCTTTTAACAAAGAAATTGTGTTTTCTTTTATTTCTTTCCATTGGGGTTGTTCTTCCGCGTCGGATAAATCGGAATAGATTCTATTTTTTGTAAACAGTTGTGTGAAATACGCAGTGAAAAATTGTGAGGAATTGAAGCTGTGCCTGCGTAAAAGAGGCTGTGAAGCTGTGCCTGCGTAAAAGAGGCTGTAAAGCTGCGCCAGCATAAAAGAAGCCGTAAAGCATATGGACAACCTCGTTGTAATAGTGTGAATGTAAGTGATGTATCTAGTAGTTATTGCTAATTTGTAATTAGCGTAACAGTAAAGAAATTCTTTTTAAAAGATCAGAGAATATTTTGATGTGATCAAATATACAAAACGAGACATAGTAGATGTTTAAAATCAAATTGTCTTCAGAAATAATTAAAACGAAAAGCGTTAGCTGGATAGATAATGACGAGGGAAAGTATACAATTTTGTTAAGTAATTGGGTCACCAGGAAGGCTTTTATGTTTGCTAGTGGAAGTGATAGCCAGATAAGTTGTAACAAAGATTTAGTAAGTCAGGTCAAAAGTGATTATCTGGAATATAGTTTAGAGAAACTAGAAATGACAGAAGTTCCAATGAGCGTGTTTACTTCGTTCGTCTCTACTTTTAATAGTAATACCGAGGAAGTCTTTAGTTTCATCCACGCTTGCAATGACGCAATGGAATTGGTAACTGAATTCAAAAAAACTATTCTTTTCAAGTTAATTAAGACAAAAATTCGTTGCAATGCCACAACCATCCTTATAAATAAAGAAATAGTGGTGGAACTTAGTGGTATCTTTAGGAAACCACACAGTAGTCTGCAGTTACATAGAGAACTAATAAGCATTAATCAAGACGGAAATGAAACTGTCGCGATATATATACAGAGGATCGAAACCCTGGAGAGGCGGTTAATGTAGAGTAAACTTCATGGTGTGAAGGAACAGGTTAGAAAGGTCCAATAGAATGCATAGAAAGTGAAAGTCTTACAGTGTTTATCAATGGGCTATCGGAAAAGTAATCCACCTATGTGGTAACTCAAAAGCCAAAGGACTTTGCTGAGGCAAGTCGGTATGCCAAAGAAGAAGAGCAGCGTCTGAATTTGTTTAAGACAAACACTAATAAGGGCTATTTTACTGAGACAAAGTGTCTTAATTGTGGAAAAATCTTGCACATTGCAAGGAATTGCCGGCAGGCAAAAAAGGGGAAAAGGACCCCAGGATTTTCAAGGAGCACGTCCAAGTGCTAGTTCAAATAAAAGAGAATTTAAGAGTGAGGTAAACGTTAGAATTGTTAGCGACTTCCCAATATTTAACCAAGTTAAAAATTTGGAAAGTCCACATGTTAATGTCGTTATCAATGATGAAGTAAAAAGATTTATCATTGATACAGGGGCAGAAGTTTCAATGGTTTGTGCAAAATGGCTCTATGAGCGTGAGGTTGATAAACTAAAATAACTAAGTTCAAAGGATTGGGAGGTAAGCCTCAGGAAACAATGGGCGAAGTTGTTAAAGAATTTAGTTATTTCCATATAATTAGGGTACATTAGGGAGTATTAAAATCTCGATGCAAGTTATAGAAATCGATTTACTTGGCAAATGTGATGGGTTATTGAGTAGAAATGAAGAAATAGCATTGAAATACCTAAGCGAGGAAAAATTCTTAAATGCAAGAAGTGAAACCTTCAGGGTTGTAAAACTGGAAAGAGGTACTAGTCTCTAGAAAGAGGTACTTATCCCAAGACAAGAGTTAAGGCAAGGAGTAATTGTATCAGAATGCATAACAAGTAATAATAATGGTGAATGCTTTGCTACAATGTTAAACACTACAGAGGAAAATTTGTATACGTATCAGCAATATAAGAATTACAGATAAAAATCTTGATGATTATGAAATAGTATATCTAAGCACAGGAAGACCATAAGAAGTAGCCGGAATTGTTTGTACCAAGCATATGAACAAAGAAGAAATGGAAAGTCTGTTGGCGATAGTCAAAGAGTATAATGATGTGTTTAGCATCAAAGACGAAAAGCTTTCGAATGCAAATGTGACAAAGCATCAGATAAGAACAATTAACGGATCCTCGCCGTCGTTTACCAAAACTTACCGATATCCAAAGGTACACGAAGAGCAAGTCCGTAGTCAGATCGGCAAATTAAGAAAGACGAAATAATAAGGCACAATAGTTCACCGTGGAGCTCCCCTCTTTGGATGGTTCCGAAGAAAGCAGACGCAAGCGGTATGAACAAATGGGGAATGGTTTTAAATCGTTGCAAGCTCAATGAGTTGAAGATTGCGATAACTATCCGCTCCCAAATGTCAACGAAATACTCAATTAGGGAATGCGAGGTATTCCACAACGCTCGACCTTAACTCAGGCCGGGTTGCAAGGCATTAAATGCTTTGTTTACTTCGACGATGTTTTTGTGTATGGGCAAAGTCTCGAAGAACAAAATGATAAGTTTAAAGAAGTACTTCAACAAATTAGGTTAGCTAATTTGAAGCTACAACCGGACAAGTGCGAATTCCTTCGCAAGTAAGGCCAGTAATTGGGTCATGTGATAACTGACCAAGAGGTAAAGCCTGCCCCCAGCAAAATAGAATGCATAATTAAAATGCAACCACCAGACAATCAAAAGGGTATCAAATAATTTGTAGGTATGGCAGGACACTATCGAATGTTTGCGCAGAATTTTAGTAAAATAGCAAAACCTTTATTTAAACTGTTGAAGAAAGATATAGAATTTAACTGGGGCAAGGACCAACAGAAATCATTTCAAAAACTTAAAGATGCAATTACCAAATTCCCAGTGCCCTCAGCGAAGAGAACAGTGGCAAATATCTGCCCATTCAGTATGTCAGTAGAACGCTGAACAAAGAAGAGCAAAACTGCAGCACCACCGAAAAGCAGTGTTTAGCAATACTTTAAGCTACAAAACAGTTCAGGCAGTACATATACGGTAGAAAATTTATTGTACAGACGGACCATAAACCATTGACTTGGCTCTTTAACGTCAAAGATCCCGGTTCGCGATTCGTACGATAGAGACTCAAGTTGGAAGAGTTCGACTAAGATTCGTTACAAAAAGGGAAGTGGAAACGTTGTCGCAGATGAATTGTCTAGAAACTTCAGAATGATGCAACTAGGTACAGGGAATATAAACAATGCGGAAGCATAGAACTTCGAAGAGGTATATCAAATAATATATAAAATAGATGATATGCGACATTATTCAGAAAAACTCATTTGTCTCAAGTGAAGAAAATGAGTTAGATGAGATATTAGAACCTGAAAAAGAGAATAGTAACAGAAACAATGCATGTAGGGAAATCACTGATTTAGAACAGAGGCAACGCATAATAAGGGAAAACCATGATGGTTTATTAGGAGGTTATACCGGACAGAAAGCAACCTATGCAAAACTCAGAGTAAAATACTTTGGAAAGGCATGCAAAGAGATGTCGAAGAATATATCAGAAACTGTGAACACTATCAAGCGAAAAAAGTAATTAGAAATCCTATGAAAATAGTAATTTCGGCAGAACAAGCTCTCGAGAAAATATCAATGAATTTGATCGGCCCTCTTAAGCAAACAAAAGATGGATATAAATTTGGTTTGACAATGCAAGATGGCTTATCCAAATTCATAAAATGTATACCATTAAAATGCAAAGTTATGGAAACAGTAGTAGGGGCAATTGTAAATGAATGGATTTTGAACTGTGGATTGCCAAAAAATAATTTTGACTGACAACGGTATGGAATTTTGTAATGCGTTATTCGAGGAATTTTGTAAGATATTTGTAATGCGACATATAATAAAGAGCATACCTCAGCATACCTCATCCTCAGGCAAACGGTTTAGTTGAGAAGGCACTTTGACGTTTCTTAGAATATTTAAAGGCAACAGGGAAAGAACCAAATAGTATGATAGATTGGCGACGAGTTAAAAGCAAAACTCTTTAATATCTCAATAACAGCTAAGAACAAAACTTTACTGCAAGGCAGAAAGCAAAAGTACGATATGATAAAAAGGTAGGAAAGAATATAAAATAGGACAGCAAGTTTTAGTTAAGAATCTGGTAAAAAGAAAGTTAGAAAGAAAATTTAAAGGCCCACATAGAATAGGAGAGGTGCATGACGACTATGTAATAATTAAGTTAGGAAATAAAACACAAAAACATAGTAAATTAAATATTTGGCCTTATTTTACAGATTCTCAACCTTCTACGAGTCATTCGGAGGAGATGTAGAGATCAGAGCCCTCATAAGACCAAAGGATATGGTAGAGAAATAGGTAGACCCTAGCAAAATCAATATAGGAGACACAGATACCCATTTGGATAATATAAAAAATAAAGTAAATGCTATAAATAATGCTTGTTTAACTAATCTGAATAATGTGAAGAATATCAAGAAAGAACAACTAATAAATTAAATTAAATTAGACCATAAGATACAAGTGATAACAAACATAATAGGTAGAAGAAGTAGGAGTCGTAATTGGTAAGGGTTTTAAGACGCTATTCGGTGCTATGGATATGGATAGTGATGATGCTGATTATTAATAATGAGAATAGGATAAAGGATGGAATGGGAGAAAATATAAAACGAATGCCTAGATTAAGTAAGGAAGTAATAGATGTGGCATTATTGCAGAATGCTACAGGAAATAAATTTGATGATATTATATCATCTATAAACACAATTAAAGACAAAGAGAAAGAAATTAAAGGAAAACATTTGATAAATAACTACTTTTATGAAATAAAAGTAAGAGTTCATTTTAAAATCACTCAGTTGGAGTTGGAAACCGAAAAAAAAATACACCCGAGAATTATAGAACCAAATGATTTACTTAAAGAATTTGAACAGATTAAATCAGAAAATTCTCTTATTTTTGAACCATCTATTGAAAATTATGCTAATGTAATTAAGGAAATAAATGTAAGAGCTTTTTCAAAGAATAAATATGTAATAGTATTATTACAAATACTCTTAGTAAAACATGAAGAATATGACATCTATGAAATAATTGTAAAATCATCGAAAATGGTCTTGTTATAATCAAAGTAGCTTATAAATTTCTAATGATAAGTGAAGACAAAGAATTTTATACACTTAAGAATAATTTAGATGACTGTAACGAAATAAGTAGATTTTACATTATGTAAAACTCAAATTTTAGATTATAATAATGTGTGTTTATGAGAAATAAAGCGCATAAATGTATTCTTAAAACAGTACATACTAAAATAGGAGTGTTCTATAAAATCAAAGAAAATATTTTTATATTTATTGTAAGAGACGAAAAGAAATTCACTTTTACTTGTATTTTTACTAAAAATAAAAAAAATTAAGAAATTTGGGAATATTAGTTCTAAGTAAAAATTATAAATTTGAAACAATAGAGATAATAATAAAAACAGATAAAGAGTTAGAAGCTATAACATTGAAAGATTCTTCTTTTTGTAAACAGTTGTGCTGCAAGGCATAACAATAACATACCTGAATTACAAAACAAATTCTTCTAACTCACAAAGTGGATCTTATTTGACCTAACAAACTATTAGTTCGATTATCAAATTGTCGGTGAATCGCGAATTCTTCGTTGACAAATAAATGTTAAGCACTCAATCACTGTTTTCTTTATTAGTTCGATCATTAATATCTTAAGTCAATCACATAAACGGAAACAGTCACAAAATTTATTAACAAAAATTGCATTCTTCCAACAAATGAACCACAGAAAAACTAATTTGAAAGCCTAAACGTTGAACGAAATATCTGTCCACTATATCCCTTTTTATCAATTGACAAAGAAAATACAAATATTTTTATCGATTAATCAATTTCATCGTTTATCAAGAATTTATCTTACATGTGTAATAGGGGTGATAGTTAGCATCATAAAGAATCATCCGTTATCCCCCAAAAATCCATTAAAACCCTTCTTACTGCTGATTAAAAACATAAAAACACTCACCTCCATGTACATTATGGCGCATCCAATCAATGTTATTAAAAGGAATATTGGACTTGCAACTTTAAAAACTTTCACTTTCCTATGATGAAACAGATATCCAGCTAGAATGAATGTGGACACAGCACACCCAACCGACACAACCAAAAGAGATATCCTGTAATTCAAGCACAAACAAAAAACAATAAATACAAATTCTATGCATTTCAAAGATAAGTATTATTCTGTAGTAATTACCTAAATGGCCAATTATAGGTGGCCAAACATGGCTCCGGTCCAAGGCAAAAGCCACAACCGGGTGCACATTTATAGCATACGAAAACATCGGTATAATAATTGCTCATGTTGTCTCGTTGCTCCTGCCAGGCGATCTCCATGACGGTGCCATTGAAGCCGTCAGGATG
This sequence comes from Portevinia maculata, assembly GCA_949715645.1. Lineage (NCBI taxonomy): Eukaryota > Metazoa > Arthropoda > Insecta > Diptera > Syrphidae > Portevinia > Portevinia maculata. Next base: position 78,293,400 of record OX454525.1, read on the forward strand.
ACGTACGGAATAGTAGCCACGTCTGCACAGACACTGATAGGAGCCACGTGTCCATCCGTTTGGCGTGGCAATAATTTTATTGGTTATTGTCGGCGATTCTATGGGTATGCGGTATTCGCACTATATGGTCCGAGAGTTATCATTTCATGAATGGCAAAAATGTGTTTGATCTACCTACCTCCATGGTATCTCGGTGGCATTTGTGTGATCCGTGAAATGCTTGAATGTCGTTTATGGATTCAGTCATTTGTGTGTCGACTAAATGCAATCTGCGTGACTGGAGCTGCTGGTAATTGAAACGATATATTGGCGCCTCGCATTGATTTACTCGCAAACTAGTCACATCGATATCGATGCTAATGAATCCTCTTAGGCCGTGACGACCAACTGGTGGTATGGCTATGCTGTAGGACAGAATCCATTTGCCTACATTGCACGACAAATAAGGAAATGTCCACCAACCTTTGAAGTAGATATTTGGTGGGCTAAGTGCGAATTTTGGCGAACGTAACCGGGGCGAGGAAGTTTCGTCTTCGAACCTGTAATTGAAATGCAACAAAAATGAATGTCATATTTTTTAGTTTTCAAAAAGGAGCCCAAAATGCAATTTTAATTAAGGAAATATCAACAAAAGTCAAATTCAAAATAATAATTATTATTTCTCCGGCTGCCTTAGGTGGCATATTTATCACGTCGCGTCGCGTCGTAGGTGAACACTTGAGTGTCATTAAGTTATTATTAGAAAAGTCAATAATTATCCTGACAGTTTCTCCTTTCTATTTTAATATTTCAAAGAATACTTAATGCGTGCACTGGCTCAGGGGTTAGTGAGTTTTAATAATAGTCGACTGGTCGGTTAGAATTATCCCACTCACAACTAATTGTCCCATTTCTTATGAAAGTCTGACAAACATCCAAGAATTATAAATTATCTGCGTTTTAGGTGCATGCCAAAAATATAGCTTCGCACATACAAATGGTTGAAAAAAGCTAGGTTTTCTGCCCCATAGGGCGTTAAGCCTAATATCTTTTTTGTTTACTAAATAAAATCGACTTAATAAATAGTAATTTAGAAAAAAATATTTACCTCTCATTATATTCAGTTATTTAGTAATTGCCTGGTAATAATTTATTAATATGAGTTATTTTCTTTTGGAGATAAACCCCTTTTTTAATTTAGGTACTTAGTAGGTACGTAGTCTACTCTTGTCGAGAAAATATTTGCTGTTGTATGGAATACGTATTGACATAAGTATATGTCGCTTGCTCTACAAATTACGAAATGAATTGAATAAGTGTGAATTATTAATATCTAATCATTCTTAGCTATAGGTGTATGCCATGAGGGGTCAGACAAGAGTTAAATTATTCTCACCTGGTCAGATTCCTCACTAACTCCAGCAGGCTCTGTGAACTGTGTGTTCGGAGTTTGTCAATATTCACCAAATGAAACATATATGTACATATATATTCCTGATAGCTTTTCAAGCTTAATCGACCCCAAAGATAGGACATTGGGATCAATATGTTGCGTTTTCTAGCGTTTTGGATATGCTGGAAAATATAAAACAAATGTTTTTCCCTATTCCGAAACAGGCGCGAGTTATGAGCGGAAAACGTACCCTTTTATCTTAATAAAGTCAATTGTAAAGTGATTTTATATGTTAATAAATAATACAAATATAAAACTAAACCAATTTATACCTACTGAACTAATAAACTAAATCTAAGTTTTAAATGTTGCTTACAAACATGTATTAACTATTTTAAACGTAAACCAAGAGCTTAATTATGTACTTACACTAAACATCGATCAACAAATTATCAGATGTATTTAAACATAAAGAAACAAAATACAATATGCATATTACACTTACTTAAACTTATACATCTGCAAACAGAAATACATAGCAAACCAATAACTTAGTTATTCCTGGTTTTTAATAATCTTTTGCACAAGCAAATCAAATATATACTTAGTTCAGCTGAGAATCTCTTATTCCACAGCAAATTATTAAGATAAATAAATACAAATACAGGAACAAAGTATAGTTTATCCTAACAGAAGTAGGCTCTTTTCACATTATCCGGTTTCGCCCGGACGGCAAAAAACCGGACGGCGAATTATTTTTAGAAGCGTTAGAAAAAGCATAGCTACTTTCACACTACACGGCGACGGATTTTCGCCGTCCGGCTGCCGTTCATCAGCCGTTCACTGCGACTAAAATTACGGCGACCGGACGGCGACCGAAAGCTCAGTGATATACGTTTTCAAATTGATACTTTCACATTGCACGATTTAAAACCGTCCGATCAGTAGTCGTCGCCTTTTGGTTTTGCAATTTGTTCATTGTTTTTCATTATAAAGCAAATACAAAATTCAAGATATAGACGCAGATGTGTTGATTACACTAGTTCAAGAAAGACCTGTGCTTTGGGACAAATTTCTGGACACATTCAAGGACAGAAATGCTATGAAAGATGCCTGGCATGAGGTTTGCATAGCACTTCACCTTAAAAGGACAATATTCAATCACAAACTGAGCTTGCGACGGAAAAAAGCCGTGCATAAACCGTGTAGTGTGAAAGTTTTCTAAATTCGGATTTTTGCCGTCCGGATTTTTGCCGTCCGGGCAAAACCGGATAATGTGAAAAGAGCCGTACTGTATTAATATAAAAATTAATAAGTTACTCTATTCTCTTCCAAAAATATGTAAATATGTAAGCAAGTGCTGCTTTTAAGCATTATTTTTCAGACAGTTCTTCTTTGTTGGTCAAATCGTAACGGAGTCTTCAGCTTAAGATTAAAAAAAAATTTACAATAAATAAAACTGAAAGCGTTGTTTTTCTACCTTTCAAACTACGGGATCCATAACTCGTGACTAAACAATGCTGAAACCATTGCTGCCACTAAGGCAAACAAATCCCGCAGCAAAACGAAATTCGCGTAGCGAAACTAAGTCCATAACATGCAGTTTTTCATCAACAAACGAAAAAACGCTTTATTCTTTATAACAAATAAACAACTTTGGAAAGACTAGTATAGTTTGAATACAAACAAACACTTTTTATATCACATTAATAAGTTTAGGAACAACTATGTACCAAAAACATAAAAACCAGACTTAATATCACATAAAATTTCAGGAAAGTCTTTTTAGTTTGATTTTTTTTGTTTTTTTACTTTTTTGGAAATTTGGAAAGTACTAGCGCTGGTTAAAACCCATCGTCAAGAATTTGAATGCCTCCTAAAAAGATGTTTATGGGGCAGGCACGCCCACTTAATTTTAAGTATATTATGCATCCCAACAGCCAAAAGTAATCACTCTTATTCTACGTGGCGTTTATATTAAACGACAAATGGCGTTTTTTGAAATCGGCATTACATGTAGCGTGTTTTTAGGCATTTTACGTCGTTAAATGACACGTGGAGTTTAAGTAGTGTGGAACACAAGTTCTACAAACGTCAAAACAGTTTTTCACATTCAGACTGTCGTTTTAGTTGCACAAAACTACTCATAAAACGCCGATTATTGGCGATTACAAATTCTTAAACAACTAGAAAATAACTTTAAAAAAAAATGTGAGTTTTGGTAATTGTTTATATTAATGCAGTGATTTCATAATTCTCTTATGATTAAGGATGAAAATAACAAACCCCGATCAGATGAAACGTTTGGTTTGGTGGAAATTATGGAAGGTTGGCAACAAATTTTAATAGAGTTCCTGGTAAAAACAAAGGATCGCATTTTGACCTGATTCTTTTTTATATTTTTCAGCCCTCTTTTTGCAGACTCATCTTCTTCGTCGCTTTGTATATAATATATTAGCTGCATCTGCCCGGCTTCGCCCGTGACCGAGAATTCTATTGGCCAATATGTTCGAATAGACTTCCTTATTATTGTCTATAGCGGGTATCCGGCGTATGTTGCTGCGCCTAAAAAAAGAAGACCGATTTTGACCAAACTTCACAGAAACACTCTCAGGCCAATACCGAAGATTGCCTGATTTGAGCTCAATCGGTGAAAGGGACTGCACATTTTCTCCGCATGGCTTAGGCCGCTCACACAACTTCGTTGTTCCGCTTAGAGTAGGTGCTTGTTGTCTGGCAGGCGCCTATGTCAGCTTACTTGTGCGAATCAAACAATAAAGCGAAAGTAAAAAACTTCGATAGAATCACTTTTCATTCACTTTCAACAACAAAGCAACTTTTCGATATCCGATTCACAAAAAAAATGCAAAAAAATTCAATAAGAGTTATTTGAATAAAACATTAAACACACGATATCTAAAGAAAGAAAGTGCGCACAAACACCACAATAGGCTTGAAACGTTCGTGTGGTCTCCCTCTTTCATATGCGCGTTCGGATAACAAAATAGGTGACGTCTGTACGATGGTTTTTTATATTTTTTTTTTTTTTTTTTTTTTTTTTTTATAGAGTTTCTAATATTACTCCCAAGCCATAGTAATATTATCGTTACTCTCAGCAAGCTGAGAGTTACCTATCCTGGTTAAAAGCACGAGACTTGGAACCAGAACTAGGCTCGGACAAATAATAGGGGTAGGTGGAAAATCGTACATGCGACTCTTTCTCACTTAAGATAAGAAAACAAAAACCACCTCCCTTCGAAACCTGCATACTACAACTAGGTTATTCCTATCTAGTAGTTTTATTTAAACTGTAAATTACGCGTTTGGCAGGCAGCTTCCCAGTGGAGGCACCTGCTAATACCGCCATAAGCACGCGGTTACATCTTATTGCGCTAATTCAAATGGTTTTATCCTTTGTAATCGGCGCACTAGGTTAGTATCGTCTCGAATTTGTAGCATGGTGATATTGCAATGACCGTGAAGGCGTGTCTGTTGTTTGCAGGCAAAATGTTTTATTTCATCTTCGACGGTAGCCATAGTTAGGTCTCTGTGGATATCAGTGTTTCTGATAAACCATGGTGCATTTACTATTTTTCTTAGCACTTTGTTTTGAAAAGTTTGTAAAATTTTGATATTACTGGATTTGGTACAACCCCAAAGTTGTATACCGTATGTCCAAACCGGTTTTAGTACTTGCTTGTATAAAAGCAGCTTGTTCTGCATGCTGAGTTGGGAAAATCTACCAAGCAGCCAGTGCATTTGTTTACATCGAATGGCGAGCTCTTCGCGTTTCTTCTTGATGTGCGGTTTCCATTTTAATTTCGCATCGAGTGTCATACCCAAATATTTTGCCTCGTTTGCGTATGGAATTCGTACCGAATCAATGAAAATGGGTAAGTTGTCTACCTTTTTATAAGTAAAATTCACGTACGTTGATTTTGCCTCGTTGAGAGCAATACGCCAAGTCTTTGTCCAATCACAAATTTTGTCAATAGAACGTTGGAGTTTATTAGTTGCTGATTCAACGGTATTACTGACCGCTAATATAGCTGTATCGTCTGCAAATGTGGCTACTGTTGTGCCTTCTTCTTGAGGAATATCACTAGTGTATATTAGAAATAGGATCGGTCCAAGAACGCTTCCTTGGGGAACTCCTGCCGCGATTTCTTTAAATTCAGAGTAATCATTTCCGTGTTTTACACGAAAGAGTCTGTCTGATAAGTAACAACTAAGGATATCAGATAACTGTTTCGGAAAAGCTTGTCTTAGCTTATGTTTCAACCCTGTATGCCATACTTTATCAAAGGCCTGAGAGACGTCGAGAAAAACACTAGAACATATTTTTTTCTCCTCTAGGGCTTTTTCAATTACATTGGTTATTCTGTAAACCTGGTCGATTGTAGAGTGCTTAATCCTGAATCCGAATTGGTGGTCAGGTATTAATCGACGTTCTTCGATAATCGGATGTAGGCGCTTTAACAAAAGTTTTTCGAATACCTTCGACATTATCGGTAAGAGAGATATTGGCCTATATGATTTTTTGTCATTCAGTGGTTTACCGGGCTTTGGAACCATTATAACTTCAGCTACCTTCCATTGTCGTGGAACGTACAATAACCTGAACGATGCATTTATAAGATATGCAAACTTTATTAAAGCTTTCTTAGGTAACTCTTTAAGGACCTGTCCTGTGATTAAGTCATATCCAGGAGCTTTGTTTAATTTTAGTTTCTCTATTTCGAAGCGTAGTTCGGCTAGCGATACACTTTTTATTCTATAATTGTCAGGTGCCACGGTTAGGACAGGAAATTCGAGCAACGCTTGACCATCAAATGGTTTAAATGTTTCTTCCAAATGTTCTGCAAATATTTCGGCTTTTTCCTTGTCACTCTTCGCCCATTCTCCATTGATTTTCCTGATGGGTGGCGCTTGCGTTTTTGGTTTTTTAATGCCTTTCATGGCTTTCCAGAGCGAGTAATTTGTACTTTTATCCGCAGTTAGGCTTCCAAGATATGTAGAAATTTGACGATTTTTAAAGTCTCGAATTTCTCTCTTAAGTTTACTACAAAGGTAGTTAAGAGTGGTTTTATCCTGTGGAGCGCGAGATTGTTGCCATCTTTTGCGCGCTCCCCTTTTCTTCTTTAACAATTGCGTGATTTCCAAGGGATATGTTATTTCGCAATTTGTGGTTATTTTCCGTTTATGGGGAGTATTTTTCCAGGCTGAGCATTGTATGACGTTAATAAATTGATCGACTTCGTCTTCAAGTTCGTGGGGTGTTCGAAGAGACACTTTGAGATCGATTTTACTTTCACAGTATTTTTTAAAGGATTCCCAGTTTGTTTTCATGTTAGTTAGTCTGGGCGGACCTTCTTTTTTTCGTAGACAGCCGTTAATTGTCAAAATGACCGGTGAATGATCAGAAGAAAGATCGAAGCATTCCTCAACTACAATAGAGTTTCCCGACAAACCTTTCGTGATGAAGAAATCGATGAGGTCTGGTGTTTTTGCCGTATCCGAGGGCCAGTATGTCGGTTTACCTGAGGAATGAAAGTCTACCCCCAATTCCATACCGGCTTCGTAAAGAACTCTACCTTTTACTGAAATGCATCTCGATCCCCAGAAGGTATGTTTTGCGTTAAAGTCACCTCCGATGACGAAATTTCGTCCAAGTGAGTCAAAGATACTTATAAAATCGCTTCTTTCCATCGTTGCACGTGGGGGGCAATAGATAGCTGCAAAATCATATTTTATGTGTTTAATTTTTACGCTCACCGTGCATAATTGCAGTTTGTCAAGCTCGATTGTTCCACTGACTGAGTGTTCAATGGTATTTTTGATCAACAAGGATGCCCCGCCTCTCGCCCTTTCCGAAGGGTGATATGCGTGATAGGCAATGTATCCTCGAATGTTTGTGCTGGTTTCTTTCGTCAGATGAGTTTCCGAAATCAAACAAATATCAATTTCATATTTATGAATGAATATCTCGAGCTCGTCCATCTTATGCAGAAGGCCGTTCGCATTCCATGTCACTAATTTAACTAAATCCGTCATATTTATATTATTGCACGTGTACTTCGAAATTGATTTTCGAGCTTGTCGAGTTTTTCAAACATACGTTTATTAATTTGGCTCTGTTCTTCTAGCCTGGCAAGAATTGCAGAGAAAACTTGGGAGACTGGATCAGATGTTTTATTTGTTTGTTCGCGTCCTTGCAACGCAGCTTCAGCGTATGTTTGTGGAACAGCTTTCTGTGACTTTTTTCTAAACAATTTTCCTTCTCTTGGGTGTTGTGTTTTGACCATTTCTTTAGCCTTTTTTCGTCCTTCATTGGTTTTATTGTTGCCCCTTTCAGGTTTGTTATTGGTTTTATTTGCGATTGGTAGCGTAGTTTTCTTTATTTTGTCGCGCCTATTTTGAAGTTCCTTAGCCACTTCGCATCCGCGATAATTTGCCGGATGTTTTCCATTGCAATTTATGCATGTTGGTAGGTCTTGTCTACTTAGAGCGCATTCCTTCGATAAATGTTTACCGGCACATTTTACGCAACGCGGCTCTTTTTGGCAATACGTGTGCGTGTGATTGTAGCCTTGGCAACGCTTAGACTGAGGAATCTGACGAGTCCTTTGGCGCATCGGTTCAATTTTAACCACTATGTTTAGGATAGTTTTAATGTTGTATATTTTTTCCATGTTTTCAGACTTTTCGAAACTAAGCATGAATAGCGGAAGTCCGCGTTTGACAACAATTTCCTCGTCTTGTTCCGTTTTTTGCTTTTCTTTTTTAAGTATATTAACCGCGTCGATAATTTTGAAACCTTTAGTTTTAAGATCTTGCAAAACATCTTCTTTGCGGCACGAAGAGTGGAGCCCTCTGGCTACAACTCAGTGTGGCCTTTCAGACTTGTTTTCATAAGTGTACCATTGTACCTTCTCAGTATTCAGTTTTTGAGAAACTGCGCGATAGCTCTCAGGATCGCTTACATTTATTTTCCACACATTATTATTCAGAGATGTTACTTTGAATGTGGACTTTGCTATTTCCTTAAGAAGGCTACTTAGCTTGCTGTAGTCTGAAACTCCGACAACGTTAATTGGAGGTGGAAGGTATACCTTATTTTGAGGTTTTTGCCTTAGCGTTTCTATTTCGTTGGCATTTGCCTTTTTGGGTTGTCTATCTTTTAGCACAACGACTTCTGGTGAGGAGCCGGCTTTCCGTTTTTTGTTCGGTCTCCTCTTAGTGATCCAATCCGTTTCGCGCCCTAGCTCTTCTTCGTCTGTATGATAATCGCGGCTAGCTGAGCGGTATGATTTGGCTTCTGGCTGTTTTTTAGGTTGAGATTCAACAAGTGCTTTGTTCTCAGCTTTCAGCTGATCTAGCTCTTTTTTTAGCTCTTGGTAAAGCTGTTCAATTTGGTTAAGCTTAGTGCGGAGTTCCTTGTTTTCGTCCTCGAAGCTTTTGCATTTCGTTGAGTCCCTCGAAAGGCGTCCAAAATCTTTTGGCGTCGTAGGACTTCGATTAGTTTTTGCTTCTGGCACAGATCCCGTTGGTGGTGATCTAGTTACCCTTTTACTATTTTTAAAAGGGTCGGATGATTGCAATAAATGGCTCTCCCCAGAATCCGTAGAGCCTGCCTCCGAAGAGTGTGGATTTTCCAGTAGAACTGGGTTGCCACCTGGGGTATTATATCTTTTTGTTTTAATCATTGCATTTTTTGTATACTCTATGCACTCGGTATACTGAGGGTGGATTTTGGTCGCCTCTTACGACCGGCATGCCTACCTCGGGTAGATTCTGATCCCTATCCCGAAGGGTGGATTTTAGTCGCCTCTTACGACCGGTATGCCTACCTCGGGTAAATTCTGACCCCTATCCCGAAGGGGGTTTTTTATATGCGCGGTCTCTTTATCTGCATCGGAATTTACACGCATACGCACATATGCATGTGTATTCACTCAAATGCCCATAATTCACACACCAATGCAGATAAAGACATCTTAGATACATAACATCCTTCGTACAGACGTCACCTTTCATGGGAAAAAAATATTCATTGGAATCGGTTAACGTGGTTGGCCAAACACCGGCAACAGACACAAATATGGATTGATTTTTATATATATAGATTACACAATTCGAAATACTTTTGATTTTTTTTCATTTGAAATTTAAAACACAAAACGTAGGTACCTACCTACCTGCCAACTATCACCTGTTGGTGTGGGACTCATGTGGACTATAAAGTAAATGAGAGTGGAGGTGTTCAAGGATTAGAATACCGATACTAAAACGACACTAAAGTGACTGAATATAAACGCCACGTAGAATAAGGGTGAATATTTTGTACTTATTTTTTTTTCGGTGTCGAAATGTATATGTAACATAATAGAAAAGAGCTTTTTTTACAAATGTCTATTTTTGGAATCCCTTCTTAAAATCGAAGTGCAGTAACTTACTTACTTAACGGTTTCCCGACCCGTGGAGAGTCTCTGCCTGAGACACTGCAGTCTTCTATCCTCTGCGATCCCGGGCACGCTGCTTCCACTTGTCAAGACCAAGTGCTTTAGCATCTGCGATCTCGTAGTCTTAGGAATACCGAACCTACGTTTTAGATTCGGTATTCCTTGTCGTCTCGGACCTGGGGCCGTAGAAGATCCTCTTCGCTGGAGCAATATTGTCAATTTGCTCGAATCCTGCTTATCGACCAGCACTCGGCGCCGTAAAGCAGAACTGGGACTATCAGTGATTTGTAGAGCTTACACTTGGTCTTACACTTAGCTTACACTTGGTCTTCCCATTTTTTTCGCCAAACCGAAGTAGCAATATTTTCCCAGGGTAAGTCTTCGTCAGATTTACACTAAGGTCTAATTTATGGAGCTGATGTTTACTCCGAGGTAGGTGAACTACCTAGTCGGTGGGCAGATGTTTGCTGTTACGCCGGGGACAAGTAACATCATGAGTTTTTTTCCACTGCCCCACCCCTTGCAAATGTCTGATAAACATCCAAGAGTATATATTTTCATGAGAAGCTTCTCAAACCAACGACCATACCACGTCGAGTTAATCGGTTCTCGTCAGATCACCGTAATTAAACGACGTTGGGCGCGGTAAGTACGTAGATGGGGGACCATTCGAGAACAGCCGCGTGTCGTTGGCCAGTCCCATCTACAGAGTTGAGGTAGATAATACATACGTGGTATCACAATGGAGCTAAATTGGTCTAAGTGTGTCGGCTTCTGCCGACAGCCATATAAACCTAACCTAACCTTCTCAAATTTGCCGTTCGGATTCGGCTTAAAATTGATATGTCCCTTCCACTTCACACGTGAAAGTGGTTGGAGAAGCTAGATTTTAAGCCCTGTATGGACCGTTAATGCTTACGACTCTGTTTATAACGCCGGCCATACTGAAACTCAAATTTACCGTTAAAGCTTAGTGTTCAAGATCTTACTCGAAAAGCAGCAATTATGTTTCATTCCAGGAATTAAACTTAAGGCCCCAGAAGGGATAAATATCAAACGTAAACAACCAATAAAAAAAACTTAAATTCTTGAAAATTTTCACTATGTTATTGTTATAATATTTTGACAATTCCTTCCGTTAACTTGCTCATTACTTATTTTTTCTAGTCGTAACAAAAACATCTCTCTTAGAATCCCAACTCAAAAACTAATGTATGCAAAATGGAAACATCCACTTACAACCGCGATACAAAATAAATGTTCTTTTGTCATCTGAATTTGTTTCATTATAATGTATAAGGATTTTTTTTTACTAAAAATGGTTCCAAATGAAAACAAGGATGTCATCTGCTTGGAACGTTTAGTTGTAGACACTGATTTAATTTCCTTTCAGCGGTAGGCAAAAATGGTGACAGAACTAGAAAGTTTTAACATTATTTTGTGTGTCCTTGAGTCAGGCGGCTTTCATCCTATCAACGAACGTGCACATATAAGCTGCGGAAATAACTTTTTTTTTATCGATTCATATATGTACCATCATCATAACGAGTAAATAGACTGCGAAACTCACATGTATGATGAAATGATGGCAGGTTCTTCAAGGCGATGGAAAATGGTTGAAAAAGCACCAAGTCGGGGCTGGTGCTGAACTTCTACGTGATACGTTTTTAAAATGTAAATGAGCTGAAATGCTTCAATTTGGTCTTGAACTGTAAGGACATCTTATGGAGAGCTTTTTATTCTATTTAAGTTATTAATTATTTTGTACATACTTAAAACATAATGCGAGTGAAATTAATATTACAAGAAGTGAATAGGGTTTGATATTGTGTACCACTAAATATAAAAGAATCCGTCGCCGAATGACCGGCTCTCTTAAATCACGACAGTAACACATTTGAACTTTGAAAATAAAATATGTCGCAATTTTGAAAAAAACTCAAAGGAAATCACACCAAAAAAAATATATGCTTGTGTACTCATGCACGCGCGTTAGAAGTTATACTTCTTTGTCGTGATCGTTGTTAAAATCGTATACCAAGTAGGAAGATGGGAAATGTAATTAAAAAATTAACTTTACCTTTCCAAATTAAACGAGTTCCTTCATGAATTACACCCTAAAATGCAGGAAAAGTTTGACAACATAGATACAGCAGTGATTGAAAATTTAAATATATATTGGTAGGAATCGGAGGAAATTAATTATTAATTATTAACACCAAAGTAAACTTGGGAAGAAACCTTAGAAACTTAGACTTATATATTCACGGCATATGAGTGCAACATGGTAGTAAGATTACGGCTTATGATCAATAGGCTGCCCATAGTTTTAAGAAAATATTATGTTTATGCTAACACAATAGTATAATCCCGGCATATGATTCATACTATCAACGAAATAAAAAGCATTTAAACATACCTACAAAAACCAAATTGAAATTGAATCCATATGTATCCATATGTATGTATGTATAAAAATACCTTTAAATACATTTACGGTATATGAATGTAAACACGAAAGCATGATCACGGCATATGGTCACGCGGCTATACACACTTATTTTTACACACACACACACACAAGTAATCACGACCTACTAGACCGCAGACTAGGATCCTCTAGAACGATCATTAACCATGAAAACCTTATCCACATCATTAACCTTGAAGATTGCGATACTAACATCCAACAAATTAGCAACACACTCGATCTTTTTGATAAACTAGCAACACGGACTAACTCGGTTCATGTAACGAAGCTTAAATTCAAAGAAACTAACGACACTATATCCTATTAAACCAAACAAACTATGCCTGATTACTGGACTAGGATCGGCTATCAGATTTATCGGACTTACAAGACGCACAAATTATTAATAGTCAAAGAGAACGCACAAACTCAAACCTAAAAAAATTCAACAACACTGATCTAAGCCAACACACAATAAACTTCCAAATCATAAAGAGGTTCAAAAACATAACATCATTAATAGAGAACAGACCAAAATAGAAACATTTTAAGAAAAACCATATAGTTAATAGAGAGTCAAAAGAGAGGAACACAAATAATAGAAATAGAATATCTGAATTATGTAAACTATAACATTGATAGTGGTGGAGGCAGTGATCCTTAGCAGGCCGAACATAATACCTAGAGTTCTACTTAATGCAGATGATGCAGACTACTAAACATAGAAAATAAGTTAACTAAACAAGAAATAAAAATCAACTCAATAGAACATATTTATGCATTTTTGGGATTACAAACGTACTACAATGGCTCCAATATAATATTTAATGTAAAAAACCTATCAACTCAAAAGTAATTTCTTTACCATGTAATCGCTCTTCCATAACTAAAGGAATACATTTTCAAGTAACTTAAAGTAACTTCAAGCATTTTCAGGTAACTTCCAGTAACTTCAAGGATGTCCAAGTAACTTCAAGTATGTTCTGTTCAAGCATTATCAAGTAACTCTAAGTTTTCAAGCATATTCAAGTAACTTCAAGCATTTTCAAGTAACTTAAAGTAACTTCAAGCATTTTCAGGTAACTTCAAGTAACTTCAAGCATTTTCAAGTAACTTCAAGTATTTTTAAGCATTTTCAAGTAACTTCAAGCATTTTTAAGCAACTTCAAGCATGTCCAAGTAACTTCAAGTATGTTCAAGCATTATCGAGTAACTTCAAGTTTTCAAGCATTTTCAAGTAACTTCAAGCATTTTCAAGTAACTCAAAGTAACTTCAAGCATTTTCATTTAACTTCAAGTAACTTCAAGCATGTCCAAGTAATTTCAAGTATGTTCAAGCGTTATCAAGTAACTTCAAGTTTTGAAGTATTTTCAAGTAACTTCAAGCATTTTCAAGTAACTTAAAGTACGCATTTTCATTTTCAGGTAACTTCAAGTAACTTCAAGTATTTTCAAGCATTTTCAAGTAACTTCAAGCATTTTCAAGTAACTTCAAGCATGTCCAAGTAACTTCAAGTATGTTCAAGCATTATCAAATGCATTACATGCACAGCAATGTTGTTGTTGGTAACTTCAAGTAACTTCAAGTATTTTCAAGTAACTTCAAGCATTTTGAAGTAACTTCTTGATATAAATTTTTTCCGTTCCGATTGGCAGATTATTGCCTCACACAGCAATGTTGTTGTTGTTCTAATTTCATCCAATTCGCTTCATTTTACCTGCTGTAATTCATAATGTGTGTTATATATGTGGATAATTTTTGTATTGTGCACTTCTATGTATTGCCCCCTACCCAAATATATATAGTGTTGGCATATCTATGTAACGTATAATAGCAAAAAGGGGGGAAACACGTTATAGGCAACTCCGTATTAATATATAGATGACAATAATTTAGAACACTTTACTGCACCTTGCCCCAAGATGGAATAAATTTATTACTGCACAAAACAGGATACGAAAAAGACGTCAAAAACTCTCAATGCATGGGAAAATTGATGACCAACGAAGCTTTTATTAATAAGCCACATGTACAAATTCATTCTACTTGCAATACAAAGACTTTAACTACAAAGGGAACAGCACTTTTCTACTTTGAGAACTGCGATGTAGAGATAAGCGGAATCACCAACCAAAAAAGACTGAAATTTATTGGGATGACATACAATGTTCCACCACCGCCGAGTAGCAGCATCAAAGTCAAGTCAACAAAAGAAGTCCTCAGCCTCGAAAAACTTCGATAATACAGTTTCTTTACCGAGACAAAGCTATCCTACCTAAACATGAAAACTGAAATCCTCCATTGTATAACAATATCGTCCGTAGCCGTATTTATCGTCCTTATACCATCACCATTATCATCATGATCATCATAATCTCAAAGAGAAGGACCCAAGTCAATCAGCCTCCGACCCTAGAATCCTTCGCTCCAGCCTCACATATCCGTTATTTGGGATTTTTCATAATTATACTACTCACGCACTAAGATTCCAAGGGTTTAAAAGGACTTTACATGCCACGCAGATAGTAAAGTATATGTATATGCTTCCTTATTATGACAGTAGGTGGAAATTAGATTGGTTGCAAGCTGTAAGTTACAGGCGCGATGTTACTAATCTCATATTTATTCTTGAACTTCAAATTATAGTACTCTTTCACCAGAATTGGTTTATCTAGAAAATATATATGTTCCCCAAAGGTCTCTACGGGTTAGAACTTATTTTCTATATAGAACGGCATAGAACCAATTATGGTAATGAGCACGTTTAATTAACTTTGAAATGAAATTAATTTTTGCTTATCTCGGACGGAACTCAAAAAGTGTACTTATCTGAATTCTTATATTGAGAGCATACACTCAGAGAACGTAGGTATAGCGTTCTGTCTGTGATGAAAAAAAAACTCTTCTAAATAAAATGAACAAAGTTCGTGCGACCAAGTCGTACACATTATTTTTAAGCGAACTTCTGTTTTGTCAGTAAAATTTCTTGAAAAAAATAGTCATTTTGAGGAGTTCTACTAACCAAGTTGTATCTAATGTTTAAAAGTACGAGGGCGGGTCAATAAGTCCGTGACTTTTGGAATAAAACACAGATTTTTTGATAAAAACAATTTTTTATTTTTCAACGTAGTCTCCCTTGAGCTCTATAAACTTTGTCCAACGCTTCTCCAATTTTTTTATCCCTTCCAAAAAAAATGATTTGTCGAGGTCCTCAAAATAGGCCTTTATTTGCGAGATGACTTCATCATTGGAGTCAAATCTTTTTCCACCAAGCCATTTCTTCAGGTTTGGGAACAAGAAGTAGTCGCTCGGAGCCAAATCTGGAGAATAGGGTGGATGAGGGAGCAATTCATAGCCCAATTCATGGTTTTTTGCCATGGCAACTGCACATGTGTGCACCCTTGCATTGTCTTGGTGGAAAATAACTTTTTTCTTGGCCAAATGAAGTCGGTTTTTTTTCAAATCGTCATTGAATCGGTCCAATAAGTTGGCATAATATTCCCCATTGATTGTTCTTCCCTTTTGAAGGTAGTCAATGTGGATTATCCCGCGTGCATCCCAAAAAACAGTTGCCATAACTTTATTGGCTGACAAACCCACCTTGGCCTTCTTTGGCACCGATTCACCCTTAGAAACCCACTGTTTTGACTGTTGTTTGGTCTCTGGTGTGTTGTGATGGATCCATGTTTCGTCCACGGTTACAAAACGGCGCAAAAACTCCTCCATATTGCGATTAAACAACGCCAAACCTTCCTGTGAAGTTGTTACACGATTGCGTTTGTGGTCGACTGTGAGCAAACGCGGCACCCATCTTGCGGAAAGCTTTCTCATGCCCAAGTGATCATTCAAAATTGAAACCACTGAGCCATGCGAGATCCCTACGGCTTCCACAATCTCTCGCACTTTCAATCTTCGGTCGGCCAACACCATATCGTGAATTTTTTCGATTGTTTCGGGTGTAGAGACCTCAACTGGCCGTCCAGGACGTTCGGCATCTTCAGTGCTTGTACGGCCACAACGAAATTCAGTAAACCACTTTTTTACCATTGAAATCGATGGTGTAGAGTCCCCATAGAATTTTTCAAGCTTAGCCTTGGTCTCGGTAATGGTTTTTTTTCGCAAGAAATAATGCTTAATAAGCACACGAAATTCACTTTTTCCCATTTTCTCCTCAAATTAGTGAGTAGTCTGATAAAAATAGCTGTCAAACACAAACTAACTGACGCAGCAAGTTTAAATTTTGACAGGAGTCAACTGACAGATGCCTGTTGACAGGAGCAGTGTTGCCGTTTCAGTAAAGAGGTCAGAAATTCAAAAAGTCACGGACTTATTGACCCGCCCTCGTATATATGAGTTATTTCTTGAAATGCTTCTCAAATACGATCATTAACGCCAAAATCTAATCAAAAATATAGCTTATAATATATTTGACAACAAAATCTAATTTTGTAATAGTATTTGTTTTGTGTAATCGACGAACGTTGGTGTGATGCCTCGTTGGATGTTTTAAAACAATGCTCAAGGAGTGAGAATTAATTAGTTTTAGAGGTACACGTTGTTGTATTGTATGAAAAGACAAAGAACATCAGCACATGCACCCATAAACATCATACAACAATAAGTATGGACTGGAGGTGGCTCTTGCTTGTTAAGTGAATCCATACAATATTTGTAGTGTTGTCAAAGTTTAACTGGTTATAGATAGATACTAATAGATTTAAAATAAAATTGTCTTTGGAGAATGTTAGAATATAGAATAAATTGGTCGAATTTCGACCATGGGGCGACCCCTAGTCTATATATTAATACGGAGTTCCCTATTACGTGTTTTCCCCCTTTTTTGCTATTATACGTCGCATGGATATGCCACCACTATATATATTTGGGTAGGCGGCAATACATAGAAGTGCACAATACAAAAATTATCCACATATATAACACACATTATGAATTACAGCAGGTAAAATCAAGCGAATTGGATGAAATTACAACAACAACAATATTGCTGTGTGAGGCAATAATCTGCCAATCGGAACGGAAAAATTTTATATCATGAGGTTACTTGAAAATGCTTGAAGTAACTTGAAATTGCTTTAAGTTACTTGAAAATGCTTGAAGTTACTTGAAAATGCTTGAAGTTACTTGAACTATATATTAATACGGAGTTGCCTATAACGTGTTTCCCCCCTTTTTTGCTATTATACTTCACATAGATATCCCAACACTATAAATATTTGGGTAGGGGACAATACATAGAAGAGCACAATACAAAAATTATCCACATATATAACACACATTATGAATTACAGCAGGTAAAATGAAACGAATTGGATGAAATTACAACAACAACAACATTGCTGTGTGAGGCAATAATCTGCCAATCGGAACGGAAAAATGTTATATAATGAAGTTACTTGAAAATGCTTGAAGTTACTTGAAAATGCTTGAAGTTACTTGAAAATGCATGAAAATACTTGAAGTTACTTGAAGTTACCAACAACAACATTGCTGTGCATGTTATGCATTTGATAATGCTTGAACATACTTGAAGTTACTTGGACATGCTTGAAGTTACTTGAAAATGCTTGTAGGTATTTAAAAATGCTTGAAGTTACTTGAGGTTACTTGAAAATGCTTGAAAATACTTGAAGTTACTTGAAAATGCTTGAAGTTGCTTGAAGTTACCTGAAAATGCTTGAACTTACTTTAAGTTACTTGAAAATGCTTGAAGTTACTTGTAAATGCTTGAAAACTTGCAGTTACTTGATAATGCTTGAACATACCTGAAGTTACTTCAAGTTAAAATCCTTGAAGTTAGGTACTTGAAAATGTCGGAAAATGTTCATACCATGTGAAATCAGAGAATGCAATGTCGAAAAATTTCATTTTCCGATTAATATGTATAACAGTCGACTTTGTTTGCTTGAACCAAGTATTAAATTAACGTGACTCATGAAAATACGGTACTTGTATGAGTTGCATGTTTTCAACAGTAGAAAAAAAAATACGAACGCGATGTTTTTGTTTTTCACATAAAAAGCAAAAATTGTGCGTTATTCTCCGTCTGCTGATACAATGCACTGCGACTGGTTTTGCAAGTGTTGGTTAGTGTGCAACCTTTTTTCATATATGATCTTGTCAAATATACAGCCATTCAACATTATGTGTTGTATTGTAACTGCTCCATAAGGGCATGACAATACCGTATTTTCTTTCTAAAATCTGTTTTCTCTCGTCGTTTTCTATTGGCCTCTCTTATCTTGCTACCAGTTTTTGCTTCGATCGATTTAATTTTGCAAAGTTCGCGGAACTCATTCAAAATTACGCATTTCCTATATTGTGGTTTGCGTGCTTGTGATTTACTAGCGCGAACTAAGTGAATCTAAGCGTGTCAAATTTCAGATGGTTCCATTTTTATTCTATCCGCGCGAACGAAGCAAATTTCAATTTCAATTTAAATTCAATTTCAATTTATTTGCAACCAATGTCTCAGTCTTTTGTAGTACTTAAGAATACGAATAATGATAATAACACATCAATCTTAAAGCTAATATTAATATAATTATAAAATATAAAATATAATATAAGTTGATATAATTTTTTTTTATGCAAGTTAATTTTTTCGAGTTTTAAAGGATTTGTAATTAGTTGTGTACTGAATTTCGTGCAAAATGCATTCGGAAAAACTAATTTAAAATGAATGAAGTTAAAAATCGAGCACCGTTATGGGACATGAACAGAAAAGACTTCTGCAAATATGCAAAACTGTGGATGAAAAAGCTGTGGTAATGAAATTTACAAGTAAGTACCTTTGTTTGTATTAGTTTATTCATTTATTTATATGTTTCATTTATTTAAGTTTTGAACAAAATAGGAATTATATAAGTCACGTACTCCGAATGCATTCAAAGAAGACCGATTGTTGTTAGCTCTCTGCGCTTCCGTTTCTGTTTCGGTTAAAATATAGCTCTTAGTTTCCAATAAAATTAGTTTGTCGATACCGTCGTTATTAGTTATAATATTATGAAGAAGCCAGATACATTTTATGATAGTTGTAGCAGTTTTAACACTTGTTTTGATTGCTTTCCCCAAAATACGCCACTTTCTGGTTATATGTCCAAAAGCACACTCTTTAGTTTTCCTTGCTCTTGATGGATAATCTTTAAATATTATTTGTTCCTTAGATAAATTACTTTTGGGATATGTTCCTAGCAATAATGTTCTTAAAGGATGCCGCACACAAATCTAAAGTTTCCATGAGAAACTGCTTGTAAGACAATCGAAAAACATAGGGACGGGCTACAGTCCGCTTGGGCGAACTGTTGGATACCCTATTCTTATTCCTAGCCCTCATAAGTGGGCGTGATAAAAGTCTAAGTATGGTTGAATTATTAAGAACGCTCTACATATTTTGTTATATAACATTTAAGGAATTTTATCGAAAAAACGAAGCTTTTGTAAAAAAAAACGCTCCCTAGCTCAAACTTTGGTTTTCCAATAAAATTGTTTTATTTAATTGTGGGCGTGTCAAATTCTGCAAGTAATAAAAAAATTTTGGAAAATGTTTAAAAGCCCTCGCTTTTTAAAATTTTCAAACCTTTTTTTAATATTTGCAGAATTTTGTAAAGCAGAATTTTGAAAAAAAGAATTCTGAAAAGCAGAATTTTGAAAGCAGAATTTTGTAAAACAGAATTTTATAGAAGAAGATGTAAAAGTAGTTTTTTTTATTGGTTTTAAGATTGCTCTCTTGGTTTTAACAAATATTCTGTTAGTATACCTTTGTGAGTGAACGTGTGCTTTGTTTAGTTTCTAAATACTGTTTTTTTTTTGTAAGTTTTAAATTATGAAATAATTGTTATTTTTGTTATTTTTGGCTGTCTGTTTTTTTTTGTGTGTTCCTGGTACACACCTGTGTACCTTCTTTATAAGAAATATATTGTAGTTTGCTGACAAAGTTGAAAAATATTTGTTTCCTTTAAATTCGTAAATTAAAAAAAAAACAGAATTAGCAGAATTTATTTGTTTAAAATATTGCCTGTCAGAATTTAAAAAAAACAGAATTTTGAAAAGCAGAATTATGTAAGAAAGAACAGAAAAAAAGCAGAATTTTGAAAAGTAGCAAAAATTCTATTTAAAAGTCTGAATTTGCAAAGCAGAATTTTGAAAGCAGAATTTCGACCCGCTCCCATGGAAAACATGACTGAAATGCACAAGCTTATATTTTGCTCTAAAGTAAGCAAAATTTCTCTAGAGGTAATGAATAATAGAAGTTCAACCTCCACAACAACTTGGTATAGCACTGCTGAAGTTGATAATTTTTCAAATGAAACATAGGGACGGGCTACAGTCCGCTTGGGCGAACTGTTGGATACCCTATTCTTATTCCTATCCCTCATAAGTGGGCGTGACAAAAGTCTAAGTATGGTTAAATTGTTAAGAACGCTCTACATATTTTGTTATATAACATTTAAAGGATTTTATCAAAAAAAACGCTCCCTAGCTCAAACTTGGGTGTTTCAATAAAATTGTTTTATTTAATTGTGGGCGTGTCAGTAGGCGGATTTAAAAAAAAATTAACACAAGAGCATAAAGGGCCCCTAGAGAGTATATATTATAAATTTCAGCTCCCTAGCTCAAACTTTGGATTTTCAAAAAAATTGTTTTATTTATTTGTGGGGGTGTCAGTGGGCGGATTTTGAAAATATTTATACATGAGCTTAAAGGGCCCCTAGAGAGTATATATTATAAATTTCAGCTCCCTAGCTCAAACTTTGGATTTTCAAAAAAAATGTTTTATTTATTTGTGGGCGTGTCAGTGGGCGGATTTTGAAAATATTTATATATGAGCTTATAGGGCCCCTAGAGAGTATATATTAAAAATTTCAGCTCCCTAGCTCAAATTTTGGTTTTTCAATAAAATTGTTTTATTTTTTTGTGGGCGTGGCAGTGGGCGGATTTTGAAAATTTTATATCCCGAGCAGTTTTAGGAGTCATAGATCATATATAAAAAATTTCAGCTTCCTAGCTCAAAATTCGATTTTTTCCAAAATTTTGTTTTTTTGAGTTTGTGGGCGTGTCTGTGGGCGGATTTCAAAAATTCGTAAACTTGATTATTTCGGGACCCTAGAGAGTATATGGTTAAAATTTCAGCTCTCTAGGTCCAGTTTAAAGGCCTAATTTTTGCCGACGGACGGACGGACGGACATGGCTAGATCGACATTACTATCGATGCTGATCATAAATATAGTAACTTTTAGGGGTCTACGGGCAATATTAAGGTATGTTACAAACTATGCGTCAAAATTAATATACCCCTAGAATAGGGTATAAAAAATGAGTACGTTTTATATTCTAATGATTTGCTTTAATTATACGTTATATAAATATAATCATTGTTAAATTATAACAATAATGTTTTTATTTTTGAGCTAACTTCTCTTTAGGTGAAACCGGCGTAACAAAATTAGTTGACTTTGTCTCTATCGTGGGTTCTATACTTGACAAAATTTAATGGAATGTATCTTTCTGTAGTATTTAAAAATAAAATTGCTCATCTTTCATCAACGAGTTATGCAAATTTTGAAATTATCCATATTATAGTCTTTTTTTATAAATTTCACAACGTTTTATATGTATTTGTACTTCAAAAAGCTATTTTGTTAACAAAAATTGTTCTTCACAAAGCGACAACGACATGATAAAACGTTCCCAAATTACAGCACTTCAAAACGCGACTACTTAGCCCTACTTAGTAGTCGAGGTATCACTGCAATAAGGTTCTAGTCCAAAGAACGCGGATACTGACCCAACACTAGGTACGAGGAATTCACCCACAAATTCTTTGCTGGAGTGCTTCGGTGGCCAGGTACCCAGCCAAGTTTGACTTTGTTGTATTTGGCTAGGGACTGCAGACACTTGACTGTCATTGAATTAGACGAGAGTGCTAGAAGTGCTGCGTGAATACTCCCAGTGAGTTTCCTTTCATGTTGCCACAAAAAAAGTGCCTTGTAGATATCTACTAAGACGACGTCCTTATCATCATTTGAAGTAAACAATCGTGTGATTTTAGGCATCAAAAAGCAAACGGATAAAATGACTGCAGAGAAAAAGAATACCACTCAATACTAAGAAAAGTATACAATATCAGATGCACTTCTTTCCATCTGAAATAAGAAGTAATTCCATAAACGACAGCAGTTCTGGCATTCCCCACAATACCCTTGATATTCTCCCAAATAAGTATCATTTTAAAATAGATTCCAACCTGTCCATAATTCGCAAAAAACAACCCACCAATCGACAAATATCCCCTAAAGGCCTTTAATATCAACATACTTTAATGAAGGTGCTTATCCTGCTGCAATTCACCTCTTCACTCAGAGATTTTCTCTTTTCACTTCATTCTACGAGTACTTTAGTGAAATGGGAAAATATTTTACTTATTTTCAATTAATGGACTCTGCACAAAAGGATCTTCCATCTAAGCTAAAAGCTCTTAACAAAACATAACAAAAAAATCGCCCCCGTTCTAGCAAGATATATTATTAAGCACCCCGCACTCACCATGGATAGCTAGGAACTGGCTTCTTTCCAATTTGCAGGCCATCTTCCTCATAACGGGTATACTCGCCGGCACTATTGTCTTCGTTCTTTGTCCACCAGACGTACGACTGCACAGCTCCGTTGGTCATGTTTAAGGCAATAATTCGTGCTCCAGTTATATACTCATCGGAGAGTAGACCTTTTGACAAGGCATCCGATAGACCTGCGAATCGAATAAAGAAGTAAAGGACCGTAATGAAAAAGGGATATTCACTTAAACGGAAATATGATTTTCAAGACTTTTCTTTTCTGTCTTTAACCAATATAGACTATGATCAAGTTTGGAAAAGGAGGATAAGTACGAGTATTTTACACCTGACAAGGATACAGCAAATTTACCAACGAAGAGTTGGAAAAAAGAGATCATAAATTTAGATTAATTTAGTTAATGGATCCGTTTGGGAGGTGAAATTCTGGTGAAATCCGAGTCGCAGCGGCTCAAAACAACATTTTTTTTTCAGCAGTAATAACTTAAATTTCAATGTTGTTCGCATCCCAAATCTATGAATTTCACCTCAGTTGCGGCCACAAGTGGTTATTCATCAAATAAACAATCTGTTGCGCCCTCGTTTTGCAATTTGGATTTCTGTTCAGTTTGTGAAAGGAGTGTAATTCCTGGCTTACCATGCAAAGTTTTTCAGCATTGGCACAGATATAAAGGGATGCTTTGATGAATTGCTTTAAAATATATTAAAATATAAGGTTGCACGTTTAAACTCATTCAATCGATTACAATGTTCTTATATGATAAGATCCTTTTTTCCTTCGACGCACATACACATTACAGTCCGGGAACATCCCTTTCCTTGTTGTTGTGTTTTATTTGGTTTCGTGCATTCGTGCTTGCCGGTACTCTTCCTTTACTTTCAGGAGAAAAAATAAATAAATTACATTTTTCGAAATAAAATAATGGTGAAGCTACGACTACGAATGTAGATATACATTTTGTATATTCGGTTCGTGCGGTACCATACTTATCTAAAGCATTTAAATGATTAAGGTCTGACATTTGCGATCCAATTGTTGGAGGTGTCTATTGTTTTATTGGCTGAAGTGCTTAGGAATTTATATGAAAATCATCACTCTCTTTTGATTATAGATGTTTTGAGAAAACCTCAATTCTAAATTGATGGCCATGTGACAGGTTGACAGAATGTTGGCCTACGAAAAGTATTTCATGATATTGTGGGGTTGAAGAAATTTCAAGATGTTAAATTCTCAATGATCCGCTAGATAAAGGGTGAGTTCATAAACGCAGAAAATCTGCGCTAGTACAATCGCATTTCTTTCCTTATGCATTGTTGAACGCACTCACAATGCAGAATGTCTGCAGGCCTAACTTAGTTAAATTTTGATGTAAATAGTGTTCATAAACGTCAAAGAAAAATGGAAGCCAAACAAATTTTGTTGAACTTATTTTTTAATTCGCTTACAGAATAAGTTAATAAAATATAATTCGGCACAAATGACTTGCGAAAAAAAACAGAAAACAAAATTATAACCAGACAAATTGTAAGCTTAAAAAAATATCGCTTATTGCCAAAAAATCCATTATTTATGAAGGCGATTTCAGAGTATCCTGACGATGTATTCCATAGTGTTTTTAGGATGTCGAGATCCAAATTCAATGTTAGTTTTTTTTATATCAATAATAAAATATGAAAAAAATGTAATGTTAATTTCCATGGTTTGTTGAAAATGAGTTGAAAGTATTTAAGATGAATTTTCGAATTTTCCGCTCTATCCTCTTTGTGCAGCCAAAAAATTATGGCTGCACAATCTGCCCGTCGCCGACGATAGAATGACGTTTATGAACGGTGGTACTGCTGTTGGGCTAACTTAGTTCGATCGGAAATCCTGCTTTAATGAACGCGGATAATGCAGTTCTTAGTTAGTTTGTCGTTTCTGAACTCACCCAAAGTTATTATGTTAATCTGACACTACATAAAGATCGAGTTATACATTTGAAGAGATATTCATTCTACCGCATCACCACGACTTTATTTAGTTATGATAAGTGTTCTGCCTATAAATGTATCAAACGAGTAGTTTTTCTGATGAGCAATATAATGCATATGTATGAACGTATTTCCGACCTTAAGAGTCCAACTTGGTGAAAGTTTCAAAAAAAATACAAAAGAGTCATAATCGGAGATATAAGTTATTGAAGATAACCATCTTGGAACTGAGTAGGAAAAAGTGTCGACGACAATGCTTTGCATTGGCTTTGTAAATCTAATCGAAAGGAATCACATCATAGAAATGATTAGGCATAGCCACATATATAAAGAACTTTTGGTTTAAACAAAACATAAGTTAATTACGTACTATTCATACCTAGTCAATTCAATTGGGCATTTCTTAATTTATGTGGGCAGACAAGGAGCAATTTTAGTTCTTCTCTCAGGCTAGGAAAACCTATAAAGCTTTCCAAGCGAACCTCTAACGCTGACACACAAGTTGATTCTGGGGCCATCAGGTGGTCGGTAAAAGCTACCTTCCTAGTAGGATTAACAAATGATGCGTTTCTATGTTTTATTTCGTTTAACACCTCAAAACATTTCCCATAGTAGGTTTTAACTAGGGATGTAACGATATATAATTTTGCCGATACAGATACAGATATCGATAGCTTAGTACATAACAAATCAAATAAATAAAAACGTATATACCTCGGTAGTTTTTTTATATTTATTTTGCATAAAACGTACTTATTCTGAACAGGAAGTCAACCTTAAGTGTACAAATAAATAAACAACACTTTACAGACGTCGCCGTTTTACTTAAAGTGAATACTTAAAATAATCTGACACTCCTCACATCATTGTGTGTATAAACAGAATCACGAATAGCATGACAAATAGTTCACTATTCAACGAAATTTGTTAATTAAGCATGCGCGAAATTATGTTGTCAGTCTAGCGGCAGTTTTCTACTCAGACTGACAATACCGACAGGAATTTTTGTTTTAAAACAAGTGAGAACGAGATGGGGAAACATCTTGTGCGACGAGGTAAAACAGCGCGAGAAAATATCGGCCTACTGACTCTATCGGCCGATATATCGGTATCAGAATCGGAATCAATTCTAGGTCATCAATTAGAAGAGCTGTCCACCTTTTGTATACTGTTAAGTATTTAATGAGAATGTTAGGACAAGCAACTCCAGATGAGAAGAATAGTCAATGTCTATATAGGAGGAGTTGCTTCGGGGAGTAATGCACCTCCTTGCTCTGAAAAGATAACTTAATTTTACGGATGCAGACTTTGCAATATTAAATACACTTCTTCTTGCTTAATTGATTTTTTCGCTTTATTGAATGAAACTCAAGAGACATAGCTCAAAACTAAAATAAACTAAGATGCAATAATCCTCGTTTTCTCAATCGAATGTCCGGATACGTTTGCTGCTGGCCGTATTGCGATGAATATGATTATGCCAAAATCACTGTAACACATGGGAAAAGCATGGTCTCATTTGGAATTAAAAATACTGACAATCCATTTGAATCGGAGAAACAAGTAACATATTTTTGTTTTAGAGAAAAAGTCATCAATTGCGGTTTCTTCGCATTGAATACAACCAGTTTGTTTTTACCCCATTTGCGTATTTTATGAAGATCTTGGTTAGGAGAGATGATCTGTTGGCATCGACGATGAGCTTTGCTTACATTTACAGGCTCGTCATTCGAGAACACGAAGATAAAAGAGTGCTGAATCGCAAAACTGTAATTGTTTTTTGTTGATGTACGTATATCGATTGCAGAAGGTCAATGATATTGATAGAATCAAGGTTGGAGAAAGTGCAGAACCTTGTGGAACTCCTTCATTTATAGCTTATTATTCCGCGATACTTTATTGACCCTTACTTGTGTCGATTGTCCTTGAAGGAAATTCTGCATCCAGCCACCTAGTTTATTCGGTATTCCGTAAGAAGTCATTTTGCTCAGCAGGGCTCTATGCCAGCTATTGGAATGTCAGAAGCTAGAGCTGTTGATTCGCCATTATTTTCAATTTCATCCTTCAATAGATGAGTTACATAACTAAGAAGATCACGCTTTAAGCGTCATCATCGAAAGCGATATTACCTATCATTTTATTATCCGGCGACTTTCTATTAATTTTCGATATAAAAAAAGATAACTAGAAAATTATTTCTTCTAACTACCATTCCTTAATAATATTTAAACGGTAAAAATATGATTTTGTTATTGACAACATCAACAGGTATCATGCGATGCTATCGTCCTCTTACCGAAGCGGGTAGAGAGAGTGCTGCTGTAATAAGAGAATTGTCTGATTTTCCGATGGGTTTTCCAAATGGTTGGAGAAGCTAGGGTTAAGGAATTGTACATATAGGACGTTAATGCCCTATATTGTTTATTTATTTTATTTTTAGTTTAAAAATTGAATTCAAAAGGCCCCAAAAAGGCAACCAAACCTTGTATGGGAAAAATGTTAGTATTACATTGTTTTAATTTTTGTATATAACACAACCTCCATTTTCATCAACTTTGTCGATAACGACACCTGTCATCAGTATTGCGCACTAGTACTTTTCGGGTCACAAAAGAGTATGCATACATTTGTTATATTGATAGATATTCATTTTAAGACCTCAGAATTGGTGACGGACAGAGAAATATGGCTAAATCGACTTAGCTTTCGATGTTGATAACAAATACATTTATACTTTCAGTGGTCATATTATTAATCTTCATCTTTTCCTTTATGGCAAAGTTACGATCAGAATTGAAAGGACCGTAGCCCTCCCAATCTCTGCATCTCTACAAGTCCATCTGTGGGATTCTCCAGTTCGACCTCAATAAACATCGGCAGGCTTCCCGGTTCGGAAACTTTTATATAAATTCCACGCGTGCATGTTTCTAGTATTGATTTTTGTTCAAGCGTCCGTTTACAACACCGGTGATTACCAGTCGTGTCAACCCACTGATTTGCATGCACACTTGCGGGGGAGTGACAAAATGTTAAATGCGTCCATAGGCTCACCTAGATGTTGAAATTGCATAGACTTATCCCCTTAGTCGCCTTTTACGAGAACCGCTGTTTGGAGGATGCTGCAGTGATATTGTTAAACCGTCCCCACACGGGACCGGCGATTGCAATGTATTACGAACGTTACTCGTTTTTGTTACAGCGAATAAAATACAACATTTTATCGAACAACAACATCACATGCTGAAGTATCTAATTCAATGGATAAAGTACAAGTTTATTTTTAACCTACAACCATATGAGTGATAACCTGCAATGTATGTACTGATATTTACTGATAATAAAACTTTACTAGACCCAAATACAGCATTTCTCACACTGACACACAACATAAAATGCTCCCGAGTGCCTCTAAAAAAATTATCCTTCGTATAACAAATCGCGCGCCCAAATAAGTTGTGTCTTTCATAGCCAAACAGGAGCTGTCTACGAAAATGGCTGAATTATAAAATATCCTCGCATACAATTCGTACAAAAGCACTCATTCCCGTCAATCACCCGCTGCTTCTTTGCCATCGCGCAAGTACACAAATGGTAACAAAAAACAATGTAAGGTAATGACCTAAGTCCCGCAAGTAAATTAGTATATTTGCGGCACCTACCTCCATGACGAATTATTCCTACTTCCTGAAGAATAGAGGCAGCTAAGTCGGCTTTTTGGCGCGAGCTCTCGTAGCGTTCCGAGTTTAAGGGCACCTGCAGCGGCCTGAAGAGCGTTGAAATGCAAAGGGTTCCAAGATTTTCAGTAGAAATATCGTGTATGGTCACCAGGGATTGTTCAATGGCATCCTGTAGAGTACACAAACAAAAATAATAAGAATTTAGATATTTCTCATGTTTTTATTTGAATATGCTTATTTTTTGAGCTTACACTGCTCACTGCGCTACCGTCTGCTATCCTAAC
The DNA here is from genome assembly GCA_949715645.1 of Portevinia maculata. Classification (NCBI taxonomy): domain Eukaryota; kingdom Metazoa; phylum Arthropoda; class Insecta; order Diptera; family Syrphidae; genus Portevinia; species Portevinia maculata. Next base: position 78,322,226 of record OX454525.1, read on the forward strand.
TATGTTTTTTAGCGCCGCCACATTTTCAACTTTCATAGTGAGAACAAGTAATTTGAAAATCCAGGCAAGATATATGGCAAAGCATTTCCCAGCTATAGAGCGGCGGTACCTCCATGGCCATATCATCAGCAATTTCATTGCTGATTTGCATTGGTAATTGATCCTGAAAGAAAAGAAAACATTCAATTTAATAAGAGCAGGGAATAGAAAATTGTATTGTGAAAAAAAGGAAAAGAACCTGACTTGAATTGGTTAGTGGTCCGAAGATAATAAAATACTGGTACTGGTGTCATTAGAAATGTCAACCTTAAACCTACAATAGTGTCGACTGCAAAAGATAACTTGAACTGAACGTGAGTGCCTGCCCAATCAAGGTGTTTTCTCGATTTTGATTAACTAAAGGAATACGATTGTTGTCTCCTTCTATTGGAGTTTGAGTTTTGGATTAAAGGCGACGAAAGTATTGCTGGGGAGGTATCAGTTTGAATGACGAGAATTTTATAGAATAATGTGCATTAATTTGTGCGTCTAAACTGAACGACTCAATTCTAAAATGGCCCGATTTATATACATATACTCGTATGTAGTATTTATTTGTGAACATTTTTAAACAATAAGAAATAGTACATTTTCCAAAGTATATCAATCTTTAAGTGTGTACGGTTTCCATGCAGGCTTATACATTGAACATATTTTATAATAAAAATAAAAGTATGATAAAAGGATAAAAGGAGTTTGGTTGAGCGGGTGTATACCTTATTCCTATTCCTACGCCCCACAAAGTGGGCATGACGTAAGTATGGGTAACTTGATAAGAAGGATATGGTCTACATCTTTTGTTATACATACATACAGTATAAAATCTATTTACGCAACTAGTAAAAATTGAGGTAGTTGCCATAACCGAGTTATTGCATATACCGGGTTACTTTTTTTTAAAGAAAAATAGATAGTTACAATGGTTTATAAAAGTTCTTCTGAAGAAATATACTTACATGTGTATGTATATGTACGTACATATGTTTGCATTTACAAAGAAATCTGTCCAGGTTCAAACAAAACAACATAACTGTGAAATTACGGCAGACAAAAGGAACCAAAAGGCGAGCATGCAAATAAAGAACAAATGAATAAGCACAACAAGTTGCACTAATCGAGGTAACTTTTTTGAAAATTGGAAACAGTCAAGAAGTGCAAAGACTTCAGTATTGTGAAAATCGAGGAGTTGCGCGCATCATTTTCAGTGATTTCTCCAATAAAACGTTTATTTTTTTAAATAGAGGGCGTCTGAGTGGCTGAATTTTAAAAGTCTTTACTCATACGAGTAGGTAAGCATTTCGTTTCCCTTTTTATTCCAAATTTCAGCTTTTTAGCTAGAATTTCGATTACCTTTAGAATAGCGTACACTAAAAAATATAGACTGAAGTGACCGATTTAACTAAAATAAAACCAAAATTAGAGTAAAGAAAATAAAACATTCTTGTATTAAACATTTTAAAATTACGTTTTTGCGGGGAAAAACATCAAGGAATGTTTCGAAGGTAATAGAAAACTAACTAGAGGAAACTTCCGTGCTCGACTTTGTCCCCTTATTCATAGAACACTTCTCGGGGCGATAAAACAAAATCGCTGCAAAAAGTGTCAAAATTCTTGCACCTTCACTGTGAGAATCAGTTCTTCCTCGCAACGAGAAAGTGAATGATTTTCTTTCAGATTGGAAAGCAAGGGACAACAGAATGTATGTAGTATATAAATGTAATAAATACACCTGCCTTTATGGCTGACAGAGCGATCTGAAAGATATATTTTAACTTAAGGGTTAACTATTCCAAGACACGTGCCACTTCCCTTATGAAGGCCAGCACTACATTGGAATGCTCAACGCTGCTGGCAAACGTATTTCTCTGTTTAAGACAATTCTTCTTAACCAGTGTAGTGCCGGGCATTCACAAAGAAAGTGTTCGTAGAAAATATTCTCCTCTCTACAAAATCAATATTCTACTTCTACGAACAGGTTCAATTTGTTAAGGTGCTATCTCTAGCCACAATGGCCTCACAGGAAGCCCACTAGCTTCATTAAACTTCTGTTATCTACTATAACAATTTCCTTATAGTAGTAAGGTTTGAATAACCTTTTAGATTGTCTGAGCCCGGAAATGTTTTCTATTATCAATTAGTCCTAGAGCGGTTGTGCAGTTGACTCTGGAATAAGCTTCTGGTTCTAACGACATGGATTCTAAGTGATAAGCTTGCTTATCCACAGATGCATTGCCTGCAATACCATGGTTTCAATTGTATTCTAGCTGCAGCTTAATAGCGCATCTAATACACGTCCTCCTAATGAAGATTTGTAAGTAATTGGACATTGTAAAAGTCTTAGTGCAAATTGTTGATATACTTAACCTGTAATCGATCAAATTAAATCAATCAATAAAACTGAACTCACTAGTAAGGCCAATTATGGGTGCCAGAAAGCATACCTGATGACCGGACTATCAGCTCGAGGCATAATATCGCATATAAGATCTTATGCAATATTCTGTGTGAACTTCTGAAGCCGTTCCGGCCCACCAGATTGACAATAGACCAAATCATCACACTTAGGCAAATCCTGGGAAAGACCAATGAATTTTAAGTCAAGGCCCACAATCTTTTCATCGACTTTAAAGCCGAATTAGGGATATCGGCAAAACTCATCGAGTTGTGTAGCGTGAACTGGAAAACACGCCGTGTAATGTCAAATTTTATATTTCATACAACAACCATTGACATGAGACAATACTGCCAATGAGATCAAATAGCTCAGTCACATACAACGGATGTACAGTTCAACATTGGCTAAGCATGTATCCGAAATGAGTGTAGATAACAGAGCACCAAGATGTAGACCCCAAAATACCGTATCAAGAAAGTGAGGTCTAATACTAGGAAAACAACAGTAGAGCTAAGGCGAGCGTTCAAAGATTGAGCGAATTTTTTTAAAGTCAACAATAAATCAATCAAAGTTTTTTATTATTATCAGTGAACAAAATAATGCCATAGGTAAATCATTCAAAAGGTACTTTAGGGAAAACACAAAACGAGGTTTGAAACAACGCAACGAATTTGTTGACACCCGTCTTGTGCAAAAGCCACAACTGACATACTATCTGTTTTGAAAAAGAGAATCAACCCTCCGTGGGTTATTATTTTACTGATGTTGTGTAGGCAAATAGAAATAAAGAGAAAGTGAAATCCATACGAAGCAGATTCTGCCAATTATCGATGGAAAATAAACTTTTTAGATCAAACTCCTTGCTAATTCGTATTTGTTTTTCTCGCAATACTGCGATGGCGAGAAATTTCTCTGATGTACCGAATCTGTGAGTGGAATGAACTTGCGATTTCTATTGAATTGTTTCCATTCTATTTGTTACTAGTTTACTTATTTTGTTTCGGCTGGCAGTGGGGAAGAAAGGTGGGCGTACAGCGGAGTCAATTCCAAAATCCCCTAAATATTCAAATTTCACACGAAATGATTATAACTTTTCTTGAATCTTTTTTTTTACAATCACAGAGCTGACAGCAGTCTTCTTTTTCTGATTATATGCTTTCAGTATCGCTTTTCTGGCTGAACACAAAGAATTCGCGGTCGCTGTGTCATGCCTCAGTGTCAAAATCATATACATACAAAACCAACACAGTCGCGTTGGCACAAGTAATTTTAAGACTCGTGGTGTCGTTTGTCTTTTTGTGTGCACCAACTTGACTTTTACAGAGCGAAACGAATCATCGACCGCGAATCTAACGTATTCAACCAGTTATATCAATTCTTTTTTTCAGCAGTAAGGATAATTAACTAGTTTTTTAATCTTAAAAACTTCTGTAAGGGTGAATCCATTCGGATTCTCATAGAAATTCCCGCAAGCACTTAAATTTGCCGAAGGGGATCTGGATATAAAGGCACATAAACCAGTACATCAAATACAAATAATAGAAATATCAAATTATTATTAATCCTTAACATAACCCATTCTCCAGCCTTTACACCAAAAGGAGGATTTCTGCCTGGTAGTACAATGGACCGTTTTTTTAAAAAAAAAAAAAAAACATGTCCTTTATTAATTAAAAATATTCTATGTAAAATAATAATTTAAATTTAAATAACGTGGGAATGTGATTGGGAAATGGCAAAGACTTGAATTGCGGAGATCAGTGCATTCATAAGAATCCGCGCCTGAGATTTTTGGTTACATCGCTAATGCAAATTCTCGACAATGACACTTTCAGGGATGCAAGTGCCATTCGAGGATTATGGCAGACTATGGAGGTTCTGCTTTAATAACAGAAGACAGCATTGTGTTTTCGAAGCATAAAATTCCACCCTGTTGGTTATACCCACGATTAGTAGAAATGGGGAACTAATATTGGGTTCTTTTGAAAGAAAAATACTTGGTCGGGTATTTGGTCCTATGTGCGAGGAGGGCGAATGGAGGAGGAGATAAAACCGCGAACTCTATCAGCTGTACCAAGATATGGATTTAGTCCAAAAAGCTTAATCACGTCGACTACATTGGCTCGGCCACATTGAGCGAATGGAAAATAATGCTCCAGCTAAGAGGATCTTCGACTCTCAGCTGCCTGGTTCGAGGACGCAAGGAAGACCAAGCCATCGCGGATGCCAGAGCGCTTGGACTGGAGAATTATTGGAAGCAGCGTGCCCTGGATCGCAGAGGATGGAAGGCTGCAGTGTCTCAGGCAGAGACTCTTCACCAGTCGGGAGCCTGTTTCAGACAGGAAATCATTTATAAACATAGGCACGGGCTACAGTCCGCTTGGGCGCACTGTTGGATACCCTATTCTTATTCCTATTCCTCATAAGTGGGCGTGACAAAAGTCTAAGTATGGTTGAATTCTTAAGAACGCTCTACATATTTTGTTATATAACATTTAAAGGATTTTATCGAAAAAAAACGCTCCCTAGCTCAAACTTGGGTGTTTCAATAAAATTGTTTTATTTCATTGTGGGCGTGTCAGTAGGCGGATTTAAAAAAAATTAACACATGAGCATAAAGGGGCCCTAGAAAGTATATATTATAAATTTCAGCTCCCTAGCTCAAACTTTGGATTTTCAAAAAAAGTTTTTTTTAAATTGTGGGCGTATCAGTAGGCGGATTTTGAAAATATTTATACATGAGCTTAAAGGACCCCTAGAGAGTATATATTATAAATTTCAGCACCCTAGCTCAAATTTTGGTGCTTCAATAAAATTGTTTTATTTATTTGTGGGCGTGTAGTGGGCGGATTTTGAAAATTTTATATCCCGAGCAGTTTTAGGAGTCATAGATGATATAAAAAAAATTTCAGCTTTCTAGCTCAAAATTCGATTTTTTCCAAAATTTTGTTTTTTTTTGAGTTTGTGGGCGTCTGTGGGCGGATTTCAAAAATTCGTAAACTTGATTATTTGGGGACCCTAGAGAGTATTTGGTTAAAATTTCAGCTCTCTAGGCCCAGTTTAAAGGCCTAATTTTTGCCTACTATCGATGCTGATCATAAATATAGTAACTTTTAGGGGTCTACGGGCAATATTAAGGTATGTTACAAACTATGCGTCTAAATTAATATACCCTTAGAATAGGGTATAAAAAGTGGTCTGGGTGTGACCCGCAAGGTCCACACGACTAACTTCCCAGTGGGATCAATATGATTTATGCGATTAGTGGGAAATTTTGAATGTTAACCGTAAGATATGGTTAAGAATTATTTAATATTAAAAAATGCTCTTTAATATTGTTCATGGAAATTAAAGGTTGTTAATAACAGCGAAGTGTGATATATATATTAATGCAACAAATGTTATGAACACGAAGTCCTGTACATTTACATGTATGTATACGAAATAACGCAGCACAATGCAATAATGATTTGCTCAATGACAAATGACAATAAACAGTACAAATAAAGGCAAATTATTTTAGCTATTTATTTACTAACAAAAAGCGGCTGGACCAATTTCGCTGATAACTTACTCAGTTCTGAGTTACGTAATTACGCTTCGAATAAACCCATGTCAATATCATCCTTGGTTCTCGAGATAATCGTAGCGAAAGATAATTGCGAACGAACATACGTACATATACGCACAAACGCACATACACACAGACAGACATCTCTATAAAAACGTTGGATTTGGATTCTGGTGACCTTGAAACGTGGAGATATGTCAAAATCCGCGATTCACAAAATCGGGCCCATTACAAGAACTTCCACTGAGAAGTTAAAAATGAGAAAGAGGGTCGGAGACAAAACGTTTCAGTTTGTGTTTGTCTGCCAGCAAGTGAAGTTGTGTAACTTCAGCGAACAGTCTGCTTCTTGTTTAGACTTATCACTCTCTTTGCAACAATGGACTCAACGTGCGCTAAGTGTTTAGATTGTATTACCGACATTGACTTTATATCATGCAGGATATGCGGCTTAAACACTCACAGTGAATGTGCTAACATTGCTACTATTGACTTAAGCATAATAAATTCTAACTTGAATATTTTTTATAAATGTAATAAGTGCATAAATAGTTCACACTCAATTTGCATTCTAAAAATTAATGATCTCTATGCATATCTGCAAGTGAATATTAGTGATATAAATGAGTTCGCCTCTCCATTCAATTCTAAAAAACTATAGTCTAATGTGCTAACTAAAAAAATGAATTCGAGTCGTGACATTCGTGTAAGCACTCGACATTAAAGGAAAGCAAAGGTCGGTGAACCATCTAAACATCTGTCCACCGATAAGCGTGCAATGTGTTCGCCTGCTTTGAGTCGCCTCTCCACAAAAAACAGCAAAAGTTCTCCCACGGCCGGGCGTTTTGTTGTCAATGCTGCTGCTACTGTTAATAAAAACGGTGCAAAAAATATATCGGCATCTCCAAATCTTTCACTTGCATGTAATACTGACTCTGATAAGAGTAAGAATATTTCTTTGCAAGATAAGTTTGATGTTGGTCACGATCTTGGTTCTGCGGTGGCTTTCGTATCTGATGTGGTATCTCCTCTGCCTGTGTCTACGTGTCAAATGCCCAACTCTTCTCTCTATGGTACCTATCTATGTACCTGCTAGATCATTAAGATCAAGGGCTTTTCTTTTTCAGAGCATGCACAGAACTAAATACGGTGTAAATGAGCCTTTATCTAGAACTATTAGATCTTTCAATGAAGCTTGCAGTGATATAGACTTTTGTTTATCTAGAGATAGATTTAAGAAAATGCTATTGTACTCATTCCCCTTCTGATTATATTTTAAATACCTGAAATATCTGTTAGCTTTAAGTTCCTTGTAGATAAAATAAATAATAAAAAAAAAAAAAAAAAAAAAAAGCGGAGCCTTGGGGAACACCAGCATTTATTTGGTGAGATGCATACTTGCAACCGTCCAAAACAACTAGAACTGAATGCTCCGATAGGTAGTTTCTTATCCATTGAAAAAGAGTATCATTTGTTCCAAATGCAAGCGCTTCCTATCTTCTAATCTTAATTTCCCATACGCCTGCGCTGTGTAGCTAATATATTATAAGGGTATTAAAAAAACGAATACAAAAAGAGAGATTGGTGCCAAGCTCTATCAATTGCTATTCAAATATGAAACGCAACGATCTTTCTATTACAACACCCTGATGAAGAAATTGGTTTCACTTTTCGGTATGATAAAGTTATGAAATCATCAGGCGACGGCTTATTAGCGTTGAGAAGACTCGCCTTTTTTAGGGACTGATAAAGCTTTGTTTTATAATGTACACGCACTAAAGGGATTTTTTTAGTACCCTTACCATGTATTGGCTACACGGCGCGGGCTTTAAAGAAAATTAGAAAGAGCCCTGAAGATAAGGATAGATAGAAAAGCTATCTAGGTTTGGCCAGCGAGGAAGAACACGTGTTTAGAACGATAGGGAAAATATCATCTGGACCAGCGAATTTGTGGACGTCAAAATCTTTAAGTACTCTAGCCAGTGTACGAGTGCGAAAGTGGATTGGACACATGGAGTATTCTATGCGCTCGAGTACAGGTTGAGAAAAAGCACAATCTGGGAGCGTTGAGCAGCAAGCAGATTGGCTTTATTTAAAGAGCTAATAGCTGGAATAACATTGTAAATGAATGTCGAGATAGATTACGAGGCCGAATTCCTGATGCTTTTTAACCAACAACCAAAAGGTTTTTTTACCCGTGCAACTTTGTAGTATTTGTTGCCTGAACTTTTGGTCGAAGGAGAATTTGAAACCATTAACTGTTTAGGCCTTGGAGTCATTTCTGGTTTTCTGGCATTTCATACATAGTAAAATTATTTTTGTTATCATATCAGCTGTAGAATCCACTTCGCTGTCGAGGAAGCACAACGACCAGCTAAAACTCTTAAAGAGACCGTTAAGTTTTTCCCAATTAGCTTTCTTGTATTGCTATACGGTTCTTTTGAGAGTTTGTGCTTTAAATATGTGGTTGGAGTACGAGAAATTCGCTGATATAACCCAATGGTCTGACGAACCTAGAGGCGATAATACGTTCAGAGCATATTTTTCAGTGTGAGAGATAAGAAACAAGTCCAGTGTATTGGCGGTTTGACTCCTGTCCGGTATTCATGTCGGCTCATTTACAAACTGAGTGAAATTATTTACTTCAGCAGAGATCTCAACGTGCCTTCATTCGTTTATTGTGTGTCCAGTTGGCTTCGACCTCAACTTGTGTTGTATACATTAAAATCGTTCGCAATAAGAATTTTAACATGAGGATAAAGGGTCCCAGTTCTAGGAATGGAGTCGGACAGAGCGTCAAACTCATTATAAGGACGCTGAACTCCGTTAAATCGGAGCTGACGCTAACCTGGGTATTAATCAATCCATGAAGCGAGGATTTGCAAACTTATGAACATACGATAGTTGCTATAGCGAACCAAAGCAGCAATAAATGATTTGAGTGGGACAGGAAGGAATGTCCTACCAATTTGCATTTTTTTTTCTCTTCACTGCGGCCACGAACTATTTTGTTTCCTTTCCGTTATTTTTCTTGTTTTTCGTTACACCATAGCTCCGAGCGATTTTAAAATAGGTGTGTTCGCGTTAGGTGGCAGATCGGTGCTCGGTACTTTAATTCAACGGGACTTTTTCTTCCTGAAATTTTCGTTATAGCGTGTTTGTAGATTTGTAGAAAAATGTCTAAATGAGTTTTTTAATATGTCATGTCGCTATGGTTCTGCAACTAATTTTTGTATCTTCTTAATTTCTTTTTGCATTTGTTATAAGAACTCCTAAACGCCTTAGCGATGAAATCATCCGAAACCGGGAGGGGCCTGCCAATATTCATTGAGGTCGAACCCTATAAGCAAGTGCCAACAATATGCCTAAATACCACTCACTTATTTGTTTACCGAAATAAATTCAAAAGTTCTCAGCTACTGTGGCGTATGTGTACTTTTTTTTATGGCAGCCTTATTGGATTTCTTTAATTTTTCCATTCTTAGCAACTCAACGATACAAAGAGAATAATAGGAAGAAAACAGACAGAAAGGGAAATTTCAATTAAGCCGACATTGTTTTACCTGAAATGGTCACTTGGTAAATATTCTCGTAATTAGTCAAAAGTATGGCACTGACAGCATTACTTGAAAAAAAAGATTTCGATGTTCGCCTTATTTGCCCAGCGTCGCGATGGCATGATACATATCACCGGTAGTTGGTTGATGTGCTATGAAATAAATCGATACCGTTTGAAGAACTATGCCGGCCGCCTATAAGACTTAATTTCATGCTCGTGGCACGTTTACGAATTTCAAAATACACACGCAAGCATACTCGCATCAAACGGATACAACATAATTTAAGACACGGTGATAGGAAAGGCAGCCTATGTAATGCTGCATATATATATTTATCGATTTTCTGATAAGCTTTTGTTCGTCCAGACTCCTTTTCTACACACGTTTGAGGTTAGTCGAAGGGACGCCACTGAATGCATGGTAAATGAAAGGATGGTCATTTCTACAGTGAGTAGCCACGTTAGAGTACTGAGCTTCTATTGGGCTTTTTCTTTGCGCCTCATTAAGCACAATTATTTCCCAAACAGCTAACCTAGAGGCAGTTATTTGCGAACGGGTTGATGTGAGCCTAGCATTTAGATTCTTTTTGTTATATATATATTTATATATATATCATCACAACTATGATTCATAAAATTACAATTATTCGCTGATTACATCGTGCTTAGTGAATGGTACATGTCTTTGATGTGAGTAGGAGTAAGAAGAATGCTTTTAGTATTGAGAAGTTTTTTATTGAAAAAAAGTAAGGCAAGTCTTTAGATTTTTGTATTTTCAATAAAGTTCATTTCTTGGCCTAAAATTTTGAAATTTCCCCACAGTTTGTGAAAGCGCTTAGTATAAAATAACTTTCTATCTCATGAATCAAAGTGATTTTAAACAAGATGTTGTAACATGCCTGGTGATGATGTACCCCTTGACTTCGGTTAACTTAAAGTTCTCTCAGCAAATTTGAAAAGTTTCTCTGACGTTCGCAAGAGACGGGGCGTTGGGAAAAAAAATGCAGGCACGGCGGTATTTGATACGGAGAACTCTCAATCAGTAGTCCAATGCATTTACCACTAATCCAATCGTTTAATCTTACCTAAAGTCATTATTACGCAAAATATTTTAAAGCCTTAAATGTAAATTATCAATTTAATTCATGCAACTAATAGGCTCATTTTTACAATTTTGTTGTCTTAGGTTGAATGCTAAACAATCAGTCTACCCTATATAAATTATAGGCACCCCCAGAGAAATGAGAACTTGTCGAAGACAGCCAATCGGACGCAGCTATACGGCCTGATGATGCTGCAGATCTGTGCAATGCATGTCATTCATCGTTCGAGTTAATTTTTTTTCCGCAGGATTTACATCAAAAGCTCTTCATTTAATTATCGCGCTTCTTTAACGCCCGGAAACAAAAATTTATTGCCAATTTCATGACTGTCCTCTTCCTTTCGAATTCGGAAATTAGAAATTTCAAGGGAAGTGTACTCAATTGCTACGCCATTTGTCGGTAATCGAAAAGTGAATGATTTCCGTTTTCTATAATAAAATCATCCTTCTTGTGGTTTTGCTGAAAGCTGTTCAAGGCAAGAATTTGTGGTGCAACAGGGAAGATAATTTGCCTCTATTTGTCGTCTTTCACGATGTGAATGAACAGACTATTCATAATGTTCCATGGCAGTCTTTTCTCCTTGTTTTCGATTTCTTTTGATGAATTATGCAGAAATAAGGGGAAAGGAAATGAAAACTAACAGAAAAAACAGTATGTCAGGCAAATTCAAGTAGCGCTTTCAAGGGCTCGTTGCACTTGGTTAACAAACGCTAGAAGAACTTCATTCAGATGTCAAGTCATAAAATGTTTTTTTTTTTTGAGAAATGCTTTGAAATTAAGTTTCCACACAAGGTCAATGAATTTTAAATGCAACGAAATATATCTCCAATTTTACGCCGATTCTATATAGCAAATTGGAAAAGCTTTTCATGGGAAACTTTAATCTTCGATATATTTTAGACTTTCTGAATAGGTAGGGCACTAAAAATACTTAAGGTGTAACTGGGGTGATTTAAACTTGGTCAGTAGTCCGACGCACTAACCAATGACCTACTGCAGGCACGAAAATGATTGCCATGCCAATTTTTTCGAGTTATTTTAATTAAAATGTTCTTTTGTAAGAATATATTTCTAAAACATTTTTATTTGCAAATTCGCCGAATTTTATTAATCGGACAACATTTTTATCAAAAGTACATACCTAGTCTTCATTACTTTTCATGCTCAAGTGAAACAAGCCAACAACAGAATTAGAGTGCTTTATGTTGTTGATTGTCAACACCAATGGGGACAACGCAACGAATTAACGTATGAGATTGTCTTTTGCTTTTATTAAATATATTAAATACCAGATCTCAGGTACCTTCATCGTTAAGTTCAATTAGTGGTAATGTACATAGTTCCAGAACATCATCCATTAACAAAACATGTCTTTTAATTTCCCATGGTGCCTATATAAATACGACACATACACGCACCAGTCAAGTCATTAGAAGCTGTTTGATAGATGAGCACATAAGAGTTAAATCCTGTTAGAGCATCCTCTATATTCCCGATTGGATCATAAAAGTATATCCTCTACCGAATGATCGAATAGAGCTTTTAAATAATTTGTTTATATGACATTTCAGAATAAGAGTTTTTTTTGGCGGCTCATAGGTTGGAGTATGACTACCTCATACGGGTTTCTTTTAGATGGTGTTTCCACCAATTAAACAATTAATCAAATTTTGAAAAGAAGGACATGCCAAGTAAAACAATGGATTTCTTCGTTCGGAAAAAAAATATATAAAAAAAAAATCATCAAAAGGAGACATCCTTCTCATCATGATGATAACAAATGTTTCATTTTATATTAAGAGAGTTAACAATTTGTTTAACTTAGCAAAGAAAAGGTCATGATGGTTACTGTTTCTAGGGACAGGACTGTGAGATATATTATCCAAGCCCAGAAAGCATTTGGCGGATAAAATGTTTGCTCTTTTGTATAATAAAATTTCGCAATGATTAGTCAAACGACAAATTTTAGGATGATATTTGGGGTGCGGAAGAAGAACTTCTTTGAAATTATGTTCGAGCTTAATTTTATGTAGATTCCTACCACTTATTTAATAAACTTGTAAACTGCTTAAAGGCAAATTAACTGCAGCTGAGATGAAGACAGTTCGCCTGAAGGCAGGAATAAAAAAGCTCGATCAAATAAGAAGTTTCAAAATCCGGGGAAGCCTCGAAATCAAAGAACCTATCTCAAAGAAAATGTAGTGCCCCCGGCTCAGTTGATATTCTCATATTCAAAAGAGAAATTGTCAGGCCTGCAGATCTTTTTCAGGTCAAACCGGGGAACCCCATGGACCAGGATTTGATCCATTTAGTCATAAAATTTTAGATCGTGGAATCTATTTATTAAACAAAATTATTTGTTCGTTCTCTTTGGAGAACGCAACCACTTTTATTAAATGAAACACAAGTTTTATTTTGCCAATAATTAATTTATTAGAAGCATCAGATCCCTTACTTTGGGTGGGGGGGGGGGGAATCTTTAGCTATGCGAAGAACTAGAACTACGAACAAGAACAGAATCTAACATGAGAAAGAAACCCTTTATATAGTGATTTATCTGCTTAGGTCGGCAGTTCGATTGAAGATCGTTTATTTCATCTTTATTACTTCTGATTCAAGACATAGTAGTTAATTAGCTTATGCAAGAAAGATTTTGCTATTATGATACATTGTAGTTGCTTAGTTTTCTATGCAAGAAAGATCTTGCTCTTATGATACATTGAAGATGTACACTTGTGTCAACAAATGAAGTTGGCACTGCCATTATTTATGTCTTGTATCAGATTACATTTTATAGCTTTGTTTATGAAGACTTTGTCTTCAGTGGATTAATGTGGGGGTTGTTACATTTTATACAATACAATGTTTATGAAGACTTTGTCTTCAGTGGATTTACAATTCAATATGTGGGATTTGTGGGAATGTAACCATAAGTTTTTCGTCGTTAAACAAAAAGTGAAGTAAATTTCTTTAAAGATTTTGCGGCAAGTAGAATGCGCGGCTGCATATTCCATGAAATCATTAAACTTCCCTGAGACAGGTCCCAGTAAGGTTAACCAGTTTGTTATAAACATGGACCAGATCACATTAAATGAAAATTATCGAGCGAAATTGCGTCATCGATAGCTGTCTCTTTTTGACAGCTCACACGTGAGTCGTGACATGTGTCAAAGTCAAACATACACAGTAAGGTGCAGGACATAATTTCACGGGCAATAAATTCACATTGGCATTAACTTCACCTCGAGTGGGAAATAAGTTCACTTTTTTAAGTAAAACATTGGATAGGGTTTCAGGGGGCCAGTATGCGCTCCCATACTTTTTCTTAAGAGGTATACTATACCTCAAAGCTCATAAGGCATGAAATGGTTCAACAGATAACAGTACCTGGGTGTCCTGCTTCGCAGGTGAAAGGACATCTCTCTGACTCATACACCTGCTGGTCGTCGGCTTCACATGCAGGTGTTTAGGTGCTATGCATCGTGTTTCTAAGCTCATCTTTACTTCTATAATTATATTATAATGCTGAACAGTTTGTTTGGTTGAACGCACTAATCTCAGGAACTGGTTTAAATTGAAAAATTCTTTTTATGTTGGATAGTTAATTTAGCGCGGAAGGCTTTAGGCTTTATAACATCACGCTGCGACCATTATTCCTTTTTGAGAGCTTCCGTTGCGTGCGCTATGTAAACGGTTTAAGTTACGCAAAAATCATGTACGATGGAATAGTTGCTCTTTAAAAGTTCTAAAAAAAAGTCCGCAACAGCATATGTCTATCTTTTAAGATTGACTCACTATAACCTTTTTTTTATTGTAATCAAATTTGTTTGACATAAATGCATTATTTGCGAAGGTTTTATTAACATATTATTTATCCTTATCCAAATAAATATGTTATTAATCACAAGTATTTAATTGTGAACAAAATTGTCCTTGACATCACTTGATTTCAATCGACATCATAGGAGATATCATAATTTTAAAATAACTCCGCAAAAATATTTTATGGGGCTATGATATTACTCTCCGGAGATTTTTGTCAAACGCTTCCCGTCATCCCGAAATCTACTGCTGCCGATGAACTTAATGCATGTCTGAAATCGTCGTCTTTGTGGCGGCATGTCAAGAAGTTGAAATTGAACACGAACATGAGAGCCGCATTGCAGAACGACCCATCGGCTGCTGAATTATCGAGACAACTGCTGGCACTTGGCAATTGCCAAATTATTGTTGATGTTTCGACTGGATTGATATCGTTCCCTTCAAATTTTGGTGAGTTCACATCGTCGAAGGAGGAACTCATCACAAAAGCGTTCCCCGGCATTGCACAAAATTGTAAAAATCTCGATTGGATTAGTGAACGGGTAATACTTGCAGCGAATAATAAGGACATCGATAGCTTGAATTTCAGTATTCAAAGTCAAATCGCTGCAGAACTGCATTCGTACAAATCCGTTGACAGCGTGACCGTCGAGGATGGAGCGACCAACTATCCGACGGAATTTTTGAACTCGCTTGACGTGCCAGGAACTCCGACGCCTAACTTACAGCTGAAGGTGGGATCGATCATAATCATGTTGTGGAATCTGAATCATCCGAAATTGTGAAACGGTACGCGGTTGTCCGTCAAGAAACTGATGAACAATGTGATTCAAGTGACGATCATCAAGAGCAAAATCAAAGGAGAAGGAGTTCTTAATCAATTCAAGCGGATTCAGTTCCCAGTTTGGTTGGCTTTTGCGATGAAAATCAATAAATCGCAAATCCAATCGTGGGATTAATCTCTCAAATTTCCCTGTTTTTCGCACGGTCAGCTTTACGTTGCCTGTTCGCGTGTTGTCAAACCGTCTTCGTTGTTTGTTTTTGCGCCGGACAACAAATCAAAAAACATTTTTTATCATATTGCTCTCTATTGATTTCGATTACACTCAAATAAATCACATTGAAATTTAAGCAATCTGTGTTTTATTATCACTCTGGAGTTTATCTGAAGGCGTTAAATTGGCGCGCCACGAAGTTCGCCCTGTCATCTAGTAAGATATAAAATAATTCAACAGATAACAGTACGTAGGTGGTCAATAATTTTTGTTGTTGTGTGCCATGCATTTTTATTTGTTCAATTCGATCAAAGTTTGTGCCAACAATTTGGGCCATTTCGCATTGCTTTGGGTCAATTTTGCATAAATGAAATAAGAAGATTTTTCGTTTTGAAATAAAACTCCATTTTTTTGGGCTTGATTTTCATTTTGTTTGCCATTTTGCAATATGGCCGCCTAATATCATTACGACTATTAACAGTACCTTAATATTTTGAAATTAAGTCCTATGTCGCGAACAGTGCAAGAGTGAATCACTGATCGTGGCGATTCATAAATTATCAAAAACGCGAAGAGAAATTATTTCCAATATAAAAGTGAAACTATTTCCTACTTGATGCGAAGTTATTGCCCATGTGAAGTTATTGCCCGCGAAGTTATTTCCTTGCTCCGCTCAATTATAGGATTGTCATTTCAACATAGAACAACTTAAACCTGAACAACGCTTACAAATTATTAAATTTTTTTTATTAAAATTCGTGTTCTGTGAAGAATGTTGTATGCATTACGCCATAATGTGCAATTATTAATCTCTCGTATTGGACGTATGAATTGGCAAGCTAGATCGTGCGATTTGACTCGAATAGTCTATTTTTATGCGAATGCGTTAAACTACTCATCTATACTGATAAAGCAGCGTCAATTGCAGCAATTAATTTTGACAATTAAAAATCAAATGCTTAAAAAATTGTCCATTATATGAGTCAGAAAAATACAGACATTGTCGAAACGATGTCGTTCCATCATCTTTATTTTCCATGAGTACAAACTTTTGGTCGTTTGTTTAGAACATTACGAATTTGGCCTCGCAATCTAACTTAATCATTTAAGCAACAATAATTTGTTCCCTATTAAAAACCTCGAGATCTTAGTGTTTTTAAAATGTTTCATGTTGCAAATTTAGTAGGTATCAGGTATAAATATAAATTTAATTAAATTTTAATTGAAATAGTGCAAATATACAATGCAATGTTGTATTGGCTGCAAGTTTTGTTGTTATGCTATTTGCATTAACGACCCCTGGAAAAATGCAATGTTCTGTATTCGCTTTTTCCTTTACGCCGAGGTTACGATCAGAATTAAAGCGATCGCAATCCTAACGCTTTTTGGCATCCCAAGCGGTCCGCCCGTGAGGCTCCTGGTTCGACCTCAATGAACATCGTCAGCCTTCCCTTAGGCTTATCAAATGATGTTGTTTATATCACAATTTTGGAGTTTTTTTTACGCTAATTTCACCGCCAATAAAGAGCGAACATATTGGACGATAGTTAACGATTTGGTTTGCTCGTATTTGCTTGATATTCAAATTGCTATTACACAACCAAATGGGCTTTTTATTTTGTATCTACTTACTCAACTAGGAAAGAATGAGGCAAAAACTAAAACATGGTGCAGTCAAGAACCGCAAGGAATAACCAAACATAAATACGTAAACTCTCAACAATCATTGATCAGACAGAGAAGTATTTCATTCTTTTAATTAGTTTAAGCTTTACTCTTAAACAAATATAATGTATGCAAATTTGTTAGTTTAAAATGTAAGGAATTCCTCCCAAAAATTAAATTTTTTCTCAACAAGTCATTCGCAAAATCTTTCCATCATTCATAGCACCACGTTTCATAAGAAACTGATGATGATCTAAATACAAGGATATCCAGGATTCAAAAGACCTAAATTCGTATAAATTGGTGAGTGCATAACCTATTTGCAAACAGAAGTTTTACGATGGATGGAAGAAATAAGGCAAATATGGCTACATACTCATAGTTCTTCCATGATAGGAGATTTTTTTATAAAATGTGTATGCAACAGCTTGCCCCACTGACCGGGTTCATCTTTGTCAGGTATAAATAAAGGGCAAAAAGTAATCGTTTTTATACCCTATTCTAGGGGTATATTAATTTTGACGCATAGTTTGTAACATACCTTAATATTGCCCGTAGACCCCTAAAAGTTACTATATTTATGATCAGCATCGATAGTAATGTCGATCTAGCCATGTCCGTCCGTCCGTCCGTCCGTCCGTCCGTCCGTCCGTCCGTCCGTCCGTCCGTCCGTCGGCAAAAATTAGGCCTTTAAACTGGACCTAGAGAGCTGAAATTTTAACCATATACTCTCTAGGGTCCCGAAATAATCAAGTTTAAGAATTTTTGAAATCCGCCCACAGACACGCCCACAAACTCAAAAAAACAAAATTTTGGAAAAAATCGAATTTTGAGCTAGAGAGCTGAAATTTTTTATATATGATCTATGGCCCATAAAACTGATTGAGACATAAAATTTTCAAAATCCGCCCACTGACACGCCCACAATTAAATAAAACAAATTTTGGGAAAAATTGAATTTTGAGCTAGAAAGCTGAAATTTTTTATATATGATCTTTGGCCCATAAAAATGCTTGGGACATAAAATTTTCAAAATCCGCCCACTGACACGCCCACAATTAAATAAAATATTTTTTTTGAAAAACCAAAATTTGAGCTAGGGAGCTGAAATTTTTAATATATACTCTCTAGGGGCCCTTTATGCTCATGTGTAAATATTTTCAAAATCCGCCTACTGACACGCCCACAATTATTTATTTTTTATTTTTGAAAGTCCAAATTTTGAGCTAGGGAGCTGAAATTTATAGTATATACTCTCTAGGTGCCCTTTATGCTCATACTTAAATTTTTTTTAAATCCGCCTACTGACACGCCCACAATTAAATAAAACAATTTTATTGAAAAACCAAAGTTTGAGCTAGGGAGCGTTAGTTAGTTAGTTAGTTTTTTCGATAAAATCCTTTAAATTTTTGTCACGCCCACTTATGAGATATAGGAATAAGAATAGGGTATCCAACAGTTCGCCCAAGCGGACTGTAGCCCGCCCCTATGTTTATTATCTCTTTTGCTGTAAAACTGATGGAAACTTAAAATAGAATCTGTGTCGCTTTCATTTCCGTAGTATCTAGTCTATTAAAGAGAAATTTATTACAAAAGTAGTTGAAATTCGAACGCTGATTGAGGTTTCATATAATTACCGTTAAGAGATGAAAATTTAATTTCCCCGAGTTTCATTCATTCATTCTCAAGTTTTTAGATGCATTATACAAACACAAAAATTTTAAATGCAAATGTTTTGTTAAAACCAAAAATAAATTAAAGGCACGAAAATATAATGATATAAAGTAAACCAAGTCTAAGGGTGGAAATGAACTTAAGCGCAGACGGTGACTTTAAGATTTTCTCCATTTTGAGGTAGTACATTTTGTTCAATTTATATTAATTCATAGTATAGATATGATAGGTTTAATTTTTTATACGATTTTCGTTGTCATTTAGGCGAAATCGATTGGATGCAATGAACTACTTTAGCTCTATGATATGATTAGTTGAGACGGCTGCGCAATCTTTAGGGAGCTAATACATGTAAATTGTTGGTGTTTAATAGGACAATTTTTATATGATTTTCATTGTCATTTAGGCGAAATCGATTGGATGCAGTTAACTACTTTAGCTCTACGATATGATTAGTTCAGATGTTTGTTGAAATCTAAAAATTCTGAATTTATGTGTAATATATTTTCAGCGTGAAATAATATTTGTGTGAAGTGTGACCGACAGCAATTTATTTATGTTATGTTGTTTTTATAAATTAGTGATATGGTAGTGAAGATTGGGTGAGGATTTAGTTTTAGTAGAAAGAATGCGTTCCATTCCACTTCTACTTTGAAGTATTACATAGTACTGGGCTAAGCCGAAAGGTACAGTCCTATTAGTGCAGGACATGATTGCACGTGTAGTAGACTTATTTTGTTTCTTGCGGAAGGATGAGAATAACAAGAAGCACCCTAAACTTTGCAGTTGACATTTTTTTAATTTTTCCCTTTTCACAAGTCCAATTTTAGCCCAGAACTGAGAAATAGTAGGTACTTATATTTCTTAGAATAATTGCATTCAGGACAATTTTTATTTGTGAAACATGTTGAAGGCGCGTTCAAGAACATGTCTTCGATATCAAATCTTCGAGGACTGCTATAGAAACAGTTTTTATGACTTTTAAAGCTAGAAATCCGGTTCCGCAATATACAAGGTGGCGCAAAAGTCTTTAATGTAACGGAAGATTGATAGAAAATACCATAAATCGGGACGAATATTCATCAATTCTGGCGGCGGCCTCTTAGCCGATATCATTTTCTCGACTTAATGGAAAAACAATTTAAGACATCAATAAACATAATCCAAAAATAGAACCTTTTCATTCATAATAAAAATTACAGCCAAAGAACATCGGCTGACAGCTTTTGCGTCTCCTTGTATTTCTACAAACAAATCACTTAATGTAAAGTAGCAAAGTTAAGTTTATTTAAGATTGTCAGTGGTGTAAGGTTAGGTTATGTTAGGTTTAGGTGGCTGTCGGCAGAAGCACACTTAGACCAATTCAGGTCCATTGTGATACCACGTACGTATTATCTACCTCAACTCTGTAGATGGGACTGGCCAACGACACGCGGTTGTTCTCAAACGGCCCCCCCCCCCCATCTACGTACTAACCGCGTTTAATAACGGTGATCTGACGAGAACCGATTAACTCGACGTGGTATGGTCGTTGGTTTGACAGTGCTGTTAGAAATTAACAAAATGTGAAAAAGAAAACTTTAAGATAAAAAAAGATAATTATTTCTAAGTAAGCAACAAAAAGAAATTATATTGGCAGACAAAATTAATTATTTTAAGAAGAAATAATAACATTTACACATTTTTGAATTCATTACTTCGATCGCAATATAAAATATCATGGGCACTATACCAAGTCTTAGCCACGTTTGAACAGGCAGGTATAATAATGAATTTTAGGACAAAACAATAACATTTAAAAAAATTAAATAGCATTGCCCTTCTTCATCTAGGCGTGCGTCGCTGCGGTTCTCGGCTGGTCTGTCTGGCTCACAATGGTTGTTAACAGTAAGTAGATTAAAATGTTGGGAGTGAAGTGAGGGTAAATGAATGGAAATGAGAGAAATGGGGAAAACGATTGCTCATCAATAGCCTGTTTGTCATTTGTGACCCCCCGTAGACTTCGTCTCCGACAGCATAGCTCATTAAGTTTATGCAAGTCTCGCCTCCATACCAACATCAAATGAGACGAAAGGACAAGGTGACTACCCCGTGGTTGGGCACCCATAACGCACAATACGGCCTTGAGATTTAACACTAGGGAAGGATTAGAGGGAAGCTGTGCTAAATGCTACAATATTGGAACACGACAAACTACACGTAATGTAACAAAATTCGGAAAGATGCGCAACACTTTTTTATACATTTAGCCAACAATTGTAGACAGATATGGAAGCATGGCCGGCCGAATAAATTTCTTAGAACATAAACTTCGGAAACGCAAACAAAATGCGCATCGATGAGTCATCACTGCAAACATTGCGATGACGATGAGCAACACGGTTTTTTTATTGATGCTTTTATATAGACATTTTTGCATCAGTTTACGCAACTTTACAAAAATGAACGTCTAGCCTTTCCAGTGATGTTTGCGTTAGTGAACGTGTGGCAGGACTGATTGAGTAGTGATGCGTTTTCAAATTTACCCTATGGGATAAACTTTTTCAATATTTACTATCATATGTTTTTGACTCACTGACAATTTAAACGAAATTTTAACAAGATAATTTGAGGTTTTTAGTCGTTGTTTTTCCTCAAAAACAAAAATTTCTCTAATTTAAGTTAATTTTTGTCACTTGTAAACTTTTTTCAGTAGAAAGACATAAAGTTGTCATATCTCTGTATTTGAATAATGTAAAGTGTGCTATAACAAATTGTAAATTATAAACGAAATAAAATATTTATCTATCTATCTATCTTTAACAAGTTAATGCTACGATTGCACCGATTTTGTTTCGATCAAACAATAACCAATAAATTTTAAAATGAGTTAGGACTTAAAACTAATCGATTACACAAATGCTACAACACCAGCATTTGATTGGCCTCAGTGATGAAGTAATCTGAAATCGGGAGACCTACCAATATTCGTTGAGGTCAAAACGGCGAACTTAACAAGCGAACTTAATAAGCGGACCAGTAGAGATGCAGTAAAATGTGATGGTCATGATCCCTTTAAATCCTGACCATAGCTTTACCGCCATTAACACCACCGAGAACTAAACAAAAATTAATTGTAAATAATAAATAAAATAATAAATAAAATAATCAATAAAATTACTACAACAAGTTCCGAGATTTGCCAAACAAATTTTAAACTTTGAGTCGTAAAAATCTATGTTTGCAAGTTCATGCGGTTTGAGAACAGAATTTAAATAACCTGATCAATGCTCAATTGTACTAGCGTTGGCAGACATTCAAAATATTTCGCTGACGACAATTTCGAAAAACACACACGGTACGGTTACGGTACTTAATGTTATGAACAAGATTGGGATTTTCGGAAGTTTTTTTTACATGCAAATGCTAATCGCTGAACTCACACAATTTGTACAAATTACAATAAGTTATTTGAAAAGCAACACCCGCACCAAGGATTCATACACATAGGATGCCGCCATTTAATACATTGTCGGTAACAGTTTAAAATATTAGTAAATATGACTTTTTTCCATGGCACCTTCCAATGAGGATTTAGCACATTACAATAAAATAAAGCTTGGATGGCACGTTTCGCGGGTTATCCAACTTTGAAAGTCTATAATAAATGTTGTTACTGATGAATAGCTTAATATGAAATATGAAATATGAAACTTCGTTCCACTCTTAAAAGTGTAATACCTAAAGTCCAAAATTTGGGTTTTGAATTTTATTTCATGGGATCTATAATAGGGTTCGTTTCCATATTCAATTTCGTCGATCTTTCAAAATTCTCTTTTATTGTACATCTTGCTTAACACCAACTCGGCATTCAATAGAATGCCTAAGCAAAGTGTTTAATAATTTCAAACATTATTACGCATACACTGCCTAAAATTAGCCGACATACAATAAATGCCTAGGCATTCTTTAGAATTCCAGAAAATCATACATTGCCGGTTAGATATCCACTCTGAGCGGATGAAAATGAATGGAGAATGATTGGAGGAGCACCCCTCCGGAACTTCCAAAAATGCTCCCCAAAATCTTTGAAAAGTGCTACCCTTAGACTTTGCAAAATGACAGCACTGGTTACGGGGCTAAATAGACGCCATCACATACTGGTCATGCTCGTTGATTTCCGCAAACCGTTTGACACACTGTCACATAAAAACTATTAGATAGCTTATATAGAATTGGAATAAGAGGTAAAAGTGCAAAATGGATGGAAAATTATTTGTCAGAAAGAAGCGTAAAAGTATAAGTATCTAAGATAATAAGCTTTGGCAAGCAAACATTCTCTGGGTTACCACAAGGATCTTAGTTAAGCCCAATACTATTCATATTGATCACCATTGACCTCCAACGAGGTGTTCAATGCCGTACGCACATGATATTGCTATTGTTATGAAGCATAAATGTAGCACTTTGTTTCTTTTAATACTCAGATATATGTGGGTATTGAATTCTTAAAAAAATATGTAATGCGAAAAAAAACATTTTTTGTATAGACAAGTTTACTTTCAAAAAATGTTTGATTTCAAAAAAATTATCCACCGGGGGATATGCCTCAAGCTTCAGGTAACACTACAAAATTTACTTGTAACGTTTTATTAAAATAAAACTGAACTAAAACCTGAAAACATCTAGCAAACTATTTAAGCCATTTTAACGTATAAGACAGTCAGTTCAAAATCAGTTGACACAAGGCTTTATATGAAAACCAGTTTTTCTTATATGGAAAACTGTTTCGGCTGCTACTTAACGGACTATATGGAGCGGTTGTAGAACTGAATTTAGATTTATTGTGTGTGACTCATCTTGTCCTTTTAATGTTTAATGCACACACCGCCGCGATAACTGTCGCCATTGCGATGAATAACTTAACACCAGTGCGATAGCGATTTCTACGCAGTTTTTTCTCAGTTTTATTTGTCTCAGAAAATAAGGTAGGTACCTACAGATTAAAAAAATGTGTAGCTTATTCTGTTGTTGTTTGTGAAAGCAATTTTTCCCCTAAGTAATAAAAGTAGTAGCGTGTTTGTTTTTATCCCCTGACGCTTTGCACTATGATGTCAATGTAGATTTGCTTGCGGTCAACCCCTTCTCATTTTTTCCTCTCCTTCAGGGAAGGGATGGGTAAAATTCCAAACATAATGAACTTTGCTTGGCTTAGGCCAGCTTAATGTAATGTTATCGGACATTGCAAATAGTATAGCATGATCATAATGGGATCTTGATCGGTTTCGGCAAGTTTTGGTCAATTTACGTGGGCTTAAGGAGAGTCCCAATGTGGTTTCG
This sequence comes from Portevinia maculata, assembly GCA_949715645.1. Lineage (NCBI taxonomy): Eukaryota > Metazoa > Arthropoda > Insecta > Diptera > Syrphidae > Portevinia > Portevinia maculata. The sequence goes on from OX454525.1 coordinate 78,346,365, forward strand.
ATTTTAGTGCACTTATCGACCCATGTGTTTGTTCATGGCGGCAGTACTTGGCGTATAAAAAATGTTTTTGAAAGTACGGCCGACTGAATCATAGCAGTTTTGCATCTTCTGCATTTTTTTCCTTTCCTTCGGTATGCACCGTCCATCTTATACAGTGGGGTTTCTCCTATTCAAACTTAAAAAGCCGCCCTCAGATCATTGGGTTTGATCATTTTCAGTCCTATTGTGCATGCGGTAAGGGTGTACTTTCGCATACATGTTTGTTTGTCTAATGCGTGCTGATCATTGGTCTGGTGTCTGCTCCTGGGCATGCATACATATCCAGAACATGCAGGAGGGGTTACTATGGCATTTCGTTTGTGCAGTGCTAGGGTTTGTACACACATACTTGGTTGGCAATGCATTGGTGGGACGGAGTTGAGCTGAGAGTGTACTCACTCACTTTTGTTGCGATTGATATATGGATGGTTTTCTCCCATACACCTTGCACGGATAGCCTGAGCTGTAATGGGGAGTGTTTACTCCTTAAGCCCGGCGTGGCGTCTAGTGTGTATCTTTTCGATACGTATGAAGGTTGGACGTCCGACGCGACGACGTGAGTATGATTTCTCACTGGTGTATTAGAGTTGGCCATGCGGGTTGCTGGTATTGAGCTAATTTGCCGTAGAATGTGCTCACGTTTGTGGCAATACGAATTCATGTTGTGCTTTTATTACTTTATTTTCGGGTGAATCGTCAATTTCGAACACCATCCACTCAACATCAAAATTGAATTTGTTTTTTTTCCATTTTTCTTACCTTAATATCATTAATTACACTTCTGTTATTATTGCTAAATTACGTTTGTGGTTTAATTTTCAATTTCCGTACACTTGCTTTAGCAGACAAAGAACATAATTTGACGGTTTGATACTTTGCGCATAGGTTGATCAACGTAAGTTTCGATGCTGATCACAAATATGTATATATTTATATACCTTTGGGGGCCTACGACCAATATTAAGGTATTTTATAAACTTTGGGTATACAAATTTAATTGAAATACACGCTTTATAAGAATATATTTGCAAACAATACGCCAGTATTCTACTTCTTCCCGTCCCCTTAGATTTTCATTGTGAAGTTTTCGAAAATGTTTGTGAAAAAGGTACCCAGTGTGAGGAAAGTTTGCATTTTTTGGTCAGCCTGCTAAAACAAAGTCTATACGGAACCAACAACTAAAAAAGAATAAATTTCCAGAAAATATTAGAAAATAAGATATGTATTATTGTCATCGTCTTCGTTATTGTTTACCAATATTATAATTGGATGCAAACTTTGTGAGCACTTGTTCGGAAATGAATTCAATTAAAGTTGTATTTAGGCAGCATTTCTGGCAGCTTTAAAAATGGACTTCATTTTGAGAGAGTGTTAGGAACACTATATGGTGATAACCGATTAATTGATCCACCCAACACTTGGGTTACGCGGACGATATCGACTTCATCACCCTATTCCAGCATGCTATGAAAGTGGCTTTTACAACGATTGAAAACAGCTGTAATTGGTTGGTCTGGAAGTCAATGAATACTAAAAGAAGTCGTTATAAATGCAGTCAACAAACAAACAATCATCTGTGCGCCGACTAGGAAAAATCTTCACTGCTGACTGCAGTACCGAGATAGTTGATATCTTAGTTAAGATCCGAAGGGGAAATACACAGGAAAACCATTGCTAATTCTAACCCGGATGATCAAGTACAAGATCTATAAAACACTCAAGTGCTGGAAAATATGGCGGAAAATAGAGCTGATACTAGATTCCTTCGAAGGACAAATGGAGGCTATAAAACCGAAAACTCTCTTTGTTTATACTCTATTCTAAGGGTATATTAATTTTGACGCATAGTTTGTAACATACCTTAATATTGCCCGCAGACCCCTAAAAATTACTATATTTATGAATATATCGATAGTAATGTCGATCTAGCCATGTCCGTCCGTCCGTCCGTCTGTCGGCAAAAATTAGGACTTTAACCTGGACCTAGAGAGCTAAAATTTTAACCATATACTCTCTAGGGTCCCGAAATAATCAAGTTTAAGAATTTTTGAAATCCGCCCACAAACTCAAAAAAACAAATTTTTCGAAAAAATCGAATTTTGAGCTAGTAAGCTCAAATTTTTTATATATGATCTATGACTCCTAAAACTGCTCGGGATATAAAATTTTAAAAATCCGCCCACTGACCTGACACGCCCACAATTAAATAAAACAATTTTTTTGAAAAATCAAAGTTTGAGCTAGGGAGCTGAAATTTATAATTTATTATATGTATATACTTTTTAGGGGCCCTTTAAGCTCATGTGTAAATATTTTTAAAATCCGCCCACTGACACGCCCGCAATTAAATAAAACAACTTTATTGAATAACCAAAGTTTGAGCTAGGGAGCGTTTTTATTTACAAAAGCTTCGTTTTTTTTCAATAAAATCCTTTAAATGTTATATAACATTATATGTAGAGCGTTCTTAACAATTCAACCATGCTAAGACTTTTGTCACGCCGGCTTATGAGGGATAGGAATAAGAATAGGGTATCCAACAGTTCGCCCAAGCGGACTGTAGCCCGTCCCTATGTGTTTTTTTTTATAACGTGCTTGCGATAAAGGTTTTTTTCTCTAAATGTGACGGCACCCTTATAGTGTTAACGAACACAACGCAGGCATTTTTTTGTTGAAAAACAAGCAGCACCTAGAAATGGAGTATTGAATTTCATGCTTTTTAGGTGCTACTTACTATTAGAAAGAAAAGAGAGATAAGATAGACTTTTTTGGCGCTATTGTAGGCTTTTGGCCAGGATTTGAACCTTCCAATCAGTCACTGTACACACAACTGCTCCACTGCTGCCAACCGCAAACTGTTCCCAGACATGGATTTAGTCTAAAAAGCTCAAACACATAGACTACATTGGCGCGGCGATATCGAGCGAATATACAACAATGCTCTACTGAAGAGGATCTTCGCCTTATTTTTCTAAACGAAAAGGAAGACCATACCTACGTTAAGACCAAATCATCACGGATGCCAGAGCGCTTGATCTGGACAACTAGAAGCAGCGTGCCTGGGATCGCAGAGGATGGAAATCTCCAGTGAGACTTTGCATTGGTTAAGTAAAAGTAAGTAAGTAATGCATTGCATTATCGATCGGATATAACCATAGATCCGGGGGTTAAACCAGGCAAATCTTTGTATCTACATCAAAATTTAAGCAAATCAATCGGCTACTGACAAATGACAGCCAAAAACCAGAGTGAGGAAAACAATTAAAATAAAATTATACTTTCTTTAGAGGAAACACTCACGATTTATTTTATATCGCGTACACCTGAACTCAGTTTCTTCTAATGGAAACAGAGCAAAACTGGAGCAGATGGATCGTGAAAAAGATCTGTAAGCGGTTCTTTAGCGGTCCCATCTGCACAGCGGGGTATATCGTAAGAGAAGAACATTGGAACTTAGGATTTTTACACCTATTGTATACAAAAGCACTTCGATAATGAGGGGCGCTTGCGCAAGCGTCCAACATCACCTCTCTCTTTCATCGACGACTCGAAATATTCATTAAATATTCTAAGTACTAATGTCGTCTTACCATCAGAAGGCATTTGATGGAAGCAGGAAATACATGTATTTGGAGGGAACAGTACCCATAACAAAAGTTCCGGATTCGAATAATTTTGCGAATAATACGAGTATAAAAGAATTCAAGAGAAGATACTAGTTCAGTATTCAAGATTTACCACAGAGATGCCATGCATTGAAGTCTGCTCAATCAAACTGTGCGTTCGCCCTGAGGCAGACCCACGTTGGCTAGGGATAGTTATGCCATTATTTGTTAAAGTGTCCTGACCCATATTGCTGCTATACACGCCATCAACCACCAGCGGGCATATCCGAATGCTAAATGGTAGCATATACTCCTAAAAAGGAAATAACTTTGTCCCCTTCAAAATTGCTGGGATACCAGGTTAATATCAGCCAACGAAAAATTCATGCAACACCGCCCCATGGCTATGTGAGGATTAGTGACGACGATGTTCTGCTCTGACGATTATGGCCATGTGAATAAGAACGATGAGCACAGAATCAGAGTGTGCCTGATGTTGCTTATCCAGGAAGTGGACTATTTCCTTAGTTAGGCAACGCTATTGCGACTAAAACTCGTTAATTTTCGTATACACTTCCCGCATCAACGATGAGCGTTTGTATGTGTGCGAATAGTGTGGTTAAAAAAAGAATTCTTTAGTTTAGGGGAGATAAAAAACCAAAAATGGAAATGTATATCATGGAAGATTATCGCTGCTTAGGGTGCGCGTTTCGTGGGTCTATATGGAAGTATGTCCATATGTACGTATTGGTGATTGTGTGATAAACGTCATTAAGAAGGACAATGTATTTTTTCTCGCTGCCATTAACAGTTTTTGCTTCTCTTTCACTTTTTTTTGGTAAATATGCTTTCTTTGTTTTTCTGTTTGTTTCCATTTTTCTTCTCATTTTAAAAAGCTTATGGAACGCTTAGGGATATTCACTTAAAGAGAATATATCCTCCTGACCACGGCTGAATCTGGATGGGTTTTCCGTTTAACGATACCTTTCTTGCTTCGGCCCTTTTTTGTCTGGTGGTTCTTGAGGGCGGTCATAGGGATTGGAAGTGATAGCATGAATGAAATGAAGAATTTGTTTTTGGAATCGTGTTTTTGTTGTCCTTGTTTTCGTTGGAATGTGTCCGTTGTTAAAATAAGGGTATCAAAAGGGTAGAATACTCAAATCAAACTTTTATATATATTCCAAAGGAATTTTGATTTCATAAAGAATATAGGTATATTAATTTAATTTAAAAACTAATTCAAAAGAACAAAGATAAACATTATTTTCCACTGAATCAGTAGGATAATAAATTCTTATTGTTAGCCCTTTGGAGATGGGGAAATGAGCTGCAGCAAATGGAAGTATCGAGACAGTAGAATTGTTAAGAGGACTCTGCATAAAAGAATGAGTGCCTGGCACTTATAAGGAATTTAATAAGAAAGCCAGGCAACTGTCTACTGACCTTGAGCCTGAAACGCAGGCTCTTCGAAGAACCAGGAAGTCTAGTTAAGCGAAGGGATAAGGGGATAAGCTTGGTCAGCATTTTAAGTATCTGTTGAATTGGCTAAATGAGAGTGATAGTGCAAGAAGGGAACCAACGTCTATTCAATAAAGAATTGATTCCATCAGACAGTATAACAATTGGCATAGCTGTAAAAAAACATAATAACAAAAAATTCGCCGGCTCAGATGGCTTACCAGCGAAGCTTTTTTAATATCTATCCATCGAATAGAAGAAAACATCAGTGTTGATAGCAGCAACAGCAGTAATAAAGGGAGTTCACCTGCCTACATCGGATTAAAGATCTACTCCAAGATTGACACCTTAGTTAAGATCCGACGAGGAATCATCCGGAAACCATTGCTAAAAAATGGCTTCAAACCCGGAAGACCAAGTGTAAGCTCCACAAAATACTGATACTGCCAATTCTGCCTTAGGGCGACGAGTGCTGGACAATAAGCAGGAAGGGAGAGCTGGTTCTTTCGAGAGAAGTACTCCGTCGGGTATTTGTGCATGTGTGCGAAGAAGGTGAATGGAGGAGAAGATATAACCACAAACTCTATGAGCTGTACTGTGGATGTAGTCCAAAAAGCTAAAACACATCGAGTACACTGGCTCAGCTACATCGAGCGAAAAAGAGGATTTTCGACTTTTGACTCCTTTGGTTTGAAACCAGAAAGACCAAGCCATCGTAGAGTTCAGAGCGCTCGTTCGGACAACAGAAAGCAGCGTATACCCGGGATAGCGGTGAATGGTGGAAGTGGCTGAGGCAGAGACTCTCCACTGTCCGGTAGCTTTTCAAATCATTCATTGCTTGCTCCGGAATTCGGCAAGGAATGCAATCATGAAACTTCTTCAAACTTATTCTGCAATAGATTTTGTGCAGGACAAGATGTCAGTAGAGAACGTACTATTTCCTAAACAAGTCTCCTATATATTACGATGTCAACAAACAACAAGCATCGGGCTATGAAGTAGACTAACGCACTGTTCATACCAGCAGCTTTGATATATGTAATGCTCTGACAATGAGAATGTTTCATGGCATGCAAAAAAAACTATATGTTGGGCCGCACCGTAAAAATATTAAATTGTAGTTACTCAAATCAAAACAAATCAAATTGAATTATAAATAAACACTTAAAAACTTAACGAATTTTCAAACGTGCCGCCACAATGTTTGGGCGAGCCATCTTTTATTTCATAAGTGACGTAGAAAAAACATAGAATAGAGCTAATGTTAGAGCTTATAAAGACAAATAAATTTTACTTCTTGTTAAACACTCGGAGCGGACAGTTGTTTTTCTTTGGTGCTGGTAGGAAAAGGCTCTTATCCAACATATTTTGACGCCCAAACGTGGAGCGAATCCTACAGTTAATTTTAAAAGTTAAATGTTTCATGCTTAACTCAGTAATAAAGTTATAAAAAACAGTGAGCAGTGCATAAAATCTCCACCTGACATTGACATTCAATCAAGGAGATTCGTAGTTCGGTACGCGCGCGATTGATTCGGGTTCCCGAGTGAAAGTCCGGCAGCAGATCACCTGTGAGAAGGATATCATATACAGGAAGCAGATCATCTCTAAGGAATATCATCAAGAAACCAACTGGAGAACGATTGAGGAAGGAGTAATTTTGCAGAAAAGGGGTAGATAAGTACATCTCCCACAAGGTATTTAATCGTGACACATAACGAACGTGCGTTGATTGCATGAATAATCCTTAAAGCAAAATCCATAATTAATGCAATTTTACATATGAACTGAAAAGCAAAACCATACAGCTAAAAACGCACTTTCGTTGTAAAATCTTAAATTAATACATATATACAAAGTATAACATATAGGCACATAAGATACCACTAGCTTTATATCAGAAAGGTACAGCATTATCGTACAATCAAGCCAGTATTTCCTATTAGAGCTTTGCCAATATATATGTATCATACTTCATATACCATACAGCGTTATTTTCTAATACGGAGTAGTACACGATCATAAAGTCACGCCATACCAGCTCAACATTGCATATTCATTCTAAAGCTTTATTCTGCACAATTTCTATTTTGTTCAGCCATTCGTATGTTCCACAAAAGCTTTTTCTACATGGAAGTGCATTGCAACTAATCGTCAACAACATCATTACTGCATATCGTTAGACTTTCGCTTTGACTTTTATCTCGTATGCAGCTTTAACTCATCGTTCTTTGCTTAACGTTAGAAAAAATTTAACCGTAATTAAAATCAAAATAAACATTCCTGGAATTCAGCAATAATCTGTTGATATTAGCTAGTGTAGCTTTTAACCCTTGGATTTTGTTAATAAATATAATTACAATTATCTGGAGATTTAAATCAATCACCGTGGGAGTTTTGCTGCGTTGGAGTGTTGTTCCTGTACCATTGCTACAGTAGAAGAGTTGTGTTGTTGTTGTTCTTGATACTGGTTGCGGCTGTTAGATTTTCGTTTGAAGTTGGTGGGGTTCATAAACTTGGTGGTGAGATTGCTCCGTTTTAGTCTCTTCAAGTTTAAACAGTTTCAAGGACGCTGTAGGGCGAATATCAATCCCGTTCTATTGGAGTAACAAAAAATATATTATATGAAGATGCCACATGAACCAATTACTATTGAGGAATTGAAGATAATGATACTCGCATTAAAACGTTGGTCGACCGATTAACCAGTACTAATTCAACAGAGTTGGAATGTAGATTAGGAATTTTGGAGTTCTACTTTAAGCAGGTTTTATCATATCAGTCACAGATTGAACGTTTGCAACCAACGGACACAACGAGAGGTGAACTAGAAGAGTTGTACATTTCAACCAAGACTAAAATTATTTCGCTCTTAGGGCCAGGTAGGCGAAGTAGCACTTTTGAAACTTCCTTTAACCTTCCTGTGCCTCCATCCAGCCGGTTGCCACATCTTTCTCTGCCACATTTTAGCGGGAAGTATTCAGATTATAAGAATTTTATAAGATCTTTTGATAATTTGGTTGATTCTGATCCTACATTGAGCAAGATAGAGAAGTTCAACCATCTATTATCCTGTCTTTCGGATCAAGCTCTTGGAACTATTGCGTCTTTCCATATAACAGAGGATAATTATACTAAGGCACTGGAAAAATTAAACGAGAGATATGACAATAATACACTAATATTTCTTGAACATATGTTTTAAATCTATTTGAACTTCCAAAGTGTTCAAAGTCGTCAGCCCCTCAACTTCGCAACATAGTTAATAGTATATCCGCTATTTATAACTCGCTTTCATCTTTAGGAAAAGATGGAGACATTTGTAATGCTATTATAATCTACATAGCTATGTCTAAGGTAGATAAAGAGACGCAAGAAAAATGGGACGAACAACTGGACTACTCTAAGCTACCTAAATGGGACGATTGTGCTAAAATGATTAGCAAACGTTGTCAATACCTTGAGGCTCGTACCAGCAAACAAATTCACTCGAATCTTTTAGAAATGGAAGACTCTCCTCAACGGTTTACAAATAGGGTAAAACATCAAAAGTCTATTTCAAGGCAACATACTTCGTTGACGTTAACACAGAAGCATTGCGTTTTTTGCAAGGACAGCGAACACTTCATTGTCAACTGTCCAAGCTTCATTAAGCTTTCAGTCTCCGAGAGGTTTTCGACTACTAAAAGGCTCAACCTTTGTACTAACTGTTTAGGAAAGGGTCACAATAGGTCAAAATGCCCATCTACATTTAATTGTAAAATATGCAACAAGCTGCATCATTCTCTTCTACACAGACAACAAGAAAGCGTGGTGAAGAACATTGATGCTAGCACATCATCAGCTGTAGTTAATACAGCATTACAACCAACCCAAGTTAATACTACAAGACAAGTTATCCTTGCTACAGCTTTAGTTCTTGTTCAGGACTCCACGGGGAGCTATCAAATCGGAAGAGCTCTTCTCGATTCAGGGTCCCAAATTAATTTAATAACTGAAGGTTTTGCTTAGATCCTTAATCTTCACAAGATAAGAAAGCACGTAGAAATTATTGGAGTAGGATCTTCTCAAACTCAGTCTAACTTTCAAACGCAAACTATAATTAGGTCGAGATTTAATACATTCGAAATCGCCTTGGAGTTTTTGATAACTCAAAATATAACCAGTCAGCAACCGGATATGGAAACGGGCATCTCAAATTGGAAAATTCCTCCTAATGTTCAGTTGGCAGATGAATGCTTCAACAAACCATCGGATATTGATCTTCTACTAGGTGCAGAAGTCTTTTTTGATTTATTGTCAGTGGGACAGATTAAACTAGGATCCGGATTACCGACTCTGCAGAAAACTAAGCTTGGTTGGATCGTCTCAGGAAGATGTAACACAACTGCCAACGTTTCGAGAACGCTATGCTGTCACATCACTCAGGATGACTTGTTGCATACCTACGTGAAAAAATTTTGGGAACTCGAGGAGTCAAGCTGTCTCAAACATAAATGGACTGAGGAGCAAGCAGCGTGTGAAGCTCATTTTGTGGCTGCAGTAAAGGTCCTTATAAGTGGTCGTTTGTCTGTTGAACTCCCTTTTAAGAAAGATCCCAGCTGCTTAGGAGCTTCCTTTGATAAAGCGTATAAACGTTTTCTCTCTCTCGAACGCAGGCTGGAAAAACAATCTTTGGTAAAGGTCGAATATTCAAAATTACTAAAGGAATATGAGGAGCTCGGGCACATGTCACTAGTTAAAAACCCAAATATGCAGGAATTATATTATTATATTCCACATCAATGTGTGATTAAACCAAATAGTACTTCTACCAAGCTAAGAGTTGTCTTTGACGCCTCCTGTTGCACTTCGTCACAGATATCCTTGAATGAAATTCTCATGGTTGGACCAACCATTCAAGATGAACTTTTTATACTTTTGTTGCGTTTCCGTCTTCATCGCTATGCATTGACAGCGGATATAGTTAAGATGTATCGACAAGTGTTGATACATCCGGATCATCGTCAGTTCCAATACATACTTTGGCGGGACAGCCCTCTGACACCTGTAAAGACTTACAAACTTAACACCGTTACATACGAGACCTCTTCAGCACCCTTCCTTGCTATAAGATGCCTTCGTTTCTTAGCAGATAAATACGCTGGAACTCTTCAAAAAGGGTCTGTGGTTGTACGATCTGATTTTTATGTCGACGACATGCTCACTGGAGCTGAGGATTTGGAATCGCTTTTGCAAATAAAGGAGGAGGCTCGGAGAATCCTAGGTTCAGCTGGATTTGATTTGTCAAAGTGGCACAGCAATCACAAAGCAGTTGTTGAAGATAACACCTACTCGTTCTTATGTCAAGGTCACCAAACGTACAATACTCTCGCTTTCTTCTTCTCTATTCGATCCCATGGGTTTGTTGAGCCCTATTATCATAAGGGCCAAAACTATTTTACAAAAATTATGGATTGCAAAACTCGATTGGGATGAATCTGTGCCTCAAGACCTACACACGGAATTGAAACAATTCCTTTCGGATCTGAATTCGCTTCAGAAATTACTGATTCCAAGGTACGTGATGGCTCAAAATAGAAAAGAGGTACAAGTCCATGAATTTTGCGACGCTTCGATGATGGCGTACGGTTGCTGCTTGTATATTCGAACTACAGACTTCAAAGGAAAAATCACAACAAAATTTCTAGTTGCCAAGTCTAGAGTTGCTCCAGCAAAGAGAAAGCAGTTACCGCGTCTGGAGTTGTGCGGAGCACATTTATTGGCCAGACTTTGGGCCAAGATACAAAGTATCTTTGGCAATAACATTTCTCAAATTCACTTCTGGACCGATGCTGAGGTCGTCCTGCACTGGATAAGCACCCATTCGTCTAAATTAAGCACATTCGTTGGCAACAGAATAGCTGAAATTCAGGAAAAATCCGTGAATGTGTTTTGGAGACATGTTCCTGGTACGGAAAATCCAGCAGATATGCTGTCCAGAGGGTGCACGGTAGAGGACTTAACCCTTGCCCGGGCAAGGTGTGTCTAATGGACACACTGCTGATGTTTTTTGGTGATATTTCAAAAACTATATCACATTTAGACATGTCGATTTGTGACTTCTCCTTTGCTGATGTATTGAACGTTTTTCCGGTAAAAAAAATAAATATGATTATATAGAAAAAAATAAATAAATAAAAACACATTTTTGGGACGTAAACGGGCTTCAGTGTCCAAAAGACACACTCGATACAACCAACCAAATACCGATACATATATGAGAGTAGGCTTTGCATTGTTTTTCACTTTCTTTGCTATTTCAAAGATAAAACTCTTTTATCATAAATTTACTGTCATTCTTTCATAGAAAGTTTTCGTTTTGAGTGATTTGGATTGAGAAATCAAAAAAATTATAATATTCACTATCTATATGTAGTTACAGTTTTTTATACTTTTGATACTTGAATCTTGGCAGGTAATAATTTATTTTGCAAAGCATTGGATGTGTGGATGCTTTATCATCACTTTTTTATGTTTCAGAAATTCTCAAATATGTCGAGCAGTAAACCATTATCTAAAAAAGAATTACATGATATTTTAGAAAATTTATCCGATGATGATAATGTTGAAGAATTGGATAACACTTCTCTTGCAAGTGAAGCTGAAGATGAACAATTCGCCAATCTCGATGAAGATATGGAAGAGGATTCGGAAATTGAGGATAGATCACAAGAACAGCAGCAAAGTATGATGTACACTTCGAAAGACAAAGTAAGTTGGTCAAATACCTCCTTTCCTTCTGGTCGGGTTCAGGCACATAATATAATAAGAAGTGTCAAGGCGTTGCACAAAGTAAATCTCCCACCAGGAAAACAGGTTTATGACCCAGTGGACGCTTTTTATTTATATTTGGATGCTGACATTGTAAAGGAAATTGTTCAATTTACAAACCAAGAAGCTTCTCGAGTCTTAGTGGAATCAAGTTGGAAGAGCACTGATAGCATTGAGATGTATGAATTTTTTGGTTTGCTGCTCACTGCTGGTCATCTCAAGCAAAATATGACCAATTATGATGTCTTATGGAATCATGTGTACGGTCCTCCAATTTTCAGGGCAACGATGGGTTTGAAGCGCTTTAAATTTTTATTAAGGTTCATAAGGTTTGATGACAAAACAAGTAGATCCCATCGACGTCAAAAAGATAAATTAATATAAATAAGAGATATTTTCAATAAAATGAATAATAATTTGAAGAAAATGTATAGTCCAGGCGAAAATATAACGGTGGATGAGCAGCTTGTGCCATTTCGAGGACGTTGTCCATTCAAACAATATATGCCTGCTAAACCAGACAAATATGGGATGAAAATTTGGTGGGCCTGCGATTCAGAAACCTTTTATCCTCTGAACGGCATTCCATACGTTGGCAAAGGCCTAGCTGCACAAGTAGTAGCATCCATAACAGAACCTTTCTATGGATCTCACAGAAATGTTACATTTGACAATTATTTTACTGACTTAGATTTAGCTTACAAAATGCTAACGAATGGTTTGACTATATTCGGAACAGTAAGGAAGAATAAAAGATTTGTGCCTAAAGAATTTCTTCCGAATCGTAAAAGAGAGGAACATTCATCGATATTTGGATTCTCTAAAAAAGCTACACTTGTTTCGTATGTGCAAAAAAAGAATAAATGTGTTTTAGTTCTATCAACGACTCATAACAAGCCAGAGATAAGCATTGGAGATTCTCGAAAGCCTGAAATAATATTGAGCTATAATAAAACAAAGGGGGGGGGGGGGGGGGTAGATTCGCTTGACCAGTTGGTTCACGCGTACATATCCAAACGACGAACAAAGCGATGGCCTTTCGCTTACTTTACAAATTTGCTGGATGTCAGTTTTGTAGCTGCATATATAATCTGGACAAACTTATACCCTAAGTGGAATGAAAAAAATAACGAAAAAAGACGATTGTTTCTTGTCAGTGTTGCTGAAGCTCTTATAAGGCCACATATTGAACGAAGAAATTCTATTGGTTTGACGAAAAACTCTTTACAAGCGATGTCTCATTTTTTACCACAACCAAGTCCAGCTTCAGAGGAGCCCCCAGCACGAAAAAAAAGAAGATGCTACATATGCCCTTCTTCAATTTCAAGGACGCAGAAGCAAATTTGTGATATCTGCAGGAAAAACATGCGCAAGGTCGCAAATATGCTCAATTTGCCAAAATAAATAGTTTCATTTGCTGTAGCACCACTTTCTCTAAATTTTTGTATTTATTTTTCGGAAAAAATTACAAAATAAAGCAAAAATTAAATTACCTCTGTTAAAAATGTATAAAAAAGTGTATCATTTATATTTCATCCAATAGTTTCAGCAATGTGTCTATCGGACACATAAGTCCGTTGGTGTAAGTAATATTCTTTGCCCGGACAAGGGTTAAAAGACTCTATATGGTTTACAGGACCTAGATTTCTACAGCATGGCATGGAGGAGTGGCCACATTCATCAAATAAGCCACTTTCCCTGGAGGAACTTAATCTGGAAGTTCGAAAAACGGTGCTCACTTGCTACGGAAAATCAAACTATCTCTTCGAAGTTACTGAAAAATATAGTTCTTATACAAAAGTCTTGAGGGTATTCGCGTTGCTTTTACGATTTGTCGATAAAGAAAGAAGCCATGACACTATCCCCTTATCTCCCAATAATCTGGAAAAGGCTTTGAATCGTATAGTCTGGATAATTCAAGGACAATTTTTCTCCGAAGAAATGAAATGCCTAAAAAGAAATAAGGAGCTAAAAGGATCCATTAAATGGCTTAATCCATTTCTGGACGACACATTAGGTTTCGAGCTGTTGAGAATAGGGGGACGTTTAAAACGTATTCCTAATGTATCTGCGGAACAAAAGCATCCTTACTTACTTCCAAAAAATTACAATTTTGTTGTTTGCATGGTAAAGCATTTACATTTAGCACACTACCATGCTGGTCCAAAAATGCTAGTGTCCTTCACACGAAGAAGATTCTGGATTATTAATGCCCGAGAAGTTGCAAGGCGCGTAGTCAAAAATTGCATATACTGCGCAGTGGTGGACTAATCAGGGGGCGGAAGGGGCAGCCCGCCCCGGGCCTCCGGTCTTGGGGGCCCCCAAATCTTTCAATCTATACTAATATTATAAAGCGGAAAGATTTGATTGTTTGTTTGTTTTAAATAGGCTCCGAAACTACTCGACCGATTTGAAAAATTGTTTTACCATAAGAAGCCGACATTATCCCTGATGAACATAGGCTACTTTTTACCGCGGGAAAATGTTTCATCCGCTGTTCGGAAGCGGAGATCAAAGCTGATATCTAAGAAAAGTTGTAACTCTCGAATGCTTTCTAGCCCTAGCTTTGGAATGACTCATCCAAATGAAATAGGATTTTTTTTAATATAAAGTTCAATTATGTACATTGATTTTAAAATATAAATCATTTTTGTATGTTATCTTGAAGTTGAACAATAACCATTAAACTATAAATTTTATACAATTCAACAATTCAAAAAAAGTAAAATGTTCGATTGAAGCTAGATCGTTGGATTTTCCCAGCGTTGAGTGGAGGAAAATTCGTTTGTGTGTGCGGCACAAATCTTTTTCTCTCTCTATACCTTTTGTGCTGTGCGCTTTTTCTTCCAATTTTTTATGCACCTTTTGTATTTTGTGTTGTTTTTTTTTGTGGCGCATGGGATTGAGATAGATAGGGTATGAAATGTAATTAAGATTTAGAAGGAGTCACAATGAGAGTATATCCATATAATGAGAAGGGACACTCTCGACGTTTTCTTTATTAGTTCTTTTCAGCAAGTATTTTGTTTCAAATTTAGAAGTGGCAGACTGGCGAAGTAAGGCGAGTATAGTCAGCTAGTTTATAATAAAATGGGACTTCAGTGAATCGTTGCACTGTATATCGCTCATACTTCATGTATTCGGCCTACAATGGATCAAGAGCGACTGGTTAATCTAGCCGTGCTTTCAATAGAAAGAAAAATTTCCAAAGAAATCGATTTCACAGAAGTTATTGAGGAGTTCAGTAAATTGAAGGCACGAAAACACATATAACAACAACAAATAAAAAAAACTGTCTTTGATGTATTTTATCAATTTTTTTTTTGTCGATCGATACGTATTTTATTTTCCTCACCCATATCCATTCCATATTGTAGGTATGTATGTTTATTTAGCCTAAATAATTTAATTCGAATTTAAATTTCACTTGCCAGATTTTAACGAAATAAACATAAACACTCTTTTATACATACAAATGTGAACTGAATAAAAAGCTTGTAAAACTAATTTTTCTTTAAAGCTGGGGGGCCTCATTCAGCTTTGCCGCCCCGGGCCTCTGACGGGCTTAGTCCGCCACTGACACTGCGTAAAATATAAACCGAAGCTTCTCCAACAAGTCATGGGTGACTAAACAGTGGAAAGGCTGACGCCGTCTCGTCCATTTTTACAATGCGGTGTGGATTTCTGTGGTCCAGTGATGATGTATCTGAAAATTCGTGGGAAAAGGCCATACAAATGCTTCATCACTGTGTTTGTCTGCTTTTCCTCGAAGGCCGTTCATTTAGAGGCAGTCTCAGACCTTACCTCAGAAGCCTTTATAGCAGCACTTAAAAGGCTAATAGGTCGACGAGGTCTTCCATGTGATATATATTCTGATAACGCTACCAACTTCGTAGGGGCACAGACAAAGCTACTAGAGCTTCAATTTTTTCAAACAATCCTTTCAATCAGATATAACGAATTTCTGTACTAATAATTGTGTAACATTTCACTTTATTCCCCCCAGGGCTCCTCACTTTGGAGGACTGTGGGAGGCTGCAGTCAAGGTTGCAAAGGGTCATCTCATGAGGACGCTGTTCAACGCCAAACTCACATATGAAGAACTGGCCACTGCTCTGGTCGAGATAGAAGGAATTATGAACTCCAGGCCAATAACCCCACTATCTTGCGATCCCAATGACTATGAGGCACTCACACCAGGTCATCTACTAATCGGCTCGTCACTGAAGTCCCTCCCGGAGCCGTCATGTGAAACTCAGAACATCAGCTACTTAGAAAGATGGCGCAGAATCAGTGCAGTTAAATCTCACTTCTGGAAAGTATGGTCAGCTGACTATATCTCGGAACTGCAACAGCGGAATAAGTGGTTATCCAACAAAGAGAATCTTCAAGTCGACAAAATGGTGTTGATTAATGAAGACAACGTTCCCCCTCAAAGATGGGTCATGGGAAGAGTTATTCAGGTATTCAAAGGGAGCGATGGAAGAGTCCGAGTAGTCCCCAAAGGGTATCTTTAAACGCCCAGTCAAAAAATTGGCCCTACTTCCAGCTTGAAAGGTGAGTCCTTTCAAAGGAGGCGGGATGTTGGGGCGCACCGTAAAAATATTAAATTGTAGTTACTCAAATCAAAACAAATCAAATTGAATTATAAATAAACACTTAAAAACTTAACGAATTTTCAAACGTGCCGCCACAATATTTGGGCGAGCCATCTTTTATTTCATAAGTGACATAGAAAAAACATAGAATAGAGCTAATGTTAGAGCTTATAAAGACAAATAAATTTTACTTCTTGTTAAACACTCGGAGCGGACAGTTGTTTTTCTTTGGTGCTGGTAGGAAAAAGCTCTTATCCAACACTATATAAATTTCATATTTCCTCATTAAGGTGACTCGAAGGCACGTTGCAAGGGCGATGGCCAGCGACAATAGCCTGATCTTTGGGGCTTACTACCCCAATGAAATGTGTATAGACATAGAGAGTACGCTTCGGTCTGGCTTTATCATTGCTTCGTATATAAAAAGAAGCTTAGGGTCTGAGCAACAAAGCTCTACCTTAATAATGAATTCGACTAATTAAGTTCATTCCAGTCGATTCATTCTGAATCGGTCGTGCTTTTCTGGTGTCTTAATCAAGCGGAATCTAATGTAATTTAAAAATCAATTCATTTGTTGTGCGGACCAAAGTATTAAATAAGACAATGTTTGTGGGAACCCTCCTTCACTGTTATTTCGCTATTTTGCCGAGCTTGGAGACCCATAAGCGACTCTGAAGTAGTGCGGTAATTCTTAGGTTTACTCAGGTTTTGACAATGGGATTAACAGTAAACTTATGATCAGGATTAAAGGGATTATAACCCTCCCACGTTATTGCATCCGTGTGGGGTTCGCCGGTTTGACCTCAAAAAACATCAGCAGGCCTCTCGGTTTCGGACAACTTTTTTACTGAGGTTAATCAAATGCTGGTGTTATTGCATTAATGTGATCGAGGAGTTTTTAGGTCAGCTACTTGTCTAACGATTTCGACGCGAGCACGCTCCGGTTATTGATTTTTATTCGATCTTCCTTTTACGACACCGGTAATCTCGAGTCGTGTCAACCCGATTCTCATGCAAGTTATAGGTTCTTAAGCGTGTTATATTTCAAATAACTATTTTTTCGCTGTCTCTGGTCGTTTGTGATTAATACTTTATTCAAACTCAAAAACTTATTCTATCAATTGCACATATCTATAGCCTAAGGTAAACATAAGAAGTAAAATGCAGACGCTGCTGTTTTGTGACTGGGTCGATGGGAACTGATGATTGGAAGTTACTGATTTGATGGCTGAAGGTTTCCTGGAAAATAGCGTGCATGTGACTTTATTTGCACGAGCACTGGGGTTAAGCAGAAGTTGGCTGACCTATGCTGCGGGCATTCTTTTGGGTGTACATTTTGGACTTTTGCATTTTCGACTTATGACCCTGCGCCGTAAATCACAACCCTGAGCGGGCTATCCCTTCATGGTTCATGGTTCTTTTATGAGAGGCGATCCAATGCATATTCATTGAAGAAAAAGTAGTTTTCTTCATGTGAACAAGTGAACAAGTGATACGTGAATCTGAGATAGTAACAGTTCTATGAATCTTATTTCGTATATGATAAAAATCGTTAAGGGGGTATTAGACGGCCGACTACGGAAAAAAATGAAGTTATCTCAAAGGACAAAAACTCGATTGCAAAACCTTCGAATGCTACAAAATTCAGAAAACGAAATTGCTTAGTTGAAGGGTATAGAGGGTACTCTTTCCAGATCGTTAATCGCAAACCTTCCTTTACTTTTTTTGAGGTAATTTTGATCAAATTGTTTCCGAGATTTTATCTGTTCGAGTTTTTTTTTTGAGATATCATGATGTATACCCGTACCTTGTCCCTCTGGAATCACTGAGGAGTTCCAAATTGAAGTCGGTATTCTACAGGGAAGTATCCTGAGTTCTTTGTTATATATTGCAGTCCTTGAAGTTTCGTTTGTGGGACAAGCGACTAAACTCAAATTGCATCTATTTCTCTTTCCTGACAATGGAGCCATAATAACTGAGATTCAACCTGCAACGAGCAGACTTGGTTTTGAGTACCTGTGTTGCCCGTTCTCTGATCCACTTCGGCCTATTCAAGAAAGTTAAATTATCTGGGACCTACCAATGGTCAATACTAAAGTAACCTGTGATAACGTCCATTACATTCCCATAACTGCAAGGTGGATGAAGTGGCGGGAAAATTGAGCCATGTGTGAATGTACCATAAATTTTGCAAATGGCGTCAAATGTCATTGTGCGTTGTTGACAGAGAGAGAATTAGTTGACAACAAGCAATGGAGCTATACACACCTGCAGAACGCGGAATTATGGCAATTCTATAATGTAAAAAGAAAATCAGTTGGGATTCCCTCTAATATGAAGTACAACGGAAAGTTAAGTAGTGATCTCTCTGAAGTCTGTAATATGTTTGCAATATTCTTTCAATCGAATTTTATTATCGATGACTCTTTGGAAGTTTTGCCTTGCATTTCTCCAATAACTAATATGGGTTCTATGTCGATAACCGAAGATGAGATCTATGCAGAACTTTCTGGTCTTGATGGCAACCTAAGCATGAGTCCGGATAATATACCTTCAATATTTTTAAAAAAGTGTGCATGTAATTTCGTCGAAACCTCTGCATATTATATTTAATCAGTCACTTTCTAGTGGTGAGTTTCTTGATTTGTGGACATTTTCTTTCATCACTCCCATCTATAAATCGGGCCCCAAGCAAGTAGTTGAAAACTATAGACCCATCGCTAAACTGCAGTTGCTTCCTAAGATCTTCGAGTCTATCTGACCCTTTTTACGAATTTCTGCCTAAAAAATATGGAAAACAAATATCATACAGATGTTATTTTTACTGATTTTTCCAAGGCTTTTGATAGAGTCAATCATCGTATTCTATTAAAAAAACTTTATTTTCTTGGTTTTCACTCTACCCTTCTTGAATGGATTACAAACTACCTGACGGGTCGTTCTCAATATGTAAAAATTGGGTTTGAAAAATCGTTTGAAATACTAAACCATTCTGGGGTACCACAGGGCAGCCATCTAGGTCCCCTATTGTTTCTGCTTTTCATAAATGATCTCCCCTCAGTGATCAAGGCATCAAATTGTCTAATGTTTGCTGATGACGTCAAGGTATTTAAGGCAATCAGGACTGTGGCAGACTGCTGCGATTTGCAAGCAGATATCGATAAATTGAATGCATGGTGCTGTTCAAACTGCTTGCAATTGAATAGTAATAAATGCGTCGTAATTACTTTTTCCAGATCTGTAATGCCTATTGTCTTTGATTATAAGCTACAAAATCAAGAACTTAATAGGGTAATCAGTCAAAAGGACTTAGGTGTTATTTTTGATTCTCATTTATCTTTTAATTTGCATTTTGATTATATAGTTTCAATGGCTAACGCAATGTGGGGATTTTTATTTAGGAATTCTGCTGATTTTCGTGACCCTTATACATTAAAATCACTATTCATCGCGTTAGTTCGCCCATTGCTTGAATATTGCTGCGTAGTATGGTCTCCTCTTTTCAATAAAGATCTACAACGCATTGACAAAATTCAAAAACGATTTACGAGATATACGCTCCAAAAATTGAATTGGTCCATTCCCTTACCATCTTATAATAGTCGGTGTGCATTAATTGGCTTAAAGCCTCTGTCGTGCAGAAGAACAAACTTTTTTATTATGTTTGCTAGGGATGTCATAACGGGACATATCGACTATGCACCTCTTTTAGCTTTATTTGGTATTTATGCCCCTTCTAGAACTCTTAGGCCTCGAATTGATGGTTTTTTCCACATTCCTTGGCACGCGACTAACTATGGTCGTAATGAACCAATCACTAATGCCTGCTCAAATTTTAACCGTTACGCAAATGTAATCGATCTTGATGTAAACAGAAATAAATTTAAATGTATTATTCTGGAAGCCATAAATTAAACAATTATATTTTTTAGGCATATATTTAGGTATTTTTTTTTTGGTAGTCTAAGAAAGTTTGTAACTTATAGACGGAAATAAATAAATAAATAAATTATTGTTACTGCTTATTTGACCAATGTCCGGTTTGTCGTTTTAACGAAGAGTGAAATTGGTCGTAATTTTCCCTTATTTTCCTGTACCATGTGCACGAACAATTAGGCGTTTGGCTGAGCGTCTCGTGTAAACTTGTCTCACTAGAGATGTCGCAAGAAGTGCCCGACCCCGTATTACTCGTTCGACCGATAATATACTAGGATTCAATAAACATCGATGAAACAACGAGGCACACAATTTGGCATCAGCAGACGTGCGTTGTGCCGAATTTTGGTGAAAGACCTGAAGATGTTCCCTAAAAAAGTGCAAACCGTTCAGCAATTGCCGCCTGCTGACCGTCAAGTGAGGTAAACTTACTCCCATGCTCTGTTAAACCGGGTGCAAGAAGAGGATGGTTTTCCATTTCCACTTAAGTGGTTATGTGAATAAACAGAAATTGAAATTGAAATGCACGAAAAGCCATTGCATCCCCTCAAAGTGACTGTTTGGTGCGGCATTTGCAGCGAGCAAGTGATTGACCATTATTTTTTTTTATGGACGCCGACGCGATATGGTGCCGTCATTAATCGTAATCGTAGCTGGTGAACGCTACAAATAGATGTTAAACGAGTTTGTTTTTGCCGCAAGTAGCTGAATTGGGTCTCGAGTAGGTATTTTGGTTCCAGCGGGACGAAGCAACCGCTCACCCAGCTCGGGCAACGATTGAAAAGAAATCATCAATTTGTAATTTCTTTCTTTCCTAACAAAATGGCAGCCAGTTAACATTACAGTGTGACATTACTTTTGCCCCACCTTGCACTTTCAGAATCAAAACAAAATATCCAACTTACATTTCTTTACAATCGCAAAATGACAGAAGGCCTAAAATTCCCGTAGAACGCAAATGCAACACCAACTGCGTTTGATGATTTGCCTAAGTGACGAAATGATCAGAAACCAGAAAGCCTGTCTATACTTTTTGATGTCAAACTGGCAGACCACAGATACCATTCAAGGTTTGATTCGCATAATCTATGTCTATTTAAAAATGCGTGGAAAAGCGTTCAATCCTTTTACCCGAGAAGGGTTCCACCCTAAAACTGTTTAATTCAAAAAAGTGTCAGCTTGCGTTTTAGACTTACTTTTTAGGCTCCTTTCAGACAACGAAACAACGTTCGCCGGATTCCGCTAGTATATTGTATTGTATTGTATGTGCAGTGGGGTCATCAGTAGATGACAAGCACGTAGACCTATTGGTCCATTGTACTTCAGCATAGCTGCCCGCTCGCTGGTTATTGGCGATTAGTAAGATTCAGTGAGGGAGAACCTGCCAGTAGCCTTGGCAAAGCGAAGAATATTTGCAAGTTCAATTTCCCCCATCTCATCTTCGTTAACGAATTGTTTGCCTATAATGGTGAGCCTGGTTCTGGCGAAAGCCGGACATTCACAGATGAAGTGAGATGCCGTTTCATCCGCCTCCATGCAGCACTCACATAGGCCCGAGCTCCTAATGTGAATGGTTTTGAGGTGCTCGTTAAGAGGACTAAAACCGGTGACGAGACCAATCAAGGATCTCAAGTCTTTCCTGTTTAGTCCAAGCAAAAACTTAGCTCTGCTGATTTTTGGACCGTCCACTAGCTTCTTCGAATACCTGCATGAGACCAGGTCATGCCAGTATTCGGAATGTTGTTGGCGTAGAGCCGAATCCATTTCACGTTTGTGGACGGATGAGCAGCATTCTATGGATGGTTGTGGGCCAATGAAGGCTGTTGAAGAGCCCTTCCTGGCCAGAGCATCCGCTCTTTCATTACCCTCGATACCTGTGTGCCCAGGAACCCAAGCAAGTGATACCGAGTTACATCTTCCCAGACGGTTAAGCCTTACCATGGTTTCCTCAACTATTTTTGAGTTGAGAGAGCCAGCCGAACAGGCTTTGATAGCGGCTTGGCTATCTGAGCAGATGTATAAGGTTTTATCCCTTAATCCTTCTCCTTAACAGGATATTGGCGGCAGTGGCAATCGCAAAGATTTCTGCCTGAAAAACAGTTGTTTGTCTACCCAAGGCTGCAGATAGATTTATCCGACAGTCTCTAGAGTAGACCCCGGCTCCGGAGATACCGTCAATAAGTGAGCCATCAGTATAGACGATGACATCACCCGGCCTAAAGCCATTCCACCCCTCACTGTTCCATTCCTGCCGTTCAGGAAGGATGACCTGAAAACGGCGCTCAAAGACTTGCTTCATGCACACAGTGTCAAGTGCTCCTCCCCGATGGCCAGGTAGTATATATTTATGCAAAACAAAGTGCTTTTAATGAACTTTAGAGGGTCTTGTATTTAACTGATATGTCCTTGATATGGTACAATTTCTCAACGGTATCACTTATATAACAGTATCATTTAAATTTTTTTGATTTAAGAAATGACAGCTGTCAAAGGATAGGTGAAAGTGTATCACACCATTTCTCTCGAAGTATGTAAGCTTTGCTATTCTGCTCCTGCTACAGCTCTCCATAAAAGTGTTAAATAATTTAATAATGAACCTTCCTTCTAACTCGAACAGAATTCATATACACCTACTAGACGGCGCGACGGGTATATGAATATTACATTAAATCTCATAAAACCTTCATCCGAACCACACAGCAATCCTGTACAAAGTACACACTAAAAGATTTCATGAGTTATGCATGACAAACGTAAATGTATCCCGATCCTTTATGGTAGCATCAACTTTGTGTAGGTACCTCACGTAGGAATACAATTACATGTACCTACCCATGCTCCGCAGCCATTAAATACTTCATATTTATCTAACTTAATTTCAAAATGAAAATTCAATTGTCGTGTTTGATTATGATCTACATACACAGACGAACGCATAGGTGAAAATATGTACTTTATATTCGAAACTTTGAAAACAAAACTAATTTTCGTCAAAGAGGTTCAGAAACATTGAACAAACACTAACACGCCCTCAAACAGGAGACAATAAAGGATAATGATAAACATGGGAAGGTGCACCACGGAGAACTTCACTCAAATACCAACGGTAGCTCAATCATTAAAGTTGTTTATTTGTTTTTCAATTTAAAAAATGAAAATAAATTAATAGTTGGACCATTGTCGAAACCCTCGCCGAAAAGTTTTTTTCACTTTGTTCCTACATTTTATTTCCTTGCAAGTTTTATTTTGTTTTCATTGGCACTGATGAAAATGTAAATGAGTCCTGACTCCTGGCCTTTAAGAGAAAACAATTTTTACACCCAGCGATGGCGCTTAATTAAATGGTGAAAAAACAGAACTTATTGGGGATGAAGGAGGAACGCACCCGAGGAAAAAGATCGCCCAGTGATTGTTAGATGCAAATGTAAGCATCCATTATTACCGCCCTTGTCCAATAATGTTGATTACAAGCGGGCACATAAGATCCTCCTCCAACAGAAAGTTAATCCCAAAAATGTTTACTTTCGGCAGCTTTGCATACTCAGAATTGGTGAGTGGTGTTGGAAGGAAGGTTCAACAGTTTTCTGTGTTGCTTTATTGGGAATTTTTCTTCTCCAGTTAAGAAGAGTGTAATAAATGTCATCAGTTGAAGGAGTTTCTTTTCATCTCGCACTGAAAATTGTAAAAATATACGTACAAAACAATGAATGTGAGAATTCAATTATTGATTTTGGGGAACAGCAATTTTGAGTCCCGTATTCGTATGTTTGCATGTATCGTTGGAATGATGAGTCTGAGAAAAAGTAACAACAGGAAGCGGGTTGAGACTTGAGAGTAATAAATTCCGAATATTATTTTAAAGTTAATCTGCCGCCCACAATTGAAATAAGTGGGAATGATTTTGTTGGTAGGCGATTCAATTTACTTACTGACTTAATAAATTTATTTACTAACTTAATTTACTTTTGTGAAAGGTAAATGTATCATTGCCATAGCGCTATCTTTTGTTATAGTTTTGTGGAAAAAGGTGCTAAGTGAAGAGAGCTGTAACTCTAAAACACCATTATTTGTTTTGAATGAATAGCCTTACATTCCTTACCACGTAAAGTGGACGGCTGGAGTTACAGCGCTGTTTCACGGTCAGCCACAACCGATCATCAGACTCCTTATGTGGTGCTGGTCTGTCTTTTTCCTTCATTTATCCCGAAATTCCATTTTCTTCCACTGGGATTCGAACCTAGACCAGCGTCTTCTCAGGCAAGCACTCTTGCACTGTGCCATTGAAGCCACGAGTTTATCCAGTTTTTATTTGCAATTTCTTGGACAAACTTTTGCTCCTGTAAGTATACTATGTTATTCATTCAGGTTGTTTCTTTCTGTGTTTTCTCTAATTCTATTCCATTTCGACAAGCATAGTTGGACTGAAATGGGTGATAGAGAGGGTGAAAGACTTTTGACATTGTTTTTTTGTCGAGAATTTTATGATTAATGGTTTTTAATGTGATACCACACAATTTTTCCTGGTTTTAATTTTTGTTTTCCGTCAATTCCTTTATTTGTTTTGAATGAATAGCCTTACATTCCTTACCACGTAAAGTGGACGGCTGGAGTTACAGCGCTGTTTCACGGTCAGCCACAACCGATCATCAGACTCCTTATGTGGTGCTGGTCTGTCTTTTTCCTTCATTTATCCCGAAATTCCATTTTCTTCCACTGGGATTCGAACCTAGACCAGCGTCTTCTCAGGAATGGAATTTCGGGATAAATGAATTTATTTATTTATTTCCAAATAAAATGAACAATTTTGTTCAGTCATGTGTTTATTAATTTAATGCAAGTCCAAGTAAATTATCTTAACAAACATACATATATAAATACAGACAAAAAAAAAAGAATTATATGAAATTATATTAAAGCGCTAGCAAATGGAACCTTGCGACCTTTTTTCGTAGGGATAGCTTTGATAGACGGGATAGTAGGGATAGCTTTGATAGACGGCTTTGCCCCATCGTAGTTCAAAGTCTATTTTTTATAATTTTCAGTTTTGGAAATGAGCGTTCGCTAGTGCAATTAGACACCATCAACAGCAAATACATTCTGAGTGCAATTTAAATGTTTGGGAATGTAGCTCTAAAATTTTGATCTTCAAGATATGTGATAGTAAAATAGCTCGATAGATTGGTCTACAATAATTTTGGTATAAGTTGATCAAAGATAGAAATTGAACAAACTCATTACCAAGACTAGGATCTAAATCATCTTTGTATACTTTCACCAATGCCTCTGCTGCAGCATGCAAATTTGTAGCATCCATCTTCTCTTTGTGATTGAGAAATCCAAATCGCGAACGTACAGCTTCGTATGCATGCAATTTTTCAGTAAGAGCAACAAATAGCTGATCGATAACTTGGAAAAAACCGGATACTTTGAATATCTCTTTTGGTGACAGATTTGCGTCTTGTGCTTTCATATAATCGAGTGGATTCAACCTCACATTTCTTGTTCTGGTGCGTGATTGGTCAGTACTACATATTTCTTTAGCTGCTTTCTCGTATTGATCAAAATCGTCTCTTTTGGATTCAACGAATGATTTCAATGATTCTAATGCACGCAATGCAGATTCAATTTTCAAGTCCTGCAACATCTTGTTTGTAGCTTCGAATCGCTCTAAGATTTCGTTCCAAAAGATAACAAATAGAGCGGTTTCGAGACAACTCATCTTACGTAAAAGGTTCGATGCTTCATTCCTTACGATGTCTTTTTCCTCCTTATCAGAAGATATCCTGGTTAAAGCTCCTTCGATTTCAGAATAACCATCGACAGTAGCTTTCGTAGCTTCAGCTCGACAAGACCAACGAGCATCGCTAAGCTTTTTTAAAACGTAAAATTGTCCGCTTTTCTTCTGCGATAATTTTTCAGTCAGAATTTGGTATCGCTCTGTACTTGCTGTGAAAAACGTATATAAATTCTGAACGAAATCAAAGAATTGAACAGCCGATGGACAAGAGTTAGCAGCTGCCTTTCCAACTAAATTGAGACAATGAACACAACATGGTACAAACGCCGATAAATGATTTTTCTCCAAAATAAGAGCCTACATTCTTTTTTATTTACCACTCATGTTTGCAGCATTGTAGCAACAACTATAGTTAGTTGATCGATATGAGATTCGTCGGGAGTAGAATCCACTACGTTTGCTATGGCCTCGCCGGTATGGCCGCAGTTTGGTAAAAATGTGAGAAATCTTTCTTTTGGCATCGATCCTTCAATATATCTAACAACTATATTTAGTTGATAGATTCCACTACTCGTCGGAATTTGAAATATTGGGTCCAATGTTTTGTGGAGGCTCAGGACTATAGCCCCGGCTGCCCTCACCTAAATCCGACACTGACTTCGTCACTGATGCAAATCAAATCCTAGTTGTGTTATATTTGTGTGATCTAGGACTTTTAAGGCCTTCACGTCTTTCACAATTGTATGGTAACGTTGATTGATATTGCTGTTTTAATAGGTTTCGTATAATCTTTCCTTTGAACATGAGAGTCGCGTTCCATTTTCTTTGAGATAGATACTTTGATCTGAAGGTTTCGTCGGATCTTTGAATTTCTGTTTGCTGTCATGGGTAGTCTCTTCATCTCATCTGCTGTTAATTTGCCGTCAGACTTTTTGTATACCCTGACCCATATTGTGAACCGAATGGGATCTCCGTATGCATAACTGCGCTGTAGAGCCAGCCTTTAAGCTTAGGGGTGGCTGAGTTTTCCCGCTGCTTCATCCACCACACGCTAACGCAATGATTAATATCGTCAGCACCGGTTGCTTCACTTTTGATCATAAATCCCAGATATTTTAACTTTTCGACCTTGGTAATAACTTTTGCATTCAAACCATAATTAGTTCCTGTGTCAATTAGTGCCCTTACTCATCCATGATTTCTTTTCAGTTTTTGATTTAAATCTCATCGCTAAGAATCACCTGACTCATCTCTGATGCCGTGAGAGGCTAAGAATACCATTGCAGTGTCCCCAAAAAGCAGCCCTTGCCTTAAGGGGAGAAATCATATCTAGGCAATTTTAATATTCAGGTGAGGCTTACTACACATTTAACATCTTGCAACTCCCCAGCAATAAAGTATGCCTACAAATCCGAGGGTTGACATGACTGAAGATCTCCGGTGTCATAACACGACGTTCAAACAATAATAAATAACAGGAGTGTGCACGTGTCAAATTAGTAAAAAAGGTATTGCTAAAAGCTCCTAAAATTCAGAAACGCAATAACTGCAGCATTTGATTGAGCTCAGTTTAGAAGTGATCCGAAACCGGGAGGCCTGCTGATGTTTATTAAAGTCGAACTGGCAAGTGGACTTGTAGGGAGGCATTAAAGTGAGAGGGTTGTGATCTTTTTAATCGTGATCATAACCTCGTTTTAAAAAAAGAACAATAAGAAAACAAGCACACCTTATAGAATTGAATATAAGAGTTCAATTATTCATCTATCTTTTGTCAAACACACAGATTCTATAAAAAAAACCAGTCCCATCCAAATCTATCCCAACATTTCGTGAAAGCTTCACTACGTACATTGTATTGAATAAAAATCAAATCCTAAGAGAAACAAAGACACAAAAAAGAGAGACTATACTCCGAGTGCCAATATATCGAATGTCAAGGATAACAGACCTCCCGCTTGTTCCCAAAGCGTACCAAGCCCAATCCGTCACAATGGCAAATAAATAATCGTTTTATATAATGTATTAATCTGAAAGAAACCACACACCCGTGGTCGTTTTCATATTTCCTGTAAAATGACATTGGGATTTATCCACTGAAATGACACCTCATTATGTTATATCATTTAATACACCTGTAGGTATCGATATCTATACCGATAGATAATTATTATGAGAATGAGCATTGCATGTATCTAGCGCAAACTGGAGGCAACGCTATGTATATATATCCCTCAGCGCGGTTGTGCGTACATACACAACGCCTCCTCCTAACCTATTATGTAAGATAATTTTTCCTTTTGTTTTCTTCAATTTATCAAAATGAGGTAAATGGAAAGTTAAAAAATCATTTAACATTATTAATACTCGTTGCGTAACTGTCAATAACAACGTGTGGAATAAAAAAATGTCAAACTCACTATTCTCAAATCATAATCCTTGCTTCCCAGAATCTTTGCTGAATCCTGTTTTTTTTGTCGTTTATTTTGTCTGGTTGATTTTTGTATCCAAAAAACTTGCACCAAAACAATTGAATACTAAATTTTTTTTGTTACATCCTTGCAAGGATATAAAAGCACAAGTATCTCACAGAAAATTTGATTATTACAGCTAGGTATGTATGTATATGGATAATAAAAAATAGTAGATCCGGACCGCGACTAAGGCAGGCTTTAACCCTGTATACGATTGAATAAATTTTTTTCCAAAGATACGCACAAAATCAAACTTTAATCAAAACTTTCTCATCTTTAAAATTGAGTTTGACAAAAGGATACTCCCGCGCTGGAGAGTCCTCAACACGGCGAACCGACGATGATAAAAGTCCAATGAGAACTAATTTCTCAATTGATAAAACTCGTTCTTGTTGGGGGGAGTCCAATCCGTGCAAAAAGTGCTCTGCAATTGGAATCCTTCGTAGGGACTCACTGTATGGTGAATTTTACTGCTATCATAGAAAAAGGACACCTGTGGTGCTTCTGACTGTACTTTGGATGCGTGAGTTGTTTGTCTATTTTATGAGCTTTTTTTGTTCGGCAATGGGGGTGCCGTTTTCATCTTATCAATGAAATCATAGAAGAATCGTTTTATTTTGCGCACGAGGCGCTGAAGAGAATGAAGAGTTCTCTTAAAGATAAAGGACACTTGCGCATTGAACAATAGAGTTATAGGGCATTCTTTCCCACAGAAACAACTGTTGAAATACTGTTATTGTGCAAGGATGACGCTGGTGTGTAATAGAATATTAAAATTGAAATGTTAAACTTCATTGGTACATTGCAATGCGTCAAACAATGAAGAAAGTGTTGCACCAGGAAAAACGGTGAATAGAACTTCAAGTTGAACCCTCTAGGGTGCGGTAAAATTATTAAACATGTTAATGTTATTACCTATTCTTTGAAGGTACCTAGTTGTTGGCCTGTTAATGTGGGCATTGTTCGCTCATGTCTGGCACTGGTTATTATGGTAGGCATTCATTGTTTTGAAGATACAATTTCTGTGATTACTTCAGTAACATTGGGGCAAATGAAACCTTTTGGATTTCAGTTATAGAAACTTAGATATAAATGAGTAAGTTGACACCCTTAGTTCTGTGGCCATTGTTTGCACATTTTCGGATAAATTTGGATATTCATTTAATTTGTAGTAGGGAAGCCGAATAAAAGTCTTGCTTATTTGTTAGACTTTCAACTGGATGATGAGTGAAAGGAATATGCTTGAGGACGGAATAAGAAAAGAAATCAATTATTTTGGTAACCCATTTCAACAATATTTAATGCCATAAATATGTGCATGTTTTCATTGTTTAGTCAACCATGTTGTTTATTATACATTAGACTAATATTACGCCTCTAGATGAATTAGTGAATTCTCTCTTAAGGAACAGATAACGATAGCACATATTTGAGGGTTAAAGTGCAGTACCTCGTAAGAAAAAAAAAAATATTTTTTTTATTATTCAAAGCTAGCTAAACCAGCCTCGCTCGATTAACAACAACGCATCAGTAACCTATTTGATTTTATGTTTATTTGTTTTGTTTTAACTTGTTGGCCATTTTTGCTTTATTTTCATGACAAGAAGTGTCACTATTGTTGATTTTTTAATGTGTTTTTTCTTTTATTAATATGAATTTGATTTTTTTGACATTTTGCCTGACTGCATGTAATGATGTTTTGCATTTGGAAATATGTCGATTAAATTCAGAAAATCCGTATTTTTTCAAAGCTAATTGTATTTTGCATGTTCACATATTATTTAAAAATCAGAGTAAACATTTAAAATTAGAAATAAAATTTTGTAATTGAGATATCACGATTTATTATAAATATGAATAAACTAAAAAAATAACATATAATACAAATGTAGGATAGGGTGAAACACCGTCCGAAGGATACTGCTACTAGTTTTATTAAATGGAGAAATTTCCTGGCTCATGGTATCCAAGTTCTCTAGTCACTTGACACCTCACACTTATTGACAGGAACCAACTCAGGCCATTTTCACTCTCCAGTAACTTCGCTTCCTACAAACCTAGAAACACCAAATGTTCAGGATATGTTGAGACTCGCAAATAAACAAGTACTCGTACCTTCAAAAGAAAAACATCTAAAAAAAATGATTTTCTTTTCAGGTGACGTGGCAGCTACCTCTGAGTAAGTCCCAAAAATATCTGCAGTTTTGCAATTTTACTTGAAGGTCAACTGTTGCAAGATCAGAATGTACTCCAGAAACTAAAGCACGTCGACTATATTGGCTCGGCCCGAGTCCACATGGTGAAGGCAAGGAAGACCGAAATACTAACCCATCGCGGATGCTAGAGCGCTTTTTCTGAACAACTGGAGGCAGCGTGCCCGGAATTGCAGAGGAGCGAAAGCTGCAAGCAAATTGTAACAGTCATCCTAAATATAGGTACATTCCTATTTTTTATTTTCTATAATGTACTAAAGGATTTTTTTTAAGTATAGGTACCCTTATAATGTAATAGCTGCACACCGCGGGCGTTATGTAAATAGGGATTAGAAGAAAGGGAGAGATTCCGAGATGCACATTGGTTTTGAGATTTTGTGGACTATAATGTAAAGGAAACATAGGGACGGGCTACAGTCCGCTTGGGCGAACTGTTGGATACCCTATTCTTATTCCTATCCCTCATAAGTGGGCGTGACAAAAGTCTATGTATGGTTGAATTGTTAAGAACGCTCTACATATTTTGTTATATAACATTTAAAGGATTTTATCAAAAAAACGCTCCCTAGCTCAAACTTGGGTGTTTCAATAAAATTGTTTTATTTAATTGTGGGCGTGTCAGTAGGCGGATTTAAAAAAAATTAACACATGAGCATAAAGGGCCACTAGAGAGTATATATTATAAATTTCAGCTCCCTAGCTCACTTTGAATTTTCAAAAAAAAAAAAAAAAAATATTAATTGTGGGCGTGCCAGTGGGCGAATTTTGAAAATATTTACACATGAGCATAAAGGGCCCATAGAGAGTATATATTATAAATTTCAGCTCCCTAGCTCAAACTTTGGATTTTAAAAAAAATTGTTTTATTTATTTGTGGGCGTGTCAGTGGGCGGATTTTGAAAATTTTTTATCCCGAGCAGTTTTAGGAGTCTTACATCATATATAAAAAATTTCAGCTTTCTAGCTCAAAATTCGATTTTTTCCAAAATTTTGTATTTTGTATTTTTGCCGACGGACGGACGGACGGACGGACGGACATGGCTAGATCGACATTACTATCGATGCTGATCATAAATATAGTAACTTTTAGGTGTCTACGGGCAATATTAAGGTATGTTACAAACTATGCGTCAAAATTAATATACCCCTAGAATAGGGTATAAAAATGGATCGTGGAAGAGAATTCCACATTCGTGGTGTGCGACTAAGGAAAGGTTCTTTGTATTTCAATTAACGACCGACATTCCTTGCACAGCGGGTATTGCGGTTGAAATGTTCCAGGGGTGGAAATGCAACTGGCTTCTTCGTTTGAGCACCAATGGTTTAACTAACGACAAAATAGCATGAGACAGGAGACATTGCGAAGATGACTAAGAGAGTCAAGCGATCTCGCGATATTACGGTCGCAAATGAGTTTTTTCGCCCGTCATTGAAACCTGTGACGTAGCTCCAAATAAGTAATTGGTGCACCAGATCAGATATGAGCACTGTACTTACTCAAGTTTCGAGCGCATAGTCGCCTTATAAATTGTAGCCGGACCAGAAGTTGCAACATATTTCTTGCATACGCGATGCAGATGCCGTTCATGGACATGGCAGCGTGTTTGGGTTTAGCTTGAATGACAGAATTTGCGTTTTGGCGGCATTATATTGCACTCTATTATTCAAACCCCACTAAGTTATACAGTTAACATCGGAATTTAATGAGCTAATCATACGTTGCCGTTCCAGTTCCGCACCCGAAGATGAGGGGCGTGACCCAAGAAACGAGTATAAGAAGCTGAGGGTACTGTCATCAGTGAAGAAATGGACTGGATTAGAGGTAACATACAGGAGATCATCTATATAAATGAGTAAAGGAGTCGGAGGCAAAACAGAGCCTTGGGGACCAGAAACATTTATTTGGTGAGTTGCAGACTTGAAAAAAACTTGAATTGGTAGCTACGAAAGGTAATTTCAAATCCAATGAAGAAGAGTATAATCGATTGCAAAGGCCCGCATTTTTTACTAGATTTGGTGCAAAACTCTGTCAAATGCCTTTGAAATATCAAGCGCAATGACCATACTGATGGTGACGAGATTGGTTTTCGGTTAGATAAGTTAAGAAAAGTATTATCGATTCCAAATGCACAAGTTTTCCAAAAACAGAGCTTGCTGCCAAAATTTATCAAATGCCTTTGAAATATCAAGCGCAATTTAATGTAATTTGTTTAATCTTTCTAGATATAAAATATTTAATAAGTCTACGGAAACTAAGAACTTCACATCCTTTTAGATGCCACTTTATGGCTGACTTGTTATGCATGAGCGGTTTTTGAAAAGCGGAACTATTCTCTCTTTTCATATTTATGTTTTTTTCGTGATAAAATTAAGAGAGAAGGAATAGAAACAGCTTCGTGAAGCAGTTTAGCTAGGTTAATAGTTCAGATCAAAGATAGAAACTAATGCAACATAGTTCCGTGGATGGTCTAATAGTTTTTCTATATTTTGATTTTATCGAATTAATTGCTTTCTATGTTGTTCTTAATTTATTGTAATGGAAAATCTTCGTATCTTTAACATCAAGAAGATAACTTTAACCAATAGGATAAGGACGAAGAAAAAGGAAGTACATTTAGGCTGGTATGCCAGCAAAACCCTTCTAGTGAAGTCTTTTATGCAGCAATACAATACATCACCAACCCATTGGTACTTATAGTCTAATGTATAAGGGATGCGCTATTTCATTGGGAAAGTATCTAATAAAATATAAATTTCCCAGGAGGATATCGAAAGAGTTTCATCGACGAGGTGCGTATCCACTTACATTTCCCATGATTTACAGTGGCCTGCCTTCATTGTTTGCAAAGCAATTAAGTAGATACATCGACAATCTTGCTTCAGTCATTAAATCACTGTAACGCAAGGGGAAGTTAAAGTTAACGGATTCAAAGGACCCGATAGTGCTGCACACTCATTCCGAGGTTCGTGTTGGGAGAAACAAGTGCTCGCCTATTAACCCTGGCATTAAATTGGTACACAAACTGTGTAGGTATTATCGAAGTACAGAAAGCTGGTTATTGAAAAAGACGTGATAACCTTGTTAATGGATTAAACCAAAAATTTCTTTTACGGAGAAGGGTAGGGAAAAGCTGAAAGAACCAAAAGTGAAAAAAAACTTATTATTAGCATGAAATCTCCTCTCGGCTAGGTATGTTTCTATTCGATTAAAGGTATAGAGGACTAAAGCCATAACAAAGAGGCCAACACCACTGAAGGGTATCTCAATGGGTCCGCAAGGACATAAGTGTGGTATATCAAAATTGCGTTGTTTCATCAACCCGGAAACGTAACCTAACCTCACCGATTAAATTCAATTTTAAACAACAATAAAAGAGGATTTGAATTCAAGACTCGTTGGGTTGGTGGCACTTTATCGAAATGTTTAGCCTAATAGGCAGAGTAATTGTGGTATTTGTAACAGAGAAATTGAGGTAAGTTATTTTAATTTCCTTTTTTCACCCGTTACAACATTAATGTGTACGTTTATAGCAGATACATTTCGGCGAAGCTATACTCATCATTATTCCTTTTAAATTCAACAAACTTTTTTGTATTGTCAAAGAATGGTTAATTAAAGTCTAATCTAATAAACCAAATTTGATTGAATTAATAAGCTGATTGCCATCGTATTAACGACCCATTTGTTTGAAATATAGTCTTGCTTTTACTAACTGAATTCCTTCGCAATGCAAATTTAAACTATGAGAGTGGGGCAACTTTGGTCCAAATGAGGAGGACAATATGTACATATATACATATACATATATTAATTTTCTACAAATATTTAAATTTATTATGGGTTTTCATTGATAAATTAATATTTTTGAATAGATTTTTTATTTTTGTTCATTATTTTCATTATTTTCATTATGAGATACATCAGTAATTACTGTGGTTGATTGTAAGACCGAGATAATAGGCTTATGGTATGATAAATAAGACACATATGTTTTCGAATGAAAATTAGAACAATATCTAGAGAAAACAGCATTATTCATTTGTAGACAGTTTACCAAGAGTTGTCCATCTTCGGACCCGAGATTAACATTGAAATCTCCTGCTAAAATTAGTGGCAACGTATGATAGTTTTTACCTAATTCTTCAGAGCCTACTCGACCGTAAATCAAAAGTCTTTTATATAAAAACTTTATAATATTATTAACTGTGTTATTGGGCGAAATGTAAACAACTACCATTATGATGTGTGTTCCATCGTCCAAAACACAGTGAGCAACACATATATCACCAATAAATTGATGGTTGACCAATATCGATCTTACGAATAGATCGTAATAAAATGTCGATGTTCGAAGTTACTATATTCGAGGCATCATTTGATTTCTGATAAATTGCCACTCCTACTGATCTAACATAGCAAACTCGCAATCGAACTACTGATACATAAATATATGTATATATTTCGTGCACTGGCTATGAGAGAAAGAGAGAAAGAAAATATGCGCGCGCACTGCTCTCTCTTGATCCTACAGTGTGATACAGACAATACGCCTGCACTGTGTCTAAGATATATAAGAAACGTAACTGGCTATGAGAGAGAAAGAAAATGTGTGCTCGCACCTCTCTCTAGCCTGTCCCGGCTTTTTTTTAAAAGAAATACGGGACATATAAATGTCTCGTATTTTAATTTTAGTCTCGTAATTGTGTATCTATAACACCTGCTACGAATATTTGAGTCAGTGCGATGCATCTTTACAAGAAGTTGAAATTTATAGATAAGTTGTTCTTCATAATGTACCTGGCCAGATGTATAAGCAAGCTCAGCTTTTGTTAAGGAAAAGCAAAGCAATACAAAAATTGATGACTCGCATTATTTAATGAGTTTAATTGCTTAAAATCTTTTCTAAATTTAGATCCAATTAGAGAATGGTTAAACAACAGAAAAACAGTGGGTGCAAAATGGGTAGATATTTCTACACATTTCTCAGAAAACAACATTGCTTTCGCTAACCTTTTACAAATTGTCAAATTCAGCTGGTGTCTACCAGGTTCAAATGCTCCCACGAAAAGAGTTTTTTCGATAATGAATAATGTATGGACCAGCGAAAAAGCCCAGCTAAATGTAGAAACCCTAAAAGCTATATTAATTGTAAAGTGCAATTACAATTTAAGTTGTCTTGAATTCAAAAATTATTTAAAAGAAAACGACAATATTGTTAAACAGATTTGTTCATCCAATAAGTATTCAGAAAGAACTTATGTTCGGCAACTTCAATTTTTTTAACTCGTACATTAATATTGCAGAATGAATGAAAGACTGATTTTCTTATATTTTTTTCTTATTAGTTTTATTATTCATTAATAATTATTTAATGTGTTGTTTTTGTTGTTTACTGAAGGCTAATTTATTTTCTTTATTTAATAAGAAATTTAAGTTTATTCCCATTGAATATGTTACGTCTTGATGACTTTATTAATATATATTGTTCTTTTTTTCGTAAACAATTGTTTTTTTTTTGGCTTTTATAGAAATAATCCAATACGACATTTTTTTGTTATTTTTGGCCATTTGTGTGCTGTCATATATTTTCACTTTTTTTGTCCCGGGTTTTGCTCCTTAAAATATGGTCACCGTACCCTACAGTAATATACGAAACATAACTCTCTCTCTCTTTCTATCTTCACTAACTTATATCGCCCTCTCAACTTCTGTTCACCTCGCCCGATCACACTTTTCGTAACGCTCTCGTCAGTTTACTCCCCAAGTCAAGCGTGCCTAAAGAAGTATTACCTCTTGACTTGTGTTGCTTATTTTTGTAACCGTTTGTTTGGTATGTCTTGGTATGATATCGCTTAACCCCACCTATCCTATGAACTTAAAAGTATACTACAGTCCAAATCGCTTATAACGACATCGCTTATAACGACATATCGCTTACAACGACCGATTTTACCCTTTTTTTAAATTTAATATCGGTTATAACGACTAAAATCGACGAAGCTGTTGGCGCAACTGATTTCTTTTCTAGAACGGTAAACTAATTCTCTGTAAATGCGATGGATCTAAGTTCGTAGAATCTGGGATATGTTACAGTTACCGTTTGTATACGTTATTTTTTGCTTTTGCGTTTATTGAGTTTGTTCTACGTTGGGGAAGTTTTACTCAGTGCAAATTTTTCAGTGTGACAAGTGGTTGTAGAAGTTTAATTTAATTTTGTGAGGCGAAAAGTTGTACCTTCTTATCGGAAAATGAATCAAAAAAGAAAAATCTGTACTAAGCAATTAGATTTTCCACTTTTTTTAATTAACAGTAAATGTATATTTGTAAATGTGTATTCTTATTATTTTATGGCTCAAAATCAAAAAAAAAATTAGGGAAAAAATGAAAGTATATACATAGCTTGATATCGGTTATAGCGACCTATCGCTTATAACGACCAAATTCGTCAGTCCCTTGAAAGTCGTTATAACCGATTTTGACTGTATATACATTCGTGATTTTCAAAGTAAAAAAACTTTGTAAAATTATGATTTCCGCGTCCAACATATGTACATACCTCTTTGGTTTTTAATCCCATGTAATTATTTTCTAAAGTATAACTTTCATTTAGCTAATCTGAAAGCCCAAATTGTTAAAGACTTCTCCTAAACTTAAAATTTATTTTGTTGATTTAGCTATTCTATAAGCCAGATATTGTTGAAAAAAATTACAGCTATACACTAAAAATAAATTAATCCCGCTCACATAGTTTCCTCGAAGTTTAAACGGCAGACGGCTTATAGAGCCATGCTCTTGTACTTTATTCGAAAACGAAAAAAATGTAATTATTTTAAAATATGAAAATAAAGAACTATCTTTCCATCTACATATTTGTTTATATTGATGATCAGGGTGACGAATGTGTACTGCATAATCACATTTCAAGGTAATCGGGGAAGTAGGGGTTAAACTACGTACATAAATACCTTAGGCTGTCCCTCCGACGTTCTGTGATCTGCACCAGGTTTCGAAAAAAGGTTCGCACTACCTGTTTTATTAAGAGGAAACTCGAGCAATATTTTCTTGACGAGTTAAAGCACCAAACGTAGTTAATAAATTATTTTTGCCACTGTTCAGGTGCAATAAAGAAATAAAATCTCTGGGGCAGCGACATATTTAATGCCTAAAACACATGTGCAGATTTTTTTTTAAACGATGTTCACCAGTTGCTGTCATTGCTGTAGAGATTTTAATTACTTGCAAGACTGACATGTTTGCACATTCAAGCATTTACGCTTTAATTTCCCTGCAAGATAATGTTAACACTTTTGTTTTGAGTATACCAATACCACTGATAGAGTTCAAGTTCCAAGAGCAACACAAGTCGCCTGCAAGTAAACTTACGATTAGTTACTTGAACGCGTTGCCTAGCATCTGCTATTGCAGTCAAAGTTCACAGATTGTCTTTTTGTTTTTAAAAAAAGTCAAAACTTAAGCCTTCTGCACACGGAGCTGCTCATCGTGGTAATATCAAATATTCCTCTCCGCCTAATAATCTGCACATAAATCTTTTCTGGAATATTCTTATAATGTTTTTAGAAAATTTTCAATAACAAAAACTTTAAACCGCGCATCCTTCTCCTCGTGTGCAGATACAATTGGAACAAATACTAATAGAACACGATCGTATGTTTTTCGTATATTGCATCTATTACGTGCCAATGACCAACCGATGCTCACGTACAGGAGACATTAAAAGGTGCAGTGAAATAACTTCACCTCGAGTGGGAAATAACTTCACTTTTTTTGTGAGTGCAAGGGCAAATTGTTGAAAACAACACCAATGGAAAGTGAAATAACGCTAAATTGGCCTTATTGCGCAAGGCCTTATTTCACGGCACCGTTAGAAATGGCTAAAAATAAATTGTTATAGGTATTTTGTTATACATTTTTTTTGCGTGTAGTTAGGTGAAAATCGTTGAAAGACATCGCTTGCGAGCTTTGCGATAGTATGGGACTTGAAACACCCACTAAAAACACCCGGGGAAGGCATGATGTTACCATCCTTCCCGTAAACGCACCTAGTCTACAGACTAATCAGCAATTTTATTTTAATATTTGCTTATGTAGGTACTTATGTACTGTTTTTAGGAACTAACTTTGGTTTGTTACCTTTTGTTTTTTAATTCATTATCACTTTGTTCGTGTGATTATGTTGTGACACATATATTTTGTTCCTTTTTTACCTAGTTAACTAGTTCAAAAGGTTTAACTCTACGTAATCTTCTAACTAAATTGTTGTTATTAAGTAGTTGAACTACTTCTAAATTAGCATGGTTGCGAACCCTAACTTCATATCTTCTTGCGACCTTCCGAACCTCGTCCTCTACCATTTCAATTTTTAGATCCCTGTGTACTCGTAGATCAGCATTACGTATGTACCGCGGCTCATTAACAATATTGCGTAATACTTTGTTTTGAAAGCATTGTATGCTTTGAAGATTTGTCTTTCTTGTGCACCCCCATAACTGGAGGCCATATGTCCAAATTGGTTTTAATATTTGCTTGTAGAGAAACAGTTTGTTGTAAATTGAGAGGCGCATGAATTCCTCCCTATGAGCCAATACATTTTATTGTATCGTATATTTAGTTCATCTCGTTTTTTTTTGACATGTGTTTTCCAACGCAACTTTGTGTCCAAAGTCAATCATAAATACTTAGCTGAGTTCGAATGCAGTACTACTTTATTATTTATGTGCACAGGTATGTGTTGTACGTTTTTATTCGTAAAGTTAATATGAACCGACTTCAGTTCATTTAATTTTATTTGCCATTTTTTGATCCATTTGGATATATAATTTACTGTCCTTTGCAGTTTTTCTGTAATTTCCTGTGCGGTTTTTCCTTCTGCAAGTACACCAGTATCGTCTGCAAAAGTGGCAACAGTAGTTTCGTAATTTTGTGGTAGGTCGTTCGTGTATAGGAGGAACAGTACTGGTCCCCAACACACTACCTTGCGGTACTCCAGCTTTGATGTGTTTCAATTCGGAGTACTCATTCTCTTGCTTAATTCTAAATAATCGCTGCATTATATACGACTCTAGTATTTCATGGTACTCTTTTGGAAGATATTTTTGTAGCTTACGGATTAATCCTTTGTGCCAGACTTTATCAAAAGCCTGTGTTACATCAAGGAAGATGGCAGAACATATTTGTTTTTCTTCTTAAGC
The DNA here is from genome assembly GCA_949715645.1 of Portevinia maculata. Taxonomy (NCBI): domain Eukaryota; kingdom Metazoa; phylum Arthropoda; class Insecta; order Diptera; family Syrphidae; genus Portevinia; species Portevinia maculata. The sequence goes on from OX454525.1 coordinate 78,386,445, forward strand.
CTTTTCTATTATATCAGTTATTCTGTGGACCTGATCTATTGTTGAGTATTTATTTCTGAATCCAAACTTATGGTTTGGGATCAGTGTCTTTTCTTCTAGAATCGGATGGAGTCGTTTTAGGAGCATTTTTTCGAATAGCTTAGACAGGATTGGGGTCTTTTTGACATTTGCACTTCACTCACGGAATTTTCAGTGAATAGCTAATATTCACTTGAGGATTTCGTCCAATCACAAAGGGTTATCTAGTAGGGACTCATAGTTGCCTTGCAAATTGAACGCCCACAATTTCATTGTTATGCTATATCTACAAGGATATCCCGGAGCTGCGATTTCATAAAACCTCTGGAGTTTTTGTGTGCAGACATAACTAAAGGTACGATTATATGGTAATTTTTTGAGTCATTTAAACGACGCTGTGACGTAAAAATCACGTCACAAAGCCGTCATTTTAATGTCGCTCTGCTTGATCGCCATTTTTGGGACGACATTTCAGTCGTCATTTAAATGACTGGTGTAGCGGCCATCCTAATGACATAAATAGTCGTAAAGACTATTATATAAAAAATTTATTAAAAATCCTTTTGAAAAATACCTATGTTATTTCACCTGTTTTAAAATTATCAAAGCACACATTTTTATTTTATCTTTGTAAAAATTAGTATAAAAGGCAGTGAAAAACCAAATCAAATTGTCAGTCGTTCACTATTCAGCAGACGAATAGAACAAGCAATTGGTCGTTCGGCACTTACTCTTGAATAAATCTGCAATTTACTTAAAATTAAGTTTTGTTCAATTTCTCTGTTTTGTTTTTATTTATATCGACGGTAAGGTCCCAAAGGGGTTTTGATCGCTTCATTGGCGCCCAACGTGGGGCTACTGGAATTACGGCTGGACTCAAGAACAGTTAGAAACTACGGTAGGGCCCACAACAGTGGAAAGCATTGCACATTTTCTGGACAATTTTCGTGTTGGTAGACGGATTGAACAGTTCATTGGTCGTCCGGCTCCTGAATTTTTCATCGAATTAGAAAAATCAACGAAGACGGGTTAAACAGTTTACTGGTCGCTTGGCTCCTGATTTACAATTACAAACGTTCGTCCATTGGCTCTTATAAAAGTGGTTCAATAAAGAACACACAGCTTTAAGGTGTATGCTGAGAAGAAGCGAACGGATAGCGTCGCAAGCAGCTTCAACAGGCGGCTAAATTCCAGAAGCACCATTGTTTAGAGACACAGGATATACATCATCGGTTGATTCAACAAGTGTAGCTGCATTAACCGCATTGTCAGAAGAACAACTACAGCGTTTAGTTAGCGCTATACACGTGAAAGAGAATCACGGAACTTTCAGTAAATGTACTGCTCGCTTTGATTTAGAGACTAACACGTCAAAGGTCAGCGATTTCATCGCAACGATAACGGTGTACAGAGACTCTGAAAACATAACAGACGCTAGTGCACTCACGGGTGTCGCACTATTGCTGGAAGGTTTCGCAGCAGCATGATGGCAAGGTGTAAAAGGTGAAGCTAAGAGTTTTATCGATGCAATCAGACTACTCAAAGCAGCATTCTCCCCAGCCAAACCCTTGTGGCGCATTTACGCGGAATTATTTGAGGAGAGACAGAGAACAAACGAAAGAATCGACCAATTCGTTTGCAGGAAAAGATCTTTGCTTGCACAATTGTCGGACGAATTATCCGAAAGCATAATGCTTAATATGATATACGGTCAAGTTCTCCCAAAAATTAGAGAAAAAGTCTCCAGAAACTCAATAAAAAATGTCCAAGACCTTCTGGAGCAAGTCAGAGAAGTGGAAATGTTTAATGAAGAAAGGAAATCTTCTTTAAATCCTGCAGAAAGCAAGGAGAAGAAGCGTTGTGCATACTGTAGGAGGAAAGGACATATAGCTGACACATGCTTTACAAGAGTTAAAGACATAGAACAAGGCAAGTTAACAGTTCAAACGAAGAACACAAAGCCTGTTATAAATTGCTATGGTTACGAAGCCGCTGGCTATTACCGATCAAATTATCCCACCTGCAGCAATAAGAATGCAAATAGCCCAAACGCACTTGAATTCAACCTAATAGATTCTTTAGTGATTTTAAGAAATGTTCCTACCGTCGATGTCAACATTAATGGCCTTCGCGGAGAAGCATATTTAGATACAGCAGCTAGAACCAGCTTAGCAGGAGCGCGTCTTTATCAACAGCTTTTGAAGAAAGAGTGCGAATTCAACCCCGAAAATGCTGAGTTAACGTTTGCTGATGGTATTCCACGAAAAGAAGTCGTCAATGCCACTGTAGTCGACATTTGTATTGGAAAAAGATTTCGAAAAATCCGTTTTATTGCCATGCCCAAAGCCAAAAGAAACCGAACCTTACTTGGAATTGATTTTATGGAACAATGTGGGATTGTGTTGAATATTGCAAAGATCATTCCATTTTATAGATGACCCCACTAAAACATTTGACTTTAAATTGGTGAATAGTAGCCTCGTGGAACCAATTGAGAATAAGGATAAATATTATTACCGACCAAACGATGCGAAGCAGCTACCAAATACACCTAAAAAGGATGTTATGGAAGAAATGTCTGCATATCTTGCTTGGGAAATTATAAGTCATATTGGTATGACGCCGAAACGCAAGAGACCCAATGAATATTCCCCACACGAGGTGCAATCTATTTTCTCCGACGCAGTATCAAAAGATATGCGAACTCCGAATAAAATCAGTGACTTATTTAGCGAACCACAGAGAGTTGAATCTTCAAACACTGATGCATGGTTTGAGCTGAATAGCCTTGATATTAAGCTACGTCCTGAAGAAGCTAAACACTTGAAGTCTGAAGAGAAGGTTGAGTTGGTTAGCTTTGATAAGCTTAAACAACTCCTAACCACTGCACCAGTTTTGCAGCAAGTCAAAGAAGATGTTCCATTAATTTTAAAAACTGACGCCAGCAGCTATACTATCGCTGCAGTATTACTCCAGGGGGAGACAGAAGAAGAACATCCAGTCGAATACGCTGACAAGAGAAGACCCCAAGGTGAACTAAAAGTTGGCGATAAAGTTCTTGTTCAAACAATTGCGGGTGGCAACAGGTGCAGTAGTAGTGTATCCGCTTACTGAATAGAAGGTCGTGCGTTCGAATCCCGACCAAGTCCATTACTTTATATCGAATACATGAAAGCGTAATCTCCCTAAGCATCTTAGACACCACCCGTGGAGAAAAACCTTACAACTGCACCCAAACACTTCTTTCCTATCTCTCTATTCTTTCTAATAGTAAGTAGCACCGAAAAGCATGTAATGAAATACGAAATTTGCCAGGTGCTGCTTGCTGGTAAAACACAAATGCTTACGCTGTGTTACGCACTATAAGGGTACTGTAACAACAGAAAAAAATTCCTATAGCGTAAGCAAATTATATAAAAAAAAAAAAAAAAAAAAAAAACGCATCCAATTAATCAAATCAAATAATCGAACCGCTAAAGGATTTACATCAAAATTCGCTCCGAAAAGGGATGGTCCCTACGTAATCCTTGCTAGGAAGGGTTTGACAAGTTTTACGATTGCCAGCGAGGGCATCATACATATATGCTAACAGCCTATTCGGTGGTACTGAGGAACTACCTAACCCAGTAATTGCTATCAAGAAGAGGGGAAGACCAGTGAAGCTAGCCATTAAAACCTCACAGCCCAAAGTTACTGAGAAGACAACAAAAAGGATGACTTCACCTGTTCCTGGCACATCATCGGGACGATCTCTGAGGTAGAGGGGGAGACTGTAGCAGCCATCCTAATGACATAAATAGTCGTAAAGACTATTATATAAAAAATGTATTAAAAATCCTTTTGAAAAACACCTATGTTATTTCACTTGTTTTAAAATTATCAAAGCACACATTTTTATTTGATCTTTGTAAAAATTGGTATAAAAGGCAGTGAAAAATCAAATCAAATTGTCAGTCGTTCACTATTCAGCAGACGAATAGAACAAGCAATTGGTCGTTCGGCACTTACTCTTGAATAAATCTGATAGTAACACGGAAATTTACTTAAAATTAAGTTTTGTTCAATTTCTCTGTTTTCTTTTTATTTAAATCGACGGCAAGTTCCCAAAGGGGTTTTAACGATCGCTTCACTAGGAAAATGGCGAAAAAAATTACTTTTGTGCCATTAAAATGACGGAAAAAATGGCCGTGTGATCGCTCTTTAATGACGCCTAGGAAAATAACTACACTCTTTGGCTGTTGCGTCATTTAAATTACAGCCTCCAAAAAATGACAAGGCACGAAATTCATGCCGTGTCATTTTTCTACGCAAATGACAAATGACACAGCATTTAATATGATATCTGTGCCCCCGCAAGGGTACTTCTCTGGAGAGAGGTAACGGGCGTAACGACCCCGCGGACCCTAGTCACCCGCAAGGGTACTTCTCTGGAGAGAGGTAACGGGCGTAACGACCCAGCGGACCCTAGTCACAAAAATCCAGAAGCGTCTGACCCATATTGGGCGGCTCCCTGGTCAGCGTCTGTTCTCCATGTCAGGAGCGGCTGTGCACAATAAAAAAAAAAAATTTAAGCTTTTCGCAAAAGTTAAAAAAAAAATATGCAATGAACAAAACAAATGATATAATTACCCCAGGTGGTAGGCCAGTTACCCTGGCAAATCCACCGTCTTCGGAGGTCGGTTCCATGGATTCTGGGGGGCACCATTTATTGCTACGCAACGACCCATTTGGGAGAAGTAAAAGGTTAGAGAGAACACCCTATCTAAAAAAGAAAAACAAAATGAAACATTGAAGGCTAAATATTTAAAAGTCTGCGATGAAAGAGATGGGCTTAAGCAACTCAATGAGACACTGCTTAAGGAGATAAATAAACTGAAGCAAGAGTTGCAATTGTTGAAAGAAGAGTTCAACAACCAGTAAAAAGTAAATGTCCAACCTGCCGAGTTCTCAACAGATGAGGAAGAACTAAGAAAAGAGACAGAAGGACATCATTACAAGGGGAATAAAAATAAAAAAACGCAAAATGAGTGCGTCCCCAAAAATCTCACCAACAAAATAAAGCTGCACAGTCACTGTGTATGCTTCTAATAAAGAAAATAAAACATAAGATCCAACCAAGCCCCCACCAATTATCGCGCTGCAAGTAAAAAAGTACGAAAGCTTGGCCAAAGTATTGGAGGAAAATAAAATTAAAGCTAGTACAGCGCTAATAAACAAAAATGACATCAAAATCAATGTGGTTGAAGAGGAGGGATACAGAAGCCTCGCTAAAATACTAAACAAAAAAAGGTACAATGGTATTCTTATGAAAATAAGCAAACCAGACCAATTAAGGTGGTAGTGAAAAGACTGCATTACTAATGCTCACCCGAAAGCATAAAAAAAGAGTTAAAAGACAGAGGCTATAAAATCTTGGAAGTTGTAAATATGCTTAAATTTAAAAGCAAAGTACCGCTACCAATTTTTACACTCAGCTTCGAGCATGACGAAGATAAGAAAAAAATATATGAAATAAAAAACATACTTGGGATGCAAGTTGAGATTCATACCCTACGTAAATCGAAACAAGTGTCCCAATGCAAAAATTGCCAAAGATATGGGCATACTGCAACTCAAATCCAAGATGTGTTAAATGTGCAGGAAGTCACCACACTAAAGAATGTAAGAAGAAAGAGGATGAACATCCTAAATGTGCAAACTGCAATGAAAACCATCCTGCTAGCTACAGAGGTTGTTTAGTTGCAAAAGAAATCCAACTTGCAAGGGACAAAAAGCAAAAGAAAACACAAAAAAAATCAAATAAGGATGAGCAAACAGTTAAAAAGGACTTGCAAAAGAGCCCACAGAAAGAAAAGTCTAAAGACCAAGCGATAATCAAAAAGGTCCCGAGACAAAAGACGGCTGGTCCAAAAATGACATATGCTCAGGCAGCATCAATAAATACTCAAATACCAGCAGATAAAACGGTAAAACGCAAAGTAGAGCCAAATACTGGCATGGAAAACCTCATGAAACAAATCCTAAACAGTATTGGCTCCATGGAAAAATCGAATAAAACGATATTAGATAGAATATTGTTGTCAGAGAGACAAAACAGCAACAAAAGAGCTGTTACCAAAAGACAGACATGATAAATAAAATAAAAATTCTGGAATGGAATGCTAATGGTATCGAGAGTCGCAAGGACGAGATGCAAGTGACTCTTGACATATACCAAATAGATATATGTCTCATTTCAAAGACGCACTTTAAATTGATTACTGACTTCAAACTGCAAGGATATGAATTCTGTCACTCCCCACATCCTTATAACTGTGCAAAAGGTGGGGCCGCAGTGTTAATAAAGAATAAAATAAAACACCATGTAGAAGCAAAATTCCAATCATGTGCCATCCAAGGAATTTCCATATGTGTAGAAACGAGCAGTGGACAAATATCTGTTGCAGCAGTATACTGCTCTAATAGCTATAGACTAAAGAAAAATGATTTTAAAAGTCTTTTCCGCATATTTCACAATAGATTAAACGCGGAGGGGATTTTAACGCCAAAAATAAGTATTGGGGATCTAGATTAACTAATACTAGAGGCAGAGAACTATATGAAGCAATTAAAGAAGATGGCGCCAAATATCACTCAACGGGAAAACCTACCTATTCGCCAACAGATAGAAATAAAACCGAAGATCTTGTCGACTTCTTTCTATCAAAAAATATATCTTCAAATAAAATAAGCATAGATGAAGGACCTGATCTTCAATTAGATCATTCCTCTATACTCTTAACACTTAGCGATAAAATAATAATAAAAGACCATAGCCCAAAACTAGTAAATAGACTGGCTGATTGGAACTACTTCAGACAGAAGTTGGAAGAAAGTATCCAACTATCACCAGCTATTCAAACAGAAGATCAACTAGAAAAAGTAGTCCAAATATTGACGCTCAGAATACAAAAATCTGCGTGGGCTGCCACTCCCAAAACAACAAAAAAGATCAAACAAAACTCTTATCCTCCCGAAATATGTGAAATTATTACAGAAAAGAGGAAAGCTAGAAAACGCTGGCAACAGACAAGGGCGCCAAGCGACAAAACCACACTGAACAACTTAAATTATAAGCTCAGAAAATCTGTAAGAGAATTCAATAATAAGTCTTTGAAAACTTACCTCACAAGTCTTACAAATGATGCTAGTACCGACTACTCGCTCTGGAAGGCAACGAAGAAAATGGACAGGCCAATAGCTCACATTCCGCCAGTAAAAACGAGAGAAGGTAACTGGGCGAAAAGCAACCAAGAGAAAGCAAACACTTTCGTTGAGTGTCTTGAAGACGTATTCAAACCTTATGAAGATAAAGGCAATCAAGGACTCGAAATAAGATGCGAAGAAGATTCACCTATTCGGCCGGTAACAGCTAAAAAACATGCCAAAGAAATTAAAGAAAGCATAAATATAAAAAAGGCCCCAGGGTTTGATTTAATTACAGGAGAAATTTTGAAGCAATTTCCACGAAAATGTTTAAAAAAACTAGCGCAGATTATTAATGCTGCATTTAAATTAAGATATGTGCCAAGCATGTGGAAAGTCGCGGAGGTAATAATGATACCTAAACCAGGCAAACCACCTAACGAAGTTACCTCATATCGCCCAATATCTATTCTACCAATGTTGTCCAAGTTATTCGAAAAAGTGCTGGTAAACCGTCTACAAAAATAATAGATGAAAAATCGCTAGTCCCAATTCACCAATTTGGATTTAGAAATAAGCACGCTACAATTGATCAGGTGCATAGAATCACAGATAGAATCGAAAAAGCATTTGAAGAGAAAAATGTGTGCTCTACAGTATTTCTTGATATAGCACAAGCTTTCGATAAAGTCTGGCACAAAGGACTGATACACAAACTACAAAAGCAACTGCCGAAGCAGTATGCGACCATTCTGAAGTCTAATATATCAGATAGATTCTTCAGAATTAAACAAGAGGCAGAGTACTCAACATTAAGAGAGATTAAAGCTGGTGTACCACAAGGCAGTGTGCTAGGTCCAGTTCTATACCTACTTTTCACTAGCGATCTTCCTGAAAGTGAAGAAACCACCATAGCTACTTTTGCAGAAGACACAGCTGCCCTTGCTGTGGGAGCAACTGTCGAAATAGCAACAAAAAAGCTCCAATCAGCAATAAACAATATTTCAGAATGGACTAAGAAATGGCAGATTACATTAAATGACCTTAACTCAGTCCATATTATTTTACGTATAAAAACGTACCACACATTCCAGTCTACATTAACAACAATGTTGTGGAATATTCAAACACAGCCAAATATCTAGACGCTAAACTGCGTTGGAAAGCGCACGTAAAGAAAAAAAAAGATGAGTTGAACATGCGATACGGTAAAATGTATTGGCTTATTGGGAGATTCTCATCCCTGTCTAACTACAAGAAGTTATTGCTATACACGCAAGTTCTGAAACCAGTATGGACCTACGGGCTTCAGTTATGGGCATGCACATGCCAAACAAATTTACAAACAATTCAGGTTTTGCAAAATAAAGTACTAAGGAACATAGTTAATGCACCTTGGTACATACGCAATGCCGATCTGCATAAAGATCTAAATGTTGAAATGGTTGAAGATGACGTTAAGAAAGTTGCTCAAAGGCATAGAAGTAGGCTTCTCAACCACGTAAACACAGAAATAACAGAACTATTAAATAATGACAATGCAATCATGAGATTGAGACGGGTAAAACCTCTTGATCTATAAGAGTTAGCTAGGGCTAAGAAATCAGGTATTGATTTCAAACAAGAAAAAAGTTTAGAAATCCGACAAACGGCGGATTTATCTGTTAAATTCAACAAATATGTATTTCAAAAACAAATTGCTTTCATTTGGTGTTTGTTGCATGTCTCTGACTGCTATTTCGGTACAAATTACTATGGGTGAAATGGAATGCGACCCGTTGCCGTCAAGTGCCCACAATATGGACTATTCTGTTAACTATCGTGTGAGTTTGAATACCCAAAGTACAACAATGCTGAGCAAATTAGGCAAAACGCAGAAAACAGGAGTAAATAGGGATAGGAAAATTGGCTATTCGTTGAGCGACGAAGTAGAATCGCATTTGATTGTGGCGGTGCAAGAGCAGGCGCTTTGGGATAGCTCAGTTCCAGAATACAAACTTCAACATGTCAAAACCGATTCTTGGGCAATTGTTGTACTAGAGCTGGCAATCGACGCAGTTGATATAACCGAAGCCAGAAAGAAGTGGAATAGCATGCGCAGCAACTTCAAGGCTTTCGTGACGAAACTGCTCAAGACAAAGTCCGGTCAAGGTGCAATCGATGCAGGTGATGTAAAATATCCACATTTACATCACTTTATTCGTGGTGATTAAAGCACCACTTTCTTTATTTTTTCGGCATGCAGGTTGATTGGCTGTCGGAGGACACGAAAACGCGCTGACTGCTTTTAAGTCTTTTGAATGGTTTAAGTCTTTTGACTGATTTTAAGTCGTTCGACTGCTTTAAGTCTTCTATAATATTGGATTATTGCAAGTATGTTATTTTACTGAGAGGTCCTCGCAACAACAAAAAAGGTTTTTCAAACCTGGAAAAAGAATATTTTTCCAAAATGTTATTAGAAACCGCACGGTATAAATGTGTTAAACGTTATTTTACTGAGAAGTCCTTGCAACAATAAAAAAGGTCCTTCAAACCTGGAAAAAGGATATTTTTCCAAAATGTTATTAGAAACCGCACGGTATAAATGTGTTGAACGTTATTACCAATCGTGCTTCCGCTGAAACGCTCTCTCGCATATTTGTGTTCTGTTTTTCGATGTGCTTCACCAATCTCAACAAATAATTGAATGGATTGGCTGACATATGAAGGACATTGCGATATAGTTCAGGTTCTTCTTAGCGCAATTCGAGTAGTAATCCAGCACAAAATCCACTCTTCTCGCGACGGCTCAACCACCTCTTTTGCCAAATACTCCGCTTTCGTCGCGTTGGCTCGTAATCGAGATCGTCTTCACTGCTTTCCAGCACACACGCTGCCAAATACGCCGCCTCCGCAATTTCTACCATCATCGCAAAAGTTATTTTTGACATCTTGTATTTAGATGAGAGAAAAACACTAAATGACAGAAGCTATAATTTTCTCATTGGTCATTACAAAATCGAAATAATAGGAAAGTTGTCATTTGTTATTTTGATGAGGTAAGTCATTACCGTGTGATCATCATTTTTTCGCTCTTCATTTAATCACATCACAACGGATAATTCTAAATGACTCGCAGTGTACGTCATTTGATTCTGGGACAAAAATGACGATGATAGTCATTACGTGTGATCGCCATTTTTCACAAATGACCAATGACGAATCGTAACTTGAATGTCTCTCTAATGCAACATTTAAATGACTCAAAAAATGACCGCGTAATCGTACCTTTACGCTATTGTTTTGGGTGGAAAAAAAAAAACATTTCTATGCCCCATCCAGCATTACCACTTATTACTGAGCAAACAAAAACAAAAATAGTAAGATACATTATGCTTGATATCAAATTAGTGTTTGAGCCAACTGGTACGACCTTTGTATATTTTCAATAATTTGTTTCTTTTAGTTATCAAATATTAAAAAATAATGTTTTGCAAATGCAATTGAATGTGTTTTTTTCATTAATTAACTCGACATGGCCGACCACCAAAATTTGGCGGCCGATCACAAGCGAAATTTAATTGTTTAATGAATAATGTATTTTTTAAAATGCAGTAATGCCCAGTTTCACAGTAATCATTTAAACTTAAGTTTATCTAGCGCAATATCGAACTTTAAATTATTTATAAACTATCGCTCCGATTCACAATAGAAATTTTAAAGCTGGTCGACTTAACGTGGTTTATGTAATAATAAAAAAAATAGAGAATCGATATATTTCAAATTGTAGAACGAATTTGTTCCAAAATCGTAAACACAGAATAATAAGAAATGCGAAGGCTATTATAAAGCTCCAAGCCATCCCAAAAAATATGTTTATACCGCACAAAATAAAAAAAATTTAAAGTTACTAACTGAGCCAACAACTCACTATTTTTTCGTCAAATGAAGTTTAACGCAAGATAAACTTCGTTTAACTTGAACTATTTATTAAAGACAGGTTAAAGCTTACTTCGGTTACCGCGTTGTGTGAAATTAAAAAAGAAAATAAACTTTTGATTAAACAATAAACTGCGCTCCGGATCAACTGCCTTGCGAAATCGCCCAACTTGACGAAAAAAAATGCCTTGAAATGCCAAACAAACAACTGAAACCCGAATCCCTAGGTCATTCACAGATTTAGAAGAATTTACAAATTTGGAAGAAAAACCGAGGGAACAATCTCAACTCTGACTACATCTCTCCTTGCCTAGACTTTGAAAGACCATGCTCTTGTTGGTTTCCGAGCAGGAAAGAATGGAGGCGAATGAACGATATACATCCTCAGAAAAATAATATCAAAGAATGACTTGAACTGGTGCTCGAATATTCTAAAAGGAATTAAAAATACACAGGTCCTTCAAGCTCCCTGATATAATATATGTTTTACTGCCTGCGACCTCCGTCAGGGCTTCCATTGACGGTTGGGTTTCATATGAACACAATCGCTAATGGCATGACTCTGCAGTGTGCAGACAGACTAGGCAAATTCTCCCCGACGTCTGTAGGAAATCTGCGGCGTTCGTGTTGTCTCTCAATAGAAAAGACTGCAGACAGACTACTGGCGTTCTTATGGGCCATTACGCTTTTGCCAAACACCTGAAGGTGCTAGGCGTAAGTGATACCACCAACTGCGAAGCCTGTGGAGAAAGCGATGACACTGCGGAACATTTCCTCTGCGATTGTCCATGTTTTACTCGTATCAGGTTGCAGTTATTTGGTGCTGATATAGTGAGTGCTGTAAACCTAAGCCCCTTACCATTGAAGCTCCTTCTCGTTTTTCTTAGGAAAAAGAGTAAATTATCACTGTAAAATGTGGTGTGTCTTCCTGGTAGTACAATGGACCAGTATTGAGTCTGAGTGCTCCAGTGTAGAAAGTCTCGCACCCCGACAAAAAAAAACATAAAAAAGTGGACAAGTTGAAGTTCTAACAATCACGGAAGTGGAGAGCATGGTAAGATGATGAATGATATTCTTATTACCATATTTATCAACAACCTGGCGGCCATAAAATCAGTATCTGCTACCGAAACAAATTCCGAGCTAGCTCTCCGCTGTCACTAAGAGGTCAATGCTCTTGGCTTTCAGAAAAGACAAATCTCTGCTGCGTCCTGGATACGGACATATCCGGCAATGAAGTGGCAAGAACAGATCTGCGATGCAAAAAGAACTTGCACTTCAGTCGATCAAACGGCCAATCGTTAGCGTTTAAAATAATATGTATTTGTTTTTTGTTCAATATGCTACCATTGAGATAGAGGTTTGGATTTGATTTCAGAAGAGAGAGTGCTTCATATGTCATCTAATGGGTATGGGAAGTACTACGACACTGTAGCGGGGAATTATCGCACATGCGCTGGAAATAAAATTTCTCAGAAAGCTTACTACAAGAAAAATGGTTTTAAAACTAGAGCGTCAATGCTTTTCCTATAACATCCTATAACATAAAAAAAGCAGTTACGAAGGTGTTGTAGCTTATACACAGTGTACGAGACTAATAGTTTATATACTATATGGTAGATGGCTCTCGGTGACGTTTGGAGCTCAAATTATGCTCATTATTAACCATTGAAGGCACTTGAATTCAGTACGGCACATATGGAGTAAGCACTGAATAATAATTTTGTAATAATTCATTGATTCAAGAATTATATGAGAATATAGTCAAGTTATTGAGCTGCTACGTACTCGAATAATCGAAGTTCGGTGAGAAAGTGAACGAATATAACTATTATCTTTAAAATCGAAGGCCACCAGCAAATTAATATTTTCTATGATAGAGAATAGATTTCGAATGATTTTATGGACCGATAAATCGCCACAATTCAATGTAGGTTTGACACAAAACTATACATAAACATAAGGAAAAGCTATAGTTCACTTGGGGCAACTGTTGAATACCCTATTCCTTTTCCTATCCTGAAAAAAGTGGTCGCGGCAAAAATCTTAATATGGGTGAATTGTTAGGGAGGATATGGTAAAGGTTTTGTAAGTATTTTTAAGGATTTTTATCGAAAGACAATGTTTTTGTAAAAATACTCGCGAAAACAGTAAATTTGTTTTTTTGAGATAGTATATGTTCCCAATTTCAGCTTTCTAGCTCGATTTTAAGGCCTTAAAATTGTCGACGGAAGAACGAACGGACGGACGTGGCAAGATCGACATTACTATCAATGCTGATCATATATTTAGTAACTTTTAGGGAACTATGAGCAATATTAAGGTATTTTACAAACTAAGAGTCAAAATAATAACACCTTTAGAATAGGGTATACAAACTCATGTTGTTTTGGACTTGAGTATATACAGCAAAGTACCTATTTCTAGCTGCTGTCAACTACTTTAGTTCTCTGATATGTGCAGTTCAGCAGAGAAGTTGTGGCATGTCCTGCCGTTCTTTCACTACAGGGTTAATTTTTCGTAATTGAATTCATTACAATTAATTGAAAAATAGCAAGATGCTTATAGAGGAAGAGGGACGGATTGTCTTGCCATTATAACAGCTTGAAACACCATTCAATTATCGAGGGTCTCGATACTCTCTAATAAGCATTTTTGGATGCCAAAAGTGCTTTGAATATTTCAGCATATTTCATATCAATATGGACATCTGATGAAGAATCTTTTCGATGCCATTCTGGGAAACATGTTTATAACCGTATCATAATTGTTTTCAAGCGCGCGCATATATAAAAAATAAATAAATATTGGATATAAACGGCCCATACTGGGCCTAAAACATAGCTTCTCCAACCATATGTTTGGGCGAAGTGAGAGGGACCTACACAACTTAAAATCTGAGACCCCTCGATTAGTAGTCCAACACAATGACCACTGAACCATTGTTCCCACGAATATTATATTGTGAAAACCCCCATGCTGTGTTGGGCGGGTTCGGTATGTTTATCACTATATATTTTGAAGAGTCAAAAAGTTATTGGGTTAACCGCTGCGTTGCCGCTACAATATCTATTTGGAGTAATGCCGCGGATGCTCCTCTACTACACCCAAAAAATTAAACGACTTTTCCTGATAATAATAATCATAATCATAATAATAATAATAATAAAATAAATAATAATAATTAATTAAAAAATAAATATTGTTTTTGAATTTCTCCCCACTGGTAAGTCAGTCGTGTGGACCTTGCAGGTCGCACCCAGACCACTTTTTTTTATTTTATTGTGGTGACCTTAATACCGAAGATTCTACAATCGTTGCTTTTCACGCACAAGTTCAATGAACTTCTCCAGCTTGTACGAGCGATTTGCTTAACTCACTCAAAATATATTGATGGCAGGTTCTTATCGCTCGCGGTCGCGGTCGCGGTTTGTATTGTCCTTGACAGTTTCAAATTAAAATTAGTTTTTCTGCAAATTGACAAAAGGCGCACAGGGAACATACCCAAAAACGAAACAGTGAGACGTGTCTTTGCTAAAACGGGTTTTGGTCGTCGTTAAATATTGTCATTTAATTGTTTAATCCGTCCGGCCGGCGGAGCGTTTTGCCTTTGAAGACTGGAAACCTGCAAATCAAATCCATTCTTATCACTTTCAACTAAAGAGGACTGTGGTTTAACTCTCACCTTTCAGCAGAGTACACAGTTTGCCAAGACATAAATGGTGTCTCCCACGTTCTTACAAGATTTAATGTTGGGAAAAATAAAACATTTCTTTTTATCACTCAAATATTAAATGACAAGGATGAAAAGAACGAATAAGAAGCTTACCATAGAGAAGTAATGCGGTAACAAATAAGTTCACGAAACCCGAGATCGAATATGTTGCCTCACTTAGAAATGAGGATATTCAGTTTGTTCTTCCAACGCCTAATCCATGCGGTCATAAGGTGCCATTATATCCATACATACTGAATCGAACTCAGGGTTACCATTCATTTAATTTCTTTTTGGTCATTGAACTTCGAAAGGGAACCTTTTTCTGGGTGGATTTTTTTGTTTGATTTCGAGTGCCTTTATTACTAATCGGTTTTATTGCGCATTTAAGTGCACATATTTCATCCTGGGTTACAAGGATTTTTTTTGTATTCCTACTGCTTGTATTACCAATTGGGTTTAACGGGTTTTGCAGTTTGGAGATTTAAAGTTTTCGGGAGAACGATGCGGCGCATCCGTCGGTGTCTTTTTGGAAAAGGTTGACGAGCTTCGGGGAGCGAGAGGGGTTACCATTCCACAACTTTTCAGGCCAGCAATCTCAGAACTTATTGATGGGAAGGCTCTTCTATGGCATAGGGCGCCTAGGAGTCTGTTCATATCAAGAGCTTAGGGAGTTGAGTTGAGTTATGATGATTTTTTCCTAGAAGAGATCAGGCGAAGTACCCAAGGGAATTAAGAATGGATAGGGGTATACGTAGCAACTCAACGATGCAGAATTATATTAATCGAAAGGTCCTCGGATCAAATCCCGTCGGGCCGAGTAATATCTAGAGTTTTTTCCACTGCCACACCTCTTACGAGCCTCTGACAAACATCCAAGAGTATCAATTGTCATGAGAAGTTTCGCAAATTTGTCGTTCAGATTCGTCTTAAAAGTGTAGGTCCCTTCCACTTTCAAAGCAAATGATTGGAGAAGCTAGGTTTAGGCCGTTAATGCCTCATATTCATTTATTTAGTTGGGGTTGGCAGATCCTAATGACAATTGATACTCTTCGATGTTTGTCTGACGTTCGCAAGAGTGAAAAACACCTCTAGGTGTTATTTGACCCGGCAGGATTTGAACCTGAGAACTTCAGATTATTAGTCCAACACACTAAAAACTGCGCCACTGTGCCAATGTTAAAGATAAATGAGCAAAATCTGAGTGCATTTGCTTCTAAAACGCCAGCGGGAAGGGCAAATAGGGCGTGATAAAAGAAAGCAAAAAATGACTCTAAACTTGGGAAATAAAAAAATGCTATTCAAAACCACATAAAATACCTGGGGTTTCACTTAAACATTCATTTTCAAATGAAACAAACACGCACAGTTGAAAAAGCTTAAGGCGTAAAAAATATCTTATATAATAATGCCATTAATGAAGCATAACTCTGATGATAACGCCGATCTTAATTTCCGCGTTCTCGGTATGGTTCTCAATATCACCAACCACGGCCAGGGAATCGAAATCCTCGATAGTAGAATCGTGAGTTCCTGTGTAAAGAATAACTTCTTATAACACACCAAACCCTTTCCAAATGCATATAATTATAAAAATTCAACGGACACCAGATACAGCAGGCATATTCGAAGGTTGATATTATTAAAGAAATGTGCAACGCTTTCAAAGTATACGGATCAGAAAACTTTTCAGAGTTAGAGCGAATTAAGAACAGTAACTTTTTGGATTTTGAAATTAAGAAGTCTTAATGCATTTTTAAATGAATCTTTGCATCAAAGATAACATCGTGGTCCCTTTTGCTGTTCACCAACTTAAGCGGTGAGCTAGCAATACAACATTCAAAATTAACTGCTCCAGTCGATATTGTAATCGTTATAATTTTACATTTAGCTACATTTAAATACAAACGGTTTTCATCACATAGTGATAAGACTTCATCGACGTCCAATTGCAATTCCGGACAATCTCTTTTGGATTTAATAGACCGTCTGCATAAAGCAAACAATTAGAATATCGAATTCTCGACGGAAGATTATAAACTATGAATAATAGAATTCTCAAATGACTAGCTTGTGGAACACCTGAGTGGTTAGGGATTTGCTTAAATACCACTGTTCCAGTTCTGACATTCTGTCTACTGTTCGTCAAGTAGTTTTTAAGCCAGAGAAAAATAGTTGAAGGAGAAATTAAATCATTCAACTGACTCAGCAAGATATCACGCTGAGCTCTATCGAATGCTATTAAAAAATCAGTATAATTTGCATTAACCTGGTTACCACACTCAATACCCTTAATGTGAAAGATTGCAAATAAACCAATACTGGTTACTGTCAATCTGCCAATAACAAAACCAAGCTGATCCATTGAGATGCTTCTGGGTCCTTAAGACCACCTTAAAAGTTGATTTCAAAGAAGAAATCTGAGGGAAAACTTGATTTATTGTCACAGTAAGGCTACCCCATATTAGTGAAAGCATCACAACAAGTAGCCTTATGTGTTAACGGAGAATAGTTCTGGCAATAATTGGGCTAAAAATAAGAAGCAAACATATCGCAAATGTTTTTTTTTTTATTACAACATTGATTAAGAAAATACATGTTAGCCGGTAAGCCGACCGATTAAATTTAGGAACAGACAAAAAGCCCTAGATTCAGTTATGATATTGGTCTCAATTGCGCGTAAACAAACTTTTTAAGAGTTTCGTATTCTTATCTTATTTGAGTGTAAATAACGCGATATCTATAATGCTGTACTTGTTATGCATTTTAGAAATTTAATTTTTTAAGTTGCAAAATACCTATTTTTATTTTGCATTTGAAATACTTTTTTCCAAAACGTATTTTCTATTTTCTTTGAAATACTTTATATAAATATTTAGTATTTGTAACATTCAAAATGATGTTATTAAACTGTTTAATCCATATTTTATATTTTTCATTCTTAAATTCAAAATTACTTGATTTATGAACGGGTTTCTTTGTGATTTTGAGCAGTTTTCTCTACTTTGGATGTAAATAAATAAAATGTAAGTAATACATTATTTTTATATGTTCTCTTTAACTAAGCGTCAATAAGTTAAATTGATAATATAGGTTTTTCTAGTAACTTAGCCTAAGAATCAGCTGTGATCGATCAACGTTAGTAGAACAGAATATCGAATTGTTCGTTAACATTCCGTCTTTTTCTTGATAATAAAACATTAAAACATTAATCAACCGTAAATCTGTGCCATAAGCTTGTATTTACTACACATGACTGTTATAAAACTTTTTTTGCAGGGACAAAAACATTCCTTTAATATTAAAACACTGCTTTAAAGACATTAAAATTGATGCTGGCAACAACACACATGTATCTGCAGCTTGTAAAAAGTGTTCGAAAACACTAAAAGGAAGTTTGAGTGATACAACGAACTTTTTGAACCATATAATAGTATAAGTAAAACTAAGATGCAATCGGTCTTTTGGCAAAACAAAATTAATTTGGATTTCCAAATCAAGTATGTACCTACCTAATAAAATAAGATTTTATTAACTACAAGATAATTATATAAACGCAGATATTCTGTGCTTCAGTAGATTAATAAACTGTTAAGAATACCTTTGCAGAGGAAAGGACATGCGGATCTATTAGCAGAGTATGAAAAATTGAACTCAATATACATTTCTTTTCACTTGATTGCGAACAGTTAGTGTTTCGGTTTAATTTGACGTCATTTTTTAAATACTTCGATAATCTTGGAAAAACCAAATGCAATATGAAGGCTATATCATGTTTATGCTCTAAAAAAATTGGGATTAGGTAGATAAATTCAATTTGTATGCTTGTATGCTTTTCCCAATTAGGTCTTAAAATCAGCCCGAACAGTAACTAAATCTGACTGATATCATATTTTAAGTCAAATATAAAAGCATTAAGAGTACCAGGGATATTAGTTCAAAATATACAACATCCATAGAAACAACAACTAGGAGTAAAAGAAATTCAATAACCAAGGAGGAAATATGCCAAATTCGAGCTTTCAAAGAACAAGGCAAATCTATCTGTTTTATAACCGGTAAGATTAGAACAGGACCAACTGTTGTTCAAAGCTACTTTAAGGACAATGAGAACCATGAAAAAACTGGAAAGGAAGAGTAATCAAAGCAACAACAAGTTAGGATCGACGGGCGATACTGAGAAGTGCTTCAAATTCAAGACTTTCCCTAGGTAAAATCAAGGCAGAAACTGGAGTTGAAGCTACGAGTAGTATACTCGTATTAACTATTTATCGCGTGATACAGCGGTCCAACCATATAAGACATACAAAAAATGAAAACGACTTGCTTTTGCAATAAGTAACATCAGGTGGAGTCGAGAGTGGCATACCTTCCTTTCAGATAAAAAAAAACTTTGATTAGGACGGACCAGATGGATACAATTATTAATTCCATGATTTGAGGAATGTTGACATAGCCATGGATAGAAGACATAGCAAAGGAGGTGGAGTAATGGTATGGGGAGCAGTAAGTTTTTACAGAACTGCAAACCTTGATTTTCAAGCTAAAGATTGACAGCGAATACTGGAAAGAGCTTTCCCTCCTTTTTCCGATTTGTTAGCAAAAAAAAAGCAAATTTGGCCAAAGCCGGATCTGCGACGCTCTTTGAATTTGATCTCACTTAACCGACTGTACATTGGCTCTGCCATAGGTGTCATCACAGTACACTGTCTAATAGGCAAGCACGCAGCAAGGCTTGGCGTTTACTCAAATGACTTCTGCAGAAGCTGCAGGGATGAAGAGGAGGAGGAGACCACGTCGCATCTCCTCTGCACATGTCCTGCACTCTCCCATAAAAGAAATCTCTACCTAGGAGCCTTCTTCCTCAACGAACTCAGTGACTTAGCTAACACAGATGTTAGAAGTCTATCGCGCTTCATTAGAAGCTCCAAGTGGTTTTAGCGAGTAGGGGTCGAAACTCCCGATCCATGTGGCATCACAACGGACCTCATTGGTCTAAGTGTGTTGGCTTTCAGCTACCAGCCACTTTAACCTAACCTAACCTAACCTTGGTGGACAGCGATGGATTTTTCAACAGGACAATACATACCGCAAGAACAACCGAAACTTCGATTCAGAGTCAAAATATAGACCTGCTGTCATGGCCATCGAATAACTATTTCACCAAAAATTATGTGCAGGCAAACATATTATTAAAAGTTTAGCAGAACAATACATGAAATATAAAGAAGACACAATAGAAGCTTTGAAAAAGGTTGATTTGCTATGCACCAATGCTGATATATGGTCATCATCAAAGAGAAGCTATCTGGGACTATTGGTGAAACGTCTCATTGTATTGATTGTGATGCATTTGACCGAAAAAGCGTAACTTTGGGTTGCATGAGGTTTAAGGGAACGCATATTTACGATAAAGTAGCAGAGCGGATTGTGGAAATTTATTCTGATTTTAGTTTAAGGCTCAGAAAAATCGTGAAGACTGTTACGGGAAATGGATCAGTTATGGTAAAAGCTTTTAAAATATATGGACACGATTCAGATACAGGAACAAGTGCAAGAGATTCAGCTCATATTCAAAATAGTCGTGCATTTTAATATTGACGATGTGTTAACTATAACACAATTCCGGAGTCATGTGAAGAATTTGAAGAGTTGCAGTTGCCTTACCATAAAAGTTGTGCGGCACACACATGACATTTAGGTTAGGTTAGGTTAACGGGCTGATGGAACAGAGCAAATCTGCTACATCACACTTAGGTCCATGTGGTCCCATTGTGATACCCTTTGTTGGGAGTGTTGGCCTCGCTGTTCTGGCCTTGGTCCTTCCTCCTTGGTTTCCTTCTTACTCCAGTCTGTCCAGCCATTTGGATGTCCGTATAAACCTGTAAAGATTTGTTAGTGAGACATCAGAAAGTTCTTGAATGTCTTGGAAGAAGTATCTTCCAAGTGTTCTGTTCCTCAGGTGACACAGGCTTGGACAGTGACAGAGAAAGTGAGGTGTGTCCTCATGAGTTTCCTCATCACCGCAGCCCCTACAGATGTCGTCATCCTTGAGATTTAGTTTCATTGTGTGATTCCTTAGCAGGTTGTGGCCATTAAGAGTACCGATCAACTTTGACAGCGATGCCCTGTCGTAACGTAAAAGTTTGTTGGTTCGGCTCTTATCATACTTTGGCCACAGCTTGCGTGATATGTCACAAGTGGTTAGTGACAACCACCTGTTGTTGGCTTTCATTCGTGTTTTGTATTCCACTCTTTCTCTGAGGTTACAGAGTGGTGGTTTAACCGACTGAAGCGCCTGTTCATGGTCCATCGCAGACCCCTTTCTTGCCAGTTCGTCAGCTCGCTCGTTGCCGGATATGTCCTTGTGTCCAGGGACCCAGCAGAGACTCGTTTTGTGCTTTGTGCCAAGAGTTTTGAGCTCCTCGCGGCAGCGGCGAACAAGTAAGTACTTTATTTCTGTGGCTGACACCGCTTTAATGGCCGCCTGACTATCAATAAAAATGGTAATATCACTGTGTGGTATCGCCATCATTGATATCATGCTTGCGACTTCAGTGATTGCTAAGACTTCTGCTTGGAATACACTACAGTGATCAGGTAATCTAATCGATCTGTTAATGTGTAGTTCCTCTGAGAATAGCCCAGCACCCGTTCCACAGTCCATCTTTGATCCGTCTGTAAAGATGGAAATCGATTTCCTTTTCATGGGTTCGTTTGCGTACCATTCCTCCTTGCTCGGAAATGAACAAGAGAATGGTTTTTCGAAATCTAAATAAGGAGACATGTAGTCAGATATGATGTTGTTTCCTACGTACATGTTCAGAATCAGTGCGTGTCCAAAATGACTCGGGTTCCAGCTGTTTGTTTGGCTGATCCTCAAGGCACTTTTTGCAGCCGATTCCTGCATGTATAGATCTAATGGTGGCAGATTGAGAATGGCTTCCAAGCCAGCGGTTGGGGTTGTTCTCATTGCACTGGTTGTCCCTATACATGCTAGTCTTTGTATTTTTGCCATCACCTTGAGATTGGTTGCCTTGTCTGTGGCTTGCCACCAGACTAAGCTGCCGTATGTGAGTATTGGTCGCACAATTGCCGTATACATCCACAGAATTATTTTTGGGTTTGGACCCCATTTTTTGCCGAAGATACGGTTGCATGCGTAAAAAGCGTTCGCTGCTTTCCTAACTCTGTCATCGACGTTTGGCTTCCAACTCAGCTTTTTATCGAGGATAATTCCTAGATATTTCGCACTCTCCATCACCTTCAAGGGTATTCCCTCAATTTCTGGTGGTTTGAATTCTGGTATTCTTCTTTTATTAGTGAACAACACCATTTCAGTCTTTTGTGGGTTGATCCCAAGACCGCATTGTCTTGTCCACGCAGTGAGTGTCCTCAGGGAGTTTTCTAACAGTTCGCTCAGGGTTGAAAGGAATTTTCCTGTCGCAAGCAATACTACGTCATCCGCGTATGCAATTGCTTTGACCCCTCTGTTTTCGAACTTTAGGAGTATTTCATTTACAACAAGGACCCAGAGTAAGGGTGATATGACTCCACCTTGTGGTGTGCCTCTGGACGCTACGACTCTTACATGACATTTAAAAGCTTCAAGAAATATGGATAGTTTTTTGATGCAGTCATGGCAAAATGTCAAGCAGATTGAATCTGTGTTCAAGATTTCCTAAAGCCTCTGAAATCTATTCAGAATCAACTGGAAAATCACCTACTTCTCCATGTCCAACACAATGGAATTCATTCTATAGTTGCATTCAAGGTCTACTTTTCTGTAAAGGATACGATATTTGAAACTTTAAGGAAACTTTGATTGGCGGTTTTTAAAGATATTGAAATCGAATTTCTCAATGATTACATAATCTGTTCAAAGCCTATTCCTGATGGAATCAGAAGAAGGTGACAAAGATACAAACTACAGATGTCTTTTTTTATGCCAGAACTAATGAGATGTTTTTTTTTTTTATAATTTACGCGGACTAAAGGGATTTTTTTGGTACCCTTATCATGTATTGGCTACACATCGCGGGCGTTAGGGAAATTAGGATTAGAAGAAAAGGAGAGTTGCCGATGCACGTTGGTTTTGAATGTTTGTACGAGTAGGTTATAATGTAAAGGAAAAATTGAGCGTGGTAGCGTATTCCACATTCGTGTTGTACGGCTGAGGAAAGACTCTTTGTACTTCACTGTACGTCCGAATACAGGCTTAAGGGTGAACTGATGAGCATTTTTTGCATGGCGGGTATTGCGGTTGAAATGTTCAAGGGGTGGAATGCAACTGGCTATTTCGTTTGAGCACTTACGGTGGAAAACGCGATAAAATAACGAAAGACAGGAGACATTGCGACGATGACTAAGTGAGTAAATCGATCTCACGATGTATCGGTCGCCTATGAGTTTTATCGCGCGTTTTTGGATCCTGTCAAGTAGCTCCAAATAAGTTATTGGTGCACCAGACCAGATATGAGCGTTGTACTCGAGTTTCGGGCGAATAAACGGCTTATAAATTGTAGCCAGATCAGAAGGGGTGAAATATTTCTTACATCGCTAAAGGAAGCCTAGACATTTCGCAGCGTTCTTGGCGACATCGAATATGTGGGCATTCCAACGAAGGTTGTCATTGACATACATACCGAGAATGGAAAGTCTTTCGGTTTCAGCGATGCAAGTGCCATTCATGGATAATGGCAGTGTGTGTGGGTTTTGCTTTAATGACAGGAGACAACATTGTGTTTTGGAAGCATTAAATTCCACTCTATTGGTTGTACCCCACTGAGTTATGCTGTTAAGATCGGAATTTAATGAGCTTAACATACGTTGCCGTTCCAGTTCCACACCCGAAGAATTGGGGCGTGACCCAAGAAATGAGTATGAAAAGCTGAGGGTACTGTCATCAGCAAATTGGATTAGAAGTAACAGGCAGGAGATTATTTATAAAAATAAGAAAGAGAGTCGGGGACAGGACGGAGCCTTGGGAAACACCAGCATTTATTTGGTGAGTTGCAGACTTGAAACCGTCCAAGACAACTTGTATTGAACGGTCTGAAAGGTAATTTCTAATCAATTGAAGAAGGTTATCATCGATTCCAAATGCACGCATTTTCGACAAGAGAGCTTGATGCCAAACTCTGTTAAATGGCTTTGAAATATCAAGCGCAACGATCTTACTTTCACCACCGTGGTGAAGAGATTGGTTCCATTTTTCGGTTAGATATGTCATCAAATCACCGGTGGGCCTATTGCCCCGAAAACCGTACTGCCGGTCATTAAAAAGTTTTCGCGATTCAAGATATTTCATTAGATGTCGGTTTATCAGCGTTTCCATGACCTTAGAAAGAAGGGACGTAAGTGCAATTGGTCGGTAGGAGGAGGGAGAAGAAGACTCGCCTTTTTTTGTTACAGGCTGGACAAATGCTGTTTTCCATCTTCCCGGGAAGAGCCCTGAAGATAGAAAAGCTTACGCAGTGGTTTTACCAGCGTAGAAGAACACCTCTTCAGAACGATGGGGGAAATACCATCTGGACCAGCGGATTTGTGTATGTCAAGATCTCGAAGTATTCTAGCCACTGTACGAGTGCGAAAGTGGATTGGTCCCATGGAGAATTCTACGCGCTCGAGTACAGGCGGAGACAAAGCACAATCTGGGAGCATTGAGCTGACTGCAAAGTGAGCAGCAAGCAGATTGGCCTTATCTATAGAGCTGACAGCTGAAATGTCATTGTAAATGAGTGTCGGGATAGATCATGAGGTCGAATTCTTGATGTTTTTAACAAATGACCAAAAGTTTTTACTACCAGTGGGACTTTGTAGTATTTTTTGCCTCAACTTTTGGTCATAGGAGAATTTGACACGATTAATGTGGGCATTGCAGTCGTTTCTGTCTCGTTTGAACTTTTTACGGCTTTCCTCAGATGGGTTGGCTTTGAATAGCCGAAAACTTACCTCTTTTAACCTGATAGCCTCCTTACAGCTCGAGTCACACCGCGCGTTAAACTTGGGTTTGATACTTTTTATCCTGTTAGGGATAAAAGACTTCATGCCCAGGTGAATTATGTTTGTGATCATATCAGCAGCAGAATCCACGTCGCTGTCGAGGAAGCACAGCGACCAGTTAAAACTCTTAAAGAAACCGTTTAGTTTTTCCCAATTGGCTTTCTCGTATTGCCATACAGTTCTTTTAGGAGTTTACTCTTTAACTATGTGGCCGGAGTACGAGAAATTAGCTGATATGACACAATGGTCTGACGAACCTAGAGGCGGTAATACGTTTATATCGTATTTTTCAGGGTGAGAGGTGAGAAACAAGTCCAGTGTGTTGGCGGTTTGACTGCTTATGTCCGGTATTAGGTTAGGTTAGGTTAGGTTTATGTGGCTGTCGGCAGAAGCCGACACACTTAGACCAATTTAGGTCCATTGTGATACCACGTTTATTATCTACCTCAACTCTGTAGATGGGACTGGCCAACGACACGCGGTTGTTCTCAAATGGTCCCCCATCTACGTACTAACCGCGCCCAACGTCGTTTAATTACGGCGATCTGACGAGAACCGATTAACTCGACGTGGTATGGTCGTTGGTTGTCCGGTATTCGTGTAGGCTCATTTACAAGCTGAGTGAGATCCTCCTTCGGGTGGATCATGTTAAACTCTTTAGTTTAGTTAAATAAAAACGCAAACTACTTTTTGTACAACGTTATAATTTCACTTTATTTCTTTTAAGACGATGTATTCGCTTACAATTCTTACAATTTACTGAATCTTCATTTCGGTTTATGGTATAAGGAAGGGATAGTTTTGGATGTGATGAATTTGTATGTGATTGTGGGGAGAATAGGAATACCGCATTTTGAATTGTTTAACGAAGAAAAAGAAAGGTGGCGGGAAAGTTTGAATTCATGACTGAACAATCTCAACATACCTTCCTTCGGGTGTTGTCTGTCCATAATGTCGAAGCTAATGTGAATTGTGTATATTGAAATCACCCGCAATGACGATTTCAGTACGAGGATGAAGAATAATTGCCTACGGACATAAAATTTGAGCTAAATGAAATTAAATTTCGGATTGGAACATTAGCCATATTGAGGCTGAAGTTGGTAGGCTACGTCACTACGTATATAGATGGCGATACCGCGATGCGGAAAGAATAATGGCTCTAAGTTGTACCCAGGCAGACTAAACTCTGTTAAATCAGAGCCAACGCTAACCTGAGTTTCGTTAAGTGCCAAAACAGCTGGTTTGTTGTGTAAAGCGTGGGCGTATAACGAAAAAAAATGTTTCCTCAAGCCACGAATGTTACTAACATCCACCACAAAATTCCTACACATTATAAAATACAAACATAAACGAAAACACAAACTCCGACGCTACCTAAGCAAGAACCGTGAATTGAAGATCCGCGTTAGATTTCCAAAACAAATTACCGCAGGTGTTATGCCCGTACGGTAATTTTTTTGGTTCACTAACAAAATCAACAACTCTCGGGCCGCTATCCTTCGGATGCTGCCTTTACTCAGCCATTACAAGTGTACAGACGAAAATCGTAGGACACCTATAATGGCCAAGCAATTGCAACAGTGATGAAGTGGGATGGGGGACGGAGGATACCCAATGAGAATGCAAAGTTTGTTGATGAGCAACCCTGAATATTGTGATGTATTGATAGAAGCTATTAAAGATAGTCTTAATATTTTGATTTTGCAAATAAGAGGAACCAAAAGCAAAAGATGGCATTATAGCTTTTATATCTTATCCCATTTTCAAAATGTTATGGGTGCCAAAAACTACACGGAACGAATTTTTTTCTAAACTCGAAGTAGAAGTTGGTTGAATCAAGAAAAAAAGGTACGGTTCTGGGCCAAGCCAATAATTTCTTATTTTAATCATTTCCTGCGAATGATTTAAGAATCAGAAAAAGCAAGCAAAGGTAGAAAACTATCCTTGATCCAATAAAACATTTCTTGAATAAGATATTTTATCTCAAGAAACATTTTCTTACATCAAAATTTTTTTTTCTTAAAGCGTGCATAATAATTCTTCATTCAGGAATCTGTTTGTTAAATAAGATATGTGAGACCATACTTTGTTGTCATACATCAAGAAATATTGGCTAAGATCTCGTAGAATAATTCTTTATACAAGAAACGGTTTGCTGAAAAAAATATGTGACCACAAGAACTATTTTCTCATATCTAGAACTTTTTCTGAAATCCTGCAAAATTATTCTTGTTCTTAGAAACGATCTTTTGAATACGATATGTGACCCCAAGAACTTTTTTCTAAAATAAAGCTTATTTTTATGAAATCCTGCAGAAGTATTCTTCCTCCTAGAAACGAGTTCTTGAATAAGAACAGAACATATGTACATCCCAGGAACTTTTTCTAAAATCAATTTTTTTTTCTGAAATCCTGCAGAAATATTTTTTGTCCTAGAAACGATTTGTGAGCCCAAGATTTTTTTCTAGAATCAAGAACTTACATCTTAGAACGTGCATTTTAATTTTCTTGTATTTACTAATATTTGCACCAAAATTTCTTGAAGAAAGAGAATTATGTTTGATTCAACTGGATAAATGGAAACACATGTATCTCAAATCAAGTAACTCTTTCCTATACCATGACATTATTGCTCGAATGGTGATTATTAATAAAAAAAATTGGTATGATCCAGCGCAAACATTTTTGGTATTGACTTTCTTCTTTCTTACATCATATTTTTATAAATTTGGAAAGAAGTAATAATTTGATTGCGGTTTATAACTCTTTTTTTGCAATTAATAAATATCTGCTGAAGGAAGAAGGAAGCTATTAGTACCAAAAACATTTTCACACGAAAATTTTTATATTTATAATCAACATTCGAGCAATAATGTCATGGCGTAGAAAAGACTTACTTAATTTGAGAAATGTTGACTTTCGTTTATCCATTTAAACCAATATTTACTCTACATCTAGTTAAACATTAGATTATTATCATCTGCAATGAAAAAACAAAATAAATAGAACGATGGCAACTTTATTTCTATATATATGTATTGTATTTTTATTACTAAGAAAAAAAAGTCATTTTCTTATTTATGTATTCTTAACTCTTAGTGCAGCAGTTTGCTTGTAATTCAAGTTATCAAATTTATTTAAACATCATCATACACTATATAGATACCCAAAATTTCAGCTTCACCTTCTATGATCATGATGTATGTTTGGCATTTCAATTCGGGAAACTGGAGGTACTTTTGCTTTCTTTGCTCTATCGTGTGATGAAGGTCGCTTGCTGATGACACTCGTTGTATAAGCGGTATGCTGTACTTCCAATTTTGTCTGTCTTTGCCGTTTGTTTTTCCTGTAGGGGCAATTGTATAGTGTAGCAAATCAGTTATTTTGATGTGTCTTTTGTTTTTGTCTAAATTAAAAAAAAAAAAACGTGTTTTCAACATTGCTACTATAATAATGTCTTATGTTAATAAAATGTACCTTTCTGATTTAGTATACAATCTTCTAAATAATTGGTCTTTAAATTTTTCCTTGAAAAGTGAGCATACTACGCCTGTAAAATCCTCCCAACCTAAGTTGTGTTTAAAATTAGATTCGTAGTCAATGTCGACCTAAAATATATGTATATAAGTAGTAAAAAGGTTTTTATGAGAATCGAAATAAGAAATATATCACCAGTCTGGAACCTGAGGAACATTTATATAATGGCGACTCAGTTATTATATCTGAAAGGTTTAAACGCTGATTCCGAAAGGATGCAAGTCTCCTTATTGAGGTTTGTTTCCACTTTTCTTCAACTGTGATCCAAGGATTAGTAAAATGTTTAAACCAAAGGAAATTTAAATGAACGGAAAAACTAATTTAAACTCCATATTAAATTCCCTATTGGTAAGGCAAAAAGAAAAGTTTACCAACAACTAAAATAAATATTTTTTACCAATTTCTATATTTTTTTTATGAATTTAAACAATAACACTTCACTCACTAGTAAACGACTGAAACAAAACGTTAACGATTAAGAGGTTGATTTATAAACTTCAATAACAATACTTTGCCGGTGCAGGTAACTTTCAGTAGCAGTAGAAATATTAGACTGGCTTAGTCAGGTATCTGCTTGATATGCATTTGCTTATTGCAAGGATTACATGTATTCGCTGCCACATGACAATACCAAAATTGCAATCAAAATAATTTAAAGTTGACCTCAATAGAATAAGTGGTTTGAAAATGGCAGTGTTTCAATATTTGTCTGTTTAAAATAAAACTTTATATGCAAGTAAAATTTGGGGGTTTATGTCGGTTCAGTAGGTACAAAATTTCAAGTGTTTTTACATTCGATAACAAAAGTTATAGGAATACGTAGAAAATGGTGTTTGTAAGCACTTATGTATATCAGCTTAAGGACTAAGCGGCGATAGTTATCTCCGCTAAAGTTAGAGTATATTGGCTAAGTTGTTATTGTATTAAACATGCAAATGTGTATACGCTTTAGTAAAAAACACACCTAATAATAATCGTTTTAATCTTCAGTTTTAATTTACTGTAGGAAAGTGCAAATTGAGTATGCATTGCGTAATTCTGAGTTCTTCAAATTTTCAAGGTGTAACCTTAAAATTAGTATTAGCACAGCTAAATCGCAATGTTCGCTTAGATGTATATACACTTTTGCCATCGACTGTATGTATGTACGTTTTTGCAATTACCGGAGTATTTGGTTTCTGGATGCAAAAAGCAAACAAAAATACAAGAGGGGCCGAACTTTATACTCCAGAGAAATTGGCTTCTTATATTGAGCCATTGTTTCTGCAAGCTAGAATTTGTTTCTTATACGTCAAAAATTATGAAGAATTGAAAATGTCCAAAACCAGTTAACCGCAACTTCAGCTAATTGTGCTTGCGTCGGGTTTCTCCTTGGTGATGTTCAAGCGATCAAACATTGCTCATTAGTTGCTGCAGTTTCTTGCTTAAAGAATAAAAAGGAATACGAAATTCGTCCAGTTACTGTAAAACAATGCTTTAAATTAAAGAGAAACAGTTTTCTTGTATTCCGTATAACATACTTTCTGTACACTAGAAATTGTTTCTTATAATGCAGTAATACCTATATAGAAAGTATGAGAGATCTCTGTGTCTGGTTTCGGCTTGAAGTGGCACAAGCGATCAAACATTTGTTATTTGTTGCCTCAGTTTTGTTATTATGAAATCAGCTTCTCATTACTGCATAATGTTTTACAGAAATTATAAACATAAGAAACCTATATTGTCCTTAAGTTTCTATGTACTAGAATTTGTTCCTTAATACACTACACCACCCCTTTTCCCAACAAAACCCAGCCTATTAATACCCAAACACTTCACTTGTGAAAAATCATTACGGATATGGTTTCTATCTAAGGTCCAACTTATATCATCGGATTAAGTAGAGTTTCTAAGAAATTTTTCTAAATTGAAATAAACATTTAGTGCATTCCACTAAAAGCATAATTTTAGGAATTCCATTTAAAGTATGATCATATTAAATCTTATTTTCTTGACTAGTTTCAATGAATCCTTCCAAAACGCTGCAATTATTTTCTTCGAATCAGAAAATCTTTACTGGTTTAAAATAAAGTTCAATACTCGTAGTATTAAATAATTATTACTTAATTCCAGAATAATCTTGTCATTTTGTCATATAAAATTTGGTTCATTTCACCAAAATTAGATTTTTGTAATACCATGCATTTTTTTTTGATTTAAGCATTAGTAGTTTGATATGATTAAATTAAATTTGAATGAAGAACAATTTGTCAATTTTTTGATTTTTTCGATTCAAGAAATAAAATTTCTTGCTGTAGAAAATTCATTTATTTCCGTGAAGCAGAGAATACATTGAAGAACTTTTTGTTTTAGAAGTGAGAAAGATAAAACAAGAACAAGAAGATGAAAAGAGCTCCCATCATACGAACTGTAATAAAAAGAAGGAAAAGACTGAATCTTATTATATGCTTGTTGAGCACTCTAGTGACAATGACAATACTACAATAGCCTGAAAAGACTTCTATATTTAAAAGATGAACGAATGCTAAACAAATATCCATCGGTAAATAATAATATACTTGATTACCAAGTTCTGCACTTGTTGAATGACTATTTTCGGTTGGTTGAATGATTATGAGGCCACATAGACAGAACATGAAAGATGAACTCTTTGAACAAACACCCCTCTTCAAATCAATCAAATAAGGTATATTATTTGAGAAACCTATTTCGAAAACACATATTTTGCATTTTGTATTTAAATACTTTCATTAAAAACCATTTTGTATTTTTATTTGAAATAAAAAATTTACCAAGCATTTGCATTTTGAATTAAAATACTTTTAATAGAGGAGTTTGCAGATATTTCCTTAAGACGATCATCGTCTTAAGGGATTAGGCGTCTGGCTCAGAGATTATTGACTAAAAGAGGTACCAAACTTGCCAGTGGAAAACGCTTTGCTTACAAGATAAATTGCCATGAAGTTGACCAAGTCACACACATATTTACAATATGTAGGTACCTTTACGACTATTAAATAGTCTATAAATTCTTATTAACCTTTTATTGTTCAATGAAAGTTTTCGGAAAATTAAATAAAATGGCAAAAATGATAAATTAGAGATAAGCATTAAATATTTAATTTCATCAAAAATGTGCTAAGAGAGAAAAAATTAGTTAAGGGAAATTTTTGGGTAGGTTTTTATGTTTTTGGACAGATTAGGGCCCAGAGCAGAGATTATTGAATAAAACAGATACATACCAAACCTTTACCTCCCTTGCCCCGCGACACCAATTTGTTGACGTTTATTTATGTTAAAACCCATTTCCACCTCTATCTGTGAATACATGTGAGCCAAAACAAATGAATTCAGCAGTAAGAATTTCGCAAACATTTCATACAAATTCTTGGGCTGGACACACCCCATCATCGGTGGTGAGTATTGTGACATTTCATTGTTTTTCTTTCAAAGAAAAGCACAATTTATTTCTTCAAGTCAAGACATTGGTAAGTTTTAATAAATTATTCTATTTTAAAGTGAATAAAATGTATTTATTTTTGTTCCAGGTTCTGGGCAGGGTATCTGTACGACTAGGAGAAAACAATGGAGCACAGTCAGTTATGGTAATATCCCAGGACGAACAAGCAGCAGTCCAGAAACTGTAGTTGGACTTTGCATTCTACACAACGCTCTAACTGCGGTTTTATTTTCAAAGTCCTGGTCGGTTTTATTTTTGACAAACATACATACATACGCATAGGCCGTAACAGGGCCTAGAACCAAGCTTCTCCAAACACTTTCATGCGAAGTGGAGGGGACCCATAGTTTTATGTCGAATCCGAACGGCAAATTTGAGAAGCTTCTCATGACAATTTGATACTCTTGGATGTTTGTCAGACGTTCGCAGGAGATACCAAAAACACGCGGTATTTCCCAAGTGGTCCCCCATCTAAGTAATAACCACGCCCTATGTCGTTTAATTGCACTGATCGAACGAGGACCGATTGATTTGACGTGACAAGGAGAGTATATATTCCAAATTTGAGCTTCGTAACTCAATCTGTGATTTTTCGAAGAAATGTTTTTTTAAAAATTGTTGGCTGTCAGGTACGCGTAATTCCAAAGTCTTTTAACATGAGCATTAAAGGCTACTTAAAAATATATATTATAAGTTTCAGCTTCCTAGCTCAAACTTTGACTTTTCGAAAAAAATGTTTTATATATGTGTTACACTCTTTCGCGGTCAACAGAAAAAAAGCGAATCGGAATAATTTGATTCCCCCTAATTAATCTAAATACCGAAATACACAAAATTATACGTCAAACCACGATTTGAGATAACAAAATAACCACAAAAGGCTATTTTTTTTTATTTTTTTTATTTATTTATTTCATCAACTAGCTTAGCTTACAGACTACGAATTTAAATTTATATATAATACATTAAGTTAAATTGATTAAAAGATAAAAATACATATACTTTTGACATTAGTTTGAAAGCAATCTAAATAAAATGCTCTTGAAGCATTCTCTCGAAATATGAAAATTCATATGTCTGCTTACAACATTGAACGAATTAAGGCATCTGGTAATTGGCTCATTCCGACCATAGTTTGTTCTATGCCCCGTTTGGTAAAAGAAGTGACTATCCCTCAAGACCCTTCCCCTAGCATTAATTGGAAACATGGACAAAAGTGCACAATTATCGATATGTGCACACAGCACGCCTCTCGCAAACATTATGTCATGTGTAAGTGCATTCCTTCCAGCTTTAAGTGTCATTAAACGTAATAGTTGACATCTAGCTTTATAAGAGGGCTGAAAATCCCAACGCATTTTAAAGAAGACATATTTTGTAAATCGCCTTTGCACTCTTTCAATACGGTCCGAATGTGATAAGTAGTTTGGATTCCAAAAAACCTCGGCGTATTCAAGTATTGATCTTACTAGGGTATTGAAAATCGATATAAATGTGTGAGGGTCAGAGAAATCTTTCGCGTTTCTTTTGATGAACCCAACAAGAGAATTAGCCTTAGCGACTATATACTCGATATGAGTAACAAAGGTTAGTTTCGTATCAAGGAATACACCAAGATCTTTAATTTTGTCAACTTTTATTAATGGCATGAGATCAATACAATAGGTATGCGAATATTTCGTTTGAGATCTTATGAACGAGATAGCAGAGCATTTTCGAACGTTTAACTTTAAGCATTTAAGCATTCCCGGTAACTCAATCTGGGGTGGGTTCGTTTAGAAAATAACAAAATATCTGAATAACTAGCTTACGCTGTTGAACGATGAATTCACAACAAGATGGGCGCCACACAATTTTGCGGAAAATTGTGAAACCTTGTTACAGAACCACTGGAAAATAGAAAATCCACAAAAGAGGACAAAAAACACAAAGGTTTTAAACCACGTTATAAGGCTCCGTTGGAGCTTGGCCACTTTATTTCTTGGACGTTAATTAGAAAAAAAAATAATGAAGGTAAAATTTGAGGACGAAAAGGTCAAACAAGTATTATGGACTGAAGGGCAAGTGAAGGTTAAGTGGCCGGCGTTACTCGCTATGGCGTCGCCCGGAAAACCAAAAATGGTGGAAGGGGTCGCGTGTCCCAAACTTTTCACGGGAAGATTCGTATCAGAATCCTACCAGACTTTCGCACTATACTTCCTACCCAAACGAACTACGATAATATTCACAAATTATTCAATCACTCTACTTAGCTTTGTTTTTGTGATCCACTCCTTCGTTCTTTTGTCTCTATCAACTGTCCCAATATTTATCCTCCTACTGATCCTCCTCCTGATGTCCTTTGTCTTTCTCCCCAGATCCTTCTACCACTTTAATTCCCGTCTCAACTCTAAAACTTATTCTTTTTTTTCTTTGTACGTACGATAATGTTATCACTTTACTTTTAAACGTTCACTTCGCACTTTTACAAAACTCCTGTCTAAAAACCTGACTAACTCGTTAGCTGGTCAACCAAGAAGTGATCTTCCAGAACTTTCATTGTTCCAGTTCGGCCAACTCTCATTTCACACACACTCGTTCAAACATTAGTAGAGGAATCCCACTCATGGCGTGCAATGGACGTCCGCCTACGTGTTGGTGGTTGTCCGCCATATTACCCTATACCTTCGTTCGCTCAAGCGAGCCAACGGCAGACCACTGACCTCGTTGGGCCCATTTTGCACGGCTAGTGTGGTACAATGGAGTGGGCACCTAAGGATAGTATATTAAAAATATCAGATCTCTAGCTTAAAATCCGATTTTTTTCGATAAATTTGTTTGTTTGAGATTGTGGGCGGTTTAGGGGGCGGATTCTAAAAATTCTTAAACTTGATTATTTCGGAGAGTATATGGTTAATTTCAGTTTACTAGATCGATTTGAAAGGACAAATTTTCGCCGTAGGACTTACGGACATGGCTAGATCGAAATTATTATCTATTCTGATCACGAATCTACTAACTTTTAGGGGTCTACGGGCAATATTAAGGTATGTTACAAACTAGGAGTCAAAATTAATAGACCCTTTGAATAGGGTATACAAAACTATGATCTAAAATCGAACTGTAAACGTAAAAAGAATCTTTTTTTTTTTTATTTATTTATTTTATTTAAATCTGTTCGATTTTTCCAAAGTAGAAGTAAACATAGGGACGGGCTACAGTCCGCTTAGGCGAACTGTTGTATACCCTATTCTTATTCCTATCCCTCATAAGTGGGCGTGACAAAAGTCTAAGTATGGTTGAATTGTTAAGATCGCTCTACATATTTTGTTATATAACATTTAAAGGATTTTATCGAAAAAACGAAGCTTTTGTAAAAAACGCTTCCTAGCTCAAACTTTGGTTTTCCAATAAAATTGTTTTATTTAATTGTGGGCGTGTCAGTAGGCGGATTTAAAAAAAAATTACGCATGAGCATAAAGAGCCCCTAAAGAGTATATATTATAAATTTCCGCTCCCTAGCTCAAACTTTGAATTTAAAAAAAAAAAAAATTTTTAAAATTGTGGGCGTGTCAGTGGGCGGATTTTGAAAATATTTACACATGAGCATAAAGGGCCCCATAGAGAGTATATATTATAAATTTCAGCTCCCTAGCTCAAATTTTGGTTTTTCAATAAAATTATTTTATTTAATTGTGGGCGTGTCAGTAGGCGGATTTTAAAAATTTTATCTGCCGAGCAGTTTTAGGAGTCAGAGATTATATAAAAAAAATTTCATTTCATTTTCCTACGTATATCTGGAGTACTCTAGATGTTTTTCTGAGTCACCAGGTTTGAGATATAGGACCAACTGGATCTTGTTAGGGTATAGGTGCAGACCTCAAAATCCGCTGAACCGTGCTACGCGGTATGCCTAACTGTGTTGAACGTCATCTTGTCGATGTTTCATGATCGGTTGCAACACTTTCCCTAACGACCTGGATGTTTTCGACCGATCGTCCAAAGCGAGGCCTGCCCGAAAGCCGCACATCTCCAACGTTCCCATATGGCTCAAATTTGTCCACCACAGCACGAATAGTGGATGCTGTTGGAACATTTCTAACGCCATAAAATTGCTGGTTAAATACAAATTATTGACTGGCTATTTTCAAAAAATAATTTAATATGTTTTGTTCGCTGTGCGATCGTGTAGTGCTCCATGCTAAATCTCCCAAGCCTTATGTCTGAAGAACAAAAAAACTCAAAAATATCTATAAATAGTTATTAATTTCTTAAATAGGAAAGTGACTTTTGGTCCACCCTGTATAACCAAATGTCAAACTGTTTTCTAAAAGACTCATTAAAGAATCTGACTCTGAATCGTATGACTGGTGAGGCAGGTAGACACACAAAAGTCTGAAAATCATCCAAGAGTATTAACTGCCATGAAAAGATTCGCAGATTTGCGGTTCGGAGTCGGCTTATGGTAGTAGGTCCCTTCCACTTCGCATAAGCAAACGGTTCTAGAAATGAGAAGGGTTAATTGCTACAAAAATCCATTTTTAGATATAATTTTTATAATGGAACTGAACGTTCTTCTTCTTAAATCGGTTTTTGTCCTTCCTATGTCAGCATGTGTTTTATACAAATCAAATTTGTGTGAAGCCCTAATGTTCATGTGAATGAAAGTCATGAGAATGACTGTGAATTTTGTATCTTTAATTTAAATCTTCTAATGAACTAGAAATTGAATCCACTTTTTACTTCTGCAGTAACTAACTCGTTATGATCTTAGTACAAACTAACAAAGACCACTCAGACTGCAAAAATTCGTTTCTGCCCGTTAACCGACTAATTTTTATCTACGAGTATCTATTCGATGTTATTTGGCTCTCAATCGATTTTTTAACGTAACTAACTGTTATTGGCAAAGGAAAGTTTTTTAGACTATACCATAATATATTATGTATTTTGATGTGTCTCTGAAATCAAAGAGAAAACAAAATGCAAGAGGAATAAAAAGATAGATAGAAGGAAAGATATGGTTTGATGCCGTCTAGAGAGTATACCAAGATACTAAAATTGGTTCATTACTTCAATTCGCTCCTGGTTGAAATACCATGTATCTTCGGACAGTCTGTTTCATTGTTTTTATTTTGTTCAATATATTTTCCTGAGATGCGATAAGGAGCAGAAATGTGATATATACTCTGTAGAAGAGCATCAAGGACGACAACCTGCTTGAACCTGCTTGAATCGATTACTGTTGCTAACCCATTTTGTCAACGTCTCGTAGAGAATAGAAGCAAAAATCGTTCTTAATGAATTGAGAATAGAGCTGCTCCGCTACTTTACTGAAGACTAGCATCGTCTTTAAAAAAAAAAATTGAATCACACGAGACTTATTGTTAATCTTATTAGGTCATCGCAAATGAGACTATTTCTACCGGCATTGTTTTGTAAGAGACTGAGGTCTGCGGTAAGAAACGACAAAAAATGTTTTACGGAGATTGAACGGTGAATTATGTTATGTACATACAGCCGAATTAATAAAAATTACTTAATTTGCCTCTAATTCACAAATTAACTACAATGTGGATTAAAAGTTATTTGACGACTCATTTACTAAAAATCATGTCCGTGCATTAGTCGTGTAGTAATAAATGGTATGGAAATTGGAAATCTTT
Organism: Portevinia maculata; assembly: GCA_949715645.1. NCBI lineage: Eukaryota > Metazoa > Arthropoda > Insecta > Diptera > Syrphidae > Portevinia > Portevinia maculata. Next base: position 78,423,931 of record OX454525.1, read on the forward strand.
AATTAACAAATTGTATGGATATACCACATCCAACATCCCATTTGGTTCAATGATTCGCTGTCAGTTGTCAAAAATGCTGTCAGTTATATTTTAATGTTTATCAACGTCAATTAACTTCAACAAAAGTTTGTTATTAGGATTTCTCATTTAATTCATTGATTTAAGATTATTCACCCTTAATTTGCATTCATTTACTCGGATGAAAGTGTTTGAACTGTTGGTCTTGTGTAGAACTCCACTTAAATGCCATCTATTCCCGGTACTTTATTTTAATTCATGTTTAGACACATTTACTCCAATTCACTTAAGGAGCCTGCAATGTCCAGCTCCTGCATGGTATATAGTATTTAAGACCGGGTTTGAAGTTTCTCATGCACTGACAGTAAGGTTTGGAAATGAAACGCTTATACATCCGATTAAAGTTCCCGCACGCTATTCCTAAGACAGCTTTTAGTTTTTGTAGTCAACTAATTTTAGAGCCACATTTTTAAGGTAGCGAATTTGTTTGGTTGAATATAGTACCCAATATGTAACCTTAATTAATTATTTAATATTTATAAAGAAAATTGAGTTAGAAGGCATAAACAGATTAAAATAAACAAATTATTTTTTCCGCAAATTGCGACATTCTATATCAAACCATTCATTCAAGGGTATAAAACGCTGAAAAATGGTTTACAACAAATGGTGCATAGAATGTTACAGTGCATTAACTCCCTCGACAATAAAGCCAATGGGTCTTTTTTTTCCCCAAAAAAAGCAAATAGGGCACTCGGGCTTTAATTCTTTTTTGAAGTGGCAACTTTGAGCTCTGGTTTTTAATATCAATTTCTTGTGGGCTTTTGAGGCCGAAGCCCAGCCGGTATATGAGTCAAAGATATGTCCAGAGTTTGAAACCGTTTATCCTGGACAAACATAAGAATGTATAAATTTTTTCATTATATGGCAATACAAATTAAAACATCCTAATAATAGCACACATCGCTGCTTAGTAGAGCTGTGTCAATCGTGATTGATTCGATCTTTTTGACCCGATCACAATAAAGTATTGGTGATTGCAATCACAATGCCCGAAGTCAATCGTTCATCGAGTCAATACTTTTGTTCTGTTCTGACTAATTCATTTCTTTATTACTGATTTCTTATCTACTGAACCAATAAATGTGTTAATACTCGTATATCAAAATATTTTTATTTATTTCGGCTTATTTCGTTTTACCAACACATATTTGTTCTACAAAAATATTGCTTCTGTGCAATAACCCCCATTTCCTAATTATTCAAAGGCGTTTTGGTATTTTTGAGTGTATTCACTCTTACAATCCATTCGAATGTATTTGTCTCTATCGAAACTAAATTGAACGAATGATTGGGGTTTTTGATTGTATTGAAATTGAATGGAGCAATACAATACTCCCATGTCCCATCTATCATTGATTGATTGAATGATTGATTGAAATGACCGAATCATTTTTTCAACCAATACATGAACGATTCGATCATTAAATTTGAACGATTGACACAGCTCTACTGCTTAGCAAAGTTTAATTCTTAGGTGTTATTTACATTTTTGGGAGTTCTTGCACTGCACCAACTTTGAAGCATCCAATATTAACACTGAAATTTGATCGGCAAAACTTGCTGTTTGAAGGGCGAGGAAATGGCGATTTATTTGAGTCTGATAAAGAGGAACTTTATTCTCAAACCACTTGAGCTCTGGAAACTACTTGAAATTCTCCGCGACACTGTATTTGGATAGCACATGTGGCGACCCGCAGCGCAGTAGCGAACGAGTCTGAACCTCGGTAAGCGAATGTAAACCGGGCGATAAGCAGCGAAGTGGAGAGAGCGTGGGCGAACACGAGTTAGTCTGCAATCATCTTTGGTACATGCTGGTTCGGTAGCGGGTGATCTTATAAAGTGTCGCGATTATCAATTAAGTGAAATAAATAAAGATTTTGAGATTATAACAGTGGCGACGAGGATTAAAAAATAAATAAAAGAGCAAAAGTTTATATTAATAATAAATATTTCGGTACATTGAAAATAGTGAAAGATTAGTGAAACAGCACGGGAGAGCCGGTTTTATAGACGGAACAAAAGTAAGTTTGCATATATTTTCATTGCCATTCGATTGGCAATGGTTTGGTTACATTAAATTGTAATTGTTGTAAACATCTAAACGTTTATAATAGGAATGGTATCACATTCAATTGTGTGCAGGCTAAGAGGAATTCACATTAAATTGTGGTAAAGGAAATACAAAAAAATACAGTTTGTCTATCACATTTAATTGTGTCCAGTTCGGGCTAAAAGGGGTTCACATTAAATTGTGGTACAGTCAATAACGGCAGTAAATAAAAAGAGGAAATCGAGTGATATTTTCCCATACGCGATAGAATGGCTGAGACAGGTGTCAAACCGTTCTTGTGTGAAGCAATAGACAAAGCAGTGATTCGTTCTGAGTGGGAAAATTTTTTCTTTGTATCTTGATTCAGAAGAGATAACAGAAGGGGGGAAGAAAAAAAGTAAACTTCTACATTTAGGTGGATCACAGCTGCAAGAAGTTATTTTTAATATTCCGGGTGCACTCGTGACAGAAGGCGATGTCTTCAGTGTTTTGATACAACAATTGAATGAGTATTTCTCCCCGCAGAGGAACTCGACATTCGAAAGACATCTTTTTCGTTCCCTAAGGCCAGATGAGGGCGAGAGTTTGAATAAATTCATTTTGAGGTTGCGAAATCAAGTGGCGAAATGCTCATTCGGCCAAACGGAAGAACAAAGCCGTGACATTAATATGAAGGACAAGTTGATAGATGCCTGGGCACCGAAAGAGTTAAAAAGGCGCCTACTAGAAAAAGAACATACTTTATATGAAATTACAGAGATGTGTCAGATCTACGAACAAATTACCAATCAGTCGGAGGCCATGTCCTTCACTCCAGCGTCAACTAGTATCAATAATATTACCACGAAGGGTGCAAGGAACCCTACAGTAGTAGACGGTGATTGCCTAAGGTGTGGTCGCATTGGCCATACGGCAAACAGTGATAGTTGCCCGGCGAGAAAGGCTAAATGTAATAAATGCGGGTTTCTTGGTCATTTCGCGATTAAATGCAAGACCAAGATAGGGAAAAGGAGGATCGGGAGAGACGATGACTCCTCTATTAAGCGTCGCAGATTCGAACATTCAAAAATTCGCTATGTTGAGGAAAATCCAGATAGTCATTCTAGAAGCAAACAGCCCCAATTGGGTGCATATGACTGTTTCCAAGTAGATGACGATGTTAGTCCATCTCAGGGTCGCGTTTTAACCTACTTGGAGAAGGCGACTGGGAAAAACTTCAAAGGAGTTCTTCCATATTGTGGAACGTTCGAACGGAAGCGGAGAATCGGTTTCGGGCGTATGCGGGAAATGAGCTGTTGGAAACGCTGGTAATATTTGAAGCCCCTACAAGCGTAGACAGGAAAACAGAAATTGTCGCATCGTTTTATGTCATAAAAAATGGGGATTAGGAGTTAACCAAATTCAGGAAATCCGACCATTGCCAAAAAATTAAGGGCATTAAAATATACCTAGCCATCAATAAAGAAGTGAAACCAATACAACAGCCTTTGCGTCGGATTCCATCGGCACTAGAAGAGAGGGTTGATATGAAACTCAAGGAAGCAGTCGAACAGGATGTAATAGAGGCTGTTTCTGGCCCAAGCTCCTGGATATCTCCAATTGTCATCGTTTTAAGGAAACTGGTGATATCCGTCTATGTATTGACATGCGCTGTGCAAATACTGCCATTTTAAGGGAGAACTTTCCATTGCCAACGTTCGACTCATTTATGACAAAACTTAAAGGATCCCAGGTCTTTTCTAGATTGGATCTAAAAAATGCATACCATCAATTAGAACTGGATGAGGAGAGTCGTTACATAACAACTTTTATCACGCATAGGGGCATCTACCGCTACAAGAGGTTACTATTTGGGGTAAATTCCGCACCTGAAATTTTTCAGCGGACAATGGAAAACATACTAGCTTCTTGCAGGAATACGCTTAACTATTTAGATGACGTGATTGTTTTCGGGAGTACAGAAAACGAACATGACAGAGAACTGGAAAAAGTATTGCGCATCTTTCGTGAAATGAATGTAACTTTGAATGAGGAAAAATGCAGTTGGGCGGTTAAAGAACTGAAGTTTTTGGGTCATGTATTGGCGACGACTGGTATCAGCGCAGATCCGGATAAAGTTAAAACGGTGCGAGAATTTCGACCACCAATTAGTAAGGATGGGACGAGGAGTTTTTTGGGACTAGTCACCTATCTTGGGAAGTTTATCCCTGACTTGGCAGATGTAACGGAACCATTAAGAAGATTGATAATGAAAGATGTGCAATTTGATTGGGGTGAATGTCAAGATAGAGCATTTCAACAGTTAAAAAAGGCACTTGCGAAAATACCCACTCTGTCATATTTCGATATCAGGAATAGAACACGATTGGTGGCCGATGCAAGCCCAGTTGCGTTGGGTGCGGTGCTGCTGCAATTTAAATTAAATGACGAAACTCCCCAGGTAATTTCGTTTGCTAGTAAGAGCCTATCCGAAGTAGAGAGACGGTACTCACAAACAGAAAAGGAGAGTCTTGCTTTAGTCTGGGCTGTCGAGAGATTCTATTATTATCTGGCAGGGATCGAATTCGAGGTAGTCACGGACCATAAGCCCCTAGAAGCAATATTTAAGCCTACATCCAAACCACCAGCGCGAATCGAGAGATGGGTCCTGCGTCTGCAGTCATTTAAGTTTAAAGTTATTTACCAAGCGGGGAAGTACAACATCGCAGATTCACTTTCCCGCATGTGCAAACTTCAAAATTCAGATTCCTTCGATAGTCAATGCGAATTTGTCTGCGCTATAGTTGAAAAGATGGTCCCACAAGCACTCACTATAAGCGAAATTGTGCAAAATAATAGCAAAGATGAGGAACTAATGGAAACGGTTGAAGCAGTGAAAAATGATGACTGGAAAACAACGGTTAAGAGTAGATATTTTCCATTTCGTCATGAGCTCTGCACACTGGGGACCATCTTCTACGTGGTACTAAAATAGTTATACCAGAGGCGCTACGACTGCGAGTCCTGAGTCTTGCACACGAGGGTCACCCTGGAGAAACGGTGATGAAACGGAGAGTGCGCTCAAAAATATGGTGGCCACTGGTTGACAGAGACGTGGAAAAATATGTGAAGAATTGTCGTGAATGCCTTTTGGTATCTCGACCAATGCAGCCAGCACCCATGCAGCGACATGCTTTCCCAGATAGGCCGTGGCAATGCGAAGCGGTGGATTTGCTAGGCCCATTGCCGAACCATGATTACGTATTCGTTATCATTGACTATCATTCCAGGTACCAAGAGTCTAAGTTCTTAAGGTGAATATCATCAGCAGATATTATCGGCGTCTTGGAGGAGATATTCTCTAGACTAGGATACCCGGAATCATTAAGGGCGGATAATGGGCGTCAGTTCATAAGCAATGAATTCAGATTTTTCTGTAAGACGTACAATATCGAGCTGATAACATCACCACCTTACTGGCCGCAAGCAAATGGAGAGGTGGAGAACATGAATCGCTCGATTTTGAAGAGACTTCAAATAGCAAATGCCGAGGGTTTCGACTACAGAAAGGAGCTGCAAAAGTTTATGCTGATGTATAACGTAACACCTCATGGCACCACGGGAAAATCACCATCAGAACTATTGTACAATAGGAGGATAAGAGACAAGATCCCTTCTGTACAGGAAATTAATGAGAATATCTTGGACTCAGAAGCGCGGGATATGGACGCAGTAGCCAAACAAAAAGGGAAAGAAAGAGGGGATAAGGATCGAGGAGCAAGAGAATGTACAATCAAAGTGGGAGATAAAGTGTTGCTTCGCAACATGGTAGGCCAGAATAAATTGACACCAACTTTCGATTCGACCGAATTCGAAGTTATCGAACGGATGCAGAATGAGGTAACGGTGCGAGGGGGTGGCAAGCTGGTTAGGAGGAACATAAGCCACGTAAAGAAGGTGCCGAGTTTTCCAGAAACAGGTTTTGTAATTTGTTCCTTTTGTTTACATGCTAAATCCTAGATCATAGTTATTAAAAATATTTATTTACAGAAACAATCGCAGAGGTAGAAAAGACCCCCGACGACAGCAGTTTGAATGGTTCCCCCCCAGCAGAGAATAGTGTCACCGAGCAGCAGACTCAACCACCAAAGTCGGGATTAAAGTTGAAACTTAAAAACATCGGAGGGATGTGGCGACCCGCAGTAGCGAACGAGTCTGAACCTCGGTAAGCGAATGTAAACCGGGCGATAAGCAGCGAAGTGGAGAGAGCGTGGGCGAATACGAGTTAGTCTGCAATCATCTTTGGTACATGCTGGTTCTGTAGCGGGTGATCTTATAAAGTGTCGCGATTATCAATTAAGTGAAATAAATAAAGATTTTGAGATTATAACAGCACACTCTTGCTAAAACCAGTAAATGTGCAAAAGAAAGTGGCCGAAAGTTCTTCGAAGTCGATAACAGATTCCAACATTTGACCTGAAACAGCGCATATAAGCGATTGTTCCTGACCGCTTAGAAACGTGAGCTTCCCATTCCCACCATGTTCGCCCTAAGACACCCGATATCGTATGTACGATTAAACCAAAGTTTTCGAAAAGCTCTGACAGGGATCTGCTGCTTATTATTAATTAAAGTATACAAACAAATGTATAACACATTAACTTCCCTTCTTAATCGTTTGCCTGTAAATCACGGATACCTAATACCCTCTGATAAGTCAAACACAAACACAAAAAAAAAAACAATAACGGGAAGCGAGTGTTGTTGTCTTAATATATCAATAATGCTTATTTTTCCTAGTGGACAACCCTTGGCATTTATTTCGAAATTGGCCCTATCACAATAGTCTTTTTTTTATGGCATCCGCAATGGTTTAGGCGATTTTACTTGTGCTGCAGGAATAGACTTGCACGTTTCTGATTTTGCGATAAAAATTACGATGCGCTGTCTACAATTTGTTGTCAAAAAAAATGAATTGCCGTAAGAAATACTGATTTCACAATTCAGTGAAAATGCGTCGAAATAGGAAGAATATTGTTGATATGGGAAAGACCACGAGCGAGCAGTCGGCGAAGTAGTCGCCATGTAGTATAAGGTAGTTCCAGATACTCTCTTTTATGTTTAATTTATTCAGAGCCATCCGCTTCCCTAATGTCACATCCAAGTCGCCATCTAAACCAGTGTTCTTTTTCTACAGTTAATGCAAAAAAGGTACCAAGCTCCTCAGTCATCTAGGTGTGGGCATACGTGCTCGCGTATAAAACTCAAAAAGATTCGTTCTCCACATGACATTACAACCCAGGTAGTTAACCCCTAGATAACCATGTAAAAATCAGATCCCCGGTGTATATCTTACATTTACATATCAGGACAGGAATGATATTCCGACTACAGTCACGCATATGATAGTTCCGTGAAAATTCATTTCGTTCGATCGTCTCATTTCTGCTCATGGTGGTATTTTGTTGTATTTTCATTGCCATTGCATTTGCATTTGCATATCTAAGTAGGCACACCCACGCCGTTTTTCACCTGCACATTGACAATGCTCATAACGACGTTCAGGAGGAAGACACGGGCGAGCTAATTGGTAGTATCACAGTAGGGCTGGTTGTCTGCAATAATTTTTCAGATAGTTTGCCTGCTGTTCGTAGCCCCTTACCGAAGACGGAATGCTAATGACTAATGAACTATCAGTTGTTCATGAACTAGTTGCTTAAAGGGAACAATCATATTTCTGTTCTTATTAAATTGAGAAATCTTTGCAATAAAAGCGAATGATGTGCGAATGTAGATAATACTTTTAAACTACACAGCGGTGCAGTTCAGGGAAGGTGTCTTAGGTACATTCACTGGCGGAATTGACAGGAAGATAAGTTTTTTTTTAATCCCTATGTAATCCCATGGTGGGCTGCATTACATGAGGCGTGTTTTACTGAGAATTATGCCAAGAAAAGAAGCATTACTTCAAAGTTACTATTATTGTATCAAATGAGATACATTTTTGCTTCCGTACAAAAATGTAATACAGAGATATTTTTTTCGGTTTTGGTTTGCTTTGATACATATTAAAATTTTCCAAGAAAATTTGACAAATTTTACCTTTTGTTATAGTTTAATTTTTTCATTTTAATTTTCAAATCTGGCCGTATAATATTTTTTCGTATTCTAAAAACTGGCAGTGATGTTCAGATAAAACCTCTAGAGTTAGAGAAGGTACTAGACCTTGGATCAAATTTTTGTTTTTTTGCCACCTAATATATTTAAAAAAAATGTTGTCAAAGATTATCTATGTACGCAGAGTTTTCCTTGTTATTAACGGTCGGCAATCGACAAACGCTACAATAATGAAACTGCAAACTTAGTTTACTAAAAGTTTTGACACCAGGGGAAGGTCGCACAGTACAAAAAGCACTATTGTTAATAGTGACATTGCTAATTCTTACATTATTCGATGGAATATATCTGTGGCCACAAACCATAACCGCTAAAGTCGACTTTAGACGAAATTGAGATTTTGATGCCATTCGATTTAGCGTACTTTCAGCTTTTCATCGTTAAAAAAGTGGCCACAATTTCAAAAAAACAGAACAGCTTAAGTCACTTTCTTTAGTTAAGATTAAGGAAAAACAACCAAACTATAAAAAAACTAAATTTATTTTCTGAAGTTGACTTAAGATATTTTTTTTTTAATATTTACAACAAGGAATAAAGACTTAACTTGACTTTAGTTGTTTTTCCGTGTATATATTTTTTGTTTTATTAATTTTTTTAAAAGGGAATAACGACTAAACTTGGGATTAGTCGTTATTCCCAAAGAAGGAATGAAAAAAGGACTTTCCTATCGTTTATTCCAAAATATAATAGTGTTGCACGATGGACCTAAATTGATTTTAGTTTTTTTTCCCCTTCAGTAATTCAGTTCGTGAAAATCGAATCTCGAGTTTGGTTGCTCTTCCGTAACAAAATTTAAACAAAAACGTTTCTTAAATATACTTTAGTTCTTTTTCCATATTTAAAGAAAGAATAAGTGCTGTCTAAACTAGACTTTAGTAGTGTTGTGTTTCCTGTGTTTTTTAACTAACTTTGATATTAATTGTGTTGTTTCCTTGTGTTTCCCTTGTGCTTTTATAAATAATCAAATGAGTTCAACAAGGAATATGGAAACACAATATATCCATCAGTGAATATAACTTATGATAATTTGCCACAATGGGAAAATTCCGATGATTCTATAAAAGACCCTGATATTATAATAAATAATACTATTACTTCTTCTGATGAAGTTAAGCATGCAAAAGTTCCAAAATCCTTTGGAATGTGTCGAACAAAGTGCCAAAACTAAATTTCATTCGAGCAGATAAAACAACTATTTAACCAGTATATATTGGGCTTTGGGAACCTATGACCAGAGAATTTTATACATAGGAAATCTTCTGACTATAGGAAATAAAAATGTAATACTATGTCTAACGCTATGCAAAGAAAGCGCCGCAAACATTCTACGGTATGCTTTTCTGAAACGGAAAGTTTCATTAAAAACGTAATAGCGAAAAAAGTTTGAAGTCCAAGGAAACCGTTTAAAAATTGTCGGGGTAAGGGGATTCCTGTGAACAAACGAACACTGGATCAAGAAGAGGAAGTACGCAACCACATAAATAAGTTCCCATCGTATGAAAGACATTACAGCCGTTGCTACACATCCAAAAAATATATTCATGGCAGTGTAAGCCTTACCAAATATTCAGAAATATTTAAAACACTGAATTTAAAATTCAAAGCTTCCAAACTAGACACGTGCGCAACTTGCGATAGGTTTTTATCTAAGATAATGAATTAAGAAAAAAAAGGTAACAAACCAAAGTTAGTTCCTAAAAACAGTACATAAGTCTTTACTCAAAAGGCAGAGTGGCTTAAGTCGACTTAAGCTAAGAATGATTTTTTTTGCAATTTTAAACCTATTCAAAAATTACCTTTTTTTCTGTCTTATCAGCGTGTTTATATTCCATCTAGAAAGTCTATTTTTGTGACGTGAAGACGGCTTAACTCAACAAAATTCATAAACTTGCATTTGGAAAAGCGTCTTATTTCTGGGGCCTAAATCCCGTTTTATTATTTTAAGTCTTATGTCAACATAAGCCTTTTTTGAGTTATTTGGAATATCAGAAAATAAATAAGGAAAAAAGCACTAAGTTGAGTTAAGCCACTTTTCCAAAATTAAATTTTCTCCTTAAGAAAAGTATACATAAGCCATTTTTCCCTTTTGAAATTTTGAATTTTATTTACATAAGCCTTTTTTTCAAAACAAATTTTAGAAACTAATTTGACTTACTTGTACATAAGCCTTTTATACAAACTGAAAATGAAAATAATTATTTGTTTTTTGTTTTTGAACAGCGAATTATCTGATATAAGTCACTTTACCAAAGCAATGTTTAAAAAAAAAAATTTTAAATTCAAATAAGCCGTTTATCCTCGATCAAAGTAGCCTGGATTTAAAAATCATCAAAAGGGGAAATCGGCTAATTTTTACATAAGCCACATCATTTTGTGTTTCTTCTCGTGAAGTTAACATCGCATTAGAAAAAATGAAGTAAATATAAGTATTTTCAGTGAAAGTGTTATTGAAAGAATCTGTGTCTTTGAAAGGAAAACCTTTTGAAAGAAATATTAATCGTTGTGTATGTAAAAACAAAAAAACATTTCAAAGGAATTATTAGAAACTGATTCTTTATAGGTAAACGAAGTGAAAGTGCAAATTAAAAAGTCAAAAAATATGGATAGAGCTAGAATAATGCTAAAGCTTGCGCTTCTAAAAAGCTATCAAAATTGTAATCATGCACCTGGTAGAAGTGTATTTTCTAATGGTACGTATCTTATTTTAAATTATCGTAGTTTTTTTTTAATATTAATAGGGAGCAAATATTTTTTGTTTAAAGAGAAAAAAAACGTTCACACGTACAATATTTTATTTGTTTTTTTTTTTTGTTATAAAATAATGAACTTCAGTCTGCTGGGAAAACTGAGATTTAATACTAATATTAATTGTTTCATGCTTTGATTTACATCTGTTTACGATATATTTTTGTTTTATTTTTCTTTAGGAGAAAGGGTTCCCAGCGCTCCAAGCTGCTCTGCAAATAAAGAGAAAACTTTACCTCTTCTTAAGAAGTTTGATGGTAAAAAATAGTCTTACTTTAATATCATTTGGCAGTTATTTAAAGACAGTTTCATTATATTATACAGATAACGAGGTTTTCGTGCCAGTTGTTTCCAATGAAACAGCTACAAGCTGCGATAATAAAATGTCTGACGCTTCCATTTCAAATTTGAAACGTGCTGTTGAAACTGAAACAATGCAAGATAACTCATTTTCCGAAGACAGTGATGACAGCGTTGCAGATAAAGATTATCATTTGCCAGATAAATCACCACAAAACGAGTTTTCGGATTCAGAAATTGAAGAAATGCCCATGCAAATAGGGCAGAATTTTGATGCAGACACCGAAAATCCTTATCAAGAGGCAACAAAAGAAAATCGAACGGTAAGAAGTAAAAAAAGAAATTTAGGACAAAAATATACGTCACGTTCTGGAAAAACTGTGCCCTCAAGAAAAATTATACCACTTACTATTTGCCAACGAAAATGTATGGACAAAATTTCTACAACAGACCAAGAAAGAATCTTTAAACAATACTGGGAACTAGGAAACTACAATCTCAAGTTGGCATTTGTGTCTGGATTGATTTCCACTTAAGAAAAGAAAACAACACGTGCAAAACAAAGGGATAAAGCTTCTCGAAATCGCTAGTTTACCTATAACTATTTTCTTAATCTAGAAAATCTTAGAACACAAGTTTGTCAGAAATGCTTTAAAAATGTTTTGGGTGAGACCGACCGCTTCTTGAAAACCGTTATTTAAAAAAAATTGAATCTCCGGGTACTATAACACTGCGAGATATGCGTGGGAAGAAAAGTCCAACAAACAAAATTTCAGAGGCAAGGAAAAAAGAAGTTTTGGATCATATCAATAGCATTCCGGCCTATGAGAGTCATTTTACGCGCAAATATTCAGCCCAAAAGTATTTTGAAAGCTCACTAACTTTATCAAAGCTGTATGGATCTTACACTGAAATAACACAAAATCCAGTTTCCATAACTCCGAAATTTTCAAAAGCCTTAAAATTAAATTCAAAAAACCTAAGATCGATACATGTACAAAATGTGACATAACGCAGCTAAAATGGCATTGGCTAAAGGTGAGGATCTTGCTGCTGTAGAATTAGAATAAAAACTACACTTCACTTCACACCTCATATGATTCGAAAAAGATGGACATTGAAAGCGCAAAAAATGTAGAAGGTTTGGTGGTTTTTGCTTTTGACCTTCAACAGTGTCTTCCAACTCCTTTTTTGCAGTCTTCCGTTTCTTTTTACAAGAGACAATTAAATACTTTTAATTTAACTGTTCATGACTGCGGAAAAGGTACTCCCCATTGTTATATGTGGCATGAAGGTGTCGCAAACAGAGGTGGAAATGAAATTGCGTCATGTTTGTTAAAACATCTAAATTCGGAATCAGCTCTACCACCAACTACCGAGCATGTAGTTTTTTATAGTGATAACTGCTTCGGGCAAAATAAAAATAAGATGTTTGTGATTATGATGTTGATGCATGTTTGTGATGTATCTAATAATAACATAAAACATATTGATCACAAATTTTTGATACCTGGCCACACACACATGGAATGTGACATTGATCATTCGATCATCGAACGAAAAAAGAAAAAAACTTCCTTTAAAATTCACCACCCAAGAGATTGGTACCAATTTATACGTGGTGTTGGAACCAAAAACAAATTCTTGGTCAATGAGATGCCCCAAACTAAATTTTTAAACTTTGCCTCGATTCTCAAAAACAAATGCACCTTCCGAAAGGTGGATGAGGGCAATAACAAAGTAGACTGGAGAAATATAAGGTGGCTCCGCTTTTCATCTGGTGCACCTTTCAAAATCTACTTTAAACATACTTTGGACAAAAGCGTACCTTTTAAGACGCTAAGTATAAGAAAACGAGAATGTAATCAATTATCATCCGAACACCTGGAACCGCTTTATGACGGGCCTAATAAAATAAGCGAAGCGAAAAAAGAGGACCTGATAAGCCTTCTTCCATTGATCGATGAGCAATTCCATAGTTTCTATAAAAGCCTTTGCACAGAATCTAAACCTGATTATCATCCCGATATAACGGAAAGAGAGGAAGAAGATGCTTTGGAGTAGTTGAACTTTATGTTTTCATTCATTTTTATTATTTTTTTCTGATTCTTTTTTGTACATCAATATTCAATAACTAAAAATAAAAAGAAAATTTAAGGAAACAAAGTCTTATGATTTTTCAAGATTCTATTAAAGAAAAAGGAAAGAGGCCTATGTATACGTAAGTCCAAGCGAAAATAAAAAAATAATTTTGAAAACTGGCTTAAGTGACTTAAGTCAATTTTAAATAAAGAAGTTAAGAAGGCAAATAGGCTTAAATGTGATTTTTTGCCTATAACTATTTGATTGTAAATAATTTCTAGAATCCGTGAATACCATAAAAAGATTAAAAAATAATTCAAGTTTTAATTACAAATTACGCTCCCTACTCAAAACAGTTTTTTCTAAATAATTTTTAAAATTTTAAAATCGCTCTCCTGAAAAATGCTTAAAATAGACTTAATCAAGAAGAGGAAGTACGCAACCACATAAATAAGTTCCCATCGTATGAAAGACATTACAGCCGTTGCTACACATCCAAAAAATATATTCATGGCAGTGTAAGCCTTACCAAATATTCAGAAATATTTAAAACACTGAATTTAAAATTCAAAGCTTCCAAACTAGACACGTGCGCAACTTGCGATAGGTTTTTATCTAAGATAATGAATTAAGAAAAAAAAGGTAACAAACCAAAGTTAGTTCCTAAAAACAGTACATAAGTCTTTACTCAAAAGGCAGAGTGGCTTAAGTCGACTTAAGCTAAGAATGATTTTTTTTGCAATTTTAAACCTATTCAAAAATTACCTTTTTTTCTGTCTTATCAGCGTGTTTATATTCCATCTAGAAAGTCTATTTTTGTGACGTGAAGACGGCTTAACTCAACAAAATTCATAAACTTGCATTTGGAAAAGCGTCTTATTTCTGGGGCCTAAATCCCGTTTTATTATTTTAAGTCTTATGTCAACATAAGCCTTTTTTGAGTTATTTGGAATATCAGAAAATAAATAAGGAAAAAAGCACTAAGTTGAGTTAAGCCACTTTTCCAAAATTAAATTTTCTCCTTAATAAAAGTATACATAAGCCATTTTTCCCTTTTGAAATTTTGAATTTTATTTACATAAGCCTTTTTTTCAAAACAAATTTTAGAAACTAATTTGACTTACTTGTACATAAGCCTTTTATACAAACTGAAAATGAAAATAATTATTTGTTTTTTGTTTTTGAACAGCGAATTATCTGATATAAGTCACTTTACCAAAGCAATGTTTAAAAAAAAAATTTTAAATTCAAATAAGCCGTTTATCCTCGATCAAAGTAGCCTGGATTTAAAAATCATCAAAAGGGGAAATCGGCTAATTTTTACATAAGCCACATCATTTTGTGTTTCTTCTCGTGAAGTTAACATCGCATTAGAAAAAATGAAGTAAATATAAGTATTTTCAGTGAAAGTGTTATTGAAAGAATCTGTGTCTTTGAAAGGAAAACCTTTTGGAAGAAATATTAATCGTTGTGTATGTAAAAACAAAAAAACATTTCAAAGGAATTATTAGAAACTGATTCTTTATAGGTAAACGAAGTGAAAGTGCAAATTAAAAAGTCAAAAAATATGGATAGAGCTAGAATAATGCTAAAGCTTGCGCTTCTAAAAAGCTATCAAAATTGTAATCATGCACCTGGTAGAAGTGTATTTTCTAATGGTACGTATCTTATTTTAAATTATCGTAGTTTTTTTTTAATATTAATAGGGAGCAAATATTTTTTGTTTAAAGAGAAAAAAAACGTTCACACGTACAATATTTTATTTGTTTTTTTTTTTGTTATAAAATAATGAACTTCAGTCTGCTGGGAAAACTGAGATTTAATACTAATATTAATTGTTTCATGCTTTGATTTACATCTGTTTACGATATATTTTTGTTTTATTTTTCTTTAGGAGAAAGGGTTCCCAGCGCTCCAAGCTGCTCTGCAAATAAAGAGAAAACTTTACCTCTTCTTAAGAAGTTTGATGGTAAAAAATAGTCTTACTTTAATATCATTTGGCAGTTATTTAAAGACAGTTTCATTATATTATACAGATAACGAGGTTTTCGTGCCAGTTGTTTCCAATGAAACAGCTACAAGCTGCGATAATAAAATGTCTGACGCTTCCATTTCAAATTTGAAACGTGCTGTTGAAACTGAAACAATGCAAGATAACTCATTTTCCGAAGACAGTGATGACAGCGTTGCAGATAAAGATTATCATTTGCCAGATAAATCACCACAAAACGAGTTTTCGGATTCAGAAATTGAAGAAATGCCCATGCAAATAGGGCAGAATTTTGATGCAGACACCGAAAATCCTTATCAAGAGGCAACAAAAGAAAATCGAACGGTAAGAAGTAAAAAAAGAAATTTAGGACAAAAATATACGTCACGTTCTGGAAAAACTGTGCCCTCAAGAAAAATTATACCACTTACTATTTGCCAACGAAAATGTATGGACAAAATTTCTACAACAGACCAAGAAAGAATCTTTAAACAATACTGGGAACTAGGAAACTACAATCTCAAGTTGGCATTTGTGTCTGGATTGATTTCCACTTAAGAAAAGAAAACAACACGTGCAAAACAAAGGGATAAAGCTTCTCGAAATCGCTAGTTTACCTATAACTATTTTCTTAATCTAGAAAATCTTAGAACACAAGTTTGTCAGAAATGCTTTAAAAATGTTTTGGGTGAGACCGACCGCTTCTTGAAAACCGTTATTTAAAAAAAAAATGAATCTCCGGGTACTATAACACTGCGAGATATGCGTGGGAAGAAAAGTCCAACAAACAAAATTTCAGAGGCAAGGAAAAAAGAAGTTTTGGATCATATCAATAGCATTCCGGCCTATGAGAGTCATTTTACGCGCAAATATTCAGCCCAAAAGTATTTTGAAAGCTCACTAACTTTATCAAAGCTGTATGGATCTTACACTGAAATAACACAAAATCCAGTTTCCATAACTCCGAAATTTTCAAAAGCCTTAAAATTAAATTCAAAAAACCTAAGATCGATACATGTACAAAATGTGACATAACGCAGCTAAAATGGCATTGGCTACAGGTGAGGATCTTGCTGCTGTAGAATTAGAATAAAAACTACACTTCACTTCACACTTCATATGATTCGAAAAAGATGGACATTGAAAGCGCAAAAAATGTAGAAGGTTTGGTGGTTTTTGCTTTTGACCTTCAACAGTGTCTTCCAACTCCTTTTTTGCAGTCTTCCGTTTCTTTTTACAAGAGACAATTAAATACTTTTAATTTAACTGTTCATGACTGCGGAAAAGGTACTCCCCATTGTTATATGTGGCATGAAGGTGTCGCAAACAGAGGTGGAAATGAAATTGCGTCATGTTTGTTAAAACATCTAAATTCGGAATCAGCTCTACCACCAACTACCGAGCATGTAGTTTTTTATAGTGATAACTGCTTCGGGCAAAATAAAAATAAGATGTTTGCGATTATGATGTTGATGCATGTTTGTGATGTATCTAATAATAACATAAAACATATTGATCACAAATTTTTGATACCTGGCCACACACACATGGAATGTGACATTGATCATTCGATCATCGAACGAAAAAAGAAAAAAACTTCCTTTAAAATTCACCACCCAAGAGATTGGTACCAATTTATACGTGGTGTTGGAACCAAAAACAAATTCTTGGTCAATGAGATGCCCCAAACTAAATTTTTAAACTTTGCCTCGATTCTCAAAAACAAATGCACCTTCCGAAAGGTGGATGAGGGCAATAACAAAGTAGACTGGAGAAATATAAGGTGGCTCCGCTTTTCATCTGGTGCACCTTTCAAAATCTACTTTAAACATACTTTGGACAAAAGCGTACCTTTTAAGACGCTAAGTATAAGAAAACGAGAATGTAATCAATTATCATCCGAACACCTGGAACCGCTTTATGACGGGCCTAATAAAATAAGCGAAGCGAAAAAAGAGGACCTGATAAGCCTTCTTCCATTGATCGATGAGCAATTCCATAGTTTCTATAAAAGCCTTTGCACAGAATCTAAACCTGATTATCATCCCGATATAACGGAAAGAGAGGAAGAAGATGCTTTGGAGTAGTTGAACTTTATGTTTTCATTCATTTTTATTATTTTTTTCTGATTCTTTTTTGTACATCAATATTCAATAACTAAAAATAAAAAGAAAATTTAAGGAAACAAAGTCTTATGATTTTTCAAGATTCTATTAAAGAAAAAGGAAAGAGGCCTATGTATACGTAAGTCCAAGCGAAAATAAAAAAATAATTTTGAAAACTGGCTTAAGTGACTTAAGTCAATTTTAAATAAAGAAGTTAAGAAGGCAAATAGGCTTAAATGTGATTTTTTGCCTATAACTATTTGATTGTAAATAATTTCTTGAATCCGTGAATACCATAAAAAGATTAAAAAATAATTCAAGTTTTAATTACAAATTACGCTCCCTACTCAAAACAGTTTTTTCTAAATAATTTTTAAAATTTTAAAATCGCTCTCCTGAAAAATGCTTAAAATAGCCTTAATCCTCTTTGCCTTTTGATTAAAAAAGTACATAAGCAAATGTTAAAACAAAATTGCTGATTAGTCTTTAGACTAGGTGCGATTAGTGGAAGTATGGTAACATCATGCCTTCCCTGGGTGTTTTTAGTGGGTGATTCAAGTCCCACACTATCGCAAAGCTCGCAAGCGATGTCTTTCAACGATTTTCACCTCGTAGCTACACGCAAAAAAAAAAAAAAATCTAAGATAAAAAAAAGCCCAGAATGAAAAAGAAGAACAAGTTTTGGTAGAGCGGAAACAAATTCATGTGAAAAACATAGGGACGGGCTACAGTCCGCTTGGGCGAACTGTTGGATACCCTATTCTTATTCCTATCCCTCATAAGTGGGCGTGACATTTAAAGGATTTTATCAAAAAAAAAAACGCTCCCTAGCTCAAACTTGAGTGTTTCAATAAAATTGTTTTATTTAATTGTGGGCGTGTCAGTTGGCGGATTTAAAAAAAATTAACACATGAGAATAAAGGGCCCCTAGAGAGTATATATTATAAATTTCAGCTCCCTAGCTCAAACTTTGAATTTTCAAAAATTAATATACCCTTAGAATAGGGTATACAAAAATTATTTTATTTATTTGTGGGCGTGTCAGTGGACGGATTTTGAAAATTTTTTATTCCGAGCAGTTTTAGGAGTCATAGATCATATATAAAAAATTTGAGATTTCTAGCTCAAAATTCGATTTTTTCCAAAATTTTGTTTTTTTGAGTTTGTGGGCGTGTCTGTGGGCGGATTTCAAAAATTCGTAAACTTGATTATTTCGGGACCCTAGAGAGTATATGGTTAAAATTTCAGCTCTCTAGGTCCAGTTTAAAGGCCTAATTTTTGCCGACAGACGGACGGACGGACGGACGGACATGGCTAGATCGACATTACTATCGATGCTGATCATAAATATAGTAAATTTTAGGGGTCTACGGGCAATATTGAGGTATGTTACAAACTATGCATCAAAATTAATATAGGTACCCTTAGAATAGGGTATAAAAATAGACTTTGGCTTTGAACAAAAAAGGGTCATAAGGAGAATGCTACGCAAAACAACGATATGGAAGCGTTCGCGTTTGACATACAACAGTGCCTACCAACACCATTCTTGAGAAACTGAGTTAGTTTTTATAAAAGGCAGCTTTGGACCTTCAATCTCCCGATCCATGATTTAAAAACGAATGATTCCGGTTGTTTTATGTGGCACGAGGGAATTGCGCGGCGGGGTACAAATGAAATTGCTTCATGCGTTTTCAAATATCTACAATCTTTGCCTTTCTTTGTCATTATAATAACGTTCTACAGTGACTCATGTTCCGGCCAAAATAAAAATTCGTTTGTTTCTGCCATGTTCCTTCTGTCCATTAACGAAAATTCTTCATTGGAACATATAGATCATAAAAGAAAAAAAATCCAATGTTGAAATTAGTGTGCCAAGGGACTGGTTTATCGGAAGTAATAATTGAAAAATTAAAGTTGTTGAAATTAAAGAAAGTGATTTCTTCAACTACCTATAGTGAAATTTCGAAAAATTATATTAATTGGAAACGATGTAATTCGGAAGGCCAGAAATTTATATGGAACTCAGTAAGGTGGATTCGCTATACAAACATCTATAACCAAATTTTGTATAACGAAGAACCATTTAACATTTTACCGTTAGTCAAACGAGGAGCATCGATACTAACATTGGGTCATTTGAAAATTTTTTGAAGACCTACCAGTCCTATCATCAGATTATGGATTTATTAATATGTCTATTTTTTATTAATTTACATTGCATGAAGTAAAGTTTGTTGTTTTTTGTATTTTTAATCGTATAAGTTTTTAAATAAATAAAATTTATTCTATCTTAAGGTTCAAAGTTGGTGTTCATTATCTGCTGAGAACATATCCAAAAACGGCATAATTTTTCATTATTAATTTAGAAATAAGAACTAAAGTCGCCATAAGAACTGAATAATTTTTAACACAATAGACAGGGAAAACAGCTAAACTAAAGTGGACTTTAGACAAGAACAAAAAAAATCTTTGCAATGGAAAAACAACTAAACTCGAGATAGGATTTTTTATAATAAAAAACCTAAAAGGCCCTAACGACTAAAGTATTAGTTTTTTTTTTTTTTTTTTTTTTTATAATTTGCTTACGCTAAAGGGATTTCTGTTGTTACAGTACCCTTATAATGCTAAGAACACAGTGTAAGCTACTTGGTATTAGAAAGAATAGAGAGATAGGAAAGAAGTCTTTGGGTGCAGTTGTAGGGTTTTTCTCCACGGGTGGTGTCTAAGTTACTTAGGGTCAATAAAATCGTTTACAGTTGCTTTTTTCAACAAAAATAATTTTGAACTAAGAAAGAGTAAAATTATCTTTCTTTTACTTTTTTTTCAACGCGATCGGAGTTTCCAATCGCCCAATAGAGTCATTTGTAATTTCACGCGTCTGTCAAAATCTTTGAACTGCTCTCCTGAAAAATTAGTAAAACAGACTTTAGCGGTTTTTCCTTGTGACCACAGATATATCGAAATGCTTCATGTTCGGTTGTTACCGAGTGTACCACTATCATTCATAAACCTTAACGTTAACGGAGCGTGTTTAAATTCAAATCTAACAGTTAAATGCGTACATGTTTTTTTCACCACTTATCAAAAAGCAGGATTTCAGGTGAAATATTTCCCCAAAGCGGTAAAAAGAGCAGAATAAATATGTATATGCGGTCATTGTTAGAAGCCCAGTCAATAGCCGTGTTTTTTTGCGCGCGGATATAGGGATAATTTGAAATTTTCATGTAAAATACAACAACAACTTATCCTATATACGTTAACTTTAGCGGGGATAGCTATCGCCGCTAAGTCCTTTAGCGGGAATAAACAGTGCTTCCAAAATCCATTTTCTTCGTTTCTGATGAATTTTCGCGATGAATTTTTGAGGAAAAGTCAAAGTTTGACATCCCGCCGACCACTGACGGTGCAGAGAAATAACTTCACGGGCAATAACTTCACATGGGCAATAACTTCACCTCGAGTGGGCAATAACTTTTTTTTTTTTTTGCGAAGTTATTACCCACTGATGGTGAGCAATAACTACACACTTTTGTGGGAAATAAATTCTCTTAACATTTTATGATAATTCAAGAACCGTACCTCGCACCTACTCCAAATCAAACAGTGACCCCCAGCAGGGGGGTTGCATAGGTATTGAACTGTTTATGGAATCTACTTGTGATTTCGCAACTAATCCCATAAACAGTGCAATGCATATGGTGGGTGCAAGGGTCTTTAGTTATAATACACGAATTCCCAAATTATAGGTGGGAAATAACTTCACAAATTTTACGGTGAAGTTATTGCTCACCATCAGTGGGCAATAACTTCACAAAAAAAGTGAAGTTATTGCCCACTCGCGGTGAAGTTATTGCCCATGTGAAGTTATTGCCCGTGAAGTTATTTCCCAGCACCACCACTGACACAATCCCGTCGAATATTTTATTCGTGATTTTATTATTATTATTTTTCAAACTTCATTATAAGGATAATTGAATTTAGCAAATCTGTTAATGCGAAATTGTTTTTCATAATATTAGAATATGCTTGGCATCAATTTCAATTGGCGGAAGTAAATATTTTCTAATTTCAGGATTTTCAATACAAATTTCTTTACTAAAACTTACAGCTGTGTCACGGTGCATGTCATAGGTGCATATGTGCTGCCAAGGTTTTTTTTTGATGAATTCTTAACAGGTGATGGTCTTTTTTTTATGTTAATCCTATATCCGCGTGCAAAAAAACACGGCTAATGTTCGGGTATCTTACGGTTCTAGGCTGCTTTCATTAATTTGCAAAAGGTATGAAAGTTAAACCTGCAAAGTTTAATCACGAAAAACACACAGCTGATGTAACTGCTAAAAAGCTACTAATTTGTCAATAGAAAGAGAGACATCAACACCACGGCAAAAAGTTGTTAAAGCGGACTACGTTGGCGGGGCAGAAAATCGTATCGCTTCACATGTGGGATACGATCAATGTAATTGGCAGATGTCCGCAAATTTGCAGCAAATTTCCATCAATAATTGCAATAACCGTTATAGTGCCCTTTGCATGCAGACAGATTTATTATGAAATTATCACCTACCTAAGAAAATTTTCGAACTTCAATTATTTCATAAACTAATGATTTTTTCGACGTGACCTTGAAAAATTGATCGGTAGGGGGAAGAAGACAAAGATAAACCTTTTTTAAGACGAACTGGAGAAGTACGAGTACTGTATCCCCTGAAGAATGTGACAGATAGAGAAGCTTAAGCAGTAGTTTTGGTATGTCAAGATCTAGAAGTACTCTTACCAAAATACGAGCCCGTAAGTCGACTGGTCCTATGGAGTATTATATTAGCTCATGCACAAAGGGAGAAAGTGTACAGCAAGCAAATTGAAATTATCAAAATAGCAAATACCTAAATTGTCCTTGTAAATAAGTTTCGGGATTGAGTACGACGCCGAAGTTTTTGGCTAAGTTCAAAGAATTATCAATAAAACACATATATTTAAAAATTACAACTTATTAATTGCCTAAAAATCAAAACTTAATTTTTTCTTGACTTTGCCAATATTTTAATTCATACTTTTTGAAATTTTTTAAAAAACAGTTAAAGTGGGGCATTTTGTAAATCGGTTTTTGGATAAAAAGCCTATGGAGAGGTATGGAATGGTATGAACATTTAGTTACCTAGTACGTTGCATTGTCAGTCTCTTCTGTTTTCGGCCACAGCTATTGCAATTTCGACTGTATGCACATCATGCAAAATTCATGTAAGAAAAAGTCTTGTAATAGTTTTTTTTGTTTCTTTGATGTCTTTTTCTGACCATACTGCAAGCAGTGCTGTCGTTGTGTAATTTCGCGGCATTTCTTTTCAAAATGAGCAACAAAAAATAGAAACAATATATTGGGTTGGGCGTCTTAGGCTTCGGCCACGCAATAAGCGACGAAAAAAAATTAAAACATACAAAATCGTATCGCAGTGGCACCGATTAGCGATTTTGATAAACGATTTAAGCGACTCTTAATGTACTATAAAAGATACTTGGTCTTACTTGTACTCTAACAATAAATTTTGAATTGAATTGAATTGATTTTAAAAAGAAAATAAAACTACGTTGACAGCGCGACGTCGCTCTACAATCAAATCAGTATTAATTTTTTTGTTGCGTCGCTGAGCGACGAGAAAATAAAACTACGTTGACAGCGCGACGTCGCTCTACAATCAAATCAGTATTAATTTTTTTGTTGCGTCGCTGAGCGACGACGAGAAAAATAATAATAAGAGAGCAACTTTTACATGATTTCACTTCAGCACCTTAAATTTAACGAAAATGCAAATATTCTCCATGTGAACAAGGACCTTTTTTGGTGTTGAAGCCCGAAAAAATATTTTTCGTAAATATCCTAAAAACCGCGCTTTACTCTTGTGTTCGGCAGAAGCTCCTGTATTTCGGATGTACGATCTTCCGACTCCTGGCCATCGTGTCTTTTAACTCAAACCGTTGACAAATTGAGCTAGAACTTTTGAATTTTACAAATACTTTTTAAGGGTTTCTATACGGATGTAAAATAGACCGACTGCAGCGCCACCCACATTACTTTTTACTGTAACTTCTTTCTCGATTGAGCTAGAAGTTTAAAATTTCGCACATATTTTTTTTAAGGGAATCTCCTTTTCGGGTGTAAATACTGCCGACTGGCTTTGTACTCTAAATTCTTTCTCAATTAAGGGATAACTTCGTAATTTTGCACAAATATATTTCAGTAGTTTCTCCTTTTCGGGTATAAAAACCGATGGACTGCAGCGCCCCCTACATAACTTGTATACTCCAGCTTGTCGATTCAGCTAGAACTTTGAAATTGTGCACATATCTTTTATATAAAAATCAATTGCTGTTCGTTAGTCTCGCTAAAACTCGAGAACGGCTGGACTAATTTGGCTAAGTTTGGTTTTGAATTATTTGTGGAAGTCCAGGGAAGGTTTAAAAGGTGAGTAAATATGAAAAAAATGCTTGGAATATAGTAAAAAAAAAACAATTTCGCTTTCCCTTAGAAACTATTCCTACCTGTCAAACATTTGATGTTCGTCCCGTCGTTTAGAAATCAATTAAATTTAAAAGTCGTTCAGAAATCAAATTAAATTTAAAAGAATAGGCGGGAATCTGGGCGTAAAAGTCGCATTGTCTCAGTTGAATTTTATTCTTATGTGCATAATACGGTTTAATGTATGATGTGATAGTGTATCATGCAGTAAATCAGTGTGTTCGTGTGCAGCAATTCAAGAATTCAAGTTGGAACACCACTGTATTAAGTCCAGATTGCTCCAAAATTGTAGTTAAGTTAGACAACTTTGCTTTGTTGATCCTTTGTGATAGTGACACTATTTACCGCTAAGTGCGCGAGAATTTTCCTTACTTTGATTATCTACAATTTTCAATGCCAAGGAGAAGACGGCCTGAATTAAATGTGCTAAGAGATACCTCGCGTGCTAACCGCACTGATGACCAGCGAGAGACAGATAATGAAAATAGTCGTATTGGTATGTCAGAATTGCGTTATAGAGTGAGTGAAAATGAAGTGGATAGGCTTAGAATGTAACAAGTTCGTGCACATGAGACACAACAACAGCGAGCACGACACAATGAAATTGAGCGATCCCGCAGACGCAGTGCTCCTGTGATCCTATTACGAGCAGCATTCCACTACGATCCGGGAATAGATTATTCTGGCGACAAATCAGTAACAATTGGGGAAATGTCAATCATTTATAAATATTGTAAGGCGTTAAAATACAGCGGCGAATCTCCTGGATTATGTTGTGCTGGTGGAAAAGTAAAATTGCCACAATTGGTCCCACCACCAGATCCATTACGCTCATTAGTTTCTGGGATGGGAAATGATTCTAAACAGTGGAAGTGACGGATTTTCGGGTTAAAATGAGGGAAAAAAGACATACCAACACCATAGAAGGAGTCTGATGATCGGTTGTGGCGAACCGTGAAAGCCGTCCATTTCGCCTGGTAACGATTATAAGATATAATCATTCAAAACAATATAAATGGAAATTCAATTTAAGACGCAACTCAGACGAAACCGAGACGAAACTCAGTTACGAGACTGAAGAAACTAGCCAAAGTAGGTAGTTGATTTTTTCAGGAAAAAATAAACTTTGTGAAGTTTAAAAGAAAGATTTTTATTATTTTTAGAGTCATTCAAACTCTTTGTCGACAAGATCGTTATCAACAGTTCCTCCACCAACTTGTTTGCCATGCCGACTTTCTGGGAATCTTTTTACAAATACATTGTTTTTCTCGACAAAATATCCTTCTTAACAATTCAGAAATACTAAGTTTTTTGCAACGCCCCTTTTTTTGGCGTTAGGAATATGACTAGGGTATCTAATAATTCACCTTAGCGGACTGTAGCCTCTCCTTATATTTAAAGTGCCATTTAAGCATCTGACTAGTTTTCTTTATGTTATTGAATCATTAGCGTGCGCCAAAAATATAAAATGCGTAAGAGTATTATAATGAAAAAAGAAATAAGAAAGTTGAAGAATATTTTGTATTAAAGTGCAAAGCAATGCGAAGCGGCTTTTAATACAAAAAATTACTCAAGAACGAGTTATTCGAAAGCACTTGAGACGTCACTTGGAGTCACGCGAACCATTGGAAGAATCAAAAGCTGTTTACTGTTTTTCTTTAAGTAAATTATGTGCATATCAATGTTATAGAGTTAATAAACCATCCCAAATTCCAAAATTCAGTTATGCTTTATTTTTATTTTCTTAGACAAAGCTCCTTGCTATATTTGGATGTTCCATAAATTGGAGTCAACAAATAACTTTGATTTTTATTGCTGGTTTTGTTCCTGAAAGCAAAAAAAATTAAATATCCAGTTTTTTACCATAAATAAAATGAATAACATAAATGGTGCTCCTTGTTGTTATCTTGTTCACATCTAAAAAATTAGTGAGCATTCAAGCTGAAAACGGTGAAACTCCCAATAAGGCTGATTATGTTTTTCAAAGATTTTAGGAAAGATGTATGCATGTGCGTGAGTGCGTATGCATATGTCTTGTTCACGGTATCGCGCATATAAAAAACGAAACCGACATCGTTATGGTGCAAATCGACGCGCAATGACCTTAATATGATCTGAAAGAAATGATTTTGAATTTCTAAATTTCTAGAGAAAGACTTATCCAAACTAATTAGTTGTGGTGGCAAACAACGGCTGCATATTTTCTTTTTCAAACCTATTCATCCGTTTACTCCTTATTTTTTTTATTATTGATATCATTTTCATCATAATCATGTTAGGAAGTTGGTAGTGTGTACCTCATGGTTCGCAATCACCCCACGGCTTGTTGGATATGGTTTCAGTTGGCCCTTACAGAGGGCTGGTAGCTTGATCGATGAGGGTCGTAGTAAAGTAGAAAATTGTCAAAGATTAATGAGAGTCGTAGTAAAGTAGAAAATTGCCAAGGATTAAAGGTAGATTATTTTTAATATTGGATGAAGTGCAATGTTGACGAATACAGCTACCCCTACCAACCTACACAAATTGTTTTCTAAATACACCGCTTTCAAATAGACATCCGTTCTGCATGTCATCAACAGCAAATACCGGTATATCCCTTAATATGATTGACCTTAACAAAACAATTTAACGCCCCTGTGTTGGTTAGGCATTCGGTTGGCAAAAAAAACACATTTAAATTATAATCGAATTCATTTAATCAACACGCACCTACCTATCTACATACAATTCGTAAACAAAACGGATTAAGCTCATTTCACCTGACATTGATGTTCATAAAGTATGCACTGCATTTTATCAATTAAATGTAACAAGTTGCATAATGGGATACAATTAATCAAATCACTCGAATCCCATACAGAGAATAGCTAAACAGATAATTAGAAATTATTGATAATATCTGGTTGAATCTGACAGAAGGGAATGCTGCCACAGCAATATTATGTGGGATAAATTAGTCGCATCGCAGCTCATGTTAAATTGGATGTAGACAAATTTGTCGTAATAAACTGAACAGCGTTGAAACCGAAATAATTATGTCGGATTGATCACATATAATTGATTTGTTATGCCACGAGTGTGGTTATGGTAGAGAGGCTGTTCTCTCCCAGAGCTATAAAGTTATGGGAAATACAGATCTTATGAATTTACCGTATATCAATGGATCAAGATCACTTTCAAGATATATGTATATGTTTATGCTACTTCTGTCGCTTTTCTCGAACTTGAAGCTGGAGTATAACTTAAAAAGTACAAAATAGGATATCAGTAGTTATGGTATAATTTTTTTTTTATATATAATTTTTTTACAGTACCCTTATTGTGCTATGAGCAAATACCACCTAGTATTTTGTATATTTCATTACATGCTTTTCGGTAAAACTTGCTTTAGATAGATAGATAGATAGATTTATTTCGCATAATAATGATTTACATACATTACCACACATCTATACACTGAAATCTCTCGTAAGTGGACACCCAAGGGACCGGAGTTTTTTGTCCACATAAGAGAGTGTACGCTCAAGGGAAAATTTTAAAAAGAACAGAAAATTGTTTTATTTATTTCGCTTTTTCAAAAATAGGTAGGTTAGGTACATACACAAACATAGTCCATAATTGTTTTTTTAAAAAATCTTCAATTCGGCTCTGATGAAGATTACAACCGCTAGCTACCACTGACACATAGTGAGATCCAAGAACATATGTCAGCTGCATTGCCTTTTCATCCCCAACTATTAAAGCGAATTTGCACAAAGATTCGCAAGCGCTCAACGCCTTCTTGTAAGAGTAATTATCTATTTCAGTATTTGCTTCCGAAGTAACCATGTCCTCTTCATCGTTACTTTTGTCATTCACACTTATAACGCTTAAGACATCTTCCGTCAAGTTCTCATTCCATCCCTCATCTGTCTGAACATTTTTTAGAGTGATCAACTTGATTGCAAACGGTTTGTCTGACTAGCGAGGATACATTTTTAAAACAGATCAATGGTATGTCATCCTCTGAAGTAAGGTCTTCAATTTGGGTGGTTGGATTTCGTAAAAACCCAGATTTTTTGAAATTTTTTTTTATCGTTTCTTGAGAAACCTTGTTCCAGGCTGCAGCCCAATTAATGGCATCTAGCACAGTAATTCCTGAAGAACGCTCTCTAACATTACCAACGTGATCCATTTTAGCAATAAGCTGGTTTAAAACTTGTTCCCGATAAAAAACTTTAAAATTTTTGATGAGGCCCCGGTCTAAGGTTAACAAACGGACGTTATGTTTGCTGCGAAAAATAACATAGTGATGTTACTTATGTACAATGTGTGTGTATCTATACCGACAACTGTTTGTTGAGATGTTGTATGAGATGAAAGCTTACACAATAAACGCGTAAATAAAAGAAAATGACATGCTTATGTGAATAAGAAATGTCCATTTAAGAGAATATTTTTACCAAATGAAAATGAAAATACTGTCCATGTCCACTTAATAGAAGTGTCCACTTTAGAGGAGAAAAATTCAAACAAAATCATAGCAGCCAACCATCACACTTTATATTGTCCGCTTAAGGAAATCGTCCACATAAGAGGGGTGTCCGTTAAGAGGGAGTTCACTGCACATTAATACGGAGTTGCCTATAACGTGTCTCCCCCTTTTTTGCTTTTATACGCCACATAGATATGCCAACACTATATATATTTGGGTAGGGGACAATACATAGAAGTGCACAATCCAAAAATTATCCCCATATATAACACATATTATGAATTACAGCAGGCAAAATGAAGCGAATTGGATGAAATTACAACAACAACAACATTGCTGTGTGAGGCAATAATAAGACAATCGGAAAGAAAACATTTTGTATCATGAAGTCATTTAAAAATGCTTGAAGTTACTTGAAAATGCTTGAAGTTACTTGGAAATGCTTGAAAATACTTGAAGTTACTTGAAGTTACCAATAACAACATTGCTGTGCATGTTATGCATTTGATAATGCTTGAACATACTTGAAGTTACTTGAATATGCTTGAAGTTACTTGAAAATGCTTGAAGGTACTTGAAAATGCTTGAAGTTATCTATATATTAAAGTTACTTGAAGTTAGCTGAAAATGCTTGAACTTACTTTAAGTTACTTGAAAATGCTTGAAAACTTTAAGTTACTTGGACATGCTTGAAGTTATTTGAAAATGCCGGAAAAAATTTTATATCATGTGAAATCAGAGAATGCAATGTC
Organism: Portevinia maculata; assembly: GCA_949715645.1. Classification (NCBI taxonomy): domain Eukaryota; kingdom Metazoa; phylum Arthropoda; class Insecta; order Diptera; family Syrphidae; genus Portevinia; species Portevinia maculata. The sequence goes on from OX454525.1 coordinate 78,453,183, forward strand.
GAAAAATTTCATTTTCCGATTAATACCTATAGCAGTCGACTTTGTTTTTTTTTTAACTTATAGAATAAAATGGTCAGGCAGACGGCAGTATTGCCATGTCCTCATTCTTAAGTATACCAATTTGTAAACTTTATGATGGAAAAAATAAAGAATCTATCTACTCTAATCTAATCTAATAAATTGGTCGAATTGGTCGACCTTGGGGCGACCCCTAGTTATACATAAATACAGATATTTTTGTATCTTACTACTGAAACAATATATTTAACAAATCTGAAGAGAATTATGAATTAGCAAATAACAATCTTTTTGAAGGAAAGTGCGAGAGAAACCTCCAATTCAAAAAAAAAACATAGGGGCGGGCTACAGTCCGCTTGGGCGAACTGTTTAATACCCTATTCTTATTCCTATATCTCATAAGTGGGCGTGACAAAAATTTAAAAGATTTTATCGAAAAAACCAAACTTTTGTAAATAAAAACGCTCCCTAGCTCAAACTTTGGTTTTTCAATAAAATTGTTTTATTTAATTGTGGGCGTGTCAGTAGGCGGATTTAAAAAAAATTTAAGTATGAGCATAAAGGGCACCTAGAGAGCATATACTATAAATTTCAGCTCCCTAGCTCAAACTTTGGACTTTCAAAAAAAAAAAAAAAATAATTGTGGGCGTGTCAGTAGGCGGATTTTGAAAATATTTACACATGAGCATAAAGGGCCCCTAGAGAGTATATATTAAAAATTTCAGCTCCCTAGCTCAAATTTTGGTTTTTCAAAAAAAATATTTTATTTAATTGTGGGCGTGTCAGTGGGCGGATTTTGAAAATTTTATGTCCCAAGTAGTTTTATGGGCCAAAGATCATATATAAAAAATTTCAGCTTTCTAGCTCAAAATTCAATTTTTCCCAAAATTTGTTTTATTTAATTGTGGGCGTGTCAGTGGGCGGATTTTGAAAATTTTATGTCCCAATCAGTTTTATGGGCCATAGATCATATATAAAAAATTTCAGCTCTCAAGCTCAAAATTCGATTTTTTCCAAAATTTTGTTTTTTTGAGTTTGTGGGCGTGTCTGTGGGCGGATTTCAAAAATTCTTAAACTTGATTATTTCGGGACCCTAGAGAGTATATGGTTAAAATTTCAGCTCTCTAGGTCCAGTTTAAAGGCCTAATTTTTGCCGACGGACGGACGGACGGACGGACATGGCTAGATCGACATTACTATCGATGCTGATCATAAATATAGTAACTTTTAGGGGTCTACGGGCAATATTAAGGTATGTTACAAACTATGCGTCAAAATTAATATACCCCTAGAATAGGGTATAAAAAGAGAGATAGGGAAGAAGTTTTTTGGTACAGTTGTATGATTTTTCTCCACCGGCGTTGTCTAAGTTACTTAGGGATTTAACTGATTTTGTATGTGGTATCTTACAATTTTCCCGTTTGGTTTGTTTACATCACTTTCCTTTGTGTTGTTTTGAATGAACAATCATATTTCTTACAATTGCTACCACGTGAAGTGGACGGCTGGAGTTACAGCGCTGTTTCACGGTTCGCCACAACCGATCATCAGACACCTCTTTTTTCCTATATATACGAGTATATAGAAATATGGTTGTTCATTCAAAACAAAACAAATTGCTTAGGGAGATCAAGTTTTACATAATAATAATAATTAGGAAGATAAAGTGACCCGATGTATTAGGCACTAAGGCTTTGATTATATTTTAAGCCAAGTGCGCATATTTTTAGTCATATTTAATATAAATCTTTCACTGAAAGACCAAAATGACTGTATCCCAAAATGCGAAAATTATTGCTGATCGTAAGACATGATCAAAAATCTATTTTCAAACGGTAACCAAAAACCCTTTAGCAAAGTAGAGCCTTGTGGTTTATCGCCTCTCACGAACAAACGGATCGCAAAATCAAAATAAAAAGGTAAAGGTCTAAACTGTTTCCTTGCCAATCACTTTAAAATAAAGTAAAGTACGCCTCTTTCGAGACAAAAATAAAGAAGAAATTATAACCTTTTTTTAAATCGTAACCAGAACCCCCTACTTGTTGCTTCTAGCGGGCAAATATAACGCCCAATTAAAAAAAATAAAGAGCAGTTCTGTAGCCGAGGGAAACACCACTATTTTGTCGCAGCTGGCAAGGACATTTTGGAAAAGTATTATTTTTTTTTTTGGTTTTAAGGGCCTCTTGGTAAAATAACATTGAACGCAATAATACTGCGTGGTTTCTAAGCACATTTTGGAAAAAGATCGTTTTTTTCTGGTTTTAAATACCTTTTTGATGATCAAAGGAACTCTTGATAATATAAAGATTGAAATACTGCGCAGTTCCAAGTTTATTCACGAAAGATTTGAATTGAAAACGCAATTTTTCTTTTTTTGAGTTAGTTATTTTTTTATCGAACGCATCACAGGATACCGCTATGTAAGGCTTTGCTGGCCCAAAGGCACTCTTTTTGCCGAAATTTTCCGTTAATGCAGCTTCGAATTTCCTCCTTCAATGCACGGGTGGTTGTGGCCTTATTAGCATAGACCTCTGACTTCAAATAAAACAATAAAAAATTCAATGGTGTTAAATCACACGATCTAGGGGGGAATTGTGATCACCTAAATGAGATAATACACGAGGAAATGTCTCATGCAGTAATTGTATTGTTTTACGGGCTGGGCTCTATGTGGCGCGTCTTGTCGTCATGTCGTCCACATTAATATCATCCAATTTAGGCAGAAAGAACTCTATTATCATGTCGTGATATCGAGAATCAGTTACTTGATCAGTGTAATTTTTAAAGAAGGATGGATCAATGATGCCTCCAGCCTAAAATCCGCACCAAACAGTGATGTGGATGCATTGACAATCACATGTGAGTTATCTGAACCCTAAATGAGGCAATTTTGACGATTAACAAAGAAATCAATTTGAAAATGTGTTTCTTTGCCTAAGAATATTTTGCTCGAAAAATCAGTTTCCATTTGTTGATGTTCAATATTGACATTTGAAGGATGTTGACAATTTGACGACATGTTTTTGGGAGACAAGTGTTTTAAGCATCACTAAGTGACCCAGTTTCACTGAATTCTTCAATTACTCTCTTCACAGTTGACGAAGTTAAATCAATATTCCGACAAAACATTGTACGAAACTTTCGAACTGTGGCCGCCAAACTTTCATTACTTTTGAAATATTGTTCAACAATGAAAACAAGTTGTTCTCTTGTGATATGCTCCATTTCTACTAACCCTAAACTGTCAGCTGTCAAATTGGATTTTTTGTTAGGGTTGCCACCACTTTGCTACACAAATGGCGGCAGATTTAAATCTTGCGTTAGCTTGCTACACCCTTTATAACCTTTGATGCAGAAATGCTGACCGGTTTCCAAGGACGTTTTGAAGAAGTATCCTTTTTGGGTTTTAAGGACCTTTCTGATATTCTATGGACCTTTTGGTAATATTACATTTAACACAGAAAAACTGTGCAGTTTCCAAAGACATTTTGGAAAAATATCCTTTTTTGGATTTTACAGACCATTTTGGTATTCCAGTTAAAATACTCGTAACCAATAAAATGGTAAAATAATCAAATGTCAAATAAATTATTGTCCGTTATTTGTATTGATGTTTTGTCTTAGATTAATATTCCATTTTTAGTAATTTGTACGTTTTTTAATGATATACTTTTTGGTCCAAGATAACTTATTTGTGCGACAATCTCAAATTAGCCATCGGCAAGAACGGTACAAATCAAATTTTTTTCTTCAACCTGATTTTAGCTACGTCCGGTTTTCATTCTTTACAAACTATACTGAGTTCTGGCTGCACTGACAAAATAATACTGAGTGCAGATTTGTGTTTGGCTTGCAGGTAAAGTAACGAATGAGTTATTACTGAGTAACAGGCCTTTTCTGTATTCTCTTGTATTGAACAGAATTAAAGTGCCAATAATTTCTTTGAAATTATGGATTTTAATTTCGAGCACATTATGTACCTGATACCAAGGCCGTGCAGGGATAAGCTACGAATATCCATCCATCCAGTGGGTCCCAAAAACTTCAATCCGGCTCATGAAGAAAATGGGTATATCAGAGGACGGGCTCTGCAGATTCTGCAGTGAAACTGCCGAAACTTCAGCCCACATACTGGAACCCTGCGGAGCACTGGCTCACAAAAGGATACGATATTTGGACGGGCACCAAATAACAGACAAGGACATACAAACCATGGATCCACAGCTCATTCTCAGATACATCAAAGAAACTGGACTATACGCTGTGCTCTAAGGAGTGTGACCTGCCAAGGCTCTGAAAGAGGGCATGAACCTCTCCGAGGTATAAGCATCAAAAGACCAATAGGTCGCAGTGTAATATACCCTAACTAAATATTATTATTATTATTATGTCGCCCATTGGTTTAGTATAAACGGCTCTAGCAGAAGAATTTGAACAAATGCTTGGGTCTACATAAAAAGCAACTTCCAGTGCCACTTAATACTTTTGATTTCAAATGCCACTCCACCCCAACTTCCAAGTACATTGTGATTATAATTCTATTGCTTGTGAGATCCATTTCTTAACGTAACGCGCACAAAACACGGCATATACATAGATACGAGTCAAGTCCCTAAGGACATAAATGGTGTATACAATAGCTTAAGAAATTTACATATTCCAAATCTGAATGCATGCGAACAAAGCACAACGATTAAGGAAGGTTACAATTTATATTTGATGTTGTTTTACTTAGGAACATAATCATGAAGAGCCTAGATTAAGACTTTCATTTACATTGCGTATATCTAGGCAGACAAGAGATCCATGTTTTTATACTGAGATGAATCATCGCAATCATGTTAACCTTTTGGAAAGGCATTTTCAGCTCACTAATAAACTATTCCATGATGAAACTCGCACGCACTCAAATTGCAAACATTTTGGACAGAGACACGATACGTTCCTGAATGCTCTGGATATAATACTGAGCCAAATCTCAGTTGATTATTCCCTGTTCTCTAAATGCCATTCCAGTTTAACTCTGATGATATATGCTATGCTATCGACGACGATGACCGGTCTTGGTCGGAACCCTTACGTCGGAAGTCCTTTACTCCATTATCGAAAAATGTTATCGTTTTGCTTGTTCCATGAATTATTTATCTCTTTGCACATCCCATATACATAATTTCATTCCCTAAGCTTCGAGTGTGAAATGTATGTAATCGCTCAACTACAAGGCTACGCGACTTCTTAAAAATAGTATTGCTGCCAGGATATTGGCGTATTTCTGGCAGGGAGATCTGATTATCCAATTTAGTTTCGTTTTGATTGTGCCTTGTCGTTGATATATGGAAATTCATTTAAACTAAGCAATGATAAGCTCATCAGGCAAGGGTTTCCAGATAATATTTCATTTATTTCGGATTAAATGAATAACGATGTTTGCGCGGGGGTGTCAGTGTTGTAATCGGTGAGTAATTCAAATGGGATTCATCTTCGTATTGGGAAGTAACGTGAGTTTGGTGTTTTGCCTTGTTATGGTCAAAATTAAGCACCATATTGAGAAAGTGATATATTATTGCTTTCCTACCAAAAATTGTTTCCGTCCTCAAAACTAAAAATATTAATTAAAATAAATTAAAATTGATTTTTAAAAACGGCTGCACAGAATCTGTCCTCGTGCAATACGATACAAAAGATACGATGGACTTTTTGACAGGCAATGGTCCATGTTAATAAAAAAAACGTTTAATCGTCGAAAAAGACACTTCCGAGAGTTCATCCGCAACTTTAGGTTCTTTGGCTAGACGGCCTTTGTTGCCCCTACTAAAGGTGTGTATGAATGCGGGATACCAGACGCCACTAAACCATCATTTCATCACTGCACTTCTATTGCGTCATCATGTCACCATCACAACAACAGACATAACTTACTCTCATCATCATCATGATCATCATTTCTAAAATACCGAAGTATCAAACCACATCAAATGAGGTGATATAAAGGGGTTGGGGTCAAAATTCTAGCAAGGCCAAATTTCTTTTTTCAAAATTCTCCTTTCAAAATTCTGTTTTTGAAAATTCTGCTTTCAAAATTCTGCTTCTCAGAAAATTTTTTTTTCAAAGCGTGCGCATTTAAACATTTTCCAAACCTTTTTTTTATTTTTGCAGAATTGTGTAAAACATTCTACCTACTCACTTGTTATAGAAGAAGATGTAAAAGTATTTTTTTTATTGGTTTTAAGATTGCTCTCTCGGTTTAGACAAATATTCTGTTAGTATACAAACTTGAAAAATATTTGTTTTCTTTAAATTCGTAAATTGGCTAAAAACAGAATTAGCAGAATTTATTTGTTAAAATATTGCCTGTCCGAATTTTAAAAAGCAGAATTTTGAAAAGCTGAATTTTGTGTTAAAAGTCAGAATTTTGCAAGGCAGAATTTTCAAAGCAGAATTTCGACCCGCTCCCGATATAAGGAACCGCAATGAAGTCAAAGTGGTGATGGTGTTTTTCCACCGAAAGCTGTTCGTAATAAGCAGTTCGACAATTTTGACATATTCTCTCAATATACATACAATTGTTAACCTTAATTGAATAAATGAATTATCGAGTTTAAATTGCATTTTATGTTACAGATTTTGTGAACGGCCGAAATAGAAATAATACAATACACTTAAACGCGAGCGTGGTGTGCGAGAATGAAATCCATTTGCATTCATAAGTACAATAAATGCTTAGAGTAGTCTTTCAAGTAAACAATGGATCGTTTACTTAACCCGACGAATGAGGAGTGAAATGATTTTTCACAAAGTCCACCATTGTTATCACCAATTATACATCAAATCAGAACAACTACAGCAGTTGTTCATTATTTGATAGGTTAGAAAGAAACGAAAGCCGATGAAAATTAAAGAAAACTTGCAAGGTTAAAAGAAACACGACACTTTCAAGTCGTATTATTTTTTTTTAATTATACATTTTTTAAAAGCTAAAAACGGGGGAGTAAACCAAAAAACATCCGAATTCCAACAGTTAAAAGGCAGAAAAAGAACGCCTTCAACTGATATATCTCATATATGGGAAGCAACCATATACATTTTAGTGTATGGACTTGCGACTCGTCTGGTCTAGGTTCCATCCCCCGTGGGAAACAGCAACACACGCGACCCATTAACAGAGGGTAGCGAATAAAATCTTGTTTCTCCAACATTTAACAAAAAGAGGATTTCTGCCTTGGATCATGGACCACTATCGAGGTTCTACAAGGCAGAAATCCTCGTTTTGTTAAATGTTGGAGAAACAACATTCCGGACAAAGAGTCTTCTTGCAAAAGAACAAATTTTCAGACTTACCCTAATAATTACTTCCTTAAAAAGAATCGACCACCAAAAGACCTATCAGTTAAAAATCGAATACGCCCTGGGATAATTAGTTTTAAAATATATATATTTCTTTATTTAAAATGATGTCTGTCTACTTATTAACTTCTCAAAGGAAACCGTATAAAGTATTCACCCCGCCAATCTCCCTCAATTTATGGCAACACATTCAATTCAATAAAGGAAAATAATTGCCTTCTCCCAACCAAACAGGCTGCACAGAATTGATTTGCACTTATGGATATAGAATTGAAATTTGATTTATTCCTCAAGCCATACATAAGTAGGCCCTGGTACCTGCACTGTACACATATGTGTGTTACCCTGCTACGTACCTCCCCTTTACCTTCCGCAGAGAATTATCTTCTCTCAACATTAATAAGCATAATAAGCACTCTCGTCGGCATTATCCACCTTGAAATTTCCATGGCACGCATTGTAAGTGGGTTTTCACATTCGCACATATCCCAAGATAATAATGCCATCGCATCGTCAGCGTACCGAACGCGCGCCGAAGGCGCCCGCTCCGCCCGTGCCGTACTAGAATTCAACCTTGGTTAAATTACGACCACCCTTTCCTCATAACGCCCGAAACCACACCTGCCTGCAAACCCCCGTACATCATCGTGCATTTATTTCAATCCAAATTGCTTTTTCCTTCATGTATCCGTACATGTGCGGGAGTGTGTATCTGCATCATTTGTAGGAATATAATATTATGGAAACTTGATTGCAGAGAATAAATAAAAACATTTCAATAAATTCGCATGAAAGCAGCGAAAAATTTCAATGCCGACGCCGACGACAATGACGACGACTATTCGATTCCGATGAACAAATGTTTTTGGAGGATGTATGTGTACGACGAATGTAAATAAGTGGCTCCCTTCGTTTCAGTGTTAAGCGATTCACGATGATAAGGAGTGGCGCTTAAGGTGGCCGTCTCCACCAAATGAAATTGCTTCGAAAAAAAAAAAACATTTCCATACAGGTATGACAAATGATTATCGAATATTTTACTGTTATGGTATCGAATAATGTAAAGAATTCTTACTTTCAAGACATACCATTGTGTTCGTCCTGTGTATCCGTTTACATTCCCATATTCAATTGAAATATCAAATGCAAACTCATCAGCGCTAAGAACCTGATAGAAAAATATAATATAAGTACACTTGGATATGTGGAAAAAGTTCATGTTCCTCAGTGGAACGGTAGTCAAAAGCAGATATAAACCTAAGCCGTAAAAATCCAAATACACTTTGCTTCATTTCGGGACCATCGGCATTAGAAACATGAAAGTGGCACACAACATTCAAAGCCATCAAAATCTGAATAAAAGCGGTGACGCCGAGGTGTAAACGGAAACGGAAAGGACCCATACAAATACATACATCAGGAGCAGGTTAAGAGATTTGATCATTCAACCGAAATGCCCGTAAAAATAGCATTGACATGGTTCTTTCGAGTGCATGAATAAGGTAGGTGGTCTCGTTATACAGGGCCAAGCTGGATTGGTTTGGGAAATGCATTCAAATTTTATTGCTTGTCACAAATGTATTCTTTGATTCTTGTATGGGACGTTTGCTTTGCCAGTTTAATCCCGGGAATGTTTATATGCGACCTTTAAACCTGTGGTGGCTTAACGTCTGCAGTAAGTCGTATTGCAGCCATCAAAAGAGGAGTTATTTTTAACACCGTGCAAATCTTAGACGAATGCCTTTAACCCTAGAAAGATAATCATATTTTTTATGACGTAAAAGATAATCATACGTCTCAGAGACGTATGGAACTTTGGTAGTGTATTTAATGAAACCCATGAACTTTTGAAAAAATATCGTTTTATTTATTTATGTAGTTCATATTAAGAGAAATAAATCAATGATTTAGTATAAATAAATATTAATTTAAACAATAAAAACAAAAAACTTAAACCCTATTATAAATCTATAAAAAACAACCTATATTTTAAAGGAACCTTAAAATTGGCATTAAGTTATAATAGTTGGAAATTTTCATTTTTCGGTTTAAAATAGGTCTACTTATAAGTCTTAGTGATTTTAAATTATATACGATTAAAATAAATTTAAGAATGGCATACACCCCCACAAGTACGGCATAGCTATAACTTATTACCGCAGGTACTTACTGTAGCGCCACGACCGTTACGGGCATGCTCCGACCACCGAATGAGTTAGTTTAAGCACCCAACCCAATGCGGTTTATAGTTAAAAGGATATAACATTTTTTTGCGCGCGTCATACGTCTCGCAGACGTAGATTATCTTTCTAGGGTTAAGATCATTTCGGCACCTTAAATAGTAGAGGCTACATATTATGGAAATCTTTTGAGGACTATGTTTTGATATTTCAATTCTCCGCAAGCCATTATTTATGTCTAAAAAGCACATATGGCCTCCCTTTCCCATGAATACAACATTACGGTCCACGACTATCTTTAAAGGTAGGTTCTACTGATGCAAGGCTTCGAATTTTCAAAATTTTGAACTTTTATATTGTATTTGATAATAATTGATGAAGTGAAGGAGTTCATCTACCTTGTGAGTAAATATCAACTCACGAATGACACGTTATTGAACATTCGAAGGAGAATTGCCTTAGGAAACCGCCCGTACCTCGGTTTGGCAAAACAAATGGTTTCGAAACTCCTGACTCGAAAGACAAACTGCATGGTTAATCCTGCCAGTTCTGATTTATCGCGCAGAGTGCTGGACAATAAATAAAAAAGTGGAGCTAATATTTGGTTCTTTCGAAGAAAAATGCTAGGTCGGATATTTGGTCCTGTATACCAGGAGGGCGAATGGAATGATTTTTAAAAACGACTCTAAAGTCTAAGGCCTTCTACACCGGAGTTACTAAAAAAAAGCAAAATCGCTGACCCAAGTTTTCCCATCATACTCGTAACCGCAATATATGAGGCGTTCCACGCACACATTATTTTAAGTTGACATTACCAATAGGGAGAAGAGTGACAGTCGACAGTAATTATTTGAAAAGACTGATTTTTTTTTTTTTTTTTTTTTTTTGTCGGGATGTGTGAAACTTTCTGCACTGGAGCACTCAGACTCCATACTGGTCCATTGTACTGCCAGGCAGACACACCACATTTTACTGTGGGAATTTACTCGTTTTTCTAAGAAAAACGAGAAGGCGCTTCAATGATAAGGAGCTTAGGTTTACAGCACTCACCATATCCGCACCAAATACCTGCCACCTGATACGAGCAAAGGCAGGACAATCACAGAGGAAATGTTCCGCAGTGTCGTCGCTTTCTCCACAGGCTTCGCAGTTGGTGGTGTCGCTTAGGCCTAGCACCTTAAGGTGTTTGGCAAAAGCGTAGTGTCCCGTAAGAACGCCAGTAGTCTGTCTGCAGTCTTTTCTGTTGAGAGACAACAAGAATGCCGCGGATTTCCCACATACGTCGGGGAGCATTTGCTTAGTCTGTCTGCACCCTGGAGAGTCATGCCAACGGCGATTGTGTTCATAGGAAACCCAACCGTCAATGGAAGCCCTGACCGAGGACGCAGGCAGACAGATCGCTGGTTCAGGTCCTGAGAGGTCCCCCTCTGAGCCTTGTCTAGCAAGTTCATCGGAGATCTCATTTCCCGTGATCCCGTTATGACCCGGGACCCAGACAAGTTTAAGTGAATTCAGCCTTCCGACCGAATTCCGAGATATCTTGCATTCACGTACTATTTTGGAGGCAGTTAAGGGTTTGAGTAAGGCCTTAAGCGCAGCCTGACTGTCGCTACAGACGCAGATACTTCGCCCCCTCCACCTGTTCCTCGTAACATATTCCATGGCCATTAGGATAGCATAAGTCTCTGTTTGGAAGACTGACGCATGTTTGCCTAACGGAAAGAAAAGTCTAACGCTATCGCTCTCCACGAAGACACAAGCACCATATCCTTGATCGGTTTTGGAGCCATCCGTAAAGATTCGACTGCATTCCCTTCCAGGTTCAGAGTTCGACCAGAGCCAGTCCTGGACGCGAGGAAAGTCGACCTCGTATTTGCGCTTTAGCCGAAGTTCCGGTGTCATCGCATCAGACGGCATATCCATAAGACAGGAGTCGAAGGACAACCGTTGCGCAAGTTCATCAAAACTCCAGTGCGAGTTATACCAAAAGCCACCTCTTGTAAGACGTGAGATAGCCTTGATTGTACATCCCATGATGTAAACATCAAGGGGCGGAAGGTTCAATAGTGCATCTAGGCCGGAGCCAGGCGTGCTGGGGAAGGCCCCGTGCAGCCGAGACATACCTGTCTTTGGAGTTTGGCAAAAGCAGCAGTGACGTATTTACGTGAAAGCTTATTCCACCAAACAACCGATGCGTATGCTATAAATGGTCTTATCATAGCCGTATAAATCCATAGGACTCTTTTCGGTGATAAGCCACATGTCTTGCCGAAAATGCCTTTGCACTGCCAGAAAATAGACAGCGCCTTGGCAGTCTTCAGCTCAACATGTTTGGACCAAAGAAGTTTGCTATCCAGGATGACTCCCAGATATTTTGCTTCATTGGAGAGTTGGATTGTGACGCCTTTTAGCACAGGCTGAGTCAACCCGACCAGCTTCCTCCTTCTCGTAAAGAGAACAACCTCAGTTTTAAGAGGATTGACCGAGAGCCCATTCCTAGTGCACCATTCGTCGATCACGTCAAGGGCCGCCTGCGCCTTGGCGCATACAGTCGCTATGCATGATCCAACAGAAAGCACGGCAACATCATCCGCGTACGCCTGAGCGTAAATATTAGAACTGTTGAGTGCGTTCAACAGAGAGTCGACCAGCATACACCACAGCAGTGGAGACATGACGCCGCCTTGCGGGCAGCCTCTGTTTACCCCCGCCATAACATAGCGGCCACAATCCGCATCCGCAACCAACGTTCTATTCATTAGCATTGCTTTAATCCACAACACCAATGGTTCGTCTACTCCGTGTTGTCTGGCGGAGCTGCACATGCTATCAAAAGTCGCATTGTCAAAAGCACCCTCAATATCGATGAAAATGCCCATCGCGTATTCTTTTCTGTCAAGCGCGCCTTCAATTCAACCAACTAGATTTTGGAGCGCAATCTCGCAGGATTTTCCGCGTTGATAGGCATGTTGCATCGGAGATAGTGAGTGCAATCGCAAAGCACCTTTGCGCACGTGAAGCTCGACCAGCCTTTCCATGCTTCTCAGCAAGAAAGAAGTCAGACTGATTGGTCTGAAGCTCTTGGCGAGCGAGTAGTCACTTCTGCCAATTTTTGGTATGAATGCCACTCTAACTGTATGCCAGGGTGTTGGAATGTATGCCAGTGCTAGGACAGCGGTGAAGATTTTCTTCATAGTCGGTAGCAGCTGGTTTGTACATTGTTGCAGCATGGCTGGGTATATTCCGTCCGTACCAGGCGACTTGAAGCCGTCAAAAGACGCAAATGCGTATTTAATGGCCTCGTCCGTCACCACGGCCTTCGCAATATACCAGCTACGCCGAGTTGTTTGTCTTGGCTCACTCATAGTCTCGGTAATCGGGGCTGGTTGTGAACCAATTGTAATCTGGTTACCCGGAAAGTGAGACTCAGCAGATAACTAAGAGTTTCCGCTTTCGTCTCAGTGAAGGTGCCATCAAGTTTTCTAAGTGAGTCCAGTTTGGCTGGTTTGCCCTTTTTCAGAACTTTAACCAACCTACTAGTTTCACCCAGCGTTTCAATCTTTTCGCAGAAATTCTTATAAGAAGCACTTTTCGATACCCGAATTAGCCTCTTATATTCCTTCTGCTTCGATCGGTAGAGATTCCAGTCTGTCTCCAAATCAGTCTTGAGTGACCTATTTAGAAGCTTTCTAGCTTCTCTACGAATTCTTTGCAGTTCCGAGCTCCACCAGGGAACCGGTGTTCTGCCAGGGGGTTTGCTTACTGGGCACGTCAGTTCAAAACAGCTAGTAATGGCGCTATTCAGGTCTTGAACAGCTTCCTCTACCTTTTGTCTCGTCCTGAGTTTGGTTGGAGTTTTGAGAGTTTTCCCTAATTCCTCCCTGAAGCGTATCCAGTTGGTTTTTCTCGGATTCCTCCTCTCCTGCAAAGTTATGGCTTCGCATCCGATTTGGAATTCGATATATCTATGGTCTGAGAGGGACACCTCCGAAGAGACCCTCCAGTTAGTAACCGCCTTAAAGTATCTATTTGATAAAGTTAGGTCGATCACTTCCTGTCTTCTTGACGTCACAAAAGTTGGTTGCGAGCCAACATTGTTGATAGTAAGATCAGATGATAGAATGAAATCCAGGAGATGGTTTCCTCGCATGTTGCATTTGCTGCTGCCCCAAACAGTGTTTTGAGCATTGGCATCACAGCATATAACTAGGCCCATCTTCCTGGTGTCGCAATAGTCAATGAGTTCAGCAATTGCCCTCGGTGGTGGAGGCACTACCGAATCATAGGGGAGATAAGCTGAGATGAAGGTCTTCCAACTTCCATTCGTTTCGTAGCTAATGGCTGCAGCAACCAAATATTGGCCACAAAATTGTCCAAGCTTAGTCGCTGAGAAAAGGTTCGACACAGCAAGACAAGCCCTTGGTCTCTCGGACCGCTCGTCACAGAGTATCGTAGTGCCACGAACACCTCCAAGGCCACAGATGCGATTTTTCCACACCAATGGCTCCTGTATGGATGTTTTGTGGGCTTTTGTATTCAACACAGAAAGCTTCTTACTGATGAGTGCAGTAGCAGCCTTGGAGTGTTGAAGGTTAATCTGAGTAAATCCAATCATTGGAAATACATCAGCCGGAAGTGTTCTAGTGGAAGGGCACGCAGAAGGTGCGCGCGCAGTTCCACCGACAGGAGTGCTTGAGGTCTTCTTCCTCCGTTTTTTCCTGTTCGAGCTATTGGAAGGGGAGGCAGCGTTGGTTTCAGTCAGCTGGCTGGTTTCGGTTGGGGTAACCTCTGCCGACCTGCATCTCTTTGCCGTCGCCGTCGGGGAAGGGCAGTTCTCAGCGCTTGCGCCTTCAATTGGCGGTGCAGTTTCTTTGCGCCGCACGATAGCCGCCTTTCTCCTTTTCCTCTTTCGCTGGCTCTTAGATGGGCGCTGACCAGTGGACGCCGCCTCTGTGGCCCGTTTCACCTGTTCGGTTTCGCAGGCCTCGTCGGCAGCATCACACCTATCGGCTGTCTGTCTATTGGTCTGAAGATTAAGCGTATCAGGTTGAAACTCTCCGCCACTTTCTTCATGTTTCCAGCCCAGTCTACCGAACGTGTCGGAGATAGAGCTGCAGGAATCTTCGGAAGCAAACCTTTTCGCAACTCGAAGGTCAACGCCTGTACAGGCGAGGGGTATATGTATGTCGGTTGAGGCCTCCAGAATCCGTGCCCCGACCGTGGTCGAAAAGACCACGGGTGGATTTTCGCCCATGCGAGTACCACCTGGAGTATTTAAATCCTTAAGTTGTTCCTGCATACTTGTTTTTTGGTTTGGTTCGCGATAGAGCTTTGACGGTGTATAAAACGCCGCTATGACTCTAAAACCTCGGATCACGAACGTATCGTACCGAGGTCCCCCTATCCACCACCTGGGGACGCGCCTGGTGGGTAACCAACCCGACAGGGGTAAGACCCATACTGTCTCGTGGCGCACTTGTGTGGTCGAAGTATCGCCTTCAAGAAAAAAAACGATACTCGGAAAATTATCCGGTAAAAGCCTAGTTTATTGAGCTTAAATAATAGCTGTGTTTTATTATCCATGCGGATCTGGATCTGGATCAATTTAATACGTAAAACAAAAACAACACAGGATCTTGCTATTTATCGGGATCATTAATCGTGATCCAAAATGTAATTACAAAACTCACTACCTGTTTGTGGCGTTGCTTATTTAAATTATAGGAAATTATAGGAACACAATAATATTGCCAGACCAAAATATGAAACACTATTAATAACACAAAAAATCAATTAGCATATTTTCATATTCGAATAATTTACCACTGCGACTTTTGAGACGTTTTGCTTCGTAATATAAAACACAAAAATTAATGGAAATATTAGCAGTACAATACTGTTAATATGTTGCATATATGAACATAACAATTGAACATAGTTTCTGAAAAAAAATATTGAGTGCAAAATGTATGTTGATTTGTATTCAAATGGCAACACCCCCGACACAACAAGCGATCATATTGTGACGTCACATTGTACCGTATATTTGCAATATGGCTGAGTGCCAATCGAAACTTGAAATACCTGGTATCGTCTGTTATGTGTTAAAAACAACTGTTGCCACAACTTGCCACTGATGATCCAGATCGTTTTATTATCAGATCGGATCCGTATCAAGATCATTGGGATAATAAAACGCGGCTAATATCCTTTCCATCCACTGCCAAGCACCTGTTATACATTTTCCTTTGGCACTAATTTTCCTATTGTTTTTTTTTATATCAGCGGCAGTTTTGCAGAATATTTCTTTGACTATCCGTTCTCACACTTTCACCACTATTGTCTTGTCACATTAACTGAATTATTTTGTAATCAAAATATTAAACTATATTGATGGGTTTCTGTTTGTTTGCGGTAGTAGCTCTTGGGCAATGAAACCACTTAAGCATTTGTATTGGCTAAGAGATTAAAATAGTAAATTATTTATTATTATTTTTCTAACTTTGCTTGGCAGTTATCAAAATCAATACTTTGTGCTGCAATAAGACCGCTTTACTAAAAAGCTCTAATCTTTTTCATCATTTGTGCAAAAATTGATCATATAACTTAAGGACTCTTCAGATAAATATTTATATCCAAGAAGTTGTTACGGCGTTTTTTTTTTTGAACTAGGCATAAGTCCGTTGTCGGTTGTCAAACAAAGCAAATCACACATTTTTGAAGTTCGGTTAAGCCGGTCACTATGCTTCCTCAATAACGATGTGGATGCTGCTGAAAGATTGGCGTTTTGTACAGTTTTATTTAAAAAATGTTCTCAAGCGAACTAAAAATACTAAATACAATTTTTTAAATAAAAATAGGAAATACTATTTTTTTAATTAAAAATAGGATTTACTATTTTTCATCGGGTAAAAAAATGATTGTTATTATAATCGTATAGAAAGAAGGTTGTAACCTAGGTACTATTTACATAGCACCAAATAAAAAGAGGAATAACTATTTCTATCGACCAGAAAATATACTTTTACTAACAAATGAAAAAGTTGGTACTTACTAGCGAATGAATGAATTTTTTGCTAGTGTCGCATAAGGCAATAGTTTTTATTATTCAATAGTTTCCATCACTAATCACAGTGAACATGAAATCTATTCAAAGTGAGTCAATGTACAAACAAAGAGGTAGTCTTTTTTATTAATTTTTTATTGAAGTTAGACAACATTCACAAGAATATTACAATTAAGTAAATATATACAATCATGTTGATATGAGTAGTAGAAGAAGTAGACGACTTTTAAACTCAAAGCAATAAACAGTTTCAACGTTCAAGCATTTTAATTACTTCAAGCCATTAGAGTTACTTCTCTCGGTTATTTATGTTGTGTATTGCATTAGTATAAGAAACACAACGCAATTTGCAAATAGGCCAAGGTGGCTGGTAATTTCAAGAACAAACTCTACTTCATTGCTCAGGGGCACATGCAGCCAACGTCTACACATCAAAGTCAACTGTTTGATACGACATTGCCAGCTGTCCTACTGTTCCGGCTTTTCTAATCTAGTAAATTCATCCAGTAAATTTAGAATAAGTTCCACAAAGAGTCGGCCACATGCATTGCGCATGATTTCTCTTAAGGCAATGTTCCCCTAGCAAACAATTATTTTTAATACATTATCAGTATTCAAGTGCTCATGGCCATGGATTAAAATCATTTATACGAGACCTCAAAATGCATTGGGGTAGGTAGTGTATAGGAACATAAATCCGAATTCTTTACATACTCGTGAGTGCTTACAGCATCCATAGTTGTGAATGAATGCATTACTTTGGTACTGCATTCAGATAAGTCTTAGTCATATGACTGAAAAAATTGAATGTACTCGTAAGTTAAACTTAACCATAATACTTTAACTTACAACACAACATTCAGCAGTCATTTTGAATATTGTGAATTGGCAGTTAAAAAAAGCAGTCAATTGACTGTAAGTTAAAAGAATGCAGTACTTTTTGACTTGTTGCATTCTTTAAGTTAGTTGTAAGTCTTTTAAAGTCTTTTTTTTTGCAGTCAGTAAGTCTTTTGAATGCTGTAAGTCTTTTGACCGGTTTTAAGTCGTTCGACTGCTTTAAGTCTTCTATAATATTGGATTCTTGCAAGTCCCTATTTTATATATGTATGTACATTATATGTATATATGTTCTTTTACTAAGAGGTCCTTGCAACAACAAAAATGGTCCTTTAATCCTGGAAAAAGGATATCTTTCCAAAATGTAATTAGAAACCGCACGGTATGATTGTGATGACCGTCATTTTGCTGAGACGTCCTTGCAACAACAAAAATGATCCTTTAATCCTGGAAAAAGGATATCTTTCCAAAATGTAATTAGAAACCGCACGGTAAGATTGTGATGAACGTCATTTTGCTGAGAGGTCCTTGCAACAACTAAAATGGTCCTTTAATCCTGGAAAAAGGATTTTTTTCTAAAATGTAACTAGAAACCGCAAGGTATGATTGTGATGAACGTCATTTTGCTCAGAGGTCCTTGCAACATCAAAAATGGTCCTTTAATCCTGGAAAAATGATTTTTTTCCAAAATGTAATTAGAAACCGCAGGGTATAATTGTGTTGAACGTTATTTTGCTGGGAGGTCCTTTCAACAACAAAAATGGTCCTTAAATCCTGAAAAAGGATTTTGTTCCAATATGTAACTAGAAACCGCAGGGTATAATTGTTTTGAACGTTATTTTGCTGGGAGGTCCTTTCAACAACAAAAATGGTCCTTAAATCCTGAAAAAGGATTTTGTTCCAAAATGTAACTAGAAACCGCAGGGTATAATTGTGCTGAAAGTTATTTTGCTGGGAGGTCCTTGCAACAACAAAAATGGTCCTTTAATCCTGGAAAAATTTTTTTTTCCAAAATGTAACTAGAAACCGCAGGGTATAATTGTGTTGAACGTCATTTTGCTGGAAGGTCCTTGCAACAACAAAAATGGTCCTTTAATCCTGGAAAAAGGATTTTTTTCCAAAATGTAACTAGAAACCGCAGGGTATAATTGTGTTGAACGTTATTTTGCTGGGAGGTCCTTTCAACAACAAAAATGGTCCTTTAATCCTGGAAAAAGGATTTTTTTCAAAATGTAACTAGAAACCGCAGGGTATAATTGTGTTGAACGTTATTTTGCTGGGAGGTCCTTGCAACAACGAAAATGGTCCTTAAATCCTGGAAAAAGGATTTTTTTCTAAAATGTAACTAGAAACCGCAGGGTATAATTGTGTTGAACGTTATTTTGCTGGGAGGTCCTTGCAACAACAAAAATGGTCCTTAAATCCCGGAAAAAGGATTTTTTTCCAAAATGTAACTAGAAACCGCAGGGTATAATTGTGTTGAACGTTATTTTGCTGGGAGGTCCTTGCAACAACAAAAATGGTCCTTTAATCCTGGAAAAAGGATATTTTCCTAAAATGTAACTAGAAACCGCACAGTCTTTCCGTGTTCAAGGTTATGTTACAGGGAGAGCCTTGGAACTCCCAAAACCCCAAAAAAGATGTTTTCTCAAAATGTCGTAAGAAACCGCGCACTATTTTTGGGTTTTCAATTTTATTTTGCAAAGAGGTCCTTGGATCATTCAGTTTTCTATAATATTATATTATTTTTATTGTCCATATGAGCACGCACAGTTGTTGTAAATGATGGTGAGTATGTAGGTATACTGTTTTTCTTACCTCATCCGAGTATTTGAATAGGTACTTAAAACAGTTCAAAATCTTCTGACCCATTTTGAAGAAAATCTCACATAAGATATAATCCGAAGAACGTAAAATAAAAGTTAAAAAAAAATCCCCCCACCCGGACAGACGGAAACACGGACGAATAGAATAACTCCGTACTGAAAGAAAACAAGTAGCCATTTTCTTGAGTGGATTTTTATATTTCATACAAACATAACAAAAAAATTTATTACAAAATAAAAACATAGATAGGTACCTAACAAAATAACTTAAAAACATAGATAACAGAATAACTTAAAACAATGTCTTCGATTTTGAAAGAATAACAAATATTAAACTACTAGCTGCACCTGCCCGGCTTTGCCCGTGCCCGAGAATTCTATTGGCCAATATGTTCGATTAGACTTCCTTATAATTGTCTATAGCGGGTATCCGGCGTATGTAGGTGCTTGTTGTCTGGCAGGCGCCTATGTTACCTTACTTCTGCTGGGAGGTCCTTTCAACAACAAAAATGGTCCTTAAATCCTGAAAAAGGATTTTGTTCCAAAATGTAACTAGAAACCGCAGGGTATAATTGTGCTGAAAGTTATTTTGCTGGGAGGTCCTTGCAACAACAAAAATGGTCCTTTAATCCTGGAAAAATTTTTTTTTCCAAAATGTAACTAGAAACCGCAGGGTATAATTGTGTTGAACGTCATTTTGCTGGAAGGTCCTTGCAACAACAAAAATGGTCCTTTAATCCTGGAAAAAGGATTTTTTTCCAAAATGTAACTAGAAACCGCAGGGTATAATTGTGTTGAACGTTATTTTGCTGGGAGGTCCTTTCAACAACAAAAATGGTCCTTTAATCCTGGAAAAAGGATTTTTTTCAAAATGTAACTAGAAACCGCAGGGTATAATTGTGTTGAACGTTATTTTGCTGGGAGATCCTTGCAACAACGAAAATGGTCCTTAAATCCTGGAAAAAGGATTTTTTTCTAAAATGTAACTAGAAACCGCAGGGTATAATTGTGTTGAACGTTATTTTGCTGGGAGGTCCTTGCAACAACAAAAATGGTCCTTAAATCCCGGAAAAAGGATTTTTTTCCAAAATGTAACTAGAAACCGCAGGGTATAATTGTGTTGAACGTTATTTTGCTGGGAGGTCCTTGCAACAACAAAAATGGTCCTTTAATCCTGGAAAAAGGATATTTTCCTAAAATGTAACTAGAAACCGCACAGTCTTTCCGTGTTCAAGGTTATGTTACAGGGAGAGCCTTGGAACTCCCAAAACCCCAAAAAAGATGTTTTCTCAAAATGTCGTAAGAAACCGCGCACTATTTTTGGGTTTTCAATTTTATTTTGCAAAGAGGTCCTTGGATCATTCAGTTTTCTATAATATTATATTATTTTTATTGTCCATATGAGCACGCACAGTTGTTGTAAATGATGGTGAGTATGTAGGTATACTGTTTTTCTTACCTCATCCGAGTATTTGAATAGGTACTTAAAACAGTTCAAAATCTTCTGACCCATTTTGAAGAAAATCTCACATAAGATATAATCCGAAGAACGTAAAATAAAAGTTAAAAAAAAATCCCCCCACCCGGACAGACGGAAACACGGACGAATAGAATAACTCCGTACTGAAAGAAAACAAGTAGCCATTTTCTTGAGTGGATTTTTATATTTCATACAAACATAACAAAAAAATTTATTACAAAATAAAAACATAGATAGGTACCTAACAAAATAACTTAAAAACATAGATAACAGAATAACTTAAAACAATGTCTTCGATTTTGAAAGAATAACAAATATTAAACTACTAGCTGCACCTGCCCGGCTTTGCCCGTGCCCGAGAATTCTATTGGCCAATATGTTCGAGTAGACTTCCTTATAATTGTCTATAGCGGGTATCCGGCGTATGTAGGTGCTTGTTGTCTGGCAGGCGCCTATGTCACCTTACTTCTGCGAATCAAACAACAAAGCGAAAATAAAAAACTTCGATTGAATCACTTTTCATTCACTTCCCCACCGATTGTTATCAATGTTGGAAAAGCAACTTTCCGATGTCCGATTCACAAAAAAATGCAAAAAATTTCAATAAGAGTTATTTAAATAAAATATTGAACACACGATATCTCAAGAGTGAAAGTGCGCACAAATTCCACAATAAGCTTGATATAGCCAAACATAACAACCTTCGTGCAGACGTCGCCTTTCATGGAAAAAAATTTCATTGGAATCGGTTAACGCGTTTGGCCAAACACCGGCAACAAACACAAATATGGATTGATTTTTATATATAGAAAATATTACACAAAAAAACTTTTTATTATTTCACTTAAATTTGTTTTTTTTTCAAAGCACATGATACCTACATATGAAACACACAGTGTATAAATACATTATCAGTTTTTTTTTCTTTTTTAAGAAACACATAATTTACACACCGGAGCAGATACAGACATCGCACATACATAACATCCTTCGTATAGACGTCACCTTTCTTTAAAAAAAAATTTCATTGGAATCGGTTAACGCGTTTGGCCAAACACCGGCAACAAACGCAAATATGGATTGATTTTTATATACATATATATATAAATAGATATAGATATATTCTCATATCAATTTTAATTCACAAAAACTCACAAAATCGCAATGAAGAAATCCGAATCCGACAGCGCCACCAAACATGAAACAAAATTGGCTTCTATCTGACAGTTCAATTGTGATACGATATGTTACATTCAAATGTGATTCTGTATTTGGTTGTTGCCAAAATAAATAAATACAAAATGAAAAAAAAAAAAAAAAAAAATAAGCCATTTTGAAATTTAGATATTTTTTTCTTCTAAAACCCGTGCTGAGAAAATACCTTTCCAACAAAGTATAAATCATCAAAATCGGTTCGGCCAATCTGGAGTTATGCGGTTACATCGCTTCGGACACTTTCTTTTATATACGAGGGCGGGTCAAAAAGTCCGTGACTTTTTGAATTTCTGACCTCTTTACTGAAACGGCAACACTGCTCCTGTCAACAGGAATCTGTCAGTTGACTCCTGTCAAAATTTAAACTTGCTGCGTCAGTTAGTTTGTGTTTGACAGCTATTTTTATCAAACTACTCACTAATTTGAGAAGAAAATGGAAAAAAGTGAATTTCGTGTGCTTATTAAGCATTATTTCTTGCGAAAAAAAAACTATTACCGAGACCAAGGCTAAGCTTGAAAAATACTATGGGGACTCTGCACCATCGATTTCAATGGTAAAAAAGTGGTTTACTGAATGTCGTTGTGGCCGTACAAGCACTGAAGATGCCGAACGTCCTGGACGCCCAGTTGAGGTCTCTACACCCGAAACAATCGAAAAAATTCACGATATGGTGTTGGCCGACCGAAGATTGAAAATGCGAGAGATTGTGGAAGCCGTAGGGATCTCGCATGGCTCAGTGGTTTCAATTTTGAATGATCACTTGGGCATGAGAAAGCTTTCCGCAAGATGGGTGCCGCGTTTGCTCACAGTCGACCACAAACGCAATCGTGTAACAACTTCACAGGAAGGTTTGGCGTTGTTTAATCGCAATATGGAGGAGTTTTTGCGCCGTTTTGTAACCGTGGACGAAACATGGATCCATCACAACACACCAGAGACCAAACAACAGTCAAAACAGTGGGTTTCTAAGGGTGAATCGGCGCCAAAGAAGGCCAAGGTGGGTTTGTCAGCCAATAAAGTTATGGCGACTGTTTTTTGGGATGCACGCGGGATAATCCACATTGACTACCTTCAAAAGGGAAGAACAATCAATGGGGAATATTATGCCAACTTATTGGACCGATTCAATGACGATTTAAAAAAAACCGACCTCATTTGGCCAAGAAAAAAGTTCCTTTCCACCAAGACAATGCAAGGGTGCACACATGTGCAGTTGCCATGGCAAAAAACCATGAATTGGGCTATGAATTGCTCCCTCATCCACCCTATTCTCCAGATTTGGCTCCGAGCGACTACTTCTTGTTCCCAAACCTGAAGAAATGGCTTTGTGGAAAAAGATTTGACTCCAATGATGAAGTCATCTCGCAAACAAAGGCCTATTTTGAGGACCTCGACAAATCATTTTTATTGGAAGGGATAAAAAAATTGGAGAAGCGTTGGACAAAGTGTATAGAGCTCTTCGTTAAAAAATAAAATTATTTTTTTATCAAAAAATCTGTGTTTTATTCCAAAAGTCACGGACTTATTGACCCGCCCTCGTATATAGATTGAAAAAAAAAACAGAACGAAAACAAAAACCATAAAATAAATAAATCGTTAAATGTTAAACTTTGTCCGTGCGGTGCAGGTTCAATCCCCATGGGGAACAACAACATACGCCACCCATTCACATGCCTCTACACCAAAAAGGAGGTTTTCTGCCTGGTAGTACAATGGACCGTTACCGAGTCTGAGTGCTCTGGGATTTGGATTTCCTTTTTTTAATAAGAAAAAAAAAAAAAAAAAAACATAACCTTGAACACAGAAAGACTATGCGGTTTCTAGTTACATTTTAGGAAAATATCCTTTTTCCAGGATTAAAGGACCATTTTTGTTGTTGCAAGGACCTCCTAGCAAAATAACAACGTTCAACACAATTATACCCTGCGGTTTCTAGTTACATTTTGGAAAAAAATCCTTTTTCCGGGATTTAAGGACCATTTTTGTTGTTGCAAGGACCTCCCAGCAAAATAACGTTCAACACAATTATACCCTGCGGTTTCTAGTTACATTTTGGAAAAAAATCCTTTTTCCAGGATTAAAGGACCATTTTTGTTGTTGCAAGGACCTCCCAGCAAAATAACGTTCAACACAATTATACCCTGCGGTTTCTAGTTACATTTTGGAACAAAATCCTTTTTCAGGATTTAAGGACCGTTTTTGTTGTTGAAAGGACCTCCCAGCAAAATAACGTTCAACACAATTATACCCTGCGGTTTCTAGTTACATTTTGGAAAAAAATCCTTTTTTCAAGATTAAAGGACCATTTTTGTTGTTGCAAGGACCTCCCAGCAAAATAACGTTCAACACAATTATACCCTGCGGTTTCTAGTTACATTTTGGAAAAAAATCCTTTTTCCAGGATTAAAGGACCATTTTTGTTGTTGCAAGGACCTCTGAGCAAAATGACGTTCATCACAATCATACCGTGCGGTTTCTAGTTACATTTTGGAAAAAAATCCCTTTTCCAGGATTTAAGAACCATTTTTGTTGTTGCAAGGACCTCCCAGCAAAATAGCGTTCAACACAATTATACCCTGCGGTTTCTAATTACATTTTGGAAAAAAATCCTTTTTCCAGGATTAGGACCATTTTTGTTGTTGCAAGGACCTCTCAGCAAAATGACGGTCATCACAATCATACCGTGCGGTTTCTAATTACATTTTGGAAAAATATAATTTTTCCAGGATTAAAGGACCATTTTTGTTGTTGCAAGGACCTCTTAGTAAAAGAACATATATACATATAATGTACATACATATATAAAATAGGGACTTGCAAGAATCCAATATTATAGAAGACTTAAAGCAGTCGAACGACTTAAAACCGGTCAAGACTTACAGCATTCAAAAGACTTACTGACTGCAAAAAAAAAAGACTTTAAAAGACTTACAACTAACTTAAAGAATGCAACAAGTCAAAAAGTACTGCATTCTTTTAACTTACAGTAAATTGACTGCTTTTTTTAACTGCCCATTCACAATCTTCAAAATGACTGCTGAATGTTGTTTTGCATTTAAATTCTTTAAGTAAGTTAATAGACTTACATAATAAGTCTTTAAGTTCATTTAACTGCAGTACTAACTTAACTGCTTTTTTTACAACTCTAACAGCTTCACAATGAAAATTGGAAAGTGTACTTTAATAAGTGCTGATATTAAGTATTTCCTCAATCGTTTTAAGGCCGCTATTAAAACAGAACAGAAACAATTTGTTTGAAGGCTTACTAAATTAATATTGCATCAAATTCCTATCAAGTATTTTCCCAAAAAAATATGATTAAATTGTTAATTATACAACTGTATATGGTCCTATAGCCCCGTATCCTGTTGGAGCTGAATAAGTTGTGGCTTGTACGTGCTGGACGTTCATGATGATATGTTAATTGACCTGCAACAGAGCCATTAACCCATTTTGTGAATGTCGGACTCAGAAGTGCGATTATGTTGACCGAACAAAAATTCGAATCTTACGAATTGTGGCTTTTCACAGAACGTCCATTCATCGTAATTAGTTTGAATAAGTCCGCTTTTTTCTTCTACAGTCCAAGTTGCAAGAAAACATATCATATCAAAACATGAATGGTGCGGGAAGGAACATATCGAACCAGAGATCGTAAAATGTACACCAACTGTGAATACTTGGTTTGGGGCTATGTAAACTCGGAAAACTGACAAACCGCAGACTTTTCAGGCCTTGGAAGCGTTATTGGTCAGATAGAACTCAAATGCGCACAAGAAACTTGTTTTGTCTATTTGTATTTTGTGTTTGTTTGTGAACAGTATAATGTAGTTTTATTTTTTGATTGAAAAATAAATAAATTTGTACAAAATGGTGTTTATTTTATGTTTGTATAACAAAGATCCAATTAAGTGCAAACTGTGTGAAGTCAAAAAGCAAAATAAACAAATTTTTATGTTAAGCAAGCTGATTTAGAATTAGACTAGGAAGTACAAAAAACAATGCAATAAAATAAAAGACAGGATGTTAAGTTAGTCTACAATGCAGTGAAGTGATTTTTTTAATAGCTCTTTAATAGCAATGAAAATTGGAAAGTGTATTAAGGGACCTTGTTTGGCGTTACATACAAAAATTACCATTTATATTTTTATATTTTAATTATAAAACATAACTTTGGGGGGCTTATTACGGTTCTTTCTAACGAAAACTTGTCGTTGTAAAAACACTACATCATTATGATTAAAGATGTTTGATTTGAACTCAATTGCTGTAGGTGTTGGTTGCTTTTATGTCGGATTTGTTGGTCTATATATGTTTATTTTGTTTTTTTTTTATAAATAGACATTCCGTCCAAATGGTTGCTTTTATATTGGATTTGTTGGTCTATATATGTTTTTTTTTTGATTTTTTTTATAAATAGACATTCCGTCCAAAATTTTGCAAACAATAATTAACAGACAAGAAAAAGCAACAAACATTTAAAAACACTTTGAATGTGGAAACATAACAGCAAAGCTATCTCTATTATTCTCTTGCTGTAGTTTTTTTTTAAAACCATTTCTGATCTGGTGCTTAACAAAAAACATTACTGCCAATTATAGTTGGCTTGCCCTTCTTTCGTCACGAAAGTTATTCAGTAAGAAACGTGTAAGGTGGAAGAAATGTTGTCAAAAGTTTATGTTTTAGTTTGCTATGTTCTAATACAGCAACCAACTTGCAACAGCAGTCTAAAACCTATGCTTAAAAATAAGCTTCTTCCGGATGAGACCACAGTAGCTACTCAAAAATACTTTTTAAATCCTTACAGAAAGGTGTTGAACTTTGCGAAAAACTTCTTCTTCAAATTTAGGGACGATGTCCTATTTCAATTAAGTAGCTACACCCGTCATTTGTACCCACTATATAGTGTTTTTCATAAATTGTATACCGCACAAATGCCACAGTCTCCATACACAAAAGCATTCAGTTTCAATCCAGCATCGGAGAGCTGATACATTTATTAATGTAGGAATTGCAATACACCCTTTGCTGCATACCCACGTACGGCCTATATATTCCATGGAATCGGTTTTTGAATTAAATTGGTATTTGTGGTTCCGGAATAGCCTTCACGGAATGCGAGTACATGGAAACGGAAAATATATCAAAGTAATACATATTATATCGGAGGAATGAATTTGTGTTGGTTTCTGCGAAAAAGGATTTCTGTGTTGAAGTTAGTTTCATTCCATTCCCAGTGAGGTTTTTCGTTGTACCATCGAAATTTTAGAATTTCTCGTTTAGATTGATTTGAAAGAATTTTTGTTTGAAACTGATATCACCACCCTTCATCGATATTTGTTGTTTTGGGGAAGGTACATATTATATAAGTATGAGGAGTGGTGGGTGTTTTGATGTGTAAAACGGAACTTATTTCTACCACTATTTGTATTCCCTATCCTAAGTGTATTACTAATTATATAAATTTTGTCACACGTTATCCTTGGATGTGTTCTCCCTCGCTTACGAGTAGCTGCATAACCCGCATTGCTAACCAACAATTTCATTCTTCAGCGGATACGGATACGAAAGTGCGAAAATAAATAAGAAAAACTCTCAAGGCAGTTATCAGGGCGCAGTGTACATCATTTTATGTTACATGCCTCAACATTGGTCGAAGACCCCAGTAAGAACATATTATTTATGAACAGTTAAGTTATATTGATCTAGCTATGTCTTCCATCAGTTCATAAACAAATTGATGCCCTTTAAACTCAAGGTAGAAAGCTGGAAAATATTTTCAAACCCGACGACTAAAAACACCACGAACTAGGTCACTACAACCAACAAAGTTTTACATAAAATTTGAGCTGCGGAACTGAAGCACACAATAAAAAAAAAGTTATTTTATCCTGTCGAAAAAGTTGATGGAAATGACACAAGCTTTACAAGTTATGTGGAAAATATCTTTATTTACAACTCACCCAAAGTTTTTTTCCACGCCTAGTTTTTGGAAGTATTTTCTACATAAATTTTTGTTCTTTCAATCAAGTCTTAAATCTTAAACAATTTTCGTCCCCACAGAAAATCAGAATCTAAGAACTGAGGTTATGAAGCGTATAAACGGCTGCTTCTTCTTGAAAAGCCATATCGGTGAAAATACACTCGGTACAACTTGACAATTTTTTTGTTGAAAATGTTACGATATTTTTAATTTTAAGTTTTCAATACGGTCATAAAATATATCTTTTTTTGTAACATTTGATTAAGAACAAATCCAAAATCTACCTATTAACACATTCAGAATCATATAAAAGCGCGTGTGGAGTAAGTAATAAGGACAATAAATAAAGGACATTAGTTCAAGACATCTCTATTTTCAGTAACTATGGGAAAAGGAAAGGCCTTAACTGAAGGAGATAAAAGCCAAATTTGTGCTTAAAGGGGCAGTGACAAAGGAACCGCTTCATAGCGCAATACATTGAAAGAGGCCATACAAAATTATATACAAATCTACCTATTAGACATTTAATAGGTAATAAAACGATAAAGATTTGTTTTTAAATGAAGGTTTCAAGTTTTATTTTTAGACTTTAGGGTTACAGTAGAATCTCGATAAAGTAAACTCCATAATGTGAACTCGAAAATTGTTGCATTATCTTTTTTTGTTATCCGAAAATGCTAACTTTATTTGTTGTACATACACAACTGTATGCCTGCATTCATGTTGAGATTCTGCAACTTACCCCCATTTATCAGGGCACGGTGTTAAACTGTCACATTCCAGGGGAACTTAATTCCAAAACGTGATAGTACCATCTCTTGTAGACTTATTTTACAGGGAAAAAGCCTTTTTGTGTTATATTTAGTAATGCAGATTTTAAATTTTGCTATACCCAAGCAACTAATTAAGGAAGAAAATAATACAAAAAGGCCTTGATTGCTAAAAAAAAATAAAAAATACATTTTAACGTTTCAATATTATGATTGTTTCCTTTATATTTTGTTTACACCACACATAATATTTTATATGTTTTTAATATTGGTTTATGTTTTAATTATTTATAGGTAGAATGAACATTATTCACTATTTGAATTGTCGTCAACATCATCTCCAGAAGATGAAGCAGTTGGTGTTTTTGACAAAGAAATGGTTTCTGGTGGAAGGTTGCGATTTTTCATTCGAAATCTGTTAAGAATATCTTAGTTTGTATCCTTTCTGCTGGTTTTTCAACTGAAATATTCTCGATTTCGCCGATAGTGCTTATTATTTGCCTCTTCGGCTTGCTGACCCTATGGCAAAAGACATGTTTAATGAAGAAGTATTTTGGTGGATGCTGGCTGGCATGTTATATGAGGGATAGAGAGACTTGTATAGGTTTTTAGCATCAATCTGCAGATCGCATGATTGAGCTACGAGAATGACTAGGAAATCTCTATCAGCCTAAAGGCAATGCCAGTGATTTCAGCAGTTAGTTCTGAGTTTCTGAAAAACTTTTGGGTGGAATTTCCGTCATTTGTGTTGCCCGCTGTTGTTTTTGGCTTATCAACAAGATGACCAATTTCTCTTCGGAACCTCTCCTGGATGTTTGACTGAAGTTTTTTTCTCAGGTGTCCTAGTCTGCCATATTTTTATTTCCACGTTGTTGGAGATATGTAACATGCATTAATATGCCCGTATCTATGGACGCAAGGGAGATTCTCCAAACGAATACATATCTTCATCGATATTGCGTGCAACAAATGAATCGCGTTTCATTTATTTTGGAGTGGCTCCACATGTAGCACCTTTGTGTTGACAAGGTTCTTGATGGAATCACGTGTTAGTTTCTGATTTATAACATCCTTTGCTTCCTTTGTCATGGAAAAGCGACTGGGCCTGCAGAATCTAGTCGAATTTGGTCAGGGATTCTGCCAAACAACACTATTGGAGATCTCGCACACAAGTCTTATAGGCACTAAATTCACTGAAAACTAATGTTCGTCACTAAAATGCTCCGTTAAGGTTTGTTCATAACGACTTTGCGACTTATTGCGCCTCTATCGAAAGACCAAAGGCTTCTTTGAGAGAACGTTTTTGCTCTGGCCTTGAGTTTCTTGCCTGATTCAGATTTGCTGCACGAGCTGGGGAAAAAAGATATCTCTCTTATCAAATTTGATGCATCTCTTTTTCTCGAAGATATCAAACTTATTTCATTGGCAAGTGCTAACTCTTCTGGAGATTTGGTGTCAAAAAATCTTTAATTTTCCTTTTGTGACTTTTACGATGCTAAAGGGTTTTGGTCGCCTTTCGCGTCTTGCAGCTCCTGATTCCGCACTGGATCTTGGTATGCACTCAACAAATGTGGCAAAACAATATTCTGATCTAACCAATAATGATATTGTTGCAGAAATTTTGGGTACCTTCTATTCCTTTTTCCAATTTTACTTTTATTTTCCCATTCAGATTATTTACGAACATATCCAATTCTCTAGAAGAACTCACGATATCGTTTTCAGAAGTAATTAGCTGCACAATCTTTAAGAGTCTTTCTTCATGCGCAGTTTGTGGTGCAGGGAAATAACTTCACGGGCAATAACGTGACATGGGCAATAACTTCACTTTTTTTTGTGAAGTTATCACAGACACATTATTTGAACATTTTAAATGATATTGCTGGTTCAAGATATATCGGGAGTGATTTTATCCTTCAATATGACAATGCGCCGATACACACAGCCTGGAACATTAAAAAGTATTTGGAAGAAGTGGAAAATCTTTAGCACATAGTAAAATCTAAAATTCCTGAAAACATTGGCAGAACTGCAGATCAAACTTGGAAGGACTTTATAATGGCTTGGAGTACCATTCCAGTAGAGCAAGTTCAAGGCTTAATAGAATCAATGCCCAAACGCCTTGCAGAAGTTATTGTGGCAAAAGGAGAAAACACAACCTATTTAGTAGCGTTACTTTAAATAAGCGTTAACTTCTACTTAAAAATATTTTTCTTGTTCGCTTCCAGATGTAGTGAAAACGAAAAAACTGGGTTTGCGTAAATAATTTTACCTGTGTTCGATGGATGTGTAAATAATTGTGCCACTTAGTTTTGTATGATTTTAACAGTTAGTTGATAATTTTTTTGATTAATGTTTGAATAAAACTGCCAACATTAAAAATGAGAAAAGTTAATAAACAATTTGTTCTTATTTCAAAAGTTCTCCAGCTTTATAGGTTGGTTAAAGTGCGAGCAATGCAATGTGTAAATAATTTTGCCAGTGACTGTAGGTTGGGGTTAGGCAGAGAACGGGCAGCCAGGTATTTTGCCTTTTTGGGACTAATGCGATGCGCATTCCCGTCCAAAACATCTACCTATACAGCAATTGCTCGTTGCAGAGATGTTTGACCCTCAGTTATGATGGCTCCATCGTTATTAAAGAATAACTGATGCGCTTTGGAATCCGTCACTTTTCCTTCAAGTCTGATGTTTACCATATATTCAATATATTTACTATATGGTCTGTGAGTATGCTACTTTCTATCCGCTCATCAAATCGTGTACTCTCATTAACTAAATTAACTAACCCAATCGAATTCAAACTATCTAAAGTTCTAAATTCCGCAATCGAAACTTCAATATGCATATTTCCCTCCGGACAAGCGACAATACTGTTCGGCACTCTGACCTCGTTTCCAAATCAATTTACATTTACCTACTCCAAGTTGGAAAATGGGAATGCGAGAAACACCCTCGCTCCGTTTCCTGGTTTGTAGAATCAAACAAAAAAGGGCAATAATTCAAAATTCGTTGAGTTCAGTTTCGCAGCAAAGAGTGCGAGCGGGTTGTGTAAGTCATGAATGTCAATAAATCACTCCGGCAGTTTTGCAGGTAGGTAACTACTCTTGGAACAAAAATGCTCAGCAAAGACTGCACTAGCTAGGACAACTTTTTCTCCTTCAACTGTTACTCTATCGTCTATCGGATTTTTTGTTTTTGAATCTCTAAACTTTCTGAACTTTAATGCATTCTTACCAAAAAGAAACAGACAAAGATAAAGGCTGAGTGTAAAAAAGGGGATCCCAACAGAATTAGGAATGCTCTCAACTTTTGGTTGCTTTGTTATATTTTCAATAAAGTTTATCGATTTTGTCTGCCCAACCGCCAACATTCACTCAATGGCGCACAGCAACAACATACTATTGCGATTGGAACAGTTACTCAATATACTCATAATACCTTTTGTAGTAGCTTCCGTTTGGCAGAATAAGTTTTTGTTTCCAACTGCAGTTGCACGGCAATAAAATAAAATTATTTTGTTTTCCACCAGAGAGCAAATCCTGAGTCGCATAGGTCTTTATAATTCAAAAATGGTGGTAAACACACATTGGTGAGTCTTGAAACTGTTTTGAACCCAGTTAATGCCGGTGCGATAAGTTTATGTATGAGTAAGTAGACTGCAAGGCTGGAAGTAAGAGTTTTGTTTTAATAGTGCTTTGCAATCTAATATGATTGCACAAAAGAGTTAATGGAGGTAATTTTGAAAGTAAGTTTCTGTTGAGAGCGACTAGAGAAATTTATTGAGTTTCTAAAACTACCAGCGGAAATGAAAAATAGAATAAAGAAAATTAAGTACTCTGGATGGATATTAACTACGATTATTTTCAATAACGAATGGTAAATTAACAACCGATAAGGGCCGTTTGTATCGTAGTATTTGAAGTAAATATAGTTAACGCTAGACTATCGAATCCTTTGGGTGCCCTTGTAGACACGGTTTCACAGAAACACATTTGCCTGTCTTCCACGAAATAAATGCCTTTTGGCAGGTCCTTAGGAAGTCTGCATTCAACATGACAATACCATCAGAACCACGCACAAACAACATACATACTAAACTAAGAGCCCCGAGTAATTTTTGGGTGTATATGATAACAACAAATAATTGGTAGGTAAAATTAGGTAGGTCGTAAGTAGGTATTTATAAATGTAAGCGGTTTGCAAGTTCTGCTCGTGGCAATGGTCGGATCAGAATGAGAGACGATATTGGCATACTATTATTATCGAGAGCAATGTAATTAATAGTAGCATAATGTTCATATGTCTGTACGTGTACATATACATCTGGCAGATCCGAATTTGTTAATGATTAATTTGCATTCTAAATGTTTTTGAATCAAATGATTGTTTTCACTTGGTTGCTTATTTTAGGTTTTGAAGGAAGTCTTTTGCCTCCAAATAAGCCCGTTCTTGTACAGCAAGTACGACGAAGCAACTACATACATATGCAACATTTTTTAAAATGCCTCTTAGCCCGGAAATCTAATTCATACCTGTAGAAAGTGGGTGAACGCTTACTAATAAAATTTACACAATTCATTGGTTTAAGGGCCAAACCACTCCCGATAAATTAGATGACATCCTAAAAAATACGGGAACTATAGGAAAATTCGAAAATTATATTTTTTGTAGAGACTCATCGGATAAGAGTGAATATGGGTAAGGGGATGTATTTTCCAATTCACTTAACTATTGTAATTATTATCGTTTATTCAAATAAAACCTTATGTATTACTTAAAAAAATGATCGCAAGCATACTTTGAGTGTGTCTCTAGCATATTTTTAATCAGAAAGTTCTCACAATTATTTAACAACTAGCGGACAGTACCCGGCATTGCCCGGTCTTATATTGAAAACACTTAAAATATGTCTCTTCAACATTGAGTTTATAAGACTATAAAAATAATAAAAATGATATTTTTGTACAATACTTTACAAAATTTATTTAGCACAACTCTCAAAATCAGCTAACTGCTTTGGTCATTTTCATCAGTCTTGAAATTGAGTTTCAAAATAAATAAAGCATGAACTGTGTCTTAAATTCAATTTTAAGCAATTTTGTTTTATTTTTTTGATGAATGAAGAAAAAGTTCGTGAATTTTCAAAAGTCGTTCCAATGAAACGGCGGCCAATGAAAATATCAATTATATACAAAACTCGTCCTGTTAGACTGAAAAAGAAGCTCTTGAAATCAATTTGTACAAAATTTCAAATATCTTGCTTTAATTGTGAAAGAAGTTAGAGTACAAAGCCATGCAGGGGGCACTGCAGTTGGTCGACTGTAAACCCGAAAAGCAGAAGCCCTTTCAGTATATATGAATGTTATTTCAATGTTCTAGGTTATTTGGGAAATAAGTTAGAGTTAAAAGGTTAAAAGGTATGAAGGCCCGGCCTGCAGTCGGTCGATTTGTACAATCAGCATGCTGATTCTCAAATTTCCTTCCGATTCGATACATTGGATCGCCATATTTGTAATCAGGAAGTTTGGCTTTACATTTAGGAAAAAAGAAAAAACAGTTATCACAAATATTTGAAAAAATCGATTTTGAGCATATTTGGAGTGTGTCTTGTATCCAGAAATCCGGTTGCAAAATTTCTTGGACCACCATATTTGCTATTATCCGCAAGGGTACTTCTCTGGAGAGAGGTAACGGGCGTAACGACCCCGCGGACCCTAGTCACCCGCAAGGGTACTTTTCTGGCGAGAGGTAACGGGCGTAACGACCCTGCGGACCCTAGTCAAAAAAATCCAGAAGCGTCTGACCCGGTGGTAGGCCAGATACCCTGGCAAATCCACCCTCTTCGGAGGTCGGTTTCATGGATTCTGGGGGGGACCATTTATTGCTACGCAACGACCCATTTGGGAGAAGTAAAAGGGTAGAGAGAACACCCCCATCTAAAAAAGAAGAACAAAATGAAACATTGAAGGCTAAATATTTAAAAGCCTGCGATGAAAGAGATGGGTTTAAGCAACTCAATGAGACACTGCTTAAGGAGATAAATAAACTGAAGCAAGAGTTGCAATTGTTGAAAGAAGAGTTCAACAACCAGAAAAAAAGTAAATGTCCAACCTGCCGAGTTCTCAACAGACGAGGAAGAACTAAGAAAAGAGACAGAAGGACATCGTTACAAGGGGAATAAAAATAAAAAAAAACGCAAAATGAGTGCGTCCCCAAAAATCTCACCAACAAAAGAAAGCTGCACAGTCACTGTGTATGCTTCAAACAAAGAAAATAAAACATAAGATCCAACCAAGCCCCCACCAATTATCGCGCTGCAAGTAAATAAGTACGAAAGCTTGGCCAAAGTATTGGAGGAAAATAAAATTAAAGCTAGTACAGCGCTAATAAACAAAAATGACATCAAAATCAATGTGGTTGAAGAAGAGGGATACAGAAGCCTCGCTAAAATACTAAACAAAAAAAAGGTACAATGGTATTCTTATGAAAATAAGCAAACCAGACCAATGAAGGTGGTAGTGAAAAGACTGCATTACTAATGCTCACCCGAAAGCATAAAAAAAGAGTTAAAAGACAGAGGCTTTAAAATCTTGGAAGTTGTAAGTATGCTTAAATTTAAAAGCAAAGTACCGCTACCAATTTTTACACTCAGCTTCGAGCACGACGAAGATAACAAAAAAATATATGAAATAAAAAACATACTTGGGATGCAAGTTGAGATTCATACCCTACGTAAATCGAAACAAGTGTCCCAATGCAAAAATTGCCAAAGATATGGGCATACACATAGATACTGCAACTCAAATCCAAGATGTGTTAAATGTGCAGGAAGTCACCACACTAAAGAATGTAAGAAGAAAGAGGATGAACATCCTAAATGTGCAAACTGCAATGAAAACCATCCTGCTAGCTACAGAGGTTGTTTAGTTGCAAAAGAAATCCAACTTGCAAGGGACAAAAAGCAAAAGAAAACACAAAAAAGTCAAATAAGGATGAGCAAACAGTTTAAAAGGACTTGCAAAAGAGCCCACAGAAAGAAAAGCCTAAAGACCAAGCGATAATCAAAAAGGTCCCGAGACAAAAGACGGCTGGTCCAAAAATGACATATGCTCAGGCAGCATCAATAAATACTCAAATACCAGCAGATAAAACGGTAAAACGCAAAGTAGAGCCAAATACTGGCATGGAAAACCTCATGAAACAAATCCTAAACAGTATTGGCTCCATGGAAAAATCGAATAAAACGATATTAGATAGAATATTGTTGTTAGAGAGACAAAACAGCGACAAAAGAGCTGTTACCAAAAGACAGACATGATGAATAAAATAAAAATTCTGGAATGGAATGCTAATGGTATCGAGAGTCGCAAGGACGAGATGCAAGTGACTCTTGACATATACCAGATAGATATATGTCTCATTTCAAAGACGCACTTTAAATTGATTACTGACTTCAAACTGCAAGGATATGAATTGTAGTGGAATCACATTTAATTTAAAACTGCAAGAAAGTATCAACTGTTTCAGTGAACGCGCCCACAAGACTTTCACGCTAAAGTAGTTTCGAACGCGTTCATTCAGAATGTTTTATTTCTTTGTCTCCTACTTTCTTTCCATTTCATCTCGATAGTTAGTTGATCTTCTTTCGTGGTTGTGTGCTGGCGCTAAAAAACTCTCTTCACTTTTCCATGTAATAACCTAATTGTATTTTAAAGTCAAAATGCGCTAATGCCTAATTGCATCGTAAAAATCAAAGTTGCGCGTCCACCTAATTGTATCACGCGAATAAAGTTGCGCGTCCACCTAATTGTATCTAAAAAAACTGAAGTTGAAAATACTTGATCAATAAAATTAAAATGAATTAAACGAATTTGTGTTCATGTGTTTTTAATGCAAAATAGCCACAGGGGCTATAAATTCTATCACTCCCCACATCCTTATAACTGTGCAAAAGGTGGGGCCGCAGTGTTAATAAAGAATACAATAAAACACCATGTAGAAGCAAAATTCCAATCATGTGCCATCCAAGGAATTTCCATATGTGTAGAAACGAGTAGTGGACAAATATCTGTTGCAGCAGTATACTGCTCTCCTAGCTATAGACTAAAGAAAAATGATTTTAAAAGTCTTTTCCGCATATTTCACAATAGATTAATCGCGGAGGGGATTTTAACGCCAAAAATAAGTATTGGGATCTAGATTAACTAATACTAGAGGCAGAGAACTATATGAAGCAATTAAAGAAGATGGCGCCAAATATCACTCAACGGGAAAACCTACCTATTGGCCAACAGATAGAAATAAAACCCCAGATCTTGTCGACTTCTTTCTATCAAAAAATATATCTTCAAATAGAATAAGCATAGAGGAAGGACCTGATCTTCAATCAGATCATTCCTCTATACTCTTAACACTTAGCGATAAAATAATAATAAAAGACCATGTCCCAAAACTAGTAAATAGACTGACTGATTGGAACTACTTCAGACAGAAGTTGGAAGAAAGTATCCAACTATCACCAGCTATTCAAACAGAAGATCAACTAGAAGAAGCAGTCCAAATATTGACGCTCAGAATACAAAAAACTGCGTGGGCTGCCACTCCCAAAACAACAAAAAAGATCAAACAAAACTCTTATCCTCCCGAAATATGTGAAATTATTACAGAAAAGAGGAAAGCTAGAAAACGCTGGCAACAGACAAGGGCGCCAAGCGACAAGACCACACTGAACAACTTAAATTATAAGCTCAGAAAATCTGTAAGAGAATTCAATAATGAGTCTTTTAAAACTTACCTCACAAAGTCTTACAAATGATGCTAGTACCGACTACTCGCTCTGGAAGGCAACGAAGAAAATGGACAGGCCATTCCGCCAGTAAAAACCAGAGATTTGCGGGTGGCAATGGTGCAGTAGTAGTGTATTCGCTTGCGGAATGGAAGGTCGTGCGTTCGAATCCCGGCCAAGTCCATTACTTTATACCGAATACATGAAATCGTAATCTCCCTAAGTATGTAACTTAGACACCACCCGTGGAGAAAAACCCTACAACTGCACCCAAACACTTCTTTCCTATCTCTCTATTCTTTCTAGTACCAAGTAGCTTACACTGTGTTCTTAGCATGATAAGGGTACTGTAACAACAGAAAAAAAATCCCTTTAGCGTAAGCAAATTATTAAAAAAAAAAAAAAAAAAAAAAAAAAAGAGAAGGTGACTGGGCGAAAAGCAACCAAGAGAAAGCAAACACTTTCGCTGAGTGTCTTGAAGACGTATTCAAACCTTATGAAGATAAAGGTTATCAAGGACTCGAAATAAGATGCGAAGAAGATACACCTATTCGGCCGGTAACAGCTAAAGAACTTGCCAACGAAATTAAAGAAAGCATAAATATAAAAAAGGCCCCAGGGTTTGATTTAATTACAGGAGAAATTTTGAAGCAATTTCCACGAAAATGTTTAAAAAAAACTAGCGCAGATTATTAAGTCCCAATTCACCAATTTGGATTTAGAAATAAGCACGCTACAATTGATCAGGTGCATAGAATCACAGATAGAATCGAAAAAGCATTTGAAGAGAATAATGTGTGCTCTACAGTATTTCTTGATATAGCACAAGCTTTCGATAAAGTCTGGCACAAAGGACTGATACACAAACTAAGCTGGTGTACCACAAGGCAGTGTGCTAGGTCCAGTTCTATACCTACTTTTCACTAGCGATCTTCCTGAAAGTGAAGAAACCACCATAGCTACTTTTGCAGATGAAACAGCTGTCCTTGCTATGGGAGCAAC
This sequence comes from Portevinia maculata, assembly GCA_949715645.1. Classification (NCBI taxonomy): domain Eukaryota; kingdom Metazoa; phylum Arthropoda; class Insecta; order Diptera; family Syrphidae; genus Portevinia; species Portevinia maculata. The sequence continues at coordinate 78,491,692 of OX454525.1, forward strand.
TGTCGAAATAGCAACAAAAAAGCTCCAAACAGCAATAAACAATATTTCAGAATTGAATAAGAAATGACAGATTACATTAAATGACCTTAAGTCTGTCCATATTAATTTTACGTATAAAAACGTACCACACATTCCAGTCTACATTAACAACAATGTTGTGGAATATTCAAACACAGCCAAATATCTAAGCATGACTCTAGACGCTAAACTGCGTTGGAAAGCGCACGTAAAGAAAAAAAAGATGAGTTGAACATGCGATACAGTAAAATGTATTGGCTTATTGGGAAATTCTCATCCCTGTCTAACTACAACAAGTTATTGCTATACACGCAAGTTCTGAAACCAGTATGGACCTACGGGCTCCAGTTGTGGGCATGCACATGCCAAACAAATTTACAAACAATACAGGTTTTCCAAAATAAAGTACTAAGGAACATAGTTAATGCACCTTGGTACATACGCAATGCCGATCTGCATAAAGATCTAAATGTTGAAATGGTTGAAGATGAAGTTAAGAAAGTTGTTCAAAGGCATAGAAGTAGGCTTCTCAACCACGTAAACACAGAAATAACAGAACTATTAAATAATGACAACGCAATCATGAGATTGAGACGGGTAAAACCTCTTGATCTATAAGAGTTAGCTAGGGCTAAGAAATCAGGTATTGATTTCAAACTAGAAAAAAGTTTAGAAATCCGACAAACGGCGGATTTATCTGTTAAATTCAACAAATATGTAGTTCAAAAACAAATTGCCGATTAGTCGTCGACTAGTTGCAATCTCATTCGGGATGGCGAATGCCAGTCCCCCGGGAGTTTTTTTAGATGGGTTAAAGTCTCTCACTATTGCAGAAGCATCCCTCGCGTACTAGCTCTGTCTTTCGATGATTTTTTCTTCCAGCGAATTCCCACCACAAAAAAAAAATATTTACTATTACGACACTTAACTCAACATTTGCTCTATATTTTTGCTCTATGACTGCTAAATAAAAAAAAATATATCTGTACGTACTCATGTACGTGCGGTAGAAGCTATACCTTTTTTGCGTGATTGTGGTAATTAATTTTTACATATAGATACCTACTTGTTGTAAACCAATAGAAAAAAGAATGTGTATTGAAATGAAATACATTGAGTTACTGAAAAAATGGGGCACCTTGAAATTTTGCAATTGTAATGCATGCTCCCCTGCTTTGGATTCACTGTTGCATTAAGAGTAGGCGCGAGGTTGGATATATGGACATTTAAACGACAATTTTTATTCACTTTATAAAATGTGAGATTTTGGATTTCGGATATTGGCTTTTCGGTTAAGTTTTTTTTTGGATTCCATCCGACTCCCTTTCCAATCATAACTACAGTTTATTGCACACTTGAGCCATTCTCAACCAAAGCCAGAGCAATGGCAATTTCGTCGACCGTTATTTGCATATTTTTTTCACAAAAATCATTAACAACTAAAAAATAATCAAATTAAAACTAATACATAAACGCGGTCACGACAACGTGGAATATTTCAGACCAATCAGCCTGATTTCAATTGTACTGAAGACTCTCGAACGGCTCCTAATAACCATCTGAGAGGTATAATAAAAGCCCCATTCCTTTTAAATCTCAGCAAGCATATTTCAAAGGAAGGTCAAGAGTAACATCTCTTCACGGTTGTGCCAACAATAGAAAAATCCTTATATCACAAAGAATATACTTTGGATACCTTTTATAGACCTAGAAGGAGCCTTCAACAACGTGCACACTGAAACAATTCTAGAGTCCCTGATGTCCATGTGATTTGAGAATAAAACACCATCTAAGTCATAAGATTCTGCATTGTTTCTATGCTTAGCACTAGCATCATTCAAGCAGCACTTCAAAATAGTAGTTTAACCTTATCTAAAAGTAGGGAAATACCCCGAGTCGATGTCTCATCTCGATGTCTCATCTCTACTTTGACTCAAAGTACAATGAACTAAATCCTCTTAAGTTTGGACTCAGAAAGAATCAAGGTAGTCGTGGTGATATTGGTCTCAGAAAACTTCCCCTCCGTGATTAGCGAAATCATGGAAAACGCTCTAAGCGAAGTTAACACATTGTAATGAACGCATGCATATCACTGCAATCAAAATTGGCCCTATGGATATCCTAAGCCATGGTATAACTAATCCTCACATATGGGTTGATAGTAGGGCGGTTTTTCTTAAGAGCTGGCCACCATACTATAAAACTAAATTAAACCAGGAACAGTAAATCCATTCAAAATTGCTACATTTGCCACCGCCAACACTGGCAAAAAATGATTTAACTTTGGCCCCCTATACAAGTATTAGTGAATTGTTAAGCAGGATCTACTTATTATGTTTTCCAACATATACAGGATTTAATCGCAAAAACAAAGTTGTTTTTTTTTTTAAAAAGTGGGCGTGGCAGAAAACTTGTTATAAGGGAATTGTTTAAAACAACTTTATCTACATACTGTGCGAAGAATAAGACTTTCATTGACAATGATTCCTTCAATTAAAAATATTTACAGATGAGCCTGGAGGCCCCTATAGAGTAGGTACATATTCCAAATTTCAGCTTCCTAGCTCAAAGTTTGATTTTTCTATACAAAGGATTTTTTTAAATTGTGGACACGTATCATTGGGCAGATTTATAAAAATCTGATATCGATGTCGATATCTTAAGATTGATAAATTTAAGATTGCGGGCGGAATTCAAAAAATTCGTATCAATTATTATTTCGGACAGTACACCTATGTTTCAAATTTCCGATTTCTACGGACGGACGGACGGACATAAACATGCTGGATCGACATTACTATCGATGTCGATCACGAATATAGTAACTTTTAGGGGTCTACGGGCCGTATTAAGGCATGTTTTAAATTATGAGTCTAAATTAATATACCCTTGGAATAGGGTATACCAAGGTGCTAAGAACGGAATATCAAATAAAAGCGACATTCTCAAATTGACCACGGTACAAATCAAAATTTATCCTGCAACCTTCAAATGATGAACAAAAAACTTCATGATGTCGTTATCACACTTCTTTTTGCCGGTCGCACAACTTTCGTCACAATGAATGAACTAAACCATCAGTGCGCCAAAAGAAGTATAATATCAAAAACTAAACCCTGCTTATCAGTCAAGTTAATCTGTCTGCAAGCATGGCAGACTGTACCAACTTTATTCAACTCTAGTATTTTGTTGTTTTGAATCTCGTTTTAAGTATAACAACCATATTCCGAAGGGCCTAACTATAATAATACAAGACATCTTCTTCATCACCTTCCATTGACCTTCTCACATCTATGTAGGAACGAAAGGGTTGGCAGCACTTGAATGAGCCCTGCCTCCATATCAGTGTACGTCGTACATTATACGAACAACTTTAAAGTGGAATTAACGTTTCCCCAGACGAGTCAGCACAATTGTAAATTCTTCCTTCATTAAACCCTATAAACCTCAAGAGTATTATCGCATAAAGGGTAATCCTCCGCGTTCCGCCATAAAACCATTTGCCTCCATTAAAAGCCTATAATGTACCTTTATTTAACAACACTTTCTTTTGCAGGATACCATTTATCAAATAAAATTATCACCTCGCTCTCTTTATCTATGTATGGCTGTAGTATCTGGCATATTGCACGAGTGTGATGAATAACTTCTACCAAGATGATTTTCATACATTGGATGGATGCTAGGCAAATAAAGTGACATTATCTAACTTTGATAAACTCACTTAGTACCCTCGGATATTAGATTCAAATTAATGACCTTAGCGGCTGAACTCGAGGAAAAGTGAACGAATTTAATGAGCATTTGATCTTATATATTGCTCTCAGGCTCATCAAGGTCTTCCTTATTATCCGTATAAATTGTCGCCTTATCAACTGTGTATATTCATCTCATGATAATTACCAAACACATTCTAATTGAAGTGAAATCGAGGACCTGACATCCGTGTGATCGATTTTGCTGTCATTGGAAGCTTACACTGTGCTTTTGTTAATATGCCGGCACTTCAAGGCGGTAATTCAGGAATAGAATGGCAAAAGAACTGATTGCCAGAGAATGAATTGATGGCAAGTATGCACAACTAAAACAAGAGAGTTTATAAAAAACACGAGTGTTGCTCGGTTACTTGATTATGTGTTGTATAAGGAAGAATTTTCTCCTGCATGGTTGAAGAACAGGCCAGAGAGTATTGCACTAATTGCAGCCTTCAAAGGCAATCATGTCCTGAATACTGAAATTGATTTCAATTTCGATCTTATTGGAATATTTTGACAGCCTTATATGTATTTCCAAAGGAAATCGTTATAAATTCATTTGTGAAAAGATTTTATTTTATAATACCCCAATAATCTAAGTGTAAGTCAAATCTATTCTCTCATATCCATTACTAGTATAAGTTGGAAATCTCTTTTGAGTAATATTTCTGCAGTATTTTCATCGCGGCTTTTAGATTGCTCTCAATATTGAGAGTGAATTCGTGGGTGCTGTATCATCAGCAAAAATGGCTGCACCACAATTAGGTAATTTAGGGAAATCAGATGGGTAAATATTAGACAAAATGGGACCGAGAACAGAGAATTGGGGGACACCCATATCAAATGTTATGAAGTTTGACAAACCACTATTGACATGAACTTTAAAACGATGACCAGACAAAAAACTGTAAACTATTTTACAAATATAGGACAGAAGTTGAAATTTATCATCTTGAAAACAAGACCGTTGTGCCAAACAGAATCGAATGCCTTTTCGATGTCTAACAGAATCATTCCAGTAGATTGTCCTACGGAGCGATTTATTTTGACGTGGTAACAAATTCTCAGTACTTCTTGCGAAGTATTGTGGTAATGCCTGTGTTGCACCCTGTAATATTGAAATAGCACCTGTCATTGAAATAAACATTCAAAAGAATTGACATTAGATGTCAATAGAAGAAGGCGCGAAATGAAGTTTCCCGCCGAAATTCACTATATATAAACCCATTGTATTAGATTATAAGTATTCAGTATTCAGTTCTCAATAACAACTATTGTTCACCAAAAGTTACAACCGTCTGAAACCAAATTGCTCGTTAGGATACATATATAATAGGTTAAGGTTTCAGATTCTGTGCCAAGCTTGTGGCTTACTTCTTTCACAGTTCAACTAGGTATAACTAAACTCCAGAAGCACAGATTCTCCTATTTATACTATTTTATTAGGCATTTTAATAAACAAACTTGCTTCAATTTTCTATTGATCATTTTTAAGTAATTAACTAGAGTTTATAAACGCACAGTATTTTTATCTCTAACACGGCCATCCTGCAATTTTCATCGTTCTCGATGAAAACATGCACTTTCATTCATTTTTTTTTTAAATTTCCTTTTCATTTAAAGGCATTATTACATTTGATACGCATAGCAAAAAATACGAATTTTACTCCCGAAGCATCTAATAATAAGCTGTCTCACAGGAAAATCTTAAACCAAAACACTTGTTTACAAATAAATACTTTGATGAAAAGCTCAGAGGTTTAAGGCTCATGCTTAAACTTGTCTTATAATATGATGATCAGCTCAGATTTTTAGCTCGCAAGCTTAAACTTGTCTCGCATCCCAAACAGACACACTTGTTTTGACTATAAGATCAGAGGTTTAGCTCGCAAGCTTAAACTTGTCTTAAATCCCAAACAGACAGACTTGCTTTGACTATAAGATCAGAGGTTTAGCTCGCAAGCTTAAACTTGTCTTAAATCCCAAACAGACAGACTTGCTTTGACTATAAGCTCAGAGGTTTAGCTCGAAAGCTTAAACTGTCTTAAAACACCAGCTTTTAGCAGTTCATCGGCTTGACTACTCTTAACAGATCGTTCAGCTCTCAGACGTAAACATGTCTCAAACGATTTACTTCCTATTTTTGGCTACCAACCTTCAATTTCAAAGTTATTTCATAAAAAAAAACACAGTGCTTCAATTTGCAACCAACTGTTCAAAAAGCATCGGGGTTTTCATACTCAACATCAATATCTTGGTTTGCCAACAAAGCAAAGGGGTTCGTCCAGTAATTCCGGTTAGTATTTTGAGCGGTGAAAATCCAGTTGTCTTGTTTTTGTTCGTATTCAATGTCAGCTAGACTTGGCCTAACATAGCTTGTCCACTTTATGTGAACTTCCAGATTAGTCCTTAAAAGGTTCACCACTGTGTCAACGTATTTTCCAACTTGACCATTCGCTCTACTTATTCCAGGTGCAATGGTGTGATGTTCAATTCCATAGCACTTACAAAGGCTTTGAAACTGGTCAGAGGTAAAGTTTGTTCCCTTGTCACTTAAAATTTTAGCAGGAACACCAAACAAAATAACAAAATTTGTCAAGTGCTGAACAGTCTCTTTCGCTTGTGAGGTTCTGCAAGGACATAGAACTACAAATTTTATAAATGCATCGACAATTACCAAAATATAACGGCTATCTTCCTTGTCCTTTCCATAAAATGGACCCATGCAATCAATGTGGATGGTATGAAAAGGTATCATCTTTTTCTCAATTGGATGTAGCTCGCACTGATTCTTTCCAGAGGGCCTTTTCGCGAGTTAAGCAAATAAGACAGGACTCCACAAATTTTCTTATATTTCTTGACATTCTAGGCATCCAAAAATGTGCTCTCATCTTCGCCAGAGTCTTCTCCCATCAAATGTGACAATTATCTTCATGATAGCGTCTCATCAAAGCCAAACGACAATTTATTGGTATAAATAATTTGTTACTTTCATCTTGAATTTTCCGGTACAGTTACCCATTCTTGAAATGGTATTATCATCCATCCCCCCCCCCCTTCTTAATTTTTTCGATCATTTCGTTGCATTCGGTGTCAGAATATTGTTCAATACTAGCCAATTTTCTGATAAACTGTTGAGCTGATAACATATCTTTTGCTGAGGATTACGACTGAAATAATCGGCATGTTGCATAGTTTTTGAAATCGAAATCTTGTAAATAGATCCACCATCTAGCTACTCGAGGAACAAGATCTTTTATTTCCTTTAGTTTTTTTTTTTTTTAATGCGTTACAATCCGTAACAATTGTGAACCTTATTCCAAGAAAGTAAGTCCTGAAGTTTTTCACGGCGTTGACAACAGCAAGCGTTTCTATTTCGTAACTGTGATATTTTTCTTCATTAGGTTTTGTGCTTTGGCTTTAATACGCTACAACATGCAAATTGGAATTTATTTTTTGAAAGAGAATAGCGCCATAACGTAAAGCACTTGCATCAGTGTGCAGCTCGGTTTGGTTAAAAAAAAACCAAAAACAGGTCGGTTAATTGCTTGATAATGTATTGGCGAGTATTCTTCACACTCATTGTTCCAGTTTGAATTTAGCATCAGTCTTTGTTAAAGCAGTTATACATGTGGTTTTCGCAGTGAACTCTGAGATGAATTTCCGAAAATAGCTTCATAATCCCATAAACTGCCGAATTTGTTTCACATTTTTTGGTAAATCTGACTTTATTATTATTGAATTTCCACTCTTTCGATGGAACAAATATTTTCACATATCAACACAAACTTCATTGTTTTTGTTATTACATCATCGCCATCACTTCAAACGTTATCTTTTAAAGGCATCTCTCATCCGCTGCTGCAACTCGAGCAAAACAGCAATCATCACAGCAACAGAGATCTGTAGAATGTTGAAATTATTTCAACCATTTTCTAACCATCGTTTTATAAAACATTCTATTCAAGCAATGTTAGTTAAAAGTGCATTGTAAGAATTTCGATTGAAAAATGGCGAGGATCAGAGGCAGTTTTAAACTTGCCTGCACTATTTCCATAACAACACAAGTCACCCTCAAGGATTCCTGCTTGTCCAAACTTTCATCGGCCACCATATCAAAAGTATAGCTCAGAGGCAATCATAAGCTTGTCCATAACTTTTGTGTTTGACCTTAGAAATTCAACTCAGAGGCAAGATCCAAAAGCAGAGACCTTGTCATTCACAAGCGATACGTTGCTTTTCCATAAGTTCAACCTCTTACAAAACAACGAATATCATGGCTCAGAGGCAATCTTAAGCTTGTCCACAAATTCTGTTTACTACATTTTTTTTTCATTTCTAAAGCGTTAATTTGTAGATGAGTAAGTATCTGCAGTTCATTTTAAAGCATCATTGGTGAATGGTTTGCTTGGCCTTTGAGAGCCCGAAGCTTTTGAAATATCAATACATCTGAATCTGTTATGGAAGCAATTATGATTCGAATAATCATATCCTCTGGAATGTCAAATGGCAACCGATTGATTTGAGTAATTTTTTCCATTATGAAATCGTTGTAAGAACTTGATTCACTGCTTTGAAAATTGGCTACTTTTCTGAGAAGGGTTATTATGTTTGTACCACTTGCAAATTTGTGAATTAATGATGGACGAAAATCGCTCCACCGATAGTGTTGAAAACGATACTCACCAAACCAATACCAATACCGAAGATCCGAGGAATAATACCAAAATCTTCTAAACTATCACGTTCAACCCTAGAGTCAACATCATCACACCATTTCTTTATTTCTACTCTTGAAAAGTCGGGGTCAAAAATAGGGAATCCGCTAATGGTTTTGGATCACCCTCTTTAACCATTCGAATTATATTCCCCTCGCTCCTGCTCAATATTATTTTTCCCATCTATAAAAATATTAAATTAAGGTACTTATCTTACAAACAGCACTCAAACCAAACTCGTCCAAAATGTCTTCTCTTCAATTCATTGTCGAATTATCAATTTTTCACTTTTCTGGAAATTTCTTGAAAAATGTTCTTGAAATTTAAATTTATTTTTATGTTTTGAACATGCAGCAGCAAGAAACACTTACCCTGGTCGTCTTATTGGCAGCCTCCAGATTGGCTGAATATTCAACTGCTCCTGTACGAACATCCAGTCTTAAGTCACATGCATACACGTAGGATTTGGGTTCGAGTTAATCGTTGTAGCCAGCAACAGAATCGACGGACACTCAACTCGCACTCGAAATGTCTAGACGTCACGTCGGAACATAGCGCGTATGTTGCAGAAACAAAAATGAATCTTTTAAACGCACTATGTAGTCCGTGGTTATCCCACTTCTGATAATAGGTTAAGGTTTCAGAGTCTGTGCCAAGCTTGTGGCTTACTTCTTTCACAGTTCAACTATAACTAAACTCCAGAAGCACAGATTCTCCTATTTATACTATTTTATTTGACATTTTAATAAACAAACTGGCTTCAATGTTCTATTGATCATTTTTAAGGAATCAACTAGACTTTATAAACGCACAGTAGTTTTATCTCTAACATATATGTTGTTATCACACATTATGCTTTATGATTTCTTCCTTAAATACTTTTTCAAATATTTTGATGAGTCTACTAAGCAAACTTATCGGCCTGTAACTTCAGGGGCTTTCGGGTGCTTTACCAGCCTTTATTACAGCGACAATTTTTGCTGTTTTCCAGGCGTCAGGAAAATACTCCGTTTTGAAACAAGCATTTATGAAGAATGCTAAATACCTAATTCCAGATTTAGGTAAATGCTTGATGTATATATTTCGAATACAATCGATACCGTTTATTTAAGCTATTGACTATATATTGAATATCTAATTCAGAAGCAAATCTTGTTGCAGCTGTTTTGACGTAATATTCTTGAACTCCAGTATTTACGCAAGATTCTGTTTCTGGATCACCTAGATTTTTCAAAATGCTCTTTGTTGCAAATTTTAAAGCTACTGCATTTGCCTTATCTACATCCGAAAAATATATGTTTAACAAATCTTTAAGAAATGGCAACTGTCTTTTTTATTTTTTATTAGGTTAAAAGGTTTGGCGTTTTTTCAAGGGTAATCAGTTTTTTATTCCAGTCTTTATTGCGATTTTGAGATATTTATATTGGGAAATCAATTTATTGAGCTGGGATACCTCACGCCTGTAATATGCATCCCGATATCTTTTGCCAGTTTTTCCTGTAGGTATTTCTTAATTTCATAAGCTCCAAGATATATCTTTGGAGGTTAATATTCATGTCATTTTCTGGCTTTTTTTTAAATACTTTTTTCAGCTGCATTAAGCCTGTTTGACGAAAATTTGTTTAAAATATCCTCAACATTTGCTTTACTAGAAACACTTTCTAGATGTATTGCTTAGCTTCGCAGTATAGTTTTAGTTTCTGTTCGAAAGCGTGCCCAGTTCGCATTTTTTAAGTCTTGAATATATTGCACTTGACATTCCCTTGCCGACCGCTGTCTAACAAAAACTGGGATATGGTCAGAACTAAGAATGTTTACAACAATTGGGTGAGTTATTAAGCTGGGAACATTGGTAACAAATAAGTCAAGAACAGATGGACGAGCACGAGAACCAGATGGAAAATAAGTGGGACGTGGAGGAAATATCAAACAAACTGGAAGCATTAATAATAGGGTAGACAACACATTTCCCCACGAATTATCTTTCAAGCAACCCCAGTCTCTATGCCTACAATTTAAATCCCCTCAAACCAGAAAATTGCCATTCAAAGTCAAAAACCTGTGCAACTCATTTTTGACTGCAATTCTACTTTCGTTTGATACTCGGCCAACTGGGAAATATTCACAAAAAATCTTAATTGTTTGCTGATTCCTTAAGTTGAGTTCAATGCCTATGTTTTCGACATAACGCGTTCTTACTACAGACAAAAGCGAGTGTTGTATTGATCTTTTGATTAAGACTGCAACACCACCATGCATTCTATCATAACGATAGCATTTATAATTGGGTGTGGATAGTTTAAAATCATTATGTAACCAAATTTCGGTTAACAGAGCAATATCAATGTTGCTACTTTTTGAAAAATGGATAAATTCAATAGTTTTGCTGCTAGGTATCTAATCTATCTATCATATTAATTTACATTAGGGTTCTATTCTAGTTTTACAAACAGATAATTTTGTAATCATTTCCATACATAAGGAATTTAGTTCTTCGGCCGTGAAGATCACATTGGAAGTATTAGAAGGAATGTTGCTAGCAGTGTTGCTGGAAATGTTGTTTAACCCATCGTTGACATTGGTGTTGGCGAAATTCTTCCATGCACTTGTTCCTCGAGAGTCTGCTAAATGTCCGCTCCCAAAAATTGATCTTGTTACGGTGCTTCGGTAGTGCAGGAAATTCAAACAAAGAAGCGAACGAAACGTGTGCCCCGTTGCGAATTTGCAGAAACATGTGATGTGTTCAAAGCTTTAGGCTAGGAAGAGCTTTCTGATAACACATGTGGGATCTGTAGACATGTGAGGACCCCTACAATTTGCGCATTTTGGTAAAGCTATGTTGCTATCACATTCAGCAGTCTTATGCGAACCGGCGCAAATGCACAATATGTTTGCATATTGCAGTTTCTTTCCCCATGACCAATCATTTGGCAGTTGTGACATTGCGTGAGCTTACCTTTTGACTTTCTTTGGCAACTCCAATTTATTTGTGTATGCAATATTGAACGATAACGCTTATATCTGCCAGTTTAAAAGAACCATTATCAAATGAAACTATATAGATAGTGTTACTGTAGTGCTCATTTTTATACCCTATTCTAAGGGTATGTTAATTTTGACGCATAGTTTGTAGCATACCTTAATATTGCCCGTAGACCCCTAAAAGTTACTATATTTATGATCAGCATCGATAGTAATGTCGATCTAGCCATGTCCGTCCGTCCGTTCGTCCGTCCGTCTGTCGGCAAAAATTATGCCTTTAAACTGGGCCTAGAGAGCTGAAATTTTAACCATATATGTACCCTCTAGGGTCCCGAAAAAATCAAGTTTACGAATTTTTGAAATCCGCCCACAGACACGCCCACAAACTCAAAAAAACAAAATTTTGGAAAAAATCGAATTTAGATCTAGAAAGCCTACTCCTAAAACTGCTCGGGATATAAAATTATCAAAATCCGCCCACTGACACGCCCACAAATAAATAAAACAATTTTATTGAAAAACCAAAATTTGAGCTAGGGATCTGAAATTTATAATATATACTCTCTAGGGGCCCTTTATGCTCATGTGTTAATTTTTTTTAAATCCGCCTACTGACACGCCCACGATTAAATAAAACAATTTTATTGAAACACCCAAGTTTGAGCTAGGGAGCGTTTTTTTCTGTAAAATCCTTTAAATGTTATATAACAAAATATGTAGAGCGTTCTTAACAATTCAACCATACTTAGACTTTTGTGACGCCAACTTATGAGGGATAGGAAAAAGAATAGGGTATCCAACAGTTCGCCCAAGCGGACTGTAGCCCGTCCCTATGTTTTTATTTATTTTTTTTTATCTCAATACACTTAAGACTTAGTTTTATAAGTTCGTTTTTAAGCAAAGCAGTGTAAATATCTTCCATTCATAAATATTTTTTTATTAAGTAACTTTATACACCATCAGTTCACAGTGTTTAAGGTAAATAAAATTAAATCAGACCTATTTGCAATTATTGTAGTTATATTAACTCTATGCTTGGAAACAGTGCTGCCAATGTTTGTGCCGTAAACGTCACGATTATATACAAGCTACCTTATTAATAAACATTTTGTAGAGTCTATCAATACTTAAACTGTCTTTACGCCGGAAAACATGTTTTATAAACAAATTAACAAGGTTTGCGACACCCAAACGTAAATGTTTGCGTTTAGAGACTGTGTAAGGCTTGTGTAATAATGCCCTATGACAGTTTTTTCCCGTTCTCTAGCCGTTTTCACCAATGACTCTCAATATTGTAATACGTAATCTTCCATGTGAGATTGTGCGGACTTGAATTTGTTAATGTTTGAAAACTCTCAACTAACAAAAAAGTCGTTATTTCAAAAACCATCTGTCAAAAGGAATTAACTGTAATAAAATGTCGTAATAAAATGTAGTAGCAATCAATGAAAGCCATCGCAAAGTTGCGTTTCAAATTCAAAATGAGACTTGCAAAAGCAGAACGTAATATTTCGTAACATTGCTGTAAAAACCGTGTGTTAACGCAAGGGTACGGGAAAGAATGGACTGTGAAAGTTTTTTTGAATCGTCTTCACTATTATTTAAATTTTTTTTTGAATCAAAGGTTAAAGCACACGCAAAGCTTTTGACCATAAGAAGCAACGCACAAGCCAAAGCGTGATTATTAAGAGACACTTTATAAATCTCTACATAACAGGCTACTTGAAGTGGTTCAACAATCCGGAGGCAGTACCCATTACTAATACAATAGAATCTCGATAATGTGATCTAAATAAAACTTGGTCTGTTCAGTGGTTTAAAATTACTAAAAAAATCACTTGTATATAAATTAAAAAATGAAAAGGTGAAATTTGTTGGGGAAAAAAAAAAATCATTTTTGTTAAAAAGTTAACAAACATAATATATCTTGAACCAAATGAAAAAGCCAAAGACAAAGTTCATTGATTTGCTCATAATTTATTGAAAACGAAAGCAAATACCTACATATACTTCTTGGTAAAAAAGTTTGTTACATTTGTTTGAGGAACAGCAGCCGTTTTTTCGTCATATCTTATGCCATGTAACATCCGAATACATCTGAATACTGAATTGCATGACAGTGAGACATTTTTTGCTGAAGTTCCCATATATTCAATGTTTCCTTCAGTTAGCCTTTCGTCTAACTCACCATCAACGGCTACGACACAAAATCGTATATCTTTTAATCTTCCAAGAACGGTTCTCCTGGTTAGCCTACAATATTCCGCATATATTTTTAAAATGCTGACTCCATAATGTTCTCGAAACTTTTAAACCCACCCGTGCGTTGGTAGCATTCAAATTTAAAGATTCCTTGAATTGGCCGTTGAAGTGATTTGCCTGTTTTCTAACTTTCCAAGTAAGTTAGTCTAAATTGGTAAAAGATCTCTGAAGTTCTTAGGGTTTTTTTTCTTTCCGATTCCAGATTCCGTATTTCTAAATTCAATTGAATTTTTTTTATTGCTGTTGGCTATTGGGTTTTTTAAATATTCATACTGTTGCGATAGACGTTATCCCGATTAGGCAGCTTCCATTTTTCCTAATATTTTAGCATTTTCTTAATTGTGAGCAATTTTTGTTGTTTTTCCTTTGTAGAGGCCATCGCTTGAGGTTTCGTCGAATTCAATACACGAACTACACACGCCATAAATGAAACTGAACCAAAATATAAATTTCAACCAAAAAAATGCTAACGGAATCATCTCGCATCAAAATCTAGCAGAACTTTATTCAAAAAATCAAGTTGGTCTGCCAAGATTAAAAACTTTTTTTCAGCTCTGCTGTCAAAGTCAAGTTTCCCTGTCAAAGAAAATATTAATAGAATTTTACGATGTATTGAAGAAATATATTAAACACTCGTGTTTTAAATTCTTAGTAGTTATTAAAAAAAATTTCCAAATATTTTATATCGACAATATACATATACACTTGTTTTCTTTTAATCTTTTATATTTTTTTTATTCAATTTCCACTTAGGCAAGAACTGGAAAAAAGTGAAACTACACTTTGGATAGAGTTTTAATATTCTAGACACGTGTAGATTCCCACCATAGGTGAGCAATAACTCCACCGTAAATTTTGTGAACTTATTTCCCACCTATAATTTGAGAATTTGTCTATTATAACTAAAGACCCTTGCACCCACTCCAAATCAAACAGTGACCCCAAGCAGGAGGGGTATGCATTGCACTGTTAATTAGATTAGTTGCGAAATCCCAAGTAGATTTCATGAACAGTGCAATGTCTTTGGGGGGGGGGGGGGGGGGCTGCTTGGGGCCACTGATTGATTTGGAGTATTTGCAGGGTATGGTTCTTGAATTATCATAAAATGTTAAGAGAAATTATTTCCCATAAAAAAGTGGAGTTATTGCTCACCTATGGTGGGCAATAAGTTAAAAAAAAAAGTGAAATTATTGCCCACTCGAGGTGAAGTTATTGCCCGTGAAGTTATTTCGCTGCACCTATACACTTTATGACCGGTTGCCAACATTGTTACAATTTCCGGAAATATCTTGATGCTGCTGATGTTGTTGCTGTTGTTGTTGTTGCTGTTGCTGTTGTTGTTGTTGTTGTTGTTCTTGTTGTTGTTGTTGTTGTTGTTGATGTTGTTGTTGTTGTTGTTGTTGTTGTTGTTGTTGTTGTTGGTGTTGTTGTTGTTGTTGTTGTTGTTTTTGTTATTGTTGTTCTTGATGTTGTTGTTGTTGTTGCTGTTGTTGTTGTTGTTGTTGTTGTTGTTGTTGTTGTTGTTGTTGTTGTTGTTGTTGTTGTTGTTGTTGTTGTTGTTGTTGTTGTTTGTTGAAGAGTGGATTCTTTTATCCAACCTGGGTCAATCTTAGGTACATAAACCTAGATTGCGATGAGTGTATAAGTCGATACGTGAATCGATTATACTGCCAGTGGTCCTCAAGCAGACTCACTTGAGGTAAATAATTAAGTCTTAGTTCGTTGATACTGAATGACTGACTAGTCCCTTTATTTTCACAACTTACTCTATTTATACTACTTAACACTCAATCAATAGTGCTTAATTACCAATAAAATCGATAACGCTTAATTAACAAAACTTAACTCATAATGCTTAATTAACAAAACAAAACTCAATAATGCTTAACTAACAAAACAAAACTCAATAATGCTTAACCACAATAGTCTAATTCCATAATGCTTAACCAGCACTTCTTTTATTAATTGTGACATAAACATGGTATTGATTTTTAGAGTTGCGGAATTAACATTCTGCCCGCGTTGAACCGAAGGTTCAAAAAAAAAAAAAATATATAGTTATCTTTATTAATAGATGCAAAATATTAACATTTATTATTATACATCAATATGAACATTAAATCTATCCTCATGTATTTCTTGTTGTTGTGGTATATGACTTCTTGGCTTCGGAGTTGGTTGAATGCACTGCTTGTTCCTTCTGGCTTTTATGTAATATTTTGTGACCAAAAAGATGACTATTAAGAACGCTAATAATACCCCGGCGTATGCTATGTTGTGGTGGACCTTGTGACTCGGCAATTCTACTGGCCCCGATTTGATGAAATCTTCGATATTCTGTTTCAACATCTTGACTTCCGACATGTGACGTTGGTAGATATCTTGTGGCGTGATCAGGGCCACCCCGGCACTTGGGATTACGGCGTCCGTGAGTATTTGAATTGCCAAAGATATAAAGGTTTGTGCTAAGTCTTCTTGATATAGCTCACGGGAGATGTTATTGGCCTTGTAAGTTATCTCGGCAATATGGGATGACAAGGTCTCAAATTGTTTTGCTATGGTTTCTTGATCGCGGTTCATTATGTTTATGGTGGCCGCGAGAAATGATGTTTGATTTTTAATGTGGTCCCTTAGTGATTCTGAATTGATCTTGATGCCCTCAATCGTCTTTGAAATTTGGTTGGCGTAGTCTGAGTCCAGGACTCCGAACAATGTGTTGGCTACGTTTCCTACAAGGTTGAGGGCGCCTCGTTTCCTTCGGTTACCGTTTGACGGTGGGATCAATAGTCCATTGGTTCTTATGAGCTCTCCCTCCAGATTTTGTATCTGTATGATTATTTTTTCGCATAGAGTGCCAGACTTAATCAGATGGCATAGATGTTTCAATGAGGAAGTTGTATTTGTTAATAACTGTAGTTCCTTGGCGTAAATCTCCATATCATAATAGGCTATAATCTTCCACTCACTAGACAATATGCTTGCTGCTCCCATATTTTCGAAATAGATTCCTGATTGTGAGTCGAATTGCTTTAGCTCGACTGGAAGTCCTTCATTCAGTGGAAGTGTAAATAAAACCAAAAGAATTGGAGCCCAAGGATCGCCTTATTCTTTTTTTCGGTGATTCTTCATTGTTGATCGATGGTTTGGTTGCTTCTTGAATCCTTGAAGGTTGCTCTAGATCATCTGGCTGTTGTGGACCTTCATCTACTGGCGCAAGGTTATGTATGGGTCGTTTGCGCATACCATGGCTCGTTTTAACTTCCGCCACCCGCACTAAGCCGTCGCTTCCTCTTATGCATTTTACAATTCTTGCTAGCTGCCACTGCATAGGCGGTAAATTGTCGTCCTTTATGATCACCAGCATACCCGGAAGGATTGTATTGTTGGCTTGCTTCCATTTGTAACGATGTTGTAGCTCGTTGAGATATTCATGTGACCATCGCTGCCAAAATTGTGTTTTTATTGCGGTGATTGTCCTCCACCTATTGCCTAACCTACTAACTGTAGGTTCTGCTCGTCCATCGATGCTTGATGTTAATGGCTCTCCAATTAAAAAATGCCCTGGTGTCAGGGCAGTAAGATCGTTGGGGTCAGATGAGACTGGAACCAGGGGTCTGGAGTTAAGTATGGCTTCTACTTCGATTAATAGCGTTTCTAGCTTTTCATACGTTAAGTTGGCTGAAAGAAGGTTGCGTTTCAAGAAATGTTTGGCTGATTTCACAGCCGCTTCCCACAGTCCGCCAAAATGAGGTGCTCGAGGTGGGATAAAATGGAATTCCATACTTCTAGTCGTGCAGAATGAGGTTATCTTTTCTTTCGATGCCGCTGCGTATATTGAGGATTTAATTTCCATAAGTTGATTTCTTGCTCCGACGAAGTTTGTCGCATTGTCGCAATAAAGGTTAAGGCAGTTTCCTCTTCTTCCTATAAAACGCTTCAACGCGCCTATGAATGCTTCTGTAGTTAAATCTCCTACAACCTCCAAGTGTACTGCCTTGGTTGCGAAACAACAGAAGACAGCTACATATGCCTTTCGAGGTTGCTTCCCTCGTATCTTGAAATGAATCCATACCGGTCCGAGGAAGTCTACTCCGGCGTTGACGAATGGTCGGGCAGGTTGAACCCTCATGGCTGGCAAATTCCCCATTATCTTCGTCATCAGTTTAGGTTTTGCCCTGGAGCACCGAATGCATTTTTGTACCACTGAACGTGCCATCGTTTTTCCCTTGATGGGCCAGTATTTTTGGCGCATTGCTACCAGCAGACCTTGTGGCCCAATGTGTAGGTATTTTATATGAGCCTCTTGCATTAACAATTTGCTGACCTTATGGTTGTAGGGTAATATTGGATGCTTGGCGTCGTAACTCAACTCTGCTGCCTCTAAGCGTCCTCCTACGCGAAGAATTCCACCTCCGTCCAAAAATGGAGACAAACTATTCCTTGGGCTGTGAGTGTTGACATAGTTGCCCTCTGCTAGTTGGTTCAGTTCTTCCTTAAATGCCTGACCTTGAACTTCTCTTATTATAATATCGTTGGCGTTCTCTAGCTCAGACAGGGAGAGATGGTCGTGTAACCGTTGACATCGATCGCTCTTCTTGCAGTTATTTATGAATCGGTTGATATATGCAACAATCCTTTGCATGCGCCGAAAGGAGTTATGATGCTCAATTATGTCGATGATAGCTGCTGATGACTCGAGTGTTGCTGCCAGTGTGATCCTGGATTTTTTCTTCTCGTAATCGGTGGTTTTCCCTTCAAAAGCTCCTGCCAAGTATTCCCTGGATCATATACGAGTAGATATAAGGGTCCGTAAAACCACATGGTACAGTCCTTTAGTTTTGAAGCCGAGATCCCTCGGGAGACTATGTCCGCAGGATTTTGTTTTGTAGGCACATGTCGCCACTGCTGAGGGGAGGTGGTGCTTCTGATGGTCCTTACTCGATTGGCGATAAAGCTATGTTAGTTAGCCGCTTCTGAATTTATCCAAGCGAGTACGATTTCGGAATCGGTCCAGAAGAACTCCTTCACTTCTCCTAACTTCAAATCCCTACCGACGCATTAGCTCCGTTGCCAATTTAGCTGCACATAGTTCTAACCGTGGTATAGTGGTAGCAGAAGTGATATGTTCGTCGCACCCAGATTTGATTGGTGCAACCCTAGATTTTGAGCAAACTAACCGGATTGTTACAGTACCGTCCTTGTTAGTTGACCTTATGTATATCGCCGCGCCAAACGCCTTGCCTGAGGCATCTGCAAACGCGTGTAGCTGAATTGTCCTGGGGCCTCGATTTGAAAACAAATGTCTGGGAATTTTGATATCTTTTATTGCCGCTAGATCCTTTCGGAAATTGTCCCACTGGGTGTGGAGCTCCATTGGTAAGGCGGCATCCCAATCAAATTTTAGTTTCCATAACTGCTGAATGAATACCTTTGCTGTGATTGTGATTGGATTAACGATACCTAGTGGATCGAATATATGTGCAATTTCTGATAAGGCTGTCCTTTTTGTGATTCGCTTGTTCACTTGCAATGCCGAGTTGATTAGGAATTGATCAGATCGTGGGTTCCAACTAAGTCCCAAGGTTTTTAATGTTTGTGATTCCTTATCCTTGACATCAGAGTGTATGGCTTGATCATTTGGTGATATGTGGCTAAGCAGCTGTGGTATATTGCTGCACCATTTTCGAAGATTAAATTGTGCTGATTGCAGAATTTGAATAAGTTGCTTTTGCATGGCGATGGCTTCTGATAGGCTGTTAGAGCCGGACATAACGTCATCCATGTAAAGGTCGTTAGCCAAGACCTTGGCTCCTAATGGAAACATTAGTGAGTTGTCCTTGGCAAGCTGCTGAAGACATCGTGTTGCAAGATAGGGTGCTGATGTGGTTCCGTACATTACTGTGTTTAGCTGATAGCATTTAATTTCTTGATCCGATCCGCTCCGCCAAAATATGAGCTGGTAACCCCGATCCTCCTTTCTCACAAGGATTTGCCTGTACATTTTCTCAATATCTGCCGTAAATACAAAGCGCGGCGTTCTGAAGCGTAAAAGTATTGAGAAGATGTCATCTTGTATTGTGGGCCCAGCTAGTAGCACGTCATTTAATGAGATGTTCGACGATGTTTTCATCGATGCGTCGAACACTACCCTGAGTTTGGTCGTAGTACTATCGGGCTTCAGCACTCCATGATGGGGTAGAAAATAGTGTGGTGACCTTATAGTACCTTCGTCGATCTCGCTCATATGTCCTAGATCGATATACTCTTGCATAAAGTTGGCATAAGGGGTTTTTAACTCAGCGTCGTTGTTTAATCTTCTCTCCATAGCAAGAAATCTTCGCAGAGCTATTTCTCTGGATTCCCCTAATTCTGAAGGCTGGCGTGAGAAGGGCAAACTTACTATGAACGTGTCTTTCATATTTTTGCTCTGCTATAGTACTGCTGCTGGCATCTTCAGCGATATCTTCCAGCTGCCAAAATTTTTCGATGATCGTAGTGAGGGATCTCTCTTCGGTTGCCGTTGCACATGTTACCGCCGTGGCAATTACTCTGCTTACCTTGCCTGCTATCACCCAATCCAATACTGTATTTTGGAGTATTGGTAGATCTCCTGCCAATCGTATTTGGCCGACAACCAAGAGTTGATGATAAAATTCGGCTCCTAGCAAGATGTCTATTTTGTCTGGTCGATTGAACTTGGGATCGGCTAGTGGGACATTGCTGGGAATATTCCATGTAGAAGTATCCAATGGTTGAGCTGGCTGATAGGATATTATTTTGGGTAAGACGATGGCCTCGATCCTGCACGAGTATGAATTTACTCGAGATTGTATTTCTGTATTGATCCTTTGGTTGGATCGTTGCTTGCCTTGACCAATTCCTTCAATAGATAATTCATCTGCCATAGTAGTTAGACCAAGATTATCTACCATGCGCTGACTGATGATGTTTATCTGTGAACCAGAGTCCAACAGTGCACGACATTCCCAGGTTTTGCCATTGGATCCGACTACTGTTATTCTGGCAGTCCCTAACAGCACGAATGCGTGATTTTTATTGTTAAGTAATGCGCTAACCACTGGCTCTGGTTGCCTTGTTGTCGCAGCTGCCCGACTTGTTGAAGGTTCCTCGTTCTTGATGATCATTGGGGGTTTTGATGGACGATCTAAGTGTAGCAGAGTGTTATGCTTTTTGTGACACTTTGAACAATTGCTGCAACTGCAGGTTGATGCAAAGTGCCCAGCTCGCAGACAATTGATACACAGGTTATTTTGTTTTACGATGTTTAATCGTTTCGATGATGTTAACTCCAAAAACTGTTTACATTTGTAAATTGGGTGGTTGTATTTGCAGATTAGACAACCTAATTGCTGAGACGCAATTGCTGATAACGTCTTAAACCCTTGTTTTTGAGTTCTGCCTTCTTCTGCCTTGTCCTTATTCCCCAATGTTTCGAGAGCTTGAAAACGCTTTTCCAAGAATTCGAGAAACTGCTGGAATGAAGGCATTTGCCTTGGTTGTACCAATGACTGTTCGTACAATGTGTGCGTATCCTTATCCAATTTCTTAAGAAACAGATGAAGCAAGATCGGGTCCCATGCCTTGATATCCACATCCAGTCCTTCTAGACCGAGCAAACACTCTTGTATAGTGTCATGTAAGCTGCGTATTGATCTGGCATTTCGAATTTGGACATTCTGATGGGACAACATTTTTGATATCCAAGATGAGATTAGCAATCGAGGATTATCATAGCGCCCTGTTATTATCCTCCAGGCTGCATTGTAGTTGGCCCCTGATACTGTCAGATGACGCACCAACTTTTCGGCCTCTCCTCTAAGGCTTGTTTTGAGGAACCACATTTTTTGCCCGTCCGACATCCTTTGATTGTGGATCATTTCTGTGTACAGATCGTTGAATTGCTGCCACTGAAGGTAGTTACCGTCAAACTTTGGTAACTCAACCTTGGGGATTTTCATGGTTGTGGAAGGTTTTTCCAAATCTTGAGCTAGTGATGATTCCATTGTCCCATAGAGTTCTTGCAATAGTTCCGCGAGTTGCTCCTGCAACTCAAAGTAGCCTTGAATGTCTTCCTGAGTTAACTGGTTTTCCATTTTCCGATACATGGTCGTTAACTCTTCCCAATTTTGTTCCAGTGTTCGAATTTTGATTTGGCAGAAGGTTTTGGTTTTATTCTGCTGTAGTATTATCTTATCTATGGACCCCCTTATGATCCTTATGACAAGATTGTATCGCTGTCTGAGGAGCGTGTCTTCCCCAGCTGGAGTGTGCTCTATTTTCCGTCTTGGACCTGTAGCTGCTGGTTGCTCTTGCATGATTTTTGGTACTGCTCCCGTAGCTGATACCTCCAACCCATCCCTCTTTGACAGGCCGGGATGCGCGCCGCCTGGTGTTGTCGCATGTGCCAACTCTAATTTATCCTGGATGTCGTCCAGGAATGATTCTCGTAGCTTTTTGATCTCTCCGTAGTAATCACGACTGAAGTATGGATGACTAAGGTTGATCTCCTCCATCTCTCTGATTTTGGAATCAGTTGCGTCAAACTCTTCCCAAAGTGAGTTTAATTGTCGTAGCCGGTCTTCCAAATAGCCAATGGTTTTGCGGTCAGAGGAATCTTTCTTGAAATTCCGCCATAATCTGCAGATATTCTCTCCAATCTCCTCTTGATCCCTAGTTATGCTGGCCAAATCCATCTTGTTGTCTTCCACCGAAGTACTCCAAATGAATGCTTGCTCAAATGAGTAATCAATCAGCAGTCGAATTTAGGATGAACTGTGTTTTTTGGCCCAGTTTACGCCCAAAACGCGAAAAAATATACAACGATTGAACTGTGTTATATAGCCCAGTTCACGCCTCGAATTGTTGGACCAAGTCCTGTCACGGTCGCCAAATGTTGAAGAGTGGATTCTTTTATCCAACCTGGGTCAATCTTAGGTACATAAACCTAGATTGCGATGAGTGTATAAGTCGATACGTGAATCGATTATACTGCCAGTGGTCCTCAAGCAGACTCACTTGAGGTAAATAATTAAGTCTTAGTTCGTTGATACTGAATGACTGACTAGTCCCTTTATTTTCACAACTTACTCTATTTATACTACTTAACACTCAATCAATAGTGCTTAATTACCAATAAAATCGATAACGCTTAATTAACAAAACTTAACTCATAATGCTTAATTAACAAAACAAAACTCAATAATGCTTAACCACAATAGTCTAATTCCATAATGCTTAACCAGCACTTCTTTTATTAATTGTGACATAAACATGGTATTGATTTTTAGAGTTGCGAATTTAAGTTGCGGATTTAACTTGCGGATTTTGTTGTTGTTGATGTTGCTGCTGCTGTTGAGATTGTTTTTAAAATTGCTTGCTGGGATGATATAGATATATGCCTAATACGATAGTAGTAAATATATAGTAGCTAAAGCAAAGTAAGAATGAATGATAATAAATGGTATGAATCGCCACAGATCTACCGGATAGTAAACCAAGCTGACTTTCTAATAAAAACTCCTTAGTAAGAAACTCAAGTTTGCTTTTAACTATACTTTCGAAAAACTTCGGAATCGCTGACAACTTAGAAATTCCTCTCTATTTTCGACATTATTTTAGGAACAGGACTTCTGGATGAGACCAAGAAATGAAACCTTTCATTAATTGAGGAAGACACCCTCAGAAAGTGAATGGTTAAGAATACTGAACAAAGGGAAATAAAAAGAACTTCAGCAATAGTAAAGAATGCTGTCAGGAATTTCACCCACCCCACCATTAGGATTTGGCTTTAGCGACTTATTTATTTATACAATTCATAATTTTGTACATGTAAGAGAAAGATACTTTTAATTTGTACAAACTAAAACTTATGTTGCAATGCTGACTTTTGTTTATTTAAATTTAAGATACTAACAATTCAAATATATAATATAATAAAATAGAGAACGAAAGGAAAAAAGAAAAAGAAAGAAAAACGGAAGAAGGTATTGGAGAAATATAAATAGTGCGAAAATAGTAAAGGTAGATGAAATGGAAAACAAAGATAGAGAAATAGATAAAGACAGATATAGCATTTGAGAAGCGTTAAGGTATATTCGTCAAAAGTTTTCTACAAAATATTTAAAAATTTCCGTACTGAAATTTACCGTGTTGTTCATTCGTTTAATATACAGGGGTAGACAATTCCAAAGACGAATCGCATGAACAAAAAATTGACGGCTGGTAACAAGATATTTGTGTCTGGGTGGAATCATTTGTAATGATCGTTGAACACTCGCGAATCTAATTTTTTCAAATAAATAATTTGGTTCTTTAGTCATTATAATTTTATTTAATGCTAGTATGGTCCGATAACTCAGTAAAGCCTTTAAAGAACAAACCGCTATTTGTTTTGTGTAGTCGGAGATGTGTTCGCCTCTTTTTATGCCAAAAATAAATCTGGCACAGCTGTTATAAGATACTTTAAGTTTCCGCTTGGACTCGTAATCCATGTCTGCAAAAATCTCACATCTATACAAAATTATGGGCAAAATATATGATTTTACTAGTTTTAATTTGACATGTATTGGGAGATATTTGGTTGTACGGCTTAATCCACGAAGGGCACCATATACATTTGAAACAATCCTATTTATATGAGAATGCCAGCTAAAACTTTGGATAAAGTATATTCCAAGATTCTTAATGTTCTCAACATATTCAACCAGAGAATGGTTAAGAAAAATCGGAGGAACATTTTCTTTATTCCTACTTCTGTTAATGAAGATAGCTTTTGTTTTTGTTGGATTAAGGTTTACCTGATTTAACGTTGTCCAATTATAAATGTTCGTCAGATCTGTATTAATCCTGTCAACTGCTTGGTTGCTATTTGGTTTAGGAAACATTTCGTATACTTGAACGCCATTGGCGTATATGTGATGCTTACAGAAAGAAATGCATTCTGATATGTCATTTATAAAACACGTAAACAGAAGCGGACCTAGCACTGAACCCTGAGGTACTCCGGAAGGAACGTAGAGCCATGATGAACACTGGTTATTGTAAGAAACGTACTGGGAACGATCGGACAGATACGATGACATAAGGCTACATAGAGTGCTATCGAAAGCGAACTGCGATTTTAGTTTTTTTTTATCAACATTGAATGATTTACACAATCGAATGCCTTTGAGAAATCTAGAAATACAACTATCCCCATCATATCCTTATCTAGATCTACGCGTATGTCTTCAAATACTTTTAATAATGCCGTGGTGCAATTGTGTTTTGATCGAAAACCTGACTGATATTTTGAAATTAAATGTTTACATTTAAGGAACATTTTGATTTGGTTGCTTACAATTGTTTCGAAGACCTTACTTAGAAAAGGCAGAATTGCAATAGGTCGATACTCAGTGCAGCTGTCTGAAAATGATTTGGGCAAGGGTATAATTTTCGCAACTTTCCAGGCGTCGGGGAAAACAGAGGTAGTTAGAAGAAGAAGTATTTTTATGAAGTTTGGGTGAACATCATTCAAACCAACAGCTTTTGATTTAATTTTTAAAATGGTTTCACCTACGCACACTTCATCCACACAGGAAATTGAAAATGTATCTATGTGGTCATTGATTAAGGAAATGCTAGGTAAATCTGATATGTTGGAAGCTGATTGTACAAATGTCCTATTTATATCCTCAATATCAATGTTATAAGGGGACGATTTCCTTCCAGAATTAAGTCCAACTTGACGAATATTTCTCCAGAATCTTGAACTCGAATCTTTATCATTAAAATGTTCATCGTAAAACGACTTCTTGTTTCTACGAATAACAGATGTCACGGCGTTGCGAGCAACAGTGAACTCCCTATAAATAGCAGAACATTTATATCGTCTCCATCTAAAATATAGAAGATCAAGCTTTTTGATTAGATTTTGAACTTCCTGTGTGAACCATGGAGTTGTAGACTTATTGATTTTTTTTCCTCCATAGGAACATATTTATCGAAAAGATAATGGAGAGTATTTTGAAGAAACTCAATTTGGTTACTTGCATTGTTTGTGGTATATATTGGTGTCCAATTTATACCACAACAATCATTAAATAAGAAATTTACATCAATATTTGAAAAACTTCTATATTTTATAACACTTTCCTCAGTAAAGGCTGGAAAAGCATCAAGTGCTAAAAATAACAAATCGTGATGTGAAAAGGCAGATGCAAGTAGTTGATCATAGAGTAATACCATGTTGGGATTTGACACAATAAACACGTCTAAGAGAGAGGGCGTGCTGTTGGTCCTAAAATGTGTTGGTTGAGAACTATTGGTGAAAGTTAAATTGAAAGTTTCAACCAATTCTAAAAAGATTTTGTTCTTTTTATCTAAAATATTTAAATTAAAATCACCACAAAGCACAATTTTTGCATTTAAGGGGACGAGTTCTTCTAACAAAATTCTTATCAAATTTGGATTAGCAATGTTTGGCGCCATATATATACAGCCAATAACAAATTTGTCACAAGTGCCCGCCACCTCCACAAAAATGTACTCCAGTAATTCGTTTGCTGTCGATGTTTTTATAATTTTAAACTTGTAGGATTTTTTTTTGTAAATGGCTACGCCTCCACCCAATTTATTTTTTCTATCAGAACGGATAAGTCTATAATTGTTAAGCATAAAAAGATCACTACACATCTGCGGTTTTAACCAGGTTTCTGAGAGGCAGATAATATCAACCATGCTATCATTAAAGATTTGTAGCAGGTATTTTATTTTTAAGGCTTTGTGTGTTAAGATGACAAGTATTCAGTCTTTTTTTTTGTTTACATAAAATATTTACTAAAGTTTTAGTATCGTCGATGAACCATTTTTGAGAATTTTGATTCATTTTATATTACATATAATAATCGATGAACAACACAGTTTCATAACATTTAAATTTGACATGAAGGTTGACGAAATACACCGATGCTATAGAAAGAAAGGAGATGGAGGAACGAAAGAGAAAGCAGAAAGTGATAGTATAAGAGATTAAGAGAAAAGAAAGTATGGAATCCATTTTAAGAAAGAAAAGAATTAAATTAAGAGAAAATTTAATAGAGCCAAGTTAAAATAAAAGGTATTTTTGATTTGTTTTGATTACGTTTATATTGCGGCCTCTGCTACTTTTTCGGTTTCGTTCGATGTCTTCGTTTTGTTTTGCTTCTGTTTGGCGTCTCGCGGAAATAACATTCAGGGTCTCTTCGTTGTCTACTTGAATATTTCTTCCAGATCTACTCTCTTTAACGACGACGGAGCCATTTCTTGTGAAAACGGAGAAAAGATGTTTGCGATACTTCATACGAGTGGCCATTTGAAGAAGAGACCGATTTCTGGGTGTTAAGCTTTCGTTTAGATATATGTGTTGGTCTGAGTCCAACCCAACATCCCGAAGGCAAAGTTGCTTATTCTCTCTCTTGCGGTGATCAGCTATCATTTTAAAAACAAGGTTTCTCTCCTGAGTGGAGCCAAATTTAAGAATAATAGCGGGGTCATTCGTATTATTTCTTTTATGCGACCGAAAAATAGCTTTCAGAGTTGCTGGTTTACACTGAACTGAGATAAGTAGAGTGATTTCATAAGTCGTGAATAATATCGTAGTTCGGTTGGGTAGGAATTTAAAGTAACGAAAGTCTGGTAGGATTCTGCCACGAATTTTCCCGGGAATAGTTCGGGACACGCGACCTTTTTCCACCATTTTTGGTATTCCGGGCGACGCCATAGCGGGTCACGCCGGTCACTTACCCTTCATTTGCCCTTCAGGCCGTAATACTTCGTTTGACCTTTTGTCATTGAGTCATTATTTTTTTTCTTTTTATTAACGTCAAAGGAATAAAGTGACCAAGCTCCAACGGAGCTTTATAACGTGGTGCAAATTCTTTGTGTTTTTTTGGATTTTCTATTTTTCAGTGGTTCGGCCAGAAGGTTTCACAATTTTCCGTAAAATTGTGTGGCGCCCATTTTTTTGCGATTTCATCGTTCAGCAGCGTAAGCTAACGTTTCAGATTTGTTTGGTATTTTCTAAACGAACCCACCCCAGATTGAGTTACCGGGAAATAGCCTCTTTGTGGTTATTCTTGTTATCTCTAATCGCGGTTCGAGTTTATTTCTTGTTGTGGTCTTAGTTTTTTTGCATTTCGGTATTTAGATTAATTAGTTGGAATCGAATTATTTCGAGTCATTTTTTTGTCCGCGAATTAAGATAATAAATGGAATGCCCAAGCAATGGAAAATAGATTTTAGATTTTCATCGGCTAGCTGTGGGACCCCAAATAGAATTGCGTCTTCTGCAAGCTCTCTTCTCTCAAGTGTATCACATCTCATCCTCAGATCGGTTAGGTCGTTATTAAGAGTTTCTGATTCTGTATGATGCTGGTGCTGCTGGTATTTCTCAATTTGCTCCACACGTAGCTCCAGATCTTGGAGCGACTGGTCGATTTGTTTAGCGTAGGCCGACCAGTTCTCTTCAATACGTGCAATTTGTTGTGCTTTTTTTTTTTTTTTTTAAATTCTGGCTCGCCAAGGCGATTTATAAAAGGGGGGGTACTTCGACCTAAAAGATCTTTTGTACCGTATGGGCCAGAAAAATTTTAAACTAGTTAAATTTCCACTTTCCGTGTAAAGCGGACAATTTTACCAGTAGAAGAATTCTTTATGTCCTCGGGGCTCAATTGTTCCCTGAGAAAGATCTTCTTTCTAATTCCATTAAGGGCTGGGCATTCACATAAAATGTGTTCAGCTGACTCGTCCTCTTCAAGACAGAGTCGGCACTCAGGAGAATCTGCTATTCTCATTTTGTGTAGATGATATCTTAAACCGTGGTGACCAGTAAGGTAACCTACTACGTTTTTGATATCATGCCTGCTTAGGTTTAGACATTTGCTGGCATTATGATTGAAGGGCCGAATGGCTCGTTTGGCCTGCCTTAGACCTGGGATGTTATCCCAATGATAGATACATTTTCTATGTTCCCAGCTTTTAATTGCTGCCGTTGCTGCTGATCTAGGGGTGCAGCAGAAAGGTTCGGGACCTATGAAAGGTGTTTCTGAACCTTTTCTGGCCAGTTCGTCGGCCTTTTCGTTACCTTCTACCCCGACATGACCCGGAACCCACCATAATTTGGTCTTGTTTCTTGCTCCGAGTAATTGTAGGGTATTGAAGCAGTACATGACTGATTTGGAGTCAATGGTATACGAGCTAAGGGCGTTTATAGCTGCTTGACTGTCCGTGAAAATATGGATGGTTGCACCTTTTATGCCAGATAAGATAATGTGGCTGGCGCATTCTTGAATGGCGTGGAGCTCCGCTTGAAATACGCTGGGACTTTTTCCCATGGGTATCGTAAAGCGTTTGTGTGGTCCGTATATTCCCGCTCCTACCCCCGTTTCCATTTTAGAACCATCCGTATACCACTTTATGCCGTTATGGCTGTTTGGTGGGTTATTGCTAACCCATGCTTCTCTTTTGGGTATCTCCGTGGAGAACCGTTTGTTGAAGCATAATGTTTTTTGAATGCGGTCTGTGACCGCGCAGTTCATGTTAAGTTCTGGCAGTTCATCGAGAAGGGTCTTAAGTTCCGGATGATCATTAAGACTTATCTCGTTTAGCTGTATTAGACTTATTGCACTGCGGATCGCCACTTTTTGGACGTATATGTGGAGGGGTATAATTCCTGTTATTGCCTCTATGGCAGCTGTTGGACAGGTACGCATGGCTCCGGAGATACCAAGGCACGCAAGCCGTTGTACCTTTTTGAGCTTCTCTATTGCGACCTTTTGTGTGGATTTTGTCCACCATACTATGGAGGCGTATGTTATGATGGGTCTTATCATCACTGTGTAGATCCAGTGGACGATCTTTGGAGAGATTCCCCAGGTTCTACCATATGTGCAACGACAGGCCCATAAAGCTCTATTAGCTTTACTGATTTTGTTGTTTATGTGAGAGTTCCAGTTAAGTCTCTTGTCCAGGATTACTCCAAGATACTTGACTTCGTCGGAATACTCTACGACCGTGTCGTTTATTGTGATTAGGCCTAGGTCTAATTTCCTCCTTTTAGTGAAAGGAACGATGACGGCTTTACTGGGATTTATGGAAAGATTTTCCTTAATGCACCAGTCTATGGCTGTCTTTAGACAGTGCTAAGTCGCTGCGTAGATTCTTCATTTCGGCTGTGAAACGATTTACGATGACATTAGTGTGCATCTTTAAATGCTCCTCTAGTTCAACCAAAGTAAGAGCTTTGGTTGAAACGGCAAATGCACTCCTAGATGACGTTGGAGTTCCATTTAGTCTCGATGTTGCGGCTGAAGCTACGGCATCCGACCCCGATGCACCCCCTGTTTCCTCGAACGGAGGCTTACCGTGTTTGTATTACTTCCTTTATTACTTTAAAGCCAAAAGGACTTCATTAACGCTTAATTGCAATTAACCAATATCAACCTTACTTATTATATTGCCTATCAAATTACTATTAAATCCTGTGTTGGAGTAAAGGGATTCTATAAATCTTGAATAAAATTAAGGTGTTAAGTCCAAATCAAAGGATTCAGTTTTCTTATATTACATAGCATTTGGAATACGGACCGACTTCTTTTTGGAATTTATGTAGCACCAGAATGATTTGCTTTTATGTTTGATGTTAATTTCATTATTCTTGATGTAAATCTTGTGAAAAAGTTTACTTCGAGTATAGATTTTTTTGCGTAAATCGGATATCGTCTTTGATTTCTTTAATTTTTGGAATGCCTTGCTCTTTAAATTATTTAAGCTTTCGACCTGTCGATAATACCAAGTTGGCTTTGTATACGGACTTTATTTCATTTCCATATACTACATACAATCCCGGTTAATTTACAACAAATTTTATTTCATTTCGATAACGGAAGCAAGTGGGTTCCGAAATACGACAAATCGCGACGAACTTATACCGTTCTGAAATCCGATAATTGTGAAGTAGGTTCCGGTATCCGATTGTTTCTCTAACAATGCTTCGGTTTTTTTTTTGTTCCAATGACCTCTTTGTAAATAATAATATTGAACACATTTTAGAAAAAACAACCTTTTTTGACGAAATATAATTTTTCGTGTTTTAAGGACCTTTTTTGTTGTTTCAATGATCTCTGGCTAAGATACATTTTAACACAGAAATAATCAGGGTTAAAGGAACTTTTTTGGGGTTCTAAGGAACTCTTGGTCAAATAACTTTATGACCCACTAGAAAAAAAACTTTACAGAAGATTTACTACTGACTTAACGAATATAAAAATCAAAAGTACTGCATTCTTTTAATTTACAGTCAATTGACAGCTTTATTTAACTGCCCACGCGGAACATTCAAAGTGATTGCTGAATGCAGTTTTGCAGTTAAACCCTTTAAGTAAGTCGAAGACTTGCATAATAAGTCTACTTTTTCAATAAACGGCAGTACTAACTTAACTGCATGCTTTTTAACTGTAACCTCTAGACCACCTGCCAGCGCTATAGATAACAATTATTTTTCAAGGTGGCGAAAATCTCAAGGTTCTGTATGTCGAGTATTATGAAGACGAACGATTAAAGTGTTAATTGCAAACGAAGATGAGCTCTATACTCGTAGATGTTGATAAACCCTCGCTTCATAACAAGCCCTTAAAAAAGAAAATTAACTATAGAGTACAAAAGTGGTGGCGCTGGTGAAGATGTCAGTGTGTTGGCTCTTGACCCTTGTCATGCAGGTTTAATCTCCCATGGGGAACAATAACATATGACTCCGATTAATGGAGAGAAATCAATGACACCTAGTTTTTCCAACACTAAAAAGGAATCCTTTCTGCCAGGAAGTACAATGCCTCTTTGATTTGGATTTGGATTTCGTTTTGATCATCAACGGATTACCATAGACTAAAGAAATATAAGTTATCCAGGAACACGTAAGAAAAGCTTAAAATTCATTTGTTAACTTTATTCTTCTTTCCTTTTATCTTATTTCTTTGTATCCATATATTTGTTTTTAGTATCTATAAATACTGAACAATTTACATAATAGCTACATTTAGATTTAATTTGATGTTCGAAAGTTTTTTAATTACAAACTGACTTTCATATTTCAATATAACCGCCTGATGACAAGCCTTATTTTTTTCCGGGCAAGTCAAATATTATTGTACCTAAAAAGTTATGAACAATAAAAAAAGCAAATTTGTCAATTAAATTGCTGCTTACGAAAGAAGTAATCTTTTAAAGAGCTAAGAATCCAGCCGAGGAACCAAAGCATTTGGCGTTAAAACTCACCACATATGACTTGACCCTTATTTCGGACCTGACGTCGACTGGAATTAATCCGAAAGGCGAATTTGGGAAGCTTCTTATGACAATCGATACTCTTAGATGTTTGTCTGATTTTCGCAATAGGTGGGGCAGTGGATATCAACATTTTAAGTGTTTTGCTGGGTTCCTACGCTATTCGAATCTAAGACTTTTTCATCAGTAGTCCAGTCCACTTACCAGTTGTCACTGAACCACTGCGCCCACACAAAGAAGCGAATATCTAGCGAGAATGGCTTGTATCAACATGGCTCGTATCAACATTTCTTGAGTTATAAGTTGCAAACAGGAATAAATTTAGGCATAAATTAAGGCAACCAGGATGGCTCACTACAGTCAGCTCATGTTTTAGAAAGACACAAACAATTTATGCTGAATGACATTGCCGACTTCGCAAACCGAAACGTGATTTTAATTTGCTTATTCTATTACTTAACCTATTACGAAGTCAAATCCATATCCGATTAAGAACACATTTTATTCCTTCATTTAAGTCTTCATGAGAACAAATTTTAGAGACGACCCTCATCACAATCTAAAGTCAATACGCCAGTTATAGCTTGTTCACCCATAAGGATATCCCTGAAATCATTTGCCAAATCCTCATCTTTATGCAACGTCTTCAAATTTGATTCGAATGGTGAAAGTAATTCACTCCAACGACTAAATTGAATACAAAACATTTAACACTATCCCCAAAGCACTGA
The DNA here is from genome assembly GCA_949715645.1 of Portevinia maculata. NCBI lineage: Eukaryota > Metazoa > Arthropoda > Insecta > Diptera > Syrphidae > Portevinia > Portevinia maculata. Next base: position 78,524,476 of record OX454525.1, read on the forward strand.
CCCATTACATTAAGTTGGTACATCTTTATTAGGGTGTTCTCTCATAAGTTTCTTAAAGAGGCTAATTTACGGGACTAATGTGTACAAGTACATATTTCTCATTTCTCATCAACCTTCCCTTATAGTCTAAAATTTCAAACAATTTGCATTCACAGAAAATTCAATTCGCTATAGACATCAGGCACATGCTCTCTCTCTCGTATCCTCGTAATATTTGAATGCAGATTGTATTATTGACCTTAGAGCGAATCTATGCTAAATTGAGATAGAAAGTTTTACTTTTCGAAGTTGTACCCTTTCGTTTATGCGCACACCAAATACACGCCCGCCCACTTCCTCGTTGGTTGTAACCTCAATAGTAAGGGCTTAGTACACAGTTTGCTATACAACACATCTTTAATCAGGAAATTGTTTCCGTTTGCAAATTGGAAATAGTTCCGCAGTTTTATGTTATATCCGTTCGGTAATCCATTTAGTACGGTACCCAGTAGCCTTGTATCATTCGACGACACTATATAAACTTTCAGGAAAACGCTGTGGCTTCTGTGTGCGTTTGTGTGGTGTGTAAACAGTACATTTTACAAACATCATCATTTTCAAAGGAAATGCTACAGCTTCCGCTAACTTTGCATGTGCTTTTGCTTCTAATTCAATGGTGACTGCATTGCTGCGACAACACAGTGGGTCAGAATGAAAATCCAAAGAGAGTCAATTTGGTTTTTACATATTCGTCCATAGGTTGTTCGTAGCTATGAAATATGTTTTTATTTCTAAATTAATATTAATTAATTTTTAACTTATATATCAACTTACGTTTTTTTAAAAAAATATTAAATCTACTCGTATCTAACTGAATATTGACAGGATATTTATTCTAGATAACTGGTCATAATTATTGCATTTCGGCCTGTACCCTACTTTACTAACTAACCTTACAAATGTATAAATGTATATATATATCAAGCAAATTTTTAAACCTCGGTATGTTTTTTAGACTACAAACTACCTACTACGAGTATATCTAACTTACGTAAGATAGTAAACTCAAAATAATAATAACCGAAGTTCTGAGAAATTGTTACAAATAGTTACTCTTATGTAGGTACCAATTTAAGGTATGATTTTTTAACCCTAGAAACATAATTAAATTTTTAATTACGTTAATGATAATCGCACGGCAAATTTATAATCGTACGGTTAAAATAAGAACGATTAAAAGAAAACAGGAGTTAAATTAATAAAACGCTGATTTATAAAGAGATTTAAATATAGGCGACATAATCAAAAGATTAAGACGGGTATACACTCTTTATTTATAGTACGAGTCATAAGCTAAGATATAGATCAAAACAATATTAGATGTTTCTCAAGACATTAATTAAGTTCAAAAAACCAACAAACGACGCGTCCGTTTCTCCTTTTAACAGCATCATTACTCAAACCAATCAGAAATAAATTGCTAGTTGAAACCCAAGCCTGAGTCAGTCTTCGAGAGGTTATGTTTACTAAGGGTTAAAGTCGTCGGCTTTACAAAGTCCTTCGACGACTTTATATTCGGCGAACTTACAAAAAAGAAAAGAAAATGGCGATGTCAGCACGACGGTGGTGAAAGTAATATCGTAGCGCTTGATGTCTTAACGGGGTTGTTGCGAAAAACACAACACAAATTAATTTCCTTAGTAGCTGTGTCAATAATATTGTTTTGCTCTAAAAAAAACAAAATCAAGTTTACCCACCGCTTCAGCAAAATATCGTTTATTTCCTAAGCCTTATATATTGACCCACTGTTATTGGTCGGACGGATGGAAGCGACTACGTTTAAAGGATGTAGAAACAGGACACCCTTCCTTAGCGGATGGTATGTACAAACAAAATTACAACTTATGGTTAAATTACTAACGGCAATGTCTCCCTTTTCTGTGAAATTATTTCTTTCGGTGCCATCGTTGTAACGATTCGTAGTAGTTCGTGCATATGCAAGGATGTTCTTATTCCTTTCAAATTTCCTTGGTTTTTTCCATGCTATTTTTTAGTTGTCATTAAAATCTGGCACAAAAAAACAACATGGTAGCAAGACTACAATTAGAAAAATTAAATCCTGTCACAGTTTTTGAAATGCATTGCAAAATGCCAAAAGATGGCGCTGGCTTTGTATGCAAAAGTGAATATACTTTGGGTAGGTCGCATCCAACCGTTGTCGCTGCCAGTGGAAATTTATTCCACTTTAGTTGTAGTATGAATGTTATTTACGTAAATATCGCATTAATTACTTTTGGAAAAGCATGCTTAAGTAATTACTTTAATTAGTTCTGGACAAAGTTTGAGGATGAAAGTAACTCAATCCTATCCGTGTTATGTTTAAGCAAAAGTGGTGTTGGCCAACAGCTCTTTACGCACGGTGTCATTTTCGACTGCGATCTGTGATGTGTCTGGAATATTTGGAGCGAAACTTTTTTGTATTAAAGTTTTAATTTTAGTTTATTTTTAGATTACTTTATTTTACCTTTTGCGTGGGGTTGGTTCCTTCATAATAGCATCTTTTAAATCACTTCACAAGTTCTTGACATTCTTAAGTAGTTCGAAAGTATATTTTGCTGGTGAAACTATGTTTTTCACCATCACTATAGTTTTGTGAATTTGGATGCATAATGGTGGAAGGGAGAATGTAACGAATCAGAAACTGTTTTCTGGAGTATTCTGGAAAAGAAAGATTAGTCAGAACACTATAGTAAGTGTAGTTTACTTTTGAAATTAGAATGAATCTAAACTACAAAAATAATATTGATTTCCAGAAACTTATGAAATTGAGACTATGTGGTTGCAGTGCCTCAGTGGTAAGTGCTTTGGTCTAATTAGCAAGGTTTTGAGGATTTCATCCTGCATTGTAATATCAAAAAGTGTATTCACTCCCCTGGTTTCTGCGAGAGCTGTCATACATCCAATCTGTCAAGAGAAGCTTCTCAGTTCTCCTTCCAGATCGACTGAAATGAAACAGTGAGGGTTATAATGGCTTTAGGCCGGGTGATGGCGTTTGCGCTGAGTGGTTCCTGTGCACACAGGTAACAAGGGTAATGAAAGAGCGCTTGCTCTGGCCAGGAAGGCTAATCGTAAGTCTATTTACAAATATGAAATGGCTTAGGCTACGTCTACAATTAACTGAATATTGGTATGATCTTTCCTCATGCAGACATTCGAAAAGTTAATGCACGCCTCCAAAACCAGCAGAGCAAGTTATCCGCTTTGGAATGAATATGACAGACTTGAGATCCTAAATTGGTTCCAATCCTAGTTAAAGTCTTCTCGAAAAACTGTAAGAGTAAGACGTTTCGGCCTATATGAGTTCTGCCTGGAGGTTGACTAAATGGTATCACATTTCATTTGCAAATGTCATCTTTTTGCCAGTTCTTGGCTGGCTATCCTAGGATGACACTTTTACATTGAGATAAGTCAAGTGAGGTTAAACTCGCTAGTCTAATTCGCTTTGCTAAGCCCACTGTCTGGTTTTCTGATACACGCTCTAATGCTAATCGCTAATAGGTAGCAAACGGACAGCTGTGTTGTATCACAATGAACTATTAGGCTTAAGTGCTTGCTGCATTTCGTTGACTCCAATTCAAATGCGGTACAATACATATAAACTTCTCATTTTCCGGCTCGAAAACGGCATAATACTGCATTCGAATGGCTTGAAAAGCTGGGACAATATTAGCAGAACTATACAACTAACTCCAAAAAAGGAAGTCGAGGAATGAAGAGGGAATGTAGTGCATACAACACCGACCTCAGGACCATTGGAGAGGAGCACATTGAGATGACTGTTACAGTTGAACTTCAGTTCTGGTCCTTCTCAGTGGGAGGATAACTTACCGGGGGTGACTGCATCAGTCGAACCCACTGTAAACTATTTAACTATTTAACACTCAGACGAGAGTGCTGATAGAAGTGACTGTTACAGTCTAACCTCAAGCAGAGCTCTTTTCCATTTATCCTTGGCAGAAGTACAGCTTGGGATGGCTGAACTCAGTCGAACCCCAACTTGCCGTTTAAATCCCTGGCGGGAGATCGCCGTGTGCCTAGTGAAGCTACAATATGTTAGGAGTGACCAGTGCGTATATAAAAACCCACCACTGGTCGGGACCATAATAACTTTCACAAGAGCTTTTTCATATAACCTACATTTTCTTTCATATGATCTGGGAATCTGTTTTATCTTTTTTATAATCTTTTAGTAGCTGCCATTGCATACATTTCGGGGGATACATTAGGTAGAAGAAATTCTGTATTGATTGCTATTTGCACTGTGTAGGGGTTTTCGAAGAAAATGTATGCGCTTCTAAAATACAATTTTATCACATGTTCTTCAAATCCAATTCATCAATTTGCTGTAGCAAGAAGTCATTGATTATGTATTTGTAGCGCTTAACCAGCATAAGTAACTTTTACTTCGAAAACGCCACCCCAACAGTTTGTTTGGGAGGATAAAATGGTCGAGGTTTAGTAGGCCTCGGCTGTGATTTACGTTGGACCAGCGGTCTGCAGGCAATAGATAAATGCACTGTTTGCGTTGCTTTTGCGGAATCTTTAAGATTTACAGTCACTGAAAACTGCAGTGTCTATTGATGCGCACATGACCAAGCTAGCTATTTTTTGAGGGTCCCCCTTTGAGCGGCTGTATGCCTTAGTTAATTATGCATTAACTTAATGGAGTTTTGATACTCTTATGAATATGATGTACTCGTAAGTGTGTATTTAGTTCCTTAGTGTGGACAAGAACAGAGAAACCGATGCACGTTGGTTTTAAATGCCTTAAATTATCATAGGTAGAAATACGGAACGTTATAGAGCATTCCACATTTTGGTGTACGGCTAAAGAAAGATTCTTTGTACTTCACTAATCAAACTTCAAACTTTGTTGAATTTTCATTTCATCATATCTTCTATATTTCACCTTGGGGGTCCTCAATTAAGGAACGAGGTCAACCTTTGTAGTGTGAGATTTCGAACCGCCCTGGCACGGCGATTGTTGAGGTTGAAATCTTTTGGGGATCGAATGCAATTGGCTGTTTTGTGTGAGCTCTTTTTGTAGAAATATCGATAAAACAACGAAAGGCAGGTGATATTGCGATTTTTACTAAGAGATTCAAGTAACGTAGCGATGTCACGATAGACAATGAGTTTTATCTCGTGTTTTTGAATCCAGTCAAATAGCTCAAAATAATTAATTTTTTGCACCAAACACGTATTAATAGCCAGATCAAAAGATATGAAATATTGCTCGCATCGCAAAGGGTACCTTGGCATTTCGCAGTGGTTTTGGGGACATCGAATATTCGATTCGTTGGAATAACGAAGGTTGTACATATACATATACCGAGTCGTTCGAGTTCAGCGATGCAAGTTGCATTTGAATATATACAGAGAATTAGCGTTTCGTTTAATTGACAGAAGTCCAATAAAAATTCTGTCAAGGTCGGATATAGACTAGCTTAACATAATTACGTTGTCGTTTCAATTTCACACTCGACGATGACGGAAATAAAGCAGTAAATGACTATGAGAAGTTTAGCGAACTGTCAGCACTGAAGAAAAGGATAAGATTAGAATTCCCTGACGAGGGATCATTTTTAAAAATGATAAATAAAGTCGAAGACAAAGCAAAGCTATAGGGAACACCAACGTTTATTTGGTGAGTTGGAAACTTAAAACCATCCAAAAAACATCTAAAGGCTTTTTTTACACTACCCCACCCCTTGCGAACATCTGACAAACATTCAAGAGCATCAATTCTCATGAGAAGCTTCTCAATTTTGCCGTTCGGATTCGGCTTAAAAAATTTTAGGTCCCTTCCACTTCGCACAAGCAATAATATTTAATGCGCAATATTTATATTTTACATTCACGACGTTCCGGAAAAACTGCCCAAAAAGTTTGCTTATGTAGAGGACCTTTTGAAAACTTACTAGAACCTTAACATGAAGTTTATTGGAAACGTACTAACAAGAGGTCTTGCAGCCCTGGGAGGGTACTTTTAAAAGTGGAGATCTACGCCAAGCCTAACAAAAATTAATTCAGTCTGCTTCCACTTGAACAACCACCTAGCCCATCTCCCACTCAAAGTCCAATTCAACGGCACTACTCTCCAGCACATCCCGCAACCGATATACCTCGGTATAACATTGGATATATTCTTGACTTAAAATCCACTTTCTTAAAACATCTGCCAAACTTAAAACAAGAAACCACTTGCTCCAAAAACTTTTATCCAATTCCTGGGGTGCATCGAGCATCCCCTTACGCCCTCCGCATGGCTGGACTAGGGGTTGGAACACCCAGCAGCTAAATATAAATATGGTGCACCCCTTTTTCTAAACATTTTGCAGACTAGTAATGTGGGCAACCAGCTGAATATCGCCATACGCCTCATTACCTGTAATATCGGGTCCACGCCAATTTAATGGCTCCCATGTACTAAGCAACATTTACCGTTCTCAATTAAGGTGCCAAAAGATGCTGTTCACAGAATAAGTTAGGATTCATAGGAACCACAATCACCCAATACATAGAGGCACGAACCAGAAACTGAGGTATTGTTTAAAATCATGCTAGAAGACTGCAAGAGTCAAACCCCGATATTAATGGACAAAAGTCTGCAGGGTATTTCCAGGAGTTAAGACAATAAAGAATAAAACAAAACACATAAATATCTTCAGCCTTATTTGTAAACATAATTTATAGGGTGACTAGCTCTTAAACACCTCTTAGTACCACTAAAGTGCAAAATGCGCTTAGAGTGATTGCTAGAGGCTTGTTTAAAAATGGCCGATGACGGTTTCTTCTGATCCTCTCGCCGTTTTCACAAATGAATTTAGATTTTTTAATTCGTGAACTTCAATGTAAGAGTGTGCGGACGTCGATGCAAGAGTATGTGAAAACTCTCAACGGACAAAAAAGTCGTTAATTCAAAAACAATCGGTCAAAATGACTGAATTCGTACTTCGCTTTAACAACATGAACTACAGTGTTTCTCTACTTATCGAAAGAAACAACACAAACCTCACTTAGTAACCTGACAGACGAAAATTGTTTACTAATAAATGTTTGAGCAACGTCTAAGACAATTTAAATATTTACGCAATGTAAACTAAACAAATACGGAGGCTCATGTTTAGTTTAATATATACAAAAAACAGAAATTTTAATTTAGATTTGTTATACCTCTCTTGATTACCCTCTCTCAATATTTGTGCAATTATAAGTACTTTAATTTAGAATCCATGCTATTTCCATACTATAAAAAGATAAATTAAACCTCTTCAGAACGATAGCGGAAATATGATGTGCACCAGCGGATTTGTGTTCGTCATTATCGTGAAGTATACGAGTATACGCTTGCCACTATACGAATGCGAAAATTTAGCTTTCATTAAAGAGCTGACGGCTGAAATAACCTTGTTAATGAGTGTCGGTATTGATTACTTTGTAGCAGTTGTTGCCTCAACCTTTAAAATGTGGGAGAATTGAACACGATTAATGTGGAGATGGCAGTTATTTCTGAATCATATGAACTTTATTCAGTTTTCTTCAGATGGGTTGGCATGTGACCGATTCCTACAATTTTTCACCCTGATAGCTTTTTAACAGCTCGAGTCATTACATGCGTGTACTTTCGGTTTGATACTCTTTGTCATGTTTGTGATAAAGAATTTAATTCCTACTGATTTATATTTGTAATCTTATCAGCAGCAGCATCAATGTCGTTGTCACAACGACCAGTTGAAACTCCTAATGAAACCGTTAATATCTTCCCATTTGGCTTACTCGTATTGCCATTTTTTACGAGTTTGTTCTTTAACTGAGTGGTTTAAGTACGGAAAATTCGCTGATATACCACAATGGTTCGAAGAGCGTAGGGGCGATTATATGTTAACTGCATATGTATCAGGGTGATATGTAAGGAACAAGTTCATCGTGTTAGCGGTTTGACTACCAGTGTCCGGTATTGGTGTCGGCTTATTTATAGCTGAGTCAGATATTTTATCTATAATAATAAGATAAGTACTGAAGTAATTATCTACTGTGCCTCCAGTTTTATGCCACGGAATAAACAAATTGATAAAGAAAATCACGTCGAGCCAAGACCAACGACCGATTCCTTGCCAAAAACATTGACACAGTTATTCCATAGATTGTGTTCAAGCATTATTGTTCACAATTATTAAAATGGCGATGACTTAAGACGCCATTTGCAAAAAATTAGAACATATTTCGACTATTGCCCTATCTTACACAAAACTTCTGTCGACATCTATTAATATCGGGTAAATTGCTTAAATTTCGGGGAAATTTGTGATTTTGGGTTTTATCTATCTTCTCTTTGGAAAGGCGAAACTTAAATGCTAAGCACGCGGCTTGAGATGCTTTCTAATTAATCCTGTTCTCAATGTAATGTTTGTGTGCGATGGTCTTTTTTCAAATAGTTAGCAGCTCGAAGATTGATGTTCTGATGACTAAAAAATCATAACTTTGATATAACATTATCATCGCAGTAGGAGTGTGTATAGGATGTTATTATTTTAAGCCAGTACTAACTTTGATTTTGAACAACACACATGAAATTTTATTAAATACCCATTAATTTGCATTTATGGGAGAAAATACATTTAGTTAATTGGTTTTAAAACACACTTGTTGTGCGAAAACAGTCAACAATACGGCGAATAGCATTCTCAGATGGTCGATTATGTTGGGCGTAATTATGGTGCAAGTGCTCAAGTTTGGCGCACACAAACATAATTTTGGAACCAAAATTCTAAAATTTGGTGACTTTGTTGAATTGACACTGACAGTTTGATAGATATAACTGTCTGAAGTTGTTACACGGTTTAGAAACCACCCTTTACAATAAATTGGATTTTAATTCTTTAGAAATGATCACGTAGAATGTATTTAAAAGCATTCATATTAATGTTTGTGTGTATTTTAGGAACAATTTTAAAGTAAAACATAGGACTACAGGTCGCTTAGCCCAACAGTTGCACCCCCTATCAATATTTTTATTATTATTTGTTATTATTCCTTATTTCTACTTGTCTAAAAAAAATAATGGTTTCCAATAAAGATTACAAGGCAAAAAAAAGCCGTCTGCCGATTTGACAATTAATGTTTAACTTATTAAAGTTATATTTATTAAATAACTTGGACTTTTGATTAGTAAAATCGATTAATTAAATCGAAAATAATAATAATAGGAATGACTTAATGAAAAGTAATAATTAAATTGAAAAAAATGCAATTACTTGATATGCAATATTAAATGTTTAGGCTAGCTGCAAGTTGCAGCCTCTGTAATTAAAACTTGACTGAAGGCGGTTTTCTACTTCCAATACAAGTATTTATTTGTCCAAGAGTTTTCTCACACTTCAAGAAACGAAACAGTTGTATATGTATTGCAACAGCTTTTTGAATGCGTAAAATATATTAATGTTAAATATCAGAAACAGAAGAAACTGAAAAAGGTCTAGTAACAACTATTTCTTTGTTATGCATTATTTGTATAAATACCAATAAGCTCAATGTGTTTGGTAGAATAAAATTATAAAGCGTTCCATTTTGCTCTTAATGTAAATTATGTATTATCGCTTAATGTACTCCAATAAACAGTTGAATAATAACTATATAACGACTACAATTATTGGCACCCCAAATTGTTGACCCAACTATTGGCACCCCATCATTCAACAGTGATTTTCTCAGCAACCCTTGGTCCGAATAGTATATTTATTTGTTTGTTTTGAACTTGCACATTTTCCTCACATTTCTTCGTCATTAGTTTGGAGATATTCCTTTTTAGTTCTGTTTTATAAATGATATTGAAAACACGTGCGACAAAAAAAAAACCTTCGAAATTTCCTTTGTTTTCGTTAAGGACCTATAATTTTTTAAGTTTCTTATCACTAGGTACTTCCGTTTATATTTTTGAATGAAAACTTTTTTTATTTACTATCACCCCTATCGTGGAATCCGTCGGATCTGAGATTCACTCACTTATTCGATTTACGTGAATAGAAAATTGATATCGTGGGATCCGTGGGCTACTCTCCCCTACCAACCATATTTGGTGATTAGGAAATTCAATTGTGGCAGCTCATTTCAAACAGATTTGTATGAAAAATTAAATTCATTTTCATTCACATTACCGACATGTGGATGGTTCACGTCTACGGATTACACGATGCAAATTGTTCACTATTAGCGGATCGTTCCCCCCCACGGATTCCACGAAAGGGGTGTATAATAATACATTAAAGAAGTCACTTTTAAATATATTTTGTAAAAAAGGTATTATTTTGTTAATAAAAGGGGTGCCAATAATTGGCCCCAGAAAAAAATAGGGTTCATTTATTGGCAGGGGGGGGGGGGGGGTGCCAATAATAAAATCCTAGGTTACAATTGTTAGCACTGACAATAGTTGTTTATGAGTGCCAATAATTTTTTGAATAAAACGCCAAAAAAAAACTTGAATTAGAAACTGATTTTCGTTAGTTTTCTTTAAAAATAATATAAAAAGGATTTATTAAATTATTTTATTTAATTAATTTTTAATGAATTAAATAATATTTTTTTTTATTTTCTTATAAATAATATGTATATTTAGCTATGTAGCTATTTGTTTAAAAAACTATATAGCTATTTACTTTTAATTAAAAGCTATGTTCCTTTAAACAGTGAAATACCTAAACGACAGTTCCCTAAAAATATAAATATTTATTTATTCATTTATAGATACTGTATTTATATATTATTTTTTAATTTAAAATAACACGTTTTAAAAACAAATAAAATAATAACCATAGATGTTTTTTCTGTTTTAAAGAGTGCCAATTATTGTAGTTTTTTGGGTGCCAATAATTATATCAGGGTGCCAATAATTGTAGTTTTTAGTAAGTTTTTTTTTAATTGGCATTTTTAATATATTTTCAATTATTAAATCTTTATTAAAAATACTCAATCAACGCGAAATTTAATTTTTTATGCTCTGGTTAACGACAGATTCAAACAATTTTAGAAATAAAAATATTATAGTTGATCAAAGTTGAAATTTCCTTAGGGGTGCCAATAATTGTAGTCGTTACGCTATTTTCCAAAGAGGGAAAGTAGCTGATGACACATCTAAAGACTAAGTGAACTTCTATATTTAAAAACCGAATGATAATAATCAAATTACTGAGACCAACATACAGGAATAAAACTGACGCTCATTGGTCCAGTCTCACTATTGACTGGCGTCACTGACTTTATAGTTAAAAGTCAAGTCGAAAAACACACATACTTAGTTCATTCCTTAGGTAATTGCTTTCAGGACCGCAGTTCAAATTGATTGAATTACCGTGCACTAGTTTAAGGCATGGCATTCATCCTTTTGGAGTTGCAAACGAAAATTCGTTATATTCCTAATATTTCGCAATACCCTTTTCGATCACAAACTTTTATTCAAAACCCAAAACGAAACACAATTATATTCACATAAACCCAAAAGATCCGTATCTGTTGGGCTCAGCAGATAGCTTTCCCAGTGCCAGTTCAAATAAAGAAAAATGACAATTTGCATATCTTTGCTGACAATCATGACCTGCCCGACCACGACTATATGCCTCGTCATAATGATTGGCATCTCGGTCCACTCGGTAATTAAGTCCATGCCTCGGAAAACTGTATTAAAAAAAACCAAAGATAACTTTTTATTTAATTAATAAATTTTGATTTTGTTTATTTTACCTGAATATCGTTTTTATAATCTCTTCAACCATATTACCAGTCCCCGCTTTGAGGTAATATGAACTTTCACACAGCGTACGTTCCATACACTCACGCCCGTTAAAACCCATACTTTGTGAAGAAAAAAAAAATAAATTAATAAATCCGACTCTTATTTAATAAAAAATGTATATACTTGTCCATGGCGATACCTATTTTCTCATACAAAGCCCGGCGATATCGACTTCTGATTTGTGTTTCATGAGAACTCAATGAATTGCCAAACCCGTGATTATGTTCGCGAACCCATGTTTCATTCGGCAAGGAGTATGCAACACCCCAATTCAGGCCTAAGCTCATGTACGCCAGAGATGGATTACCAAGTACCCCAACTGTCATACACACGGATGCCTACGGTTTAAAACACATTAATTTATTTAAAACTGAGCACGATATTAATTAACACAGACACACCGCAAACGACGAACCGTCTGGAAATGAGAGGAACCGTCGTTTTCTCGAAAGGATTTTGTCCTTTTCAGCAGCGATTGCCATTACAAACACAACAACCCAAATGTACTTTGTTAAATTCATGATATTGGTTTATTTTAATTTTTTTCCATTTCAAATGCTCCATCAAAATGAACTAATATCACACTAAGTGGTTCAAGTATCATTTCATTGGAGTATGATGCTTCAGTCCGGTTGATTGAATCAATTAACGTGTTGGTGTTAAAAATAAGAAAAACGTTTACTTGTACAGTTCACATTGCATATGTGCGCAGTTATGCTAACACGAGTTAATTGCATAAATACCGAAGGGTAATAGCATTGAACATGAGGTGTTGAACATTTTAACAAGTGTTTAGGTTTAAAGCAAACAACATAGATATCGTTTTGGCACGATAAATAGGTCATTGGCCGGCCATAATATGCAAAGTTAAACAACAGTTATTTGTTATTTGATGGCATAAAACTGCCCAGATAGTTGACCGGCATGACCTTATCCAATCAAAAGGAATGTCGAAGATCGCATTGCTCCGAAAAATCAAAGTCAGTCACATAATTCGTTGCCCCAGATTTGGTTTGACGTTTTTTTTAGCTATATGTTCTTACTTCTGAAACGAGCTATTATATAGGTATTTATATATATATTATTTAAAGGTTTATTGGAAACGGCTCTAATGGTTTGGATGAAAATTCGTATTTAGATAATGTCTAACTTTCCAAGCTTTATGTCTCATCTCTGGGGGAGCTCGTTTTCTGTAAAAAAAAAAACAAACAGTGCAATTTTTCAGAGACGGAACATTTTATTCAAAAATGACAAAAGTATTCCTTGAATTAAAAATTAAATTTTGATACTCGCCTGACATCTTTTTAAAATTGCTATATAATTAACATCGGACGCAGTGGCTCAGAGGTTTGTGTGTTGGGCTACTAATTGAAAGGACCCTGTTCAATCTCGCTGGGCCCAAGTAACACTTAAAGTTTTTTTCCACTGCCCCACCTCTTGCGAACGTCTGACAAACATTCAAGAGCATCAATTGTCACAAGCAGCTTCTCAAATTCGCCGTTCGGATTCGGCTTAAAATTGAAGGTCCTTTCCACTTCGCACAAGCAAATGGTTGGAGAAGCAAGGTTTTAGGCACTTTTAATGCGTAATATTTATTTAAGTGTGCACGGCTTCAGCCAAGCAACGTCAACTTAACGATTGATTTCAGGATTGTTGAAGTTAGTGCAAAAATGATTGATTAGTAGGTACAGGATTTTTGTGGCACGTAGCGCTATGCTCCTGGTGCCAGAGCTCCCCCAGTCAAATTGATCAGTTTCAGGTTAGAAAAAACCAGTTGTTTTTGTTGTCGGGCTAAGGCGCTACCTTTTTACAACAGCAACAATATTCTCTACTGTGGGCCGAGCCCTTGCGGCAAACTCGCAAGACGGCAAGCAAAGATTGGTCGCCCAGATGCAGTAATATGTTTATGATGATGCTCTTTCCATTTATTGTATCAATTTGGCCTTACCTCATCTGGTTACAAAGACATGGATATTTACTTTGCTTTGGTACCTTGTACGAATTGGTTTGCCGTAATTAACCACCTGCTTTTACGTTAAATTTCAGGAGCGAAAAGTGTCTGTGAGAATTGCTTCGCCGTACGAACTTTGCCATTGGATATACGAAAAAGAAAACACTCAGAGTTGGTTTGCCTTACGTCCATTGTAGACACATAACCACAACACATATTTGACGTGAAATAACGCCAAACGAAATCAGACCAAATTTCAAAATCAGCCTAATTTCGTTTTCAAAAATATAATGACCCTAATTTGGTTTTATTTATTTCCTTACCATAACGAAATATTGAAAAAACTTTTGGAAATAGGGAATTATTTTCGCAAATCAATTTTTTGGTTTTATTTTGCTGCCAAAATAGAAACAAAGTCATATTAACAATAAGTCTGCATCCATATCTAGGAAATCGATTATTTTTTCGAATCAAATAGAATCAAACATAAAAAATAATATCTTTTATTTATTTTTTAATTTTAAAGAAGGTGAAAATAGTTCTGCACTCGACAGAGATAACCTGAAATATCGATTTAAGCACTTCCGAAGGTATTCCGTCAGGACAGCCCAGGGCCTTACTATTCTGCAATGTTTTCGCCGCAAAAGTCGATTCTTCTGCGGTGGAGATGGAAGTTTCCTGTGGAAACACCGGGTTATCGTATGGCCGGAAACTTGCTCTAATCTATCTCATTATGGCTTCGTAACGGATAACTGTTGACGTCGTGGCGGACATCCTCCCACTTCTACTTCTTGCTCGTAATGGCTCTCTTGATCTTGCATCTATTCGGAGATATTGTCATTTTTTTATTTTTATTTTTTGTGTTGTGAATTCGGAGTACGCGAGGGATGCTTCTGCAATAGTGAGAGACTTTAACTCATCTAAAAAAAACTCCCGGGGGACTGACATTCGCCATCCCGAATGAGATTGCACATAGTCGACGACTAATCGGCAATTTGTTTTTGGGCTACATATTTGTTGAATTTAACAGATAAATCCGCCGTTTGTCGGATTTCTAATTTTTTGTTGTTTGAAATCAATAGCTGATTTCTTAGCCCTAGCTAACTCTTATAGATCAAGAGGTTTTACCCGTCTCAATATCCTCAAGGGACCCACATACTATAGCGAACTTCTTCGCAAACTTTTTTAAACAATCTTTCGCCGACAGCTCTTTCGTACCTGATCCCTCTTATTTTAATTATCTACTTAATTTCCCCTTTGGTCCCTTTCTTTCTCTTACTTTCGACCCTGCAGTAATTGAAAACAAGCTTCAAAAACTCAATGATGAGTTCTCACCTGGGCCAGATGGTCTTCCCGCTATATTTCTTAAGAAATGCAGCTCCAATATTTCCCTCCCCCTTTCTCACCTTTTCCGGCTTTCACTTTCACATGGACAATTCCCTCAGATTTGGAAGTGCTCATTTATAACCCCGATATACAAAAAAGGACTAAAGAGCGAAATAACCAATTACCGCCCTATAGCTAAACTCTCACATATACCCAAGCTCCTCGAAAGTATCGTGCACGAAGATCTTAGCTTTCACTGCAAATCTCTTATCTCCCAAAACCAACATGGCTTTCTTAAAGGCAGATCAACTACCACAAACCTCGTGGAATTCGTGTCCTCCGCCCTCTCAACCCTGGAAAACGGCAACGAATTCGACGTTATTGCAACCGATTTCAGTAAGGCGTTTGATAAGATATCTCACAAATTAGTCCTTTTTAAACTATCTTCACTCGGCTTCGAACCCATTCTGTTAAAATGGATATCGTCCTACCTGGAAAACCGTTATTATGGTGTTCGCTTCAGGTCCACCTTATCGGCGCCGTTTTTGGCCACCTCTGGGGTTCCACAAGGTAGTCATCTTGGTCCCCTTCTCTTAATCCTAACCATTAACGACCTTGATCGAATCATAAAGCATTCTGTCCTTTCGCTCTACGCTGATGATACCAAGTTTTGTATGCCCATATCTTCACCACAAGACTCTTGTCTTCTACAACAAGATCTGGATACTTTTTCCACCTGGTGCATCAAAAACGGATTAGAGCTCAATATCGCCAAATGCCAGTCTATTACTTTCTCACGCAAGATGAACAAGTCCGCTCCCCGTCCTTACCTTCTCCATGGTCAACCTATATCCCGCGTTCAATCTCTTCGTGATCTTGGCATTCTGTGCGATAGGGAGCTTAATTTCCGTTTACATTTTGACGAGATAATTCTTAAAGCCAACTCATCACTTGGGTTTGTTAAACGGTGGTCAAAAGAATTCTCTAACCCTTACGTGACCAGATCTCTTTACACTACCTTTGTTCGCCCGCTTCTTGAGTACGCTAGCCAAGTATGGTCTCCTTTCCACCAAGTCCATGTGTCCAGAATCGAGAGCATCCAACGTCGCTTTCTCCGATTCGCTCTTCGTGGTTTACCCTGGAACGATCCTTCAACCTTACCCCCCTATCTAGACCGTCTCAAACTCATTAAAATGAATAGCCTTGAGGAACGCAGAGACGCTGCAGACATAGTTTTCATCCATCGACTCTTCTCTGGCTCCGTCGACTGCGCGTCACTTTATAATTCTATCTCCTTCAATACCAACCCTCGTAACTTACGATTCCCTCGTCTCTTCTATCTTCCTCCCCACCGCACGTCCTACGGTTCTAATGAACCAATCTCCCGAATGCTCCGGAAGGTTAACTCAAACCTCACCGCCTTCGATTTCAATCGCAGCACTCTCTGCCTTAAACTTGACCTTCTTCACCAATCCTAAACCCTAACTTAAATTAGTTTTTAATTAGTTTTAAGCCTTATTATTAGCTTGCATTAAGCCAAATAAATGGGGACTTATGCCCCACCAAAATTAAAAAATTAAATTAAAATTAAAATTAAATTGCATTGTCATTATTTAATAGTTCTGTTATTTCTGTGTTTACGTGGTTGAGAAGCCTACTTCTATGCCTTTGAGCAACTTTCTTAACGTCATCTTCAACCATTTCAACATTTAGATCTTTATGCAGATCGGCATTGCGTATGTACCAAGGTGCATTAACTATGTTCCTTAGTACTTTATTTTGCAAAACCTGAATTGTTTGTAAATTTGTTTGGCATGTGCATGCCCACAACTGAAGCCCGTAGGTCCATACTGGTTTCAGAACTTGCGTGTATAGCAATAACTTGTTGTAGTTAGACACGGATGAGTATCTCCCAATAAGCCAATACATTTTACTGTATCGCATGTTCAACTCGTCTTTTTTTTTCTTTACGTGCGCTTTCCAACGCAGTTTAGCGTCTAGAGTCATGCCTAGATATTTGGCTGTGTTTGAGTATTCCACTACATTGTTGTTAATGTAGACTGGAATCAGTGGTACGTTTTTATACGTAAAATTAATATGGACTGACTTAAGGTCATTTAATCTAATCTGCCATTTCTTAGTCCATTCTGAAATATTGTTTATTGCTGTTTGAAGCTTTTTTGTTGCTATTTCGACAGTTGCTCCCACAGCAAGGACAGCTGCGTCATCTGCAAAAGTAGCTATGGTGGTTTCTTCACTTTCAGGCAGATCGCTAGTGAAAAGTAGGTATAGAACTGGACCTAGCACACTGCCTTGCGGTACACAAGCTTTAATCTCTCTTAATGTTGAGTACTCTGCATCTTGTTTAATTCTGAAGAATCTATCTGATATATAAGACTACAGAATGGTCGCATACTGCTTCGGCAGTTGCTTTTGCAATTTGTGTATCAGTAAATTGTGCCAGACTTCTTCGAGTGTGCCAGTATTTCTAGAAATACTGTAGAGCACACATTTTTTTTAATGCTAACGTTTTGGTCTTAAGCAAACTAAGTATTAGTTTATTTGAGTTATTTCATTTCTCAAAAGAGCTAAGGACGTGCAATTTAGTTCTTATCATCTACAATGAGTTTCGTTTATATCCTGATTGTTAAAAAAATCCACTCACTTCAACGCCTCCATTTTTGTCACTTGCCAAAACTAAGAGATTAATTCGGTTTCTGTCTACGACATAAAAGAGGTAAAACGAACTATTAAATCATGTATAATTCAACGAGTATACAAACACTTCGGATCTGTTTAAAGCCAAATACAGTCATAAACTTCTTTCAACAACTTTGCACACAATTCTGGACCATGGTGGAGAATTTATTAGGCATCAAATTTTGCCAAAAGAGTAATTCTCAGAAGAAACACAGAAATCAAGAAATAATGACTACCAGCGATATCGATACCAAAATACTTGTAAGGTTTCACGAAACGACTAAACAAAGATCTGTTTGATATGCTAGCTATTCATCAGATCAACTTTTCATCTTCATCTCTAAGATCTCAAAATGAGCTGAACAAAAGCTATTGCCCAGAGCTAATTAGTCAATAAATGTTCAAAATGATGACGAAGCCGGAATGTTTTTACTGAAAATTAAAATGTATAATTGTAAAAAAGATATACTATGCATTCTTTTTTAGTTGATACTATTTTATTAATATTTTGGTCTGTTTTCTATTTTCCTCGACTGTTCGATGTGAAATGTATCACTAAAACAGTTAAGAATATTATGTGATATGCCACAAAATAAAACATCTTAATCATTCATTCATTAACTTTATCCATCCTTTGTTGTGATCAGTTTTATTTTGGAACAGCCTGTTATTTGACATCAAATTTTGAAATTAAAAACGAAAAAATATGTTTATTTTCGTAACAATATTATAGCCTGTTTTTCTCGTTCTTCGTTTAATGGCGGTGAGGCGATATCAGCATTAAAGCGATCATAACCCTCCCACTTAACTGCATCCCTACTGGTCCGGCTGTGGGTTTCGCCGGTTCGACCTCAGAAAATAACGGCAGGCCTCCCCATTTTGAATAACTTCGTCGCTGAGGCAAAAGTGTAGCTGCATTTGTGTGATCCAGGAGTCGTTATGCCTGCCTCTCTTTCGCGTTTGTATTGGAACGTTGATTGATATTTCCTTTTTGACAGGGTTCGTAGGATCTCTCCTTTGAACATGACAGTACCAACTAAGCCGGTCGAGCTTCATTTTTTTCGAGATAGGTTCTTTGATGGTGTTTAGGTTTAAGTATCATAAGTTAATTTTTATTATGTCTATTCTTCTTAACATGTTATTTTCATTCTGTATTCCTCAGGCCAGACCGCTGACGCTGCACATATCCATCACATATCGCCCGAGTCCGCATCATCACGCCCTCGCCCCCGGTCGCGCCCCGCTTCCCATTCTCGGCGCACATCGTCCACCACAACAATAACAGTTGCACATTCCATTGCGATGTGCTGATTCTCAAATGCCAACCCAATGCCCGACTGTGTGCAAGATGATACACTGCTATGCCTTGGCTTGTCGTCTGGCGACCCGCTTAATGGTTATTGACATCCGATAACCAGCGGCCAGCGACAAATAAATACAGCTAACGGCAGCACACAGTACATGAATCGTTTCTTGGAATCGACAATGTCTCGCACCCAGATCGTCGCAGGTATATCGGCGCTCGTGGGAGTCATGATACTATACAATTGGATATCCAAGGCATGGTCCTGGTATCAATTGTTGGACCGACTACATGTGTGGGACTGGTGATGACGCTGCAGTTTGGGCGAGCGACGCGAAGACTGGCTGCGGCAGAGTGCTGATGATGGGAGTACATGGCAACCCAAGTTGAGTTGTATTTTAACCATTGAGCTCAGCGGTCTGGTCTACGTTTCCCGTGTGCGTTTTTGTAAGAAATAAATTAAGTAGAACAATTCACTCGTGTCGTATCTTTTTCTTTGGAACATTAACTTTTTCAGCGACCAACCCCTGGTATTCGGACGTGTAATCCCCGACATTTTGGTGCCTCCTGTGAGGAATGTGTTTTTGGGTTGTTCTCTATCGAAAACCGAATAAATCCCTCGCGGTTATCTGTCGAAAACTGAATAAATCCCTCGCGGTTCTGTGGCAACTTGAATGCCAAAGTGCATCTATTGTTTACTCGTGCAGTGGGTGACAGTGCTAGTGACAATCGCCCTCGTTACTCTAGTTTACGGCTGTTCTTCCCCACCATGTCGGCATGGTCGGCAGCATCTATTCTGGTGGGTACGAGGAGCTCTGGAAAGAGCTGAAGGAGCGGTTTGATAACCCAAAGCTGCTGGTGGAGACTCATGTCTCACGCTTCCTCAACATGAAGCCAGTGCAGGAAGAGACCTCGAAGTCGCTGCTGAGGATAGTGGATAATGTCCAAGAGTCGATGCGGGCGCTGCAGGTGATGAAACTTCCTGTTACGGAGTGGGATGCCCTAACCGTGTCCATTGTGGTGGGCAAGCTGCCGGCGGTCACACAGCAGGCATGGTGTATGCACTGCCCTCCAAAAGCCATTCCCAGCCTCTCAAGTCTGCTCGCACTGCTGGAACAGCGCGCACATAGTTTGGCGACCGAGGTGCTGAAGCCGTCTTCCTCAGGCCGGAACGAGGCAGGAGGACGCCAGCAACCACGACAACAGCCCTCGGTCAAGGCCCATTTGGTAGCTACCACCGATACTCGCTGCATCCACTGCAGCGGACCTCATCGCGTGACTCGGTGCCAACGATTTTTGGCGATGGACCCTCGTCAACGGTTCGACGTCATCAAATCCATCGGAGTGTGCTTCAATTGCCTCAAGAAAGGCCATAATGCGACGGAGTGTTCCTCGGGCGCTTGTCGGCGATGCGACCGCAAACACAATACCCTGCTGTGCCGGAACCAATCCACACCAGGCCCCCAGGACGGCGTGGAGCCCCGAGGTACCCAACCACCCACAGGTCCATCGACTTCCCGTACATACGTGGCAAGGAACTACCCACCTCCGGACCTATACCCATCAGATGCGGAGTTCCACCATTGACTCAACGGCTGTGAATCCACCGTACTGCTCGCCACGGCGCTAGCCTATGCATGTGGGCCCACATCCGAACAGATTGCCCGTATCCTCTGTGATCCTGGATCACAGGTAAGTTTTATTTCGTCCACCCTTGCTAATCTACTAAATCTTCGCAGGTCACGACTCACGTTATCCGTGCAAGGAATCGGGGCGTCGCATCACACGACGTCCGAAGGCCAAGTGACGCTGTCACTTCGGTCTAGTCGTTCCGACTTTACCATCACAATCAAAGCAGTGGTGCTCCCAGCCATCACGTCCACGCTTCCCGCTGCGCAACTGGACGTGTCCCAATGGGCACATTTACGCGGTCTACCACTCGCAGACAGGCATTTTGGCACGCCCGGAGCAATACACATCCTACTCGGAGCGGATGTATGGGGCCTCCTGGTTGAGGACCAGGTCATCCATGGGTCACCGGACGAGCCGCATGCCCAACGCACCCGTCTAGGTTGGGTGGTCTTCGGCCCAGCTGCTATCACCCGAACGGGGCTGCCCATTCAGTCTCTGCTCAGTCAAGTGGCAGACGACCCATCGGCGGATTCTTCTCTGGAACAGCTGGTAAAGAACTTCTGGAAATTGGAAGAGGTCCCCGTGAACGAGACGAGAGAAGACGAGTGCAGCCAGCACTATCTTGCGACTCACTCCCGCACGCCCGATGGGAGATATATGGTACGAATCCCCTTTCGGCACGACGCACCACGTCTTGGAGAGTCTTATCGGAATGCTCTACGACAATTCTACTGCCTGGAACGGCGCCTGATGAACAATCCCGAGTTGCGGCAGCAATACATAACATTCATGAGAGAGTACGAGGGACTCGGACACATGGAGCGTGCGAGGCAACACGGCGACCTCCCCCGGGGCTATTATATTCCACACCATGCGGTCACAGCCAAGTTCCGTGTGGTCTTCAATGCCTCTGCTCGCACTACTACTGGAGTATCCCTCAATGACACCCAACTGGTGGGGCCCACTATTCAGGACTCACTGGTGAACGTGATCTTCCGTTTCCGGCGCTATCGGATTGCCTTGACTGCTGACGTCGAGAAGATGTTCCGCCAGGTGCTGGTAGCACCCGAAGATCGAGACTACCAACGTATACTTTGGCGAGAGTCGCCCTCCGAGGAGCTGTCAGTATTTCGGCTCACCACGGTTACCTACGGGATGGCATCCAGCCCCTATACCTCAGTGCGGAGCATGGTACAGTGTGCGCTGGATAACCAGCACGTCATCCCAGACCCAGGACGAGCCCAAGCAGCGAGAGACACCATCGAGCAGGCATTCTATGTTGACGATTTGCTCACCAGTTGTGACAACGTTCCCGAGGCGGTGGGACTGGCCGAAGATGTCGATGCCGTCTTGCGGACTGGGCACTTCAAGCTGCGCAAGTGGAATTCTAACAGCGCAATGGTAATTTCTTCACTGTCTAACCCTATGTCTTCTTCTTCTCTTCCTACAGAATTAACTTTGGAATGTCAAACGGCGACGGTGCTCGGGCTCCGCTGGGACCCTGCTGGCGACGAGCTTTTTTTCCGGGTCAACCTGGATCCAACAGGCCCACTCGTGACCAAGCGGCGCGTGTTAAGCGAAGTGGCGAGGTTATTCGATCCAACTGGCCTACTGGCCCCAGTCATCATCACGGGAAAGATCTTTATTCAGACCCTTTGGTCTGCGGGCATCACCTGGGATGCCCCGCTCACAGAGGAGCTGTCCGACAGCTGGTCGACGTTTCGGGAAGGCCTTCCGGCCCTCCATCAACTCCGGATTCCACGCTGGGGTGGCATGATCTCGTCATCAATCACCACCCTCCACGGGTTCTGCGACGCCAGTACTCGCGCCTATGCTGCGGTCATCTACACCAGGACGGTGGATGACAACAATCAGGCCCACGTTGCTTTGCTGACGGCCCGAACCAAGGTGGCCCCCCTGACGGGCGCTACCATCCCTCGATTGGAGCTTTGTGCAGCACACCTTTTGGCAGTCACTTTTGAGAGTGCCCGCAACGCCCTTGGATTGCAGTCCGCACCCTATCACCTCTGGTTTGACTCCAGCATCGTCTTGTGTTGGTTGCGGAAGGAGCCCTCCACCCTCAAGCCGTATGCCGCGAACCGAGTGCGGCAGATTCAGGAGCTTACATCACCCGAGCGATGGCATCATGTGCGATCCGCCCAGAACCCAGCTGACTGCGCGAGCCGAGGACTAGGCGCCGCCGAGCTGCTACAACATTCATTATGGTGGCAAGGGCCTCCTTGGTTGGCCAAAGGTCGGCTTCCTCTCATCCCAGCCTGGCAGCTCCAAGACGAGGAACAGGCTCAGGTGGCCACTGAGCTTCGGCAGTCCACGTTCACGGGGGTGGCCGTCACCATACCTGTCCTGACGACCCGGCGCAGAGATGGGGTCGTCATCCCACTCACCGAGCGATTTGGATCGTTGCGACAGCTGCTTAGGACGGTGGCCTACATGCTTCGATGGCGGAGCACTTCTCGCCACCTCGTGAGAAGACCTGTAGTCGGTGCGGACGAGCTCGACCAGGCTATGGAACGGCTGGTCATCATGGAACAAGCTACGCACTTTCACGCTGAAGTCCATCAATTACGACGCCAGTCCCCGCTGGCCAGCTCCAGCCCACTGCTGTCGCTGAACCCATACCTAGATGCCCGAGGCCTTCTCCGAGTCGGTGGCCGACTCACACATGCCTCGCTACCCACGGATCAGCGATTCCCCATCGTCTTACCGAAGTCCGGCGCATTAGTGGAACTCCTGATCCGTCAAATCCACAAGACGACTCTGCATGGAGGGGTCCAACTGATGCTGCAAACACTGCGCGAGAAATATTGGATCCTACACGGACGACAGGCGGTCCGCACGCTCCTTCATAGGTGCACTACCTGCCGACGACACCGCGGAGCCAGCATCCGACAGCAGATGGCCCCCCTCCCCGGACACCGAGTTAATGCAACCCGCCCGTTCCTAGCTACCGGCGTGGATTATTGTGGCCCCTTCACAGTCCGTGTCGGGACAAAGCGGTCCCGTACTACGGTCAAAACGTACCTGGCCATCTTTATCTGCATGGCCACCAAGGCCGTGCATCTGGAAGTGATAGAGGACCTATCATCCCCAGCGTTCTTGGATGCCTTCACGCGCTTCACCAGTCGACGGGGACCGTGCCCGGACCTCTATAGCGACAATGGGACTACCTTCGTTGGTGCCAACCGGTACTTGAAGGAGGACTTGGCCGCATTCCAGTCTCAACACAACCAACAGGCGCTAGCGCATGCAGGTACGAGATGGCACTTCATCACCCCCGCTGCCCCTCACCAAGGCGGCTTGTGGGAAGCCGCCGTGAAGTCTGCGAAGCACCACTTGGTCCGCCTGGTTGGATCCCAGTCGTTGTGGTATCACCAACTACACACGCTCGCAACCCGCATAGAAGCCTGCCTGAACTCACGCCCACTAGTGCCACTCCACGATGACCCTGAAGACCGGCTAGCATTGACCCCAGGAGATTTCCTCATCGGCGCCCCTCTCATCGCGGTCCCGGAGCCTCAGGTCAGCGATGTCCCGATAAACCGGCTCAAACAGTACCAGTTCATCCGGAGAATCCACCAACACTTTTGGCAGCGGTGGAGCGAAGAATACTTGTCTACCCTGCAAACGCGTACCAAATGGGCCCGTAGTGAGCGGAACATCCAACTAGACGACATCGTCATCATCCGGCACGAGAACCTGCCGCCTACTCACTGGCGCCTAGGCAGAGTCATCGGCGTGCATCCGGGCAGAGATGGGCTCACCCGCAACGTAACGCTACGAACCGCAACTGGCGAGTGCCGCCGCCCCATCCAAAAGCTGGTCCGCCTCGTGGAGGTGTAACTCTGTCCATCTCCTGTGGACGGCAGTCAACGTTACCATTTCCTGGTTGCAGACCGTGACAC
The DNA here is from genome assembly GCA_949715645.1 of Portevinia maculata. Lineage (NCBI taxonomy): Eukaryota > Metazoa > Arthropoda > Insecta > Diptera > Syrphidae > Portevinia > Portevinia maculata. The sequence goes on from OX454525.1 coordinate 78,549,138, forward strand.
CCGTAAGGACCTCTTTTCGGACCCAACGGCCCGACCGGGCAGGATGTTTAGGTTTAAGTATCATAAGTTAATTTTTATTATGTCTATTCTTCTTAACATGTTATTTTCATTCTGTATTCCTCAGGCCAGACCGCTGACGCTGCACATATCCATCACATATCGCCCGAGTCCGCATCATCACGCCCTCGCCCCCGGTCGCACCCCGCTTCCCATTCTCGGCGCACATCGTCCACCACAACAATAACAGTTGCACATTCCATTGCGATGTGCTGATTCTCAAATGCCAACCCAATGCCCGACTGTGTGCAAGATGATACACTGCTATGCCTTGGCTTGTCGTCTGGCGACCCGCTTAATGGTTATTGACATCCGATAACCAGCGGCCAGCGACAAATAAATACAGCTAACGGCAGCACACAGTACATGAATCGTTTCTTGGAATCGACAATGTCTCGCACCCAGATCGTCGCAGGTATATCGGCGCTCGTGGGAGTCATGATACTATACAATTGGATATCCAAGGCATGGTCCTGGTATCAATTGTTGGACCGACTACATGTGTGGGACTGGTGATGACGCTGCAGTTTGGGCGAGCGACGCGAAGACTGGCTGCGGCAGAGTGCTGATGATGGGAGTACATGGCAACCCAAGTTGAGTTGTATTTTAACCATTGAGCTCAGCGGTCTGGTCTACGTTTCCCGTGTGCGTTTTTGTAAGAAATAAATTAAGTAGAACAATTCACTCGTGTCGTATCTTTTTCTTTGGAACATTAACTTTTTCAGCGACCAACCCCTGGTATTCGGACGTGTAATCCCCGACAGATGGATATTGGAACTTCTCATTCGATAAATCTTTGTTACTCCTGTTGTCATGTGAAGCATCTTCATCTCAGTTGCCGTTAATTTACCCTCATACTTTTTGTACGCTGTCGGACATTGTGAATCGTATGTGAGCGCCACAACTGCGGTGTAGTGCGTTCCTTTCAGCTAGGGCGCATTTTTCGATCACAGAAGATGGCTGAGTTTTCAAGCCACTTCATCCACCCTACGCTTACGCGATGCTTTATGTCGTCATCACAGCTTGCTTCACTATGGATCATAGATCCCAGATATTTGAACTTTTCGCACTTGGGAATACCTCTTCCATTCATATAAATGTCTGGAATAGGTCGGAGTGGATCAGAGAACGGGTTAGTTTTTATCGGCCAATTTTCCCACAACTCGTTTTCAAACTTCAAACTCGATTTGCTAAGAAACTAGTTTTGGCGTTTACGTCAAACCAACATAGATGCGACTATTCACAAAATGTGCTTATAGTCAGACTGAAGTCAAATCAACCGTTGACGTTGTGGTAAGTGAAGAAGCTTGTATGATAGACGAGGTTGAAAAATAATGGTTAGTAGAATTGCTAGTATTCTCCCCTCCAGGTTTTTTCTTCAAACTCATCGACATTTCGTTCGTATATCAACATCAAAATTATGATTCCATTGAATGTTCGAGAAAAAATTATAATGCCAGTCATTCTCGGTGCCTACACAATAGAAACTTTCTATTTCCCTCGCAAGTGACTGGCTTCTATGGTACAGCTTTCAATGTTACTCTAAGGGACCTTCATTCGCAGAAACTCTCTACAACTCGATGCGACGATGAATTGAATTTTGCGCTACTGCTCCCCGGAGAAATATCCTGAAAATGGGAACTATTTCGCGCAACTAGCTAACACGATATGAACACGACCGTATCCTAGTTAACAAGCAAACATCAGTTTATGAACTTATAAGGAATTCCCTCGACCCGAAGTGCTGTAAAATTGCTTTTATCATTGAGATCGATTTTTAATTGATTTGATGGTTCTTCGGATTTTGTAGTGCGTTTTCGTTTAGGATAGAAATGGCGCGTTTTGATTATGCTAACCTACTCTATTTTTTGCAATGCATGATTAATATTTTCAACTTATTTCCAGTGAACTTATCAAAATATGTAACACTTATGAGAAACGATGATTGGATATGATTTATCAATAAAATCGTTAAGATGCGGAGTAAATGAGGTATCTACAAACGAGTATATTGAATTAGAGTCTAAAAATAACGGCTCCGACTCGAAAGTTGCTTCACCACTTGGAATAGTTTTTTTTTTTTAAATTTCTTCTCTTAGGAAATGCGAACCGATGACGCGTCTAGAGAATCGCTTAGATAACTGTTGCTTCTGCTCTTAAAACGTTATACATTATTTTCATACGAAAAGATATGTATTTCTCGGAGTTCCAATGATGCTTGTACTAAAAAAAATGTGTGTGGGCATACAGACCTCTTTCAGTTGACACTCATTTACAATGACATTCCAGCTGTCAGCTCTATAGATAAGGCCAATCTGCTTGCTGCTCACTTTGCAGTCAGCTCAACGCTCCCAGATTGTGCTTCGTCTCCCCCTGTACTCGAGGGCGTAGAATTCTCCATGGGACCAATCCACTTTCACACTCGTACAGTGGCTAGAGTACTTCAAGATCTTGACGTTAACAAATCCGCTGGTCCAGATGGTATTTCCGCTATCGTTCTGAAGAGGTGTTCTTCTTCGCTGGCAAAACCATCGCGTAAGCTTTTTCATCTGTCCTATTATTCAGGACACTTCCCGGGATGGTGGAAAACAGCATTTCTCCAGCCTGTACCAAAAAAAGGCGAATCTTCTTCTCCCTCCTCCTACCGACCAATTGCACTTACGTCCCTTCTTTCTAAGGTCATGGAAACGCTGATAAACCATCAGCTAATCAAATATCTTGAATCGCGAAAACTTCTTAATGACCGGCAGTATGGTTTTCGCAGCAACAGGTCCACTGGTGATTTGATGACATATCTAACCGAAAAGTGGAACCAATCTCTTCATCAAGGTGGTGAAAGTAAGATTGTTGCGCTTGATATATCAACGGCATTTGGCAGAGTTTGGCATCAAGCTCTCTTGTCGAAAATGCGTGCATTTGGACTCGGTGATACTCTTCTTTAATGGATTAGAAATTACCTTTCGGACCGTTCAATTCAAGTTGTTTTGGACGGTTTCAAGTCTGCAACTCACCAAATAAATGCTGGTGTCCCCCAAGGCTCTGTTCTGTCCCCGACTCTCTTTCTCATTTATAAAAATGATCTCCTGTCTGTTACTTCTAATCCAATCCATTGCTTTGCTGATGACAGTACCCTCAGCTTCTCATATTCATTTGTTCGGTCACGCCCCTCATCTTCGGGTGTGGAACTGGAACGGCAATATATATTAAGCTCATTAAATTCCGATCTTAACAGCATAACTCAGTGGGGTAAAACCAATAGAGTGGAATTTAATGCTTCCAAAACACAATGCTGTCTTCTGTCATTAAAGCAAAACCCACACACACTGCCATTATCTATGAATGGCACTTGTATCGCTGACTCTGAAAGACTTTCCATTCTCGGTATGTATGTTAATGGCAACCTTCGTTGGAATGACCACATATTCCAAGTGGCCAAGAACGCCGCGAAATGTCTAGGCTTGCTTAAGCGTTGTAAGAAATATTTCACCCCTTCTGATCTGGCTACAATTTATAAGGCGTTTATTCGCCCGAAACTCGAGTACAGCGCTCATATCTGGTCCGGTGCACCAATAAGTTATTTGGAGCTACTTGACAGGATCCAAAAACGCGCGATAAAACTCATTGACGACCGAGACATCGCAAGATCGATTGACTCTCTTAGTCATCGTCGTAATGTCTCCTGCCTTTCGTTATTTTATCGTTATTTCCGCCGTTATAAGTGATCGAACGAAATAGCCAGTTGCATTCCTCCCCTTGAACATTTCAACCGCAATACCCGCCATGCAAGGAATGCTCATCAGTTCACCCTAAAGCCTGTGTTCAGACGTACAGTGAAGTTCAAAGAATCTTTCCTCAACCGCACAACTCGAATGTGGAATGCTCTTCCCCGCTCCACCTGCACATTATAACCTACAAACATTAAACACCAACGTGCATCCGCATTTTTTTCTTCTCACCCTAATTTCCTTAATGCCCGCGCTGTGTAGCTAATATATTATAAGGGTCACAACAAATCTCTTTAGTGCGTGCTTATTATAAAAAAAAAATCAGATGGTGAGCATTTGCTGCCTAGTAGGACGAATGAATGATGAGTTCAGATTAATTATTTCTTTCAATTCCTCCGAAAATCTCCCATAATTATATCTATATTGGCAAGACTCAAATACAGTTTATAGAAGAAGTGTTTTACGAGGGGGCTCTGAAGGAAACATTTTCAAGGTATAAGTGGGGACACAATAGATCACAAGGCCGCAAAGGACTTTTGAGCTTCACTGCTTCGTAGAATACAAGAGGATCGTCCAACGAAAAATACCTACTTCAGCTAAATCAATGCGTATTGGGGTTTTCGCTCCTTAAATCCTTGCTTATTTATGAAAAATGCAACTTTACAGCAAGGGTGTCAAACTCCAATTCCTTAAGTGCAATTTTTCAATCTTATCATGACAGCATTCCGTCTTAAAAAAAAATCAAATGTATTGCTTAGTATAATGGAGAAGTAGGTATGTACAAAATGATTTTATTAAAGAGAAAAGTTATTTTTTTAAGTGAGTTACTTTGATTTTGAGGATCCAGAAATTAGACTTCTTTTACGCTTCAATATCTCTTCCATGTTTGGTGTCAATTATGTTGTATTAATTGTTGTCCTAAACTACGGTGCAGTGGTTAGCTTGCTTATAAAAATAGCTTTGAGTATTAAAAAGTAAGCGAGTTTGTTGTAATGAGTGCATTTAATTTTGATCCTTTATAAATACAATAATGAATTTAACAGATATTTCAAAAAATACGGAAGGGCTACAGTCCGTCGTATAACCCCAACAGCTACTTAATTTGTGATCAGCATCGAAAATTTTGTTGAACTAGCCATGTCTGTCCGTCCGTCAACACTCATTATTGGTTGTTGTATCCTGGGAATATATGTTAATAAAATTGAAATATTTATAATTCGTCCTGGGTAATAAACTTTATTAATTATTTCGTTTTTTCACAATTTTGCTTTTTAATAAGGAAACATAGGCCGTATAAAAACTAACATTAATACGCCAGATGATGAAATTTAAATTTCGAAACGCTTCGCGTAAATATAAAAATAAAAGTTGTGAAAAAACAAAATAAACAATAAAGTTTATCATACGAATTCTTTATCGATTTTGTTTACAGTTTTAAGGCCTTTGAATTCAATCTGGAAGATATACTCTCAAAGAACCCAACATGATCAAGTGTTAAGATATTTCAAAGCGTCCGACTGGAACGGCCACTATTTAAAAAACCAACCGTGTTATCGAAAAGTTGATTGCAATGAAGGTTGTATTCGTCGCAAATTGTATATGAGTTAAGCTTTTTATTTTTTTACGGTCAGGACAAATTTCAGCTTGCCAGCTCAAATTTTGATTTTACTATGATTAAACCAATTTTAATACCCTTCCCTTACATCCCTATTTTTAAGCACATTGGAAAGACTAGCATGCATTACTTTACGCAATACTTATACAGTCATATTAATAAAAAAACACTATCCACTCCTTAAGATTCTGGCTCGCCAAGGCGATTAAATAGGGGGCACTTCGACCTAAAAAGAAAAGATCTTTTGTACCGTGATCCACTACTTAACACACTAGTTAGCTGGCACACGGATAGCGAACTTGTCCATATGATAAATTTCTGATTAATAAAAATATGTTTTCCCTGTTTTAGCTGTTTGCTCTTTATCACCTACAATACGGCAGCACTTTACCAAATTATACTCAAAAATTGAGTGTATCTGTCATATTTCATCAGTCGACACTCATTTTTGTGTATTCCATTCCAATACTATGGTACTACTATGGAGTCAACGCATTATGAAAGAGTAATATATGCCCAAATGGGAGACAGTCTCATCCTCTCAATGTTTCCACCCATGCATGCGCATCCTCTCAATTTGTGAATGCATGAACTACAAACTGAGAATGTGTGAATTTATCCGCTCCTTATACGCCGAGTTTAATTATCCACTCGTTATCACATGTCAGTGAAAGTTAACACACGTTTATTAATCAGAATAAGGAGTTAACAGATGTGCTAGTGCTAACTCGCCGCTTTCCGTTGTTTATTAATACGGGGGATACTGTACTTACGCTTGAAAATTTAATGTCAATGTGTGAACGTGTGAAACTCTCATCCAACAAAAACTCGTTGTTTCAGAAACAATTTGTCAAAAAGAATTGACTTTAATTAAATGTAGTAGAATCTTATATTTTTAGTACTGCAAACCTAATTTAACAAACACACAGAGGAAAATCGTTTTTTAAAACACAATTTCAGTGAAGTAGCGTAAATATTTAATGATGATTAACTACGCAACCATGTAGAGGTTGTTTAAGGGAATAAAAAAAATAGCCGGATTTTAATACTAGCTTACTATCCTTATGCGGACACTCAAGACTTAACTTTATTCTTATAGCTACTGCCCTTCGGCCTCAAGTATATATAACGACTAAGCGTTATATTTGTTTCACAAAAAAAAAATTACGACTGGGCTTCGATATAATTTTTTTTTTATATATATGTCATTACAATGAACTCATATCAGAATTTCAAATGGAAAGAGTTCCCCGGGAAAATTTATTCGCGATATTCCTTATTCTGCGAAACACTTTTAGATGTTGATAAATTTTCAACTGACAAAATATTAAAAGGAAAGTCATCAAAAGTCATGAATTGCCAACTCGCGCGGCAAAATATCGAATAAAATATACAATTATTTTGCCATGCTTTTTATTTTTTAAAAACACTTTTATTCACGGTAAAAGTGCATTTTCTCGCTATTGAGCACTTAATTTAAACACTTTAGTATATCGGTTAATCTTCGCCGGAGCTGGACATGTTTAATCAAAAGATAAACGATTCGTTGCCGCATGGTCGTGCATGGTTGTTGCATGGTCATGCATTTCATCATTTAACTTCTACCAGGCAATAATTAATAGATAAGGCAGTACTGCACAGGATATAGGTACACACAAATAAGAGTCGGTATCGGACACGGCTCCAATAATGTTACTGCCTTTTACATTCTTATTAAAGTCTACCCATGTATATGAACTTAATTTATGCTGATTATTGTTGAAAAAAATACTATATATGTGTTTTTGGGAGGTGGCGGCAGTGCGGTGCTTTGTTTAATTAAAATAACAACACCTATGAGATACCTGCTGTTAACATGGTCTTTTGAAAATCGATTTCCCCTTTGACTTTCGGTTTATTCCAATTTCAATTATGAAAAGTTTTACCGGGGCAAAAGTAAATCATTTCCATGTTTGTTTAAATGGTAGGTGATTGGACTTAATGATAATATACTCGTACATAGTATGAAAAAAGTCATTAAGACTCGTAGGTATACATGTAGACATATCTACATTTGCAGCTCCTTTTCTACTGAGGCCACTCAAGTGCAGATATTTTTGCTTTTATGAGTTCACATTTAATTCATTACATATTAGACTTTTGCATATTAGTTTGCAATATTACTTAACCATACCTTCCATTTAAGAATAAAAATACAATAAAATCTATTTAAGTATATATATAACTCCCTACCTATATATGTCTTATGCACACGCTTGCATAGATATTAACACTGTATTTTGTTCATGTGGTAGCGATGGTAGTGTGTTGGCGTGTGACTCGTGCGGAGCAGGTTTAATCCCATGGTGAAAAACAAATACGCCACCCATTAAAGAGAGAAACGAACAACACCTTGTTTCTCCAACCTCTTGACAAAAAAGAGGAGTTCTGACTGGTAGTACAGTGGACCGTTAACGAGTCTGAGTGCTCTGGGATTTGGATTTATTTTTACAAAAAAATTAATGTTTTGTTCATTAATTTCAGGAAAGTATTTTTGTTATTTTTTGTTTTATTAAATGCTACATATGTATATTGTATATATATTATATAATATTAACAATTTATTTTGCTCATTAGTTTTAGCAAAAATTTGTATTTTTTTTTTTTTATTAAGTAAAATAAAATCTTTGTGGTAGCTTAAATAATCTTTTTGACCTCATTACAAATTCATTTGCACCTTCTTTTAAAGTGGCTGCGCAGGAGGTGAAGTTGATTCGGCTCTTTGTCTTTTACAAGAAATTGTTTCTCATTTTCATTTTAAGGCTCAACATTATTTTTTTTTCAAACAGACTAATCTTCATGATAATTCATAACTACATAAACGACTTTAGACATTTTTTTTTATCACAACACCAGGCACAGAATCGACATTTTTATAGCTATTATAAGACCGATACCAAATTGTCCGGCTAGCTTTATAGAACTCGTACTTTTTGTTGATAATTATTGTCATCCTCATCACTGTTCTCCCTACCAAATAACTGATATATCCTCCGGTCTTTTAACAAAACACGCGTTTCTCTTTAATTCTAGTATCTTTATTCAATAAGTCTTCATTCGTTAGCCGTCGTACACTTACTCACTTAATCTAAGTTACACAAAACATTTTGACAACCAATCGTCTAATGGAACCTGGAAAAGGGTTACCACTTAATACATAAGTTAAGTGACGACACTTTGTAATTAATAAAGGGGATTAGTTTTATACTCGTATTTATATCAACTCCTTCCTTAATTAAAATTTTACAATCTTCGTCTTATGTTTAACCTAACTCTTAATTCATTGTAGTAATAACTCAAATAACCTAAATGCACCTAGAGTAAAGTTAACATTAAAATTATATTTCCAAATGTAATAATTAAAACAATTTTATAGCTCTGATCTTGATTTTGATCGTAATCTGCTAGCTATTGGTAAGTCACTACTTTGGGTCAGGTGCACTTTATTTTCTGGGTAATAACAATTTCTGAAACTTGAAAATCTAACTCTTCGTGCATTTGATTTCTTGAGCTGATAAACATGTGCTTGAATTTGTCTTCCTTCTTTTTCAATTAAGTATCTTACTATGCTTAATTTTCTGACTATTCTTACAGGCTTCTAGTTTAAATAATTTTTATATTCACATTTATACAATACTATTTCATTTTCCTTATAACTATTTTTTAATCTTTGTTTAAGGTATGGGTTCCTTTTCATATTTTCATTTAATTGTATTTTTTCCTTTTCTTCTTTTTGATTACTTTCATATTGCGGTTTTATAAGATCTAAATTTGTTCTTGGTTTATAAGAAAACAATAAATCAGACGGTGTTTTATAAGTGGTTGTTGTCGGTGTGTTCCTATAATTAAACAAGGCTGAGCTAAGGATTCTCTGAAAATCATTTTTTGTACGTGGTTTTTCTACCCAACATTTTTTCAAAATATTTTTAATGGTTTGAACACCTCTTTCCGCGAGTCCATTTGATTCCGTGTGATAAGGTGGACTTTTCAAAGGAGCAATGCCGTTTACTTCACAGAATTTCAGAAACAAACCCGAGCCGAACGGAGGACCATTGTCTGAAACCAACTCTTTAGGTAGTCCATAGATCGAGAACCAGCAAGATAATTGCTCTATTACCGATTGTGCGTTAGTATTTTTCATGATGGCAGCATCTATCCATTTCGAGTAGTGATCCACCAGAATCAAAAAATCTATTCCTTCTAACTTGAAAAAATCTATATGTACTCTTTCATACGGATAAAATGTTTTTTTCCAATCAATTTTACTTTTATCGGAAAAATTTCTTTGTGTTAACTGACATACTGAACATGTGCCAATATATTCTTCTATATCCTGATTTATTCTTGGCCACCAGAGATGTCCACGGGCAAGAATCTTAGATCGAACAATACCCGGATGACCTGCATGTAACAACTCGAGAACTCTTCTTCTTAATGTCGATGGTACAACTACTCTTGAGCCATACAATAAAGCCCCATCTTCGCATGACAATGCATTCTGCTGTTTGTAATACAGCCCTAGTTCATCAGGGTATTTTTTATTTGGCCAACCTTCGCTTACAAACTTTATTACTTGCATTAAAGTTTTATCATTGTTGATCTCACTTAAAATTTTAGAAAAATTAATCGGTAGCTCAGACAGACAACCTTGAATGTTTAAACTACAAATCCTAAAATTTTCTTCACCTGCAGGCTCTACAGACGGTAATCTCGAAAGTGCATCGACATGCCCAAGATCTGTTCCTTTCTTGTAACGAATTTCGTACGAATATTGTCCCAGAAAGATCGCCCATCTCTGTAAGCGCGCAGCAGCTACTGCTGGCGTTTGCTTATTGTGACCAAAAATCTCTCGAAGCGGCTTATGATCGCTGAACAGAATGAATTTGTTGCCATACAAGTACCGGTGAAACTTCCGAACAGCGAAAACAATTGCTAACGCTTCACGGTGCAGCTGAGAATATTTCTTTTCCGCGTCACTTAGCGTGGACGATGCGAAGAGTACCGGTCGCTCTTCGCCTTTTATTATGTGTGAGAGGACGGCTCCCACACCATACGGACTAGCGTCGCATGAAACAATTATTGGTTTAGTTACTTCAAAATGCACCAAAAGTTGGTTATTCAATAATAAGTCCTTACTTTTTTGAAACGCTAATTGACAGCTATCTGTCCACTCAAATTTAGAATTTTTACGCAAAAGGTCATAAAGAGGTTTTAATTCCGATGAAAGTAATGGCATAAATTTTCCATAAAAATTTAACAACCCCAAATAAGACTTTAAGCTTGTAACGTCGTGCGGTGGAGGTGCGCACTTAATTGCATCCATTTTATCTGTTGTTGGTTTTATACCCTCCTTGGATATTTCATGACCTAGATAAACAACTTTCTCTTGGAACAACTTGCATTTTGCTTCATTAACTCTAACCCGGTTTTTCTCAAGCCTTTTTAAAACTTCCTCAAGTTTCTTCTCACAATCTTCAAGGTTTTCTCCACCAATTAGAATATCATCTAAATATCCAAAAACTTTAGGTATTCCTTGCAATATCTGATCCATAATAGACTGAAAAAGAGCGGGAGCTGAGCTCAACCCAAATGGAAGTCTTGTATAACGATACAGACCCTTATGTGTATTAATTGTAAGATATTCTTGGGAATTTTCAGAAACTTTGACCTGTTGATATGCACCTGATAAATCGAGAACACAAAAAAAAGAGCAATTAATGAGGCTTGCGAATATCTCATCAATTTTCGGTAACGGATAGTGTTCGGTCTGAACAAATTTATTGATAGATACCTTGCAATCTATGCATATACGCAATTTATTTTCCTTTTTTGGCACAACTAAAATAGGTGACGCCCATCTGCTATGACGAACAGATACTAAGATTCCTTCAGACACAAGACGGTCTAACTCTTTCTCTACAGATTCTCGTAACCCAAATGGCATAGTATATGGCTTAAAAAATATGGGTTTGGCGTCCTCCTTTAAGACTATCTCTACCTCAAATGTTTTTATTGCACGATCTAAATCTTGCGAAAATACTGAATTATATTTGTTTTTGAAGTAACTTATGTCCTTGAGGCTGTTCAAACTATCACCAATTTTAGAAAAACTCTTCCGCCAATTCGGCACAAGCCTGTCCAACCACGATCTACCGAGCAAGGGTGTAAAATTTGTTTTTGACTTCACCACACATAATTCCATATTAAAATATTTATTTTCATGCAAATCCTTAACTCGTACATCGCAAATACCCTCAACGCAAACCTTTTCACCGGTAATTAAACACAACCTTTTATCTACACTTCTTATACCACAATGTGAAAATAATTTATAAAAATCCAAACTACTCATAACTGAAGCCGACGCTCCCGTATCAACCTACATTAATACAAAGTTATTATTTATTTCTAGATTCAAATGGCATGCATTACTAATATTTGAAATATGGTTTAAATGTCCTAATTGCAATTTTTCTAATTTTAAACAATTTGCCTGATAATTCCGCTGACTGCTTGTTGATCTTCTTCTGCTTACTGTTGATGATGAGCGAGATGAACGGCAATTTCTGGCGTAGTGACCATTGCGGCCACAATTATAACACTTAAAACTCGAACTATTGTTTGCTCTTTGGTGTGCTGCTGGTGACTGTTCACCATCTCTTTGCTTGTAACAGTGTCTTTTTTCTGCAATGGGCGTACGGCTTCGATGAAATTTGTTGTTGCTACCGTTTTGATATCCCACATGATGAATTGAATTTGGGTGAATTAGCTGCATGTTGTTTTTCGTGAGCTCCAGAGACTTCGCTACTTGACAAGCTTTCTCAAAATCCATCGATGATTCGTTCAATAATTTTTGTTGAATCGATTCATCATTAATGCCAACAACAAATTGGTCTCTTAGTGATTCATCCAAAAATGCCTTAAAGTCACATTTTTCCGCCAAATTTTTCAGCTCGACGATGTAGTCCCCTATGGATTCATGTTTTTCTTGGACTCTTTTGTGAAACTGGAATCTTTCAGCTATTATATTGGCTTTCGGCTTGAAATGTGCTTTTAAAATTTTTTTTAATTCACTGTATCCTTTTGAGTGAGGTTCAGCTGGTGCCACCTATGACTTTGCAATTTTATATGTGTCGGGTCCTATAAGTGTAATAAGATATGATCCTTGCAGCTTATCGTCCGTAATTCTGTTAATAGCTACTAACTGGTCCAAACGTTCTGCGTAGCTATCGAAATCATCACCTGGAGAAAAAAATTCGATGGTCCCGAAAAACTGTGACATGGTGAATTCTTCCACGTGTTTCTTTTCCTCCGAACAGTAGCTTGCGATGGTATTTTCCAATTGGTCAGGGATACCACTCTCCAGATCAATTTTCTCCACTTTAAATTCAATTTTTTTTTTCTTTTTATCCTCGTCGCCAAAATGATATATCCTCCGCTCTTTTAACAAAACACGCGTTTCTCTTTAATTATAGTATCTTTATTCAATAAGTCTTCATTCGTTAGCCGTCGTACACTTACTCACTTAATCTAAGTTACACAAAACATTTTGACAACCAATCGTCTAATGGAACCTGGAAAAGGGTTACCACTTAATACATAAGTTATATATATATAAGGATTAGTTTCATATTTATATCAATAACTTGTTTGTTCTAATATATTGCTAACTTTTGGCTGTACAAAATGCAAAGTAGATCTGTGTTTAAAACTAAAAATATGTACATTCACATGGCGATATTCCAGTAACAGTACAATGTGTATTTCAAAAAACAATCTAATCAATCTACGAACTTGTTGTATTTGCAGTGAGAAAAAAATGTCGATCTATCATCTAAAAGATACTATTTTAAGCCTGACTTAGCCGTCTGTGCTGCTCTTTCAGCGCTTCCGTTTGATTGCGGATGATACGTGGGGGTTTTTGAAACTTTTATTAATTGACTTTACATAATGCCTCATATTCTTGGGAATTACATAAATTGCGGACCGTTCTTCAAAATAATTTGTAAAACTTGACTTACATGCATAGCTGAAGATTTTTGCATGATACAATTTTAAAATAAATAACGTCTTGGCCTTTAAATAAAATAAATATACGTGCACACTTTCCAACGGATAGTTAGTATACCGTCAATTTTCAAGACTGGTGACGCCAGGTTTATTAGTTGTCTGCTGGCCAATGTCACATCCCCATATACACCACACCTCAATATCCCGGTCTATGTTCAACAACCAAACTAACCCTCTAGCAATCGATTTCATTTTAAGCACACCAATAATAGCAAATGGATAAACTATTTGATGCGATATCTCTCTCTTTTTTTTGCATCGTTCAGTTAATGTTCCAATGTGTTGGACTACAAAAAGAATTTCTTTTAAGGTAGTCTGAAAGAGAGAGAGAGCTCGCTTCAGAGGATCAAAACTCTACACATTTTTGACAGTTCTTAACGTTTGATTGTGGGCGGTTCCGGTCGGTTTAAGTTCATGTGTATAATTTAAAATAATTCCTATTTCGCGACTGTGCATTAAAATAAGTTGCTGCCAATATGTTCATGTTTTGGCTACATTATTAATTTGGCAGCAGTCCCTTAATTAGCATGTGAATGTGTCGAGTTTCGTTCATGTGCTTCGGAGCATAGTGTAACGTGCAAAATTCGTAATAGCCGAAATGTCAGCTATTTGTTATTTTTTTTATCTAAGCGAAAATATATACGCTTGAGTAAAAATACACGGCTAATAATATAATATTACAATTTTAAATTCTTAACTAAATATAATGAACATGATGTCGGGAACCAACGCAACGATAACCAACATACGGCGACGTGTATTATGCGCAATAATTCGCTTCCGTCCTCAGTAGGCATTAAATGTAAAAAAACGCCGCAAAGAAGTAGTCGAGGCAAAAAACTAACTATGAGGGAATAGTTAACAACGATATTACATAGGTATATATCTTTTTATAAATAACTGTTTTGTAATTTTTTTGAAAGACTATCGAAATCGACCCTTACAAGGGGGGCATGACAAAAACTATTGTATGAGGGAATTGTTATAAACGACTTAATCTACATACTTTGCGAAGAATAGTAGTTTTATTGCCAATGATTTCTTCAATACAACAGTTTTTTCTAAATAGTGGGTACCAGGCACGTAGCCAAGGGAGGGGGGGGGGGGCTTGAGGGGCTGAAGCCCCACTCGAAAATGTAAACTAAAAACTAGAACTTTCTAATATATTAAACTCAAATCTATAAAAATAAGGAGACTATACAGTTTATTTGAATTTAGTTCTCAACTACTTGAAAATACTTCGCTTGGAATCAAGAGACTATTTAGGTACGTTTTAAATTTTGTATTGAGTTTTGGAGACTATTTAGGTATTTTATTTAATTTTCAGAGTTTTTAAAATGAGGAGAATATTCTAGGTATTTACATTTTATTTTATTTGGTATCAGTTAACGACTTCAGTTATTGCCAAAAATTTGCAATATATAAATATAGTGTTATGCGCGTTTCGAAAACAAATGTTTTAAAATAACTTTCAGCTTGCGGAAAATATTTTTCAAAGTATCGTAATACCTACATATATTTGTTTTTTTTTTGTTGTGATTTCTTAAGAAAAATGAAACGCCAAAGCTACATTACTTCTTTTTTTAAAAAACCAAAACATGGTGACCTTTGTGGTAAGTAACTTGTTATTTTTGAATAGATAGTAATTATAGATACGGAAGAATCCCACAAGAAAGTATAAGCTCTCATAGTAGATAAAATGTATCAAATGAAATTCGGGGAAAGTTCGGGTTACTTTTCACGAGCTTTGAATTTTACCTGATATTTTTGTTACGGCATGGGAGTTTTAATACTTTTTTTGCGACTCGTAGTACAAAGTTTTAATACTTTTCATGGGATTCGTAGTAAAAATCTATTATGACAAAGCGTATGATAAGGCTATTAAATTTGTATCCATCATGTCGAATCGTTCGCTTTGCATTGAAACCCTTTAGGTTCTTAAAATTTAAATTTTCATAATAGGCTAACATACAGATACAATTAATTTATTTGTCCTGATTTTGATAGATTTCAATAAACAAAGCTCAAGTAAGGAAAACCCTAATTCTGAAGAAACTAGCAGATTCAATGGTAGAAAAAGAAATTGAGTTTAGTATAGTAATAATTATTATAAGTGTGCCAACTGCCAAAGCATAATTCGGTGTTCAAAAGTTCGGGAAATAACAAAAAAGGCATTTACAAATAGCTCATAAGAATCAACTATCGATTTGAGAATTTAGTTCGGATTTTTTAAATTTGTTCTTTTGAGCTGCTTTAAAAAATTGAAAGCTAAACTAATTATGTACATATATAAACTGAAGTTATTTTTTTGATAGATTAGTAAATGTTAAATTTAGCTTGAGCAAACTTAAATTGCTCGTTCCTAAATGCCTCTAGTTATGAAAATACACAAAGAGGCATCCATTAGCTTTTTAAATTTGAGTTTTGAACATAGAATAATTAGAGCCTTATGCTAATTTAAAGAGTACTAGTTGCAATATTGAATCTATGTTTTTGAACAGATAAGAATAATTCTGAGCCTTCAAGTTCATGTGAATCAGAGAAAACCGCATCCATCGAACCTCAAATTCAGCACTCGTCTATGCTGTGGCAGGCAGAAAATTTTGATATAGCGATGATGAATAGAAGTTCTCTTGACGATAATATCAAACAAAACATTCTTGAATCAGTCTTGCTTCCCAAAATTCCGTACGAGTTCCCAATGACAGTCCATGGATTTCAAAAAAGAAGCTTTCAGTACGAGTGGGTTACAGAAAATTTTCCCTGCTTAGCATACTCAATTAGTAATGATGCTGTTTTTTGCAAGCCATGCTACCTTTTTTTTCATCAGGGTGTTGGGAAAGGGGAGCATCAAAATCCTGGAAAACTAGTTTCTATCGGCTTTCGTGACTGGAAAAAAGCGAAGGAGTATTTCAATAAGCATGTCCAACAACAATATCATAAAAACTCAGTTCTCGTTGCTACATCGTTCCTAAACGTTGCTGCAGGAAAACAAAAAGATGTTGCTACCCAATTGGATGTTCAGCGTGCGAAAGCAATAGCAGAAAATAGAGCTGCAATAAGACCCATTATTCAGACTATTCTGTTTTGTGCAGAACAGGAGCTGCCATTAAGAGGTGACAATGAAAGTGGAGCTCTATCTTTGACTCGGCCCTCAAAAAAAGATGGTAAACTAAGGGCTCTCCTGCGGTTCAGAATTGAATCTGGAGACGACAATTTAAAGAATCACGTCATGATCAGTGCTAAAAACCCAAGCTATTTGAGTCCAGATATCCAGAATGAAATCCTGGAGATATGTTCTGATATTGTCACAACTGAAATAACTAAACAGGCTATAAGATCAAGTTGTTTCAGTATCCTCGCTGACGAAACAATGGATGTTACTGGGACTGAACAACTTTCGATATGCCTTCGATATGTCGACTTTTTAACAGATCCCAAAAGTTGTATGCTTCGTGAAGATTTTGTAGGTTTTGTTTCTGTTGACGACCAAACTTCGGAAAATTTGACAAAAACCATACTGCAGCGATGTGAAGAACTACATCCTGATATGAAGAATTGTGTTGGCCAAGGATATGATGGAGCCGCAAATATGGCAGGTCACTTAAGTGGAGTACAGTGCAGGATTAGGCAACAGTAACCAAACGCTAGGTATGTACACTGTGCAAGCCATCGCTTGAACCTGGCTCTGTCTAATGCCATGTCAACTCCTGCAATTCGCAATTACCTTGGTGTAGTAAGTGAAATAGCTAACTTCTTCCGCAACCATTCAAATGCAAATATAACTTTCAAAACTGTCATTAAAAAACACGCACCAGAGAGCCGAAAAACTCGACTTCTACGCCTTTGTGAAACAAGATTCATTGAAAGGCATGACAGTATTGTTTCCTTTGTAGAGCTTTTTAAATGCATCTCAATAAGTCTTGAAGAAATAACGAGCAGAACGTGGGCGATGTCTTCGAAAGCATCAACACTTTTGGCAGCGATCCAAAAAAGTGATTTCCTAGTAAGCCTCATTATATGCGAAAAACTATTCTGTTTAACGCTGCCCTTATCAGTTTTGCTACAGAACAAATCCTTAGATTTTGTTTCTGCAATCGACCGCACAAAAGAAGTTTTGAATTCTCTTAAGAACATCAGAGAAAATGCCGAAGATTTTTTCAGAGAGGCTTTTCAATGTGCATCCCAACTTGCCGAAGACTTATTTGAAGTTGAATTAAGAGCTCCAAGAACTTCATTAAAACAAACAACGCGTTCCAATCCAGAGACCTCTTCTACTGAAGCCTATTTTAGAGTGTCTATACTGATTCCTTGCATAGATTCGTTAATACAAAATCTTACGGACAGATTCATGGTCAACGAAGACGTTCTACCATCGTTTCAAGCTCTTCTACCAGGTTCTGCTGCAATTGAGCGGGTGAACGAAATGGAAAAACTTACATGTTACTTTGATAATACAATTTCTTTGTCAGCTGTGAAAGCTGAGTACATTCTTTGGTGCGGAAAAATATCGTCGATTGACCTTTCTACAGAGGTTTTGAAGTTGCTTGATATATGTGACAAGACTTACTTTAGAGGTATAAACTTCTTGCTTACGGTTTTGGCCACGCTTCCAGTGACCACAGCTAGTGTTGAAAGAACCTTTTCAACTATGAAAAGGATTAAAACAATCCAGTTAAGGTGATTGATGTCATGTCAAAAAAAAATCAAGACGTCTTCTGCTCTAAAAATGTGTACTAACAAATTATTTAAGTATGTTCCATTTAAAAACTAATAAAATTCAATAAATTGGAATATATATAGTTTTTGTTGAAAGAATTCCTCGTAAAATTTGAAAGCAAGCCCCCCCCCAAAACAAAATCCTGGCTACGGCAATGGTGGGTACCTATTTAAGTTTTCGGATTTCAGCTTGATCATTTCGGTCTCCTAGAGAGTATATTTTCCCAATTTTAGATTTCTAGTTCAAGTTTTGGGGCCCAAAAACTGTCACTTCGATATTAATACTGACCACAAATAAAGGGTTAAATATCAAGGTGTGTTACGAACTATGAGTCATGATTATAGTAACCTTAGAATAGGGTATAAGGACACAAGCACATATTCTCGGTCGAGCACTTGTTTAAGTGCCCACGATTGTATTTTTCAAAGTCTATAAATATTACAAAGGAATTTCAACTGAAACGCCCTATTGTCGTTAAAATGGATGCCTTATATTAGCTACGAAAATATTTGATTAGTACCTAATGCTTATAATTCGCGAAATAAAATTTTCGGAATTACTGTACCTACCTAACGCCGTCTCCACGAGACTGAAAAATTTCAGACTTTTCAGGATGGTTGTCGGCCATTTTTGGATTTTCGTTGACTGGGAAAATTATGTTACGACATTTCACTCCTAACAATTTTCTTTTTGTCAACAACGAAACATGTCAAAGTGATTCTTGCGTTAAGTTCATTAAAAAAAATATAAGCATCAAAAGTAAAAGAAGACAGCGATTACGGGCAAAACAAATAAATTTGATTTTCAAAAGCTGATATCTAACCTAAAATCTCAAATTTTAGTCAGGATATAAAATAAAAAAAAATAAAAGGATATAAATAAAATATATAAGAAAACTCACAACAATAACGAACTACGCCATTCTTTACAATTTTTTGTATATCGATCATATTTGTATTCGATTAAATCTAATATTAAATGTAATACTAAATGTTTTTGGAACTTTATTTATTCTAAATGTTAATCAAATGATTATCCAAGCTGTTTGAAGAATAGCAAAAACTTTGGCAGCTTTAAAGGAACTTCATTTGCATGCATCAAAATGTTAAACAATGTCATGCTTTTTGTCACACTACGCCGATTTACTTCAAATGTCAAGTAGATGGTTCTGACTTAGAACGTATTGTGCAGAAAAAAATATCTATATATCATCATAGACACGTACCTTTCGTTTCTGCCATATATTATTAATAAATCCAATCAAACGGAAGGGGTTTATTAAGAAAAATACTAAAGAATGTACGGATCCTAACTCACTTAAGTCTCTTTACAGTTCTCTAGTTCGGTTTGTGCTTGAGTGCTGCAATACAGGGTTTGGAACCAATACAACAATAACCGGTGTGATAGAATTGAAAAAAAATCTAAGGAAATTCAAATAACATGTATTCTACAAATAAAATTGCAGAGTAGACATTTTATGTTATAAAACAAGGTGTTTCTTATTTGGCATTCAGAGTTTTGAAAGTCGACGGACTTACTCTTCGATAATGTTTATCAGAGATTTATTAACATTTCAAATTAAATGTCCTCTATTATTTTTTTCATGATCAATTCCATTAAACAAGCTCTGGTCGTAATAAACCAATGTCTCGTGGCATCAGAAATGCTAATTTAGTTTGCAATGGGTTAGATGTTTTTGTAAATAGCACTAGAGATACTTTTCAGCTTTGCATATTTTCTATTTTAAACTTACAAACAATGTGAATGTGATCTAATTTCTTATACAAAGCAATTATTATTTACTTATTTTCAGTAGTCAACGGAAAACGATTTTATAAAGTGTTGTTTGTAACGTATTAGCCTGTAAGGGACCGAAAGATGCTAGGAATTCAAGTGAAATGTTCAGACCTATTTTGATTCCACGAAAGAGCGGTCTACACAAGACATATTTATGTCATGACTTCAGTCTGGAATGAAATTAAGAGGCCATGCAAATGAATAAAATGTATGAGAGGTTATTATTTTTATCTCTCAGATCTTCAGTTTGCCTGCGACCAAAGCATGTTGTAATATCTGCAGTATGCATGGTAGAAAATAGCGGAATGCCGTTTGTAACACATAAGGGTACTGTGCCGGGCTTTAATGCATACATTAGAACAATGTGGATTTTTATTTATTGAAAATGACTTTATTTTCTAAGAATAATGTATGATCAATAGCGAAACAATAAAGATCAATCAAGCGTATAGGGTAGATGAAGTGGCATTAAACTTAACCATCTGAGATACAGATGCTGTGTGATCGAAATAAAATAAAAAAACTAGGTTTGATCTGAGCGGTAGGTATACCCCTGACTTTATTGCTGATTAACCAAATGTTGACTAACTTCCAATATTTTCATGAACATTCATTTTAAAGGGAATCGTATGTACTGTCTTAGGCAAAATTATAATCCATTGAGTGCAATTAATTAGGTGAATGTATATAATGAAAGTATGATGAGTATATGTATATAATGAGAGTATGAGTAATGAGTTTAAATAATGACTAAGTGAGTGAGTTAGGTACTTGATAAGAATAAATGTTATTCACAATAGCAATAAAAAGATTATTTGATTTCAAATTATGCTAATTCGAGTAATTTAGATATGTGCATAAATATAATCCGGCTGTAGTAATGATCTGGCTCAACAGATGCCTTGCATGATAGCAGGAGTAACAAGACTTCATTGAATAAGAAGTTCAAAGATTGGACGAAGCCTTCACGTAAAGGAATCGACTGGCTTAGTTGGTGCTGTCATTTTCAAAGGAGAGGTCATACGAACGCGTCAAAAAGGCAATATCAATCATGTTCCTATAAATTAGCGAATAAAGAGGCAGGCCTCAAAACTCCTGTATCACTCAAATGCAATAACCCAGCATTTGATTGACCTCCGCGACGAAGTGATTTAAAATCGGGAGGCCTGCTGATACTTTTCGAGGTCAAACCGGCAAACCCCACAGGCGGACCAGTAGGAATGCAGTGAAATGCGAGAGTTATGTCCCTTTAGTGCAGATCATGACCTTATAGTTAAAGGAGAAGAATCTGTTAATTATATTGTTGGTTTCTTTTTTTCTATTTATAATTATGTGTGTTTGGATACACGTACACCCTTTTAAAATTTAATTGCATCTATGGTGATGTTTGATAGGAAAAACAATCTGTCTTTTTCAACATTACGATTTAATTACAATATGTATCCATATCACCTTCGAGAACCGACCATATACATGTTTATAAAAAAAAAACTTATTTACACATTCTGACTGCAAAAAAACTAGTCATCAAAATCATCGCTGACAAATTGGTTCCGTAATCAAAGATCATTCACTCCAGCCAAGCACGAAGAGCTCCAGTGTAGACTGGATGCATCAATTAAATTATTGCAACACAAATAAAAAACACGGGGAGAACTCTGCGTTATGCATTCATTTTAGGAGATATATTTTCAAATCAGTGTTATTCAGACTTTTTTTTAATTATTTTTTAAGATTCATAATTTCAGCTGTCCAAATGCGTGTGAATAAAAATGATTTAGAGCGAAACTTGGACGGAACATGAATCTTTCACAGAACTAGTTTGACGTTAAACTAGTTTTGAAGCACTACAACAATACAGCCGTAATATATTCCCTGTTGCGGGAAAAGACTGATTCAAGTGGTGTTATTTCAACTTAAGCTTAAAATATGGAAATAATTCCGTTGATTTGTGTCAAATACTTCATTCCAACAGTGGCTCAGTGGTTAGAGTGTTGAACTACTGAGCAATGTGCTCCATGTTCGAGTCAACATAAACTTTTCCACTGACAACCATTTAATGAAAGTCTGACAAATATATAAAAGTAAAAATCGGGAGCGGGTCGAAATCACTTTTCCACTGACAAACCTTTAATGAAAGTCTGACAAATATATAAAAGTAAAAATCGGGAGCGGGTCGAAATTCTGCTTTCAAAATTCTTCTTTGCAAAATTCTGACTTTTAACACAAAAATTCAACTTTTCAAAATTCAGCTTTTTTTCCTGTTCTGTCTTACAAAATTCTGTTTTTCAAAATTCAGCTTTTTAAAATTCTGACAAGCAATATTTTAAACAAATAAATTCTGCTAATTCTGTTTTTTTTCAATTTACGAATTTAAAGAAAACAAATATTTTTTAACTTTGTCAACAAATTACAATAGGTTTCATATAAGGAAGGTATACAGGCAGCTTCTATAACAAGCGAGTGGGTAGGTAGAATGTTTTGCAGAATTTTGTAAAGCATTTTGACCCCAACCCGTAAAAATCGTAATGAGAAGCTTCTTTAACTTGCCGTTCGAAACTAGTGGGAAATTCGAAGTCCTCTCTATTTTTGTGCCAGAAATAGAGATTTACGCACAAAAATAGTTAGAGAAACTAGGTCTAAAGTACTGTAAGACCGTTAATGCCTAGTTGTAAACATTTATTTTTACTACATCCAAACATATTCATCTATTTCAACGGAAACTCAACACACCTATGCACAAGCCGCCCATACGATTTATTTGTTTTTTCTCATTACATCATTCGTTTACGTATTACATTATTTGCAACTTCTCAGTACCTAGTTGATTCTGTTTGCCGAAAGATACAAAACACATTAGCTTGCCGTGAATCGTTCCAGATGTCGTAGCTGAGTAACTCATTCATGGCTGGTTATTATTCCATTGAAATTTATTTCGTTCGTTTTTGGGAGGAATATATCATTTCGCTAAGAGATTCAGGGGCGCGATTGTGACAAAGGTGAAACGGAGCGACCAACAAAACAGAGAAGAAGGATGATGACAGCGCAACAGCGCGACGCGTCGTGAAAAATTATAAGATAGATCAAAGATATTTCCGACTTCCACAACGCGTTATCGAAGCAATATTTTGTCGGTTGACAAGTATATGAGCACTTAAGGCAAATTGATTTTCGTAGATTAAGTTTGAAATGTTGGGCGGGGCTCCCGGTCTGTGATACTTCGTTTTTCGCTTGTTCCATTAACTCGTGCTACCCTGCTATTTTTTCCGGATGGAAACATATTGTTATACCTCCACCACCATGATGAAGGCAAGATGAAATCAAATCACACGGTACTTACTTTCTAATTAGTGAAATGTATGTTGGATAATGCCAAGGATGTGTTCTTGTTGAACAACAACTTTTTTGTGTAAACACTTAGTGTGTGTGTGTGCGTTAAATTCGCCATGCATAAAAACGTTGAAAACGGCACACACCACTACCAAACATGACCTGCAAAAGAATACTTGAGCCTACAACCAGTAAACACAAACACACAATGACCACTTGGAGTGCTGACCTAGTTTTGGTGACTGGTTTTAAAGCCGCTCAACGCTAACACGCAAATAACACAATGGGCCATACAATTCGTTGATCTGTAGATGCGTCGTTTAAACAGACAGCAATATAGAATACACGCATTCTCTTCTTAGGTGGCCCATAACCAACGGATCCGTGAGCGTCGACGGATAAACTAGGTTTCCATTCAACATTTCTCTCCGTCGACGTATGCACACATTCAAACATTGAAGTGCACACATTCTATAATTATTAAAGTTCTCGCATTACTAAATTGTGAGAGGCACAAACATTGGTCGAAACATTGGAAAATAAGAGAAAACTACTAAACTTTCTGTCATTGCCGATTGACAGTTAGTTCAGTAAAGTTACCACAGCTAAACTGAATCTCGACCGCTGATTGGTTGAAAAGTCTTAAATTTGTAGGAATATTTTTGACATTCAGCTAGAGAGTTAGGTGAGAAGTGAAAAAAAAATTGTACTGTACTGGCATCTTAGTCAGTTGGATCTGTCAGTGGAATTTAGGTAATTAAATGTTAGGCAAAGGCATAGTAAATGCGAGCAATGTGTTTTCTGCTCCGCTTTCTGCACAAGGCACAAGTGCATTTAATTTCAGTTATATACATAATTTCTACTTCTGATCTGCTCTAGTGTACTTATTTCAAGCGTTGTTGATGGTGGAGTTTTCAATCAATGCGCTTTAGCTGAAAAGTTGGCTCGACATACGCTTAATACCTATTTTTGGTGCAGAACTATTAAACCAAACGGACCCCCTGTCTACACATTCATTGGATATTACTATTCTTGTTTCAACAAACATATTTCAATAAATAAATCGCTTTTGTATTTGAACCAACATTTTCCTATTCCATTTTTCTTTAGTGCTCTAGGCTCTATTCTTGCTTGTTGAATATAGTGTATAGATCCGGTTGATACGTTCAGCACTCTACCGAAAAGTGTATACACTATAGAAAAACCTCGCTTTAAAACTCTAGCGTTGAAACAGTGTACAGCTCTAAACGTTCGCTCTACCGGGTGCTTACACTTCTCTATCCAGCTTTTTCTCAAGCTCTACGTGTTTTCTCTTCAGCGTAAACAATGCTTAAACAAAATAAGTTGGAAAAAAACTCTTCTTCTGATTCCATATCGTCCCTAAGACCATAGATTTTTTATTTAATTTGTCAAAAAAGAAACAAAGCTACCAGATAAAATAAAGGATCGTTCATTAGCGACTAGACAACTTCAAACTTACAATGTGAACGCACCCTTAAACCGATTACCGGACTGTCAATGTCAAAATATTCAGTAAAATCATTTTCATCATGGTGAAGGACACGAAGGAACAGCGTTTACAAATAATTAAAAGTTACTACATACCGAAATTCCGAGTCGGTGGTCGCAACTTAAAAAGCGTTAACGCCAAGCCGTAATTCTCGTCTCAGTATACAAGCAGTTCACAGTCTAGGGAACACATTTGAGACAGAATATTCACTGCTTGCTGTTGCCGTGCCAGTGATACTACGTTTTGCCAGAAGTCTGGAGAATATTGCTGCCCTAGAGGTGTCCGTCGCAAACCAGGCAAACCAGACAATTTCACTGCGTTGTCAACAAGCCGGCGATGTAAGAGGAGCTCAGAGCCAATATTGAACTGGAATCGGTCGAAGTGCGGCCGAGTCATCGAAAATTGGGTTCAACGTATCGACCGCTGCATACGTTTCCGTTATTGACATATGAACGAAGTCGAATTCCATTCAAAAATGTTTTTATAGCAATTCAAGCCAGTAGGTAAATTTTTTTTTTAAATATCTCAAGTAGTTTGCATTTTATTTAAAAAAGAAGTTGTCAAGTCCCTAATCAAAGACCGTTTACATGTATGATGTTAGTCCCCCGACATATTTTTCTGGCTACGGCCTTCCTGATTTGGCTGGCAATCACTCATTTTATTCCGATTTGGGAATATTTTTTTATATTTATACACCGCCCATCAATGGAGAGAAACGAATTACACCTTGTTTTCTCCAATCAAATGGGATTTCTGTCTGGTAGTAGAATTGACCGTTGCCGAGTCTAAGGGCTCTGCCATTTGAATTTCCTTTTTATTAAAAAAAAAAAAGCCCTTGCATGTGCAATTAGGACTTGATCCACTTAACCTATTAGGCAGTTCTTCTTCCATCATCGTATTTCTACAACTCTTGCCTATCGTGTATTTTATTTCTTGTCTAAAACAACAAGCACTAATAACTCAAATCTTTTAAGAGAATTTTATTTATTCTTAGCTGATTTACCATGAAATTTTAATTCAATTAACGAGGCGAAAGTTTTCTTCAAACTTTCACCGAAACGTTACCTGAACTGTCTGATTATTCAGACGCAAGAAGTCCTCCGTTAAGAATTCCCTTCATTAAGAGCCATTATTAATGCTTATTCGCACTTTCGAAAGAAGAAAACAGTTTTAATTAAATTAGTTCCATCGCACCTAATTTGCCAAAGTTGTCGCGAGCATCGTTTTTACCATTGGCTTACTTTTCTTAATTGGAGAAACACGTCGACCTACAACTATTGATAATTAAGAGCAAACAGCATCTCGGTTGCTTGGACAATTATTTGTTTTTGGGCTTTTAGTTTTGTTTGGGCGTGAGCAGCACTGACTGCTTTGTGTGTCTTAACCGTTTCCATTGAGAAGTCGCAAGTCTGAAAATGAGGATAAGTGAAGTGATTTTATTGGAATTTATCTTGGGGATAATGGTGCGACGAAGTTGTAGCAATGAAAATTATGGTGGTGGAATTGCTGACTCTCGAAATGTCTCCGAGTGGGACAATGCTGATAGTGACATATCGTTATCGCGGAAACGTCGCTTTATAGCATTTCCTGTGGGATCTTCGTTTTCGGTAATTGTTTACTTATACTTGTGTGGCTGCAAGCCGGAGTTGACTAATGGGTTAGGTAAGGTTATTTTCAGGTTGCTGTTTGTTTGACGACCGGTGTTCTTGGAAATCCTAACTACCAGTATCTGAGTATGGGATTGAATTGGGGTCTTGCTTATAATTTGCCGAATATCTCGTGGGTTCTTGAGCAGGCGCATGGATTTGATAAAAAGAAGGAGACACCCGAGCCAGTTGTCAAAAGGCGATATAGGAGGGAACTGTATCAGCACGTCGAGATTCTAATGGATCGGTAAGGATATTGTGAGTTTTATTTTTACTTATTAAAAAAAAAAGAAACAAATGACTTGCTTTGAAAGTTGAACCAGGGGAGCAGGTAATGTTATGATCCACCTGCATCAGGACGTAATCTCATCGCTTAAGGTGAAGAAGAAGTAGAAACAAATGACATTCGACGATAATCTGATATGGGGTATTTTTGATTCTGATTTTGGTGACAAAATATCTGAATCTTTAAAAGGTGTTTAAAAACTCTGGACCGGGAAAAGCTGCAAAATGTGGTAAACGAGTGCGAAACACATTTCCCCTACATTGAAAATCCTCTGTCTTTCTTGCACAGCAAGACTTGTATGAGTAGCGTACAAACTGTCGAAGCGCTGACAGATCGCCTCGCTGACGTTTTAAGTTTTGATTTCTTCCATTCAATATGTTTCTTGGGCGCTGAATCCGAATCTGAGGTGTGGCAATATTGGAACAAAATGCAAAAAAGTTATGAAATACAATTTTGCTTATAATTCGAAAACTATAGATTTTTCGCAGATCAAAATAAAAGAACAACAAATTTCATACAAACTTCCCGACTTGGGCTTTTTTCTCCGACGAAGGTTCGCGCTAGTTGAAAATTGGCGTATTTCGGTTGTCTCCGGAAAAACCCAATTGGTCCACTCCATAATTTTAACTTATTACTAAAGACTGTCATCTAGTGGATTTCTCTCAGCTCTCCGCACATGCTTTATTTAGGTCGTATTTGTATGGGTAAAGATATTTTTTTCAAAAATGGTGGACAAAGTGGATTGACTGAACTTTTTAATGCCATATAATGCAGTAGAATAAATCACATTGTGTAATGGTCAAATTCCACCGTAGCCAACCAAATTGAGTACGAAAAGCATATAACAAAAAAAAAATGAGAAACCATTGATTTCACATTTTTTCCTCCATTTTTCAAAACGCTCCAAAATTCAGGAAAAAAAGCGCAGGGAACTCGGAGGAATTCTTTAAATAATAGCCTTTAATAATAAATTATAGTTTTGGAGTGTTTTTTTACGGAGACAGCCCAAAATACATCAATTTGCAACAAGCGCTATACTGGAGAAAATAACTTTTAAACAAAGAACTCTGTACAATTTTATGTACTTTCATTTTGATTAGGTAGGTTATTTACAAAAAAAAAATACAGTTTTGGAGTTATGAGCAAAAACCCGCCAACAAATCGAGAATTTTGTCCTATGTTTGGATTATTTGCAATGTTACATCACTAAATTTTGTTAGCAGACCTCAGATTCGGATTCAGCATCCAAAGAAACGTATTGAATGGAAGAAATCAAAATTTTTCCAGAACTTTACTGGTAAAAACACAATTTGACTGGATTACTTGCGCAGCCGGTTTAGTTGGAGTGTGAAGAAATAAAATCGATTCGAGGGAAGAAATGATTAACATTTCGATCAACTTAAAACATACAACTACACTATAGTAAACATTATTATAAAGTGTCCTATTATGGTTGTCAAAAATCATTACGATATTTGACAAAATTGAAAATGGTCAACAAAATTGATGAATCTTTATTGTCGTTGTCAATCATCAAAATTTTTGATCAACAGTAAATTTTATGCGGACTTTTGGTCTATTGTGAACACTTTTATTGATAAATTTGTTATTATCATTGTGCAAAATATTGATAGCTATAAAATATTCAGTCAATCACAAATTCGTCGTTGACAAATAAATATTGAGGATTCTATCGCTGTTTACATTTTAGAATTGTAGAATTGTTTTTTTGGGGATAATAAAACCTATGTAGGTACCCATTGAAAAATACAATCGCTGGAACTTCGTTTTCAGTAAAGTCGTGGACAAAACAAATCAAAAGGGTTATAAACATAACCAAAAGCAATAACAAAATTCATTTACACTGAAATTAAATTAAAATAAAAAATGTTAACTTAAGGTAATCAATCCACCCACATAAAAAAGAATTTAAGAACTTACCGTCAAAAAAAATACCTCTTCACAATTGCATTTTGCTTGTCAATGTTGACAATAAAATAAATAAATAAAATAAAAATAAATATTAGACATTAACGGCCTATATAGGGCCTAAAGCCTAGCTTCTCCAACCACTTTCTTGTGCGAAGTAGAAGGGACCTACAATTTTACCCCGAACTCAATTTTACTCAACAATTTTACTCAAACTTTGGTTTCTCAATAAAATTGTTTCATTTAATTGTGGGCGTGTCAGTAAGCGGATTTAAAAAATATTTAAACATAGGTATAAAGGGCACCTAAAGAGTCAATATTATATATATTTCAGCTCCCTAGCTCAAACTTTGGTTGTAATTTAAATTGTGCGCGTGTCAGTAGGCGGATTTTGAAAATATTTACACATGAACATAAAGCGCCCTAAAGAGTATATATTATAAATTTCAGCTCCCTAGCTCAAACTTTGACTTTTCAATAAAATTGCTTTATTTAATTGTGGGCGTGTCAGCGGGCGGATTTTAAAAATTTTATCTCCCGAGCAGTTTTAGGAGTCAAGGATAATATAAAAAAAAAATGTCAGCTTTCTAGCTCAAAATTTGATTTTTTCGGTAAAATTGTTTTTTTGAGTTTGCGGATTTCAAAAATTTTTAAACTTGATTATTTCGGGACCCTAGAGAGTATATGGTTAAAATTTCAGCTCTCTAGGTTGAATTTAAAGGCCTAATTTTTGCCGACAGACGGACGGACGGCATTACTATTGATGCTGATCATAAATATAGGAACTTTTAGGGGTCTACGGGCAATATTAAGGTATGTTACAAACTATGCGTCAAAATTAATATACCCTTAGAATAGGGTATAAAAAAAGAGTTCTATAAATCACACGGCATAGCATAAAAAGTGTTAGTTTGAGGCTCTGTTTAAATTCCCATGACTAATCAGAAATCTGCACTAATCACTCTTAACATATCGCAACTATTTTGTGCATCATTCGCGCTGCACTCCCCGACTCTTTATGAATACTTCCCCACAAGTAGAGCTGTGTCAATCGTGATTGATTCGATCTTTTTGACCCGATCACAATAAAGTATTGGTGATTGCAATCACAATGCCCGAAGTCAATCGTTCATCGAGTCGATACTTTTGTTCTGTTCTGACTAACTCATTTCTTTATTACTGATTTCTTATATACTGAACCAATAAATGTGTTAATATATCAAACTATTTTTATTTATTTTGGCTTATTTCGTTTTACCAACACATATTTGTTCTACAAAAATATCGCTTCTGTGCAATAACCTCCATTTCCTAATTATTCAAAGGCGTTTTGGTATCTATATATACAATCAGCAGTTTGTTGTTATTGAGTGTATTCACTCTTACAATCCATTCGAATGTATCTGTCTCTATCGAAACTAAATTGAACGAATGATGATTGGGGTTTTTGATTGTATTGAAATTGAATGGAGCAATACAATACTCCCATGTCCCATCTGTCATTGATTGATTGAATGATTGATTGAAATGACCGAATCAGTTTTTCAACCAATACTTGAACGATTCGATCATTAAATTTGAACGATTGACACAGCTCTACCCACAAGTACTACCTCACAGTAGGTAATCACTCTCAGTAGGCCCCACAGTGATCGTCTGGCGGTGTAAGTGAGCCCGAACTTCATGCCGTGGCAGCCACCTTACCATACCTAACCTAATCAGAAATCCATTTTCTAAAAGACAATATTAAAATTTTCAACATTACCTAGCCTTACACCTTAATTTAAATGCATATATGTGTACGATTTGTTATTTATTTCTTATCCCAATAGCGGTAGTATGGACAATGCTGGAAATGCTTGCCTTTTTATACCCTTTTCTAAGGGTACATTATTTTGACTCATAGTTTGAAACATACCTTACCTACTGTTGCCCGTATACCCCAAAATGTAATGTCGATCTAGGCATGTCTGTCCGTCCGTCGGCAAAAGTTGAGCTATAAAACTTGAGCTATAAATATGAAATTTGAAACATCTACTCTCTAAAAGCCTGAAATGATGAAGTGTAAGAATTTCTAAAATCCGCCCAAAAGAAATTTGGTATATCGTCGTCTGAGAATTGTTTTGTTCCATACGCCACTTTTGTCGTTTTTGAGTTAGGAACGGATTCTATTGTAATTTTCTATGTTCTTTTTAAATCTGTGATTCGATTTGCTCTTAGTCTTTTCAATCCCGAGATATCGAACATCGACTTTGTCTCATAACCATTTTTTGGCGTTTGGGACAAATTTTCCATATAATTTGTCGCAATTTTTTTGGGAGAATTGTTTTGTTCCACGTGCATATCACTGCGACAAGAGATACAGAAAACATTAACAAAGTTGAGAATGGGTTTGTCCTACGTGCACTCGTGTTAAAGAAAAGCTATGTATGTGGAACACTGATCGCAAACAAAATTTTAGTATTGGTTTGTTCCACCTCAATTAAAGTTGTGTAGATAATATTCGATATTATGAAGATATGAATTCGGTGCTGTGATGAATAGTGCTGCAAACGCAAAACCTAGTTGCAGACGTACGAGCAGTCAATCATTGAATACTATGGTTTCAATAGATGTGTTTAATGAACCTTAGCTGCACAGATAAGTACAGAAAAAATCAGAAAAGTACAAGATTTGGGTTCCATGAGTAAAAAACTTGCCGCAAAGTGTTCTACATTCTGTCAATTTGTGTTCCATGAAGCTGTGCAGATCAGTTTAGCACAAGTTTTTCTGGGTGAAGGGAAATAACTTCACGGGCATTAACTTCACATGGGCAATAACTTCACCTCGAGTGGGCAATAACTTTACTTTTTGATTGTGAACTTATTGCCCACAATAGGTGAGCAATATCTTTACTTTTTTGTGGGAAATAAATTCTCTTAAAATTTAATGATAATTGAAGAACCGTACCTTGCACCTACTCCAAATCAAACAGTGACCCATTGCAGGGGGGTTGCAGGGGGGTTGTAGGTATTAAACTGTTTATGGAATCTACTTGCGATTTCGCAACTAATCCCATAAAAAGTGCAATGCATATGAGGGCATGCTGCGCCCCCGCATCCCCACTGCTTGGTGCCACTGTTTGATTTGGAGTAGGTGCAAGGGTCTTTAGTTATAATAGACAAATTCTCAAATTATAGGTGGGAAATAGCTTCACAAAATTTACGGTGAAGTTATTGCTCACCTATGGTGGGCAATAAGTTCACAAAAAAAAGTGAAGTTATTGCCCACTCGAGGTGTAGTTATTGCCCATGTGAAGTTAATGCCCGTGAAGTTATTTCCCTGCACCGTTTTTCTGTACCTAATTTTGAGGTAGGGCAAGTGAGTGAAATATGTCAGATTTGAAAATTCAAATTGTACTGATGCCAACTGATTTATTTGTTTGGGTTGAGATATCGTATTTCTTAGTTTAGTGTTACAAATGTTCGCATATTTATTTAAAAAAATAATTGAAAGAATAACATGGAACGAGTTCAAATTGTGATCAAATCGACATTAGGCCAAACATTGACTGTGCAATGCTCACTCAAAACCCGAAATTCACTAGAAAACAAAGAGGATTATCTATTTGAAATTTCGCAGCTGAGAGGAGAACATTATGACTCGAAGCTGTACTTTTCTGATCTAATTTGATCTGCCATTTTTCACTCACTGGTTTAATGCTAAACACTTTGAATAATTTTCTTCTTTTATTGTATTTTTTGAATAAAAATTTTGTTTACAAAAAAGATTAAATCGATTTTTCTTTTCAAATTTTACCATTTAACTCCATGCTTTCTTGCCTTTCAGATATTTTGGATAAGAATTGCTTTGTGGTATATCCATTTTTTTTGTGTTCCACGTGTATGAAAAAAAATCAGTTTCAAAATCTAGGAGGTGGGACAAAAGTCAAAAAAGGAGACCTTTACGTTAATTAACGTGGCTTGTTAACGGTTTGGCAAAACAATTGTGAAAATTGGTAGGTGAACTCTTTGTAAGACTAACTTCAAATTAAAAAAATAAAACAAAATCGTATCACACAGTTTCGGAGTACCAAGTACGTAAACCTTTAAATGCGTTTTTCTCGAAAAAGTTCCAATGGCATATGGAACAAAACAATTCTCAGGCGACGATATGTCATCTCCAAGGGCCCGAAATACTCATGTTAGAAGATTTTTAAAATACGTCCATTGTCATGCACAATTTAAAAAAATGTTTTATCGAAAAATCGAAGTTTAAGTTTAAAGCTTTTTGAATATCTACTCTCTAGGGGCCCCTGATGCTCATGAAATCATTGGAAATAAAAGTCCTATTCTTCCCAAAGTTTGAAGATAACGTTGCTTTCAACAATCCCGTCATATAAAGTTGTTTGCCATGCCCATTAATCTTCTAAAAAACGAAAACGTACATAACAGTTATGTATAACAAAATAATTATGTAGACCATATCCTTTTTAACAACTCAACAGGAATTGGAATAGGGTATCGAACATTTCGCCCAAACGGACTGTAGAGTTTCCTTATATTTATTAAAGTAGTTACACCTCACGACTTATTCTACTTCTGGGAATATGAGCGAACAACTATGTATTTGATTAGCGTCCAAGTGCAATTTAACATACAATCGGGTTGAATATACCAATATTGTTTGCATGCACAGATGAACCATTGTTGCAGTTGCAATAGTTACTTTGTTCAGATCGATCAGGAATCGTCTCTCATTTATTCCTTTAATATAAAGTGAGTTTGTGTACGACGTTTTGAGCTTTTATCTTCATAAGAGACTTAAAATTGACATAACGATGAAAATACTTCTCAGACTATTGTCCATAGTCCACATAATTGTTGCTACATCACACGAAATATATTCGAAGAGCATGTCCAACTCACTAGCTAATGCGTCATTGAATGTATTAACCCAAAGTTTTATAAGTGTGCCAAATCGTAGACGCCATAGATCAAAGCGTTATATTGCTTTTCCAGACGGATCCTCATTCACCGTATGTGAATTCGAAGTTTTAATTTTTTTTTTGCCTTCAAAATTTAGTCCTTCTCCTTGAATGACACCACCTTATCTTAGTAGTCTTATCAGGCCACTGACTCAATAGTGAAAACCTATTTTCAGTGTGCAGTTTGTGCGACTGTCGGAGTAGTTGGAAGCCCTATGTTTAATTATTTAAGTTACGGCCTTAATTGGGGCGTTGCTTATGACTTACCAAACGAAACTTGGATTCTTAATCATTTGCAAGGTTTTGGAAGTAGACCTGAACCGTATGATATTGTAAAACGTCGTCATAGAAGGGAGTTGTATCAATCAATTGAAAACACAATTGACAGGTTAATAAACTGTTATTTGGATGATCAACTAATAAATTAATTTTATTGTTAAATTTTAGTATGGGATACAATGGACGAGACTGCATTCTACGTGCCTTATGCGAGAGCAGACAGTTTTTTAAATCCGAGAAACTGGGAATGATTCCGGAGCTCATGAGGACTATTTTTTCGTAAGTACCTACTGAAGAACTGTTAAGTGAGAGACTTTTTGAATACCAAGTCTTACAGTTTGCCGAAAACCCGACTGTTTGCCCGAGAGATACAGGAACACTCAGATATCGAACACTATAATAAAGCTTATTTTAGTTACGAGTACGAAGACTGTGAATATAAATATCCTTGTTCGTTTTCCCTGTTGGAACTGGCCATGGGTAAATATTCGGAACCACAAGCGGATTATTATGGCGAATAGTGTGGTCATTAAATAAATGAGATAAATGAATCTGTGTGTTTTTATGATAGTACTTCCGACTGAATTGAATATATTTTCACTGAACATACTCGTATTTTAACTGACCCCGATTGATTTTTAATGGTAACAATTTGGAAAAAATCAATTTATAGATCAATATTCGACTACGCAAAGCTTCGCAGAAGTACCATCAGTCCATCAAGTCCTATCGCACTCTGGTTTATTAGGGATGATCGCGACCCTTTCATTTCATTATTTCTGGGAGATCCAATATAGTCATAGTAGAAAGAAGCTCTACTTAGGCGTCGCGTTCTAATGTAGATCAAACGCCTAAGCTCGCATTTTGGGTTACACCATAATGTACGCGTTGTTTCGTCACAATCTATCGACGCAAGCTGGCGCATTCGCATCACATTGTGAATTGGGCATCATTGTTCGTTGAGAATGCACGCGATCGAGTAGCTCGTAAACGATTAGCTCAATTTCTTGGTGCGCGATGAGCTCCTCGTAAACGATATAATTCGTTACTTGGCTGTTGTTCCTTGTTTGCTTGAGAAGCTCCATATTGCTTCTTCTACCATGCTACTCTACTGAAGTGCTAGATGGCATGATTATTTTGATTGTTTGAAATTAAAATTATAATCATTTATTTTATTATTTGGATTACTAAACAAAAAGTGTTACTGTTACTTACTGAGTCTATTTGTTAAGTTGTTGTAAACTGAACTGCTACGCAACCAACATATTAGTTTTTTTAACCTCTTGCCCAACTGCATGTGTTGATCTTTTCATTGGGCTTAGAAGTCGTCTTCTAA
This sequence comes from Portevinia maculata, assembly GCA_949715645.1. NCBI lineage: Eukaryota > Metazoa > Arthropoda > Insecta > Diptera > Syrphidae > Portevinia > Portevinia maculata. Next base: position 78,584,443 of record OX454525.1, read on the forward strand.
CTCGCGCGTCATTTATCATTTTTATAGATGGTGTTTTGATCGTTGGTAATTGAATACCAGAACCTTCACGCAAGTGCCAACAACAAATGCACTAAGTTAACATTTTTATTTCGCCTTTCAACTTTAGCTCTTTGGTAGTTTTTATTATTTTAATTCAAATGTCTCACAACAATGTAAGAGATTTAATGTAATATTATACATTGATATAGTTCCGTTTGATTTCCACTACCCACGCTACGCTGCACGTCTTCCAACTGAACATTTCTATAAGCTCCCACCTTCTGCAGAGGTAACTATAATGTCCTTTTTTCCTGGCATGCTTGTTGATTATCCTTCATGTTCTTATTAAGACATAATGTTTAAGCTTTATAATCAATAGACAAACAATTCGAATCAGATATAAAATAATTTTTCACTGCACACCAGAAGCGAAAGATGGTCACACGGAGTAAGAGTTCACTCCTGTAGATGCACCTGTACATTCTGGTGTTGCCGCAGTACTTAGAATCTCACAAAATCTACGTCATCATCCCAATGCTATCGGCTCCTCTTTTATTCGGATGTCAACCGCATTTTCATGCATATATGTGAAACATGGGTGTAGTGTATCAACGGTTGGTGCATTGGACTCCTGAACGAATACACCAAGGTATACCACTGAACAAGAAAGATGCTGAATATTTTAATTCGAGTGGTAATCCATTTCGACGTGTTAAATGTGCAATGCTAGGATGTCGCTCATTACGTGCGCCTGTATCGGTTTTACATATGCATGACTACAAAAATCCACCGCCTTCTAGTGCCATAAAACTTCAATTGGGCAACAGTAATGCACAATCAACAGCGAGTGGTTCGTCAACACTAATGGAATGCAGCGAGAGCGAATGTACTCTTCAAATGATATACATAAAGCTGTGGCAACGGTGCAGTATTAGTGTATTCGCTTAGTGACTGGAAGGTCTTGTGTTTAATCTCGGCCAAATTCATTACTTTATTTCGAATATATGTAAAACTTGATCTCCCTAAGCAGCTTAGACAACACCCGTGAAGAAAAACCATACAAGTGCAAATACGTCTTATCTATCTCTCTATTCTTTGTAAAGCAAGTGGCACCTAAAAGCATACAATGAAATATGCCATTGCTAGGTGCTACTTGATGTTCACAAATGCTTGCCCTGGTTCATAGCACAATAAGGGTACTGTAACATTCACGGTAAAACCCCTTTAGCGTATACAAATTATAAAAAAAAGCTCTCGAATTTGGAGGAAACAAATCAGCGTTTTCTAAAAGAAATGATCGACCTACGTACAGAAAATGCTGAACTGAAATCCAAGGTGGATAGTATGGAGATTAAGCTAAATTGGCAGCAACAGCAACTATCAAGCACCTGCATCGAAATTGTTGGAGTGTCCAACGTCACTGACCAACATGCAATCAGCAAAGCAAAGCTAATTTTCAACAAAGCTTTGTCCATCGATGTTACTGATAGCGAAATCGAAAATAGGTACATAAAGAAAGTGCAACTAAAATAAAACATAGGGACGGGCTACAGCCCGCTTGGGCGAACTGTTGGATAACCTATTCTTATTCCTATCCCTCATAAGTGGGCGTCACAAAAGCCTAAGTAAGGTTGAATTGTTAAGAACGCTCTACATATTATGTTATATAACATTTAAAGCTTAAACTTTGACTTTTCAATTAAATTATTTTATTTAATTGTGGGCGTGTTAGTGGGCGCATTTTAGAAATGTTATCTCCCGAGCAGTTTTAGGAGTCAAAGATCAGCTTTCTAGATAAAAATTCGATTTTTTCGATAAATTTGTTTTTTTCAGTTTGTGGGCGTGTCTGTGGGCGGATTTAAAGGCCTAATTTTTGCCGACAAACGGATGGACGGAAGGACGGACATGGCTAGATCGACATTACTATCGATGCTGATCATAAATATAGCAACTTTTAGGGGTCTACGGGCAGTATTAAGGTATTTTACAAACTTCGCGTCAAAATGAATATATAATAAAAAAAAAGCGGGCAAGTGCGAGTCGGACTCGCTCATGAAGGGTTCCGCGCGAATTATAATTATTATTTACTTAGGCACCTATTACAGATTTATTATTAGAAAATAATGGTTCACGGCTTACGAATAAGGTTTATGTTTATGAAATTAAATGTTTTTTTTTATATTTGAGTTGATTTAATGAAAGGTAATTTGAGGTTTACGATTTATGACATTAGTAAAAAAAAAACTACTTGCTGGATCTCGTTCAAACCAATTTTCTTTGGATGTTTGCATGGTAATGTAGGTAACATCATATATTTTTTTTTAGTTTTATCATTCCCTTATTTTAGAAGTTAGAGAGGGGGGGGGGGGGGGGGGCAACATTTTACCACTTTGAAAGTGGTAAAATGTCTCGCGCATACTATTCAGTTTAGAAAAAAATGATATTAGAAACCTCGATATCATTTTTGAAGATCTATCCATAGATACCCCACACTTATGGGTTTGATGAAAAAAAAAAATTTGAATTTCAGTTCTAAGTATGGGGAACCCCCAAAATGTATTGTTTTTTTTCTATTTTTATGTGAACATCTTAATGCGGTTCACAGAATACATCTACTTACCAAGTTTCAAAAGTATAGCTCTTATAGTTTCGAAGAAAAGTGGCTGTGACATTCCCGGACAGACAGACAGACAGACATGACGAATCTATAAGGGTTCCGTTTTTCGCCATTTGGCTACGGAACCCTAAAAACGGTGAGCACTCCACGTCTCCGAAATCAAAATCGATCATCTGCAAGAAATGCTCCTCTATTTCTACAAAGTAGCAAATAATGAACGCAAAAGAGAACGAAAACAAGAAATCTTAACACGTATGTGACTGGTCTCGATGGTGTCGGCGACAATAGCAGCAACAAGAACAGCAGCAGTAGCAAGGGAACCGGTATATATAAACGATTCTCTTACAAAGTACACGCAGGCTCTATTCTTTAAGACAAAACAAGCAAAAACTCAAAACGATGTTAAATATGTATGGCACAAAGATAACAAACTTCTTGCGAGACAGGTTGAGTGTGGCAAAGTCATCTTAATTGGATCTTTTAATGATCTTGCACTCATTTCGTCCACGTTCGTCTTTTTCCATTCTCCTAAATGAATGATGTAAATGATTTTGTCGATGACTTTTCCACCCATGATCTTAGTAGTACCAAGTGATAATTTGTTTATAAATAGTTCGTACTGCGATGGTAAATTTTTGATTGCACACCAGAATGTTAGAAGCTTAAGAGAAAACTTTTCAGCTCTTGTAACTCATTGACTTTTGACTTTTAAATTAATTTTGTTTATTCATTATTAGATATCAACTTACACACTAGACAAAGATGATTAAATCTTACTTAAAATTAACACGATAAATATTCTAAATTAATTGTCCTTATATCGACGTTCTAGACTTAACTATAACATTATAATTATTGCCTTTCGGCTCAAAAACTGTTTTACGAACTACATAATCTTACATATGTTTATATTGAGAAAATTAAAAAAACTCGGCATCATTATACAAATTTTGTATTTTATATAAAACAAATTAAGAAAATCAAAAACTACCTGTTCTATCTACTTAAACTACTTAACGTATTTAAACTATAATTGGGAATCTGTGCACTCGTTGCCTTACGAAACAAGTGGTCACAAACCCAATTGCTTTTTGAGCGCCTGGCAGTCGTAAACGTGCAAACGCGCCGCCGTGAGCCGACTGAAGCCTTACAGCCTTAATCACCTCCCCGAAGCACCGCAACAAGTTGGAGAGCCCGGTATCTCTCAGAAACGCCCTAGCTAACTTAATCTTACTTTTTAAAGAGGATGTTACCTAGAGTAACGCACCGTCATGGAAGGCCATATTGACCCCTTCCCGCTCAATAAGTCACCAAAATTCGGAGAATTGCTTTTCCGTATCGAACTCTTGTAACTCATCTCGACTCTTTTATGTGCATTTCAGACATTGTTTTCGCGACTGAAATCTTGATTTATGATTTTGAAAATAAAACGATTACCTACACTTTGCCAGGGTTCAATTGTATTTTGAGCATTGACATTTAAAAAATGTTAATTGAAATTAATCCTGGAGCTTAACGTCTTGACATAGCTACATAGAAGAATTTTGAGGCCTTTTAGAAAAGGAAATACCAACAAATCTTATTATTGTTGGGGATTTTAAACTCAACAATTTAGAAAATAGTGAAACCGTTTCTAGTTATTTGCCTTTACTAGCATCAAATGGCCTGGATTGCGTTATCAATGTTGCATCAGGGTTGCATCTGTTAGATGTTTAGACCACATATATGGACGCTTCAAAGATGTTTCGGTAGATAGTTGTGAGAAGTTTGTTCCGGATTTAATGATCACTGATCACTGTATGACAGGACTTTTAGTAAACATCGGTAGCACACGTAAAAAAACTCCGAAAATATCTGACAAGGTGATAAAAATTCTCTTTTATGAGTTTTGGGAAGATGTTTATTCATGTAGATATATTCATAGAGATGATTTTAATGGCTTTACTATGTTTATTGATTGCCTCAAAAAACATATTTTTAACTGTTCTTCAGTATTGCCTTCAAAAAAGTGTGCAAAAAGGCTTTAACCTTGGATCTCTGGGTATCTGTTGAATGAAGTAAGAGAGAAAAATAAACTCAGTGTTAAGTGAAAAAGTACCCTCATAATTTGAGCTTAACAAGAAAATAAAGGGTGTTTAATTTTGACTTATCATTTTAAATTGGCCACCACTTTTTACAACTATTAGATTACACCGAAGTTTTTTCAGGTATAAAGTAAATACATTCCCATTAGCTAAAATGGATCGGTACACTATTGAGCAACGTGTCTTTATTATTAAAACTTAGTTTAAATGTGGTGAAAGGTTTGCAGAAGTTGAAAGAAAATTTCGTTCAAAATGCGGTAGAGAAAATGTTCCGTCAAACCGTGCTATTAAATTTAACGTTCATAAATTTGAAGAAATTGGTTCGGTTCAAGGTCATAGAAGTAATGCCTACTATATTAGTTGTCGTTCGACTGGAAATATTGCAGCTGTTAGCATAGGTGTTGCTGAACAGCCAAGGACGTCAATTCGTCGTCGTTCACAGCAATTAAACCTCAAACCAACAACTTTCTTTAACATTTTGCACAAAGATCTACATGTAAAGGCTTACAAAATACAGTTAGTACAAGAATTAAAGCCAGATGTACGTCGGCAATTCGTTAATTGGGCCTTAAAGAAGCAATAACAAAATCACAATTTTTTCAAGCAAAATATCTTCACTGATGAGGCTCATTTTGAAATTGGCGGTTATGTCAATAAAGAAAACTGTCGCATTTGGGCTGAAGAAAATCCTAGAGGATTCTTTCAAAAGCCAATGAAACAAAAAAAGTTACTGTATAGTGTGGATTTTGGTGTGGTGGCGTAATTGGTCCAATTTTCTTCGAAGATGAAAATGTCAATGCAGTTACTGTTGATGGAGCTCGATATCAAGCGATGTTTAGAAAATGTTTGTGGGGTCCATTGGAAGATATTGATGTGCAGAATATGTGGTCTCAACAGGATGGTGCAACACGTCACACAGCAAGGAACTCAATCGATCTTTTGAAAGAGAAGTTTAACAATCACATAATTTTCCGAAGAACAAACGTGAATTGGCCGCTAAGATCATGCGATTTAACATTTTTTCTTATGGGGTTTTTTGAAGAGTAAAGTTTATGCCAATAACAATCAAACTGTTCAACACCTCAAAGACAACATCATCGAGCAAATATCACTAATTGAACCATCATTATGCGAAAAAGTGATTCAAAATGTTGGTAATAGGTTGACAGTCTGCCGATCTAGCAGAGGAGGTCACACGGACCTTTTCATTATTAACCGGAACCAATGAACATTAATTTCCAATAAAAATAAATACAGATTTCACACAATTTATGTATTTCGAATCTGTTTTGAAAATGAGTTGCTTGCTTCGTTGTTGTTGTCTTGCCAGATATTTTCAACCGTTGCGTATTTGCGGGAGTCTTTCCAGAATCACTGGAAAGACTGTACCATTGTTTAAGAAAGGTACTATTATTGAAATGTGTAACTACAAGCCCATATCACTTCTTCCAGTTTTCGGCAAAATCTTCGAAAAACTTGTAAAATATAGAATAGTAAGCTTTCTAATTAGAACGAACCGAGTTTATCAACCCAAATCAGTTTGCCTTTCAGAAAGGTAAATCGACGGAAGATGCACTACTGCAGTTTTGTGCTCAAATAATTTCAAACCTCGATAAAAAAGAGTAAACGGTTGGTTTATTTATTGGTATTATCAAGCTTTCGATAAGGTTAACCACAATATTCTGTTGAGAAAATTGGAAAAAGCGGGTTTTCGCGGTTTCGTATTAGATTGCTTCAGATCATACTTTAAAGATCGCAACGAGTGAAGTTAGATGAGATTAGGAGCACAAAAAAGTATTTCAATTTGGGTGTACCACAAGGTTCTGTTTTGGGACCAATTCTGTTTTTCGTTTATATTAATTCACTCTGAGCACTAAATTTTAAAGGGTCACCTACTGATTTTGCCGATGATATAGGCTTTTCTTATGGTTTAAACTGTCCTTTGGATCTGGTTTCTGACATTAATTGGGATCTAAGTTTACTGAGAGGCTGGTTTGCTCAACACAATTTGATTATAAGCTCTAAAACAAAAACAATATATTTCAATTTGTCATCTCTCAATAAGTGCCAAAAATACAAGCTTTTTAATTGCAAGCGTACGCTTTCTTCAACTTTTCGTGATAGTTCAAGCTGCAGTGATAAGTGTTTTTTAATTGAGACTTGAATGAATTGAATTACTTGGGGCTTGCAATTAATTCTAGATTGAGCTTTTCGAATCACGCAGAAATTCTGAAATTCAACAATGCTTCTAAAAACGATTTATTACGCAATTTTCCATTTCAAACTGCAATATGGAATTGTTTGTTGGGGAGGTCTTTATTTTATTAACTCTGCAGAAATATATTTTACGGAAAATAAGCCGTAAACCTAGCAGACATCCCAGTTTTCCATTGTTCTGCGACCTCGAAATTCTTCCAGTCCGACATTTTGACTGTTTTAAGCGTTCAAGACTTTCTCAATGCAGTCTTTAAACCGCAATTATCGTTAAATCGGAAATTATAATTTACGTGGAAACCTTTCGAGTATAGTATCTGTACCAAACTTCCGCAGTACTGCATTTCGCAATTTTTATCCAGTTTTATATTGTCGTTTACTATATAAGCTTCCTCACTCCATTAGAACAATAACAATGCCTGGAATGCTTTCAAGACTTGTAAAATTCAAAATTTGACCTATAATAATTTGGAATCTATCCTTTCTGATATTCTGGTCCAATTTCAGTTTAAATCATTTTTTGTCTTAAGTAATTAAATCCTTAAAAGTAAATTATTTCTTTTGCAGTATTTTTGAAATAATTTAATTAATTCAATCGAATTTGCTGTTCTTATAATTTTTGTTAAATACTCGTATAATGCAAATATTTGAATTATTTAAGCCCATTGAATTGGCAATCAACACTTTTTTTTAATACTAAATATAGAAAATACAGAATGTCGCCTATATTTTATTTACTCCATACTTAACCCATATATGCCCAGTGGGTTGATATCAATTTGACTTTATTATTACTTGATAGTTTAACGGTGAATATTACATGCGTCGAAAACGACCCCATGAGCATTTGAGCTGCTCCATATTGAATGGCAGCATTCCTTGCCCCGCTCTATAATAACGGTTTCAAATAATAGCGAGCCTCTCGATTTTTTTGAGCTTTTCATGGGTAAAGACATAATTATGCACATCGTCAAAAATAGCGTAAAATATGCAGTAGGTAACCACAATATTAGTTTTACTGTGACATGCAGCGAAATATATTGTTTTATTGGAGTCCTCATCTTGAGTGGCTATGCACCACTTCCAAGGCGTCGAATGTATTGGGAAGTGAATGAGGAAACACACAACGTCCTTGTGTCCAAGTCGATGCGGCGCAATCGATTTGAAGAGATATTTCGATATTTACATGTCGCCGATAACGGAAATCTACCTCAAGGTGACAAAATTTGCAAGGTTCGTTCGATATTTGACTTTTTGAATGAACCATATTTCTTGTACGCTCCAATTGAGAAGAATATAAGCATTGATGAGTCCATGGTACCATATTATGGTAGACATGGATGTAAACAACATATTGGTGGTAAGCCCATTCGCTTTGGTTTCAAAACCTGGGTGGCAGCTACACGCTTAGGATACTGTCTGCAAGTAGATTTGTATCAAAGCCGCTTTGAAAGGACGGATGCAGGAATAGGGCTGGGTGAACATGTTGTAACGAAGCTAACTAGGATCATAAAGAAAATGTATCCGGATATTTTGTTTTCAGTATATTGCGACAACTTTTTTACATCTCCTATGCTGCTCAGCAACTTGAGTGAAAAGAATTTAAAAGTCACAACAATGTAAAGGTTGATAATTGCCCTCTTTTGGTTGTTAGACTTTGGAAAAAAAACAAAGTTTTTATGATATTAAGCTTGACACTAATGACAACATATGGTGCAGTTAGGTGTAATGATAATAGTGTGATGACACTTTTGTCAAATGAGTATGGCGTTCACCCGGTACAAAAAGTCAAAAGATATTCGGTGGTGTCTAAAGCAAGAATAGATATTGATCAACCAAATGCCATCATCCAGTATAATAAATATATGGGAGGCGTAGATCGACTTGATGCCAATATAGGAACATATCGCATTGGTATAAGAGGCAAAAAGTGGTACATGCCTTTATTATTTTGGCTTATCGATGTAGCAGTAAATAATGCTGCCCTATTCGCCAAATTATTTGGGCAAATGTCGACACTCTTGAATTCTGTTGTAGTATCGCCAGCTCCTTACTTTTGAAACACGGAACAATGAGATCACCCGTGCAAAATGTTGCTAGAACAGTTCGCAAATCATCTTCAGATCATCTGATTCTTACAGGCAAAATTCGCAGACGATCTGCTGTTTGTAAAAACAAAACAACAAAAATATACAGAAAATGTGATGTCAATCTTCATGACAAATGTTTTGTTGAATTTCATATCTGAAATTTACGTATTCAGATCTTTCTACCGTAGTCAAAAAAGTGTACAAATTCTGTTATATGTAATATTTGTAATTAAAATATGTTGTTTTTACTTGTTGAGTTTTTCTCACATCGCTTTTAGCCCTCATTTCATTTCTAGCATAAAGGAACCATTATGTGCCCAAGACACACTTCTGAGTTACAAAAACTTAAAACAAATTTTATGAACTTATTTATATATGCATAGCATATAGACCATACTAACCAAACATGATGAGTTGTAAAAGAAAACAAAAGTCTGGGCATGGGTTTGTAATAATGAAGATTGTGAATTTACAATGAATTTATAAGAAATAAAATTATATCTGTCTATCTATCTATCTATCCAAGTTTATTCACTGCACTACTTCTTGCGGAAGTCGGATAAACTTCCAGGAGCGTAAGATGAAATGAGGAGCTTCTCAAAATTGCCATTTGAAATTGCCGTAAGATTGCTGATCGCTTTTGTTCGTGCCATACCAGGCTTTAGGCCCGGTCAGGCAAGAATAACAGTAACTAGGGATAGTCTTTTTTAAAAAGCTACATTCATAAAATATGAAAACCCCAACTCAAACCAAATATACATGGAACATCATCTTCGAAAGCTTCAAAAAAATCGTTGACTTACTTATATATATTACGCCTGTTTTGTTGGGAAAGCTATCCGTAGTAAAGCAGGATTTTGCACGTATTAAAAATACAAGATCCCACTGCGGACCCCTGCCGATAAAAGCCGAAGTGAAATCCTGCTACGGATTTAATGAACTTTGTATGAACTTGAATGAACTTTTGGATAGTTCGTTCTTATATGGGGTACGGTTGATATATATAGCTATTATGCTAAGTGCGTAGAGTACCGTTTAAATCTCGATGCAGGTTTTCGACTCATGAGTTAAGAAGAATTTGGAGTTTGATAGAACTAGGAATGACATTATTCTATTTATTTCACAACAAAGTACAATATTTGTACATGCACACGTAAACACTCAGTCGCATGCACACACATATACCTATGGTTGCCTTTATGACGAGTATCTATTTCGAACATATTCTACGAACATACTATCCTGACTTTGGTGTTCTTTTTTATATAAAACATATTAGCTGTTTTCGCGAAAAAATGTCAAAACAGGAAAAATGGCAAATTATCAAATACGGATATATTTGTTCCATTTGTTGATTTTTTTCTGCCAATTATTCTGACAGCTCCAAGCTGTTATCGTAGTAAGAGTACCAATTTTCAAATGCAGGGTGACGCACCAATTGTGCTACAATAAGAAATTCAAACAAATTTTTTTTTAACCAATGTGTTTCATTTTTTTATTGTATAGAAAATTCGATTTTATTTTATATAATTAATTGTTTTTGAAGATGATAGACCGTAAATGACCTCCTGATCAGATAATTATTCATTGCGGCTTGAAGGGTTGAAGTCGGGATCGCCTCAATTATTGTTTTAATGGACTTCTTTATTTCAGTCAAATTCCTTGGTTTCATTTTGTACACGTCTTGCTTGATATAACCCCATAAAAAAAGTCTGGTGCAGTCAGGTCAGGTGAACTTGGGGGCCAGCGGAAAGTGAAGTTTATGGATATTAATTTTTTTCAGAATTTTCGTTGGAGCTCCGCCATAACCTGTCTGGCTATGTGTGCAGTTGCTCCATCTTGCTGGAACCAAATGCTTATGAAACGGATAATTTTTCGGCGCGGTTGTGGGTAAAAAAAACCCTTCAACATCTTTAAATAACGGTCCCCATTGACAGTTACTGTTACACCATTTTTTTTCAAAGAATGCACCTTGAGGAAACCATACCATACAGTGACTCGTTCCGGGTGCAGTACTGTCTCATGAAGTATTGCTGGATTAGATTCACTCCGTATACGGCAATTTCGCTTATTTACATTACTGTTAAATCAAAATGGGCCTCATCATACTTAAATAAGCAATATATCAAGCTGTTGTCTTCTTCAGTAATTTCAATCAATTTTTGGCAAAATTTCAGGCGAATAAGCAAATCCAGAGGGTTTAACTTGACTGCGATTTGGACTTTGTACGGAAACAAGTTTAAGTCATCATGAATTATCCGTTATAATGACCGTCTAACTTCAATTTGCGCCGATAATTTCGAGTCGAAACGCTTGAATTTGTCTGAATTGATGATGCTACAGCCGCGATTGCGTCTTGAACCCGAACATAGGGATCTCGATGGTACGGTCGTCGTGCGATGCTTCCAGATTCGGCAAACAAGTTTACCAGCCTCATAATCGTCCATCTACTCGCGGGAGTGCCGCCAAACTCCGGCCCAAATTGCTTTTGGACTGAAATAAAGGACTGCAACGCATGGTACCGCTGCACTATCCAAATCCTCTTTACGGTATACCAAGCATTCATTTTAAATAGCAACCTGCCAAATAAAAAAAATAATCCGATTACTCACACAGAAAAAGTTATTACGTTTTGTTTTTGTAGCATGATTTCTGCGCCACCCTGTATAACAACCAGGCTGCTTCGGATGTTTTTGGTGGGAATTTCTACTTCAATAGAATGACAAAAACAGGGCTTATGTTACCAATATGTAACAGGCAGAGCCGCTAAGCCCAAGGCTTACAAGGAAATGAATATTGAAATAGCATTTTACATAACCTGGAGAAGCAAGAAGAAGGTTCGGTTGAACTCTGTTTTGTTTCGAGAGTGGCTTCTGACAAAGGAAAAAAAAGAAGATAAAATAAAATCAAAAGGTTATTCTTCTAGTAGATAATGCGCTTGTTTTAGTTGACCTGTACCTGCAAGTACTATTCCCTCGAGCATCATCAAAAGTCTAAAATCCCATTATAGGAAACACCTAATGCAGCATTTGATTTTATGCATGGATGAAGGCAATGACATATCGGAGGTATCAGCTAAAATGATTGTTTAAGATGCCTGCTGTTAATCCAACTTTAGTTTGAAATTGCTTTAAGAAACATGAATTCTTTGCAAAAGCGGTTATCGAGGAGGTTACACTCGAACCTGCGCTATCTGACGATTTTGTCAATATGGTTATGGTCATTTATGTTGTAACATCCCAACTGTTGTAACATGTAACTGATCGGCTAATTAAGAAAACGCATTTTTCAACTCTATTCAGTCAACAACTTCTGATGCTGAAGAGGACGATATTTCGATCGAATCTACTTCGGAGGGAAAAATGTGTGAAAATGGTTTGGATGAAGTGTGTTCGTCTTTCAACTGTTCTCAACAATTACTTTCAGATTACAGCGATAATGCTATGGTTAAAAAAAATATTTGTTTCTCCCCACAGATAGATACATACACACAATTAAAAATACTCAAACAAACCTTTACAATATTCTGTTTGTTACTTAATTGTAGGTACACTTTCAATGTACGAGGGCGGGTCAATAAGTCCGTGACTTTTTGAATTTCTGACCTCTTTACTGAAACAGCAACACTGCTCCTGTCAACAGGCATCTGTCAGTTGACTCCTGTCAAAATTTAAACTTGCTGCGTCAGTTAGTTTGTGTTTGACAGCTATTTTTATCAGACTACTCACTAATTTGAGGATAAAATGGAAAAAAGTGAATTTCGTGTGCTTATTAAGCATTATTTCTTGCGAAAAAAAACCATTACCGAGACCAAGGCTAAGCTTGAAAAATACTATGGGGACTCTGCACCATCGATTTCAATGGTAAAAAAGTGGTTTACTGAATTTCGTTGTGGCCGTACAAGCACTGAAGATGCCGAACGTCCTGGACGCCCAGTTGAGGTCTCTACACCCGAAACAATCGAAAAAATTCACGATATGGTGTTGGCCGACCGAAGATTGAAAGTGCGAGAGATTGTGGAAGCCGTAGGGATCTCGCATGGCTCAGTGGTTTCAATTTTGAATGATCACTTGGGCATGAGAAAGCTTTCCGCAAGATGGGTGCCGCGTTTGCTCACAGTCGACCACAAACGCAATCGTGTAACAACTTCACAGGAAGGTTTGGCGTTGTTTAATCGCAATATGGAGGAGTTTTTGCGCCGTTTTGTAACCGTGGACGAAACATGGATCCATCACAACACACCAGAGACCAAACAACAGTCAAAACAGTGCGTTTCTAAGGGTGAATCGGCGCCAAAGAAGGCCAAGGTGGGTTTGTCAGCCAATAAAGTTATGGCGACTGTTTTTTGGGATGCACGCGGGATAATCCACATTGAGTACCTTCAAAAGGGAAGAACAATCAATGGGGAATATTATGCCAACTTATTGGACCGATTCAATGACGATTTGAAAAAAAAACCGACCTCATTTGGCCAAGAAAAAAGTTCTTTTCCACCAAGACATTGCAAGGGCGCACACATGTGCAGTTGCCATGGCAAAAAACCATGAATTGGGCTATGAATTGCTCCCTCATCCACCCTATTCTCCAGATTTGGCTCCGAGCGACTACTTCTTGTTCCCAAACCTGAAGAAATGGCTTGGTGGAAAAAGATTTGACTCCAATGATGAAGTCATCTCGCAAACAAAGGCCTATTTTGAGGACCTCGACAAATCATTTTTTTTTGGAAGGGATAAAAAAATTGGAGAAGCGTTGGACAAAGTGTATAGAGCTCAAGGCAGACTACGTTAAAAATAAAAAAAAAATTTTATCAAAAAATCTGTGTTTTATTTCAAAAGTCACGGACTTATTGACCCGCCCTCGTATTTAATGGAAATTTAAATACTTGATTAAAAAGCAATTTTGATCAAAACATATGTACACTTATAGAAACCTTTGAAATGGGACTAGTCCGTTTAAAAAGGGACCTCCATTATCGGACCACAATTCTTGGCTCCCAACAGTGGTCCATTTTGTGAGGTTTTAGGTACTGTATACGATTGATTCTATTATAGAGGAGGATTTCATAGTCAATAAAGCAGTTAAATTTTATTTTTATGTTTTATATTTTTATAATTTTGCCTATCTAGCTAGTAGGACAACCCTACACATACTAACACTCTTCTTTCATCAATGTTTATGTTCTTATTACACGATAAAATTTTATTTTCGCCTTTGCCTCGAAATACATACATCATATTGAGTATATTTTTCTCCGTCAGTGGCATGAAATTGAAAACGAACTCTATTGACTTTCCTACGTTGTACCACGACACTTCAATAGATGAAAACGCAAGGCACATAATCAATATTCTAAGCAGTCGCCTAACCTCTTCGGAAATCCATGTTCTCGAAGTGTCTAATCACGTAACAACGTCGTTGATTAAAAAAAAAACCTTTTGCCTTGGTTGATTACATTTGTCCAAGGTGTATCATCCAAATCTAATTAGAGTGAACGACACGAAGAAAGAAGTCCTTTTGATTATGTGCACTGGCAGGGTTATTGCCTGGGCACATCGTCAAAAGGACCCAACGTTTATTTCCGCATTTACTGATAAAGAAGGTATACTTCAGTCATAATAAATAGTACGTGTGAATTCCAGAATAAGTCCTTAGCTAATATAGGGCTTATGAAGTTAAATTAGCCGGCCTCATGCGCATAGAAATTGGGAAAAGCCGACTATGTTGGTTCGGCACTCACTTTTAATTTACCAGAAATTTAATTCCTTACGTTGTAAAACTCGCCCTAATTAGGAAAATAATTAAACAGATACCTATACAATTTATTTGTGGCCGAAGAAGTTCTTCTGATAGGTATTATGAACTACATAATTGTAATAGACTCAAATATAGCAATGCAAATATGTGTGAGAGGAAGTATTTGTGCGCCTGTAATGAACTAATAAATGAGCAATGCACGATTGAAGGTAGGACACTTTTGCGGAAAACAAATTCTCGAATCCTCATATTGGAACCCGCATGCACACAGAAAGTCTCCAAAGCTAAAAAGTGATGGTGGGTAAGAGTGTATGTATTTGTTTTTGATATACAATAAAGTATGACGATGGCATACCGGTATCTAAGCCCCTTTGGCTGCGTGCCCTACTCTTGTGCGATAAAATGTCTCTTGTACATTTAAAAAAATATATTAATTACACAATTTGTAATGCACACGTACGAGTATCTATATAAATACTAAGGAGTTGGCAATTTACAAATCATATCCATCGTGGTGTTAACTACGCGAAGTTGAAATATGAGCAGTTTCTTGGTAATGTGCTCATTTCTTGTCGTTTGTTTGTCTCTTCGTGATGCGAAGTCAAAAAAAAAAAAAACACACGATGGAAATCGTGCCCCAACTATGGGAATTGTAATTCATCAATTAAGCTGAAATTTGCCGAAGTACTTAGTCGACGGCGGAGATACTTAGTCTTCGAAAAGGGTGCAGCAGTATCGGTGAGAAATTATTTTATCGATACAATATGAAATTAAATAAGTATATCATTGTGTACAGGTCACAACGGCATCCATAAAATTGATAACCGGATCGGTACCTCGAGGCCTGAATGCTATCTCCGAAGAAAGTGTATATTACGAACTGCCTTCATCTGTACCAATACCCAAAGAGAAACTCTTACAAGCTGGTCCAGTGGATATGAAAGCAATAGGACTGCCCAAATCCTCTTTTGGTAAATGTCCTTCGCACAACATATAAAGACGTTATTCTGATTTCGCAGGGAATACCGTCAACGATAAAGACAATAATTTCGATTCTAATGAAATTGGGATACTATTCTTTGAACAAATAAACAGATTGGCTGAAACGTTTGTCATGTCACATGCTTTATTTTAATTATTTCAATAATATATATATATATTTATCTCCATTTTCAGCTATGGATACAATGGAATACACTGTATTATGCGAAAAATATGCGAAACTCAACATTTTCTTTACCCCAGAGGACAGTCTCTTTTTCATGATATTATCAGGATAATCCTGGTGTAAGTGTTAGTCTATTTGGATGAGTAAAATTAAATTCAAGTTACTTTCCAGATTTACGTTACCAACTTTAAAGAATGATGTTAGATACCTTAAAGCTTTAAAAATAGTAAATCCCATGGATTGTGCATATTTGTATGGACCTCAGTGTAGAATAAGTTTTCTGGATTATTTTACTGCGCAAATTCATGGAAAATTTAATTATTAATTCTTGGAAATTTTAATTTGTATGATAAAAATATATAAGTAAAAATATATATAAGTAAAAACATAGATATGATAAAAATATATAAGTACCTACCTAGATAGAGGATTTTTTTTTTTTTTTTTTTAATTTAAATAACCCTTGCCCAAGGGCCGACACTGCGACCTAAGAGATCTTTTGTGTCACAAGGTTGTCTTATACCAGGAGGCGACTGACTTCCCTAATGAAACTCAGCACGTCTTTGGTGGTAGAGTTGCGAAGCTCCACCAGTGATAACACCTCTCTGTGGAGAATGCGTCGTCTCAACCAATGCAGAGCCGGGCATTCACAGAGTATGTGTTCTGAGGTTTCCTCGTCCTCCATGCAGAATCTACATTCTGCCGTTGGGCTAAGATTCATTTTGTTGAGATGGTATCTCAGCCCGCAGTGGCCAGTGAGAAAGCCCACCAGCAATCTAATGTTTTCCTTATTTAGAGTAAGGATTTCCTTATAGGAGTAGGGCTTAATCAAGCGTTTGGACTGTCTCAGACCGGGGGCGCTTTCCCACTGTTTAAGGCGAGTCTCTTGCTCCCAATCTTTGATAAGCCCTAGAGCAGTAGTCCAGTTGACACTGCAGTAAGGTTCGGGACCGATAAAAGCGGCCTCAGAACCAGCTCTGGCGAGCTCATCTGCGGATTCATTCCCTACAAAACCTCGGTGGCCAGGCACCCATCCGAGTTTCACTTTGTTGTGTTTGGCTAGCTTTTGTAAGGCACCGCAGCAGTTTCTTACAGTCAGAGAGTCTGTTGTGTTGGACGACAGTGCCTGAAGTGCCGCCGGACTGTCAGAAAAGATATGTATCTTAGCGCCCTTAATTCCTTTGTTGGAGTTTAAGATAGCGCAGATCTCAATGGCATGGATTTCCGCCTGGAACACTGTGGGGCACATCCCCATAGGTATCGAGACCCTGGTATTGGGTCCAAAGACACCAGCACCAACTCCCGACTCCATCCTTGATCCGTCGGTGTACCATACCAGACTTTTTGAGTCCACAGCTGGAACTCCCGAGACCCATTTAGAACGGTCTAGTATTTCCACCTCAAATAGTTTATCGAAGCTATATTCCCTTACCATTAAGTCAGGGATGGTGAGAAACATGTCCAAATTTTGGATTGAGTTGAGTATTTTCAAGTGACCCACATGGTCATTTGAGTTATACTTGTATTCAAGCTGAAGCTTGATAGCGCATCTAGCAGCTGTTTTCTGAATGAATACATGTAATGGTGACAGTCCAATGATGGCTTCAAGTGCTGTCGTAGGACATGTGCGCATGGCACCAGTTATTCCCAGACATGCCACACGTTGTAGCTTTTGGAGTCTGTTAGCCGTAGTACGTTCAAGTACTTTTGGCCACCACACGATGGAGGCGTACGTGATGATGGGTCTTACCATCATGGTGTACAGCCAGTGTATCATTCTGGGGTTTAGACCCCAAGTTCTGCCGTATAGGCGTCTACAGGCCCACATGGCTCTTGTGGCACGCTCAGTGGCGGCCTTTACGTGTGAGTTCCAATTTAGTTTCCTATCCAGGATGACTCCCAGATATTTGACCTCATTGGAGTAACTCAATGGTGGATAGAGGATTAATAATATATTTAAATTTTAACAATGCTTATTTTGATTATCTAATATAAGTGGTACATGAAGTCAAATAACAAACAGCTTGGATGCTTGGCTAAAAGACTCATGTGATTCGTGTCAGTTTTAATTAAATGCATAATGCCTATTTACCGGATTTCATAAGAGAGGCGTTGATAAATTGCATTTATTATTTCAGGTGCGTGTCCTTTGACTAAACTCTCGCTTGTTAACACTCAAGGGTTTTTGAGAGGAATATTTTCAATTTTTTAATCTCTAGAGTTCGTTGCTTGAATATCTAATGAGTGTAAATGAGAGTGCTCCCACACCCGTATCCACCCATTTAATTTATTTTTTGTGACAGTTGTCATTTAAAAATAGTCAAACAAACGAAATGTTACAGTAGCATAGCAATTTGCGTAGCATTTTTATAATACAATGCGGAATAAATGAGGTGTGTGACTAGATCGTGCGCAACTTTATCTATTTTATACCCTATCGTAAAAGACCGTTTACACCGCACCCAAATACAATAATAATAATAATAATTAATTAGGGTATGTACATTACACTGTGATCTATTGGTCTATTGTGTCACCTGCTTGTACATCAGAGAGGTTCATGCCATCTTTCAGAGCCCGCTCTAAATACACTTCTTTTATGAAACGTAACTGGGCATTGCTCTGATTTATCCTTGGCAGGTCGCACTCCTTAGAGCACAGCGTTCAGTTCAGCTTCCTTGATGAATCTGAGAATGAGCTGTGGGTCCATGGTTTGTATGTCCTTGTCTGATATTTAGTGCCTGCCCAAATGTCTTTCTTGGGCCAGTGCCCCACAGGATTCCAGTATGTGGTCTGGAGTTTCGGCGGTTTCACTGCAGAATCTGCTGAGCCCGTTCTCTGATATACCTACCCATTTTCTTCAAGTGCACCTTAAGTCTGCAGTGCCCCGTGAGGAGGCCGGTCAGGATTCTTAGGTTGTTTTTGTGAAGACTGATACAAGCTTTGAATCTTTAATACACTATCAGCTCTGTGTCGTGGAGTGCTTAAAGCAAGCAACTATCACGAGCAGAAATTTGCCGGCACTAAAAGTGCTCCCACAGGCTCATCATTTAGTGCAGGTGTTAGTAAGGACAAAACAATTAAAAATACAATAATTATGTACCTATAAAATACTAACACAGACACAAATTATGTAAACAATTTAAGAAATTAAAGCATTATTACGCAAAATATTTTTCAGCTTAATTTTACTAACATGCAAGTCAATCACATGATCATTTAGATTATAGATTCTACTCATGCGACTAATAGGCTCATGCCTCCAATAATTCGTTCTATGATGGGCGCTAAACAATAATTCAATACTGCGTAAATTATGGGCACCACCACGAAAATTAAAGCCAATAGACGACAGCAAGTCAGGTGCATTTATTTGACCGGATATAAGCTGCTGTAAAAAAATTATATCGCTATTAAGCCTTCGTTGAGAAAGGGGTAACATTTGAAGAAGCTTGATACGTTGACTGTAGGGAGGAAGGTTAAATGGATCATCCAATGGAAGTCCTCTACGTGCAAATCAAATAAATTTACGTTGAATGGCCTCTATTCGATTTGAATGGACGTTGTAGAACGGTGTCCAAACTTGAGAGGCATACTCTAGAATCGGACGGACAAAACAATTGTACAATGACATAGATACGTAAGGTTCATTAAATTCTTTGGCCCACCTTTTAACGAAGCCCAGCATAGAATTAGATTAATTAATAATAGAATTAATATGCTTAGCAAAAACCAGTTAGGGTTCGAAATAAACCCCAAGATCTTTAAAATTATCAACATTACAAAGAATATGTTGAGACAGAGAATATCGAAAGGTGGAAGGTATATTCTTTCTAGAGAATGTCATATGTTGACATTTAGTAGGGTTCAGGGATAAACCGTTTTTATCACACCAATTGGCGAAGCTATTAATGTCAGATTGAAAAAAAATTCTGTCTTGCTGACTAGTGATAGATTTATATATTTTCATATCATCAGCGTAGATCAGGATTTTACTGTGATTTATACATGCCTTAACATCATTAATGGCAAGTATAAATAGAATTGGTCCGAGATGACTTCCTTGGGGAACTCCAGACTGAGCTGTGAAAGATACAGATAGAGATCCTCTAAATTTCACTTGATAAACCCTTGATCTAAGGTATGAATTAACCCATTTTATGAAACATGGTGGGAAACCAAAAGCCCTGAGCTTAAATTCGATTTTTTTATGGGACAGCTGGTCGAGAGAATTAGAGAAGTCAGTGTATATGCAATCCATTTCGTCCTTATTCTCTAAGGCATTAGAACAACCATGCAAGAAACTTAAAAGATTAGTGACAGTGGATCTGTTTCTTTTAAATCTATGCTGTTCATTACAAATTGTATTGCGACAAAGAAATATTAACTTTTCACAAACATTTTGTTCAAAAAGCATAGGGATACACGAAAGCTTTGAAATGGGCCTATAATTAGTGATATCACTACGTTCGCCTTTTTTAAATACAGGTGTGATATAAGCACTTTTCCAAAGAATAGGGAATTAACCTGTACTAATGGACATCTCCTCTGGTTATAATTTCCTAAGAGTTTCTTTGCTTGCCTCAGACCTTGGAGGTTGAGAAAGGTTTTGGTCCTTTTTTCTTCCTCCAGTATCCTGAACTCTTCTCGTGAGGTGTGTTCTCCTATCCCGCAGAACGGTTCAGGACCTATGAAGGGTTCCTCTGCCCTTTTCTTGCCAGAGAGTCCGCTGCCTCATTGCCTGTAATGCCAACATGACCAGATACCCAGCAGATGGAAATTCTGTTGTTCTTGTCTAGTCTATTCAGTCCGTGTAGGCATTTCCACATGAGTTTCGACTTAATGATATAGGCGTCAAGAGCCTTTATGGCTGCTTGACTGTCAGACATTATTGCTATGTTGCAATTCCTGTAGTTTTTCTCGGGGTTAATTCGAACGCACCTCTCGATGGCACATATTTCTGCTTGCAAGATGCTGGTACATTTGCCCATTGATTCGTAGTGCTTAGTTCCTGGCCCAAACACTCCTACACCAGCGCCCTCCTCGGTCCTCGAGCCATCCATGTACCACTTTGTTGTGTGGTTGCTCAGTAAGTTGTGGATTCATTGCTCAAGTTCTCCTTATTGCTGAGCTTTATCTGGAAATTCTTCTTGAAGTTGAATTTCCTGATGCTATCATCAATAGGTATGGCAAGATGTGGGCGATGTATTTTCCTCTTCCAATTCCCTCCTTTGCCATCCTTAGGATTGTTTTGTCTGCCGCGTCCATCACCATGATGTGTAGGGGGGTAATTCCAATAACACCTATATGGCTGCGGTTGGGCAGCTACTCATTGCTCCGGTAATGCACAAGCACTCCAGTCTTTGCACTTTGCTAAGTGTCTCTATTGTCGTGGCTAGACTGGCTCGTTTTCCCCATGCTACTGCTCCGTATGTTATCATTGGTCTCACAATTGCAATGTACATCCATCGCAGGATGTTTGGGCTGCATCCCCATGCCTTCCCCACTAGGCTCTTACATTACCCAAATACACCATTTTAAGGAAGAGTAACGAAGATTTGAAGAGGTCCCCTGCTAGAAGCATTATCGTCTTTTCTAGAAAAGTGGAAAATGCACTAGCCTAAAATTTTCTTGACCATTGGTACAATAGATCTATCCAGGTCGACGTACCGCATTCTTTCGCCTAGGCGGGTCGAGTTGTTATAAAAAAAAAAAAAAAAAATTCTAGCAAGAAATTTCACAATTTAATTTCACCGCTCCCACTAAGTGGAGAAAATTTTATTATTAAAATTAACTTAAAAATGAAGTGACGACTAGATTTGAGTCCGCGTCCATCCACTTTTTCCTTTATTATACCCTATTCTAAGGGTATATTAATTTTGACGCATAGTTTGTAACATACCTTAATATTGCCCGTAGACCCCTAAAAGTTACTATATTTATGATCAGCATCGATAGTAATGTCGATATAGCCATGTCCGGTCCGTCCGTCCGTCTGTCGGCAATAATTAGGCCTTTAAACTGGACCTAGAGAGCTGAAATTTTAACGATATACTCTCTAGGGTCCCGAAATAATCAAGTTTACGAATATTTGAAATCCGCCCACAGACACGCCCACAAACTCAAAAAAACAAAATTTTGAAAAAAATCGAATTTTGAGCTAGAAAGCTGAATTTTTTTATATAAATGATCTATGGCTCCTAAAACTGCTCGGGATATAAAATTTTCAAAATCCGCCCACTGACACGCCCACAATTTAAAAAAAAAACTTTTTTGAAAATCCAAAGTTTGAGCTAGGGAGCTGAAATTTATAATATACTAGCTGTACCCGCCCGGCGTTGCCCGTGGTCAAGAGTCTAAATACTCGGTGTTCTCTGCGCCTAACAAAAAGAAATACTTGTCTTTTTTTGATGAGAAAGAAAATTGCAAGTCAAACTTGGTGGACCGATTTTGATCAAACTTCACAGAAACATATTCAAGTCAATACCAAAGCTTGCCTGATTTGAGCTCAATCGGTTCCGTGGTTAAAGGGACTGCACATTTTTCTGCGCTTTGCTTAGCCCGAATACGCTACTTCGTTGCTCCGCTAGGGGTAGGTGCTAGTTGCCTGGCAGGCGCCTATGTCACCTGACTTTTTTGAATCGAACAACAACACAAAAGAAAGAAACTTAGATTTTTATTTTCTTTCAATCAATTTGTTATGCGCACGGTTTAACAACATGCAGCAATTCTAATTTAATGTCAACAACGAAATCGACCAACATATACAAAACTGGGAATATAGGGCCATCTATAAGAATGCAACTTAATTATAAATATGTATCTCGAATTTTACAATATTAGCTCCCATTAGTGAACACGATATTTTGTGTGTTTCATACACACGCTGCAACTGATCATTTTGGCGATGTAAAACTATATCTCCTGCTTCCAAATTTTCTTCAACCATTACAATGACAACTTCATCGATTGTTGGTGCACTGAAACGTCTCGCATGTTTACCTACAGGAGTTTGTATTCGACCGTGCATTGGTATTGGAATGCTACTCGCCGCAATTCTACATTCACGACGTTTCTTTTTCTTCGTTGGTTTTCATTTATTTGAACGCTATGCTGATGACGATTATGTTGTTGTCTATCTCGGTCTCCAGTTCGGACGACTGGTTCTTGCGATATTCTTTCCCGCAGTTCCGACACCCCCTATTTCATCCTGTCAAAGTTTTGTTTTCGAGATAAAAAGTAGCATTCGTCCTTCCTAGGGCCCAAACGAAACCGTCAAGCTCAAAATCGTTAAAATCTAACCATTCTGTCTCGAGTTATGCGCATGAAAACTGAAAACGCTCAACAACTGCTGTTGCCTGTCATCATTGTCCACGTCATCTCAATCACCCCTACTTTTCAACTTACTCACACATAGGTACTAATGCATGATCCTGATGGGTGGCGACGGTGTAGAGGTTAGTGTGTTGGCTTGTGACCCGTGCGGTGCAGGTTCAATCCCCATGGGGAACAACAACATACGCCACCCAATCACATGCCTCTACTCCAAAAAGGAGGATTTCTGCCTGGTAGTACAATGGAACGTTACCGAGTCTGAGTGCTCTGGGATTTGGATTTCCTTTTCCTTTTTTTATAAAAAAAAAAAAAAAAAAATACAAGGATCCTGAAAATACTTGACAAACAAAAATGAAGGATTCAAACACCATCCAACAAATCAAAGAATCGACTCCGTTTCAAAAAGTTACTTTGTGTAACATAATAAACATAAACAAACTTATTAGGTATATTTAAAAAAAATTCAAAATTGTTGACAACAACATTTGCTTGGCAAATAATTAAAATAATTGACAACAACAATTGCTTTTAAAATTTTAAATATTTTTTTTTGTATTTGAAGTGTAACTACTCGATTTCTACTCAGTTTATTTTTTTTTAAAGTGCGAAAAATGCGAATAAATCGATTTTCCGGAATTTTCTTAAACTGCAGCGCCATCTGCCGGGCTGATTTATGAATCTAAACAATCCAGGGCGCCACCCAAACGCATACAAAAAAATCATTAAAATCGGTCCAGCCGTTTAGGAAGAGTTCAATGACATACACACGTACAGTAGAATTATATATAAATATAAAGATACTCTCTAGGGGCCCTTTATGATCATGTGTTAATTTTTTTTAAATCCGCCTACTGACACGCCCACGATTAAATAAAACAATTTTATTGAAACACCCAAGTTTGAGCTAGGGAGCGTTTTTTTTCGATAAAATCCTTTAAATGTTATATAACAAAAATATGTATGATATGTAAAGAGTTCTTAAGAATTCAACCATACTTAGACTTTTGTCACGCCCACTTATGAGGGAGAGGAATAAGAATAGGGTATCCAACAGTTCGCCCAAGCGGACTGTAGCCCGTCCCTTTGTTTAATATATTTTTCGATCCATCTTTGTCTTTTTTTGAATAAATATGTTGGCGGCTTTTTTCTTTCCAAATGTTTATTATTATTCGGCGCGTGTGGGGTTATTTAAATTATAATTTCGATTGGAAAAACATCAAAATGCACACACGAAAGGTTAAATGACGAATTTCGACTCGATATAAATGTACTTTAAGGGTATTATAATTTTGATGAATAATAACATTTCTTTATATTGATCGTAGACCCCTTAGTTAATATAATTTGTGATCAGAATCAAAAGTTATGATGATCTACCCTTGTCCGTCGGTCCGTCCCCAATTTGGAGGCCCTAAAATTTGAATCAGAAAGCTGGCACATATACATACCCTTTAAGAGCCAGAGAAGATCAAGTTTAAAGATTTTTACAATTCGCCTGCTGACACTATCGGTTGGCGATGGAAATGAAGATGGTTTTCTCGCAATGTATTTAGACAAAGTCTGTTAAAAAAATTCGCCCATACATATAGGGTATTTTTCTAATCCAGTACTAACCTTGATTTTAAACAAAACACATTAAATCTCATTAAAAAGTTAAAAACTTGTGTTCAATGGAGAGAATACTCTGGTGTTCAATAACTTCATTACTTATTTGGGAAATAATTTCACTTTACATTTCTGCTTTAGGAAAGCGACATAATCTTACCTGTCGATGTTCCCAATAACAAAAACATATTTTACTGACTAAATATTGATAGGGAATGATCATTGGTAATAAGAAGAAATAAATGAGTGCACACAAATCAGTCAAGAGTTGTTGTCAGAAAATGTTCTAGTTTATTGAGAGCTATTACTTTTTTTTTAATACAACTTAATGAACCCTTATCCTGTACTTTTTTTTTAAAAAAAGCGCACATTTGCCCAATACAGGCCTTCCAATTTCGAATCAGTTCATCACTTCATCAAATGCTGGTGTTATTGCATTTGTGTGATCCAGCAGTTTTTAGCCTTCCTCTCTTTCGTGATTATAAAGGAATATTGATTGATAAAATTGCCTTTTAAACGGGGTTCGTAGGATCTATCCTTTGAACATAACCGTAGCAACTGAGCCTTTCGCGATCCATTTTCGATGACTCATTGTAACTTTGAAAATTGGCCTACCCTCGCAGTCATATCACAAACTTTCTTTGGCTTCTTGATGGGGCCAAAAACTCTAACCAGCGAAAATATTATAAGAAATGGTTTCGATAGAAAACGCAATAGAAATCAACTCTAATTCAGGTTTATCTAAATACACTTTCTCCTAAAAACTCAATTTTATATTAAAAACACCCCATAGGAAACCAAACACTCCTTACCTTCAATGATTATCATCTTTACAATAATATCGATGATATCAGGCGGTAAAAACAATTCAATCAATTGTTTTATATCGATAATTCGGTCAGTAAGAGATCGTTATCCTAACTGCCGCGATCCCCATTTGACGGGTGAGTTTTGTACCATTATAAGAAACATGTTCCTCATCCACTTCACCTCATCGTTTGCAACACAACTTCTTCTCGACTCAACCCAGCCATTCTATGGAAAAAAAAAACTAGAAAAACACTAGCATTGCACAAATAAAGTACTCACTTTTACTTTTTCGCAGATGGATACGAAACTACTTATAAAATTCGTATGTTTTGTTCACTAAAAATATTTTCGACACGGTTGCAATACTTTTGTGATACGCATCTGCAATACAACAAATGTCAAATGAACGCATCGAAAAAATATCGATTCTTAATAAGATTTCAAGTAAAACAAAACAGCAAAATTGCAACCATTCACAAATAATACAGCAAATGGTCAGTAACATTAGTTAAAAAAACATATTGAACAATTTTGACAAATGAATACAACGTACATTTTCAAAAATCTTACAACAAATATTATAAAGGAATAAATTTGATAAAAGTTTTTGTTATTGACAATATCCACAGGTACCATAGTAATTGAAATATAGCACTATGCCAGAAACAAATGAGGCCTTTTAATACTTTCGCAAAGCGACATAAGGCCATTCGTTCAAATATGGTCATATGACGCTTTCCAAAAGCGTTATATTTATAAAATTATAATAAATAACTGCATTCTTTTTATCCAGTTAGAATGGAAAAATGTTCAAATTATTGGAAATATAACTTCACAATAAAAAAAGTGAAATTATTTTCCACACGAGGTGAAGTTGTTTGCATGTGAAGTTATTGCAAGTGAAGTTAGTGATAGCAATTACAAATTGTTGTTATTAAATTTGCTCTTTTTGAAGCTCTGTTTAGTTTCTCTAAATGAACTTAAAACAAAATATTCGAATAAAAATATCTGAATTTCGATTTATATCACGACTTTTGGCATTACCGCCACTTTGCGATGCTTTCATTTGTATTTGATCGAGTTCAATTTTACATTGAAGTGATTCTACTCGCATCATTGCCAATCTTTTGAAGTTTGTCGTCTTAAGCTATGTCTTGAAGTTTCGCCGGATATATTTCGAGAATTGTATTGCTATAACAGTATAATAAGACTATACGTCTACTCAAAGAACTTATTTGTTCAAATGCTGGATTTGGGCATTGTTTTAGGCAAGCAATTAATGCGAGGTAGCCTTTGCACCAAAACTCCTTTTTTAACAGAAAACCGATTCTTCAATTCTGCTTATCCCGCGGATTTGCATATCTCCTGAGATATTTTAAGCAATTCCTATAAAACTCCAGAACAAGAATCTGGGGGAGACTGAATCGTTATATATTTATCACGTCTTAAATAAATGTTTTCGTCAATTCTGAAGCAGGAAATCTGTTTAATAAAATCAATTTAAAGTATAGGGAAAGTAAACAATCACCTAAGCCCTTTGTAATGATCCTCTTTTTAAATTTTAAATTAAATTTGCCGTCAAAAGATTGACTTACATCCCTCTACCACTATAATAATTTTTCATGACAGCCGAAATTCCATAATTTCAGAGAATAGATACGAGTATATTATTTCAAGAAATAGGCATTTAAATGGTTGAAGAGAAATGTGAAAATAAAAAAATAAATAAATATTAGGCATAAATGGCCTAAAGCCTAGCTTCTTCTACTGTCCGGCCACTCGTAAAAGTAGTACGCATAAACCTCAAAAAAATTATGACTGCAGGTATGAAAAATGCCACAAAAGTATAAGTATTTGCAACCTAACCTAACCTAAGGGTCAATTGGTGGACAATGCTTTACTTTTAAATTATAATTACTTTAAATTATTAAATAAAAGTTCAAATAAGTACTTTACTCCAGTAGTTGATCTTTATTTAGCGGTCAGATAAAAGCGAGACTTCTGGTGTATAACATTCCAGTTCTAAGTACAGCCCCTAGAGGCGCAATAATGCGAGGGCTTGACATGGGCATTCCGTGAAAACACGTTTGGTTGTTGTTTGCGGGTAACATATTCAGGATGTAATCAACCACTTTTAAAGACATGGATCAACTTTCAATTTCGGTTCTATTCACATTCACACATTTTCCTTGTATGAATGTTTCGTATATATTTTTGATATGTACCTACAAGCTTTTATGGCTGCCTATATTTATATTTATATACCTAGAAGCGAACAAAGGGCATCTATTTTGCATTCAAAAAAGCTTTGACTTTATAAAATAATTTTTTGCTCGCTCCACCACATTAAATAATTTCAGCGCAGTGGAGAGGAAATCCCATTATCTTTAGGATACTTCTCACAGCACCTGCGAGAAGTATAAACCTGACTTTTTGTCTCTGCAATATTTACTACGAATCCGAATTAAAGTAGCGATACCTGTTGCCTATATTTGCTTCAAGTCTTGTCCTACTGCCGACATGAAGAGAACTATTTCTGTCGCTAAGTTTAATCTGAACAAAATCCTTTTTGAAAAGCGAACTAATAACTTTGGTTAAAAGTCGCAGGAAGTCACGTACACTTGCACCAAAATTTATAGAACAGCTTTCTGCCATGTGGGTAAGAGCATGGTAAGTCAGTTTGAATGTCGTGGAAGTATGAGTGGGAAGGATAATCTCTGCCTGCTTTTAATATTGAATATAAAGTTCTTAAGTAATTAAAATCTATTCGAGTATCTTCAAAATGGAAACATTAAATAGACGCTGGGTTAAAACATGCTCCTTTGACAGAGGTGAGTGTGAGGCGAAAGTACAGCAGACCGCACTTGCCTTAATTTAAGTTGGGTAAAACAAGCGTGAATTTGAGCTTTTATAAAAGAGGTTCTTGTTGCATTTCGTCTTTTACTGAAATTCAATTCCCTCCCGGCAGCAATTCAATGCACGGTTTAATCTATAAAATTATCAGTTGTTTCAGCAAAGTTCTAAAGTACTCCTAGTATATAGTGCCTAAAGACATTTGTTAGTTCTGTTCTTTAGAAGTGCAATTTAAGTTGCACTTTAAGGTTGCCTCGTGGAACCTAGTACCACAATCTTAAAAGGTATGAAAACAAACATTATTTTATGAGTAAAAGACTTTTTTTTTCATTTTTAACTTCGAACCAATAACACACGTGGGTATCTCACGTCACTCACTGGCCGCTGGATTTTTCTTTCCATATAAAATCGTTTATATTGCAGCGAGTGCCCATCATTTCAATCGAATCAGAAGCTGCAATCCCACCATGACACTTAAAATAAATCCTTTTGTTAAATACGATGCTATCCTTCAGCTGAAGTGACAGCCTTCTTATAAAACAACCCAAACTTCTCAGAATGAATTTGGTGCCCAACTAACTTCTTAACAAATCCAAATGAATAACAAAGAATGACTGTGAGATACTTCCGTAAATATAATGATTAATTTGTCCATAACTTATATTTGTTTGTTTATCCATGTAGCGGTAGACTAATTGATTGCACTTTATCAATAATCAATACCAGCCTGTTTAAGTACATATTGAAAAACCGCTAAGAGCTCTTCGAAGAATTGGAAACCTTTCACACATTGTTATTCAATTTTTCTGAAACAAGCTTGCATTCTCAGCTGATGTCTCCATCAATCAATTGATGATTCGCATAAAACATAAAAAATAATAAATTGCTCCAGAAATGCTTTTTACTAATTGGCGAAATCCATTTTCATTAATCATTCTACAGTTCTGGCTCCTATGATATCTTAGCGAAGCTAAGGCTCTTTAACTTCGTCCTTTTGCAAGGCGTACTTATTAATTTATTCCAATCCCAAGTATCTGAATATAAAATGCACTAAACATTTTTTTCCTTATGAAGTTTATGGTCAGCAAATTTCATTGCAGACACCCACAGTTATTGTCTCGTATTGGCGGAGGATCATTGTAGAAGAATCAAGAGGCATTGAAACAAAGCTATTCAAATTACTCTTCAAGGAAAATAATTCTTTAATTAATGAAAAGGGGTAAAATAAATGAAAAAACCGATGGAAAAACAGCATGAACAAATTATTCTCAGCCTTCAGGGAGTATTATAGGCCCCCGTTAGATGATAGTTTCCATTTTATGTGTACAATACTTCCTGCTACTGATGCTGAGTCTGCAATGCACCAGATCCAACAAAGCGTTTCAAAAGCATTGCTCCTCACTCCATCAATTTAAAATACCATGCAAAAGAGGGTTAATTAAGATCCTTTTGAATAAATCAAAAGTTTTGGAAACCTTAAGGGTTTTTGCAATGAAACGGCAAAAAAAAGTTGTTTGTACTTTATAATTCCTGTCTTAGAAGATGGAATTGTTCCTTGTTTATTCGCTTTAACTTAGTCATGATAAAAGGTTTGGGATCAAATGTACGTGCAAAATACAACAAAAACTAAGCATTCGTAAATCTGTAATTTCTTTCTAAACTATTTGTTCCTATTGCTATCGAAAATGCCATGAATGATACGCACGTTGATTGTTACAATTATGAGCACAAAAACAATTGTAAGAACGAGAAAATCTTTGCTTCAAGAAGCTCGTTTAAAAATTTATATTCGGTAAGGCAGTGTTATGTAGCGCCGGGCATTTTCTGCAGTTTTAGTTTTTTAACTGCCCAAACAAGTCAAATGAAATCTTGAAAAATCCTAAGGAATGTATCAGTATCTCAGCATTTAACACTTTATTGTTCCTCTTACAAAACTTGTTCCCATAACTTCAGATTCCTGTCTGTGATATATGACAACAAACATAATTAAATGAAGCCGCTGATGTTGAGGTCTCAAACAATGTCAACTTTTTGATTTAATATAGAGGATGACAAAAAACAAAAAAACAAAACAAAAAGCTACTGTCCGTTTGGACGAACTGTTGGATATCCTATTAGTATTTCTCTCCCCAAAGGTGGGCGTAGCATTGGGTTTCAAATCCTTATCAAATTTGGAACTATTTTTTTCAACAGATTGACAAAAAAAGTTTTGAAAAAACCTTTTTGAAGTGAATTGTTAGGAAGGACATTGTTAACACGTTTTGCTTTAAAGGAATTAATCGAGCACCAAAATGTTTTCCAAAAACTCCCAAAAAAAAGAGCATAGATAATTTGATTCTTGTTGAGAAATAATTTCCTTCTTGTTAAGAGAATTATCTACATATTTCCTCAAAACTATTTTTTACGTCTTTTAAGGGTTTTATCGAAAAAAAATTCCCTCAGAAAAATCGGCGGAGCAAAAACTTTGTGTGGATGAATTTTTAACTTCCCAGTACTAGGTAAGTTATTGTAATTGGTTCGAAAATGAAAATCGTAATTAAGAATATATTTATTTTAAAATTTGAAGGTTCATAATATGTTTTTTTAAATGTTTTTAAGATGATGTACTTGTGTGTGTTCGTACGAATGTGCGAACTTACGTTCACGTTTTCCCGCGTACCAAAAATTATATCGACTTCGTTATGGTCACAATCGATGCGTATTGATGTGAACATGGTCTGAAAGAGTTCGTCCAGCCGTTTCTTTGTTATAAGAAAAACATAGGGACGGGCTACGACAGTCCGCTCCGCTTGGGCGAACTTCTGGATACATTATTTTTATTCCCCTCCCTCATACTGTGGGCGTGACAAAAGTCTAAGTATGGTTGAATTATTTAATACGCTCTACATCAACGTTTCCCAAAGTGTGCTCCGCGAAGGATATCCAAGTGCTCCGCGGAAAAATAAAAAAAAAGATATAACAAAATTCCATTACACTAGTGACTAGTTAATTTTGTGCTTCTGAACTTGTCATTTTGATCGCAGCAATCGAATTTGAAATGCTCATTTAAAAGAAATCAATACATACAAACAAACTAAAAAATAATTCGTGTAAAAAGATGTTTTATGGGATGATAATATCAACATTATGGGAATCCCCGACAAATGAAAATTATGAAAGAGACGTTTCCAGAGACAACCATATCCGCTAACTGAAATTTGTACTGGGATGACGTTTCTCTGGTTAGCGGAAATATTTCTGCTAACCAGAAAGACTTCTTCCCAGTACAAATTTTAATTAATTTTCAATTTCAAAACCATATGTTTATGTAATAACAGGCGTTTTTCTTTTTTAGCCCCGAGCGGGGAACAGAGCGGGGCCCGAGCGAACAGAGATCGCTCCGAGCTCATCGTTACCTGAGCGCTCAGAGCTAATTAAAAAACAGAATTGAGCGTTCAGTGCTCAGTCAGTCATTCGATAATTTTTTTTTTATTAATTGTCAAAATAGTGAGGTTTGCTTCTGAAATTGGTGTTTGTCCAGAATTGTTCCATTTAAATTATAATTTCCGTTGTATTAATTTTTGAAATTTGTTTTTTTTTTTTGCTGTCATTCAAAAAATTGAATGAATTCAGCCGCGCTCAGATTTTCGCTCGATGTGCTCGGTCATTTTTAGTCGAGCTCATTGAGCGAGCCCTGAGCTAGTTCAGAGATAAAAAAGAAATGCAAATTTTGTGCTCAGAGCGCTCCGAGCTAAAAAAGTAACACAGTTCTTTTTTCGACAGCTCAGCGCCCCGCTCGGAGCTAAAAAAATAAAAACGCCTAATGAGAAAGTTTCCTATCGCTAGAACCGCATTTGTATCAGATGCGTTTTGTTTTTTTTTTTGTTATCCTCAATTCAGATTTGTGAATTTGCTCGTTTTCCATATAATTATTCTATTCCAGAGCGAAGGAACATGACGCAATAGAGACAGCGGCGTCAGAACTTTCTGAAGATTTTGAGGCAGACAATGTGGCTAGTACTAGTGATCAGTGCTGTAGAAAAAAAAACAGTAAAAAGGATTCATATTTAAATCTTGAATTTGCTGAGACAAGTGACAACAAACCCCAATGCGTAATTTGCGGCAAAGTGTTGCCGAATAGTGCAATGTTTCCAGCAAAAATGAAACGTCATTTTGAGGGGAGTCATCCAGATTGCAGAAGCAAACCGACTGGTTTCTTTAAAAGGAAGTAGGTATGGTGAACTTACAAAATATCAAACAATTATTACTAACCACTCAAAGACAGTGAACGAAAACGCGTTGATGGCATCCTACTTATTGAGTTTCCGAGTTGCGCAAACTGGCGAACAAATTAGTTGACACCGTTCCTTTGTCAAATAACACAATATCACGAAGAATCGGAGACTTAGCAGAGAATATCAAAGCTACTTTACTTTCGCGAATAAAAGTCACAAAATTTGCGCTGCAAATGGATGAATCAACGGATGTTGCAGGGTTGGCCATTTTAATAGTATTTGTGCGCTACCAATACCTACAGTCCTTTCAAGAAGATCTGCTTTTCTACAGGCCGTTGAAGACTACAACAACTGGTGCTCATATTTTTAAATGAATAGACAATTTCTTTATTGTCAATAATATCCCATGGGTTAACTGCATGGATGTGTGCACAGACGGTGCCAAGGCCATGACTGGAAAAACGTCCGGTGCCGTCTCAAGAATAAAACAAAATGCCAACGAATGCAACAGTAGTCACTGCGTTCTACACCGCCATGCCCTAGCAAAGAAAAAAATGCCACTTTCTTTAAAATAGGTCTTAGGCGAAAGCGTGAAAATAATTAACTGTATTAAATCACGACCAGGGCTGAAGTCAGAACCTTCCTAATTACCGACAAGTTTGATTTGGGCGACAGATTGTGTAATGAGCGTTGGCTCTTGAAATTATCGTATCTACCCGATATTTTAAAAAAAATAAATGATTTAAGCAAGGCCGTAGCCAGGGAGGGGGGGATCACAGGGGTTTGAACCCCCCCCCCCCTCAGATTTTTTTTAAAATGCATCTGTAAATCATACTTTTCCGCATCAGTATGAAATTTGTACTCATATAATTATTGATTATGTTAAAAATTTCTGATTTTAGTTTTAAGCCATGAAAGGAAGTTTTAACGGAGTTCAACCTGTAGTACGCGAGTCTCATCCAGAAGCCTTATACGTGCATTGTAGCGCACACTCTCTAAACCTGTCATTAGGGCATTCTTGTCAAATTCAGCCTATTCGCAACACTATTGGTACCAAAAAATCCGTTGAAATTTTTTTTAAATTATCGGCAAAGCGCACACATTTGTTGCAGGAAATGATTAAACAAAATTATTCTCAAAATAAATGGAAAAATTTAACAGCAATGTGTGAAACACGCTGGGTGGAAAACCATAATGGGTTGATGAGGTTTTAGGAAATTTTTGAAGCGATAATTGATGGTTTGGAAGAGTTGTGTAGTGATAAGGTCTCTGATACGTCATCGAAGGCGAGTTGCTTTTAAAGATCTATTTCAGCTAGTGATTTTGCAGTAAGTTTGTGTTGTATGAGCGTTTTGTTTACATATTCATTGCCACTTTGTAAGATCTTACAATCCCCTTCATGCGACTTAGTGTCTGGATTGGAACGTGTGGAATTAATAACAAACACATTCCAAGGAATATCATTCCGGGATTCAAAACAATTTTTGAGACTGCACAAAACTTAGTAAATGTTGTGGATGAAAAACTTAAAATTTCACGAATTGTGTCAAGGCAGCAGCACAGACAAAACATGAGCACAACAGATCCTGAAACGTATTTTAGGATAAGTATACTGATTCCTCTTTTAGATGACTTTTTAAGTCAGCTTAAAATGGGATTTGAAAACCATAAGTCCATACTTTCCTCTTTGTGCATTTTGATTCCATCGATCCTTGGCAAAAACGAACAAAATTATAACGAAGAAAACTTCAAATTTTATAAATAATGTTTTTTGGATTGCGATACTTTAAAAGCTGAATTTACGTTATGGAAGACAAAATGCCATACACAAAAAGATATAGAGCGTTCAAAGAGTGCAATAACAGCTCTTGGGGAATGCAATAAGGATCTGTTTCCTGACATCCACAAGCTTCTTAAAATTTTGGCGAGACTACCGGTTTCAACATGTACAGCGGAAAGTACATTTTCGACAATGAAACGTCTAAAAACTTATCTAAGAAATTCTACCAGTGGAAAAAGATTAACAGGATTGGCGGTAATGTGAATTTATCAACAAATTGAGATTGACACTGAGAAAGTTAGATATATTTGAAGCGCAGAAGGCCAGAAGATTAAATTTAATTTTATAAAAATGATTCCTATCATGTTATGTAATACTTTTTGTAGTAATAAAATCTTAAAGAAAGATAATATGTACCTAATAAATAATAACTTAAAATTATTTTAAAAAATATTGGAAAAGTCTTTTAGTTTTTCAAATTTGTATGAGAGTTTTCTTGGAAAAACTAAGTATGCAATAGTATTTTATTAGCAATACCTAGAAAAAAAAAATATTGAGTATCGTTAAAGAAGTTTTTTTTTTAATTTTTGAAAAATATTTAGCAATTTTTTGAGTACATATTTCAATACAAGGAAATCTGTAGTTTTCATCTGGAAAAAAATCTGAAAAAAAATAATATACCCGTTTCCAGCATATTCAAAAAACCAAAAAAGTTATGTATGAATTTGATCATAAAAGCCTTCCTAAATTTTAAATTTAATTGAAATCGATTTTGTTGTTAGCGAGAAATTTTGAATTTAAAAAAATCGGTTCCATAGGAGATACCGTTTTAAGACAAATCTCGCAAAATCCATTCTTACCAAAAGATAGACTGTTTTATCTAAATCGTTAAGGCCGTTTTTAGAAAAATTAAGTTTTAACAAACCGTTATATGACATATACCATTGTTTTAGAGCTAAAATTCCAATTTCAACAACGCCTAGTGTGAGACTACTAAATAAACGCTATGAACCAAGTTTGCAAATCGGCCCATCCCCTTAGGCTGCAGATCTACTACCCAAACCACCCAAACTAAACTTCACAAAAGGATTGAAGTAAGCTTCCCTTCCAGAGCTTGTTGGAAGAGGGACGAAGTAGTGAAAGATTTCGACACGGTCATATACACCGACGGTTCTAAGATGAACCGTGGTGTGGAGGCCGGCGTCTACTCGGAATCACTAAAAATATCAATATCCCTTCGCCTGTCGGATTTTGCCAGCGTTTTCCAGGCGGAACTACTGGCTATCCGAGAGGCCTGCACGCAACTAGGGCGTGACATAGCGTACAAACAAAACATTGCTATCCTCATAGATAGCCAAGCCGCAATCAAAGCTATTGATTCGGCTACCATATCCTCCAAACTGGTGAAGGAGTGCCGGAACGAGCTTGCGCGACTGGGCGAACGTTTCAGTGTTACACTACTCTGGATAGTTGGATATAGCCACACATCAAATCTTCCACAACCACTACAACATAGGTCACACGAGGCGTGGTAACAAAAAGGCACAATAAGTGCTAATTGGGTTCAAGCCGAACCGCCACTTCTACCTACCTACCTAGGCTGCAGATCTGTAAACAGGCAGACGGACGAACAGAATTTTCCAACACATTTTTTTCTGTTTCCCTATCATCGTTTCCCTGTTATGTTAAATTGCTATCTCAATTTTTTTTTGCACCAATCCATAAAGTGCTTATATACAGTACCATAATCCCAATTAAAAATCGTGTTTGGTCGATTTTCGGCTAAAATGGGCTGTATTAATTTTATTTATTACATCTAGCTACCATTCAGAAAGGTACACACTGATTGGTGTATGGACAAAATATAACGCCCCCCCCCCCCCCCCCCGAAATAATTGTCTGGCTACGGCCTTGGATTTGAGTGTATCACTTCAAGGAAAGACAGTAACTGTTTTCGATGCCAGTGATAAGGTAGAAGCATTTAAAAAGGAAATCAAGTTTTGGGCGAAATCTTTAAAAAATCGAAACCTAGACAGCTTCCCAAAGGTCAGCGAATGTAAAGAGGAAATAGATTTGGGTACCTATTCCTGACGACATTTTAAATGAGTTTCATGTTCACCTGCTAAGTTTGCTCGAAAGCTTCTGCAGCTAATTTCCGGAAGAAAATATGTGGATTGCAGACCCATACTCTGCAGCGTTGGAAAAGTCAGCTTCTCTGATATCGTTGCAGTTTGAGTGCTTGATTGATTTGACATCAGATTCTTCTATAAAGGCAAATTTTGAAACGAAGAAGTCTTTATCAGAATTCTGGTGTATGTTGAAGGACGAATTTAAAATTTTGTCAGATAAAGTCAAAATAATTCTTCTGTCATTTGCAACAAGATACATCTGCGAATTATTCTCACTAGAAGAAACTTTCTGAGCTTTTTATTGAAATATCATTATGTATGTATAATTTTATAATATTATTGAATTCCTTATGTTCTTAAATTAACATTGTTCTTGTTTTTTTCGTTGAAGTCAGTTGTTTCAATTGAATTTTATAAAATATAGAAAAAAAACAGTTATTGCATTTTCTATACATACATAACTACGAAAAATAACATAAGTGCAACACGAAGTGCTCCGCAAGGAATTTTTCACCTAAAAAGTGGTCCGCGAGTAAAAAAGATTGGGAACCGCTGCTCAATATATGATATACACTTTGCTTCAACTGAATAAGCACAAACATTTTCTAAGCTACGTTGTCCAGTTTTTCAAAACCTTGTGCCGTAATATATCATTTGATGATGCAAACTGTTTGCGTATGATGTTGACAAAATAAATCGGAAAGAATATTTCAAAAAGTACTGCTATTTTTTTCCTGGTTCCCTTGCAAAGCATTCAATATGGAAAAATGCAGTTTTATGCGTCAACGGAATAGACACAAGGTCATTATTTTCACTGCTTATGAGTATTCTGTGGAGATTGACACATTAGATCAACAGTTGAAGTGCTTTAAGTGAATTTTATTTGATTAATTGTATTTCAAAGAAAAACAGGTAGATCAAAATCTCTAAATAAATCGATTGGAGCTTTTTCAACGCTCAAATCGATTTACTAAAAGAACAAGGACTAACCGGGCGTTCTATCGCTGACAAAATTGGACGAAGTTCTAGTGTGGTCTATTCTTATTTAAGAAGCAAAGATTCGCACGGAAAAAACATGAAATTAGATCAAAAAACGGCAACAACAGCAATTTTAAGATGAGCTTCCAATTCCTGCAACTCTGCGGCAAAAATGAAGCAGAAAGCCGGTGTTTCTGCAAGCGTTTCAACAGTGTGAAGGGTTATCAATAGTGCCAAACATCTAAAACGGTTAAAAATTCAAAAGAAACCACCGCTTAACGAGAAACGGAAGTGTATGCTTAGAATTCTCTAGACTCTATATGAGTTGGAAAAATTAATCGCGTGCCGTCTCAAGAATAAAACAAAATGCCAAGGAATGCAACAGTAGTCACTGCGTTCTACACCGCCATGCCCTAGCAAAGAAAAAAATGCCACTTTCTTTAAAATAGGTCTTAGGCGAAAGCGTGAAAATAATTAACTGTTTTAAATCACGACCAGGGCTGAAGTCAGAACCTTCCTAATTACCGACAAGTTTGATTTGGGCGACAGATTGTGTAATGAGCGTTGGCTCTTGAAATTATCGTATCTACCCGATATTTTAAAAAAAATAAATGATTTAAGCAAGGCCGTAGCCAGGGAGGGGGGGATCACAGGGGTTTGAACCCCCCCCCCCCCTTCAGATTTTTTTTAAAATGCATCTGTAAATCATACTTTTCCGCATCAGTATGAAATTTGTACTCATATAATTATTGATTATGTTAAAAATTTCTGATTTTAGTTTTAAGCCATGAAAGGAAGTTTTAACGGAGTTCAACCTGTAGTACGCGAGTCTCATCCAGAAGCCTTATACGTGCATTGTAGCGCACACTCTCTAAACCTGTCATTAGGGCATTCTTGTCAAATTCAGCCTATTCGCAACACTATTGGTACCAAAAAATCCGTTGAAATTTTTTTTAAATTATCGGCAAAGCGCACACATTTGTTGCAGGAAATGATTAAACAAAATTATTCTCAAAATAAATGGAAAAATTTAACAGCAATGTGTGAAACACGCTGGGTGGAAAACCATAATGGGTTGATGAGGTTTTAGGAAATTTTTGAAGCGATAATTGATGGTTTGGAAGAGTTGTGTAGTGATAAGGTCTCTGATACGTCATCGAAGGCGAGTTGCTTTTAAAGATCTATTTCAGCTAGTGATTTTGCAGTAAGTTTGTGTTGTATGAGCGTTTTGTTTACATATTCATTGCCACTTTGTAAGATCTTACAATCCCCTTCATGCGACTTAGTGTCTGGATTGGAACGTGTGGAATTAATAACAAACACATTCCAAGGAATATCATTCCGGGATTCAAAACAATTTTTGAGACTGCACAAAACTTAGTAAATGTTGTGGATGAAAAACTTAAAATTTCACGAATTGTGTCAAGGCAGCAGCACAGACAAAACATGAGCACAACAGATCCTGAAACGTATTTTAGGATAAGTATACTGATTCCTCTTTTAGATGACTTTTTAAGTCAGCTTAAAATGGGATTTGAAAACCATAAGTCCATACTTTCCTCTTTGTGCATTTTGATTCCATCGATCCTTGGCAAAAACGAACAAAATTATAACGAAGAAAACTTCAAATTTTATAAATAATGTTTTTTGGATTGCGATACTTTAAAAGCTGAATTTACGTTATGGAAGACAAAATGCCATACACAAAAAGATATAGAGCGTTCAAAGAGTGCAATAACAGCTCTTGGGGAATGCAATAAGGATCTGTTTCCTGACATCCACAAGCTTCTTAAAATTTTGGCGAGACTACCGGTTTCAACATGTACAGCGGAAAGTACATTTTCGACAATGAAACGTCTAAAAACTTATCTAAGAAATTCTACCAGTGGAAAAAGATTAACAGGATTGGCGGTAATGTGAATTCATCAACAAATTGAGATTGACACTGAGAAAGTTAGATATATTTGAAGCGCAGAAGGCCAGAAGATTAAATTTAATTTTATAAAAATGATTCCTATCATGTTATGTAATACTTTTTGTAGTAATAAAATCTTAAAGAAAGATAATATGTACCTAATAAATAATAACTTAAAATTATTTTAAAAAATATTGGAAAAGTCTTTTAGTTTTTCAAATTTGTATGAGAGTTTTCTTGGAAAAACTAAGTATGCAATAGTATTTTATTAGCAATACCTAGAAAAAAAAAATATTGAGTATCGTTAAAGAAGTTTTTTTTTTAATTTTTGAAAAATATTTAGCAATTTTTTGAGTACATATTTCAATACAAGGAAATCTGTAGTTTTCATCTGGAAAAAAATCTGAAAAAAAATAATATACCCGTTTCCAGCATATTCAAAAAACCAAAAAAGTTATGTATGAATTTGATCATAAAAGCCTTCCTAAATTTTAAATTTAATTGAAATCGATTTTGTTGTTAGCGAGAAATTTTGAATTTAAAAAAATCGGTTCCATAGGAGATACCGTTTTAAGACAAATCTCGCAAAATCCATTCTTACCAAAAGATAGACTGTTTTATCTAAATCGTTAAGGCCGTTTTTAGAAAAATTAAGTTTTAACAAACCGTTATATGACATATACCATTGTTTTAGAGCTAAAATTCCAATTTCAACAACGCCTAGTGTGAGACTACTAAATAAACGCTATGAACCAAGTTTGCAAATCGGCCCATCCCCTTAGGCTGCAGATCTACTACCCAAACCACCCAAACTAAACTTCACAAAAGGATTGAAGTAAGCTTCCCTTCCAGAGCTTGTTGGAAGAGGGACGAAGTAGTGAAAGATTTCGACACGGTCATATACACCGACGGTTCTAAGATGAACCGTGGTGTGGAGGCCGGCGTCTACTCGGAATCACTAAAAATATCAA
Source organism: Portevinia maculata (assembly GCA_949715645.1). NCBI lineage: Eukaryota > Metazoa > Arthropoda > Insecta > Diptera > Syrphidae > Portevinia > Portevinia maculata. Next base: position 78,624,960 of record OX454525.1, read on the forward strand.
TATCCCTTCGCCTGTCGGATTTTGCCAGCGTTTTCCAGGCGGAACTACTGGCTATCCGAGAGGCCTGCACGCAACTAGGGCGTGACATAGCGTACAAACAAAACATTGCTATCCTCATAGATAGCCAAGCCGCAATCAAAGCTATTGATTCGGCTACCATATCCTCCAAACTGGTGAAGGAGTGCCGGAACGAGCTTGCGCGACTGGGCGAACGTTTCAGTGTTACACTACTCTGGATAGTTGGATATAGCCACACATCAAATCTTCCACAACCACTACAACATAGGTCACACGAGGCGTGGTAACAAAAAGGCACAATAAGTGCTAATTGGGTTCAAGCCGAACCGCCACTTCTACCTACCTACCTAGGCTGCAGATCTGTAAACAGGCAGACGGACGAACAGAATTTTCCAACACATTTTTTTCTGTTTCCCTATCATCGTTTCCCTGTTATGTTAAATTGCTATCTCAATTTTTTTTTGCACCAATCCATAAAGTGCTTATATACAGTACCATAATCCCAATTAAAAATCGTGTTTGGTCGATTTTCGGCTAAAATGGGCTGTATTAATTTTATTTATTACATCTAGCTACCATTCAGAAAGGTACACACTGATTGGTGTATGGACAAAATATAACGCCCCCCCCCCCCCCCCGAAATAATTGTCTGGCTACGGCCTTGGATTTGAGTGTATCACTTCAAGGAAAGACAGTAACTGTTTTCGATGCCAGTGATAAGGTAGAAGCATTTAAAAAGGAAATCAAGTTTTGGGCGAAATCTTTAAAAAATCGAAACCTAGACAGCTTCCCAAAGGTCAGCGAATGTAAAGAGGAAATAGATTTGGGTACCTATTCCTGACGACATTTTAAATGAGTTTCATGTTCACCTGCTAAGTTTGCTCGAAAGCTTCTGCAGCTAATTTCCGGAAGAAAATATGTGGATTGCAGACCCATACTCTGCAGCGTTGGAAAAGTCAGCTTCTCTGATATCGTTGCAGTTTGAGTGCTTGATTGATTTGACATCAGATTCTTCTATAAAGGCAAATTTTGAAACGAAGAAGTCTTTATCAGAATTCTGGTGTATGTTGAAGGACGAATTTAAAATTTTGTCAGATAAAGTCAAAATAATTCTTCTGTCATTTGCAACAAGATACATCTGCGAATTATTCTCACTAGAAGAAACTTTCTGAGCTTTTTATTGAAATATCATTATGTATGTATAATTTTATAATATTATTGAATTCCTTATGTTCTTAAATTAACATTGTTCTTGTTTTTTTCGTTGAAGTCAGTTGTTTCAATTGAATTTTATAAAATATAGAAAAAAAACAGTTATTGCATTTTCTATACATACATAACTACGAAAAATAACATAAGTGCAACACGAAGTGCTCCGCAAGGAATTTTTCACCTAAAAAGTGGTCCGCGAGTAAAAAAGATTGGGAACCGCTGCTCAATATATGATATACACTTTGCTTCAACTGAATAAGCACAAACATTTTCTAAGCTACGTTGTCCAGTTTTTCAAAACCTTGTGCCGTAATATATCATTTGATGATGCAAACTGTTTGCGTATGATGTTGACAAAATAAATCGGAAAGAATATTTCAAAAAGTACTGCTATTTTTTTCCTGGTTCCCTTGCAAAGCATTCAATATGGAAAAATGCAGTTTTATGCGTCAACGGAATAGACACAAGGTCATTATTTTCACTGCTTATGAGTATTCTGTGGAGATTGACACATTAGATCAACAGTTGAAGTGCTTTAAGTGAATTTTATTTGATTAATTGTATTTCAAAGAAAAACAGGTAGATCAAAATCTCTAAATAAATCGATTGGAGCTTTTTCAACGCTCAAATCGATTTACTAAAAGAACAAGGACTAACCGGGCGTTCTATCGCTGACAAAATTGGACGAAGTTCTAGTGTGGTCTATTCTTATTTAAGAAGCAAAGATTCGCACGGAAAAAACATGAAATTAGATCAAAAAACGGCAACAACAGCAATTTTAAGATGAGCTTCCAATTCCTGCAACTCTGCGGCAAAAATGAAGCAGAAAGCCGGTGTTTCTGCAAGCGTTTCAACAGTGTGAAGGGTTATCAATAGTGCCAAACATCTAAAACGGTTAAAAATTCAAAAGAAACCACCGCTTAACGAGAAACGGAAGTGTATGCTTAGAATTCTCTAGACTCTATATGAGTTGGAAAAATTAATCGCGTCACGTAGTTTTTTCTAATGCGAAGAAGTTTAATTTTGATGGCCCTGATGGGTTTGATTATTACTTCAACGATGTGAGAAAAGAAGAACGTTTTTTAGTGCGGCATCATAGTCGAGAAGGTGGTGTTATGGTATGAGGAGCAGTTAGCTACTATGGCACTGTTGAGATTGAGTTCCAAACCTCAAAAATGACTGCATTAAGTTATAAAGAAAATTTGAAAAGAAATTTTCCTCAATTTTCAGGCATTTTTGGACCCATAAACTCAACTTTTCAGTAGGGCAACGGCCCCATCAACACGGCGCGCATAGTAAAAAATTGGATAGAGGACCAGAATGTGGAATTGCTTCAATGGCCGCCGTACTCACCGGACCTGAACCTTATAGAAAACGTTTGGGGATGACTAGTACGAAAAGTTTATGAGTCTGGCCGTCAGTTTGAGGACAGAGAATCCCTTATTGCAGCCATTAAACTGGCCTAGATGGAAATTTCGCTGGACTTCATAAAGAAGCTGTACTAGTCCACGCCGGATCGAATTTACGAAACTATTACGAATAAAGGTGGCAGTACCCACTACTAAAATTAACCAACAAAAAACTATTTTAAGAAAAACTTATTTCATTTAATCCCAATAACTTTTATTTCCAATTTCAATATTTGTGTCTATTCAGTTGACGCAAAATAAAACTGCATTTTTCCATATTGAATGGTTTGCAAGGGAACCAGGAAAAAAATAGCGGTACTTTTTGAAATATTCTTTCCAATTTATTTTGTCAACATCATACGCAAACAGTTTGCATCATTAAATGATATATTACGGCACAAGGTTTTGAAAAAATGGACAACGTAGCTTAGAAAATGTTTGTGCTTATTCAGTTGAAGCAGAGTGTATTACAATTAATATAATTTAATCGAAAAAACGAAGCTTTTGTAAAAAAACGCTCCCTAGCTCAAACTTTGACTTTTCAATAAAATTGTTTTATTTAATTGTGGGCGTGTCAGTAGGCGGATTTAAAAAATATTTAAACATAAGTATAAAGTGCACCTAGGAGTCTATATTATAAATTTCAGTTTCCTAGCTCAAACTTTTCTCAAACGATTTTTTCGATAAATTGTTGTTTTTTTTGAGTTTGTTGGCGTGTCTGTGGGCGGATTTTAAAACTCTTAAACCTGATTATTTCGGGCCCCTACCTTTGTCGCGTATACAAAATAATATCGATGTCGTTCTCGTCCTAATCGACGCGTATTTACATAAAAATTACACTGAATGCGGTCTAACCGGTTTTTTGTTTATGTAAAAAGATTAAAAACATTTGAATTTTAAAATTTCTTCAGAAAAATTTGTTTAATCTAATTTGATCTGGTCACAATTCATTTACTTCAAAATATCAGATATTTTCATTAATGTTTTGTCAAAGAGCAGCTTACCGTTTTTTATAATATTGAAAAAAATTTAAAAATAACAATACGAAATCAACATAAACAAGGAATGAGGAGAAGAATCTATTGATTTTATTTAGTTTTCGAGTACTCTCCTTTATTTTTATAATGTTAATAGCAGACCCGCTAAAAAAATGCATGCATATTTTCATTTTGAAACTTATTCGTCCTTTAACTCTTTATTTTTATATCCTATTCTAAGGGTATATTCATTTTGACGCATAGTTTGTAACATACCATAATATTGCCCGTAGACCCCTAAAAGTTACTACATTTATGATCAGCATCGATAGTAATGTCGATCTAGCCATGTCCGTCCGTCCGTCGGCAAAAATTAGGCCTTTAAACTGGACCTAGAGAGCTGAAATTTTGACCATATACTCTCTAGGGTCCCGAAATAATCAAGTTTACGAATTTTTTAAATCCGCCCGCCCACAAACTCAAAAAAACAAAATTTTGGAAAAAATCGAATTTTGAGCTAGAAAGCTGAAATTTTTTATATATGATCTATGACTCCTAAAACTGCTCGGGATAAAAAATTTTCAAAATCCGAACACATAAATAAATAAAACATTTTTTTTTGAAAATCCAAAGTATGACCTAGGGAGCTGAAATTTATAATATATACTCTCTATAGGCCCTTTATGCTCATGTGTAAATATTTTCAAAATCCGCCCACTGACACGCCCACAATTAATTTTTTATTTTTTTTTTTAATTCAAAGTTTGAGCTAGGGAGCTGAAATTTATAATATATACTCTCTAAGGGCCCTTTATGCTCATGTGTTATTTTTTTTAAATCCGCCTACTGACACGCCCACAATTTAATAAAACTATTTTATTGAAACACTCAAGTTTGAGCTAGGGAGCGTTTTTTTTTTGATAAAATCCTTTAAATGTTATATAACAAAATATGTAGAGCGTTCTTAACAATTCAACCATACTTAGACTTTTGTCACGCCCACTTATGAGGGATAGGAATAAGAAAAGGGTATCCAACAGTTCGCCCAAGCGGACTGTAGCCCGTCCCTATGTTTTTTTTATTGATTATCATGTTTATATCACACTGTGATGTTGATCGTATGGACCTCCTGTGTCGCACTCACCCTAATACTTAAGAAAGACTTCGTCTACATACATACTGAAGTTACTTTGTAAAGAAATCCACCGTAATTTCTATCGAGTTTTTTGAGAAAATATTTGTTTTTTTTTTTTAATAGTGGAAGTGGTGTAAATCTTACCACTTCATCATTTAAGACTTCTAGAAAGTATATTTTGCAAATATCAGTTTTCCAGCGTACATTTTAGGACCTCAAAATTGATGTATTTTTAAAACCATTTACTAATCTGGGAAAACCCTTTTGCGGAAGCAGAAGGTAAGAAGGATAATAGGGATCATGTTCTAAATAGAAATTCAAGGTAAGCTGGATAATTTTGAATATTATCAATTTTCCCCCATAAGGACATAAAAGCTGAAATATGGAATATTTGTCTCTAGGGATAGGAACCCGAAATGCTCGTGTGTTAAGATTTTTAAAATCCGCCTTCAGACACGGCCACCATTAAAAAAAACGATTAAAAAAATCATTGCAAATGAAAGTCGTTTTCCTCGCAAAGTATGTAGGTAACCATATCCTTCTTAGCAATTCACCCATACTTAAGAAAAGGAATACAGTATCAATATATCGCACAAGCGGACTATAGGCTTTCCCTATGTTTATTGTATTAGTTGATTTTTTTTTTTCAATCCAATTTAATTTAAGAACAAAATAACTAACAGTTAAATCATAGATACTCGTATATCGGTGTTCGTCTTGCCAATTATATGTATATACCGAAAAACAGTGTTCTACCAAAACAATGTCTGATTTGCAAACATTTTTTGTTTTTTTAATACCATTTTAAAGCTAAAATAATCTCAATTTTAAAAGAGCTTACACAATTTAAAGCACCCCCACCTCTGGGACATACAAATGTATAGAATCGTAGCTGTAGGTATACCTGAGTACATACCTCACTTGAAGTTGCTATACCGATGACTGTAGTTCTTTGTGAGTAACCTTCGTGTACCCACCTGTATTAAAATAACATTTTATAGTTACGGAACAATAATGAAAGATCATCAGTCCTTTGGTACGTAATATCAATTCTTATAGTTTGTTGGAATAAATATTCATAGCATCCGCAGGGCATCTATACTTGTTCATCATGAGACTTACTTTCGGGGCCTTTGTTAACTGAGGTGGTCTGAAATTGTTGCATTACTCAGCGGGATGAATATTAATAATTTCTAAAGGATATTTTTCTTCATCTAATAACTAGACCAAAGGAGACATGAATAGTTTATGGTACAAAGGATGGATACAACTTAAAATAAATTCATTGGGTTCATAAAGTTTTGAATTAATATTCTGCAACATTGTAGTTGCATTTCCTTGCGTTAAGTGCTTCTTTAGAATTTTTATAATTATAAGAACGGGAAGTTCAGAACATTGTTAGCCTCTTTTCTTAAGATTACTGGTGATCAATTTCACGCATAACTGTATTTGGTGATCCCTTTCTATCAGCTTCTTTTTGTTTCTTCTGTAACATTTTCCTTTGAATTTTTCTAAAAACTTGTTTAATTTATGTTTAAATCCCTGGAAAAAATATACCTTTTTTAAATTACTGAGAGATGGTTTGCTACGTTTTTTTACGGCCACCAGAAATCGCCATCATGTTTGATTTCCACAATACAAATCATATTTTTCATTACTTTCAAATTACTATCGGAATAAGATCCGAATTCAATTAGGGAGATATGTCCCATAAATAGGTAATCAAAATTTTTAAAATCAGCCCACTGACACGCACACAATCTCAAAAAAACGAATTTATCGGAAAAATGATTTTTTTTTTACAAAGACTTTGTTTTTTCGATAACTTCCTTTAAATGTTTTATAACAAAATATAAAGAGTGTTCATAACAATTCACCCATACTTAGACTTTTGCCACGCAGACCTTATGATGGATAGGAATAGGAATAGGGTATCCAACAGTTCGCCCAAGCGGACTGCAGCCCTTTGCTGTTTTTACTTCTGTGTCTGGTCGTACCTACTTACGCGGAAATCATATACCTACATAATTGATATTTCATACATATGCGGACTTCAACGCTAACTGTCTTATAAAAAGAAGATTAAAAAAATTAATTTCTCTTTGGCGTTAAAATAAAGATATTTTGGATGGATACCTATTCCGCTGAGGGAGTTAATTATAATTTGCCTTCAAATGAAGATGATTGGTTGTGTATTCCGCTATGGAAGTTAATTATTCTATCCTCGATGTAGAAACTAGTTGAAACTAACGACGAAGCGATGCCTTAGCCCCAAATAGGGCACCTTCTTTCTTTATCAAAAAATGTTCCCAACTGTAATGCAATGTATGCTGATGATATAGCTCTGTTTGCATCTCATGAGAACCCCGCTTTTATAGTTGATAACATTCAAAACCCAGTCAATGAAATCTTTGAATACTACAAGCACTGGAAGATCAAAATTAATGTGGGCAAGAGTCAATCTATCTTTTTCATTAGAAAAAGAAAGATTTGTTTCCTGCCTGCAGATAGATTACGACTAACCGCTTGCGATATCCCTTGGGTTGACTCGGTCAAGTATTTAGGAATATACCTAGACAAAAAGTTAACCTTTGCTCTTCATGTTGCGAATATTTGTAAAAAGATCAAAATCACAATAAAAACGTTGTATCCGCTTATAAACAGAGGTTCAGTACTGAGCACGCATAATAAAATGACCATCTACAAGGTGATATTTCAGGCACTTATAATGTATGGTTCGACAGTATGGGGGAAGTGCGCCAATACTCACATTAAAAAGCTCCAAATCATGTAAAATAAAGTACTAAAAATGATTTTACGACATCCTTGGCACTTTTTAACAATGACATTGCATGAGCAAGCCGGAATTCTGCAGGTCGCTAGGAAAATTGAAATACTCAATACAAACTTTTTTGAAAGATGTGTTCGTTCCGACAACACACTTATACAAAGTTTAAATAACTAAGATTCAATTTATTTATTTATGTTTTTGTTAATACATTTGTGACGTTAACAATCAAACAGAGGCTAAAAAAATTGAATGTGAAACCGAGTAAATGGGCGAAAACTTGTAACTTCTAAAATATTCAAGAGAATCAAATAAAGCAAATTTTGTTTTAAGTGTGGGCGTTTTTTTATAAGTTTGATGAAAAAAAAAATATATATATAAGGACCTTTTATTTTCATCCTGGTAAAAAGTTTTTTTTTAGGCAGTTTTGCTTATTAAAATTATATTTAGCGCATTTTGGAAATAAGTTTTTTAAATGGTATCGTTTTGATTCTTAAATACACTTTAAAATTAAGAAAGGGAGAGAAAAATTAAGTAACGAAAAGTTTATTTTTATTGCAATTCATTAAAAATTATTTCACAGCGAAAATAAAGAATATAAATAAAATAAATAAAATAGTAAGTAAATAAAATAGTTCACAGCAATTTACTTTTGTTTTCATCAGAGGAACTTTAGATACAAAGAAAGCATTAAAAAAAAAGTCAAAATATAGTAAAAAAAGAAAACTAAACGCAGCAGTAGTGGGTTTCTTCGAGAAACTCACAGTCATCAGGTTCATCCTCAGGATCTTGCAAAACATCTACATCCAACGTCAGATTTGTAGCTCATCTCGCCTCTAATTTTGATAACGCCACAAGCACTTGTAAGGACAAACCGCTTAGTGGGCTTGAACTTGAAATGCCATTTATTGGTTGGCTTTAAGATTTCTTGGGCAGCCGCCTTCCAATCCATTACTGGGCACTCTCCCGTTCCAAGTTTTTTGACAGTTCCATGTTCACTAAAAATTTCGTGATACTTTTCAGTAAGAAGGATAGCTTTCTCATGTTGTACTTTTTTTTCTATGCCAGCAAAGACTCTGTCCGGCGGTAAAAAAGAATGGCCAACAATGGGAAATATTACTTCGATTTGTTTAACTGAAGGATTCTTATGTAGCCAATATGAAGCCATGTATATAAATGTTGAATTCTTGTTTTGACCTGCACAACCATCAGCGCAAAGACGCACCACTTTTCTTTCTTGGATGTCGATACCACAAAGCATATTACTCGTATATACAGCGGAAGCTATTTCGTTTGATCCTTTTTTCCTCTCAGTCTCCAGCCAAACATATAAATTAATATTTTCCTTTGAGAGCTTTGCCTTGGAAGATCCTTGCACAACTCCAAAGTTAAAAACATTGATCTGGCGGCTGTAATACGCAGCTTGGTCTTGCACTTTAGGTAGTACCATATTTTTTTGACAATCAAATGAAATAGTAACAAGATCTGATCGACTTTCCTTAAGCAAATCAAAGAACGCTTTTGCTTTTTTTTTTGTGAAGAGTAAATTCAACCATCAATTCTGCTTTCCGGGCGGGGATTTTTTCCATATGTATCTGAAATTTTTTTCTAATGCATTCAGAGCATTGGTCTTGAGATGGTGATTTGAAACCCAAGTTAAAATTATAGTTGAAAACAAAACGGAAGATAGCTTAACATGTAGATCATCAGTTGAATGTGCGTTGATATACATTTTGTACATTTTCGAAATATTCAAGGTACTGGGAAGATACTGGCGTATTTTATTTTTGGCTCGGCAATAATGTATCTCAAGGGTTTTGAATCCGCTTATAAAAGCAATGACGGCTTGTTTTCTACTAGCAAACTTAAATTTTTTTCTATCCCCTCCTCGTCTTTCCAAAGGCAATGTTCCAGTTTCCATGTGTGGCTTGCATATTGTTTCTATTCTCCTGCGTCCAATATTAAGAACTCCACAAAAAAACTTCTGACAAACTCTGCGTAGCTGCTTTTTTGATGTTCTTATAAAAAATTGAATAACAGCACTGCGTTTTCCAATACAGTTCTTCTTCGGCTTCATGCACTTAGTGTGAGATAATATAAAAGCATCTTGTTCAATTTTCGTTTTAAGGTTGTAAAAAAGTTCACAAAAATGTAGAGCATCTGCTCTAGTGTTTTTTTTACATCTAAATGTACTGATTGTCTTATGATTGCAAGTGCGATTTTTCGGTGTTTTAAACTGCTTCCTGTATGGTATACATCCTTGAAATATTATTCACATATGAACAAAAACTAAAATACATTACCTAGAAACTGCGCGATTCTTTGTTTTAGATTTTTTCTTTTTGGCCACAGAACTATCTACCACTTGTACTTTTGTTTCGCTTTCCATCTTAGTCTATTGATGTTATTTTCAAAAAGAAACGCTAAAGAACAACCGGTCGATAGAATATCATATGCTAAACTAATAAATTTTATTATGAGGAGACGATCTAAGTGTCAAATTTTGGCGCACAAAATTATATAGTTCCCTTTTGAAAATTAATCATACATATTTGATTTCATTAGGAAAAAAAATAGAGCCGTTTTGAAAATTACTAGCTTTGTATGAAAGATAGGTACCTTTTGATTGTTAGACAAAACATAAATAGCCTCGTTTTGAAAGCAAACTGAAAATTAAAATAGTAATATGCTTCTTAATTAGCGCGTTTTGAAAGAAAACTTTTCCACAATTTGTAGCTCTCTTTGATACGCAAATTTTGGTATATCACACTTCATATATTAGAAAAAGTGACTTTAGCACCGTTTTGATTGTTAACGTCACATTTATTAATACACGATTTTGTTAATTTATTTATTTACTTTATGTGTAGCAGACTATTATTTATTTATTTATTTATTTATTTGCTTATTTATTTATTTATTTATTTATTTGCTTGTTTATTTATTTATTTGCTTATTTATTTATCTAATAATATTTATATTTATTTATTTAACATATTATATAATACGCTTTCAGTAGTTATTTTTCTTTCCTCACTGTGATGTTAGGTAAGATATAAAATAATCAAAATATTTATATGAAGGTTTTTTTCCAATAATTTTTCCTTCAAAGCTTTCACAAAATAATTCATAATTCTTTAACAAAATATACATTTTTCAGTTGTAAGATCAGGCTTAACGATCAAATCTCTGTGCAAGCTGAGCAAATATTTCAAAAAATGGAATGAAACAATAAATATAAAAAAAGCTTAGTAAAAGCACAAACCATTAAAGGTCGGCTTCTTAACCTAAATTTTGACAAACCTATTTATAAGTTAATAAAACGGCAATCTATTTGCGAACGTATTTCTGAAAAAGAAAACCAAACAAGTAAGTGAATCTTCGAAAGCACAGCGTCCTTTTTTTGAAATTCGCGCCATTCAGGCTATATACGAGTATATATACACTGGCGAACACAGGGATGAGGCCATACATTTTGTAATCGATTTTGAGTCTTTATACCTATCTGTTGGAAATTGTACACCCAGAATATTTTACTACCCGGGAAGATGTACATATTTTCCCAACAGTAAGTCATAAAATTAATGGGTAAATAAGAAACGACCGCTGGAATATCCCAAGATCAAACAATGAGCTACTTGAAATGCGTATAAAAATATGCGACACTAGGATTACGTAACAATGAGGTGCAAAAAAAAAAGAAAAGAAACCATAATAAAATGTTTACATTTTATGGTTTTAAATCATTTATTTATTATGTTTTTCTACATTAATAATGGCATATAGTCATTTTTCAATATGACCTCTAAGAAACGGTTTGCAAAGAATCATACAGTTTTTTTTTTAAATAATTAAAATTTATTCCCATGCATCACGAATAGCTTCGATTATAGTGTCTTCAAATCGTCTGCCACCTTCATACACTTTACGAGATAACCATGCCCAAACATGTTCGATGATGTTTAAGTCCGGCGAATAGGGCGGCCATAGCAAAAGTTCCACGTCTTCTGATTGAATCCAACTTCTAACAACCCTGGATTGTGGATAGGGGCAATGTCTTGTTGGAATATCCAAGATAGGGGTCGGAAAATGTTTTTCACTTTTGGAAATGACCATTCCAGCAAACATTTGTAGTTGTTTACGTTCATTGTTGTGGGCAAAAACTTCAACTCGATTGTGCCATAGTGGGTAATAGCTTCGTACACCATTACACCTGATGTACGGCTGTGATGTCTTTCCAAAATAAGTTCCTCCTTTCTTAGATCATGAAAATAAAAGTTGTAACCATCAGGGCCGTCAAGGTTAAACTTTTTTTCATCCGAAAAGACAACGCGTTTCCATTCACTGCTGTAAACGACATGTTCTCTTGCAAAATTCATTCGATGCTCCTTGTGTACTAGCCTCAAACAGGTTTCTTTTTAAGTTTTCTTCTCTGAATAGTACCACTTTTTGGTATTATCCTTCGGACCGTTGCTATGCTGGCTGATACTCCAATGTTGACCCTTATTTTAGTCACTGGTAGAGTAGAACTTGAGGCAAGCCGTATTTCTCGCAATGTTGTTGCTTCTACCGTGCGTCCTTTTTGATTTTTGTCACAGTGTTGTGGATCTGTTTACAACAGTCTTACTTGCAATTTATAGGCCCTAGAGTCCTAACTCCTTGAAAGCATCTAGTTGTCCCCTTTCTGTCGCTGTCAAAGTCTTTCCTTGACCCATTTTATTTAACTAAATAAAAGCAGTTTTTTTCAACGGTTTTTTAACTATTCTTAACAAAACTTTGAAAAAAGTCGCAGATGTGAACACCTGCAGCGAAATATTCGCAATGGCCTCATCTTAGTGAGCATCTTTTTATACGCTTTTCAAGTAGTTTATTGTTTGATCTCTTAATTACCCTTTAATTTTATGACTTACTGTAGGGAAAATATGTACCTTTTCACAGGTAGTAAAAATTTCTTGGTATAAAATTTCCTACAGGTATAAAGAATGAAAATCGATTGCAAAATGTATGGCCTTATCCTTGTGATCGCCAGTGCATGTAGCTGGTACAAGTGGTCCCATACGACAGCCGTGGTTCCCTTCCAGGACAGTCACTACCATGCGTTAAAGCGCTGAGGACCGGAGATCAAATGTTACTTGTGTCACTATCTTCAGACAAACGGTAGTGTGACAAGACGAAGAACTGGAGTCTCTCGGCCAACAAGATAACCTGAGAACATTGAGGAGTGAGAGCTTCAATATTGCAATCCGCACGGCGTTAATTTTTTTTTCCACAACTTGATGAATTGGACTTATGGGATATTTGGTTCCAACAGGACGGCGCTCTTACTTCAAGGGCATCGATGGTTGTTTTGGGGAATACTTACCGGAGCGCCTCATCTCTTTGGAGTGGCCAGTCCCTACCCGTGCTAGCTTTGTGGGGTTTTGTGATATCCCTCGTTTATGTCAACCGTCCAAGCACCCTACATGACCTAAAGGGCAACATCCGGCAGAAATCGCCAACATACTTATTCAGAGCATATCCAATGGGTGGCGTCCACTAGCTGATATGGTTTTCAAAACTCTGTAAAACAAGAAATACGTACCTGTACCTATATTATAAAAAAAATCAGATTCATAAACTGGGTTTTGTAGCGTTTTGAAAAAAAAGTTATGTTGCCGCACCCTGCACTTGTCTAAAATCTTCATTAGAGTTCTTCTGCTTTGTATAAATTTATAAGAAATCGTTTGAATTTGAATTTGAGAAGAATATTTCGAAAAAATTTAGAAATATTATTGGTTCTAGGACTTCTCATACGAAAGAAGCAGTTTTTATTCCTGATTCCATAAGAAAGGAATTAACAAACGACTCTGTTAAGTATGGAATTGTTGGATTTGTTTATTTGGGAAAGTTTAAGGAAAATGAGCTGCAAAACCAAATTTCTTTGAATTGCTAAAACTATGACTAACAGTTTTCCAAGACTAGGTTAGGTTAGGTTAGGTTAAGGTAGCTGTCGGCAGAAGCCGACACACTTAGACGAATTTAGGTCCATTGTGATACCACGTATGTACTATCTACCTCAACTCTGTAGATGGGACTGGCCAACGACACGCGGTCGTTCTCAAAAGGTCCCCCATCTACGTACTAACCGCGCCCAACGTCGTTTAATTATGGTGATCTGACGAGAACTGATTAACTCGTGGTATGGTCGTTGGTTTTCCAAGACTACCTATGATGTTATTATTCGGCCCCAGTGTAGGATACATAAACAATTACCACATGCGACCTGTACGGTGCAGGTGGGAACACAACATACGCCACCCATTAATGACAAGAAACGAATAACACCTTGTTTCTCCGACCTCTACGCCAACAAGAAGATTTCTGCCTGGTAGTGCAATGGACCTTTACCTAGTCGGAGTGGTCTGGGGTTCGGATTTCCTTTAAAAAAAAAAATCTCAATTTAAACTTTATTAATAATTTTACTTTTCGCAATAATTGTTTGTGGCAGATATGAAATTTATGAATATACCATGCAATTCATCGAAAGCTTAAAATTATAAAGCAGTGAATATGCTATGAAAAAGAGTGTGAAACATAATAAAAAACATAGGGGCGGGCTACAGTCCGCTTGGGCGAACTGTTGGATAGCCTATTCTTATTCCTATATCTCATAAGTGGGCGTGGCAAAAATTTAAAGGATTTTATCGAAAAAACTAAGCTTTTGTAAATAAAAACGCTCCCTAGCTCAAACTTTGGTTTTTCAATAAAATTGTTTTATTTAATTGTGGGCGTGTCAGTAGGCGGATTTAAAAAAAAATTAAGTATGAGCATAAAGGGCACCTAGAGAGTATATACTATAAATTTCAGCTCCCTAGCTCAAACTTTGGACTTTCAAAAATAAAAATAAAATAATTGTGGGCGTGTCAGTAGGCGGATTTTGAAAATATTTACACATGAGCATAAAGGGCCCCTAGAGAGTATATATTAAAAATTTCAGCTCCCTAGCTCAAATTTTGGTTTTTCAAAAAAAATATTTTATTTAATTGTGGGCGTGTCAGTGGGCGGATTTTGAAAATTTTATGTCCCAAGCAGTTTTATGGGCCAAAGATCATATATAAAAAATTTCAGCTTTCTAGCTCAAAATTCAATTTTTCCCAAAATTTGTTTTATTTAATTGTGGGCGTGTCAGTGGGCGGATTTTAAAAATTTTATGTCCCAATCAGTTTTATGGGCCATAGATCATATATAAAAAATTTCAGCTCTCTAGCTCAAAATTCGATTTTTTCCAAAATTTTGTTTTTTTGAGTTTGTGGGCGTGTCTGTGGGCGGATTTCAAAAATTCTTAAACTTGATTATTTCGGGACCCTAGAGAGTATATGGTTAAAATTTCAGCTCTCTAGGTCCAGTTTAAAGGCCTAATTTTTGCCGACGGACGGACGGACGGACGGACGGACGGACGGACGGACACGGCTAGATCGACATTACTATCGATGCTGATCATAAATATAGTAACTTTTAGGGGTCTACGGGCAATATTAAGGTATGTTACAAACTATGCGTCAAAATTAATATACCCCTAGAATAGGGTATAAACATAGGGACGGGCTACAGTCCGCTTGGGCGAACTGTTGGATACCCCATTCTTATTCCTATCCCTCATAAGTGGGCGTGACAAAAGTCTTAGTATGGTTGAATTGTTAAGAACGCTCTACATATTTTGTTATATAACTTTTAAAGGATTTTATCGAAAAAAAACGAAGCTTTTGTAAGAAAAAACGCTCCCTTGCTCAAACTTTGGTTTTTCAACAAAATGGTTTTATTTAATTGTGGGCGTGTCAGTGGGCGGATTTTAAAAATTCTATCTCCCGAGCAGTTTTAGGAGTCATAGATCATAATATAAAAGCTTTCTAGCTCAAAATTCGATTTTTTCGAAAAATTGTTTTTTTGAGTTTGTGGGCGTGTCTGTGGGCGGATTTTAAATATTCTTAAACCTGATTATTTCGGGCCTCTAGAGAGTATATGGTTAAAATTCCAGCTCTCTAGGCCCAGTTTAAAGGCCTTATTTTTGCCGACAGACGGACGGACGGACATGGCTAGATCGACTTTACTATCGATGCAGATCATAAATATAGTAATTTTTAGGGGTCTACGGACAATATTAAGCTATGCGTCAAAATTAATATACCCTTAGAATAGTGTATAAAAATACGCTAAGAATGAGAGACAAGGGATACATTAAATAAACACTCTGCCACAATTGATTGCAAATAGCTAGTTTTTTTGGCTTAATTTTAAGATTTTTTTAAATCCTTCGATAATCTGGATTCTGGAACAAACCAAATGAGATAATTATAGATTATGTTTATGATGTAAGAAAAAAATTGTGATTAAGTAGATAAATTCATTTTTATGATACTATTCCAAATAACGTCATAAAATTCGTCCTTTTTTCGTCCCCTTGATTACGAACAGTAGCTAAATCTATCTCTTTTCATATATAAAGGCATTAAGAGTATAACGGCCGATTTCTTCACATGAGTATAAAGCTGTCTAGTACCCAGATTAGCTAGCCCAGGTACTCCGTATTAAATTCGCGTTAGTGCTTGGTGAAGAAATGACTTAATACTTATTTGAGTATCAATTTTGGGTCTAATACTAGTATTAGTGCTAGTACTCGGTGAAGAAATCGCCTGTAAGGGGCATTAGTTCAAAACATAACTTCATAGAAACAAAAACTATATGTAAAAGAGATTGATTAACAATGGAGGAAGTAGGCCGAATTCGAGCTTATAAGGAACAATGCAAATCTATCCGTTGCATAGCCGGTAAGATTGGAAGATTACCAACTGTTGTTCATACCTATCTTATGGTAGAAACACATCAAACACAAGAACAAGTCGAGAACATTGAAAAATGTAAACAAAATACAAGCAAGGGAGAAAATTCGATGGAAATATAAGCATTTATACTCGTATGTTGGGAAAACTCCTCAAGATTGGTGGGATTTGCACTTCAACTTTGAATTTAGAATTTAGGTCTTACGTTAAAATCGAAGTTGATGTTGGAGTGCTAATGTGTTCCATCCCATTAAAAAGAATTGGCTGTAATGTGGTTCTCAAAGCTGAAGTCCAAGTTGAAGTGCTGATGTGTTTCTACCATTAAGGCCCCGGAGAACTGTGGAAAAAACTGGAATGGAAGCGTAGGCAAAGCAACAACAAGTCAAGATCGACCAGTGATAATAAGTTGAAGCTAGTAGACTGCTTATAGAGGGGATACAGCAGACCAACCATATTAGATACCAAAACATTAAATAGGAACCGCCATTGAAAGCAGCAAGGAAAAGTTTTTTTTTGGTGTCTAGTATGGTTGGCCTGCTGTTTCAGAATAAATTATCTGAGTAATCTGAGTAAAACACTGAACACATTTACGATCACACTTATGGTCATTCGATGCTCTGCTCTGCATTTAAACAGAAAACCCCATACTACAAACTATTGATGAGTCGACAATTCTATGTTGGCCTTGTTTGTTTCCGAAAATCAATTATTCTTCAATTATAATTAGCAAAAATATCTACATACTTACCAAACGCAGAAGAAATCTTAAATACTCGTATCAATCCTAGCTCAACAAAAAATATCCCGAATACTGTTTCCGACAGTTTTCTCAAAACACACAAAATGGTTGCATTCACACACAGGCCAATATATCTGCTGTATCCTTCCATCAGTTCCTATGAATGAACCATGAAATGCATAGAACCACAATGGCAGGGAAAATTAGCTTTTTCTGACTCGTAACACTTTTGTTCACGCATTAATTAATAAATGCGAATGTCTTTCATTTTGCATGGATATCCATCCGCAAATGCACGGATAGTAAAAATCTAAATAATTTCTCAAAATTCATTATGCCTAATGGAATTTTAGTTTCGAGCAGAGAGTGCCAGAACATCTCCCACGCGCGCCGAGAGTTCGGATTTCGAAACCGCAATTACCGGGAATCAGCTAGCAACGAGCATAGAATTTATCTCAATTTATATGAATTTATTCTCGATTTCCAATAAAATAGATGGCGAGGTGCCATTAGATACTGATACTAACCTCAGAACATTTGTTCAATATTTGCACGAACACTGGCGCTGAATTATGCGATCAGCAGCCACTTGTTCGAAAATGTGTACCAACAATGTTAGCAATTATCTCGGAATTCCGTAATCAGCGGAATTTTATTTTATTTTTTACACATGTATGCATGTACATACTGTTTTACAAGATATTTTGTTAAATTGGGTTACATTTTAAATAAAAAAAAACAAGTTGGGTGCAGACGTAGAGGTATACATTTTAGATTTCACTGAAATTAGATTCATTCGGCGCGATTGTACAGAATTGGAAGGGGATCTTTCCAAATTGATACGTACTGCAACATGGCCATTAATAAATCATCAATTAATAAGAACCATTCGATATTCCTGTAGGGACCTCAAACATTATATGTAGGGTTGGCTAGCATGGGCCCAGTACAATAAAGCCCAGCGGGCAGCAGCTGGAGAAGAGAATACATAGGGTTGCGAAAATAAATGGCTTCGGATATGGTGAACACACGAATGAAACAAATTTGTTTCAAACCAGCGCAGCGTTATTGTTTATTGTTGTACTCCTGCTTAAGGCGCAAAACACTCCGCATAAGCAATAAAAAAGCTGGAAATTTTCAATGTACAGAAAAAACGAAATATTACACAATTTTGAAGTGCTTTAAATAAATCTTATATTTATTTTTTCGATAAACTTATATTTTATGTACACAAATGTCTGCCTAATAAATATCAATACAATTAATTAATACTCAATATTGATGTTTCTCCTGTTTATACCCTATTCAAAGGGTATATTAATTTTGACTCATTGTTTGTAACATACCTTAATTATTGCCCGTAGACCCCTCAATTTTAAGAATTTTTAAAAGCCGCCCACTGACACGCCCACAATCCCAAAAAACCGAAAACAGAAAAAACGAAATATTACACAATTTTGAAGTGCTTTAAATAAATCTTATATTTATTTTTTCGATAAACTTATATTTTATGTACACAAATGTCTGCCTAATAAATATCAATACAATTAATTAATACTCAATATCGATGTTTCTCCTGTTTATACCCTATTCAAAGGGTATATTAATTTTGACTCATTGTTTGTAACATACCTTAATTATTGCCCGTAGACCCCTCAATTTTAAGAATTTTTAAAAGCCGCCCACTGACACGCCCACAATCCCAAAAAACCGAAAACAGAAAAAACGAAATATTACACAATTTTGAAGTGCTTTAAATAAATCTTATATTTATTTTTTCGATAAACTTATATTTTATGTACACAAATGTCTGCCTAATAAATATCAATACAATTAATTAATACTCAATATTGATGTTTCTCCTGTTTATACCCTATTCAAAGGGTATATTAATTTTGACTCATTGTTTGTAACATACCTTAATTATTGCCCGTAGACCCCTCAATTTTAAGAATTTTTAAAAGCCGCCCACTGACACGCCCACAATCCCAAAAAACCGAATTTTGAGCTAGAGAGCTGACATTTTATAAACCATTATCTTTAGGCCCCCAAAAAGGTTGGGAGGGAAACTTTTCCAAATTCCACTAATACGATCACAATTAAATAAAATAGTCTTATAGAAATTCAAAGTTTGAGCTGGGAAGCTGAAATTAATAAAAAATATATACTCCTTAGGGATACTTAATGCTTATGTGTAAATATTTTGAAAATATGCCTACTGACTGATTAAAAAATGTCGTTTGAGCAATTCCTTTATACAAATAATGTCTGTCAACCCCACTTTCAGGAGGCGTTTAAAAAAACAATTCTTTAAATGTTGCATAACAAAATATGAAGCTCATTCTGAACAATTCTCCCATACTTGGATTTTTTTCACGCTCACTTAATGAGGGATAGGACTAGGAATAGGGTATCCCACAGTTCGCCTTTTCCTAAAAACATGGTTGAAGTCCCAAAGTGTTTTCGAAGTGTTTCCCTATATTTAAAAAGGAGACTATAATGATCCAAACAACTACAGGGGCATATCCTTCTTGAATTGAAAAATACACATTTTTTACGGATTATTCTGTAGAGCTCGCAGTTTGTATAGAAACAAATTGCTTACTAAGCCAAAAGTGCTTAAACACAGGTAGGTACTTTTATATTAGATATTTATTGAAATTTCTTTTTTTAACCGAATATATATTAGTTTATAACATACTAGCTGACCATGCTCGCCTTGCTTCGCCAGTCTGCCACTTCTCAAATTTAAAACAAAATACTTGCTGATAAGAACTGATAAAGAAAACGTCGAGAGTGTCTGTTCTCATTATATGGATATACTCTCAGTATGACTCCCTCTCAATCTCAATTACATTTCATACCCTATCTTTCTCAATCCCATGCGCCACAAAAAAAAACAACACAAACTACAAAAGGTGCATAAAGAAAAAGCACACAGCACAAAAGGTACAGAGATAGAGAAACAGATTTGTGCCCCACACACACACAAATTTTCCTTCACTTAACGCTGGGAAAATCCAACGATCTAACTTCAATCGAACATTTTACTTTTTTTTAATTGTATAAAATTTATAGTTTAATGCTTATTGTTCAACTTCAGAATAACCTACAAAGATGATTAATATCTTAAAATCTTTGTAGATAGCTAATTGAACTTTATATAAAAAAAATCCTATTTCATTTGGATGAGTTATTCCAAAGCTAGGAGCTAGAAAGCATTCGAGAGTTACAACTTTTCTTAGATATCAGCTTAGATCTAAGCTTCCGGACAGAGAATGAAGCATTTTCACGCCGTAAAAAAAGTCTATGTTCATCAGGGATAATGTCGGCTTCTAATGGTAAAACAATTTTTCAAATCGGTCCAGTAGTTTCGGAGCCTATTCAAAACAAACAAACAAACAATCAAATCTTTCCTTTTAACAATATATTTATATTTATTTATATTTTTATTTATATTTATTTATATTTATATTTATATTTATTAGTTATAATAAGAATCGCTGTACATAAAGAGCAAAGCACTTATAAATAGTACAGGTACAAGTATTAAATATATTAAAAATAAAATTTCGAAATGTATTTAGAAGAAAGAAAGAGATTTTATAAAGAAAAGAAAGATAAAGATGCAGAAGAGATTAAATATTCGCCAAGAACAAGATAACGGAAATAAGTGTGAGTGATTTCAGCTTGGTACAAAGTGAGAATAACACGCCGATGAAAATTGTCTATAGCGATTAGACCGGGAGAAGGAAAGTTTGTTGAACAAATACTCAGGTTGTTGTCTGTGAATAATCTTGAAGAGCAAGACATAAGACCGATATTTAAAAAGGCATGAAGGTTTTTGCATCAAGGTTTCTGCGAATTTTGCGACGTTCTGTTGAAACGTGGTCATATCTCCGCAGATTGAAGACATACCGAACAGTCGAATTATGTAAGTGCCTTTGTTAGCTTAAGAAGAGAAATGTATTCTGAGTCAGCAAAGATTTCACAACCGTATGAGATAATAGGCACAATAAGTGCTTTTACAAGTTTTAATTTAACTTCAACTGGAAGTATTGCTTTGCTAACAGATAAACCTCTGAGCGATGCATATATTTTGGATACTATGGAACAAATTTGGTTGCTCCATGTAAGCTCACTGTTAAAATAATTCCGAGATTACGTACATGGGTGACATATTCTACATGGGTGGAGTATAGTAGGAGGAGTATCTGTAGGAGGAAAGATAGAAAGACAAGGTGGATGCTTAGAGATGGGGATGATTTTGGTTTTTTCAGGATTAAGCTTGAGAGCATTTTTTGTAGACCAATTCGTAATGGAGCGTAGATCCTCGTTAATTTTTACGACAGCATCTTCCACCATACCAATGGTAAAGCTTAGGTAAAGCTGGACGTCGTCTGCGTAGACATGGAATTTACAATAGGACAATACAGTAGGAAGGTCATTAATAAATATGGTAAAAAGTAAAGGGCCCAGTATAGACCCTTGTGGAACACCACTACTAACAGCACGGAGGGTTGACATTTTGGAGTTGTAAGATACAGTTTGGACACGGTTAGTTAGATATGAGTATAGAAGTAGAGAAGAAATTCTTTTATAACAGGTAGGCATATAGTGCATTAATGGCTTTATATGTATGATTTTGGGGTGCTAATCTTTTTAATTTATCCCTTCGCTAATTCATTCATTCATGTGAACCTAACGACGCGTTTAAAAGCAAATCTGTGGATTGACCAGATTGTCCTAAAATAAAAATCAAGCAATAATCATTACTTGGAGAATGCACGTGTCGAAAACTTACAAAAAACAGCCTTTAAAACTCTTGGTTCACTCAAAAACCATAACCACCAGTTCGATTGTCCTCAGTTATGAAGGCGTATGTCACATGCAGTAAAGTGTGAGGGTTATGGTCCCTTTTATCCTGATCATAGCTTCCCCGTTGAGGAAAGAGAAAATTCAATTTATTTCAATTTCGGCTTTGCACTAGCATTAATGGTTTGAGAAGCTAGGTTTTAGCCCTGTATGTGCCATGAATGCCTATTTTTTTTTTAGTTTTTAAATAATAGCAATTATCTTAAAGTGATATCGCGGGTTTATTTTCGAAATTGCATTTCGTTTAGCAATTGAGAGCCATTACTTCAAATCCTTTTACTTACTACAATCTTCTTCTTACGACACTAAAATACTGTAAATCTCGTGTCTTAGAAAAGATTTGAGGTAGTTTCATTAGTAGTTAACAACATTTTTTTACGCTCATATACTCGATATGAAAAGTGATATATGGCCTCTTGGGCTAATTGAGCACGCAGCTATTTGTGTTAATAAAGACATAGAGAAATTGTACATTGCTCCCAGTTAAATGGTCTTATTCTTAACCCAAAAAAAACTAAGTGCCTGGTATTATCGAGGAAAAGTCTAGATCTTTCATTATTTTCCTTTGCTTGTTTTGGGCGTGAAAACTTGTTAAAATCTCGGCGTTACTTTCAATCGCCACGCCACTAAATATAGGACAACCATATAAATTCACTTGTTGGCAAGGTGTATGGCGCACATTATGCATTATGGGTAACTCAGTCGTTTACACCAGTTTGAACGCGTTTTTTGCTTGTAAACACTGTGATAATATGTACCAATTTTAATGTACGGTTACGGAATTTATTGTCAATGAAACTTTGTAAGCAAACGGTCTACCAAGATTCGACAGACTCGCTGGTCGATATGTCTTTTGAAAATTATCTAAAGTTTCACGGTTTGTTCTTGTTCTCCAATATACTGTTGACACACCAATCACAATACTGTTTCGATAAAATTAGACGTTCTCATATTAATTCATTCCCGATGTTCATTCGTAACATATGGGCCTCAATTTTTGGTAAGCTCGGTACGTCTTCGGAACTCCTAACCTCGTCGTATTAAAGATATACAAAACACAACCAGAATAAGAAAATATGAAAAAAAATTGTTTTTGAAGTCTCAATGTGGTTTTCTATTTATGAATTATTTTATTATTTTATTATACATTGTTTGCTCTATTTGTAAAACCAGCTTATGACTGGATTATTAGATATTGTATCTTACTGTTACTAAGAAATGACGAAATAAATAAATAAATAAATATATATGTCATTCACAAGATTAATATATATTTTTCCACAAATTCAGCTTTCAATTATTGGAAGAGTATAACTAAATAAAAATGATTTTGAATAAAGCATTACTATGTACTAACTTACTTTAAAAGAATAGACATTCGGCAATACTGATCTGGGAATTAGAAATGGATTTGAAAAATCCATTATCGATCTCGGATACATTTTCTGCTCTCACGGGAGTGTGACCCTGTGAGATAAAAGCCACCAGTTGAGCTGTCCTTATAATTAAATCCGAAGCGTTTGGTGTAAATATAATCTGAATGGGTTGGGATTCCACACTTTTTTGAAAATGATTCTGCCATGTGGTTTCGGTTTCCGGTATCACTTAGGTCCATTTGGACCTATATATTCAACATCATTTTAACCACATCCGCTTTTTCTACATCCTGGAAAGGTGCAACGATCATTGCAATCCTTAAAAAGAAGGAAATAGCACCACAGCAGAATACTGCCCCATCTAAATACAACCATATCCATCTTAATTCCTGGAAAAATCTGTTGCCCGCCTTTCATCGACAAAACAATCGAATCCACATCTAAATCAATCGGGCTTCCGACAATATCACAGTTCTACTTCAGCATTGCTTAAAGTAATAGATAGATGATATACCGGTAGCAATGGATAAAGACAACTCTACTTGTCTGATACTTCTTGACTTTCCAAGGCATTCGAAACTGTTTATCACGCGATTTTGTCTGACTTAATGCGCTATTCGGGTTGTGGGTTTTTGCTGCAAATTTAATTCTGTCCATATCTTACTGGTCGCAAGGAAGCAGTTCTTATCAATAAGATCCTATCTGAGCTTTTGACATCTTCAAACTGTGTCCATCATTGATAAATATTAGGCCCCCTAATCTTTCTTTTTTTTATTTTATTTAATTTAACTGCTGAACAATTAAGTCACAGATAGTAAACTATTTTAACATTATGTTATCGGCCTGGTGTTAGAGTTTATTGATTCAAGAATGGATTTGACGTTATCAGTCAGGACACAGAACAAAAATATAGTTTTTGCTATCTCCCTTCATCTAAGGACTGCAGGTTCAACAACATAAAGCTACCTGTGTTAGGTGAAAGTCGACGTCGAGGGCCCGAAGGTAATTCACAAAACGCAAACAGAGGAAATTGATTCTGATTGCTCAATTCTTGCGATTTTAGATTCGTAAGCCGGACACCATCAGGACGATAGTATTCCAAAACAAATTGAATGAGAAAACAGTGTACAACAAACAAGTAGCTTGACTATTGCGCAACCAAGCATTTACATAATGTCATAACCACTAAACAGCCTGCCTACCTAACCTATGTTTATGCATTTCACGGGAATTCGCTTCCTCTCCGCGGGACGTGGCTCCGTCCAAGATCCGAATAATCTTAGTGATACTCTCTTTGACATTCGATTTCGATCGGAAGCTTGTCGAGTTCAAAGAATCTGTATTTTGAAATTCAATTGAATGACAAGTTTATTCGAGGAGAATGCTAGTGTCCCCCAAGGCTCTGTTCTGTCCCCGACTCTCTTTCTCATTTTTATAAATGATCTCCTGTCTGTTACTTCTAATCCAATCCATTCCTTTGCTGATGACAGAACCCTTAGCTTCTCATATTCGTTTCTTGGGTCACGCCCCTCATCTTCGGGTGTGGAACTGGAACGGCAACGTATATTAAGCTCATTAAATTCCGATCTTAACAGCATAACTCAGTGGGGTAAAACCAATAAAGTGGAATTTAATGCTTCCAAAACACAATGCTGTCTCCTGTCATTAAAGCAAAACCCACACACACTGCCATTATTTATGATGGCACTTGCATCGCTGAAACCGAAAGACTTTCCATTCTCGGTATGTGTGTTAATGACAATCTTCGTTGGAATGACCACATATTCGATGTCGCCAAGAACGCCGCGAAATATCAAGGCTTCCTTAAGCGTTGTAAGAAATATTTCACCCCTTCTGATCTGGCTACAATTTATAAGGCGTATTCGCCCGAAACTGAAGTGCAACGCTCATATCTGGTACGGTGCACCAATAACTTATTTGGAGCTACTTGACAGGATCCAAAATCGCGCGATGAAATTCATTGGCGACCGAGACATTGCGAGATCGATTGACTCTCATAGTCATCGTCGTAATGTCTCCTGCCTTTCCTTATTTTATCGTTATTTCCACCATAAGTGCTCGAACGAAATAGCCAGTTGCATTCCACCCCTAGAACATTTCAACCGCAATACCCGCAATGCCAGGAATGCGCATCAGTTTACCCTTAAGCCTGTATTCGGCCGTACAGTGAAATACAAGGAATCTTTCCTTAGCCGTACAACACGAATGTGGAATGCTCTTCCCCGCTCCATTTTTCCTACACATTATGATTTACAAATTTACAAAAATGTGTAGCTAATATCTACATTGTAAGGGTATCAAAAAATCCCTTTAGTGCGTGTCCATTATAAAAAAAAAAAAACGGTTTTATTGAAAGAATAGAGACATTCAAACAAATTGACTATTCATTCGAATCTCAAAATTAGCACTAATATAATATCTGAGTTAATTCAAAACGTTTTCTTTTTAGTTCTTTCAATATGTTATTTTTTCTCTTTTTTCCAGCACTAACTTTCATTTTGAACAAGGCTCGTGACATTTCATTAAATAGCTATTTATTTGTCGCGACAAAATTGGAAAGACTACTGAATAAAAATGACACTGACAGTTTGCAATCTGAAAATTAGTTTGATCGATGTGACTGTCTGAAGTTAGTACTAGATTAGAAAAAAAACATAGGGACGGGCTCCAGTCCGCTTGGGCGAACTGTTGGATACCCTATTCTTATTTCTATCCCTCATAAGTGGGCGTGACAAAAGTCTAAGAATGGTTGAATTGTTAAGAACGCTCTACATATTTTGTTATATAACATTTAAAGGATTTTATCGAAAAAAACGAAGCTTTTGTAAAAAAACGCTCCCTAGCTCAAGGTTTGGTTTACCAATAAAATTGTTTTGCTTAATTGTGGGCGTGTCAGTAGGCGGATTTAAAAAAAAATAACGCATGAGCATAAAGGGCCCCTAGAGAGTATATATTATATATTTCAAGTTCCTAGCTCAAACTTTGGATTTTCAAAAAAATTGTTTTATTAAATTGTGGGTGTGTCAGTGGGCGGATTTTAAAAATTTTGTCTCCCGATCAGTTTTAGGAGCCATAGATCATATATAAAAAATTTCAGCTTTCTAGCTCAAAATTCGATTTTTTCCAAAAATTTGTTTTTTTGAGTTTGTGGGCGGATTTAAAAATTTCTTAAACTTGATTATTTCGGGACCCTAGAGAGTATGTGGTTAAAATTTCAGCTCTCTAGGTCCTGTTTAAAGGCCTAATTTTTGCCGACAGACGGACAGACGGACGGGCAATATTAAGGTATGGTACAAACTATGCGTCAAAATTAATATACCCTTAGAAAAGGGTATACAAAAACACCCTACATTTTAAGAACTTGGATTTAAGCTCCAAATTTCTACCACTTTTTCGAGCAATTGAGGCGATAACTTACGAATAGTGTGCTAACTGTTGGCTTCCAATCCTAAAAACCTGATTGGCTTGTCCCCATAGACCAACCACTTTAAATACTCCCATAAAAACTAGACGATCTTGAAGGTCAGGCAGACACATTATCAGTTAGAGTACTTTTGAATAAGCGCCGCCATATTTTTCAATGTGAAGTAAGGAGCAAATAAAATTAAAGAGTTAAGGGCAGAGATGGTAGAAAAATTGCACTTCAGCCATCTCCGGATAGCACTTTTGTCATGTTATGTCATTTCTATACCTCACACATATTTACTGATAGGGGATTTTAGGAGTGGATTAGGCATCGCCTATTTGTGGGCTTCAGGGGACGGTGAATGTATAAGTAGACTATATCTAGCTTATATTTGGTTGAAACCAAATGTCATACAAATAAAAAATTGTTGATCATGACTCTGAAGCGGGCGCCATTGACGGTGACTTTTCGTTAATTTTTGAAGAACTACGGCCCGACGATGCCGCCTGCAATTAAGGCACAACAAACAATGCATTTTCGGGATGCATCTGTAGCTCATGGATCACCTTTGGATCTCCTCGCTACGAATGCGACATTTTTGCTTATTAACAAAGTTACTGAGGCAGAAGTGAGCCTGATAATGAATAAGATTTGGCGGTAAAAAAGTGAATCGACTTCCAACTGTTCAAGCGCCCAATCAATGAACTTACGTCGCAAACAATGATTTTCTGGCTTTAATTTTTACAGCAATTGATTCTTCTAAGCGTACAAACCAAGTTCCTTGTGCAAAATCTACCACGTAGGCAATAGACACAGGGCAAGTTCCTGCGCATGATTTCGAATCGACTAATTTATTGAGATCTTCCTTAACACTTACTTTAAAATTCACTTCTTATTATGTGCTATATATCAACTTATGTTATAAACGAAAATGATTGATTTTAACTTAAAACTAATAGGTTACTTAGTCTAAATTAATTGTCCTGATGCGTCCGCTCTAAATTTAACTTCTACCTTATAATTGTTAAAATTCGGTGTTTTGCTTTTCCGTATCTAAATCTTCCTTAACACTGGTCGGTACGAGCCATTATTTTCTTGTCTGTGAGTTTGGGTCCCAGTAAATGTAGTACGAAATTTTTCAATTGTATTGCGAATAGTTGGCTCAGTTTGTCGATTATGTTGACCGTAAAATTTGCGGAGTGACTTTGGAAATAAATGTTCACAATTTGAAAACGCTGCTCGGGCATAAGACTTTGCACAAAAATTTGCCAAAAAATACTGAATAAAAAGGTAGCGTCAGCTGGGTGTCTAAGTTTTATCATAATAAAACAAAAATCTTACTTAAAACACACATTTTCATACACATACATTTTTAGTTAACATGAATTATTGTAATTCAACAGTTAAATATCATGAAAGTCAATTATAAATCTGGTTTCTGATAAATTAAATATGAAATATGAAATTCAGGCTGTGCGTAGTGTCTTTTCTGAAAAGACGCTGGTCTACGTTCGAGTCCCAGTGAAGGAAAGGGTTTTCCGTGAATGGAAATTACACCAGCACCACAGAAAAGGGAGTCTGATGATTGGTTGTGGCAAACCGTAAAACAGCAGTCCCCACATCACGTGGCAGAAATCACAAGATATTGTCATTCATTCAACCATCCAAATTAAAATATGATAAAGTTTTCTAATGGCCACTGATATTGAACGGTCGAAAGATATTACATAGAACGGGTGCCAACTCCACTTGGGTAACACAAAATTGGAATTGGTTGTGTATTCGTGCATTGTGTGAGACAATTTTTATGGGGGTCGAATCTATTCTTCAAACGCAAAGCCCATCACATTTTCCTATGTTCTTGCATAAGCTAAGGGGAGCAATGTAAGGCGCATGTAGTCCAACTCAATATTTTCGAAGCTAGCAAAACGTAGAAGAACTGATGCAATGGTAATTGATGATTTGTTGTCAAAGTCAAAGATCCATTCAAGTGAATTTTAATTTAACACGAGTAGACACACGAATGCCTTTGAGCTTAAACTTCTAATTATTTTCTTGTCGATCTTCTCACTTTGTTAAGCTCTGTACTTCCGACACAATTTCTTTGTGGCAAACGAGCTAATGAGCTGCAGATATGCAATGAAATCCACTTTATTCAAGGGCAGTCCAAGCAAATGATTTATGGGTACTCCAAGGGCAATTTAAAAGTGTGTGTTTACAAAACGGATATTAAGACCTGTCATTTTAATAACAGAAGGAATAACATACACCCAAAGAAATAACAACTAAAAGCAATTTCCTTTCCTTACCTGCAGCGACAACAACGAATAGGTACCACGATATTACCCGAAAGACAACACGTAAGACAGAACTAGTTTCGAATTTATAGATCCATCTAATGCAGATAAATCTCACTTCCTGCAGTTGCAGCTTACATTGCAATTAAACTTTGTAATTTATTATCTCTCATTTGAAAGTTTAGCAATATTCCGCAGCCGCATGGCATGTTCGTAGAGTGCTTTTAAGTATAAATACGAATATTGGTGCAGTTTTCTGGATGAAATGATCAAAGTACGATTGAATAGAAATTGTTAAGCCAGAGGGGATCTATTAATTAAGTTTCATTACTTAAGTCATTCAAAATAGAAAGCAATTAGGGATAATTGCTACGGAGCTTAAATATAAGGAATATTAAACTAAACGTTTAAAAAATATTTGTTTTGTGTGAATAATTGGACCACAGAACTTGGTTCGAAGCTCGAATGCTATTCAGGCCCATCTGAACCTTTTTATTCACTGTCCCAACTCTTACGAAAGTTTGACAAACACCCAAACGAATAAAATGTCGTAAGAAATTTCTCAGACTTTTTCGTTTGGGACCGGCTTAAAACTGTTGGCGCCTTTTGTTCTTGCCAAAATAATAACTTCGCACACATGAATGAATGGCGAAGGTAGTCCTTAGGACTTTAATGGCCTGTTAACGCCATTAGAGAAGTAGTTGGGGTTCTTACGACGAGATAGTACGAAACGTTCTTGCTTTAATTAGAAGCTTTTTGGAATTGAATTATACAAAATTATTTATTTTTAGATACATACATATATAGTAATTCGGTGTAAATGATAGTTTGTATAAGTCTGTAAATCAAAAACAGACGAAGTTAAAGTAGTAATAAGTGACAAGAAAAGCGGCTTCGAAGCTTTGGCTAAATGCTCCACTAAAAATGGTGCTAAAAATAACTCGCCTTGAATTGGAACACGGACTATGGCAATAGGCTATTCACAAACTTCGACAAACCAGCTTAAACAGGAGCACAACCATTTTTGAAATAGCCGGGAGAAATTCCCAGAAAATCCGTTCCAAATGGCTCCTAATTCTCATCTGCAAACTGATGAGAGGCGATGGTATGCCTAACCAGTGGAAAAAAAGTTATCTTCTTCCTTTGCGAAAGGAAAGGAAAAGGCGATACGTGAGATTGTAATAATTACTGTTCAATCAAGCTGATGTCGCACACCATGAAGATCATTGAGAGGATATTAGATAGATGATAGAGCGGGGTTGTCGCAGGTAAATCAAGCAATCTATAGTATAAGGATCATGATGGGAAAAAGGATTTGCATTTGGTGTTGGTTGATTTTAAAAAGGCATTTGATAGACAACCAAGGGATCTGTTATGGGTGGCGATAAGACAACAAGGAGTTCCAGAAGCCTATGAACAGCTGATGATGGATATGTATGAAGGAGTACAGACAAGAGTAAAATGCCCCGCTTGAGTCACCGATGAGTCACCCTGATTATATGAACAAGACCGAATTCATGTTATCAACAAACAAAAATATATCCACCGCCTAGGACAAAACGTCAGTGTTGATAGCAATAACTTCGAGGTAGTTAAGGAGTTCACCTACCTAGGAGTGAACATCAATTCCACAAATGACACCTTAGTGGAGACCCGACGGAAAATTACCTTTGGAAACTGCTGCTGGTTTGGCCAAACAAATGAGTTCAAAACTCCGAGTTCGAAGGAAAAAACGCATGCTCTATCGAACCTTAATCGTGCCAGTCCTACTTTATGGTGCCGAGTGCTGGACGATAAGTAGGAAAGAGGAGCTAATATTGGGATCGTTTGAAAGATTTTTTTTTATATATTTATATTAAATGGTATTTGGTGGGAAGTGGTATCAGGTTCAAATTCCGCCGGGGCCAAATAACATCTTAACGTTTTTTTCCACTGCTTCACCTAATGCAAACGTCTGACAAACATCCAAGAGTATCAATTGTCATGAGAAGCTTCTCAAATTTGCGTTCGGATTCAGCTTAAAATTGTAGGTTCCTTCCACGTCGCACAAGCAAATGGTTATAGAAGCTAGGTTTAAGGCTTTATATGGGCCCTTAATTCCTAATATATGTTTTATATATACACCGACCTATTCCATTCATTAACATGAATGATTCCCAAGTGCGAAGATTTCAAATATCTGGAATCTATGATGGCCAGTGCAATGCAACTCTCAATAAAATTAATTCGTTTTTTGTCTGCAGTAACTCTGCAAATAACAAGTGATAATAACATCACAACTTCGCTGTCTGAATTTTTAGGAATTATTTGATAATAATTATTTTTAGGTGTATTAACCTAAACTCACTTTGTGTATTAATTCCATTGAAAGTCACGAGGACAAATTTGGTCGGGACCAAACTTTTTTTTAAACTTATTTATCCACATATATGTAAATATGTTCTCTTTATAGAGAATACTTGTTTAACAAGTTCCTTTTTCCATTCACAATGGAAGGAGGCTACAGTTAAACCTATACATAAAATAAGTTCTCCAGAATCTCCTAGTGATTTCCGTCCAATAACTCTTTTATGTTTTTTATTCAAGGTTTTGGAAAAATTAATGTACTTTCAAGTCGTTAAATATGTTGATTAACAGAACCTTATCTCTAGCTGACAATCAGGATGGCGCACACATCACAGCTGTGAAACTGCTATGCTGAAAGTAACTACTGATATAAGAACGGCGTTAGACAATGACGATTTCACTGCTCTCGTTCTACTTGATTTTTCCAAAGCTTTTGACAGAGTAAACCACAACCTCTTGCTTAGAAAACTGGGTTTTTAATTCAGTTTTAGCTCCACAGGTATACGTTTTATATAAGATTCCTTGTCTGATCAATTGTTAGTCTCTCAAGGGTACCCCAAGGATCAATTCTTAGTTCATTATTATTTAGTTTATTTATAAATGACATCTCAACTTTCCTTTAGGTCTTCCTTCCATCTATATCCGGACGATGCCCAATTTTATCTAAGCAGACCTATAGGGCTGATTGAAGACCGCATATAACGGATTAATTGTGATCAGAAACAAACTTATTAACTTTAAACTCTAGCAAACCGCATGCTATTTATTTTTTTAACAGGAGTTTGCCCTCTAGCGAGGTTCCACCCATAACACTCCATGGATCTCAGCTGCGAGTCCAATTCTAGGCTCATCAATGCTGTAATTTTGTCAAATCGATGCTCTGTAATATTTATGGCGCTCTGCGAACACTACGACTTAAGGCAGACTTTATCTCATCTGAAGTTCGTCTTAAACTTTTTAAAACACTGTTTTTGCCAATTTTCACATATGGTCGATGTATTTTCCCCAAACTAGATAGCATCTGTGTCCGTCGAGTTGAGGTAGCTTTCAATTATTGCACCCGATGTGTGCTTGATTTAAGAAGCTCCGATCACATATAAAGATATTTTATTGGGATACTCTCTGAACACCTATCTAAACATAGGGACGGGCTACAGTCCGCTTGGGCGAACTGTTGGATACCCTATTCTTCTTTCTATCCCCCATAAGTGGGCATGACAAAAGTCTAAGTATGGTTGAATTGTTAAGAACGCTCTACATATTTTGTTATATAACATTTAAAGGATTTTATCAAAAAAAACGCTCCCTACCTCAAACTTGGGTGTTTCAATAAAATTGTGTCAGTGGGCGGATTTAAAAAAAATTAACACATGAGCATAAAGGGCCCCTAGAGAGTATATATTATAAATTTCAGCTCCCTAGCTCACTTTGAATTTTCAAAAAAAAATAAAAATAATAATTGTGGGCGTGCCAGTGGGCGGATTTTGAAAATATTTACACATGAGCATAAAGGGCCCATAGAGAGTATATATTATAAATTTCAGCTCCCTAGCTCAAAGTTTGGATTTTCAAAAATTAATATACCCTTAGAATAGGGTATAAAAAAATTATTTTATTTATTTGTGGGCGTGTCAGTGGGCGGATGTTGAAAATTTTTTATCCCGAGCAGTTTTAGGAGTCATAGATCATATATAAAAAATTTCACCTTTCTAGCTCAAAATTCGATTTTTTCCAAAATTTTGTTTTTTTGAGTTTGTGGGCGTGTCTGTGGGCGGATTTCAAAAATTCGTAAACTTGATTATTTCGGGACCCTAGAGAGTATATGGTTAAAATTTCAGCTCTCTAGGTCCAGTTTAAAGGCCTAATTTCTGCTCACCCTACTTACGCGAATTTTTTAATTATACGAGGGCGGGTCAATAAGTCCGTGACTTTTTGAATTTCTGACCTCTTTACTGAAACGGCAACACTGCTCCTGTCAACAGGCATCTGTCAGTTGACTCCTGTCAAAATTTAAACTTGCTGCGTCAGTTAGTTTGTAATTGACAGCTATTTTTATCAGACTACTCACTAATTTGAGGAGAAAATGGAAAAAAGTGAATTTCGTGTGCTTATTAAGCATTATTTCTTGCGAAAAAAAACCATTACCGAGACCAAGGCTAAGCTTGAAAAATACTATGGGGACTCTGCACCATCGATTTCAATGGTAAAAAAGTGGTTTACTGAATTTCGTTGTGGCTGTACAAGCACTGAAGATGCCGAACGTCCTGGACGCCCAGTTGAGGTCTCTACACCCGAAACAATCGAAAAAATTCACGATATGTTGTTGGCCGACCGAAGATTGAAAGTGCGAGAGATTGTGGAAGCCGTAGGGATCTCGCATGGCTCAGTGCTTTCAATTTTGAATGATCACTTGGGCATGAGAAAGCTTTCCGCAAGATGGGTGCCGCGTTTGCTCACAGTCGACCACAAACGCAATCGTGTAACAACTTCACAGGAAGGTTTGGCGTTGTTTAATCGCAATATGGAGGAGTTTTTGCGCCGTTTTGTAACCGTGGACGAAACATGGATCCATCACAACACACCAGAAACCAAACAACAGTCAAAACAGTGGGTTTCTAAGGGTGAATCGGCGCCAAAGAAGGCCAAGGTGGGTTTGTCAGCCAATAAAGTTATGGCGACTGTTTTTTGGGATGCACGCGGGATAATCCACATTGACTACCTTCAAAAGGGAAGAACAATCAATGGGGAATATTATGCCAACTTATTGGACCGATTCAATGACGATTTGAAAAAAAACCGACCTCATTTGGCCAAGAAAAAAGTTCTTTTCCACCAAGACAATGCAAGGGTGCACATGTGCAGTTGCCATGGCAAAAAAACATGAATTGGGCTATGAATTGCTCCCTCATCCACCATATTCTCCAGATTTGGCTCCGAGCGACTACTTCTTGTTCCCAAACCTGAAGAAATGGCTTGGTGGAAAAAGATTTGACTCCAATGATGAAGTCATCTCGCAAATAAAGGACTATTTTGAGGACCTCGACAAATCATTTTTTTTGGAAGGGATAAAAAAATTGGAGAAGCGTTGGACAAAGTTTATAGAGCTCAAGGGAGACTACGTTGAAAAATAAAATTTTTTTTTATCAAAAAATCTGTGTTTTATTCCAAAAGTCAAGGACTTATTGACCCGCCCTCGTAGGTACGACATCTCCGCGAAATCTCGACATCGTTATACCAAGATTTCACAGGTTGGTGATGGAGGGATCTTTCCCTGTCCATAATACTCTGGCTGTGTAACAGTCTTGATAATCGTGTTCAAGCGATACAGTATGTCTCGGTATTTAAACGACGTGTAACACATTGCTTATAACTTTTTCATTTATTTAATTTTTACATACTTCTGGCTAATCTAATTTCCCCTCTCTTTTCGTCCTTTCTTCTTCCCCTATCTCCTACCATTTTCCTATTGTCCTTTTTCTAAATTTTGCTTGATCAAACAACTAAAAGTTTCTATATATTAATTTCATTTGCAAGTCATCTTTCTGTTAAAACTTGCATAATAGATCCGTTGTTTTTTTGCATTTATAAACACATTAGTGTAATAATTACTGTTTTACGATGTTTTTTTTTATATGTATAAATATTACATTTTTTTACTGTACTACATACGATTTTAATCGTGCGTACATTGTCCTTAAATAAATTGAATTGAATTGATCAATATTGAAGCGAGCTATGATAACGAAAAAGCGTTATATTTTTACTAAATCATGTCAATTTTTTTACATCAAAATTTTTTTTTTTTTTAATTAGCTTGTGTTTTTCTGTTATTGGTACAGTAGTACCCTTTTAGTGTGTATACACAGCGCAGGCATTTTTCAATTCAACACCTACAAATGCAATGTCATTATGGACGTATTTTATTGCCTACTATTAGGTGGTAGAACTAGGAAGAAATAGAATAATAGGAAAGATAGGTTTCTGCATTGGGTAGGGTATTTTCTCCACGTCAAAATAATGTTATTTAGACGCCACCTAAATAACAATATGTTAAAGTTTTGTATTCAAGTTTGTAATAAAGTGCACATATGAGCAAGCATTCGCTGCACTTATATTGATTTTTATTCTGCGGATTTTTGCTTCAACATGGTCGGGATTTGAACACGCAACCTTCCGATCAGCAAGTGAATACACTACCACTGCACTGTTGCCAGTCTTCTTTTTTTTTAACTATTGTTACGATCATAAGAGAAAAATAGTAAAACGGTAAGTTTATTATGCATTTTCTGTAGAAGAGCGACTTGCAAGTCAAACATTTTCCTGGGCAAGAAAAATTAAATTGACTTAAAAACAAATAACTGGAAAATCAAAAAATGCATCAGTTTCATTTAAACTCACTTAAAATGAGTAATATTTTTTTCTAAAATTAAAGCCATTAATAAAGTTAATATTAGCGGAGATTTTGTGTTAGAATGGATCAAGGTACACCAATGTAACTCTATTTTTAAATTCTCGGTAAATGATGTCCACATTGGAGATAGACCCTTGACCTTGTTTTCCCCAACATCTACACCAAAAATAGAATTTCCGCCTGATAGTACAATGGACCGTATAGATATGTACCAGCAACGACATTCTAATAAGACAACATTTTAAGCGAATATGATTTATGCCCTGTACTTTTGCTGATACATTCTCTGTGCGACTGTGTACCCTATTCTCAGGGTATTATAATTTGAATCATAGCTAGTTGGTAACATACCTTAATATTGCTCGTAGACCCCTAAAAGTTACTACAAATATTTTTGATCGGCTTTGATTGATATGTTGATTAGGCCGGCGCAGGGACATAAGTCCCAAATTTTACTTTTGGGAATTATGTCTCACTTGAGTGGGACATAACTCCCAAAATCTATTTGGACTTATGTCTCACTCAAGTGGGACATAACTCCCAAAACTAAAAGTTGAGACTTATGTCTCACCAAATGATGCGACAGTGAAATAAGGAACAATTTGCCCTTGCACCTACTCTAAATCAAAAAGTGACCCCAAGCAGGGGGGTTGCAGAAGGCAGCATGCCCCCAACCATATGCATTGCACTGTTTATGGGTTTTGTTGCGAAATCGCAAGTAGATTCCATAAACAGTGCAATGCCTATGGGGGCATGCTGCCCCCCTGCAACCGCCCAGCTTGGGATCATTCTCTGATTTGGAGTAGGTGCGAGGTTTTATTTTATAACCGCTAAAAAGTAGTAAGTCGGAGGAAATGAATGTACACATGTTTCAATTTATTGTCGTCCCGCTTCCTTTACAACCGATTGCGAACAGAGCCATCGAAATGGAATTCAATAAACCTATCCTGCTGCTGAGATTAGAGATCTCCCCGAAAATTTGGGACTTATGTCCCATCTTCGACAAAATATTTTGGGACTTAGATATATCCCGATGGTGTGGGACATAGTCCCAAATCAATTTTGGGAGTTATTTCCCACTTAAGTGAGACATAATTCCCAAAAAAAAATTTGGGATATATGTCCCTGCGCCGATTAAGCCATGGCCGTCCATTCTTCGGACTATCAGCAATATTTAAAATATCCGCTCACTGTTTAGAACAAAAACGTTTTATTGAATAAATTAATCGAAATGAAAGTTCTATTCTTCACAAAGTTTGTAGATAAAGTCATTTTGAACAATTCCTTAATACAAAGTATTTTGTTCGTTATGAATCTTTTTTGTTGTTTTATTTGTTCAACTGGGATTTCATTTAATGCTGGTGTGTTTACATATTTACATTATGTTGTATGTGTATTTGTGTTTTATTTGTTATTACAGGGGGACGAGGGGTAAAAACCGATATGAGGCCAAAAAGGCTTTACTGCAAAAATATGGTGGGAAAGCAGGAGATTTCATTTATTTCATTTATTTATTTATTTATTTCATTTATTTCATCAACTGAAAACATCTACTGTTCCACTAGATTACTTAATACAATTTCAATACTTAAATTCTACCACCAAAGTCTAACGCTTAAATTAATTTTTTTTTAAACGAGTCTCTACTTAAATCAAAGTCGAATAGACTGCTATGCTTATTACATTCTTTAAGGCATCTGGTAATTGGTTCATTACAACCGTAATTAACTCTATGATATGGAACATAAAACAATAAACGATTTCTAAGTACTCTTGATGGAGCATAAAATCTAATTAATGATAAAAGAAAAGGGCAATCGATATGGTTGTTTATTAAGTCGCGAATAAACATAAGTGAAAAATATTGCCTACGCCTGAAAAGAGGTAAGATACCAAATATTTTGCATACGAAGGCATTTCAATATTCCAGAGTAATTTACGCATGGCAACCCTAGTTAAACATTTTTCGATCTTCTCAATTCTATTGGAATGTACTTCATAACATGGATTCCATACTATACTACAGTATTCCAGATTAGACGTGACAAATGCAAAGAATAGACATTTGAGAGCAAGTGGATCATGAAAGTCATTAGAAATCCGCAATATAAATCCCAACATTGAATTGCCTTTAGCAACCAAGAAGTCAATATGCTGGCAGAAATTTGGTTTTTTGTCAAATATGACTCCTAGGTCTTTCTTAGAGGAGATAATGGACAATGGGGAATTATCGATCACGTACGTAAATGAAACTGGGGAGAGATTACGAGAAAAAGATAGGCTTTGACATTTGGAGACATTGAGTCGAAGGTCATTGTTATGACACCACATAGAAAGTCTCTCAAGGTCTTCCTGCAAAAGAATGCAATCATGCTCAGACTTAATAGGTCGGAACAATTTTAAATCGTCGGCAAACATTAAACATTGGGAATGCAGAAACAAATCAGGAATTTCATTAATAAATAGGAGGAAAAGCAAGGGACCCAAATGACTTCCCTGAGCGACTCAAGACGTTACATACACTGGTGATGAAAGAACGTCCTTAATACAATCATACTGAATACGATCTGTAAGATGTTAGCGAAGGGTGGCGACGGTGTAGAGGTTAGTGTGTTGGCTTGTGACCCGTGCGGTGCAGGTTCAATCCCCATGAGTCATGTATACTGAACCATACCGTACAGCCTACATGGAAACAACGAGAGTATACATGTTCTTTCTCACAAGTTCCGTTGACCTTGGGAAATCCAAAGATGATCAAAATCATAACACATATGAGTACATGACCGGCTATTAACGGGTTTGCTATTTACTAGACACTGTACAGGTCGTTCATCGTTCTTGCTGTGATTACTGTTATCTATTCTATTGTTAAGCTTATATTAAGTAGACATTGTATAATTGATTTTCAGTCTGATCTTAGCGTTCATACAATAAAGAACCATAAAATAGAAAGCGACGTTTTTATTTCATTTGTGTACATAGCTCAGTGTTCGGCTACTGACGGGATTTCATTAAATCCATAACTGGCGCAGTCGGAAAAAAAAATATAGAATAAATATATTGCATACATAGATGCCGCGAACTAAGTTAAAATATATTTGAAATAGGAAAAATTGTTTCAGTGAACAATATTACCTTAATATTTAACTATTTAAAGACAAAAACAACAAACAAATATATTAAAAAAAATAAAACAGTTATAAAAAAGTGAAAATTAAAAACAGAACTCTAACTTGTGGGCTTGCAGTGTGAGCAGTCGATGAAAAACCATTTGGAAAAAATAAAATAAAGAAAAAGCAGTTGCCGAGAACAACAGACAAGAACAACAAACAAATATATATATATAAAAAAAAAACAGTTATAAAAAAGTGAAAATTAAAAACAGAACTCTAACTTGTGGGCTTGCAGTGTGAGCAGTCGACGAAAAACCGTTTGGAAAAAATAAAATAAAGAAAAAGCAGTTGCCGAGAACAACAGGTATGGCCAATGTAGATCTTATCGCATTAGTGGCTGGATTCACTGATTTCACCGGGCTACCGGAACATTTAGATTTATTTATTAGGCATATTGATTATATATATGTATTTGCAAATAATATAAATGAACATTTGAAACCAATTTTGGATTTGCGCATAAGGCAAAAAATATTAGGTGATGCAAATTTAATGTTAATTAATAATAATAATCCGTCGCAATGGCCGGAGATAAAAGCTGTATTAAGAGCAAACTGTAATATTAATGAAACAATTGAAAATATAATTATTGAAATAAAAATGATAAAATTTAACAACTCTGTCGAAAAGCTTTATAACCAAGTACAACATCTTTTAACAAAATTGAACATAAAAACAAATCTAAGTGAAGATATTCCAGCTTGGTACAATAGTAGGCTCAA
The DNA here is from genome assembly GCA_949715645.1 of Portevinia maculata. Classification (NCBI taxonomy): domain Eukaryota; kingdom Metazoa; phylum Arthropoda; class Insecta; order Diptera; family Syrphidae; genus Portevinia; species Portevinia maculata. The sequence goes on from OX454525.1 coordinate 78,664,681, forward strand.
TGAAGAAACAGCATTAAAATTATTTATTGGCAAGCTACCTAGTGAGCCTAAGATTATTTTAAAAGCAAGAAACCCATCTACTTTTTTGGAGGCCAAATCTATTTTAGTTGATACTGATAACTTTTATCGTACATTTGTAAATAAAAGTTCAAATTTAAGAGAATTTGACAATAGCAATTTTCCAAATTACGGACACGGAAAAACTTATACAGGACAAGAAAATTCAAGCAGCGCTAGGTATGACAAAGCAAGACAGTTTCAAATTAATTCAGAGCGTTTTCAACCAAATAACTCAGGTAATTTTCAAAATGTAAATACTAGATCAGGCAACTTTCGAAATTTGAACCCGCGCAATTCAAGACAATTCCAACAAAATAACTCAGGAAATTTTAGACAGCATAATACAGGATTAAGAAATAGTTATGATGAAATAATGGAAGTGGAACACATACAGGCAGGTAATTCACCATCCAGTGCAGAAATGCAAAATGCAGATACATATCAGTCACTAAATTTTCACTCGACCAGTCCCGAGCTCTTCCCTGCATAATAGTAAAAACAAGTTCAATTCCTATTAAACTGTTGATAGATTCTGGATCAGGTACTTCGCTCATTCAAAAAGGATTGTTTCATAGTTCTTTCAAAACAGAACTTAGTAAACCATTGTTACTCAAATCAATTAACTCAGACATAGTTGTTGGCTCCAAAATAACAATCCCACTTTTTAAGGAATTTAGTAGACAAGTAACAAACATTGAAATGCTTGAAGTAGAAATGAACGGCGACTTTGATGGTATAATTGGCTGTAACATTTTAAAACCGTTGCAAGCAAAAATTGACCTTGATAGTTTACAATTAATAACCAAAGAAACCTCTTTACCTTTAATATTTTCCAGTTCTCAATCCCAATTAACTGAAGCAGAAATTCATAGCTTAAGTAATCATACAGAAGATATTTCTTTTCAAAAACCAAATATAGACTCAATTTTAAATAGATTGAAGTTAGATCATTTGAATAAGGAAGAAATAAAATCATTAATCGCTACAATTCATACGTTTGAGAAAGTGTTTTATTTTGAGGGTGATAAACTAACATCAGTGGTAAAATACACCCACAAAATACCGACCAAAAATGATATCCCAATATTTTCAAAAACATATAGATTTCCTGAGGCACACAAAAATGAGGTTGATAAACAAATTTCAGAAATGCTCAGTTCAGGAATTATCGTTAATTCCACTAGTCCGTACAATGCCGAAGAAGGTTGATAATTCCGGTCAGGAAAAATGGCGCGTTTTAGTGGACTATCGGAAACTTAACGATGCAACCATGGAAGATAAGTTTCCAATCCCTAATATAGAGGATATATTTTCCAAATTGGGAAATGCGCAATATTTTTCATCACTGGACTTAGCAAAAGGATTCCATCAAATCCCTATTAATAAGGAATATATGCATAAAACAGCTATTTCAACTACAAATGGACACTACGAGTTCAAACGTATGCCATTTGGGTTGAAAAATGCGCCGGCATCTTTCCAAAGAATGATGAATGAAGTCCTGGTTGGTTATCTAAATAAAATTTGCGTAGTATACCTAGACGACATACTTATCTTTTCCACGTCGCTGCAAGAGCATATCGATTCACTTAATAAAATTTTAAAAAGACTTGCTGACTACAACCTAAAACTGCAAATTGACAAATGCAATTTTATGAAACGAGAAACTGAGTATTTAGGACATATTATATCAGATGAAGGTATTAGGCCCAATCCAAATAAGATAAAAATTATCAAGGAAATTAAATTATCTCACTCAGTAAAGCAAATTAAATCGTTTTTAGGCATTACAGGGTTTTACAGAAAGTTTATCAAGGACTATTCTAGAGTAAGCCTCCCAATGACAAAGTGTCTCAAAAAGGGTAATAAAATTAACATCAAAGACATAATAAACTTAAAGAACTTATATGTACTTGTCCAGTCCTAGCATACCCTGACTTTGGAAAGCCCTTCATTTTAACTACCGACGCTAGCAATGCTGCATTGGGGGCAGTATTGTCACAAAATCATCACCCAATAGCTTATTCATCCAGAACTTTAAACAGCCATGAAATAAATTATAGTACGGTAGAAAAAGAACTGTTATCTATAGTATGGGCAACTAAATATTTTAGGCCATATTTATTTGGCCGTAAGTTCAAAGTCCAGACAGACCACCGACCTCTAGTGTGGTTAAATTCTCTGAAAGAACCCAACTCAAAGCTTCAGAGATGGAAAATAAAACTCAACGAGTTCGACTTTGATATTGAGTATATCAAAGGAAAAGAAAATTTTGTTGCTAATTTTTTAAGTCGCCTAGAAATTAATTGTGTGGTTGAAAACGACATTAAATCGGACGCAGCTACAATACACAGCGGCGAAGAAAATTTAAACGATCATATTTATAAAACCGAAACACCATTAAACATTTATAAAAATCAATTAGTATTAGAAAATGGTATAAATGATTCATACACAACCAAGTTTTTGTTCAAGAAAAAGAGAATATCTGTTATTAGCCTTAAAGAGTATGATGAGGCATATGTTTTAAAATTCCTTAGTGAACTATTACCTATTAAGGGGACTATAGGAATCTTTTGCAAAGACGATAACATCTTCAAAGAGTTTCAAAAAACCATAATAAAATATTTTTCAAATTTACCAACTATGAAAATGCTAAGGTGCACAAAGTTTGTAAAGGACATAACATGCAAAGAAAAACTACTATTTAGATCTAATAGAAAAGACCCATTTAGACAGAAATCATAGGGGGATTGAGGAAACGTATTTAGTTCTAAAAGAGTTATGTTACTTTCCAAATCTTAGATTAGAGATATATAAATATATCAATAATTGCATAGCATGTAGCATGTGTAAATACGACAGACATCCAATAAAGCCAAAACTAATGATAACTGAGACACCTGATAAACCCAATGAAATAGTCCACATCGATATATGGTTTTTAAATAAGAATAATATGTTCCTAACATGCATTGACAAATTGACTAAACACGTGTCCATTCACCCTTTAACAGATAGGAATTCAATAACAATAGTTGATGTATTAAAACAAAGGTTCGCAATATTAGGAAAACCAGTTAAAATAGTGGCTGATAATGAATTCAATACCGCGTATATTAAACAATTCCTAAATCAAGAAAATATATTCTATCACTTCACATCTCCCAATACCCATACCGGTAATTCTGTTATAGAGCGTTTTCATTTAACACTTAATGAACACATACGATTGTTAAAGCTCAATAAGGATAATATAGATACTGACGACAGGATGTTGGTTTTCAAAGCAGTTGAACTTTATAACGATACTATTCATTCCACCACAAAATATAAACCCAATGACTTCTTACATGCTACATTTAACAAATTAGAATGGGAAAACCTTAAGCAAAGAATCCACAAAAATAAAGAAAAACATATAAATAAAGTAAATGAAACACGAGCAGAACCTTCTAAGTACAGAGAGAGAGAACTTGTTAAAAACTTAGGTTTCCATAATATTTAACATTTGCCAAGATATATAATTAAAGACGTAAAGGGAAAAGGCAAAACTTATTTTACGGATAAAGCGGGATTAAAACGTGATAGGCAAATAATCAAAAGAAAATATAGGTACCAAAATCGAATAAAAGAAATTGAATTTGATAGAAAATTTACAGGTAGGGACTACTCTAAAAAAAAAAAAAAAGTACCAAGCAATGAAATAATCAAAACAATAGTAACTTTTCTATAACGTAAAAAAAAAAACATTAACAAAACAAAAAGATTGATAATTGAATGAATATATGTACTTGGTTATATTCTAAACTTTTTCTATTAAGTATTTTCTCTTAAGCGAACCAATGACATATACCTACTCGTATATTATGTACATGTTATAAAAATAAAAATAAATAAAAAAAAATTTAAATGACGTAGTATTTAAGTATTATAGTATTATTACTTCTCCATTTTGAATAAACACAAAATATTAGGTGATTTAAAACATGATCATAAGAAATTGAATTAAATAAAATACTGTTGTTATATAATATTAGATTAATCAACAAGCTTAGATTTAGTTGTACAATAATGAAATTCTTAATAATTTGTTCCATTATAATTTACTCATATATATATCTAAAGAAAAGAGGATAAAAATAATAATAAGAAAGATAATAAACAAATGTAAAAAGCAGCCCGTAGAACCTGATGTACAGCAACATAGTTCACTTCCAGCTGCAACACTATTTATATATCAACATTGACGATTTATCAATACGTTAAGTTCATACAACGGCGGGAGGAGTCATGTATACTGAACCATACCGTACAGCCTACATGGAAACAACGAGAGTATACATGTTCTTTCTCACAAGTTCCGTTGACCTTGGGAAATCCAAAGATGATCAAAATCATAACACATATGAGTAAATGACCGGCTATTAACGGGTTTGCTATTTACTAGACACTGTACAGGTCGTTCATCGTTCTTGCTGTGATTACTGTTATCTATTCTATTGTTAAGCTTATATTAAGTAGACATTGTATAATTGATTTTCAGTCTGATCTTAGCGTTCATACAATAAAGAACCATAAAATAGAAAGCGACGTTTTTATTTCATTTGTGTACATAGCTCAGTGTTCGGCTACTGACGGGATTTCATTAAATCCATAACTCATGGGGAACAACAACATACGCCACCCAATCACATACCTCTACACCAAAAGGAGGATTTCTGCCTGGTAGTACAATGGAACGTTACCGAGTCTGAGTGGTCTGGGATTTGGATTTCCTTTTAAAAAAAAAAAAAAAAATCCACTCTAGAAAATTGGAGTGAAATCCAAACCTGTTTAGTTTGGACATCAATGTATTGTGATTAACGCTGTCAAACGCCTTAGCAAAGATAGTATAAATCACATCACACTGTAACCCTTTCTCAAGGTCATTCAAGACAGTGTGACAAAAGACTGAGAGATTTGTAGTGGTAGATCTACCAGCCACAAATCCATGTTGAAACAGAGAGATAAATCTCTTTAAGAGAGGTGTAGGTTTCTCATAAATAAGTCTTTCAAATAACTTGGGTATGGTCGAAATTTTGCATATTGGACGATAATTAGTAATATCCTGCTTTAATCCAGATTTATAAATTGGTGTTATAAAGGAGTTCTTCCAAACTTCCAAAAAATGACCAGTCTGCAGAGACAAGTTAAACACTAAACATAAAGGCACGGAAAACGCATAAGAACACTTTAGAAGTAAAATTGGCGGGATGCCCTCGAAACCAGGATTTTTATCTAGTTTTAATAAAGAAAGAGCAGTTTGAACTTCGTGGATTGAACACTCTAGATAACCAACATTTAAATAATTACCTGACACTAAGCTATCACTTGAAATTATAGGTGGAATAATACCTCTTGAATATACAGACTGAAAGTGGTTACCAAACATATTACAAATAGTTAAAAGGTCGGAAGATGATACATCATTATGACGCATACAGTTAGGAATACCACTGGATTGCTTTTTGCTATTGATAAAGCTCCAAAAACGATTACTATTAGTCTTTAAATTAGATTCTATAGAAAGAACATACTGTCTGTAAAGAAACTTATTTAAAACATCAAATTCTTTTTGTAGCCTCCGATAAACTAACAAAAGTTCAGGATCATTGTTTCTTTTTCGGAACTGTTTATAGACTTTATTTTTTCTATTATTTAAATTCACGATTCTATTATTGAACCAAATAGGTTTAGCGCTCGATACAATCCTTACTTTAGGTGTAAACATATCGATTGCCACTTTAACTGTTTCAATAAATAAATTAAAAGAATTATTTAGATTGCCATTATTTAAAAGAGATAACCAATCAATACTATCTAAATAGTTAGAGATACTATTGAAATTGGCTTTAGCATAATTATACTTATAGATATCGACAGAAGGACCCGGTCGAAAATACTCGTAAAATTCGAATTGGATAGATAAAGCTATACATGGAAAACAGAATTCGGAAAAAGTGGAATCATAGAATTACTGATATTAATACTAAGCTCAGAATCTACAAAAACCAAATCTAGAACATTATTAAACTAATTGGCAAAATGATTTATCTGCCTAAGATCTAACTGGGCAAGCGTATCAACAACTTCACGCTCATAATCTAAGTTTACGTTAAGAGGAAAAAGTATGGACTCTTCGTAATCAAAAGACCAAATTAAATTAGGCAAGTTAAAGTCTCCAAGTAGGATGACATGCTGATGATCATCTGAATTATTTAAAATTAAAGAACAATTATGGATATGCGCTTTTTATAATAAATAAGAACTCCTTGGTGGTATATAACTTACAATAAGACTAATTTCTTTACCCGGAATACATTTGATCTTAACTGCTACTTTGTCCACATCAAGAGCTATTGGAGGTATAACTACTTCATCACTGCGCAATGATTTCCGCACGGAAACTATTACTCCTCCGCCCCTTTCACAGTTGGTAAGAACGGGACAACGGTTTTTGCGGTAAACTTCGTAGAGGTCCTTGTTGAACATTTCTTCATTATGATGGTCACCAGTGAGTCAGGTCTCAGTAAAAACAATTACATCATATTGACAAGATGAGGAGAATATTAAGACATCACGCAATTTAGTACGAAGACCACCAGTATTTTGGTAATAAAGGTTGAAGGTTGAGGGAGTTACGTCAGTGGTTCTCAGTTTTTTGGAAAGTTTTTTGGTTGAGCTTTCTTGATGTTAGGCCTGCTCACAAATTCCTTCACAAGCATATCCTTCGGCCAAAAACTTGGATTCACCAGTAAATTTCCAGTTGGTTGAGGCGATAACAGCTTAAAAGATGAGGACACCCGGCCTGGCAGGTTATCCGCTGTCAGGCAGTGGCATTTTATGTTACTGGTATCGATGCCTTTGCTAGCAATATAATCAATAATATCGCTACTTTTGGTACCATATTCCAGCCGTGAAAAAAATATCACAAAACGCGGTGCTACTACTTTAAGAGAGCAATTCATACCAGGAACTTTATCCAAAAGTTGGCGAGATTTTTGCGCTTCCTTACTGGTAAAAGGGTTATCCTTTCGAAATAAATCACTTCCACAGACAGCCACTTCCCTATCAAGGATTTCGCAGCTTCCTGACGGAGAAGAAGTACTACACGATTTTGCTGGCGCATTTGACCGAAGAGCCCTTTTCATCCGAGGAACCTGAAGTAGAGGAACACCTTGATGAGCATCCGAATTCGGAGTGAAACAGTTTGATCCCTCGTCGACAATTCGATTGGTTTCACTCTGAGGACTCGGACTCTGATCGTTAGGATGGATTTAAAGTTGAAGAACTGGTTGAACTATCGGTGGCATTCTCCTTTTTGGCTGAACAGGTTGAGTATCTGAAATTGGGTCAACAGTGAGATTGCTGCTCTCCTTCCGAAGAATACCATTATTGGATTCCTTGGCACCATCCGTTGGTAGGGGTTGAGGACTTAAACAATTTAAGATAAGGTCGTTTGATTGAGGCAACTGTTGCAGTAAATCCTTCTCAATATTTATAAAACTCTGCCGCATCCTTTTTGCATTCGCAGAATCAAAATCAAAATATTAGAACCATTTTTGTTAAAACGTTGATAAAAACGTTACCGCTTGTTTCAGCGGTATGGTAGTTGCATATGGCATAACCTAAATTTTCCTATTTTAATAAAGCCTTATAAGCTTTAATAAAAGCAAGCGATTTTTACGCAGAGCTAATTGTTCGAAAAGAAGATTTACGGCTGAAGTCTCCCCACCCACCGTTGTACATGAGCTGAACATACACAAATTCCACAAGTAAAACAATAAAATCACTTCTCATTTCCATCCACCCAATTAAATTTTAATAACATTAAAGGTGGTATTGATAAACAAAAAATTACACTAAATATGTTATGCATCAGGAGTTAGTTCGCGCCAATGACGAAAAGAGTTGGTTTCTTGATTCACGCTCAGACGTGTTACGTTCTGTAAATCAAGGCTAGCGTAATGTACAAACACAAACATATATATCTGCCAAGTGTTGCAATGGATCTTCTACCGGCAGTTGGTAACAAGCAGTTGGGCTGTGCAGTTCATTTAGCAAATTTGTGTGTTTTTTAAGTGCGAAATTTGGTGCATACAAACAATAATTGTGGGAACTTTGGCGAAGTAAGTACCTACAGATATTCTAGTTATACCTTTGTTTTGTTATAACTTTACTCATGGTATTTATTTGTTTAATTAATAAATAATAATTATTGAACTTATTTTATGTGATAATGCTTTTTTTTTGATTTTGGGATTAATTTGCCTTTTGGGCAAAACATTATTATATACATATTTATATCAATATTAATTATTTAATTAATTTTTATTCCTATTATATATGTAGTAATATTTTTATTATATAACTTTTATTATATTACTTTTTATTGTTACTAATTTGTATTTTAAACTTATTTGGTTGAATTAATTTTTTATTGGCATTTTTTTTTACAGATATAAACCTTTTAATCAGTGCTATTGCAATACAATAGTAGTTTTGCTCCAGCTGTTTAGATAAAGGCAATATAACTAAAAGTTTCAGATGGAGCAAAGTACCCCCCCCCCCCCCCCCCACCCACCCTTCCATTGGACAGGACTTTTCTTAAAAGGGTTTGTACCTATGTTCAGTTATGGATAACCGGATCAAATCAAATAATCACCCTTCAGCTGTAACAAATCTAGAAAATTATGAAACAAATTATGTTTTGCCAATGGGATAACCCCCTACCTCACTCCTATCGTTAGTACACTGAGTTTCAGCATTTTAGGTCTCATGTATGTGACCAATTTAACGATAACGTTGATATTAAATCCTCTTAACTACCCGAACTTCGCACTAAGAGTAAGTGTGCACGTTCCATACTATGCCATTGCGAAAAAGTGAATTCCTATTCAATTTTATCAAATCGCCGCGATTATTTTAATTACAAATACTACAACCCTTCGCCCGTCAGCAACCTAAGATGTGGGGCATCCACTTAAGCGGGGATAATATAACTGGTCCACATCTGGTGGGACCTACGACTAAATCCGCCCACTTATGTAGTGTTGTAGTGGTACCAGAATACCAACCGCATCAGCAGGAGCGCAACAACTTTTTAAATGCTATAATAGTATCTTTTATTATCGTGCTAGAGCACGTTCGGTATTTGAACACGTAGTGAAATTCATAGTCGGCATGCGGAGGCGATTATCTTTTAATAAAGGAGATGTAACACGGCGGCTCTAGATCCACTGCAGTCTTCTACTTCAGTGCAGCAGATGACGACTGATTTTTCTCTGCTCTGCTTTCCTCATTATTTTATTGGATTATAATATCGCACGAAAATTGCATTACATGAATCTAGATGAGTTCTTCGGGACACAGGACAACGAAGATAATGATGTGCTGGCCTCAAGAGTGGATGTTGAAATACGCTGCCGTTTTGTTGAATTTTTTCCCTTCCACAAATATATAGGCGGGCGAATGAAATTTCATAACGTTATATTTGAAGAGCAGATACTGATACTATAGTTGAACATTTTAATGAATTCAATTGCAAAATGCAAATTTCTAAAGTAATCTAAGGCTCATACAGTTCCCGCGCTTTCCACTAATTAGAGATATATTTTGAGAGATATGGCTAGTCTGTAGTTTGAGGGTAGGAGTATCGAAGGTTAGAGAATTTATTGAAAGCTTTATATGCATAAAATCAAAATTGCTTCCAAAGCATCCTCTATCATTAGGGCCAGCGAATCGATGTAAATTAAATGGGAGCTCCTGTTTTTGTTGTCGATGTTATCAATTTTTCACAGTCGGCAGTAAAAGTTTGGAGCCAGCGAAACCAGACGTCGAAAAAAGACGGATTTCTTATTAAATCACATAAGATTGACTTGATAGCTATATTGTTTAATTATTTAAGTGCATACCTAATAACTGAAATATGTATGTATATCAATAAACTTACTCTAACTTTGTTCCACCAACCTTTTTCTTTGACTTCTCTTTACACCTGCCATTACGAACCTGTCGCAGTCAGCGCCTTTATCCCACTTTCCGGTAAATAGCACTACTCAAATTTACGCAAACCATTATTTAGTTTACTACAAATTAAAATAATAAAAGGCATTATTCATTGTCTTAAGCCTAGTTTCTGCAACCATTTGTATGTGCAAATTCATATCTTTGCCTACAGTAGTTGAACGTTGGAATTACCCAGGTTATACATTTCCCACTGTGTTGGAATCCTAAAGGTCTTTTTTTTTTCTTTTTTTTTTTTACAAATTCTGGCTCGCCAAGGCGATTTCTAAGGGGGGGGGGGGGGGGGGGGGGGGTACTTCGACCTAAAAGATCTTTTGTCCCGTATGGGCCAGAAAAATTTAAACTAGTAGAATTTCCACTTTCCGTGTAAAGCAGACAATTTTACCAGTAGAAGAATTCTTTCTGTCCTCGGGGCTCATTTGCTCCCTGAAAAAGATCTTCTTTCTAATTCCATCAAGGGCTGGACATTCACATAAAATGTGTTCAGCTGACTCGTCCTCTTCAAGACAGAGTCGGCACTCAGGAGAGTCTGATATTCTCATTTTGTGTAGATGATATCTTAAACCATGGTGACCAGTAAGGTAACCTACTAGGTTTTTGATATCATGCATGCGTAAGTTTAGACATTTGCTGGCATTTTGATTGAAGGGCCGAATGGCTCGTCTGGCCTGTCTTAGACCTGGGATGCTTTCCCAAAGATAGATACATTTTCTATGTTCCCAGCTATTAATTGCTGCCGTTGCTGCTGATCTAGGAGTGCAGCAGAAAGGTTCGGGACCTATGAAAGGTGTTTCTGAACCTTTTCTGGCCAGTTCGTCGGCCTTTTCGTTACCTTCTACCCCGACATGACCCGGAATCCACCATAATTTGGTCTTGTTTCTTATTCCGAGTGTTTGTAGGGTATTGAAGCAGTACATGACTGATTTGGAGTCAATGATATACGAGCTAAGGGCGTTTATAGCTGCTTGACTATCCGTGAAAATATGGATGGTTGCACCTTTTATGCCAGATAAAATAATGGTCTTTAAGCTACATTTATTTTCACTGGGTCACCTCAGCTACTTTCTATAATTATAGCAGACAAAGTTGGATGTTCTTGGCGGTTCAGTTGCTAACTTAAGCGGCCTCGAAACGATGTCGTCCGATAATTTTAATTTTACGTGATCTGACCTGAGGCCTTCTGTAATCGGAAATGGTACAACTTCCACCATTTTTTTTTGAAATATACAGATTTTTTTTTTTTTTTTTTTTTTTTTTGTCGGGATGTGTGAAACTTTCTGCACTGGAGCACTCAGACTCAATACTGGTCCATTGTACTGCCAGGCAGACACACCACATTTTACTGTGGGAATTTACTCGTTTTTCTAAGAAAAACGAGAAGGCGCTTCAATGATAAGGAGCTTAGGTTTACAGCACTCACCATATCCGCACCAAATACCTGCCACCTGATACGAGCAAAAGCAGGACAATCACAGACGAAATGTTCCGCAGTGTCGTCGCTTTCTCCACAGGCTTCGCAGTTGGTGGTGTCGCTTAGGCCTAGCACCTTAAGGTGTTTGGCAAAAGCGTAGTGTCCCGTAAGAACGCCAGTAGTCTGTCTGCAGTCTTTTCTGTTGAGAGACAACAAGAATGCCGCGGATTTCCCACAGACGTCGGGGAGCATTTGCTTAGTCTGTCTGCACCCTGGAGAGTCATGCCAACGGCGATTGTGTTCATAGGAAACCCAACCGTCAATGGAAGCCCTGACCGAGGACGCAGGCAGACAGATCGCTGGTTCAGGTCCTGAGAGGTCCCCCTCTGAGCCTTGTCTAGCAAGTTCATCGGAGATCTCATTTCCCGTGATCCCGTTATGACCCGGGACCCAGACAAGTTTAAGTGAATTCAGCCTTCCGACCGAATTCAGAGATATCTTGCATTCTCGTACTATTTTGGAGGTAGTTAAGGGTTTGAGTAAGGCCTTAAGCGCAGCCTGACTGTCGCTACAGACGCAGATACTTCGCCCCCTCCACCTGTTCCTCGTAACATAGTCCATGGCCATTAGGATAGCATAAGTCTCTGTTTGGAAGACTGACGCATGTTTGCCTAACGGAAAGAAAAGTCTAACGCTATCGCTCTCCACGAAGACACCAGCACCAGATCCTTGATCGGTTTTGGAGCCATCCGTAAAGATTCGACTGCATTCCCTTCCAGGTTCAGAGTCCGGCCAGAGCCAGTCCTGGACGCGAGGAAAGTCGACCTCGTATTTGCGCTTTAGCCGAAGTTCCGGTGTCATCGCATCAGACGGCATATCCATAAGACAGGAGTCGAAGGACAACCGTTGGGCAAGTTCATCAAAACTCCAGTGCGAGTTATACCAAAAGCCACCTCTTGTAAGACGTGAGATAGCCTTGATTGTACAGCCCATGATGTAAACATCAAGGGGCGGAAGGTTCAATAGTGCATCTAGGCCGGAGCCAGGCGTGCTGGGGAAGGCCCCCGTGCAGCCGAGACATACCTGCCTTTGGAGTTTGGCAAAAGCAGCAGTGACGTATTTACGTGAAAGCTTATTCCACCAAACAACCGATGCGTATGCTATAAATGGTCTTATCATAGCCGTATAAATCCATAGGACTCTTTTCGGTGATAAGCCCCATGTCTTGCCGAAAATGCCTTTGCACTGCCAGAAAATAGACAGCGCCTTGGCAGTCTTCAGCTCAACATGTTTGGACCAAAGAAGTTTGCTATCCAGGATGACTCCCAGATACTTTGCTTCATTGGAGAGTTGGATTGTGACGCCTTTTAGCACTGGCTGAGTCAACCCGACCAGCTTCCTCCTTCTCGTAAAGAGAACAACCTCAGTTTTAAGAGGATTGACCGAGAGCCCATTCCTAGTGCACCATTCGTCGATCACGTCAAGGGCCGCCTGCGCCTTGGCGCATACAGTCGCTAGGCATGATCCAACAGAAAGCACGGCAACATCATCCGCGTACGCCTGAGCGTAAATATTAGAACTGTTGAGTGCGTTCAACAGAGAGTCGACCAGCATACACCACAGCAGTGGAGACATGACGCCGCCTTGCGGGCAGCCTCTGTTTACCCCCGCCATAACATAGCGGCCACAATCCGCATCCGCAACCAACGTTCTATTCATTAGCATTGCTTTAATCCACAACACCAATGGTTCGTCTACTCCGTGTTGTCTGGCGGAGCTGCACATGCTATCAAAAGTCGCATTGTCAAAAGCACCCTCAATATCGATGAAAATGCCCATCGCGTATTCTTTTCTGTCAAGCGCGCCTTCAATTCTACCAACTAGATTTTGGAGCGCAGTCTCGCAGGATTTTCCGCGTTGATAGGCATGTTGCATCGGAGATAGTGGGTGCAATCGCAAAGCACCTTTGCGCACGTGAAGCTCGACCAGCCTTTCCAAGCTTTTCAGCAAGAAAGAAGTCAGACTGATTGGTCTGAAGCTCTTGGCGAGCGAGTAGTCACTTCTGCCAATTTTTGGTATGAATGCCACTCTAACTGTACGCCAGGGTGTTGGAATGTATGCCAGTGCTAGGACAGCGGTGAAGATTTTCTTCATAGCCGGTAGCAGCTGGTTTGTACATTGTTGCAGCATGGCTGGGTATATTCCGTCCGTACCAGGCGACTTGAAGCCGTCAAAAGACGCAAATGCGTATTTAATGGCCTCGTCCGTCACCACGGCCTTCGCAATATACCAGCTACGCCGAGTTGTTTGTCTTGGCTCACTCATAGTCTCGGTAATCGGGCCTGGTTGTGAACCAATTGTAATCTGGTTACCCGGAAAGTGAGACTCCAGCAGATAACTAAGAGTTTCCGCTTTCGTCTCAGTGAAGGTGCCATCAAGTTTTCTAAGTGAGTCCAGTTTGGCTGGTTTGCCCTTTTTCAGAACTTTAACCAACCTACTAGTTTCACCCAGCTTTTCAATCTTTTCGCAGAAATTCTTATAAGAAGCACTTTTCGATACCCGAATTAGCCTCTTATATTCCTTCTGCTTCGATCGGTAGAGATTCCAGTCTGTCTCCAAATCAGTCTTGAGTGACCTATTTAGAAGCTTTCTAGCTTCTCTACGAATTCTTTGCAGTTCCGAGCTCCACCAGGAAACCGGTGTTCTGCCAGGGGGTTTGCTTACTGGGCACGTCAGTTCAAAACAGCTAGTAATGGCACTATTCAGGTCTTGAACAGCTTCCTCTACCTTTTGTCTCGTCCTGAGTTTGGTTGGAGTTTTGAGAGTTTTCCCTAATTCCTCCCTGAAGCGTATCCAGTTGGTTTTTCTCGGATTCCTCCTCTCCTGCAAAGTTATGGCTTCGCATTCGATTTGGAATTCGATATATCTATGGTCTGAGAGGGACACCTCCGAAGAGACCCTCCAGTTAGTAACCGCCTTAAAGTATCTATTTGATAAAGTTAGGTCGATCACTTCCTGTCTTCTTGACGTCACAAAAGTTGGTTGCGAGCCAACATTGTTGATAGTAAGATCAGATGATAGAATGAAATCCAGGAGATGGTTTCCTCGCATGTTGCATTTGCTGCTGCCCCAAACAGTGTTTTGAGCATTGGCATCACAGCATATAACTAGGCCCATCTTCCTGGTGTCGCAATAGTCAATGAGTTCAGCAATTGCCCTCGGTGGTGGAGGCACTACCGAATCATAGGGGAGATAAGCTGACGCCACGATGAAGGTCTTCCAATTTCCATTTGTTTCGTAGCTAATGGCTGCAGCAACCAAATCTTGGCCACAAAATTGTCCAAGCTTAGTCGCTGAGAAAAGGTTCGACACAGCAAGACAAGCCCTTGGTCTCTCGGACCGCTCGTCACAGAGTATCGTAGTGCCACGGACACCTCCAAGGCCACAGATGCGATTTTTCCACACCCATGGCTCCTGTATGGATATTATGTGGGCTTTTGTATTCAACACAGAAAGCTTTTTACTGATGAGTGCAGTAGCAGCCTTGGAGTGTTGAAGGTTAATCTGAGTAAATCCAATCATTGGAAATACATCAGTCATACTAGTGGAAGGGCACGCAGAAGGTGCGCGCGCAGTTCCACCGACAGGAGTGCTTGAGGTCTTCTTCCTCCGTTTGTTCCTGTTCGAGCTATTGGAAGGGGAGGCAGCGTTGGTTACAGTCAGCTGGCTGGTTTCGGTTGGGGTAACCTCTGCCGACCTGCATCTCTTTTCCGTCGCCGCCGGGGAAGGGCAGTTCTCAGCGCT
This sequence comes from Portevinia maculata, assembly GCA_949715645.1. Lineage (NCBI taxonomy): Eukaryota > Metazoa > Arthropoda > Insecta > Diptera > Syrphidae > Portevinia > Portevinia maculata. The sequence goes on from OX454525.1 coordinate 78,680,024, forward strand.
TGCGCCTTCAACTGGCGGTGCAGTTTCTTCGCGCCGCACGATAGCCGCCTTTCTCCTTTTCCTCTTTCGCTGGCTCTTAGATGGACGCTGACCAGTGGACGCCGCCTCTGTGGCCCGTTTCACCTGTTCGGTTTCGCAGGCCTCGTCGGCAGCATCACACCTATCGGCTGTCTGTCTATTGGTCTGAAGATTAAGCGTATCAGGTTGAACCTCTCCGCCACTTTCTTCATGTTTCCAGCCCAGTCTACCGAACGTGTCGGAGATAGAGCTGCAGGAATCTTCGGAAGCAAACCTTTTCGCAACTCGAAGGTCAACGCCTGTACAGGCGGGGGGTATATGTATGTCGGTTGGGGCCTCCAGAATCCGTGCCCCGACCGTGGTCGAAAAGACCACGGGTGGATTTTCGCCCATGCGAGTACCACCTGGAGTATTTGAATCATTAAGTTGTTCCTGCATACTTGTTTTTTGGTTTGGTTCGCGATAGAGCTTTGACGGTGTATAAAACGCCGCTATGACTCTAAAACCTCGGATCACGAACGTATCGTACCGAGGTCCCCCTATCCACCACCTGGGGACGCGCCTGGTGGGTAACCAACCCGACAGGGAAATATACAGATACGACAATTTACTTTTCCCCTGACTGTCAGTTGTATTTCGCGTTCATAAATGTCAATCATGTGAATCAGCAGATGTATACGATGGGATTCGTTGCATGCGTGCCAAAACTGCATACAATTTGAGTGCAGAGATTTCAAAAATGTATGATTTATTTGCTGAAGGGACGGCAAATACAGTCGTCCCTAACGAATCTAATGGCTTTCATTAGCTTAGTTGAGTAGATTACAAATCATGCACCATTCAGAGTGCACACAATGCGTTTCAAATAATTTCGGATACAAGTGATAGAAGTAACGACAAATTAGGTATTTTGAACAATCATTAAAATTACGAGGACAAATTTAACGAGTAGGTAGTCGTCCGTTTCAAGTGTGATTCCATTGAATTCAAACTCAGGCAAACGGTCTAGTTGAACTGACTCTTCAAACAAATTAGAAAATATATGCCAATCAGCTTAGAATTTTGTATCGGTTTCAGCTGGTTACAATTGGAACAAAATCTACTTCGTATAGGAACTAGCTATTGTACGCAATTAATACTGTTATTTGCTATTTGTTGGTAATTTTAAGGCTTTTATAAGAGAGGACTATTCTCGTTAAAGCTGCTATTGTTGTTGAGCAAACAAAGTAACTTTATTTCCTCGAAACTTAATAAAGTGAGGCTTTTATTGGGTACACATCAGTATGTGGTTAAAGTATTTAGGATGTCGGTAGTTGATGTTCATAATGTCGAACTACATTATTTTTACTGTAGTGGTTTTTCTTTTTAGGCATACATAGGTAGGTACATATATATAGGTTTTTCTGGCGACATAATGTTATTAGAAAGATTTTCTTTATGTTTTGTTTTTTTTTTTAATAAAAAGAAAGTTAGAAAGATAGTTGAGCTTGTAAGACATAATGATTGTGTTGATGTGTAAATATATATATCGAGTTCGAGGACTTAAATGCTAAAGTTGGGACGGAAAATATCTTCTAAAGGAGGCAGAGCCTCCACGTCACAGCTACCGACTTATAAAATGGTGATAAACAGAACTTTGGTTATGTTACCAAAGCAACGTGGCACTCTCCAGATGACCGAACCGCCAAACAAGTCGGATATGTGCTTATCGATGGGAGGTACGCATCACGCATATTAGACCGCATATATTCTGACAGACAAATGTCAACTCTTAACATGTTCTTGTTGTACACGAGGAAAAGCTGCGATCTGTCAAAAAGAGCTAATTCGACGTTGGACGCCATAGTGTTAGTACACTTCGAGTAGCTACAACATACAGTGACCGTCTGAGCGACAGACTTCCAGAGGCGATGTTTGGGACGCTCGCACGCACCGATTCATCAACTAAGTATGGATGATACAAACCATGCCTGATGACTGAACTATCAGCGCCATAGGCACCATCTGCAAAAAAGACTAGCCTATATTTTGTAATATCGATTTAAATCGTCGCTAAATGTCGCAATTAAGACTATTTCCAACGTAATATTCAAACTGAGGCAAACCCAGCAAAAGGCCAATTTCAAGAAAGATACTGACCATCTTTAAGACTGCATTACCACAGCATTCATTATCAGAAGCGATGGCTTAATTCAGCTGCTTCCAACTGGTTGTGGCAAGGCTTTCACGCCGATTGAATGGATTGGTAGGTTTTTGAAGACAAAACCCAATACAAGCTGTCAACCAATGCGGAAGCATCTATCAACCGACTGAGACAAAACTTCACTGTTGATTGCAGTATAGGGTAAACAACAATAGCACGACTGGCACCCTAGATATCCGATGGAGTATTACTCTATGAAGAATCAGCCTTCCGCTAAAAACTAGCATTATGAGGACATATCGTGGAAGAAAGCCCAGATGGAAAACTCTTAAATTCACTCAACATGGGTTAAAAAAAACAACACTAACAAAATTGTAAAAGCTACACTCTAGTTCTACACAATATTGTTAAATTACATGAAAGTTCCATCAACGCCATTAAAATTAAAAATGAATATAATATTAGGCATTGTGCTTAGGCGAAGTGGACGGACCTACAATTTTATGCCGAATCCAAGCGGCAAGTTTGAGAAGCTTCTCATGCAAATTAATACTCTTGAATATTTGTCATACGTTCGCAAGAGGTGGAGCAGTAACAAATTCTAGATGTTACTTGGCCCCGGCGGGATTTGAACCGGGGACCTTTCGATCCAACACACTAACCATTAAGCCATTGCGCCCGACGATCTTAAAATTAAGTCGACCAAATAATGTCTAGGAAACTGAATCTTTCAAAGTAGACAATTACGTCGCCTGAGAATTGTTTTGTTCCATATGCCATTGGCACTTTTTCGAGAAAAACGCATTTAAAGGTTTGCGTACTTGGTACTCCGAAACTGTGTGATAATTTTTTTTTTTATTTTTATAATTTGAAGTTAGTCTTATAAAGAGTTCACCTACCAATTTCCAAAGTGTTTTGCCAAACCGTTAAGAAGTCACGTTAATTGACGTAAAAGGTCTTCTTTTTATACCCTATTCTAAGGGTATATTAATTTTGACGCATATTTTGTAACATACCTTAATATTGCTCGTAGACCCCTAAAAGTTACTATATTTATGATCAGCATCGATAGTAATGTCGATCTAGCCATGTCCGTCCGTCTGTCGGCAAAAATTAGGCTTTTAAATTGGACCTAGAGAGCTGAAATTTTAACCATATACTCTCTAGGGTCCCGAAATAATCAAGTTTACGAATTTTTGAAATCCGCCCACAGACACGCCCACAAACTCAAAAAAACAAAATTTTGGAAAAATCGAATTTTGAGCTAGAAAGCTGAAATTTTTTATATGTGATCTATGACTCCTAAAGCTGCTCGGGATAAAAAAATTTCAAAATCCGCCCACTGACACGCCCACAAATAAATAAAATAATTTTTTTATACCCTATTCTAAGGGTATATTAATTTTTGAAAATCCAAAGTTTGAGCTAGGGAGCTGAAATTTATAATATATACTCTCTATGGGCCCTTTATGCTCATGTGTAAATATTTTCAAAATCCGCCCACTGACACGCCCACAATTAATTTTTTTTTTTTTAAATTCAGAGTTTGAGCTAGGGAGCTGAAATTTATAGTATATTCTCTCTAGGGGCCCTTTATTCTCATGTGTTAATTTTTTTTAAATCCGCCTACTGACACACCCACAATTAAATAAAACAATTTTATTGAAACACCCAAGTTTGAGCTAGGGAGCGTTTTTTTTTGATAAAATCCTTTAAATGTTATATAACAAAATATGTAGAGCGTTCTTAACAATTCAACCATACTTAGACTTTTGCCACGCCCACTTATAAGGGATAGGAATAAGAATAGGGTATCGAACAGTTCGCCCAAGCGGACTGTAGCCCGTCCCTATGTTTTGACTTGTGTCCCACCTCCTACATTTTGAAACAGACTTTTTTTTTCATACACGTGGAACACAAAAAAATGGATATGACACAAAGCAATTCTCATCCAAAATATCTGAAAGGCAAGAAAGCATGGAGTAATTTGAAAAGAAAAATCGATTTCATCTTTTTTGTTAACAAAGTTTTTATTCAAAAAATACAATAAAATAAGAAAATTATTCAAAGTGTTTAGAATTAAACCAGTGAGTGAAAAATCTCAGATCAAATCAGATCAGAAAAGTACAGCTTGGAGTCATAACGTTCTCCTCTCAGCTGCGAAATTTCAAATAGATAATCCTCTTTGTTTTTTAGTGAATTTCGAGTTTTGAGTGAGCATTCAGGGACGTGCTGTGGTGCTTCAGGTTAGGTGTGCGGTATGTTTTTTTTTTGGAGTTAAGTTTGCCTATTCTTAGTTGTAGTCGAGGATCACGACGAGGACGTGATAGACATCCCGACTCCTTTTTTTTAATTTTTTTTTGGTTTGTTTTTTTTTATAATTTTTATGTTTTTTTTTGTTTTATTTTTTTCCGTTTTTAGTGTTTTTTTTTTGGTTTTATATATATGTAGAGTAAGTGTCCCAAATATGGCCCATGTTTGCAATATGGCCCACCACAATATTTCACAACAGGAAAAGCATACACATACCGCTATGCATTCATTTCATTCATTTTCAAACCGGTTGGTGGTCATTGAAACGTGTTCAGTCTGGCTCAACAGATGTGTGCAGTAAAGCACGTGACAGATTTTTAATTATTTTATTATAATTTTTGGGTAAGTTTTGCTAAGCGGTTTTGTATAAAATTTTGTGAAAACAGTTAAATGTTTTTATAACATTGCGTAGTGCTCAAGTTGAAATATCATTATTTGAAATCAAAATAATTCAATAGTTTATGAAGTGTGTGATAATTCAAAAAATAGTGAAAAATCCCGATGTTGGTAATATGGCCCACCATAGGTGTTCCTATTATGGCACAGTGGGCCATATTTAACACACTATTATGCATAACAATAACATAATTGTTTTATTTTTTTTTAAAAGAATTAATGGCTTCGAGAGCTACACAGCCGCCAAAAAAACCGCAGGCGTGGAACAAAGACTACATGAAAGCAGCATTAGTTGCCATTAAAGAGAAGAGGATGGGGTTCCTGAAGGCATCGAAACAATTTAAGGTGCCTAAAACTACCTTGAGGCGTTTGGTTGCGCAAACACAAAAACCAGTGGAAGATTTGGTGTCTACTAAGTTGGGCAGAAAACCCATCTTCCCTCTAGAGCTCGAGGACTCTTTAGTGGAATATGCGCTGTTGATGGAAGCAAAGTTGTTCGGTCTAACAAGAAAGGACATACGATTATTAGCATTTCAACTAGCTATTAAAAACAATATACCGAACCCTTTTTCATTGCAACAAGAAGCTGCAGGTAGAGTTTGGCTTCGGCTATTCCTTAAACGCCATCCATCACTGTCATTCCGTCAACCGACTGGAACGTCTATAGCTCGAGCAAAAGGATTTTCCAAGGAAAACGTTCCTATTTTCTTCGACCTTCTAGAAACAGAAATGAAAACGTACGACTTTTCTCCAAACAACATATATAATGTCGATGAAACGGGACTTTCGGTTGTCCCAGCTAAAATGCCAAAAGTCTTAGCTATGAAAGGCCGAAAGCAGATAGGAGCACTCAGTTCAGCTGAAAGAGGATCTTTAATAACGTCAATTTTATGTATGAGCGCAGGAGGATCGTTTGTGCCACCGATGTTTATCTTCCCTAGGAAGAGGGACAATCCTCTTCTTATGAAAGGTGCATCGCCTGGATCAATTCATGCTAATCATCCCTCTGGATGGGTTCAAATCAATTTGTTTACAAGATGGTTCAAGCACTTTCTTGCAACGGTGAAACCTACTGAGTCGTCTCCAGTATTGCTTATAATGGACGGACATGCCAGCCACACAAGGAACATCGAACTCATAGAATTGGCTAGAAATAATCATGTTCGAATTCTTTCCATTACCCCGCACTCTAGTCATAAAATCCAACCTCTCGACAAAACATTCATGGGACCGTTAAAAAAATATCTGACAGAGGAAATCAGGCGATGGGTCATAAACAACACGAGAGCCTTGACACATTTTGAGATAATTGAGTTATTTGGAAGAGCATATTTTAAAACTCAGACTGGAGAAATAGCAGCTAAAGGGTTTGCATCCACTGGAATTTGTCCTTTCGATAGGCATATCTTCAAGGACCACGATTTCCTTGCAGCAGAGGAAGTTGATGAAGCTCTAACAAAAGTAAGCGATCTACGTTCACTTGATGCAGTTACTGTTCCAACTGATGAGACTATGATACTGCAACCAAATCCAGTTGAACCTCAACTGCGCTTCTCAGAACCTTGCTCTTCTCCTAATATGAATTTGGTTTCCGAGACAAACCAAATAGAGGGAAACTCGTATGAAACAGAAGCTCACATCTCAGAACCTTCTACTTCTACTTGTATAAGATCATCTTCGTATACATTTCCTCATGAAATTTCTCCTGTTCCTATCCGAGTTAAAAAGATTTCAACTCGAGGAAGAAAACCAGGAAAGGCAGAACTTATTTCATCATCACCATACAAACAGGCTCTCGAAGAATCATTAAAAAATAAACACGAACCAGAATTGAAGAAGCAAACGACTGGACATGGACATGGAAAAGAAATCAGCAAAGTAGAAAAAAAGGTAGATACAAATTTAAGATATGTTTTAAAACTTTATCTATTTATAATTCTTAAGGTACTCAAGAACTTACATTTTGGGGACATGAAGCGAAGCAAAATTCCCCAAAGAAAGAAAAACCAACGTACAGAAGAATCTACTTCATCAGAAAGTGAAAACGATTTTATTCCGGACGATTTATCTGATGAAAGCCCTGATCGAACAAATCAAGAAGATGCTAAATGCATTTATTGCTCTAGTCTGTTTTCTGAAGACAAGGCAGGAGAAAAATGGGTTCAATATGTTGCCTGTACCATGTGGGCACATGAAGATTGTTCAGGCAACGAAAAAAAATATTTCATCTGTGAATTTTGCTCTGCATAATAAGTTGTATCAATTATGGACCACCCTGGTCCATATTTAACACAAGGTGGTCCATATTAGCAGCACTTTATTTAAAAGTGTTAAAAAGACTTTCTTTAGTTTTTTAATTATTTATTTTTTGTGAAGCTGTTTTTTATGTTTTATGTGTATGAAGGCTGATAGTGAAATAATTTCTTTATCTATTAAAAAAAAAACAAAGTGAATTTACGTAACACTGGCTGTTTTATTTACAAAAAAGTTAAGGGTGGGCCATATTTGGGACACTTACTTTACATTTTTTTGATACGATTTATTGGTTTTCAGTTTCAGTAAATATTTTAATTTTTTTTGTAATAAAATATAGACGATAAAAAAGCATTTACCTGTACAAAAGATCAATTCGCCGAGGTTTCATCAAGAAAACTTGCAAAACTTCATCGTAAAAAATATTTTTAGCTTTTATTTCTTTAAGAAATGATTTTTCTATTGAAATAATTCCAGCATTTTATTTCTTGCATATGATTTTATGCGCTTAAAAGCAGAGAAGGATCGTTTAACAGAGCTGCTGGATGTTGGAATTGTTAAGATAAGCGAGCTTAATTTAAAAATTTCTGAAAAGGTGTCTCTTAACTCGAAAGTATCAATCATTTTGGGAATGTCTTTAATAGAAATGTTTTTAAATTGTTCTTGCGAACATTTGTAAAAAACACTTAGTTCATTTCTTAGTTTTATGAAATCAAAAAAAGGACCATAAGAAGATTTTAAACATTCAAATTCTTCAGCTGGAAATTTATTTTGGGAATCACCAAACATTTTTGAGTAAAGCAATGCTAAAAATTTTAATTTTTTTAGTGAATCGAACATAGTTTCCATTTGTAAGGACAATGTGTCGATAATTTCAAAAAAAATATTTGCCTATACCTCAGTTCAAAACTCTCTAAGCTTTCGCCTCGTTTCGGAACAGGATAAATTGCATTTTTAACTGCCTCAAAAATATTTTGAAATTTTGTTCTTATGTTATTAATTTCAAACTTAACTAATTCAATTTGCTCGCAGCAGAAATTTATATCAAATATTTTTGTTTGTAAAATTTTAAACAAAACATCAATGTGTGTAAAAAGATCATTAAAAGTATTAAGCATAAAAACCGTATTAAAAGAGTTTAAAAATATTTGCTAGTTTTCAGGAGAGACGATTTTGTGATTTTGTTTTACTATTTTTCCTACAATTTTTCGAAAAAAATGTTGATACGGCAAGTGCTATCTTCTAAACTACTTCACCTAGAGGTACAATTTTTTTCCACTATATATAGAATGATATATGAAGAAAGGTGTCATACCCAGTTCAAAATCGTAAAAAATGTAGTTACGTTCTTGTGTCACTAGGGCGACGAGTTGATACTGCATTTATCAAGTCGTTCTGTATGTTGTTAGACGTACCTTTAAATATGGATGCAGATTTTAAATAATTTTCTAATTTTGGGTCATATTTTGATATAAGGTTCAAAAGCTCAACATAATTTCCCTTATTTTGAGACTCTTCTCGTTCATTTTTTCCCCTGAACGCTAGCTTTTGGGAGCCCAAAAAACAGACAGCATCTATAAGCCTTTCGAAAATTTGTCTATTTTCAGATACTTGCGCGTTGTGACGCGAAACAGATATTTTTTTTGTTGGTTCGTCAAGCAACAAGTCTATGCGAGTGGTACAGAACGTTTTTAATGTTACGCAACAATTTATGTGGGCTTGGGAAACTATATGTTTATTCGATGCAACTGTGAAATGGTATAGATCAGTGTATGCTGATGTCCAAACTCCCCTCTATTGGTTGCTTGAAAAAAGCAAGCAAGGCCAGTAGAATACTTTGCTCAACGTGGGACAGCACATATCCATAGCTTTACCTCATAATTTTTTTTCTGAAAGTATCTAGTAAATGTCTTGTTTTTACAAGTCAAATTTGGAAGAGGTGGTGTCGGCCTACCAGAACTAAGAATTTGAAATTTGTCAACCGAAGAAAGCTGTGAAAATGGTTTTTCAATTAGCTTGTCGATGACGCACCTGCAATTTAAAATGTCCGCATTCATTTTTTTTTCTCTGACGATTCAAACGATCTTGTCATTCAGAAGACCAACATGATAATGAATTCTCTTCCGCAAAAATTGATGAAGGCGACAAAATGACACATCATACTTCTTATTCTTGCTATATTGCATTAACTTTGCTTGCTGCTTGTCTGGATTTGGTGTGTGGTACATAGAATGAATTGCACCGCAGGCGCAACACAACGAAAAATAATTCTCAACGACTCAAGATGCGAACGAACACAACTTGTTTTACCTTGGTGCAAGGAAATGCGAGGAGAACCATCCTAAAGAGTAATTTTTTGTTACTCTGGCCAAAAATGAATTCTCAACTGCCGGCCGAATGAAGGAATGAAAAAACATAGGGGCGGGCTACAGTCCGCTTGGGCGAACTGTTGGATACCCTATTCTTATTCCTATATCTCATAAGTGGGCGTGACAAAAATTTAAAGGATTTTAACGAAAAAACTAAGCTTTTGTAAATAAAAACGCTCCCTAGCTCAAACTTTGGTTTTTCAATAAAATTGTTTTATTTAATTGTGGGCTTGTCAGTAGGCAGATTTAAAAAAATTTAAGTATGAGCATAAAGGGCACCTAGAGAGTATATACTATAAATTTCAGCTCCCTAGCTCAAACTTTGGACTTTCAAAAATAAAAAAAAAATAATTGTGGGCGTGTCAGTAGGCGGATTTTGAAAATATTTACACATGAGCATAAAGGGCCCCTAGAGAGTATATATTAAAAATTTCAGCTCCCTAGCTCAAATTTTGGTTTTTCAAAAAAAATATTTTATTTAATTGTGGGCGTGTCAGTGGGCGGATTTTGAAAATTTTATGTCCCAAGAAGTTTTATGGGCCAAAGATCATATATAAAAAATTTCAGCTTTCTAGCTCAAAATTCAATTTTTCCCAAAATTTGTTTTATTTAATTGTGGGCGTGTCAGTGGGCGGATTTTGAAAATTTTATGTCCCAATCAGTTTTATGGGCCATAGATCATATATAAAAAATTTCAGCTCTCTAGCTCAAAATTCGATTTTTTCCAAAATTTTGTTTTTTTGAGTTTGTGGGCGTGTCTGTGGGCGGATTTCAAAAATTCGTAAATTTGATTATTTCGGGACCCTAGAGAGTATATGGTTAAAATTTCAGCTCTCTAGGTCCAGTTTAAAGGCCTAATTTTTGCCGACAGACGGACGGACGGACGGACATGGCTAGATCGATATTACTATCGATGCTGATCATAAATATAGTAACTTTTAGGGGTCTACGGGCAATATTAAGGTATGTTACAAACTATGCGTCAAAATTAATATACCCCTAGAATAGGGTATAATGAATGTGGTGCTGGTGAGTGGCGCGGTGATGAAGTTGAACCTCAAGCCATATAGATTGCAAAGGGAGAATGTATGGTCGTGTTGTTTTTTTTAGTTTCTTTGTATGTATGTAGATTTGCTCAACCTCGGTGCGCTGATGTGATAAGAACATTTTTAAATTTGAGTTTTGTTTTACTTTGGCTGAAAATGAATTGCCGATGCCAACCGAATGAAGAAGGTGGTGCTTTCAAAGAGGTAGAACGAAGCTATTTTGATGTAAAAGAGATGATCTATTGGATTTTTAATCTAGTGAATTCTCTATACATTTATATCGGTGCGTTAAGTAATGAGAACATCCTAAATAGTTCAATGCTTTGATTGGTAGGTAGGTAGTTCAGATTGTGAATTGAAATTAAATGTAAAAGTTGTTCTAAATTTATTGTAAATAAAATATTGAAAAGAAACACAAAACTGAATTTTATGAACTTTAGTTATGTATGGAAAAGGATTTTGATAGGTTGTGCGGTGAACACCTCCGCACCTTCGAATGAACGTCACTGTGAGCATTGTACTGTCAATGTTTGGCCTGATGTCGATTTGATCACAATTTGAACTCGTTCCATGTTATTCTTTCGATTTTTTTTCATATATGTACAGTACATATGTATATGCGAATATTTGTAACATTAAACTAAGAAATACGATATCTCATGCCAAACAAATAAATCAATTGGCATCAGTACAATTTGAATTTTCAAATTTGACACATTTCACCCACTTGCCCTACTTCAAAACTAGGTACGGAAAAACTTGTGCTAAACTGATCTGCACAGCTTCATGGAACACAAATTGACAGAATGTAGAACACTTTGCGGCAAGTTTTTCACTCATGGAACCCAAATCTTGTACTTTTCTGATTTTTTCTGTACTTATCTGTGCAGCTAAGGTTCATTAAACACATCTATTGAAACCATAGTATTCAATGATTGACTGCTCGTACGTCTGCAACTAGGTTTTGCGTTTGCCGCACTATTCATCACCGCACCGAATTCATATCTTCATAATATCGAATATTATCTACACAACTGTAATTGAGTTGGAACAAACCAATACTAAAATTTTGTTTGCGATCCAGTGTTCCACATATACAAGGTGGCGCAAAAGTTGTCAGGTGGCGCAAAAGTTGTCACCCGATGTTCTTTCGCTGTAATTTTTTTTATGAATGAAAAACTTTGGTTCTGCTTTTGGATTATGTTAATTGGTGTCTTAAGTTTTGTCTGTATAGTTAACTTCACAAATGTCAAAGTAGAATTTACATTTGCCGCCATTTGCAAAAATTATAGCTTCTTCCGATAGGATGATGACTTTTGCGCCACCTTGTACATAGCGTTTCTTTAACACGAGTGCACGTAGGACAAACCAATTCTCAACTTTGTTAATATTTTCTGTATCTCTTGTCGCAGTGATACTCGTATGCACATGGAACAAAACAATTCTCGCAAAAAAATTGCGATAAATTATATGGAAAATTTGTCCCAAACGCCAAAAAATGGTTTATGGCACAAAACAATTCTACAAACTGTTTATTTTGGTGGATATGGGACAAAGTCGATGTTCGATATCTCGGGATTGGAAAGACTAAGAGCAAATCGAATTACAGATTTAAAAAGAGCATACAAAAGTACCATAGAATCCGTTCCTAACTCAAAAACGACAAAAGTGGCGTATGGAACAAAACAATTCTCAGGCGACAAATAAATAAATCTGCAGGATCCAAAATTCCTACCAAAATGCTCCTTTGGCCAAACTAACCAATTCGCTCATATGTTTTTTTTTTTACTTCAAAGAGAATTTTTGATTCCCTTGAGTTATGTTTCTGTTTTTTTCTTTTATGCTAACGTCCCTTTTATTTTGTCGTTGTTTACCTGAATATGATCAAAGAGTCGGCGTTGCATGTACACGCTGGTTCGGAGCTCACCAAATGGAATATGGAAGCTGGTTGAAGCGAAACATCTTTTTCTTTTTTTTTGATAATGTACTCGAACTAAAGAAATTTTTGGATACCTTTATAATAGGCGTTTTTCTTTTTTAGCTCCGAGCTCTGAGCACAAAATTTGCAATTCTTTTTTATCTCTGAGCTAGCTCAGGGCTCGCTCGATGAGCTCGATTTAAAATGACCGAGCACATCGAGCGAAAAGCTGAGTGCGGCTGACTTCATTCATTATTTGTGCTTTTTCCATAGTTTATTTACTAGAAATTATAATTTAAATGGAACAATCCTTGACAAACACCAATTTCACTATTTTGAAAATTAATAAAAAAAGATTATCTAATGACAGTTCAGTGCTCAATTCTGTTTCTTAATTAGCTCGGAGCGCTCAGGTTACGTTCAGCTCTGAGCGAGCTCTGATCGCTCGGGCCCCGCTCTGTTCCCCGCTCAGGGCTAAAAAAGAAAAACGCCTAATGTAGTAGCTACACAGCGCGAGAGTTAAGAGGCCTCTACCCGAAATGTTCTACAAAAATTGGAACGTGAAGCGCCATCTCTCTTTGACTTGCAACCTAGCATCCACTTGCAATCCAATCGCAATCCACTTGCAAAAGTATACTTTAGTGGGCGTACCTTTAGTGATGTATGGCATGACAAACGGGTTTCGTAGATTGTAGGTATCGTATGTTGATCGTGTGTGTAGGGTTGTTTTTCCTAAGATATGTGGATATCAATGCAATTTTGTTCTTGCTATTTTTTTCGTCGTAGAAACAAGAATCAAATGAATGTTGGAGTGAGAAGAAAAAAATTAGGTAGGTATCCGTTAGCTAAGCGATGATGGTATTGTTTTGAGTTGTGAACAATGCACATTCTGCAATACATTTATACTTCGGGATAGGTCATTTTCAGACATGTTCCAATTGTATAATATTTTCTATATTTCTATCGCTACGGCTGGATTTTTGCCTTATAATTTTCTTTTTCCTCAAATTGTAGTACCTATGGATAAAAGAAGTTAGTGAATGTTGGGGGGATGGGATGGAGCGCAAAATATGTTGGTTTCGCTCCAGACTCCTGGATTTGACATATAAAACATGAATTTGGTATTACTCAGAGATTTTGCAGATAAAATGTTATAGGTCCTTCCATCCATTCAAAAGAAAAAAACTCGCTCAAACGTATGGCTGAAAGCTTTATTTAATTTATTTTATTTAGGAACTTAATAAGTAAATAATATACAAAGGTATCTGCTAATGTAGTGTCTGCTACTCTGCTCCACCTAATTAGCTTAGATTATTGTCGGTCTCCTCAAGTATCCTGTGATTGTGGTTTTCGCACTTCCATTTCCCCGAGTAATACGAGGATCCACTAATTCTGGTAAAAACCAGTTTTTGTAAAATGTGTTTAACTATCCGATCATTTTTTGTTTTCCAAAAATCGTGATCGACATCTATTACTTCTATATACGAGTAAATGTTAAAAGCACTACCACCCCAAATTGCCAATATGCATTTTCTCGCTTACATATATGCAATTGGCCTTGAATTTGGTAGTAATAGTTGTGTCTTTTATTAAGACCTTTTATGATACCATCATCAGAAACCGTTATGTATTTGATTTTTTGGTTTTTGATAGCATCCGTAAGATCGCATCCAGCTATGCTTGATGGACATTTTATTTCTACTTAGGAATCGTCGTCGATAAGTCCATCTGGAGAAGCACCAAGAAAGTAATACTCCTCATCGATAAAAATTCCGATATACTTCTGCCCAATTGCTGTTCCAGTTGCAGCCTCGCAGTGTCTTCGTTAATTTTTCCATACATGACGGAAGGTGTTAATAAGGTCGTGGGATGTGCAAGTCTTTTTTAACATAACCTTCGAATTTTGTTGCTTTGCATATTTGTCCGAAATATGAGGCTGTCAACATTTTCTTTTTGATATTCAACCATTTTTCATTACAGGACTGTCCCAATGTTTGTTTTTCTAAAAGCTGTCGATTGTTTTGATTTTGCTTTAGTTGTTCTATTAGACAGTTTTTCTCTGCAATGATTTTATCTTCATACATGTCTGGTTGGTGGCAACTGGTACCATACCCAACATCTTTGACTACACCTGTCCGGTTTATGCGCTACAGTTTGCTCTTACGATAAACCTTTCTCGCATTTCGTCTGTGGGTTTGTAACACGCTTTTCCGGAGTCGCCGAATTTCCATTTGTTTTGCCAGGGAATTTGAGCTATGTCCATATAGATGTTTAAACAGTTCAGAGATCTGCCCTTTAGAGTTAAACTTTACAGCTGCTGCAGTACACCCGGCTGAATATCCTTGCCCAAGTGAAAAGTTGATTATTTTTCCTCCTACTAGTTTGGCTACAATAGAGTTGTAGTGCTCGGCAAGACTGTTAGTGAATCCAAGATATAGACTCTTGGCGTTCATAATAAGTCTTCTTGTAGGAATCATCACTGTATCATAAAGACCATCTGATTTCATCATGGGAATTAAATTCACGTCATTCTCTTTACATTTTTCTTTTATGTAGGGTGGGCATTCGTTGTGATCTCCAAAAACATGATGAATAACATTGCTGATATCTGCTTTAATTAAAGGTACTCGTATATCTTATTCCTCGGATTGGATTTGCTGTCGTCTGAACTTAATGGCACTCAAAATATTCTTCCGTATTCTTTCAAGTCTTATATTTAAGGCTCCTTTTAATCCTGTTTTACAACCTCTTGATATGTTCTCTAATTTATTTCTAAAATTTGGCATTAAATGGTTGCAGCATTCAATTTTGGAGATTCTTCTTCCGCCGTAGGGATCGGTTTGAATAATTTTTTGAAATGAACTGCTGTCTCCATCTGAAAGCATTGTCATATATCGTAGGCCGTTTTCAGCTACGAGTACATTGGATTTAAATGCTTGTAGCAGTATATCTGACTCTATCAGCGTTGAAGGCCCTTTGTGGTTAACATTGCACGCGTGATCCTGTTGTTGTTCCGTATCACTTCTAGCGCATGTAACGCAGTACTTATTTCTTATTCCTAAAGAAATTACTTTACCGGTGTGCAACCCAGCAAGCGTCTGTCACTACAGTTATAAACGGAATTTCATCTACCGGATCAATATCACCACGCTGTCTGGCGGCCTCAGCCTCTTCGTTTGCAGCCTCCAACATATTTTTTGCTGCCACGGCTTTCCAGATATCCACAGTTTGTTTTTCAATCTCATATATTTTAAATGATGGGTATGGAATATCTAATATAGATACGATTTCCTCTAACTGTGAGTATCCGTAACCTACACTGGTAATGGCCAAAACAGCAGCAGTGTTAACATCCATTGCATCTGGATTTTTCTTATTTAGGAACACTCGACTCTCATAATTGCACATTTCACATCTTAAAAAGATTGAACTTGCAAAACCCACTCGGACTTCTTTAACAATTTTTATATTGTTTAAACTGCAACCGAGTGCTGGGCAATGTTGGTCTATTGCTTTCAACTCATTAAAAAAGTATTGAAGGTCAATTATCCTTCTTCCTTCTATGAGGGCAACGGAATCGATCGCAGATGTCTCTCTTTCCATTATCAGACTTTCTAGGCTTTCCGATTCTGATATTAGGCCTTTCAACTCAAAATGTTCATTAGTTTTAAGACCACCTTCTGAAACTTGATGCTGGCTTCCATTGACAATCTGAGTATTTTCAGGATTTTGTTAAACTAAATAAATAAAAAAAAAACATACAATCGAATCATAAATCAAATTCCTTTGCGAACTTTTCATGAGAGAACGAATCATATTTTATTGTTCTGTGAACCTTGTAATAAAGCCAAAGGTAACGGCAATAGTGCAAAAAAATAATAATTGCCCACAAACAGCAACAGCGCAGTGCTACATTATCCCCTTTAGCCTAAACCACCATTCACCAATCTTCCAATCCACCCAGACTCAATAATATTCACGGAGTATATTTCAATAATCAATTTTTCTACAACGATTTAGCAATGAAACTTTAGGGTATCTATCTGAAAATCCTGAGTAATATCATGATTTTGTTTTTGTAGTATTGTTTATTAGTTTAAATAATTTTCTGTAAACAAAATTTAAACTGAAAGTATAAGCTAGATCCACATCTTGAAAAGTGCCTTTATCAACCCCTCACTCATTTTTACTTTCAGTCAGCGAAATAAAAATGCAAAATCACTTCGAATCGCCACAGAAATAGATCTGCTTACACATACCCACATACACACATGATTTCTTTTATTGAAATCGCACTTCAGACTTCACACCAAACCGGTTTCATTTAGAACACACCTCCGAGAGCAGTAAAACACAAGATAATCACTTTATGGTTGCTTGCGTGCTGTTCTGATTGGCTGTTCAGATCAGGCCACACAACTACCGCCACCTTCACGGGAAATCCGGAATTATTTCTTACTAAAGTTGATAAACTAAGCAACGTACAAAATATTTTTTTTAAAAAAATATGTAATTTAAACTCGGTATTTTGTGACAAAATATACGTAAATAAATATATATTTTTATTGGATCTGTTAGCTGATATGATACTTTGTTGTTCTGAGTAAAAATTGAAACATACGTGCATCAATATTCACATGAAAAACGTAGTTCAATATTTCAAAATATTGTTTGTTTTTAAACACCTGTATTTTCCAAACCAGTGTAAAATTTCAAGATCTGTCTCGACGATATTGCTGTTTTGGATATTACCTTTTAGCTGAGTTAGTGATCTCAGATGTATAGTACTCTGTCTTATCATGGTTTGGAAAATAGTAAATCGATTTTATGCAAATTTTCCCAAACACCTTTGGGAATTCTTTAAATAAAATATAACTGAGATGTTTTTTTAAAAAACTATTCCGATCATTTTCAAGAGGAAATTATGTGCTTTCAAGTGCATTAAGTTTCAATTCAGTAGCTCCAGTAATAATTTATCAGTTTGAGAAACAGAATGCCATTTTTTCCAATTTTGCTCGATTTCTGGGGGAGGCCTCTTAAGGAAATTAGGGTTAGAAGATAGGAAGAGATGCCGATGCACGTTGGTTTTAAATGTTTGTAAATGATAATGTGTAGGTAAAATGGAGCGGGGAAGAACATTCCACATTCATATTGTACTCCTAAGGAAAGATCCCTTGTATTTCACTGTACGCCCTAATACAGGTTTAATGTAAACTGATGCGCATTCCTTGCACAGCGGGTATTGCAGTTAAAATGTACTCGGGGTGGAATGCAACTGGCTATTTCATCAGAGCACTTATGGTGGAAATAGCGATAAAAGAACGAGTGACAGGAGACATTGCGACGATGACTAAGAGAGTCAAGCGATTTCGCGATGTTACAGTCACCAATGAGTTTTATCTTTTTGAATCCTGTCAAGTAGCTCTTAATAAGTAATTATTGCACCAGACCAGATATGCGCATTGTACTCAAGTTTTGGGCGGGTAAACGCCTTATAAATAGTAGCCAGATCAGAGGGAGTGAAATATTTCTTGCAGCGCTTATGGAAGCCTAGGCATTTCGCAGCGTTCTTAGCAACATCGAATATGAGGCCATTCCAACGTAAGTTGTCATTTACACACATACCGAGAATGGAAAGCCGTTCGGTTTCAACGATGCAAGAGCCATTCATGGACAATGGAATGGTATTAGGGTTTTGCTATAGTGACAGAAGACAGCATTGCGTTATGGAAGCATTAAATTCCACTCTCTTAGTTACACCCCAGTAGGGTATGCTGTCGAGATCGGAATTCAATGAGCTTTGCCGTTCCAGTTCCACACCCGAAGAAGAGGTGCGTGAACCAAGAAACGATAATGAGAAGCTGAGGGTACTGTCATCGGAAAAGGAGTGGATTGGATTAAAGGTAATAGAAAGGAGATCATTTATAAAAACAAACACCAGCATTTATTTGGTGAGTTGAAGACTTGAAAGCGTCCAAAACAACTTCAATTGAAGGGTCCGAAAGGTAATTTCTAATCAATTGAAGAAAGGTTTCATCGATTCTAAATGCACGCATTTCGACAAGAGAGCTTGGTGCCAAAATCAGTCAAATACCTTTGAAATATCAAGCGCAACGGATCATACTTTCACCACCTTAGTGAAGAGATCGGTTCCACTTTTCGGTTAGATAAGTCATCAAATCACCAGTGGACCTGTTGCTGCGAAAACCGTACTGCCGGTCATTAAGAAGTTTTCGGGATTCAAGATATTTCATGAGCTGACGGTATGAGCTTGGAAAGAAGGGAAGTTATTGCAATTGGTCGGTAGGAGGAGGGAAATGGAGTATTCTACGAGCTTGAGTACAAGGGGAGACAATGCACAATCTGGGAGCGTTGAGCTGACTGCAAAGTGAGCAGCAAGCAGATTGGCCTTATCTATAGAGCTGACAGCTGGAATGTCATTGTGCAGAGATTATAATCATCAGATTACAATTGAATTGGGAAAGACTTCCACACATATTACTCTAGTTGAAAATCTAATTGTACAAGAAATATATAATTCAGGGTTGCCTTAAAGTTTACTGTAGTGCGGTAGATTTTCTAGTACGGTTTCATTCTGCATATCTTAATCGAAAATTCACTTACTTTTCCTTCGTCTATCTGCTTCTTTAACGACCATCAGACTGGAGAATGAGCCCCAATTCCAGAAGAATGTTTAAGATTCTTCTTTGTCTTTAAGACTTTTCCAACAGTCTTTTAATTTCTCGACTAGACTAAAAAAAAAAGTGTACAGCTTTCTCGCTTTTACTCGTAATATCAGGAGGAATATCAGGCTCAGCACAGAAAAAATGGTTTTTATATCGAAGTTCTTCTTTCTCTTTTTCTTGCTGCGAGAACGTAATAAAGATTTAATATCTGGTTGTTTTCTTAACAATATTTCGAGGAAATTTTTTGCAAGACCGACCAGCCCTGCCACATGTTAAACTTAAACTAGTCTGAGTCTGAGCGATGGGTGGCCATTTACTGAGCGACATCGCAGAGCGATTAGTTGCAAAAATGCCCTTGTCAAGTGCAGTTCGTCGTAGTCTTTTAATTGAAAGTCGCCTTCATTATATATATAGAACTATTATAGAGAAAACGAAGTGTTGGTGTACAATTGTACATCCAATAAACAGAGAAAGGTCAAATTAAGGTGAATTTCATCACTTATATCAAAATCTTCGCATATATCCAAACCGATTTTTTCAATACTGTCGTATGTCAGTACCAACTTTTGACTTTCTGTTAGAAAATGTACGACCAAGATTAAAAAAACAAAGGAAAGGAATTAGCGCAGAGCAGCTGCTAGTTTTATTACTAAGGTTTCTTTTTATTTAATATTTATTATTCTTCATTTTTATTTTTTAGTTTTGAGAAAATAATATTTTGAAAGTCGTTTCTTATCTCTAGTTTTTCGAAATCGTCAAATTTTGCCATAAATGGCAAAAGACTTTAAAAAAAATTGAAGGCCATCGTTATCCTCTTCTGTTTTGTCTACCTCTTGCTTTAAAATATGAAGACTTTCTTTTTCCAACTGTAAAAATTCAGAGTCAAAATTGATTGTTGCCGCCCTCTTCTTTTTATTTTTTGTCAAATTATGGGAGCTGCTGGTGGAAGGAGTGCTGGTGCTAGGCGTATTTGCACTCGGAAGATGCATTTCTTCTGATATCTGATATTGCATCAGAGTAAAAACGGTCTTGGGCAAAAGAAAAATCATCTGATGGCTCTCGCAGATTTCCTTCAGTTGGATCTGGAACAATTGTCTGCTTTACGAAGCTCATCATTTCGAAAAATTGCCATTTCAATTTGATTGGCACGTGGTACTTTTTGAAGGGTTCTTCTGAAATGTCTTTTAAATTCTTCCACTTTGCTTTTGCCGTGACACCTGAAATTTTATAATTATTTATACTTATATCGAATACATTGACGATTTTTTTCTCAACGTTTTCAGATTTCTTACAACAGGTCATTCTTTTCGAGATTTTGCTTTTGCTTTTCGAATGTGCAGAAGCACAGTTAGTAACATTGCCTTGGAAACAAGTGTTATCATTTGGGAACAACTTATAGACGAATATATGCCAATACCAACAACCGACCACCTTAAAAATGTTATGAACGATTACTACCGGCGCTGGAAGTTTCCTAACTGCTTTGGCAGTATTGATGGCAAGCACTGCCAAATTCAGTGCCCATCAAATTCTGGCTCCCATTATTTCAATTACCTACATTATTTTTCTATTGTACTACAAGCTGTGGCTGATGCTGACAAGAAGTTTTTAACAATGGAGGTGGGTGGAAGAGCAAAACAAAGCGATGGGGGTACTTTTTCTGGCTCTACATTGTTCCGATTATTTGAATCCGATAAATTTAACATTCCACCTCCACAAGCATTACCAGAATCAAATATTGTCATTCCAAATTTTTGATTTGTGACGAAGCATACGCCCTTAAAAATTATAGGTATGTTAAGACCTTATCCACGAAGGAACTTAAACGCGCAAACAGAAAGATTTAACAAACAACTTTCAACCACAACAAAATGCATCGAATGTGTATTTGGCATAATGAGTAAGAAATGGAGCCGAACCGACTACTCTATCAAAATTCCAATGCTCAGAATACAAATGGAAGAATTCAGGGACAGAATTCTGTAGTTATTTAAGTCAGGAGTAAAAAAAAATACCCAAGCGGCTGTTTCTTTACAAATAAGATTCTTCAAATCAAAGTATTTTTTGTTAATTAAACGTAGGCCACTTGTCCTTATAACAACTTAATGCTTTTATATATTTCATGTTAGTTACAATATTTAATAAAGCTTGTTAATAGTTTAAGTTTTGTATATTAACACGAAATAAAGAAAAATAATAAATACAAAAAAAAACATGTAAAGGGTGATTTTTTTAAGGTTAGGATTTTCATGCATTAGTATTTGACAGATCACGCGGGATTTCAGACATGGTGTCAAAGAGAAAGATGCTCAGTATGCTTTGACATTTCATCATGAATAGACTTACTAACGAGCAACGCTTGCAAATCATTTAGAATTTTATTACCAAAATCAGTGTTCGGTTCGAAATGTGTTTCGCGCTTTACGTCCGATTTATGGTCTACATAATCGACCAAGTGAGCAAACAATTAATGCGATTGTGACCAAGTTTCGCACTCAGTTTACTTTATTGGACATTAAACCAACCACACGAATGCGTACAGTGCGTACAGAAGAGAATATTGCGTCTGTTTCTGAGAGTGTTGCTGAAGACCGTGAAATGTCGATTCGTCGCCGTTCGCAGCAATTGGGTTTGTGTTATTCGACCACATGGAAGATTTTACGCAAAGATCTTGGTGTAAAACCGTATAAAATACAGCTCGTGCAAGAACTGAAGCCGAACGATCTGCCACAAAGTCGAATTTTCAGTGAATGGGCGCTAGAAAAGTTGGCAGAAAATCCGCTTTTTTATCGACAAATTTTGTTCAGCGATGAGGCTCATTTCTGGTTGAATGGCTACGTAAATAAGCACAATTGCCGCATTTGGAGTGAAGAGCAACCAGAAGCCGTTCAAGAACTGCCCATGCATCCCAAAAAATGCACTGTTTGGTGTGGTTTGTACGCTGGTGGAATCATTGGACCGTATTTTTTCAAAGATGCTGTTGGACGCAACGTTACGGTGAATGGCGATCGCTATCGTTCAATGCTAACAAACTTTTTGTTGCCAAAAATGGAAGAACTGAACTTGGTTGACATGTGGTTTCAACAAGATGACGCTACATGCCACACAGCTCGCGATTCTATGGCCATTTTGAGGGAAAACTTCGGAGAACAATTCATCTCAAGGAATGGACCGGTAAGTTGGCCACCAAGATCATGCGATTTGACGCCTTTAGACTATTTTTTGTGGGGCTACGTCAAGTCTAAAGTCTACACAAATAAGCCAGCAACTATTCCAGCTTTGGAAGACAACATTTCCGAAGAAATTCGGGCTATTCCGGCCGAAATGCTCGAAAAAGTTACCCAAAATTGGACTTTCCGAATGGACCACCTAAGACGCAGCCGCGGTCAACATTTAAATGAAATTATCTTCAAAAAGTAAATGTCATGGACCAATCTAACGTTTCAAATAAAGAATCGATGAGATTTTGCAAATTTTATGCGTTTTTTTTTTAAAAAAAGTTCTCAAGCTCTTAAAAAATCACCCTTTATTTAAGTAACGTTACGTTATGGCGGTGCTGCCAAGATTTTCTGATGAATTCTGAAGCGGCGATAACCGTTTCTTTTTGTACTAATAGGGCCCATACAATACACATGCCTGCATGCACAAGCACAAAAATGCGCAAACACGCTTTCCTCATACACTACGCATGCAAACTGCACAATCTTCAGTCGTGTGTTCACCGCTGAACAGACAACTTTAAAAAATGTCAAGCCCCGACACCACTGCTGATGATATCGATACCATCTTTGGGGTACAACCAGTGCAATCGTGCTTGCATGCACAATGTAGCACACACACCACACATGCTTGCATGCACAAGCAAGAAAATATCAAATTTTTTTGATATTGCTCATGTAGCTTGCGCAAACACACAGTTTACCCCATACACTGGCAGATCCAACGGGACCAAAATGGAAAGACGCGCTCTTTGACAAGGATACGTTTGAAGAATTGATAAGCACAGACAACCAGAGACAGAACGAAATGGCAGAAGCCATGTCGGCCCAACTCGTCCGTGCTATCACTACAGCGTGCGATGCAGCAATGCTCAGGAGAGTAAACAGCAAAAAGCGTGCACCATGCTATTGGACGAATGAGGACATTAAAACATTGAGAGCAGCGAGCCTAAGAGCCAGGCGAAAGGTCCAACGATTCAGGGGGAGAGCTGACTTTCAAGAACACCTGAATAACTTTAGAATTGTGAGGCACGAACTAAAAAGGAAAGTAAGGCAAAATGCTTTAAGCGTATATGCGACGAAGCTGACATTAACCCCTGGGGAACAGCATACAGGATGGTTATGACGAATCTGAATTGCTGTAGAACCCCCCCAATAACATGCCCAGGAATGTTGAGATCTATAGTAGAACACCTTTTCCCCAAAGACCAGCTACTATGCGCAGCATAATAATAGAGGTCAATCCAGACGATATACCTGTTATTACTCTGGAGGAGCTGCTAAAAGCATGCAGCAGGATAGGTGACAACAAGGCGCCAGGACCAGACGGAATCCCAAACAAGGCATTGAAGGTGGCTGTTACAAAGAGACCAGACCTCTTCATATCAACAATGCAGAGGTGCCTAGAGGAGGGAACCTTTCCTGAAAAATGGAAAATGCAGCACTTGGTGCTGCTTCCGAAAGGAAAGAAGCCTCCACGAGAACCATCGTCCTACCGCCCTATATGCCTATTGGACACCATGGGAAAAATCTTCGAGAAGATAATCTATAATAGATTTCTCGCAGTGGCTGAATAGAAAGGAGCCCTCTCAGACCGACAGTTTGGCTTCAGAAGAGCGCGTTCTACAGTTGAAGCTATAAGAGCGTTGGCCACATAACTGAAAGTGCCATAGAAGGAGTAAGATGGCTCTACGGCACAAAGGAGTATTGTGCAGTAGTTACGCTGGACGTCAAAAACGCCTTCAATTCCGCGAACTGGTCATTCCTAAGAAGATCTCTCGCCAGAATGGATACACCATATTACTTGCTGAGGATAGTGACGGACTACTTTAACAACAGGAAGTTAAGGTATTATACCGACGAAGGAGTCAAATACTACAAGGTTACCGCGGCCGTCCAACAGGGATCCGTACTGGGGCCGCTTCTGTGGAACATCATGTATGACGGAGTCCTACGATTAATGCTACCTCGCGGAGTATCGATAATTGGATTTGGCGACGACATTGCCATCGTGACAGTAGCTAAACAGATCCATGAGGTGGAATCAGCTACAAATAAAGCAATTTCCAGGATAAAACACTGGCTCGTATCCGCCGGACTATAACTAGCCGACCATAAAACAGAAGCTGTCCTTATAACAAGTCGAAAAACCATTGAATTCGCCAATTTCCAGGTGGGGAACCAGATCATCAGATCCAAAGAAGCCGTCAAATATCTTGGAGTCATACTAGACAACAGACTGCAGTTTAAGACGCACGTGGAGTATATTACAACGAAAGCATCGCAAATACAGGGAACTCTCTCACGCATACTGCCTAACATTGGTGGACCTGGATACCCTAGGAGGAACGTTTTATCAAAGGTAGTCAGTTCAGTCCTTTATGCCGCTCCGGTTTGGACGGGGGCACTGGCGACGAAAGAAACAAGAAGGAAACTATCATCTGCATACAGGCTTAGCGCGTTAAGGACAATCTGTGGTTTTCGAACCATCTCGGAGGAAGCGGCCTTCGTCATTGCTGGAAGGATACCCATAGACATTCTAGCGGGCGAGATGTTGAGGATCTACAACAGAAAAACGCCGGGCGGACAAGATGCAAGTGAAATGGCAAGAATCAAAGTAGAAGAAAGAGCAGCTTCAATTCCTATATGGCAAACCAGGTGGAACAACACTACAAAAGGCAGATGGACATACAAGCTGATCCCGTCAATCGAGACCTGGACAAAGCGAGCACATGGAAACAGCAACTACCACCTTACGCAGTTCCTGACTGGCCACGGTTGCTACCGCAAATACCTACATCGATTTGGACACGATAGCTCGCCATTTTGCCCAGATTGTCCAGACCAGGAGGAAGACACGGATCACGCAGTTTTTCATTGTAGGCGATTCCTATCATGCAGAACAAATCTGCCCAATCCATCTTTCGTAATAGACCATATGTTGCAGTCGGAGGACAATTGGAAGACAGTTTGTAATCTGGTAACAACTATCCGAAATAAACTGCGGAGAGTAGAAAGGCTAAGGAGAGCATCAGAAGCAGCAGAAGCGTCGGAAGCAACTGACACAAGACAAGACACATAGCATGAATTGCTAACCAGCCCCGCGAAGTAATACCTAACGGCAGTCCCGCTGGGAGAGTGGTTGACGTCTGCTGGGTGTGGATTAGTACGTAGGCGCATTCCTGGCATCGATTATTCGGGTTTGCGAATCGTGCATGCGATCTTTGAAGATTACCACATCCACTGGCACAGCCAAGAAAAAAAAAATACACTGGCAGATTGCATGCGCAAGCACTGTATGCACATGCAGGCCATACATGTGTATGGGCCCTATAAGCGTAAGTACGTTTGCAAAAAAAAAAAAACACTGCTAATGTTTGTTTATTCACTTGTGGATTAAATGTCAAAAATCAATGATGCCAAATAATTAAAATTTTTTGTTTTGGCGGCAATGGCTTTGCAATGGATTTAGAAATAGATATAGCCAGTAGAACGGTGGTGCCTGCAGAAGTTACATGTGTTCTCGCCTATTCAATCAAGTGTGTTGCATTTTTTCTGCACGGAAAATTCCGCATATTTCATTAAGTCATAACTCAGTACCGATTCGTCGCGATAACAAGATTGTCTCTAATCAGTGTCGGATTTAGGGGAGAGCAGCCGGGGCTACAGCTCTGGGCCTCCACAAAACAGGGGACCCAATATTTCAAATTCCGACGAGTAGTGGATTCTACTCCCGACGAATCTCATATCGATCAACTAACTATAGTTGTTAGATATTTTGAAGGATCGTTGCCAAAAGAAAGATTTTTCACCTTTTTACCAAACTGCGGCCATACCGGCGAGGCCATAGCAAACGCTTTACTAAAATTTGTATGTGACCATCAAGTAGACATTTTAGATTGCCGCGGCCAATTATAATGACAATGCTGCAAATATGACTGATAAAGAGGAAGGAATACAGGCTCTTATTTTGGAGAAAAATCATTTATCGGCGTTTGTACCATATTGTGCTCATTCTCTCAATTTAGTTGGAAAGGCAGCTGCTAACTCTTGTCCATCGGCTGTTTAATTCTTCGATTTCGTTCAGAATTTATATATGCTTCTCACATCAAGTACAGAGCGATACCAAATTCTGACTGATTTTAGTGCCGGCAAATTTCTGCTCGTGATAGTTGCTTGCTTTAAGCACTCCACGACGGGAGTCGGACAGAATCCCGAAAAACGTAATCCCGAAAGCCCAAAATCCCAAAAATCCAAAATCCCGAAAAACTAAAATCCCGAAAACCCACAATGCCGAAAAGCCAAAATCCCGAAAATCCAAAATTCCGAAAGACCAAAATCCCGAAAATGAAACTAAAAATTTTATTGTACCAACAAAAAAATTTGGCAAATTTATTTAACAAAATAAACAAAATAAAAAACTTCAAATAAATAAAACATAACAAAAACAGTTCAAGTCTTACAAAAACATATCAAAAACGATCAATCACAAAATAATATAATACTAATGTTCTAGTTCATATCGTAAGCAATTATTCTGAGATAACTTATTTCAGAAGGCTTTCGCTGCTTTCTGCAATGCGTGCATTAGAATCATTGAAATCATTCGTTGAATCAAAAGAGACGATTTGATTAATACGAGAAAACAGCTAAAGAAATATGTAGTAGGTACTGACCAATATGTACAATCACGCACCAGAAAAAGAAGAAGTGTGCTATGTGTTTCTCTTATTGAAAGATTGCATGCATACGAAGCTGTACGTTCGCGATTCCGATTTCTCAATCACATAAAGTGGATGGATGTTGCAAATTTGCATGCTGCAGCAGAGTCATTGGTGAAAGTATACAAAGATGATTTAGAGCCTGGTCTTAGTAATGAGTTGGTTCAATTTCTATCTTTGATCATACAAAAAGGACTTTAGAAAAAAACAATCACATTCTCATCAGAAAAAAGCTCGCAAGGTTCCATTTGTTGTATTAGAATGAATTACACTTGCCTTAAAGCCGTTTAACAAAGTCGTTTATATACCAAACGAATTAATTCATCGCAGGTCCGTCGTTTATCCGCATTTGATTTTATAATTTGTAAAAGCAATAATTAAACAAACATTCAAGCTTCACTTGATGTGAAACCAATGGAATTCCTTACCAATTAAATAAAGCCATCCAGTGTGAATCAGCCTTGCAGCATTCCCCCCAAATGCACGAGGAAAGTATTATTTTAAATAATTTTTAATTAATATAACATCACATAATCAGCGAGAGATCATAGAAAATATCTAAACGGCACTCTTCTGCACCAGCGAGCAACATTGCATTTACAGTAAGCTTTTGTCTACATCCGACAGACACGAACCCATATGCGATTGCGACCATACCCACAAGCGTTGATATTCTTATCGAATTTTCGCGTTATCAGAGGCAACATGAGCACCAACAATGCGAACCGCAGAGGAGTTTTCCGAAAATGGAATATTTTTGTAAAGTAAAAAAACGAATAAGTTAAATAAAATAAACATTTTGAAAATGCACTCGCACTGGGTTATGAGTGTAGGGCCGAGGGTGTGCTGTATTGCGGCTGTATCGCTAAGCCGATTACGCAAATGTATATTGTGAAAATAGATTTTCCGAAAATTCTAACGCTATTTTAGCATATATACACACATACTCGTATGTATGTTTGTGCCGAAATTTCAGGCGAGTATCGTGTGCAATATTAATTCAGTAATTAAACTTTAAAGCGGATCGTTCTTGCCTAAATTTAATGCGACAAAAATCCAATATTTTGCGAAAACACTCGAAATCAAAACTGAAATCAGAAATTTCCCATACATTTTTAAGATTCTGAAATGAAGGTTTCGATGAAATCACCTCAAAATCTACATGCAATCGTGGGATTGAAAGCAATCACACCTTTCGATACAATCATTCACCCGGATTCGTTTCAGGAACTTGGTTATCAAATGCGCGTTTTCGAATTATTTCGAAATTATCATTCAAATTGTTTAATATACCATATACCGCAAATATGAACTTTAAATTTATAATAAAGTTAGTTCGGTATGGATTTTTTTTTTGACGGCGTGCCAGACTTTCTACACTGGAGCACTCAGACTCAATACTACCAGGAAGACACACCAATTTTACCGTGAGAATTTACTCTATTTCCTAAGAAAGACGAGTAGCCGCTTCAATGATAATGAGCTTAGGATTACAGCACTCACTACATCAGCACCAAATACCTGCCACCTGATACGCGCAAAAGCAGGACAATCACAGAGGAAATGTTCCGCAGTGTCATCGCTTTCTCCACAGGCTTCGCAGTTGGTGGTATCGCTTAGGCCTAGCACTTTAATGTATTCGGCAAAAGCGTAGTGGCCCGTAAGAACGCCAGTAGTCTGTCTGTGGTCTTTTCTGTTGGGAGACAACAAGAATGAGGCAGATTTTGTACAGACTTAGAATTAGTTTCTCTGCACCCTGTAGAGTCATGTCAGCTGCGATTGTGAAACCCAACCGTCAATGGAAGCCCTCATCGAGGACGCAGGCAGATATATGGTTCAGGTCCTGAGAAGACCACCTCTGAGCCCTGTCTAGCAAGTTCATCGGAGATCTAATTTCCCGTGATCCCGTTATTACCCGGGACCCAGACAAGTCTAAGTGAATTCAGCCTTCCGACCGAATTCAGAGAGATCTTGCATTCACGAATTATTTTGGAGGTGGTTAAGGGGTTGGCAAGGCCTTAAGCGCAGCCTGACTGTCGCTACAGACACAGATACTTTGCCCCCTCCACCTGTTCCTCGCAACATAGACCATGTCTATTAGGATAGCATAACTCTCTTTGGAAGACTGATGCATATTTTCCTAACGAGAATAAAAGTCTAATATTGCCGCTCATTAAGAAGACACCAGCACCAGATCCTTGATCGGTTTTGGAGCCATCCGTGAAGATTCGACTGCATTCCTTTCCAAGCTCAGAGTCCGGCCAGAGCCAGGTCCTGAACACGAGGAAAGTGGACTTCGTAGTTGCGCTTCAGCCGAAGTTCCGGTGTCCTTGCATCGGACGGCATGTCCATAAGACAGGAGTGGAAGGACAACCGTCGCGTAAGTTAATCAAGACTCCAGTGCGAGTTATACCAAAAGCCAGTGCGAGGTTCAATAATGCATCTAGGCCGGGGACAGGCGAGCTGTGGAAGGCCCCCGTGCAGCCGAGACATACCTTCCATTGGAGTTTGGCGAACGCAGCAGTAACGTATTTATAATGAGCTCTACGTTCCAATAGAGGTAGTTCTCAAGAAAACAAAGGAAAAACCGCCATCCTACAGATGGAAATTGGAATAAATGACATCATACTCTTACAGGCGGAAAATCCCCAATTTCTGATGAGAGACTGGGAGATTGGCATCTAGAAAGAACCAAGGAATGGTGAAAGAAAGTATATATAATCGTGTTCGATGAAGCGACCGCACCCCTATGAAAGACCTGCAGATGTTGCTTTTATTTTCAGCGAGCGAGGTTACCTTTGAGCTCATTATGCGCAATACAGAAGGCACACACGCGACCTAAGCTATGGTAGAGGAGACTATATTCAATGTTGAAAGAAGTTCAAATAAGCCCCCATCATAGTAGAGTCGCCACAGCAATTTGAGGCTGCTCCTCGAGAAGGAGCAGCTGTACCTGGCCCTAAACCAATAACTCTGGATTAACAACGATCGGGTGATGGGAACTTTAACACCTTTTACAGCCACAAAGGAAAGGTATTGTAGCGAAAAAGCTTTCATGTATTAATTCTTACTCATTTCAGCATAGGTGACGAGAGCTGCACAGTGGCGTCAGCGTACAGCCCTACTATGACTGAAAACACTAGAAAGACTCAGAGAAAGAGAGAGAGAGGGAGAGAGATCGTTGAGAAATCAAAATCGCGAACATGAAAAGCAGTTCTGTGGACAAGGCACTACACAGTGTGGTATTGGTCGAGGAAAAATCCTTAGAGCATAAGGAATATATTGAATGCGTTTCTAGATATTGAAGGAGCAAGGCAAGGTGCAATCATGTGCAGCCTGAGAAGGGCGCGTCTTAATAGTATTCTATACGGCTAGATCGGTCTTATGCTGGCAACGAAGGAAATTATGCAGGGGAATGCCACAGGGCGGTGTCCTATCCCCGCTTGTATGGCTCCTGGTAATAAAAGAACTGGTAAAGGGTCTAGAACAGGAAATCAAACTATCCAATGAAGCAAAATATGTGGGAGTCATCCTGGATAGCAAACTTCTTTGAACCAAGCATGTTGAGCTGAATAATGCCAAGGCGCCGTCGGTTTTCAGGAAGTGAAAATGCATTTGCGGCAAGACATGGAGCTTATCCCGAAAAGAGTGCTATGCATTTGCACGGCAATGATAGAACCATTTCTATTATACCCATCGGTTGTTTGGTGGAATAAGCTTTCATGTAAATACGTTACTATTGATTTCGCCAAACTTCAAAGAAAGGTATTTCTCGGCTGCCCGGCGGCCTTCCCCAGGTTGCCTGGCTCCGGCCTAGATGCATTATTGAACCTCCCGCCCCTGATGTTTACATCATGGGTTCCAAAATAAAATCTGTATCACGATTAAGAAGAGGTGGCTTTCGGTATAACTAGCACTGGAGTTTTGATTAACTTACGCGACGGTTGACCTTTCTACTCCTGTCCTATGGATATGCCGTCCGATCCAGACTCATGGAAAGGAATGCAGTCGAATCTTCACGAATGGCTCCAAATACGATCAAGAATCTGAAGCTGGTGTTTTAATGGAGAACGACAATATTAAACTTTTCTTCCCGTTAGTCAAACATGCGTCAGTCTTCCAAATGGAGCGTTATGCTTTCCAAATGACTATGAACTATGCCGTGAAGAACAGGTGAAGGTTGCGAAGTATCTGCGTCTGTTGCGACAGTCAGGCTGTGCTGAAGACCTTGCTCAACCCTTTAACCACCTCCAAAAAAGGTCGTGAATGCTACATCTCCACGAACTCGGTCAGATGGCTTTAATTCACTTTGACTTATCTGGTAATAACGGGATCACAGCAAATGAGATCGCCGATGAACTTGCTAGACCAGTCTCAAAGGAAGACTTCTCAGGGCCTGAACTGGCGTTATGTCTGTCTGCGTCTTCGGTCAGGGTTTCATATGGACACAATTGCAGATGGCATGACTCTACAGAGTGCAAGATGTAATTTTATATATAGGTATATATAGAGTTTTTTTTTATTCATATTTTCATTTCATCAAAACAAAATTCAATACGATGAATAACATACATAATATATAAAAATACTTAAAAAAAATTAATTTCCAAATTAGATTACAAAAAAAAGTTAATACATAGTTGTCAACTAAAATCAGTCAAATTCATAAAAAAGTTTAAAATAATAGTTTTAAAAACTGTCGCATTACGCTTTCTAATACTCTTTCTTCAATGTTTACTCCAATGTATTGTTTTAACAGTGGGATAAATGTTTGCTTTTTTAAACACAAAAATTCAAATTTTTTTCACTGCATTCTATGCATTGCAGTGAGTGATCAGTGATGATCCTCGCACATGGGAAGTCGGCATGTCACGTTTTCAGTTTTTTTCCGATTACGGAAGGTACACAGTTTTTAATGTTGATTTTCAAGACTAGAAGCTGGTTCATTTTTGGCTTCATCCGTTCAGCATCAAGGAAAAGCCTTTCAATGGATTCGTCTCGAAAAAAAGCCATTTTGCTATAAAACTATAATTAATATCTTCTACAGTAACTTCCTTTATGGCTGAACAAACTCCACACATGTTTTATTCATTTTTAGTCCAAAATTACTAAAATAGAAAACATTTCACTAAAATAATGTCTTCACAAATTCCAAAAAATACTAACACGCACTGCACACTGGGGTATATCATACCCAAGCTAAAACTTCGAAGCACGACTAAATACGTTAAAAAATATAAGAACTGAATACCCTCGCCTGCTACTGCAGAGTTTTAAATTAAATATACATAGGTATGGCATCCTTAGGAAAAAAATTTAACGGGACCTGCACACTTTTGAAATCTATGTGGGGTATCTCGTACCCCAGTGTGTGGTTGGAAGGTTAAGGGCTTACGCTTTTACCAAGTATCTTATGGCTTAAGCGATACCACCAACTGCGCAGCCTGTGGAGATAGCGATGACACTGCGGAACATTTCCTCTGAGATTGTGCTGCTTTTGCGCGTATCACTTGGCAGTTATTTGGTGCTGAGTAAATTTAAACAGTAAAAGTGGTTTGTCTTAATGGTAGTACAATGGACCAGTATTGAGTCGAAAAAACACACTAACCACTCACCCACACCACCGATATTAAACTTACCGAAGTAAAAAGTTCGTTTTCAAAAAATAAAATTTGTATTCCGTAACATAATCTCTTAACAGTAGGTCAGGAGTAAACATAGGTAAAAACTTAACTGTATGTATAGTATGTATACTTCGTCAGTAATGAATCAGCTAAAAAACCTGGGTATTTATTTATACATAGGTAAACATTTTTCGTAAGGCTTCCCTTCTAAACCTGGGCGAAAGAAAAAAGTTAATTAAACATAATTATTCCATAAGGAAGAATTACCCCAAAAGGCAGACTTGAAAATTAAGATACAAGTTACAAATCACCAACTCCGTTCCTCAGAGAAATCTGGGCGCATGGGAAAAGAAAAGAACAGTAGAAAGGTATGTAAGCAGTTAAAAGAAGTTAAAAACAAAAAGGTAAGCGGTACCATAACCCATATCTTCTTCATTCCCCAAAGAAATAATACATTTCAAATAATATTTTTTTCTTGGTTTCGGTCAAGCAGGAGAACCAACCTGCTTGAATAGAATAGCTAAGACAAAAATATATCATATTCTAAACGAAGTAAGAACGAAGGTAGCATACAAGTAAGTAGGTGTTTTAAACTTAGGAACCATGTCCAAACTTATAGCTAGTGTAAGTCGTATATATATGCATCATGAAATTATAATTCAAGTGATAATTTATTACTTTTTGCATTAGCAAGTACGAGCTTGACAAGAAAGAATGGGCGACGGGAATGGGCGACGGGCATTGTAATTCAATTAAGGGGGCTTTTGAAAATAGTACTTTTGACATCATGTGCAGCTCTGCCAGACAACACGTCGTAGATGAGTCATTGGTGCTGTAGTTGGTTGCGGATGTAGAGTGTGGTGGTTATGCGATGGGAGGGGTAAATTGAAGTTGCCGGCAAGGCGAAGTTCTATCTCCAGTGCTATAGTGCATGCTGGTTGACTCTCTGTTGAACACTATCAAAATTTCTAACATCAAGCGTTACGGATGATATTGCCGTATTTTTCTTAATTCATGCCTAGCGACCGTCTGTTCCAAAGCGCAGGCGGCCCTGGACGTGATCGACGAATAGTGCACTAGGAATGGGCTCTCAGCCAATTCTCCCAAAACTGAGGTTGTTCTCTTTACGAAAAGGAGGAAGGTGATCGAGTTGACTCAGCCAATGCCAAAGGCGTCAAAATCTAACTCTCCAATGAAGCAAAATTTTTTAAGTCATCTTGGATAGCAAACTTCCTTGGTCCAAGCATGTGGAGTTGAAGACAGCCAAAACGCTGTTGTTTTGCTGGCAGTGCAGTGGCATTTCCGGCAAGTCATGTGGCTAATCACCGAGAGCAGTATGGATTTATGCGGCTATGATACAACAATTTTTAGCATATGCGGAGGAATTAGCTTTGAAAGATGTGAGTTGGCCGAACTGGAACAAAGAAAGTTCTGGAAGATCACTTCTTGGTCGACCGGCTAATAAGATAGTTTGTTTTTTTTGGTTGCGACAGGAGTTTTGTCGAAGTACAAAGAAAAAACAAACCAATATGCATTCAAAATTATTAAAATTATACTTAAATCGATGGAAAAGGAGTACTTGGATCTCTAAACCGATGACCCCTATCAGGAGGAGAAGAAATTTCAGGACGACGTTATAATTAAACCCTCCCCGCGCGTGGAGTAATGTGTAAAAATCCCCATAGAACCCAAAACAAAGCAAAGTGAGTTATCATCAATTTTAGAAAGCCGCGAATTTTACTCTTGTCTGGTGGAATCCTGTTCAGATAGGGTGTAAGGGTCTTGCCGATAGCGGGTCATTCCTTACATTCTGTTTCGTTATACAGGACTACTTTTTGTTTATGTTGTACATTGTTTCAATTGTGTTGTGTTGTGTTGACCAATCTTCTGTGTGTCTCGCGTTCCTCTTCAGTGTTTGCTAGTGTTGCCACGTCTTCTGCGGGAGTGTCTTTTGTCTTGGCCGTCCGCCTACACTCCTCTGCTGCTCCTTCGGTGCTCCTACGACGGAGTAGAAAGGAAGAGCGTCTTCTTCCCCCTCATCGAACCTAACACCCCACCGTATCAGTGGTGGTTCTTTATTCGCTTCTGGGCATTTGACTTATTCGGACAGTCCGTCCGCGCCCGCGAATTACATTTGTATTTGCAGGGTGGATGTTTCGGTGGGTTGTATTGGTTCCACCCTGCCGTTGCAGACACTTCGCCTGGTTGCGGAGTGCGTTTTGCTTGCACCCCGCCTTTGCAGACCGTCCGTCTGCCTTGGCTTCCACAGACAGTCCGTCTGTATTTATCTCCACAGACCGTCCGTCTGTATTCGTCTCTACAGACAGTCCGTCTGTATTCGTCCTCACCCCTCACTTTCCATAGTCATCTCTACTCACGGAGTTAGGTGCCTGTGGGGGTGGTACCCTCGAGCTGCGGAGAAAGTGGCCCAAAGGCTGATGGGACCTTGGTTGCCCTCCACTTTCCTATGACCTCGCGGATGCCACCCAAAAGAAGAAGGGTACGGGGAGGGAAATTAAGGACAGAAGGTGGAACTTGTTGCGTGAAAATATTCCGCAACAACGTGAATACTGATTTCGCCAAACTCAAAAGAAAGGTATGTCTCGGCTACCTCGGGCCTTCACCGGTTGTCTGGCTTCGCACAAGAAGCATTTTTAAACCTCCACCCTCAAAGTAATCTCAAAATGTAAACAAGCAAATGAGTGGAACAATTTCAGAAAAAAATTATATGCATTTGTTATGGAATTCAATAGCAAATTAAAAATGAGTATGAACATACAAAATCTTCAACTTGTAGATATTTTGAAAGGAGAATTTAAAACAAAAATTGAATCTTCATTTGAAAATTTAAAACAGAATTCTTCGAAAAAAAAAACAACTTTATTTTGAAGATAAATCTTAACAATTGACAATGGCAGCACTACACAAACTTCTCCACTCACAATCATTCATAATAAATAATTTGAAGAAAACTGTGTTATTTGTTGGAAAACACGCTAAATTAATAGGAGAACGCAGAAGCAAAAGAAAAAAGAAAAATAAATCAACTGAAAATTTCGTTTGCTGGGCATTTTATAGCACACTTTTTGTTTTACGAGAGAGAGAGGCAACGATTTTCACCAACGATTTTTCCAGAAAACTTCGCATCCGGCTGTATACACGAACCAGGCAACTTATTTTAAATTTAGCTTCACTTCGACTCGCGCCCGAGTGTTCTTCAGTTACTAGAGCACCAACTCAAATGAAATATCCATACCAAAATATGTCCACTACATTTAAAGTCCCAATCCCATTATTACCCTGTAAAAAAACGTGAGTTCCTGAGCTCTAGAAAAGTGTGCACCCGACTCGATCCAACAAAGTGTCTGCATTTCGCATGTTGGTGGTTACAGCGAGCGAATCGTTTGCCTCTGTGCAAGTTGCCGGAAAAGAAAGTCAAATGAGAATGGAATCATTTGTTTTGGTTGGAGAATTTATTTAATAATGAGTGATTTTTAAAGCGTTTGGTGTTAAGTTGTCAAAAAAAAAAATTGCAAGTTTATACAAATTTTATTTCATTTGATTTGAATGCATGACATTAACTTTTTCAAAGATTACTTCTTGTAAATGTTGACCAAGACTACGTTTTAAGTGGTCCGTATGGAGAGTCCAATTTTGAGTCACTTTAACGAGCGTATTGGCTGATATGTCGCTAATAACACGGTTATGTTGTCTTCAAATGCTGCAATCGACGCTGGTTCACAGGCATATACGAGTGATTTGACGAATGCCCATACAAAACTTTGCCTAAATGCGTCAAATCGCACGATCTTGCCAGAATTGGCCATTCACCGGTCCCAAACGAGAGATAGATTGATCACCGAACTCATTTCTCTATTGGTCATAATCTATTTTATACCAATTATGA
Source organism: Portevinia maculata (assembly GCA_949715645.1). Classification (NCBI taxonomy): domain Eukaryota; kingdom Metazoa; phylum Arthropoda; class Insecta; order Diptera; family Syrphidae; genus Portevinia; species Portevinia maculata. Next base: position 78,716,636 of record OX454525.1, read on the forward strand.
GTCAAACGACCAAGCATACAAAAGTATGTACTAATGTAATCAGGCACTTTGAATGAAGCCTCTTGCCTACGCTGAACACAGCAAAGTCTACAGCCGTATGGGAAATTCCTATCAAAACAATGTAATCGAATACTGTGTGGAATGACGGCGGTCATCCACACGCGCGATATGCCGATTGAGCAATGTATTTTGGGAATCAAGATACGAAGTGAATACTTTTTGCTGAGACAGCTTAAGTAAAATTAGTATAATCAATTTTAAATAAAACGCTCACTATTTGGAAGTCAGACGAACTACTGCGCTTTAATTTCCACACACTGGAATACAGTAGGGGTTCTGCCTCCAAATCACTGACGCCTATAAGGAGCAGTTCTCTGCTCTAAGGTATTCGTTTATACAGCCACTCGCTGGTCAAAGTCAGAAGAATCAGTAAAAGAAGGAATACAAAAAATAAGCAGATAACATCAAATCGCGCTGTGTAACCACAGAAATCATCAAATGCATCAAGAAGCCAATACAAAAAGACGATAAAGAAGACGCAAGCCGGTAGGACTCCAATATATTTCAATTAAAATTTAACCTGTAATGTACTTGCAATTATACAAAAAAAACTGTTCAACAAGAATTTATCTAAGGCCGCAAGATTTGAAGTAAAGGCTCTTCCATTAGCGACTTGACAACGTCAAACTTTCAGTGTGAACGCAACCTTAAACCGATTTCCAATGTCGATGCCAAAGTATTCAACAAAATCAACATTTTTATAATAATAAGGAAGGAACACGAAGGAACAACGTTTACAAATAAATCAATTTTACTAAAAGTCAATGTTTGGTGCGGTTTTCAAGCCCCTGGCGTCATTGGCATGTTTTTTTTCGACGATGAAAATGACCGTCACGTTACGGTAAGTGGTATTCGCTACAGGGATATGTTGGAACGTTATTTCTTTGAGCAATTGCATGAATTGGACATCAGTGATATGTGGTACCAACAAGACGGTGCCACAAGCCATACAACGGGGGCAACATCTATGCCAACAAGCCGGCGATATTAGAGGAGCTCAGATCCAATATTAAACGAGAAATTGCGGCCGTATCGGTCGAAATGCATCGAAAACCGCTGCATACGTTCCTCTGGCGGTTGCTTGTAGGCCTTATTCCTTTTATTTTTTAGATTTATAAGCCTACGATTAAACCAGGTGGGTTTAGTGTTGTTTTTATTTTTTGTTATTTGCTTTTTGTTGTTAATTATGTATATTGGTTGGTGGATGTGGAGAAGACGAGTGGCAGGCACTCATTTTACCAAGAGAGAAACGATTAGGTGTAATGGATGATTGCAAATTCGAATTACAGTTTTTTTTAAAAGGCAAAGTTACTTTAGGTGGCCATCGACCTTTTTTTGATTTTCGCATAACGCTACTGACGTTACAATTATCATTTACATATATTACTGGCTCTCTTTGAGGCATTCAAAACCGGGGCAAATGTTCTTTTTTTTATTTATTGAACAAAACGTTTTTGATTTGATAGTCAAAAAAACGTTTTTTATTTGAACAGACACCAAGCGAAACAGAATATAATTGTTTGGTGTGCGTTGAAATAAAACAGAATGGAATTTGGGGCATGCTGTTAGTGTTGTTCAACATGTGGTCGATGAAGTTGTGCCAATCTTAAATACAATTTTTGAAGCAATTAAGGACAAGGATGCAAAATAGTCGAAAGTGCATCAATATAATCTAAAACGAAATGCTGAGGATGTGATAATAAAGAGTGTTAAGAACTTATCCTGAAAAATTTACTAATTTCACCAGAACGCGGATTGAAACCTTTGATTATTTGATGGGATTAATCGAAAATGCTATCCGAAAACAAGATACAAATCATCGTAAAATCATAACTCCGGCTGAAAAATTATTTATACGGTAAGTACTAACAAATAAAAGAGTAAACATAGAAGCAAATAAAGCTGTGAAGTGCAAGGAAAGAAGAAAATAAAAACAACGGAATCAAAATTTTGTCTTGCAAAAAACAACAGGTCAGCTATCGGCAACGAAACCTGTTTTTCTGTTTTGCTTTGGTTTATATGGTTCGTTTCATTTGGTGTGTGTTGCTCCATAAGAAAGTAGGCAATTATTGTCAACGACGCTGGTTCGAAACAGTTTTGTTGCATTCGGTGTGTGTTGCTCGTATACAATGGCATGTATTTTCAACAACCACCACGGAACCACTTCAAAACAAAAACGTGTGTTTTGTTTCGTTTTCTTTCGAAACAATGTTTTCATAAAAAACAATGTTCCCTTGTTTCACGAAACAAAAAAACACGTCTTGCTTTATCCGGTGTGTTTTCAGCCTAAATGAGCGCAACACAGTCAAAAAGCTTTTTCGTCACTGAACAAGGATCAGTGTTAACACAAGACTTGCACTTTCAGACAATATAAGCACTTGATTAAATTATATTTATTCGATTTTATTAAGGAGAGTGAGAAGGGGCAGTGCAAATACCGCAAACGGGATTATAACTGTTTACAAGTTCGTAGCCGCACTTTCCACACAGAGAACTCATTGCAATAATATGTCTATCGTCTGAAGTATATCGTCAACTGTGTGTAAATATCAATATACCGCAAAAGCAATGTAAATGACAATTTCCCAAAAATGCGAACCCCTCACTAAAACCCAGCTCTAGATACGGCCCTGGCTGAAAAAAGTGATAATTGTTTCAAAAGGCATGTTTGCTTCAACAACTGTACAATTGCAACTAGGTTTTAAGGAAATTTTTATCAAAATGTGAATCACCAGTTTTAGATGAATAAATTCGAGTGTTTTCGCGAAATCTCGGTTTATGTCCGAATAGGCTATAACCAAGAGAACTGTTTGCTATCACAGTACAACGCAAATTCTTAAGCATATATAATGTGCTCTAGTATTATTTATATTATTTTAATTCTTGACAGAAGTAGAAGAACAAATTCTATACCTGCTAAAAAGAAATTATTATGTTTTTTTTCTTTTATTAATTTATCCTATGAATTAGTTTTATTTATATGTACATGAAGCTCCTAAATATAATAAACTATATACTTGCATGCTTGCTTAAAATAGGTTCATTACATAATACCCAAAAATGGGGAATTATAGCCAAAGAAATAAGTTAACACTGGTTGTTTGATATTGACCACCATTAACTTGTGTAAGCAAAAACTCGAAATTTGCGATCAAACAAGGAAACAAATTGGTGACATTACTGTACCAAGATCACCGCAAGTCAGAGAAGCAACTGCTGTTTTCAGTCTGGCAAATTGCGACGACCAATCACAAATCTTCATTATTCCACAAACAAATCGGACAGTTCGTTGGGTATGATAACAGGTCCCTGGGTTTTTATGCATTTGCTGTTGCTGGCAGCATGTGCACTTGGGACTGTACACTTCGGCGGTTGAAAACAAACTGACATAAGTCAAAATTCATACATTTTCAGAAAAGCCATTTGAAGTTTTTCATAACTTAAAAAAATCATTTTAGTTTTGAATTTCAATGAACACCAAAAAGTTGCAAAGTAAAAAATTATTATTATTTTTTTTTTCTTTCGAGTGGTATATTCAAGTTACTACAAAAAGCCGTTTTTCAAAAAAAAAATTTGACTTAGGTCATTTTACATCCAAATTGCTACTAATTTAAAAAAAAGTGTGAAAAAGTGTCGTTTTGTTTTGATCTATTATAATTATATTATACAAAATAAAACCTAGCTTATTGCTAAAGTAACACTTCTTAAAGTATTAAAAAAAACTTTGAAGTTCATCAACTAGTTTTGTTCCAAGGTAAAATGACTTAACACAAATTAAAACGTTTTACTACAAAAATAAATTTACTGAAATTTTTCAGTAAAATGACACAACACGAAAAGTGTCACTTTTCAAGAAACTTATTTATCACGATTTCATAAGTTTTTTAGAAGCAAAGTGTTACAAATGAAAAAAAGTCATTTAGCTGGGAAAACAACAGGGATGTGTAGTAATTATTGTAAGAGTTAAGCATGCAACTCACACTGTCAGACCATATTTATACTCATGTACCTTCATTTATAAACTGTGATTATATATATACACATACAGTATAAGATATCTACTTAAATTATTATATTATATTTATATATACACACACATTCATACATATGTTAGCTTAAGAAAAAGAATAAAGAGAGCGTCAGTTTTATGATCGCGTTAAAACCAAACGGACGTGTCATCATTTAGTGAAACAGTACTACAAATTCCTCAGAAGTGGGATTACGCAAAAAACAAAAAAAAACAAAAAACAGAACAAACAAAATAATAGCTTGCCACAAGTGAAATTGTGTGAAAAATAAAATTGGCGTTACAGATTGTGTGTTTACCACAAAGTTGGTTGTGTCGCCGCGAATTTTTTTTTGTCACCGATTGTTCAGTCACCGCGAACATTTTTTTTATTCTCTTCGCAATAACAAACAGTATTGAATTCAAACGAATTCATAGCAGCAGATGTGCGAGGAGAACATCCAAGTAACGGACGACTACAAGAAGAGATCGAAATAGCCGCTAGACACTGCAGCTGAAAAAAAAAAACAAAACAACGTCATAATGAGTGAAAATGAACTGTGGCAACGGATCGCAAAATCAAACGATAGAGCAGAAGCTAAAGCAGAAGGTGGGGAAAAACGATCGGACGGTACGACAGGGGAATTTAACGTGGCGAAACAAATTGGATTGTGGAAGGAAATGTTGCCGAAATTTAGCGGAACGGCAAGTGTTGATGTGTGGCTGGCACAGCTAAGGAATGTCGAAGAAGTGTACGGTGTGGAGAAAAAAAATTTGCACGCACTTTTCGTAAGTAAATTGAAAGGCAAGGCACAAGAATGGCTGCACGCACAAGCAAATTTTTTAGACGACGACGTAGACAACCTGACAGAGGAGTTGAAAGAAGTTTTTGGTACAAAACAAAACAAGATGGAGATGAGAAAAAGATTTGAAAACCGAAAGTGGAAAGTGAGCGAAACTTTTAGTGAATATTTTGACGACAAAGTGAGACTGGCGATTGGATTGAAAATGGACGAAGAAGAATGTATTGAATACGCGATTGAGGGATTTTCTGATGACAACATAAGGTTATATGCCCGTGTCCAGGGGTATACAACAAAGGCAGGACTACTTCGAGCGTTCGGCAAAGTAACTCAGCGGAAGGTGCAAACGAGATCGACTGCTAATACATTTAGCAACAAACAGACGGGATTGACAGCAGATAGAACGGCAAAAGATAGACAAGTGGAAAGACAAAGAGTTGTAATCAGGTGCTATAATTGCAACTTGGTGGGACACATGGCAAATGGGTGTTCTAAGCCAAAGAGGAAGTCAGCAGTACATCAGTTGTCAGAAGATGACAAGGCCAATGATTACGTAAGACGTTTGTATTTTAAGTTTATTGTTAATAGTGATAGTATCCTCTTTGACTGCCTCATAGACTCTGGAAGTCCGATAAGTATGGTTAAAAGATCGTGTATACCGACTAATATATCCATATATAAATGTAACACACGGAAAAAATATTTCGGGTTAAATAAAAGTTTGCTTAAAATATATGGAATGGTGTCGTGCGTCGTTTTTTATAAAAAAGTTGGAATTAAAGTAAATTTTATGGTAATAGACGATGGATCGACGAGTTATGAGGCAATCTTGGGGAGGGATTTCCTAAAAAGTGGAAAATTTAAACTAGTTTCACAGTTAGAGAATAATACAACTTGCTCAAATGAAATAGAAAATGATAGTGAACGTTTTGAAAAACAGCTCTTGTTAATCGACTGTAAAGATAATGATAGTTCAGAATTGGATTTAGAAGTTGGTGAAGACGTATGTTATGGTCATAAAGAAAAGCTTAAAATGTTATATAGGTCAAATTATTTGCTTGCCGATCGCCCTACGGAACCGGTAATAAAAACTAAAATGAATTTAACGCTAAATGACATAAAACCGTTTCAGTGTCGACCGCGTCGTTTGTCGTATGCCGAAAAAAATGAACTTAGTTCGTTACTAGACGAATATATCAGTAAAGGGTATATTAGAGAAAGCGAATCTGAATACGTGTCGCCGATAGTGCTGGTGAAAAAGAAAACAGGGGATCTTAGAATGTGTATAGATTTTCGTACGTTAAATAAAGCCACTGCAAAAGATAGTTATCCGATACCGATGATCGACGATTTACTAGACAAACTGGTAGATAAGACAATTTTTTCTAAACTAGACCTCAAGAACGGGTTTTTTCACGTATACATGCATGAAGACGCAGTAAAATATACGTCGTTCATTACGCCGTTGGGGCAATACGAATTCTTGCGAATGCCGTTTGGTTTGAAAAACGCGCCGTCAACGTTTCAAAGACACATTAACAAGATATTTGCAGACATGATTAGGAAAGATGAAGTTATAGTATACCTAGATGATATAATGATAGCTACGACGACGTACGAAGACCATCTTAGAATACTCTCTGAAGTTTGGAGGAGGATGGTAGACAATAGATTGGAACTAAGGATAGATAAATGCAAGTTTCTACAAAAGAAAATAAAATATTTAGGTTTTACGATTACGGGAGCGGGTATACAGGCAGATGATAGGGGTATCGAAGCTATAAAAAAAATTCCGGTTCCACAAAAAACTCATGCGGTACAAAGTTTTTTGGGTTTATGTTCTTATTTCCGTAGATTCGTTAAAGATTTTTCGACCATAGCAAAACCACTGTACGATCTTACAAAAAAAGATAGGGAATTCAAGTTTGGTGACAAACAGTTAGAGGCCTTCGAAAACTTGAAAAACAAATTGATAGAAGCTCCGGTCTTGGCACTGTATAGCCCAAAGGACGAAACAGAACTTCATTGCGACGCAAGTGCACAGGGATTTGGAGCGATTCTGCTACAAAGAAAGCAAGACGGAAAGTTACATCCGATTTTTTATTTTTCAAAGAGAACGACAGATTACGAAGCAAAATTGCATAGTTTTGAGTTGGAGGCGCTGGCAATAATAAGTGCTTTAAAACGTTTTAGGGTATATTTAGAGGGTAAACAGTTCAAGATCGTAACTGATTGTAATTCATTGACCCTAACGCTAAACAAAAAAGAACTCAACCCTAGAATTGCCAGATGGGCGTTAGAACTGCAAAATTTTGATTACACTCTAGCACACAGGGCAGGTACTCGCATGCAACACGTCGACGCGTTAAGTAGGTCGACAAATATTCTAACGATCGAAACGAATACTTTCGAGGAATACCTGATAGTATGCCAAGGAAAAGACGGAAATATAGTTAAGATTAAAGAGTTGTTAGAACGATCGAACCATAATTTATATGAAATGAGAAACGGAGTGGTATATAGAAAGAAAAATGATGGCAGTGTCGTGTTTTGTGTACCAACAGAAATGGAAAGTCACGTTTTGTATAAATATCATGACGAAGTAGGTCATGTAGGAACAGATAAGGTGTTAGAGTTGGTGTTAAAAAGTTACTGGTTTCCCAAAATGAGAGAGAAGATAGGATCGCACATAAAGAACTGTTTGAAGTGTATTGCTTTTTCGGCTAAACAGGGACGTGAAGAGGGTTTCATTCACAACATACCTAAAGAAGAAAAACCGTTCGTGGTAGTACATGTAGATCATTATGGTCCAATAGACAATTCAAGGACGGTTAAAAAATATATACTGGTAGTAATAGATGCTTTTACAAAGTTCGTGAGACTCTACCCGACTAAAACTACAAATACAAAGGAAGTAAATCGAGCGTTAACGGACTATTTTAGAGCGTATAGTAGACCAAAGTATATTATTTCAGATAGGGGTAGTTGTTTTACCTCGGCAGAGTTCAAGGACTTTTTGTCCAAAGAAGGTGTTCAACACATAAAGATTGCGACAGGTTCACCCCAAGCAAACGGACAAGTAGAGAGAGTTAACAGGAGCTTGGGACCAATGATAGCAAAGTTAGTTAAACCAGAAGAAGGGGTATTTTGGGACCACGTTTTAGAGGTAGTCGAACATACACTCAATAACACGGTGGGCAGGACTACAAAAGAACATCCTAGTGTAATGTTGTTTGGAGTGAATCAAAAAGGCAAATGGTCGGATGAACTTAGGGAAAATTTGACAGAACTAGAGTCAGGAGACGTACGCGACCTGGCAAAGACACGTAGCAAAGCAGCTCTAGAACAAAAGAAGTCACAGGCATAAAACAAACGATACGTAGATAAAAAACGGTGCAAGCCCACGAAATATAATGTAGGAGACTACGCTATGATAAAAAATGTTGACTCGCACCCGGGGGCGTCTAAAAAACTGATACCGAAATAGGACCCTACCAGATCGAAAAAGTCCTACGAAACGACAGATATCTGCTTAAAGATGTTGACGGTTTTCAACAGTCGCGACTACCTTACCAAGGAGTATGGGCGGTTGGCAATATGAAACCATGTCTGAACAAGAGTAAAGCGAATAATTGATTGTAAATTTGCAAGATCAGGTGATCTTAATGGTCAGGATGACCGAGTTGTAGTAATTATTGTAAGAGTTAAGCATGCAACTCACACTGTCAGACCATATTTATACTCATGTACCTTCATTTATAAACTGTGATTATATATATACACATACAGTATAAGATATCTACTTAAATTATTATATTATATTTATATATACACACACATTCATACATATGTTAGCTTAAGAAAAAGAATAAAGAGAGCGTCAGTTTTATGATCGCGTTAAAACCAAACGGACGTGTCATCATTTAGTGAAACAGTACTACAGATGTTTCCTTGAATTCAAAAACATTAACGTAAATTTTATTTTCCATATAAAAAACGATAATTAACACAAATAAGAAATATGTTTAGATATTGTATGGCGATATCGTAAAAGGCGACTTAGGGAAGTAATCACATCTGGGTCAATTTAACATCCAGCCTAAAAATTCCTGGATCACACAAATGCAACAACACCAGCATTTGATTGGCCTCATTGATGAATCCATCCAAACCAAGAGGGCTGCTGATGCTTATTAAGGTCGAACCGCCGAGCCCCACATGCGGACCTTGAAGTAAAGTGGGGGGGTTATGATCCCTGTAATCCTGCTCATAACCTCGTCTTTAAGACAGAAAAAAAGAGGATGATCGAACTCGGAAATGGGAGGCAGCAACACGGTTCATTTGTAAATTGAATACAACAAAATACCGCATGAATTTGTATTGCCACAAACGTAAGCACAGAGGTACAGGGTGGCGCACGAATCGTGCTGCAAAAGCAAAGCGTAATCATTTTTTTTTTTAATTTAGTACCAGATGGAGTAAATGCACACATATCCAGGGCGGCTATGGCGGAGCTCCAACGAAACTTCCCAAACAAATAAATATCCAGAAACTCCACTTTCCGCTGGCCCCCAACGGGCCGGACCAGGCTGCACCAGACTTTTTTGTGGGGTTATGTCAAGCAAAAGGAGCACAAAACGAAACCAAGGAATTTGACTGATTGGAAGGTCCATTAAAACAATAATTGAGGCGATCCCAACCTTAACCCTTTACTCCGCAATGAATAATTTTCTGATCAGGTGTCGCATATGCGTGGATGAGCATGAAGGTCATTTACTATCATCTAAAAAAAACAATTAGTTATATAAAATAAAATTGAATTTTCTACACAATAAAAAAAAATTAAATACATTGATTAAAAAAAAAGTTATATGAATTTCTTATTGTAGCACAATTGGAGCGCCACCCTGAACTACGGTAAAACAAAGTACAGGCAACCATGCCCAATTCAAATGAGACATAAATTCCAAAATTATCCAACACCACCCCTTTTGACTACTAACAATCACTACTAGAAAGAAAAACAGCATCCTCACGTCATCCGATCCTTATAAGTATCATACAGATCCTTACACTACGCCGTTCATAAGGAGTAGCCCTCCATCACTGCTCAGACTGGCAGTGGTGGGTGAGTGAGTACACCCTCAGCACAACTCTGTCCCACCAATGCATTGCCAACCAAGCATGTGTGGAGTAACACCATCACTGCACATACACTCCGTTCCATGTGTTAACGAATATGTAGGTTCTTGAATTAATTTTACAAACATTTTTAAATCCTTCGGTAATATAGGAAAAACCAAATGCAATATGAAACAAGGCTATATTCTGTTTATGTTTTAGAAAAACGATTTAGATTAGTTAGATAAATTCAATTTTTATGATGCTTTTCCCAATAAGGCCATAAAATTAGTCCAATTTTTTTTGGACTAAATTAATTTGGATTTTATTAAGATTAAAACAATAGTTTTTAATAATGTGTACTACCTCCCGATCGCTGTATCACTTCAAGAAGCCAGCTATAAAGAGATTTATAGAGTTCAAGTATTTTAGTGAAATTTCGGACCAGGCTTGTTTTATGGCTTCAAATATTTCTTCCGGGTTGTAATATTGCTTTCCTCCTTCTTAGACCATTTTTGAAAGCCATCCCCACACGTTTTCATGATGTTCAGGTCCGGTGAATATGGCGGCCATGTCAGTAGGTCTACATTTTGACTCTGAATCGAAGTTTTGGTTATTTTTGAGGTATGTATCATTGCATTATCCTGTTGGAAAATCCATCGTTGCCCACCAAACAATTCGGAAAAATGAGGCAAGCTCTTTCAAGTATAGATTTGTAGGTTATTGCTGTCATTCTCGATCTTTGAAAATCAAGGTTTGCAGTTCCGTAAAAGCTTACTGCTCCCCATACTATTGATCCATCTCCCTCGCTGTGTCTTCTATACTAAAAACTTCAGTTTCTGTCTTGATTTTACTTAGGGAAAGTCATGAATTTGAAGCAGCTCTCAATATCGCCCTTCGACCCCGACTTGTTGTCGCTCTGATTATTCCTCCCAGGGGCGGATCCACGGGGGGGGGGGGGGGTCATTGGGTCCCCCCCAAGGAAGGTCCGAACCGACCTGAATCTGAAATGCTGGTATTCTGTCGCTGAAAATTAGCATATTTTTTTTACGATTCGAAAATCCAAAAAAAATTGAAAATTGTAATTGTGCAAATAAATGATTTCTTGTATTTTGTCATGCTTAATACTGTTGGATTTGGAGTAGGTGCCAGGTTGGGTAAATTATTAAAAAGTCCGGAAAGAAATTGAAGTTATGTCTCAGGGACTGATGTCCCTGCGCCGTTAATTAGACTTTTCAGACATTTTCACTTTTGAAGGACGCTTTACTTGATTGTGATTCAAGTGCTGACATAATTCCACAAGATTTCTGTTTCTGTTAAGAAAACACATCGTTACTCAGTAATTTGTTCACCATTCCAAAGTGAATTGCAATCGACAGCCTTATTTAGGAAAATCAATTTTAAAAATTATGCAAATATGAACGCTTAGTTATGATGAAGTCTTAAAACGCTTAAGAATCGAGTTTAATATTGCTTTCCATTGATTAAACATATTGTATGTAGTATATATACGAACTTCTTTGAAAAATTACATTCATATTCATATTCCCTTCGCGATTTAAAAAAATTCCTATGCGCGGTTATATCTATTTTTCGGAATTTATTGAATTTATCATTGCATTCTGTACCAGATTTTAGCTTGAGACCCAGAACAATGATGAGCATTGAACGGCCATCGCACTTAAACAAAGTGAGAAGGCACCTATTTGAACTGCCATCTATATGTGTTGCCAGTCAATTTGACTTCCACACTCATTCAGGCAGCAATGACTCAAAGATGTTATTATCTCATTGAGATATCAAGGCCACAGACTCATTTTGTATCTGTAAGGAGTTTTTCGAGGGGTTGTTTAGTCGGTAGGCGCGATAGGCATGCTTGTACATGCGCAAACTAGATCGCCGGATTGGGGGGTTCTTGCTCCTACCGCTAAACATAACCGCACATGTTTTACATTCTTCAATTTACGCTTACAATCAACAGCTTTTCTAATACATATCGCTATATGGCTGCACAGCACATGCATCGTTTGTCGGGCATGAAATAAAATGAGTTTGAATCTATAGGTGGAATTTTATACTGGTCGATGAAGAGAAGGTGATAAAAAAAAGTTACACTTATGTTATACTGCGACGATGTTGCTGTGGCTGATGAGTTGCGACTTTGGCCTCTTGGCTGGCTGTCGTTTGGCGGTACATTAGTGTGGTGCATAGATGACTTGCGACTCCTGCCTCTTGTATGGCTGGTCAATCGTTGGCACATTAGTGTGCTGCATAGATGAGTTGTTGCACATTAGTATGGTACTCTGATTTCTTTTATGCGCATGTGCAATGAGGCGAGCTCTGGGGTACGCGTGTGAACTTGCTGGAGTGGATGGCTTACACGCACTTGTTAGAGTTGCACTGGAGTATGCGTGTGCACTTGCTGGGCTGGATGCCTTACACACACTTGTTACAGCTGCACTAGATGGCACAATAATTTGGTGCAAATGACTGGATCGCACATTGATTTGGTGCATAGATGACTGGATGGCACAATAATTTGGTTTGGTGCAAATGACTTGATGGCACAATAATTTGGTGCAAATTATTTATTGATGCGCTCAGCCTGTTCCGGCCGTCATACTTTGGGCGAAAAAATTAGATATAAAAAAGTTGTTCTGGCCTATTGGTGATGACACGAGAAAAATAAAGAAAAAAAGAATGATGCGAGCCCGAACTCTCCTTTTATATGGCGGAATTGGTCCTCCATCTTGTGGCCGATGCTGGTTTCGTTTACTTTTGACATTTGTGAATTGGTATGCCTTTATTAATCCGTTTTTGCACTAGTTGGGTATGTTTACCATGGGATTGAAGTTGACTTGGATTCGGATGGGATTGAATTAATGACATCGCATTCTTTTTATTGAAGGCTGGTCCCTACAATTCTTCAACCTTAAGAAACCATTATTAAACCAGGTAGGTTTATTATTAGAAATTGTTACAGGTTTAACAATTCTTTCTTTCTCTTTCCGTCTTCCTAATCACTGTAGCGTATTGCAGGCGGAGATTATAGCGATAAAAGAAGCCCTGACGTGGCTGAAGAGAAATGTGATATCCACAAAGGATATCCGTATCTTCTCGGACAGTCAAGCCGCGATCAAGTCCGTGGATTCAGTATCTTTAAATTCCATTGCAGCCCTCGACTGCCGTTCATCTCTTAAGGAGATGGCGGAGCAGTTTAACATTCACCTCTGTTGGGCGCCGGGGCATAGAGTTATTCCAGGAAACTGCAGGGCTGATGAACTCGCCAAAAAGGGAACCAAACTCCCCATTTTACCTGAAAAGGATTCTCTGGGTATCCCAATCGCTACCTGCAAACTTTTATTCGAGCTATCTGCAATCGAGAGAACAAACCTTAGGTGGACAAGTAGTAATACATGTCTAGCGACTAAGCACATCTGGCCAAAGCTGGACCTGCGACGGTCTAAGAGTCTGATCTCACTATAGGTGCCATTACAGGCACTGTGTGATAGGCAAGCACGCAACGAGGCTTGGCGTTTATCCGAACGATTTCTGCAGAAGTTGCTTGGACGAGGAGGAGGAAGAGTCTATACTTCACCTTCTCTGCGCATGTCCTGCTCTCTCCCATAATAGAAATCTTTATCTAGGAGATTTCTTGCTTAATGATCTTAACCACTTGGCTAACGCTGACGTTAGAAGTCTATCGCGCTTCATAAGAAGCTCTAAATGGTTTAACTAGTAGTGGGGAAACCCCTCGATCCGTGTGGCATCACAATTGACCTAACCGTGGTCTAAGTGTGTCGCCCTTGCGCTGACAGCCACTTTAACCTAACCTAACCTACAGGTTTAAATGCCATGAATATTTAAATCGCTTAGACTATCAGAGTCAAGAACATTTTGCCAATGTACTGAGCTTGGAAAATTATTTATAATTTTGCTATAGCGAAATCAAACTTGATATGTTGTCAATATCAGAGACCAAATTATTAAAAAAAAAACAACAAATTGTTAAGTATGTAATTGAAAATCAGCTTTACTCACAGAAGCCTCAAGCTTTATATAATTAAATCTAATACACGTCGAACAAAGTTGAGAATTTCATTCAATTGACGAACATTATTTGAAATCATTTTGTCAACTTCTTGAATTTCTTTCTATTTTGAAACAATGTGTAAGTGGAAGAATACATTTATCATCTTGAAAGCAAAACCAAATAACGTCTGGTAAATTTAAATTACCTAAGCTAACCTAAGGGGGACCTCGGTACGATACGTTCGTGATCCGAGGTTTTAGAGTTATAGCGGCGTTTTATACACCGTCAAAGCTCTATCGTGAACCAAACCAAAAACAAGTATGCAGGAACAACTAAAAGATACGAGTATAACAACTCTAGGTGGTACTCGCATGGGCGAAAATCCACCCGTGGTCTTTTCGACCACGGTCGGGGCACGGATTCTGGAGGCCCCAACCGACATACTTATACCCCCCGCCTGTACAGGCGTTGACCTTCGAGTTGTGAAAAGGTTTGATTCCGAAGATTCCTGCAGCTTTATCTCCGACACGTTCGGTAGACTGGGCTAGAAAAATGGAGAAAGTGGCGGAGAGGTTCAACCTGATACGCTTAATCTTCAGACCAATAGACAGACAGCCGATAGGTGCGATGCTGCCGACGAGGCCTGTGAAACCGAACAGGTCAAACGGGCCACAGAGGCGGCGTCCACTAGTCAGCGTCCATCTAAGAGCCAGCGAAAGAGGAAAAGGAGAAAGGCGGCTATCGTGCGGCGCAAAGAAACTGCACCGCCAGTTGAAGGCGCAAGCGCTGAGAACGGCACTTCCCCGGCGGCGACGGCAAAGAGATGCAGGTCGGCAGAGGTTACCCCAACTGAAACCAGCCAGCTGACTGAAACCAACGCTGCCTCCCCTTCCAATAGCTCGAGCAGGAAAAAACGGAGGAAGAAGACCTCAAGCACTCCTGTCGGTGGAACTGCGCGCGCACCTTCTGCGTGCCCTTCCACTAGAACACTTCCAGCTGATGTATTTCCAATGATTGGATTTACTCAGATTAACCTTCAACACTCCAAGGCTGCTACTGCACTCATCAGTAAGAAGCTTTCTGTGTTGAATACAAAAGCCCACATAACATCCATACAAGAGCCATGGGTGTGGAAAAATCGCATCTGTGGCCTTGGAGGTGTCCGTGGCACTACGATACTCTGTGACGAGCGGTCCGAGAGACAGCTTGTCTTGCTGTGTCGAACCTTCTCTCAGCGACTAAGCTTGGACAATTTTGTGGCCAAGATTTGGTTGCTGCAGCCATTAGCTACGAATCGAATGGAAATTGGAAGACCTTCGTCGTGGCGTCAGCTTATCTCCCCTATGATTCGGTAGTGCCTCCACCACCGAGGGCAATTGCTGAACTCATTGACTATTGCGACACCAGGAAGATGGGCCTAGTTATATGCTGTGATGCCAATGTTCAAAACACTGTTTGGGGCAGCAGCAAATGCAACATGCGAGGAAACCATCTCCTGGATTTCATTCTATCCTCTGACCTTACTATCAACAATGTTGGCTCGCAACCAACTTTTGTGACGTCAAGAAGACAGGAAGTGATCGACCTAACTTTAGCAAATAGATACTTTAAGGCGGTTACTAAGTGGAGGGTCTGTTCGGAGGTGTCCCTCTCAGACCATAGATATATCGAATTCCAAATCGGATGCGAAGCCTTAACTTTGCAGGAGAGGAGGGATCCGAGAAAAACCAACTGGATACGCTTCAGGGAGGAATTAGGGAAAACTCTCAAAACTCCAACCAAACTCAGGACGAGACAAAAGATAGAGGAAGCTGTTCAAGACCTGAATAGTGCAATTACTAGCTGTTTTGAACTGACGTGCAGAGTAAGCAAACCCCCTGGCAGAACACCGGTTCCCTGGTGGAGCTCGGAACTGCAAAGAATTTGTAGAGAAGCTAGAAAGCTTCTAAATAGGTTACTCAAGACTGATTTGGAGACAGACTGGAATCTCTACCGATCGAAGCAGAAGGAATATAATTCGGGTATCGAAAAGTGTTTCTTATAAGAATTTCTGCGAAAAGATTGAAACGCTGGGTGAAACTAGTAGGTTGGTTAAAGTTCTGAAAAAGGGCAAACCAGCCAAACTGAACTCACTTAGAAAACTTGATGGCACCTTCACTGAGACGAAAGCGGAAACTCTTAGTTATCTGCTGGAGTCTCACTTTCCGGGTAACCAGATTACAATTGGTTCACAACCAGCCCCGATTACCGAGACTATGAGTGAGTCAAGACAAACAACTCGGCCTAGCTGGTATATTGCGAAGGCCGTGGTGACGGACGAGGCCATTAAAAAAGCTTTTGCGTCTTTTGACAGCTTCAAGTCACCTGGTACGGACGGAATATACCCAGCCATGCTGCAGCAATGTACAAACCAGTTGCTACCGACTATGAAGAAAATCTTCATCGCTGTCCTAGCACTGGCATACATTCCAACACCCTGGCGTAAAGTTAGAGTGGCATTTATACCTAAAATTGGCAGAAGTGACTACTCACTCGCCAAGAGCTTCAGACCAATAAGTCTGACTTCCTTCTTGCTGAAAAGCATGGAAAGGCTGGTCGAGCTTCACGTGCGCAAAACTGCTTTGCGATTGCAGCCACTATCTCAGATGCAACATGCCTATCAACGCCGGAAAATCCTGCGAGACTGCGCTCCAAAATCTAGTTGGTAGAATTGAGGGCGCGCTTGACAGAAAAGAATACGCGATGGGCATTTTCATCGATATTGAGGGTGCTTTTGACAATGCGACTTTTGATAACATGTGCAGCTCCGCCAGACAACACGGCGTAGACGAACCATTGGTGTTGTGGATTAAAACAATGCTAATGAATAGAACGTTGGTTGCGGATGCGGATTGTGGCCGCTATGTTATGGCGGGGGTAAACAGAGATCAAAAGTTATGCCTTTCTCGCTGTCAAAACAGTTCACAATTAATGGAATTGGTGCTCATGTATGTGTCGCTACATACTCTCCTATTGGCTGCAAGAACTCTATAACTTTAGAATCGGTTACAGAGTTTAGGTACCTTGGCATAACTCTGGAAGGCAAAATTAATTGGAAGTCACAGATAGCTATTGTTAAAAAAAAATATATACATTGCCATAGAATCTACCATCTACGTAAACTGGTACCCCCTAAATTACTCACAGCTGTATACTATGTCATAGTTAACTCTCGTTTAGAGTATGGTATCTCATGCTGGGGAGGTGCGGCTACTAGTAATATGCAACCGCTCATAATAGCTCAAAAGAAGACACTTAGGACAATGCTGTTCAAACCTAAATGGGAACCCTCACTACCATTATTCCAATCTGTGAAAATATTACCGCTTCAATATCTCTATATATTTAAGGTGCTGAGGTTATTTTATCTACGAGGAGGATATATTAATATCAGCAGAAATGAAGCTCATCTACTGCGCTCCTCTAATACTGTAATTGTTCCTAGAGTGAGAACGGAACATTATCGTAGATTTGCTGTTAACATAGCTCCATTCATCTACAACAAATTGCCTCTGTATCTACGCAACCAAGATGGATATCAATCAAAATCAAAATTTTTAGATCATCTAAAAAAATGGCTACTCTCCTTATCTGAAGTTAGAACATTGACGCAAATCATATCTTAAAAACTGCCTCACTGCTTCCAAAGACATTCCTTTTTCCATGTCCCTAACTTTCGTCCCCACATGATGCCTCGTCTTATTTTTCTTATTTTCTGTGCGGCCTAAATTCACATACACTTGCCACTGGTTCTTCTAACCACAAAGTGTACAATTCCAAGTTTCCGACATTTTTGTTTCTTTCTTCTCTATATTTTTTATATTATTTACATCAACTCATGGTTAACTTAAAAAAAAAATTAAAATAAAAAATATACGTAAAATAAATATCAATGTAATACAAAACATAAAAATGTAAAATTAAATATATGAAACGACTCAAAAATAAAACGGAATAAAATCAAAAAAAAAAAACAAAAGCTGGTCGGGTTGACTCAGTCAGTGCTAAAAGGCGTCACAATCTAACTCTCCAATGAAGCAAAGTATCTGGGAGTCATCCTGGAAACAACTAGCAACTAGCAAACTTCTTTGGTCCAAATATGTTGAGCTGAAGACTGCCAAGGCGCTGTCTGTTTTCTGGCAGTGCAAAGGCATTTTCGGCAAGACATTGGGCTTATCACCGAAAAGAGTCCTATGGATTTATACGGCTATGATAAGACCATTTATAGCATACGCATCGGTTGTTTGGTGGAATAAGCTTTCACGTAAATACGTCACTGCTGCTTTTGCCAAACTCCAAAGGCAGGTATGTCTCGGCTGCACGGGGGCCTTCCCCAGCAAGCCTGGCTCCGGCCTAGATGCACTATTGAACCTTCCGCCCCTTGATGTTTACATCATGGGCTGTACAATCAAGGCTATCTCACGTCTTACAAGAGGTGGCTTTTGGTATAACTCGCACTGGAGTTTTGATGAACTTGCGCAACGGTTGTCCTTCCAATCCTGCCTTATGGATATTCCGTCTGATGCGATGACACCGGAACTTCGGCTAAAGCGCAAATACGAGGTCGACTTTCCTCGCGTCCAGGACTGGCTCTGGCCGGACTCTGAACCTGGAAGGGAATGCAGTCGAATCTTCACGGATGGGTCCAAAACCGATCAAGGATCTGGTGCTGGTGTCTTCGTGGAGAGCGATAACGTTAGACTTTTCTTTCCGTTAGGCAAATATGCGTCAGTCTTCCAAACGGAGACTTATGCTATCCTTATGGCCATGGACTATGTTACGAGGAACAGGTGGAGGGGGCGAAGTATCTGCGTCTGTAGCGACAGTCAGGCTGCGCTTAAGGCCTTACTCAAACCCTTAACTACCTCCAAAATAGTACGTGAATGCAAGATATCTCTGAATTCGGTCGGAAGGCTGAATTCACTTAAACTTGTCTGGGTCCCGGGTCATAACGGGATCACGGGAAATGAGATCTCCGATGAACTTGCTAGACAAGGCTCAGAGGGGGACCTCTCAGGACCTGAACCAGCGATCTGTCTGCCTGCGTCCTCGGTCAGGGCTTCCATTGACGGTTGGGTTTCCTATGAACACAATTGCCGTTGGCATGACTCACCAGGGTGCAGACAGACTAAGCAAATGCTCCCCGACGTCTGTGGGAAATCCGCGGCATTCTTGTTGTCTCTCAACAGAAAAGACTGCAGACAGACTGCTGGCGTTCTTACGGGACACTACGCTGTTGCCAAACACCTTAAGGTGCTAGGCCTAAGCGACACCGCCAACTGCGAAGCCTGTGGAGAAAGCGACGACACTGCCGAACATTTCCTCTGTGATTGTCCTGCTTTTGCTCGTATCAGGTGGCAGGTATTTGGTGCGGATATGGTGAGTGCTGTAAACCTAAGCTCCTTATCATTGAAGCGCCTACTCGTTTTTCTTAGAAAAACGAGTAAATTCCCGCAGTAAAATGTGGTGTGTCTGCCTGGTAGTACAATGGACCAGTATTGAGTCTGAGTGCTCCAGTGCAGAAAGTCTCACACACCCCGACAAAAAAAAAAAGCTAGCCATGTTGCAAATGTTTGTGTGAGCTCTTTAAATTGTCTACATTCGGAAAATATATGATATAACAAAACACAAATGAATAGGATCCATGTTTATAGTCAAACAAAAATTTACACGCACACAAATTTATTTACATATTTATATAAGAAGAATTGCATAATGCAACTTTTCTCAATATAAGCCTGTATCGTATTCAGCAAAACAAAGGATTTGGAAATTAGCACATGTATTTAATACTTTTCAACTAATTTAAGCCTTCAAAATTGGTAATCAACTGTGAATGTAGTTTAGCTAAAAGTTAATCCGCTTAGATTAATTGCAGCCAAACATTATTTTTATCGCATTCATATGCGTGTTTAAATTCACGCTTTACAAAATTATTAAAATTTTCACTCGTCCCAGATTTATGCATTATGTGTTTGTTATTGAAATTCACTAACTAAGGATATTTATTTGGAAAAAACAAATTGTTCAAACACTTCTCCCGTGGAATTCGACTTTTTTTCTATAGCATGTATACACACAGGTATGTTGGTATTCCTACAACAGGGTTATTTCTGCATAAGCGCTATTTAATATGTAACAATTTCGGATAGTAGGTACGTATACACAACCACAGCGGCCGACCGATGCATGGATGGAACCCCAGATGTCCGGTTTCAATGGTGGTCGCATATCCTGTAGGTCGATGACTGATCACAGATACCCGTAATCAGAGAATGTTAAGGATTTCTGCAATCTTTCTCTCTGCTTTTTAAAATGAAAATTACAAAGGCTAACTACTCAATGTGACCACAATTTCATTTTCGACTTACTTGAATCTAAATTCCAAGTGAACATTATTAATTCGTTAATAGTGGTGCGCTGCTGAATTTTATCCAATAACATTTAAAACATAACTTTTAGTTCAGTTCTTTAAATTGCTTTGCAGAAAAGTTGCGCGAAGTCCATTCAATATTTGGTTAGTGGTTAGTGGCGGACTTGAAAAATGGTTGACAAAATCAAATAAATTGGAAGTGTCACATTGCAAATTTAATTCGACATTGAGTGAATTATTTATTGGTAGTCGTGACTGTGAGAGCTGCACTGAAAAGCCCTAAGTTCAAAGTGTCAGAGTGTTTCTAAAATAATTGGTATGTCAGCAAAGGACCAATTAATTAATTGCCATCAGTTGACTAATATTGGAAACGTTTCTTTGACAAGTAGTTGATTTTAAAAATTTGAGGATAAAATACAAGTAGCATTTCTACTGTGACTTTTTTTCTCGAGATTTTGAAGGATTATTTCATTGACCCCAATTGTTACCGATGGCTTTTCTGCAATAGAAGAATGCTACCGTAGCTTTCGCAAATCTTTCTTGTATTTTCGGTTTGCAGCTAAGCTTTTTATCCAAAAGACAACCAAGTATTTAGGTTCATCAGAAAAGACTAGGCTTGTACCCTTGATGGAGGGAAGTCAATGAGTGGAATTTTGTATTCCCGGGTAAAAAAGACAAGTCCATTCAACTTGTCGAGAGCGTTGTGGAGTAGTTCTTCTCCTGAGACGGGAATTCCTGAGAAGGCAATCAGTCTGCAGCCTACCCTATGCAGGCAAATACGCAGCTCGTGCACAGCTAAGTTCCAAATCTCAGATGTCAAGCTCAGTTTTGATTTAATAATCTGGCATGTGAGCACTAGATAAATTAACTTACCAATTGAGACATCTACCTTCTAAACTGTGAGTGCATTTACGATCGCAGATGTGTTCACGTTGTTCATAGCGCATTCGAAGTCCAGGAACGCAAGCATAGTATATTCCTTATGATGAAGGCAATATTCGATGGAACGTATTCAGGTATGCAAAGCTGTTTCAACAGAATTGCCTTCGCAATATGCATATTGTGCCGTACACACGAGTCTTGTATCATTGAGGGTGCGGAGATGGATATTGATCAGTCTTTCCAGCGGCTTAAGAAGGAATTATGAAAAGCTTATGGGTCTGAGATCCAATGAATTTCGAATAAAATAATGTTTACTTTCTATTCGACAAAATGTTTGAATACAGATTCTTCCAATCCGATAAACTTTCGTTTGAAAACGAATATCAAAATAAGCATTGGTCACAGAAGTCCGCTAATTTCAATTGAAAAGCTATGAGCAAATAATTACGGCATTTAGATTTTAGGGTTCCAACGAATTTTTCCTTCGTCGGTATGTGGCCTGCGATTAAATGTTGTATAGATTGTGAACCAGTTTTGACAATTCGTCAAAATTCGGTTATTTAAACCGTGTTAAATCCTGTTTATACCCTATTCTAAGGGTATATTCATTTTGACGTATAGTTTGTAACATACCTTAATATTGCCCGTAGACCCCTAAAAGTTACTATATTTATGATCAGCATCGATAGTAATGTCATCTGGCCATGTCCGTCCGTCCGTCCGTCTGTCGGCAAAAATTAGGCCTTTGAACTGGACCTAGAGAGCTGAAATTTAAACCATATACTCTCTAGGGTCCCGAAATAATCAAGTTTAAGAATTTTTGAAATCCGCCCACTGACACGCCCACAATTAAATAAAACAATTTTATTAAGAAACCAAAAGTTGTGCTAGGGAGCTGAAATTTATAATATATATACTCTCTAGGGAATCCGCTTACTGACACGCCCACAATTAAATAAAACTATTTTATTGAAAAACCAAAGTTTGAGCTAGGGAGCGTTTTTATTTACAAAAGCTTCGTTTTTTCGATGAAATCCTTTAAATGTTGTATAACAAAATATGTAGAGCATTCCTAGCAATTCAACTATGCTAAGACTTTTGTCACGCCCACTTATGAGGGATAGGAATAAGAATAGGGTATCTAACAGTTCGCCCAAGCGGACTGTAGCCCGTCCCTATGTTTTTTAATACCTATGTTTATTTTTAAGAAATTATCAAATTTCCGGATTTTAGAATAGTACCTAATAGAATAAAACCTGTCAATTTGGCCACCTTTGTAAGTTAGGCACCTGCCAAAGTTGGTAAATTTTGAACTGCACCAGGAAAATCACCTGCAAATATTCCTCAAAATATATTTATTTGTATGTTGGCCACCTGCTTTTGATTTTCGCCACGGCTTATCTCATTTCTCTTGCTAACTGTCCTGCGAAAGTTGACCTTGATAAATACACACGTATTTGCCATCTTTTTCTCCTGCTGGTCTTACATCCGTGTATGCATTTTGCTCACTGTGTAAGGTAAACAGCTAAACACAAAAGCCTTATTTATTAGAATTCGCTATTACACCTATAAACTGTTACAAAGCTATGCAATGTATAAGTATTTATGCAGCCTTTGTAAATTGTTGCAATCAAACATCTGACTGATAAACACAACTCAGCTGTTTGGAAAAAAATAAATTGAAATATTTGAAACCATCGAATGACTGAAGAACAAAGTCTTGAAAAATATCGAATGAAAAATCAAAATCTCGAAACCCAAAAACTCAAAAAACAAATTTCGATGTGTTTTGTTTTAGTTGTTAAGATTGAAATATTCAAAAAACATCTCTCAAAGAATTAATTTGTTGTACTAATATATATATCTAATATATATATCATAGTGTTTCTTAACAAGTTGCGTGAGCGGGCTTAATCCTGCGGAAAGATAGTTTAAATCTTTAGATCGCACGAAGCAGGCCACATAGAGCTTAAATGATGCTACTAAAGGAATGTCATTTATATTGAACGGGGCACTTAATTTATAGTGAATAGATTAAAAAAGACTTTATTTATACAAAAATTCAGATAAACAATTATTAGATTACAAGTCGTTTACGACCTGGTTTAGAAACCGTCGGTCAGTGCGACAGAATAATTAATGAAAATGTTGTTTAATGTGAGAAAAAAAAAGAGAAAAAAGATACTTCTCAAAATATTTAAAATTACATATTTTAATAAAAATGCAATGAAATCGAAAATAAATTACAAAATTAAAATTAAAAACTTTCTGTAAGAATTCTATTTCTGTGGACCGTTGCAGACCAAATAAATCTGTAAAGTCTCTTTTAGCTTTTCGCTCCATTAAGCGTTTGGATTATTTCATCAGCTTCGAATTTGGTCTTTCCGAAAATCTGGTCTCGTCGTCTCGTCGGATTTCTTGGAAAACAGGACAAAATCCTAGAAAGTGTGCGACATTTTTTCTTTCATGTGAATTGCAGATTACACATTCGAATGGTAGGTGTGCAAGTATTTCCCCTCTGACTCATAAAATTAAAGATATTATGTTCGAGGAGTTCTTGTCATTAAAGTAGTTTAACTCTCCTAGATTAAACTCCAGCTTGCTATAATATTCTCTATATTCTGAAACTTTGGCCTGGTCTATGAAATTCTTTCAAGTCAGTCAAATAAACTATTAAATAAACAAGATTTAATTGTTCACCAATTCCCCTTAGGCAGGTATTTACAAAGCTGAATAATCGCCCACAAGCTCTTACATGTTTCTGCCACTATTAATAATTATCTCTTATCTCTGCCTCAATTAATTATTTTTCACTTGGATATTTGATTTATAATTATTAGTCTTTTGAGAATCCTCACTGGAGGAATACTCAGCATCTTTGAATCAAGATACAAAATAATTTCGATTTCTCAGAGCACGAGAAAGAAGGAGAAAATGACGTTTGGATACAAAAGCATTTTTATATACAGACTAATCAGCCTCCAAACGCGTTTAGCCTTTGCAGCCTCCATACAACTTTGCATAAGCTTTATGAAAAAGGTTTTTGCGTTCGCAGGCATATTAGAGCTCGCATAACTTTATAATACTTTTATGAATAAGGCTGGCAATGTTCAAACATTGCAGTCAAATATCGAAAGGTTCATTTATGCTGTAGCGTGTTGCATTTGCACATCTAATACATTTGTTGTAATGAACGTTAATGTATTAAACTTATGTGAATATGTATAATTTGTACAAGGTGGCGCAAAAGTTGTCATCTGTTTACTTCACAAATGTCAAAGTAAAATTGACATTTGCCGCCATTTGCAAAAATTATAGCATCTTCCGATAGAATTTTCAGCCCTTGGGTGGCCTTAGGCAATTCTGTGTGCCAATGTTCTAAATGATCCACGACGTTTGACATCTATCCTATGTAGTTTTCAGTCGGATTGGTGAACGCCACTGGGTGATGACTTTTGCGCCACCTTGTATGTTAACAAACGCATAATATTTACATTATATGTACATGTACAATCCAGTCTTTTATTTGTATCTGAAAGAAAAAACACACACCCTTATAACTGTCCCCCTCCCAAGTTGGCTGAAAATTCTAGACTGCAGGTGCCGGTCTTACGCAGGTTTAACTGTATCTGCCATTTTCATTCATTGCATTGGAAGTGGTATGCTCCACATTTGGTCCATTCGTTCGTTCGCGCAACTCTAACTCATGTGCAGAGTCCTGAACAGCTTACGTCCATATTAACAAAAGCTCATGAGCATTTCATATCATTTAAAATGTAGCGCTGCCCATTGATTTGATTATCAGTACCCACCTATTGCTAAATTCTACGGAACATCAAAAAGCAATAATGATGTAATTATTTGACTACACACAAACGAATTTTTGGAGAACCTTGACTCACATAAACCCTGTGCGGATTACTTATATGTGAGTCTTTAATTCACCTGTGCAGTTCAATAGCGAGCTCTACTTCCGAAAGTCTCTTCCGACCATACCAGAGGATTAAAACCCGTAGAACACGACACGCAAATAAATAAATAGTGGTTTTTAAAACCAGTATGTACTAACTTTGATTTTGAACGAAACACATGCAATTTTATTAAATAGCCATTTATTTGCTTTCAATAATCAAGAGGTGTCAAATACATTCCGCAACTATTGTTTAAACACTTCTTCGGTCATATGCCCACCACGACTGCATCTGATGCATGTCATCCGAGAGACGACCCTTTTTCAAGCATATGCCCACATAACACGAATATTGCTGGCTTCCAATGCGTTCATTGCTGTTGGTTTGTCAGCATACACTACTGACTTTCCTTAAGAAGATAATCAAGAGGCGACAGGTCCATTTCCCGAAATTATGCGTTCATCGAATGTTTCCTTCAATAAGTCGATAGTTTCGTTTGCTCTGTAGCGCCATCCTGCTAGACCCACATCTCTTCCACATTCATGCCATTCCATCGGGGAACGAAAAAGTCATAAACAATGGATTGGCAAATTGCGTTGACCGTAACACGCTGATTAGCCTGATTTAAAAATGAATCGCCGCTTGGGCGAACTGTTGGATGCCCTATACCTATTCCCATCCCCCATAATGTGGGCGTAGAAAAAATGTAAGAATGGGCGAATTGTTAAAAAGGATTAAAATATTTTGTTGTATAACATTTAAATGTTCAAAACGCCCCTTAAAGTGGACATGGCAGAAAACTTTATGTGGAGGATTTGCTCAAAAAAAATATGACTTTCATATCCAATAATTTCTTCAATAAAACATTTTTTTTTAAAGTTGTATGCGTGTCAAAGGGCGGACTTAGAATAGGGTATACAAATGTTCCGATGACTCCACCAGCCCACATTGTGCATTATTCGGGATGTAATGGCGTTTCGATAATCTCATTTGGACTACAAAATAATGCACAAATAAGTCATGTAATTTTTGGAGGGATGGTCTATTCAGATGAAAAAGAAATTTCTAACAAATTTAACGAATAGGTATTGCATTGAAAGTGTAAAAGAAATAACAAACGAATTTAAGGAGACTCAATATATAAACAAGTTTGTAAGTTATGAATGCAATTTCAAATTTAAGCAGATAACATTAGAACAGTTTAAAGAAACTTGGAAAGTAATAAAAGATTACGCAGATTTTGAAAAAATTATACCCCAAATAGTACTTAATAATTTATTATTTATTTATTCCATACACCAATCAGTGTGTACCTTTTTGAATGGTAGATGTAATAAATAAAATTAATACAGCCCATTTTAGCCGAATTATGAATTGGTGCCAAAAAAATTGGATAACAATTAAACATGACATTATGATGATAGGGAAGTAAAAAAAAATGTATTGGGAAATTCTGTTCGTCCGTCTGCCTGTTTGCAGATCTGCAGCCTAAGCGGATGGGCCGATTTGCAAACTTGGTTCATAGTGTTGAAATTGGAATTTTAGCTCTAAAAAAATGGTATATGTCATAAACGGTTTGTTAAAACTTAATTTTTCTAAAAACTTGCTTAACGATTTAGATAAAACAGTCTATCTTTGGGTAAGAATGGATTTTGCGAGATTTATCTTAAAACGGTACCTCCTATAGAACCGAATTTTTAACATCAGGATTTCTCGCTAACAACAAAACCGATTTCAATTAAATTTAAAATTTAGGAAGGCTTTTGTGATCAAATTCATACATAACTTTTTTTATTTTTTGAATATGCTGGAAACGGGTAGGTATATTGAATTTATACAGATTTTTTTCCAGATGAAAACTACAGATTTGCTTGCATTGAAATACTCCAAAAATTCCAAAATATTTTTTAAAATTTAAAAAAAAAAAACGGTTTAAAAAACTGTTCTTATTAGATAAGTTTTTAGACGTTTCATTGTCGAAAATGTTTTTTTCCGGTGGACATGTTGAAACCGGTAGTGTCGCCAAAATTTTAAGAAGCTTGTGGATGTTAGGAAACAGATCCTTATTGCATTCCCCAAGAGCTGTTATTGCACTCTTTGAATGCTCTGTATCTTTTTGTGTATGACATTTTGTTTTCAGCTTTTAAAGTTTCCCAATCCAAAAAAGATTTATAAAATTTGAAGTTTTCTTCGTTATAATTTTGTTCGATTTTGCCAAGGATCGATGGAATCAGAATGCACAAAGAGGAAAGTATGGACTTATAGTTTTCAAATCTCATTTTAAGTTAACTTAAAGTAATCTAAAAGAGGAATTATCCTAAAAGAGAGGGTGGCGACGGTGTAGAGGTTAATGTGTTGGCTTTTTTTTTTTTTTTTTTTTTTTATAATTTGCTTACGCTAAAGGGATTTTTTTTTTCTGTTGTTACAGTACCCTTATAATGCTAAGAACACAGTGTAAGCTACTTGGTATTAGAAAGAATAGAGAGATAGGAAAGAAGTGTTTGGGTGCAGTTGTAGGGTTTATCTCCACGGGTGGTGTCTAAGTTACTTAGGGAGATTACGATTTCATGTACTCGGTATAAAGTAATGGACTTGGCCGGGATTCGAAGGCACGACCTTCCATTCCGTAAGCGAATACACTACTACTGCACCATTGCCACCCGCTTGTGACTCGTGCGGTGCAGGTTCAATACCCATGGGGAACAACAACATACGCCACCCAAAGGAGGATTTCTGCCTGGTAGTACAATGGCCCGTTACCGAGTCTGAGTGCTCTGGGATATGGATTTCCTTCTTTTCAAAAATAAAAAAATCCTTAAATAGGTTTCAGGATCTGTTGTGTTCATGTTTTTTCTGTGCTGCTGCCTTGAAGCAATTCGTGGAATTTTAATTTTTTCATTCTCAACATTTACGTGCAGTCTCAAAAATTGTTTTGAATTCCGGAATGATATTTTCGCGTATTCCTTGGAATGTGTTTGTTATTAAATCCACATGTTCCAATCCAGACACTAAGTCCAAAGCATCAATAAATTATCGCTTTAATAATTTCCTTAAACCTCATTAACCCATCATGGTCTTCCATCTAGCGTGTTTCACACATTGCTGTTTTTTTGTTTAATCATTTCCTGCAAAAAAAAGTGCGTTTTGCCGATAATTTAAAAAAATGTGCAACAGATTTTATGGTACCAATAATGTTGCGAATAGCCTGTGTTGCTTTAGTTTGATCTGTCAAATTTTGATGATTTATATTTATTATGCTAGAGAAAATGTTTACCTTTAATTTGATGTATTAAGCATTATCGTGAGTTTGCCACAAGTTTAGTAATGAGGCAAATAAAATGAATTTTACAAAATTTGTTTGGTCGGCAGCTATGTTCTATGTTTCTGCTGTAGCCAGATAGGGGTAGTTCGGAGGTAGGTGTAGAAAATATATATTCTAAAGTCCATGTCTGATTGGCAAATATGAGGGATCATTAGAAAGCTTAAAAGATTGTCTTTTTGAAGATTTATAATAAACTAGCTGTCCCGTGCTCGCCTTGCTTCGCCAGTCTGCCACTTCTCAAATTTAAAACAAAATACTTGCTGATAAGAACTGATAAAGAAAACGTCGAGAGTGTCCCTACCTATTATATGGATATACTATGAGTGTGACTCCCTCTCAATCTCATTTACATTTCATACCCTCACTCCCATGGCCGTGCGCCATAAAAAAACAACACAAATTGCAAAAGGTGCATACAAAAAAAAAAGAAAAAGCACATTGCACAAAAGGTACAGGTAGAGAAACCGATTTGTGCCGTACGCACACAAATTTTCCTCCACTGAACGCTGGGAAAATCCAACGATCTAGCTTCAATCGAACATTTTACTTCTTTGAATTGTATAAAATTTATGGTTTAATGCTTATTTTTCAACTTCAGGATAACTTACAAAGATGATTTATGTATATCTTAAAATCAATGTACAATTCAACTTTATATTAAAAAAAATCGTATTTCATTTGGATGAGTCATTCCAAAGCTAGGAGCTAGAAAGCATTCGAGAGTTACAACTTTTCTTAGATATCAGCTTAGATCTCCGCTTGTGGACAGCGGATGAAGCATTTTCCCGCGGTAAGCTGCCTATTTCCATTCTCAGGTTCTGGACTATCCGTGTACTAAATTTCATTTAAATCGGTTTAGTACTTTTGGTGTTAAATCGAGACAGAAAGACAGACAGACAGAGTTACTTTCCCATTTAGAATATTAGTATGGATTTACACCACCCATATAAAAATTGCCGTTTAGGAAAAATTTCGGGGGCGGGGGGGGGGTTCAAAGTCCTGTGATCCCTGGTACTGTCATGTTCAAAGAAGAGATCCTGCGAACCCCGTCAAAAAGGCAATATCAATCAACAAGTCCATACATTCGTTAAAGAGAGGCAGGCCTAAAAACTAACTCCTGGATCACACAAACGCAGCAACACTAGCATTTGATTAGCCTCAGAGACGATTCAGAATCGGGAGAACTGACATTATTTCTTGAAGTCGAACAGGCGAACCCTGTAGGGATGCAGTGAAATTAGCAGGTTATGATCCCTTTAGTCCAGATCATTACCTCGGCGTTTAAGAGAAAGAAGACAGTCATCGAAAAAGGTACGTACAAGTTCTCAGCCGCGAGTATCAGATTAAATTCTAAAACAATAATTTACAATAAAAAAATCAAATCCTATAAATTTAGCAAAATAAAATAAAAATAAATTGCCTGTACATAAATTCAGCTGATTTTAAGAAAATTAACAAACTAAAAATTGCTCTCATTCAACAAAATAAAAATGTACAACACAAAATTAAACTTAAATTTTAATTTATAAATATTTTTCATTTTATTTACTTATTATTCTTACATGATTACAATTTTTTCATAATGTTCTCTGTGAAAAAAAAGAAGAAAAGAAAAGCCATTGTGAACGGAAGATTTTCATTGAAAATTTTGGCCATCGCATTTTTTTAATTGACGGCGAAAGACAAAATTCTCCGTCCGGAATCGATCATTGATAATAGCATAGATTGAAAACAGTCAATTGGAACTCACAAAGGGGATGACTAAGTTTTGATTTGTCAACAAAATATTGTTATAGTTTCACTCTGTAATAAATCAAATTAAAAAAAGGCAGCTAAACAAAAATGGACAAGTTTTTACAAGTTTTTTCCTTTTATAGTATATTATAGCCAAAAAAGCGATTGTATTTTGATATACTTAGTTTTAAAAACATCTATTTATTATCAAATTTTTATTTATGTATATTTTTAAAATTCGTGTTTCCCTAAAAAATGTTTTATGTGTGAATATGTTTTCCTACGCGTGATACATATATTAAATGTATTTTATTTCTTTTACAGTCCAATGAATAAATTTATAATTCTAGTTACTAGTTCTGGCTTTGTTTGGTTTTTTTACTTAATTTCATTTAAACATCACAGGGTTATTATATGAACCAACGACCATACCACGTCGAGTTACAGATCACCGCAATTGAACGACGTTGGGCGCGGTTAGTACGTAAATGGGGGAACGTTTAAGAACAACCCCGTGTCGTTGGCCAGTCCCATCTACAGAGTTGAGGTAGATAATACATACGTAGTATCACAATGGACCTACATTGGTCTAAGTGTGTCGGCTTTTGCCGACAGCCACCTAAACCTAACCTAATCTATACTACATCAACGATAAGTACCATTTTACGTGAATGTAAAATGGACCTATATGTAGATGACACATTGGTTAATTCCGAAGGAGAGAATGCAGAAGAATATGAGAAAAGCTATTATATGACATCCAACAAATACTAGAGCGGCTGAAAATTAAAAAGTTGAAACTTAACGAGAACAAAACGAAATTAATGGAGATAAGCACTAACAATGAAACAGTAAAAGAAATAAATAATAAACAAATAGAAAATGTGAGTTGGACAAAATACCTGGGAATAATTATCGATAAGGAGATGAAATTTGCTGAACACATCAATTACATGTGCAAAAATATTGGTAAAAAGATCGGTTTCTTCAAGAGGATACGAAAAAAGATGGATTGCCTAACTGCGACAACAATATCACCATTATAAAGCCGCATTTTGAATATTGTTCTACAATAACATATTCATGCTGCAATCAAGGTCAGGTAGAGAGACTCCAAAAACTCCAAAATTAAGCAATGAGAAGTATTGTTGGATGCAATAGATTCACATCAATAAGATACTTGTTGGATGCGCTCAAGTGGTTAGACGTAAGAGAAAGGTTGGACACGCAAATAGGAATAGCAGTTTTTAAAATGAAGCAAGGTGCTGCACCAAGCTACCTAACAAGTGGAATGACAAGGGTTGGAGAAGCACAACCGTATCAATTGAAAAACTTCAATGGCATCAGGGTAAATCAGCAGCCGCTGGTAACACGCTTTTGTATAAGGGAATACTTTTACTTAACAACTTGCCAAATGAAATAAGAAAAGAAAGAAATTTCAGAGTATTAAAATCTAGATGCATACATTTTGTAAAACGTAAAAGGTGACTTATTTAAAAATTTAACTGCAAACAAAGGATTACTCTAGACAATAATAATATTTTTGATATTTAAATTTAAAACTTAGATTTTTGTAAAGTATTTTTATACTTATATACATAATGAATTTCTACTACTAGTACTACTTACTAATTGAACATCAGAGCCTAGTTTCCGCCAAGGGCAGGTGAAAAGTATCCTACTTATGTAGAGATAGTGCGTAGTCGAATCAATCAATCAATTATCTTCGGTACAATTGCGACAATTCCACTTACTGACGTACGCATAGAGCCAAAGAAGGGTATCATGGCTGAACACTATTTTTCGATAAAACAGCTGCCATTCGGCTTCAATTCTTACACTATATGGGTCTTGTAAGCCTTCAAACTAATACCTTTGCCTTAAATGTTCCAAAAAGTCGACGGAAAAAGACCAAGCTGTTGTGAACGACGTCGAATCGATAAATCTGAATCTTTTTCAACGCTCTCCTGAAAGGATGTAATATTCTCTTCAGTGTGCACTCTGCTTAAGCTTATCTGTGCCATTGCATCTTGCAAATAAAATGTTATGCGAAAACGGTCAACAATACAGCGAATAGCGGTCTCAGATGGTCGATTATGTCGGGTACAATAATATAATATAATATATGTAATACAAATTTCTAAATTTGGTCGTGTTGTTGAAGCTTGCATGTCATCACAATAAAATTCCAAGACTACTGAATAAAAATGACACTGACAGTTCGCAATTTGACAATTGGTTTTACAGATAGTACTGTCTGAAGTTTTTTTTTTGTCGGGGCGCGAGACTTTCTACATTGGAGCACTAAGACTCAAAACTGGTCCAATGTACTATCTGAAAAAAACAAAAAACCCATACATTTAGGTAATACACGATGTATGAGTTTTGTTGCAGCCGATCATAAGAAAGAAATCTTATTAAATCAAATTTAGTCAATAGTATTCAGAGTTTAGGCATTTAGTTCCCATATAGGGCCTTAAACCTAACTTCTCCAAACATTTGTTTGTGCAAAGCAATATTTTTGACACAAATGGAAGGGATTCACAATTTCTCGTGAAAGTTTATGCTCTTAGCACTTTGTCAGATTTTTAAAAGAGCAGGATGGGATTTGAACGTCCAACCCCTCGCTTACTATTCCAACGCACTAACAACTGATCGCATTTTGAAATGTGCGCCATTCAGGCTGTAGGGGTCATAGCCTGAATGGTGTGTGTTTCAAAAAATTTAAGTTATATTGCCGCACCCTGCATAACTATTTAGATCAAATGTTTATGAGACGCATTATGCGAACAACAAACTCATAGCTGGATATCTCAAAATAGCGATATAATATATTATAGATAATTTTAAATTAAGTAATTTAAATTAAATTAAGGAATGCAGACCCCCAAAAGGTACTATATTTGTGATCATCATCGTAAGATATTTTTTACCAGGCTGTTTTTTCGTTTATTGTAGATAATGTCCTTCTTAAAAAGTCGCCTAAACGAAGTGTTGTGCAACCCCCACTTTTCGGGTCGTTTTTAAATGTTGGTTATTTTGATCGAAACAAACATTTTTCCAAAATGGACAAGGACTCTCAACGAATTGCCACTCCCACTTTAGGGGACAGGAATTTGGATACTGTATGCAACAGTTCCAACAAGCGGACTGTAGCCTTTCCGTACGTTCTTACAGCAGCTGATCTGGTGTCTGCTATTAGTTTTTTTTTTATTGTTTGGCCCTCACCATAGCACAAATTGAGGTAGAAATGAGCCTTCCATGAGTAGAGTTAATATTTTCTGTAATAATGCCGTATTGAGTTAAATTATTTGAATTTTTTGTGTGTAAGTATAATGTAGTGTAAGTACATAATATGTATAACAGGCGGACCAGTAGGGTGGACTAAAGTGGGAGGGTTATGATCAAAGATGTGCCGGCAAATTTCTCATAGTCATAGATGCTTGCTTTAAGCATCGGAAGAGAATAATTTGTTATTAAATCTAAGAGAAACAGTTCCCGTTTTATTATTTCCGGTACAGTGAAGTTTAAGAAAATTAAGATAAAAAAGTATAACGTAAACCACTTCTGCTACATAAGCATCAAACATCCTGCAACACATTTAAACTTTTTTTTAGCATAACACTCTGAGGAACAAAAATCCAAGCTGCCCTCTTTATTCTGTTCGAATAGTGGTATCCGTAAAAATATAGCAGCAGGACTCCACCACACTGCTTCTGATGTTGATATTTTGTTTGTAGTTTCATCCACTCAATACTAGGTATGCAAATCAACAAGGATATAAGTTTCTTCTTGGCATGGTGTAAGAGTAGCAGGATAGAAGCGTCAACTTTGTATATTTGTACCGAAGTTATGTATGTAGATAGGATATCAGTGTTGAACTGTGTTTGGTGCTGCTTATGTATGAAAGCACATTTTTAGTTAAGGCAATCCCTATTCGTGTTTTCAAGAGACTTCAAGGACATATCATTTTCTGTAAAAACGGTAAACAAAAAAACAGCAAAATTGAATTGCTTGGTCTTCCCTCCGTTTGACCCAGGAGAATATTTCCTCTGCGTGTATATTGAATTCCGTACGTGCCCAGCATTTCATGGGCCAATCTAATATTTTTTATCCTTAAGGATGAAATCTAATCAACGATGAACAGATTTCTTTTAGATCGGAGAAAATCTGTGTAGGTGGGTATAGTTTTTGTGTGTCTGATTCTGCATGATGGCATAACAAGATTGAGAGAGACTACAATTTATTTGAGTACGTAGGTATTTCCCGGATACTTTCTCTGTGCTGTATGTAAATTTTTATCTCAACTTAGGGCCGATCGGTATTGTAACAGATTTAATTTATATTTATTAGGTTGAAGTTTGAATGGTGTTTTACTTCGATGTAACATAGCGTAGTGATGGTACTTCTATCATTAAAGTAGTATTTCTACCGCTTAAGTGGTAATTGTAGCACTTTTTGCATTTTCGAAGAATCTACCAACCTGAAATAAAATCCTACCACCTTTTGCTCATCGCTTATTATAATTCTTTTCATATCTCTGTATTAATTTATTGTACTCGCACATTTTACAAAATATCCATACACAATCTCGCATCAGTTTTTTTCTAAGTATTTAACTCCAGTATTTTATTTCCAGTACCAATATTCCTTTTAGACTATTCGCAAAGAATCGAAACCCGAGATGTTGACAAAAAAAATTTCGAAATCTCATCGAAGCGAAGCCGCACTTACTACAGTCGTGCACCAATTGTGCTACAATAAGAAATTCAAATAACTTTTATTTAATCAATGTATTAAATTTTTTTTTATTTTATAGAAAATTAATTTTTAAACTAATTGTTTTTGAAGATGGTAGACCATAAATGACCTCCATGCTCATACACGCATATGCAACACCTGATCAGAAAATTATTCATTGCGGCCTGAAGGGTTGAAGTAGGGATCGCCTCAATAATTGTTTTACTGCTTCAATTCAGTCAAATTTCTTGGTTTCGTTTTGTACATTGGGGGCCAGCAGAAAGTGAAGTTTCTTAATTTTAATTTGTGTGGACATTTTCGTTGGAGCTCCATAACCGGTCAGGCTATGTGTACAGTTGCTAGATCTTGCTGGAACCAAATGCTGTTGAAACAGATACTTCTTCCGCGCAGTTCTGCGTGAAAATAACTCCTTTAACGTCTTTAAACAACGGTCCCCATTGACAGTTACTGTTATATAGTTTTCTTCAAAGAGGTATGTCCCCACAATGCACCTTGATGAAACTGCGCACCACACACTGACTCGTTCTGGGTGCAGTACCGTCTCATCGAGTATTTCTGAATAAAATTCACTCCATATACGGCAATTTTGCTTATTTACATTGCCGTTTAGATCAAAATGGGCCTCATCAGACATAAACAAGCAATTTATCAAGCTGTTATTTCTTTGGTCATTTCAATAACTTGTTGGCAAAATTCCAGGCGAATAGGCAAATCAAGAGAGTCTTACTTGCTTGCGATTTGGACTTTGTACGGAAACAAGTTTAAGTCATCATGAATTATCCGTTGTAATGATCGTCTGCTAACTTCAATTTGCGCCGATAAGTTTCGAGTCGAAACGCTTAGATTTGCCTGAGTTGACGATGCTACAGCCGCGATTGTGTCTTGAACCCGAATATAGGGATCTCGATGGTACGGCCTTCGTGCGATGCTTTCAGATTCGGCAAACGTGTTTACCAGCCATCTACTCGGGAGAGTGCCGCATTCATTTTACTAAATTTATATAGTAACCTGCCAAACAAAAAAAAAATAAGCCGATTACCCACACAGAAAAAACAATTATTGCGTTTTGTTTTTGTAGCACGATTCGTGCGCCACCCTGTAGATTTGACGTTTCTATCACTTTAACACTTGCTCCAAATTGAGGCTTAAACCTCCCCCAAAATGATACAAATAGCAAATATACCTAGGCGCATTGGATTTGACTAAAAAAAAGTTCACATAGGTATCTAACCAATGTTAATTACAATTTCATATTAGAACGAAATTCTCAATATAACCCTGGTTCAAAAGATTATTGTATCGATAAGTGTATTTGCTTAAACAATCCGGCGATTGCGTATAGATTTTGAGGTGATTTCATCAAAATCTCTGATAATAAGACGTCTCAAAATCTTCCAAGTGTATTAGAAACCTTCCGAATTCGATATAAATTTCGAGTGATACTAACAGGTATCTTTGGTGATATGGTCGTTCATTCAAAACAACATGAAGGAAATTGACGGAAACAAACCAAACGGGAAAAAAATTTGTGTGCTACCATTTTAATTTTATATATCATTATATTCATCGATTTTTTTTTTTTTTAACTCGGCATCATTATATAAATTTTATATTTTATATAAATCAGTTGTCGTCGTGCTCTTAAAAGAGTAAGACGTATCTGTTCCTTCTCTAACGATTCGAAACGAGCCAAAATTCCGAAACGTATACGCAGCCTAAGCAACGAAGATCCAGGATCTTCAATAGCGAAAGTGCAAAAAAACACTGACAAAATGTCAAAACAAGGAGACGTCTTCAATCGCAATTACTGGCAGCCTTTACAAGCCCAATACTCAAGGGATGCCGGTGATGACGAGGATGAAATGTCGATAACTGAAAATGTCAATAAAACCAGTGCTCCGCCCATTAAATTACTCCAGAAATCTAGTGAGTTTGTTCATAATCTTATGAAAGATCTTAAGATTGTAAACTATTCAATTAAAAAAATATCCATCGGTATAAAAAATGTTTGCGAGTGTATAACTTCATTCAACTCAGTGTGCGCGGCCTTAAAAGATAAAAAAATGCCAATATTTCACACACGATCTCAAGGGCGAGAGGTCGTTCAAGGTTGTTCTATTTGGTCTAGATGAAACAAATATTGATATGCTTAAGACCGAGTTATCAAAATTAGGACTTAAATGCAAGGACATTAAAATGGTTAAGAAAAATTACGAGCGTTATCCAGAAGTGTTTTACATCGTATAAGCCAAATGTTTGGACACGGCGAGAGAAATTGCAATGTCAAATCATTCTGTGCAAATTGCTCCCAACCTCACCAGACTGCCGAATGTTCAGCCTCTGGAATTTATAAATGCGCAAATTGTCAAGGAAATCACAAATCCACCGACATCAACTGTCCCGGAAGAGTCAAATACCTCGAAATAAGAGGTAAAATAAATCCCAAAAGTGTGACTCAAGCTCATCCAAAAAATCTCTTAAGAGCAGTACCAAATTATAGGTCCGTTCGCGTACTTTATGTGTAGAAAAATGAATAGTGTCAAATCTCCAAAGTCGAGAGAGAATCCTCTCATTTCTAAGAAAAGTACGCGAACGCTTTTGCGTAAAAACTTCTTCGTTTGGCTTGAAAAGAAGCAACAGCTGTTTTTTTTTGCTGGCAAACTCATACGATTTCATCATTTGACAGTTTTCATTTTCTTACCAGCTGAAATTCTGTGTGAAGAAAAATGAACGAAAGTACATTTTTCTTTCGTTCATCTTTTTACCATTTTCTCAGTACGCGAACGCGTTTTTGTAGTTTTGCACGAAAGTTTATATAAATTTACGTTTGCATAATAGTTCGCGAACGGACCTTATATGAGCACAAACGATTTTCCGAATCTCCCAAAATAAAGTAGACCTGCTGTTGCTATACCTTCAACATCAGCTTCATCACGCTCCCAAGCAAACCAGTGGACCCAAAACGCAACCGTATGCACCCAATACGCCAACATCAATGAGAATGACCTCTTCACTCAAGACGAATTATGTTCTCTTACCATGGATATGATAACAAAGTTAAGTGTATGTAAATCTAAGATTGAACAATTCAATGTCATAACGCAGCTTGCGACAAAATATTTGTACAACCATGTTAAGTAAATTAAATTCTCTTAATGTTATATGTTGGAATGCCAGGAGTATTAGTAACAAATGTGAGTTCTTCAATTTTCTTTGTGTTAATGATGTCGATGTTTGTCTTGTGTGTGAAACGTGGCTAAATAGTAGCATCTCCTTCTCACACACCAACTATCACTGTCATAGAGTAGATCGGAAAAATGACAACAGAGGCGGCGGGGTTGCCATCGTAGTGAAAAAAGACTTAAGTTGATACCAAATCTTAAAACGAATATATTCGAATCAATTGCCATTGAGTTAATGTTACATGATAATACTAAATTTAAAATTGTATCTGTTTACTTCCCTGGTGGGGCGTCTAGCGCAGAAAAGGTTAGTTTCTTTAAGGCTGATTTAAAAAGACTTGTAACAAGTAATGATAAGTTTTTACTCGGGGGTGATTTTAATGCAGGCATCGTAATTGGGGTTGCAAAAGAGCAAACAAATGGGAAAATTTGTTGCTGGATATCACAATGAGATATCCAATAAGCTTGCTCTATCCAAATGGCCCAACCCATTTCCCAACAAACAAAAAGTCCTCGCCATCGACATTGGACTTGATCATAACGAATTCGCCTGAAAACGTTACGCAGCCAATAGCTATTAATGCCTTGAGCTCGGATTATATTCCTATAAACTGTGACATCCTTCTAAAGAGTAGAAGAAAAGATGTGCAATATTTAGATTTTAAACATGCAAACTGGGATAAATTTAGAACCGAAATCAAACATCGTCTTCGAAACACAGCCTGTGATATAGATAGCGTAAGCAATCGTGGACAAATAGATGAAGGTATTGAATATTTTTCAACGTCCCTACAGGAAAGTATTGGTGAGTCCGTTCCAAAGAAGTCAATAGTGACAAGGACAACTCTTCTTCCACGACATATCTTAAATTTAATTAAAATTAGAAATAGATTAAGAAGTTAGTGGAAAAGATATAGGCAGGTAAATGACTTCAATGAAATGAACCAGCATACACGACAAATAGCTGCAGAAATTCTAAAATTCAGAAACAAAAAATGATCCAAATTCTAAACCATTCTGGAAAATAGCCAAAATTCTAAAAAACAAAAACAAATGTATCCCTCACTTGGAAGCTAATGATTCCCTGATAATAACGAATTAAGAAAAGGCGGATATATTTGCGAACTCATTTGGGAAAAACTTTAATAATCCTTTAATCAGCGGAGACAGCTCGGCTAACAACGAAGTCGAAGAATCTATCAATGTGATCAATAGCTCCAATGTCACTTTTCCAGCAGACGTATTCGTCTCAATTGAAGATGTCCAATTTATTATACAGGATATGCGTAGCAATAAATCACCAGGGTTAGATACTCTGAAAAATTCTTATTTGAAAGAGTTACCAATCATTGGAGTAACCTTTATAACCTCTATTGTTAACGCTTGTCTCAAGTTGCATTATTTTCCAAGTAAATGGAAAATAGCAAAAATTATACCAATTCTAAAGCCAGGTAAACCACCTAACAACCCAAATAGTTATCGTCCAATAAGTCTTCTTAATAGCCTAAGTAAAATATTAGAAAAAATTATCAAAATAAAACTACTGGCTTTTCTTGAGTCTCACAATATCCTGCCAGACCAACAATTTGGATTTAGGCAAGGTCACAGCACTTCTCATCAGGTTCTTCGAATCTGCAACCACATTAAGGATTCATTCAGGGCAAAGCAATCTACTGGACTGGTACTCCACGATGTCGAGAAAGCTTTTGACAGTATATGGCATGATGGTCTTCTTTATAAGCTGAAGTACTTTAGATGCCATTATATCTCATAAAGGTTATACAAAGCTTTTTGTCAAATAGAAAATACCAAGTATATTTAAATAACATACACTCCAGCTCAAGAATTATTACTTCAGGAGTACCTCAAGGTCCAGTGTTGGGCCCTTTGCTATATATCATCTATGTCGCGGACTTTCCAGAAATCTGGAATTGTGAAATAGCAATGTTTGCAGATGACACTGCTATTTATAGCTCAAACGATGTTGCCCATGTAATTGAAAACAACTTGCAGCATGCCCTAGACATCATTGTTAATTATTTCAAAATATGGAAAGTTAAGTTAAACGCTGATAAAACCCAGGCCATCTTTTTCAGTAGGAAAAGAAAGTCCTGTGATCTTCCTCTTGGTCAGCTACAAATTAACCACTGTCATGTCCCGTGGGTTGATTCTGTCAAATATCTCGGTGTATATCTAGACAAGACATTAACCTTCCGGGTCATATAACAAATACGCTTAACAAAATAAGTATAGCTACTAAGATACTGTACCCTCTTATATGTAGGCAATCACCCCTGAGTAAATTCAACAAGATTACAATCTATAAAGTCATCTTTCAAGCCATTATCCTGTATGCTTGTCCGGTGTAGGGAACGTGTGCGAAATCACATATCAAAAAAACTTCAAATTTCACAAAACAAAACATTAAAAATGATGGTAAACCTTCCCTGGCTTTTCTCAACCCAACTTCTACATAAAGAAACACGGGTACTACAAGTGTCAAAGAAGATTGAAGTTGTCAACCAAAGATTCAGCTTAAGATGCAGCAATTCTAGTAACATGTTGATAAACAATTTAATAAGGCAGTAAGCGCTTTTTTTACATTTTATGTGCACTTAAATATTATTTAATTATTTATTGTTGTTATTATTTATTTATTTAATTATTGTTGTTATTATGTATTTATGTATTTATTTATTGTTGTTATTATTTATT
The DNA here is from genome assembly GCA_949715645.1 of Portevinia maculata. Classification (NCBI taxonomy): domain Eukaryota; kingdom Metazoa; phylum Arthropoda; class Insecta; order Diptera; family Syrphidae; genus Portevinia; species Portevinia maculata. Next base: position 78,757,578 of record OX454525.1, read on the forward strand.
TATTTATTTATTGTTGTTATTATTTATTGATTTATTTAATTTATTTAGTTCAGCAATTATACGTGCACTTAAATATTATTTAATTATTTATTATTGTTATTGTTTATTTATTTATTTATTGTTGTTGTTATTTATTTATTTATTTATTTATTGTTGCTTTTATTTATTTATTTATTTATTGTTCTTATTATTTATTTATTTATTTTTTGTTGTAATTATTTATTGATTTATTTAATTTATTTAGCTCAGCAATCCCGGCAGTTCCCTAGTTTTAAGTTTTAAAAAAAATATATATTAAATGAAGGTTTTAATCATAGTTTCCTTCAAACTTTTTATCCCAATTGGTAATTATTTTCACAAAAACTTTAAAAAAATTTACAGTTGTAAGAAATAATATATCAAATCTCTGAGCAAGCTGCGTATTTATTAAATTTTGTAAAGCCTTAAGCTATGAATAAAAATTATATCTATCTATATTTTATATAAAACAAATTGCAAACTACCTATTCTACTTACTTAAACTACCTAAGGATTCTCAGCACTCGTTGCATTACGCAACAAGTGGCCAAAATCCCATACCCATTTACTTTCCGAGCGGATGGCAGTCGTCAACATGCACACGCGCCGCCGCGCCGTGAGCCGACTGAGGCCTTTCAGCGTACGTCGCCTCCTAGAAGCACCACCACAAGTTGACGACCATGGCCTCTCCCAGAAATGTCCTAGCTAACTTAGTCTAACTTATAAAATAGGAGGATGTTGCCTTGAGTAACGCTTCGTCTTGGGAGGCATGTTGTCGATGAGCCGCTTATCTCTCGCGCTGCGGTAGCGGTGGTATAATACCGGGATACCATCCGTCGTCTAGACCAGCCCTTTTGCATCAATATAGATAAATGAATCCGGCGGGATAAAGCCAGACCGGATCGTACTCTCTATGTACATTTCATTGGGGTAGTAAGCCCCAAAGATCGGGCTATTGTCGCTGGCCATCGCCCTTGCAACGCGCCTTCGAGTCACCTTAATGAGGAAATTGTCAATCCTATTAAACTGAGCCCCATCGTAAAGAGCCGTGTTGGGATTGTATTTTATGTAGTTGGATTCAGGCGTTCGAAACAACCGGAGACATGCCCTAAGATATTGTCTATCTAAAACCCGAATCTTTTCCATATAAATAGGCGCTATGTTAAACCACAATGGACAACCATAAGCGATGATCGGGCTTACAAGAGCCACGTAGCATATGACCTTCACTCTGGAATGAAGTGAGATGAAACTGTCTCTTTGTCAGAGCATAAGCCTTCTCGGTCCCAGCAAGACAAGCAACTAGATGTCTATTGAAATACAGATACTGGTCAAGCCAGGTACCCAGATATCTAAATACGCTTCTCACCGCCAATGGCTGCCCATTTTGTCCAATAATGGCAAATTTCTTCCAGTTTTTTCTGGTATCCCTAGACGCCCCAGTCAATGTTGTTATATTGACATATAGCAAAGGTATGTGCATCCCCCGCCTGGTCAACTTGTAGAAAAGTCCCTCTAACCATATCGCGTCCAAAGCCTTCTCAAAATCAACCAGACAAGCACCCGTGCATTAGTTCTTGCATTTATTCCACTGAATGTCGGAAACTAATTTCGACGAGGCATGAATAGTGTTATGCCCCGCCCTGAAACCAAACTGGCTGTCCGGAATTATGTTACTGTCCTTGACCCACTTCAACAGGGCTCTATTGACAACCTTTTCAAACACCTTGCTAATATTCGTAAGCAGACTAATCGACCGGAGATTGGCAGTGTTCGTCCTATCTTTACCCTTTTTCGGGATTGGGTGTACCACAGCTACCTTCCAATGCGCCGGACAATCTGCACTATTCAGCGCATTGAAGATCATCCTTCGACACGAAAAGGATTATTTACCATATACACGTCCTCGAAACAAGCGCCCAGCAAATCCACTTTCTCCTGTGGGTCCTCGACCACGAAAATACCATCATTTGACGCGACACTTTCTGGACTTATTCCAGCAGTCAGTGTTGATGAATACAAACTATATTTTTGTATTGTTACCTTGTATTGAATGAATTACTTAAAATTAGCCTTTTAACGCTCACTTAAAATATCAATTGCCTTATTTGAATTAACAAATTATCATATATTATTACCAACATTTGTACTATTACGCTATGTTTAGTTTAGCTTTTCGATATTGCTTTTATCAAATAATTTTGTCGCTCTTTCGGTACCGAACAAATGTTATATTTATGATGTAATTCTCTAACATTCGAGTAAACCGTACGCCAATATGCACCGACGACTGGAATAGACGAATGTGACCGGGAAGGAGACGGCGAAAAGCCAAACGGTTAAGTTGAAGGCAAATAGACATCGCGATGAGATGGCTGAACAAATCGTGCTCTTTTAGCCAGCAACCACCGTCGCGACAAGATCACCAATAAATTATTGATTTGTACCAATAAAAAAAGTACGTTGCCTTTTTTGTTTAATTATTGCGTTACAGTCAGTACTGCATGTCTGTTCTCTGTTGTCTAGGAGATTCGAACACAAGGAACATTATGATCCTTCCTAATGAACAAATTATTCATCTGTGGTTCTTATCCTCATTTTAAGTATCCCAAACACCAAAACAGATCAAAATTGTAGAAAAAAAACCAAAATGACCACCTCCTCAGTTTGCTCTTTATACCCTATTCTAAGGGTATATTAATTTTGACGCATAGTTTGTAACATACCTTAATATTGCCCGTAGACCCCTAAAAGTTACTATATTTATGATACGCATCGATAGTAATGTCGATCTAGCCTTGTCCGTCCGTCCGTCTGTCGGCGAAAATTAGGTATTTAAACTGGGAGTAGAGAGCTGAAATTTTAACCATATACTCTCTAGGGTCCCGAAATAATAAAGTTTACGAATTTTTGAACTCCGCCCTCTGACACGCCCACTATTAAATAAAACAATTTTATTGAAAAGTTAAAGTTTGAGCTAGGGAGCTGAAATTTATAATATATACTTTTACTGGGCCCTTTATGCTCATGTGAAAATATTTTCAACATCCGCCCACTGACACGCCCACAATTAAATAAAACAATTTTATTGAAAAGTCAAAGTTTGAGCTAGGGAGCGTTTTTTACAAAAGCTTGGTTTTTTTCGATAAAATATTATGTAACAAAATATCAACCATACTTAGACTTCTGTCACGCCCAGTTATGAGGAATAGGAATAAGAATAGGGTATTCAACAGTTCGCCCAAGAGGACTCTAGCCCATCCCTATGTTTTATAATATCCTCGGTGAAAAAATCATTATTTTCTCAGTCGAAGAGGTGTCCAGAGTTTCTGTGAGTCCAAGAGGTTTCTAGAGTTTTGAACACTTTTACCAACTTAGCGGGCCACCCAGGCACCATTATGGGATCTACGAGTCGAAGAAGTATCCAGCGTTTTAAACCCTTTTAACCGCGAAACGTACCACCCAGGTACTACCTATATAGATTTTTCCAGAGAAATTTGGATATTTTCCTGGGATATTTTGACATTGGATGTTATAAAAAAGGATATAAACACAAGTAATCCCCTTCGACTCACAAAAAAAAGGATATTTTTAAGGTAGGATATTTTGCGGGGATATTTTGAGCTCGAATATTATAAAAAGGGATATGAACAGAGTTAGCCGTATCAATTAACCTAGCCAAATTTATTTAAACGACCAAAAAATATCATTCTTTTTTGTTTTGATTTGTTTTTTGGTACCTATATTTCAACTTGAAAACCGAAAAAAGCATATCGAAAAGATACATTTTTGAATTAAATATGTTGATTAAATATTTACGTTGTGTTTGAAACCTTACGCCAAATAAACCTTGGTCATTCGAGAAAACGAAATTCGTTAAGAATAAGAGTGACTTTAAAGCGAGTAATTATCGTGCTTTGCGATCACAGAACATCCATCCGAAAAGCAGCCCTCGACGGCTTATGTACGCACCTCACTGTCCCAACGCATGATGACTGACCTGGAAAGAAACAACTTTTTAGAACCACGCCTGTCGAATGAGATCACTCCCGGCCTACTCTACAACCTCCACAGCCTGAATGGGGCGCATTTCAAAATAAATAGGAAGTTATGTTGCCGCACCCATACATTGCAATTGACCATGCCAATGAGTACAATTTTTAAGAATAAAGGGAAGGAATTACCGTCACTAGACCGCTGAATTTTACTTTCCAATTGATTACGAAATAGAGAATGTTTTATTCAGAATGTTTTATTTAGAATGTTTCGGAATACGTTTTGTGGCTGCGCTGTTGTAATCACACACTGCACATAATTTTTATACAAATGTACGTTGCTTGGTTTTGTTATTAAAAAAAGGGTTAAAGTATGAACAATTAAAAAATGAAACAAAACCGTTTTATTTATTGCTGTATTCACAATGAGATAACAATTTTGTTTTGTAAGCCACAAACAGAATATTAATTCCCATTTTCAAACAAAAAAACATTCTCTGAAAATATACGACATTTATCCTGCACACAAAGCCAGAAAACTAAAATGTTTTACTTGATTGAGTGAAGTCAGATGAAAAACAAAAAGATTGCTCCGCATAGAAGCAGCGAAACCGTGACAAGTGGAAATGAGGGTTGGTATGGCTGCTTGTGCAAGTAGGCGTACGGGGACAATCCGCTTTTATTTTCGTTTAATATCTCTCAATCATTTAAGTTCTCAGGTTTTGTGTGCAGAATAATGCCATATATTTTCAGGAATGTTTTTTTTGTGTGAAATTGGAATTAATATTCTATTTGTGAGTTCCAGAAACAATTTTTAATCTAAATGCAAACAGTAATAAATAATATAAGCAGAACAGTTATATATTTTGCTTCATGATGCATATTTTCAAAGGAATGTTCTTTGCAAAAGAAATCTAATATGTATTGAGCTGCTTAAAAATATCGCTGGCAGAGCATTGAACTCGAATTCGAGGCAATACATTGTAACTATCTATACGTCGTTAACTTCTTAAAAAGTAGCTTAATGGTAATTTCATCCAGCACGTATGGAAATGCTGTTTTGTTGAGTCTGTGCACTCGGCCAAATTTTAAATCAATTTGTTAACCTTAGTTCATAAACCAAACATGATTAAACAATTAACGTTAAGTTATTTAAACGGACTCGCATTGCATCGCACGAAAATTAAACTTATCCGCCGTGCTTGTGAATCTATGGCTCTACTTCAATGAATACAACGGCAGAAAGATCAAAATCCGCTTAGCAAACTTTTGAAAACAAAACAATTGACAGATGTAAGCGGTGCCGTGATATAACCCCAAGCGTCATAAGTCCAAATCTGGAAATTTGGCCTTATGTCGCTTTTTGAAAGTGACATAAGGCCAAATTCCAGCATTTGGTATTATGTCACTTTCACAAAGCATCATAAGGCCAAATCCGGAAAGTGACATAAAGCCAAATTTTCGAAACCGTACCTCGCACCTACTCCAAATCAAACAGTGACCCCAAGCTGGGGGGTTGCAGGGGGGCAGCATGCCCCCCCCATAGGGATTACACTGTTTATGGAATCTACTAACGATTTCGTAACTAATCCCATAAACAGTGCAATGCATATGGGGGGCATGCTGCCCCCCTGCAACCCCCTGCTTGGGGTCACTGTTTGATTTGGGGTAGGTGCGAGGGCAAATTGTTGAAAACAGCACCAAGCGAAAGTGTCATAAAGCCAAATTGGCCTTATGACGCTTTTCCAATGTGCCATAATACCAAATGCTAAAATTTCGCCTTATGTCGCTTTCACAATACGACATAAGGCCAAATTTCAAAATTTGGGCTTATGACGCTTGGGGTTATGTCACGGCACCATGTAAGCAAACAACAGCTAATTTGGAAATGCATTTGCAGCGTTTTCCTTAATCTCGAAATTAATTCAAGTTTGGTACGCAGACGCATCATTTTTGTAACGTTGTTGAAGTGTGTAAGTCATCACGATAATAATGCTAAAAACTAATTGCAATTTACACCATCAGCTCCGTGTCGTGGAGTGCTTAAATGAAGCAACTACCATGAGCACAAACATTGCGGGCACTAAGAGGGCTTTCACAGGCTCATCATTTACTGCAAGTGTTAGTAAGGACATACACAAAGTAAAACATATGGAAAAATAATATAGGTACATATTCAATACTAACACATACACAAATTATACCTACAAATAATTTAAGACACTGAAGCACTATTACCCAAAATATTTTTAAGCTTAATTTTTAGGTTATAGAGTCTACTCATGCGACTAATGGGCTCATGCCTCCCATAATACGTTCTCTGATGAGGGGTTAACAATGAGTCAACACTACGTAAGTTATGAGCGCCACCACGGAAATTAAAGCCAATAAAGACAGAAAATCAAGTGCATCTGTATGACCGCATATAAGCTGCTGTTAAACAAATAATATCGTTATTAAGTCTTCGTTGAGAAAGGAGTATCATTAGAAGAACCTTGATACCTTGACTGTAAGGAGGAAGGTTATCTGGATCATCCCATAGAAATCCTCGAAGGCAAATCGAATAAATTTACGTTGAATGGCCTCTATTCGATTTGAATGAATGTTCTAGAATGGTGTCCAAACTTGTGAACCATACTCTAGATTTGGACGAACAGAACAATTGTACAATGACATAGGAACGTAAGGGCCATTAAATTCTTGAATCCCAGTATAGAATAAGATTTATTAACAATGAAACTGATTTGTAAAATCCAATTGGGGATCGAAATAAACCCCCAAGATTCTTTTAACTATTAACATGACAAAGAGGATGTTGAGACAATGAATATTGAAGGGATATTCCTTCTAGAGAAAGTCATATGTTGACATTTAGTAGGGTTGAGGAACAAACCGTTTTTACCACACCAAGTGGGGAAGCTACTCGTATTTATGTCGATTTGAAGCAGAATTCTGTCTTGCTGAGTAGTAACCTATTTAAATTATGTTCACATCATCAGCGTAGATCAAAATATTGCTGTGATTTATACATGCCTTAACATCATTAATGATAAGTATAAATAAAATTGGTCCTAAATGGCTTCCTTGGGGAACTCCAGAGTGAGCTGTGTAAGATTCTCATAGCGATCCTTTAAATGTGCCTTGATAAACCCTTGATCGAAGGTAGGAATCAATGCATTCTATGAAACCTGGTGGGAAACCATAAGCCATGAGCTTAAATTCGATTATTTCATCAGACAGCTGTTCGAAAGCTTTAGAGAAGTCATATATATGCAATCCATTTCGTCTAAGGCATTAAATCATGCATGCTAGAAACTTAACAGAATTTTGGTGGCTTTTTGAGAGGGGAGGGGCCAACATGCCCTCCCAAGACGGTGCGTTACTCTAGGTAACATCCTCTTAGTTTATAAGTTAGACTAAGTTAGCTAGGGCGATTCTGTTAGAGGCTGGGCTCGTCAACTTGTGGTGGTGCTTCATGGAGTTGATTGAAGCTGTAAGCCTTCAGTCAGCTCACGGCGCGCGGCGCGTGTGCACGTTGACGACTGCCAGGAGTTCGGAAAGGAATTGGGATTTTTACCACTTGCTGCTCAAGGCAACGAATGCTCCGAATACTAAATATAGTTAGAATAAGAAGTAGTTTAAGTAAGTAGAATAGGAGGTTTTTAATGTGTCTTATATAAAATATAAGGTGCTGGATGCTAATACAAAAACGAAAAAAACGGACAGCACAAACGCGCACCGTAACCGCTTTAGGCCAAAACTGGCGGCCGAACAGGCACATACAAGCGGGAAAGATGGAACACCAGAAGTCCAAGTGGGAGACAAAGTGGTCTCTCTCAACAGGGTTACGAACGACGAAGGGGTGATAACAAACCTCATAGAGTGCGTAATCCAGAGTACGTGAAGAAGAAATGACGCCTCTAACTGTGCTGCAGGCAAACCTGCACCGCGCTATGGGTGCATCGGACACCTATAGCCAAAGATGTACCGAAAGGAACGTCGCTCTTGGTTTAATCCAGGAACCATGGGCAACTACAGGTAAGATCTTTGGTCTTAACAGCAGAAATAGAGAGCTAATTTTTGCCAAAGGTAATTTCAGACCTTTCCATTGCGAAAGATATAAAATTCTCTCTCATTCCAGGTTTCAGTACTAGGGACCTGGTGGCCGTTTTAATTGAATGCCACAATGGCCATGTGATACACAAGTTCGTATGCGCATCGGCGTATTTTGCTGGGGACATAGAGGAGGTACCACCTACACCAGCACATGAACTTGTCCAGTACTGCCAAACTCAGCAAGTACATCTTGTTGTCGGCTACGATGCAAATGCACAGACACAAACAAAAGAGGTACTCACCTACTGTTAGATTATCTATATAGTAAAGACCTAGTTATTCTAAGTAAGGGAGATAAGCCGACTTTTAGGAACAGTATACGAGAAGAAGTTTTAGACCTTACTCTCTCGTCTCCTTTTATACAAAACATTGTAGAGGACTGGCACGTGTCTGATGAAGCTTCTCTGTCTGATCATATGCATATTATGTTCAGGCTGCGATGCAACACCGAGTGCGCCCCGGTCAAATACAATAATAAATTAACTAACTGGAGAACCTATAGTGAAAATCTGGCAATCAGAACTGATCTGCTACCAGATTCACCACTAACACCGAGTGATGCGGACGCTGCACAATGTCAGCTTAACGACATCATTATCTCATCCTTTAGGAGTAGTTGTAATGTAAAGCGCACCGTGGTAAAAAGAAGCGTACCATGGTGGAATGAAAACCTGGAAACTATCCGAAAGAAGGTGAGAAAACAATTCAATAAATCGAAACGCACCGGCCTATAGGATCAATATCGATCCCTGTTAACCAAATACAACCAAGAGTTGCAAAGATCTAAAAGTGCCTCATGGCGCGCAAACTGCGAAAAGCTGGAAAAACTCCCAGCAGTGGCGCGGCTCCAGAGCGCACTTTCAAAAGATCCTTCAAACTGCATGGGATTGCTCATCAAACCTGATGGAACAATCACAAGCGACCGCAAAGAAACTCTCACAACCTTGCTGCAAGTTCACTTCCCTGGTTCCCTAATTGTCGATCACACAACTGATCACACTACTGAGGTTTCATATCCAACTAACCTCAGCAGAAATAATAGTTTATCTGGTAAATTATTTAGTCCAGATAAGGTAAAATGGGCCATAAACTCATTTAAACCATTCAAGGCACCAGGAAATGACGGAATTCCAGCCCTCATTCAAAAGGGTATGGAATTCTTCCTACCTAACATGATTGCCTTATTTAGGTTCAGTTTCAACTGGGGCTACATACCTCGCACTTGGCGGGAGGTCAATGTAGTATTTATCCACAAACCAGGTAACAAATCTAGTGAACTACCTAAATCCTATCGTCCCATAAGCTTGACATCGTTTTTCCTGAAAACAATGGAAAGAATAATTGACGTTCATATCAGCGAATGCATAACTATTAGCATGCCTCTACACCCTTGTCAATATGCGTATCAAAAAGGCAAATCAACGGAAGGCGCCCTGTTAAAACTAACAAATCACATAAACAACGCCTACCGTTGCAAAGAAATTGCACTATGCGCTTTTCTTGACATAGAGGGTGCTTTTGATAACACCGGTTTTTCATATCAAATGCTTTAATTCACCGAAAGGTAGACTTTCCCACCATAAACTGGATAAAAGCGATGCTCGAAAGTCGGAAAATCACTGCTTCGTCAGGACAGACTTCAGTATCAGTATCAGCTATAAAAGGCTGTCCACAGGGAGGAGTCTTATCACCACTACTGTGGTCTTTGGTCATAGATGACCTACTTCAAAAACTAAGTAATTTAGGCTACGACATAATAGGGTATGCAGATGACTTGGTCATCATTATTAGGGGCAAAGAATCAAACGTAGTTACTTCACGTATGCAAAACGCCCTTAAGATAGCTATAGACTGGTGCGTCAAGGAAAATCTCTCCATAAACCCCATTAAAGCTATCATAGTTCCTTTCACAAAAAGAAGAAATCTCAGCTTAGCCCAGATTTCACTAAATGGCACGACCATTGAGTATTCGGACGAAGTCAAATATCTTGGAGTAATCCTGGACAAAAGACTAAACTGGAACTCTCACATCAACAACAAAATCACTAAAGCTAACAGAGCTTTATGGGCCTGTCGGCGCACATATGGCAGAACCTGGGGAATCTCTCCAAAAACTGTCCACTGGATCTACACAGTGATGATAAGACCCATTATAACATACGCCTCCATTGTATGGTGGACAAAATCCACACAAAAGGTCGCAATAGAGAAGCTCAAAAAGGTACAACGGCTTGCGTGCCTTGGTATCTCCGTAGCCATGCGAACCTGTCCAATGGCTGCAATAGAGGCAATAACAGGTATTACACCTCTCCACATAAACATTCAAAAAGTGGCGATCCGCAATGCAATAAGTCAAATACAGTTAAACGAGATAAGTCTTATCGATCATCCGGAACTTAAGACCCTTCTTGATGAACTGCCAGAACTCAACATGAACTGCGCGGTCACAGACCGCATTCATAAAACACTATGCTTCAATAAGCGATTCTCCACGGAGATCCCCAAGAGAGAAGCATGGGTTAGTAATAACCCACCTAACAGCCACAACGGCATAAAGTGGTATACTGATGGTTCTAAAATGGAAGCGGGGGTAGAAGCGGGAATATACGGACCAAACAAACGCTTTACGATACCCATGGGAAAACGTCCCAGCGTATTTCAAGCAGAGCTCCACGCCATTCAAGAATGCGCTAGCCACATAAATCTATCTGGTATAAAAGGTGCAACCATCCATATATATTCACGGATAGTCAAGCAGCTATAAACGCCCTTAGCTCGTATACCATTGACTCCAAATCAGTCATGTACTGCTTCAATACCCTACAATTACTCGGAGCAAGAAACAAGACCAAGCTATGGTGGGTTCCGGGTCATGTCGGGGTGGAAGGTAACGAAAATGCCGACGAACTGGCCAGAAAAGGTTTGGAAACTCCCTTCATAGGTCCCGAACCCTTCTGCTGCACTCCTAGATCAGCAGCAACGGCAGCAATAAAAATCTGGGAACACAGAAAATGTATCCATCTTTGGGAAAGCATCCCAGGTTTAAGACAGACCAAACGAGCCATTCGGCCTTTCAATAAAAATGCCAGCAAATGCCTAAACCTAAGCAGGCATGATATCAAAAACTTAGTAAGTAACCTTACTGGCCACCACGGTTTAAGATATCATCTACACAAAATGAAAATAGTAGACTCTCCTGAGTGCCGACTCTGTCTTAAAGAGGACGAGTCAGCTGAACACATTTTATGTGAATGTCCGGCCCTAAACGGAATTAGAAAGAAGATCTTTTTCAGGGAACAAATGTGCCCCGAGGACATAAAGAATTCTTCTACTGGTAGAATTGTCCGCTTTACACGGAAAGTGGAAACTCTACTAGTCTAAATTTTTCTGGCCCACACGGCACAAAAGATCTTTTTATGTCGAAGTGCCCCCATATTTAATCGCCTTGGCGAGCCAGAATTTATAAAAAAAAAAAAATATAAAATATAAAATTCAAAAAATTATGCCGAGTTTTGAAAATGTTCTCGATATGTAAAATTAGATCGCAAAATAGTTTTAATACCGAAAAACAATAATTACACGATTAAAACCAAATGCACCCACAACGTGCCACTGATTGGTGCGGATTCTGGGCTGGAGGCTTCATTTAACTATACCTCGTCAAAAATGAGGTTGGTCGAGCAGTGACTAGTACCTACTTGTGCTCGATATCGCGAGCACAGAATTCTTTCTGACTAAATTTTATGATAATGATATGGAAACGGGACACAACACGGTGCATACAGCCCGTGAAACATTCAAATAACGTGGGATTTTCCACCATTGGATTTCTTTTTATGAGTTTATTTAAAGTCAAAGATCTATGCCAACCGCGCATTTAAGAAGGAAATTCAACACTGCATGAACGAAATTCAGCCACATTTATGCAAAATGGTCATTTAAAATTTCGAAAAAAAGAGTGTGTATATGCCAGCGAAGCCGTGAAGGCCATTTGTCCAGTGTGCTATTCCATGCATAACCCTATCGTATGTACTTTATGATTCAATTAAAAAATAACAACCTAAAGAAAAATAAAATATATTTAATTAAGATCTTGCGTAAAAAAATTTTGAGACACCCTTTAGTACGTTTACACAGACCCGAAATTCAAAACTTCGCTTGTTTCTTACCTTTCTCAAATACTTCAGTATACTTAGGAAAAAGAAACTAAAACTTAATATGACATTCCCATTATTACGGCAAGTCGAAAACGGTGTGTCCCGCATTTCCGTCCGCGTCGGTCCGTCTGTCCGTGGGTGTCAGAAGATGACATACTCAGTTTTTTTCCAAAAAGAATGGATTAACGGTACTTTAGGAAACCAATAATATCTCAAAAATGGGTAAAGTGATTTCAAAGACGTTTCCTGGTATTAATATTAGAAGAAGTTTTATATTCAGATTTTCGAAATCTGGTTTTATAATTTGTTCTTACGGTGTTTGGAAGTTAAATGTCAATACTACTTTGAGAAAAGATTTTTGGGTATAATCTTAGAAAATACTCGTTCTTCAGCAAGGGTATCTCCAATGTGGACATCATTTACAGAGAACTTAAGAAAAGACTTACTTTGGTGTACTTGGACATATGCTAAAACAAATATCTCCGCTAATACTTGCTGCAAAAACTTCATTTACGGCCTCCATCTTAGATGAAATAATAATCCTTTTAACTGCGTTTAAATAAAACTGATATCTTATTTCCAAACATTTATTTTTATTGGGCAGAAATTTTTTTGATTTTCAGGTCGCTTTTCCAAAAAAATGCGAAATAAAAAGTTTTATTATTTTTCTCTGATGATCTTAACATAAGAAAAGAAAGTATTGTGATAAGTAAACTGGAAAATCCATACTTTTTATTATAGTTCCGAAAAAATGCAACAAATAAAAAGGAAAATATGATTTTTTACTTACTTTATTTTGTTTTATTTTTTTTAAGCATGCCATACATTATTAAACAAATTTAACTTCGGTTTTAGACCTCAGTTATTACCCAGTTACAGGAATATGTAAAATCGTGAAAAGTTATTAAATTAAAACGAACACATCCTAGGTACGACTTGTATTATTTCTTTGATTTGACTAAGAAGTTGAGCAGAAAAAGTTTTTCGTACTTTTTCTGCTCTGTTTTCTAGCCAATTTTACATTACATATTAGTTATTTGTTCCTAGGGACAGATTCTACAAACGCTGTCAAAAGGGCAACACCAACTATTTGCTGCATATGTAGATGGAAGGTCAACGTTTGATGAAGATGTACTCCTAGATACTATGCGATCTGTTTCAATTCTGTCTGAATACTACTTTTTGCAGTCTGTTGCTTGGTAAAAAACAATGAATAATAAAGGACCAATCACCGAACCTTGAGGTATGCAAGCAGCAATGGAATAATTTTCTGAAAAGCAGCATTAACAGAAACCTAAAAAGTACGCTCAGTTAAAAAGGACTCAACAATTTTGATGAGGTAGAAATTAAATTATTTTATTTCATAAATGGTCCTTCATTAAGGACTTGACAACATTTTTGTTAAATAAAAAGCAACCTTCTTGAGGAGATATCTAAGAAAAATGTATTGGCTTGAATTACTATCAAAACATTTATGAATGGAATTGACTTCGTTCATATGTCCACCACGGGAACGTATGCAGCGGTCGATACATTGAACCCAATTTTCAATAACTCAGCCGCACATTTCCACCGATACGATCGCTATTTCTCGTTCCATATTGGTTCTGAGCTCCTCTAACGTAGCGGGATTGTTGGCATAGACCAATGATTTAATGTAGGCCCATACAAAAAAGTCTAAAGGCGTTTAATCACACGATCTGTGCGTCCAATAGGCGGGTTCTTTTCTCGAGATAATATCTTAACCGAACTGAGACTTTAATAATTCGATTGTTGCACCAGTTGTGTGGATTGTGGCACCGTATTGTTGGAACCACATATTACTGATGTCCAATTCATGTAATTGCTCAAGGAAATAACATTCCAACATGTCTCTGTAGCGAATACCATTTACCATAAGGTGACGGTAATTTTCATCGATGAAAAAAAACGGGCCAATGACGCCACCGGCATGAAAACCGCACCAAACAGTGACTTTTTGCGGATGAAGTGCTGTTTCATGAAGCACATAAGAGTTCTCACCTGTCTATATAAAGGGTTTTTCAACAGGGACGTTACAAAAGTAGAGCGGCAGGGACAGCAAACGCCGCCGAATTTCTTGCCGCTCTTTTGACATTTCTCTTCAGTAAGGTTTGCCATTTCATGTTCGAAAGATATACGAGCCAACAACGAGTCGAAATTATTAAAATTTACTACAGAAATTCGGAGTCAGTGGTCTCAACGTGTTATCTCACGTGGAAACCGTGTTATCTCACGAAATGGTCCAGTCGCTTGGCCTCCTCGGTCGTGCCAACAAGCCAGCGACGTGAAATTGCAGCAGTATCGGCCGATTTATGCTTGAAAACCGTCGAAAAATGGGTTCAGCGTCTGGACTTCTGCAAGCGTGCCCGTGGTGGCCATACAAAAGAAATCGAGTTCCATACATAATGGCATCGAACGTACTTTCACAGGAATAAAGAATTTCATTGATATCCAAAACTTTTGTAGCGCTCTTATTGAAAAACCATTTATATAACACATATTTTGCTTATTGACGAAGCTGTTTAACTAAAAATGAGCTTCATCGCTGAAGATCATTTTGCGATGAAATTCTTTATTTTCTTGCATCATGTCCAGAGCCCAATTCGAGAACAAACGTCGCTTCATATGATCAACTGGCTTTAGTTCTTGAGTCAGCTTGATCTTGTAGGCCAAGATCCTTACACAAAATTCGGAATAATGGGGTCTGAGAGAGGCCATATTCTTGAGAAAACAGTGAAATAGACTAATTTTGCTGGTTTGGGACGGACGCTTCTACGGCAGCAATCTTTTCCACACTTCTGGAAAAACGTACACCACTATCGTGGAATCCGTCGGGGGGAACGATCTGCTAATAGTGAACAATTTGCATCGTGTAATCCGCAGACGTGAACCATCCGCATGTCGGTAAGGTGAATGAAATTCACTGTATCGTGGAAAACGAACGGATCGAATCTATCCATGCATTTGACATCCGCAGTTTTTATTTTATTTTCACTGAATTTAATTTTTACAAAACAAATGTGTTTGAAATGAGCTGTCACAATTGAATTTCCTAATCACCAATAGTGGTCGGTAAGGGAGAGTATCCGACGGATCCCACGATAGCAATTTTCTGTTCACGTGAATCGAATAAGTGAAGTGAATCTCAGATCCGACGGATTCCACGTTAGGGGTGGTAGTCCCACTGTTACGGCAACATCAAGTTGTGCATATTTTATCTAAAATTGTTTCACTAGACTATGAATCGCTTGTCTACTGGGACGAGAATTAAGGCAGTAAATTGCGGGTAACGTTCTTAAAGTTGCGACCACTGACTCAGAAATTCTGTAATAAATTTTAATTATTTGTAAACGTTGTTCCCTTGTGTACTAAAATGTTGATTTTACTGAATATTTTGACATTGACAGTTGTTCGGTAATCGGTTTAAGGGTGCGTCCACACTGAAAGCTTGAAGTTGTCAAGTCGCCTAAAAGATACTATATTTATGATCAGCATCGATAGTAATGTCGATCTAGCCATGTCCGTCCGTCTGTCTGTCGGCAAAAATTAGGCCTTTAAACTGGGCCTAGAGAGCTGAAATTTTAACCATATACTCTCTAGGGTCCCGAAATAACCAAGTTTACGGATTTTTGAAACCCGCCCAGAGACACGCCCACAAACTCAAAAAAAAAAAAAAAAAAATTTCGAAAAAATCGAATTTTGAGTTAGAAAGCTGAATTTTGTATGATCTATGACTCTTAAAACTGCTTGGGATATAAAATTTTCAAAATCCGCCCACTGACACGCCCAGAATTAAATAAAACAATTTTTTTGAAAAACCAAAGTTTGAGGGAGCTGAACTTTATAATATATACTCTCTAGGGGCCCTTTATGCTCATGTGTAAATATTTTCAAAATCCGCCTACTGACACACCCACAATTTAGAAAAAAAAACTTCTTTTGAAAATCAAAAGTTTGAGCTAGGGAGCGTTTTTTTTTTCTTAACAAGTTCTTAACAACTCAACCATACTTAGACTTTTGTCACGCCCACTTATGAGTGATATGAATAAGAATAGGGTATCCAACAGTTCGCCCAAGCGGACTGTAGCCCGTTCCTATGTTTTTAAGTTATTTTCGAGAAAGTAAAAAACAATTAAAGCGATAAGTCAAAATGTATTCTTTCTTTTGCGCAGAATTAGGAGGCATTGACATAGGTGTACTTCGGTTCGAATATTTATTGCACTGAATGATTTGCAACTAACGAATAATTTAAGTGACATATTTTTTGTGAAGTTTCTTTTTTGCAGTCTTTTTTGGGTCAAAATAATGAAACACATTTTGATTTTAAAACCATTTTTGATTATGCCTATATTTCTCAGAACCCATGTCAGCTATTTGTTGAAAGGAATTTTGTCTTAGGTCTGCTTTGCATTGAAAAATGAAAATACTCTGAAACTTATTATAATATTTTTTTTTTTTTGATGAATGACTACAATCATAGGTATCCATGAAAATGGCACGCACGTTAAAGTAAAAATAAATTCGTAAGCAGTTCCTCATCATTAACTCAGAAGTGATATTTGTTGAGTAATCGTTCTATTGCATTGAGGGTGTGATATAAAATTACAATGTAGTTTTACAAAAAGGATTATTAGAAATCATTACCTATTACTTGTTTGTATTTTTTTTTCATTTATCAACTTTCGGAATTTTCCTTTGTAAATTATTTAACAGAACAAATAAATGATTACATAGTTATTTACTAAATTCATTATTAAACCTTAGCATATAACACAATTTGTTTGATTTTGATTCCCTTATTTCAATATTTTGGGAAAATAGAGCACACCGAATTGGGATGTTTCTCGGGAGCTGACAAATTTTATTAGTTTCACATTTTTCTTTCATGCCTTTCAGTCTCTCGACTTGAGAGTCAAAATGAGAGCCAGAAAACCGACATACGATAAAATTATTTTTTTTAGAACACAGTTAAAGATTATCTCAGTTTTTTTTTTGTGAAAACGCAGCAAAATGCAATTAAGAGGGAAGTGATTATCAGTGTTATTTTACGTATTAATGTTTAAAGAAAAACTATAAACCTGATATATTTGGTATTTTTGCGGAGTATAGCTGCTGAGAGACGTCTATACATGTTAGCTAGTTCAGTAATTTGAGCTATGTAACAAGCTTAAAAAGTTGATTTGAGATTCGATAAACTGATCTTTGATTGATATGAGTTGAGCTAATTAATTAATTTAAAGGCTATTTATTGTGTTCAATCGAGATAAAATTAATCAATTTTAATTTGTTTTTCATCATTCAGTTGCAATGGCGATGTTGCTGAGTTGTTCCAGTTCATCACCATACTACGAGTATCACTCAGTATCTCCTTCGCATTCATATTTCAATTTGGTATCCAGCTACAAGTGAATGCGCGCAATTTTCTTTGATCGTACTCAAGTCACGAATAAATTAAGTTGACTGACAACAGTCATCGGTTACCGCACATTATCTCCCATGCACTCATATTTTTATTTTATTTGTTCAAGCTCAAGTGCGTTTGTAACAAAGAACTCTTTGGGGAGTGTTTTTCGATACCCGCGGTTTTACTTTGGAAGACAATTGAATTCACACACACATGAACTCTAACATCGGTCTCCGTCTCGAAGCCATATAATAAGAACCCGCAAATTGTTTGTTTATTTCATTTTTTCTGTTCAGATTGTTGGGTGCAATGGCTCACTGGTTAGTTTGTCGAACTACTACAGATAAGCAAGTTGTCCAGAGAGAAATAGCACAATGATATTCCTTCTGTTTGAATCTCCCAGGCAACAGAGAACAGACAGACAGTACTGCCGTAACTACGACATTGAGAATAGAGCTCTGGTGAGCCAGTTTTATCTGCGTACCACACTGGAGAATTGGCGATCTGAGAATAATGGATTCGCCGCATTTAATGATGAAAACCATGCTAATGTAGTTGTCGCCAATGGTCGAGATGCATCGCACTTCTTCGAGTCACTAAAGAATAAAAAATCGGCAGGGGTCGATGGTGTCCCAAACTGTTTCATTGCAGTCAACTTGACTCCAGAGTGAAGGTCATAGGATGGGGCTTAGTTGAATAGGATTAACAATTTCCTTATTAAGATGACTCGAAGGCACGTTGGAAGGGCGATGGCCAGCGACAATAGGCTGTTTTGGCTTATTACCCGAATGAAATGTACATACAGAGCTGGTCCCGACGAGGGATGGTATCCTGGTATTATACCACCGCTACCGCAGTGCTCATGACCTCCTCCTTTTTAGTACCGCAATAACAAAGAGGGATAAATTCGATACGGAAAAGCAATTTGCCGAATTTGACTGGCTTTTTGAGGGGGGATGGGTCAACATGCCCTCCCAAGACGGTGAGTTACTCTAGTTAACATCCTCTTAGTTTATAAGTTAGACTAAGTTAGATACTGCGCTTCTGGGAGAGATCGGGCTCGTCGACTTGTGGTGGTGCTTCCGGGAGATAATTGACGCTGTAAGGCTTCAATCCGCTCACGACAGCGCGTGTGCACGTTGACGACTGCCATGCGCTCGGAAAACAATTGGGATTTTGTCCACTTGTTGCGCAAGGCAACGAGTGCTCAGAATCATAATCGTAGCTAGAATACGTTAAGTAGTTTAAGTAAGTAGAATAGGTAGTTTGTAATATCTTTTATATAAAAAATATAAAATCTTAATATAATGATACCGAGTTTTATTTAATTTTCTCGATGAATAAATAAATATGTAAGATAAGTTCGTAAAATATAGTTTTTAGGAAGAAAGGCAATAAATCTAAGATATAATTAAATTTAAGGCATCCGCATAAGGAACAATAATATAGAATAAGTATCGTCTTAGTCTTAAGTTAGATTTTTTGATATTCAATAACCATTAAAAATGAATATAAAAGGTAAAAAAAACGTGTCGAACTACTAATCAATTGTCATGAGAAGCTTCTCAAATTTGCCTTTCGGATTCGGCTTAAAATTCTAGGTCCTTTGCACTTCACACATGAAAGTGGTTGGAGAAGCTATGGCTTAGGCCATGTATGGGCCGCCGTTAATGCCTAATATTTATTTTATTTTTTGTTCAGATTTCACCAAGTCATAGTCGATGAACTCAAGTCGATAGCCAGCAAAATCGACACATTTCCTGATATCGAGCAAGGCCAGATTTAGTCAGTTTATAGCAACTCAATTCTGTATGAACTACGTGATACTGACGGTAATTATGGTGTACCCGAGCCTACTGCAACTCAAACCACTGCGACTTTGCTACCAACATCCCCTCTTCTGCCTATCGCACCAATTACTCACCAACCGACTCCTGCTGCTAACGCTCCCGATGTTATAAATCGGCTAGGGACTTCTTGCACGGTCGCTGAATGGGAAAACAGGATTGATAAATTAAACAGAGGTAACGAGCGCAACCCTGACTGCACAACATTCGTCATCAAAGTCGCTAACCCACATGCTGCTGCTTCCTGGCTGCTGAACTTATTCCAAACAAAATTTTCCATTAACATTGTAAATTGCAGTAAGATCTCCGTAGTGAATTCAAGAAGAACCATTTCTTTTAAATTCAGTATTCCCACCAAATATACATACATGGTTATTTTGGAACTCCGACCAGGATGTCTTCAATTTGGGCGAGATGCAGCTGTCTAAATCGATGAATAAATCTAAAAGGAAGCAAAAGAAGCTTAATAAAACTAGCCATAAGTCAAACACTAACAAAAAGCCTCCCTCTTCGAATAATAAAAAACCATCCTCTTCACCTATCTCTGAACCTATCTCCTCCGATAACAACTGGTCCTTTAAAACATTAATTTTTCCAAACTTTACCCAACCCATTGTCAAAAGCCTTCCCAGAAATTATCTACCAAAGCGCGTTTCTTTCCTCCCCACTAACGCCCTCTCCAGTAACACCCTCTCCACTAACGCCCATCCTATCCCACGTCATCAATCCCACTCCTTTGCTATAATTTTGACATAAATGTTCTCTTTTGTTTACAACCATTTTTTGTTTCGCTCTCGAAGTTGCATTTTTGAATGTGTTTGACTCGACTTTAAACGCTGAAGTTCTCGCTCTTGTAAAAGTTGAGTATTGATGTGTTTCTACCATTATGGTACACAACTCAGTTGTAAGTTTAAAGAAAGTTCGGTTCAAGATTAGAGAAGTAAAGCCTATCATCGTAGTGGTCGTACGAGTATGGAAATGTTGCAGCTGTTAGCAGAAGTGTTGCTGAAGAGCCAAGGTCGTCAATTCGTCGTCGTTCACAGCAATTGATTTGAGGCCCAAAAACTCAAAAAAACACAAATTTATCGACAAAATAGAATTTTTAGCTAGAAAGCTGAAATGTTGTATATATATGATCTTTGACTCCTAAAACTGCTCGGTGGATAAAATTTCTAAAATCGACAACCGCAATCAGGGCCTTTGACATATCTCACCTACTGAACTGACATACCTATACAGGTTATTTCATTAACTTTTTTTTATTCCATAGAAAATTCAATTTTATTTTATATAACTAATTGTTTTTTTAAGATGATAGACCGTAAACGGCCTTCACGCTAGTCCACGCATATGCGACACCTAATCAGAAAATTATTCATTGGGTCCTGAAGGGCTGAAGTCGGGATCGCCTCAATTATTGTTTTAATGGACTGCTTCAATTCAGTCAAATTCCTTGGTTTCGTTTTGTACACCTCTTGCTTGACATAACCCCATAAAAAAAAGTCTGGTGTGATCAGGTCAGGTGACCTTGGGGGCCAGCGGAAAGTGGTGTTTCTGGATTTTAATTTGTTTGGGAATTTTCGTTGGAGCTCCGCCATAACAGGTCTGGCTATGTGTGCAGTTCCATCTTGCTGGAGCCAAATACTGTTGAAACGGATACTTCTTTGGCGCGATTCTTGGTAAAAGAAAACATCTTTAACATCTTTAAATAACGGTCACCATTGACAGTCACACTTATACCGTTTTCTTCAAAGAAGTAGGTATATCCCCACAATGAACCTTGATGAAACTGCGCACCACACAGTGACTCGTTCTGGGTGCAGTACCGTCTCAAGGAGTATTTCTGGTTTAGACTCACTCCATATACGGCAATTTTGCTTATTTACAATGCCGTTTAGATCAAAATGGGCCTCATCAGACATAAACAAGCTAATTATTAAGCTGTTGTCTTCTTCGGTTATTTTAATAATTTTTTGGAAAAATTCCAGGCGAATAGGCAAATCCAGAGGGTTTAACTTGCTTGCAATTTGGACTTTGTACGGAAACAAGTTTAAGTCATAATGGCCGTCTGCTAACTCCAATTTACGTCGATAAGTTTCGAGTCAAAACGTTTGGATTTGCCTGAATTGACAATGCTAGAGCCGTGATTGTTTCTTGAACCCGAACATAGGGATCTCGATGGTACAGTCTTAGTGCGATGGTTCCAGATTTGGCAAACATGTTTACCAGCCTCATAATGGACCATCTACTCTAAAGAGTGCCGCCAAACTCCCGCCTTAGTTCCCTTTGGGCGGAAATGAAGGACTGCAAAGCATGGTACCGCTGCACTATCCAAATCCTCTTTTCGGTATCCCAAGCAATCATTTTAATAAATCTAAATACTAGTAACCTGCCAATAAAAAAAAACTAAGAAGATTACTCACACGGAAAAAAAGTTATTACGTTTTGTTTTTGTACTTGCGTGTGAAGTTTTATTTTTACCAACAAAGTATTGACCGATAGGTATCCCCGCTAAAGTAAGCGTATATAGGTTAAGTTGTTGTTGTATTTCACATGCAAATGCGAACAGCGTATATTCGCTTCCGTAAAAAAAAACACGGCTAATATTAAATTTCATTCAAGTAAACTATAGTTAGTTTTGAACACAACTTCGGGAATATACCCAGCACGGCTGGATCTGATGAATGTTATCCGACAGACTAGGTTTTCGACCACTTTTTTAAGAATTTATGGCAGTATGTCCTCAATAACGTGAATAATATTGGCTTCCAATGCGTCGATCGTTGATGGTTTGTGAGCGTAGACGAAGAAGCCAATTTACAGGTCCATTACGCGAATTAATGCGTTCATCGAATATTTCCTTCAATAAGTTGATTGTTTCGTTTTTTTGTATGTTAC
This sequence comes from Portevinia maculata, assembly GCA_949715645.1. Lineage (NCBI taxonomy): Eukaryota > Metazoa > Arthropoda > Insecta > Diptera > Syrphidae > Portevinia > Portevinia maculata. Next base: position 78,780,034 of record OX454525.1, read on the forward strand.
ATAGCGCTTGGTTGTACATTAAACAAGTATCTTGAATATTGCACTATCAAGCATCTACATAATATCATAACCACCAAACAGCCTCCCTATTTATATGATAAGCTTCAATTCGCACAATCGCAACGCTCCTCCAATTTGGTTCCATCCCGGGTATCATATCAGCTCACGGAACGCCAATTTTTTGTTCATGCCATTCGCCTCTGGAATGCACTTCCCCTCAGTTTAAGACGACTCAAGGATGCAAACAATTTTAGTGACACTCTCTTTCGGCACATTGCAGGCAAATAAATACAGAAAGTACTATATAAGTTTATAGAAATCGTTTTCTTTCTTCCGTTTCAGTTAATATGAAGTATCATAATCGAAAGGCTTTTTTACAAAATTCACATTTATAACTTGAAAGTTTTTTGAAATCTGTTCATGAGAATTCTAAGCTTCTGCATAAAGGATAACAGGTATTTCAAATACAAGGACGTGATTTATTCACAACAAAGAGGAATGCATATGGGATCTCTAGCATCACCAGTTATAGCGGACATAATTATGGAAGAACTTATAGACAAATCAATGGACTTATTAGAAACAAAACCAAGATTAGTAACTAAATACGTAGACGACCTATTCGCGATTATAAAAATTGATAAAATAAATGAGACATTAAATACATTGAACGCGTTCCATAGAAACATTAAATTCACAAAAGAGGAGGAACAAAATGGAAGATTACCGTACTTGGACACATTAATCATACGCAAAGGAAACAAATTGAAAATCGACTGGTATCAGAAACCTATGGCCACAGGAGGACTCATCAACTTCTACTCCAAACATCCGAAAAGAGTAATAATAAATACAGCGAATAATTTTATTAGAAGAGTACTAAATATAAGTGACAAACAATTTCATCACGACAACATCAACAAGTTAAGGACAATACTAGCTAAAAATGGATTTCCAAAGAAGACAACGATGGACTTAATCAATAATTATTATAAAATGGACAACATTGAGCTGAAAGAAAAGCCAAACATAATATTTAAATCAATGACGTATATCACTGACTTCTCGGAGAGATTGACTAAATCGGACATATATGACAAAGATAGATATCAAATCGCACTTAAGACAAATAATACTTTACGACAACTATACAGCAATACAAAAACAAAAATAGACAAACTTGACAAATCGAATCTGATTTACAAAATATCTTGTAATGGAGACGGGTCCAACGTATGCAATAAAACATATGTTGGGACAACAAAAACTAAACTAAGGACAAGAATAGCCTCACACAAATCGGACCAAAAAGCTCTCTCGACACCTATAGAACAAAAAACTGCATTAGCTGCCCACTGCATTAAATTCGCACATTATCCTGACTTCGAAAACGTTGACATACAACAAGAAGAATCAAATTATATGAGGAGGTACACTACGGAAATGTTACATATACCCTGTGTTTCTTTATTCATTCTGAATATTCGGAATATTCCGACTGAGCCATTTACGTTTCTTTATTCAATGGAATATTCCGGATAATCCATTTCGGTGTTTCTTTATTCATTCTGGAATAAATGGAATGCATTTATTTTATACCTAGAGAAAGGTGGAATAAAAAGAATATTCCCTCGTTTGACAGATGCACTTGATCGAAAAAAAAAAAAATAGAAGCAACAGCAAACAATCAAATGGGTGAGCATTTATTGCAAATTTATTGTCTTTTTTTTATATTTTTATGTGTGTTGTTTTAAGTTAATTATTTTTTTATTATATATATTTAATTTCCTTCCAGAATCAAATATACATTTTTAAAATGGTCTTCTGTGGGCATGAAATGCCGCATAGATGTTGGTAGTTGGTGACAAGTTGATTTCATGAGCAGTGTTGCCACTTATGCTACATAAAAAGGTGTATGTTTTTTGAACTTGTACTAAATCCTTACTCGAAAGGACAACATATTTAATTTTTACTTTTTTCCTTCGATTCAACATATTTAACATAATAACAACACGAGAATATAATGTTATTCATACAAATAATAACAATATCTTAGTAATAAATAATATATTATGCTTTATCTGAGCGAAAGTTGTATATTACTGTATTGGGTACTTCGTTAAGAAACGCAGCTGTGGAGACTTAAATAGGGACAAGTCGTTTTCCGCCATATATTGTTTTGGTTGTCGAAAATATTGATAGCTTTAAAATGTTCAGTCAGTCACAAATTCGTCACTGACAAATAAATTTAGAGAATTCATTCGCTGTTTTTGTTTGTAAAACAATATTCCATAAATCTTATGAACAAAAAGCAGTCACAAAAGCATGAGCTTAAACAAAGCAACTAACAACAAAATAAAATTACATTTTAATACGTTTTCCCAATAGTAGTACTCAGCTGATTAATTGAATAATCAAATTATTAATTGAATAATCAAATTATTTGCGCTATAAAATTAAGAAGGAGTATCTAAACACTATTTTTGAACAGTAAAACGTAAAAAATATTGTAGAATTGTGTACGAGAAATAAAAATGAACTTTTTGTATTTTTTTTGGAAACAAATTAGGTTGAACGAATTTGCTATATACATATTTTTAATACTACTAAGTACAAACGAACAAAAACAATTAATTAATAACAAAATTGTACAAAAAAAAATTAAAATGCCTTCAAATTGCTGCATCAGAGCTGCACAAGTCATTTTGGTCAACATGTTCACTGTTTTTATATATTTTTTTGCCCTGACATACTTTCTCAGGGTTTTCCATAATAAAGGAGAAAATTTCCCTTTGATTTCACCTAAATATACACTTTAATAACAATCGCAATAATTTTTCATACAATTTCTGCAAATTACTGAAATTGTATGCTTCAATTTTTTCTTGACGTTTATGAAAGAAATGCGGCACTTCGGAAAGAGATAGCTTTACGCACGTGCTCTATCGCATTTTGCTTGTCAGTGTTCACAATGGATGAATAATTTGTTGATTGACATTCATAGTACCAAAATATCGATAAATTAATAAATTTTGTCGTTTATCAATAATTGATTTTTGACAACGATAAAAGGGTGTTTAATTAATTTAATGTAATTTGTATTACTGAGATATCGTTATTATTATTGTTTTTGTGAACTTAAATTGTATTTTCTTAAGGTTTCTCTTCTCATATTTGTTTTATTATATGTTTTTATTTTAGGGCTGTAGTGGAGTATTACCTCACATGTGAGTTCAGTAATAGAAAAAATATATTAATTGTAAGTAGTAAATGTTGTACTTGTTCTTAAACTAAGTGGCAGCGCTGGTCAATAGACAAATGGCTGTCATTCTATTCGGTCCATTTTTGTTTCTTTATTCATTCCATTCTGGATATTCCGGATAAAAAACTCGAATATTCTGTCTTTTCTATTCCTTATCCGGAAAAAATAAAGAAACACACGGATAATAAATGTACCAATACAAAAACGACTTAACTATAAAACGGACACCGAAAAATGCGCACACATCTACAGACATCTTATAAACAAACAACGGAAGACGAAATTAGTTATAACTCAGCCGGCATCATACCTTTATGTTTTGTGTTCGTCATACCAAATTTTTTGTGAAATGTAATTATTTATGTTGTGTAAGTTTCACAATGTAAATGTAAATTCTTCATTTTATTGTCATAACACTTTTTCTTGACAGTCCCTGAAGATGACTTTCGAAGAAAGTCGAAATATTGGACAAAATATATAATTTAAAATACAAAAAAAAGAGTATTTTTAAATTAAGACCTACAGCCCACTAAACAAACATTATTTTGGAAGTCTATCAAAAATGTTGTTACTTATAAATAAATGCTGGAGCCGCATCTCCTTCACATTCAATCGGGGAACGAAGAAGTCATTAATCATGATTAGCCTCATTTCTGGAGAAAAAAAAAAATTGTATAAAACAGTGATTCCAATGCCAAATTATTAATTACCATTATGACATGATAACGATTATGTTTCTGAACAACAAACTATGACTGCACTTTCAGTCTGTCAAGTGTATTCATAGTATTCATAGCCGGAAGAGTCTGTTGTGTTTAATAATGATAGTTATTATGGATGAGATTATTGTTTTGAAATCCAATAAAGGAGGAAAAAAGCTATTTATATATGGATATGGCTATCATTTCCATTCAAAAAAGAAAAAAAGAAAATTATAGATGGTGTTGTGACAAAAAAAAGTCTTAAATAACATTTCGTGCAACCTTAACTAAATCAAGTAATATGTCCAAAACAAATATGTTCAAGTAGTGAATCATGCTATTAAATCGGGCGATTTAATCGCATGATTTACGAGTACTACTTGAACATATTTGTTTGGAGATTTTGGCATGTAGATTTTTGCCATGGAGATTCTCTCTTTGGAGATTTCGCTGCTGGAGATTTCAGTTTGGGGATTTTGGGTTTGGGGATTTTAGTTTGGAGATTATGTCTTATGGAAAACGTCACCAACCCACTGGATCTTGTAAGCCTTCAAACCAAGATTTTTGCATACGATTTTCCATAAAGTGGACGGGCAGAGTGCAAGCTGTTGTGAACGACGTCAAATCGATAAATTTGAATCCTCTTCAATGCTCTCCTGATATGATGAGTGTAATATTGTGCAAGTGCTCTATAAGTTTTGCACACAGAACCATAATTTCTTAAATTTGGTAACACTGTGGAAGCTTTGGAAATTGCAGATTACTGAATAAAAATGACATTGACAGTTTGTAATCTGACGATGGGCTTGACAAATATAACTGTCTGAAGTTAGTACTGCGCTGAAAAAGAACACCCATTAGTACGAGGAAGGCTCTTTCTTCAGGTTTCGGCTCGCCATTATACCTTAAACATCCAATGAAGTCAAATATTTTTTTAAAATTCGCTTACCAGAATACAAACGTCACATTCGTCAGCTTGTTTGTTCGATCGCTACAGACAGTAGACCCCTGACTTCCGAACAGAATCGAATTTTAAAATAAGGCTAACTGAACAATGCATTAAAAATGACACTAATAAAATTCCCCAGCCACATGTCAAAATCCAAAAAATTGCTATACAAATTCCAATACTTACGTTGCGTTATACAGAGTGTTTCCAATGTCAAATTTTTTGGTAATGATTCTAAATCTAACACAATAATCGCATTAGAGCAAGGGTCTATCTCCAATGATAGCAACCAAGAATTTATGCAAAATCCTAAATTTCGTATACATACCTTGCCCGTGCTAACACATATATCTCAGCTAATAAATACTTACTGTTACTATAGAAACAATACTCATTTTAACTGCGTCTTAATAAAATTGATGTCATATTTGACTTTTCAGATATTTATTTTTAGGTCAGTTTTATTTCTGTTGCCGAGGAAATTTGTTGTCTTTCAGGTAGCTTTGTACAGAAAATGCTGAAGACCCAATAGAAAAGCTGCCAATGCATTTGTTTCCCTTTTTTATGAGCATATTTTCAAACCTTCATAAAAATGAAGAAAGAGTTTTTTCTTAGATTTTACCCAAGAATCAACAAAATACTGATATTTAACCTCGAAATACCTATTCGACCCAACGAAATGAAATAAAAAAACAACACAGTGATTATTTTTTCCATATAACATTACAGATTTTATTTTCATAATTTTTATTTCTATTTCATTTTTCTTCCTCATTTTTGTTGTTATTGACTTATCTCATTATTTTTGCATTATAAAAAAAAGTTGTATTTATATTAGATTTCTTCCATTTTTCTGTTTTTGTTTCTCTTTCATTTAATGTATATAAGAAATAAAACCTAACAAATACAAAAACTAAGAGAACTAAATCATTTCCATCATTTCTGTTTATACTTTAATTTTAATTTGATTATCTTAAAAATAATTATAAAAATGAACTACTTCATATTTTGTATTTGTGTGTAATACATAATAATATATCCTTCTATATAAAGAAATACATGATGATTTTTTTTTTAAATAACGAGTAATTTCCATTTCAAATGTTTTGTTAATTGGATTTGCTCTACTTTTGTAGTTTTTTTTTTAAATTTAAGTTCAGAATCACAGTTAAACAAAGAAATATAAATCAAAGGAATAATTTAATTTTGCAAAATAATTGTCAATTAAATATATGCGTTGCACTTTCATAAATATAAAAAATTCCATAATATGTATTAACTTATTTTCTTTCAAATTAGCAGTAGTATGTCTTTCGTAAACAAAGGAAATACAAATTACAATTATGGTTCTAAAAATAAGGGTGGTTTATATCTTGTAGTAAGTGTAGTACTTTGGCAGTGCTATTGTAATTTTTCTAGTAAGACTTCGGATTCAATTATTTTTTTTAATTAATTATTATTATTTTGCAATTATATCTACTTATGAAAATGTAACAACAATTGAGTTAACGCTTGACAATTAATCACTATGGCAAGACATAAGGCATGTAAAATTAATTAATGATAATTATAAAAAATTGAACAAAATTAATTAATAAAAACATTTTTTTGTATTTTAAAATCGAAAATGTTGGTAAAGCAAGAAAAAAATCATTTTGTTTTAGGTTTGTTAACTTACTATATATGTATTATTTTCTTAGTTTCATTTCGAGTATATAATTTTTATGTTTTTTTAGCAAATATGGTGCAGTAGAATTACACAAGAGTTGTATGAATGTTTATATGTTTTGTTTTTATTATACAGAAAAAAGAAGAAGAATTAATTGTTCGCATTTTAGTAGTAAATGGTTAAGTAAAAAAGAATGCACAAAAAAAATAAAATTATGACATTTATAACATACACGCATACTTCAACGCTCATCCCTGAATTACATTATTATTAATGGTAATTTTGTATGTATATATATGTATATATATTTCTTAAATGATCGGTTTCGTTTATTTTTTAAAGAGTATTCCTATTCCGCATTTTTTCACACACTTTAAAATTATGCTTAAAAAATAATAAAATTATGTTATGATTTGTTTTTCGTTAATACCTATGTTTTTTCATAACTACTATGTATATTTTTTATATTTCATTTAAACTAGTCTTAGGTATGTTTTTTTTTGTTCCTAAGGGTTGAAATTATTTTAAAGAAAACAATACACGCGAAGAGATTTTCACATAGGAAAAAGGAATGGGCATGATTTATTAAATTCCAATTTGTGAACAAGTTGGACTGTGGCGTATTTACGGATTTGTTCTGAAGAGTGGCAATTTTACTCATTGTGTTTGGAGATGGAGGTATTGCTTTCCATTTTTTCCGCTATACTAAGAAGAGCATTTTAATTGGAATATGAACATTGATAGAGGCTTCTGTGGTTTTATTTCCGATAATGTCCACCAATATATTCGGCAGAGAAATATTTCTACTTTTAAAAGTCGTCAGAAATGATAAGGTAAAAGAGTCTTTCTTTCACCAACAACTTTTTAGCTCTGTCCAATTAATGGACAACCCCATAAGGAAAACGTTGTTCTAGGTAGTGTTCGTCGACCTGGGGAGCCGTAACCATGGCATTGCTTAGTTTTCAAAGCGATAACTTCAGTGGGGGTATAAGGCCAGAATATGTTAATGGGTGAACAGTTGCTTTCAATGCTAGGGACAGTTATCATATAAAAAAGGATTCAAATTTGTATTTTTCAAAATCACTTAATTGTCAATTCTACAATCGAAGCATAACAAAATCTATCAATTTAATGTAGAATAACAGCAAGTCCAAAATAATCAATGAAATAATTTTCAATTTACGTTGCGCAGTTGTGCCGAATAACATATAGATTTATATATGTAGCAATAAATCCATAGTTTATATAGTTGATGGGTATAATTTAAAACACACGTGTGCTTACTTTTTATGAGTGTGTTACATAATTCCTCATTCCCAAAGCTCGCCGAGCATATGAAACAATTTATTTTTATTTACTTATTTGACTTCACTGTTCACAATAAATCCTCATTTTTTTTTTTTTTTTGTTCTTCGCTAAGCGAGGTGATATGATCAGGTTCAAATGGATCATATCCCTCCAACGTTGTTGCATTCTTTCTGGTCTGCCGGTAGAGGACCAAACGAGCTTACAACTTTCAGTTTTAGATTATGGAAACCAACGGAGCCTCATACGTGAGTGAAATGTTGCTCATACGAAACTTCTTCAGCGATTTGTGATGATGAGAGGGGTTGCTTGAGGGGCAGAAATATTGTTTTCTTCTTCGATTCGTAAATATAAACGGGCAACGTGGAAAGATTTCTTATACACAGAGCACGCACATCATGGCAGAATTAATTATGTGTTATTAATTTTAGTTGCGTTGATTCATATTCAATCGTATCTCTTTTTTTATAGAATACGAAAAACACAAAAATTAAAAAAGTCAAGCTGAGTATCTTCCTGAAGTAGGAACACTCATCTGCCTCTCCAAATAACTGAATGCGCGATATATACAAACGGAGCTCTTAATAAAATAGATACCTTACCTTAAAATAAATCATTCCACAGATTTTGTCTGAGCAGAATTTCAACGTTGTAAAAAAAACTCATTCGTATGGAAATGTAATTACAGTTTTTTTCAGAATTGTTTTTGGTTAATAGCATTCAATTAAAATTAAATAGGTATATAAAAAAAAACTAAAAATAAATCTATACAAATTTGATTTTTATTTTATTCTATTTTATTTTATTATCGAAAAACTTTAAAAGAGTGCCCATTTAATTTTTGAAGGTTTTTGTTTTAATATCAACGAACCATAAAAATACTGTTTCTGTTTAATCATCATGTCCCTTCCTTATTTAACCTTAAAATTTTATAGTTTTTTTAGTTTTACCGCTACATAAATTTTATTACACGGATGTACCATGTCTATCATTTATTTTAATATATATATACTTTTTTATTCACTTACTTAAATATCTATATATTTATATTTATATTTTTCAATTTTATATACTTTCTATTCTATGTACATTACCAATTGCGCTAAGTATTCTAAGGTATTTTTTGCAGTGTTTTTTTTTTCTTATGTGTGTTGGTGTGTGAATGTGTGAAATTGTTCGTTAACAAACAAGTAAAATGGGATCTAAATTATGGATGATGAAATCAAAATTTGGTTATACATTAATTTGAGTTTTTATTTTTACTTGCATTCAATATAGGAAACTTAAAAAGAGCGAAAGTTGAGTTTTGACATTGACATTTAATTAATCAAATCTGTCAATATTATGGAACAGACAGCAATTGATGGATTTCTTTCTTCCTTAATAGATTTATACATTTAATTATGGTCTTAAGTGGTAGTTTTATTTAAATAACTTTCTTCGCAGCCTACAATATCATATGATGGAACGAAAACAGTCTTTGGGTATTTTTTTTTCTTTAAATGATTTTGTATTTGTTTTAGTTACTAAATTACATAATAATTATTTAACCACAATTCTTATGTTTTGTGGAGAATTAAGGTTTTTTTTTGCTTGGAATTTTCATATGCAGGGCCTTGAATGGCTGTATTCCTTTGGAGAAATTTTCACGCATACACTTTCAAATAACTATTATTATTTTTTTTGAATAGGTACTGGCATTTAAACGTATTCTTATCCCTAAAAATGTGTTTAGATTTTATTTTCTCATATTTAAACTTACTTCTTTATTTTTGTTTTATGTCAATGTAGTTTTTCTTTTTGTTATAATAATTCTGTTTTAAGGGAGAAAAGTACAAAACTAATTGGTAAATTGTATAAATATACTTAGTAAATATGTCGCAATATGCAGTTGTTTATAATTTGTTTTCGTTTTGTTTAAAGAACTTTAAATTTATGTTTATGTATGTTGTTGTTCGAAAAATAATAATAATACAAAATTGTTTGTAGGTTAATTGTATGAGTGTCTTGTATATATATTTTAATAAAAATGTTTGTTTATCAAAAAATCGCGAAAAACTTTTCAAGATTTTTCCTTAGAAATTTTTACGGGCAACTTACTCAAATAGGCATTTTGTTCTTATATTTAGATTTATATTTAACAATGGTTTGTTTTGTAATTAAACCTAACCTCAAACTAATGCTTTATTCGATTTTTTTTACTAAAACAAATAATAAATTAAAATAATAAAACTTTGGTTTTGAATTACAAAAAAAAAAGATTTTTTTTTTTAAATTGAGTGAAAAGGATTTCGCTTTTCGGGCTCGTTTCATTTCTGTTTTCACTTTTTTGCTTACAAGATTTCATATTTATTATACATAATTAATGTCAGATGCTTAGGGTTGGCAAAAAAATGCTTGATGGTTTGAGCTTTTATTTTTTACGCATTTTATTTTGAGTATGTCTCAGTTGGTAGATCCAGTTGATTTTTATATTTATATTGTTTTTATTTTTAAAAAAATTTTGTTTCTCAAACTTATAATTCTGCAATATGCGTGACTTACAAATCTAAGTCTGGATTGACTTCGGGGCCATACATGTTGGCTAGTTTGTCGAAACGTGGACCCCACGCTCCAAGGTAATCGTATTCGTGTTGTTCATCGTCAGTTCCTTCAAAATGAAATAACCAAAACATGTTAAAGACTTTATTTGTTTATTTTCAGATGATAGAAGTAGCCGCAGTGGTTCAGTTGTTAGTGTGTTTGACAACTAATCTAAGGGTCTAAGGTTCAAATCACGACGGGGCCAAATAACACCTAACTTTTTTTTCCATTGCCTCACCTCTTGCGAACGTCTGGCAAACATCCAACAGTAACAACTGTCATGAGAACTTCTCAAATTTGCCGCTCGAATTCGGCTTGAAATTGTAGGTCCCTTCCACTTCGCACAAGCAAATGGTTGGAGAAGCTAGGTTTTAGGCCCTGTAGGGCCGCACAAAAGATGAAGTCGGAACAGAAAAGTACAGTTTCGAGTCCTTTGTGTTCTCTCAGCTGTGAAACTTCAAATAAATAATCGTGACTGTTTTAAGTGAGCTTTGTTCGTCAAAGTTTTGCCTGATGACGGTTTTATCACAATTTGAACTTGTTCCATGTTATTCTTTTAATTTTTTTTATAAATATGTGAATAATTGTAACATTAAACTACTGTCTTTAAATTGAAAACCTGGATGAATTCTCTTATCCGGGATGCCATTCTAATACATCTTAATTGAGTTTGAAGTTTATGTTGTATTTGTGAGACGTCAAACAAAGAAGTTATGGAAATCTTCATACCTCTTCCTCTGAAATATTTTCCGACAACATCATCAAGGAAGTTCTGCACTTGTGGCTTTTTTCAAATTCCTTTAGTAAAAGTTCAACGACAACAACATCATCCATGAAATGATGACGACATTGTCCACGTACATTATGTCTGTTTATAAGCAAGATATAATTTCCATTTACGTTATTTCACCCCGCCTACGGAAGCGTTCCGGATTACCAAAGTAAAGCCACATAAGAAATACGATATCTGATGCGAAACAAATTAAACAGTTGACATCAGTAAGAGATGAAAGGGAGACTTGATCCGTGATCAGCTCAATTTATGGACGATCAAGCTATATTAGCATATAACAAAAACTTGTCTAATGAAGCTTTAACTAAGCAAGTTAATTTCACTTATAGAGGTGTAATTAGTCTATCCATTTTCATTCATTCATTGTTGAGAAAAAAAATCCCATCGCACCAAACTTCTTTCCTATCCTTCTATTCTTTCAGTAAGTAGCACCCAAAAATAGGCAATGAATTGCTGGGAGCTACTTGCGCAACAAACTAAATGCCTGCGCTGTGGTTTTACCATTATAAGGGTACTCTGTCACTACAGAAAAAAGAAATCCCTTTAGCGCACGCAAATTATATAAAAAAAAAAAAAAAAAATCCATTTTCATTACCTCGGCATGAATGTTGTGCGCTAATGGAGCAAAATATTAAGGAGGATAATCTCACATCAAGAAGCGAGAGGTCGCAATGGGAAATCAACAAACACATTAACTGCTTGTTAAGAACTTAAACTTGTTTGGACGTATGGTATAAAACTTGTAATTTCCTCTCAAGCTAGTTTTATTATAAATTACAGACGTTTCAAAATAAAATGCAAAGAAAACTCGCAAATGCGATGCCGGTCGGTCATCTATGTTGAACGTAGATGCCTTAAGGGACGTAGGTATGATACCTTCAATTTATCTTAAACTATCTCAACGAGTAAACAAACTCAAATCGCCATCTTAAACTTAAGACAGCCAAGAACATTGTGTGAACTTCAAAATGTCTGCATTGCGTCCAAACGTTTCGAGTTTCGACCATCTCCCATCCTTTCGTTCAAATTCATAAAATCTTTCGAAAAATGTTTACAATTTTGTGACTTTCAACTTGATATCGCGCAAACACCAGCAAAACTACCAAAAGATACTTAATGACCCACTAAATGAGAAAATAAACACCAAAAAACGACTCATTTAATTACGCCAGACAGGACGTGCTCGGCTTCATTGCTGCATTCAAAACAAGATAACCTCGGAAAATCACCCAAATCGACTCACCTGACGCTAACGAACTTAGGGATCCGGCAGTGCTACCGCCACCCTCATAAGCGTAATTTCGCAGGTCATCAAACGGCGGGGCATTGGGATCACTATCTGCGCGCTTTTTATGCTCCTCAATGAAAATGCCAACGTTTGGCTCCTGACCGGGCATTAGTGTCATAACTGGATCTGCAATCAAGGATAACAAAAAAAAAAAATAATAAAAATTATGATAAAAAAGGTATCACAAACGTCTACCATTTTGATGGGGGACAAAAATAATAAGAACACAATATGAACTCGTTTAAGGATAATAACTTACACATAATTGGCATTTTACATGGTGCCATCTCTGGCATTGGTCCACCGATAGGAATTTGCAATGGCGTTATGTCAAATGCTGTCATATCATCCTCGCCGCCTCCTTCATCGTCGTAGTTGATGATGTTCTCCCGAACATCATCATCAGGACCTGGATACTTAATATGCGCTTCTCGTCGTCGGTTATACACCACGAATACAAGAACTAGAACTATATTAATTTTTAAGAAAAAAAAAAAACAAAACGAACAAAATGTCCCCGTTAATAATATGAACAATTCAGAAAAATCGTAGGCAGAATACGACAGCGCTCTGATAAAAGGACATGCAAAATTGAAAAGCTGCATGCTATACATTTTTTTAAATCAATGCAATCACTGCATTGTTGACAATATCAATAAAGTTATACATACCTTGATTTCTATGGCAAAAAATATATCACACACCTTAAGGTACTTACCAGGTAACAGTTATACAATTTTTGAACTAAATTGTCTGTTAGTTGCTCTTCTAAATTGGAATATTGTGCATGATATTGTTTGAACTGAGTCATTTCCTAACAGTTACATCGGACGGTTGAAGACTACTTTAAAAAACTACCAGCACTACCAGCCGATATTAAAGACACATGCGGAGAAGGGGGTTCTGATTATGACAGCGCAAGTAAAAGGCTCGTCGTCCTAGAAAAACTGACAGTCAAATGCACAACACAGAGAGTACTTATACAAAGCATGTCCTGCGACTGTTTCTTTTGTGCTTCATACACTTCTCACTTTAATTGTCAGCTTTTTTTTGTGTGTGAAGAGTGTTTGAATTTGAATTCGTGTGGAAATACAAAAGAGAGGCAAAAGAAACAAAAATCGTTTGTATTTTTGTGACTGAGTTTTGTTTTGCGAATGCAAGGAAAAGGATATACTGGCGGTTGCTATACAGCTTCATCCCTCATCTTGAGTGAACTAGTTCACTTCACAATGAAAACGGAGTAAACACAAGCAGCGATGTGCTGATGAGATGGATTTTTGTTTGGTAGCCCATCGGTTTTAGACTGATTGCTAAATTTAAATTTTTAATTGACACTTCACGGAATAGAGGACAGAATGAAGATGAAATTTCAAGCCGCTTGGTTTATATTATATGCTAAGGGCGGAAATTGCTTTGCCAAGAAATGCCTTCTTAAGGATCACTTCAAAGTTAGATGTTGTTCGTAAAAAAAGTAGTAGCGACCTCAGTAAGAACTAAATAATTAATAAAAAAAAATCACTTTGGTTGGCACTCAGCAACCGATGGTACGTAACTCTCACAGGAATATCTTGGGGCATCTAGGAAGTACATTCAAAAATAAAAAGGTTTGTTTTGCGAATAGTTAGAGGCTTCACAAGATAAGAAATGGGCCTTTTCGCTGTTAACCATCTGTTGCTTAAAAAGTTAAAAAAGTTTCATGGGCGGAATAATCATGCCCAAGTTTTAAAAGTACAATTTCTTAGGGGTTTAGAAAAAAAGGGTTTCATGGGCAAAATAATCATGAACAGATTTTAAATCTACCATTCGTATTCTACATTCTTAAGTCTCTAAAACTCACAAAGCATCTCCTATTTTATTTTATTACAAAGACGTACTTTTAGAGCTGTTATCGTGCGTACGAAGTGGACACTGAATTGCTGGTAAATTTGAAGAACTCCGTAGTCGATTAATTTGATGAAGGTTGATACAAGAAGAGGCCCCCTAGCTTGTAAGTTGATAGGCATGAAGGGTTCAATTTAAAGTGTGCTGAATATAGCAAACACTTAGAGGCGACATCTGTCTGTCACTTTAAGATATTAAGTCAAACATTTTTTAGGCAAACTATAACATTATTCTGCAGTAAACAGACCTCATTTGGTTCATTCTTTTTTTAACGAATCCACATGCAAACCAACTTCAGAGCTAAGAAATTTTCTCGGGATGAAAGAGTGTTTTTAGATAAAAACAAAAAAAAAGCTTTGGAAATAACAAAATTCCTAACCCTATCTAATTCCCATCCAAATATTTTGAAAGGAGGTATCCTCTCTTGGTACAAAATCTTTTAACAGATTTTGTTGTACCTACTTAAAAATTCCAACAACCCAACTTTTGGATTTTATGTTTGTACTCGTATGTTAGTTTGTGTGGGCTTATCAAACATGTTTATTCGAAAAATCCATGAGCTGTGTTGTCAACATGAACGTCTGTGTTTTACGTCACAACCTCTATGTATAGTGAAAGAAATAATCGACTATGGTGGCTTTCTTTCCGGATTGAGTTTGCATTGCTGCAGACTCCGGAGCCACCGTCAATTAGCCGAGGGAAACGTGTCACTAACCGCCCCAAAACTCGAAAAGCATGGAGCGCATTCTACGGCATTCCACACCGAGCATAAGTGGGACATACTACTAAATGCTCTCGAAGCTTTCTAATTGAGTGGAGCTCTGAAGCTCATGGAGCCCGCCCCTTGTAAGAAATCTGATATTTCATTATTTGGGTAAACGCATTAAGATTCATCAAGCCTTTTTTGAAAAATACCGAAAATTACCGGAAAATACAAGTTTGCAGCGTTGGTCCCCTGGCCCGTGAAGAAGTCAGAGCGATGACTTTGCGTGTATTTCGGACTTATCAATAACAAATGGAATGTAGCTATAGCTTTAGTTAATTGGTGCAGCCAATATGGGGTGAATTCTCACTTATTGGAACTAATAATTATCGGGCAAGTTCTTATAACCCAAAAGTTCATATATTAGAACTCACCATATATCGGAAATAATTTCTCTTCTAATTCTTCTTTTTGCTTCATATTCAAGCATTTGTATATTTTTTAGTCAGTTACAGCCGCGCAACGACATTATTGAGGTTGTTTTTGTTTATATATTTTCTCAGTTATCTACATGAACACGTAGTACCTACATTTATTAGAGTTCATATAATTGAACTTCAGTGCCCAAATTTGGTGGTTCGTATATTTTAGTTCTGCTTGTTTTTGGAGAACAAATGCCTTGGACCCGAACAAAATATTTTAGTGGCTGTTCGCTTTTTCATAATACTTTTTTATTTGAAAACATAAGGAAAAACGAACTATTGGATACCCTTTCTAGATTCCTATCCTCTAAAGTGGGCATGACATTGGGTGAAAGTCCTTGTCTATTTTGAAATGTTTCTTTGTATCTTACAAAATAAGAAAAAACTAAAAATTTAAGCAAAACGCCTCTAAAAGTGGGTGTGCTAAACAACTTGTATAGACGACTTTTTAAGAAGGACATTATCTGGATATAAAGCTTATAGTTTTTATCAAGACTTTCATTTCAAAATTGTAAAAGGCAAAAATTCTAATTATTTTTTTTCGTATTAGTTGTTTCCCCAGCTCAATTGATGTGCAAATATGTAGTACAGAGTTAAATTCAGTTAGTCCTTTTTATCCAATTTTTACCCAGGCCAATCAGCCTATCCTCTTTTGTTTTAAAAACTTTTGAGAGACTGATTCACATTTTTATTCGTAGTAAACTGAGTCCAGAGATCTTATCTCCAGCTCAGCATGCGTATACGCAAGGCAAAGCTGTACAGACAGCACTCCACAGTGTCGTCAGCACCATAGAAAAGACACTAAGGGACAAGAAATATACTCTAGCCGCCTTCCTGGACATTGAAGGTGCCTTCAACAACGTCCAAGGGGAAGCGGTAGAAAGAGCCCTAGTAAACCTTAATATGGAGAATACTATTATTAAATGGATAATGTGCATGCTTAAAAGAAGATGCATCTACTCAGAGGAACCCCTCAAGGCGGAGTACTATCACCACTTCTTTGGGTACTTGTTTTAAACGAGATTCTGATTGAACTTAAACTTAGTGGAGTCAAGGCAGTAGCATATGCAGACGACTTAGCACTGCTAGCGACAGGAAAATTCCCATCAACTCTAAGTGAAGAAATACAGAACACCTTATCTATGGTTGGTAACTGGACCAGAAACTGCGGACTTGCGGTTAACCCACAAAAGACAGAACTGGTCCTTTTCACCAATAAAAGGATTATACCGCCAACTATTGAGGGTACTCCACTACGAACATCAGAATACGCAAAGTATCTTGGCGTGTTTCTCGATCGAAAATTAAACTGAAGCCTCAATATAAAAGAACGAGCAAAGAAGGCAATGATAGCCTTATACGCCTGCAATAGAATTTTCGGCAAAACCTGGGGTCCTGGTCCCAAAATTATCATGTAGTTGTATACGGCAGTGGTTAGACCTATACTCACATATGGTAATTTAGTCTGGTGGCAGGGGTTGTGCTAGGTCACCAACTTTAAGACTATGACTAGAGTCCAAAGAATTGCCTGTATTGGCACTACTGGGGCTACGAGAACCACACCTACAGCGGGGAAGGAAGTAATTCTCTTAATCTTAAACCCCTAGACATTTTCGTACAAGAATATGCAGCAAACAGTGCCTTGCGGCTAAGCCAAACAGAAAACTGGAAACCCAGTACAACAGGGCATGCACAGATTCTAGAGAAATTTACGGGTGGAAATGTATGCACAGACTACACTACTCCCAAACTAGATTTTAAAAGACCATTTACTGTCTCTTTTCCCTGCAGGGAAGAATGGCATCAGAATCAAGTACCAATCCATGCAACAACGATCCCCTTCTATACAGATGGCTCCAAGATGGATACCGGCGTTGGCGCGGGTTTCTACTCAGAAACACTCGGAATATCTGGCTCGATCAGACTCCCCACTACAGCAGCGTCTTCCAAGCTGAGGTTCTGGCGGTGACAACAGCCGCTAAGCAGGCTGCAATGACGGCAATACCACAGGCTGATATTACCTTCTTCATTGACAGCCAAGCGGCAATAAAATCGATTTCCGCCACAGAAATAAAATCGAGGCTTGTAAGTCGCTGTCGCGAAGAGCTGCGGGCTCTTGGCGCGCAGCACACTGTAAAACTCTGCTGGGTCCCCGGGCACAGTGGTGTCCCAGAAAATGAAAGACCCGATGAACTGGCAAGAAAAAGATCTTCGTTTGAATTAAGGGAGGCTGACACTACAGTAAAAACCCCACCCTGTTACCTTAAACAGGTGATTGGAGATAAAACACTGATTGCAGCAAACGAAAGATGGAGTGCCCTTGACTCCTGTGTCATTACAAGGAAAATGTGGCCAGTATATGACAAACAAAAGGCGAAGAGAATTCTTCAAATGAACAAGAATTCTTTTTGTCCTCTCTCACAGGTGTTATCACCGGACACAACATGCTGGGCTACCATGCAAAGAAATTAAAACTCAGCACAGATGAACTCTGTTGATGATGTGGGGATGAAGAGGTGAATGAGGATACTCCTCATTTCCTCTGTCACTGCCATGCACTCTGTCATATCAGAAACAATATCCTAGGCAGATATTTCTTCCAGGACTTAGAAGAACTCTCCGGCAAGTCTGTGAACGACGCATTAGGGTGGTTTGTACACCTGCAAAGTTTTTTATAGGTTTTTCATTGGTTCCAAGTAAGGGAAGCATAGCCTCCAGGGTATCACAAAGGGTCTACATTGACCTAAGTGTGACGGGTACAGGATTCTCTTGCCCCGTCAGTCCAGTAACCTAACCTAACCTAACCTAGTCCTTTTTATCCGGACAACTGTGACCTGAAGCTTTTCTTAAAGTCATTAATATTTACAAAGTAATAATGCAACTTTCTTCCCCACAGCCACAGAAGAGATACTATAGAATAATATAATAATTATATGATTCTTCTCCCAGAAGAGGCAGGCCCAGGCCCATTAATTGCTGCAAATTGAATTCCTCCACAAATATTTCTTTCGGGAGCGAATTCTAAAGCTGACTGGATCTGTAAAAATAAGTTTTCTGGTATAAATATGTCCCTGCGGTTGGCGATTGCACCATCGGATAAGGTTAATTAGCTTA
Source organism: Portevinia maculata (assembly GCA_949715645.1). Classification (NCBI taxonomy): domain Eukaryota; kingdom Metazoa; phylum Arthropoda; class Insecta; order Diptera; family Syrphidae; genus Portevinia; species Portevinia maculata. The sequence goes on from OX454525.1 coordinate 78,798,764, forward strand.
TGTACCATTTCAAAATGACTTTCTACTAATTTTTTAATAAAATTTTAATTAATTTATAAGAATTTTGTGTAAATTTGGGTGCCGAAATAAGATGGTACATTTTTGCGATAAACATGCCGAATTGCAAGACAACCACTGGAGATAAATCAGTTGAATTATTTCAAGAAAATGGCAGTCTTTCTACTATAATGCACAACAAAGTTTGGAAGTTTAGTTGTTATGGTCTATGGACCGAATTATAGAGCCCAACAAACAATTTAAGAAATAAAATTTATTCAATCTCTAATCGTTCTTATTCTCAAAGCCACGATGCAGGTCAGTTTCACAAAAAATCCTCGCATTGTCGGAATTTATTTTTAATGATGATGATTAACGCATAAAATGTAAATGAAATCACACCAGATTTTTGATAATGTTTTCCTAAATTTTTTCCCACAAAAAAATACGCATAATACTCGTAGTAAAAAAAAGTATTCGACCCCGATTTAACGATTAGTATGATGCCATATACACAGACACACATACACATACTATAAGAAGCTTCCATGCAACTGTTTAGCTTAACATTCAATTTGCTCTCATTAGCCAATTTAAGGACAATGAGCTTCATTTGTTTCATTTCGTTGTACTTTCCTTTTGTGGGAGAAATTTTTGTGATTGTATTCGTTTGTTGGTCTCCTTGTCTTTTGAACCCCCTTCCAATTTCATTGTTTTCAATTTTTTTTCTTTGTCTGCACGTTTTATTTTCTTTGCGTTTTATTTACATTTTACCCAAACAATCTTTACTTTAATTTAACAAGATACAACAACACTATGAAGTATTTCGAACTAAAACCACAAGCGAATTGAAATGAAAATGAAAATTGTAGCTGGTGTCAACAGAATACGGACGAGTCCTTGAAGGTCTTTTCTTTGTTTCTGTGTTTTGCTTTTTAAAACTTCAATTGAAAATGTAACAGTTACATTTGAATTTGTCAAAATGTTCATTAAGTTCTATTGAGAGAATGATGGGCAAAATACGAGTCTTTGTCCCCCATTATAATAAAGGACACGCTGTGATGCGAAGATAAAAGTGCATGCAAATTTGTTGACTGAAGAAATTGCCCTGGCAGGACAGGTAATCTTCAGATTCTCGAAGGAAGTGCTTATCTACTATCTTTGTATTATCATTTTTGCTTCACAAAATTTATAAAAATCGCTTGCATCACTGGATTGTTTCATCCATTATTCTGTAACTCACAACAAGGTAGTTTATAGTTGCAAGTCCATCAACAGCAATATTTAAAATGAATTCTAAAATAAATTACATCGCGAAAGATTTCGTTAAAAAAAATACCCAAGAGCGGAGATCAAGGACCTACTAAATGTAAGTGGTATTATATTACTTGTTCTACATCACTAAAGGAGATATATTTTTTTAAAAGCTGTATGTGTGTATTGGGTGATTCCATAATTCTGTGGGTAAACATAATAATTTTTAGACACGACAAGGACTCAGCTGTAACCTGTAAGTACTCACTGAGGGAGCTATAGTACATAAAAATCTTGAAGTGGAAATGTCACGGGTTTTAAAGTTCTCTACAACAAAAATTTCTTCAATTGAATTTATTTGAGTACTTGCGTGTATTTTTTTTTTGTTGCTTTCCTGTTATTCTGATTATTCTGAGATTTACGTCTGGCGGAGATTCGTATTCTAAAAGGGAAACCGTATCTTTTTTCTGAAAGCGGTATTTGTATTGCCAGAACTATATTTTGTGTGGAGTTTTTGAGAAAATATAAATTCTTTGGAAAGTAGAAACGAAATTTAGTGTTTTTATTTTAAAAGTAATTCAAAATATTTTTATTAAAGGCTTGTGATAAAACCTTTTAATTTAAAAGGACAAATTCTAATTTTATTGTAAAAGACACTCAGAAAAAGTGTTTGTCTATGAGCATTTATTATTATATTGAAACGAGATGCCGTTACCCTTTTTTAAATTATCTGCCCTATCTTGGTATCCGTTTGGAAAGGAGATTTGTTCGCAACACAAATCCAATCGGAGACGCGAATATTTGTCGGAGAATATCGAAGATTGGCATGCGGCTGTCAAAAACTGACGCATAAAACGCTCATCGCGATGAACCGTAGACTCCGAGTGTGCGTTACGTTTTGCCGGAGAAATGTTACGAAGTCGTACCATAAAGCAAAAGCATTTTCCATTCTCAACGGATACCATGATACATATTATGTCCATTTATTTAATCAGATTTTTTTACTTTTTTGATGTTAATGAAATCATACTTGCTAGGAGCACATTGATTTTAACAGCCGGTAAGTTGTAGTTATTTAAATCACAAATTATTGTTTCTTTATTTTATCTTCATTTCATTTGTCATATTCATCATCATATATTTATCCAGGAAGGTTATGATCCCTTTAATCCTGTTCATAGCTCTGCCGCCATTAAGGAAGAAGAAGTCCAGAAAACAGTAATCACAGTTGAAGCATTCGCAAATTAATCAGGAAATTTGATTGGTCCACTCGTTTACAAAGATAAAGTAATAAACATTTGTTAAGCAATAAACATGGAGAAATATCCAATCACAGCCCAAACTTAGTAAGCAGTATGATGTGCCCAAGTAGTCTTGATCTAAGTCAAAGTGTTTCCATCGAAATTAAGAGAATAAAGTTAGCATAGATAATTCGCGTTTTAGATAGGGTAATAGAGTATTGATTGCGAATTATTTTATCAGACTAAGTCTAAATTTTCACTATGCCAACATAAACAACATAATTGTGTAAAATATACATTATTGAAAATTATTATTATACGGTAAGGCAATTCATATTCCAAATTTTATGTACTTCACAGCGTTTTACTACTTGTTTAATGAATATTATACTCGTAGGTGTAGACAGTGTTTGACGTAGCATATACCAAATCGGCTTTTCACATCACCTTAGGGCCGCGGTATAGATGATTTTTCTTCTTCTTCTTTCTCGTTAACGACGAAGTTATGATCTGGGCTAAAGCGATCATAACCCTCCCACTTATCTGCATCCCTACTGGCTCGCCTTTGGGGCTCGCATCGCATCCTGATGAGAATTTTTGCGTTACTGTATTGTCATGTCATCATTGTGGAATTGTTTTCTCTTACAAATATAATTGTTCATATTTTTCGAAGTTGAAAACACCTACCAAAGTCAAACGCTTTATTTCGACAAAATCGTGAAAAAATAATGAACCTAAATTAGGAAGCATTAGCGCCCGTTTAATGTCGAAAAATACTCGTCGTATTCCGAACAGTTTCGACTATTCGATTTATAATCAAAAAATATTAATAGTGGATTATTAGTTTGAAGTTCCATATAATAAATTATATTCGGAAAAGGATGAATGGCAAATTTCATTACAGTTTGCAGCATATTGGACTCCATTTACTACCGGAATTTGAAATGTATAGAGCAGAAGCGTGTTTTTTTCGTGGAACACAAACAACTTTTGCGAAGTGTTGTATACGAGTTTATGTCTTGCATGAACCTTTTTGACCTAACCTAACCTGGTAAGAGGTTCGAAGATCCGAGGAAGCCTGTTCATCAAAGAACCCATCTCAAAAAAAGGAGCGCCACCAGCTAAATTGCCATGTTCAAAGGAGAGCTCATACAAATCGCATCAAAAAGCGATTTAGGGTTATCGTCAATAAACTTGCAAGGTTTTTTTTATTTGTTGGCAATGTGAATTAAATTTCTGAAAGCGAAGAATTCCTCGGTAAAATTTATTTGCAATAGAGAGGATATTATTTAATGTTTCTATTAAATCGAAAATAGAGCCCATAAACCGGCTGGATCACACAGATGCAACAAGGCCACAGGCGCCCTCAATACGTCATCAACAGTAATGTAACACGTAAAACACGTAAACTTTGGAAATTACTTTCGTCTGAATGATATCGTTTCGACTATTCAACATTTGCTTTACTTACTCGTACCATAAAAACTGTCAAAGAAACTATTACCAATACGATAGCAATTGCGCGATAACTAATGGGTTATCGTTTGGCATTGATTTGTATATTTTGGGGACAGTTGACAAGAGATCCATATCTAAACATCATTTCCACCATGTTCCCACCGACGTCGTTTAGTCAAATGATTTATGAATCACGATAGGCGTTCCCCACCAAACAATTCGTGAATTACTATGCCCATAATTTCTATTTCTCTGCAATTTTGACATGGGTTGCTACCAAATAAATATAAATGTGGCGTATTTATAGGAGGTATGAGATATTCATAGACGTTTTTTTTTTGTGAATAACGTGATCACAAGTGTGATCGATTTTATTTTGTGTGCGCAGATACTTAATTTAGGCCCCGATTGTGGATGGCAATTTTTTTTTTTTTATAATTTGCTTACGCTAAGGAGGTTTTTTCTGTTGTTACATCACCCTTATAGTGCTAAGAACACAGCGTAAGCATTTACTCGTATGTTTAACAGCAAGCAGCACCTGGCAATATTGTATTTCATCGCATGCTTTTCGGTGCTTTTTACTATTTTTACTATTAAATGGTGTGGTGTTCTCAATGGTTGGTGGGACGACCCATATAAGTATGGAATGTGGTCGTCAAAGGTTGGGAGGGCAAGGGATTCGACCATCTGAATCCCCAGCAAGTGTGTGTGGTTGGTTTTCCTTTCCTCTTTCTTTCTCTTTTTCTTACAGATCTCTCTTCTTTTTTTTCTATTGCACGATAAAGTTTGTGTGTGTCAAGATGCTAAAAGAACCAACCCGGACTGAAGCAGCTGGAGAATAAATATCGTGCGCATCTCGACCATGGTCCCTAACATCCTGCCATAAACCAGGGCAGCGACAATTACAAAATGGCGCCCATTTAAAGGCAACATTCTGTTCGAAAAAATCCTCGTCAGGACACAGGTCGCACACGACACATAACAAATAGAGAGATAGGAAAGAAGTATTTGTGTGCAGATGTAGGGTTTTTCTCCACGGGTGGTGTCTAAGTTGCTTAGGGAGATTACGATTTCATGTATTCGATATAAAGTAATGGACGGCCGGGATTCGAACGGACGACCTTCCATTCAGTAAGCGAATACACTACTACTGCAACGATAATCGATTTCTCTGTTTCGTATTGTGATTTTCGATTGTGGTCGACATTTTTCCATGTCACAAACGTTGGCCATAGATTGTAATGTTCTGATCGACGCACAATGGGGCAGAATACCCTTTTAGCTGTCAGAAAATCAAATTATGAAGTTGAGCTTTTATTCTTCTTTCAAATATGATAGATAATTAGAAATGAGGATCATTTGGATCACGTGATCTTCAGCAGGTCCTCACAAATGGAGCATTTGCTCACTTTTTTCATCGAGTGCAAACGTGTTTTTTGTGGTTTGACTTGCTTTAGTAAATTGTATACTATTTATTACCCGTTACATAGTTCAACATATTTTTTCCCCATGGCATCAGTAAGCTCAGGTGTATTTTTTAAGTTCTTAGTTAACAAAAAATATTATTTTTTGTTCTCTTTATTTGTGGTTGAAAATAGAAAATGTGGAAAAAATGTTTTTTTTTGCATTTAACTGAAATCCCTAAACTTTTAGATGCCGCAAAGTCTTATATGTCGTTGTGATATGTGTTTTGTCTTTTTTCAGAATATGCAGTCTTTTTTTGCTCGACTAAGCACCCCTTCGTGTACCGTACATTTTTGTTAGTGACGTCACTTTTGAAAAAAATAGATTTTTTAAACTTTTGTTATAGTTGCTTCTCAGGCCAAATAACTTCCAAAACATTTTTTATAACAAGGCAAGACCTTTACAATATAATGCCAGGGACTGGATAGCCAATTGGAATTCTTAAAACAAGAAGTTGAAAGACGGGTTCAATGCAGTGGTACTTTTGAAGACGATATTTATAAAAAAAAAATACCGATTGTAAATAAAAATTTCAATGACTGATTGTTGAGGCAAACCTGTCCAGTTTTCATTATGAAAAAAGGGATCAAAAGTTGCCAAAATATTCCCTTCTTACACAATTGTTCAGGAGTAAAAAATTGCTACCCCGAACGTGAACAAAATAAGTATTTCCGAGACTTCTATAAATACAGATTTACAAAGTTTTCTGAATAATGCACATTATCCGGCGCATTGGAAGGTAGCTGTGGTACACCCAATCCCAAAGAGGGTAAAGATAGGACGAATCCTGCCAATCTCCGGTGGATTGTTCCGAATCTGCTTCCGAATATTAGCAAGAAGAGCGAAAAGGTTGTCATTATAGCCCTGTTGAAGTGCGTCAAGGACAATAACATAATTCCGGACAAAAAGTTTGGTTTCAGGGCGGGGCATGACACTATACATGCCGCGTCGAAATTGGTTTCCAACATTCAGTGGAATAAATGCAAGAACCAATGCACGGGTGCTTGTCTGGTTGATTTTGAGAAAGCTTTCGACACAGTATGGTTAGAGGGACTTTTCTACAAGTTGACCAGGCGAGGGATGCATAAACCTTCGCTATATGTCATTTATAATATGCTTATCGGAAAGAAGTTCGTTGTCAAATGCAGCAACGTGACTTCGAGCAGTCTTTGAAAATAAAAACGGTTAACAGCAGGGGCCGTGAATTCTCCGATCCTGTTTAACATTTATAAGAGTGATCTGGATGGTTCACTCCGATATGCTATACCGTATGCCGATGATTTGGTGGCATACAGATCAGACCCTAAAATCGAGGTCATTAACATTCTTTTGCAGCATGACTTCCATCAAATTAAGGATATTGCGACGACTGGAAGTTGAAAATCAACTTTCAGAAGACGGAAATAATCTTGTTCAGAACAACATTGGCTGGGGCCTCTAGGGATACCAGCAAAAATTGGAAGAAGTTTACCATTATTGGACAAAATGGGCAGTCATTGACGGTAAGAAGCTTAGTTAGATATCTGGGTACCTGGCTGACCATTATCTGTATTTCGATAGACATTAGTTGCTTGTCTTGCTGGAGCCAAGAAGGCTTATGCTCTGAAAAGGAGACTGTTTGAAAGCAGTCAACTTGATTCCAAAGTAAGGGTCATATGCTACGTGGGTCTTATAAGGCCGATCAAAGCTTATGGTTGTCCATTGTGGATTAATATAGCGCCTAGTTGTATGAAAAGATTCGGGAATCCATTACTATCCCAACAATGTCCTATACGATGGGGCTCAGTTGAATAGGATTAACAATTTTCTCATTAAGGTGACTCAAAGGCACGTTGCAAGGGCGATGGCCAGCGACAATAGCCTGATCTTTGGGCTTACTACCCTAATAAAATGTACATAGAGAGTACGCTCCGGTCTGGCTTCTGGCTTTATCCCCCCGGAGGCATTTGTCCATATTGATGCTAAAGGGCTGGTCCAGACGAGGGTTGGTATCCCGGTATTATACCACCGCTACCGCAGCACGGGAGATAAGCGACTCATCCGCGGCCGGGACGTTGCCACCTTCGTTTTAGTACCACAATAACGAAGAGGGATAAATTCAATACTGAAAAGCAATTTGCCAATTTTGGTGGCTTTTTGAGGGGGGAGGGGTCAACATGCCCTCCCAAGACGGTGCGTTACTCTAAATAACATCCTCATAGTTTATAAGTTAGATTAAGTTAGCTAGGGCGTTTCTGGGAGGGGCCGGGCTCGTCAACTTGTGGTTGTGCTTCCGGGAGGGGACTGACGCTATCGGCTCACGATGGCGTGTTTGCACGTTGACAACTGCCAGGCACCCGGAAAGCAATTGGGATTTTGAAGACTTCTGCGTAAGGTAACGAGTGCTCAGAATCCCAATTATAGATAGAATGCTTTAAGTAGTTTAAGTAAGTAGAATAGGTAGTTTTTAATTTGTTTTATATAATATTTAAAATTTAAATAATGATGCCGAGTTTTGAAAATGTTCTCGATATATATACGATTAGCTCGTAAAATAGCTTTTAGACCGAAAGGCAATAATTTTAAGGTTATAGTTAAGTTCAGAACGTCTACATAACGACCATTAATTTAGAATAAGTATCCTATTAATTTTAAGTTAGATTTAATCATTTTTGTCTAGTATGTAAGTAGATATCTAATAATGAATAAAAAATGAATTTAAAAGTAAAAGTAACCAGCATTTGATTGGCCTTAGCGACGAAGTGATTCGAAAAAAGAAAAGGTATTTTCTAATACATGAATCCCTTCTTAATATAATCAAGCCCCTTAAATGCACGCGTTTGTCACATTGATAGACTCATATTTCAGCCAATTTCCGCCCATTATTTTTTAAAGGTGGATGTGCCAGTTTTTGTTTGCCAATGCGGTATTTTTTTAACAAATCTTCGTTGAAACGATAAAAAAACATCCCTGATTAACTCAGGAGGCATTTGCTTCAGTGTGCGGTTACATTTAAATTCAGTGTGATGAATTTTTTTTTGCATTAAAAGACGTTTAATGGAGCGTTTCTACAACGAGATGAGCACACTCAAAATGGAGAAATTCGTGTTACATTCGGTTCAGTGTGCGGCTACATACAATTTATTGTAAAAAAGTCTGTTTCCTCCCAGGCTCGGACTGTTACCTTCCGCGTGTTACACGGATATGAAAACCACTGCACTATAGAAGTAAACAATGTTTCGTTTTTGGGTTAGGAGTATTTGAACTTTTTTTACTTAAAAGTCACAATGATGTAAAAATCCCTGGGAATTTTTGAAAACTCATAAAATTTAAAAAGCGCAATTAAAATAAAGGAGAGGAAAAAATGAAAAAGTAATGGTGTTTTGTTAATGGCGCAAATAGCTTAATGCCAGTTTTAGTTAAATATCAATTAGTCACCTTTTAATGGGGACTCAATAGATTGTCCCTTAGGTATGTTAAAATTGGTCAGAGTTTTAAAGTTTAATAAAATTTAATTTTTAATATATAAAAAACATAGACCAAGTTAAGTCAAACAACTTGGAAATTATCCTGCCATCCCTGTTGGTTAATTTTGCTTCAATTGAAAGGAAGAGATTGAAAAGCTAAAAAAATTAATAGTAAAAGTGGAGTCAAAAGTAGCCACCAGAAAAGCCGTATTCGTTCATAAAACTGAACTGTTTGAGTTTTAAATTATTATGATGTCTTAAAATTATTTATACTTACTATTGCAAAGAAGTTAAAAAAAATTGTAGTAAAAAAAATACAAAAAAACTACTCACTTTATAAGAACATTAATAAAAATGTGTTCGACTTACCTTTGAGAAAAAAATGAATGTTTACAATGTAAAAGTCAAACCATTACTTATTTACAGAAAACCAAATTCAAAATAAAAGCTTTGAAAGTAAAATAAATGTTAAAGAAATAAAAAATACTCACGTAGCAATGTACTGCAACATAGAACAAGTGCTATTATAAAGTCACGGGACGGTGTCAACACTCCAGATGCAAGGAGTTCCAGCTCACAATGCATTCCAGTAAAACCCATTGGACAAATGCATTCAAATTTCTTTGGAGGATTGTGATCACGACATCGACCACCGTTGCGACAAGGGAACAGTAAGCATTCATTATCGTTCATACACTGGCTGCCAGAAATTTTGTAACCAGCAGGACATCTACATAAATTGTTTGAATGGGAATCATAGTTTTTTTTTTCTTTGATTCTTTTTTATGAATTGCATTTTTTTATGTAGATTTTATTTTTATTTCCCAACAGGGTGTCAAAGTTTCAAGTAAACAGAAAATTGTGATTTTTAATTTTGTTGTTCGGGGAATACCACGTGAAGCACTAATTGTTTGAGTGTCAGAAAAATACTGAATTCTTAAGGGTTAAACAATTTTTAAAACTTGTACAATTTTATACAAGATGAGGGCAAAAAACTGGTTCAAAAACAGCTTAAGGTGATCTTGAAGGTTATTTCAATAAAAGAAAAGACAATATGGGAAAAAATAAAATAGTTCTTTGGTCAAAGATTTAACACGATTGCTGGCAGCGTTATATGATACCGCCAAAGATTTTTGTTGTTTTTGAGGGAAATGGTTTAGTGAACCGCTTCATTTTTTAATTGTTTAGGTAAAATGGGAAAACTTTTGATAATATTTCAAAAACTGCACAATTGTCCAATGGTTAATTTTACTAATGTGTTCAGTACTTAACTGGGTAAAACCGAGTATGCTGTCAACAAGAAGGGACACTCAACAAAGACGAATTGGGTAGAAAGTCACAATGGACAGCTATAACTACCCCGGCTCTACTACTACATCGGAAAACAAAACTCCATCAGAAATTAAATGAATAATCTCTCTTGCTTATTCACTGTTTCTTTGAACTGAAAAGGCAACTACAACTGTATAAGAAGCCCTTTCTTCAACAACATAAGGAGGGAATACACGATAAAAATATCGTACGAAATTTGTGCAAACTTTTTGTCATAAGCAATGATTTTATCGCATGAAATCAACGGTTTACCAATATTGCTGTGTCGGACGCTGTCCATAAACCGGACAACCAATATGCATCAAGAATTAGCATAAAGATCAATCGTTAGCAAATTGTACGATGTCAGTGATTTCATGCAACGTTCATACCAATATCTGTACTACTCAATTCGGGACGATAATATGGAATTGTGCTTGAGAAGTGTCTTATCAGTTCCGTTTGCGTGTTTTGGAGAAGAAGATTCAACGATGGACTGTACGAGCTCTAGAGCGACATCGACTTAGTAACATTTTGCGTTTGAGATGGCTAGGACATGTTGAGTGAATGAAAATCAACGCTCTGGCCTGCAGACTTTTCCACTCTATCCCAGAAAGACAACGCAGTTTAATCAGACCTCGCATTAGGTGCTGTACACAGCTTGGAGTGCGCAACTAGAAGCAGTAAGCGAAAGACCGCTGAGATACAAGACCTTCATGGCCTGATAGTAAGTTAGTATTAGAAGTGGGGAAAATATTTGGTCACAAATCAGAAAAAAATATTGCATTAACAATAGCAATATGCTATTGTTAATGCAAGTTGCAATTACTCCCACAGAACACATTCACGTCCGTGGGTATTATTTCCCAAAAAAAAGGAAATAACACGACGTGCTAATTTCTTCGTTGAAGTGACTATAAGGTCCATCACAAAAACGCTTTAACACCCACAGTTGTTATTTCCATAAGACCAACGGGCCTTAATTCCACGGGAGTTATTACACTGCACCTCCCCAACCATTTGTTTGTGCGAAGTGGAAGGGAACTACAAATTTTTAGCCAAATGCGACGGCAATTTGAACAAAAATCTGACGACAATTGATGTTTGATGACGTTTGATGTTTGTCAGACGTTTGCAAGATGTGGGGGTGTGGATGAAAACTTAAAAGTACCTTGGACGATAAGTAGTCAGCACACAAACCACTGAGCCAGTGGTATCATAAAAATTAGTTATGTGCAGTGTTTTTAATATTAAAGTTTTCAGTAATACAAACACCTTATTTTCGTTAGCAAATTACCTACCATATTTGCGATGCGTCTTAAGCTATTCAAAAATTCTACACACTTTCGCTTTGGCACCCTGTATTCCTTTTTATGGGACACACGAATTATTTTCTATATGAATGCTTGACGGAGAAAATGACAATTTATGAAAAATCATAGAAAGGAAGACAGATAGGCAGAAACAGAAATAGTTTTCAACAATGGAAAAAAATCAAGAACGAACTTCACAAAATAAAATTAAAAATGTCAAATAAGATACAGAGTATAACTTTCAATCAAAATTAACGAAACAACGTAAATAGCTATCGGTGTGGAAGAAATATAGTTTTATTGTTGTTTCCATCCCAAATGGCAATTTCATTGGCCACAACTCCACTCTATTGTCCTCCGGTTAGTAAAGCAAAAAAGTTCCTCATATTATCTATGATTTAATGTTCTTTTCTCCTCAAAAAAGATAGCAACCGAAAGAAAGGATCTCCTCCAACGTTGATTGCGGTTCGTATTTTGGTATATATATATTGTACGTACCTTTTGTTACATTTTAATTTTTAATATTTACTTGTTTCTTGGGTAAAAACCACTGACACTAATAATTTAGCTTAGCTTTTGTTAGATTTGTGTAGCTTTTCGAGTTTGGCTTTTTTATATGAGAATTACGAATACAGAAATGGATATGATAAAAATAAATATTATTTTTTTCGCTAAACATTTATGAAAATATTATATACGAGTAAATAAATATTATGCTTATATGAGTATTTATGTTAAATATTGAAATGAATTGGAATTCTTTTTAAAGCATGCATACACAAGTAAATAGGGAACATTTAAATATTTTCAACGGTTACGAATAAAAGAAAACATTCATATAACAAAAATGTTAATTGATAATATGTAAGCAAGTGGATTAAAGGTATAGTGAAGTTTTGTTAAGCGTTTTCAGCGTAGAGATGGTTGATTTCGTCTAATTTAATCAGGTGCTACGAATGGGCTATAAAGCAAAAGGCATTTTTTCGGAGGTGGAAGTGGGCGTTGCATACGTCGTTCTTTTGTTTCGTAGGTAAATGTAAATATACGCATTTAAACACGCTCGTGGGTCAAAAGTGAGCCGTTTATGAGCGCTCGTGAGTGAGCATTTCATAACCCTGATTTATATATTTGAATTTTTTTTCCAAAATAACATAGGTGGATGAAAATATTAAGGGTTAAAATCAGTAGCTCTGAAATTCTTATCCTTTAAGTCGTTATTTTAATGTCAAAATGTGTGGCAAAAATACGTTTTAGCGCAGATTTTAGTAGTTGATGTTTGTAAGTTGGCTATCGTATTAAAATTTTGAACTTAAACTGCGAATGAGGTATCATATTAACACTATATGGAAGACAAAAAATCAGTTTTAGTAATTTACTAAGGGTGGGGATAAAAAGACGCCATGCTCAGTTAAAAAAAAATTTAGTAACGATAGATACATTACTCGGCAGCATTCAAAGTCGAACAGTGTGTCTAATTAATGATCTGAAATTGACATCCAAATCCAATCTCGAACCATTGGATCATCAGGGACTCGTCGCTAACCTTTGTCTTGCTATAGATGCTACTAAGGGCGATATTCTTAGCGATTAAACAATGAAGATACTGCTTAGAAGCATATCAATTGTTCATCATAAAAGGCTGGTGTAATCAGACGTCTTTATAAAAAGCAAACACGAGCAAAGTTCTAACAATCCAATACCCAGTCACCCCAGACTTCAATAGATCCGTCCACCTACTGGGGTATGCGGATGACATTGACATCATCGGCCGTTCACAATGCGTGTCATTTTAAATGCTTTTACAAGAACAGGCGAAATTAGTTGGTCTTGAAGTTAATGAGGATAAGACCAAGTACATGCTATCAACAAACAAAAAAACATATATCTACCGGCTAGGACAAATCGTCACTGTTGATAACAATATCTTCAATGTAGTAAAGGAGTTCTCTACCTTGGAGTAAACATTAACTCCACGGATGACACCTTAGTGGAAATCCGACTGAGAACTACCTTAGGAAACCGCTGCTACTTCGGTTTGGGTATGGGTTTAAAACTCCTGATTCGAAGGACAAAATGCATCCCCTATTGAACCTTAATCCTGCCTTATGGTGCCGAGTGCTGGACGATAAGTAAACAGCTAATATTGGGTGCCTTCGAAAGAAAAATACTCACTCGAATATGGTCCTGTGTGCGAGGAGGGCGAATGGAGCAGAAGATACAATTGCGAACTATAAGGGCGGAACCAAGATGTGGATGTTGTACGAAAAGCTAAATCACATCGACGATATTGGCTCGGCCATATTGAGCGAATGCTCCAGCCAAGAGGATCTTCGACTCCCAGCCCACAGGTTTGAGAAGGCAAGGAAGACCGAACCTCCGTTTGAAAGACCAAGCCGTCGTTGATGCCAGAGCGGTTAGTCTGCACAACTGGAAGCAGCGTGCACGGGAGCGCAGAGGATGGAAGTCTGTATTGTCTCAGTGAAAGACTGTTCACGGTTCGAGAACCCGCTTAGGAAGTAAGCAGTTACAGATATGGTATTCGTGTTTTTTTTTAATTCAAATATTTATTAAGTTTTAAGTCGAACTGTTTCCCTCCTTAAATCACTCAGCAATCACAAATCATACACGAGCAAGTTCACACACTAATAAAGCTTGCCTACTAATGAACAAGTGCAAAATCTGTTTTAGTTCTATTATTTCAACAGAAGCAGAGGTACGTTATTTTATTCGCTATTTCTATATAAAAAAAACAACAGTTCCGAATGATTTTATTTAGTCGTTCCAGGTGTGGAAAAAATTCGGCCGGGAGTCCATGCTGCGTCCGAGTAAATCTAGCCCCCGAAGAAGAAAAAGAGCCGAAACGTTATGATCAGATGTATATAAATATAGTAAAAGGATACTATGCGTTGATTGTTTAAGAGTGCGTACAAATTTTTTGCATTTTAAGATTTTTTTTTTCAAATCAAGTTTAAGTAGAAAGTTTGACTGACAGGAGTTTGTGTTGAATACCCTTGACAGTTTGGGGAATGGCCCAGACATTGTGTTGTCTAACAGCTTGGCTATATGCAATTTGTATCGAACATAGTTTTAGTTGCATTTTAAGTGCAAGCGTCTCAAGAAGAAGTAGAGAGATATGAACTATTTTGTGTGCAGTGAACCTGGCCAGCAAGCGAACATGTTTTCATTTTTCTGATTTAAGTACACCGATGTAAATAACTGTATTCTGAGCCTTGCATTTTTTATTTTTAATAGTATCGCTTCCGTCCGATTCGGTTTTTAATTCAAGCAAGCTATTCGTTTTTACGTAAGTTCAATTTGCATCAATCTATATTGTTTTAGAGTGTTTAGAAAGAATATTTATTTCAAGCGTATTTAATTTTCAGCATAAATAGTGTTTTCAGTTATTTTCGATGTACCCAAACATGCAAATTGGTCGCCAAAAGTTTGTGCTTTTTAGTCACAAGTATGTCTTATAATATCATCCTCTACATTACATTTTCAATTTCTAAGCTGTACGAATGCATGTTAAATATGGAGTGAAATAAATATACTTAATTAAGCTTCAGTCCACCGTTAAAATTGAACGGCCGATCTGTGCATCAAAATCGTACTTATACTGAAATTCAAACAAATATAAGCTTCACTAAATTACCCAAAATCCACCATCTCCACACACATTCAAATGAATTCACGCTAGCTATTTACTACATACTTGTCAAGGACATCATGTGATTATCACTCTATCAGTGAACTTCAACGCTAAATGAGCATATTCAAGCGGACATTTAATTGTAAATAAAATATTATATTTAAAAAAAGAAAAAGGAATTTGTAGAGCGCCGCGCATCTAGATTCAAAATAAATATTCATTTTATATATCGTTGGGTGCTCACTTAGTATGATTAAGAAGCAGACCAATAATGCTGCTAGAGCACCCATGCTCAGTTTAAGTGTTTGGCCTTCTTGAACAAGTTCACAATTTTCTCCCCAATATCCATCGGGACAGATGCAACGGTAGCGCAATCTAGGTTCCAAATTTATACAAGTAGCACCATTTAAGCAGGGTAAATCCAAGCATTCGTTGCGATCCATACAGCCTTTGGCGTCAGGTGACATCACGCGTCCTTCACCGCAACTAGTATGTTTTGTGTGTTTGATATATATTTTTTAAGGATTTTAATTTTACATTCAGGACATATAAACAGATTTATATATTTTCATTATATTTAAGGAGAAGAAAACGAAAAACATAACGTAAATCATCAGAAGAAAAGGATTAACGCATGCAAACGATACAAAGATGATATTTTCTTGGAGGAAATGGAGGATAACGGGTACATTTAACCCGATTAAGAAGGATACTGATGAGGACTGTTGCAGTTGAATGAAAGTGCTTGTTTTTGGCCAATTAGAAGATGTAAATGTTGTTTTATTTTCTATATGCCGGATGTAGAGATTTGTGGCGTTTATATCAGCTTGTTACGTCTTGTTTCTGTATAATCTTGGGGCAAAAACTAATGAATAAATTATTTAGTGTAATGGAGTTCCCTTGTTGTGAAAGATAAAAAGCACATTTATTGCTGGTGATATGATGATACTTTAACCTTCCTACGGATGTACATACACTTCTCTTCAACTGAATAAGCACAAACATTTTCTATGCTACGTTGTCTATTTTTTCAAAACCTTGTGCTGTAATATATCATTTAATGATGAAAACTGTTTGGTTATGATGTTGAGAAAATAAATCGGAAAGAATAATTCAAAAAGTACTGCTATTTTTTTCAGTTGACGCAAAATAAAACTGCATTTTTCCATATTGAATGCTTTGCAAGGAACTAGGGAAAAAATAGCGGTACTTTTTGAATTATTCTTTCCGATTTATTTTGTCAACATCATACGCAAACAGTTTGCATCATTAAATGTTATATTACGGCACAAGGTTATGAAAAAATGGACAACGTAGCTTAGAAAATGTTTGTGCTTATTCAGTTGAAGCAGAGTGTATTTGTGTATCTGATTGAAAGTTGTGAATGCAATTTTATTTTGTTGTTTCGTAGTTAAGTTAAAAGAAAGTCGCATTTTTCTTATTGAACAATTTTGTTTGTGGAACTGTTGTAATAATCCTTGCAAACTATCTTCGTAGATAACAAGACACATAATAATAATTTTAAAGAAAGGAATTTCTTTTCATTTAAACACAGCTTAATTCAGAATGAGAATTGTCATGAGAACATGTGGCACTCGGGGACTGCCGCTATTGCAATAGAATTTTTTATCTTTTTCTTTTTAGCTCTTTAAGTTTTAATTCTCTATAAAACGAAAATAGCTAAGTACAAATAATAGGTATAAATAATTAGGTATAAATAGTGTAATTACACACCAAAAAAATTATTCATTCAAAAAATTTGAACAAAAAGAAAGTTATTAAGAGTTTGATCATCGAATTTCGCGCGATGTACATTTATATAGATATAATATCATATATACTTTCTCTACGCAGCATTAATGTGTATTACCTATACACAAAAAGGTGTGAGCCACGCTGCACTCACGGTATAGTTGATGTGTAAACATGTAGGCTCGTCAGCGTTTAAATTGTGGGCATGCCAATGGGCGAATTTTGAAAATATTTAGACATGAGCATCAAGGGCTCTTGGAGAGTATATATTATAAATTTCAGCTCCCTAGCTCAAACTTTTGTTTTTTTTTTGTGGGCGTGTCAGTGGCCGAATTTTGAAAATATTTACACATGAGCATCAAGGGCGCCTGGAGAGTCTATATTATAAATTTCAGCTCCCTATGCCGTCCGACCTGAAAATCAAGGTGTTTACATATCAAAAAAAAAAAACAACGACACGCGGCTGTTCTCAAACGGTCGCCCATCTATGTACTAACCGCGCCCAACGTCGTTTAATTGCGGTGATCTGATGAGAACCGATTAACTCTTGTGGTGGGGTTTTTTTCGGTATGGAATTTCTTGATTCGGTCACCGCGCTCAAAGCCCGCGATAAAAGATATGCAATAGCTTAAAAACGAAATAACAGCCTCCGCATATACGGCATCGCATTGAAAACTGACTGATAGTGGATTTAATAATAAGATCGTTTCCTATTTGTATACGGGAGTATTACTGTCCTGATAAAGTTTATCAAACCTGCAGTTGCCAATCGGCATAAAAATGTACATGCTTAGGTCCCTTCCTTTTATTTCAGAAACATAACCTCGTAAGCACGATATTGATATTTATTACAGTCCTTGATTATCTGCTTGAAGGAAAAGTGACGGACCCCAAAGTGCATCAGTTATTCTTTGCTGACGATGGAGCCATCATAAGCGAGGATCAAACGTCCCTGCAACGAACACTGGAATGTGTATCGTTTTAGTCCTAAAAACAGAATACTTGTGCTGCCCGTTCTCTGATCGACTCCGACCCATTTATATGAATGAAGGGGTGCTTCCCAAGTGCGAAAAGTTCAAATATCTGGGATCAATGATCAACAGCGAAGCAAACTGTGATCACGACATTAAGCATTGCGTAAGCGTAGGGTGGATGAAGTGGCGGGACATCTCAATCATATTCTGTGATCGAAAAATGCCCCCTAAGCCCCTTGTGCCCCGGCACTCACATACGGTTCACAATGTTGGACAGCGTACAAAAAGTATTAGGGCAAATTAACGGCAGCTGATATGAAGATGCTTCGCATGACAGCAGAAGTAGCAAAGATTGATCGAATAAGAAGTTCCAAGATCCGAGGAAGCCGTCAAAGAACCTTTCTCCAAGAAAATAAATTGCGACCGACTCAGTTGGTACTGTCATATTAAAAGAAGAGAGTCAAAAAGGCAATATCAATCAACGTTGCAATAAAAACGCGAAAGAGAGGCAGCAATGCAGCAAAATCAGCATTTCATTGGCCTCAGCGACGAAGTGATTCAAAATCGGGAGGCCTGCCAATATTTCCTGCGGTCGAACCGGCGGACCCCACAGGCGAGCCAGTAGGAACGCAGTTAAGTATGATCCCATTAATCCTGATCATGGCCTAACTGCTATTAAGGGAGAAGAAGAACCCCGTAAACACGATGCTGCTAATTCAATTACTTTTAATTCGTTTCAACTTTTTTTAGGCAATGATTTCTGAATCGAGACATTTTTCGACCGAAGTTTAATGGCAGACGTTGTGGAGTATGCAGGATACAGAAAAAAACTTTTAATAAAATGTAGCGATTACAATTGGTAAAAAGACGATTCCAAAAATAAGAATGAGGGAACATCGACATTATCCATTATAATTTGCTCGCCTTAAAAAAAAATTGTGTACCCCTGATTTTGTATTTTTAGAATTTGGTTACGCTTAAGGGGTTTTTCTGTTAATATTACAGAACTCTTATTGTGCTAAGAACGCAGCGCACGAATTTGTTGTTAAATAACAGTCAGCACCTTGGGACTTACTTCCCTAATGAAAGATGTTGCGTAATTCAACAAGTGCTCAGAATCCTTATTAAAGTAAGAATACGTCTAGTAGTTGAGGTAAGTAGAATAAGGTCGTTTTTAATTTGTTTTAATAATGATGCGGAGTTTTCAAAAATGTTCTCAATGAACATGTAAGATAAGTTTGTAAAATAGTTTCTAAAGCCGCGAGTCAATAATTATAAGGTTATAGTTATATTTAGTGTTAAGTATCCTGTTAGTCTTAAGTTAGGTTTAATCATTTTTGTCTAGTACGTAAGTTGATATAAGTAATATATAATAAAAAATTAATTGAAAAGTAAAAAAAGTCAATACTTGACAGTATTCAAAGCGGTGACTTAGTTTAATTGATGATCCAGAATTAACATCAATTCTCTGAACGAAGACTTTTCGCCCTTGCTGACCTTTGTATTTTCTATACAAAAAAACCAAGAGAAAATTTCGAAGGAGCTAAAGTTAATAATTTGCAGACACACATCATTTGTTCGTCCTACAAGGCAGCTTATGGGCATCATCTGACGGTAGGCTTGTCAACTGCCAGGAGATCTGTATATCAACAAACATTTTTGTATAGAACAAGCAATTTTTGAAACTCGCTTCTGCAAATCCGAGGCGACAATTAACAACAATTTAAAAGCGACATTTATCTGAAATAGTCTTTTAATTTATCTAGGTATGTGTTGATGGTTTTTTTGTTATTCTGGGCCAGATCGAACGACATATAATAGACATGATAAAAAAAACTCTGGAATTCAAATAATTCTTATTCCGAGAACAAAGGTTGTTATAAAAAACATAAGGACGGGCTTAGGCGAACTGTTGGATACCCTATTCTTATTCCTATCCCTCATAAGTGGGAATGACAAAAGTCTAAGTATGGTTGAATTGTTAAGAATGCTCTACATATTTTGTTATATAACATTTAAAGGATTTAATAGAAAATAATCTCCCTAGCTCAAACTTTGGTTTTTCAATAAAATTGTTTTATTTAATTGTGGGCGTGTCAGTAGGCGGATTTAAAAAATATTTAAACATAAGTATATAGGGCACCTAGAGAGTCTATATTATAAATTTGAGTTTCTTAGCTCAAACTTTGACTTTTCAATAAAATTGTTTTATTTAATTGTGGGCGTGTCAGTGGGCGGATTTTAGAACTTGTATCTCCCGAGCAGTTTTAGGAGTCAAAGATCATACACAAAAAATGTAATTTTTCTAGCTAAAAATTCGATTTTTTCGATAAATTTGTTTTTTTTTTTTTGAGTTTGTGGGCGTGTCTGTGGGCGGATTTCAAAAATTCTAAAACTTAATTATTTTGGGCCCCTACAGAGTATATGGTTAAAATTTCAACTCTTCAGGTCCAGTTTAACTGCCTAATTTTTGCCGACAGACGTACGGACGGATGCAGGGACAGACGGACGGACATGTCTAGATCGACATTACTATCGATGGTGGTCACTTTTAGGGGTCTACGGGCAATATTAAGTTATGTTACAAACTTCGCGTCGAAATTAATATACCCTTAGAATAGGGTATAATAATAGCTATCTACAATCTAATTGAAAATCTTATCAGGGTTTCTAGAAAGATATTTTCGCTTATATGCCGATAAAATTGAATTTCATTTGTCAACTCCAGCAATCCCTACCGCTCGTTTAGTAAATGAACTTCAAACTTTAATTGCTTCTGCTGCGAACAACTTAAATTGAAATTCTCAATAATCCTTGGGTATATCCACCAACTTCCATGGAAGTCAATTTTTCTCCTGGTTAAAATAGAAAGAAATAAATAAAAAAACTAAAACAATATCAATAAGCTGCTGCTTTACTGACTTGTTCACTCTCTCTCTGTATGAAGTTAGATCAACTAAATATTTAATTAACAGTAAACATATTTGTCTGTGAACTATATACTATATAAAAATAATACTGTAGCTTGTGATCAACGAAAGAAAAGGAGAAAAAGAAGTACCTATACAAAAAAAAAAACAAAAAAAGTCCTTAACCAAGTTTTAACTTTAAAGGGATATAAAAACACTTTGGACACGTTATATGCAACAGCACTATTGACTAAATTAATATGCAAACTTTGGTTTTTTATCGTTCGTTCAGCGCAATTGTTTGCGATTGCAAGAGAGGCAGACAAATTTGGGATTCCGAATAAATTAGTAGACCCCAAAGGATACATAAAGATAGATACCTATCTACCATCGTTGTAATGATCATTTAAATTGAATCCACACTTGACCCCTTTTAAATATCGCAGGCTCTTAAAAAAAGGACGAAGTGATATTAAATGCAAATGAGAGAAGAATACACATTGGGACTTTGACGGTCAATTTAAAAGTTGGTACGGCCCATGCCCTCGCCGCACAATGAACCCGAACACCTTCAAATCAGACGCTGAATAAAGGATAATATTTTAAATTATCCCTTTAATTAAACCAGCTTTAGTTAACAAGATGTTTCAAGCATTCTTTGAGTATCAGGACGGATAATCTGAGGAAATGTCATCAAGAAGACTTTGAACAAGGGTCGTGGTTTTGCTGTTTTACTTTTATGCAATATAACGCAATCATATAGGACGTCTTGCACTATTTGCCATTTAGTCATGTCCCTTTTTAACCACCATCTCCATTCTACGACAATGAAAAAAATAACTTCAAATGAGATTCAGCGCAACTAAGCTAAATGTGATCTTTGTTCTCTCTGCAAAAAAGGAGCAAAATTGCAAGGATACTGGGTTTTATAGACTGAGGGAAAATATAGAACAACACGAAAATCAGGTTTTATCAGGAGGTACTCGTAGTTCCTGCACCAACAAAATATACAAACACACCCTAGATTAAAAGTTCTAATTTTTTTAAGGTTTCACCTTTTATTATACTGTTGTCAGTACTTGAATAAGGATAATGAAAGAACAATGAGAGGTTGGAAGGAATGGACATTAGAAGGACCCATCTGTTGTTTTCTTTGGCGTTGTTCTTCTTCCTGCGATAGGATGACAATTTAAATTCTCATTTTGCGGGCTACCGCCCTTTGCGGGTGGAATGCGGATGCTGTTATTTAATGCTAGTCACAGCTGTATGTATATCTTTAAGAAGTGTTTAGTGGAAGTCGGGCAAAGAAAAGAAATTTATGATCCAAAGCAGGACGATAAAATCATGAAACAACGACAATATTTCTCTCGGCAGTTTTCCTCATTCACCAAAAAGAAGGAAAACAGTTCGACGCATAAGACGAGCTGGTGCTAGTGGAACTACTGAAGGAAAACCTTACAGCTGGCATAATTAAACATGCATGGATACAAATAGCTTTCTGAAGCTACTGTTCATCTTGGGGATAAAAAGTGTCTTTACTTTCATACAATTACAATTCCATCCGCTTTACGAGGCGGAGTGTAATAAGGACAAATTGGAACGATAACCTTGGGAAGATGACTAGGGAAGGTCAACGTCTTCGTGAAAAATTCATAAGCAAGGAGGCAACAACGTACTGCTGTATTAGAGTCACAAAATTTGATTTAAGAGAGCTTTCAAAGAAAAGTTTGACAATCGATTTTCCATGGCTTCGTTTGTTTTTATTAAATTAAAAATTAAATTAATTTAAAAATGTATCGAAAGTTGTACGAAAGGGCGAAGTTTTTCCATAACGATATTTTTTCCAGATAGATAGGGCAAACAGGTAAAACCGAGGAAGGTGCAATACGACATCTTTTCTCGTTGAGGTTATATCCATAAAGGCATGACTGATCCCTCCAACCTGCAGGCACGTACGAGTTGAAAAATTTGCAATAAAAAATGGTCCAACATTTCAAAATGCCTTTCGCTTTTTTTATCTCTCGGGGCCCAACTTCTTTCAGGCAGAAGATAAAAATGTAAGCTGCCCAACAAAGCATGGATATCTTTATCGACATTCAGGACGCGGTTAAGGCTCGCGACTGTCTATTGACAGGGTGCCCAGATATAGGAAGGTAGAGAGGAACGAAAGGGCTGGCAAACTGAGTAGACGAACAAGTACAGACTGCCATTAAGTTAGTAGGGCATATACATAAGTAACATCCCCTGCCGATGTTGTGGATATAGAAACTAAATTTCATTTGCTTTCCGAATGTCTGGCATTGACAATTCTTTGCTGATTTTGGGAACATCCCAATGACATCATTGCTTCCCTCGACTTCAAATGCTAGCTTGAGGTTTATTTTCATTTTATACTAAATTTGTAGGTCGCAACAAATTACGATATTTCTATTTAAATTGTATCATACTCTGAACTTGGTATATGCACATTAATGTACATTTATTCATTGTTGTGTGGCAATCGTATAGAAACAAAAAGTCAGGAATACCTATACAAATCAACGGAAGGTACAATTTTGATTCGGATCAACCTAGAGCCTTGCTTCTTCAACTATTCAGGTAATGAAAATGTTATTTTTCACGAATCTTCACGTCAATGAGGTATTCTAACAGAGACCTTTTCGAAGACGGTGGAAGATGACCATCGTATGTTGAGGGCTTTTCTATGATTTAATTTTCAAGCCTTCAACGATCGCTCAGTTATCTATCGAAGTTGACAATAAGGTTAGCTCATTTTTTTTTTAAATTATTTCTGATGTCGTTTAAGGAAGCTGTTGTTTATCGTGTATCGTTAACTAATACACGGCTATGTATAAATTAAATCTATTCTCTAAGTAAATAAAGAACTTATAGTATACACATGACACAGTCATGCAACGCCAGTATGATTGCCATCGTGAGAAATCATTGTTTTATTGAAAGTGACAATACATAACAGAAGCCTCGATTTCGTAGCGTTTTTGTGGTTATCGAGCAAGAACATGTGGACATGAAATCGAACGATGGAAAGAGTTTGCTTGTGACAACAAAGAGTAGTGGAAATCAGTGGAAAATGGATTGAATTAGAAAAAAAGAGAGCCAATTGTAAAAAAATAATTACAGAAATATAAATAGAAATAAATCAAAACAGATCGTTAAAGGAAACATAAGCATCTACATATTAACATAAAAAAAAAGCGCGAAGACGGCACTCGGCGCAATTAGTGTTTTTACGAAGAAGGTTATATGGAAGAAGAAGGTTATATAAAGATTCAAGAGACATTAATCTCTTGGCGCAAAAGCTCCATCCTAAAGATTTTTAATGCCTTCAGTTTTAAAGGCTTAACAAGGGATATAGAAGGTTATTTCAAAACGTCACCCCCAAAACAAATCAGCTCTGCTTACCCAATGCTACCTTTAATCCAACAACATTGCCCTAGTGACATCAAAACTACCGCGCTAAAACTTTAATCTTGGGTCTTTATTTCCGTTTAAGGTTCCTAAATATAATTTCTCTACCAAAAATAGATTCGAGTTGTTTTTGACATTCATAACAAGGCCGCCTAGATACTCATAGTTTGCAGACACGTTTTGTCCCAACAACAATTAGGACATTAAGGACCTTTTGAGGTATATGTCAATGCTATATCCAAGGGTAACGTGCATTAGGTAAAAAAAAAATCAAAAAACGTATCGTACTTCAAACTCTTAAAGATACGTGATGTGAATGCAAATATGCAAGTCCTCCATATACGAGTACGCGAGTATCAATCCGCCCCTACGTGTCATCGTTTAGTAAAATGAATTAAATTTAAATTTCACGTCTAAGAAGGACTTTTATTTCCTTCCATGCCGCTGGCAATAAGTTAATTGTTTTACCCCTGTTTGTGTGTACATGTATTTGTGTATTTGACAAAAAAAAAATACAAAGGAATATCCTTTCATTCTTTCATTACTTTTTTTGCAGGTTATGTGTGCCTAAATATATCTTTAAAATTTCATTTCGTTGTGTTCGTTCTTGTTTGAGAAAGGGGATCACAGAAAGAAGAAATGAAGAAGAAAAAGAAAAAAACTTAACCAAAAGTAAATAAAGAAATATAGAGTGATATCAATGGGAAAGGATCACATAAGTACACAATGCAATCGCCAAAATGGTAATTCCAACCCACTCAATCAATTATTCTTATTTCGCCTCCTACAAATGTCAAAGGACAAAGTGGGAGAACCAATCCACCTGTAGCGATTGAATGTAAAACCTTATTCAGGGGATATGTGGATAATTGGAATTAGTTTGATTAAAGTGGATAAAAATGAATGAATCGCGAGGGAAGAGACGAGAGTCCCATTTTTTTTTCGTTTACATATAGTGAAACATTAAGACATGGTAATATGGTAAAAGTGTGAAATACTCACGTGCACTCGTATTCATTCCACAGGTCCACACATTCGAACGGATCTGGGCAGATAACATTCGAACAAGGCTTATTGGACGGGCAGTTCTTCTCGAGATTTCTAGCCATCGTAGCCTGACCCCACTGGGTGCCATTCATTGCTGGTGGTAGTGGTAGGTGTTTTCCTTCGAGCCTGTAAAAAAAAATTATTGAATATCCTGTAAAAGTTACCAATCAATAGAATTCTTACCTGATATCGTCTAAACAGCTCTTCTGGTAGTCCGCGTACACTTCAAAGGTACGTACGCCCGTATATTCTGCCTTTCCGCCAGCGTACACTCCCTCCTGCTTATCGACCAACAACCACTGATGTCCTTCGAACACAAATGTCTCATTATATCGTCGTCCCTCGCCACCATCTAACTCCAACGTGGCTGCTGATCCGTATCGATTTATTCGCACCACGTGCCACTGTCCGTCATCGACAGTAATGGCATTTAACCAGAGGTCTCTCTCTTCAGTTCGCAGGGAGTTCAAATTATAGCGGAAATGCAGGCGCGCTTCTTTGATTTCGAGGATTCCGTATTCCCGATTATGCTGGTCACTTACACGGAACAGCTCGCCGTGTTGCTCCCTCGTCCGGAATCTCAGCTGTATCTGTGTACTATACCGGTCTGGCTCGAAACTCAACGCGTATTTGACGTAACTCTGTTGCTTGAAAGTCGTTGGTATTGTGGGTATATTACAGGCTGGTCCCGTCCATCCAGGACGACACTGACACCGCGCCTCACTCAAACTGCCTACACAGTTTCCATGCTCCCAGCAGCGTGCCGTCTGCTCGCTCTGAGCACAGACATCCTCCGTCTGAGGACAGCCGGCAACGCTGTTCCGCGATAGACCTGGGTGCGCTAGATCATACAACTTGCTATTGTGCACCACATTCCGAATGCATCCATCAAAGCCCTTTGACGTGGGCGCATAGTGCCAAAAGTATAGCGACTGATCGAACTGCTCTCGATAAAGGCCACCAATTTGAAGTGGGGCATTGACATTCAGGTACTCACTAAATGGCGGTATCTGACCACGTGCTTGGCACGACATATCATCAAACTCTGGTGGCGTACCATCCTCCATTTCGGTTACCTCAGCCGACTTGCAAAAGTCCACCACCATGCGAATATCCTCCGTATTCCAGAACAAGTCAATGCGATGCCATTCGCCATCGTCGAGAGTCTTTTTCGTTTTTACCCGCAGTTCCAGAGTGCCCGAACCAAAGTCGATAAGTAGCCTCGGGAAACCACGTTCCAGTTCGAGCGATACGAAATCCGATATCAACATCTCATCCCTTTCTGGTGGCACTATCGGACCGTTATACAGTATCAGGCCGTCCGGTTTGCGTGTAATGAACTCCAGACTCAAATGGGATTCATCGCACATCTCCAAGGGTGGATACCAAGCCCATCCGTTGCCACGGAAACTCCTCGTCGTCTGCTGGCATCGAGGTCCCGCATATCCAGCTGGGCAGGAACAATGCGGCCCGTAACGTGTCTCAATGCAGCGGCCGCCATTGTAACAAGGTGTATTGCGGCATGACTCACCTTTGCTGAAGTTCCTCGCTCCACATGTGCACTCGGCCAAAGTGTCGACTCGCACCCCTACCAGGGCGGTTTTGTTCGCATTCACCATATACGGGAGCGTGCTAATATCCAGGGTGTTTGTGCATGAACCCTCACACATTTGATTTTCGTACAGACACTCGTCAATGCCTACCATTGTTATATTGATTCCAACGTCCTTTTCAATTTCCTCTCGATGCATCAACACTATACCATTTAGTCGGACTGGCTTATAGTAAGGCGAACCATGGGCGGAGAAACGTACGTCCGTTAATGGGGGATGACGTCGCTTCAACTGCACACTGAAGATGTCCACGTTCTCTCGGTCGGTGTTGAGGAGATCTGCCAGTTTATCTCGGAATCTATCCAACTTGCTACGTGACAGACTCTGTGTGCGATAATTCCATACGCGGATAAAGTCTTCGTCAGAAATTCCAGATATCCGGACAGAGCCCGAATTAATCACTGCCTCATGGGGAATTTCGCGCACTGTGACCGTTATATTGGCTGGTACATCCGTTTGTGTGTGCTTCCTATCGTAAACCTTAAATCTCAAATGATAACGTCCTTCTCTAGTGCCTGCTCTCATTATGACCATGCCAGAGTCCTCGTCCAGCTTGAAACGGGGATGCTCCTGTGCCTCCCAGTAAAATTTCTTGTCTGGCAAATCCCAATCATCCAAGTCGTACACATACACCCGTCCTACCTGGGTATCTGGTGACTGTCCCTGGTAGTTGTAGACGAAAATATCCTTAGAGCCCGGTTGCATTTTGTTGTCGTTCACATCGCCAATGACTACAGTCAGGGTACTTGTGCCAGTCATCGCCGGACTGCCATGGTCCTTAATCACAATAGGGATTAGGTATTCCTTTTGTTGTTCACGATCGAAGGAGCGCAGAGATGAGACTACAGCCATGCCATCACCATTTGCACCCTCTGAAAATAAAAAAAAGGAAAGTTGGTATGAGTTTATGAAATGAACAAGCGAAATCACTTTGGGTGATTCCGGAGAAATTCATTCACACTGTACGGATGTTGTGTACTACACTGGCCCAGGCAATTTGCAAATTGCAATTGCGGTAGTGAAAAATTCGAGCTTTTCCCATGCGTTTTACAGGCGAAATGATTGAAGAAGTAAAGTGATTGAAGTGGCACTTGTTGTAGGTATTAGTCTCGATGGAGGTTTGAACAAAGAGGAACTGGAATGTTTACTTGTGTGTTTCCAACCTCGCATATCATATCACAACAGTAAAGCGAAATTAAATTTTCAAAATTTAAACCAAACCAGGACGAAAAGGACTGTACCTTCTTAGATACTTATCTCCGTTTCGTTTGGCGTAAGTTGAAGTGGATTGGGAAACATAGCATTGGAGTTCATTGCGAACTAATGAAAATACGATTCGAAGGAGATTCTATAAGACGAACTTCAGTTTAAAATTAATTCCAGAATTTCGAATTCGATTCCGAAGGGGTGTGACAATTGTTTTGGCAGGGTGAGAGGTCGGAGTTGAAGGAGAGCCCCTCTTTGTGATTAATGGGAATTGGGAATTAAAGTTAAGGTGGTATTACACTTGCATATATATATGGCAAATTTGTAAATAAATATGGCAACCAAGCTTACAAATGTGATAGAAAAATTTAAATGGCAGCATATAGTACAGCATATATATGGAATAGTGAAACACTAAAACATATCCGTCGTCATATATATAGGTTGTTTGGAAGTTTACCAATTTTTACCAATTAGTCATTCAAACCACAAAAAAAGATATTTATTCAATACCTTTGTCTCGAAAACGTGCAGTATTTTTGTATTGAAGCTTTTTTCACCAAGAGGTCCTTATAAACCGAAAAACCTATATTTTTCAAATGTGCTTAGAAAGTTAGCATTTTCTCTGTGTTTAAGGTCATTTTACAAGAAGGTAAACCGGCGGTGTCGGCAGGTGGACCAGTAGGGAGGCAGTAAGGTGCGAGGGTTTTGATCCCTTTAATTCTGATCAAAACTTCGCCGTTAAAGAAGAAGAAGATGTTTAACATCTCCATTCACATCTTTTTACTGTGTTCCATTGGTATACATTTTTCACAAGTTGTGCAAATATTAATTAACACAATCATCCCAATCATGGTTTCATATAAAACCAAATCTTAATTTGTCCTAGATTTTTAGTATATTCCCTGCTTTCGAAAAAGAACAAAATAGTCACCTAAACTGTAATTAAAAATAAATCTGTAGGAACTTCTGCGAATTAATCAACCGATCTTCAATAGAAAATGATGCCCTTGTATATTTTTTACTTTATTTTAAGTTTATAAAAATGTTTTCAGCAATTACCTTTAAGGGCTATCGTGCATGAATTCCTTGGATATTCCCGACAAAATTCATTCGCGACAAGCATGGTTTAAAATGAGAAATGTATGTCGCTGCGATAGGTAGAATTGAAATATCACAACTTCACAAAAACTATGTAAATAGTCGCACAGAATGCAAGGATGAAAGCGAGTGCAATGTGTAAATTAAAATGGCCGTTCAATGCATTGGTTTCTGTTATTCCGAATCAAAGATTTACCCCCATATTAATAAACACCAAATAGCAGCGCGTTAGCCGTAACCCGTCTGTTAACTTAAAATTCTTATTAAAAAATGTGTGTTAGCTGTAACTGACATGTGACAATAAGCAGATAACTCAACTCATCAGATTCGGACCACATGCAAGTGTGGAAACATTAGGTCCGTTCGCGTACTTTATGTGTAGGAAAATGAAAAGTGTCAAATCTCCAAAATACGCGAACGCTTTTGTGTAAAAAGTTGAAAAAACATCTTAGTTTGGCTTGAAAAGAAGCAACAGCTGTTTTTTTTTTGCTGGCAAACTCATAGGATTTCATCATTTGACAGTTTTCATTTTCTTGCCAGCTGAAATTCTGTGTGAAGAAAAATGAACGAAAGTACATTTTTCTTTCGTTCATCTTTTTACCATTGTCTCAGTACGCGAACGCGTTTGTATAGTTTTGCACGAAAATTTATATAAATTTACGTTTGCATATTAGTTCGCG
Organism: Portevinia maculata; assembly: GCA_949715645.1. NCBI lineage: Eukaryota > Metazoa > Arthropoda > Insecta > Diptera > Syrphidae > Portevinia > Portevinia maculata. Next base: position 78,828,608 of record OX454525.1, read on the forward strand.
AACGGACCTATTGAGAGGATGAAAAAGAACTGTCATTCCATATTGAACATATTACAATTACATACTGCGTTGTATCCATAGAAATACCATAGTATTTCAAAGGAATACACACAAATTAATGTCAACAGAGGAAATAATGACAGATATATGTACTTTATTTTTGAGTATAATTTGAGGAAGAGCTTCTGTGCTTTAGGTGATAGACAGCGAAAGGCTAACACAGAGGCAAAAAATAATACGCGTAAGCGTAAAGTGAATGAAGTGGCGGGTAAGCTCAGTGTTTTAAGAAATGATTATTTTATTATTGTAATATTGGCTTTTGTTATTACCAATGCAAAATTATGTTATCATCTGCTCCGGTGGGGCGGGAGACTCGAGTCGAAAATCTTCATCTTTCATTTCCCCCCAACAAAACGTTACCCTCCGTCCTCTTAAAAAAAAACCCCCTTAGGTACTCACTTTGATCCTGTTCCACCTTAAACGACGCACGTATAATATCATCTGCACCAGGATCAAGTCGGAATTGGAATGGTGGTCCATTGCTCTTCGAGCGATCATCATCGTCTGTTGCCAAAATTTCGACAACCTTACGTGGTGGCACATGCTCCGGTAGTACAGGCCTATAGTCCTTTAGGAATTTCGGAGCATTGTCGTTAATATCTTGTACAATCACAGTTAATGTTGCTGTCGCCGTCTTCGGTGGTATACCATCGTCGATGGCCAATATCTTCACTTGATGCCGTGGCACCACTTCTCGATCCAAAGATCTCTGTATCGAAACCGATCCATTTTGATTTATGGAAAACTGCCTCTGCCGATCCGATGAACGATCAATCGAATAGGACACCTTACTCTTGCCACTTTGATCTGGATCGGTAGCTTTGAATTTCTCTAGCTCTGTTCCAACTTTAGTATCCTCATACACCGACACCTCAATGTTTGCCCGCTCAAAGTGCGGCTTATTGTCATTTATGTCACGAAGCTTAACCACAACCCATGAGTAAGCAACATGGTATTTATCATTGTCATTGTCTTCGCCCTTGTCGTTTACTTGGATACGAAACCGGAAGCCGTTGCTCTGCAATTGGTCCTCATAGTCGAGGGGTTGAACAATTTTCAAACTGCCCGTACCATCGTTGTTCCGCACCATTGTGAATTTATCCGCTCCATAGCCACTGTTATCAATCACTTTGTACTGAAATTTATTTGTCTCATCCTCGTCGTGCACTGTTACCGTTAGAATAGGCATTTCGGGTAAGCTGGTACCATCTGTCTCGTCCACCTCTGTAAACCATTCGTCCTTTGTAAATTGTGGTGGCATATCGTTGATGTCTTTCACACGTATCGAAGCAGTGCCTGTACCCTTAAGGCCGCCCCCATCCATGGCGACAACTTGTATAGAATAGTCTGGTGTACGTTCCCTGTCCAGGCAACAGACAGCGGTTTTGATAACACCCGTTTCTGGTTCGATTTCAAATATGGGCGAACCCGTCTCCTCCTCAATGACATTCTTCTCGATGGAATATACCAGTTTTGCATTTAGCCCCTCGTTGGGGTCATCATAATCGACGGCTGTCATTGTCATAACAACCATTCCGGCGGTACCGTTTTCGGTAACATTACCAAAGTACACACCCTGTGGGAAGATTGGAGCATTGTCGTTGATGTCCTTTAAATTAACTTGCACATCTGCATAGCCGACTAAACCTTCACCGCCTTCATCTTGTGCGAACACAGTAAATCGCCACTGAGGTCGCCCATTTGGCTGGTCACGGTCCAAGGGCTGTAGATAAAAGAAGAAATGGTAAAGGATTATAACAAAAATGTGCTTCAAATAGTTTTAAGAGATGTGGGTGGAAAAACAAGAATGAATATGTGGGAAGATGCACGTACTAAGCTTTTGCATGTACATGATAGTTGGGAACGCCCTTTGTGTTGGACTGTCGAAGACATACACAGAGGTCTGCTAAGTGAGGGAAATTCACTGAGGTGATAGTAAAAAGAATGGCATTGCACTACCGGCAAACTGTGTTTAAGTTGGTAGTAAATTGTTTCCTGGACAAAGAGACGATTTAAAGTCGTAAGGATGTTTTAATTGTAAGACACTTTATGTGTGGGGAGGAGGATGGCTTTGTATGTATTTGTTTCGTTCGTACATACCGCCAAGGATATACCAAATACATGTCTTTGTTGTAAGACAGCCATTTGGATAGTGCATTAACAATGCTAACGTATCCTTCTGTCTCTGCACGAAAAGATCGACATAGGCACAATTAAATGAACAAGCGGCCGAATTAACTTTATCTATTCGAAGCTGTTTCTGCGGTCTTGTGTGGCATAAATCGAATGGCTACGCTGGACGAGGGAAACTTAAAGATCGTTGCCGTGAATGCTAATTCACTGGTCAGGATCGAGAGAAGAACGACACTTGCCAACCTGTTGAAAACCGAAAACCCGGATGTGCTTTTGGTTAGCGAAACTAAGCTAAATCAGAAGCACAAATTGGGATACAAAAACTATCATGTAGTAAGAAGGGGCCAGCCTCACTCCACTCAAGGTTGGAATCGTAATTCGAAAAGGCATGCGACATATGGTTATTTATATAGCGGGGACGTGCGTAGGTTCCAGTTGTTGGAAGCATGGCTCATATGCATTCCTCTCCATAGACGGAGGTGAATGTATGTGATACCGCTTTACGCACCTGCAGCACCTCCACCCAACCAATTTATGACAGAGATCGAGACACTTTTTCGTAGCCCTCAGCTGAACTCAGAGGAGAATTATTACTTTTTGGCCGGAGATATTAATGTCAAACATGCATGAGGAAATGTTACTGCAAATCCCATGGGCAACCAGTTTTACGATTGGTCGCGCCTCAACATGATTGAGTACAAACTCTTTCCCAAGAAGCAGTGCTTTTCTGGACTTGGGCCTAACGGACGCAAGACTTCACTTGATGAACATAGATCAAAACACTTGGAACTGATTGCGTGCGTTTTAGTACGATAGTGACCGCTACGGACTCGCCGCCGCAATACGGATCCCGAACTAGAGGAGTACGAAGCAGTGTGTTCATTCGATTATCAAAGGGCACAATGGTCGCGCTTCTCCAGATTGATAAAGCGAGATATACGTTCGAGTGTAATCGACATCACAAATGATGACATCGATCGGCATTTATTGCAAATGAACGACGACATCAAACGAACGATGGAACGAACTATTCCTCGGGTAGGACGTTCCGACGACGACCAGACAGAAAAGTACAGAAACCCTACAATCGACGCACTATACCGTCAGAAAAGTAGACTGCTCTCGAGGATTAAACGGATGTACAGGCGATTTACTGACCGCAATGACCCGGAGGTAAGGATGCTGAAGTCAGAGATCCGAATCCTGAAACAGCTAATTAAAGAAAATTACAGAAAATCTGTAATAAATTTGGCAATAAAATTCGGGATATTAAAACCTGTAGTCCAAATATGTTCCCACAAATAAATCAGTTGTTCAGGAGGAAGGATCGCAATGATATTCCTTGTATCCGAATCTCCCAGACAACAGACAAACAGTACTAACTGCTGGAATAACTCCGGAAAGTGTCGCTTCAAACGGCAGTGTTTTCATGATCGAGGACCCACAGGAGAAAGTGGATTTGCTGGGCGCTTGTTTCGAGGCCGTGTATACGGTGAACAATCTTGTTCGCCGTAATCACGACATTGAGAGTAGGGCCACTTCTATCTGCGCACCGAACTTGAGAATTGGCGATCTGAGAATAACGGATTCACCGTATTCAATGATGAAAACCATGCTAATGCAGTTATCGCCAATGGCCGAGATGCATGGTGCAGGCAAATAAGTCTACGGGAACTAAGTCCACTGAGGGACTTAATTCCCACTTAGTGGGAAATAAAACCACTTTCGCGAAGTGGACTTAGTTCCCATGTAAGGTGGGAAATAAATTCCCAAAACTCTGAGTGGTTTTAGTTCCCTTTTAATGTGAAGTAAATTCTCACTGTCGACTAAGAACAAAATAAAATTAAAGAGTCAAGTAGGTACTTTGCAATTTTTATTAACAAAATAGAAATTAACTTCTAACTGAGACAGAGTAATATAGGTACCGTGACCTCGCACCTACTCCAAATCAAACAGTGACCCCAAGCAGGGGGGTTGCAGGGGGGCAACATGCCCCCCCATATGCATTTCACTGTTTATGAGATTAGTTACGAAATCGCAAGTAGATTCCATAAATAGTGTAATGCATTTGGTGGGCCATGCTGCCCCCCTGCAACCCCCCTGCTTGGGGTCACTGTTTGATTTGGAGTAGGTGCGAGGTACGGTTTTGAAACTTTGGCTTTATGTCACCATGATAAGCTTAAGACTTTGCTTAAAGAGTGTGATAACTAACTGCACTTTACAGTTTTTTGTTTAATTCTAAATGTTGGATGTTAGTTTCCTCTTCTTGTATTTGAATGTGGACTAAGTTCCCATAAGGAAATGGATTTAGTTCCCACTTAACATGGGAACTAAGTCCACTTCGCGAAAGTGGTTTTATTTCCCACTAAGTGGGAACTAAGTCCCTCAGTGGACTTAGTTCCCGTGGACTTATTTCCCTGCACCGAGATGCATCGCACTTGTTCGTGTCGAAGGACGATCTTCTGTGTATTTTCGAGTCACTAAAGAATAAAAAGTCGGCGGGAATGAATGGTGTCCCAAACGTCGCGTCGTATTGAGACACCTGAATCTGGAGGCTGTAGATATTTTTACAACGCTGTTTAACAAAGCTCTGAATCATGCACACTATCCGGCGCATTGGAAGGTAGCTGTGTGGTACACCCTATCCCGAAAAAGGGGAAAGATAGGAGGAACCCTGCCAATATCCGGTCAATTAGCTTTCTCCCGAATATTAGCAAAGGGGTTGAAAGGGTTGTCAATAGATCCCTTTTGAAGTGGGTCAAGGACAATAACATCATTCCGGACAACTATTTTGGTTTCAGGGCGGTACACGACACTATTCATGCCGCGTCGAAACTGGTATCCGACTTTCAGTGGAATAAATGCAAGAACCAATGCACGGGTGGTTGTCTGGTTGATTTTGAAAAGGCTTTCGACACCGTATGGTAAGGGGGAACTTTGTCAAATGCGGCGGAATTTAAAAACGGTTTATAGCAGGGTGCCGTGAATTCTACGATCCTGTTTAACATTTACACGAGTGATCTGGTGGGTTCACTCAGACATGCCATATCGTATGCCGACGATTTGGTGGCATACAGATTAAGTCCGAAATTAAGGATAGGATAGGAAGGTCATATGTTACGTGGCTCTTAAAAGGCCGATCATCGCTTATGGTTATCCATTGTGGTTTAATATAGTGCCTATGGAAAAGATTCGGGTTTTAGATAGACAATGTCTTAGGGCATGTCTCCGGTTGTTCCGAACGACTGAATCCAACTGTATAAAATACTATCCCAACAATGTCCTATACGATGGAACTCAGTTTAATAGGATTGACAATTTCCTCATTAAGGTGACTCGAAGGCACGTTGCAAGGGTGATGGCCAGCGACAATAGCCTGATCTTTGGGGCTTACTACCCCAATGAAATGTTTATAGAGAGTACGCTCCCGCGTGGCTTTATACCCCCGGAAGCATTTTTTTGGTTTTTTTTAAGTTTAAGTTTAAGTTTATTTATTAAATAACATGGTATGCACATTAAGACATAGGTCCCTTATAGTACTAAGGCTTGATAGTTAAAATAAGAACTTAATTTCATTTCATTTGTCTTTATTGATGCTAAAGGGCTGGTACAGACGAGGGAGGGTATTTCGGTATTATACCACCGCTAACGCAGCGCGAGAGATAAGCGACTCATCTGCGGCGGGGACGTTGCCAATGCTAATGAGCCCCTCCATTTTAGTACCACAATAACGGAGAGTGATAAATTCGATACGGAAAAGCAATTCGCCGAATTTCGGTGGCTTTTTGAGAGGTGGGGGGTCAAAATGCCCCCCCCCCCCCCAAGACCGTACGTTACCCTAAATAATATCCTCTTAGTTTATAAGTCAGACTTAGTTAGCTATGGCGTTTTTGGGAGAGGGCGGGCTTGCCAACTTGTGGTGGTGCTTCCGGGAGATGACTGTTGACGACTGCCAGCCGCTGAGAAAGCAATTTGGATTTCGACCACTTCTGCGTAAGGTACCGAGTGCTCAGAACCCCAATTACAGTTAGAATTCGTTAAGTAGTTTAAGTAAGTAGAATAGGTAATTTTTAATTAGTTTTGTTTGTTTGTTTAATTAGTAATAATGAATAAAAAATTTATTTCAAAGTCAAGATGTGAGTTTTGCACCACAAATTCATATAATTGGTCGCTAACTGATGCGGTAATTTGGCCTAAGTTTTCACGTCGACACTAACCACTATTGGAAATGCTTTACGATACGAAAGGGTAAGTGGTGCAAACAGGGTTTTCATATATATTTTTTGAGATTTCAGTTCAACTTGAACGGCCAAGGAAGAATTTTTTATTTAGGGCTGAAATGATGTCCATTGATGGAAAGGCGGGTATTGTAGTTGACATGTTCTAATGGTGGAATGAATATGGCTTTTTTTTTTTAACACTTGAGGAAATATTGATTAAACAGCGGTTGGCAGGCGGCATTGCGAGGATGACTAACAGAGTCAACCAATTCCGCTATAACTCGATAGCTTATAAGTTGTATGCTCCGTTTTTGTGTTCTGTCAAGTACATAGCTCCAAATATGTGATTGGGGCACCGGTCCAGATATAAGCGATGTACTCAAGTTTAGGGCGAATAAACGCCTTAAAGATTGTTACCAGATCGAAAGGGCTGAAACATATCGCTGCGTTCGTGGCAACATGGAATGTGTGGTCATTCCAGCGAAGATTGCCGTCAACTCAAATACTGAGAATGGGAAGCCGTACGGTCCATAATGGACTTTTGACCTACCTGAGTGAAAAAATCAAAATTCTGGACACATCTTCGACTGACAAAAATAATGTATTCTAATAATTAAACAACCTTTGCAGTGAAATTAAGTCGCTTTCATCAATCGATGGGTCAGTAGTCCACAGAAATTTCTTCTGGACTTTTGTCCCACTTTAGTAGGTTATAAGTTTGGGGACTTATGACCAACCTAGGTGCTACAGAAGTCTATTATGGATTTCTGAAAAGACTCCTACTCCTGCTCCTTTCTTCTCGTCTCCGAGCCATAAACTGTGAAGATAGACAATGTTTGGGGTGTTCCAGTTCCCTTATAAAGACTCTTAAGTTCTTGTTCAAGTCACTTCCTGGTTTCCCATAATCAATGAAAATCAATGAGCTCATTTTGACTCGGTTTGCAGCTTATTTTTCATAAAACAGATAAGAAATAGATGCTTCGTTTCATCCAATTTGTTCCAAAAAAACCTTTGGGCCTTACTAACAACAATTTTAATGTGGACATTAAAATTATTGGTCCAGTTGTTTTGAAAAGCATCCTGCATAGAAGTGGAAGAGATTACAATTTTAGCTTCGCACTAAAGTTGTTATTGATAAAAACGGGCAATTGAACATATTGAATCGTTCATTGTTTTATTTTTTTGGGAACCAAGCACATCCCACTTTAGCAGAACAAATTTTCTAACCTGCAGATTTTTTTGTTAAATATATATCTCAGAAATAAGCATCAAGAACAGGTTTATTCTCATTTATATAAATAAATGCATCTATGTGAGTAATTTGCGATGTGTATAAAGCAAAAGAAACTATTTCCAAATGGCTAACACTTCGAATTAAAAGGAAAAAAAAAAGATTCACTCTTCTCTTATGAATGCCCCTTGCTTTTGCCAAAGTCGGAACTTTTAATTACGGCCCATTGTTTCTTCAACTGATGCCATAGATGCATTGCTTGGGTTTCGAAAATTAATTCGTTGGGTCAGTTACGGGGATGCTGTCGTTCGGATGCAGTTGCCACTTGGCAGTGCTAAAATTGCATTTCTTTTGTTCATGCGGCAGCTGTCGCTTTTATTTTTTCTACCAGTCTACTTGCAGCTATTTATTATTGTGTATCTTTTTGAAAGTAAGCTTTAGATACATACAAAACAAAGGATTCAATTGTGGTTTTGCATTAGCAGCTGTTAAGCATAGAATACATACAATAAACACCCTGTACACTATTTTGTAGATACACTGGCTCTTTTGTGCAGGCAGATTCTGTGACCCAAAAAACGGTCTGGATGGGAAAGAATGGATGGCAGCCCTTGAGAGTTGGAAATTCCCACAGCAGGCGAGGGCGACTAATTGAAATTAAATGTCAGTTACCAAGCCATAATTTCTAATGATATGAAGCTCGTGTGTACACAGAACAGGATACCCAGGATGCATAGACAAACGACAGACGATGTGAAGTGGTTTTCTCCCAACTATCCTGTTGTGCCTGTCATCGTTGTCAGGAAATGTCAACATTCCGACCAGTATCCATACAATGCACTTGGCGAGCTTTTATTGAGATTGAGGTAGTTTTGAGCAGGGGGTTTTATTTGTTTGGCCTAAATTGGTCAAATGTTGCCAAGCGGCCGAGAATACCAAATTTATTGTATCTACATTATGTACTATATGTGCGTTAATATTTTGTTTATTCTCTCGTTTGGCAGACATTGTGACGGGAATAAATGTGGTTTGGTTTTTTTGAGGATATACAAATAATAAAGGAATCACTATTAGTAAATAAGGGGATATCTACGTATTTGTAGAATAAAACATAAGCTTAGTCCTAGATTCAATAGTTTTATTAGGCAGCTATTGGATGTCAGCATTGTGAAATATGTCCCCGTATTCATTTTTTAATATAAATTGAAAGATTTCGGATATCACGAAAGTTTAAAAAGAATATTTTATTCGATAGCATTTTCAAACTTTCCGGAAAGAAAAGAACAACTGATTTGTGTGTGTTTACCAAGAAAGGGTTGACCTGAAAGTCCTAAATATTCCTTCCTATTTTATGGACTTTTGGGACAACGGCTTATGAGACGACTTTTGTTTCAATGAGGACGAGAGAAGGACATCAATGTTACGACCCCTAGAGGAGATACATTAATTTAATATTTTTATGAGTTTCTTTATTTTCCACATTAATATATTGACATTCATATATATGTGAATTTAATATTGCGCAAATGTGCATTTGGCCAGGAATCAGCTTTTTTTATTATTCCGAAGAACGCACAGTGGGTGGTCCACAGAAAATGGAAGAAACGCAATTTAAAAACTACACAAATTGAGGAGCAGATATGCAGTACACTCTGTTATTCGGTATGTTTCATTATCAGCGCTAATAACGTTCCGACTTTTTGCGATCGTATGGAATCAGCGCTTAGCATCGTTGGGGGTTGATGTCTTGGGAAGGTCAAGTCAATCAAGCCAACTAGCACTGAGATGATGATGTTCGCATGTAGAAGAATGATAAATCATGCGAGATGGCCTTGTTTTCTGGGTCCACAGTTATCTTTATAAAGCATGGTTAAGTATCTGGTAATTGTCAAATACGCAGATGAACCGGAACCGATAGAGGTAATGACCTGGAAGGTCATTAACATTATCTGGCAGTGCCGTATGATGATCATCAGAACCTGGGAACTTAGTCCCGGGGTAGTTGACTATATTTTCAGTTAATCATTTGCTTCACCATTTCTAAGGTATGGGTTAAATTAGGCCAGAAATTCTCCAGACAGCATACGTGTAATAGGCCGTCAAGAGGGAGTACTTGACTGTGTGCGCAAAGCAGATTTTTGATTGCGGCTTTAGGATTTTGCCTCCCAGACCGACTGGAATGGAAAGTGAGGGGTGGAATAGCGTGTATCTGTTAAGATAGCCGCTCGGTGTTTCAGTCGCTTAGATCTCCTCCAAAATTATTAAGGACTCAGTCACTAACCTAAACGAAGGTGTAACTCCGTAGCGCTAACCTGGGATCATGTAGCGAAAGCTCTGGCTCATCGTCAGCCTTCATTGGCCCACAACCTTCCAAAAGATGCCGTCTCTTCCTAAACCTGATCTGACTTTGGTTCTACGTCTACAGCATGCCGAATATTGGCATGATTTTCGAACAACGCTTCAATACTTTCCCGAAAGAGTCAGGCCCAAAAAAATCCTGGATCACAGAAATGCAACCACACCAGCGATGAAGTGATTCAAAATTGGGAGGCCTGACAATACCTTTTTGAGGTCAAACGGGCTAGCATCTATAAAAAACTATAAGAGCGATTGTTCCTTAGTGAGTTCTGCTTGAAGGCGGACGAAGAGGAAGCAGTGAAGTTTTTTGAAGTATACGAGTCACCAAAAATCGTGTAGAACGAGCACCGATGACGCATGAACTCCTGCGGCGACCACTTGCCCGATACCTTAGAAAATCGAGGGAAACTGTGGGCTATTGCACCATCTTGCACAATTAAAGTTTTTGCATTTGAGATAAAAATATTTCGTTAGGTTAGGTTGATGTTTCTGTCAGCAGCAGCGGACATACTTATACCAATACAATATATGGTCCGTCGCTCTGGCAATGCTTTTCTCGCTTCTTATTTAATCAGTTACAGCTTCTGATAAAGCAATAATACGGCTGAGGGGTGTGTTAGTAAGAATGTTGAAGAAGAAAGCACCAAAATGGAGTTTTCGTTTTTGGGAGACAGAAAGGCATGTTCAATTGTCCAGAGAAGGTGGAAAATAGTCTCCTGCTCCTCCTCGTCTATGCAGGTCCTGCAAAAATCGGTTGAATTACGCCAAGCCGTGTTGCATGATTGCCTATGAGACGGTGTAAGGAACCTTAAGTGGTGCTAAAATGCAGTCTGCTTAGATACATCAAGCTGTTTAGTGCGTCGTAGGTCCAGATCTGCTTTGTCGCTAAACATGTGTTACCACTTGTCCACCTAACGTTTGTTCTTTCGACAACATCTCTCTTTAATCTGAGTTCGCATGTAGCGATTTGTAATGGAGCACCATATTTGGCAAGTTCGTCAGCTTTGCTTTCAGTTGCCCAGAATGTCCCTATGCCAAGGCACCCAACAGAGGTCATGTTGCCATCTCTTTAAGACACGATCGGTTGTCTTGGGCTACTATTAGTTTATAGGACTGACTTGATGGCCCGGGAAAATGTTAATATACTCGTATTAAGCAGTATCACGTTTTTCTTTACCCAAGACAAGACTTTCCTAATCGTCATAAAAAAATATACATATTGTACAGAGTGCCCGTTTGTCGTTTGATTAAACTTCATGATTCCGTGATGAATAATTTTATTTTTTGTGTATGTTTATTTATTTATTTTAAAACAGATAACGTGTGATACACATTTATTGCTTTGCAAGAAATTTCATTTAAATCAAGTTTAAAATTGAATTTAATTTAATACAAGTGGATCTTGAGTATACCTAAATATTTGCAAGAATCCTTTTTCATTGAACGTGATTTTAGCCCACAACTCAGAGTTTATCTTCATCTAAAGCCATACATGTTTTAAATCTCCTTATCGACTCACCTTAAGGACAAAAATTTCTCCAGTAGTCCTATTAATATCGAATTTACTATTGGCTGGATTATCCGGATCGATACCTTGACCGGTTAGGAAATAAACGATGTTCTGTGGTCGATCCTTGTCTCCATCAGTGGCAGTAACCTGTGTTGACAAAAACAAAGCAAACAATGTGTTATCCTTGTTCACTGCAAATAAACATAAATATAAATACATATAGCAGCTACGCCTACTCGTAGGTGTACCACCAAAAGCATTCAATTTGAATCTACTTAGCGAGCACTTAACATGCAAAAGTGCAAAATGTTGCACTCACACAAAATACACAACAAAAACTAACAAAAAGCATGCAAAGTGTAAAATGAAATAAATAAACAAACATCTGGTAATGGCGTAAAAAAAACATATAAGCATGCATGGGAGAGATATTCTATTAAAGAAACACTTAATATGGAATTTCCACACTTTCCGAAACTTTTGCTATTATTTTTATTTTTACTTTTGATTAGGAGTATCTATCCTGTGCTGGGGGGTACGACACACCTGTAGGGTTGTTTTCGAAATATCAAACCCAGCTTTGCGAGCTAAACAAAACCCACTCACTTAGCCAATATCTACACATAAACGCATACACCACATTCACATTTTATCGAGGCAACCAAAAATGTTTGCTTAAGTGAAATGTTAACATGTCCTTGTTAGAGAAGGGCCATCATCAACACGCTTCAAAGCTACAAATATAGAAATTTCGACGATGCAAATGCATTCTCTGTGGTGTTTGGTAAACATTTTGAATAACTCAACACGGAAGGGCATAATGTACGTATCGGGTGAGCCATTCGATTGGATAACGGTCTGTGCTAGTGGGAGTGTGCTTACCTGTTTCCTACAAGTGTGTTTATTTGTTTGTTTATCCAACCTTACATGTTCTTCCTTTCGTGGTCCCACTCTTGCAGGATCTTATTCCAGCATAAGGTTTAACATGTTTAGTTTTTTTTTGTTTTGTTTTGCTATTTGATAATTGTCTGCTCTGCAACAGGATTCGAAGTTAGTGACTTTGAATGTTAGCTAAATTGAACTATTAATTTGTACCTGAACAAAACAAAATCATGCAAAAGAAGGTACCTCTTATATATTATTTGATGGGAGTGCTGAATGAGCATGGAGGAGCGGTCGGAAGCAAATATGAGAAAACATGGCGGCCCGACCTTTGTCTACGTAGTCGGGTAGGGAGCCGGAGAACTTTATTAAAGTTCAACTAGGCGAAGATTATTTAGTGATAAATTATGCTAATGGATTTTCAAATCCCAAAATGTGCACTGCAGCAATTATCGTTTAGTAGTTGAGGTCAAAAGAGTAATTAACTTTGTATTCGAATGATAGGGGATGTTTTTTGAGTTTCTATGGTTGTGCGGTTGCCACAAGAGGAGTTAGCTATTTAATTGAGAAATTAATCAATTTGTATGCTATAGGTACCTAATTACGCACCACCTAATTTGAAAGAGGAGATGCAGCACATGCACGTCTATTATTTCAACCTTAAGAGTTTTTGAAGTTCAAATTCGCAATAAAATACTTGCAATTGAATGTGAATCGGTTGTCGTTTTGATGATGGTTGTTTGAACAAAGTCGAATTGATTTTCTTGTTAATATCTTTATATCTTATATTTGTCCCCATGTTAAGTCTGATTACAGAAATCGAAACATGAAGTTTTTATAACTTTTAACATTGGGCAAATATGCTGTCATTTACTAAAAAGTCGTTACTACATCCTCATATTGGGAGCCACATAATAATCTAGGAAAGTGACCAGTGTAAATTTTGTAACACGCAAGTGTAATGGTCGAATTATTGAGGAGCTTCAAAACTAGTTTAACGCCAAAACTCTTTTAACAGAGGATTCGTTTTCGATTTTTGGCAATTAACAATTGATTTGAGAGCAAAAACTCAAAATCTTCAAATTAGTTTTGTACAATATCTAAAGAGCTTTTTTAGTACCCCTTTTATGTTATGGCTACACAGCGCGGGTGTTACGGAAATTAGGATTAGAAGATAGGGATAGATACTGATGCACGTGGGTTTGGATTGTTTGCAGATTATAATGTAAAGGAAAAATAGAGCGAGGAAAAACATTTCACATTCGTGTTGTACGGCTAAGGAAAGATTCTTTGTAAAGGGTTTTCCAATGAGAGGTGTTATTGTGAATGACCCTCTATTTCGGTAGCTGTCACTTTTGAAGCTTTTATTCTTTGACATTTGACAAGTAGAAACTACGCCATTACTAAAAATTGAACGATACACGCTTCAACAACGCATTGAAATTATTAAAATTCACTACAAAAATGGTGAAAATCTTACAGTCACAGTCCGCAAAACTTAAACTTTGGTCGTCGTGAAGCACCTTGTCGGACCGCAATACAAAAATTGGTGGAAAAATTCGAGCTGTTGGGACAAGTTGGTGATGTGAAGAATAAAACCCATGCACGTCGCTCAAGAACAACTGAGAATATTGCTGCTGTAGCCCAAAGTGTTGAAGAAAACCCAGGTTTGTCCATTCCTCCTCGTTCTTTGGAATTGGGCATTCCACAAACGTCATTACACCGGGTTTTGTATAAAAACTTGGGTCTTAAGGCTTATAAAGTTCAGTTAACACAAGAACTCAAGCCGGCCGATCATCAACAACGTCGTGTCTTTACTGATTGGGTCCTTGAAATGCATGAAAATGATCCGGAATTCCATCGAAAAATCATCTTGACTGATGAGGCCCATTTCCACCTCGGTGGCTACGTCAACAAGCAAAATTGTCACATCTGGGGCTCGGAAAACCCAAGAGTTATTGTTGAGAAGCCTATCCATCCTCAACGTGTGACTGTTTGGTGCGGTTTATGGTCCGGCGGGGTCATTGGACCTTACTTTTTCGAAAATGAGGTTAGATCAACAGTTACGGTGAATGGATTGCGCTATCGAGAGATGATTAATGATTTTTTATGGTCGGAGTTGGATAGTATTGATCTGGATAACGTTTACTTTCAACAAGACGGCGCTACGTGCCACACAAGCAACGAAACCATTGATCTTTTACGGGAAAAGTTTCCGGTCCGTGTTATCTCTCGAAGAGATCACAATTGGCCACCGAGATCTTGTGATTTAACACCTTGCGACTTCTTCCTTTGGGACCACGTGAAAGATAATATCTACGCCAACAGCCCAGCGTCGATTCAAGACATCAAAGATAAAATTCGTGAGGCTATCGAGGACATAGTGCAGCCACTTTGCAATTTGGTTATGGAAAATTTCATGAAAAGGATATGGTCCTGTATGCGTGCTCGTGGTGGCCATTTGGCTGATGTTGTTTTGCATTATTAACGGCATACCTTTCTCTTTATTACGAAATAAACATCCGATCATTTATCTGAAAAAATTGATTTTTTCTTTGAATACCAAAATAACACCTCTTATTGGAAAACCCTTTATTTCACTGTACTTCCGAATACAGGATAAAGGGTGAACTGATGCGCATTCCTTGCATGGCGGGTGGTGCGGTTACTCTCGCAACTGGCAATTTTGGTTGAGCCCTTATGGCGGAAATAACGATAAAATAACAAGAGACAGGAGGCATTGCGAGGATGACTAAGAGAGTCAAGCGATCTCGCGATGTCACGACCGCCAATGAGTCAAGTAGCTATGAGCATTGTACTCAAGGCTCGGGCGGATAAACATCTTATAGATTTCCGCCAGATCGGAAGGGGTGAAACATTTTTTGCAGGTTGTCATTACACACATATCGAGAATGGAAAGCCGTCTGGTTTTAGCGATGCAAGTGCCATGATGGACAATGGCAAAGTGTTTGGGGTTGGAATTCAAGATCAGAATTTAATGAACCTCCAGCTACGTTTCTGTACCAGTTACACACCCGAAGATGATTGGCGTTACCCAAGAAATGGAGCAGTTATAAGCAGCTGATGGTACTGCCATCAGCGATGGAATGGATTTGATTAGAAGAACAGAGAGGAGATCATTTATCAAAATTATAAAGTTGAAGACAAAAGGAACACGTTACAGGCTTGGAAAACCCCAGCATTTGTTTGGTGAGTTGCACACTCGAAACCGTCAAACACAACTTGAAAGGTAATTTCTAATCTATTGAAGATCATCGAATCTAAATGCACGCATTTTCGACAAGGGAGTTTTATGGCAAACTCTGCCAAGTGGTGAAGATTGGTTTCACTTTTCGGTTAAATAAGTCATCAAATCATCAGGGGGCCTGTTGCTGCAAAAACCGTACTGCCGCTCATTAAGAAGTTTTCCGTATTCAAGATATTTCATAAGCTGACGGTTAATCAGCGTTTATATGACCTTAGAAAAAATGGACGTAATTGGTCGGAAGGATGAGGGATAAGAAGATTCGCTTTTTTTGAGACAAGCTGGACAAATGATGAGAGGATAGATAGAAAAGCTTACGCAGTAGTTTTACCAGCGAGGAAGCACACCTCTACATAACGATAAGGGAAATGCCATCTGAACCACGGGTTTGTGAACGCCAAGATCTTGAAGTAATCTAGCCACTGTACGCGCGGGGAAGTAAATTGATCCCATGGAGTATTCTAAGCGTTCGAGTATAGGGGGAGATACAGCAGAATCTGAGAGCGTTGAGCCAGCTGCAAAGTGCGCAGCAATCAGATTAGCTTTATCGATAGAGCTGACAGGTAGAATGTCATTGTAAATGAGTGTCGGGATAGATGACAACGACGTATTCTTGATGTTTTTGTGTTTTATGTTTTTACTACCCATCGGACTTTGTCGTATATTTTGATTTAATTTTTGGTTGTTGGAGAATTTGACACGTTTAATGTGGGCATTGCAGTCTGCTTTTTGGGTTTTCCGTAGATAATAGCCTCTCTGGAGCTCGAGTCACACCACACGATTGCCTTCGGTTTGATACTTTTTATCCTGTTAGGGGTGAAAGATTTCATGCCGATGTTAACCATGAGCAACAGCATTCACGTCGCCGTCAAGGTGCACAAACTTTTAAACAAAGCCCTTTAGTTATTCCCAATTGACTTTTTCGTATTGCCATACGGTTCTCTTAGTTTATTTTTTAACTATGTGGTTGCAATACTAGAAATACGCTGATATAATACAATGGTCTGACGAACCTAGCGGCGATAATACGTTTATAGCGTATTTATCAGAGTGAGAGGTAAGAAACAAGTCCAGTGTCCGTATTCGTTTCGGCTTATTTACAATCTGATTCATATTATTTACCTCAGCAAAGATCTCTTCGTACCTTCCGTCGGGTGTTGTCTGAGCAGAATGTCGAAGCAAGCTTGAATTGTTTATATTGAAATCGCCCGCAATGACAATTTCAGTACGAGTATCACAATTCTTCTGATGGAATCAGGCAGCGCATCGATGTTGTTATAAGTGGAATGTCTGTCCCAAAATGGGCTTCCGTAAATAAAACAGAAGTGAATTGCCTATGGACATAAAATGTTAACCAAATAAAATATAATTCCGGATTTTAACATTGACCATATTGAGGCTAAAGTTGGTAGTGTACTACGTATATTTTTTTTTTGATCTTATTTTTAAGATTCAGAAACATATGTTATCATTGACCTGCGAAGCCAATTGGCTTATCTGCAGGAGATTATTTACAAGATTTAATTCTAACAAAAGGTTATTTACTATCTATGTAAGAATTTATAAGTGTCTTATTGCAACAGCATTTTTTTTTGTTAAATTTTCGCTAATAATTCATATTTAAATTAAATTTTCAATTATATTATTATTATTAAATTTAAATTATATTTGAAGTAGTTTATTTAATTTGCGTTTAAAATTAAGTTATAGCTTCTAAGAAAAATTGTTTTAATCTTTGTTTCCTGACATTAATTTGGTTGATGTTTCTCAAGTGTTGAGGAAGGTTATTTAGTACATTCGGCACGGTATACATCAGCCTTCTTCTGCCATACTCATTTATTATCGATGGGAGTTGATACATTCCTTCGCCTTGCCTTCTTGTACCAAACTGATGAGTTATTGGAGTGCGGAATCCTGCATCGTCATAGTACTCCAGCGCCACGCTCATATTAAATATCTGCCTAATTTTCAGTACCTTAATGCGAGATCCATTTCCTCTTGACGTCAATTTAATCGCACTGTGTTGGATGTTTTGCAGTTTTTCGACGTGTGTTTGCACTGCACCTCCCCATGTTAGTACACCGTAACGTAGCGTCGATTCTATAAGTGCATGATACACTTGTTATTGTACACTAATCGAGGCTTTGTATTGTAGACAAGCAAGCGCAAACAGGGACCCTCTCAGCTTCTTTCGTAGATGATTTATGTGTGGCTCCCAGCGAAAGTGGCAGTCAATGATAATACCAAGGTATTTGTATGTATATACGACTTCAATTTGCACAGAGTCAGACACACTATCACATTTAAAAGTTTTAAGGACGATTTGTGACGCTGGATACATCGGGCTTCGAATGTGCATAAGTTTAGTTTTTTTTTCATTTAGTGCAAGCCCGTTATCGTGACACCATTTCGAAACTTCGTCGGACTCCTCCTGCATCACCGTTGTAGCGTCTTCCAATGACTTGCGGCACACAACGATAGCCGTATCATCAGCATATGCGAAAGGTACACTTTTTTTTAAGCATTTAAGCATTTCGTTTGTGTACAAAATGAATAGTAGAGGGCCAAGCTTCGAGCCTTGTGGTACTCCATATTTAGCTTTATGTGCAACACTACAGCAATTTATGATTTTGACTCTGAAGGTTCTGTCTGCAAGGTAGTTATTTAACCAATCCGTCAGCCTTCCTCTAATTCCTACTCTGTATAAAGCGTTGATGAGTTTAGTGTGGTCGAGCGTATCAAATGCCTTGCTGAAATCCAAAAACAGCACGAGGACATGTTGTCTCATGCTGAGGGCCGTATTGACTACATTCGCGAAGTCACCAAGCAGTTTGTTTGTGCTTTTTCCCTTTTGGAATCAGTATTGGCTTTTGCAGATCAAATTATTCTTCCCATATACGATCCGACACGATTTGCTCCATGACTTTTTCGATGGCCGGTAAGATTGTAATTGGCCTATAGTTTGTGAGTTGCTTTTTAATCCCTCCTTTATATATTGGTCGTACCACTGCCTCTTTAAGTTTTTTAGGAATTTTTCGCGTATTAAAGCTTAGGTTAATTAGTTTGTTTAAAATGGGGACAAAGATATCGGTATTAAGTTTAATATCAGATACTCTAATACCGTCTACCCCGGGAGCTTCCTGTATGTTTAGACGGTGTACCAAACCTTCTACCTCTACATAATCTGTTTCCCCAAAATATATAGAGTGACATAATCTCGTGTTTTGATGACTGGATGTTTCTACATTGCACTTGTGTATTATAGACTCTGCCTGTTTTGCGAAAAGCGTTCCAAATTCCTCTGCCAACGCAGTCATGTTCTTGTCGGATGGAAAATGTCTACTTATAATGTCATCCAAGGAAAGTTTTCGTCGTCCTAACACTTCATTTATTATCGCCCATGTTTTTTTTTTGGATCACCTCTTGTTTGTTCAAATCTTTCTTTATAATGTAGATTCCTGGTCTGAGATATTTTTTTGTTTACTTAGTTGCGAAAATGTTTGTACTCGATTTCATAGGATAGCGGTGAGACCGCGAAGGGGAAAGAATAATGGCAGCAGGTAAACTAAACTCCGTTAATTCGGAAAAAAACGCTTGCCTGCTTTTCTGTGGCAAAGCAATATGTTTGTTATGGAAAACATATGTGTATAATGACAAAATAATGTTTTCTTAACAAAAGGATGTTGCTCACACACACTACATTCTTACATATTATGAAAGACAAACATAAATAAAAACACCAGCTCCGACGCTACCTAAGCAGAGCCATGAAAGACTAGAAATTCATAAAACTAAAATCTATGGAGAGCATTAAAACTAGTTCTGATGCTGCTTCGTATTATACACCAGAAAATAAAACGCGAAAGCAAATTGACGGAAGGAGACGGAAATATTCATTTTGACGATGGCTCACACTGCCGTACTGCGCGTTAGTCAACTATTTGATTGCAGCTTTTCTGAAAGCGATAAAGGGAGCGATCTACGAGATCCATTGCCGATATACATTGCGCAGCCATGCAGAGTAAATGGGTTGCGTTGCGTTTAATCAGCGATTTAGGATGATACAGGGCTATTCGCCGTGTTGCCGCTTGAAGACTTGGTGTAACCGCACTTGGCACTACCACATATACAGACGGTAAGAACATGGATATAATTAAAGAGAAATATATCGTAATTTTAATTTTCCAGCAGGAAGTGATTATTCGGTCTGATATTCGAATCACAAATAAAAGCGATGCATTTCAGCTTGCCGTTAGCGTTAATTTTAAAAGTGTACGCTGTATAATTAAGTCCAAATATGGATCCGTATGCCGCAGATACGAGCAGAACGACAAGCTGCATCTGAGTCTTGGCCTGTTCTTCCATGTATAATGATGCAATAGACTGCACGCATGAAAAGAATTGCCCCGGGAGAATTGCAGGTAATTTCAGCTTACACTCTATGTGCTAATGCAGAATTTTTGGTACCACCGCAACACTTTCATCTATGTAGACAGATTCGTCTTGATTTCCTGCTGACTCGCTAATTGTGTCTTCTGCGGATTTAAAAATTCTGGTCGCTCTGGTTTGAAAATGTTAGTGCAATGATTATTTTAAAATATTTATTTGTGAAAAACTGAAAGATAATAAATAATTTCTTTAAACTTAATTAGTTGCGAATGACAACAACACACGACCAAACAACAATTTTCGGTGCTTGTAAGTTTCCATTTTTTGTTATAAATGTTTTATTTTTGTGTTTTCTCAAAACAACCGGAAACAAATGTCAATTAATTGGAAAATTGAAAGGACAATATTCAATTCAGTTCGAATTTGATAGTTTAGCAAAACGAGTCGAATCATAAAGGAGATATCGAATTAAAAACGATTACCTTCGAATTCCATTATCAGGCCACTGGATATTGTGGAGCCATGGCCGGCCCAGTGCAAGTCACGATTCGATAGTATTTTCGGAAATCTAAGAATGCGATTGGACGCCATCTATTTCGGCCAGTACCATGATGGATGATTCTGGATACACAAACACCCATCCCGGATTGGCGATGGATGCGCTATAAATATACGCACATGCAATGTTGTGAAACGCCAGCACGGTCCTGGAACACCGCTTCCCAGTACTTGGATAACTAGTCGCAGCCAAAATATTCGACCCGAATCCACCCATTAGGTACTGTGATAAACTCTCAACAGATTTGCCAATTCAAGCATTGTCTAGTGAAGTGACTTCGGACGGCATCTTTTGATAGTTAGTTGCTTGCGAACCTCTCTGTTGCCAAGTAATTACGGCCTTCTCGCGCGTTGTCCATCCGCAAATACATCACAATAGATTTGTACTGTGCTAGTGGTCGATGCATCTATGATTGAGGTGGAAGAAATACAAAAGCACATTCCCACATTATCGCAGAGGCATTGTACAGTGCGGCTGTCCTTCCTCGCGGTTGGCGGTTGTGGCTTTTTAAGTTTCTTTAACAAAAATCCACTTTGTCCCTAAGCGGCACATAGCGATTGCCAAAGTTTCCATTTCCGTTTGTGCCCAGGAATAAATCTTTGACTTTTGTGTGCTGCGAACTTTCATCATGCTTGAATGTACTACCCATTTTTGAAGGAAATTCATCAAACAATGCAAAAAAATGTCCAAAATAGCTTTTGCTTTACTTGGTTGACACTATTCGCTTGAAAAATTTGTCATAAAGCGATAAAACAATTTTGTGGTACCACAAGTAGGTAAAACAGCGTAAATAATATTTAAATAATACCATTTTGATTCATATACCATACCCATCAAATATATACATTCCCGTCCTTTTTATATAACCATGTGTGTGCAAAGCTATATTTTTGACACGAATGGATGGGACCTAAAATGTGTAACCTATTCTAAACGGCGAATTTCGAGAAGAAGGGATGCTTAATGCTCTTCGATCTTTGACAGACTTTCGCAAGAGGTGGGAAAGTGGAAAACATGTTGGATGTTTCTGTGTGGATTTTGAACCTCGAACCACTGAGCCCATGTTTCCGGCTTAGTGGTAAAATGAAATACATACTTGTGATGTGTCTGTAAGTAATTTGACCATTCGAAAAATGCTCCGGTTTGGAAACATGATTGGCCGCCATTGATAATCACTCAAAATGATGTGAGATTTTGCAAAATTACATAAACAAAAAATTAAAAATCGATTCTAAACAGCAAATATTGGAAAAGAGTGATGTTGCCACCCACAGTTGGGCGAAAATTGCAATTCATTTTAGTGTCCCATCAAGCTGCCTATATGTTTCGTTCCAAAAAGTTACCTTTGCCCAAGCCTCTGCGCTGTATGTTTGCAGGCATTCTCAATCGATTTGTGTTCTCTTCAGAAATATAAAATTAAATCAACCATCACAATAACTTTTTAAATACCAGAGAAAAAGATCAAAATATGCAACTAATTGCGCTTTTTATACGAAAGAAGCGCTTAAATATTCGAAAAATTAATTAAATCCACACCAATAAACCCTAGCAAACAAGTATTAATCCTTTTTAATGTAAAATCATCTGAAACAAGAATGGAAATTGCATTTAAAGTAAATATGTAATTGATGGGAAATTTTCATCGAATACCTCCCACATTCAGTATGTTAGCCACAACCCAACTACCGCCCAAAGAACATTTCTGTTAGTTACTAGTGTTATAGGTATGACCCACTTACATATGCATTTAAATACGTAATGTGAATGTACGCACTATCAATACAATACATAAACACTGCAGTAATTACTGTTTCGTTTTGGGAATTGCAAAATGCAATTCCCTTCCAAGAGTCAGATGTTAAAGCAAACCCACCACCCAGCCATACCCAAAACACACATAAACATTCATATATACTTCATTTACTCTATACACGGAAATTTAAATGCACGAGTTAGGGTTTTAAATGATAAATGAGTGATTATTTTTTAATTATTAATTGATGTTTATTTATATGCAAGTGCCTATAGTCAATTTTTATATTTGGAGTATGAACCTGAATTATTGTAAAAGGTATATCCATTTCCTCGTCCAATGTACGCTCGTATAGCGTTTGTGGAAATACTGGTGGCAAATCGTTGACATCACGAATATTTATTAAAATTGTTGTCTGGTTCTCATTCAAACTATCAGATGCAACGAATTTCAATTCATACTATTACAAAAAAAAAAACAAAATTATAAAAAAAATCCAATCCGGCCTATAAGTATTAAAATTAAATGAACACGAAGTGTATTTATGTTTCCTGGCGACAGCACTTGCCGTTGCCATTGACTTCTTTTTAACTTTAATATATATATTTTTATTTAATTTCCAACAAAACAATAAAGTTGCAAACAATGCTTCAACGGCATTATTATAGAGCGTGATGTAGATCTCTTGTTTTTTCCGAGACTGCCAGACACAACCAGTCAGTGTCAGTACTTACCAGAATTTACCAGTAATGTGACAGTTTATATGTCTAATCCCTTCATACTAAGACTCACTGTTAAGCCCGCCGATGTACAACTTCAATAAAAACAAACTACAGTTGCAATAAGTATAACGGAACGGATTTCGGTATGTCGTTCACTTCATTGTCCTTTCAATGAATGTGACAATTTTTGTGATCCGCACGAGTAGGTGGGATAACGTACGGTTACATGGATAAAATACGCCATATAGTTCACATTGATATATTTGGTGCAATTCAGTTTTTTTCTTACCACGGCAACGGATGGAGTGGTGTAATGTTTTTTTTTTATTACTTTTGAAATAAATATTGTAGATGCACACTCAACGTGTATAGAGCACAAGTCACAGAATTTCTTTTATGGTTTCGTATTTATTTATGTAATTAATTCCATTGCGACCAACACAACACCAAAAAATATTTTAATTCAATTTAGCGAGAGTAATTAAATGGGATTTTCGATTAAATTAAATTGAAATCACTCGAGGTAGCCACCTAGTACCGACCTACTTAAAATTCTGAGTGGACGATGACACAGGGTAGCCAATTAAGTGAGTTTAATAAAATTAATTATAATGGCAAAGTAATAATTTAAATTAGGCACGGCTTTTCGATTATTAATAAGTGAAATCAACCATGATTAAAAAAATACTTAGGTTTCTGAACAAATGAAAAGTTTTTTTGGCCGGATAAGTGAGAAAAGTTTAATGGCCTCACGTTGGGCGCCAAAAGCTGGGAGGTGAATTAACGTATACTCGGTTAAAATCGAGGAAAACCGTTCGTACTGATTTGATGTGCTGTGGAAATCGACCGAAGATCCCAGCGACTACATTTAGGTGAAATGCCAAATGGACAATAAAGGTCACATATGTATTCATAAAAGCCGATTATGTTCTAAATAACTTAAGTCCAAAGATTGAAATAGGACAATGTTTTCAAATTAACTTACAGTCGTAAAGTATGAGTAACCGAGGGTAAAAACCCGTTGATTTTATATTTATTGTTAGCCAACGTTTCGAGGGCGCCTACTTTGTTGTTTTTACTTAAACTAAACTCTTGGAGTTATAGTAATGAAGAACTTTTTTTAGAACGGTTTTTTAGCGTCATTCAATAATATATTGCACCTCTACTAAAACAACGACGTAAGTGCAAAAAATTGATTTTCTGAGTTAAGTATGTCAAAAGCATTCAAAATTATAGTTCTTTCCGATAAAACAAAGACCTACTTGATAAACATTAACTTTGCCACTAGGGGGAATATGCGTCTTTGTTCCGCTCCGTTCTAATACACCATCATTGAAAAAAAGAAAAAAAAATGGAACAACAATGACATATCAGAAAGTTGTGTCTTGAATCTCGTAGGTGAAACAAGTCAATCAGTTCAAACAAAGGCTTAAGTGTAAATTCGGTCGTATTTATTAATTTTTTCGATTTTTAGTGTAACAAAGACGTAAGTTTTCATTATGTCAGTTTTAAACAATATAATTAGTTATTTTCATTTCGTTTTCAGTGGAACAACGACATAAGTGCTTATTGTGTCGTTGCTGACAAAAAATATTTTTTTTTATTTTGGTAACTTTTTTTTCTATTATTTTTTTTTTAAAGTGAATTACTACACCAGGAAGTGTGTCAAATTTTCTTTATGTTACAACTAACTTTAATTATTTTAAGTATTGTGTTCCTTATTTTTTTTAATAAAAACGATTTAAAAAATTTCAAATGCGTTTTTTTTAGAGTCATCATGTTTGCACTTACGTCGTTGTTTTAGTAGAGGTGCGATATTATTTGCAATTTTTGAAATCCACCTATTAAAAGGCGTAAGAATAATGAAGCTACCAGCTTTGAAGGTCTTCTAGCGAAGCTCCTAAGATATGTAGGGGAAATACTGGTAGGGAACACATGCAATAAATCATTAACCTTTCATAGATACCAGTTGATGCACAATGACTAAAATATCAGCTCCATAATCACGATCCAAAAGAATGGTGATCCTTTGCTAACTATCGAGATATATCCCTACTTAATGTCGCATAAAAGATCCTATCCAGGGCTTTCGAATTTTAGCTAGAAAGCTAAAATTCAAACGAAATGGTCTCGAAAATTATATATTATGCAACAATTTTTCAAATCCGCCTGCGTATGGATTTGATCAGTGACGTTTATTCTAAAGTGCGCACTGCGCAGGTGCTCTCCGTACACCCCAACGAAATACGTCTGATTTTTTAGTGCAAAATTTCTGTGTACATATGTGTTTCCAATATCCTACTCGAGTTGCAAAAATGCTCCATTAAAAATACAATTTCAATTCACTTTGTTGTGTCGCAGCATCATAGCCAAATCTATCAATACCGCATCACAATCGCTCAAAGCCCCAAATTACAAGGTGGCGCAAAAGTTGTCAGGTGGCGCAAAAGTTGTCACCCGATGTTCTTTCGCTGTAATTTTTTTTATGAATGAAAAACTTTGGTTCTGCCTTTTGATTATGTTAATTGGTGGCTTAAGTTTTTTCTGTATCAGTTAACTTCACAAATATCAAAGTAGAATTTACATTTGCCGCCATTTGCAAAAAGTATGCTTCTTCCGATAGGAAGATGACTTTTGCGCCACCTTGTATATGCAAACTATTGACCACAAACTGATGTCTTACAGCCTATCCAAACCAAGAGTCAGAGCACCTACCCAAAGCAAAATCCCATTAAAAAAACGCCTACCACATTCAAAGTCCCACCAACCGCTAAGATCCACAATGCTAACAATACCAACAACAAGCAGTTCAGGTGAAAGTTCGTTAAGCGAATAAAATCCTATTCTAGAAACATTATGCTTGAGTAAAGATTATCGGAGCTAGCTTTGATTTCCATAGAAAAAACTTCGCTTAACGACATCGAAATCAAAAAACCTAGACGTATTGAACTTACGTACAAAAGATACATACATTTGGTATAATATTGTTTCTTAAACACGCACATTGAATAAAATAAAAGTAAACAAAAACAATAAAACAAAATTATATCCTAGTCTATCACGTCCTCGTCGTGGTCCTGGAAAAAACGAAGAATAGAGGCTTTTATCGAACAAAAAAGAGTATATAGAACACCCTGTTGAGAACACCACGGTACGTCCCTGGTTTCGATGTGATTTTTGGTAATCCAATAATTTGGTTATATGTTCCTTCAAAAATAGAAAAGTAGGTTCGGGTACCGTGGAGTATGCGGGTAATTGGAACCCTACTATTATCTCTTTTTCCCTTAAGAGTAAGCAAATATTCAGGTTACTACACCTACGTTTTATTACTCAGAGATCCAATTCTTAGCCTGAATTTTATTTAACTGAGCATTAACTTACATAGTAGGAAGTTCTATTTTTTAGGTAAGTTCTACACTTCCATACATATTTATTACTAATGTTTTTTTACCAGCATGCGGAAGCGAGCTTTTTTATTAAGGGATTTATTTTGGTCATATCTTAACAGAATGATTTTGAAAATGACAGAAGCTTTGATTTCTGTCAGATATAAAGAATTATTCCTTTATATTTGTACATTTTTGTTTAGAATATCAATTTTTCATGGCACATTTTTGTTGTATTTCTTTGACTATGTTAAAATAATTAATTCATTTATTAATATCTAAGAAAAATACCATATGCATTTTACGTGTATTATTTAAAAAAAATAGAGATTAAAATAAAAAACAAAAAATATCTTTGCCTTGCTCCATTTATTTCTGGTACCTTCTTTATAAGAAATATTTATTGTAGTTTGTTGACAAAGTTGAAAAATATTTGTTTTCTTAAAATTCATAATTTGGAAAAAAAAAACAGAATTAGCAGAATTTATTTGTTTAAAATATTGCCTGTCAGAATTTTAAAATGCAGAATTTTGAAAAGCAGAATTATGTAAGACAGAACAGAAAAAAAGCAGAATTTTGAAAAGCAGAATTTTTGTGTTAAAAGTCAGAATTTTGCAAAGCTGAATTTTGAAAGCAGAATTTCGACTCGCTCCCTTTCTTCTTGCCAACGGATGAAGTTGGATTAATATTTTTTTTTACTTTTGCAATTGTTTTGCAACGTGCACAGCTCGGAGAACGTAACTACTCTTATGTTTCGTATTAATGTTCGTAAAAAATTCCAATGCGGCGAACAACAACAACAAAAAATATTTTAATTCCATTTGCCAAGGTAATTCAATGGAATTTTCTATTGAATTAAATTTAATTCGCTCGAGGTAGCCACCTTGTACCAACTTCTGAGCGGACGATGACATAGTCAAAGTAGTAATTAAAATTAATCTTCAAATGAGTGAATTCAACATTGGATAAAAAAGCTCGTAGGTTTCTCAACAAGTAAAAAGTTGTTTGGCCAGATATTTGAAAAAAGTTGATTGGTTTCATGTTGGGCGCCAAAAGTCAATTATGTTTATAATTAAAGTTGAGAGATTAAAATAGGACAACATTTTCAAAACGTACAGCCGTAACGTTTGAGTGATACTCGTAATTTTTAATGAGTTTCGATGTCGCCAATTTTGTTATTTTTACTGAAAATAAGTTCTTGGAATATTAATGTTATAAATAGTTTCGCCTCTCAGCGAAACACGGTGGTCTTCATCACCTGATGGTGCTACATAACCAAACCAAACGAGTTGATCCTTACACTTTGGTGGAGTAGATCCACGTCAAAAATCCTGAAAAGTCATCGCACGAAAATGATTTAATTCCATTTTTTGACTGAAATATATTTTTCAAGCCTCTGCAACAATACAAATGCAACTGGTACTCATGTGACAAAACGTTCAAAGCACATGTTGCGTTAAAAACGCCAATATTGTCATGTCTCAAAACTAAATGTTTAATCTCTCACATTTTGGGAGCGGTTATGATAAAATTATTTTTTTGACGAAAAATTCCTTAAAATCAAAAATAAAAATAAGTAATAACTAATAAAGTAGACAATGTCGTCATATATAAATCTATGTATTATTTTTTTGTCATTTTATTCTAAAAAAAAGTAAAACAATTGTTACCAAACATTTCGGCAAGAGGACGCGATATCCTGCGATTTCTTCAATCTCGTACTGGAGCAGACAGTGCGCAGGGCAGGTGTCAACACGGAAGGCACTATCTTCAACAGGTCCGTTCAGCTGCTGGGTTATGTGCACGATATTGACATCATCGGTCGATCACAGCGCTCCATGATAGAAGCTTTCACGGCGATTGAAGAACAGGCGAAATCTGTTGGCCTTGTAGTAAATGAGGACAAGGCCAATTACATGCTATCAACAAACAAACAAACATCTGTCCACCGACTAGGACAAAACGTCACTATTGATAGCAACAATTTCGAGGTAGTTAAGGAGTTCATCTACCTCGGAGTTAACATGAACTCCACGAATGACACTTTAGTGGAGATCCGGCGAAGAATTACCCTAGGAAACCGCTGCTACTTCGGTTTGGCAAAACAACTGGGATCAAAACTCCTAACTCGGAGGACGAAATGTATGCTTAACAAAACCCTTATCCTTCCAGTTCTGCTTTATGGCGCCGAGTGCTGGACGATAAGCAGGAAGGGAAAGCTGATACTGGGATCCTTCGAAAGAAAAATTCTTTTTCGGATTTTTGGTCCTGTGTGCGAGGAGGGCGAATGGAGGAGAAGATACAACCGCGAACTCTATGAGGATCCAAGATGTGGATGTAGTCCAAAAAGCCAAAATACGTCGACTACATTTTCTCAGCCACATCGAGCGAATGGACAATAATGCTCGAGCTAAGAGGATCTTCGAATTCCAGCCCCCAGGTTCAAGAAGACAAGGAAGACCGAACTCCGTTTCAAAGACCAAGCCATCGCGGATGCCACAGCGTTTGGTCTGGACAACTGGAAGCAGTATAATTAGTGTGCGCTAAAGGGATTTCTTCTTTGTGATACCTACAATTACCCTTATTATGTAGCCACAGTATGTTGTTAGCACCCAGCAAATGATTCATTGCCTATTTTTATGTGCTGAAATGAAGAATATAAGGATATAGGAAATATGTTTTGGTACGATAGGGATTTTTCTCCACGGGTGGCGCCTAAATTGCTTTTGAGAGATCTGTTTTGTTGTGTGTTCTCAATTTTAAAAAATCATAGCCGGTTCGGGATTCGATCGCACGACCTACCAATCACTTAGTGAAGACACTACAATCGCTAAATTTCCACGCGCGATTCTGGAGTTTTTAAAAGACCTGTGTCTTTTATTGTTTGATCGTCTAATTACGTAAGCCCACGGTTTTGAATGCACAGTTGCAAGACGTAAATTATGTGGCTCACCTGAACGCCTAAAATTGCATTTTTCCCATTTAGGCAGTGATATTCTAAATAATATTAATTAAAGTGTAACATAGTTAGTTTGTAACATACCTTAATATTGCCCTTAGACCCATAAAAGTTACTATATTTATAATCTGCACCAATAGTAGTATCGATCTAGCCATGTCCGTCCGTCCGTCCGTCTTTCGGCAAAAATTAGGCCTTTAAACTGGACCTAGAGAGCTGAATTTTTAACCATATACTCCTAGGGTCCCGAAATAATCAAGTTTAAGAATTTTTGAAATCCGCAAACAGGCGTGTAAAAAAAACAAATTTTTGGAAAAAATCGATTTTTGAGCTAGAAAGCTGAAATTTTTTATATATGATCTATGGGTCCTAAAACTGATCGGGAGATAAAATTTTTAAAATTCGCCCACTGACACGCCCACAATTAAATAAAACATTTTTTTTGAAAAGTCAAAATTTGAGCTAGGAAGCTAAAATTTATAATATATACTTTTTATGGGCCCTTTATGCTCATGTGTACATATTTTCAAAATCCGCCCACTGACACGCCCACAATTTAAAAAAAAACTTTTTTGAAAATCCAGCTAGGGAGCTGAAATACATAATATATACTCTCTAGGGGCCCTTTATGCTAATGCGTTATTTTTTTTTAATCCGCCTACTGACACGCACACAATTAAATAAAACAATTTTATTGGTAAACCAAAGTTTGAGCTAGGGAGCGTTTTTTTACAAAAGCTTCGTTTTTTCGATAAAATCCTTTAATAGTTATATAACAAAATATGTAGAGCGTTCTTAACAATTCAACAATACTTAGACTTTTCTCACGCCCACTTATGAGGGATAGGAATAAGAATAGGGTATCCAACAGTTCGGCCAAGCGGACTGTAGCCCGGCCCTATGTTTTCTTCTTGTGTTGGGTGCTATATGCACTTTGAATAAAAGTATATAAGTTCTATTATAATCTAATTTAACATTTTGCAACACAATCGCATCTGAAATTTGATAGAATTCTCATGAGTTTTCCGAATTTCATTCCAACGACTGCATGATAAAAGCAATCGGTAAGACTGGTTGTTAATCTGGAACCAATGAAAACCGTTGGCCTTTAAATTTGATTTGTTTGTGGCTAGTCACTGAAATGTATTTATTAAAACAAAGATTTTTTCGATATCATCGTGCTAAAATTTGATAGGATATAAGTAGTTTTAAATGAAAAGATTTAAAAAAAAACCATGAAATTCTTTTTATCGAAAAAGTATCTCATCACAGCAAACTCAAAAACGTTTATTCGCGATGTTTATTAGGCAGATGCCGTACACTGAGCAAAAAGTTTTGTCGATTAACGTCATCGGTGGGATACTCCATCCATTTATAAGGCAGAAAAACGTCTGATAGGCACTAACAAATAATTGGAGTAACAAATATCTTATTTTTGAGCATTGTGTGGACTGCGACATATTGACATTGATACGGGGACAATCCATGCCCATTCAAATTATAAAGACCGTCGTCATCCTATTTTAACATTGTCTTCTCAAAAAGTTTGGCTGAAGGCGTGGTGTCTCAAAAACAGACTGCCAAGCAAACAGAATGACTGATGTTGTAATTTAAGTACTTCAAAACTTGACAGCAATTTTTAACTCATTCTTTTTCAATCTGCATAATATGTAAAATCACAAATTTCGTGTGAGCATTTCAATGCAGACGAAGACAAATCTTAGTTTTGAAATGACGTCTGTCTTATCTACTTAACAAAAGCTCAGGTTTGAGGTCAATCTCAATTTATTTTTTGTCTGAACCGAAGTCAAATTCAGTAACAATTTCATTTTTTAGAATTCTAATTGCACATGCTCAGCTGTTTTTGCATACTTGCCTTGCAAGAATAGGTGAAATTGATCATCCGGTGTTCGCTCTGCTGTCGTATCCGTAACTATACTACTTAACAGGAGCAGATACTGCGATTATAATGTCACCGTGAATCTCACACACATGCTGCGTCAATGTACCTGGTCAATTAATTCTTAAGTAACCTAGAGAATGTAGCTTTTCCCAGTCGCAATAATCCACTATGCCTATAGCACAAATGAAATGTTCAATTTGCTCGATTTGCACTTAAAATAAACCAAAAAATCACTTAAGTCGTATTTTGTTTTCTATATTTTTAGATAAGCGCACATCGTTTTTACACGGAAGAATAGTCTCCGATGGGTTACATCGAATGCTTTAAATACTACTGATGATTGATAACCTTCAACAATCCTGCAGTGTGAATCCTTCAACTATACACCAATAGGTATTCGGTATACGATGTGCGATTGGTCGTTACATATGACATGAAAAATGTAGAACTTAAGATTGAACTGAAAAACAATGAGCTGCAGTTGGAAGTGTATCATCGAAAATTAGGACGTATTGCCAAGCACAACATATAAAGTTTCAGAGGCAACTATGTTGCTTAAGTCTGGGGACATATTGGTCAGCTTTAGAACAAACAAATTGCAGCTTACCGGTAAATACGACAAAACGCATGATTCGCGTAAATTTTTACAGCTGAATTGAATTTGTTAGAATATTTCCACAACATTAAAGGCCAGAGTGAGCGTTTTATGCCAAACAAAAATGACGCGAACAAGCAATGTTCTGTATGGAATCTGCGTTGAGCGCTTCACCACAAAATGTCCCATTTTAAAGAACATTACAGCGCTTCCTGCGGAGTAAAAATAAGTTGCTTTTCTCTTGCTTCCTCAACAGTTAAGTTAATGTCAAGATTTAAAGAACAAACTCTCCCACTTTACTGCCTTGTAAGCCTCAATAAATATCGGCAGGCCTCTCGGTTTCGGTTAACTTTCTTTTTGAGATGAATCAACTTCAAGTGTTGTTGAATTTCTGCGATTTAGGCGGTTTTAGGCCTGCACCTTTTTTAAGATTTCGAAACCAGCATGCTCCTGTTATCCCATTTTCATTTTTATTCTTATTAAGAAATATTTCACTGTTATACCTTTCCATATAACTAGATGAAGGTTTAAGTAAAAATAAATAAATTTGAGCCATTAACTTCTGCTCCAGCTATTTGTTTGTCCGAAACTGTATTTTTGGCACGAATGGAAAGGAACTACAGTTTAAAGCTTCTCATGACAGTTTATACTGTTGGATGTTTGACAGACTTTTGTAAGAGATGGGGCAGTAAAAGGAATGTTAGATGTACCCGCCGACGGGATTCATAAGTCCAAGGCACTAACCACTGATGAGCTACTGCGTCAATACAGGTAAAATACATTAATTCTTAATTTATCGCCTAACGACAAGCTATTATAATGCAAAAATAACGTATCGATATATTTCAGTATACCGATATTTGCTTATACTCACTTGTCTGAAACTCGCTGCATTCAGTAGTTTTCAATATTTGGAATTTTAGGTATGAAGAAAGTAAATTATTTGTGTGTTAAAGTTTTAATACATCAAAAAATTAATGATTCGTTCGATCCTGATCAAGAAAAAGAAGAAACATAGGGACGGGCTACAGTCCGCTTGGGCGAACTGTTGGATACCCTATTCTTATTCCTATCCCTCATAAGTGGGCGTGACAAAAGTCTAAGTATGGTTGAATTGTTAAGAACGCTCTACATATTTTGTTATATAACATTTAAAGGATTTTATCGAAAAAAACGCTCCCTAGCTCAAACTTGGGTGTTTCAATAAAATTGTTTTATTTAATTGTGGGCGTGTCAGTAGGTGGATTTAAAAAAAATTAACACATGAGCATAAAGGGCCAATAGAGAGTATATATTATAAATTTCAGCTCCCTAGCTCAAACTTTGGATTTTCAAAAAGGTTTTTTTTTAAATGGTGGCGTGTCAGTAGGCGGATTTTGAAAATATTTACACATGAGCTTAAAGGGCCCCTAGAGAGTATATATTATAAATTTCAGCTCCCTAGCTCAAATTTTGGTTTTTCAATAAAATTGTTTTATTTATTTGTGGGCGTGTCAGTGGGCGGATTTTGAAAATTTTATATCCCGAACAGTTTTAGGAGTCAATTTCAGCTTTCTAGCTCAAAATTCGATTTTTTTCCAAAATTTTGTTTTTTTTTAGTTTGTGGGCGTGTCTGTGGGCGGATTTCAAAAATTCGTAAACTTGATTATTTCGGGACCCTAGAGAGTATATGGTTAAAATTTCAGCTCTCTAGGCCCAGTTTAAAGGCCTAATTTTTGCCTAATGGTGCTGATCATAAATATATTAACTTTTAGGGGTCTACGGGCAATATTAAGGTATGTAACAAACTATGCGTCAAAATGAATATACCCTTAGAATAGGGTATAAAAAGAAAGAGAATCAGAAACAGAAAACGGAGTATGCTATCTTCGTACCCTCATCTCAAGTAACACACAGCGTTGTAACACGTCAAACGAGTGAGTGGTAATCATTGTGTTTAAATGTTTCTAATTTGAAAATAAATACAAAAAAAAAATGAAACAAGTGCGAGTCGGACTCGCTCATGAAGGGTTCCGCGCTAATTATAATTATTATTTACTTAGGCACCTATTACAGATTTATTATTAGAAAATAATGGTTCACGGTTTACGCATAAGGTTTATGTTTATGGAATTAAATGTTTTTTTTTATATTTGAGTTGATTTAATGAAAGGTAAATTGCGGTTTACGATTTATGACGTATTAAAAAAAAAAACTACTTGCTGGACATCATATATTTTTTTTAGTTTTATCATTCCCTTATTTTAGAAGTTAGGGGGGGGGGGACATTTTACCACTTGGGAAGTGTCTCTCGCGTATACTATTCAGTTTAAAAAAAAATTATATTAGAAACCTCGATATCATTTTTGAAGACCTATCCATAGATACCCAACACTTATGGGTTTGATGAAAATTTTTTTTTTGAGTTTCAGTTCTAAGTATGGGGAACCTCCAAAATTTATTGTTTTTTTTCTATTTTTATGTGAACATCTTAATGCGGTTCACAGAATACATCTACTTACCAAGTTTCAACAGTATAGCTCTTATAGTTTCGGAAAAAAGTGGCTGTGACATTTCCGGACAGACAGACAGACAGACAGACATGACGAATCTATAAGGGTTCCATATTTTGCCATTTGGCTACGGAACCCTAAAAATGATGTGCTTACTGTTTTTATTCAATTTTTTTTTTTGTAATGGTCTCCCATATTTTCCCGTTTAAATTACATTTTTATACGTTTCATCACCCACATTCAATTAATTTCTCCATTCTAACACAACAAAACAAATCAAATAGCTAGTATTTAATACTCAAAAAATAATTTGTAAGTTCATACAATGTCGCGTTTAACCGCCGCGCGCCGCATTGAACTCAACGCTGCAGTGGCATTCTCCGCCCGTCCCTGCATGATAGAGCAACGATAGAACAAAATACAAAAATCGCCGCGAGACATAAGATTAAAAACCCTAAAATACGAAGTTTTAAAAACAAAATCCACATGTTGGCAGATCGACGCACGTACGGAGTTGCGGAACACACTTTTTTGGAACTCCTCTGTAGTCATTAATTCAGCCAGATTGCAATATCTTTCTCTTTATTATACTTAAATATGCAGGAAAGTTAAAAAATTCGTGGTAAGAAAATCCATATCCGCAGTAATTGGTTTTACAATGCTAGATAATAAAAATAAATACAGCTAATTTTTTTTATTTTCCCCAATTTAATATTTACTTCGTTGTACTGGTGTCGATAAATTTTCAAGCTGAGACGCATGAAAGCCATAATGTCGGTATGTGATAAATGCTCTTGTTTATATCCGCTATGAAACGAGGATGAATATATTTTTTTTTATTTGACGCAGGCAGAATGACTTTATTTTTATTGGGATTCCATTTATGAATTTCCTAAAGGACAATCGAGCAATAAATAATAATTTGAAAAAAAAAAACAAGTAATTCTTAATCTGAATTTGATGGCATGAGTGCAGGATATTGTTTTCGTGGACAATAAACAGAATTCAGATGATTTATTCCAACAGAGTTTGAGTAATTAAATCAGAATTGGCCTTAGTTGAGAAGCATTCGCTTTAGTTTTATATCCGGAAAAGCCGACTTTGAATCGTATTTAAATGAAAAATTCAACAATATTGGTTCAAAGGTGGCAAACATTGTATACCTAATATCAAAAAAAAAATGTTGTCGCTGCTGCTGTATTTTTTTTTGGAATGATAGCCCACAAAACCCGAGTGTTATATGTATTATTGGACTTCTGGTGGAAAGTATACAATCACGTGCAATGCTATACTTATTTATTTATTGTTTTTTTTTTCAGTGTTATACGCCTTATTTTGTTCCTGAAATATGTAAACATTTATTTTAATGGAAAATAGGTCTTTAAATACTGCTAATTGAAGGACATTTGTTACAGCTGAAGTTATATTCCGGGGTTTAACATAACTTTAATCTGTTTAGATTATTATATATAATATTATAGCTATAAATGTAAACCTTTCCCATATCTATTGAAATAACTAAAGATTTTCTCAATTTGCTCCTCAGAAAACAACGCAATGATCTTCCATGTGTCCGAATCACAACGAAGAAAAGACGGGCATTACTGCCTGCAGAAATAAACTCAAATCGAGCGGTGGATATCGATGGTCCCTGAGAAACATTGACTGACAATTTAAATAGTCTTTGACCACTTAGCCGACATGTGACTGGATGGGAAAAGCAAGAATACTTTTTAAAAGCAATTCCACTCAGCACGTATGGAAACGCTGTTTCGCTCTTGTACAGTTGAACAAACCTTAAATTAATGAAGCAGATGAACACTGAACGTACATTTCTCCTTGCAAATGTAATGAATTTGTATTATTTTTTAGTATTCTCCGATATCTTTGCACGGAATTTAAATTTGCCCGCCGTCTTTGTGCCTGTCCGACGAAATTAGAGTCGATAATATCTCAATAGAATTCTTATCAGGATGAGAGGTGAGGAAAACGTTCAAGGTGTTAGCGCTATGACTTGCAATGTCTGGAATCCGAGTAGGAATTTCGTCCCAATTTGAAGAAATGTTTTTCAAGAAAAGTCTCTCCACTTGAAATCTTTAGTGAACTTACGAAGAAGGAAGGAAGCAATTAGATATTGCCTGTAAGATTAGATTAGATTTGGTGGGGGTATCAACCATTATTATATTAACTTGGAGCAAGGATTTCTTAAAAAATACAAGGTGGCGCAAAAGTTGTCATCTGTTTACTTCACAATTGTCAAAGTAAAATTGACATTTGCCGCTATTTGCAAAAATTATAGCATCTTCCGATAGGGTTTTCAGCCCTTGGGTGGCCTTAGGCAATTTTGTGTACCAATGTTCTAAATGATCCACGACGTTTGACATCTATCCTATGTAGTTTTCAGTCGGATTGGTGAACGCCACTGGGTGATGACTTTTGCGCCACCTTGTATATGAACAAAGCTTGAAATAAGAAAAAACAAAACTTCTTTAAAAATTGTGTAAGTCCATAAAAAATAAAAATAGTCAATCTTCTGAAAAATAAATTATAAATAGAAATCTCATGCAAAATATCCTTCTGAGTGCTTATTTTTGATTTGGCATAACAAAGCAAAAAATTCGATTAAGTAAATTATCAAGGAAACACTTAACCCATTTTTAGAAAAATAAGTGAAAATCTATAAAAAAAAAAAGACTCTCATGAAAAACGAAATAAATAAATTCAAACAAAAGCATGAGCATATTATCATCAATCAAAATCAGGGATATTCGGAAAATGCACCCAAAATAAATCAAGGAACAAAAAAAGTGGCACACAAAATCATCTACAATGATTTAAAACTTTTTATACTCTAGATTCTTTAGATTTTTTATTTTGACTTTTGTAAGGACCTGTAAAACACGTTTCGGCAAATTCCGGTCATCTTCTTCAGTGATTTGCGTTCGATATGTAGGCCTCTCAAACACTGGTGGATTATCGTTAACGTCTTTGACATGGATTATGACAGTTGTATAGTTTTCCTTGAGATTATCAGATGCTGCCAAACGAAGTTCATACTGCATGCGATAAGACCAAGTACGTTGTCAATGTTAATGATGATTGATGATGCCACACAAGATAAATTATATCATATCGTGGTTTTGCAGCGTTGAGAAGACACAAATTGGGAAAAAAATATATTTTTGTTTGAATAAATTAATACGAAATAAGTTTGGCAGAACAACAAAAAAAAAATTAAACAAAAAGCTCTAAGAACTTCTTAGATTGATGAACAAATAGGATTAAGGAGTCTTAAAGTCTTGAGATCCAAGTTGACATACTGCTTGACAGAATCGTTGAAGTTTATCTGGGACATTTTTTTTGGCTTTGGTAAATAAATGCGCCATAGTGTTTTTGACAGTTTCTCACGCAAAAACACTTACTAAAGCGACTGTCATTTGCTGAGAGAAAATACTTTAAATGCGCGGTCAATCAGATACGCCATTGTCTATTCATGAAGTCCTCGCAATTATAATTTCCTTCATTCTCCTTCTTCACTTTGGTTTGACCACCAATTCTTTTCCGTTCATGTCGTCAAAAACCTCTAACAAAAGCCAATGCAATTAGTATCTGTCCATTGCAGTAAATAGTGCAGAAATGTAAATATCGTTTTGGATCAGAATATTTTTGTCAGGTCGTTTTGGTTTCAATCCTTTTTTTATTTTTTAAACTTTTCTCACTTAGGGATTTTTGTCAATAGTTCACCATTTTTCGTTTTGTCTCTCTTTTCGTGCCTCAGTTAGACTTAAATTGACGATGTCCTTAATTCTTAAGCTAACAATGGTGCCACAATTTTTTAGCTCGCCTACAGATTTGAAAGAAACGATTACAGCTCTAAGTTTGTATGGAATGTCCTTTGGGATTAATGAACACAATTCGTTCGTTCCTTTGTATTCGATTCTGTGATTGTCCTTTTTCTTTTTATGTTTTTACAAAAGCCATAATATGTATGAATGAGGATTAATACACCTTTTTAAAAGGACTTACGAGTTAATGAATAGTTTACCAAATAAAAACCATTAGGGAAGAAATATATAGTACAAGAATGTACTTGTATTATAAACAGAATTGATGAACTTTAATGGTAGCCCTCATTGGAGCTTTCATTAAAGTTCAAATAAATTTCAATTAAGGAAACAAAGAAAAACACTACTTACCCG
This sequence comes from Portevinia maculata, assembly GCA_949715645.1. Taxonomy (NCBI): domain Eukaryota; kingdom Metazoa; phylum Arthropoda; class Insecta; order Diptera; family Syrphidae; genus Portevinia; species Portevinia maculata. The sequence goes on from OX454525.1 coordinate 78,867,224, forward strand.
TCGTCTTGTTTCATAGTCAAGGGCACCAGCGACATAAATGGCACCCGTCATATTTTTTACTGCAAAAGCCCCTCCTATGTTACCGCTCGTGATCTCGTATCGAATACGCGAGGCTAAAAACGGAGAGTTTTAATACAAATAGGTAATAAGGGTAGGTAATAAAACAAATCCTGAAAAATAATCAAAATTGTGACCGATTTTGTGTATATACTCGTAATTAAGGTGTAACCAGCTAATCCCGATGCAATCCGTGTGTTTAAATTCTAAGGCACCAGTTGACAGTTGGCGATGAGTAAAATCGAAGGTTGGGGTCACCAGTAAGTTATCAAACCTTTAGTCCATATACAAACTTGAGCTTCATTTGTAGGCTGGTCACTTTTTTAAGGCAGGTTAAAATGGCTGCCAACGCTGGCCATCTGGATTCGCACCTCATTCTCCGTAAGTAAACTCACAGAAATTGTTTAGTGGCTTTGGAAAGATGATGACAATTGATGATATCTTATCTGCAGATAGTAGCCAATCAGGCCGATCAGTCGTCGTAGACTTGCTTATTTTGAAACAATAAACACTGATTGGCATTATGGTTAGTATCGTGAAGAGTTAAATACATCAAAGGTCATCTCATCCCCATTGTCTATAATGAGTTCACACACATTTTAAAATTTTATATATGTATACCTCAAGTTTCATCTAATGTGTGGCATGATTAAACAAACAATTAATAAGTATATTCACAAATTGAGGACAACATTTTACTCTTTATTTTCCAAAATTCGGTAACGAACCAAAACAACCACCCACTTATTTTCCACTCGATTTTATTCCTATTTCATTGTGGATGGCATTTCTAAGGATCTATCCAAATCATTCACACAAGAGCTAAATACAAAGCCAACCATGTTGACACGCCCTTCTTTAATCACCTAATTTGTGTAAGTAATTTGTAACAAGTATTTTCTTTCGAATTATATGTCACAATTATTTATAGCATGACGAGCATGTGTTTGTCGCGCTAATTTGTCAAATGGAAACCGAATGGATTGTGCAAGAGCAAAACTGAGTTATTCCTATGTGCTGGCAACTTTTTTTAAGCGATTAATTCCACATAGCTATCACAGGATATTATGATGAAAATGAGAATAAAATTGTCTTAGGGTTGAGAAGAAGAAGGTTAAGCTAGCGATGAAAGAACGAATTAAATCGCAATGTTCTCTCTCAACTTTTGAATAATTTATCAAACAGTAGTTAATAAAATAAAAAAGCAAAAGTTGCGTGAATATTGCCTTAGATATACGAGTAGGTATATAAGCTTAACAAATTAGGTAGCGAAACAGTCTTTCAGAGAGCAATATTTATATATTTTGGGCTCGGGGGGATGGTGTCATAGAAAAACGGAAATCAAAAGAAACGCGTTTTATATGAAAAGAGTAGCGCTCAAGTGTAAAATCTGAATGTGTTCTGGTTGTTTGAAAGTACAGCATTAAGGATGCTATTCGAATAATTGAATACTTACACTCATCGTGATCTTTGGCGGTGACTGTAAGTACCGTATGCTGAATGTCTTCATTTTCATCAACTTCCGCTTCGTATAAGGATTTGTCAAAGTACGGCGGGTTGTCGTTCTTGTCAGCAATTCCAATACGAATGAATTTAGTCACTGTAAAAGGAAAAAAAGGTTTTCGATTGTTATTTTTTTTCGTTTAAGTAATTGAAGTCTTAGATAAATTTGATTATTTACTATACATGGTGACTGTGGAAATATTAATTTAAGTAAAACGTTTCCAGCGACACATAATGTCACAATATTGCTTTGCGGTTCTCCTTTTGAATTTAGAACCTTGATTGTATACATACACTCCGTGTCAATTGGTTTTTGGTTTTATTTTACGACTTTCTTTAAATCCTTCGATAATCGGGAAAAAAAAACCAAATGCAATGTGAAAGAAGGATACAATTATTATGTTAATGTTGTAAAAAGAAAATTGGGATTTAGTAGATAAATACAATTTTTATGATGCTTTTCCCAATGAGGTCATAAAATTATTTTCATCTTATTTGATTATAGTGGCCAAATCTACCAGTTATTATATTTCAGATCGAATATAAAGGCATTAAGAGTGTTGGAGACCTTAGTTACAATCATAACTTCATAGAAACAACAACTAAGGGTAAAAGAAATTCATTAAGCAAGGACGGAATATAAACAATTCGAGCTTACAAGGAACATGGCAAATCTGTCTATATTGGAAGACGACCAACTTTTCTTCATAGCTACCTTAAGACACCCAGAGAACTATGAAAAAAAAACTGAAAGGGAAGAGTTAGTAACGCTACAAGTCAGAATCGACGGGCGATACTGAGATTTGCTTCAAAATCAAGACTTTTCGTAAGTAAAATCAGGGCAGAAATGGAGTTGAAGCTAGTAGATTGACTGTTCATCGTGTGATACAGCAGGCCAAACATATTACAAACCATTTTTCGTCTAGTTTTCTTTATACATCATTTTCTGGCAGCACCGATGGTTAACTATTCAAAATCAATTGAAACTACAATTTCGTTGATCTGGACTGTTTTATTATCGTCGCGTGATCTATATGGATCATGGGTCATACTAGAATACGGCTAATAGGGGAAGATCATATACCTTGGACCGCTTGTATCTTATCCAAGTGCAAATTCCTGGCAATTTTCTAAACATGTTGCAACAAGCTCTTCCATACATTTTCTTGTACATCTATGGGATTCATTTCAGTTTGTGTTGAATTGTCGCCGGTGGTGTTAATAAAATATAATAATGCAAATCACACCCGTTAAAGTATTTTTTTGTGTTTTTTTGTGAAAAGAGGTGCTCATTCAATTAAGATATGCCTTTCAAATTACTGGTTTTAATGTGTTAGTTTGTACATACATTTCAGTATCTAATAGTTTATTTGCTACAGTTGTGCAACATAAAGTGCTAAAATGTATTGTTTATAAAAAAAAGTGTAGTAATGTACCTTGGACCTATGATTTTGCAAGCACTTCGACCAGTCGAAATCTTATGCCATTCAAGATAGCAGCAAAGCAAAAGGCACAGGACATTCTCGCCAAAGATGTGATGACCATGAGGATTGCGACGCCAAAAGTGATTGGACGTTTGCGGAGTTCAGCTGCCAGAAAAAAAGTAATTTTCTAACGTTTTTCTTCATGTGCTTTCCTTTTAAATACTAACATTTTTTTTTTTTTACATACACTAACAGACCAAGGTACATTCACTGTACCTCAGATCGTTTGAGGTTTGGATTTTCCGTAACTATGTACTTAAGAAATACTTCTAACGCCAAATCATATCTAATACAATATGTACATAATTAGCATAAAAAAGCTTTATTGGAAAAATTTGCGTTGAATGAAGGAAGCAATAAAAATAATGAAATCCGGTCTAAGAAACATGATCTTCCCTTATAATTCTTCCCACAAGGAAAAAAAAAATGCAGATTAGTGTATAGTTTTAAAAATATCGTGACATTTAAAAAAAAATTACCAGCAAGGAGTGAACTTATTGTTAACCGTCTGTCCTATTACTTTAGGACTGCCCTGTAACGAGTGTTAAAATCCCGATCACTCGGTTAGGTAGAGAGAGAATAGGACATCTGCGCAAGCAGCTCGACTGAGTGAAGGTGGTGGTTGAGTAGATTGCGATTCAGTCCACATCATCGGTCGCGGGCGCTTGGTCGAGTTGTTAGTAGTCGCATTTTAGATTCTTATTTCGTTGATCAAAAGGATTATTTAATGTTGTGATTAAAACAAGTTTACCAATCAGAAGTGGGATAAAACCAAAAACTTAACAGTGTTATTGAATAGTGTTCTGATAAGTGCATTCTTCGGTGCCAGTGCAAGTCGTCCTTTTTTTCTCCTTTTTGTTGCGCATATTGCTTATCGGCTGGGTTTTTTTTACTGCTATGTGTATCTGTCGCCGCGCCGGTTAGTGGTTTTTTTTTTGTACACTACATTCCATTCTGGTGCCGATTCTGGTTGTGTGTGTGGTTTCAATCAACCCCTTTCGAGTGAGTCCGAGGTTTTTTTTTATCTATTCTTGTTTTCGGTGGTTGTTTGGCGCCTGCTGTGTTCTGAGTGAAAAGTGCTAAAAAAAAATAGGAAAGGAAGAAAATCGCGTGTTGATCTTATCTGTATATAACCATTCTGAACTGCGCGCGTTGTCAGAACAAAAAAAAACATGAATAATTTAAAGAAAGAGCTCTTGGAGTTGAAGAAGAAAAATGCAGAACTCGAAAAAGAAGTGGCTGCCATCCGTCGAGGCAGTAGTGCAACTTTAAGCGAGACTGCAGCCCGTCCGGGTTGCTCCTCTATTCGATTCGGGAGTGAGGAATTAAAACTGTTGATACCGGCATTCAATCCCTCGCGCGGTGTTAGTGCGGAAGAGTGGGTAAACTTGATTGACCATTTAAGTCACGTCTATGACTGGGATGATCGATCTACCCTCTTGTATGCGTCCTTGCGGGTAGAGGAGGCAGCAGCACAGTGGCTAGCGGCTCAGAGAGGGCATATCACCAGCTGGACTCATTTTAAAACCAGCTTGGTGATGGATTTTCCCTCTCTCGAAGACGAAACCGATGTGCTCGTGAGCTTGATGAAGAGGCAGAAGCAGCCACAGGAAAGCTACGAGAGCTTTGTCTACGCTATGCTGGCATTGGGTAAACGCGGTAAGTTGGCCACAAAATCAATAATAAGTTTTATTATTTCGGGGTTGGGCGACAGTGCGTTGATGGATAACGTCACGATGTCAAAGTGTACTTCCATTGGTGAGCTGCTCCAGCTTTTAAAGTCCCTCGCCAGGGTAAGAGCACAAGCGAGCAGCCGACAAAAATTTGACAATACAGTGAGAAGTAAGAGCCAACAAATGTCGCCAGGGCCACTTAGGGACACACCAAAGGGTAGAAGGGAGATAACCTGCTACAAGTGTAGGAAGAATGGGCATTACGCGCGTGATTGCAGGGTTAATTATCACCAACCAGCACAGGTTTGTTTTAATTGTAAGGAGCCAGGACACTTTGCGCGTAACTGCCGTGCAGCAAAACGACGCCCCTTTGCTCCAATTAATGAACCACCGAATAAAATTCGTCGCCTTCTGCAAAACCAAGGTGATGGGGGTTTGACGAAAAAAATAAAGGTAGGCGATTTTGCAGTCACAGCTTTCTTAGACCTTGGTGCCGATTGCTCAACGATAAGGTCGGAAGACGCAAATAAAAATGATTTCAGGCGAGAATATTGCAACGTGACACTCAACGGATTCGGAGGTGGAACTACAAGTTCCATGGCAAAAACACACCAAACTGTCACGGTCGGGGATGTGACGATGTCAATCGACATATATATCGTGAACAACGAGTCGCAGGACGTTCCCATGATTCTAGGAAGGAATTTCCTTGATTCCCCTCGCGTACGCGTTGTCAAGGAATTCGGTTCACTTGAAGTCAAAAACATTGATCCGCCTTCGTGACTTAATAGTATTTCTTTTGTCCGTCCAAGAAAAATGCCCATCAAATATGAAGACTTAGAACTCGGAGAAAATTTAGGAAATGAGGTGACCGGAAAAGTGTTGAATCTCCTCAACAAATATCGTGACTGTTTTTCTATGTCATTGGGTGAACTTGGGAAAACCCATGCAGTAGAACTAAAAATTAATTTGAAAGACAACACCATTGTAAGATACAAACCATATCGAATAGCATGTAACGAATCAATTGAACTTAAAAAAATTATAAGTGAATTACTCGATAATGATATAATAGAGGACTCTTCATCCGAATACGCAAGTCCAGCGCTGCTTGTTAAAAAGAAAAACGGTACTTATAGGATGTGCGTTGATTATCGGCGGTTAAATGACATTACTGTGCGCGAAAGTTTTCCCACACCAAACATTGAAGAGCAAATAAGTCATATGGCGGACGGTAAGATGTTTGTTGTCCTTGATATGATGAGCGGTTACTACCAAATACCCATTGTTAGTGAATACAAACATTTAACTGCTTTCATTACACCTCATGGTCATTATCAGTTCAAACGTGTTCCTTTTGGGCTGACTAATGCGCCGGCAACATTTATGCGTCTGCTATACTTAGTTATGCGTCGTGTACAATCAGATAATATTTTGGTTTATATGGATGATATTGTTTTGTTCGGAAAAGATGTTGACGCGATTTTTGTCAACCTTGAAAAACTTCTGTCGGTGTTGCAAGAATTTAACTTGACTCTCAATCTTTCAAAGTGTAAGTTTTTCCTTAAACAAATTTCTTATCTTGGCCATGAAGTTAGCGGTGAAGGCATTAGACCGGGTGATTTAAAAGTGCAAGCCGTAAAAACATTTCCTGTTCCTACCGAGACTAGACAAGTAAGACTAGTAAGACAATTTTTGGGGTTATCTGGGTATTTTCGCCGATTTGTACCTAATTACGCAAAAATTGCGAATCCCTTACACAAATTGTTAAGGAAAGAATCAAAGTTTGTCTGGGCCGAGTCGGAGCAAAAAGCATTTGATACCCTGAAATCAATATTATGTGAATCACCCATACTGGTGATGTATAACCCAAATCTGGATCACGAGCTTCACACTGATGCATCCTCTATAGGACTTGCCGGCGTACTGTTACAAATAAATTCGTCGGATGAAAAGCAAGCTGTCTCCTATTATAGTCGAGCCACGACAGATTCAGAAAAGCAATTCCACAGCTATGAACTAGAAGCTTTAGCAGTGGTAGAATGCCTTGAACGTTTTCGATACTATTTGTTGGGGAAGCGGTTCACGATATTCACGGATTGCAACTCTTTAAAACAAACACAAAACAAAAAGGATCTCAATGCCAGAATCGCTCGGTGGTGGCTTAAGATTCAGGAGTTTGACTTCAACTTAGAATATCGAACGGCGAACCAGATGCAGCATGCAGATGCTCTTAGCCGTAATCCTACTGGGCAAGCTAGAGAGATGGAGGAAGCCGGATTAGACATCAATATGGTGGGAATGGCGGAGACGGATTGGATTGCCACTCTGCAATATCAAGATCAAGAATTAAATCGCATCAAAGAGACATTACGAAACAACAGCAACAAAGATGCGAAAAAGAAATCTCTGCAGAAAGAATATTGTCTCAAGTCGGGTCGTCTTTTTAAGAATACAGCTAATGGTCCACGTTTTGTTGTCCCTCATGGCGTCCGTTGGAGGATAATCAGAACGTCACATGATGATATAGGGCACGGTGGAATAGATCGTACTATAGAACATATCCGGAAACAGTTCTGGTTTCCAAAAATGCGTCGAATCGTTGGCAAATACCTTTCCAGTTGTGTGCCATGCCTTTATAACAGACGTTCGAAGGATGAGTCGAGATACCAAATCCACCCGATCGAGAAGCAACCCATTCCATTCTTCACTATACACGTCGACCATCTTGGACCTTTTGTTAAGAGTCTAAAGGGCAACCAATACGTGTTGGGTTTAGTGGACTCCTTCAGCAAATTTGTGATTTTAAGAGCTGTAAGGGACACCACCGCTAAGGCCGTCATTCGAGTCCTGGTAGACCTTACGCAATTCTTTGGATTACCATTCCGGATCATTTCGGACAAGGGAACGGCGTACACCTCGAAGCTATTTAACACGTATTGTAATGAAAATGGAATTAAACACGTCACCACGGCAGTATGCACCCCTCGTGCAAATGGCCAAATCGAACGCTATTTCCGTACAGTCGGTACAGCCATATCAACAATGTCAACAAGACCCGATGGAAGAGATTGGGACGTTCATCTACCTGCGATACAATGGGGATTGAACTCCCTTAAACACCGTATAACAAACCAAACGCCACAAGAAATTTTATTGGCTTTTAAACCACGAAACGCTCTGAACAACGAACTGAGTCTTGTTCTACAAGATGACGATTCTGAAGACGAAAACGAGAATGTACCATTGAATGTGTTAAGAGACCAAGTTCAGCGCCGAGTCAAAGCGTTGCAAGAAAAACAAGCAGAGAAGTTCAACGAATCACACCGTGAACCTCAAAAATATCAAGTTGGGGATATGGTGCTGACGAGAGCCGCATACACTGCCACTGGGCAGTCAAGGAAACTGTTACCACGTTTTAAGGGACCATATGAGGTGAAATGTGTTCTACCAAATGACAGATACCTCATTAAAGATTCATCAAGTTCGCAAGTGTCAAGGAAACCTTATGAGTCTGTCCACTCTGCCGATCGTTTAAAACCATGGTGTTCTTTGGAAGATTGTGATGTGGAAGGTCTAGATGATGAAGAAGATGTTGATGACGAATCCGACGTCGAGTAGCTACATCGTTATCAATTGAGTTTGTAACTGAATACATATTACGTTATTTATTATTTATTTTTTTTTTTTTGTTGTGGATTACTGAATTTTATTTATTTCATTAAAAGGATATAAAATGAAAAAATGTTGATATATGTATTTTAAGGAAGTTATTGTGGTTCTGATGATGGATTGAGGCTTATCAAAGGTAGGCTGTTGCTAAGCTTGAGTGGCTGTGAACATGCCGAAATGAACCTGATTGGCTGTGAGCATGCCAAGGGTTAAGTTTGGTTGGCTGTGATCATGCCGACATTAAGATTGAATGGCTGTGATCATGCCAAGGTTAAGATTTGATTGGCTGTGATCATGCCGGAGATTGATTTTGAGTGGCTGTGATCATGCCCAGGGTTGTTTTGAATGGCTGTGATCATGCCAAGGTTAAGATTGATTGGCTGTGATCATGCCGGAGATTGATTTGAGTGGCTGTGATCATGCCCAGGGTTGTGTTGAATGGCTGTGACCATGCCGGAGGTTGAAGTAAAAAGGCTGTGACCATGCCGACGGTGAATTCAAACGGCTGTGATCATGCCGAGGGTGGACCAAAATAGCTGTGATCATGCTATGGCTGAAACTGAATGGGCTGTGACCATGCCGGGAGTGTTATTCGATTGTTGGTGAATTAACATAAGAAAAAGATAAGCTGTGATCAAGCTGATATAAGAAGGCTTTATCAGAAAATGGTAGATTCGGAGTATACTGAATGAGTAAGGAAAGTTTGGATTGTGGGCATGAAGGTAGCCAGAAAATCACTGAGGGCAGTGATACGTCGGATGGCCGAATTGTTAACCGTCTGTCCTATTACTTTAGGACTGCCCTGTAACGAGTGTTAAAATCCCGATCACTCGGTTAGGTAGAGAGAGAATAGGACATCTGCGCAAGCAGCTCGACTGAGTGAAGGTGGTGGTTGAGTAGATTGCGATTCAGTCCACATCATCGGTCGCGGGCGCTTGGTCGAGTTGTTAGTAGTCGCATTTTAGATTCTTATTTCGTTGATCAAAAGGATTATTTAATGTTGTGATTAAAACAAGTTTACATTATTGTTTTAGTAGATAGGTACCCTTAGAATGTACATACGTTTATATGTAGGTACATAGTGCGGGCTTTAAAGAAATGGGGCTAAGGATGACAGACAAGTAACCGATGCACGTTGATTTTAAATCTTTGTAAATTATAGGTGGTAGGAAAAACAGAGCAGGAAAAAGCATACCACTTTCTTGTTGTACAGCTAAGGAAGGATTTTTTGTATTCTACTGTAGGTCCGAAAACAGGCTTAGGGGTAAGCTGACGCACATTTCTGGTATGGCGAGTATTGCGGTTGAAATTTTCTAAGGGTGGAATGCAGCTGGCTATTTCGTTTGAGTTCTTACGGAGGAAATAGCGATAAGTTAAGTTAAGCATAATCCGTTTTGAACGAGAAGGGTTTTTTTTTGCGCTGGAAGTTTGTCGCGTGCAGAGTATATCCATATAATGAGTATGGACACTCTAGAAGTTTTCTTTATCAGTTCTTATCAGCAAGTACGTATGTTTGGATATATTAAGTACTGTGTAAGATAGAGATAAAAGAGGATGACTGTTTTTTCGCAAAAGGGTACGGGGTGCTCCGTTAAATAAAGACAAACATTAATTTGTCATACATTTTTATTAAAAATAAATAAGAACTACATGTGTGTTACGCTAAGATATTTTTGCTTCTTGTTCGCGTAAAACCGCGAAGGTATTTACCATACAATCTTGATTGAGGTTTCCTTTCTTAACCTTTCCTTTGACAACTTCATCCGTTGAAAGATCATTTCCCTTAAAAGAATCCAAACTTATCTTAGAACAACAATGGGGCAAAACGGGTTGACAAATCTTTCTTTTAATTTATGTATTTCTTTTAACTTATTTATTTCTTTTAATTTATATATTTTATTATATTACCAATAAAATAAACAATACTATTTTTTTCTTTTTGTTTAAGTGTTTTTTTGTTGAATAAAAAAATTGACTGAAGACACGATTATTTATGAAAATGTAAGAAGAATATTTTTAAAAAAAGGCGAGAAGAATTAGTCTTGAATTTAAGTATTTGGTATATTTGGTTTTTAGTCATAAAACCCAAAAACAATATCGTCATCGGATTTCTCTGGTTTCTCCTCGTTCTTCTTCTCCTGCCTGACTCAGCTGGGGCAGCAGCGTTAGCTCAAAGAGGACAACGTTTTTTTTCTTGTTTTCTTTGAAGAACGAATTAAAAAAATTATGTCTCCTCAACCACTGTTCATGTTTGCATGTGTTTTGATTGTGTTAAACCTCAGTAATTTCAATAATGATATAAAAATATTCCTCCTTATGAATTGGTTGGTCACATATGTACGAGATGCCCTTGATTTATGCTAAAGACACGAACGGATATTTACGGCATTACTAAAGGGAAATATGTTCTAAATTATTTTTACGATTCAACAAATATATCATGCGGATATTAATCACCGGTTAACCTGTTCCTTTTATATGTTTTTTTCTTCCCGGATGAAGTATTAACAATAAATAATGCATTTTGACAGAAAAAGTGATTTATTATGAAATAGTAATTTCGATATGACACGTGTGTGTTGTTATTTTTCTGTACGGATCGCCATTGTCAAAGAATGTGATGCATGGGTTGCTATGCGGCTTTGGTAGGTTTTAATTTGCTATTTTATTACTTGGTGAAGTTACGTTATTTTCTATGAATGCGAATACAAACATATATAATATTGTATTCAAACATATCTGGATGAGGCGCAAAACGAAATCAAGAATGTCAAAAATATGAAAGCCTCAGGAGACGGCCGTGTTTCATTTGAGTACCTATTAATTGCACAAGAAAATTCTAATTAACACTTGTATCGAATTTTCGAAAACGTAGACATGTACCGACCAGTAAACTTCCGATTATATGTATTTTCATTGCACAAGAAATCAAACTACAATTTCTGGACAAATCATTGAGGTGTATCGTTTTAAATTGCTTCAAACAAGATTTTTGGCGCAATTCTATTTTTTTCCCCAATGGAACTAACCTAGCTCAGCGACTTCTCAGATAAGCATAGTGCGCAATACGCCATCGACGCCAAAAGTCAGTAGGAAGAAAAAGACACATAAAGGAATCCCATAAACGCAGGAATCATTAAGGGGGCCATGCCGCCCTCCTGCTTGGGTTCACTGTTGAATTTGGAGTATGTGCGCACTTGTGAATTACTTTTCCATTCATATGAATGTCTGGAATAGGTCGGAGTGGATCAGAGAACGGGTAGCAAGAGTATTCTCTTTTATTCTGACTATTACGAAACCCATTCCCCTCCAAAACTTCCAACCATCAAATGCTCGGGACGTCTGATCTTCGCTAATGACGGGGCTATCAGCAGCAAAGAATTACTGATGCACTTTGTCGTCCATCACTTTCCTTCAAGCAGATAATCAAGGAGTGTAATAAATATCAAAGGATTTAAGATGCTTCCTTGGTGTACAACGACTTTGATTGCGAACTCCTATGTGACGCCAATGGAGCATCTTACTCTTGTTCGTAGGTTTCTGCAACTCCTCGTTGTTTTAGCGCAACCCACCCTTGGTTGTCTATCAAAGGCCTTTTCGAAATCAACGAACTCCAAATGCAAATCCTTTAAGGAATCACGATGTTTTCCATCATGCTCCCTATAGTTTTGCATCTGCTGGTGATTTGCCTGTGATAAACCCGCACTGGTCTTCCGATAGCCGTATTATTTTCCGCATTCGGCTATCTAATACCCGCTCAACGATCTTCATGGTGTGTGACATCAGATTGATTGAACGCTAACAGTCTCGTATATCGTCTTTTCCTTTGTACAAAGGAAGAAAAAAAAACTTTCCCTTCACTGGTTAGGCATTTGATCGCCTCTCATCAGTTTGGAGATGAGAATCATGAGCCATTTGGACCCGATGTCTTCCATCTTCTTCCAAAACTCTGCTATTATCTCGTCCAGCCCAACTGCTTTTCGTTTTTTTGAGTCTTTGACCGGCTTCCTAACTAGAAGAAAACATTTCTTCTAACTCCCGATACAGGCCCTCCAAACACTTTTCTTGAATTTGAGTGCACTTTCTCTTTGCGAGCCTCTTGCACTGTATTCCAATTTGAGGCGAACTTTTTCCTCTCCATTATTAGTGGAGCACTTGACTGCCGCTTTCTTGTCTGCTTTAGCTTCATCTATCCACCAACATGTCTCTTTGCCGTGTTGCTAGTGTTTTTTTGAAGCCCCTAATGATTTGGTTGGATTTTATATGTTAGTTTAACTTTGTTTTTTTAAGTTCCTTATATATTTTTGCTAGTTGTAGCTTTAAGTTATGAATGGGCAATACGCACTAGTAATAACTGCATTAACCCATACATTTTGAATTTACGTGATATTAATGTGTGGAAAATTGACGTTTTACTTACATTAGGTAGAACGCAACGTGCGTATATTATAGAAATAGAAATGAGCAATCCAAGTTTGGTTCATACTTTCTTCCAAATAAATCTATGTTCAAGTTTGCAATTATTTCTATATGCGCTATCTTATCTTAGATGGGTTTACTTTTAAATAAATAGTTGCAGAACAGACGCGTTTGAATGTTTCTGCTTAAGAAAGAGTCAAATTAAATAACACCTGTAAGCAAGTATCATAACCTAGGGAGAAAAAAAACACATGAAGAAATCCTTTGAGTAGCATGCACTTCCTTAAAGTTCTACGTTCCGCTAGATTTATTACAAAAAGCGGGTTTTTTAATTAAAATACAAACCGAAACGAGCTACCTATTCCATTTCCTTGAAAACGAAGTCTTATTTAATGACACGAAAATGACGACAGAGTAGAAAACTTCTTTGCTGAAATCCGCATTCACACAAAGAAGTTGAATCGAAACTAACTTCATTCAAGAGAAGAGGAAAATCTAATTCTAATCCAGAAACGTAATTTTGCTACCCATTAAGCAACCAACATTCTATTTCATTCGCTGGCACAAAAGCACACATAGCAAAAATACGATGGCGAAAGTTTGGTCCACTGCGCCCACTTAAATGACTGCATGCCGGTTCAAGCAACCGCCTAATTGCATTGCCTAGCCGCCAGAGCATAACACAGTATTCCACAAATCTGCAATATACAGTTGCAATATAAACCTACGACGCATCGGTTAAATTTGTATTTAAGGATCAACAATGTGGTCCTGTTGAAGGTGGTGCAGCATGCTAAAACAAAAATATAAAATAATAACAACACAATATAATAATCATAAAACCGACACGAAAAAAGGATACATTTGCCATTTGCAGCAATTACAGGACACAATATCAGTCGCCACACTGCCATCCTTATAATATTTGGAATTATTATAGTTTTTCCATGCTGCCCTCCTTCATGACATATACCTAAGCGGACGGAAGTTCAATCCGATCCAACAAAAATGGAAAAAATGGAAAAAATAAATTGTGAGCAAAGTGCTATGAAATGAGAGAACTGTTCCATAGCAAACGCTCAGAATAACTTGGTTTAGTTGGTGGTTTAGAGGCAAGCACTGAACGTCGACGTGGCAGGGTATGGTGCCCCTACTGCTACTATGCCAGTGCTGGTTGGTACAGTTGGAGTATTTGTAGCAACTGCATTATTGTTATTATTCTCGTTATCGCTTCATAGCGCACCCGACACCATAATAAAAGAATCCCTCGCCGAACCGCTTCGATTCCCTTGTCATCTGCTGGAACGGAGAGTACACTTCCTGTGGTCACGCTACCATGGACCCAACCATTAAAGTTATATTCGTTGCACAACACACATCCAGCATTTCCTCGAGATATTGCAGTGATGACCAACGGCGCGCGGCACACGGTAGTTGTGGTGGTCATTATTGCTGCCACCAACGCTGTCGACAGTATTTCCTGGTGTGTCGTTGCTTGGTCTTTTTTGACATCTTTGTATCGATTGCTTGTGCACAACAACCTTCAGAACCTCCTAAAAGCTACTTCAAATTGTCGCAAAAGTCCCTTCTTACATATGTACATATATGTATGTACATATTACTGAGGTCTGTGAAAGCGGTAGTCTGTCACATACTCTCTGGGAAGTACCAGATTTTTTAAGAGCGTGTGCGGCCACTGCCCCAAAGCCATATAACATCGATATTTGTTCCATTGTTAGTATGTCATAGAAACGAATAAAAACATATCAAGCGTTGACTCTATTGTTCAGTTGAGGTTTACATTTTTTAGGACAACGAAACGATGTTTATTAAACATACTAACATCCCTCTGTCCTAGGGTTCCCAACCGGTATCAAAAAAATAGTGTAAATTATACCAACAAAAATCAAAAGTGTAAATTCGTTTAAAGCCATTTTATAGTTTTTAATAGCACCTCATAGCCAGACCCTCGGGTAAGATGAGTTCGACTCAGAAAGTCCAAACGATCAACTTCCCAGCGTGATATGATAAAGCGTTATATGATAATCAATAAAAAATTAAGAGTAAAAGTATGAACAGATTCTAAATAGAAAATATGCATGCAATTTTCCGCTAGTAACATTGTAAATAATAATAAAGGAGAGTCGGCGAAAAGTGAACCATTAAAATTGGATAAATATTTCTTAAGAAATTCTTAAATCCAGATTTTTGCAGTCTTTTTGTTTAAACGAAAAAACTGCTGGAACGAATTCAATGTTTTTTTTTTAGTTCATATACGTTATATTTACATACGTATTAACCGTTGCTATTATTTTTTATTCGCGAGATAGGTAAGTACCATGAACGAAAAAATGGTTAACCAATGTAGTAACGTAAGATCGTACATACACACATACTCGGATACACAGCCTTCAAAGCATTTGAAAAACATAATTGTGTCCATCCAACTATAAAATATGTTGTAAATTACGAATTTCATTTTCGGACCAATTAAAATAGTATCCCCAATGCTGGGAAGGTAATCAGTATTTTTGTTTTAACAACAAAAAACGGTTGGAGCGAATTCAGCATATATATGCTTTCAGATCATATTGACGTTAATATGCGTCGATTGAAACGAAGTCGATATCATTTTGCATACGCGAGATATCGTCAACAATAAGTTGTCCATGAACGTACGTACGCACATACGTACAAACACACATACCTCTTCTTAAAACGTTAGAAACACGTATTCTGAACCTTCAAATTTTAAAATAGGTTGAAAATTACGATTTTCGTTTTCGGACCAATTACAATAACCTATTCATTGCTGGGAAGGTCAGAAATAATGCCCATTGCTAGCCTTCGAAGTTCGAACTGAACATGCATTTGAATGGCAAAAATAATTCACACTCGCTTTTGTGTCATGAATTATTGTAGATTCTGTGAACATCGACCAAAAAGGGCGTATCGATTTGAAGTGTTACGTGGTATTCCAATGATGATCCTCACCACCTTATCTGGTTGAAACACTTAATTGGGAAAAGGTCACTTATGTATTCACACAGTAACAATTGATTGCACCAAAAACGATATGATGACAAGACATTTTAAGCTTTGTTTCAGGTAAATAATAATAAAGGGTGTTAAAATTTGACGTATCATTTTAAATTGGCCGCCACTTTTTTTACAGCTAATAGATTACACCGAAGTTTTTCAGGTATGAAGTAAATACATTCCCGTTAGCCAAAATGGATCGGTACACTATTGAGCAACATGTTATTATTATTAAAACTTATTTTAAATATGGTAAAAATTTTGCAGAAGTTGTCAAACCCTGCTATTAAACTTATCGTTCATAAATTTAAAGAAATTGGTTCGGTTCAAGATCAGAGAAGTGAAGCCTATCATCGTAGTGGTCGTTTGAGTGGACATATTGCAGCTGTTAGCAGGCAGAAGTGTTGCTGAAGAGCCAATGACGTTAATTCGCCGTCGTTTACAGCAATTAAACCTCAAACCAACAACTTTGTTTAATATTTTTCACAAAGATCTGCAAGTAAAGGCTTACAAAATACAGTTAACACAAGAATTAAAGCCAACTGATCACGCAGTGCGTCGCCAATTCGTTAATTGGGCCATAGAGCAGCAACAACAAAATGACAATTTTTTTAAGCAAACTATCTTCCCCGATGATTCTCATTTTGAAATTGGCGGTTATGTCAATAAACAAAACTGTCGCATTTGGGCTGAAAAAAATCCTAGAGGATTATTTGAAAGGCTAATGAAACCAAAAAAAAGTTACTGTATGGTGTGGATTTTGGTGTGGTGGCGTAAGTGGTTCATTTTTCTTCGAAGATGAAAATGACAAAGCAGTTACTGTGGATAAAGCTCGATATCAAGCGATGATTACACACAGTTTGTGGAGTCAATTGGAAGATATTGTGTGCAGAATAATGTGGTTTCAACAGGGATGGTACAACATGCCACACAGCAACGAAATCAATCGATCTTTTGAAAGAGATGTTTAACAATCGCATAATTTCCCGAAGAACAGACGTGAATTGGCCGCCAAGATCATGCGATTTAACACCAGTGGACTTTTTCTTGAAGAGTAAAGTGTATGCCAATAATCCTCAAATTGTTCAAAACCTCAAAGACAACATCATCGAGCAAATATCACTTATTAAACCATCATTATGCGAAAAAGTGATTCCAAATTTTGGTAAAAGGCTGACAGTCTGCCGAGATAGCAGAGGAAGTCACTTGGACGACATTCTTTTTTATTATTAACCGGAACCAATGTACATTAATTTCGAATAAAAATAAAAACAGATTTCAGACAATTTATGTCTTTCATTCAAAATTTAAAGTGATACCTCATTTAAACACCCTTTATATACGAGTACATTACCCATTATGGAATAATAACGTTTTTTATTCTTGCTAAAATGTATTGTAAAAAAACTCCGAACAGTTCTGCTCCTTAAATTTAAACTATGCAATTAAAAGTGAATTCATTTCACTGCACCATGATAACTGCCATTTGTACTAATGCCAAACAATTCTAATTTCCAAGTTGTGCTTAATATACTCCAAATATTTTGGGACTAAGACTCCTTTGACAATTGTTTCAGTTTTTGTTCGTCGAGAACATATTGATTTTGAGGACGAAAATATTGCTTCATTTAACATATTGGTAAAGTCAACAGATCGATGGCTTTGATGATGTTTTATAATTTCGGTAAGCAAGCGCTGCTTGTTCTCTTTGTACGTAATAGGCCGCACAGAAGCGTTTTCAAGTACCTACAGTGACTGTCGGCAAACTTATAGCACCAATGCTATTTTAATTCTAAGTGATGATTTTTGTCTTATTTTTCTGGAAATTCCATAATAATACAATATTGGAACTGACAACGCCATGATATGTCCACATACATATGTTCTAAATCCATTTTTTTTCTATTTCAAACCTTTGGTTACAGAATGAGAATCAGAGACTTAAAATTCAATGGAAGTTTAGGTTAGGTAAACAAATGGACCTTTCATTGGTCTAAGTGTGTCGGCTTCTGGATACTAACACTACAACCTAACAACCTAGGTAAGGTAAGGTTGAATAGGAGTATGAAAATTCATACAACACTAGGCACCAGACTGGGCCCATCGCGATCCCTGTTGAACAAATTAATCGAAAAAATACAAAACCTGAATGCTTTCCCTCGAGAAAAACCCAATTTTCCCTGCAGAATCGGGTCAGTTCCCTGTGGTTTAAGTGGCCTCCTCTCTCCTCTAACTGCTCAAAGAGGTACCTTACTAGGAACCCCCTTCGATTTCGCCCTACTCCCGCGCATTCACACATCAAGTGTGTTATGTCCTCTGTTTGCAAATCCCGCAGTATTTGCATGTGTCCATATCTGTCGGTCTAAGTCGCTTTAATTCAATTTAATGGAAACAAATATTTAAATTGTTATCTATAAGAACACATAAGAAATTGAATCTAATTTTCAAATTTATTTTGTTATGTTATTGACTTAACAAGCGCATATGATAGCATTCATCGTCAGGAGTTGGCGATGGCCGAATATGATATCCCGGCAAACCTGCACAGATTTCGGCAAGGAGATGCGCTATCAAGTGACTTCTTTAATCTTGTTCTGGATAAAATAGTGCGTAGGGTAGGTGTCGGACGATATCGACATCATCAGACGTTCCCAGCGTGCCGTGTAAGAGGTTTTTACGGCGATTGAAGCCGAATTTGGTTGGTCTTGAAGTGAGGACAAGACTAAATACATGCTATCAAAAAACAAACAAACAAACATCTGTCCACCGCCTAGGATAAAACGTCACTGATAGCAATAACTTCGAGGTAGTTAAAGAGTTAACCTACATGAAGTCAACACCAACTCCACAAATCACATCTTAATGGAGATCCGAAGAAGAATTACCTTAAGAAACCGCTGCTACTTTGATTTGGCCAAACAAATGGGATCAAATCTCCTAACTTGAAGAAAAAAATGCATACTTTATTGAACCTTAATACTGCCAGTCCTGCTTTATGGTGCCGAGTGCTGAACGATCAGTAGGAAAGGGGAGCTAATATTGGATTCTTTTGAAAGAAAAATACTTCGTTGGATATTTGGCGTGCGAGGAGGGTGAATACAGCCGCGAGATCTATGAGCTATCTTGGTACAGTGGATGAAGTCCAAAAAGCTAATTCACGTCGATAACATTAACTCGACGACATTGAGCGAATGGACCGTAATGCTCCAGCCACGAGGATCTCCGACTCCCAGCCCCCAGGTTCAAGAAGGCAAGGAAAACCAAATCTAAATTCTAAAGATCAAGCCATCGCGGATTCCAGAGCGCTTGGTCTAGACAACTTAAAGCAGCGTGACCGGGATCGCAGAGGATGGAAGGCTGCATGTCTCAGGCAGAGACTTTTCACGGGTCGGGAGCCTGTTAAGTAAGTAAGTACATAATATCAAACGAAATTTATCAAATATTTTGAATAAAAAAAGAGTACTATCTACAAAAGAGTGCAAAATTAGGTTTAGAATATAATAAATAAATAAGTGAACAAAAAAAGAGGAACAGAAAAGAACTAGTAAGAGCTCAATTAAAAAAGAGTACATAAGAGTACATAAGAGTACATGAGAGTACATTAAGAGTACGGTTGGTAACCCTACTTTATCCATACTATTCAAATATTTTCATAAAATCCGTTCGCTATATAAAAACAAAACAATGAAAAAAACATTGGTATGTGGTAACAGCAAATAACGACGCTTCGCCAAATACACAAAGGAAAAGGGAAATCAAATTTGATCCATAAATTGCCACCAACTACCAAGGATTAATAACCCCAACAACAACGTCATATTTTCTGCAACATCCTGTGCGCGCATCCGGAAACATACCGAATTCAAACAAGGAAAGAATCATTACGGAAAAATAACATCTCTTTGATTAATATCGCTAGCACTTGTATCCGAATCGGTACCCATACATATTTTCTTTTTACTTGTAATAGAACGATTTACAGTTTTTAATTTGATTGCGCAATGTTGGATTGCCATAGCACCGGTTGAGCTGCTGTTCAGTTAATTAAAACAAAATCCGCTCTGGTATTGAATTGCAGGCACTCGTCCTGCTTACTTCGGTGGTGGCCGCAGATTTTTGTGGCTGTAAAACTCTTCTGGATATCATTCGTGTATCGTATCTAGAAATCTGACGTACCATCACTCTTGTCAGAGAGCGGAGTAAATTAATTGAGTCATCCTTTGGCAATGGTTTTAATGCTTAAGCAATAAACATAGAGGATGTGTGAACGGAACGCAATGACGTCAAGTTTTATTAATTGTTTAGATTGCATTGTGGTTGCAAAGAGTGGGTATTTAATATTGTATAGGGACGCCATTGTACAGTTGTAGAAAAAGTACCTACTTTGAAAATTGTGCAATTACAATTACAATTAGTTTTTATTGAGACTTATTTCTTTGATCAATACATTGTTTGTGTATAGTAAATGTTTTTTTTTTGTAGCTATGACTAATATAATGTCTGGCTAAGAAAATATAAAAATTGATTTTTCAACAATTTAATCTATTTTAAGCAAAGTATGAGTAAGAAATTACGTTCTACGTACGCTTGCTCCCGGCGTAACACCTACTTTGAAAAATTACTGTAAAACATGAATTGGAATTCCGTTTGTTAGTGTATACGGCGATTAATTAGAAGAAACCACAAACCACAAGCTACGTTTCGAAGTAGAATAAATAGCTAAAACGGCATAACCTACTTTTTAGATACATCATTCAGATACTTAAACCATGTTACTAACAAACTAAAGTGTCTTGTATTATTTTGTTGTAATGAAAAATAACATTTTGTGGTTCAAATGGGCTAAAATGTATCTACCAACTCTTAGCTCTGAAAAAGTTACTCTATATTTGATATAATAACACCAAGAAGATGCCAGTTGTGAAGAAGTAAAGTGAAAAGGTTATGGTCACTATAATTCTGGTCATAACTTCGACGATAAAGGAGAAGAAGAGCACCAAGAAGATGCATGGACTATGGATTCATTATGGTTAATAGGCTGGCAATACATTAGGTTTTTTTTAATAATTACGTTAAAGGGATTTCGCATACACTGATAGACTAATGTACTTTCGTTCATTTTTCTTCACACAGAATTTCAGCTGGCAAGAAAATGAAAACTGTCAATAGATGAAATCCTATGAGTTTGCCAGCAAAAGTAAACAGCTGTTGCTTCTTTTCAAGCCAAACTACGATGTTTTTTCAACTTTTTACACAAAAGCGTTCGCGTACTTTTCTAAGAAATGAGAGGATTCTCTCTCGATTTTGGAGATTTGACACTTTTCATTTTCCTACACATAAAGTACGCGAACGGACCTAATATCACTGCAACGCCCCCAAAAAAAACGCTTGTCGTAAAAGGCGACAAAGCGGGCAGATCGCATTCAGACAATTTTAACGTTCAGGTGAGCCTAGGTATGTATGTAACAACTTCTAATGAAATCCGCAAGTGTGCATGCAACAGGATGATGCATCAACAACAGGATGATGCACGGGCTGAAATCGTAAAACAGAGGTAGGCAGGAATCATACATATATAATAATACCTGTATTTGCTCAGTAAAGTAGCTATCCGAAACCGGGATGGCTCAAGTTCTGACCATGACCTTGTAGTAAAGGAAAAGAAGACTCAAAAGACCTTCGTGAAAGCCTTGTACCCTTACAGTGTACGGAAAACCACGATGGGCTTTGGATGTGTCGTCAAAAGCTGGCAGTTGGTTATTACTAGCGTATTTCATTGCATACATTAAGGTGCTGCCATAAGGGAGAAGTAGAGAGAGTGAAGCGATTGGTTGGTGCATTTTTGGTTTTATTTTCTCTACAGGTGACGACCTATTGAGATTTTTTTTTACGTAGTTTTTATATTAAATTGTTCCGTGGTATTGGTCGAATTTTGAACGCGAGACCTTCCAATCAGCAACCTTTGCACCGCTGCCACCCGCAATGTGAATCTGAGGAGTAGTCGATGCATTCTTTCGAGAATAAGTCCGACGACAATGTTGCATTGAATGCATGCACGTTGGCTCCACCTATAGCTAGATAACGCACTCTTTTTTGTTATCTATTTCAACTTATTCCTCATATAAGGAAAACGATGAAAACTGATTTCGGCTATATGACACCAAGGGATCGTCTCATCCGTATGTATTCTGGGGGTACAATTTTCGATCGTTTCCACCCCTCGAACAATCAGTTAAATCGATTACTTCATAAGAATCGCGATCACTTGAACTGAATAAGAAAAGTAAAGGATTTCTTGCAGAAATCTAATATTTTTGTAAAAAAAAACAGCAAATAATGAAAACAAAAGTATGTAGTGGATATCTGTAAGCCTCCAGATATTAATAGTTTCCACGCAAATATCTTTTAAAACAGTGGAATCAAATATTTGAGTAGATACTCGTATTGCTATGTTTTTTTATAAACGTTGATATGTCCCGTGTTTAAAAAATCTCTGACTAGGTACTAGTATCTTTTTAAATGCGTAGAATTCTCAAACGATGGAAACCAAATGATGATTGCAAATCCTGAAAGTTTAAGTATTGAGTTTCTTTTCTTACCTATAATAATGATACCACTATTTAAAAAGTCTTCTCCATTGGAAATGTCTGCTAATATTGGAATATATATTAATCTATTATTGTTGAGTCAATTGAAAGGCTCACTGCTTCCGTTATGTCAATATTTATGATTATTATTATTACTGCAATAAATGCAACTTGCACAAGAAAACTTTCGTGATAAATCACGCGATCACGACTCAAATGACGTAAGATATTTGACAGATTGTTCGAGTGGTGATATCAAGCAAAAACAACATGGACGAGTTCGGGAATGTGTGATCTTCTATATTTGATTAATGGCATATGCCATTAAAAAGTTGGTGCCTCTCCTGATAAGAATATACAAACAACACAATCCTTCAGGCCACAAAAAAACACAATAAAAAAAACAATCAAATCACTCCAATTTGGGCATAATGCTTTCCTTCCTGTCAAACATAGGTTCAGTCACGCTCCATCGACACTAAATACGTGTGAACTCTAATGTTCTTTCCACCTACATCATTAGGCACAATACAAACCAATTCGTAAACAATTTTATTAAATTCCATTTAAGTACTAAAACGTTTTGACACCCAACCAGAGCAGATACAAAAATTCAGACAGAAAAACTTCCACCCCAGAAACGACTTCAGCCCGAACGTAGCCAAATCGAACTAGGAAGGTACTCAACACGAAGAGGAAATTAAATAAATTCCCTTAATTAAATCACTCACACAGAAATGATAGACACCCCATTCGTGACCGGCATTCGAATTGACTGAATCTCTTTTCCAGTCTATTACCACTGTGACTGTCGACCTCCATCATCATTATTATTACCAACGCCTTCTCAGTTGTTTAAATATCCTTTATCATCACTGACCATACACTCAAAATCTAATTTCTGAAAATAGCCTCTCACTCTTCCAATTGCAACTCACCAATCACAAAGCCCCTATGGATGTATCTGGTATCTAGTATCCAGTATTTAGTCTCGAAAGATAGTGAGCGTGTTGGTTTATGACTCGGCGAGTTTGAAAGTCGGTATCTTGTTCTTGGTGGTAGACAGCATCAGTTCAATTTTGCTATGATTTACGCTGAGCCCACATCCTTTTAACCCCAGCGCTTAACGTATTCAAAGCCCTTTCTGTTATTCCACTGTCTAGATTAAAATCCTGTCGAATTCGGAGATAATTTTGTCGATCACCATGAGCCATAGCAGAGGCGATAAAACTCCCTATTGTTGCGTGCCTCTGTTACCACAGTCTTGGTTATCCTTTTCAGTACCGACAACTTATTATTATAAAAAAAAGTTGGGCTCTTATACACCCCACAAAAGGACCCTAATATATTCGTAGGTTGGTATTGTTTAAAGACACAAATTTAGTTTTTTAAATTCAGTTTCGGATCTTTATATAGAAAAATGTAAGTTGGTATATCTGTTTGAAATTAATTAACTTCGAAACCGCTCAAATTTTTGGATAATTTTCGGTATTGGCCCGGCATTGTTTATGTGAAGTTTGGTCGAAATCGATCCAGCAGCACATAGCAGATTATTCCTAGATCTCTTTATTGTTGCTCCACCTGGAGACGGGCTGCATCGGATTCTTTCCAAAAGCAGTAGATTCCATTGTGATGCTTTTGTTATGCTTCCATTCAACTATTACAATCCTTCCATCAGCACAAACTCTTTGATCAGCTTCTCCTCGAGTCATTGATCTTTCAGTTTTTAATTCTACGGTCTAGAGGTCATTTGTTAGAAATGTCCAAGTTTCATTAATTTTAAAGTCTTGTATACGTTCGACTAAAGATAAGCTAAAGAAAATAACAAGCGAGTGCCCTGGCAAAGTTCTCATTGATCGCAGAATTACACTTTGACCCAATCCTCACGACTGGTTTCCAAGAGGGGTCAGAGCTCCTTAATAAACCACGCATAGAATGGGAACCAGATAGCACAATTGTCGGATAAATACGCATAGAATGAAAGACAGGCAGCGCAATTGTGTGGGCCAATTTTTAAATGTGTATATTTTCGTTGTGGAATTTGTAAAATTTTTAATATTTTCAGATTATGTTCATTTATCATTAATTTATAATAAAAAAATACATTTTTTTTTAAATATTGGCGAATATGAAAGAAAACCTTTATATTTTACTATCGGATCTTCTCGGTAACTCTGACTTCCGCACTTACCTGTGAGCACAAAAATGGTACACACATTGAAATCTACCTGAAAAGTGCGAGAAAATAACCCATATGATGCTCTTGGTACTTAAAAACTTGGCTAGAACGAACAAAAAACACGCATATAAAAATGAGTAAATTTTACCCACGTAAAGTGATATTATGTCAATTATGGAATTTCCATATTTCAGACAACCTTGCAAATATTTAAAAAATTTCACCCAGTGTTTTGTATTTTTGTTTTAAACAAAAATGCTTTGGGTATATCGTCGCTTGAAAAGCAAACTGACATAAGTCAAAAAACATACGAGTACATTTTCAGAAAAGCCATTTGAAGTTTTTCATAACTTAAAAAAATCATTTTAGTTTTGAATTTCAATGAATACCAAAAAGTTGTAGAGTAAAAAAGTATTATTTTTTTTCTTCTTTCAAGTGGTATATTCAAGTTACTACAAAAAGCCGTTTTTCAAAAAAAAAAAATTGCCGTATATCGTTTAACATCCAAATTGCTACTAATTTAAAAAAAAAAGTGTGAAAAAGTCTTGTTTTGTTTTGAAATAAAACAATTGGAATTTTTTTGCGTATTTTGTAGAAACAGCCCACTTCAAATAGTATTAAGTGTTAATAAAAAAAATATAGGAACTTTAATGAAAAAATCGATTATAATAATATTATATAAAATGAAACCTAGCTTATTGGTAAAACGACACTTCTTAGTAATAAAAAAAAAAATTTAAGTTCATCAACTAGTTTTGTTCCAAGGTAAAATGACACAACACGAAAAGTGCCACTTTTCAAGAAACTTATTTATCACGATTTCATAATGCTTTAGGAAGCAAAGTGTTACAAATGAAACCAGGTTTACAGAATAACCAATGTAATTGAAAAAGCCCTAAAGGAGAAAAAAATATGTTCTAGTGTTTTTCTCGACATCTCTCAGGCCTTTTAAAAGTATGGCATACGGGCTTGAAACATAAACTAAGACAAGCTTTTCCGAAACAGTTATCTGATATCCTTAGTTGTTACTTATCAGACAGACTCTTTCGTGTAAAACACGGAAATGATTACTCTGAATTTAAAGAAATCGCGGCAGGAGTTCCCCAAAGAAGCGTTCTTGGACCGATCCTATTTCTAATATACACTAGTGATATTCCTCAAGAAGAAGGCACAACAGTAGCCACATTTGCAGACGATACAGCTATATTGTCGGTCAGTAATACCGTTGAATCAGCAACTAATAAACTCGAACGTTCTATTGACAAAATTTGTGATTGGACAAAGACTTGACGTATTGCTCTCAACGAGGCCAAATCAACGCACGTGAATTTTACTTATAAACATAGGGACGGGCTACAGTCCGCTTGGGCGAACTGTTGGATACCCTATTCTTATTCCTATCCCTCATAAGTGGGCATGACAAAAGTCTAAGTATGGTTGAATTGTTAAGAACGCTCTAAATATTTTGTTATATAACATTTAAAGGATTTTATCAAAAAAAAAACGCTCCCTAGCTCAAACTTGGGTGTTTCAATAAAATTGTTTTATTTAATTGTGGGCGTGTCAGTAGGCGGATTTAAAAAAAATTAACACATGAGAATAAAGGGCCCCTAGAAAGTATATATTATAAATTTCAGCTCCCTAGCTCAAACTTTGAATTTTCAAAAAAATAATTGTGGGCGTGTCAGTGGGCGGATTTCGAAAATATTTACACATGAGCATAAAGGACCCATAGAGAGTATATATTATAAATTTCAGCTCCCTAGCTCAAACTTTGGATTTTCAAAAATTAATACCTATACCCTTAGAATAGGGTATAAAAAAATTATTTTATTTATTTGTGGGCGTGTCAGTGGGCGGATTTTGAAATTTGTTTATCCTGAGCAGTTTTAGGAGTCATAGATCATATATAAAAAATTTCAGCTTTCTAGCTCAAAATTCGATTTTTTCCCAAATTTTGTTTTTTTGAGTTTGTGGGCGTGTCTGTGGGCGGATTTCAAAAATTCGTAAACTTGATTATTTCGGGACCCTAGAGAGTATATGGTTAAAATTTCAGCTCTCTAGGTCCAGTTTAAAGGCCTAATTTTTGCCGACAGACGGACGGACGGACGGACATGGCTAGATCGATATTACTATCGATGCTGATCATAAATATAGTAACTTTTAGGGGTTTACGGGCAATATTAAGGTATGTTACAAACTATGCGTCAAAATTAATATACCCTTAGAATAGGGTATAAAAATGTCATTTAGCTGGGAAAACAACAGGGATGTTTCCTTAAATTCAAAACGACACTTGTGCCCTTATGCTGTCAGTTTAAGAGTTATAGTTATGAAGGTTTGAAAGAAAAATTGTATTTTTTTTTTTGCGATTCGTTCTGTATAGTTAACTCAAAATCGTCAAATTTTGACTTATGTCAGTTTGCTTTTCAAGCGACGATATATGAACTTTTTAATTTGAACATTTTTGATCAACTAAGGATGTTAGTTTTTTATCGTTTCTTTGAGCGATATTTGAAACATTTTCAACATCGTCAACCTAAATGCGTATGTGAAACAAAGAGAAAAAATGAGGACATTATGTACCCGTGTATCTTTGAGTGAGATGATTTCGATGCTGAACGATGGACAGGAATGGCGAATCGAAAATGAAGTGATGTGGAAATGTTTTTAGATTATAAGTTTTCCAGTTGGAGAAACTTTCGTTGTGTACCAAGTCAATTGGAAAGTGTACATTGGGAGAATTTGACGTGGTGACGACAAGGGTTTTTGGACACAACACACACCAAATATTGATTATATAGAAGCGGACATTTCTTTTTATATTTCAAATTTATTTTCAACTGAAATAAGGAATTCAGATGAGTGCTAGGAATTTGTTTATGTAAATGGAATTACTTTGTAAAATGAGTTAAATTCAACATTTACGAGAACATGTTGAATTTGGGAATTTTATTGCATATTTCGTTTTGCAAGAACGTGGAATACATTTGATTCTAACTCAGACAGAATAATTTAAAAAGCAAAGACAATTGGACGGAAAATACATTGTGAAATTTTTATGTTTTCGAAAACAGGTATGCGTTGAGTTTTGCAGGTGACTGCATGTGCAAATCTCTGATTTTGAAGTAAGATCCAAATCCTAATGTGATTGAAGAGGTCATTATGAAAATGCATGGCTTCGTGTCCGTTTCACATGAGTAGCAAGTAATTGGACAGGCGAAAGATGGAGTTTGAATGATAAAGCACACTCAGTTCCACGTGTTTACGAACAGGTAGTTTCTTGATTTTATTTAACTAAATTTTTTAAATCCTTTGACAATACGGGAAAAATCAAATCAAATATGGAAGAAAGCTATATTATATTTATGTTGTAGAAAAAAAAAAAATCGGATTAGGTAAATAAATTCAATTTTTATAAGGTCACAAAATTAGCCCTCTTTTCGCTCCACATGTTAACGAACAGTAACTAAATCTACTTGATAGATGCTTAACCCTCAAGCGGGCGCACGGTCATTCGTAACGGCAGCGGTCGCGCGTAGTCGAAAAGACCTATGGGATAACTGATAGAAATAAAGCATTAATTATCCAATAATCATTTATTTTTTTGTGCACAGATATATTATCATTGTATTTAAAGTATATAAATCTTCTAAATTGGCGTGTGACGTCTTCAAGAATCCCGCTATATGCAATAATCCGAAAAGTTCTCGAATTTCTACAGCATCATTCGGTTTGCAGTCACGTGGTCTGTCATACGATGGTGTTTTTTTATTATAAATTCGTTGGTATGTCTTACAGCTTTTTCTATGATATTTTCTGTAACGAATAAACTCCAGGCTTGCATAAATGTTGCTACCCCCACGCCATTCCTATGAGTACCTACCTGAATCTTCAGCGAGAATATTTTGTATATTTGTTGGATTCTTCCTACTTCGTTACTTTATCACGCCCCGTAAATTATCTGTTTATATCTGAAAAGGGGCAAATTGTCTTCATCTGAATCCGAGCTGTTTGATTCCTCAGCAGATTGAGATCCCTCTGGAACGATGTTTCTGAACCTTGGTCGCTGAGCTCTGATTCACTCTTTTCTTCATCTTCTCGTAGTAATTCCTCGAGTATTGCACTTCGTGCTAGCGGGCTAAGAATCATTTTAGAAATAAAACAGTATTACAAGCCTAATTCAATAATATTGGGCGATATTCGAAGAAATACTATATCGCGTTGAGCCTCGCGCGTAACCTTTTCGACGACAGGCGCGCGGTGTGCTTTCGACGCCTGCGCCGCGTCTAAAACAACAGCGATCTGTGGGGTGGGGGGAGCGCGGCTTGCGGAGGTAAACTCTTTATTTCGCTCACAATGACAAAGCGATAGGCTACTAAAGGGATTTTAAACAGGGACGCTACAAAAGTAGAGCGACAGGGACAGCAAACGACGCCGAATTTCTTGCCGCTCATTTGACATTTCTCTTCAGTAAGGTTTGCCATTTTATGATGGAAAGATATACGACCCAACAACGAGTCGAAATTATTAAAATTTACTACCGAAATTCGGAGTCAATGATTCGGATTTTCATCGAAAAATCATCTTCAGCGATGAGGCTCATTTCTGGCTGAATGGCTTCGTCAATAAACACAATATGCGGTATTGGTCAGGCAGCAATCCACACGTACTCCATGAGTCATCATTGCATCCCGACAAAATTACGGTTTGGTGTGGTTTATGGGCCGGCGGCGTCATTGGGCCGTACTTCTTCCGTGATGATCAAGACCGGCACGTTACTGTGAATGCGAATCGCTACCGTTCAATGATAACCGAATTTTGGCCCCAATTTGATGATATGAACTTGGAGGACATGTGGTTCCAACAGGACGGCGCCACAAGCCACACAGCGAATGCCACAATCGATTTATTGGAAACCAAGTTTGGAAACCGTGTTATCTCACGAAATGGTCCAGTCGCTTGGCCGCCTCGGTCGTGCGATTTGACGCCGTTAGACTATTTCCTGTGGGGCTACGTCAAGTCTATGGTCTATGCCAACAAGCCAGCGACGATTGATGAACTTCGTACGAATATCGAACGTGAAATTGCAGCAGTATCGGCCGATTTATGCTTGAAAACCGTCGAAAATTGGGTTCAGCGTCTGGACTTCTGCAAGCGTGTGCCCGTGGTGGCCATGCAAAAGAAATCGAGTTCCATACATAATGGCATCGAACGTACTTTCACAGGAATAAAGAATTTCATTGACATTCAAAACCGTTTTTGGTTTATTTAAAAAAAACTTTTGTAGCGCTCTTATTGAAAAACCCTTTAGAAATGAGAAATACATGTGACAAGCAATAATAATATTATGAACGAAAATGTATTGAGCACGGTCGTTTTGACACCGCGCTACCGCTTGAAGGTTAAAACGTAATAAAACAACACAATTTTTTTTGGAATAAATTAATTTGGGTTTTATTTAGAGTATTACAATAGTTTTTAATAATGTTTACTACCTCCCGATCGCTGTATCACTTTAAGAAGCCTGTTATGAAGAGATTTATACAGTTCTTCTTAGCAATTTAGTGAATATTAGGACCATGCTTGTTTTATGGCTTCAATTATTTCTTCCGGGTTGAGGTATTGCTTTCCTCCTTCATAGACCTCTTTTGAAAGCTATCCCCACACGTTTCCCATTATGTTCAGTTCCGGTGAATATGACGGCCATGCCAGTAGATCTACATTTTAACTCTGAATTCAAGTTTTGGTTATTCTTGCGGTATGTATCGGTGCATTTCATTTTCATTTATTTTATTTTATCTTGTAATGCCTATACACTTTAAGATATAATATCTTATAAACTAGTGATAAGCTAAATTTTCAGATGAAAGCTACAAAGAAAGACGAACTAATTCAATAATATTATGTATCTATTAACACTACGTGGTCAATACTTAAAACTAATAATAATTAATCCAATTAAAATTAATTTGAGTGTGCCAGATAGTTTCTTAATTCATTTTTAAACCTTCTTGTGTTATTGATTCTTCTAATAGGACGCGGTAAAGAACTCCAAAGACGAATGGAGTTAATAAAAAACTGACGCTCAGTGGTAAGGGAGGAGTAACGCAGGGGAATCAACTGACTAGACCTGTCAGAGGAACACCTAGCCAGTTTCTCGTACAGACAGGGAGGTTGTCGTGTTGTCAGGATGATGGAAAGAAAAGTTAAAATGCAGAACTGAAGTAGACTGTCAAACGTCATGTTAAAAAGGCGCGTAGAAAAGTGCGACAAACGATCGTACTTTCTTAGTCCAAGAACATACCGAACGGTATTGTTGTAAGCGACCTGTAGTTTCCTTTTGCTGGCGAAGTTGCACTTGGCAAAAACTTCGCACCCGTACATTAAAGTTGGTATGACCAGCGTCTTGGCGAGCATGAAACGTGTTTTTAAAGGGTGCTTTAGTAGGCAATAATGTTCAGAGTACAGCATAAGTTTTACCGGAGGCAACATTTATGTGGTTATCCCAGGTCAGATTTCAGTTAAAGACCATACCAAGATTTTAGCCGTCTCAACGGCTGCCTAAAATCACAGAAGGAAAGTACGACAAGTCCAATGAAGTTCTTGAGATCACCATCACCAGACACTTCGATTTTGCAGGGTTTAACAAAAGACCATTCGTTTCAGACCAGCGCGATATATTTTCAAGATCCTCATTAACACAAGCAGCACCGTGCTCAATAAGACCGAGATCGAAACTCATGTACAACTGCACGTCATCGGCATACATCTGAACCTTACTATGTTTGATAATATATGGCAGATCATTGACATACATCGAGAATAGCAGTGGACTCAAAATGGATCCCTGTGGGACACCATTTTGGATCGAAATGAGATCCGATTGAATGTCAAACATCCGTTTGACTGCATCATGTGAGAAATTAAATAGCTGATGCAGCTTATCACACAAGTTTTTATGAACCACGGTGTCAAACGCTTTAGAAAAGTCTAGCAACACTAAAAAGCTTACCTTATCTTCATCCAACTTTTGGCGTAAATCTTCGACGACGTTCACTTAGGAGGTTATACAACTGTGACCCTTCCTAAAACCCGATTGTTGTGTTGTCATCAAACTTTGGGTGTCAAGAAATAAGTTCATTTGCTTTTGTAAGATTCTTTGAAATGATTTTGATAGAGGGTATTATTGAAATGGGCCTAAAGTCATTACCCTTTGCATTTTTTGCTTTAGGTACTACTTTAGCCAGTTTCCATTGTGATGGGTATTAGCCAGATGTTAGAAGCGAATTGAAAATATGGGTAATGTAAGGTATAAGAATTGGCAATATGAGCTTTAAAAATCGGGGATTAATATCATCAAGCCCAGTCGCAGAAGATTTAATAGAGAGCAGACTTTCAACGACTTCAGCACAATTGACATTTTTAAAACCGAAAAAAGGTACTACTGATTCAGCTTGATTTAATAGAAACCTGAGGGGTCACTAACCGAGCTCAGCACATGAGAGGTAGAGGATGCAAATTGCCGATTAAGAGCATTACAATCGACATTTGCAAAACGATTCAACTTCGGCTTAGCGATTCCAATGCTACGAAGATTACTCCACAGTTTACGGCAGCCAAGAGAGGGATTGAGTTGGTTCGAATATACTTCGGACTTTGAATTCCTAATTGCCATTACAACTTGGTTACGAAGAGAACAGTAAGTTCGCCGAAACTCATCAAGGCGGAAACTTTTCCAGCGGTTATAGGCCTGATCACGTAAGCGAATGAGTTGGCGAATATGAGAAGTGAACCAATGCTGTTCTTTAGACTGGAAGACTTTTGTTCTCAATGGAACGTGGTACGTAAAAAGTCGTTTGATGTTTTCGTTCAAAAATTCGACTTGTTCATTGGGTGATGTTAAGTAATAGACACAGTCCCAGGTTATACCTCGTACGTGTTCTTCGAGTAAAGGATAATTAATGTTACGAAAATGTCTATATTGAAACGTATTGACAATAGTAACAGTAAAGTTGTAGGTTAAGTAAATAAGATCATGCTTTGAGAACGCAGGAGCCGACAATTTATCATAAAAAGAGATTTTTTGAAAATCACTCACCCAAAAAACATCTAAAAGGGTGGGTATAGGACCACCGAAGTGCGTTGGTGAGATGACATTAACGCCCACAAGTTAAACACGATCATACTTTCAATGAGCCTTTTATCTAAAAGAAGGTTACCTACAGTTAAAGTCACCACATACAACAACATTAGAACTAGTACAAGCAATTTCTTCCATCAGAGATATGAAGGGACGAATGTCCACGTTCCTATTGGGCCGATAGACTGTACCCAACAAAAGTGTACCTCCATCACCGACTAGCTCAATAAACACGTATTCAAAGCTACTGTAAGACTCCGATCGAACTTTAGCATTGCATTTAATATGTTCTTTTACAAATATTGCCGAATCGCCCCCGACACGACCTTTCCGATCCGAACGAAAAACATTGGATCTGCATTATCCTGTTGGAAAATCTACGATATCGTTGGCCACCAAACAATTCAAAACAAACATGTAGGTGATTGCGGTCATTCTCGAGCTTTTAAAATCAAGGTTTGCAGTTCCGTAAAAGCTTACTGCTCCCCGTTCCATTACTCCACCTCCCCTGCTGTGTCTTCTATCCAAGGTAATTTCATCCTTCCTGAAATCATTGAAATAATAATTATATCCATCAGGTCCATCCTAGGTGAACTTTTGTTCGTCTCAAAAGACAACGGTATGCTACTCGCGACACCACCTGACTTATTATAAAATCAAGTCTCTGACTTCTGCGTGCTGAGTCCAATGGTGGTTTCTTTTTCATTTGTTTGTGTCTAATATGGTTGGAATACTAGCTTCACCTACAAATTCTGCCTTGATTTTACTTAGGGCATCGCCCGTCGATTTAGTTACTGTTCGTAAATAGGCGGAACAAAAATAGGAATAATTTTATGACCTTATTGGGACAAACATCATAAAAATTGAATTTATTTGGCTAATATCATTTTTTTTTTGACAACACATACATATATACTCGTATATCCTTCTTTTATAGGTATTGCATTTGGTTTTCCCATATTATCAAAAGATTTAAAAAATTTGGTAAAATTAAATCAAGAGTACCTGTTCGTAAACACGTATGTGTTGAAAATTGAGAATAAGTTAAATTAAGAAAAAACTGTCCGACTGAAGGATTCGACAGGATTTTCTATGACGATAAAACTTTAGGCACTCTTTTTTGAGTATTTCTTCGATTCGAAAATCTGAAAGAAATAGTCAAATTCGAAGAAATAAATGATCCATCCTGGATATTTCGAATTGTTTTACGAAAATTGTAAAAGACACAGCTAACACCAGGCCATATACAATCACATTCACAATCAACTAGTATAAATACTTTTTACGTCAATACGTCAATATGCAGCAACCGCAAAACTTCAATAGGTACAAGCACTGCCATCAAAGTATTTGCATTCTAAATTTTTATGATGAACTACTATTGAAAATACTACATATGCAGTGCTGATTAAAATAATAATTAATAATGCAGCATTGATAATCATCTAGACATTTTTTCTTCCAAACTTTAACAATGCAGTTATGGAGATGATTCTGATGAATCTGTATCTGGTACACATTCCTCGGGCTTGGAGAGAAGTGAAAGTGGTTTTTATACCCAAGGCTGGCAAATAGTTATATTGAGAGAACTGAATGTTTATATCTCGCTTGGTGAACTGATTAATCTAGCGGATTTTGAAAATATTTACACATGAGCATAAAGGGCCCCTTGAGAGTATTATATAATAAATTTCAGCTCCCTAGCTCAAACTTTGGTTTTTCAATAAAATTGTTTTATTTAATTGTGGGCGTGTCAGTGGGCGGATTTTAGAAATTTTATTTCCCGAGCAGTTTTAGGAGTCAAAGATCATATATAAAAAATTTCAGCTTTCTTGCTCAAAATTCGATTTTTTTGATTTTTTTTTTCAAAACTTGATTATTTTGGGTATATGGTTACAATTTCAGCTCTCTAGGTCCAGTTTAAAGGCCTAAATTTTGCCGACAGACGGACGGACGGTCGGACATGGCTAGATCGACATTACTATCGATGCTGATCGTAAATATAGTAACTTTTAGGGGTCTTAGAATAGGGTATAAAAATACAAAAAATGACAGCAACGTTTTTTGTGTGCAACTAAAGAAATTCAGTCTCTCCTCTATGTAACTACAAAAACTGAACACAGTAGGCTCAAGATAAACAGTTTTACTTCTTGCAATATTTTTCTGGAGCACAGTAAACTAATCGTAAAACTAAATTAATAACGCGTAGCTTGGGCTGGTCCAAGGTACAATCACTTCGATAGGTCCAAGGTTCGCGAACACCACTTATGCAAACAAATTTAATATTTAGAGTTTTTTTTTGAAGTAGCATACATTTGACATTTAGTTTCCATGAAAAGAACATAAACAAGTTTCCCCAAATCGACCATAGAAACGATAGGAAAAAAAGAAAAAAATACTTTTTGCAGTTAAAATAAGGTTCTCTTTATTTTCTTTTAGACTGGACATCCACAAACACTTACTTTACTTAACGGGCTCCCGACCAGCGATGCCGCGAACAAAAAATCGTGCCACATTTCCTAATAAAACGTGTCATATAAAAAAATACATGTTATTCTTTAAATATGTACTTTATTTCAATATTTTTAATATTACAAACAAAAAACAAATAATAAAGTATCACTTGCTCTATTTCTAGGTTTTGTCCAGAGAAAGGAGTTTTAGAAGAAACAAATATAAGTAACTTATTTTCTAGGAATTCATATCACATTTCACTGATATCAAATCACATGATGACAATGACTCATTATTACAAAATATGTATAATAAAGTAAATACATATGTATAATAAAGTTTTCGTTTTAAAATTTAAATAAACAAATTAGCAGGTGGTTTGAAATTTTGACAGTTGTCGGGCTGTATAATTTCATTAATTAATGAAACTAAAAAAAACGTGTCATATTGAAATGTTTCGTGCCACCGTGCATGAGGAAATTTCCGTGTCAAAAAAGCACGATCGTGACACATCGGCAACGCTGCTCCCGACTCGTGAAGACTGAGACACGCAGCCTTCCACCCTTTGTGTTTACAAACAAAATGAGAAAATAAATGAACAAAAGTGAACATTACTTTGCAGAGAAGTGGCAGTCGGACCAAGGTACAACACCTTCCCCTACGTGTGAAAGGGACTCAACTGAAATCATAGCTAACTTCTCTTGATCCGGGATTTTTCGATTTTTCTATTTAGTGAAAGGTGATATGTTAAAGCAGTTAATACTTTTAATAATGGAAACTAAAATATCGCAACGCAATATAAACATTTAAATTCGTTCATTGACAATAAATTTGGCGCCATTTTTGTTAATTTTACTTATTGTTTTGAAAAGCACTGTATAAAATCGACAAATAAACACTTAAGAAGAATCGGCTCAAGTTCATCTATCCCTTTTTTTGTTTAATTCAACTGTTCAGCTATCCATTTATCTATCTACTTAGTACTTAGTCATCCGTTTTTCTTGCTATCCAAACGCCAATTTATGTACCAAGTTGATATTAATCTATCCCCAATATCAATGCCATGAAGGAAACTTGTACATGTACATCTCAATCAACTCCGCATATAAAGCGTGTCCCATTAGGGATTTCCCAATTCCGAAAGTGAAGAACTTCTAAACGTCAAATGTTTTTTGCTTTCATTTTGACATTTCCAATCCTGAGTTCGTTATAAGTTAAACCATAAACACGAACACAGTCCACCAAAGCCTTATGGTTATCCAAGCCTGTTTTGAAATGGGCGTTAAAAAAAAGGTTCATCGTGCACCACGTCATGTCAGCATAATCGCCCAACCGAGCGCAGAAACTTAAATATCAGGAATAAATTTGAGAGAAAATTATCGGTGGTAAATTTGACAGCACCAGTGTATCTACGTCCAGTTCGTTTCATCGAAAACATTGCAGCTGTTCGCAATAACACAATAACCGAGACTCCGTCGACCTCTATTCGTCATCGCGCTCAGGAACTGCACATCTCACGGGGATACCGCAAATTTTAACAAATGACTTGAATTTGCACGCTTACAAGGTGGAATTGACTCAGGAACTGAAGCACGCGGACCATTTGAAGCGTAAGCCGAATGGATGCGTGAAATGCCAACTTTACGCATTAAGTTATCGTCAACAGAGTCATGAACACTTAACCTCGATGGAATTGTCGCATCTAGGCTGATAAGAACCCAGAAGTAATTGTTGAAAAGGCTTTGCATCCACGAAAAGTTGCTGTTTGGTGCGGTTTTTGGAGCGGTGGAGTCATCGGGACGGAATTTGTCGAAAACAAAGCGGCCCAAGCTGTTACTGTGAATGGCATACGCTATCGCGTCATGTTAACAGATTTTTCGTAGCCGCAATTGTAGGCAATGGATGTGGATAATAATAAGCAACTAATATGTGCCACTTGGCACACAACAAACGGAGCAATAACTTTCCTGCGGTACTAATGAAATTGACCCGCAATTATGCATCAGAGTCATCCAAAATGTAGGAAGCCCTCATATCTGCAATCACATCATTTATGTCGGTCAACAAAAGTTTCCGGTCTAAGCTTCCAATTAACGCACAGGCGGAGCAATAGGGATGCAGAAAAGTGGGAGGGTCATGATCCCCTTAATACTGATCATAACCTCGTCGTAAAGGAAGAAGAAGATGAGATGGCGGGTAAAGGAGGTTTATGCTGATATTATTGCTTTTGTGTGATCCAGGAGTACTTCTCTTTCGCTATTGTAAGGAAACGTTGATTGATATTGCCTTTTTGACAGGGTTCGTAGCATGTCTCTACTGAGCGTGACAGCCGGGCGTGCTCCATTTTCTCGGATCTTGGAACTTCTTAGTCGACCAAGCTTTGTTACTCCTGCTGTCATGCAAAGCATCTTCATCTCAGTTGTCTTTAATTTGCTCTCATACTTTTGGACACTGTCCAACATTGTAAGCCGGATGTGAGCGGCAGCAGCACAACTGCAGTAAAGAGCTTTCCTTTCAGCTAAGGGGCATATTTTGGTCAAGGAAGATGACCGAGATTTCCCGCCACTTCATCCACCCTACACTGTTAACCAAGCATAAACTGTCTTAAGCCGAATCTTCAAATATCATCGAAAACCCCAATTTTACATTAAGTTCAGCATGTCTACAATATTACCGACAATAAAAAAAACACATTTTATTACTTCAACCGCATTAACCACATTAGCCAGAGATAGCCCACTAAACATTAAAGATACATTTAATTTAATTTCCAAAGTCATGCTCCATTTAAACTCTAAAGTGCAACATTATTATTATCAACACGATGGTCGCAAAAGTAGCGATTCGACTGCATGGAATGTAATAATCCGGCCTTTCTAGATAAATGAAACTAACAGCCACCCTTATTCTTGTGAAGGTCACAGTAGTTGTTAAGACTTTGACTTACGACAAGAAGCTGTAGCAGAAGTATCCTGTCATAACAGACTACAAAACCAAAGTATCATCTGAGTGGGTGGTTGCGTGGCCGTTGTTTTAGCGCATGTGGTCGTGTCGTATACTTTACTTGTACATCAGATTTAGATATTTATTTATAATCCGTTTACGGAATTTAATAGGGAATGTAATAAATTTTATATACCACAATGGAATTTGGTATATCCACCTTCTCGACTATCCACAGCACATTGTTAGATCCAACATACGACATCCGCAAACAAACACGGTCCACCATGCTGAGGTTTACCTACTAATCACCGCACATTAATTCAACGAACCAAAAGTCATCTTGGGCATAATCGTCATTTGTACTTCTCTGCTAAATAGGTTACATTGGTACATATCTATGTACGTGGACCAATACAAATACATGTTTCCTTTCGGATATGACGGGTACTCTACCAGTGTATATAAAGGAAAAGTTAGAAGTGTGTACATTTCTAAGTTTTACGGATGCTGCAGACCCATCTTGTCATGCTAACGATGAGGAATGATACGAGTGTGTCTCTCTTCGAAACCAATTTCAATTATGCGGTTAGTTTATGGTTTTGTTTTTCCTTTTGGTTTTTGGTTAATTAAGGCAAGGGTATCCATATACGAATGTATTTGCGGTACATGCAGAATTATATGAAGTCTTGTGGGATGTCACAAGTGTGGAAATCACTTTGTAACTTTATCACTAGCAATTCATGCAAACGCGCCTTTTTGTATTCAATGTAACGAATAAGATGCGCGTATATTATGACGACGATGCGTTCGGTACATAGGCATTTCAATGGAAGCTTAAGCCAAATGTCAGAACTAGCAGCAAGATCCAAACGAGCCTTTTTCTGCATAGTGTTTTAAATGAAATGAAAAAGTTGTTGTTGTTATAGCAAGTTCTCTAAAACGAGAATAAAAACATATTCAAGCGGAGCAAATTTTTCTCGTTTAAGGAAAGAAGTCGAAGTGCCTTCAAGCTAAATCGCTGACCCAATTTTTCCCGTCATTTTTAGATCCGCGATTTATGAGACGTTCCACGCACACATTTGTCAGTTGACTATAACTGTACAATACCAATAGGACGAAGAGCCAGAGTCGGGAGTATTTATTTGTAATGGCGGTTTAGTTAATCATCTCTGTCAATGCCTATCAGTATCATTTCCCAATGGTAAAGATAGACTACAATTGAACTTATTATAACACAATGTTCATTGGTTAATTAAACTTCTTTTGTATTTAGATCACCAAATTATGGTAACCTGATGAAGGCGAAACTCCCAATCGTGCACTGGGATTCAAGGATTTTGTTGCTACTGAGACGAATTCCTGCTGGAAGTATGACATGCAAAGCATCGGTAAATATAACCTACACATTTATTTTCTTTAAATTTGTTTTGTTAGATTTCTTTTTCGCAGCAGAGTTTATTGGAGAAATAGAAGTAGGTATGCCTAATATTTATATAACCCCTGTTTTGTTGGAAAAGCTTTCCGTAGTGAAGTAGGATTTTACACGTATTACAAATACAAGATCCCACTGCGGACCACTGCGGATAAAGACTGAAGTGAAATCCTGCTGCGGATAGGTTGAATGAACTTTGAATGAACTTGAATGAACTTTTGGTTGGTTAGTTCTTATATGTTGGTACGATTGACACATTTAATGCTTCGTTCGTAGAGTAGCGTTGACATCTCGATGCAAGTTTTCGACTCATCAATTAAGATTGATTTGGTGTTGAGTTAGAAATTAGTACAAATGAATGGAATTCATCTAATTTTTTTTTCAAAACATAGTACCTGGTGTGCGTACTTGTCAACAATATAAATGTATTTATATACACAGACGTAAATAGACAGTCTCATGCAACCGTACGAAACCAATTTAAACTCAAGACTCTAATTTCGACTATACGACTAGATTCAATTTTTAACATAGTCTACTGACTTTGGTGGTCTTGTTTAAATAAAACAGCTAATCTTATTTCCCGAAAAAAATGCCAAAACAGGAAAAAAGGCAAAATTATAAAAAAATATGCATTCTAGTTGAATAAAAATGTTATATTTTATTTATATTTAAAAATTCTACCTAGTTTTGGCTTGGCACGGATCTATTTGTCGGATTTGTTGATTTTTTTGCAAATTATTCTGACAACCCGAAGCTGTTATCGTAGTAAGGGTACCAAATTTCAAATAAAGGTTTTTGTGGGAATTCCTACTTCACTATGGATAGCTTTCATCCGTACGTAGAACAAGGTAAACCTGTATTTAAAATACGAGCCGTGAAGTAAGAAAAAATGTGGCGTTTCTTTCACGGAATGCTGTTTATTAACCTTTAACCTAACACGTCTCCTGGACGCACACGTTTTAAGCTTTATAAAACTAATACACTTATGAAACTCATATAGTAAAAAACAAATGAAAACTAATATAACCAATTTGACATAAATATTGTGTACGCTTAAGTACTTTAATACCTAAGTCAAACTTGCCTAACTTATTTAGTGCTAACACGTCAACTGGGACCAGGGCATAAACATTGACAGGAGATAATTGTACAAATTTGTTGTACTTGTCTGACAAATGTTCAATTCATCGATTTTACAAAAAAAAATGTTCGAATTCGCAAAATCCGTACTACGTAATTCATTAGCAAGCACTGATAATCAAAAATCAAATGGATCTCGAATCTTTGTCGTTGGTTCTATCTTATTCTAAAGTGAATATCAAAATCCTCCGAATTCACACGTTATTATTCTTATGCGAATGTGCTTCCGAGCTGTCTGTCTCTAAATAGAAACCTGTAAAAATGTTAGTAATAAGATTGCTCATTTCTATTAAATATTGCATAAAACTGATAAAATATATTTTATCTGAAAGTGAAAATTAAATGACGTCTCAATTTGAAATTCTTGTCCAATATACGACGTTGCATCTCGATATATCCAAGAGATAATTAAAAGCCCCCGAGGCTAGAAGAAATTCTTCATACCATGAACAAAATTTTAACATAGAAAGATCCTTCATATCTATTTGATTTTTTTCAAGGTCTAGATGAATGAAAATTATTGTTTATTGTATCTTTTTTTTCTGTACATGTCAATCTAAATACAAGACTCGTTCGAAATTCGAAAATTTTGTGAGAAAGAGTTGACATTACTTACATTATATTCCAATTCCATGCATAGTTCTGTTTGAATGTAGAATTTTGAAAAAACTTTAAAATAGAATCAAAAGTAGAATTAAATTACATAGTAGGGCCCCAGGTGGCATACAACGACAACAATATACAACAGATTAATACAACGACAAAGTTGTCATGACTATTTTGAAATAGTCAGGTTATGGCAAATTTGTCTTGACGTACACAACGTAAGCATCAAGAGAGTGCTTCCTCTTTGTGTGATGCTGTAGATGTCCACCGATTTTTCACAAAATATATTCCGCTGTTTTCCCATCACGAATTTGTTTCCTTAAATTGAAAGTCACTTAATGCAATAAATCATTAGTTATTTTTTCATTAAAGTGTCGTGGGGGTACTAAACTTTATCACTTTCACCTGAAGAAATATTATTTAGCATTTAAATACATACTTAGCCGAAACTCAATCGCCTGTCACAACTGCCAATTACATTCTCGCAAAATTGTTATTGTAGTTATATTTTTTTCTGTCCCATTGTCAGTTTTGTTTCAAAATTCAATTTCGGGTCTGACAAAAAAAAAGCTGCCAAGTGCGAGTCGGAGTCGCCCCTGAAGGGTTCCGCGCGAATTATAATTATTATTTACTTTGGCACCTATTACAGATTTATTATTAAAAAATAATGGTTCACGGTTTACGCATAAGGTTTAGGTATATGAAATTAAATGTTTTTTTTTTTATACTCGTATTTCAGTTGATTGAATGAAAGGTAAATCGCGTTTTACGATTTATGACGTATTAAAAAAAAACTACTTACTAGATCTCGTTCAAACCAATTTTCGGTGGAAGTTTGCATGGTAATGTACATCATGAATTTTTTTTAGTTTTATCATTCTCTTATTTTAGGAGTTACAGGGGGGGGGGGGCACATTTTACCACTTTGGAAGTGTCTCTCGCGCAAACTATTCAGTTTAGAAAAAAATGATATTAGAAACCTCAATATCATTTTTGAAGATACCCTACACGTATGGGTTTGATGAAAAAATGTTTCGAGTTTCAGTTCTAAGTTTGTTTTTTTTTCTATTTTTATGTGAAAATCTTAATGCGGTTCATAGAATACATCTACTTACCAAGTTTCAACAGTATATAGTTCTTATAGTTTCGGAAAAAAGTGGCAGTGACATACGGACGGACAGACAGACAGACAGACATGTATGTGTTTATGTATGTACATGCGAAGTACTCGTACAAACGCGGAAGTACTGCGATTTCGTCCAAACCTAAATGGTTTCTTTAAGAGTATTAATTAGTCGCTGTGCTTCCTCGACAACGACGTGGATTCTGCTGCTGATATGATTACAAACATAATTTCAGTGGGTTTAAAATAATTTATCCCTTACAGGATAAAAACTATCAAACCCAAGGTAAATGTGTGTTGTTACAAACTACTGCAATGCCCTCATTATTCGTTTCAAATTTTTTTACGATAGAGGCAAAAATACTACAATGTCGCAAGGGTAGTAAACACTTTTTGTCTATAATCCAAAATCGTCAAGAATTCGGGCTCGTCATCTATCCCGACACTCATGTACAATGATGCTTGCGATAGATAGTATGGATATATCGTCTTTCCAAGACGATGAAAAACAGCATTTTTGTCCAGCCCGTCCCAAAAAAGGCGATTTTTCCTTTCCCTTCTCCTATCGACCAACTGCAATTCCTTTCTAAGTTCATGGAAACGCTGATTAAGCGTCAGTTACAAAATATCTTGAACCCCGAAAAATTCTTAGTGAAACGGCAGTTTTCACAGCAACAGGCCCAGTGGTGATTTGATGACATACATATCTAACCGAAAAGTGTAACCAATCTTTTTTAGCATTGTGATTAAAATAGGCTTAGGAAAATTCCCTTTTGAACCGTTTAATATGAGAGTTTTGGACGGTTTCAAGTCTGCAATTCACCAAACAAATGCTGATTTTCCGCAAAGCTCTGTTTTGTCGCCAAGTGTTTTTCTCATTTAAATACTTTCCCGTCGGTAACTTCTAAACAAATCCATTCCTTCGCTGATGACAGTACCCTCAGCAGCTCATATTCATTTATTGGGTCACGCCCCTCATTTTCGGGTGTGGAGCTGGAACGGCTACGTATGCTAAGCTCATTTTATTCCTATCAAAACAGCATAACCCACTCGGGTATATCCAATAGAGTGGAATTTAATGCTTCCAAAAAGCAATGATGTCCCCTGTGTTTAAAGCGAAGTCCTTATAGTTTGCCATTATCCCTTGCATCTCTGAAACCGAAAGGCTTTCCATTCTCGGTATGTATGTGAGCTTATGACAACCTTCGTTGGAATGAACTCATATTCGATTTCTCCAAGAACGCTGCGAAATATTTAGACTTCCTCAAGCGGTCCAGGAAATATTTCACCTCTTTCGATCTAGCTACAATTTATGGGCGATCGAGAAATCGAGAAAACGTTTGACTCTCTTAGTCATCGTCGTAATGTCTCCTGTCTATTGCTGTGTTATTGTTATTTGTACCACAAGTGTTCAAACCCCCGCCCTTACAACAATTAAAGCGCAATACCCGCAATGCCGGGAATGCGCATCAGTTCACCCTAAGCCTATTTCCGGACGTACAGTCAAATACAATAAATCCTTCCTTAGCTGTACAGCTCGAATGTGGAATGTTCTTCCCCGCTCTGTTTTTATACCCTATTCTAAGGGTATATTAATTTTGACGCATAGTTTGTAACATACGTTAATATTGCTCGTAGACCCCTAAAAGATACTATATTTATGATTAGCATCGATAGTAATGTCGATCTAGCCATGT
Organism: Portevinia maculata; assembly: GCA_949715645.1. Lineage (NCBI taxonomy): Eukaryota > Metazoa > Arthropoda > Insecta > Diptera > Syrphidae > Portevinia > Portevinia maculata. The sequence goes on from OX454525.1 coordinate 78,911,381, forward strand.
CCGTCTGTCTGTCAGCAAAAATTAGGCCTTTAAACTGGGCCTAGAGAGCTGAAATTTTAACCATATACTCTCTAGGGTCCCGAAATAATCACGTTTACGAATTTTTGAAATCCGCCCTCAGAGCCCACAAACTCAAAAAAACAAAATTTTGGAAAAAATCTAATTTTGAGCTAGAAAGCTGAAATTTTTTATATATGATCTACTCGTATGACTCCTAAAACTGCTCATCAGATAAAATTTTCAAAATCCGCCCACTGACACGCCAACAATTAAATAAAATAAATTTATTGAAAAACCAAAATTTGAGCTAGGGAGCTGAAATTTATAATATATACTCTCTAGGGGCCCTATAAGCTCATTTGTAAATATTTTCAAAATCCGCCTACTGACACGCCCACAATTTAAAAAAAACTTTTTTTTTAAATTCAAAATTTGAGCTAGGGCGCTGAAATTTATAATATATACTCTCTAGGGGGCCCTTTATGCTCATGTGTAAATATTTTCAAAATCCGCCTACTGACACGCCCACAATTTAAAAAAAAAACTTTGTTTGAAAATCCAAAATTTGAGCTAGGGCGCTGAAATTTATAATACATATATACTCTCTAGGGGCCCTTTATGCTCATGTGTTAATTTTTTTTTTAAATCCGCTTACTGACACGCTCACAATTGAACAAAATAATTTTATTGAAAAACCCAAGTTTCAGCTAGGGAGCGTTTTTTTTACAAAAGCTTAGTTTTTTTCGATAAAATCGCTTAAGTGTTATATAAGAAAACATGTAGAGCGTTCTTAACAACGCAACCATACTTAGACTTTTGTCACGCCCACTTATTAGGTATAGGAATAAGAATAGGGTATCCAACAGTTCGGCCAAGCGGACTGTAGCCCGTCCCTATGTTTCCATTATAATTTGCAATCATTTAAAATAAAACCTTTTTTATGGGAGAATTTGTTTAAATGTATTTCGTTTGGATATATACCTACCTATTTGTATTGTCCCTTAAGAAATGTGCGGATAAGGTTATATTTCCGGAGCAATTTCATCAGCAATGTTATCTTCCTAATTTTATATTTTCATTTTCATTTCGTGATTGCTTAATAACTGTAAGATACAATATCTTATAAGCTAGTCATAAGCTTATTTCACAAAATAGAGAAAAATAAATAAGTAAACAAAATTGAAACTAATGGAACAAATCTAAATCTTCAATAATAATTAACAATTTCATTTATGTATTAACTGAAAAATGATTTTTTAAAACATTATAACTTGTTGTGTCTAGCATTTCTTTAATATAAAGTGGGAAAGAGTTCCAAAGACAGACGGAATCGGTTGTAAAAAACGAATAGCGAGGATGAATCAGATGACAAGATCTATGCGAGGTTGCAAATCTAAATTTGTCAAAACAGTAGGGGAAGGCTGTGTACCTTGGTCCGATTGTACCTTGGTCGGAGTGCCAATTTTCAGACAAATACAAAGCATGCAAGAACCGGTCCTTCTGTGAATTGTTGATCTTCTGTTCATTTGTCTTCTCAGTTTCTTTTTGAAGGCACAGCTGCACGAGTCGGCGGAAAAAAAAATAAACATAGTTTTCAGTGAAAAAAGTATTTTTTTTATCTCTTTTCTGAAGTTATGTAGTGCTTAGTTTTCTGTCTCTTTTTCGCTACTTTAATCGATTTCGGGAAGTGTATTAATAATCTTTTGGCAGAAACACATTGTCGTTCGTATGTGGTTTGAATACTACGTTAAAATCTAATTTGTTTGGCTAAAGTGGTGTAAGTGTACCTTAGACCTATCATAGCGCGTGAACCTTGGACCATTGGTTTGCCCTTTAATGAAAATTTTTAAATAATATTGAAGTTATACATTTGTTTGTCTTTTATGTTGTTCTTTTAAAGTAAGTTTTTAAATAATATTGAAGTCATTTGTTAAGTTTTTTTAGTAAGCGAGTTTTTTTTTTAAATAAATTTTTTTTAATCAAGCACAAAAACTTTAAGATAATGGTTTGTTTTTTGCTGCTTTTTTTAAATGAATAAAGCATAATACCATTTTTACTTTTAATTGAAATAAATTAAAGTTTTCACCGTTAAACTAAATGAAAACTTTCAATAATATTTTCGGTCCAAGGTACAAAACTCCGTGGACCAAGGTACAATCACGTCTTTTACCTTGGATCGTTTGAGGTTAGCATATAAAAGTAGAGTTTTCTAAGGAATGGTTAGCAATATCCTTTTGGTAGTTTCGCAATATCATAGAAAAGACTTCAGGTAGTAACAAAAAATAAAAGAAAAACTAAAGAAAAAACGACACATAAAATATTGGCAAAAAACTGAAATCCGGACCGAGGTACACTACCTTCCCCTACCTATTGTGGTTCGTGTAAGCAGCATATCAGCGAGCAAAATTAAAACCGAAAGCTCAACATAATCTTCGTAGGACAAAATGATTACAAAATAAGTCTCTCTAACTAACTAGAATATTTATATATTAACTAAATGAATTTTGATAAAGAATAAGTGTTTGTTTTGTAGGAAAAAAATCTTTGGTGGGAATAGTGGGAGGTATTCGTGCCCACCCCATGAAGGAATGAGTGTTTCTTTTTTAGCTTATACTGACAGCTTATTACTTACACTGACAGAAAAAGGGGTTTTCTTTTCCAAACAGTACAAATATGAGGGGATTTTTTTTTAAGCCCGGCGGACTTTGCAAATTTCATCTGATACGAGTAGTATTGCTGCTGTTGCTGCTGCCGTACAAGTCAATCTTTCATTTTCGACAAGGAGCTTATCCGCTCAAATTCGTATGTTACACACAAATTTTAAATAAAAGCAAGTGCACCCAGCATACTTGGAATATGTAAAAAAAATCCTTAAATTGGTGGAAGAGGACGAAAACGCGTTGAACTATATTTTTTATTTGTCATGAGAAATATTTTCAGCTAATCAGCAATGTCAACAGACAAGACTGTCGACTATGTCTCAAATAAATTAAGACAACATAGATTGTTATAAATTTAAAAAAAGTAACAACCCCCCTTCTTGGGTTCACTATTCTATGTTGGGTATGGGTATATTATGAAAATACCTTACTTTTTTCAAAGAATCGCACAAAAACTTTTGGGCTATTGTTCATTATAAGTTTGATGTGCAAATGGAAAATATATGAAATGATAGGTGGAAAATAACTTCCCAAAACTTTTGATGAAGTTAAAAGCTAAGGAACAGCAAAGCCGGCGTCTCTGATGGCTCATGCGGTTGTGCCGCATGATGCTCGAAAACACGTAGTACAATATCCAGCATGGAAACAGCTCTTCTGAACTATTCCAAACCTAACTTCTTTAATCTTGTTCTTTATGGGGATTGAAGAAGAGGCAGAATTGTTGGGTTTTGAGACCAAGTACATGCTATCAACAAATAAACAAACATCTGCCCACCGGTCACCGACTAGGAAAAAACGTCACTGTTGATAGCAGCAACTTCGAGGTAGTAAGGGAGTTCATCTACCTCGGAGTAAACAGCAATTCCTTGAATGACAGCAATCAGATCAACAACCCTAGGAAACTGTCGCTACTGCGGTTTGGTTCAAGAAATGGGTGCAAAGCTCTAACCCGGAAGACTGATACTGCCAGTTCACGATAATCAAGAAAGGAGAACTTATATTGTGTTCTGTCGAAATAGAAACACTTCTTCGCATATTTGGTCCTGTGTGCGAGGAGGGCGAATAGAGGAGAATATGTGGATGTAGTCCGAAAAGCTAAAATACGTCAACTACATAGGCTCGATGGCATCGAGCGAATGGAAAATAACGCTCCAGCGAAGAGGAACTCATACATTTTGCATATATACGCCATAGGAGTAAAGACGTTTCTTTCTTGGGTTTGAAATTTTAACAGGTCAAAAGTTTTAACAATCTAAGAATGAAACAGAGCAATTGCTTAGTTTAGTGCGTACAGTGGCTCAGCATTTAGTGCGTTGGACTATTGACTACTGACAGGTTCAAAATACCGAAAGTTCCATCACTGCTGCACCTATTGGGAAAGTCTGACAAAAACATTAAAGAGTATATTTGTCGTGGAATTAGCGTACAAGCTCCTCTTATTCGTGACAAAACAATAGCAGTACCCAAGAAAGGATGGTAATTGGGAAATATTTATTGCTTTTTCTACAATTAGATATCACTCTTGTTTTGCAACCCACAAACAGACCTTTAACTCCGACTTTTATCTGAAAGTACATTCAAGTAGTGGACGCAGTGGCTCAGCGGTTATGCATTGGACTAGTGAGCGAGGGAGGGGTCTCAGGTTCAAATCACGCCGGAGTCCAGTATCACCTACAACAAACTTCCAAGAGTACCCAGTGTCATCGTAGACGGCGTAAAATTGTAGGTCCCTTCCATTCGAGCCGAAAATATAACTTCGTATAAACAAATAGTTGGAGAAGCTAGGCTTTAGGCCAATTTTTGGGCTCTTATATTTATTGATTTTACTTTTTGCTATTGTTTTAAAAAAGGTAGGCCAATAAACTCATAGATCACACAAATTAATGCAACTCCTCCAGCAAGTGATTGGCCTTACTTTTAAACTGAAAGATCTCGAGGCGTACCCATAGAGGCCGAACCTGCGAACACCAAAAGCGGGCCAGTAGGGATGCAGAAAAGATGGAGAGTTTAGAGCCTTTTAGCATTGCCATTAAAGAGGAAGAGGAGGACAATGAGAATACAATTCTGTTCTGCCAGAAGCAAACGGAACATTAATTTCCATTTCAATTTCATAGTAGGTACGACTATCTACGTTCGAACAACTTCTTTCTTTCATTGACAGGATAGGATGATTGATTTATGTTAGTACCTAGTAGAATGAAAATAGTTCCGTAAAGTTTATCTTTTCACAGATTCATTGAAGTGAATTGGTGGCATCAACTTTCAGTTTTGGTTGCTCACGGTAACAAAGGTTATGAGTGAAAACTCAAGGGTAAACATGCGGATAATTTTAAGATATTATGATGGGTTTATTATTAAGAATTCAAAGCCAAGTGTTTTGTAAACAAAATTATAAAAAGAAATGACTGTGTGCCTCATTATAATTTGACACGAAGGGACTCTTAAATGTCAGACGATACGTACCGCATAATTCTCATACAAACTCTAACTAAACCTTGATGCGTTAACAAAATAAGGCAATAGGCCATCTTTCACTAAGGAATATCATACAAACAAATTTCCTCTAAAGACGTTCCATCGTCAAGCACAAAAAAAAACGTCCTCTCTACACACGACTAACACAGAAATGAGCTCCAAACAAAGTAGGTATGTGTGTATCTTCTGCACGTCGCCTATCGCCCTACCTTCTCTGTATGCCTAAGTAACAATTACACTTTCACTCATTATTTAAACCACCCTATTCAAGCTTTAGCGAATAAAGAAAAATAAAGAAAAAAACCCCAATTAGGACTTTTTCTGCCACGTCCTTTTTTATTTTGTTTTTATAACCACAGTGTTAAACCGATTTAATGACACAACAGGAACGCGGAAAGACCGCCACTTTTATTAGTTCGGTCAAAGTTGTTAACTCTGTTAGAGTGGAATTAAAGTGCGGTCACCCTTACGCGTATATACACTTTTTATGAATACCGTTCTATGGATAAATTTAAAAGAAATTTACATTTATGATGGAACGTGACAAAAACAGGAGCAATGATGAAGCGATAGGCTTTGTGCATGCATTGCTTGAATGAGTTTTAAGAAAAATTATAGTCGTTAATTTAAGGACACGTAGGAGTATACGACATGAAATGTTTTTCTTTTATCAAATTAAAATATTTTGAACAAGGGTTTTAATGTTTCCACATCGTTTGTTGCTTGCAAGCCCGAGTTAAAGGTATTCTTCGTTCTGTGTGAGGCAATTCCTTGATTTAGACACTTTAATTGATTCGTAATGTTTGAATGAAGATTGCGGTTGATTGCTTTGGTTTGGAATAAATGTGTCAATAAAGTCCTTTGGCAGTTATTACAAATTAAGGGACAATGAAAACGCATTTACTTTTGCTCTTTGACACAATTTATTTCAAATTAAATTAAACATGATATATGCATCTACATAAATATGTACGGTCGCACAGTTGAATCTTAAGGCAAACGTAGTAGTAGTAAGTAGCACCCAAAAACAGGCAATGAGTCACTTGCTCTGGGCTGCTTGCAGCAACGAAAACGCCTGCGCTGTGGCAATACTATAAGGGTACTGTATCAATACAGAAAAATAAAAAATCCCTTTATCGCACGCAAATTATACAAAAAAAAAATTTGATCAGTCAGAAACTACTGTGCTATGGAATAATCAGGTGTGGTTAATTGTTATTCAATGAAAAGCTTCTCATGACAACTGATAATCTTGCATGTTTTCAGACTTCTGCCATAGATGGGGCAGAGGAAAAAAAAAGGTTTTACAGCGCCCTGTTGTGATTTGAATCTGAGGTCTCTAGATCAGTCCAACTCAATAAGCACACGTTTACATTGTACCTTAAAGAATTTCCGGTCAAATAACAGTCCAGGTTAAAAGAGAAGAAAACATAACGAAAGCCTATAGTCCGCTTGAGCAAACTTTTTCCTATTCCTAAATCCTATCTCCCAAACAATGAGCGTGGAAAAAACTTAGTATCATAAGAAATTTTATCGAAAAAACTAGTTAAACCTCTATCACACAAAAAATGGATGGTAAACGATTATAATGTACTCGTATTCAAGGGATTTTTTAATACCTTTATAATGTTATGGGTACACAGCGCGGGCGTTAAGGAAATTAGGGTTAGAAGATAGGGAGAGCAAGAAATTGAGATCGCCAATCAATTTTGTTTAGAGGAATTATTGAAAACAAATTTGCCTACACTTAGATTTTTATTATAACAATAAAAAATTATTAACATAATAATTACAAAAACCTTTCAAGCATGGCTTTGACTTCTGCTTGATTGACAACAATCCATTTAATAAATGAAACAAAATTTAAAAAAAATTCATCAAATAAATTAAAAACAATCATTAAGTATTTTATCTGGTATAGCCAAAGTGCCATTTAACAAAACTGAAACATTTTACTACTTCCATTTCAAATGGTAAGGTTATAATTTCGTCTCCTGTTAAAACATTGCTTCCAAAAATGTTTCTTCTAAATTGCCTTAAGGTCGGACACCTACCCAAGAAATGGAAGATATCTTCACGTTCACCCCAGCTACACAAGCCGCATACCCATGTGGTACGTAATCAAGCCCCAGTTGTACTCCTCGCAGGCAAAACATCATTGTTATTTCCTCAACCGAACATTCATCGCGGACAAAGTTCATTTGTCTTAGCGAGTACTCTATTGAGGCCAATTCCACATTCACTAACCAACTCTAACCAATCCTAGAACCAACCGCTTTGACTCGGCCCCACTTGAATAGCTGTCTTGTTTTGAAGACGATTCTTCGGCATTTGCATTACCTTGAGTATGTAGTCAATTTGGAGCTTAAGCGTTTTAATGAACAATGGCAACAGTCCAGTCATAACCATGTAGTTCAGAGAGTTAGATGGAAGAAGAAGGGGTTCTCTTCACATAAAATCTACAGATTCTCTGCGGTTACATATTTGTTTCCTCCCCATATTTTTGTGCAGCATAAAAAAGCACGGACTCAGAAGCTTCCTCGGAAACATATTTTTGGCGAGATGTACTCCTAAATATGAACATTCCTTGACAAATTTAATAAGGTCTCCGTTAAAATACCAAGTTCTGCCTCCTCCTTTTTAAACAATCATCACTTCGATTTTTCCAGATTCACCACAAGATTCCGTAAGTTGCAGAATTCGTACAGTTTATTTATCATCAGCTTGGGCGTTTTCGCTGAATACGCCATCATCATCACGTCATCTGCGTTTAAGAGAGCTTTGATTTAATGTCCCGAGTATTCAATAACTCCAGCAAAAAATCGATTAGGTTTTTAATGAAGAGAGCAAACAAACTTGGACTGAGAACATAACGGCGTCTTACCTCTGCCTGGGTTTGAAACCACTCAGATCTATCATCTCCATTCCATACAGCTGCTTTCGTATCTTGATACAGACTTTATTTTAACTGGCCAAACCTACATCCCGTAAAGCTTATTCATTAATGCACCTCGGCCTACCGTATCGAATGCAGCGTTGATATTTACAATGGAAACGAAAAGTTTCTTATTTCGCAGAAGGAGCGAGTCTGCGATACTTTTGAAAACAAAGACATGATCGATTGTAGAGCATCCCGCTCTGAAACGGCCTGGAAATCCTTCAAAAGGTTATTGCCCGCTATCCACCGTGAAAGACGTCTTTGTAGCAATGCTGTACAATTTTGTAGGATGCTCTTAGAAATGAAATTCGTCTGTAGTTGGCAGGATCTGCCGTAGAACCTTTTTAATGGATAAGGAATATAGGAGCTTCCGTCAACTACTTAGGTATGACCCGTATTCCAAATGTTATTTGGCAACCGAGTGAAAATTATACTAAGGTCATTTGCCTCATGCTTATACAATTCCGAAGGTATCTTATCAGAGCCAGACGCCTTCCCATCAGTTAATCCTTATATAGCTGCAACCACATCTTAATGCGTGAACGGCGAGTCCAAAATGCCAGCACGAAAACTAGGGCAAGCATAGTGGAATCGAACGGGATGTGCGGTTGATGGATTCAAGAGTTTCTCAAAATGTTCCATCAGCGCATATGGGCTTAGATCCTTATTGATAATATATCTTCCTCCATTAAGCTTTCGAGGTAGGTTCCAAAACTCTGAGCTGGTCTTACTTAGGGCCAATTTTCGGGCTGCGGACTCGTTAAAGATTGTCTTCTTTTAAGATATAAATTGTTCACAACATTATTATTGTCTTTACAGAACCGCTTGACCCAAGCATTCATCGAACCAGAGTTTGCTCACTGATCTGCGTTTATGCTTTATTATTGCATATGCCGTCCGATTTAATATGGTGATTCTCACGGTACAAGTGGTGTGTTTTCCTGGTAATACAATAGACCAGTATTGAGTCTGAATGCTCCAGTGTAGAAAGTCTCGCACCCCGACAACAAAAAATGCATTATTATTTCTTCTAATGGACACAGGTAGTGATTTCCTGATTATCAAGCTGTGTTCCTAGACCCATTCTATATGGGTGCTTGGGTGTTATTCCACACAATTTTTGGAAGCGGTGATGTTGCTCTCGTTTTCAAATTTCCTGAGTCTACAGCTCACGACAATCGGCATGTGATCCGAAAATAGAAACTGCTCTACTTCAAAATCAGTAACATAATTGGTTTACCCATGAAACTGTAGGCAATGCCTGAGGTTGCCCGACAAATGTAAGATCACCGCTCCATTTCCTTCACTAGTTCTGTTTTGTAGCCATAAACCGATGGAGGCACAGGGTTCTAACAATTTGTTTTCTCTTGCATTGCTCTTTTGATATTTTGAGTTTCGCTTGATTCCCGCTAAATTGTTCTCTGCTCGTCCTTCATTACCTACTCTTGCATTCCGGTCCTCGATAAGAAGTGTATTTAAATTGTCACTCGTACCGCATTATCATCAATTCCATCCCTGTTCAAGGTATCTTTCGCAGTGGTTAGTTAAGCTAAGTAGGGAGTAAAAGAATTACACCGTACAATCGAAAGTCTCCAAATCACATTTGCAACTACCAAGGTCTTTCTTCAAAACAAAAACAAAGCCTGAACTGGCCCTTCCCCTCACATGCGGTCGTACTACTGGTACAATATCCAGTTGGAATTTAGAAAAAAACACTCACTGTGTATCGCATTGATATCCGTAACGTATGTTCTGTACACAAAAATTATATCAAATCGATTTGCAAACCTATGAAAATATTATTACATAACCCTGAAACATTTAATGATAAGATTTTAAATATTTTGGAATTAAAACTACTATTATTTAAAGTATTATTATGTGGTAGACAGACATTCAAGGGAATCGTAGGGCTGATGAACTCGCCAAACATGGCACCATACTGCTTCTTCTACGCCATCGAGAGAACTGACAAAACAGATTTAATTAAAGCTGGATCTGAAACATTCAAAGTGTTTGATCTATCTCAACAGACTGCACATTGGCGCTGCTATTGGTGTCATCACCGGACACTGTCTCATAGGCAAGCATGCAACAAGGCGTCGCATCTACACATAAGACTTCTGCTGTTTGGACGAGAAGAAGAAGGAGACTATGCCACCTTCACGAAAATTTCATCTGGGAGCTTTCTTCTATAATAGTATCAAAAATCTTATAATCATTGGCATTAAAAGTCTTTCAAGCTTTATTGAAAGCTGCAACCGGTTGAACGAGAAGGAAGAAGATAAATCCACGTGGTATCACAATGGATCTTTTATTGGTCTAAGTGTGTCGGCCACGGCCGGCTGCCACTTCAACCTAAATTAACATTGTGACACACGGGACTACAATTAAACAGTTTGCAATTTCTCTGCAACGAAACGTGAAGAACTGCAGCTTGAACTTTGCCTACATACTTATTTGTTTCCATCGATTACTTCGATCAAACGTTTCTTTTAAATAGTGGGCTTGGCAGTGAAATTTTTAATATATTGTAGTTAGCGGCCCAACTACAATATATTAAAAATTTCAGCTTTCTACCTCAAAATTCTTTTTATGAGATTATGGGGTTGTCAGTGAGCAGGTTTTAAAAATGCTTAAACTTAATAATGTTGGACCCCTTTGTACCTCGAATTTTAGGGCCACATTTTTTAGTCGACGGACGGACGGACGGATTTGACTAGATCGACATTAATATCGATGCTGATCACGAATATAGTAATTTTTAATTGCCTACGGGAAATATTACGGCATGTTTCAAATTATAAATCAAAATTAATATAGGTACCTATATTAATAAAATAGATATATACCAAGAATAGGGTATAAGAACATACAGAAGAACTTTCGGTCCCGGTCGCGAGTATCAGAAGTTTAAAGAAAAGAATTTATCGACTATAATATAAAAAAAAAACTAATTTTGGCTTTGTCAAGGGCTTAAAAGTCAATACATACAGAACAACTCATTTCCATTACCTAAATTAAATAGGACGTCAAAATTCATAGCCTTAGATAACTTTTCGATATGTGATTGGCACCTGACCAAACTTTGAGAAACCTCAATTTGCACGCTACAATATAAGGCTTTCAGTGGTAAACCAACTTGTACATTTCATATTTATAAGACATCAGTTGATCATCTTGCAAATGTTTAAGAGGTTTTTTAAGACAAGAGTTCTAAGATAAAGAAGAATAATTACTTTCGTGTGGCGGTTAGGAGCAAATCGTAATTTTCGAAAAGTTACCAATATTGACTCATCTAATAATGTGTTCATAGACGGAGTTGGGATGGAATCAGTTTGAGCTCAACTGGTTAAGGTTAAACTTTTGCAAGAATTTGGAAGCAAACACAAATGTCTCGGAGATGGAGATTGCGAAAATATATCTGCCAATAAATAACTAATATTCTCCATAACCCAATGCTCATCCAGATACGAAAACCAAAACGAAACTTTAGCTTCCTGAAAAACAACTTTAAAATTGAAGCAATAAAAACATATTTTTGCAAACACAAATGTTATATCTTGCTTACAGACAGTCATTAAGCTCCGGAAGTAGTCACAAATTGCCAAAAATATTTACCTGCAAAGAAAAGAAACCAAAACATATTTATTTTTAATGCTATTTTTTTTATTTTATATATAAATATTAAATTAATATCCTCGCATCACTCAAGGACAAACCGCGTTGTCGTGACTAAGGAGGAAAACACGTCTAAGCAATTAAAATATTGCGGCAAGCATGGAGACAAATATAAGTGGCGAGATATCGGTGTCGTAAAATGTAGCCCAAACAACAATCAATAACAGAATCTTATACGTGTCGAAATAGTACAAAATAGGTATTAATTTAAACTCCTGAATTATACAAATACAACAGCACCAGAGTTTGAGTAGCATCAATAGAACGAAGATCCAAAACCGGGAGGCTTGACGAGCCGATACACTTTTAGGTCAAACCTGCGAACCTCACAGGCAGACCCGTAGGAATAAAGTAAAACGAGAGGGTTGTGGATATAAGATCATAACCTTTCCGTTTAAGTAAAAATACAAAATTAATAACTGCAAATTAATGTCGTCTCCAAGTCACGTTCGGACATTCATAAAAAAAAACAAAGAGGGAAATAAAATTTAATGAAAAATTCTTTAAATTTTTGAAAATAACTGTGCACCCACAAGCAACCCAGGCAGTTTGTCGTTATTCGCATCACGTGCGTTACTATCAAAAGGAATTCCAAGCGCGAAAAGTATCCAAACAAAACCTCAAAACGTTTATCTTTCCACCCGCAAGCGAGTGCGAGCTAAAGTTTATTAATAATACCCATTCCTGACTTCATTTTGCCGCATGTTTCCGATCCTATTATGTTGCCCCAATTTTATATTTCAGTTTTCTAGTAGTATCTAGTTACAGCATTATTTAATATTTAGGTAATGCGCCAGGAGAACAAAAATAAATTAATAAATAAATAAACAATATTAATATGAAAGTTTGAATACAAATACTGCTGGAATGTTTCCAAGAAGTATTTCAATATTTCAAAGTCCCAAAAGGGCAGCTCTAGAGGGAGAACGGCATAAAAATAACCTCCAAAGCCAGCCGTCTAGAAACTTAAGATAACATTTCCAAACTAAATGGGTTCAGGGTACGCTTCCTTCTTATACTGTGCTATGCCTCCTTCGAGAAGCATATGTATTCAAAATGTTAAAAGTGGGGGATAAAAGTAGAGAATGGATATTTTTCTCAAAGATGCAGAATAGAAAACGATATAAGATTAATCAGAATGTGTACACTGCAATCTGTTTGGCTGTTCATAAAGATGGATTTCCAACCTTTTAAGGATGTGAGAATATAAATTGAAACTCATTTACATGATGTACAAAGCAGATGATAATTCAGTTGTTTCCTTTCATATCTGCTCCCACAAGGACGGATAATGGATGAATAATAATTTATCAGCGACTGGTTTTTTTACGAGAAGATATCAATCTGTGCCTATCTTTGTTGTATTATTTGCATAAAAGATCGTAATGGGTGATTATCTGCCTGATCTGATGAATTTGGACACTAGTATTTGACAGGCGTACGAACAAAATAAAGATGTACATTTGGAAACATGAGACTGACGAGTATTTTTTGATTTATGCTATTTTCGACTCGAGGAAGAATTGGCTACTAAATAATAAATGGAACTTTACATCGATGGATTGTTTAAAAAAAACATAGGGGAATGCTTCAGTCGCCTTGGGCGAACTGTTGGATACCCTATTCCTATTCTTATTCCTATCCCTCATTATGTGGGCGTGAACAAATCTAAGTATAGGAGAATGGGGATTTTGAAGCATGCTTGATTTTAAAAATCTACAAACATGAGCATTAAGGACCACTAAAGAGTATATATTATAAATTTCAGCTTCCTAGCACAAACGGTTTTATTTAATTGTGGGGGTGTCAATGGGCGGATTTAAAAAATTTTTAGCTTCCTATAATTTCAGGGCGGATTTTAAAAATTCTTTAAGTTGATTATTTCGGGCCCCTACAGAGAATATGGTTAAAATTTCAGCTTTCTAGCTCGAGTTGAAAGGCCGAAATAACTATCGATGGTGATCTGATCACGAATACCTATAGTAAGTTTTAGGGGTCTACGGGCAATATTATGGTATGTTTAAAACTATGAGCCAACATTTATATATCCTTTTAATAGGATATAAATAGTAACGCACACACAAATTGACAAAAAAAAAATCTAGGCCAGACCTAGACTATTTGCCGAATTTAAACTTTGAAATAAAATGTGCCAGTACAAACCCATCCCAATCGGCACGACGATAGCTTTGCCAGATCCCCAAGAATTGGAAGACCAAGTTTATAGAAGTCAACTCATTGCAGGTTTTTATTTTGGCAGTGTGCAAGAAAATCCGTGGGTTGACACGACAGGAGATCACCGATGTCGTAAAAGGTCGATCAATAATCAGTAATGGGAGCAAGCACGTGTTGAAATCGCAGAAAAGAAGCAGGTCTAAACACTCTTTGATCACACAAATACAACAACACCAGCAATTGATTGACCTCGATGATGTGGTCAGTAGGGAATTTACACATTACCGCAGTGATTTTGCATGCCCTACTATGCTCATCATCATCCTTTTGACTGTTCATTATGACTTCTTTTAACAAGGCTATGTCAAAGGAAGCAACCGTTTGCCATCTCGCTTCATTATGCAGGCCTTCTTCCAGGAGTTAATAGTTAAAGCTGGTCTTATTTATTTATTTATTTCAAATATATAATGTTCTCTGCTTTTATAAGAATTAGATCCTTTTAGATTATACAGGAGTTTATACAGACTTAACAACACAATAGAGATTAGATAGATTCTTTATTTTTTCCATCATAAAGTTTACAAATTGGTATACTTAAGAATGAGGACATGGCAATACTGCCGTCTGCCTGAGATGACATTTCATAATATGATTTAAAAAAAAAAGAAATAAAAGAAATAATGAAAAGCAAAAATTTTAAAATATAAAGAAAAGGAGAAAAAAAAAAATGTTTAACAAAAGATATGAAGAAATATTATTACATAAAACTATGATATCAATTTTAACGTGATTTGAAACACAAAATATTATACAATTTGGTTAATTTGATTAGCTGTTTATACAAAATTTTATCAATTTTAACATGATTTGAAACCCAAGATAATACACAATTTGGTTAGAAATAGCTGTTTATACAATATTATCAATTTTAACGTGATTTGAAACACAAAAGAGATATTATCAAATTTAGTATGATCAGCAACAAAACAATAAATAGTTAGGTATAAAATTTGGTCAAAACTGCAATAAGCGGGTAATCGACTAAGTTTAATATGTGAAACTGTTACGGTAAGAAAGAGCATGTTGGCAATATTTAAAGAGGCTGAGCCAGCCCATTGCTCCATTTAAAATTTCAAAAAGTTTGTCCAAGGATATAAAACTTTCCCGAAAATGCAACCGGCGAATTTCTTGTAGAATAGGACAAGCAGCAACGAAATGGTATATATCTTCATTCGCTCTTCCGTTACATAGATCACATAGCTGGGGCAAGTCTGATCGATGAGGTATAAAGTTCAAATTTAGAATTTCAACTCTTGCTCTAAAAATAATACTTATAACCGAGGCTGAAAATTCATTACTAAAGTAAGAGACTTCCGAAGGCAGTTCATGGTTTAAATGACTATAAATAGCTCTTGAAGTAGACGAAGATGCTCTGGAAAGATTATCCAGAAACATTTTGTGATCCACCTTAGCAATCACATCAGAAAACTGAGCCTGCCAATCGGTCACATTAGTTTCTGTTAAGTTTAAACTTGTTTCGTAAGCTAAAGCTAGTTCGTTCCAGTTTTTAAACGGGGAAGCATTCACTCGAAGTAATTTTCTTAAGATGATTTTGTGAAGACAAGTTTCAGTTCTTTTCATCACTCTAGTAATGAAGTTCGCACTTGTTTTCAAATTTTGTATATATATAGGGACTATGTCTGACTCTACATATATGGCGTAGTTGGGTGTTGAGTTAGGCAAACGAAATATCCTCTTAAAAAAGTTCCTTTATACAGTTTCAAAAGCTTCGAAGTGTGTATATCCGAAGACTTGGACGCCATATGCCATGCATGCATTTACTGTCGCGTTGAAAACTTTGTACTTGGACGTTAAATCAACATTTTGGTTCGAAAAAAACTTTGGCCACATTATATTAAGAGCCAATTTAGCTTCGTTGCTTTTTTCTTTGGAGTGCTTTAGATAGCTTAAATTGTAGGTCAAGAGGACACCCAAATATTTAAACTCCTGTACAACCTCAATGTGTGTATTGTTTAGAGACCATTTTTCTTCCGCTCGCCTTCTTGATTGTGTCTTTTCAAATATAACAATCTTAGTTTTTTGGGTATTAATTTGCAAGCCCCAAGACTCGCAGAATGAACTTAGACGGTTTATTTGCAATTGAAGCGTGAAAGGATTATCAGCAAGCATAACTAGATCGTCCGCGTACAACAGGACTTATATTATAATGTTAGCAAAATTAACTCCACCCGGAAGAAGCTCGCAGACATCATCTATGAACAGGGCAAATAATAATGGGCTGAGGATACAACCCTGAGGAACACCTGTAATTGTATCAAATCGATTTGAAAATGTGAAACCGTCCCATACCCTTGCATTTGTTGACGAAATAAGACTTGCATACACTTCGAGAAACTTTCTTGACAAACCAATGCAAGAAAGTTTGTATATTAAAGCTTGTCTATTGACTTTATCGAATGCAGCTTTAAAATCAACAAAGCAAGTGTATAGTTTCTTTTTTCTATCTATAAATTGTTGAGCAATGCTTGAAATGGCCAAGATATGATCCATGGTTGAAAAACCTGGGCGGAAACCGGCTTGAAAGATGCTCAAAAGACTGTTATCCTCAATCCATTTTGAGAGCCTTTCATATAGGATTTCAGTGAAAGTTTTTCTTATTGAATTTAAAATTGAAATACCTCTATAATTTTCCGCAGCGTTGGCATCACCTTTTTTAAAAATGGCAAAAATTACAGATTCGTTGAAACTGTTAGGGACACATCCATCATTGTACAATTTGTTATAGAAAGAAACGAGGTAGTTTTTAAAATCAATAGTGCTGTTTTTATAAAACTCGACAGGAATGCCGTCTAGGCCAGGAGCCTTGCTGTTTTCCAATTTTTGGAGCGTTACTTCCAATTCGGGCAATGAGAATTCTAAATCCAGCTCGTTGACTCGTTAACAACACACTATCTCTAATGAAAATAAAAATCCAAAACAAAATTAGACATTAATTAAGGAGAATTTTTTTATTCTAACTAGATAAAAACGAAAATAGAGATGATAAAAACTCTGTCTCTCGTCATTTTTCCGGATAACGTTAAGAGGTTATTTACTCCAAAGACTAACGGCATGAACAAAAAATTGTCAATACGCAATTAAGCATAATACTCTAGAATAGACTATAGACCGCATCCGAGGAGCTGGCGGGTGAAAGTGAAGCCCTGGTCGAACTGTCTGCGGTTAAAAACAAATCCTGCAGTTGAGTGTACTGCGACTAAAAGTTTGCTAAACGGCTCTGATTCGGATTTAGCTAATAACTTGCAACCACGAGTAAAAACTGACACATTGAGTGTTTTAGATAGTCTTATATCAGTTTTAACCAAAGGAAAACTTCTGGTCAAGAAGAGCAGCATATATTTTTCTTACCACGCTGATGTAACATTCCAACTAGAATCCGAATTAAAGATAATTCCTAAATTTGTAGCTTTAGAGTCAAATTTTATTGGAGTGCTATTTAGCAAAATTTGGGAAATGGAGTGTTACTGTAGTTGTCGTTTATAAACCGGGAGAATCTTGAAATTGGAGTGATTTGGTTTAAGATAATTTTGGGTTGCCCATTTATGTACCGAAGACAAATAACC
Source organism: Portevinia maculata (assembly GCA_949715645.1). NCBI lineage: Eukaryota > Metazoa > Arthropoda > Insecta > Diptera > Syrphidae > Portevinia > Portevinia maculata. Next base: position 78,928,954 of record OX454525.1, read on the forward strand.
ATTTTTTTCTGCAGCCTCCGCCATACCTACTTGTTATTACAAAACTGTAGTTAAACTGCACGTCGTCAGGTTAAATCTGAAATTTTAAATATTTTAATACATTGGGACAAGTCATTAATAAACATAGAGAACAAAAAATGACCAAGGATCGATCCTCATATAAGTGGAAAAAAGACCGACTGAACTCCGTTTTAAGATACTGATTGGACAAGACTGGTTAGGTAAGAATGCATGAGTTTAATTGAAGTCACGTAAAAATTAAATTACATTGAAAGTTTTTTACATAACAACGCAGGATTTACTGAGTCAAATGCTAAGACAAATCCTACAAAGTGATTTAAGTCAATAGCTTCACGAATATCGTCGGAAACGTTTAAAAGTGCTGTAATGCAGCTATGGTTCGATCTAAAGCCAGACTACGATCGATTTTATGTGCAAACGTTAAACCACTGCCGATAACGTTCTACACAAAGAAGCCCGAATTGGAAACACACAACTTTTGGCAGAAAGGTTTTGTAGAATAAGTACTCATCTACTTAGACCTAGAATAGACGAGAACTTGGCGGAACAGCTGGTAGATCTGTTGATGTATATAACACTTTTATGATGGAAAATAAGGTCCTGAAAGCCAGATGCGAGATTCAATGATTAAGACCGGAATTCAACCTTCTGCTTATACAATTAAAAATGCTAGTAAAACGATGGAAATTGTCATCAAAGATAGCAGAAAGAGATACTTTAAACAGCAGTTGTTGCTTGCAACTGACATACATTTGTGGGGACCTGCGTTCAGGTTAAAATGAAACTCAAAGGTAATAAAGCATTCCAGCTACAGTGTTCAGTTATGCTGCAGACATGGAAGTACCTAAGGAAGCGATGGCACTGGCGACGGAAGTGGAACTGTGCTCGTATTCAGCATTTTATTTTGTAGTACAAGTTGTTCTTAGAAAAGTGGTCTCTTTAACATACTAACATTTTTCTCAAAATCGGAGAGGATTGAATATTTTGAAATTGTCCAGCTTTAACGCTGCTTACTTCACCAATAAAAATCTTTGAAAATGCATGCCTAGGTAGCAAATCGGACATCCGTTTTTAAATTCCTACTTCTTTGAAGACTTATACGTCGAAGGCGTTACTACTTCGCTTCTCAGACATTGACTTTTCAGGTCTGTTTTGACTCACTCCTCGTAGCCTTCGGAAATAAGTAACCGGGGTAACCGCTGAAATAAATGCTGCAAAAAGAAACGACATGACCAGCGACTAATAAAATGCCTAAAGTCAACTATGATTAACCCAGGGAAGACCTCTATCAGGCCTGCGGTAAGGTGTAAATGTTCCTTTTTGCACGACAGCATCACACACCATTGAACCTCTGGCAGATAATGGATGTTACACCAATGTTAATAAAAATAGATACATCCCGGTGGTTTTGGAATATATCTAGACTTTTGACGATTTGATATTTCGTAGACGCCCCTTGTGGCGATTGGCGACAATGAATATCTTCCAAATTCAAAATCTTACCCGTCGGTTAATTTTGATACCGAAATTCACACCGCAGGCAGTGAAACCACGAGGCTAAAAAATTATGCAATGCAGATGAATCGACTTTACATTAAATGGAATAAATCACATGCCCACAACTGATATTATCGCTTCACTGTACTCAAGTTTTTTTTTTATCCTGAATTTCATCAATATATCTCTTTTGTCAAATTATCTCTAAAGGATTGCCACAGAAAAGAAAAATCACATACACCGACTCTGTTCAATAGGCAAAGCCCTAACATGAAGATTTGAGATTTGTTTAACTAAGAAAAATTGTACGACACTCACGATAAACGAAAGAGGGTTATTTCACAGGAGTGTTCTATGCGATTCATTTCTTCTTTATATTTTCTCTTTTTCATAATGTTAAAAGGATATGCGTTTGAAGGATGTACATACTTAAGATTTGCCCTGGTTGTCGTGTTTGGTCTGTCTACTGTTAGGTATATCTCTTTTATTTCGGTTTATTCTACGATTTTTCATTCCTGCTCGAAGCACACAATAACAATAAATCCCCTAATAACAATATACTGGAATTAAAAATGTCCTGCAATTGCAAAGAGGACACAATTTGCGATTGGGGCTGTTAGCAAAGAGAAATCGGTAAAGTCTTATTTTAAATCAATAAGTCAATGAAGGCTTACATTATGAGGGCTGTAAGATATCATCATCGTAAATGAGATACCTTATGTAGATGAAATATAATTGTTACCTAAGAAATTTTAGGAAAGGAACTATTAACTTGATATTTTAACCTCCCCTAGATCAACCATCACCTGTTGGGCTAGGTATTATTGCAGTGTGTTCATCAGTTAGAGGCAATTGTTTTTAATGAATGATAAAAGTCAAGGCATATTGCAATTGATCTCATATAGGATGTCGTTTTATTTCAGATGTCTACCCACTTCATCTTAACCAATGTCCTCTTAATCATACCCACTATTCAATTGCTGTGGAAAATTTCAATTTCGGCTCTAAGGTACTTTTTATTCACCATTAAAAGTATCTTGCACCCCACAGCAACTATGATAGTTAGTGTATAAAATAATAAATAAATTATAAAATATATTTTTTATACATTAAACATGTTCCAATTAATTTATCATTTACACACACAAAGAAATAATCCCTTTACAATCAATTAGCATAAGAAAATATCGACAAATCTAAATAGAGGGTCTTTCATTAGCGACTTGACAACTTCAAACTTTCAGTGTGAAAGCACCCTTAAACCTATTACCGAACTGTCAATGTCAAAATATTCAGTAAAATCAAAATTTTCACCAAGAAACAACGTTTACAAATAATAAAAATTTACTACCGAAATTCCGAGTCGGTGGTCGCAACTTTAAGAGCGTTAACGCCAATTTCCGGCCGTAACGTTCCAGTAGACAAGCAATTCATAGTCTAGTGAACAAATTTGAGTCGGATTATTCGCTGCTCGATGTTGCCGTACCATTGAGACTACGTTTTGCCCGAGGTGTGGAGAATAATGCGGTGCAGGGAAATAACTTCACGGGCAATAACTTCACATGGGCAATAACTTCACCTCGAGTGGGCAATAACTTCACCTTTTTTTTGTGAAGTTATTGCCCACTGAGGCTGAGCAATAACTTCACCGTAAATTTTGTGAAGTTATTTCCCACCTATAATTTGAGAATTTGTCTATTGTAACTAAAGACCCTTGCACCCACTCCAAATCAAACAGTGACCCCAGGCAGGGGAGTTGCAGGGGGGCAGCATGCCCCCCCCCCCATAGGTATTGAACTGTTTATGGAATCTACTTGCGATTTCGCAACTAATGCTGCGTGGTGCCCCCGCAACCCCCCTGCTTGGGGTCACTGTTTTATTTGGAGTAGGTGCGAGGTACGGTTCTTGATTTATCATAAAATGTTAAGAGAATTTATTTCCCACAAAAAAGTGAAGATATTGCTTACCTATTGTGGGCAATAACTTCACAAAAAAAAGTGAAGTTATTGCCCACTCGAGGTGAAGTTATTGCCCATGTGAAGTTATTGCCCGTGAAGTTATTTCCTGCACCGAATATTGCTGCTATAAAGGCGTCCGTCGCAAACCAGCCAAATCAGACAATTTCACGGCGTTCTCAAGAATTGGGCCTCTCCCAGACCACATTATGGCGAATTTTGCATAACGATCTTGGCCTTTACTATTACAAGATCAAGCTGTCTCAAGAACTTAAGCCACTTGATCATATGAAGCGATGAACGTTCTCGAGTTGGGGTCTGGACATGATGGAAGAAATTTAAGAATTTCATCGCAACATCTTCAGCGATGAGTCCCATTTTTGTTTAACCAAAAATCGTCAATCAGCAAAATATACGTAACTGGACATGTGTTTCATGAAACAGTAATTCATCCGCAAAAAGTCACTGTTTGGTGCGGTTCTTATGCCTGTGGCTTCATTGGGCCGTTTTTTTTCGTCGTTAAAAATTACCCTCACGTTACGGTAAATGGTATTCGCTACAGAGATTTGTTGGAAAGTTATTTCTTTGAGAAATTGCATGAATTGGACATCAGTAATATGTGGTTCCAACAAGACTGTGAAACTAGCCACAAAGCGGGTGCAACAATCGAGTTATTGAAGTCTCAGTTCGATCATTGGTCTATGCCAACAAGCCGGTGACGTTAGAGGAGCTCAGAGCCAATATTGAATGTAAAATAGCGGCCATCTCGGTCGAAATGTGCGGCATTCATAAATATTTGATAGTAATTCAAGCCAATATTTTTTTTTGAGATATCTCAAGTAGTTTGCATTTTATTAAAAAAAGAAGTTTTCAAGTCCTTAATGAAAGACCCTTTATAAGGCTTCTGATGGATTTAACACATCATTTAAAAACATCAAGCAGATTAATTATATACAAGGTGGCGCAAAAATAACCTTCCGATGTCCGAAAGTCACCGGCCGATTATTGCTCAAATAAATAGTCACCAATATTCCGCGTTCTGGAGCAGTGTAGCGTAACATTGTTTATTAACGTGTATTTCGCATGTGTTTACTACACAAATGTCAAAACAGAACTGACATTAGGGGCCAATCGCAAAATTTATAGCATTTTCTGATAGGAGGATTACTTTTGCGCCACCTTGTATATATATATTTATTTTTATTTAATAAAAATAAACTTTGAAAAAAGGGTTCAACTATTACGAGGGCGGGTCAATAAGTCCGTGACTTTTGGAATAAAACACCGATTTTTTGATAAAAATTTTTTTTTATTTTTAACGTAGTCTCCCTTGAGGTCTATACACCTTGTCCAACGCTTCTCCAATTTTTTTATCCCTTCCAAAAAAAATGATTTGTCGAGGTCCTCAAAATAGGCCTTTGTTTGCGAGATGACTTCATCATTGGAGTCAAATCTTTTTCCACCAAGCCATTTCTTCAGGTTTGGGAACAAGAAGTAGTCGCTCGGAGCCAAATCTGGAGAATAAGGTGGATGAGGGAGCAATTCATAGCCCAATTCATGGTTTTTTGCCATGGCAACTGCACATGTGTGCACCCTTGCATTGTCTTGGTGGAAAAGAACTTTTTTCTTGGCCAAATGAGGTCGGTTTTTTTTCAAATCGTCATTGAATCGGTCCAATAAGTTGGCATAATATTCCCCATTGATTGTTCTTCCCTTTTGAAGGTAGTCAATGTGGATTATCCCGCGTGCATCCCAAAAAACAGTCGCCATAACTTTATTGGCTGACAAACCCACCTTGGCCTTCTTTGGCGCCGATTCACCCTTAGAAACCCACTGTTTTGACTGTTGTTTGGTCTCTGGTGTGTTGTGATGGATCCATGTTTCATCCACGGTTACAAAACGGCGCAAAAACTCCTCCATATTGCGATTAAACAACGCCAAACCTTCCTGTGAAGTTGTTACACGATTGCGTTTGTGGTCGACTGTGAGCAAACGCGGCACCCATCTTGCGGAAAGCTTTCTCATGCCCAAGTGATCATTCAAAATTGAAACCACTGAGCCATGCGAGATCCCTACGGCTTCCACAATCTCTCGCACTTTCAATCGTCGGTCGGCCAACACCATATCGTGAATTTTTTCGATTGTTTCGGGTGTAGAGACCTCAACTGGGCGTCCAGGACGTTCGGCATCTTCAGTGCTTGTACGGCCACAACGAAATTCAGTAAACCACTTTTTTACCATTGAAATCGATGGTGCAGAGTCCCCATAGTATTTTTCAAGCTTAGCCTTGGTCTCGGTAATGGTTTTTTTTCGCAAGAAATAATGCTTAATAAGCACACGAAATTCACTTTTTTCCATTTTCTCCTCAAATTAGTGAGTAGTCTGATAAAAATAGCTGTCAAACACAAACTAACTGACGCAGCAAGTTTAAATTTTGACAGGAGTCAACTGACAGATGCCTGTTGACAGGAGCAGTGTTGCTGTTTCAGTAAAGAGGTCAGAAATTCAAAAAGTCACGGACTTATTGACCCGCCCTCGTATCATTTCGAAAAATTGTTTTATGTAAATGGCATTGGCATGCGCTTTGCACCTAAAACTTATGAGCATTTCATACCCGGAATAAGAAAGGAAATAATATCAAAAACAGCCTAACGACGAACCCTTAAAGCACTTAATTTCGTAAAGGTATTCCATTTCATTTCTGTGCGGCTTTATGTGGGCACATTGCAAACAATATTTTTGTCGGATAAGTTAGAGTTGCTTGACCACCCCCGTTTGATGAACTCTTTCATATTGCTGAAGCAATTGACTGACGCGACGGTTTAAGACGTGATTTAGCTGGAAATTCGAAAATCGATCTGAATTATAATAAATAAGATGTGAGATTATTCCCTAACAGAAATACACATATTTCCTGCTGGGATCAAGCACTGCTTTTCGCAACCACTTATAAATAGTAAATTCAGGAAATATTATGCTTATCGGCGATAGTTCCATCTGAGACTACTTTTATTGGTTCAGAAATTTAAGATAAACGTTTCTCAAATGATAAAATCATGAATATAAATGGTCTTATATTCCAGGAAATGTGTCAAGCTTTGTATATTCGTAATGGATATAGCAAGGATGATAAGAACAGGAAGTATACTTTTCAGAGAAATGGTTCATAGATTTCTGTGTGGTATCGGGTGAATGGAATAATGTCATATCTTCTTTTCAAGCTGGAACCCAAACTTTCTCCGATCACATGCCCATTTTCGGAACAATCGACATCAATATACTCAGAAAATTGGACACTTAGCGAGATAGAGGTACCTGCGCTAAAAGTAGTATTTTTTTATAATTATAAAAAAAATACTAGGTACTAAAGGGATTTTTTAATACCCTTATAATCGCGGTGTTACGGTCACCAATGCGTTTTTCAATCCAGAAATCGTAGCAAGATCAGAGGGGGAGAAATATTTCTTGCATCGCTAGGGAAGCCTTGGCATTTCGCAGCGTTCTTGGCGACATCGAATTTATAGTCGTTTCTACTGAAGTTGTTATTAACACACATACCGAGAATACCCTTCGGTTTAAGCGATGTAAGTGACATTCATGGACAATAGCAGGGTATTTGAGTTTCGCTTTAATGACAGAAGACAGCATTGCGCTTTGAAAACATTAATGTACATTCTATTAGTTATATCACACTGAGTTATGCTGTCAAGATCTAAGTTTAATGAGCTTAACATACGATGCCGTTTCAGTTAAACGTCAGAAGAATAAGAAGTGGCAGACAGGAGAACATTTATAAAAACGAGAGAGAGAGTCGGAGACAAAACAGAGCCTTAGGGAACACCAGCATTTATTTGGTGAGTTGCAGACATGAAACCGTTCAAAACCACTTGAATGAACTTGAAAAAGAGAGCTTGCTGTTTTTCAAATGCCTTTGAAATATCAACCGCAACGATCTTACTTTCAACACCCTGGTGAAAAGATTAGTTCCACTTTTCGGTTAGATAAGTCATCAAATCACCAGTGGACCTGTTGCTGCGAAAACCGTAGTGCGGGTCATTAGTTAGAAAGTTTCCGGGATTCAAGATGTTTTATGCGCTAACGGTTTATCAGGGAAGGGACGTTAGTATCATTGGTCGGTAGGAGGAGGGTGACGAAGGTTTTCCTGTTTTAGGGACGGGCTGGACAAATGCTGTTTTTCATCTTCTCGGGAAGAGCCCTGAAGAAAAGTTTAGATAGAAAAGCAAACGCAATGGTTTTGCCACCGAGGAAGAACACCTCTTCAGAACGATAGGGGAAATATCATCTGAACCAGCGGATTTGTGAACGTCAAGGTCTTGAAGTACTCTAGTCACTATAGTGTAGGGAAAAAGTTAAGTGGATGACTTATTGTACCTTAAATTCTTATCATCGCAGATAAGGAAGAAGAAGTTGAGGAAGAAGAAAAAGAAGAAGGAGAAAAAAGGAGGACAAGAACTTGGCTAGTCTCCATAATGCCAAAAACAACAAAAAAAGCGGCCAAGTGCGAGTCGGACTCGCCCATGGGTTCCGCGCGAATTATAATTATTATTTACTTAGGCACCTATTACAGATTTATTATTAGAAAATAATGGTTCACGGTTTACGCATAAGGTTTATGTTTATGAAATTAAATGTTTTTTTTTTATATTTGAGTTGATTGAATGAAAGGTAAATTGCGGTTTACGATTTATGACGTATTAAAAAAAAACTACTTACTAGATCTCGTTCAAACCTATTTTCGGTTTAAGTTTGCATGGTAATGTACATCATATATTTTTTTTTTAGTTTTATCATTCCCTTATTTTAGTGGTTAAGGGGTGGGGGGGGGGGGGGGGGGGGGGCACACACATTTTACCACTTTGGAAGTGTCTCTCGCGCAAACTATTCAGTTTAGAAAAAAATGATATTAGAAACCTCAATATCATTTTCGAAGACCTATCCATAGATACCCCACACGTATGGGTTTGATGAAAAAAAAAATTTTGAGTTTCAGTTCTATGTATGAAATTTATTGTTTTTTTTTTATTTTTGTGTGAAAATCTTAATGCGGTTCACAGAATACATCTATTTACGAAGTTTCAACAGTATAGCTCTTAAAGTTTCGGAGAAAAGTGGCTCTGACATACCCGGACAGACAGACAGACAGACAGACAGACAGACAGACAGGGTATGGGTTTGATGAAAAAAAAAATTTTGAGTTTCAGTTCTATGTATGAAATTTATTGTTTTTTTTTATTTTTGTGTGAAAATCTTAATGCGGTTCACAGAATACATCTATTTACGAAGTTTCAACAGTATAGCTCTTAAAGTTTCGGAGAAAAGTGGCTCTGACATTCCTGGACAGACAGACAGACAGACAGACAGACAGACAGACAGACAGACAGACAGACAGACAGACAGACAGACAGACAGACAGACATGACGAATCTATAAGGGTTCCGTTTGTTTGCCATTTGGGTACGGAACCCTAAAAAGGCCCAGGACCCGATCGAATAGCAAATTCAATAAAAACGCCCCATCTGAATTATTAAACAAAATGTTTGCACCATTTAAATTTATTTTTAAAACGGGCGGTTTAGCACAGACGTACGAAGACGCTTTTGTGTATCCAACATAGAAACAGGCGATCACGAATACGCCAAGTAATTATAGAGGAAACTTCTTCATGAATCCGATTGCGAACTTTTCTTCTCTATCTGATGTCTGAGTAGAATCAAATCCTGGGTAGAAGAAACAATATATTGGGTGAATATCAAGCAGCTTTCCGCAAAGGATATTCGACTGTTGAAGATTATACATATTTTCTAAGAGCTACAAATGAGATTCCTATCTCAAAGCTCCCAGGAAATGAATAAATGAATTGAATTGAATAGAATTGATTTTTATAGCCTTAAGGGCTGCATTTGAGTAAACTTTGTAAGACCTATCATCATTTTCGCACCTAGCTAGGTGGGATTTGCAATTGGACCACAAATTGAAAAAATGTCCTTGAAGTCTACCTAACTAACCAACCTTATGCATAGCGAAAGAACCCTTTTTAAAAAAACGTGTAGACACTTCAGCAAACTAAATAATAAACCAAAATGACTTAAGATGCACTTTGAGCGATCAATGCTATTTGTAGGGAAAGTGTACATTTAAAAACACCATCATATTAAACGACATCCCATCGATGAAGGACGTTTTGAATGACTTCGATTTCAAAGTGTGTCCCATTACAAGAGTGGCAGCCAGCTGAAACAAAAATTTAAATTGAAATTTACACATCACTGATCCTAAAAAGTAACACGAAAATATTTTATGTGTATATATACCCACCTAAATAAGTGCTGTTTGTCAGAACCCAAAATATCTTTAAAGGATCCACCATTACTCCTTTGATGATATGCTGCACAGCTAGTCAGCAGCAATACCAAAGGTATGCAATTAATTTACAGATACTGTTGCCGTTGACATATTTTCGAAAATTTCTCTTCTGCTTTTGATGTCCTTGTTGGTGTCGTATACTCCTGCGATGGTGATAGTGATGATTATTATGATGTTGATTATGCTCCTGTTGCTTTTCGTGGTTCTTAATATACCTTATATGCACTGGATTATTTTGTAGAGTCTTACACAGAATAACTTTATTAAGGTTTTTCATAGTAAAATACTTCACTCACGTCTTCGACATAAACAACAGTCAAAACTAGCACGCAGTTAGTGCACAGAGTGTTGGTGTCAATGTTTGAATATTTTCTGACTTCAGTTACTTAATTAGTAGCTCTTCTCTGCATATCTGTATATTGTGCTGCATGCAGAGTGTAAACTTAAACTAATTTAGTTTTGTTATTTCGCGAACTATGATGGGGTGATTGAAGCAAAGATTTGATCTTTTAAATTAATAGTTTAATGTTTTACTGGGGAGACATTTGAATTCAGTGATCAATCTCAGCCAAATTTGTCTTCAGTTGGAAATACATATGTTGCTTTGTTACGTTACGTTACGATTTTCTTTACGGAAATTAAACCAGTGTCATGCTTAGAAATCTGCTTAATTATAACTTGCCATTAGAAACAAGTTAAAATAAGAAACATTTGCTATGGTCGATCTAAAACACAACCCATATGCAATGAATGCACATATCAATTAGTTATCTCTTCTCTACTTTCCCAAACTATTTTACTTGTTCCTTCGATAAGATAAAAGTATACCACGTCCTAAGAAAACGACTAACTTGCATATTGCAGAAATTCCGTATATTATCAATTATTAATAAACCAACCGACAGATTCCTCAATTATTGTTAATAATCAAGTATATCCCAAATGCTAGATATGTACGTTCACAGCATCTCCACTTTTCCCCGATTATTATTCCAGGACTGGAACATCAAATACACCTGTCATCAACGAATCACACCCGTTCAAATGACAACCAGCTATTGGCAAAATTTTCAATTAAAATTAAATTTTCATTATACAGTGCGGGACAAATAAATAAAGACTTCATTAAGGATATTCTAGTCAATTTAATAAGCACTCATCCGTCCACAACCACAATTCAAATATAATGTAGTTACGCAGTTAGGTGGGAATGTGGCGCAGATAGGTTCCTACCTATATGGGCATACGATTTATTACCGCTGGACATTTCCTACAAATTTGATTACAGATTTGATTACACACACACACACACAAATGACAAAGTGATTGAGTACTCATTGACTGAGCATTGGCGTCGATTATAAAGGAATCATTAGTCCCTGTCAGAAGATGTGCCATGCTGTCTGTGCTAATTACTTCTTAGAATTTCCCGACAACGCATTTGGTAATTAAACTCAATCAATTAGCATAAAAATGAAAAATAAAAAGTGTAATTTATTACAACACACCTTCTCCGATGTGAAGCTATTCAAATTCTTCGCTAATCATTGTTTCCTTGTCTTTGATTTGCATAAACATAATAAAATCCGCATTCGAATACCAATTTATTGATTTCGTCCTGACAAACAATTTATTAATTGCCTTCCAAAATTATGGCCAAAGATGGTCCTCTTTTTGTATATAAATATCTAATTATAAAGCATTCTTGGCCTCCGAGGGGGTGGGTGGACTTTGTTTCAACACCACAACAGATCCTTGCATTGGGATTTGATAAGAGATTTAAATAATCCACGCCTGAGGGAGAACTGTTATAAATTTTCGATTTATTGCCAACCAGGGGAATGCTTTCAAGTAGCCACGTCTATCGTTAGCAAATATATTTTGATCGATTGTATGTACATATAGTTGTAGACACTCCTTATATTGTGACACAAATGACGTTAAATTTATTTGTTTAAGTATCCTTGGTGGGCCGAATTTTTCTGTGATTTGGGTATAAATCATGTATTATGAAAAAGAAACTTTCGAATCGGTTAGTTTGACACGAATACAAAATGGCATTAAGTAGTCGTGTCACGTTGCGATAGTGTCAGATAGTGTCAGCGACGGAGACAACGACGCGAAAATATAAATCTTTTGTTGGAAAATTCTTGAATACATTAAAAAGGGAATTAAGATAGTATTCGTGTTTTTTTTCTGTTGAGACAGGCATTTGAGATTACTCTGACAATAGTCTATAAATATTCAAGTTGGGGGATATTTACATATCTTGCGAAAGCCCATTTGGTGTGGTGTCATGGCACGATACAAATATGAGACAGTGTAATAACTAAAATTGCGGAAGTCTGGAAAGATAGACAGATAGTAAGGTTCAAAATAACCGTATTTGGGCCGAACCGACGAAACCTACAGGCCTACCAGTAGGGATGTAGTAAAGTGGGAGGGTTATAATCCTTTTAATCCCAAAAACTCAAAAGAAGTGATTTTTCTTGTCGATTTTCGGGTGGAAAAATAACGTTTTCGAACAACAAGTTTTCAGCAAGAAAGCCGGTCCACTTCCAAAAAATACCCTCACTACTCATGAAGCTTCTAAGGAAGCACTTTTTTTTTTTAAGGGAAATCCAAACCCTAGAGTCCTCAGACTGAGAAAGAAATGACACAATAAAAAAAGTCACAGAAGAGGGGATAATAGCTCTACGAGTTAACCTACGCACGGTTCTAAGAACGACATTGGTACATTTGCAGGTGTGCGGGTGTGTCTTGTGAAACTCTAGGATTAACCTTTCGTCCTAACCAACGACCATACCACGTCGAGTTAATCGGTTCTCGTCAGATCACCGTAATTAAACGACGTTGGGCGCGGTTAGTACGTAGATGGGGGACCGTTTGAGAACAACCGCGTGTCGTTGGCCAGTCCCATCTACAGAGTTGAGGTAGATAATATACGTGGTATCACAATGGGGACCTAAATTGGTCTAAGTGTGTCGGCTTTTGCCGACAGCCACATAAACCTAACCTAACCTAACCTAACCTTTCGTCCGCACACATATTTTTTCTAACGGGCTCCTCACCCTGGGGTATCACATACCACACCCGCAAATATTAAAAAAAAGTTGCCATTTTATATATGTACATATATATATTTTTTTTGTTTAATTCATATTTTAATTTTATCAAAACAATATTCATACGATTAATAAAATAAAATATAAAAAATACTGGAAAAAAAACATAATTTCAAAATTAGCTTACAAAAACAAGTTAATATATAGTTGTCAGCTAAAATCAGCCAAATTCATAAAAAGTTTTAAATTTTTTTTTTTAAAAACTGTCACATTACGCTTTCTAACACTCTTTTTTCAATGTTAACTTCAAGCTACTGTTTAAATAGTTTACATATGTATATATAGCTTTTTTAAACCCAAAAATTCACACTTTTTGCACTATGCATTGCAGAGAGTGATCAGTGATGATCCTCGCACATAGGAAGTCGGCACGGCATGACACGTTTTCAGTTTTTGTTTTCCGATTTAATGTTGTTTTTAATGTTGATTTTCAAGATTCGAAGCTAATTCATTTTTGGCTTCATCCCTTCAGCATCAAGGAAAAGCCTTTCAATGGATTTGTCTCGAAGAAAAGCCATTTTGCTGTAAAACTATAATTAATATTGTCATCTACGGTAACTTCCTTAATGGTTGAATAAACCCGACACTTGTTTTATTAATTTTTATCAAAAAATAACTGAAAGAGAAAACATTTCACTAAAATAATGTATTCAAAAATTCAAAATAATACTAACACGCACTGCACACTGGGGTGTATGATACCCAAGCTAAAACTTCGAAGCACGACTAACCAAGTTTAAAAAATCTGAGAACTGAACACCATCGCCTACTACTGGAGAGAGTTTAAAATTGAATATACACAGGCATGACATGCTTAGGAAAAAATTTTAACGGGACCTGCACACTTTTGAAATCTGTGTGGGGTATCTCACACCCCAGTGTGTGGTTGGAAGGTTAAGGAAATCTTTTAGAAAAGGCGACGAATGTAGTGTGCTCCAGGCATAAATACGAGTTGTTGCCATACTCTAAGCCGCTAAGGAGATGAGAAAAATAAACGTGAAAACTATCAGCGTATACTCCGATAATGAAGTGTGTATAAAAACCATGAAGCCTATTGTGGTTCAAGGGCAGTGAAACAGTTCAGGAAATACATAGACGAGACCAAAAAAAACAACAACACGGTTAACCTTAACTGGATACCCAACATCCAAGGATATATTTGGCAACGAGGAAGCAGTGAAGCCGGCAAGATATGAATCCGAAATGGATTCACCTCTGCCCCCGAAATCTATTAGGACTCCGAAAAAAAAGATATTGAATCCTTGAGCAGAACAAACCTACGATGGATTGATCGCTAAATATGTAAGCACACAAGAGAGCTCTATAATGCATTAAATGAAAGCAAATATAAATCCATGATCGGACTAAACCGCAAGGATATTGCGTATTGCCCGGGGTCCTTACAATACACTGCAGTGCAGTTGGTCTACATCTCGAGGCTGGGCGTACTTCGAAACGAATATTGCAGAAGCGGTAGAAGAAGGAAGAAGTAATAGACTCAATTAATCAATTACTATGCGAATGCCAAGCTCTTAAAACCAACAGGTTGAAGATTCTTGGCAGATACTGCTTTGAGTCACTGAAGAATTTGGGTGATGGAGAGCTTAACAAACTCTGGAGATTTACGTATAAATCTGGGCGGTTCTCGGAAACATCGATTTTATTTTTGTTTCTTTTCAGATTTCTTTGATACAAACCACCTAAAATGGACCCCAACAGTTGGGCTAAGTGAGTCGTGACGTTCGTCAGAAGGGCAACCATAACCTACCTACCAGACTTGATTGGATTGATCGTGCACCAATACACTAACCTCCACACCGTCGTCACCCACAGAAGAAGCATAATAAATTTCTTATGCCAGCATAAGTCAATTCATGCGCAGAGAAGGTATGGAGTAGTTGCATTGTTACATGCTAGTCTATGTGTTATTGTGCAGTGATAATACATTTTGCATCTCTGATATTTAGTCTGTTAAGAGAGACGAGCTCTTAAAGTTTTTCTGTTTTGCCACGACAAATTTTGAACCACTTGTCATTCTAAGGTTTATTCATTTGATTGCATCTAGCATCATCATGAGGTTGTATGTAGCAAATGGTGTACCTAAGCAATTTTTTTAGGTATAAAAGGGGCTGTAGTTGAATATTTGGTGAGCTCATCAGTTTGCGGCCGAAGATGTGGATGGAGTGAGATGCAATGACAGAAGAGTGGGTCGAACTTCCAACGAAACAGTTGATAAAGAATAGGTGAAGAGAACAGCAATACAGAACTTCAGAGATAAGCACGATAGTAGGCGTTGTGGCTGCAATAGCATTGTTTACCCACTGCACTACTTCTTGCGAAGTTTTTGTGAAGCATCCAAGAGTATAATTTGTCATGACCAACACCTCAAAATTTTCCGTTTAGAATTGGCGCAAAATTAATGTTCCTTTCATTCATACGGAACAAATTATAACTTTTCTGGCACAAATGGTAAAGGGGCCGTCATGCCTTATATATATGTAATTTAATATAAAACCCCCTTCATATCTCTAAAGAGGTGATGACCCGTATAGGGATATACGAAATATGTCTGTCAAATACGTCTTCATCGATGCAAAATATCAACAACAGATAAAAAAGCTTCGTCACAAGCTCTGGTGTTCCGAAAGGTTGTATACTAAGCCCGGCTCTTTTTCATTTTATATTGATTATATCTGGCAGAGCATACCAGGTGGTATTAGCTATGTAGATGTGGAGATAAGTGCTACTTTATGCTGATGATTTGGTAATTCTCTCTAAAGTTACTCTTAAAGTCAATCATTTCTTTAACTTCAAACGAAAAAAGCTAAGGGAATATTGCGACAAATTGGGATCTTAAGATTAATACCACCAAATTCAGGATAATGGTGTTTAGAGAACAAAGTCGTGTAGGCAGGAGAAGTAGTTAACGAATTTTAATAGAATTTCAGCTGACACATATATTATAAGGGGAAAATATTGCTAGAAGTTTTTGGCCTTAGTTCTTTTCAAGAAGTTATGTTGAAGTTATGTGCATCCAAGTTTAAAGTGTTCGATGCCACCATTAACAGCTGCTTTTGCTATACAAACGAAGTGTATACAAAAAATTAATTAGAGGAGATAGGAGCGATCCAGATACTTTTGTAAACGTGTATTTATTTGCTTCCTTACATCTACGTGTACACTTTATAGTTAAAGAGTTCCGTAGTGAGAAATCCAATCTCCAAAACCAAATTTTGCAAGTGTCCCTCGCGCGTGCTCAATCACCTTTTAAGGAATGGTATGACAAGCCGCTGCATATAACTCTCCTTTAAATCTGTCGAACAGCAATGCGGATGACTGGAAGCAATTATTTAACGACTGAGTCTCCTTGAAACGGGGTTGTACCAAATATGCCTTGATTCTTCAACTCGATTATTCCTTAGTACTGTATTGCTTTAATCGGCTTTACGGTATTGTCTTATTTTTGTAAAATGAAAGATTATTTCATTTAATTTCCAAACGTTTTGGCTTGGGCTGCCACCTTCTTCAGGGGAATCTTTATTAAGCGCACATCAAATTAAAAAAAAAGTTAACACTTAGTAAACAAACAAATTATTGGTGTAAACTGTTGAAACTTACAAATTAAAAGAAATTGAGAGGACTGGGACGTTTAAGAAACGTGAAAAATGCAAAACATAAAAATAAATAAATCTGCTGAAATAGCTTAGCACATTGACGTCTTGAAGTTTTGTCCTTAACTGTTTGCTTATTATTTTGCCGACATGAGTGAGCTGTAGACTTTAAATTAAAATTAAATTCACTCCACCCGACTATATGTATATCTCTCTGATTCTGACTTGGTTAAATAATAGATGTTCCATATATCGCGTAATATAGAGATACATATTCATGTCATTTGTATCATATGAAAAATAATTTCCATAAGCTTTGAAATTTGCAGCAGAAAACCTTATTTTGGATGATAGGGATAGCGAACTCGATTAACAGTAACATCGTTATTATCGACGAAAAAATACGGTCCAATTACACTTTCGGATAAAATCCACACCAAAAAAACAATTTTTTGTGGATGCAATGGAGTCCCTCGAAGCACATGCGTGTTTGTTGCTGTTCAATAACGCATATTTTGCTTATTGACAAAGACATTATTGCTTCATCGCTGATGATGATTTTTCGATGAAATTAAGGTTTTTCTTTAAACTGTTGCATAGAAGTTTCGGGGCTTCAAATGAAGAAAAGGCTTCAGTTCTTGAAAGGGCTTATGCCAGGATTTTCAAGCAAAATTTGCCATAATGTGGACTAAGAGATTCCCAATTCCTGTGATTGAATCGACTCGCAAAACATTCAAAGGAACATTCAAAGTGAGTATGTTGACTAGAATTTATCCACTGTAGCATGCATAGCCTGTCTGGTGGGACGATTATTACGACAGAAAATTGGAGTAGATCCAACTCAGAATTTCTGTAGAAGTTGACATCGACAAAAAATTGTCTATATAATAAGTCTGGCAAACTTTCCGAAATGTCTGGCTTTTTTATTTACAAAAATCTGGGCTTTTCCATTCAAAGAAATGTTTAGAAAAAAATCCAGAAACAACATTTCTGACGTTGTTTTACTTTCTTTGTGTCGAAAAAGAGCCCGAAAACTGTATTTTTATAACTTTCTGTAGCAAATTAATAGTTATTTTATTTAGCTGCTTTCGAGCTGTTTTCACAGTGTGAAATTTTAGTTGAATTAACAGTACCTAGCTATTATGTTATTTGAGTCATTCTTATTGGGCGTGTCTTTGAGAATGATTTGTTATTTAATTGTTTTCGAGTTTGATTTTTCAATTTGCCAGCAGTTTAGTTGACAAAAAAGTATAACTGTAGCAATGCAACGCTTTTATTACAAAATTTTTGTTTCTGGTAAGCAGAAATATAGTAAACTTTTATACGTTATCGACCGAATAAAATGAGCGGGATACGATGTGCCTTTCAAACATCTTGCGAAAGGTTTACATTTTTAATAGCTTTGTTATTCGAACCAGGGAGTTCTCGGCCACCTGCACGGCGCTAGATACGTATGGTTGAAAGATACACAAGCAAGATTTCCTTAACTATGAGCACGAAGCTCGACCAACTCGAATATATCTTAGAAAGTTTCACTAGATTTATGGGTCATTTGTAACAAAAAAAAACACCTTAAGCGAAGGAAACTGCAGCACTTATGGTTGCTACTTCATCACAAAAACCCTCGCAAATTGTCAACATTTGCTTAAGCAAAGCAATAGCTTAATGTCCGTAACAGTACATGGTACCAACATAAAGTTTTATGTCCCCATATATCCTACAAATCAATATAAATCATTAGAACCATTAGAGGAAAGAGTATGTATAACTCTCGGGTTACATTCGCAGAACGTATCTGTTTTTTTATCTGTTTTCTCTTATTTTGATATCGGTTTACGGTCTGTGCTCATGCATATGGTTATTTGCTTTGCCTGTGCAAATAAATCATTTACTTTGCTACCCGCAAGGATATAACCCAAGCGTGGCTTCACCATTCACTATTTCCATTTGTCCCCCCTTTCAGTTTCATTTTTATTTATGCCCCAGTGACAGGGCATCCCACCATTTTGAAAATTTCCCTAAATTTGATTAATGAGCCAGGACGAAAGAAGCAAACTTGGCAACAAGCAATGACCGGACACTTAACAATAATTCAATTTATTCTCCGAGTGGGAAGAGGAAGCCAGGCCAGCGGCAAAATGGTAAGGCCAAATAATTTGTGTCATTTCAAAGGGATAGACACATTTAAAATGTTCAGATGCTCGTAGGTACCACTCCCACTTGGTTTGGATTTGAAAATTGCTTTTCATGGGCGCCTCGTTGCCTTATTCAGGAAAAACAGTATATATCTACGTATATATTCAATTCAAAATAACCACAAGGAAAACAATTGAAAACAATTTGGTCTATTTCTGGCGTTCCACAGTCATCGCAATCTTTTGCTCGTTCTCCCGCTTCCTTTTTGCAAATAGCTTCCTGCTTACAAATAAAAAGCAACGTCGTTGTCATTAAATGTAAAGTGTGTTTTCTGCCCAAAAAATAAAAGAAATACCTAAACGATGAATACATTGCATAATGTAAAATAAGAAAAATGCGGCACATCTACCAGTATAGATATAGTTACTAAAGTTGAATGTCATTTCTTTTCTTTAGCTATACATTCAACATTTTCCTAGAGACGATTGCACATGCAATTAGTTTACCGATTCATACCTATATGTAAGCTGAAATTGTGAGTATTTTGAAATTATGTATGTACAACTTTTTTATAGAAGTGGGCAGAGAACATTCTCATTTAAAGTAATACATATTTCGCTACCACACATCTTATATGATTTTTTTCAATTAACTGGCATCAAAAGAACAATTTTTAGTTTTCGCTTCTTGTACTTATTACAGAGGAGTGTAACCACTGAAAATGCACATCCTTAAAAGGTTCTTTTTTACTCCAACGGAGGGATACTTCTCTGTTTATTTTTTCTGGCACGCTTTACACTTTATTTCCAGTATGTAGAGTAGGGAAAGGAGTCCTACGAGTATGCATGTTTTCCATTCAAGATGTTATTCTCGAGAGAAGAGTTAACATCGAAAGAAAAAGAAAAGACAAAATTAAATTTTGAAAGGAAACTATACCTACTTAGGCACCGGAGAATATACGGATCTGTATTCGAGCGTGGGTTTTGGCGATACTGTAATACTACTCACAATTTAAATTCTCAGAGGAAAGGCAGACGTACTTCTGTCTTCTAAAGGACAAATTAGCATCAGGCAGTGGCAGTGGTTGTGTCATCAGGATGTGTGTAAGTGGGTAGTTGTTATAAGTGGTTAGACGTCCGTTAGGATATGCATTTAGTTTCACTTGGATGTTTCTTTTTTCTCGGTACCTTACTTAAAGTTTAAAAGTTAAAATAAAAATAAGAAAGAACCACAAGGATGTGCAAGGTATTGTCTTTATGTACTGTGCATTAGTTTAATACTGAATAAATTCCATATACAGCAGCTGGCAATAGTAACGAAAAGTCTTCCTTTGTAAGTAATGCACAAAGCCTAATGTTTCAAAAGGAAAGAATCGTTAGATTACATTTTTAGCATCAGACGTAATCATCGTAATTAAAAGACAAATTCAACTCTAAGCAAAGAGGATTCGGTCCCTTTGAAAATTAAACATTGAGCTGTAGGTGACAAAAAATGTGTTAAAGGCGGGCACACACATATATACATATATTATTAAATATTAAGGACTTAAAATAATTTTCATAGTTTACAACCGAACCAGTATTATCTTTTTAGTCCAGATCATGTCCTTAAGGAAAGAAAAGAAGCTTGTAGTCTCTAAAAAAGATGTTTTTTGTGAAGATTTGTAAACTGTAAACGTAATATTAGAAAATTTCTTTGAAAACGAGCATACATTGTTCAGATACTCGAATCACTTTTGCCTGTTAATTCCTCAAGAAAACCAATTCTGTAGTAGCCGATAAAATAACAGACTTTGACCTAGATTTTTATAATTTGACTTGATTCAAAAACCCATAGGTACGTCAAGAGCCTTCGCATTTTTCTCCATCTAACTGTAACTTTGAATTGTCTCTGCAATGAACCGCATTGGGTAGTTCGTCAACAGACAGATGGATGCAGATTTTTGTGTTTTTTTAAGAATGATATGAAAGGACATTTTCGACGTTGCTATTTTGTAAAATGTTGTAAATTATGT
Organism: Portevinia maculata; assembly: GCA_949715645.1. Classification (NCBI taxonomy): domain Eukaryota; kingdom Metazoa; phylum Arthropoda; class Insecta; order Diptera; family Syrphidae; genus Portevinia; species Portevinia maculata. The sequence continues at coordinate 78,949,697 of OX454525.1, forward strand.
TCTTTCAAGATCACCGTACCGTAGGCATTTAACAAAAATACAATAGTGTCTTCTCCAAAGGCTTTTCGCTCCAAAGCTTAAATGAAAATGTTAGCAGTTCAGATTTACATACATTATCAAATATCAGAATTTCGTTGCTTATTTGAGGTACCACAGGAGTGCATATGGTCCCACATATGAGTTCAAGTCGTGCCTAAGAATATTATATGAACTGCCAAGCGCAAATACGACGGTGGAGAAATCTTGATAGACTAAGAATGACCATATGTGTGCCGGACTATTAAAAAAATATTATAATCTTTCATCAAAACTAAAATATTTCTGAAAATAAGGCAACCACAATGAATTTTATGACAATCAACGTACATAAGGAGAACTACTAAGAAAATTATTGTATGTCAACAACTAGTCTTTGTATATCACTCTAAGCACACACACACTTGATGAGGAGCTTTTTTTTTAAGTCTTCTAACTATCTATTTTTTCTACAATACTGCGTTGCCGCTCACTTTTGAAGTTTTTTTTTATGTTGTGAACCACAATTTGTGTTGTTATTTAACAATTCTGCTCTGTTGAATTTACACGTTAAACAACAACAACATTGAATCGCCGTAGTATAGTAGAAACTCGATTCTTGAACGTAATGAAAACCGGGCTCGGTGCAAGTTTCGAGGTAAGCTCCGAGTTTTTATTTTGTATACACCTTAGAAGGTACTTATGTTCATCACCTCAGAATCCAAGTTTATTATGTTTAATATAAGTCCAATATACTTGTACAATGTTTTTCATATGAGAAGCTACGAGTAAATTTGATTTCATGTGGAAGGAAAGAAATTTACAATTTGGTTTGTTTTGTGCAAACTCTCTTGTTCAGTACTACATTGCTTCTTAGCTTCTGGAGCGTCATAATATCGTTATATCGAAAAGCATTGCTTTAATTTTTAATTTTTAATTTTTAATTTTTTAATTTAAAAACGGATTCAATTCAATACATTTCGTCAGATTGACGGTCCCTGAACTGTATTTAGTCAAAGAAAACGTAAACAAGATCAGAATAAAAGAACAAGACACAAAATGTCGAAAGTAGCAAGTTCACAATGTTTGGATGCTGTAAATACTGAGACCGTAATGAAAAAATGTATATGTGCAAGAATTGAGTTAGTACTGTATTTATTTTGCTTTTGGCATTTCATTTAGGTACCTAACTACTATTTTCCCGCTTAAGGGAAGGATATTTGCCGAACCTACAATTTTGCTGCTACAGCTCATATAGCTCATTATGTCTAATTATGTCTGACTACGGTAGAACAAAACAAATAATTGGACATCGTAAAAGATTCACCTTTGCTCAGAAACTACTAGACCAGTGTTAAAAATTATATTTAATCTATTCTTTGAGTATCTCTAGAGTGTTCAAGGGTGTGACTGGTAGACTGTTTTTGCTTTTGATGTATAACAAACATCCAAGAGTAGATATCAATTATTGCTAGGGGATTATTCTTAGATTTGACGTTCGGAGTTGGGTAAAATTACAGATCCCTTCCAATAGCGCCAAAAATACAACTCCGCATTAGTTGGAGAAACTTTGCCTAATTTTGTCCAAATCCCCGCAATTAGTAGAGGACATTTTCGTAATTGCATTGCAACAAAAGCTTATTGCATGCCAACATACTTTTATTTTCGCAACATCTTCTATAGAAACTTCTTTCAACTGCAGGTGCAAATTTATGGGATTGGTATAGAACTGAGTGATAGGCAAAAAAAACTAACCACCACAGAAAAATCTTCTTACAGACAATTTATTCCGCGGGCAAAGGTTCAACTTTTGAAACAAGAACTTTTTTTTATATTTCGTTGCCCGTCTTAGCTCAGGACTAAAGAAAACTCCATCTACATCCAACGACCAGTGTTCTATGTAGAAACTTTTTAATATTTTGCAAACTTACAAAAGAAAATTTATTTTACGAAACAAATGAAATGAAATTTTCTCATTTATTGAATTAATCTTTCTGGGAAGAGGAAATCTGTTGCAAAACTTTATGAATATCCAAATGAATCTAGCAACTGAACCTACGTTTTTTTCTTACCCTTTATATCTTATGGATGTGTATTGCATAAATGAATTAAATAAAACGAACAAAGAAAATGTAACAAGAAGTCCTTAAAATGTATATCTTTGTCTGTATTTATGTTCATGGTCACCTCTATAAATTTTCCACTGCGAAAGGCAAAGTTCTTTTGACAGCATCCCTTTATTTATTAAATTCACCTTCATCTAAGGAATTTAGTTTCACCTTTCGACAGTTAAAGAGAGTGTTTTTTACGAATGGCAAATACAAAGGAAAACAGTACGGGAGACAAAAATCAGGATAATGTGTATGTTTTTTTGTTTTTATTTTCATTATTCTTTAACGTTTCGTTTCAGACAATAAAATACGAGGGAGATAGTTTGCTCTTGCTACAATATACGAATTTCGTCACTAAGCTCCGTTTGTTAGCATTGTGCCAGCAAATATTTGCCTCCAGCATGGGGAATAATAATATAAAATGGGAACTTTTAGAGTGTAGCAGGACGATGGCTTGTGGAACCGCAAAATAGTATGAAGACGACGCAGTGTCCAAAGGAACGTTGAACACGGCAAATGCTTCCTTGAATGCCATAACTGACCCAAATAGTCTAACTCAGCAGCTATTATTCTCTTCGTATGCGTTCACATTGTAGTAGATGGAGTCATTGTTGCACAGTTCTTCATAGCGGGGCATACATTCTCTGGAAGGATGCTCTTCTTTGGAATCTTCTCATTCAAATATTTCAATTATCTAGCCATTTATGTATGCGCACGTGTTTGTAACATTTTTATGTACGAATGTGACATATGTATTTGCACTCGTATATGTGAACATTTTTTTGGGTCTGTTTTGTGGTAGAACTTATCATCCACATTTGGATACACTGGGGAATAAAATAATTGTAAGGAATAATTGTTGGGAAAATAAAAATAAACAATAGAGAAGTCAGACGAAGGCAAACTATTTTTTAGAGAAAATAATATATGTATGTACATAGATGTCATAATGCTAGATGAATGTTTCAATTTTATTTACAGTCAAGTCGTTTGTTAAAAACAGAATTAAGGTTAAGTGGTGTTTCAAAGGACATTTGCATGACACAAGGGGAATTCGAATGAAATCCTTTGTATTCACTTCGGACAACATCAGCACTTGAGACCATAGAAATGTTAGCTCTAGCTTCTCTGAGGATAAAGATTGATATAATTTATTATATACTTAACAAGAAAAAACACTTCGATAATTAAACGATCTAGCCGTTGTGAGGGCCAAGATGTCGCTGGTGTACCCATATAATTTATGTACCGGCAATGCAGAGGTTTTCAAAAATATTTCTACAAATCTTCCAATTTACACAATTAAGCAAACCTGGTACGCGTAAGCTTTAACATTTTACACCGGAAAACTAATTTGCAAATTAAATCAATTAGATCACTTCGGGGAATTGGCAAGAAAGTACCTAGTTATGTACCAGATGTTGGTCTATATGGAGAAATCCATGTTTGCTAATGGCGTCTTGTGTTATCGCGACTTTGATATTGGCGAAGTAAACAGAAGCACACATAGACAAATCATTCATCACTTTACTCTTTAAGAATGTGAAATAACTGTGTCATCGCGGTTGAGGATGATTTCTCATGGAAAATCACTGTAAGGGATGGAGGTGCATTTCCACCTATGCAGATTGAAAAAGTTATAATCGCTCACGAAGCAATGAAAATCCGCAGGTAGGTACCTAATGCAGTGAGCGCAGTGGCGCAGAGGTAAATGTGTTCGAATGTTTAAGTAAGTAGAGTAGAATAGGTAGTTTGTAATTTGTTTTTATATAAAAATATTAAATTTGATAGAGATGCAGAGTTTTTAAAAATGTTCTCGATGAAAACATAGGCAATAATTATAAGGTTATAGTTAACTTTAGCCCGTCGGCATAAGGACTATTTATTTAGAAAAGTATCCTGTTAATTTCAAAAAAGATTTAATCATTTTTGTTTTGTATGGAAGTTCATATTTGATAAGCAATAAACAAATTAATTTAGAAGTCAAAAAAGTGCGTTGGACTACTAATCTATAGATCTCAGGTTCAAATCCCGCGGGGACCAAGTAACATCTTGATTATTTTTCCACTGCCCCACCTCTTGCGAACGTCTGAAAAACATCCAAGAGTATCAATTGTCATGAGAAGCTTCTCAACTTTGCCGTTCGGATTCGGCTTAAAATTGTAGGTCCTTTCCAGTTCGCACAGAAAATGGTTGGAGAAGCCGTTAATGACTAATATTTATTTTTTAATGCACAAAGACTCACTTCATCCTGGCCAATACTCTGTTTGGGTGCACTGTTTACGGAAGAAAAGTGATTGAATCTTTTTTTTCGATAACAGATCCCGGCAACACTTGTACTACGAGTGATGGCTTGCAGTCGCAATTTGACGAATCTGTGGTTCAATAGTTCAAGCTATTCAATTATTTCAATAGAATAGTGCAACCGAACAAAAAGCACGACGGTGGCCATTTAAAGCAAGTGTTTATCACCCGCTTAATCTCTTGTTTTGGTGATATACCCTGACCGGGAAGATCACCCGATTTGACTATTTTACTTCTTCCTTTGTGATTTGTTAAAGTTTATAAGAATAAGCTATGGGGACTTAAATGAGTTCCAACAAAAAGTGGGAGCCTAAAGCCTGTAGTTTTAAGAAAACCACGAAAAAAAGGCTGACGTGTATTGCCTTTATTCCTCGTGAAAGGCGAACCTATTACACTTAGCTAGCTCCCGAATTCCTGCAGATTAGTTTTGACAATGTCCACCGCCATAATATCCATAATGTCCATGGACGTTATGTCCTCCAAACGGATATAATGTCCATGAATATGAACGGTAAACCTTTTGGGCATATTTGCAAACATATTATCCTTTTCTTTTGTTGTTGATGAGTTTTTTCATTAGTTTCTTACTGTGACTTCACTTTATAGCTTCCACCGATTTATTATTATATCTTGTAAGTGCAGTTGAATTTGAACACAAGTCCTTAAATGGTGTTGTTTGTTGCACTGCATTTCCGTCCATCGGTCTGTAGCCAAGGGTATATAAGTCTTTAGCCTAGGCTCCAGCTACAATGGGTTGACGGTTTTTTTTTTCAAATTTCGTATTTGGGGTTTGTAGGCTCTCGCAGGTTTTTTTTTTTAAATATATCATTTTAAGTAACGGTAGTGTAAGTGAGGGTACATTTGACATCGGGCACATTTGACATTTAAAATTTTACTGTGAAGGCAGCCTAATCCAAGATCCAAGAACTTAAAATTCAGAAAGAATCGTAAAGTGAATCAAAGAAACGACGCGAACTTTGACAGTCATACTGCAACTGCAGAAATGCTCGTGCTTTTGTATGAATTTCAAATCGCAGCTGTAATTTGACTGTTTTTTTACATGATTAATAAATTTGTAAGCACTGCTCTTAAATGTCAATTAAATGAAAGTGAATTGTGTGAAAAGAAAACATAAAAGAAGAAAATTGTTATCAAGAACATTTGGAGCTCTTTCGATCTTGGTCAATGAGGTATATTTGACACCTGTGAAACATTGAGTACCTGAATTAAGATTTTCAAACCGCTGCTTTCCAGGATCACTAATTTAAAATACAAATTGAATTGCAATAACATAATCCAGCGTTCTACAAATTGTACCAAGGAACGACCAATTCATTAAATTGTTTATTGCTGATTTATTTTATGTTTTTTCTATTGAAATAAATGAATTTTGGTTTTCTTACTTTTTTGGTTTTTAATAAAACGTTTTGAACAAAAGTATAACTTTTTTTTTATGCAACCAACGGTTAATTTTGTTAGGCTCATACTTTTTTGAATAAAAAGCAAACGACTTCGAGATAGAACTCGGATTAAAAAAAAATCATTCATGTCAAATGTGCCCCTTATAAAGTCAAAGCTAAACCGTGCCGTGCACAATTGAAGTCAATGGCTTCTTCGGAAAAAGTTAAAAAGCAGACTCAAGCTGTTTATAAATCAATAACTTTTTAACGTTTGATCTCGAATATTTAACATACTCGTATAAAAAAACAATAACAAACTTTGAAATTTATCAAAAATGTTGGGAAATAAATGTATTAGAAAATGAAGTGTCAAATGGTCTCGAACTAATGGACTATGCCTAAATCCAGCCAAATCTAAATGCTTAATAATCTCCAAATGCTCTATCGACACAACGTACTTCCCCCAAATACGACTCAATACTACCCCGATTGAGTTTGTTGACACAGTGAGAAACTTAGGAGTAGTTTTTAATAAGACCCTTACCTGGACAAATCACATACAAAATGACCATAGGTAGAGTCTACGGAGGTTTACGCATGTTATGGGCCACACAACGGATTACTCCAATTAAAACAAGGATGATACTGGCTAAGACACTGCTCATTCCTCTACTATTATTCGGGTGTGAACTTTTCAGCAATTGCGACGTTGAAAATAAAAGGAAGTTAAATGTTGTTTACAATAGTGTGGCAAGGTACATATTCGGACTGCGGCGATATTGTCACATTTCCTCTTACCCCAGACTAATATATGGTTTCTCTCTTGAAAGACTTTTTGCATTTAGGACCTTGCAAATGCTTCACAGTATCATCCAAAGACGACAACCACCTTATCTTTACAACAGATTCTTATTTTCACGCTCAGCTAGAAGTTGTGACCTGGTGCCACTACGCTACTCTTACCTTATTTCTAGCCGCCATTTTAATGTACATGCTATTCGGTTATGGAATTCCCTTCCGCGCAATATTAGGTTGTTAGGCTGCACCACTCGGTTTAAAGCAAGACTTAGACAATATTTTGAGACGCTTCGATAAAGCAAGTATGTTCATTAACTCCTAACTTTAAAATGCGTTAGCTCAATACTTATTATTTTACATTGCTTGTTTTTTTGTATTATTCTTTTATTCATTAAGTAACATTTCTTTTCTTTTTTTGACTTAGTACTCTCTCTATTAAAGTAAAAGTATTGTTATACTGAAGCTTATGCTAATTTATAAGATATTGTATCTTACTGCATAAGTCTATTATAAATAAATAAATGTTTAAATGTTTAAATGTATCCCACCTTCGCCTTCCTACCACACAAATGGTTTATACAATACCGATTTTCAAAAATTACTCAAACGATTAGGGTTTTTTTTTAAAATACTTATAAAATAATTGAGATGCGCGTGAAAAAATGGAGTACTCTATTTTAATAACATAGTCAAATAACGGTAGGTAAATTACAAAAATGCTAATAATCTCAAAAAAGGTTTAAGTTATTGCTTAAAAATTACACACCAAATCGTACTACCATTTTTAAAAAAAATTGCATATTGAAATTTTATTTTGTGATTATTTTTGACTTTTTTTCCTATAGGTAACAGTTTTTTGAATCTTTTCTTAAAAGCGAAATTTTTTTTTCAAAAAGATTCGATAAACGGTAGGTACTTAAGAAAACTTACAATATCTCAAAAACAGGTACCTACCTAAAGTGATTTCAAAAAATTTTAAAATATTGCCTGATATTTATATTTAGAAGAAATCTCGATACATATTCTGATTCTCAATAGGTTTATAAGAAAGTTTTAATTTATATAACAGTTTCTAAAATTTTCAAAAACTTCGCGGTTCTCAAAAAACGGCTTCAACGATTTGATCTGTTGTAGTTAGTGTTTAAAATACTTGGAGTAAAGGTCAGAAATGGCGTTCTCTTTACAAACCAAAAGGCTTAAACAACAGAACTTTTAAAAAACGACAATATCACCAAAACGAGTAAAGTGATTTCATTTAGATTTTAAATTTGCAATACATTGTACCCACTTACAACAATAAGTGCATACGATTATATAGGACCGGCATTTGATTGGCGCAAGTAAGGAACTGATTCGAAACCGGGAAGGCCACCGATGTTCATTGAGGTCAAAACGGCGGATCCCCGCAGGCGAACCAGCAGGGATGCCATTAAACGCTTCAATAGATTATCAACGCATCGTCAAATCAAACAAACCAACGTGCCAAAATTCATAATAATCCGGTTCATCATTATGTGCAATTCGTTTATGTCCTGAGTCACTAGCGTCTTCTAAAGAATATATTATGATTGAGAAAACACTTCTATGCCTCACCAAAACATCATCACATTTTCTTATTGTTACAACTCATGGGTCTTTCCATAATTTGAAAAACTGTGCCCAATTTCATAAAGTAATTTATTTTAATTGGCGAATTGTCGCTCAGGATTCGATCATGTGTCGCCATGAAATTTATTTCCACTGACTACACAAACGTTGTTGAGTAACTTTATCAATTTATGTTTTCAAGGAATAATAATTGGAGATTTAATCTCTGACAACTGTGTACCGTGATGGTAAGATGTCATCACGCAAAACTTTGTTCATCGTGTCTTTTGGCAAGTTAACGAATTCAATCATCAGAATTCCGTAGTTAAAAAAGTCAATAACTGGCTCAATTATTCTTTCCTTGCACAAAGATCAATGTCCCATCATAACAAAGTTTTTAATTGAGTTTTCCAGCAAAACAAAATAAAAAAATAAAATTTGTTTCTGTATTTTAACATCCCCCTAACCAAAAAGTAAGGACTCCAAAATAAATAAAATAATAACTGTAACTATAGCAAAATGTCGGGCGCAGTGGCTTATTGGTTAGTGTGTAGTAGACTACTAATCGAAAGGTCCCCGGTTCAATTCCCGCCGGGGCCAAGCAACACTGTCCCACCTCTTGCGGACGTCAGACAAACATCCAAGCGCATCAATTGTCATGAGAAGCTTCTCAAGTTTGCCGTTCGGATTCGGCTTAAAATTGTAGGTCCGTTCTACTTCGCACAAGAAAGTGGTTGGAGAAGGTAGGTTTAAGGCTCTGTATAGGCCGTTAATGCCTTATATTTATTTTTTTTACTATAGCAAAATAATAATTGTAATCCCTGAGAGATGAAGAATAATTATAAAATTACTTGCAACACCAACTTTTTCCTTTCTACATTAAGTGGAATTAATGTTAAGTCATCGTCCTTTCATCAGAAAACAAAATATAAATAAAACATAGATATTCTACTCCTACTCGTATAACATAGTCGACGACGCCGTTGAAATAGCAATCTAAGCACAGTACTGAAACTAAGAGACAGTATGATGGAGAACTGTAATAAAACTCATATCAAAAAATAAAGTGACTGACATGGAGTAGAAAACTTAATGGGGGTGTACTGACTGACTGCTGCTGGATGAAACAGAAAACGGATGACGAAGTTTAGTGAAGGGGATGAAATCCAGCCCCATCCCCATCTCCCAGTTTCTACTTAATATGTGACTGATGACATTTTGATGTTTTCCTTTTTTTGGCTTTTTCTCTGCCCCGGGGCGTAAGAATGTTTATATTAATTTTTTTTTGATTTCGAAGGATGTACGAGTATCTTAGGAGTAATACTGGAATGTAAGTTGTGTCCACAAGATTTGCATTCGATTTGCGATTAATAATTCCGAGACTTTTCAATAAGGACATAACAATTTTGTATTTAAATAAAACACAGGAACATGAAGATGTCCGGTTAAAATTTATTCCAGGTGTAGTACACATACACATGGAAAGTTAAATTTAAGTGTTGGATTCGAGGACGTTTTGGAGCGATCGATTCTTTGGAGCCAATTTGGCACCACCCTTATAGGCCGGAACGCTGGCAATCTCGCGTTCAATATTGTTCCTGAGCTCCTCTTACGTTGTTGGCTTATTGGTATAAACAAATGACATAACGAAAACCCATAAAAAAAATTCAACGGCGTTAAGCCGCATGAGCAAGTGCGAAGCGATTACCGAACTTCCCTTTTAATAGATCAATTGTTTGACTAGCTGTGGGACATGTGGCACATCTCGATGGAACCACCATCAGTAATGTCAAGTCCATCTAATTCTGGCTAAAAATGGTATTCAAAATGGGACGATAGCGAACTCCATTGACCGTAGCATGGCGGTCATTTTCACCGGCGGAAAAAATACGGTCCAATCACTACTCCTACATGAAATCCACACCGCGCAGTAATTTTGTTGTCGATGCAATGGAGTCTCTTGAAGCACATTTGGGTTTGCTGCTGTCCAATAACGCATATTTTGCATATTGACAAAGCCATTAAGCTAAGATCGAGCTTCATCGCTGAAGATGATTTTTCGATAAAATTCCGGATTTTCTTCAAACTTGAGAACAATCGGAAAAGTTTCGCGTTACAAATGATCAAAGTGCTTCAGTTTTTTTCTCGCTTTTTCTCCCTGGTTGTTTAATAGTGAATATTATATTGCCTCGAATTTATCCACTATAGCACGAACAGGCTGTCTAGGAGAAGGATTATTACGACCCTTCTCGTAAATTGGAGTAAGTGCTCTTAAAGTTACGACCACTGACTCAGAATTTCGGTAGTATTTTTTTTAACAATTTTTTAACTTTACTCATTTGTGAACTTCATAATGATAAAAATGTAACCATTGACTGACGTTAACAGATTGTAAAAAAAGTTTAGGGGTGCGTTTATATTAAATTACAAAAGTGTTATGCCTCTTTTAAAAACTAATAATAATAATATTGGTTAGGGTATGTTATACTGCGACCTATTGGTCTATTGTGTCCCCTGCTTGTACCTCGGAAAGGTTCGTGACCTCTTTCAGAGCCCTCTATATATACTTCTTTGTGAAGCGTATCGAGGAATTGCTCTGATTTTTTCCTTGGCAGGTCACACTCCTTAGAGCACAGCCTCCAGTCCAGTTTCTTTGATGAATCTGAGAATGAGCTGTGGGTCCATGGTTTATATGTCCTTGTCTGTTATTTGGTGCCTGCCCAAATAGTTCATCCTTTTGTGGGCCAGTGCCCCATAGGATTCCAGTATGTGGTCTGGAGTTTCGGCGGTTTCACTGCAGAATCTGCAGAGCCCGTCCTCCGATATGCCCATTTTCCTCAGGTGCTCCTTGAGTCTGCAGTGCCCCGTGAAGAGGCCTGTTAGGGTTCTTAGGCTGTTTTTGTTAAGGCCGATACAAGCTTTGAATCTCTTTTGGTTGTAATTTCCTAAGAGTTTCTTTGCTTGCCTCAGACCTTGGAGGTTGAGAAAGGCTTTTGCCCTTGTTTCTTCCTCCAGTCTCCTGAACTCTTCACGTATAGTGTGTTCTCCTATCCCGCAGAACGGTTCAGGTCCTATGAAGAGTTCCTCTGCCCATTTTCTTGCCAGAGAGTCGCTGCCTCATTGCCTGTAATGCCAACATGGCCAGGTGCCCAGCAGATGGAAATTCTGTTATTCTTGCCTAGTCTATTCAGTCCGTGTAGGCATTCCCACACGAGTTTTGACTTGACCGGCCGTGTACCACTTTGTTGTGTGGTTGCTCAGTCCATAAGTTGTGGATTCATTGCTCCAGTTCTCCTTATTGCTGAGCTTTATCTGGAAATTATTTTCGAAGTTGAATTTCCTGATGCTATCGTCCCTAGCTATGCCAAGAAGTGGGAGTTTTTTGAGTAAGTCACCTTGTTCCTCTTAGCGGGGTCAGTCACCTTGACGTGCGCACCATCACCGCAAACAAATTCGATGGTGCCGGTGCGGAGGCTTACGACGTAAAGAGTCATCGGGCTTGCAAGGGCCAGGCCGTCCGATGAGCGTCAACCAAGAACTGACCAGGACTTCACGTCCGCTCCTACCCCGCCCTTACATACCCCATCTGCCCCTCTCCCTTTTTGCTTACCACCCCCCACCCCCCCCCCCTCCTTACTTACAACTTTTCGGCAATGCCCGGGGAGACAACCCCAACAACAAATCCCCAAATCTAAGGTGGAACAGCTAGCGCCGAGAGATGAATGGCTAAGGGGTTCTTAGTCGATAGCAGCGAACTTCGGATACCAGGCGACCTCCGATTTCAAGATAGCCTTCCTGTGGTTATACGGGTAGACCACGGGCGACCTTCCTCTCCCGTTCACTCGTGGGAATCAAAATAGATCCGTTTAATAAAAAACAAATAGAGAATGATGCCTCTACAACTGCATCATCAACTAGGGATGTTTCAGAACACCCTGCTTTACCAACTGGGGATGTTTTAGAACACCCTGGCGTAAATGACGCGACACCTGCCAATCGGGAAGGGTCACAAACCACAGATTCGGAGATGATGAGCTTAGAAGAGAACTTGTCCCTCCTTAGTGAAGATATCTCTGAGTCCAGTACGCTATGCAATGTTAGCATACTCTCGGATGAAGTGCATCCCTTGAATACAGGCGCGCCGGAGACCTCTGGCATAACTGCACAGACTGAGTCTAAGCGCGTCAAATTCACACCATCCGAACAGCGCCGTTTTAAGCGCGCGCTGAAAAAGGGAAAAAACGTAGAGCAGGCCAGAGCACTTGCTCTGTCGACAGAGGTCGACACAGGCTCCGAGGTGAAGCGTATAAGGTCCGAGGACAATACGCCGCCCCAATCCGAAGCGAAACGAGCTCGCACAGGAAATACAGCCGTCGACAAAGTCTCCTATAGAGACATAGCGAGCTTTGTAAGACTGGGTGTAGTACCTGTCGATCTGGATCGCAATCCTCTCAGTAATGAGCAAATGGCTCAGATTCAGGAGAGGATTATGGACATCACCATCGAACAACGTGATGAGGGGACCAAACCAGCCTTCCGCGGTACAACTTTCAAAGCCGGATGGCTAATGATAGTATGTGCGGATGCTACCACTGCAGAGTGGATGAGCACAAACTTCGCGAAGCTCAAAGAGAAATGCGGGATGGAAGTGACGCTTGTGGGGGAAGAACTGTTCCCGAAACCACATATCGTCAGAGCCTTCTTCCCACATAGTACCGGAGTAGCGAATGAAAGAATACTGGCAATTCTAGATGGCCAGAATAAAGAACTCAACACCAGAACGTGGAGAGTTCTGCAAAGATCTGACGACAGAGATGTCGCCCATATGGTCCTTGCTGTAAACGAAAGCACGATGAAGCGACTTGTTGAGCTAAAGGGGATGGTCTCGTTCAGATTTGGACAGATCAAAATAATCCTCAAGAGCGCGGACAAATCGACGAATCAGGCGTCAAGAGAAAACCAACAAAAGGCTACAACACCAGGGGCTAGTATTAGTACTGCCACTGATGCTTCAGAAAAGCCTTCCACAAGCGCCAACAGTAGCGCCACACCACCAGTGGCTGGCATTAGTGCTGCCAAGGGTAACTCAGTTGCTAAAACAACTGTGGTGCTGGATGCTAAAGCAAAGGCTAAGAAAACGGACAGCACAAACGCGCACCGTAACCGCTTTAGGCCAAAACTGGCGGCCGAACAGGCACATATAAGCGGGAAAGATGGACAGAACACCAGAAGTCCAAGGGGGAGACAAAGTGGTCTCTCTCAACAGGGTTACGTACGACGCAGGGGTGATAACAAACCTCATAGAGTGCGTAATCCCGAGTACGTGAAGAAGAAATGACGTCTCTAACTGTGCTGCAGGCAAACCTGCACCGCGCTATGGGTGCATCGGACACCTATAGCCAAAGATGTGCCGAAAGGAACGTCGCTCTTGGTCTAATCCAGGAACCATGGGCAACTACAGGTAAGATCTTTGGTCTTAACAGCAGAAATAGAGAGCTAATTTTTGCCAAAGGTAACTTCAGACCTAGGGCAGCTCTTTCCATTGCGAAAGATATAAAATTCTCTCTCATTCCAGGTTTCAATACTAGGGACCTGGTGGCCGTTTTAATTGAACGCCACAATGGCCATGTGATACACAAGTTTGTATGCGCATCGGCGTATTTTGCTGGGGACATAGAGGAGGTACCACCTACACCAGTACAGGAACTTGTCCAGTACTGCCAAACTCAGCAAGTACATCTTGTTATCGGCTGCGACGCGAATGCACATCACCAGATTTGGGGCAGCCGAGACACAAACAAAAGAGGTGAGTTACTTTTAGATTACCTATATAGTAAAGACCTAGTTATTCTAAATAAGGGTGATAAGCCCACTTTTAGGAACAGTATACGAGAAGAAGTTTTAGACCTTACTCTCTCGTCTCCTTTTATACAAAACATTGTAGAGGACTGGCACGTGTCTGATGAAGCTTCTCTGTCTGATCATATGCATATTATGTTCAGGCTGCGATGCAACACCGAGTGCGCGCCGGTCAAATACAATAATAAATTAACTAACTGGAGAACCTATAGTGAAAATCTGGCAATCAGAACTGATCTGCTACCAGATTCACCACTAACACCGAGTGATGCGGACGCTGCACAATGTCAGCTTAACGACATCATTATCTCATCCTTTAGGAATAGTTGTAAGGTAAAGCGCACCGTGGTAAAAAGAAGCGTACCATGGTGGAATGAAAACCTGGAAACTATCCGCAAGAAGGTGAGAAAACAATTCAATAAATCGAAACGCACCGGCGTATGGGATCAATATCGATCCATGTTAACCAAATACAACCAAGAGTTGCGAAGATCTAAAAGGGCCTCATGGCACGCAAACTGCGAAAAGCTGGAAAAACTCCCAGCAGTAGCGCGGCTCCAGAGAGCGCTTTCAACAGATCCTTCAAACTGCATGGGATTGCTCATCAAACCTGATGGAACAATCACAAGCGACCGGGAAGAAACTCTAATAACCTTGCTGCAAGTTCACTTCCCTGGTTCCCTAACTGTCGATCACACAACTGATCAAACTACTGAGGTTTCATATCCAACTAACCTCAGCAGAAATAATAGTTTATCTGGTAGACTATTTAGTCCAGATAAGGTAAAATGGGCAATAAACTCATTTAAACCATTCAAGGCACCAGGAAATGACGGAATTTTTCCAGCCCTCATTCAAAAGGGTCTGGAATTCTTCCTACCTAACATGATTGCCTTATTTAGGTTCAGTTTCAACTGGGGCTACATACCACGCACTTGGCGGGAGGTCAATGTAGTATTTATCCCCAAACCAGGTAACAAACCTAGTGAACTACCTAAATCCTATCGTCCCATAAGCTTGACATCGTTTTTCCTGAAAACAATGGAAAGAATAATTGACGTTCATATCAGAGAATGCGTTACTTTTAGCATGCCTCTACACCCCTGTCAATATGCGTATCAAAAAGGCAAATCAACGGAAGGCGCCCTGTTAAAACTAACAAATCACATAAACAACGCCTACCGTTGTAAAGAAATTGCACTATGCGCTTTTCTTGACATAGAGGGTGCTTTTGATAACACCGGTTATGATTCAATATCAAACGCTTTAATTCACCGAAAGGTAGACTTTCCCACCATAAACTGGATAAAAGCGATGCTCGAAAGTCGGAAAATCACTGCTTCGTCAGGACAGACTTCAGTATCAGTTTCAGCTATAAAAGGCTGTCCACAAGGAGGAGTTTTATCACCCCTCCTGTGGTCTTTGGTCATAGATGACCTACTTCAAAAATTAAGTAATTTAGGCTACGACATAATAGGGTATGCCGATGACTTGGTCATCATTATTAGGGGCAAAGAATCAAACGTAGTTACTTCACGTATGCAAAACGCCCTTAAGATAGCTATAGACTGGTGCGTCAAGGAAAATCTCTCCATAAACCCCAGTAAAGCTATCATAGTTCCTTTCACAAAAAGAAGAAATCTCAGCTTAGCTCAGATTTCACTAAATGGCACGACCATTGAGTATTCCGACGAAGTCAAATATCTTGGAGTAATTCTGGACAAAAGACTAAACTGGAACTCTCACATCAACAACAAAATCACCAAAGCTAACAGAGCTTTATGGGCCTGTCGACGCACATATGGCAGAACCTGGGGAATCTCTCCAAAGATTGTCCACTGGATCTACACAGTGATGATAAGACCCATTATAACATACGCCTCCATTGTATGGTGGACAAAATCCACACAAAAGGTCGCAAAAGAGAAGCTCAAAAAGGTACAACGGCTTGCGTGCCTTGGTATCTCCGGAGCCATGCGAACCTGCCCAACGGCTGCCATAGAGGCAATAACAGGTATTACACCTCTCCACATATACATTCAAAAAGTGGCAATCCGCAGTGCAATAAGTCAAATACAGTTAAACGAGATAAGTCTTAACGATCATCCGGAACTTAAGACCCTTCTTGGTGAACTGCCAGAACTCAACATGAACTGCGCGGTCACAGACCGCATCCATAAAACACTATGCTTCAATAAGCGGTTCTCCACGGAGATTCCCAAGAGAGAAGCATGGGTTAGTAATAACCCACCTAACAGCCACAACGGCATAAAGTGGTATACGGATGGTTCTAAAATGGAAGCGGGGGTAGGAGCGGGAATTTACGGACCAAACAAACGCTTTACGATACCCATGGGAAAAAGTCCCAGCGTATTTCAAGCAGAGCTCCACGCCATTCAAGAATGCGCTAGCCACATAAATTTATCTGGTATAAAAGGTGCAACCATCCATATATTCACGGATAGTCAAGCAGCTATAAACGCCCTTAGCTCGCATACGATTGACTCCAAATCAGTAATGTACTGCTTCAACACCCTACAGGCACTCGGAACAAGTAACAAGACCAAGCTATGGTGGGTTCCGGGTCATGTCGGGGTGGAAGGTAACGAAAAGGCCGACGAACTGGCCAGAAAAGGTTCGGAAACACCCTTCATAGGTCCCGAACCCTTCTGCTGCACTCCTAGATCAGCAGCAACGGCAGCAATAAAAAGCTGGGAATACAGAAAATGTATCCATCTATGGGAAAGCATCCCAGGTTTAAGACAGACCAAACAAGCCGTTCGGCCTTTCAATAAAAATGCCAGCAAATGCCTAAACCTAAGCAGGCATGATATCAAAAACTTAGTAGGTTACCTTACTGGTCACCATGGTTTAAGATATCACCTACACAAAATGAAAATAGTAGACTCTCCTGAGTGCCGACTCTGTCTTGAAGAGGACGAGTCAGCTGAACACATTTTATGTGAATGTCCGGCCCTAAACGGAATTAGAAAGAAGATCTTTTTCAGGGAACAGATGTGCCCTGAGGACATAAAGAATTCTTCTACTAGTAGAATTGTCCGCTTTACACGGAAAGTGGAAACTCTACTAGTCTAAATTTTTCTGGCCCACACGGCACAAAAGATCTTTTTAGGTCGAAGTGCCCCATATTAAATCGCTTTAGCGAGCCAGAACTTTAAAAAAAAAAAAAAAAAAGTCACCTTGTTCTTTCGAACCGATGCATTTCCCTCTCCCAATTCCTTCCTTTGCCATCCTAAGGATTGTTTTGTCTACCTCGTTCATCACCATGATGTGTAGAGGGGTCAATTCCAATAAAACCTCCATGGCTGCGGTTGGGCAGCTATACGCATTGCTCCGGTAATGCACAGGCACGCCAGTCTTTGCACTTTGCCGAGTGTCTCTCGCGTTTGTGACTAGACTGGTTCGTTTCGCCCATGCTACCGCTCCGTATGTGATCATTGGTCTGACGATTGCAGTGTACATCCATCGCAGGATGTTTGGGCTGCATCCCCATGCCTTCCCCGCTAGGCTCCTACATATGATGAGAGCGCGGGTGGCATTCTTGGATATCTCCTCTGTATGTTTTCGCCAGAGGAGTTTACTATCTAGATGGAGTCCTAGATACTTTACTTCTTTGACTGGTATCAGTGTCGTGCCTGATAGGCTAATGTCCTTAAGTCTTTTAAAAACTATGCTCCCATTATGTCCAAATGTCCTGGAGGGTGGTTCCCTACCAGGCGCGACCACGGGTGGCGGATAGCGGAGCCTGGGTACAATTTGTTCGTGATCCTAGGTCTTAGGGTCATAGCAGTGATTATTCTCTGTGAAAGCCCTACCGCGGACCAAACTACTTGTCGTCCTCTATCTTTTAGACAGAGACGACCCCAAGGCAAGGTACGACGCGCCTAGGCCTGCATGGCTGGGGGGGTGCCCAGTCGTTAGCGCAAACTCTGAATACCTGGGGACCTTCAGTTTTAAAATAATTCCTCTTACCTGCATACAGGGGGTGAGTGCAGGCGGACATTTTCTTCACCCTTACTCGTGGGACCCAAAATCAAAATAAAATGTCAAAACAAAACAAAAACAATAACCTTCAAAAAGCGAAGGGCGCGGACCGGCCAGGCGCTCCTAGCACAAGCAACACTGACCGGAAAAAAGGAGCAGATGCGGAAGATGCACTCCTATAGAATAGAACTTGTATAGTAGCTAGAAAACATATTAAACTATTACTTCTATCTACCTACAGCAATCCAGACCAGACCGTTGTAAGGCTTGAACAGAGGGGGCTCCCCCCACTGATTATATCAGCCGTTTACATGCCTTATGAAGACGAAAGACCGCCAGCTCCAATCACCTACGCCTTAGTCCACAAAGCGGAACAGGAGGGATGGGACCTGATAATGGGTTGTGATGCAAACGCCCACCATTCGCAATGGGGCAGCCTAGATATCAATACACGAGGTGAGTCAGTTTTTGAAATCATTATTGAAAACAATCTTCTAGTAGCCAATAGAGGAGACGAACCAACATTCGTAGTTAGAAATAGGGAGAAACTTATAGATATAACATTATTTAACAACTCCAGCACCCTTACTATTGATAAATGGAATGTTCCGAATGTGCATTCCTTCTCCGATCATAGATTGATTGAGTTCATTGTAGGGAACTGCTGTGAACCTCCCCAGTCACACAGAAATCCAAAAAAAGCCGACTGGGTTATTTTTAGAAAGGAGATCGAGAAAAGTAAAGATCTTTTTCAAGAAGGCAATCTTAATTGCCCGACCGACATCGACCTGAAAGCCGAGAAAGTAGTTTCTGTTTTCAAAGAGCCTTTCGTAAGGGCATGCCCGGTCGTAAAACGAAAGAACAAAATATCACCCCCTTGGTGAAATAAGAAACTGGCCGAAATTAGGAAGGAAACAAGGAAACTTCTTAATACGGCAAACAGGACGAAACTAGACTCTGACTGGGAAATATACAAAGCCAGTCAGAGAAGCTTCAAAAATGAAGTTCAGAGATCCAAGCGCCAATCATGGAAAAACTTCTGTGACGAATTAAAGGGCACTACGGAAACCGCGAGATTAAGGAAAGTTCTAACCAGAGAACCATTAACTCTGGTATCCCTCAAGAAACCTGCTGAAGGAAACTGGACCGAGTCCTGTTCAGAGTCTAAAAAACCTACTACGGAACACACACTTTCCAGGCTGCACCACTTAGCCTTGTCTCGATGAACGCACCAACATTACTGGGGAAACGATCCTCCCTGGAGACTTGATAACGGAAGATAGAATAGAATGGGCCATCCAATCCTTCTCTCCCTATAAGTCTCCAGGGCTCGATGGGGTCATTCCCATTATGTTGCAAAAGACTGTCAAAACCATTATTCCGGTATTAAAGGAACTTTATATTGGCAGTCTCACACAGGGATATATACCAAGAACATGGAGAGAAGTGAAGGTTATTTTCGGACCAATAAGCTTCACTTCCTTCATACTGAAAACTTTGGAAAGACTGATAGACATACACATTCGTAGCAGGCTTCGTCCGGAAGACTTATCCCCGGCCCAACATGCCTACACAAAGGGTAATAGTGTGGAAACCGCGCTACACTGTGTTGTCGGCACAATCGAGAAAACACTAAAGGACAAAGAGTACACCTTAGCGGCCTTCTTAGACATTGAAGGAGCGTTCAACAATGTCAATATTGGCGCCGTACGCAGAACGCTAAGTAAGCTTATGATTGATAATCCTATTATCAACTGGATTATCAGCATACTCGAAGAAAGGCACATTATAGCGGAACTTGGGATCTCCAGGCTAGAAGCTTACGCCTCTAGAGGGACTCCTCAGGGAGGGGTTATTACCCCGCTGCTATGGGTCATTGTTCTGAATGAGGCGCTTATAGTCAAGAATAGTGGCGTTAGAACAACAGCTTATGCTGATGACGTCGTGCTGTTGGCAACAGGTAAATTCCTGCCAACACTCAACGAACAAATCAAAGGGCTCTCAAAACCCTTGACAACTGGGCCAGGCACTGCGGCCTAGCGGTAAATCCCCAGAAAACCGAACTGGTAATTTTCACAAATAAAAGGAAAATACCACCGTTTGTCACACCTTCTGTTGGTGGTGCAACCCTCAGAATCTCTGACAGTGCGAAGTACCTGGGACTCATACTAGACAAAAAACTAAACTGGAAAATGAACACCAATGAAAGAATCAAAAAAGCCACAATAGCCTTTTACTCCTGCAGCAAAATCTTTGGGAAAACCTGGGGACCGTCTCCCAAAATTAAACTGTGGATGTACACGGCAATAGTAAGACCCATACTGACATATGGCAGTCTCGTATGGTGGCAGGCAACCAATAAAGCCACCTACCTAAAGGCCCTTACAAAAGTTCAGAGATTAGCGTGCATCGGCACAACTAGTGCGATGAGGACAACTTCAACCGCACGACTGGAGGCTATCCTCAACCTGCCTCCGCTAGTCATCTTTGTTCAATCAACAGCCGCCATTAGTGCCATGAGAATTTGCCAAACAGCGAACTGGAAATCTAATGCAATGGGTCATTCGATGATCCTACAGAAATACTTTGGCCATGTACCAACTACGGACTACATCACGCATACTTAGACTTCACAAGACCTTTCTCGAGTGCCTATCTCAGTAGGGAAGAATGGAGAAGCGGACTCGTCCCCGAACCCGCATCACTGGGCATATCAAAATCGGTACGCCTACCCGACCACAGCAGCGTCTTCCAAGCAGAGGTCCTGGCAGTGACAACAGCAGCCCGTGAGTTTGCGATACGGGCAATACCACCCGATGGTATTTATTACCTTCTATATCGACAGCCATGCAGCAATAAAAGCTTTAACTGCAGCAGAAATAAAATCAAAGCTTGTGAAATGCTGTCGCGAAGAACTCAAGGTTCTTGGTTGGTTGGTTGGTTGAAAACGGCCCTCGGTGAGGATGCACTTAGACCAGAAGTAGGTCCATTGTGCTGCCGATGTGTAAGGTGGGTGGGTCACCCTCTTACTCAGGGAACCATTTGCTCCTCTGAATGAAGGAGCTAATCCTTGCTGTGCAGGCGTTGTTAAGATCGTTTAGATCATTGAAAAGGTATTCACCCAATGTATCCTTCCTAATGTTGGCGAGTGCAGGACACGTGCAAAGGAAGTGACTGATGGTCTCCTCTTCTTCCTCGTCCCTACAGCTTCTACAGAAGTCATTGTAGGGGATGCCCAGCCTTTGGGCATGTCTTCCTATAGCACAGTGCCCGGTGAGGGCATTTACTAATTTCGAAAGGGTTCCTCTCTTATGCCTCAGAAGTCCGATGGAACTGGCTTTGTTAAATGTCGGCCAGAGTAGCCTTGCGGTGTTGCACTGGTCGAGTTGGTGCCAACGACGGTTGGCTTCGTTCACCGCATTGGTGTCTATGAGGTTTTTAGCATAAGACGTTGGCGCCTCGATGTCGGTGACGCTTATGCTATTTAAACCAGAAGAGCCTCGTCGGGCCAGTTCGTCAGCTTCACAATTCCCTGGTATGTCACAGTGACCCGGCACCCAGCAAAGGGTGAGGCTATACTGACCGGCTATCTCGTTAAGAGATGCACGGCAGTCTTTCACTGCCTTGGATCTTGTAGTGCTGGATGCAAGGGATTTGATGGCCGCCTGACTGTCGATGTATATTACAATATCTGATTTCGATATCGTATTAACCGACAGCCAGGCAGCGGCTTGTCGGACGGCGGTGACTTCGGCCTGAAAAACGCTGCAGTGTTCTGGAAGGTTAAAGGAGAGGTGAATGTCCAGGTCTTCAGAGAAGACTCCGGCACCGACTCCGTCCTCCGTTTTGGACCCATCCGTAAAAATTGACAGCGATTCGTGGTGTAGGACATGACGTTGTGTCCACTCGGTTCTGTCTGGGATTAGATGTTTGTAGCCCAGGTTGAAATTGTATTCAGTGGGCAGGTGGTCGGTGACCTTAGGGAGATGTCGATACATCGATAGTACATTGGCATGTCCAGTGTGTTGCTCTTTCCATTGTTTGGAGCTTCTCAGTCTTATTGCTGAGCTGGCAGCCAATTGTTTGCCGACGATGTCGGTCGGAAGAAGGTGGAGCATGGCTTGGAGCGCCGCAGTGGGAGAGGTTCTCAGCGCACCGGTGATGCTGAGGCATGCAACTCGTTGAGTTTTGTCCAGCAAGGTTAGGTTGGACTTCTTCTCCAAGGCGGGCCACCAGACCAGTACTCCATAGAAGAGAATCGGTTTAACTACCGACATGTATAACCAGTGCATAATTTTTGGTTGTAGGCCCCACGTGGAGCCTACCGCCTTTTTGCAAATGTTTTCCTGGCACGTTCGACTACATTTTCCCTCCAAAGTAGCTTGCGATCAAGCTTCAGGCCTAAATAGCTAGCGCTATTTGAGAGTGCCAGAGGAGTGCCTCTAATCTTCGGGGTGGTGAACTCAGGGAGTTTATGTCTCCGTGTGAACAGGACCAGCTCAGTCTTTGTTGGATTGACGGACAGGCCGCATCTTTCGGTCCAACCTGTCAGTATGTTGATAGCAGATTGCATGACATCGGCCAGCGTCTGCGGGTATTTGCCTGTTACAAGTATTGCGACATCGTCTGCATAGGCGATAACTTTACATCCAGTGTGTTCAATGTTCAGAAGGGCTTCGTTGAGCACTAGGTTCCACAGTAGCGGAGACAATACTCCCCCTTGGGGAGTGCCCCTGTGTGCACGTCGTTTGACAGTGCTACTTCCGAAGGATGCGGTTATTACCCTGCTTTTGAGCATGTATTCCACAAAGCAGCAGATTGAGTCGTCGATGTTGAGCCCGCGTAGGGCGTTGGTAATCGAATAGGTTTCAACGTTGTTGAAAGCTCCCTCTATGTCGAGAAATGTCACTAAGGCAAGTTCTTTGATAGATAGGGATTTTTCGACGTGGTAAACGATGGAGTGCAGGGCCGTTTCAACAGATTTACCTTTTTGGTAAGCGTGTTGTGATGTGGATAGCAAGTTGCTATCAATGGTGGCCTTGATGTGAAGATCTAGAATTCTTTCTAGAATCTTGAGGAGGAAGGATGTTAGGCTTATAGGTCTAAGGTCCTTCGGGGAAGTGTGCGATGTTTTTCTTGGTACCCAGCATAAGTTATCGCTCTGCTGGGTCCCGGGACATGAAGGTATTCCGGGCAACGAGAAAGCGGACGAATTAGCAAGACAAGGTTCGGAAGCTGTGTCAGAACAAGCTGATCCCTCTGTACTCATCCCGCCTTGCTCACTCAGGCTTGAAGCAGGGAAAAAGGCAATAAGAGAGGCGAACCTTAGATGGACGGCACTAGCTACTTGCCACACCACTAGAACGCTACGGCCAACCTACAATGAGGCCAGAACCGAGAGTCTAATAAAAAAGGATAGAACATCACTATCCACCCTCGTAGGTATTTTAACGGGGCACAACACTCTGCGGTACCAAATGAACAAATTACGCTCTGTAGAAGCTGTGGCGACGAGGAAGCTCTGGAAGACACTACCCATTTCCTGTGTCACTGCCTGGGTCTCCAACACACTAGACACAGATTCCTGTGGAGACACTTCTTCCACGACCTAGACGAGCTCTCCAGCACACCAATAGACGGAATAATGAAGTTCATCAAATCTAAAGGATGGTTTGCATCGAACAGCACAGCGAGTAATTAATCTCAGCTATTTATAGACAGGGTTAAAAATGAGTAAGGGACTACCCTCCTCCCCCGATGGGCATCACAATGGGTCAGCATTGACCTTAGTGTGGCACTATGCCAGCTCACCTACCTAACCTAACCTATGTCCAAATGTGCTAAAATATTCTTCATTACCATAATGTGCCTTTTTTGTGCTAAAACCAATGGTTTCTACCTTTAATTGTCTAACTCAGCAGACAAAAAGAATGTTATAAGGTCTTTGAGCTGTTGTCTCTGTCAACAGTCTGTATTATTATCAACCGTTTACCTGACTTTCTTGTATTTCTAATCGCAAAATGAATGAAATGATTGTGTTGACTTTCGCCGAAGAAACATCCATGAGAATTTCTAATTTCTTAATGTCGCAAAAGTTCCAATTGTAAGAAATCAAGAAGTTTGTATTTAAGATTCACCCCGTGAAGTTCTACTTCGCAAATCCTATTCAAACTACATTCTTAATAAACGAAACAACAAAAATCCGACTAAAAAAATATGTTTATTTGACATGTTAATGAACATAGACTGATTTTGATAAGGATAATAACAAACCGTTGAAACACACACATGAAAGTCGAATGCTTCCATTAGACGGGGCATATTTTAAACATTTTTATATGGTAGTTACATCACAGAAGTCCTATCATTTTTATAGAATGTGACTGCGACAAAGAATATGGCAGAAATGGCAATTAGACGGAATGGTAATTTATCCCAAAAATGTCCGACATCCCTTTAACCGTGCCATTTCGAAATGGCACTTTGTTGAGGGTATCACACCGGCCATGCGCTGCAATATGGAACCAAACTCATTGACGACTTGACAAGTCAAAGCGTGACACAATATGACACTTCGCTATTAAACAAAACATGTTTTTGACATTCTTAAATCGCATCGAGCCGTGACAGTTTTTGTTTTTTCCTCGAAGATAGAAGGGCGCGTTGTGCGCTACTTAAAATAGATATCTATCGAAGTGTACCAGTGAAATAAGCTACCTGTCATTGGGTGCCGTGACATAACCCCAAGCGTCATAAGCCCAAATTTTGCAATTTGGCCTTATGTCGCATTGTGAAAGTGACATAAGGCCAAATTTTAGCATTTGGTATTATGACACATTGGAAAAGCGTCATAAGGAATATTTGGCTTTATGACATTTTCGCTTGGTGCTGTTTTCAAGAATTTGCGCTCGCACCTACCCCAAATCAAACAGTGACCCCAAGCAGGGGGGTTGCAGGGGGGCAGCATGCCCCCATATGCATTGCACTGTTTATGGGATTAGTTGCGAAATCGCAAGTAGATTGCATAAACAGTACAATGCCTATCGGGGGGCATGCTGCCCCCCTGCAACCCCCCTGCTTGGGATCAGTGTTTGATTTGGAGTAGGTGCGAGGTACGGTTTCGAAAATTTGGCTTTATGTCACTTTCCGTATTTGGCCTTATGACGCTTTGTGAAAGTGACATAATACCAAATGCTGGAATTTGGCCTTATGTCACTTTCAAAAAGCGACATAAGGCCAAATTTCGAGATTTGGGCTTATGACGCTTGGGGTTATGTCACGGCACCCTGTCATTGCATTTCGTTTTGTGAAAAACAAGATCATGTTTAAAAGGGAATGTCATAGTTGAAGTCGGATGATTCGATTGCTATTTGTCGCGACGCTAGCGCTGGCCTCCAAAAACAAATTTTTTTTTAAATAATGCCATGTTAGTTTGAATACTTCATTGGTGCTTTGGCGAGAAGAGAAAACTACTTCACTTTGTTGTCAACACCCTCAATATCAGTGCCAACAACAACGCATCAGGTATCCAACCGAATTGGCTTGTTAGTTGTTTTCCGTATGGCCGGTATTCCAGTGCGTTGGATGCTGTTCCAATACCGAAATCTACAATCTCAATGTAGAGCTGCCTAGCATATAAAATGGATTCCATACCTGACAAGGCAGCACCAGATTGAAAGACATCAATCGCTCACTGGATTTTGAAATGGTCAAGAAGCTACAAAGTAGATAGTAGTAGTAAAGGATGACAGCGATTTAGTAGTAGAACATCTTGTAAGCTTTTGTCCTAACATCCAAGAACACGCCCGATTTCCCGTGTTTCGCCATTACGTTTCTTCAGACAATATGTCCCCTCACTTTCCAACCATCATCTTTTCAAGCTCGTAGCCGCGACCACTCATACTCTTACTTCCAACTTTCCAATTCTCGCAATTTCGTATTCCAACGTATGTCGGAAACGGCAATTAGACGTGCATGTGTACTTCTTGATATATTCTGACGTCAAATTGAAAAGCAACAGCACCAACTCGCTTGTGCTTAAGACTACCCTGCAGCGTTTTGTAATGGAAAAATTTACATTTCACTTTGATCCATGAATAGGATTGATAATATGGGGAAAAAAAGTTTGTATCCTTTTTAGAAGCATGCACGTACAAGCAAGAACAAGGAGATGTGCTTTTGTAAGAGGCCACATTTGAAATGACAAATAACGAATGAGAGATTCCATCTTAATATGTATAATGTATTTTGATGAGTTACAAGCTAAATATTAGTTGGAGTTCACAATAGGTAATTATCCACACGTGGTTTGTATGTATGTTTTGTTTGTCTGTTTTCTGCATAATTGAAAAGCCTTCTTGGTTAGGTCCTGTGCCATTCAAAATATGAGCATTTGTCAAAGAAATTTAAGCCAGTATTGACAATGCAGTTATCAATAGACGCTATTGGTTGCATACAATCGATTCTATGTGTGATTTCTTAGCCACTAAAATCAAAAACAGAAATTGTTACTTGTCAGATGATTAAATCCTCATACGACGGAATTGTTTTTTTGGAAAGAAACGTAAGAAAATTGTCATGCAAAATCTGGCCTCTACTTCAAAAAAAAAATACAGATTTTTGCCAGTCTCCGAAATTTCAAGATTTTGTTCCAAAAAAGTTTTGGCAGAAAAAACATTTCTAGCACTTTTCCGTTCTTTGTTTTGGATAAAGAGGCAAACAAATTAATCCAAATCTTCAAAGAGTTTGCCAGTGGATATTACGTTTAGTGGTTCTTAAGTTAAGCTGATATAAATATTTTATTAAACGGATATGCTACTTTGGTGTAGTAACTAAAGAAATATAGCCATCATCTAAGGCACAGCAGGTTTAACATAGTAGATTTTAGTGTGTACCGTCATACCGAATTTCGCAACGACCTCTTTCTATTTGGCTTTTGTACAATGTTGTGCCATCATCTTTCATTGCTCATTTCATAGAAATCTATTGAATAGGTACTGTCCCCATGGAAATCAATACTTGCAATAGGACTCCAACAGGATCTTTGAAGAAATTAAATCTCCCCTATTGGATATATTTCTACTGAAGCAGGTGATATGCTTCCCAGGACACCTTCAACACACACACCTATACAAACAGCAGGATCCAATAGCAACAATCGAAATACGACAACATCAAATCAATAGAATGGATTAGCAACTAAGTTAAGCTGAGAACCTAAAAGTTTGTTTCTTGAGTATTCTGTTGCTGTTCGTGGCATTATGTAGTTGCATTCAATTCCAAGAAGGATGGCGAAGGATACTTTCGTTTGCGAATTCGACTGTCGCTGAGAGAATTTTCTTTACTCTTCAAACCAATACAACAATGTAGTAATACTCAAGAATCTAACACTAAGTCCACTATAGAGTTAATATCGTCTGGATTAAAGTTGAACAGTTGACAGAATATACACGGCAAGAGTTGTTTTTCTTTTGTAAGTCAGGAGATGTCAACAACTTTTCCCTGATGGTTAAGGAACTTTCATCTTAATCTGTTGATGATTTCTTTTGACTCTTTTCCTATTAAAGGTTTAATTTAACGACATTGTCATTAGGATTAATTAAGTTTAATTAAGTTAAGCAATACTGACTGATCATTTCAAGAATAGACTGTTTGCAATGTAAAGGGTCTTTCATTAGCAACTTGACAACTTCAAACTTTTAGCGTGAACGCATCTTTAAACCGATTACCGAACTTTCAATGTCAAAATATTCAGTTAAATCAACATTTTTATCATGGTGAAGTACACGAACCAAAAATCTACAAATAATTACTATTTAATACCGAAATTCTGAGTCGGTGATCGCAACTTTAAGAGCGTTAACACCAATTTTCAACCGTAATTCTCGCCCCTGTCGGGCGCAGTGGTTCAGTGGTTAGTGTGTCGGACTCAATTCCCGCCGGGGCCAAGTAATATATAAAGTTTTTTTTCCACTGTTCCACCTCTTGCGAACGTCTGACAAACAGCCAAGAGTATCAATTGCCACGAGAAGCTTCTCAAAATTGTGCCGTTCGGATTCAGCGTAAGAAAGTGGTTGGAGAAGCTAGGTTTTCGGTATAGGAGGCCGGTAATGCCTAATATTTAGTTTATTTTTTGATGTGTAAACATCTTTGCTCTGGTTGATGTGTAAATATCTTTTTTCTCGGTAGGGGCTAGTTGGAAATATCGAGCGTCACCGTCATCGTCAGATTTTCGCGTTACCGTCAGATTTTCATACCACGTGAGTTAATCGGTGCTCGCCAGATCACCGCAATTAAACGACGTTGGGCGTGGTTAGTACGTAGATGGGTGACCGTTTGAGAACAACCGCGGGTCGTTGTTTTTTTTATTTTTTTATTTTATTTATTTCGTTATACATTTTCCAGTTTTAATTATGTTCAATTTTAGAGATTATTATGTCCTTACAAAACACCGGGAAGTTGTGTGGAAGTAGATTTGTTTTGAATAATTGAGGTTGTATAGCTTGAAGTTTGTTGTACATCAGTTAAGAATGTCACTTTTAGTTGTAATAAGGTTATTTACCAAGTGGTCCTTGCAGAACCAAATAAGGTCCTTAAGCATGAAAATTTTTTATTTTCAAAAACTTCTAAAAAACCGCGCAGTATATTGTGTTCAATGTTATTTGACTAACAGATCCGTGGAACAACTAAAAGGTCATTAAAAGTAGAAAAAAAGGATATTTTTCCAAAATGCCATTAGAATCCACACGGTATACCTGTGTTCAATGTTAAATGACTAAGAGGTCCTTGCAACAACAAAAAAGGTCCTAAAAAGTCGAAGAAAGGATATTTTCCCAAAATGACGTTAGAATCCACACGGTATATCTGCGGTCAATGTTATTTGACTAAGAGGTCCTTGCAACAACAAAAAAGGTCCTTAATAGTCGAAAACAGAATATTTTTCCAAAATGTCATTAGAATCCGCACTATATATCTCTGCTCAATGTTATTTGACTAAGTGGTCCTTGCAACAACAAAAAATGTCCTTAAAAGTCGAAAAAAGGATATTTTACCAAAATGTTTGTTGTTCCTAGCACCCCACATTCAAATAACATTGAGATCCGTGCCGTTTCTAAAGACATTTTGGGAAAATATCCTTTTTCGGGTTTAATTTTTGTGGCTCCAAGGACCTCTGTAAAATAACCTGATGTAAAATAAAATAGGCATTCAATCAATTTTTATTTTAAACGCAATATGCATAATAAATCCCAATAAATTATCACCATTATAGCAAAATAATTTTTTTTAATTTAGTTATTAGTTATTACCTAGGCAGCTAAAAAAGCTACAGCTAAAAACTAACCAACTTTTAGTTGTCATCCGCAACTAACTTTGGCAACCTAACGAGCTTAGTTACTCAACCTGCAACTAATAGCTAATAGCACAAATTAGTTGTCATTATGATATCTAACCACCAAATCGATTGCATTTTTAGCGCAGCTAATTTACGAGTAACTATGTTAGTTACTTAGTTATGGCGTTATGGCGTTAGCTAGATAACAAATTAGGTAGCTAACGCGCAACTGTGCCTACATGTTTACACATGAACTATACCGTGAGTTCAGCGTGGCTCACAAATTTTTTTTTTAATTCTCGCCCCAGTAGACAAGCAATTCATAGCCTAGTCAAAAAAATTGAGCCGTGCCAGTGAGACTACGTTTTGCCCGAGGTGTGGAGAATATTGCTGATGTATAGGCGTCCGTCGCAAGCCAGCCAAATCAGCACGGCGCTCTCAAGAATTGGGCCTCTCACAAACCACATTATGGCGAATTTTGCGTAAGGATCTTGGCCTGCATCCTTACAAGATCACGCTGAATCAAGAACTAAAGCCACTTGATCATATGAAGCGACGTACGTTCTCGAATTGGGCTCTGGACATGATGGAAGACAATGAAGAATTTCATCGCAAAATACTCTTCAGCGATGAAGCTTATTTTTGGTTAAACGGCTTCGTCAATAAGCAAAATATGCGTTACTGGACATGTGCTTCATGAAACAGCACTTCATCCGCAAAAAGGCACTGTTTGGTGCGGTTTTCATGCCGGCGCGGTGGCGTCATTGGCCCGTTTTTTCGTCGATGAAACGGTAAATGATATTTGCTACAGAGACATGTTGGAACGTTATTTCTTTGAGCAATTGCATGAATTGGACATCAGTGATATGTGGTCCCAAAAAGATGGTGGCACAAGCCAAACAGCGGGTGTGGCAATCGAGTTATTGAAGTCTCAGTTCGGTGAATCTGTTATCTCGTGAAACGGACCCGTCTATTGGCCGCCGAGATCGTGTGATTTAACGTCTCTAGACTTTTTTTATGGGGCTACAATAAATCATTGGTCTATGCCAACAAGCCGGGGACGCTAGAGTTGTTCATAGCCAATATTGAACGAAATAGCGGCCGTATCGATCGAAATGTGCGGCCGAGTCAAAGAAAGTTGAGTTCAAGGTATCGACCGCTGCATACGTTCCCGTGGTGGACATATATACGAAGTCGCATTCCATTCTTAAATGTTTGGATAATGATTCCAGCCAATACTTTTTTGAGATATCTCAAGTAGTTTGCATTTTATTTAAAAAAGAAGTTGTCAAGTCCTTAATGAATGATCCTTTATTTTAGTCGATGAACTTGAGGCTGGAGCTTTACTGAAAAGAAGTTGAAATGAGAAGGCTTTCTTAGTTCATTAAATGCATGAAGAACAAGGACTCTTCAAAAATGATTTAAGCAAATTGTAAACTAAAGTTTCTCTCTTTTTGTAAAATTGAATTAAGTCCTTGTTGCCACTTTATATGGGAATAAAGTAATTCAATTTGTTTACAAGGGAGTTAAAAGAAAACTTTACAGAAGGCTTGTGGATTCTATTAGAGGTATTATTGGGACTGGTAGGTTGGCTTAACTAATTGGGTAATTAATTGTTGTTTATTGTTGCTGCTGCTTTGGATTTGCAAGTCAAAAAGAATTCAATTGAATATTGGTCGTTGTTGTTGGTGTTGTGGTGGTGGTTTGTGAAGTTAATTGGTTTGCGATTTGTAGATGTTGTACTTTCGTTGCCATTCTATAGCGCTTTGCCTTCGGCACTCGATGAATGAGGCATTAAAGGGGTGTATGAACTTTATGAGAAAGTTTAAAATTTGTAAGTTGAACTGATAGTGGGTGTGGAGATTGAATTTTGTATGAGCATGCGTTTGGAAAACAAAAATAAAAATAAATATCAACGGCATGTTATCCTCCAACCATTTCCTGTGCGAAGTGTACAATTTCAAGCCGAATACGAACTGTAAATTTAAGAAGCTTCTCATGACAAGTGATACTCTTAGGTCTTGGATAGACGTTCGAAATGGGTTTGGCAGTTGAATAAAATTTTAGGTGTTACTTGGCCACGGCATAATTTGAATCAGAGACACTAAGTAGTCCAACACCAACCACTGAGCCACTGTGTCCACTTGCCTGCATGTTGGAGCAAACAAAAAAACAGATGTGGTTATAATTGTGGATTTCGAATAAACATCTTATGTTTGATATATAACAAGTTTGACACTCTGACTATGGTTGACACTCCGATGAGCCTAATTAATTTTTTTTTCCTTCGCTTGGCAATCATCCTTCCTTTTGACAATCACGAGTATTAATTTTTCTTAAAATTATGTTAAGACTTTGAACTCACGGAATATTAAAACATTACCAGCATTTTAATAAGATTTTGTGTCCTTTTGGGTAAGACTCATTAACAACAGAACTGATTTGAATGCGGCTTTGAGTTTAATACGTGTATTGCTATGGTGGCACAGAATTGAGAACATTGTCAATTTCTAGGTTTTTTTCCTGCCGCACTTTTGAGCCACATAATTGCTCTTGATGATGAAATGAATTTGGAAGAATGTTTCAATATGTCAACCTAACCCTACCTTGTTAATTGCCCCAGTAATAGTCGTACGAAAAAATGTTGATTTGCTTTTTTGGTCCAGTTAAAGTGAATAGATAGATACAACTTTTGTCTCAAAATGTTGCTTAAGAACTCTTAAACTCATATGCCGCAAATAATTGAGAAATTGTACATAAATATGGCTATAAAACGAATTCATTTAGATTTCCGTACGATAAAACTTGTTCGGTTCAACTTCTCACCCAACTCACGGAAATGATACAAATCGTTCTTATGATAAGTTTGTTCATTATGTTTGCTGTTCAACTTTTTACGTACTGCTTTAACTGAGCCTTTATTTCACTTAACACATTTGCAAAGAGTTTAAAATACGATTAGATTATTTGACAAAATGTAAAACGTTTGATAATTGTTTTGCCAGCGTTGTCATACAGTGTTATTCTTCATTTTTGTTGTCAAAAGTATGAATATTTACTATTTGACAGTGTTTGGCAAACAAGACTTTAAATCAAAACAGAAAAATCCGAATTTCGCTTTTAGATTAGCGGCGTGACTAGATTTCACAAAAATTGGAACTGGTACACGTGGATTACTAACAAAACTGTCGTACACAGATAGCTTCTCATCCTGCCATTTTTTCATAAATTGTTCCTTCCACAATTTCTCAAAATTTAATAGAATAGACTTCGACGTTAAAGACTTCCTGCAAAGTGTCGAAGTTCTATTTTAAGGTAATAATTGTAAAACAGTGTAATAAAGGATCAAATCGTTTGGCAACCTGTTTGACACCAACCTATTTGGCATAGACAATAATCCATAACAGGAACATGTACACGTCAAAAACGTAAAAAAGAGGCAAACCTAAATTTGTTTGGATCACACAACTGCAAGAACACTAGCATTTGATTAGCCTCAGTAAAAATAATGATCCGAAACCGAGAAGGCTGACGATGTTTATTCAGGGCAAACCGGTGAATCCCATACGCGGATCAGTAGGGAGGTAGTCAATTGATACTTGGTACGGTTATGGCCCCTTTAATTCTGATAAAAGCTTCCCCGTTAAAGAAGAATATAGCTGTGTGAAACAACCAAACTAATGGAACTCCTGTCTTACAGTTCACATCTCAAAAGGGTCAAACGTTTTCAAACAGTCCAAGCTTAGCTTTAAAAAGTGCATGTATAAGTGTTCTTCTTTCAGGGGTTATCAGGAAGTCGTGTTAGCAGGCCTTCCTATACTATACTGGACGATAATGATCAGTATAGTATAGGATAGTCAGAACAAAAATCAATGGAAAGTCATATTCTTCATAAAGTATGTATTGTATGTAGATAAAGTTTCTTAACAAATCAATTATACAAAGTTGTTTGCCACGCCCACTTAAAGGGGTGCTTTTTAACCAAAAACATAGCTCTTTTTAAATAAAAAAAAGTCCCAAACAATTATGAAAATACTATCCTTCTCAACATTTCACCCATACTCCATGCCCACTTTTAGGTGGAGTGAATAGGACGAGGGTAATAGTTCACCCAAGCGGACTGTAGCCTTTTCTTATGTTTTTATATTTATTTATTTTTGTAACTTCTATCCCAATAAACCAATAGTTATGCAACTTAACAATTTAATTAAGCTATGATTAGACGGTGATGCCAATTAACAAGACCATAACGCAAGCAATTGTCAGAGTAGGCTACATAGAGATATGTTCACCGTGTTCACGAGATGTCACAAACAATATGTTACTACGTTCTAACAAAGCATTGATCTAAAAGTTTTTTTTTACACTGCACCACCTCTTGCGAATGTCTGACAAACATCCAAGAGTATTAATTGTCATGAGAAGCTTCTCAAATTTGCCGTTCGGATTCTGCTTTAAATTGTGCCATTAATGCCTCATATTAGTGCGAATAAGATTTTTAGGAAAGAAAAAAATGCACATAAAATTCGAAAATTCAGGAAAACTGAAAGCTTTTTTCATGGGACTATTGTGTTAACTCGTGACCATAACTCACGATTCGAACGACGGATTTGCGTAATACTTTTTTATTTTATTCGATTTAGCCCTGGGAAAAAAAGGCAAGACAAACAAAAAACTCCTAACTGACGATATGTCTAATATGTCGTATATTTGGTTGATTCTTTTTTGTTTTGTTCGTTATGTTCCCATGAAAGTTTTAAGCAAAGGCACTAAATCATATAATAAAAGATGCATTTTTGTTTCTTTGTTGAAGCCGGGCGGGTCTGCTTGCAGCTTAAAAAAATCTATTTAAGAAGAATCTATCGGTGGCGCATTCATTTTTAGTCGATTTTCATGTTTCATACTTGTTTTCTATTAATTTATTTTATTTCATTTGCTCTTGCAGATTTTCTTAAAAATGTCATTTATATGCACGGAATAGTTCAATTCTCTTCTCATAATTATTTTATAAATGATCTTAGACTTCAGCGTTTTAAAGTGAAAGATCTTTATTTCGTGTTTGACAATAAATTAAATTTAAATTTGCATTATGATTATGCCAATGCTAAGTTTAACTCTATGTTGGGATTTCTTAAGCGTAATAGAAAAGACTTGCGAATTATACATTGCCTCAAAGTTATATATTGCTCGTTGGTAATATCATATTTAGAATATTCATCGATCATTTGTGATTCAGCATATTTAATTCACAAACTAAGATTCGAAAGAGTTTACAAGAAATTCTCCAGAAACGCGGTTCGTAGATTATATGTTTGACGAGCTTTCCAATTATGACAGACGATGCAAATTAGTTGATGGTCTACAAACCCTTAACTTCTGTAATGTTTATTCGCAATATCATTTATTTCGCCACAATTATTTTATCTATTATATAATATTTATGCTTCTATGTTTCAGTGAAAGGCATAAAACCAATTGTGGTTATAATGAGCCCATTACAAGATGCATTAGCGCATGAATTTAAAAACTGGGTTTTTTAATTGATTTTCGATTAGTGTACAATTGTTATTTAAAGTAGTATATACAATAAAATTGGTACATGATCCTTAGACGCGCAACAAACAACAGTTGTGTAAAGCGATACTGAGAGTATACACTAGGGAACAAAGTGTTCGATTCCTGCAGATAACAACATTGAAACGAAATCACCCAATCAGAATCTTTACATATCCGTTTGGTGTTTCCTTTTCAGAAAAGAAGACAGCAATGATGAGGACAACAATTGACTAGACTAGACTAGGCTTAATACTGGCTTAATATGAAATACTTTTGCCATCGTTTTAGAAAGGATAACATTTTGAAAGGAGATTTGGTATTGATTAAGAACTACAAAAGCACTAATAACTGGTTCCTTGCATTGCAGGAAGCCGTTAGTATTTATAATGGAAAACAATTTTTTTTATGATATCTAATGATGCCTGATAATATCTAACATAACGTTTTCATTTGGACCCAATTGAACTGAGGTTCAGAACCCTTTTCATTCCTCAAAGTTGAGTTTCTAGTTTCTCACTGCGGAAATACTTGTTTAATAACTCCCAATTTTCCCAAAGAGTCAGAGGATGTCCAACAAATTTATGTGATTTAAGCCAATTGAATGAATTTACACAATAAGACATTTCGCACATCAATGCGTTATCCTCATTCAAAAAATAAAAACGCCCAATAAAATGCTAAACTGGCCGTGACATTACTGTATTCGGATCTCTCCTAATTTTTTTTTTTCATTTTCATTTTTTTAAATATTGAATTCTTTTGATTTTATTTTTTTACATATATATATAGATGTATGACAATCATTTACCGTAATGATTTCCATTTCGACAAAAAAAAGTAAAATGACCCAACTCCTTTCACCAATTCTCTGCCAACATCCCTTCGAAATCCCTACAAAAACCTATTTACCATATTTCAAGGAATACATTTAAAATGAGTAATAAAAATAAAAACGAAAAAAAAAACAAAGAACGATAAAGGAACATAACGAAATATGCTTAACGTGCACATCCTTGCTTGAAGAAGGCAACAACATAGAAGAAGATCCAAGCATTCCACAGAATAAAATGTTTTTATTTATTTTATACGGGCTTCAATTACAAATGACAACAATATGTCATCGGTATGGTATGTGAAGCTTAAATATGCAAGGACGCGTCTTTTTCAGAAATGTATTTGCGTAAAAGAGTAATTTTGTTTATACTTTTAATAAGCTACAGGGGAAAAAAAATCTCGGTTTTGTTGACATGAAATAGCAATTGTACCAATATGGAGACTAATTGGAGAGCGTACTTCCTTAAGAACAAGGAAATCATTTCATAGAACAACTTGTGTAAATATTTTCCCTAGGTTTTCCAACATTGTATGCGAATATATCGAAGTAACAGCTTGTCATGTTTGTTGGGAGAAAAGGGCTGAAGAAGCC
The DNA here is from genome assembly GCA_949715645.1 of Portevinia maculata. Classification (NCBI taxonomy): domain Eukaryota; kingdom Metazoa; phylum Arthropoda; class Insecta; order Diptera; family Syrphidae; genus Portevinia; species Portevinia maculata. Next base: position 78,986,090 of record OX454525.1, read on the forward strand.
AATTAGAAATTCCTGCAGTAAACAAACATATTCAAAGGAGTTGCCGTATCGAGATAGTAATCCGGAATGCATTTCTGGTATTTGTGGTATTTGATTTCGAACGGAGAAAAGCCAGGGACTTTTGCATTCATTTATGGAGTGGTAGCGTTGCACATGGGTGCCTTTTTTTTATATATAGAATAGGTGAATACTTTATTTTAACACTGTATAGTAATCGTGGAAAATCCTATCATCGATTAAAGTTCTATGTTATGTACAAAGGTAGGATAAGTTTTCAAGCGATTTCCATACAAGTTTCAATTCCTTAGCTCTTCAGAGTTGTTAAAAAGATTCAGACTTTGGTGAGATGATAACTTAAAGGGTTCCACGTTTTAGATATAGTTACGAAAAGGTCCAATTCCGTTGAATAACATACATTTTGAACCGAAAATTGTGTCAAGACCGATCTGCGATATGCGTACATCTGAATATGTTTATTTAAAAACCGAAGTGGCTGGTTAGATGGAGATTTGCATAAAATCCATCGTTTTTTTTTTTTACAAACTCATACGCAGTAGAGGCAGACCCAATTTTTAGTGGAAAGTCAAGGTAAAAAAACGTGTGTATCACCGAATACATATTTCACTTGCCGAAATCTTAAATATGTCAACCCTGCCACAATAAGAGCTACGACTAGGAGCATACACTCGTCGCCACTTGAATAGGACAAGCTGTATACTCTATTTGCAATTGCTCATAACTCGAAAGCGGAATGATAAAATAATGATATTATGCCCGTTATCTTTGTCTTCCACTTTAACTTAACATTCGTTGGAATTACAACAACATTTTTGCGCCACTTGAATAGAACATGCATTTGATGGATTTATTTGTTAATTTCGAATATTTAATTTAAAAAAAAAAACCTAAAATAGGTCGAGGAAAAGCATTAACCGATGCGGGAAAATGACAAATCAAGTTACAAGGACGGTGACTTATCTATTGCCAAAATAGCTAAAAAAATCAAGAGAAGCCGACACGTTATATCTATATTTTTAAGAAATGATAATGAATATGCAAAAAATATGAAAGGCCGGACACACATCGTGCTTACTAATGCGAAAAGGCGACTTATTTTAAGAAAAGCGTCAAATTCTCACGTCTCTTTGGCAAAAATCAGGGATAAATGCGGTGTCAAGTCAAGTCTTACAACTATGCGCCGTGCTATTTCGAAAGCTAAACATCTAAAAAGATTCAAAATCAAGACAAGAAGCTACCTTTTAACCCGGTTTGAAAAGAGCAACGCCTCAATTTTGGTCGCACACATGTGATCTGGATTTCGGAGTGGCATGGAGTAGTTTTCTCCGATGAAAAAAATTTAATTTGGAAATGGCTATAGCTACTATTTCCATGACCTCCGCAAAGAAATACATTATTTGGATCGGCTGCATAGCAGAGTTGGAAGTGTGATGCTGTGGAGGGGCACGTCCCATTAAGGAACCTGCCAACTACAATTTATGTCAACCACAATAAATGCGTTGTCTTACAATGGCATATTGAAAAAGGCCTTTCCATACTTTCATACCCTTTTTGGACCTCTGCCGTAGTTAAAACCTATATACTGAGCTAAATGTGGAGAATCAGAAATCTCTAAAATGTTTTTTTCATTAAAGTTTCCTATTCAAGTGGCCCAAATTTTCGAAACCTCATTTTGCCGGTTTTTGGTTTATAATATTTTGTTAAAACTTAAAGCTTTCTTCCTTTCGATCAAATTACAGCAATTAAATTAACTTTAATTTACAAAAAAAAATTAAGTCTCTAGCATGCTTGGTTTGGGAGCAATGAAGGATAGAAAATAGACGTAAGGGGTGTCCTATTCAAGTGGCGAGGAGTGTATCTGTTTGTTGGCAGGCTTTCAACTAGGGATTGTCTTATATTGCGTCTGTACGACTTCCCTGCGTAACTTTTTCTTTACTCGTCATGCAGTTTACTAAATCGAAAATCTAATCTTTTCGTTTCACATGAGTGTAATTGAAGAATGATGAACGAATTCAGATAAAAGTTGATTTATAAGTTTTTAAGTACTCTGATTAAAATGTATACCTAGGACTAAAGGTTTTGGTACTCATACGATAAATCTTTTTGACGTTCTTCCAGGCAGATTTTAATGAGATTTTTTGTGTTTTTAGGCGCACTTCGTCGAAGGTGTTTTCCGAAAATTGTTAAACAGATTTAGAATAATTTTTATGAAAGGTATAGAATTTTTCGGTATAAATTTGGTGTCGGTGGGAAAGGTGAACTTGAACAGAATATAGAATAAATAAATTCAAATCGAAAGCATAATGACACTTGACATTTCAGAAGAAAAAAATTATGAAATGTTTATAATTTTTGATTTTATTTCGAAATCTGCAATGTTTGGTTTTTTTTTTTTAAATAAATTTTGAAACACAAATTCGATATCTATCAACCGAAAAGGCCAGCTAACCAACAAGTAGAAGTATCCTGCCTTTTGAGGACGTGATTGTATACCGCTAGACAAGACTGGAATTCCCCCGGTAGAATGCCAGTGATCTTCAAAAATGATTTCTGTGATTCTCTGGGAAATCTCATGTGCCCTTCCCGGCTCTACAGGAATGACGCTTATCCTGCGTGGCAGCAGAGTTATTTGACAGCTTGAGCGATTTAGCAGGGTTTCCTCTAACAGATATTAAAAGATCTGTAGACAGATCCAAATGGTTTTGTGAGTTGCATGTCCTACCATGTAGTATAAGGGAACTCACAATGGGCATATATTGGCCTTTGTGTGATATCTGAATAGTTGTACATACAACAAGGAGGGTTGCAACTAACTAACCAAACCTAACCTAATTGCGAATATTAGGGAGTTTATTTTCTTGGTTCAGAGTAAAGCACTAAACAGGGAAAGATTATGCTCTGAACCGAGAGTGCTCAGAGCGTTCTGATATGCTTATGAAACACACTTCAGCATTCAGCTGTCATGTGATTAGGAATTACGTTTATTTTTTGAAGATGAATTATCTTATTAAATTAGGTTGGCGACGGTGTAGAGGTTAGTGTGTTGGCTTGTGACCCATGCGGTGCAGTTTCAATCCCCATGGGGAACAACAACATACACCACCCATTCTTCAGCCTCTACTCCAAAAGGAAGATTTCTGCATGGTAGTACAATGGCCCGAACGAGTCTGAGTGCTCTGGGATTTGGATTTCCGTTTTATAAAAAAAAAAAGAAAAAATCTTATTAAATTGACATACTTTTTCCGACAGAAAAACCACCCCAATCCGTCTTTATACCCTATTCTAAGGGTATATTAATTTTGACGCATAGTTTGAAACATACCATAATATTGCCCGTAGACCCCTAAAAGTTACTATATTTATGATCAGCATCGATAGTAATGTCGATCTAGCCATGTCCGTCCGTCCGTCCGTCCGTCCGTCGGCAAAAATTAGGCCTTTAAACTGGACCTAGAGAGCTGAAATTTTAACCATATACTCTATAGGGTCCCGAAATAATCAAGTTTCGAATTTTTGAAATCCGCCAACAGACACGCCCACAAACTCAAAAAAACTAAATTTTGGAAAAAATCGAATTTTGAGCTAGAAAGCTGAAATTTGTTATGTATGATCTATGACCCCTAAAACTACTTGGGTTAAAAACATTTCAAAATCCGCCCACTGACACGCCCACAAATAAATAAAACTATTTTTTTGAAAATCCAAAGTTTGAGCTAGGGAGCTGAAATTTATAATATATTCTCTCTATGGGCCCTTTATGTTCATGTGTAAATATTTTCAAAATCCGCCCACTGGCACGCCCACAATTTTTTTTTTTTTTTTTTAATTCAAAGTGAGCTAGGGGGCTGAAATTTATAATTTATACTCTCTAGGGGCCCTTTATGCTCATGTGTTAATTTTTTTTAAATCCGCCTACTGACACGCCCACAATTAAATAAAACAATTTAATTGAAACACCCAAGTTTGAGATAGGGAGCGTTTTTTTGATAAAATCCTTTAAATGTTATATAACAAAATATGTAGAGGGTTCTTAACAATTCAACCATACTTAGACTTTTGTCACGCCCACTTATGAGGGATAGGAATAAGAATAGGGCATCCAACAGTTCGCCCAAGCAGACTGTAGCCCGTCCCTATGTTTTTAATTGTTTTGGATTAAGTTTTTCCTTTATTTTCCCTCCTAACAGTCTGTTCCTAGGTGTGTTCATTTTTTTACACAAAACGGAAAAACAAATACAGTTTAAAAACCACTCGTGTCTGAGCTAAATTAAAACCCATGACGTTTTTTGACAACTCAGGATGTACTCTGAGATAAAAAAGAACACCTCCTTTTAATATTAATTCTGTGTTTATTTTTTGCAACTTTTTTTGAAGTCCTTATACAGTTTTAAGACTTTCTACGCAATATTGGTGGAGTGAATTTGTGATTCAAGCAAATGATTTTAGGGAACCAATTTCACACGATTCTATGTTTATTTTCTGTAATAGCTTTCACATTACTTAGTCGATTGTGAAAGAATTTCTAAGCAGCTGTTTTAAACATTTTAGCCTTATTTAAAAAAATATTTCTGGTCTTAATGGGGAATACTCAGAGTTGTTAAATATTTAACGAAAGAAATTCATTTGTGAAAATTTTGTTCCTTATAATACGAGTACTTTAGAGTTTTGTCGCTTTGAGTTCCAATATTAAAGTAAAAATTTAAACTTGGCTTCCGGTGATGATTTATTTCCATTTTTTACTCTATATATTTAAAAACTTAGCAAATTTCAAGGACAGTCAAAGTACCATTCTATTTTTCACAACCAAGATTTTTTTTCACAAACTCCTCACGTAAAAATTGTGTGTGATGTTCCAAGTAATGCGTTGTTGAAACATTTAAATTGAAAATTCAGAAGCAATTCTCAGATGATTGCTAATCATACATAAAATCAATTTCGACAATCCCCACAACCAAATTCGTTAACCCATCCGCACAACAATACTGACACAACTCTATCCATATAAAAAGATAAATCATCTAAAAAAGCATCACAATAGCTATATGACTTAATAGCATGTAAAACATTCCACAACTACTGCCAACACTTAACAACCTAATGCCCTATCCAACCGACATTTTTTTTAAATCGACTTCATTTAGGTACTGCATCTATTTTGTCCAAATCTCCAAAAATGTTGCTTTATCGTCGAAAATTCCATTTGCTGAAAAATCTTCAAACCGATAAAACCATATTTCATGTGAGACCACTAAAGGCCCATTAATCTACTCAGGAAAAAAACATGATACCCTTCTGGCGATTTATTTCAAAATAATATAAATCTAAGTGAACATGTTTGCATCCTTTTTTCCTCAGATAGACATCTATGACGACCCTGAAGAAGTGTATTCCCAAACCAAAGACAAATGGTGAGTAATTTGAAGTGATTTATCGGAAACACGTAGCCAATTGCCTAGGCACTATGCATCGCTCGATTCCTTTTGTATTTTGTATAGCCGCTACATCACCACAACTCATAGAAACAGGATCATTCAAATAAAAACATATCCATTTTCTAACCAGAATCTGAAAGCCCACTTAACACTTTTTCTATCTTCACTGCAACACTGGGGCACTTTTGATTAGTTGTCGGATTGTAATTACGATTTCATTTTCACTGATCACACAGTTTTCCCCAGATTAATTACAATGATACAATGGTTGTTCACTTTTTGCATAAATTGTCTCAGAGGAATACATTATTCATGGATCGGTACGCATGAGAATGGATTTTGTTTCATATAATCCGCACAGTAACTCAGGCATCCTCCGAGAGAGACACAAGCCAGATGGAGCACGTATTATCCTAGAGACTAACTGAGGAGCTTAGTGTATTTTCGAGTATCTTGATATATATCTCTTCTGCGTCAGGTAATAACTTTTGTTAAAGACAAAAAAGCAAACCGTAAAGCCGATTATCGAAGGAGCTATTTCCACAATGTGACGAAAACGACCGAAACCAATATACCCAACTCAACAGAGTACCTAAGAATTCATGAATTATGATGAATTTCTTAGAACTTTTCTTTCCGTTAATTTCGCGCCTAATTGGTTTTAAATGAGCTTCTGTGTCTTACGAGTACACACTGTGTAGCAGGGATATTATCCAAGCGATCCTTATGCAAATAAATATCACACAAAAACCGTACGAATACGCGCGCGTTTTCGATGACTTATCGGTGCTTACTGATAGCGTATCCTTGAAATTCCTTCACAAATTTTGTAGGGGGATGCTGTTATTTTGGAGCACTGTTTGTTCTGTTTTGCAGACAGATGAAGAGAATTCCTGCGCGTTGAGCATTTCCCAACTACTACATGGATACTAGTACTCGAACGTCAGTAATGCTCACAATGTGGAATCTGTAGAAGAGAAATTCTGCAAATATTGCTTTCGTCCTTCAAGATAATAGAGCGGGTTAAGTGGAGTGGCTCCTCTTAATGTATTTTGTCTTCCTAAATATTGTTGACTGCTTGTATCAGAACAAATTTAAAATTTACGATAGTAAGGAATTTATGAAAGTATTAAAACCAACTTTATTGCGAAACCCATTTCCTTAATTCTATAGTATTTCCATAGATGGTTTCGATTTAATTTTATGCTGTCTGTTAAATTAGCGCCTGCAAGGATTTATGAAAAATGCAGTTTGAACGGATTTTTGAATATTTTCTTTGTTCTATTCATAATTTTAATAGGAAATGATAGCTTGAGGAATAACAAAAAAGGTTCATCTCTGGGACATAGTGATTTAATCAGGGTTAAGCATCGTCACGTTTATTTTACTACTTTTATTTAAAAGTCAAAGAGTAATAAAGATCCTCCAGCGGAATTCATACAACCGTTTTTACTTTGTGCATGAAGAGAAGCGCTATCGAAATAATAAATATAACGAGTCTAAAGGGATTCACGGATTGTAATACGAGTAGCATGCTTCCCATTCATGTTTTGGTTTTTATTCGGCTGTTAAGCATTGGAGATGGAGTTAATGTTGGAATACAATTTCTTTACTTTACACAATTTAAATACTAAAGCCATATTCCAAGGACATAAATCGCTAGAAGTGCAATTATTTCCAAAACATTTAACCATTTTTTCGTCATGTAAATTCATGGCGCACAGTTTAAGTAGAGTCCTTGATTATGTAAAATACATAAGATCAGTTGAGCTGAATGGAACATATTTAATAGGAGAATACTTTAGAACTCCTTTCACTTCCAACTAAATTACTTTACTTTACGGGCTCCTGACCACTTAAGGGGCTTTGCCACAGACACTGCAATGTTCCATCCTCTGCGATACCGGGAACGCTGCTTCCAGTTGTCTAAGCCAAGGTATCTGAAATTTTGATTCGAAATAACCCAATATTAGCTCCATTTTCCTACCTCCTATCGTGTTCGCCCAGCAATTGGCGCCAAACAGAATTTCGATAGAGCATGCATTAAGTCCTACGAGTTAGTAGTTTTGAACACATTTGTTTTGCTAAATCGAAGCGGCACAGTGCTTAGTGTGTTGGACTACTAATCGAGGGGTCTCAGAATCGAACAACTCAGTGCCAAGTTATGCGTTAAAAAAACGTTTCCAGGGCCCCACCCCTTGTGAACGTCGGACAAACATCCAAGAGCATCAATTGTCATGAGAAACTTCTTAAATTTTGCCGTTGGGATTCGTCTTAAAATTGCAGGTCCCTTCCACTTCGCACAAGTAAATGGTTTAAGAAGCTAAGTTTTAGGCCCTCCTTTTGCTTATGCGTATAATATTGAATATGTTTCTTTAGCTAGGGTTACCTCGAAGGAAGACCTTCGAAATCAAATTAAGTTTGACTTAATTATGGCTAACCATGATTGATTTAGTCATGAGCAAATATAAGGAGTTCACAGATCTATACAACTTCAAAGCGCAGTTTCGCTTATTATTAAATCTTAAGCCCTCATATCAATTACCCCCTCTATTATCCTTAATTGATATTCATGTGACTGTTAAACATCTACGTTTCCGACATTTATTTCGTAAACCTTCTCCTTGAGTTAACAATTTACTTAAAGGACATTTCACTAAATGCTTCAGAGAATCAAACTCAATTTGTAACTTTATTGATTTTTATCAAAATATAGGAAGGGATACTTATAAAAACCAATTCTTGCTTGTACAGGTAGACCTCACTTAACACGGGGGTTACGTTCCTGATAAATGCTGTGATAAAGGAAATCGTGTGAAACGATACAAGAAACTAGTGCATAAAGAGTGGTTACGTTTCATGATTTCAGAAAACCGTCAGAATTTTTGTCCAAGTATTCGAAGTTGTATTATTATTAAAGACGAACAAAAAATCGTCATCAAGTACGTACCGAGCAAGCTTCGATAACACAAAAAAGGAACTGAGTAAATTGAACTGAAACCGGTTGCCACACCACCATCCGCTTTCTACATGCAAATTGGGGAAGTCCCTTTTTAGATGTCTGTTCCTATAAAAACAGCTGATACTCTACTGGCCAGAAAAATATGTATACGTGTGACATTTGTGCAAAACCAGACATTAGGTCCGTTCGCGTACTTTATGTGTAGGAAAATGAAAAGTGTCAAATCTCCAAAATCGTAGGATTTCATCATTTGACAGTTTTCATTTTCATGCCAGCTGAAATTCTGTGTGAAGAAAAATGAACGAAAGTACATTTTTCTTTCGTTCATCTTTTTACCATTTTCTCAGTACGCGAACGCGTTTGTGTAGTTTTGCACGAAAGTTTATATAAATTTACGTTTGTATATTAGTTCGCGAACGGACCTATAGTGTATCGCACACCGTGTTAGAGCGAGTCTTTTTTCGTGTTAAACGAAAATATGCCACAAAATGTGAGACGTGTTAGAACGAGGCCGTGCTGTAAGAAGTACGTGTTAAGTGAGGTATACCTGTACTACTTTAAATGTTTCGTAATTAATGAAATATTTTTTTTTTGAAATACCTTCTAACTAAAGTATTATATGGTGATGAATTGTCGAGTTTTTTGTTCAGTAGTTGATGAGACAATATGTACATATATTATGTCAATTTATAATCTGTTTAATGAAACAAAAAATATATGTAAAATAATAATTGACACCAACTAAATGCAGGACCTTTTATCTGGATCTCTGTCTATTTATGTACGTTTAAATGAAAGCTAACATGAAGAGTCACCAGACGACTGTTGCGCTAAAAACAATTACACAGTTTTACTGAAACAATTACAAAACTGAGAAAGGACTTCATTTGATATCATATTTCAAATCGATTTTCTGTGTACCTTCCTTTTTTTAGTATCTGATATTATCAGATTTTCGGTGCCCAGTAGCACCTTACGTTTTTTTGTCCACTGCCCCACCTCTTGCGAACGTCTGACAAATATCCAAGAGTATCAATTTTAATGAAAAGCTTCTCAACTTTGCGTTCGGAGTCGGCTTTAAATTGTAGGTCCCTTCCACTTTGCTCTAGCAAAATGGTTGGAGAAGCTAGGATTTAGCTCCTAAATGGGCCGTTAATGCCTTTTACTTATTATATTTTGATATTTTCAATCACTTCATGCGAATTAATAAAAGAAGAAATGAATTGAAACAAGTTTTTTGTCACTTTTTGCAATTGAGTTTTATTGTGAACATCTTAAGGCATCTTATATAAGAACATAGAGTTCAATAATCCTATTTTAAGAAGTCCTATTGTTCTACAGCCAAAAGCGATTAGCGCAGAATTTGTTACGGAAAAAAAGATCACACACACATGTATTACCAATGAATCAATGAATATTTAGTAACCGACATAACATAACGCTTTTACCTCAAAAAAACGTTTTAAGAGTTAAGTAAGATGACCACTTAAGGCCAATCGTTCAGTCCAAAACCCCATTATAGCACTAATGGAAAATCCAAATCAAGTTTTGCACCCAACTCAGGGTCGCTTGTCAAATCTTATTTCCTTTATATACATACTTAATCGAAGGCTGCCTTGCCACTATCCGACACTCTTGAATATTCTTGACTCCCATTACAATGCAAGTCAACTCTGATGTGAATGACAAATGGGTCTTTGAACTTTTTTAATCATCCATTTCACAGTTTAATACGACGCCGGCCGATACGACTCTATAAATTCACAGACACATTTTCATCAATGTAGAAACGCCTGTCTGGATGTATGAACGGAATCACAAATAAAACCCATTAGATCAAGTCGTTCACAGCCGAAAAAAAACAAACAGAGCTCAAGGGATGAATACAAATCTTGTAAGTTAAAGTTCACACAGGAAAGAGTCTATAGATGCGGCAGATATCCGTTGACTTATTAGGGAATTCAGGACATAAGGAAACTCTTAAGAGGGCAAACGACAACAAAAATGTGACGCAACTGACACGATGGTTGCTAAAACACACATAAACAGCTCTGATATATTTTTATTATTTTCATTTTTGTTACAACTTCATCGATTTCAAAGAAAACACCTTTCACACCATACCAACAGTGTCAAAACTTTCCAACATGTCAACTTTGAATAGAATTTGTAAAAGCTGCGCATCATGTCAGTCAAAAAGATTATTAGTTTGCAATGGCATACGTGATCTCTGCAGTCGGAATAATAGATGTAAGGACTAACAAATAAAATTTAATGGATCCCCTTTACCCGTGCGGTTGGAACCTTATCTAGGAATCCAAATCGTTCATTTTCATGGCAATACAGAGCTTGGATACAAACAAAAATAGCATCTGACTATGCCAACAACCAGAAAGATAATGCCATGCGAATAGTCTCGAATCTTAATATGATAATTATTATAATGATATAAATTTACATTAAGGTGTAGGTACTATCCACTTAAGCAAATTGGGTGGATTATTTGTTTGTGAACTTTGCCTGTCGCACTCTTACCATGGTCCATTCAGAAATACAACAGAAAGGACTATATGGTATAAGCTGCTTTGTAAACATTGTCTAATCATTTTGTTTAAATAAGCCACCGTGCCTTGTGTGTAACAAGCTAACACTGTACTTACCCTGGGGCTAAAGTAATATTATGGTACACCATTTCACGCGCTGTGCAAATAGAAAGACGAATTAAGGATAAAGGCATCCGGGAAAAACACGAACATGCTTTTAGCAAGTCGGCTCCGTTTTGTATCACATTTATACAGTATAGTCAAAGTGAATTTGCTTTTGAAATCAAAATCAAAGGTGGGTTTTAATGAGTTGTTCGAGAGCCGACAAAAAAGGATTATTGTTTGTTTGTGTTTCCGTTGAGTTTTTGTATTTTTACAAAATTATAAAGGTGCCAGGTTAAATACACACATGTGTTACGAAAAGATACAAATGTGAAAAATGGAAAGGGCTCATTATGGGATATAAATTGTAAATACTTTTTGGTTAACGAGGTTAACATGTTATGGAAGGATAATTATACAAATAAAACGTATGGTGGGGCCCAATATGGCGTGTTTTTGAGTGACGGATGCGAACTGTTAGGGCAAACAAAATCCCTTGTCATTAGTGGTGTAGTTCATCCAATGTCAAGAGACACAGCTTTTTATGTAAAAAAAGCCTTTCTTATGGAGCTTTGGCTCCTTGCAACCTCTTTGCCAGGGGTCACTGTTGGATATGGAGTAGGTGCGAGGAAGGGGTATGTGCTATGTTGGTCCTATTATATACCCTATTCTAACAGTTAGTTAATTTTGACCCATTTCGATACAGCCATGTCCATCCGTCCGTTCGTCGGCAAAAATTAGGCCCCAAAACTCGAGCTAGAAAGCTAAAATTTGGTATGTTTACTTCTAGGGGCCCGAAATAATCAAGTGTTCGAATTTTTTAAATATGCCCGCAAACTAAATAAAAACAAATTTATCGAAAAAATCGATATTCGACCTAGAAAGCTGAAATTTGGCCCTCAGAAAGGCCGACTATTTAAAAAAACAAACCGTTTATAATCTTCGCAAAGTAAGTCGATAGTCGTTTCGAGGAATTCCTTCATACAAAATTGTCTGCCATGCCCACTTTTAAGGGGTGTTTCGTAAAAAAAATTTGGGTTTTCGATAAAATCCGTTAAAAAACGTGTAAAATAGTTATATGTTTAACAAAGTATGTATATCATGCCCTTCTTAACAATTCACACATCTTCGATTTTCATAGGGGATTGGAATAGATTTTAGCCTTTCCATATGATTTAAGTTGCGTTGCAAAGAATCGCCCAAATATTATTTCTATGTCGATATGGAAATAATACTCGTATCATATTTTCTGCTTTCCTGTTTTCTAAATGTGGTCTCATTTCCATGCTTGAGTGTGGTTTTAGAAATAAAACACGACGGATTTTATTTCCATTTTTCCATGGTAAAAAGACTACATTTAAATGTGGAATTTGTTTATAATAAAACGTTTTAAATAAAAACCCAGTATTTTTCAAATCAACCAACCGCCAAGTAACTTAGCGTTTTTGAATAACGAATTAATAAAATAGTAATGTGATAGAATTCGGATTAAATAGATATACAGCCAGGTTCCACATTTCACTTTCACTCGAAATGAAATCGAAATTGGTCGAAAATAGATTTTGGTGTTCTACATTTCACTTTTATCGATATCGATTTCAAATTTTTCGAAATTGAAACAAAGTGAAATTGGCAGGTTCCACAATTCGATTTTATAGATTTGAAAGTGATTTCAAATCGAGCATTTCCATCAGTGTGAAATAGTGGAAAGCAGACGACAGACGTCTTTGAAAATGTAAGTAAATAATAATAATAATAACATTAGTGTAAAATTCTTTCCATATATTTTTTAAAAAAATATATACTTATTTAATAAGGGGCAAGCAAAAGAATTCTTCACAGGATGCAATATTCATTAAATTTATGTCGATAAATAAGGACCTTTCTAGAGGATTCATAAAAGGCGATCGTCTTGTTGCAGATGCTCTTTGGAACGAGCTAAAAAACGATAATACACAAATACAGATAAACACGCTCGTACAGCAAAAGACATCGATCATACTATCAGAAAGATCGAAAAATCTGAGGACAACATACAAAGTATTTTGGAAACAAAAAATTAAGAAGCACAGAGGCACAATAATGAAATGGAGAAATTTCATCAAGAAGAAATTCCAAAAAAAAGGAAATTGGAATTAAAAGGAATGAAGCTCGATATTTATAAGAGCTAAAACGTAAATGGCGAAAGACTTGCATTTTCAAGAACTTATGTGATCATTTTCATGTTCCTATTTTTTTTTATCTAATATTTGTATTTACTGAACTGAGTTTTTCGTTGTTTTTTATAACCTTTTCAAATAAAGAGTATACCATTAGCAATATGGTTTCTTATTTGACTGGCTTTATTGAAGCTTCTTCTGTAAATTCGTCGTCTTCTTCAGTTTCACTTGCCTCGTACCCTACCTCAAAACTTTCTTCTTCTTCAATTTGTAGCTTAAAGTGTTTACAAATGTTGCCCAACACCACGGCAATTACCACAGCACTCATTTTTTAAATAAATCGCGAAAACGAGACGAAATTTAAAATAAACTATTTATTACAAAAAATATATTTTTGCGACGTTTCAAATGACAGATAAGCTGTTAATTTTACTTAAAATGATTTCGAAAAAGTTTGGAATATTATAAAATGGGTGAAATGTGGAACACGGAAAACTCGATTTACAATTTCACTTTCGATTTCATTTCACTCGTTTTCTGGAACCTAGCTGATAATCACCCTTTTCAAATATACCACTCATAAGGTAAAAGGAAGGTAAACACTTTTGACAAAATGGTTTTTTGTTTAAAAAGAAAATGCAAGCAATTTTTATAAAGCAAAAACTGTTTTAAGGTTTGATCTCGAATTTTATTATTTTATTTATTAATTATTTCGATATTTATATATAATTTTCGGCAATACTGGTATAAGAAAATTGAAGTGTCAAACGTACCTACAACAGTTTGCCCTCATTTAAAACTCGCAACAATTTATTTGATTTGTTACCCAAGAGAGAAATGCACATCAGCGGTCTTTTGAACTCTGATATTTTTAATTACAGGCAGGTATTTGCTACAATTTACAAATGAACAAAACCAAATTACATCGGTGTGTTGCTATTCATAAATTTCCAAATACTCGATTCTCTTTTGCTTACGTATCTTATCTGCATAGAAACTTCTAAATAAAATAGCATGTATCTTGTTCCATTACCTGCAAAGAAAATGAAAACAAATATGGTATTAGTTCTAATCAACTCAAATATATTTACTTGTAATTGTCTACAATAAATTCAAATGACACTTATCTATGCGCTATTACTTCATTTATTCTGCCCTAACATAATTTAACTTAAATTCTCTGCTACATACAAAACCGGCCATAACATATATAAATGTGACCTCTCCAATGTACTAGGCAATAGTGTGCAGCAATAAAATACTACATTGCTGAGGTATGGTTAATTTTTTCATTGACTTAACACTATGTTCAATTGTCCTTTGCACAACCCAAAGATGAAAGTACTCTCCAATGAACTATTAAATAAATGAAAAAGCTCGGCTTCTATCGAGTTAGCCATTATGGATGACTGAACATATTTTTTTTTCTTCAAAATAATGCGCCTGGAGACCACATACCACCGACACAACAAGGGCTGAAGCTGAGGACATAAGCCAAAACGATGACGGCGACAAGTAGTACTTTGGGCCAGAGCTCTGAACAATGAAAATTGAAAAAACTAAAAATATATTTGTCAGTGCACATCATCCTATGCACTTTCCTTCACGTGTAGGTGTGTGTGTGTGTGTGAGGCAGAATAGTGAAATTCTTCTTCATTCAATTCTAAACGACTTCCGATGGCCCAAATAGTCCTTTCCGACTCCGGTCGAGTGCACAGGATTTAAAAAAGAACTCTACGAGTAGAAAAGTGCTTGTAAACATAAATCTTGAAAGTGCATAATCTGCAAATGTGTGGAGGTGGAGCGGAAAGTAAGAAATATCTATGACCAGATAACGATTGGCAGTCACACGACAACAACGTGCCGTACGAAATCCTGTACACAAGCAAGTATCATTCGTAAGCATCGAAAAAAGGAGAACAATCAAAAGTATCTTTTATTCAAACAGGTATGTAAAAACTTATGATAAAAAATATGATTCCCGGAAAAATGTGTGCATTTATCCAACCATTCTTGGACAACAGACAAATACGAGACGTTAATTGTGATCCAATGCAACTAATTTTCTTGAATATTGCAGAGAGACGACTGCATAAAAACTAGAAACAGCATACGAAAGAGCTGGAAAAGTACTATCCGTCTATTCTACTTACAAACATAATTATGTATATGCATTCACATTCGACCCTACATCGGCAGCAGGACGAATACAAATCTCAGTACGCCGCTTGCATGTGTTGGATTTTAAATTTTTCTATTCACAATCTACCAAATTTAACATCAGGATAAACAAATTGATTAAAAAAAAATTGTAAAAACATTGAGCAACAACAGGATACAAGTCAGTAGTTATGCACTCAGCACGCATTTTTAAGTTTCCATTTTTCGTTTTACCAGTTTTTTTATTTTTTACATTCTCTTGCTGTTTTTCTGTTATTTGTTCCACCAGTGTGAACGAATTAATTCCCAGTCATACCGCCACACATGAGAGTAGAAGAAGATGAATGAATGGTGACAAATTGCACTAAAGATTGATTTATGCTTGACGCAGAATCCTTACCGAGAGAAGAATAAAACTTGGGAAAAAATAACTCGGAGACATGATAGACTGATATTGAATAAATGAGGAAGGCTTTATTACTGTTGTAAGGGAAACGAAGAGTGGTCGTAGCCAAACACAGTGGTTATACCTACAACAAAAATCAAAAATATAAAATACCTAGGTACAACGGGTCATCCAATGGTTTCTTTTTAAATCATTGGTTTTTTTTGACACTACAGCTGTTTCCGGCTCGAAATCTTGACAGAAAGTCAGTATCATACCTCTGAGTCGCTTTACGCTTGAACAACGTTGGGAAATATTGAAAACTTATTTCCAAAATGGATGCTGTGTAGCCGAAACAGTGCGTTTTTTGAAAAGAAGTTTTGGCCGAAATAAAGCACCACCTTGCCTGCTGTACGCAAGTTTGTAACCGACCCCTTTATACTTTTTTTGTGGAGAACCGTGAAGGACCGATGTGTTGCCAACAATCCGGAAACAATTCAAGCAGTTAAGGCCAATATCATCTAAGCAATCCGTGAGCTACAGCCCGAAACCATCAATAAGGTCTTGGAAAATTGGAGTGACAGAATGCGCCACTGCGAAGCTAGCCGAGGCAGCAAAGATGTTGTGTTCCATAATTAATGGGAATGTTTTCTCTTATAAATAAAGCCGTAATACATGTAAAAAATTTAATTTTGTTAATTTTATTGCATTTTTAAAAAGAAACTCGTATTTGTCTCACCCTGTACAAGGTGGCGCAAAAGTAATCCTCCTATCAGAAAATGCTATAAATTTTGCGATTGGCCCCTAATGTCAGTTCTGTTTTGACATTTGTGTAGCAAACACATGCGAAATACACGTTAATAAACAATGTTACCCTACACTGCTCCAGAACGCGGAATATTGGTGACTATTGATTTGAGCAATAATCGGTCGGTGACTTTGGCACAACGTGAATTTCGTCGCAGATTTCCTACCCGTCCAACGCCTACTGGTGAAACACTGCGACGTTTAGCCGCTCGCCTCGAAGAGACTGGCACAACACGAGATGCTGCCAGGCGTGGCAGACCCCGGAGTAGCCGTTCTGCAGAGAATATTGCTGCTGTAGCCGAAGATGTCATGGAAGCGCCGTCGACATCGACCAGACGACGTGCCACGCGAATGGGTATCAGTCGACGGTCTTTACAGCGAATTTTGGTACAAGATTTGAAGATGTTTCCGTACAAAGTCCAGACGGTGCATCAGCTGTTAGCTGCTGACCGCCAATCGCGTCTAACATACGCTCAAGCCATCCTTAATCACCACCAAGAGGAAGATGATTTTTCATCAAAAATAATCATGAGTGATGAGGCCCATTTCCATCTTAGCGGGTACGTAAATAAGCAAAATTTACGCTTCTGGGGCACTGAAAATCCGCGTGTAACCCACGAAGAGCCATTACACCCGCTCAAAGTCACTGTATGGTGTGCTGTTTTCGCTGGAGGAGTCATCGGACCTTTTTTCTTCGAAGACGTCGCGGGCCAAACGGTTACTGTGAATGGTGAGCGCTACAGAGCAATGATCAACGAGTTCTTTTTGCCGCAACTTGATGAATTGGGATTGGAAAACATGTGGTTCCAACAGGACGGTGCAACGGCACACACTGCACGTGCCACAACCGATATGCTGAAGGATGTATTTCCCTGGCGCCTAATCTCCCGTTTTGGCGATTTGCACTGGCCAGCAAGATCGCCTGATTTGACCGCTCCAGACTTCTTTTTGTGGGACTTTTTGAAGTCGCGGGTTTATGTCAACAAGCCTCAGACTCTTGCAGCTCTTAAAGACAATATCCGTCAACAATGTGAGGACCTATCGCCGGAAGTTTTGGCCAAAGTGATGGAAAATGCCATAAAAAGGACTCAAATGACAATCAACTGTGGCGGCGGCCATTTACATGACATCATATTCTCGACTTGATGTAAAAAAAATTAAAAGACCAAATAAAAATAATCCACAGAAGAATCAAAGTTTTTCATTTTTTTTTAAATTACAGCCAAAAAACATCGGAAGGTTATTTTTGCGCCACCTTGTATGTACTGCTGATTTTAATGACGATGATTTTTGTCATATTGCTGAATACGTAGTAAATTAAACAGACATTTTAATAAGCAATAGAGGACAAGAAAAGTTTTGGTCCTGATGATATTGCCACCATTTTTCTGAGACTGCTGAGCTATCGAGTGAATTTTTCTTAACTTCGATATTTAAAATTGGGTATCAATCGGGGCATTGCAACAATTATCTCGATTACCGTTGCCATTTGTTGAAAATGTCAGACGACGAGCCGAATTCGTAGTAGATTTGACCACGAGAGAATTGTACACAAACTGAGAAATAAATGAAATTAAATCTATAAAAAAATAGATAAAAATTATAGCAAATGCAAAGATTCTTTTAAATATACATTTTGGTAGCCTTTGCCATCTCTTGTTGGAGATCCATAGGTCTTTATTTTTGTAGCAATATAGTTCCGAGAATATTTTAAATTGATCTTATTTAAGTCCTTGTTGGACTTATGACTGAAATCATTATAAACACACAAACACAGTCTAATTGAACCACTCGACTACCTGTAGGGAGCAAAACTGCATATAAAACGACAAGCATAATGGCCAAGTCAAAGGATTTTGATCAGAAGTGGCTAACTCTATCGCTAACCAAAAAAACGACGAACTCCGTGCTTAATTTTATTGAAATCGGTTAAAATTATCACGTGCAAAATGCACGTAGTTTCACAGTCTTTTTTAAAAATCTCCTTCCTACTTCACTTATCTCTGAATTTCAGACCCTTTTCATTATTTCGCTCAGTTTTGCTCTTTAGAATTAAGGATATTTAGAAAATTTTTGAAGTAAAACTTCTTTACGCACGCTTGACTTGGGGAGTAAGCGTTACGAAAAGTGTGATCGGCGAGGTTGATAGGGAGATATAAGTTAGTGAAGATAGAAAGAGACAGAGTTACGTTTCGTATATTACTGTTGGGGCAAGAGAGAGAGGTGCGAGCACACATTTTCTTTCTCTCTTTCTCTCATAGAAATTTTGGTTTCGTATATCTAAGCCACAGTGCAGGCCTATTGTCTATATCAAACTGTAGGAGCAAGAGAGAGTTGTGCGCGAGCATATTTTCTTTCTCTCTTCCTCTCATAACCAGTGCATGAAATATATATATCTCAGTCATCAATAGGTGATATATGTGTTGCTCACTGTGTTTTGGACGATGGAACAAACATCATAATGGTTAGAGAAATAATAAAAGATAAATTTGTTTCTTTATTATTGTGTGTTTATTTCGATTTTACCACAACTTATATTTATATTAATTTCAGCGCTAAGCGTTTCGAAACGAAAGTTTCATCTTCAGGCGCTTTTTCTATTGTTTTGTTATTTTTTTTATATATATTATGTTATGTTGTTTGACAGTTTGTTTTACATAATGTATGCTAGTGTCTATTGCTGTTTGTTTATTTTTTGTTTATCCTGCTCTGCTTAATGTGTGGTTATTGGGTGCTGTACTTGAGTGCGGTGTCATTATTGTGCGTTTGTTTTAAATAATAATTTGTCGTTTAGAAATCTGTCCTCTTCTGTTTTGTTGGCTTTGTATATTTCATATTCTTCAAGGGCGTCAAGTAGTCTGCTCTTCTTGCATATTTGGATGGGTGAAAGGTTTGGTTCGAAGTCGGAAAAGTTGTGGTTGTTGTCAATTAAGTGTAGAGCGCACTTGGACTTTGTATTTTGTTCCCTCCTTTTCTGTCTGTCCTATTTTATATTTGTTACAGTCGTCGAATTTGAAAGACACACAACTGGGGACAAAAAACAACAATGAATCATAATGGTAGTTGCTTACATTTCGCCGAATAACACAGTTAATTTATATAAAAGACTTATGATTTACGGTCGAGTAGGTTGTGAAGAATTAGAAGAAAACTATCATAAGTTGAAAATAATTTTAGCAGGAGATTTCAATGTTAATTTCGCGTCCGAATATGGACAACTCTTGCAAACTGTCTACAAGATAAATTAGAACTACAAATGAATAATAACCGAAATGAGCCTACCACAAGACATGGAACAACAATCGATGCAGTTTTCTCTAGATATCTTTTTAACTCATAAAATAAGCCTATTGTCTCGGTCTTATAATCAACCACAGTAATTACTGATGTATCCGATAATGAAAATATTGAAAATAATGAATAAAAATAAAAAAATTATTCAAAAATATTAGTTTAGATATCATTGAAAACCCATAATAAATTTAAATCTTTGTAGAAAATTAATATATGTATAATACCTTTGTATATACATTCCTATAGTAGCGCCAATCCAGTAGTACCAGTATCCTAATAGGTGTCGCTACTCATACCAAATCGAGAATTAGTTGGCTGAGAGCTTTTGTGAATTTGATAATTTTGTTAATAATAAAAAAGCATTCGTTGAGATTTTTGTTCGTTCAATCATTCAATATTATAGTTCGTCGTTCGTCGAAGAGAAAAGAGAAAGAAACGAAGAAAGAAACGAAGAAATAAACTGCTTTGTCTCTCATTATCGAATCATTCTGATATTATGTAAGTATGTATTTATTTTTCTTTGTAAAAGCCAAATACTTTTTGAAGATTTGCGTTGTGCGTCGCTTCGGCAAATAGTATGTAGGATGGATAGAGGGAGATCATGGAAAAATTAGAAATCTGGCTTTGTCGTCTGCGAGTAGAATGTATGATGGAAGAGGCGATTCGTTTGAAAAGAAAAATTGAATAAAAGCTGATTTCGGTAGGTATTTGAATTATGAATTAATGGATTTTTAGACTTTAGCTATTTTCGCTGTATCTCGTCCAAAAATGTACCGATTTATATCATTTCTTCAGTATTTGATTCGGAAATATTCAATTTGTGTTGTATCAGCCGTTATTCAAGGAAATAGTTGTTGGATAGGTGTATTTATCTAATTGATGACCTACATTAATATTGAGGCAGGTCACCTGTCGTTTTGCAGTTTTTTGTAATATATTCGTGGTCAGCATCGATAGTAATGTGTATCTACTATGTCCGTCCGTCCGTCCGCCCACCCGTCGGCACAAATGAATGCCTTTACACTGGAGCTAGAAAGCTGAAATTTTAGCAATGTTATCTCCAGGGGCCCGAAATAATAATTTTTAAGAATTTTTAAAATCCGCCCATTGACACGCCCACAATTTTAAAAGAACAAATTTGTGAGGTAGAAAGCTGAAATGTTGAATATATGTATTGTCTTAAGGCGCCCAAAATGCTGTGGGAGTTAACTAACATTGCATCGTCGCCTCTTCAAGTAGCATGTATGATGAGAGGGGGATGATGGAAGGGACGAAAAGTTTTGAAATGAAAAATTTAATAAAATCAAATTTCTGTCTTTTTCCTCAAATAAGAAATTATGAGTTGATCGCTTTTTAGACTGTTACTATATCTTGGAGCTGGTCGAACGTCTGCCATTCCTAAAGAATTTGAAGATGAAATAGCTCGAAGCCTAATAGCACGTTGAATGAAGAACAAGAAATGGGAGTTCCTTCTAACAGAATAGAAATGCCAGAAGTAGGCTGGAAAGTACATCTGCCTATGCAGGGACCAGCTTAGAAAATCACTACAGCGCCCTCCAACCAGTCTCGCATATCGCCTTTTTCTTTGTACAAAATAAGAAGAAAACTCTCCCTCCACGGATTAGGCATTGGATCGCCACTCATCAGTTTGCAGATGAGAATCATGAGCCATTTAGACCCGATGTCTGCCATCTTTTTCCAGAACTCAGAGGGTTTCTTGTCCGGCAAAACTGCTTTTGGATTTTTAAGGTCTTTGACCGCATTCATAACTTCTTCAACAGCAATGTCGTGTACTTCTTCAGTGTTAGAACTGGCTCTCGGAAAATATATCCCATGAAATTGGTTAATTAGTAGTTTTTCCTCATCCACAAGAAGCATTAAGCATTGTTGATGAACTTTGGCGAACGGATTTCCTGGGAATTCCTCCTTCTCTCAGCGGCAAATTTTGAAAATAGTTGTTTTTCTGTTCAAGCTGCTTTGTTGGAGTTCGTGGACAGCCTTCTGACACCTTTTTGTCACTAATCACTGCTTTAGCTTCATCTGCCCACCACCATGTTTCTTTGCCGTATTGACAACTTTGTTGATGATGCGATGGAGATAATTTTGCATATTTGCAATAAATGCATGACTTTTTTTGTCCAGGTTGTACCATTTGATTCTCACAAACACTTTACTGTCAGGAGGAGGCGGTTTTGTTGGGCGATTGCCTCTTCCAGGATCACTTTGCTATCTTTAACCCGAGGCTTCATGAAACGTGCTACCATTATGGCAATCAATCTGGGATTCGTTTCCGCCACTGCTGTAACTGTAAGTGACCAGGTGACGGCTTTGTTTGAGAACGATAAGACCTTATGACTTGCACATTCTCAGGATATCTTTACCCGGAGAGTTCCTGGTGCCGTATCCCAGTCCTCCATGGCAGCTTTCATACTCTTCGTTTGACTAACCCACCGTACCGTTCAAATCTCCGCCAACAAACAAAAGTCCCGTATTAGAATATCTTGAAAGCGTGTCCGGTGTTTTGCGGGATGATATTTTCCTGGGATAGACTCACAAAAATTAAAACTCTGGACACGTCTTCGACTCACAAAAAAGGATATTCTGAAGGTTGGATATTTCAACCGTGGATATTATAAAAAAGAATATAAACTACAGTAATTATTACTAACTTTTGGATTTGAAGTGTCCAACCGCTAGTTCCGGTTCCCTACCTACTCCACACACACATCAAAGCAAACAACTTAGAGCATTATTCAATAGAATTCGCTTTAACATCTCGAAATGATTGCATACCTTCTTATGCAATGTTTAAATATTTTCCCAGCCTTTATGCAAAAATCCGTATTCAGTACATATCCAAAACATGTAAGTTATGCAATCTCTGTGTCGATTAAAGTCCCAAACCAGTTGTTTGTGAAAAACCGAATGAACAAATTCTGCTTATATTCGGAGATTTAATTGTGTAACAAAATGCAATCGCAATATGTACATAATATGATTTGTGATACCGATTATGAATGAATACTATACACCTTTTCTTTGATGAATGCTACGGCCTCCTTGCAATATGCCATAACCTACCCCAAACTTCCATTGAAAACAACAAATAATTTATAAACCATATACCGCACCCTCTCACCCACACATCATATCCCCATCATGAGAGGTATAAAAAAAAATTCAATAAACAAACCACAAACTACACACTTATGAAAATCTTCAAATATAACGGCGCTGGTCGGAAAAATGTTACTTTTGTTTTGTTCATCACTTCAATTACTTTCGTTTAATATAGCTTTCGTTTTGACGAAAACTTTCATAAGAACTTAAAGCTCCATCTAAATTAATTAAGGACACAAACCAGTTTTCATTATTGATCGATTGAAGCGCCAAAGCTTCTGCGGGATACATGTACAACATTATTATTCGATTTCTTGGCGCTACTATAGGAATGTATATACAAAGATAATACATATATTAACATATATACATATAGATGAAGCTAAAGAAGTTTTACTTCAGTCGTGTAGTCTAAAGCACAATCGTCTCTAAATTGCCGTTCGGATTCGGCGTAAAATTGTAGTTCCCTTCCACTTCGCAAAGAAAGTGGCTGGAGAAGCTAGGTTTTAGGCCCTCTATGGGCCGTTAATGCCTAATATTCATTCATTCAATCTTAAACTACGTTTTCATTACGGCAAATGCGCTCTGTTGACATTTCCAAATTCATTTGCATACAGATCCACATTTCGAAATGAAGTAAAATCTACCAAATTTGCAGGAAATGAGTCTTTAAATGAGTTGAAACAAAATCTATCATTCTAAAATTGAATTTTTTTTTTTTGAAGTGCCGAATCATTTGCTTAAACGTCAAAAATTAATTGTAATTTTTAGTAATTTGCAGAAATGGTATGGAAAAATCATTTTGATTGTTAATAAAGTGTATATTTGAATGAAAACAAAAGCTTAAGAAGAGTAAAAACTATTAAATTATTAATGAAAAACCTGAAAAGGTATGTTGAAGCAAAAAAAAAAACAGTGAACATGTTTGTTGCACTTTTAATACACGCGAGCAAACTACAGTTTGCAATATAAAGTTGTCGGAACAATTGAAAAAAATGATTGAATAGAATCTGCGGCCACCACCGCCGAGATTAAAAATAACCGAACTGTCAAAAAAAAGGTGCTAAGAGTGCGAATGCAACAGCCAGCAGATATACGTGCTGGTTTCCTGGTAGCTCAGCCAAGGGTGGGTTCAGGAGACATAATAATCAATTTTTGGACTGCATAGCCGGTTGGGAATAAAATCACAATCACTTTTTTCCGAGGAATGAAAATATTCAAAAACGGAATGGGTCGCGTGTAACGCTGTTTACCGGAAATGTTCGAGCGCACTACCCTACCGAGGTTTATAATTTTTCATTATCACTGTATAATTTACCACTCCTAACCAACTAGTATGAGAGCTAGAAATATACGTATGGTACTTAGCTTTTCTCCTTTTGGTTTCGGATTAATTTTCTCAACTCCTTTTTCCTTCCTCCTGCAAATTGCTGGATACGATCACTCCACGACAAAAGTCCTATCGCTCCTAAAATTATCCGGAGCACTTTTACTTTTTGTACAAAATGTTCCATTATTTACTTTTTAATATTCAAAAATAGTGTTTGGATACTCCTTCTTATTCGCTTTATTATAAACTTTTTACGAAATATTCGGCAAAACTCGTCTCTCGCCATACGAATTCACTAATGTTATCATACAAGGTATTACTGGGCTCCAAGATTTTAACCTGAGACCCCACGGTCAGTAGTCCAACGCACTAACCACTGAACCACTGCGCAGAGTAATGAAATCTGTGTTAAAAGATCTAGTTTTCTTTTAGTCAGGGCTTTATTTATACGTAGGGGATACCATTTTATTATTTACAAAACTCAATTTTGGGTTATGTTAACGTAAACTACTGTAATATATTACCACAGAATTCGCAAGGACTATATATTCTTTGACTGAGCCTTTTTTAGCGTTCAGAAACATAAATTTCAATAGTATAGCATTGAAAATGAGTTATGCTTGCGGTTTATCAGTTCAATTCCATCCAATCCCGTTCTGGGCAGAAATCGAATAATCCAAATAGATAGATGTTATGAAATAATGAACACGCACGCAACAAATACGTTTAGTTTCATTTTATTTTACTCATCAATGTACCTAAATTAATTCCCAAAAAAAAGTAGAATATCAAAACCAATAATCAAAGGATATTCGTTACCCATTAATTCTCCTGGCAGTCGTAAACATTTTCTTTTCGCAACAAAAATGGAAAAAGTTAATTGTCCCTTCTGTCCATTCGCGTTTTATTAACTCATTGAAAAGGCAATCATTCAGTGGATAAAACAAAGTTTGCTTTTATTCACTCAATTTTTTTCTCGTCCTATTCGTCTTCGCTTCGGATCCTTCATATATATGCCTTATCACGTATGTTGTTTCTTCTGAACAATCCTTCAATTTAACGAGATTCTTTTTTTCCATAAGGCTAAACATTCTCGAAAAAAAAAAAGATTTTAACCCTTATAGGATACGCGCTCCGAACCATAAAAAGGACAAACAAAATAGAGAAGAGATAATAATAAACATATGAGCAAATATATAATTTATATTTATTTATATTTTATTACAACGTTTCTGTGATAAAAAAAAGATTACCCCAATTGCCCTCCAGTTCTTCCGCAACTACTCTTATATGTATCTCCCTTGGGCAAGAACGTACGAGACTAACTAACAGAAGAAAAATAAGGAAAACAAAATCAAAGAAGGTGATATACTAAAGCTATTGACTTCGCCTTAACATACCCAAAGGAGATACTGAGACCAAAAAGTGCTGTCCTCATAAAAATATCCTTGAGAGAAAGTGTATATATATATATAATAAACAATAATTGTATGTGCCAGTGCATATAAATGTCGTTGTCCTTTTGTGTATATAGAACAATGGAAACGTAATGCGAAAAATGGACCTTCAGGTATCAATGCTATTATGTAGGACAAGTTTGAGTTAGTGTGGGGCTACGAGCGTGTTTGTTGGTCAGACATCAAACGAAGTCTAATAGCTGAAGCAGCAGTTTAACTTTAACAAAATTACAAACAGATCACGAAGTTCTCCGGAAGGAAGGATGTTCGGGCTTGTTTTCCTTTTTTCTTGTATCGTTTCATAAAAATGAATACTCTCTGGTATGTATGTGGGTGAGCTTGAATGGGTTTAATGTTCAAAAATGTGGATATGTGCCTGCGATGTAGGTCTCATATCATGCTGAGTATTTATTGCTTAAAAGATGTCAGTTGTCATTAAATTAAGTGTTTGTTCTTTTGGTTATTCAATACCCATTTGGTCGAGGGTTTAAGAGTGATATCGCGTTTTTCAATAAGGACATAACAATTTTGTATATAAATAAAACACAGAAAAATTGAGATATCGGGCTAAATTTTATTTCAGGTGTAGTACACATATTAAATTTAAGTACAGAATTCGATTTCGTTCATTTGACCACCACGAGCTTTTTTGCAGCGATCGATTCCTTGGAGCTAATTTTATAGCACTGTTCCATACATATTGGACGAAACGTTGAAGATTTCGCATTCGATATGGTTCCTGAGCTCCTGTAATATTATTGGCTTTGTGGCGTAAACCAATGATTTAACGTTACCAAATAAAAGAAAATCGAAAGTCGTTAAATCGCATGAGTAAGGTGACCATTCGATCGGACCATTTACCGAGATTGCACGATTACCGACCTCCCATACTCTTCAATTGCTTGACAGCTGTGATGTTGACATACATCTTGTTGAAACGACATATCGCTGATGTCAAGTCCATCCAATTCCGGTCAAAAATAGTCTCCAACATGGCACGATATCAAACTAGATTGACGGTAACATGGCGATCATTTTCATCGACCAAATAATACGATCCAATCACACCTCCGGCATAAAATCCTCACGGTCACTCTTTGTGGATACAATGGAGTCCCTTGAAGCACGTGTGGGTTTGTTGCTGTCCAATAACGAATATTTTGGTTATAGACAAAGCCATTTAATCAAAAATGAGCTTTACCGCTTCAAGATGATTTTTCTATGAAATTCAAGATTTTCTGCAAAATTTTGCAGAGCCCAATCAAATGATCAAGAGGCTTCAGTCTTGACTCTTGAGTTAATTAAATCTTGTGAGGGTGGAGGAAAAGATCTTTGATCAAAATTCCCCACAATGTGGACTGAGAAATTCTCAATTGTATATATGCATGTTGACTACAATTTATCCAATATAGCACGCACAGCGTGTCTGGTGTGACGATTATTACACCCGAAAATTCTGGTAGGTTTTTTTAATAATCTCAAAACGTTGCTCGTTCAAAAGCTTCACCATGATTAAAATGTAAACCTTGACTGGCATTTTGACATTGACAGATCATACAGAAAAGGTTAAGCGTGCCTTTTCATAAAAATACAAAATTGTTATGTGCCTAATGAAAAAAACGGTGCAGGGAAATAAGTCCACGGGAACTAAGTCCACTAAGGGACTTAGTTCCCATTAAGTGGGAAATAAAACCACTTTCGCGAAGTGGACTTAGTTCCCATGTAAAGTGGGAACTAAGTCCATTTTTTTATGGGAACTTAGTACACATTGAAAAATAAGAAGAGGGAACTAACATCCAACATTTAGAATTAGACAAAAAACTGTAAAGTGCAGTTAGTTATTACACTCTTTAAGCAAAATCTTAAGCTTATCATGGTGACATAAAGCCAAAATTTCAAAACCGCTCCTCGCACCTACTCCAAATCAAACAGTGACCCCTAGCAGGCCCCCACCCCCCCCCCCCCCCCCCCATATGGATTACACTATTTATGGAATCTACTTGCGATTTCGTAACTAATCTCATAAACAGTACAATGCATATGAGGGGGCATGCTGCCCTCCTGCAACCCCCCTGCTTGGGGTCACTGTTTGATTTGGAGTAGGTGCGAGGTCACGGCACCTATATTACTCTGTCTCAGTTAGAAGTTAATTTCTATTTTGTTAATAAAAATTGCAAAGTACCTACTTGACTCTTTAATTTTATTTTGTTCTTAGAAGACAGTGAGAATTTACTTCACATTAAAAGGGAACTAAAAACACTCAGAGTTTTGGGAATTTATTTCCCACCTTACATGGGAACTAAGTCCACTTCGCGAAAGTGGTTTTATTTCCCAGTATGTGGTAACTAAGTCCCTCAGTGGACTTAGTTCCCGGGGACTTATTTCCCTGCACCGAAAAAAACCGTATGTGCACATAAGATATTTTTTTTTACTTCCAACAAATGGGTATATCTCAATATTCTTCGATCAAAAAATGCTTTGTTCTTTTCTTTTCACTGCTCCAGCGATTATTTTAAAGATATTTTTAATTCTGTAGGGTTGGACAATCATTTATTGAATACAAATATTTACACAGGTAGGCCTTCGGAATAATGCTATATTCGATAAATTCTTCACGACTGCCGACACCAGCTTTTAATTAGCCTCAGAGATACAGTGATCTGACACCGAGAGGAAAAAAAGGAAACCTAGTGGGTTCAGCAATGAGATAGAACATTTGGATAATAACTCTCTTGATGTTGTTGATATTCGAATGCGAATGCGTAGATGTACCGACTTTAAAGAACCTTAAATATGAAGGTAAATATCTTCTTAATTTACTTCAGCTCCGCGCTGCCATTTTGACCTGCACCCCTGTACCTGTGCTCACGATACACCTTATTAACCTAATCTCGCATCAACAAACGACGCTGCCTTCATCTCATCTCCTTGTGATGGCGTCAGTCAACCTTATCTAATCAAAATTATAACTTTTTCTACAGCATGAGAGGCCGCACTCCATTGTTCGATGTCACCTTTGAGGTAATCGTTTCAAGACGCAACATATTACTCTTCCCATTTTTTGATTATAACAAAAAGGCAACACCTAAGTGGCAGCCATTTTAAACTCTCCAAGGAGCTTAAGCACCCGTCCAACATTTCTATTCACCGCAAGGAATTTGGGGACAAAAACAAACTTTATACTCGTTAATTTCGACAACTGACACCGTTCCCGTTACTACCTGAAGCACCATTCATCCCTTCTCTTGGTTGGATACAGAAAGGAACAAATAAGAAAGTTTAAATTAGGCCAGCACCACTTCCTTTTAATATTGTTTCTCGTTCTTTTAATATGAATAGGTACTTTGGCTGGAAAGTTTTAAAATACACTCTCAAGACTGTACTTTCCGCCTCATCACCACCCGTTAAAAATATGGCCCAACAAGCTGTGCTGTAGGTATTTTGTTAATGTAATTAAACGTGTGCATAACAAACCATTTAGCATTCGATATTCAACACACAAAGGAGTGTTCAAGTGTGCGGGAAAGTCCTTTTCGGATGGTAGGACGTACCTACCGGAAAAATATCAAACATTTTAAGTATGAGCCGAACCTTCATCATGATCTTACGAACATGTGTGCCTGAATGCTGGTCTGTATGTGAACACGGATATGGAGTTTCAACTATTTTAACACATGTACCAATGTACTTGCCTAATTTATCTGCGGTCGATGCTGGGAGGCGAGAAGGAATCTGTGTCAGATAGTAAGCGAATCTATTACACAAAGATAGAGACACAAAGAAATAGAATACTTTCCGAGTGATTGTCCAACTGAATACAATGGAACTTTAGGCGCTTTGCTCTATAGCTGCTAGCTGGCAATGTGGGTGCGAGTGTCATCGTAGGGTGCATTTTGAATAATGGCATTGCCATACAAGTACATATAGATTTTTCTGAACGGTCCGGGGTGCCTAGACGTTATACTGAACTGACTGAATGTAGCAACATCCCCTGCCGGTGTATCAAAGAATCCCCAGAGAATAATTTAATTTGGAATAGCGTTAGGAACAGTTTTACATTTGAATATTTTAATTACTTGTATTTCGTTCTTCACATGGTCGCCGGTCGGTTTCTGTTTTTTAGTTTTACATTCATTTGGTTAAATGGAATGGAGTGGTTGAAAATGTGAGCTTTTATCTCACACTATCTCTTGTTGAAGGAATATTTTGGTTTTACCTACAATTTCATTTTCAAAAGGAAATGAAACAGTTCTAAGAAACAGTATGTGTGTTTGGTCTCTTTGGGAAAGGAGTCAGAATCATTGAATGGATTCAGTGAAGGACTTGATGATATGCATGTGTTGCCAAAACAACGTCGTCACATTTATACAAAACTTTTGATAAAGTTGGCACTAGTCTATATGAGGGAATGATATCAAATTAGAATCTGTATAGTGTTATGTTTACAGAAAACCTTCCGATAAGCTTTGATACTTTTCAAGAAAAACCTCTAATATGTTAATTTATCAGATCGGTCCTTGATCCCAGCGGATGATTTAAAGCTTGCAATATTGTACGAGGAATTCCATTTTTATTACAAGATAGGTTCAATAAGTCAGTGACTTTGATAAAAGATGAATCTCGGATCTCATAAAAATAGATCTGCCGGACATTGAACTTTTAGGCAAGGTTCGCAGAACGATAAAATATGATTTGTTCTCTCATGAAAAGTTCGCAAAGGAATTTGATTTCTGATTCGATCGCGAACCTTATTTTTCGGTTCGTTTGAAAATAAAATTCGTTTTCGAGATCGAATCAAATCTGTTGCGATCTGTAAAATATAGTTCGTTCGCGTATATCACGTGCGAACTATTGGAGATCCGCTCGCGAATGGTTCTCATAAGTATTTTTATTACATACCTATTAAGATTTTGAAATAAATTTGCATTCAGTTTAACTAACAAAACATTATTTATTGTTGCTTTGGATAATTTGTTTTTTTTTTTGTCAAAAAAAACTGGTAGAGCGCTAAAAGCCCGTTGAACATAGACTTGAGTGGATGGCACTGCCAGCACTAGTGGTGCAAGTTTGCCTAGAAGAACCTCTTTGCTGCCCAATTTTTTCTCACAAAGTATGCAAGTTGATTCGTCAGCTTCTTCATTATAAGAAACATTGATTTACCTCAAATGTTCTTATTTTCCCCATTTCAACCAAAATAATAACTATTGAAAATATAAATCGCGAATCGAGAATGATTTGTTTTATGGATCTTTACGGATCCTTATCGCGAGCGAACCATATTCTACCTGAATTTCTTTTTTCCGATCTCTCACGAACGAGAGATACAGAAAAAAAAGCATACAGTTCGTTCGTGAGAGAACTATACATTTTTAAAGATCGAACATTTTATTGTTCGCGAACTATATTTTGTATGGTTCGTGAGAAGATCGATAAAGAACGATAAAGATCCTTATTTTATCGTTCGCCAGCGACATTTTACGAACCCTGCTTTTAGCACTGATCGAAAGAACTTTTGTTTGTGTTATTTTTTCATTACTTATGATAATGTACTTCTTTTTGCATGGTAAAACCATTTACGAGAAGATAGGCTTACAAAATATTATAGTGGAGTGAAATAACGCCAAACGAAATAATTCCAAATTTGTGCATTTGGCATTATTTCTCTTTAAGAAAGTAGAATAAGGCCAAATTTTAGCGTTTGACTTCCCATTGGTGCTATTTTAAACAATTGGCTCTTGC
This sequence comes from Portevinia maculata, assembly GCA_949715645.1. NCBI lineage: Eukaryota > Metazoa > Arthropoda > Insecta > Diptera > Syrphidae > Portevinia > Portevinia maculata. The sequence continues at coordinate 79,017,598 of OX454525.1, forward strand.
ACCTACTCCAAATCAAACTGTATTGCACTGCTTCTGGGATGAGTTACGAAAGCACATATTCCATAAACAGTGCAAAATGGGGGATGTCCCTCTGCAACCCCCCTGCTTGGGGTCGCTCTTTGATTTGGAGTTGATGCGCGGTTTTATTTTTAGCCTTATTACACTTTGGGTAAATGAATGGGTCTGGGTCACTTTTACAAAGTGAAATAAGGTCAATCGTTTAAATTTGGCCACCAATATTATGGTCATCCTGGTTTTCGTAGAAGCTTCAGAAAAATCGAAGTTATAAACAAAAAGTTCTTTACCAAATATGCCAGTTTGTCCTTTACAATGCACAAACAAACTTGGAATGCGGTTTTGAAATTGTTTCGTTTTGTGCTTTAGCTTTCCTTGAATACTTGAGTAAGAACAGATTTCATTCTGAATAGCCTACAGGTAAGTATAATTACAGTAAATTCACATGAAAATAAGTCATAAAATAAGATAGCGCGCTGTTCTCTATATATATTGATTGCTCATTTAGCTTTTCTTCTAATCAGATGCCCAGCCATTCATGGTCCTAATCCTACACTATATCAGCAATAAAATGCCCAACCGTCACGGTCGTCAAATGGATTCGCACGATTTTAAGAAACTAAGCTCATAATCTTCAAAAATATTAAAATCTTCAACTTCAGAAAACTTAATTAATTATTTAAAACTAAATAGCTTCACGTCAAAGAACCTATGTCGAAGAAAATGGAACACGCCCGACTAAACTCAGTTGGTATTGTTGTGTTCAAAAAAGAGATCCTACGAACTTTGTCAAAATCAATCAGTGAAAGAGAGGGAGGGCTAAAAATGACTGGATCATACAAATGCAGCAACACTAGCATTTGGTTGGCCTCAGTGACGAAATGATTCCAAATCGGGAGGCTTGTCCTTTTATTTTGTGGTCAAACCGGTAAAGCCCACAAGCGGACCAGTAGGGATGCAGTGAAGTGGGAGGGTTATGATCCCATTGGTGCAGATCACAACCTCGTCGTTAAAGAGAAAGAGGAAATGGCTTACAAAAAATTAATGTATAAACTATTTGTAATTGAATTCGTCATCAATGTCATATTATGATGTCGTCGTTTAAAAATTTAAATCAAATTTATAGATTATTTTATAAATTCCTATATATAATAAAATTTATCGTGCGTATAGCAATGCGATTTCCTTTCATCGAAATAACAGATAGCATTATAGGATCAAACTCCCAGTTCTACTTTTCTTTAACGACGAGGTAATGATCTGGATTTAAGGGATCTTAACCCTCCCCTTTCACAGTATCCGTACTGGTCCGCCTGTTTGGTTCGCCGGACATCGTCTTTATTGACGGCGAAGTTATGATCAGAATTCAAGGGACCATAACCATCCCATTTAACCTCAAATAATACCGGATAATTTTGGCCTGCCTCTTTTAAAGATTTCGACAAGTGCATGCTCCTGTTATGTATATTTGCTTGACAGTTTTTTTCCGACACTGATTTGCATGCAGATTTGCGAGAGAGTTTCAAGATGTTTATAATGGGACTGGGAGTCGGTCTAAAAATTTCAAATGAGGTTGCGGGTGACCTTAACTTTGCTATGAGGTGAAAATGGATGTAAAAGTGGATTTTATTTCGACTAAAAGTATCAAATGTTGGGAAAAAGCTAAACGAATTAAATGAAATGCGAACTAACTTGGTAAAAAGGCTAATAAGTTAATTTAAATCGTTTAACTTTTAACCGGTCTATGACGACCTTGCAGCCACTTGCACATCCACGTATACAGCAAAAAATAGATCTGCCGCTTCTTTCGTTATGTTGAATATAGCAAGCAACTCGCAGCTTGACAAAAGAAGTTGGGTTTGGGATAGCGGTGCCACTTGCCATATGTATTGCGACAAAGACATGTTTACGTATATAAAGCCACACATAGAAAAAATAGGAGTAGCTGGAAATCAGTTTATTTACTCTGAAGGTATAGGAACGGTGAAAATTGGTACAAGAAGCAGTGAAATTTCGTTAACAAATGTTTTTTATTTGCCGGTACTTCAATCAAATTTTATTTCGTTGCGAAAGGCAGTTGAAAACAACTATGTTGTCGAATTAAATAAAAATCGTGGAATACTAAGAAATATGTGCGGTGAAGAAATAATGGTAGCAAGAAGTGCGGGTGGCAACAGGTGCAGTAGTAGTGTATTCGCTTACTGAATGGAAGGTCGTGCGTTCGAATCCCGGCCAAGTCCATTACTTTATATCGAATACATGAAATCGTAATCTCCCTAAGCATCTTAAACACCACCCGTGGAGAAAAACCCTACAACTGCACCCAAACACTTCTTTCCTATCTCTCTATTCTTTCTAATAGTAAGTAGCACCCAAAAAGCATGCAATGAAATGCGATAGTGTTGCTTGCTGTTAAAACACAAATGCTTACGCTGTGTTACGCACTATAAGGGTACTGTAACAACAGAAAAAATCCCTTTAGCATAAGCAAATTATAAAAAAAAAGAAAGTGCGGTGAATTTTCTATACTCTGTTGGAATGTTGATAATGCATTATTTGTCGCGAATGCAAAAAATGATATATTGCAGAATGGCATAGAAAATATGGGCATCTAAATTTAAAAAGTCTTGAATTTCTCATCAAAAACAAAATGGTTCGTGGAATAACATCAAAAAACGCGGATAAACAATTTGAGTGCGAAGTTTGTTTTAAAGGTAAAATATGCACAAAACCTTTTGAGAAGAATTTGGATAAGCAAAGTAAAGATATTTTGGAGATCATTCATAGTGATGTATGCGGACCAATGCGAAAGAATTCGATCGGTGGTTCTAAATATTTTGTGTCGTTTATAGACGATTACAGCCGAAAAATGTTTATATATTTTATTAAAGCAAAAAGCGAAGTTCTAACAGTTTTTAGATCGTTTAAAAATATGGTTGAGCGAAAAACAAATAAACTAATAAAAGTGTTGCGGACGGATAATGGCCGGGAGTACGTGAACAATGAGTTTGATACTTTATTACAGAAGGAAGGGATTCGTAGAGAACTCACAGTGGCGTACACTCCGCAGCAACATGGAGTTGCAGAACGTGCAAATAGAACCTTGGTGGAAATGTCGCGGTGTATGCTCATTGACTCCGGGCTTCCTAAATTTATATGAGCGGAGGCCATAAATGCGGCCGTCTATTTGCGTAACCGCTCGCCAACAAAAATGTTAGGAAATGTTACTCCTTATGAATCCTGGTCTGGTTACAAGCCTAGTGTATAGCACACCTACGTGTCTTCGGCCAAAAGGCTATCATTTTAGACAAACGGCCAGAAAGATCAAAATTTTCTGCAAAAGGCTTCGAATGCTTCATGGTGGGGTATTCAAAGGAATCGAAGGGCTATTTGACCCCAAAAGCAGGAAAATTCATACAAGCCGCGATGCAAAGTTATTGCTGCAGTCCGAGATAAAACCGGATGACGCAAATTACATTTTGCTTGAAGATGATCAAAATGTTTCGGCTATTAATACATCTACGGATAAAAATGAGCTTGTTGACGAAGATGTTGCTATTGGTGGCTGTGCTGGTGATAATACTGTTGCTGGTGCTGTGAAGAAAAATGTTGGATCTGCTGATGAGGAGAATGACGAAATGGATGTGTTTGATAATGCTGTAGAAGATAGATTTGTTGCTGCTGATGAAGAAAATGAAGATGCGGTAGAATATGTTGAAGCTGAAAGTGTTCGCGAAGGAGTTGCTCCAGCGAGTGATGTACGACAGCTGTCATCAGACGGAAATTCTTTAAGAATGACCTTACGCCCACGTAAACCATCGAACTCAAATTTTCTCTGCGAAATTAGAGAGTACTCGCGGAATCCACTCAGTAGGGAGGAAGCCTTGAGCAGAGCAGACGCAGAAAAGTGGAAAATGGCTATGCAGGAGGAATTTAATTCTTTAGCAAAAAATCAAACCTGGGAGTTAGTCAACTTACCAAAAAACCGCCAAGCCATAAGGTGCAAGTGGGTTTTTAATATAAAGCGTAACAAAAATGGTGAAGTTGAGAGGTACAAAGCCAGACTAGTGGCAAAAGGATGTAGCCAACGATTTGGAATAGACTACAAGGAGACTTTTTCTCCGGTAGTCAGGTATTCCTCCATTCGACTAATACTTGTATTGTCAGCTGAGTATAATTTAATATTACATCAAATGGACGTGTCATCGGCTTATTTGAATGGAGGAATTAAAGGAGGAAGTTTTTATGTTTCAACCACAGTGTTTTATTAATCCCATACATCAAGAGAAGGTTTGCCGTTTAAGAAAAACTCTTTACGGCCTCAAACAATCAGGGCGGGAATGGAACAGTAAATTGGATGAAGTGCTAAGAAAAATTGGTTTTTCGAAATGCGAAGGCGATGCTTGCGTATACAAATATAATAGTGATGCAGATATTAACTTGATTGCAGTGTTTGTGGACGACATTTTGCTGGCGTGCTCTAGTCTTGAATTGTTGAAAAAAATCAAAGAGGCAATCAGTTTGCAGTTTGATGTGGTTGACAAGGGTCATTGATCATTTCCTCGGGATGGAGGTTACCAGAACAAATAAATCAATTCAAGTTTCACAACAACTGAATTTGGGATGGTGCAAACAAAACCCTGTGCAACTCCTTTACAACCAGAAAGCAAATTCAAGAAGTGCATCGATTGTTCAAAGTGTACCAAGGTGGACGAGAAGCTGTACCAGTCCCTCATCGGCTCATTAATGTATCTGAGCATTTGTACCAGGCCTGATTTAATGCACTCTGTTTGCAAGCTAGCTCAGTTTAACAAGAACCCACATTCTGAGCACCTGACTGCTGCAAAACATATCTTGAGGTACCTTAATCACACTTTAAATTTTAAAATTAACTATTTTCAGACTCAAAAGCAACTAATCGGCTACGCTGATGCTGATTGGGCGGGAAGTTGTGATGAAAGAAGATCATTTACTGGCTTTGTGTTCTTTGTTGCGGGTGCGGTCATCTCATGGGAATGCAGAAAACAGCAAACGATAGCACTAAGCAGCACTGAAGCCGAGTACATGGCTCTCTCCGCAGCATCCAAAAAGTCGTTTACTTGAGGAGCTTCCTACGAGAATTGGGTTTTAATTCTCTTGCAACTGGTCCGACCGAACTATATGGCGACAACATTAGTGCACAGCATTTAGTGAAGAACCCTGTGTACCACAACATGGCGAAGCACATCGACATAAAAGTACATTATATACGTCAGGTTTTCGAAAATGGACTTATAACATTAAAATACATCCCAACCGGTAACATGATTGCCGATATTTTTACAAAAAACCTAAGAAAGAGTAAGCACTATGAATTAACTTCTTTGCTTGGTTTCATACCGTAATATTTATAATTATTTACGATTTGCACAAATGTTAAGACATAACCTAAATTGAATTAAATTGAATTGCATATATTTTTTACTATTAACTTAAAACAATATACAGTAATATAGTTTTGAGAGAAGGATTGATTGTATACGAAATCAAAAATATATAACATATATAGACTTTCAATACAACGAAACAAAACAATATAATTACATACACATATAACATGCACTATAAATATGAACTAAACTGTCACCCATTTATCAGTCGTTGAAATAAACTCTACCACTAAGAACCAAGTTAGTTCGCGTTTCATTTAATTCGTTTAGCTTTTTCCCAACATCAAACAATTAAATTTCTCCCGCTGCGCTGACTTCAATTTTCAATCGCAAACCTGTTTCTTCCGAGTGAAATAAAAATCAAATCATATTTTATAAATATGGTAAATGAAATGAAATAACGGAGTTTTTCTAAGCTTAGACATCGATCCGCAGACAAAATGTTTTGAATTAAACGCACCATAACCCTCCCACTTTGGTACATCCCTATTGGTCGGCTTCATCGGTATGACCTCAATAAAAATTTGATAGGCCTCGCGGGTTCGCATCACTTTTTTAATAAAGGCCAATCAAATGTTGGTCTTTATTGCATTGGTGTGATATTGGTTTTGTTTACTTGTTTTGATCTTCTTTTTACGAAAGCAGCGGTCTCCAGTAAACACGCGGTGTAATGTGCAGTTTGGAAGCAGTTCTTCCGAATTACTCCAAACCGGCACCGGATTTCGGCAAGGAGATGCGCTTTCATGTGACTTCTTCTATCTTCTTCTGAAAAAAATAGTGCGCAGGGCGGGTGTCAACACGGAAGTCACTATTTTCAATAGATCCATCCAACTACTGGGTATGCGAGGATATCTATGTATATCATCCGTCTAAGAGGCTTTTTCGGCGATTGAAGAACAGTCAAAATTGGTTGGCCTTGAAATAAATGAGACAGGACTAAATACATGCTATTAACAAATAAACAAACATTTGTCTACCGCCTAGGACAAAACGTCACTGTTGATAGCAATAACTTCGAGATAGTTAAGGAGTTCACCTACCTTGGAGTAAACATCAACTCCACAAATGAAACCTTAGTGGAGGTCCAACGGAGAATCACCTTAGGAAACCGCTGCTACTTCGGTTTGGCCAAACAAATTAGTTCTAAACTCCTCACTTGACGAACATAATGCTTGCTCTATCAAACCTCAATCCTGCCAGTCCTGCTTTATAGTGCCGAGTGCTGGACGATAAGTAAGACAGCGGAGCTAAAACTGAGTTCTTTTGAAAGAAAAATATTCCGTCGGATATTTGATCCTGTGTGCGAGGAGGGCGAATGACTACATTGGTTCGGCCACATCGAGCGAATGGACAATAAAGCTCCAGCAAAGGGGATCTTCGATTCCCAGCTTCCAGGTTCGAGAAGGCAAGGAAGACCGATCATCCGTTTTCAAGACCAAGCCATCACGGATCCCAGAGCGCTTCTTCTGGGCAACTGGAAGCAGCGTGCCAGGATCGCAGACGATGGAAGGATGCAGTGTCTCAGGGAGAGACTCTTCACGGGTCGGGAGCCCGTTAAGTAAAGTAAGTAATTGGTCTCCACTCTTGTCAACCGAAGAATTAGTATGCTTAATTGCGGGACAGTTTAAAATGATTCTCCCTTAATAGATTTGTATGACAAATGCTGTTTTGTTGGGTGACAATGCGGTGATATTCATAGCCCGTCCATGCACGGTCTAACGGCTGATATTATATAATATTAAATAATGTTTTTTATATTGAAATTTTAAAACTTAAAAACCAATAGGAGCGGAAAAGTTTCGTACGACTGAGTCGTGTACTTTATTACGAATTCAAACAAAATTGTTAAAAAAGAACAGAAATCTCATCAAATGCATTTAAATTACAAAAAGTTTCCGTGATAATCCTTTCACTTGCTAAAATAACATACATCCGTCCTCCACGTCGAAGGGTTATTACGTACAACCCTTTACAGGGCAGCAATGTTATTTCTTAGCAATATCTTTTTTACCTTTTTTTGTGCTGTATCCAATCGTAAGTACAAGGTGGCGCAAAAGTAATCCTCCTATCAGAAAATGCTATAAATTTTGCGATTGGCCCCTAATGTCAGTTCTGTTTTGACATTTGTGTAGTAAACACATGCGAAATACACGTTAATAAACAATGTTACGCTACACTGCTCCAGAACACGGAATATTGGTGACTATTTAATCGGTCGGTGACTTTGGCACAACGTGAATTTCGTCGCAGATTTCCTACCCGTCCAACGCCTACTGGTGAAACACTGCGACGTTTAGCCGCTCGCCTCGAAGAGACAGGCACAACACGAGATGCTGCCAGGCGTGGCAGACCCCGGAGTAGCCGTTCTGCAGAGAATATTGCTGCTGTAGCCGAAGATGTCATGGAAGCGCCGTCGACATCGACCAGACGACGTGCCACGCGAATGGGTATCAGTCGACGGTCTTTACAGCGAATTTTGGTACAAGATTTGAAGATGTTTCCGTACAAAGTCCAGACGGTGCATCAGCTGTTAGCTGCTGACCGCCAATCGCGTCTAACATACGCTCAAGCCATCCTTAATCAATACCAAGAGGAAGATGATTTTTCATCAAAAATAATCATGAGTGATGAGGCCCATTTCCATCTTAGCGGGTACGTAAATAAGCAAAATTTACGCTTCTGGGGCACTGAAAATCCGCGTGTAACCCACGAAGAGCCATTACACCCGCTCAAAGTCACTGTATGGTGTGCTGTTTTCGCTGGAGGAGTCATCGGACCTTTTTTCTTCGAAGACGTCGCGGGCCAAACGGTTACTGTGAATGGTGAGCGCTACAGAGCAATGATCAACGAGTTCTTTTTGCCGCAACTTGATGAATTGGGATTGGAAAACATGTGGTTCCAACAGGACGGTGCAAGGGCACACACTGCACGTGCCACAACCGATATGCTGAAGGATGCATTTCCCGGGCGCCTAATCTCCCGTTTTGGCGATTTGCACTGGCCAGCAAGATCGCCTGATTTGACCGCTCCAGACTTCTTTTTGTGGGGCTTTTTGAAGTCGCGGGTTTATGTCAACAAGCATCAGACTCTTGCAGCTCTTAAAGACAATATCCGTCAACAATGTGAGGACCTATCGCCGGAAGTTTTGGCCAAAGTGATGGAAAATGCCATAAAAAGGGCTCAAATGACAATCAACTGTGGCGGCGGCCATTTACATGACATCATATTCTCGACTTGATGTAAAAAAAATTAAAAGACCAAATAAAAATAATCCACAAGAAGAATCAAAGTTTTTAATTTTTTTTTTTAATTAGGTACAGCCAAAAAACATCGGAAGGTTATTTTTGCGCCACCTTATAGTTTCTCCATTTATTACATGAATCCATTGAGAGTTTGTTCTTGTTGGTTTTAATTCGTTTCACTCCCCCATGCAAACAAACAAATTACATCACATTACTGGTGAGAAATTCCAATGCCTTTCAGACTTATCACACACCCGTGCGTTTTTTATCGTTTCGCACCGGGCGGGCAGACTAAAGTGAAAACTTATTTCATCACCACCTTATGGATTGCGACGCTATCTTTACTGCAGGAGATTCCCTTAAAAACTATTTGAATTTTCCTCACACAAAATGATGATATTCGCGAATTTAAATCCATTGACGATAAATCAAACGCACAGTGGTGTCAGGAAAATATTTTCGTTATATTATGTACAAATATTTTTGTTATTCTCAATCCTTTTGCTTTTAAATCATTCTTTGGCCCATTTTTTTATTTGCCTGGAGTGGCGTGGATGTTTCGCGTAGGTATCCGCATCAGCACTATCTTGCTGGTAATAATGTAGCGCAAAAGTCGATATTTTTATATTAATACTGAAAATGTTTCCATCTTCTCTTTATGATTGCAGCATGATAATGCAATTCAAACCGCTTGGGTTACATTTTTGTTTGCTTACATTTGACCGGAGATGTACATTGAGCGTACTCATAGCAAAACGTATATATATAATATACATGAGGATGATTTGACTCGTGGAATCTAGCGAAGAAGAGAACGTACCTACATAATCTTAGTCGTATAAGTCCGCATAAGATGAGGAGGGCCAACAAAAAGTATATGGATGAACTTATTCGATGGCGTTAGCTTTTGTATTCGATTTGCTTAGCTCTATAGAGCTGTCAGAAACCATTAAACTCGTTCATTTTTCATAGATGTAAAGTTCAATTCACTATCAAGTCATTTTGGAGGGCAGTTGAGGAGAGAAATGTAAAAAAAAAATATTTACGTTCAAAAAGAAAAACGTAGGGTGAAATTCTTTATTTTTATTTGTTCCTATTTCAAAATTTAACAGATGCAGTGTATATATTAAATATCTAATGGTGGTTATTCTTCTGTCTTTATAATATGATATGAATTTCATTGAAATCTCAGGCCTTTATAAATAAAATGGTAGTCCGCAAATGATGACACAAAAGCGATTTTTTTCAACACTCAAACAGCTGATAGTAAATTCAAATCTGACAGCTGAAACGATCTTTTCATTCATTATTGTTTAACAGATTCACGCTCGATCAGCGTTTATAAATTGTGGAAGTTTACTTCCAAAATCAGTAATCGACCAACAAATCGGATTTTCACAACAAACCACTGACAGAAAGGGCCGAGAGCGCAAAGATGAAATTATCGCCGCAGCGCCATTGCGCCAGTGTTCAGGCAGTTCTTAATTCATCATTTCGTCATCGTGCATAAGAGCTTGACAAATTTATTTCCATCGGCTTTGCAAAAGATTTTGTGCAAGTATCCTCGTTTGGAGCGAGGAAAATACAAAGGTTATCCATCCGATACACTCCGAAAACACACTGTTCGTTACGGCTAATGGGCTGTAGGCATCATCGGGCTGTACTTCTTCAAAAATTAACAAAATGGAAATCGCGCCCGCTTCAGATAGTGTTACCGTTCGTTACGTATCCCTTTTGGGGGGACCGTCCCCCAAAACAGCAAATATGAAAGGGGGACCCAAATGTCCCCCTTTTTTGCTGGTCTGCCCGACATTTTAATTCAACAGGATGGTGCCACAGATCAATGGCAAAACCATCGAATTATTGAAGGAAGTGTACGATGAAAACATTACATCCAGAAATAAATCGTTTGATATGACGCCAGCCGCTTGACTATTTTTTGTAAAAAATGCCTTTAACCACCAAACGGGATTGGGCGCAGGCAATCTTCAGTATTGGCCTAAGAGTGTTTCTGTGAAGTTTGATCAAAATCGGTCCAGCAGTTTGCCTTGTAGTTACGTTTGTTACCAAAAATCATTTATTTCTTTTTGGAAGGCGCAGAAACGCACGGCGTGTACCCGCTTGTTATATGTATTGTATATATATATCAGTGGCGGACTAACCAGGGGGCGGAAGGGGCGGCCCGCCCCGGGCCCCCGGTCTTGGGGGGCCCCCAAATCTTTCAATTTATAATAAAATGGGACTTCAGTGAATCAATCAACCCTGTATATAGCTCATACTTGAATACTTCTTGACCATTTGCATCTCAGTTGCATCTTGCGAGAGGAGTTTTTCTAAACTTAAACAAATTAAAAATTATCTTCGATCTACAATGGATCAAGAGCGACTGGTTATTCTAGCCGTGCTTTCAATAGAAAGAAAAAAAATCCAAAGAAATCGATTTCACAGAAGTTATTGAGGAGTTCAGTAAATTTAAGGCACGAAAACACATATACACTCGTCGCCACTTGAATAGGACACCATGTACACTCTATTTGCAATTGCTCATAACTCGAAAGCGGAATGATGAAATAATGATTTTATGCCCGTTATCTTTCTACAACTCTTCTTCTTTCTCTGTGACAAAATTGCAAGTTCTGGAAAAGAGCCGTTATATATATTTTATACTTTATGTTAACATTCGTTGGAATTAAAACAACATTTTTGCGCCACTTGAATAGAACATGCATGATCGTTATCTTTGGCACTCGGATTCATATTCTTCGTTGATCGATTTTTTTGTTAATTTCGACTATTTAGTTTAAAAAAAACCTAAACTGGGTCGAGGTAAAGCATTAACCGAGGCGGAAAAATGACAAATCAAAGCTTACAAGGACGCTGGCTTAATATAGGCAATATAGCTAAAAAAAAAATGGAGAGGAGGCGACACGTTATATCAATATTTTTAAATAATGAGTAAGAGTATGAATATGGAAAAAAAACATGGAAGGCCGGAAACTCAGCGTTCTTACTAATGCGGAAAGGCGATTTATTTTAAGAAATGCATCAAATTCTCACGACTCTTTGGCAAAAATCAGGGAAAAATGCGGTGTCAAGGAAAGTCTTACAACTATGCGTCGTGTTATTTCGAAAGCTAAACCTCTAAAAAGACTGAAAATCAAGAAGAAGCCACCTCGGAACCCGGGTCGAAAAGAGCAACGCCTCAGTTTTTGTCGCGCACATGTGACCTGGACTTCGGAGTTACATAGAGTAGTCTTCTCCGATGAAAAAGAAATTAATTAGCCATCGAAATATGTAGCTTGGAGCTCGATTTCACTGAATTATTTGGCTAATTTGTACACATCCCTTCCAAACCGGATGTGTGAGGTTTTTGAACAGAAAGGTGGTTCAACACACTATTGAACATTTTTTTTGAATGTAAACTACTTCAATTATATTAAATTTAAGTTATTTTTGTAATAAAAAGAATCAGAAATCTCGAAAATGTTTTTTTACTAAAGTGTCCTATTCAAGTGGCGCAAATTTTCGGCCCCGTATTTTGCCGGTTGTTGGTTGATAATATTTTGTTAAAACTTAAAGCTATAGCATTGAATCTTCCTTTTATCAAATTGCAGCAATTAAATTAACTTTAATTTCAAAAAAAAAATTAATATCTAGCATGCTTGGTTTGGGAGCAATGAAGGATAGAAAACAGACATAAGGGGTGTCCTATTCAAGTGGCGAGGAGTGTAACACGCTGCAAATAATAAAAAAAAAACTATCTTTGATTTATTTTATCTAATTTTTTTTATCGATCGATTTGTATTTTATTTTCCTCACCCATATCCAATCCATATTGTAGGTATGTATGTTTATTAAGCCTAAATAATTTAATTCGAATTTAAATTTCACTTGCCAGATTTTAACGAAATAAACATAAGCACTTATTTTTATATACAAATGTGAACTGAATAAAAGCTTGTGAAACTACATTTTTTAAAAGCTGGGGGGCCTCATTCAGCTTTGCCGCCCCGGGCCTCTGACGGGCATAGTCCGCCACTGATATATATATTAACGGTTAATCCCTCAGGCGGATCAGTTGGAAAGCAGTGAACTGAGGGGGTTGTCATCCCTTTGGTCCAGATCATAACCTCGTCGTTAAAGAACATGTATTTCGTCTGAACAGACTTCAACTGTGTATACATCTATTCCTCGCGGAATTGTTGCGTCGTAGGATCGGGTACGCTTTGAAAACAAATACATATATCAAAACATGAATACGATTTTCTTGCAAGATTAACAAATGGCGAAAACGTCAGCAAGAACAACCAACTGCTGTAACATGTACTGATTTTTAGTAACATTGAAGACTTCAGAATAAAGCAAACAGAGTTTAGAACTACACTTTGTTGCAACCTTACCTGATAATTTCACGCTTTCCTGGATTTATATGAATATTTGGAATATTTTACTTTTCGTCACAATTATTTCAGGCGTTTTATGTCCATAAATTGCTATCCAACACGGTCTTGTAGGTTTTCTCCTCACCATTTTAAAAAATGTTCTCTTTTGATACCGATTATATATTTGAATTTTGTGCATTTTCCGTTGTTCTGCTGAATCTAAAAAAAATAAAGTATATCGCCACCAAAACCATCTCCTAAAACCACAGTCTACCTACATAGCCTTAAGGCACAGCCATGCCTTCTTTACCCGCGTAATTCATTGTTTATTTTTTGGAAATTAAATTCGTTTGTGTGGGAAGGCATTTTGTGAGAATACAATATAATAAGGACACCTGAGGCAACTATTAGACATAGCTCCTGACATCGCATTTTTGTTATGGTAATATCTTTTCAAGTGTTTTTTTATCGCCGTGATTATATATGAAAGGTTATAAAGCAAAATGTCATTAACAAAATTTCGAGGCAAAAAAAACGTTAAGAATAATGACATTATAAAAATATACAAGTCATTAATTGTTCAGAAAACATAGTAACAAATTTTTGATATATTTCCTTATGAGACTATCAAGAAAACATTAATTAGGTAAAGAAGTTATTTTCGTACACGGGAAAGGAAGTCCCTTAAGCTTTTTAGAACCGCTGTTCTGCTCTTTGTGTCACACACAAGTTTTTAATTAAATCCAACAATTTTTTAAAGGTACACTAGAACACTAAACTCGTCTATCATAAACATCTGAAAATGTAAAAACCCAGCATACGTGTATATCTGATTTACTTTCACTGACTTAATTTTTTGACTTTAACTTAAAAGGCTAAAGGGTATAAAAACAAACAGAAAGATAGAAACACCAAAATTACATTGCATGTGCTGAAATTACTTAAGTAAATCCTTACTCTTGTACTTTGGCTTTTTGCTTTGCAATAATTTGAAAAGTTTCGTTCAACAAATAAATCTCTTTTTTATCCATATACGAGTACATGAGAAAGTACTCATGCCCTGACGTGGAGAGTCACCTTTCCATGGAGATTCTTAAATTCTGTACATAATAAGAAAGTTTGGTAAAAAATGTATATTTTTTGGGATGTAAATTGTATTTCACTACACGTTTGTAAATATTTAAATGTATTAGTCTTTGAAAGGATGATGTTGCTTTGGAAGGCAAATATATTGAAATATATATAGACTTTTGTGTTGCCTACCCTAATGTATTACATGATGAGGCATTATTGGTTCATGCAATTTTTGTATAGCTACGTAGAAAAAAGTTGCTTTAAATGTTCGAACATAATCCGAAAAACGGACTGATGGATTATAGAAGATGGACCCATAAAATTTAATGTTTTCATTCAATTTAATGTAGGAACTGTGAGAAAAGAAGAATGTTTTTGTTGAACAAGGCGATGAGATGAGGCGGTTGTTATGGGGGAATACCATGGCATAATTTTTATTGGTTTCTATATATTTTGTAAATTCAACAAAAGGCACACAAAACCAAATATCTATGTACTGCTATTTGTTATAGATATATATAATTTTTATTCATAGATTAAGGCTTTGCAAAATTTGACAAATACGCATCCTGCTCGGAGATTTGATATATTATATCTTACAACTGAGAAATCATTTGAATTTTGTATGAAATTAATTATTAATTGACGGGAACATTTGAGGAAAACATGTCCCTGATCATCTGTACGTTGGTTTCTGCAACTCGTCGTTGTCTTAGCGTCGCCCTTAAAAGTTTCCTGGTTGTCTATAACAGGCATCATGCAACAACATGTATATGCAAACCCTTTAAGGAATCACGATGTTTTTCCATCCTGACCGTATTCTTTGGTTGGAATCTGTATGGTTGATTTACATGCGACAACCGCGCACTGGTCATGCCAGGTATTATTTCCCTCAATCAGTCTCGCGTATCGCCTTTTCCTTTGTACAAAGAAAGAAAATAACTTTCTTTCCACTGGTTAGGCGTTGGACAGCCTCTCATCAGATTGGAAATAAGAATCATGAGCCATTTGGACCCCATGTCTCTCATCTTTTTCTACAACTAAGAGGTTATCTCGTTCGGTTCAACTGTTTTTCGTTTTCTGCAGTCTTTGACCACCTTCCTAACTACTTCGACAGAAATGGCGGGTACTTCTTCGTTGTTAGGAACGGCATTTGGAAAGTATATCCAAGGAAATTGTTCGTTCACAAGGCCTTCACAATACTGTTGGCACCTGTGTAGCTTTTCATCTTCCACAAGAAGCAGCAATTGAGCACTATTGATGATCTTTGGCGAACAGATTTCTAGAGCATTTCTCCTTCTTTGATCTGCTATTTTGAAGATTTTAGGATTTGAAACAAATAAACTTCAAATACCAGAGTCTCTTTATGTAGAAGTTGCGTCGGGTTAGGGTAGGATAACCATCATTTTTAATATTTTGTTTTGTGAAATTTGAAGTTTTTTAATGTGTGACTTTGCACAAGCATATACTGGATAATGGTGTATATTATTTCAGAACCCAAACTTATTTTATATGGTCTCAGAAGGTTAAAGTCTTGTCTAGATAAATAGGTACCGATATATTAGACGGAATCAACCCAACCCACAGCTGTTGATTTGCAGCTGACCAAGAGCAAGAGCACATGATTTTCCTACTCAAAAAGAAAGATGGCCTTGGTTTTGCCAGCGTTTGACTTAACTTTAGATGCCTTGAAATAATCAACATGCATGGCTAAAACCATTTGAACTACTATATTTGCAAGAACTATTTCTTCAACTTTTATCAGATATAAAGGGCATCCAATGTACTTCAGCTTATGAAGAATAACGTCATGCAATTTTCTGTGAAAAGCTTTCCTTACATCCAATAGTACAAGATCAGTTTACTGCAAAATTATTCCTTAATATGATGGCAGATTTGAAGAATCTGATGAAAAGTGCTGTCTTAATCCAAATCCTATTCCTTATCAAGAATATACATATTAATATTTTTTTTTGGTAAAGGAATTGAAGAGCTTTTGAGTGGTATAAACAAGATTTATTAATCAAAAAAATATACACAAATAACTATGCAGACGTCAGTCTCTCCAACTATTAGTGTTAAAGAAGCTTTTCCTTCTTTTGACACAAGTGGCAGTGGCGTAACATTTTTCGCCAATTTCAGACTTTTTTTTTGAGAAGCTTCATACTCTTGTATGCTTGTAAGACGTTCGCAGGAAGTGGTGTTGTGAAAAGAACGCTAGTTCTTACTTAAGGATTTTGAATTTTCGGTTATAAAACAATATTTAACATGTTTGTGCTGAATACACAATTCAAGAATTCTCTAAACTCACTGAGCCATATCTGGGTTGTGACTTCTAAGACCTGTGATGGGTGAAACAGATTGTTAGAAACAAAACTTCTTTTTTTTATCATATTTATGACCATTTAAATTTTCAGTGTCGACACTTCTTTTTCTTGATACAGAATATGATTCACCTCAATATTTCACTATTGAAACGGTTCCCGTTCAGCGATTTTCCCGCACCACTACGAACTAAGAAAAGTGGATATTCGCTATCATCCTAACAGTCTATAGCGAGAAAAGGCATTTGGTGATTTTTGGACCACCATCGTTTCTTGCAAATCTCCTGAAATTGGTGTAGGCTTGCTGAAGTGGCACAATCATATGCTACGGTTTTGATCTGATGGCAATATTGCGGAATTATTTTCTCGTTACAAGCTGCTTCTTATCGCTGAAACGGACTCGATTACATTTAAACGAGATGCTTGTCTTATGATTCCAGAGTTTGAGTGTTCAAGATGCACAGCGATTCTCCCTATCTTCAACACCATGAAATTGCTTCCGTATCATTCAAACTGATTTTTAAAAATCGGTTTTCAATTTAGTCGAAACATTGACTTACTGGAGGACTCGATTCAACGAAGAAGCTTAAATGCTTCAAATCGTATTCAATCATTGTTTTTTTTTCTCTTTATCTCGACGAATTAGAAACGTCTTCGTCGTTTACAGAATCACAATATTATTGGAAATTATTTGATTTTTCATAGTTGCCTGGGGACAAACAGGAGTCAATTCAACATGTGAATGGCTTGCAATCAGTGCGCATTTAGGAAGAAGCTAGTTGAAAGCTTTTTTAATTAACAAAACTTTGAGCAAGTTACTCTGATTTGTGTGTGCCAAGCACTTAAATAATTTTTTGTTCGACTTCAACTGTTTCATAGCATGTCATGTCGTCAACATTGTCTCAATTAAGGAACGAGGTCAACCTGTGAAGTGTGAGATTGGGGAGCAAAAATGTCACACAAATGAATAAAATGGTATTCATTGAACGAATAAGCTGGTCATGCGATCTTAAATTATTGTAAGAAGTTTATTGAGGTAGAGCGCACTAGTTTGAAGAATTATATCCAGGGCGATTTAATTTACTACAACGTTAGCAGCCAACAGAAGTTTTACTTACAACATCCGGGCATACCCATATACACTAATGCCCGTCAGCAGAAAAAAAATAAAAACTTTTTTTAGTTCTTTCTTCTGCATGGTGTAGGTTCTACTTGTGCATATCGCCAGAATAAGTCTTAGGATAACGATAGCGAACTGCTGAGAAGAATTGCGAATGAAATGGAGAGCAGCGTTCATGACTTTTTTATAAATCTTTGACCAAGCTTCATCCAGTAGGTACTGCAGAGTGCAACCATAAATTAAGTTGCATTTATACCAGGATCTTACAGGAATTATCTTAGATGGCCCTACTCCTACTTCAATCCAATGCGACGCCCCATCAACATGAGTACAAACAGAGAAAGGGTGTTATTGTGTGTGTGTGAGAGAGAGAGAGATCTTGAGGGGTGGGGAGGGGGTGGTGGGCAAGGAACAGCAGAAATAAGGACAAATACAATATTTATATGTTGAAACAAATAAAGGACCAAACTAGTGTCCGTGGTAGAAAAGATAGGTATACCTTACATTTCGGTAGCTACCACTCTCTCAATACCGAATCACATGCATCGTCGCTGTTTCGTTTATTGCGTTCTTCAAGATGAATATATACCTAGTACTCGTATACATACCTATATCGCACGTATACCAAACCAACCACCCGAGGATTAAAGATAAGTGGAAACAATATTCGAATGCTCAACAGCAAATCGAGCCACTCCCACTGTAGTGTCCTTATTGCGGACCAGATAAGCGAAATGGGAATTATTATTATTTTCCTCTTCCATTTCGGTTGGTGCTTTATATTTGCTTGTTTAACACAGTAACACCTTACTCACCAAAAGTTCCGCTAACAAAAATTGCATCCTCTCGGTATTTTTTCCCAAAAAAATCGTGATAATATAATGTAGGTACGGAAGTCTCAAGTGTAAGTGAAATTTTTTCTTGCAATTTCCCTTGTTGAGTGTCCTGCTTATGGTCGCCATTGCATAATATAATCGCTGTCGTCACACTGCTGCTCCTAAAGCTAATCTACCTGATTTTCATTTTTATTATGCACGTTCAGTTTCGCGGGAGAGAATTTGATTTTGATGGCGCCCTCGATATGGCAGCATTGGATTGGAATGAAGTATATAAAAGAGGAAAGCAAAATAATAATAAAAATAACCATAACCTTTCCAGTTGCATTAGAATCGTGGCGAAGTGGAAGAGGATGCACGATGAAAAATCAACCTGGCACCAAATGAAGTTGGATAATTCGTAATCCTCTTACGCTTGAGCTTGAGGCAAAGGAGGTTGGAGTTAACTAGAGCGTAAAGGGTCTTACAAAATGCATGTGAAACTCATAGAAATGACTTCTTTAGTAGGTACATATCATGAGAATGAACTAGATGTAAGATGAACGGGGGATTACGGGTGGCACGGAGTTTTATGATTGTATAACTGCATGAGCTCGCGAGTAGTTGAAGTTTTTTTTATTAAGCTGGCATTGAAAGTATGGCTGCTGTGTTTTCAGTCCAAATACCAGTACAAGGTGAGTTTTATTTGGATTGGCACAATTACCGTAATTATGTGAACTTTTTGATGTGGAGTCTCCTCCTTGTTATATCAAGGCACTTTGATTTATTACATTCTAGCTTTTGCCTGCGACTAGCGGGCGTATTTTATCATACAAAATATGTTAAAGATTTGCCTGAAGCTCATCATCTGAATGGAGCAGGAAGCTGAGTGATTGCACAAAATACACGAGAGTGTTGTAATTACTAATTACAAAAATGCACAGATAACTAAGGCATTGTAATTATTGGCTAAAAACAAACTAATTACATATCTCAAACTTGATGAAACACTAGATAGGTCCGCAATAATGATTTGGGTTTGACTCGTGAAATAACATGTAAGGCCTTAAAAGTTATGCCTTATGCATTGTAAAACTTTTTCTAACATTGCTTTAAAAGAGAATTTTTGACCTAATTTGACGTTTTGTTGCAATCTTGCCATCAGGACTTTTACATATGTTGGAAATCATTACTTATCGATAGTCGCACCAGTTACCCCAAAAATCATCACTTTTTATAAATGTGATCTTGAGATCTCGCCAATGCAATGCCAATGTGATTGGGCAGTATACGAACTGCAGTACTTTAATGACTTACCACCAATTTTCGAGTCATTTACTTCTTGCTAAAAATACGCCCACATTCTTCAACGGAGTCAGGAAAGATCAACTTCGTTGATGATGCGATGGAGATAATTTTGCATATTCGCAATAAATACTTCGCCTTTCTTTTTGTTCAGATTGCACCATTTGATTTTCGCAGGCACTTTTGTTTGTTTTGTTTCTTTTCCTCCCCGACGCCATAAAAATGTCTATCAGGAGGAGGCGGTTCTGCTGGGTGATTGCCTCTCCTAGGTTCACTTTGCAATCTTTAACGCGAGGCTTCATGAAACCTGTTACCAAATTGTAATCAATCTGGGTTTCATTTCCGCGGCTGCTGTAAGTGACCAGGTGCCGGCTTTGTTTGACGTAAATAGTACTTAGATCGATAAAACCACACGACTTGCACATACTTAACCGGAGAGTTCCTGGTGCCGTATTCAGGTCCTCCATGGCAGTCTTCATAATCTTCGTTTGACTTCCTGCCATGTCCGTTCAAATCACCTAACACGGTACCAAACAAAAGTTCTTCTTTTGAGATGTTTTTATGAGGTTTTGAAAATCTATCTTGTTTGATCTTTCTTTTACGACACTGGTGATCTCCAGTCGTGTCCACCCACGGATTTGCATGCACACTTTACAGACAGCTTTAAGATATGTTAAAAATGTGTTGCTAGGCTCACCTGGATGTTTAAATTGCTTATATGTGATTTCCCCCCTTAGTCGCCTTTTACGACAAGCGCTGTATATCGGGGTACGGTGTATTTATATTCTTAACCCGTTCCAACACGCGAAAATGTTGCTATATTCAATATAATATTAAAATATTAATGACCAGAACTGAAACCGAGTATTCTCCTTAATAGAAAAGTAACTCAAAACAAAGAAGGGAGAAGAAGACCCAACACTCCTTCGTAAGGCATCAAAACGTAAGACATAAAAACGGCACCAACCTCATGGTATCCAAAGAGCGGTTCTAGGGTGGTATTCATGGCATTGGCAGGAAAAGTTTAGTCCGCGGTAGTCGGACACGCTAAGTGGCTCAAAAAAATAATATATACACTGGCGATCACAAGGATGAGGCCATACATTTTGCAAACGATTTTCAGTCTTTATACCTAATGAACTACTTGAAAAGCGTATAAAAAGATGCGCACTAGGGTGAGACCATTGCGAATATTTCGTTTCAGGAGTTCACATCAGCGTTTTTTTTTTCAAAATGTTGTTAAGAATATTTAAAAAAAGCGTTGAAAAGAACTGTTTTTATTTAGTTAAAAAAAATGGGTTCCGGAAAGACTTCGATAGCGACAGAAAGAGGAAAAATATATGCTTTCAAGGCGTTAGGATTCTCAGGCCGAGAAATAGCAAGGGGGCTAAATAGAAGTAAGACTGTTGTTAACCGTTAACGTGCGCATCCACAACACTATGGGAAAAATCAAAAAGGACGCGTGACAGAAGCAACAACATTACGAGAAAATCGGGTTATTCCAGCCTCAAATTCGACTCTACCAGTGACTAAAATAAGGGCCAACAGCGGAGTATCAACCTGCATAGCAACTGTCCGAAGGATAATACGAAAAAGTGGTACTATACAGAGAAGAAAAAAGAAAAAAGAAACCTGTTTTGAGGCAAGTACACAAGGAGCATCAAATACATTTTGCCAGAGAACATGCCGCTTGGAGGAGTGAATGGAAACGCGTTGTCTTTTCGGATGAACAAACGTTTAACCTTGGCGGTCCCCATTGGTTACAACTTTTATTTCCATGATCTAAGAAAGGAGGAGCTTATTTTGGCAAGACATCACGCCGTACATCAGGTGTAATGGCTGTTACCCACTATGGCAAATCCAGTTGGAGTTTTTGTAAACAACAATGAACGGAAACAACTAGGTATAACAAATGTTTGCTGGAACGGTCATTTTCAAAAGTGAAAAACATTTTCGGACCCCTGTCTTGGATATTCCGTCTTGTGGGATACCCCTATCCACACTACCGGGGTTGTTAGAAGTTTGATTCAATCAGAAGACGTGGAAATTTTGCCATGGCTGCCCTATTCACCGGACTTAAACATAACCGAAAATGTTTGGGCATGGTTTCTCGTAAACTGTATGAAGGCAAGGACACTTTAATCGAAGCTATTCTTGATGCCTGGGCCCGAATTTCTCTTAATTATTTAAAAAAAAATCTATGATTCTATTTCAAACCGTCTTATAGAAGTCATATCGAAAAATTATGGGCATACTCATTATTAATGTAGAAAAACAAAATAAATAAATGTTTTAAAACCATAAACATTTTATTAATTTGTTCCTTTCTTTCGAAGATTTTGCATGTGGCCTCATCCTAGTGCGCATCATTTTATACGCTTTTCAAGTAGTTCATTTTTTGATTTTGGCAAATCCCAGCGGTCGTTTCTTATTTACCCTTTAATTTTATGACTTGCTGTTGGGAAAATGTGTACCTGTTCACAGGTAGTACAAGTTCACGGATATACAATTTCCAACAGGTATAAAGACTGAAAATCGATTACAAAAGTCCTTGTGATCGGCAGTGTACCTATATATAATAATGTATTTCAAAATATATTTAAAAATTAAATCATTTCTGCATGAAAAAAGCCTTGTTTTGAAATATAGAAAAAAAACCATAGCTCCGTTTCGATTCACAAAACTTTTTCAAAATTGCTATATATTTTTATTTTAAGAACACTTAGATTCCAACTAATGATGTACCTAGTTTCATAGCTTTCGTTGATGCGCAGATTTATTACACTCCTTTATGCCAAAAAATATAATAGGCACTTTTTAAAAATTAGTATCACATAAATAAAATAAAGAAAATATAAGGCATTCACGGCCAGGCCATAAACCTAGCATCTCCAACCATTTGTTTGTGCGAAGCGAAGCAAAGACTCAGCCGAACGCCAAATTTGACAATATTCTCATGATAATTGATAGATGTTTGTCAGATGTTCGCGAGAGTTGGGGCAGTGGAAAAACAAATTTTAGGTGTTACTTGGCCCCAGCATGATTTGAGCTGGAGACCCTTCAATTTATTAGTCCAACAAACTAAGCACTGAGCCAGTAAGCCCACAGAATCATATGCATAAGATCTGAAATAAAATCAACTTCAAATAAATTATATTAACAAAAATAGCAATAAGCTCTTAGTCTTGCAGTCTTCCCACCCGTCCATTTAATAAAAATTGCAAGTCGAATTGCCCTAATTTAATTATTTCAGTTTCTATTACTTTTAAATATATTTCTTGTATGTTTAGAGTCAAAACTCTATAAGGCCGAAAGCTTTAAACAAAGTAGTTACAGAAATCAGGGCTTCTATAAATAGATTACTTTTGCTAGAAGCTTTACTGAAGCTCTATAGAAGATATAACTTTTCAAATATTAAATTTTCTTACTCTAACGAAGCTGAAATGTTAGTTGGGTAATGGCTCTACGACCAATAAAAGAACAACATAAGTTTATCAAACAATTTGGAAACGTGTGCTGATGGAGTAGTCGGGTGCTGAAAGGGTAGAGTCTTTGTATAGCCTTTCAATACTTTCATGAAAATGAAAGTAGGATTTTTTCAAATAAATATAAAGACCTTTCAATCCGTTTAAAACTTCCCAAGTGATCTAAATGATAAAGCACAATTTAACAGTGCGAACCAAACGCTTGAAAAGTTTTTTTTTACAGATTTAAAATGCTTTGACGACCACGCTTACAAGAAACGCACTACTTAGCGGGATGTCGATTGATTTTAAATAAAACTTTTCAAATCCAATTTGTAAAATGTAGTCAATCGTTTCGACTGCAATTCACGTAATGTACAACCAAATTCAACTCATATTTCAAGAATCTCGGGAATTTTCCGAAAAAAACTTGTTTTGTCATAAGTACGTGCTCGGCAGCCGTAATACGAACGTGCTAACGTGAATGACTTTAACAAATTTAAACTCGAACTCGACTGCTGCAACAGCCGCATAAAATAACGGCAAATCGATTTTGTAAACGATTTCAAGGAAAACTGTTCGCAAAACTATGTATTTCCTCCTCCCCGCCTCCAGTTTGGGTAGAAATTTACTGACTCATGTGACACTCACCAGACCCATTGTTGACATACAACCTCAGCAAATGGGTTTGATAAATTGTTTTGCGGAAAAGTTTATCCCACTCGTAATACCACACAAAAAGTTCCCGAAAAATCCGGCCTGGCCGAAAGGTTGCTGAGTCAAAGGGAAAATTCTGCTCAAAGGACTTTGAGCCTATTGCAAAAAAAAGAAGATAAATGCCAGCCTGGTTGGATGAGAAAAGAATCCCTATTAAATGCAGAATAAAACAGATGCTTAAGTGATACAAAAAGTGTCATAGATACCCACTTGAAGGGAGGATAATTATGTATCACCCCGGCAATTATCAGATGGGTGCTGGGGAGTTGTATTGCGGTCTTACAGGGGTAGAGATGGGGATTGGAGTTACATCCCTTTTCCCTAGAATTCATATTATGTTAACTGCACAAGTAATTCAAACAAGCTTTGCACCATAAGGGATTAATAAAGCCATCGATTTACAAATAGGTGCGCAATGTGACGACGACGTCGACGATAGTATCCTTAATACGACGACACAGTGCATGCACAACCAGTTTGCGAACGAAATCCTATCGCCAAATATTAGCATATTAGGATGGCAAAATGTAGAAATGTCATAATAACTTGGTACGTTCCCTCTATTAGAGGACGACTACTTCTACTCGTATGCGTTTCGAATGATACTTGTGTTCTGCTTTGTGATTTTGATTTCGGTATTCGGATCTGTACGTTCTGTTTGGCAGATATTGTTTGTGAAATTCGTTGTGGCTTGTAAACATTATTTCCACCCGCCTGGCTGGCAGTCAACAAGGAAGCACTCCGCTTGTGCATTCTCCCACACATCCTTTTAACTGCTGTCATAAATGTGTAAGGAACAGCTCGCAAGACAAATGGTTTTATACATATATTTTTATGTGTGTACACAAATTTAATTTATGTTGTCATTGTGAGCCTTTTTTGTCGGCTTTTTGTCAAGTGAAATTTTTTCTTACCATTTTGTTGGTGTCCTTCGACTAGTTTTATTCAAAATAGATTCATGGACCACATAACAAACGGGCGGGATTGGATGAGTGTCTGGTAAAAGGAGCATTGATTGTGCGCTAGGAAATCATTTGGATCCTATCTTTTGGAATGAAAAAGAATCCATGTCAAGGATATTGCTTTTTGGATTGGTATACTCTTGTTTAGAGACCGTCCGGTTGAGTACAACTATCGCTCAGAAGTGCAAACTGGAAGGGAGTTACTCCTCTGACCTTTTAATTGCGCGTTTGGCGTTTGTTCTTTTTTGTTTTCATTTTTGTTTCACCCTGGATTTGAATATGTATACTACCAAAATCCATTTTTAAAAACGAGAGATGAATACATATACGGCTGATGAAAATCATTAGCAGATGCAATTTTACCGTCGATGTCTATTGGAAGTTTTTCAGACTGCGCAGTAGTTCTGTTATGAATGCAATGAAAGATTAGGTAGACAAGGTAGGTAGCAATAAAGTTCTTATTTGGCCATGGATATGGAAAGCGATAAAGCCAAATGGCAAGTGAATTAATTGACTTGATGTTCGCGTTTTTCGAATTCAATATTGCATCAGAGTACGTGATTGAGAATAGGAAAACTCTACCATTGGCAAAACATTTCAGAGCGACAGCTGTATGACTACAATATCAAGTCATTACTTGAAAATAAGGAATAAAGGAATTCCAATATTTTCATTAAAATTTTAGAAACGCGTCAACTCAGGGAATTGGTACCAATAGAGCTTTAGTTCTGCATAAATCGGCAATAATTTCTCTGGAGCAACAGCAAGATACGTACCTACATGTCTTAGGCCCGTTTGCTGATACTACACATAGCGATTTAAGTTCCACATAACTTACTAAGTGCAACTTATTGGTTTGCACCAAAATTAAATGTTATTCTAAATTCGTTTTATAACTTTATATTCTCTAGAAACAATTCGATCGCACCCATTAACCAGCTTTTGGTAGCTCTACGATTTTTTGCCACTGGGAATCATCTTCTAAGTAAGTAACTTTGTAAAAAATATATTAAATCCCCAGCTACACCAGAAGAGGTTTCACAGGTCAAACGGGCTTTTTTTGATATTATATCTTTTCCTTCTGTTATAGGTGCTGTTGATTGAACTCATTTTAAAATTCAGTCTCCTGGTAAGATCGTATCGATTTATTTTACTGCATATAAAATGCAAGTTCTTTTCAGGTAGATTAAAAGGCGAGATACGAGTATATTCAGAAATAGAAAAAGCTACTATTCAGTGAATGTCCAGGAGGTATGCACTGCAAACATGATGTTGACTAATAAGGTTGCAAGGTGGGCTGGTCCCACTCATGATTCCACAATATTTAACAGTGGCAGAGAAAGGGACAAGTTAGAAAGTCCAGATTTCGCAGACTGCGTTATTTTGGGTAAAACAATAGGTTTCTAATACATGTTCAATTATATAAAATAATTCAATCATATGTGATTCCGCTTACCTACAAAAAACGTACTTGATGACACCATTACTCAATCCCCGTTGCGCGGCAGAGCAACTGTATAATGATAATGAATCTTAAATACAAACAAGAGGTCCTATCGAAAAATCTTTCGGAAAACTTAAAAGACGATTTCCCGTACTAGCTTATGGGTGTCGTCTGAAATTAAGAACTGTTTTTATAGTAATTGTGGCCACTTGTATTTTGCATAACATATTGAGAAAGAATGGTGTATAGTTAGAACTTCCTGAAAGCGTTGATATTGATCCAGAAGACATTCAACGCGCAATAAACTTAGGGCAAATCTCCTGTGCAAATAACTTAGAAGGTACTGTTACTGAAGCTCCATCAAACCCAGGCATACAAAAAAGAAAAGACCTAATAAATAACTACTTCGGAAGGTTGTAAAATTTGAAAAAAAAAAAACAAATAATAAATAAACTCCAAACAACAATAGTACAAACTATTTGTGTAAATTCAGTAACGCATCACTGGCATCAATGTTCATTAACGCAACTATTGGCATCACTTTCAACGTCAAGTGTTCATTATTGCAAAGTTGATCAAACTGATGCGCAAACATAACGAAAAAAAGCATCACAGAAATAACTGATACGCTGTTGATTCGCCTGAAAAAAAGCAAGAAAAATGTCGGAAGCGAAAGAAAAGTAAGTAAACAAACACATAAGAAGGTGTCCAAAAAGGATTTAATGATTTTCGCAAATCCTAGAAACATGGTTTGGTTTTCATTTAGAAAAGTTAAATCATTAGTGGACTTACATCGAAGGTGGATCGGCACATTCTAAAATGATTTTGAAATACATCGTCTGGATATTGTTCTAGAACTTTGAATTAGTCCCTAATATTAGGAATGTTCCTTCTTTTAAATCTGCTAATTAAAGTCCGTATGCGTTTCGACCTCTTTCTTCTTGCTTCACACATATTAAAACTAAATTTATCGTATTTACGATCAAAGTTATCAACTAAAACTTTTATTAGCAAAACTTTCATTTTAAATGTAAGCAGTGATGCCGCATCACTTCGCAAATGTTTGACGTTTCTGAATTTACACTTTTTATTTCGAATAATATAATGTATGTATCCTCTTAGCGGGGTCAGTCATCTTGACGTGCGCACCATCACCGCAAACAAATTCGATAGTGCCGGTGCGGAGGCTTACGACGCAAAGAGTCATCGGGCTTGTAAGGGCCAGGCCGTCTGATGAGCGTCAACCAAGAACTGACCAGGACTTCACGTCCGCTTCCACCCCACTCTTACATACCCTATCTGCCCCCCCCCCCCTTCCTGCCTTACTCCTTACTTACAACTTTTCGGCAATGCCCGAAGAGACAACCCCGACAACAAATCCCCAAATCTAAGGTGGAACAGCTAGCGCCGAGAGATGAATGGATAAGGGGTTCTTAGTCGATAGCAGCGAACTTCGGATACCAGGCGACCTACGATTTCAAGATATCCTTCCTGTGGTTATACGGGTAGACAATGGGCGACCTTCCTATCCCGTTTACTCGTGGGAATCACAATAAATCCGTTAAACAAAAAACAAATAGAGAATGATGCCTCTACAACTGCATCATCAACTAGGGATGTTTCAAAACACCCTGCTTTACCAACTGGGGATGTTTTAGAACACCCTGTCGTAAATGACGTGACACCTGCCAATCGGGAAGGGTCACAAACCACGGATTCGGAGATAATGAGCTTAGAAGAGAACTTGTCTCTTCTTAGTGACGATATCTCTGAATCCAGCACGCTAAGCAATGTTAGCATACTCTCGGATGAAGTGCATCCCATGAATACAGGCGCGCCGGAGACCTCTGGCATAACTGCACAGACTTGAGTCTAAGCGCGTCAAATTCACACCATCCGAACAGCGCCGTTTTAAGCGTGCGCTGAAAAAGGGAAAAAACGTAGAGCAGGCCAGAATACTTGCTCTGTCGACAGAGGTCGACCTAGGCTCCGAGGTGAAGCGTACAAGACCCGAGGACAATACGCCGCCCCAATCTGAAGCGAAACGAGCTCGCACAGGAAATACAGCCGTCGACAAAGTCTCCTATAGAGATATAGCGAGCTTTGTAAGTCTGGGTGTAGTACCTGTCGATCTGGATCGCAATCCTCTCAGTAATGAGCAAATGGCTCAGATTCAGGAGAGGATTATGGACATCACCATCGAACAACGTGATGAGGGGACCAAACCAGCCTTCCGCGGTACAACTTTCAAAGCCGGATCGCTAATGATAGTATGTGCGGACGCTACCACTGCAGAGTGGATGAAAACAAACTTCGCGAAGCTCAAAGAGAAATGCGGGATGGAAGTGACGCTTATGGGGGAAGAACTTTTCCCGAAACCACATATCGTCAGAGCCTTCTTCCCACAGAGTACCGGAGTAGCGAATGAAAGAATACTGGCAATTCTGGATGGCCAGAATAAAGAACACCAGAACGTGGAGAGTTCTGCAAAGATCTGACGACAGAGATGTCGCCCATATGGTCCTTGCTGTAAACGAAAGCACGATGAAGCGACTTGTTGAGCTAAAGGGGATGGTCTCGTTCAGGTTTGGATAGATCAAAATAATCCTCAAGAGCGCGGACAAATCGACGAATCAGGCGTCAAGAGACAACCAACGAAAGGCTACAACACCAGCGGCTAGTATTAGTACTGCCACTGATGCTTCAGAAAAGCCATCCACAAGCGCCAACAGTAGCGCCACACCACCAGTGGCTGGCATTAATGCTGCCACGGGTAACTCAGTTGCTAAAACAACTGTGGTGCTGGATGCTAAAACAAAGGCTAAGAAAACGGACAGCACAAACGCCCACCGTAACCGCTTTAGGCCAAAACTGGCGGCCGAACAGGCACATACACGCGGGAAAGATGGACAGAACACCAGAAGTCCAAGGGGGAGACAAAGTGGTCTATCTCAACAGGGTTACGTACGACGACGCAGGGGTGATAACAAACCTCATAGAGTGCGTAATCGCGAGTACGTGAAGAAGAAATGATGTCTCTAACTGTGCTGCAGGCAAACCTGCACCGCGCTATGGGTGAATCGGACACCTATAGCCAAAGATGTGCCGAAAGGAACGTCGCTCTTGGTTTAATCCAGGAACCATGGGCAACTACAGGTAAGATCTTTGGTCTTAACAGCAGAAATAGAGAGCTAATTTTTGCCAAAGGTAATTTCAGACCTAGGGCAGCTCTTTCCATTGCGAAAGATATAAAATTCTCTCTCATTCCAGGTTTCAATACTAGGGACCTGGTGGCCGTTTTAATTTAACGCCACAATGGCCATGTGATACACAAGTTCGTATACGCATCGGCGTATTTTCCTGGGGACATAGAGGAGGTACCACCTACACCAGTACAGGAACTTGTCCAGTACTGCCAAACTCAGCAAGTACATCTTGTTGTCGGCTACGACGCAAATGCACAGACACAAACAAAAGAGGTGAGTTACAGTTAGATCATCTATATAGTAAAGACCTAGTTATTCTAAATAAGGGAGATAAGCCCACAGTATACGAGAAGAAGTTTTAGACCTTACTCTCTCGTCTCCATTTATACAAAACATTGTAGAGGACTGGCACGTGTCTGATGAAGCTTCTCTGTCTGATCATATGCATATTATGTTCAGGCTGCGATGCAACACCGTGTGCGCGCCGATCAAATACAATAATAAATTAACAAACTGGAGAACCTATAGTAAAAATCTGGCAATCAGAACCTAAAGCTAACAGAGCTTTATGGGCCTGTCGGCGCACATATGGCAGAACCTGGGGAATCTCTCCAAAGATTGTCCACTGGATCTACACAGTGATGATAAGACCCATTATAACATACGCCTCCATTGTATGGTGGACAAAATCCACACAAAAGTTCGCAATAGAGAAGCTCAAAAAGGTACAACGGCTTGCGTGCCTTGGTATCTCCGGAGCCATGCGAACCTGTCCAACGGCTGCCATAGAGGCAATAACAGGTATTACACCTCTCCACAAAAAAAAAAAAAAAAAAAAAAAATCAAGAATGCGCTAGCCACATAAATTTATCTGGTATAAAAGGTGCAACCATCCATATATTCACGGATAGTCAAGCAGCTATCAACGCCCTTAGCTCGCATACGATTGACTCCAACTCAGTCATGTACTGCTTCAATACCCTACAGGCACTCGGAACAAGTGACAAGACCAAGCTATGGTGGGTTCCGGGTCATGTAGGGGTGGAAGGTAACGAAAAGGCCGACGAACTGGCCAGGAAAAGTTCGGAAACTACCTTCATAGGTCCCGAACCCTTCTGCTGCACTCCTAGATCAGCAGCAACGGCAGCAATAAAAAGCTGGGAACACAGAAAATGTATCCATCTTTGGGAACGCATCCCAGGTTTAAGACAGACCAAACGAGCCATTCGGCCTTTCAATAAAAATGCCAGCAAATGCCTAAACCTAAGCAGGTATGATATCAAAAACTTATTGGGTTACCTTACTGGCCACCATGGTATAAGATATCATTTACATAAAATGAAAATATTAGACTCTCCTGAGTGCCGACTCTGTCTTGAAGAAGACGAGTCAGCTGAACACATTTTATGTGAATGTCCGGCCCTAAACGGAATCAACTGATATAAGTTGTTAAATCTTTCTTGTTCGAAAACAAATTTAAAGTTTCAGTTAGCAATTGTGGGGGTAAACCTTGATACAACATTAACAATTGTGTTGCACAAACAAGCCATAATTAAAAAAAAGGTACGGCAATCAAAGTACTTTACCCGTTCATAAACAGGTAATCATAACTTAGCAATAAAAACGAACTAATAAAATTGAAAGTCGTATTTCAGGTAAGTACGTTTTATGGGTCAGCTGCATGGGGAAACTGTGCAAGGAGCCGAATTCGTAGCTGCGTACCTGCTGAAATATTTTATTTTAGTTTTTAAGACAACAGAAAAAAACTATTTATTGACGAATATATGCCAAGGGGAAACAACGTTCGGAAGGTTCTGCTAGTGCTTGACAAAACAAAATCAACCCGCTTATTGAAAGACCGGCTATATATATTATAGCTGCGTGTCTATTTGCAGCTTGCAGAAAATTTTTCATTGCCTGGCATAGGTATTACAGTTTTTTTTTTAATCTTGAAAGTATCACTTTGCTCAAAAACTTTTCTTACGACTTCTAACTGTTTTTGTGTTTGAAATACGGTATTTAAGAATAACGGATATTTAGGCCGTAAGGAAGTGGTTTAAAAGAAATTCGACATTTCCGCACATACCTCATTTTCGAAATTTTTTGTATAGGGGCACCTTTGAACATAGATGATAAAATATTATTAACAAAATATTTCCTCCCAGTGGATCATGACGTAATCTCGAATGACAAAAATCTCGAATGCAAAAAATCTCGAATGGACAAAAATCTTAAAAGACGATATCTCGAAAAAAAAGTTAATTCGAGATTTTTTTCTTACCTATTTAAAGAGTTTAAACTTAAAGAAAATGCATTATATATTTAGTTTATTCAGCGATTTATTTTTTTCGGTAAATTAACAACAACAAATCAATATTTAACAAAAAAAAACATTATAAAAAATTGTAATATTCCAATAGTAAATAAGGTGCCGTAAAATAACGCCGAGTAAAATAACGTCGAATTAATTAGCGCGAATTGTAACCATTGTCTCAAAAATTAATATATTCCTTCGAGATTTTTACAAGATTTTTTTTTCTAGATTTTTGTGTTTCGAGATTATGCTTTCGAAATTTTTTTTTCGAAATTTTTGTTTTATGGATTATTGCTTTATAGATTTCGTGGTAAACCCTCCTCCCAGTCGTCGCCTGGAAGCGAGGAGTTTTTTTTGGTTAAATTGCATTTTTTGTTTGTACATATTTGTAAAGGTATAAACAATTGTTGGGGAGCCATTTGTAAACAATATTTTTTTTATGGCACAGCTTTATTTGAAACCGCATAAAAGTAAGTTCATTGATAAATATAAAACATATAATTATCTAAGCTATATTTTCTGTTGCTTGACCTGGGGAAGGTTTAAACACAACGGTCGGGGCCACGATTAAATATGAAGTGTAACAACGTGTAAAGTCGCATTTGAATTTGTACCTACTTCAAAAAAATGTGTGTATGTATATTAGTTGGTGTTTTACTTCGAAGCTGAAGAATGAATATGAATTATGGTTTGACATACTTACGTTCAAGGTATTTCAATATGCCACCTTACTGAAAAAATCTTCCTTACAATATAGATAGTGACCATGTAAATTCCTATACCATTGCACATAATACGGACTCTTTATGTTCTCCATTCGATTCCCTCTTCTTCTCTATTCTACTTAATATAAACATTTCAATTGAAGAGTAGACGATTTAATTACTCAATTTGCTTCAGATTATCACAAAAGTTTTCTATTGCCACAGCGCATACTCCTTCCTTTTCACAAAGATAAATAGCAGAAATTTCATTTAGCAAAAATCTATTGGCAATTCCTTGTTTATTTTGTGATTGCTTGCGTGGTTCCTCGTCAATGGCAAATGGAACGAACGATGTCATTTTCACCACATCGACGGAAGATGAGCATGGTGATTTCCTGATAAATAAGAGGAAATTGCAAACACGCAAATAGGACCTCCTCGCTTATAAATCGACAGAATGGGAAGGACCATGGATTTTCGGTGGTGTAAGGCGGTGACCAATTCATGTTTTGTGCCCTTACTAAGGCAATCAGTGTGGTCTGTTTGGATCGCTTTCGTTAGTATTACAGAGTATCTGACACTTCACATTATACTTTCTCCTTTCATTTACACTGTGTACATACAATTCCCAGATTATTCAGTGTTCGTTATTCTGTGTTACCTGTAATCAAGTTGTGATCTCTAATCGCAGAAGCTAGAAGCAGGTATAGCCCGTCCCAAAGCAAAAGAAAGATCCCAACATGCGCAGTAACAATTTATTTAAGGGATATTTTCTCTTTTAAAGTATTTTTGATCGCATGAAATTGTTAATGCTTTTCTCTACTTTATTTTTTTTGCAGCGATATTGGAAAACGTAATTATTTTATTATTAATACGTGTTTTAACTGTCATCGAGTTTCACCAATTAATTATTGTAGTAACTCATGAAAAAAGTTGTCCAGTCCGGTGACATAACGATTGTGAGGTCCTTTTTTTGCGGACTGCTGACTGTACCGCTTCTTTCATACTCTTTAAAAATCCTCCATATTGAGCTTGTAGATACTCCTGTTATTTTGGATGTTTCTTCAATTAATTTCCAGCTCTGACCTCTCAAATGTGTTTCGGCCTTTTCCATCTTATGTTTTATAACGTTGATGATAACCGCTCGTGCTTGCTTGCTTATTGATTTTCCTTTGCCAATAGAATCCATAATAGTGTTTTAAGGAGTATTTTGGTTTACTGACAAAAAATGAATACTTGCTAAGAAATATATTGCTTGCCTTTTTATATAAGTTTGGGATATTTCCCTGCATTTATATGAGGTGTTTTAAATTATAATAGGTATAGTGTGGTAAAGGTCATACAAGTCATAAAAGAAAAGAAAAAAGGGTTGGGTTCGATATCCCGGTTTTTATAATCCCGATTCTTAAAATCCCGCTATTATAATCCCGCTTTTTATAATCCCACTTTTTTTAAATCCCATCTTTTAAAATCCCGCCTCTTATAATCCCGTTTCTTACTATCCCGCTTTTACAATCAAAAGTAGTTGCTTTATTTTAAAAATCGAGCGATAGACTCATAAACTAACCATCCCCAAACGTTTTCTATAAGGTTCAGGTCCGGTGAGTACGCAATTCCACATTCTGCTCCACTATCCAATATTTTACTATGCGCCCCGTGTGGATAGGGGCTGCTGAAAAGTTCAGCTTATGGGTCCGAAAAAGCCTGCAAATTTAGGAAAATTTCTTTTCAAATTTCCTTTATAAC
The DNA here is from genome assembly GCA_949715645.1 of Portevinia maculata. Classification (NCBI taxonomy): domain Eukaryota; kingdom Metazoa; phylum Arthropoda; class Insecta; order Diptera; family Syrphidae; genus Portevinia; species Portevinia maculata. Next base: position 79,051,861 of record OX454525.1, read on the forward strand.
TTAATGCAGTAATTTTTGAGGTTTGGAACTCAAGCTCAACAGTGCCATAGTAGCTAACTGCTCCCCATACCATAAAACCACCTTCTCGACTATGATGCCGCGCTAAAATTCGTTGTTCTTTCCTCACATCGTGGAAATAATAATTAAACCCATCAGTGCCATCAAAATTAAACTTCTTCTCATCCGAAAAAAATATGTAAAGCCATTCATTTTTCCAACTCATATGGAGTCTAGCGAATTCTTAGCGCATACACTTCCGTTTCTCGTTAAGTGGTTGTTTCTTTTGAATTTTCGTCCGTTTTAGGGGTTTGGCACTATTGATAACCCTTCGGACTGTTGAAACGCTTGCAGTAACACCGGCTTTCTGCTTTATTTTTGCTGCAGAGTCGCAGGAATTAGAAGCACATCTTAAAATTGCTCTTCCATCAACTGCTGTTGTTGCCGTTTTTTGACCTGTTTTTTCCGTACGAATCTTTGCTTCGTAATTAAGAATAGACCACACTAAGACTTCGTCATATTTTGTCAGCTATAGAACGCCAGGTTAGTCCTTGTTCCTTTAGTAAATCGATTTGAGCTCTTTCAACACTATTTAGAGATTGTGATCTACCCATTTTTCTTCAAAATACAATTAATCAAATAAAATTCACTTAAAGCACTTCAACTGTTGATCTAATGTGTCAATCTCCACAGAATACTCATAAACAGTGAAAATAATGACCTTGTGTCTATTCAGTTGACGCAAAATAAAACTGCATTTTTCCATATTGAATGCTTTGCAAGGGAACCAGGGAAAAAATAGCGATACTTTTTGAATTATTCTTTCCGATTTATTTTCTCAACATCATAAGCAACAGTTAGCATCATCAAATGCTATATTACGGCACAACATTTTGAAATAATGGACAATCTAGCTTAGACAATCTAGCTTAGTTGTATGAAATGCGCACATATTTTTTTAACTGTAGTTCTGGTTGGAAAAGTAGTTTTGTTGTCGCTAAGAGAATAAAATCCCTGATGTGAAGAGACCTGTGCAAGAAATGTTCACTTAAGTTGGGACGGGCTATACCTACCTAGTAACATTAAGGTTTTTTGATGTCAGTGTTTGAAAGTATTTACATGAACGTTTAAAAAGCAATAAGAGAACAAAGATCCTATATGAAATTCTTGAAATCGGAAACAAGTTTAAACATTATTAAAAGAAGAAGTAATTGCAAATAAGACTTTTTGTGTTTTTTTTCTTCGCTTTTTGAAGTTTTGTATATTCTTTAAATCTGCTTGTAAGTGGTTCATCAAAGATGGCATCAGATGACTCAGTTGTCTTCTGTCGTAGGTGTTTATAACTTTCCACTCCTAAACTCTTCCTTGTATTCGAACAGCGTAATATTTTAAATAGTTCAGCTTCAGAGGCTTCCTCAACGTACATAGAATGGGAAACATTAGGACTTCGCTGATTCCATGTTTGGTTGTTGCATTCATTAACAATTGTGCTTGGCTTGCGAAGTTTGAAGTATTTGAGCTTTTGTATAGCAGAAAGTCATTAACAAAAACCTCATTTTTTGTACGTTTTCTTCTTCCCATAACTTGGTTTATCACATTCCACGTTGTCTGGGGTCATTTTTGGCGCTTGCAAATTGTAGGTATTCTTTAGAAGTTGGATTCGACGATGTGGATGTTAATGCTTACCGTGTTTCGGAAATGTTTCTTCTCTAGTTCATAGCTCCTGTTTAACCCAAAACCTATCTCAGCCCAACTACCTCAGGTGTTATCCAAGGTTTGTTTTGGCGATTTTTCAGTGTATTTGTACTAATGTCGACTGTGCATATATCTGATTCATTCTCTCTAAAAAGCTAATATAAAAATGCGCAAAATTATTCTCCTCCAGTAGTTATTGCCAATTTGTCTGTCTAATCATTTGGTTTACTTATTCGGTTAACTTTCTGTCGATTTATTTGAGAAACGTTTCTTCGGAAACCACAGGCTTTTCGGCGATTTTCGTTGCATAGAACGTTGCAAAATCATCAGATATATCAGATTCAATTATTCCTGATATAATTTGCTTCTTTAATATTGGCACAAATACATGATGTATCAATGAAGATGTTAATGCGTTTAGATCAATCTCAATAAACCAAATGTGCATTGGAAAATTGTGTTGGTGAAGCCCTTTGATTCCATTATTTCCGTATACCTTCTAACTTGTGAGTCAGATAAGTCATTGATATTAATATTGCGAATGTTGTTTTTAACAAACATTATTATTTCTCCTCCTCTATCTGTTTTCCTATTTGCAAATTTAGAATTAAATCCTTCTATTTTATAAAAACTTTTACATTGACTTCAACCAAACATATTACATCTACATAGTATAAAATACTATAGATCTCTGCTAGAAAGCTGTCTGATATTAAAACGTAGCAACAAAAATTGTTTTTCTCTAAAAAATCGACATCGATGCCGGTTCCATACCCTAAATGCATTACTCTAAAATCAATCTCGATTTTAAATGATCATCATACGAGTATCTTTCTTGGTTTATGTTTTTGATTTGTTTTGCAATAGAGCCTATATGTACAGCTTCACAGTTTTCAACTTTTCTTGCGAGAAAGTTACATTCTCTAACTTTTTCTTTGCGTTGGTATACGAAACAATAGTAGAAGATGTCTTTGGATTTTTTGATTTTATTCTGTATGTGTTGCCAATATCATTAATTTGGCAATAAATAGCCTTCCACATCTCTGAACATTTCCATTAAATATTCTGCAGATGTTGGTAGAATATTTTTTATTTCAATGTTGTTTTTGATTAGTTGTTATTCCATTGTATTAATTTTTGTTTAAATTTTTTTGGATTGAGTTGTCTTTTTTTGCATTTGTTTTTTTTTTTTTTAATTTTTGTATTCCGTTAAGGAAATCGTTGTTTTGTGTCATATGTTGTGTAATTGGATAATACTACTTGGTTTTATTTCAGACATTTTATGACTCATCAGATTTTGTTTGTCCATTAGGCTCTGGTTAACGCTTCTAATACGTTTAGGAGATGTTTGAGTTGGTGTTACAGCTGAGGCAGCTTTTGGATTATCAGTTGGAGCCAAGATGAGAGGATTGGAATTTTCCCTTCTACAATAAGCACATCGCCACTTATCCATCACATTTTGCGATCACACTTGAAGCATGTGACAAAGTCCCCTTCAGAGGGAAGGCCTACAAAGCATTCCCTACAAACACTCATATTCATATTTTGAAAGTGATGCAATGGAACAGTTTTATGTGAAAAAATAAAGAGAGTCAAAAATGATGGAACTTGAATGAGATTTATATTGGAAATTATTTTTCCACAGAATATGTACCTATAGATAATCAAGAAAATTTGTTAAACACAATAAAAGTCCTTATCTTTTCCTGTTTTCTACTTTAAGCGTTCGTTTTTAAGGGATAAAGAACCGAAACTGTTTAGACTTGAAACTGGAGCAAATTAAAAACTCAACAGAATGATTGATACTTTTCCGTCCTATTGCACATGAAAATACGTCCTTGTGGCTATTCAGGGAAATACCTATGTATAGTGAAACACCTATGTACAGTGACGGCTCTGGAAAGGAGCTATGGCTTAAGTTTATTTTTGTTTGCCCTATCCAAAGGGTATTATAATTTTGACTCATAGCTTGTAACATGCCTTAGAATTTGCCGTAGATACCTAAAAGGAGTCATGGCTTAAGTTTGTTTTTGTTTGCCCTATAGCCACGTCAGTCCATCCGTCACCAGTTTTGATGCCCTAAAATTCAAGCTAAAAAGGCTGATATTTGGAGCATTATACATTATAGGGTCCTAAAATTTTTAAGATAGCCTACTTAAAAAAAAAATTATCAAAGAAGTCGATGGATGAATGTGTTCTTCAAAGTATGTAGGCAAAGTGTTTCTTAAAAATCCGCAGATACCAAGTTTTTCGCCACACTCAGTTTTTGGGGTCGTTTTGACATAAACATTGTATTTTCAATAAAATCCTTAAAAATAAAAAAAAAAACAGTTACTTATAAATATAAGATATTTGTCTACACTTTTTTGGAGAACTTTTGATACAAAGCTTCTTAAGCTTAGGCTTTTGCCACGCAAGCTTTGAGGGGCTTTTGGTCCAAATTTCTAATTTTGGTTATTTTGTAAGAAACAAAAAAATCGTCAAAATCGGACATAGACCTGAAATCTCAACCCAATATAACACCTACTTTGAAGGATAGAAATATGGAAAGAGTATCCATCAGTTCGCTGAAGTTAACTATAGCCTTTCCTTATGTTTTTTTTCCTGTACCTATTTATGAATTGTTGTTCAAAATTAACTGCGGTGTATACATTATATTTTGAAAAGTTAACAAGGGATGCGAATTTGGAGTTGTTTATTTTGGCAAGAGTCTCTCTTAATAATGGGGAATGGGTGAATGGTGATTCTGATTATTGTACTTTTCGCGATATAATTGGATGAACAGTGAACACCTTTGGGCAGGTAGGAAGAGCATAAAGGTCGAATTTAGTTTATGGTTGTGAGATGCGGGGAATGGGTGTATACAAAATTTAGTCTGTAAATTGATTATGTTGGTTTTGCATCTAACGCCTATTACTCCTAGATAGGAGGAAAGATGACAACAGTTAAGAGTCGCATTACTAAGAGAGAGCTTTCGAAATAGCTGTTGCATAAGTTTCGTTATTATTTGAATAAACTCAAAAAAAGGAAACGATTACGTAACGAAGTAATATGTTTAATGGAAATAAAATACAGTATATTGGCTGTTCCCACCCATTATACTAAAATAATAAAATTAAATTATTGTCAAAGGTTAATATTTTAAAGGAAAACTTAATAAAAATCCTTCATTAAATGAAATTGTTTTCCAATAAATATCACAGCAGCCTTTAAGAAAACTACGCTCTTTCCGATAATTCATTAAACGGTTGCAAATTCATCTTGTCTGTACGTTCCTGGAGTATGTTTGTTCAACCCTTTTTTCTTGGACTTTGCCTCCTTCTAAATTCCTATACTAACTGCGTTGCTACAAAATATACCTCAAGATTGTGTTAACACCACCCACAAAAACACATTAGGCTATTACGATGTCCTATTGTTATTTAGTTTTAAATTGAAAGTCCTATTAGTTTACCGTTTTTTTTAAAAAAAGGGTTATATCGATTTCTAATCCATTTCACTGGGCGAATGGCCAAACAAAGCACAGTTTTTCCGGCAAGCATGAACGAATTATGTTTTTTTTAAATATTTTGTTAAGTGAAGAATAAAAAGGAAAATATCAGACAGTCATCAGCCCACCAGCAAGGACATGACAGATAAATGAAATTACAACAAAAATAAATTAAAAATATCTAACTGTGTTCTGTGTTTTGATAACAATAGACAAATGATTGTGGTCCTAATGTGCTGTTGTAAGCTAACAATAAAAAGTTAAGCGGTGAAATTCGTCGGTTGTATAGAAATTTAAATGATGTATTTTTCAATGTATTTGAGGAAGTTTTGGTAACTTTTTTTAGGAAGGTATTGATATAGTATTAGAAAGTAAACTGTAATTAACATCCAAATTGAAGTTAAGTATTAATGTTTTAAAAATATTGATAGTGAACATAACAATAGGGGTGGCGACGGTGTAGAGGTAAGTGTGCTGGATTATGACCCTTGCGGTGGAGTTCAATTCCCCATTGGGACAAAAACATACGCCACCCAATAATGAAGAGAATCTTATGATACCTAGTTTCTCAAATTTCTACACCAAAAAAAAAAGGATTTCAGCCTGGTAGTACAATGGACCATTACCGAATCTGAGTGCACTGGGATTTGTATTTCATTTTTATTCAAACACAACCATAACCCTACCACTTTACAGCCCTACTGGCTACTGGTCCGCCTGTGGAGTTCGCCGGTTTGACGTCTATAAACATCGGCAGGCCTGTTGGTTTCGGATCACATTTTACTAAGGCCAATCAAATGCTGGTGTTATTGCATTAATGTGAATAAGGACTTTTAGGTTTGCCACTTTTTAACGATTTAAACTGTTATCCTGTTATGAATTATTGTTTTATCGTCCTTTTAGGACCCCGGTGATCTCCAGTCGATTCACCCCATGGATTAACAAGCACACTTGTGCCAGTAAGATGTTTGTTGACAATTGCTCTTTTTTTCGTTTTGTTTCTGCTTTCTGATATGAATTTATCATAAGTGGAAAGAGCGGGTTAAGTTGTTTATCGCTATGGCGGAGGTGATTGAAAATCATTAAAATTGGTGCAAAGATAAGCTCACTGGGGTAACAAAGCTATTTCATTATAGGTAGGTAGGTAGGTATATGGATGCCCTTGTGACGGGTGTCACGGCTCACTTAGACCAACAGTTGGGTCCATTGTGTCCATTTAGGGATTCTTTAAAATTTTCCGGGAACCTGAAAAGAGAGATAAAGGAAACCGCTGTTTAACAGCTCGGTAATACGCTTTAACAGAACCACCCTGATTCATATGTGAATCTCAGGAGTTTCTTTAGCTCTAAAGCAGCCAGATCCTCCAGCTCCTCAAAGAAGTAGCTGCCAAGAATCTTCAATCTTTTTGTTCTAAGGGCAGGGCATTCGCATAGCAGGTGACGTATAGATTCTATTTTTTCAACGTCCCTGCAGCTCCTGCAGTAGTCGTTGTGCAGTATGCCCAGCCGCTCCGCGTGTAGGCCCACTATACAGTGTCCAGTGAGGACCCCAGTCAGTGTTCGGATGTCTTTGCGGTTAAACCCGATCATGGTTTTTGATTTCGTTTGGTTGACCGCTGGCCAGAGCTCTCTTGTGTGTCTGCATGTATCAAGATTGATCCAACGTAAGTTTGCTTTACTCAAGGATTCGGTGTCGATACTTAGCATTAATGTGCTTAGCGGGGTTCTTATGGATTTTAGGGCCAGAGATGCACTCATCTCCGATCCTTTCCTTGCTAGTTCGTCCGCTTTCTCATTGCCCAAGATGTCATTGTGACCTGGTACCCAGCATAAGGTTACCGTATTGGCAGCTGATATCTCGTCTAGGTATTTTTTGCCTCTTAACACCGCCCTTGACCTGATTACTACTGACTACATAGCTTTTATAGCCGCTTGGCTGTCAGAGTAAATGGTGATGTGTTTGTCGGCTATTTTTCGCCTCTGTACCTCCTTGGCCGCCTGTGTGATCGCAGCTGTCTCTGCCTGGAACACACTGCATTCATTGCTGAGCCTAAATGATTCGCTCAGGTCCAGAGACTCACAGAAGATGCCTGCACCAGTACCCACGTCCATCTTGGATCCGTCGGTGTAGATAGCTATCTCCTCTTCTTCCGTGACCATTTTGTTACTCCATTCGCTTCTTTGGGGGATTCTGATATCGAATCTCCTTTTGAAGACAAGGGTGTGGGGTAAGTAGTCAGTAGCTACTTTCTTTTTCGATGCACTCCATTGTGTCTCCACGGAGGCATGTCCGTATGGTTTAAAAGACCACAGTCCCAACTCTCTGAGTCTGATGGCCGTTTTTACTGCTTTACTGCTGCAGTAGATGTCCAGGGGTACGAGATTAAGTAGAACCTCCATGGCTGCAGTGGGTGTAGTCCTTAATGACCCCGTTATCCCGATGCAGGCTGTCCTTTGGACCTTGGTGAGGTTTGAAAGATAGCACTTCTTTTCAGTAGCCTTCCACCATACCGCCGCGCCGTACGTGAGAATGGGTCTCACCACGGTTGTGTACAGCCAGTGTACCACAAATGGTTTGAATCCCCACGTATTACCGAACGTTCGTCTGCATGCATATAGTGCCACGTACGCTTTTCTAACCCGATCCTCTATGTTTTCTTTCCAAGTGAGTTTGGAGTCTAGGATAACGCCCAGGTACCTTGCTGTCTTGGATATTTGCAGGTCCACTCCACCCATACTTGGTGGTTTAAACACCGGTAATGTCCTTCTTTTTGTGAACAGCAGAACTTCTGTCTTCGCTGGGTTTACCCCCAGTCCTCTGCCCGCAACCCAGTTGTTAACAAGTAAGAGTGCGAAGCTGAGTCGTTCACTGAGAACTGGTATGAATTTGCCTGGGACAAGGATTGCTACATCGTCAACATAAGCGCTTACAATGAAGCCTTCCCTCTCCAGTGTCTTTAAAAGCTCGTCTATTACCAGGAGCCATATGAGTGGAGAGAGGACGCCACCTTGTGGTGTTCCCCTGCTTACTTTCCTCTCAATGCACATGTCTCCTAGGTAGGACTTAATCCGTCGTGTGCCTAACATAAGACCAATCCAGTCGCAGAGACTGTCATTGAGATGGGCCCTTCTTAGGCTGTGCATAATCGCGTCGGCCTCGATGTTGTTGAAGGCACCCTCTATGTCTAGAAACGCGCTCAAAGTGTATTCCTTGTGTTCCAAGGACCTTTCCACTACTGACACTACCCTGTGCAGTGCAGTATCTGTAGATTTTCCCTTCATGTATGCGTGCTGTGAGTCCGAGAGGTAGTTGTCGCCTATAGCCACTCTTACATACATATCAAGTAGTCGTTCCATTGTTTTCAACAGGAATGAGGACAGACTAATAGGTCTGTAGTCTTTCGGTGTTGTGTGGGTGGCTTTCCCTGCTTTTGGGATAAATATTACCCTCACCTCTCGCCAAGCCATCGGAACATAGCATAGCCTTAGACAGCTTGAGTAGATGCATCTCAGCCTTGGGATAGTAGCTTCCTCAGACTTTTGAAGCATTATTGGCCGAATACCGTCTACTCCTGGAGCTTTGAAGGGGGCAAACGAGTTGATTGCCCAGGCTATCTTTCTCTCGTCGATTATTTCGTCGATTGTATCTACATCCATTCCCCGTCTCGTGTCCTGTGTAACTGTATCGCGTACATCAGTGCATTCAGGGAAGTGGGGTTCTGTCAGTGCCGCCAGCGTTTGCTCATGCGATTCTGTCCAGCTACCGTCGTTCCTTCTTAGCGAGGACATCGGTATCGGTGCTTTTGATAGGATTTTCCTCAACCGCGACGCCTCCGTCGTGGATTCAACTGATTCGCAGAAACTTCTCCAGGAGTTCCTCTTGGCGAATCTTAACTCCCTTTTGAGGAGTTTAACGCTTTCCTTGTATGTCGTCCATTCGATAAGTCCCTCTTTTGCGAGGTTCCATCTAGATCTCGATGCCTGCATTAGCTCCGCGATCTTGGAGTTCCACCAGGGTGGGCGTTTTTTCCCATTTTTTCTGCTAACTGGGCAGGATCTTTCAAAGGAATTCGAGAGCACCGTAGTAAGCGTTTCGACTGCGTCGTCGATTTCTTGTTCGGTGTTAAGGTCTTTTACCGGGCATACGTTCTTGAACCTCTGGAGTTCTGAGTTGAACCTTTCCCAGTTCGCCCTTCTTGGGTTCCTGAAAATTTTCCTATCCTGGGGTGTAATTTGTATGTCAAAAAGTATCCAGCAGTGATCTGAAAGCGATGCCTTGCTGGACACTCTCCAGTTCGTAACTTGGACGGAACTGTCTTGAAATACAAAGGTTGCGTCTAATACTTCCCTTCTGTTCACTGTAATGAAGGTTGGATCATTACCCCTATTGCAGACAAGAAGGTTGGAATTGAGTACAAAGTCAAACAAAGCCTCGCCCCTTTCATTATAAGAATACGCTATTGAACGAGAGTCATACCAGGCAGTTAAATTATATGCTACCTACGAAATTGATCACTTTTATCAATAAATCTGTCGGACAAAGTTTGCCTTTTCTTATACACTAAAAAGTCACTGCGGATTCAATATTCCCTCCGGCAGTTTTAATCATAGAGTTGAAAGTACAAAATAGCGTTCGATTAAGGCAGCATTTATAAAAATATTTTAAATTGGTGATGGAATTCTTGGCTATGAACCTTTCGTCGTACTTAGTTTTCGACGCAAAAAATGTTCCATTCCCCACCCAACCGATCAATTAAGATAGTGATCACATTGCACCCGTTCATGTCCATAACTTTTGATCCCGATAGAAGGTTATTAGTAAGTTATCAGAAGCCAATACTTGGTCGCCTTATTTCGGCTCTAATAATATAGAGAATTGAATCGTAACGCTTTGAAGACAACTCAAAATAGAAATATAGAAATAACCTACTGTTCTGAATAAAAGGAACGAAATAAATCGAAACTATCCATTCTCACCATAATATTAGTAGGCCACCGACTAATTACATACTTTAATAAACTCTATTTAAACCTTGTTATAGGAATTGTTTTCGCTTCTCTAATTATTCATAAAACACCACCACATCTAAATTCAGTGGACTTGGTTCAAATTTATGTATACCCCTCTCCCTCCTAGATGGTAATTTTGTCTCCATTCAAGGATGTTTATCAGTTTTTTTAATGAAGAAAAAAACATATAAATTCTAAACATGTGCGCATTATAAATTACAACACCATGAAAAGTCTTATTTTTTCCATATTTTCAAAAATGCAAGAGTTTGGGTGGGGTGACTGCATAACACCCTCCGGCGAATATACTTAAAATTGTTTTTATATTTCGTATATGAAGAGACAAATGAGTGAGAAAATTGCGAATTCCAAACATCCGACTCTATTTTCTCATCATAATTTATCTCTGAAACACACTGTTTCCTGTGTATCCTGAAACAAAAACAAATCCCCCCACCTTCCAACCCTTATGCAGTATAGGAGAGTTGTTGCGACATTCGTTTTAAGCAGATATCAAATATTTAAATGTCCTGATTAGATTAGGTATACACACAAAAATAGAAAAAAAACTCAACCCGACAAAGTACTACTCTTTAGGGCTACCTACTCAAAATGCATGAAAAGCAGCCAACCAACTAACTCCCCGATTTTACAGTCGTTTCGTTACTATCCCCCGAGTTTCCATATCCACACCCATTCGGCTATAAATAATATGCCTAGATATGCCTTTTTACAATTTAAACACAACGGATGCGGGAGGAGCTAAGCAATATCACCGAATGTTGTATTTTGTTCGTGTATAACCTACATCGGATCGAGTTCAACGAGAGAGAAACTATAAACTGGAAGTCCTTTTTCATAATGGTGCGAGTGGAAAGGCGGTGTAAATAGAGGAGAGGAAATTGATAATAGTGTACGCGAAAAAAACATATAGATGAAGAAAAACAAATGCGAAACACGAACGGCTGCGACCGAGTTAAGTGCCAGAATCCTGAAGAATTTTAATGAAAATAATTTTTATTTCCAAAGTCGCGTATGCTGGATGGGATTGGGTGTGTCTTATGTCACATGTGCGATGTGATTCTGGAACATATGCACGACCATTGAAGATATAAACTATTCAAAATTTCCTTTGTTATATATATTTACAGAGTAAGAGCAGAGAGCATCCGTTTCTTCGAGTCAAATACTAAGGAGGAAGGAATCTACCGAGACGTCACATTTCCGAAAGAAGGACGTGCCTACCTATGTTTGTCGGAAGTTGCTGGTATCCACTTAGGATGAAGTGAAAGATTTTTTTTTATATAATTCGCGGTGAAATCGCAAAAAAGGCAGACCGTGAATAAACAAATGCAATAACACCTGCATATGAATTGCCTCAATGACCAAGTGATTCGAAATTGGGACGCCAGCCGATAATATTTGGGGTCAAACCGGCAAATACCACAGTCGGACCTGTAGATATGCGGCAAAGGGGGAGGGTTCTTTAATCAAGATCATAACGTCGTCGTTAAAGAAAAATAAGAAGATTTCATAACATCAAATATACTGTGTAAACGTTTCAAGCTGAAATGCACTAATCATTACACACTTGTACGACTTTCGATGACTTGAGGACCGGTTACAAGGGCCATAATGCAGCATGAAGCAGAATAATAGCTATCTTGGGAACATCAGAAAATAGTAATGCATTTTTACACCTAGAAAATATGATCAGATGAGCTCAGTCAAAACAGAGTAAGTTTTACGTAGTGGAACTCTCAATGTCAGCAAAAGACAAAAAAAAACTCACCAAGCAACAGTTGAAAGACGGAGCAGAGATACAGAAATGTGAACGTGCGTGAGCTTCATCGGCCAACAACTCGACCAAGGATAATGGTAACCATATGCCTTTTGAGCGTACCGGGTGGATGTAAAAATCAACGTTGATGGTTACAATGGAAGGAGCGTGATAGCGCCTCCTACTGAATCCCACAAAACGTTCTCGCTTTTAGAAAAGCGTTTTCGAATCGCATTATACAAAATTGTTTATTTTTATATGAATATATATGAGTTAACTGGTAGAATCAGCTAAAGAAAATAATTTCAGGTAGGTACCTACTTCGCCCGTTTGTGAAATATTGCCGTTTTTCTATAAAGTTCCGTTATATAAGTCAGTTGGAAAAAAACTGAGAATGCCATTTTCAAACCTTCACTCCATTACAATACTGCCTTTATTATCAAAAGTATTTGAAAAAAATAGTAAATATGTCTTATTATTGCCGAAAAAACCTTTTTACTTTCCACAAATTAAACTTGTAGATATTGTAATAGATTACGTTGAGATTGCAAACAATTTAGGAATGGTGTTTAACCCAAATCCCAGTCGGGACACAAATAACAGTACAGTAGTAGGGAAAACGTATGGCGCTTTTCGTACATTGCTTGCCAGTTTGCCAAAACCCTTTTAATACCCATTTTGCTTTATGGTAAAGAATATTACAATTGCGACTACAAAAGCAACGGAAAACTTCACGTAGCATACAATACAAATACGGCCTGAAAAGATACGGTCGCATATCGTTACGGTCGCATATCGTCTTTTTCAAAAGCTATATATGTACAATCTTTCTTCATTCATTATTTGAAGAAAGAACTAAAGGCTAATTTGTCCTTATAATCAAAATGATAATAAAGAGCCACTAATAAATGTAATGTAATGTAAAATAAAGACATATTATTTAAAAAATAGAAATATTTTGAAATTAAGAATAATCTTAAATCGACTTGTTAAGGGCCAGTTTCAAGACTAGCTGATAAAGTCTCGGATAGCCTATCCGGAATTTATCTGTCAGCTAAACATGAACTTTTAGTTTCAAAGGTTTCGGATAGTGATATTCGACAGATATACTCTCGGACAGCCTATCGGCCGGTTCAAGTGGCTGTTAAATCCTTTATCCGGAAGATAAACAAAATATTTATTTGAAGGGATTGGACAAAATATAGTTTCAGAGCATTCTTTCGTCGACGATCGTAGACAGCAGTCAGAAGTGCCCTAACATGGATTTGTTTGTATTTTTAGAAGACGAATTAGAAGAATATTACGATCATATTACAGGGTCACGTAGGAACAGTGTGTTTTGCCCAAAGCCAAATTTTTTTGATACACTCGACGATGAAGATTTCTGAAATCGATTCGGGCTTACCAAAACGGCTGTAAGAAATATCCTTGCATTAATAGACAGTGATGTAAAAACTTCAATTGACTAGTAAGTAGAATACCAAATATGACATTTACTATTGGATTTCATTTAAGCCAATGCAACGATTACTTATAACTCTCCGATATTTTGCAACTGGGACATTTTTAATTGTATGTGGCAACTTCACTGGAGTAAGCAATACCTAAATTAAGATTAATTAAATTTTATTCTTTGTAATGTTGATAATTTTAAGGATCTTGGGGTTTATTTCGACCCCAAACTGGTTTTTGCTAAGCATATTAATTCTATTATTAATAAATCTAATTCTATGCTGGGCTTCGTAAAAAGGTGGGCCAAAGAATTTAATGAGTTTCTATGTCAAGTGTCTATGTCAATTGTACAATTGTTTTGTCCGTCCGATTCTAGAGTATGCCTCTCAAGTTTGGACACCGTTCTACAACATTCATTCAAATTGAATAGAGGCCATTCAACGTAAATTTATTCGATTTGCACTTAGAGGACTTCCATGGGATGATCCATTTAACCTTCCTCCCTACAGTCAACGTATCAAGCTTCTTCAAATGTTACCCCTTTCTCAACGAAGGCTTAATAGCGATATCATTTTTTTACAGCAGCTTATATCCGGTTAAATAGATGCACCTGACTTGCTGTCGTCTATTGGCTTTAATTTTCGTGTTGGTGCCCATAATTTGCGCAGTGCTGAATTATTGTTTAGCCCCCATCATAGAACGAATTATGGGAAGCATGAGCCTATTAGTCGCATGAGTAGAATCTATAATCTAAATGATCATGTGATTGACTTGCATGTTAGTAAAATTAAGCTAAAAAATATTTTGCTTTAATGTTTTAAATTGTTTGCATTATTTTGTGTCTGGGTTAGTATTTTATAGGTATATAATTATTGTATTTTTAATTGTTTTGTCCTTACTAACACCTGCACTTTGAGCCTTTGAGAGCACTTTTAGTGCCGTCAAATTCTGCTCGTGATAGTTGCTTGCTTTAAGCACTCCACGACACAGATCTGACAGTGTATTTAAAAAAAAAAGAAGACCTTTATATGTTAAATTCCCATTAGATACAGAAAACATAACACAAAGTTTTTGTGAAATGGCAAAATTTTCCCAGGGTTGTTGGAGTCATTCATTGTACTCACATTAACATTAAACCACCAGGTAAGTACCTTCAAGAATAATAGGTACCAGAAATTATAATTATTTTCACTTGTTGGCAGGAGGAGAAACTGCCGAATTGTACAGAGACCGGAAAGGGAATTTTTCAATGAATGTTCAAACGGTAGTGGACATAGACGGCCTGGATCATGGCATGATCAAACTATTTTTAATAATTGGCGTATTAAGCAAAGATTTATCGATAGAGAATTTGGAAATAACTTGATTCTGGGAGATATAGGGTATGAAAACACAATTTTTTGCCAACTCCCCTTCACAATCCACAGAGACCTGGTGAGCACTTGTACAACGAGTCACAAATCAGAACGAGGAATGTAGTAGAAACATCATATATAGCGTATGGAAGAGTAGATTTCCAGTTTTTCGAAAGTACAAGCAATTATTGTTACATGTGCAGTGCTCTACAATATAGCCACAGAAATGGGTGAGGAACTTTTGAATATAGTATGCCAGATAATACTGATTAAACTTATGACGTTAGTAATAGTTTATTAAGAGATAGTAGTCAAAATATTTTAAGCATTTCTGTTATTAACTATTTGTCGTCTCTGCTATACCTAATTAAATATGATTGTGCCTTTTTAAATAAAAAAAAATTGGCAAAATGACCTTTTTTAACAATAACATGAATGAACGAATAGAGTGTAACAATTCATTTTTAAGAAGATGTTGTTTTTATAATTTAACAAAGCTAGTGTCCTTGTGTTCCGTCACCAGTTTTATAAGGCTCAGCTCGAATTGCAGCACTTTTTCCTTCCTAGTACTCGTCTTGAATGCCTTATATTTCAATTTGAGGTGTTTGTAATCGCTAAATACCGAACCTGATGTACTGTTAAACAATTTCTTATATCCATCTAGGCTTGTTCTTTCTCTTTTCAAGTTATAGCGTCAATTTTTTTTGTTTTCGATTATATGTTTTTTTTCCTTCCGTAAGGGACACTAGAAGGTCCGTTTCTTATTGAGAGAAATTGGTATTTCTCTCACGCTTGTTGAAATTTTCGCAATTTTTGCTAGCTTTATCCATTTTAAACGCAACAATACAATTTACAAACTTAAAAATGGGTTTAATCTGGTTAAGCTTCTACAAAACAGGAAACAAACAAAGCAAAACAAATGACATGTGTTTCGAAACAAATTTAGTGGCTGATAAATTTTTCCGCCAGTTAGTTGACCATGAAACAGAAAAAAATATCAGCAAATTTTATCTGGTGGATAGGGTGTCGGCTAACTATCCGAAACTTTATCCGAAACCTTTGAAACTGGCCCTAAGTCTCTTTATTTTATTGAATTAAATAATTCTAAAAAGTAAGCTAAACAGCGTTGACAATATAAAGCTTGTATTAGTTTATGAGATATTATTTATTAAAATGCAAGCACCCAAATAAATAAAGAAATTGAAATTGAATTGAAACAGCCAAGCAGATCATAATCGTTAGGCGCGTTATTAAGAAATTTTACAAACTGTTAAGCTATGGTTTCGTAAAAGAGTCGTATATAATAAAATAAAGCCGACTTCTCGAGCGTTCCCACAGATGAAAACTTAGAAGGCAGAGAACAGGAAAACAGGTAGTAGTGTAAACCGTGTTCCCCGTCCTCTTAACCCCGCAATTGAGCAGTGCATAGTCCTCTTTCGAAATTCACTTTAACATACGAGTAGAAATGAAGTTATTTCATCAAAATAAAAAAAAAAATAAAAAGGAAGGAAAGGCTGCAGTCCGCTTGGTCGAACTGTTGAATAGCCTATATACACATTTTCTTACGTTCGTTTTAAGGATTTTATCGAAAAACAAGATTTTAGTAAAAGAACACCCCCAAAAAGTGGGCATGCTAGAAAATTTTAGGAAGAATAGGACTTTCATATCCATTGATTTCTTTAAAAACCCGGTTTTTTAAATAGTAAGTGTCAGGGTCGTGTTAGTTGGCAAATTTTAAAACTCTTTGACAATGAGCATATCGGGCCCCTAGAGAGTATCAGTCTTGTTCATTCGAATTCAAATACACCTATGAACGGTTGAGTAGTTACGCAGTGTGTAAGTATTTACGCAGCCTTTACACACCGCTGTTTAAATCCTTATTCATAACACATATTAGTTACACAGAGTTTGTGTCACATAAAGTACCAAAAAGTTGAAACCTATTAGATTAAACTGATAAACACAACTCAGCTGTTTGGGAAAAAAACAAATGAAAATATTCTGCTGATATTTGACTCGATTGTCAAAACATGGAAACGAAATCAAAGTATTTTGAATACTAATTTTAAAAGGATGCATCTTTTGTTTAATAAACTATAAATAAACAAATTTCAATTGTTCACCAATACCCTATCGCAGCTTTTGTTAGAAGCTGAACACTCGCGCACACACTCTATTTTGTCTCCTATTATCAAATAATTATTTTTTACAAGCATTTTTGATTTATAATTCTTTTATTCACTGGTAAAATACTGAGCATCATTGATTCGAAATACAAAATAATCACCATAATCAGAGCACTAACCCTAAAACGTGTTCATCTTATGCAGCCTATTATGCGCTCAGAGCCATATTAGAATCTGCGTAACTTTATTTACTCCTTAATAAACGTTTATGAATACGGCGATAATGTTTTAAATTTCAGCTTTCCAGCTCGAGTTTTAGGGCATACAAATTGCCGACGGCGACGGACGGATGGACATGGCTAGATCTACATTACTTTCGATGCTGATCACAGCCATATGTTATGTTATATGAGTCAGAATTATGAAACCTTTAGAATAGGGTATTTTTTATAAGGGGCGGGTACTTCTACCTAAAAGATCTTTTGTACCGTATGGGCCAGAAAAGTTTAAACTAGTAGAATTTCCACTTTCCGTGTAAAGCGGACAATTTTACCAGTAGAAGAATTCTTTATGTCCTCGGGGCTCATTTGCTCTCTGAAAAAGATCTTCTTTCTAATTCCATTAAGGGCTGGACATTCACATAAAATGTGTTCAGCTGACTCGTCCTCTTCAAGACAGAGTCGGCACTCAGGAGAGTCTGATATTCTCATTTTGTGTAGATGATATCTAAAACCATGGTGACCAGTAAGGTAACCTACTAGGTTTTTGATATCATGCCTGCTTAGGTTTAGACATTTGCTGGCATTTTGATTGAAGGGCCGAATGGCTCGTTTGGCCTGTCTTAGACCTGGGATGCTTTCCCAAAGATAGATACATTTTCTATGTTCCCAGCTTTTAATTGCTGCCGTTGCTGCTGATCTAGGAGTGCAGCAGAAAGGTTCGGGGCCTATGAAAGGTGTTTCTGAACCTTTTCTGGCCAGTTCGTCGGCCTTTTCGTTACCTTCTACCCCGACATGACCCGGAACCCACCATAATTTGGTTTTGTTTCTTATTCCGAGTGTTTGTAGGGTATTGAAGCAGTACATGACTGATTAGAATAGGGTATACAAAGCAACTTTAAAAAGATAATTAAAACATTACACGCCATGCACACTTTTTTAATTGGGTTCGCCAGGTAGCGCCAGGAGCTTACAGAGCTAAACGAAAAAAAATGGATTTTTCAGTCGACAGGTCCTTGACATCATGTCCGAAAAAATGAAGTTTTACAAAGGAAAATAACCCGCTTTGAAGCAACGAACGATAATTTTGTTTTTCTAAGTCAATACAGTAAAATCATTTCTAAAAGATAAACCTACTTGTTTACGTAAAGTCAAGGGAGGGGATAATGACGTAATCTCGAATGACAAAAATCTCGAATGCAAAAAATCGCGAAAAAACAAATTTTTAATCTGGAATGCAGAAATCTCGATTGCACAAAAATCTCGAACGGACAAAAATCTCGAAAGACGATATCTCGAAAAAAATCTCGCAAGAAAAAGTTAATTCCAGAATTTTTTCTTAACTATTTAAAGAGTTTAAACTTAAAGGAAACGTATTACATATTTAGTTTATTCAGTAATTTATTTTTTTCGGTAAATTAACAACAAAAAATCTATATTTAACAAAAAATAAAACATTATAAAAAATGGTAAAAATTCCAATGGCAAATAAGGTGCCGTGAAATAAAACCGAATCTTC
Source organism: Portevinia maculata (assembly GCA_949715645.1). NCBI lineage: Eukaryota > Metazoa > Arthropoda > Insecta > Diptera > Syrphidae > Portevinia > Portevinia maculata. The sequence goes on from OX454525.1 coordinate 79,070,502, forward strand.
CTTGTTTCGCGTTTAATTTATTTACACAATCAGATAAATATTCCTAACTGTGTTCAGATTTGCACCCCTGAAAACTCGCACCTACTCCAAATCAAACAGTGACCCCAGCCAGGGGGGCAACATGCGCCCCCCCCCCCCCCCCCCCCGCAATCCATAAGCATTGCACTGTTTATGGGATGAGTTGCGATATCTCAAGTAGAATAAAGTCGATCTCCGAAATATTATTCGATATTATTGCTCTTTGTACTACTACATAAATGGAAATAAAGTCGAGAATAGAAAATGGTGAATTTTGACATTACTTCCGATTTCTTATGGAAATAAAGTCGATCGACATTATTTCCATCTACTTTTTTTCACGGCACCGGCAAATAAATCCATCGATTTCGATTTTAATATTTCCTTTGTTTGTAATGATTTTATTTACTTTCATTTTAATTGTTTTTATTAGCAGTCACGTGGTGATAACACACGATCCCAAACAGCAGTAATTTCAGGTACCTACCTTTTTGACAGTTGCATGGGCAGTTTGTTAGTCAATCGTGGATGTTAAAGAGTAGTAAATAATCTAGAATTAGTAGTAGCCATTGTCTCAAAAATTTATATATTCATTGGAGATTTTTGCATTGGAGATTTTTTTTCTAGATTTTTGTATTTCGATATTATGCTTTCTAGATTTTTTTTCGAGATTTTTTCAATTCTAGATTTTTGTTTTCGAGATTTTTACTTTCGAAATTGTTGCTTTCTGGATTATTGATTTATAGATATCGTGGTACCCCAAGGGAGTGTTCGTCTAGTAGAAGGAAAAATATATGCAATCTGAAATATAAAAGCTTAGAAGGAAAAAATTAAGTTTAAGGGAGGTCGGCAATTTGAGATTTCAATGTACATATGTAGTGTAGTATATGTGAACTGTGTAATCACTTCTCTCAACATTCGTGAAGCTAATCATTGGCACATTAAAATTAATTATCAAAAAAAGTGTTGAAATTTGTATACCAAACTCCACTAAATGACACCATTTTGACGTGCCACCAAGCAAATGGGTAGGTAAATAAAACACATTCAATTGGCGAGGGTAGGTACATGACCATTAACTAAGATTTTGTGTACGAGTGCAATGGAAACAAAATATCGCACAAATGTCAAGTCTGCCCTGAGTTTCAAATAGAAAACTTTCGCATAACCTGACCTTACGTTCCCAGCACCAAAGTAAATTTTTTTAGGATCTCATCGAAAATACCTACCAAGGTACCTTCTCCACTAATGGAGTATAAATTGCGGTCTTTCATACTTTTGCCTGCACTGAAAGTATTTTTCCTTTTCTAAGCTCAAACTAAATCTAGGTGACAGCCATAATCCCAATCTGTCCATAGAGTGTTAACCCGTTTTTGTACCATTTCAAGGTGCATTTTCTTGCAACAAACTGGGTTAAGTAATACATTGTTCATCCGATTCAGTTACGCCGTAGGTTGCACAGTTATTCATGAGGCGTCATAATACTTATATAACTACTACCTACCTACCTACCTATATAAATATAACTGAGTAATAATGTATTTACCTACTAACTTACGATATAAAAATGTGTTGGTCCACAATTAAGTCATCGCTTGCCTAAATGACAACATTGTTTTATTATATATTTATTCCTAAAAAGGTTTACCGTTTGGATAACGGCGTACCTATATGCAAACAAGTTTCGCTCTATGCACAGACGAGTGCGCGTACATGTGATGTGAAGACTGTCCTGTAATCATTTTCATTCCTATCATCGCACAGTCGTTATCATCATCTCATCATTATCATCACCACCACCACCACCAACTTCAGAACTAGGTGTTATGACTTTGCATGGGTACATTTGGTTGCCTGAAAGGAGTCATTTATATCTTTCCGACAAACCCGGAATCTGTTCCTTTTTTGATACATATACGCTGTGGTATTTGAATGGTGTGATGACCTACTTAATTGCAGGAACAGGATTGAGGTAACAAGAATCCACTGAAAGGCGATGAAACAGCTGTCAGAAAAGGATAAATTGAGGATAGTACACCATAAATTTCATTACAGAGTGATGACAGATTTTCTGCTTTTGTTGTTGTTATCCGTTGGATGAACATTGTGTGCGATGACGTGCAGCAGTCAACGAAGGTAATTCTTGAATAAAAATATATGAACCTCTTTCACGTCGTGATGTTAAAATAGTAGGTATGTTAGTTATGTCGGAAAAGAGGTAGATGATTTTATTTTTAATTTTTGTACACTCATGTGAGTGGAGTGACCACATATCAAGAGTTGTTTATTCATATCCTTGTTAAATTTGTAGTGTACCTAACGAGAAGATGACGCCGAACAAGTTGATGCACCCAAAGCCCAAGGATTAGTTTCTATTGTATTACCTACATACATATATAAATGCCTGTATGGTGCCGAAGTGGGGTAGTAACGATTGCATTTTGAAAACAGCAACGGTGGACAAAAATTTAATTCATTCGATTTACGCAACTAATAGAAATTGAGGCAGTTGCAATAAGCGAGGTTGTTGCAGTTACCGGGCTACATTTTTTTAAATAAAAAATGATGACATATCCATTTTACTATGCTTCTGTAGAGATAATGACATGGATGTACTAGGTGGCGCAAAAGTCATTAGCCTATCTAAAATTAAATACATCAATAAAAAGAATCCAAAAGTTTTTTTATTAAAAAAAAAATTACAGTCGGGTGACAACTTTTGCGCCACCTTGTATGTCCAGTCCCAAGCAAAACTATATAACTGTGAAATAATGGCATACATAACGAACCAAAAGGAGAACATGCAAATAAAATAAAGATGAATAAACGCAAGAGGTTGCACTAATCCAGGTAAATGTGTTGAAAAGTTGCACTTATAGAGTCAAGAAGTGCGACGACTTTATTGTTGCGAAAAGCGAGGAGTTGCGCGAATCGAGGGTTGCGTTTACTGAGTTGGTACTGTAATTGTGATTTATATTACCTTGCCTGTTTCCTCACGAAATGATGGATATATTTGGAATAATTCATTAACTTGAAATGGGTTATCCTCAACGGCGTTGGGTGTTATTGCCGAAAAACAACTAAGTTTGTACCCATTTGTTGTTTAACATTTGAGTAAACTTGGGTGATGGACATTGATTTTGGGCGCTATGGAGTTATTTTTGAGTGACCTAAGGTCATATGCTCATAACGCCCGTATCCATTACGCCCAAAGATCGACCGTGTGGTTCAGGAGTTTTTAGGGCTCCCTTCTATCGCGATTTGAACATGATAGGTTTTTTTAACGTTAATGCGTCCTAAATCTTGGAACTATTTACATATTCGAACAAGCTTTGTTACTCCTGTTGTCATGCGAAGCATCTCCATCTCAGCTGCCGTTAGTTTGCCTATTTGTTGTACGGTGTCCAACATTGTGAATTTTCTGAGACTCACACTGTAATGCCCCCCCCCCCCCTCCCTTTTCAACTAAGGGGGTATTTTTCGATCACAGAAGATGGCTGAGTTTTAACGCCACTTCACCCACCCCATGCTTACATGAATATATTGCAGCACACCGCAGTCGGTAGAGTGAGTCATAGTTAACGTGACCATATTTGTTTTATGTCAAGGCGGGACGCTTGTGGAATTAAGTAAAAATTTTGATTTTTGTTTCCATTGCAGTAAAATAGAGATAACATTTACTCATTTAGTCTGTTGCGCACAATTTAAGTTTTCTTAAATCCTCTCTCTGAGCAGGTGAACGTTGTTTTGAAATCGGTCATACACATGCACAATAGGTTTTCCACCCCACCCACATACAACTTCAATCGTAAGATACAGTACGTTCTCGATTATCGCAACTAATTAAAACAAGAGTGGTTGCAATGACCGAGGTTGTTGCAATAACCGAGTAAATATTTTTTTGGCTCAATTCGAGATGCAAAGCGAAAATCAGAAAACCAGCACTTACATATTGTATTTAATGCAACAAATTTTTATTCAATAACACATAAATAATAAGAAACAAACCAAAAATAAGTTAATTCATTAAGATGTAAGTACATAAATACCTACATATGTTTAGTCCTCTGTATAGCTTTAATTATTTTTTTGAAAAAAAATTGGACATTTTTGTTTGGATTTTTTCGTTTCTTAGATTTTTCAAAATTGTCATTTCTCGCAGTTTTTAAAGACTCAACATTTGTTCAATAGGAGCTGAATTCTGTTCAGCCCATCGAATTGCTGTATTGAAAGCTTGTATTGCAGTTTCAGCCTTTATTTTGGGAGCAGGAATCTCAACCTCGGGCCCACTTTCATTTGATATTTCACTTGTTTCATTGTCTTCATAGATTTCCTCATTATTATAAATGGTTTCGCGTACCCAATCATACATGTCCTCATTCGGAATGGATTCGTTGCCGGAAATTTCATTGAATAGAGTTGACATGGATTCTACGACCGCGTGTTCATTGATAATTTGAGCTCTAACTGTTCTCAAAGGTAGCTCGTCCTCATCTTCCCAATCAATATGAGAAGCCATCAACACATTCCAACATTTTTGATTGGATCTGCCTGCAAACCATCCCATGCTTTAGATAGAAGGCAAATTGCATTTCGGAGATTAAATGCTTTAATTCTTAATTCAAGGTCTGATCCCTCACATCCAACTAAGAACGCCAATAGACTAGCAGTGCAATTTGCCGGAAAACACATCACAACGATCATGCCGTCATCACTTATTAACTCGCCATCTTTTGGATGACAAGGAGCGTTATCCATAAGTAAGAGCGCTTTTGTTGGAAGTCCTTTCGAATTTAAGAAGTGTCGTACCTAAAAGACATAAAAAACGTATGGAAAAAAAGACCTACCTACGGCCGGTTTAATTTTGTTACCTCGGGCCCAAATGTCGAGTGGAACCATTGTTCAAAGAATGCTAACGTCATCCAAGCATTCTGACTGATCACTGGACAAAATTCATTAAACTAAAAAGAAAATCTTACATTGTATAGATATAGATACATATGATGTACATTCATACAACTTCATCGTACCATCACTTCAAAGTAGCGGTAAAATAACTGCCGAGACAAAATGTAACGCAACAGAGAAAAACAAACATAGCCAAGAACCTGAGTAAATAAAGACAAGCATATAAAAACAAAAGTTGCACTTATCGAGTCAATTTTTAAAGAGTTGCGATTACTGCGTCAACAATTGATATAAATTCTGCTGTTGCGAAAATCGAGGAGTTGCGTGAATCGAGAGTTGCGTTAATCAAGAACGTACTGTAGTACAAAGTTTTTTTTCATAATGATTTTATAAAGGAAAAAGGAGTCCGGACTTGAACAGAAGTTTGTATAATTTTGTTGTAATGCTGATTAAACTTTTGGGAACAGCTTTTCTTTTTCGTGATAATGGCTTTACGTTTGATTCCATTTTTAATGAAGTTATCGTATTCCGAGTTTGATGGAATATTTTAAGTTTATTAACATACTTTGGTCTATGTGCTAAAGCGGGACATTTTGGTACGCGCTGGGGACAGCGGGACAGACTGCTTAAAAGCGGGACGTATGGTCACCTTAGTCATACTGAATGTACCCGAAGATAATCTAATTCAAATAATTGAGTATTTAACACCTTATTCTTGAATTTGTAGCTGTTCTGTAGCAGAAGTTATAGGTCCGCCAGTACCTGAGCGAAGAACTTCTTAAAACAGCATCAACAACAAATCCGAAACTGTGTCTGTATTACATTTTACGAATGCCATATAGGCGTATGCATTACGGATTGAAATTGCAGCTAACTCTGCTGATTCCTTCGTAAGTCTGGGCCTTCCAACAAGACGTGTATCCTGAGTTTTGCTGCGTTGTTTTGTTTTTTATTAACTTTTGACCGCGCCCAAGTTTGAGTTTAGCCACTATTATAGCTGACTTATTCAATCAGCTACTGAAAGACCAAGTTCAAGATCCAATTTCAAGGTAATATTCCCAGTCATCTGATAGCGCATCTATAAACATTGCAGTGCCGCAGATCAATTGTTTTTCAATGACATCGTCTGGGAGAAAAACATTAATCTTAAATAAAGAGTTCCCTGCTGAATTGTTTTGAACGTTTTATCCGGTTTTTCCGGGCATTCAATTTACGAAAACCAGCTTAATTTCATTATTAAAATTAATTTAGCATCCCTTTTCTAGTGAAAATTGAGCGAGATAACCAATTGAACTGCAATTATTAAGCTGCTCGGTCATAGAATCGGAAATCTGTAGAAAATTAACTTCAAGATGTGGACATAATTTATTGAAGTGGCTAAGCACCAACTTTCAATGTTAGAATTTACACTGATTTAACTCTATTGATTCTATTTACCGCGACGTTAGCCCCACAGTTGCTTTGAAAATCTACAAACAATATCACAATAATTATCATTAGCATTTTGTATTGAAAATATTTTTAACTGCAGCATAATATGCATAAGCATATACCTATAAGAATATTATCCTTTAATATTGGTATCATATCCAACGTATACGTACACACCCACCGAACAAGGGCAACAACCAATTGTAAAAACAAAGCCAAAGTGATGGAGAGCTTTATTTAATTACCCAACTAATCCCGAAACGCATTAAGATATCCCAATTCGCCTTTGAAGTCGTCAATCTGCCCCACATCCATAGTTAATTGACCAGTTTTCAAGTCGACTTACTCTTCATACAACGACGACGACTACGACAACTCTCACTTCATCTACAGCAGCAATCACTTTTGTGCTTCTTCCTTAAGGTTTCTCAATTTTTCTAGCTCTATTTGGAATTAAATTTCCTCTTATTATTGGTCTTTTTATACCCTATTCCAAGGGTATATTAATTTTGACGCATAGTTTGTAACATACCTTAATATTGCCCGTAGACCCCTAAAAGTTACTATATCTATTATCAGCATCGATAGTAATGTCGATCTAGCCATGTCCGTCCGTCCGTCGGCAAAAATTAGGCCTTTAAACGGGGCCTAGAAAGCTGAAATTTTTTATATATGATCTATGACTCCTAAAACTGCTCGGGATATAAAATTTTCAAAATCCGCCCACTGACACGCTGAAATTTCTCTAGGGGTCCTCTATGCTCATGTGTTATTTTTTTTTAAATCCGCTTACTGACACGCCCACAATTAAATAAAATAATTTTATTGAAAAACCAAAGTTTGAGCTAGGGAACGTTTTTTTTTACAAAAGCTTCGTTTTTGTTTGATAAAATCTTTTAAATGTTATATAACAGAATATGTACAGCGTTCTTAACAATTCAACCATACTTAGACTTTTGTCACGCCCACTTATGGGGGATAGGAATAAGAATAGGGTATCCAACAGTTCGCCCAAGCGGACTGTAGCCCGCCCCTATGTTTTTTCCTTGATGTGCAAAAGAACGTCGTCTTTGGGAACAAGATTTCAAGCAAGTCGATGGATTCGGATTAAATATAAATTAATCTCAAAAGGTTCTTAAAATATTTATATAGTTCTCATACGAATAATCCAAAAAGGATGACTTTTCACACTCTAAGTAATGATAACGACCTTCCAGATGTGTACTACCCACTATACACAATACTATGTCAAGAGTATAGGTACACATTTTCATGACAGTGTGTGTGTTCATTTATGCTGGTATGAAACGGATATTAAATTGGCCATCCGTTATCATGAGAAAAAAATATGTATTTTTTCTTCTGGAAAAAAGGGACATTTTCTTATAGAATGTACCTACTGTACTCTTGCATTTCTAAAACTGTCCCTCATAATATAACTTTCAGTCTGCTCTGTACCAATTCGTTTGCTTTGGGCAAAGAATTCTTTAATAGATTTGTGCCCTTCCCTTTAGTCACTAACCCACACCCAATGCTAATTTTGTCTGTGCATTTTGCATTCAACTCGTGCTTCGTGAGAGAAGTATGAACAGTGTAGACTTTCTTTTGGTTGCCCTTTTTGTATTACATATACCATTTCTATGTACATAGTACCATCTGATCATGTACCATCTGTAAGTATATAAAATGGTCAAATGACTTTTTAGCATTTGACAAAAATGTCAAATAGCTTCAGTGACTGCAAAAGAGTCACTGCGAAGAAAAATTATAAAACAAACTGAAAGTAAACTACATCCTGCAAGGAAGACACTTCATAAAATGAAATGACCTTAAGGAATCAGTACCATGTTCTACAGATATATGTAAGTACTGTTTTCCTCCCTTACGCGGGAGCAATACAAATGTTTCCGGACGCTTCTAATCTCTTTTTTTCTCTATGTTTCGTTACATGTACTTTTCTGGGAATTTATTGGCACACAGAGAAAGCAATGTTATTCCTAGTTCTGTTTAAGGCAAAAAGGGCAACCGCGTGGAAAAGAGTGATGAAGAAATAACGAGATGAAATAAATAGAAAAAAGCTAAAAAAAAGAAAGATATAAATTAATCACTTTTCAACCATTTATATTTAAAGATTTTTTTCCCCGTTTTAAGGGTCTGCAAAAGAAAGCAGTTGGAGGTAAAGGAATAAGTGTCGCGAGGATGCTATCAGAGGAGATTTTGAGCTTACGACTGTGGACAGTCGGTCTTGACACTGTTTTGATTGTTTGATGATGAGAGTCACATTACAGAAATTGTTATTAAATTGAATTTCGGAGGACGAAGGCGAAATTTGGGACTGGAAAGAAAACAAAGAAATCGCTATGCAGACAAAATAACAAAATGTTATTTAATTTGAATTGTTCCCCGTCCGCGTTTGTAACTTTATTGAAATTGATTTAATTAAACATACAGCGTTCATTTAGAATTACAATTTGAGTGGCTGGATGTTCATGAATTAGCAGGTTTTCCCTGATTGGTTTTTGAGTTTATTTACATTTTGATAATAGATAGGTTACAAAAGTACACTCTGCTTCAACTGAATAAGCACAAACATTTTCTAAGCTACGTTGTCGATTTTTTCAAAACGTTGTGCCGTAATATATCGTTTGATGATGCAAACTGTTTGCGTATGATGTTGACAAAATAAATCGGAAAAAATAATTCAAAAAGTACGGCTATTTTTTCCCTGGTTCCCTTGCAAAGCATTCAATATGGAAAAATTCAGGTTTATTTTGCGTCAACTGAATAGACACAAGGTCATTATTTTCACTGCTTATGAGTATTCTGTGGAGATTGACACATTAGATCAACAGTTGAAGTGCTTTAACCCTCTGCGACTGACGTGCTTTAGTTTTCACAATCTTACTGACGTGGTAGTCTACCAGACACCATTTTGATAGCTTCTGTTTTTTAAACTTATTTTATTTTGCATCTTTAATTCGTCATATTTTAAACTTAAGGGTATATTATTAGCATTAAAAAATAAAAACACAAACAATTTGAAACACATTTTGATTTTAACAACATTTATTGATGTAACATAAATTAATACTCAAAAACAAACATAGATAAAAAGTAAAAAAAAAAAATAAACATAAATAATTTCTTCATTTACATAAACATTTATAAAACTTAACACTTATAAGAATCAATTAAAAAAAAATGAGATCAATCCACTGGTTGGAAAAAAAGTATAATAGTTCAAAAATCATAGTTTTTGCTGGCAGTCTGCGCAAAGTGGCTTTGAGCATTGCAAACAGATTGACTTTGAACAGTCACAACAACAGTATCTTGATTGCCTTTTTAATTTTGGTGGGCAAATGGAACATAATTTTCTTGTAACTAACTGATTTTGTAGAACTTTCGGTGGTGGAGGAGGGAGATCCTTAGCCAAAATTCTACTTATTGTCATCCGCAGCTCTCTGGGCAATCGCTCGTTGTACACACGATATTTCATCTGATCCAGCACTAATTCTCTTGCCATATTCAAAATAAAAGTACCCCGTCTCATTTTACAATTGCTGTCTGCACACATTTGATATAGTACAAAGCTGTTTATTGCTGACATATCCAAAATCCTTTGGAAAATTGCCATAGGCCAACGGCGAGTTTTGCGGCTGCAGGAATAAATTGAACACTTTTTATCAACTTCATCAACTCCGCCTTTAGTATGATTGTAGTCAGTTATCATTATTGGTTTACCTGTGTCAGTATCCACATCTTCATTGTGGTGGGAAGAAGAAATTAAGAGGACAGCTTTGTTTTTTTTCGGAACATATGATAACAATGTGAAGTCTTTTGTGAACCCATACACTGAACTCTCTAAATCTCTTTTCTTGTCCGGCAAGAAGCATGGTGGTATCTCCGTTTTATTTTTTTTTAGCGTACCTAAGTAAGTAAGTCCTCTTTTGAGCAAAGTTTCCATCAGTGGAATTGAACTAAACCAATTGTCTGCTGTAATGTTCCGATTTGATTTTTCCACAACTTTCGCTAGTCTCAAAACAGACTGACTAGGTATTGCCATTTTTCTATCTTGTTCACTCAACCCTATACCATCCGAGTCTTTACCATGGTAGATGTAGGCATTATAAATGTAGAATGTACGAGCATCTACCAATAGCATTATCTTGATGCCATATTTTGCTGGCTTCTGTGGCATGTAAATGATAAACTTACAACGACCTCTAAATGGCAGCAACATTTCATCTATACATAGGTATGGTCCAGGAGTATATTGGGTCTGGCTATTTGTGATTAATTTGTTGAACAAATCAGAGATTGGAGCAAGTTTATCATCTTTCAGACGTTCCTCTCTAGTAGTTGAGTCATCAAACCGGAGGCAGTTAATCAAGCAAGAAAAACGCCATTTTGACATAACGCACCGAAATATTTCATGGCCAGTGCCATCTGTAGCAAATATCATGCTCAGATCGGAGTGATTGCACTTAAAAACGGACGAGTAGTACATTATACCGATGAAGGCTTTTATTTCAGTTACATCGGTGTCCATTAGATCTGTCCTAGCGCTTTGTTTGAATTTTATTCTATAATTTTGTAGTTTTTGGTTTGTATGTGTCACCAAACATTCCAACATTGTATTATCAAAAATCTTAGACCAAAGTTCAAAATAGCCTTCGAAGTTAAGTGTGTGCAAACGACCAGGTAATCTTATAATATTGTGGGCTGCTGTTCTAGATGCCCTAGGGCACTCTTTTTTATTCCATTTAAAACCCTTCTTACCTATATAAAATTCTTCATGCAACTGTTTATTGGTGGTAGAATTTCTAACATCTGCACTTGGTTCTTCATGTTCTTCGATATCTGAAGCTTCGTCGTGCGCTTCCCCTTCTGAAATTTCGTCAGCTTCAAAGACTTCATTTTCTGGCTCAAAACTCGGGTCCTCATCTTCATTGTCGCAATCACTGAACTCGTGTTCACTTTCTTCATCTAACCATTGTTCTATTTGCTCGTCGTAACTAACAAATGTTCCAGCCGACGTTCTTTTAGATCTATGATCCATCTAAGAAATAAACAAGTTGAAGTAATGAAAACAATTTCACTGACGTGTTGCTTAGGAGACACTATGAACATATAACTATTACTCTGAGGTGGTGGCCTAACAGACACCTACCTTAACACTGATGTGGTTGCCTACCAGACACTTTCCCTTGAACAACGAGGCACGCGCACACAAGGACCGCTCCCACAGGACTAACGCACGCATGAGCATAGTAGGAGAAGGTATAGAGAATGAAAGAATTGAAAAAAAATAATTAGCGGAGATACATAAGTTTTTTATTTTTTCGGTGTCTGGCAGGCGTCACGTTAGTCGCAGAAGGTTAAGTGCATTTTATTTGATTAATTGTATTTCAAAGGAAAATGGGTAGAACAAAACCTCTAAATAGTGTTGGAAGAGCTAAAATCGATTTACTAAAAGAACAAGGACTAACCGGGCGTTCTATAGCTGACAAAATTGGACGAAGTTTTAGTGTGGTCTATCCTTATTTAAGAAGCAAAGATTCGTACGGAAAAAACATGAAGGTAGGTCAAAAAACGGCACACCTGCAGTTGATCGAAGAGCAATTTTAAGATGTGCTTCCAATTCTTGCGACTCTGCGGCAGAAATAAAGCAGAAAACCGGTGTTACTGCAAGCATTTCAACAGTGCGAAGGGTTATCCCTATATTTTCAGGCATTTTTGGATTCATAAACTGAACTGTTCAGTAGGGTAACGGCAATGGATAGAGGAGCAGAATGTGGAATTGCTTCAATGGCCGCCGTACTCACCGGACCTGAACCTTATAGAAAACTTTTGGGGATGGTTACTACGAAAAGTTTATGAGTCTGGCCGTCAGTTTGAGGACAGAGAATCCCTTATTGCAGCCATTAAATTGGCCTGGAGGGAAATTTTGCTGGACTACATAAAGAGGCTGTACGATTCCATGCCGGATCGAATTTACGAAACTATTACGAACAAAGGCGGCAGTACCCACTACTAAAATTAACCAATAAAAAACTATTTTAAGAAAAACTTGTTTCATTTAATCCCAATAACTTTTATTTCCAATTTCAATATTTGTGTCTATTCAGTTGATGCAAAATAAAACTGCATTTTTGCATATTGAATGCTTTGCAAGGGAACCAAGAAAAAAATAGCGGTACTTTTTGAAATATTCTTTCCGATTTATTATGTCAACATCATAAGCAAACAGTTTGCATAATAAAATGATATATTACGGCACAAGGTTTTGAAAAAATGGACAACGAACCTTAGAAAATGTTTGTGCTTATTCAGTTGAAGAGAAGTGTATTACCTACTTTAAAAATAAAAAAAAAAATGAAACCGAAAAGAACTCCGCGTTGTGTCGTTCTTTTTATTTCAGCATTTGTAAAAGTTCCTTCACAAATTTAAAAATAGGGATACTTTTCCCTTTTTTCGATCTTTTTAAGGAACAAAAAAAAATAATTCCCAACTGGATATCTAACTTAATTGCTTTTTTCTCTTTATTTCTCGTTATGGAAAAATAAAATTCCGGTAGAATTTAGTGTCTCACGAATAAGGAACTGAAAGTCGTCTTCATCTTTAAATATAATACTGCGCTTGAGAAAAAAGGATGTGGTGTTCCTGTTCACACAATGAACGAAAATACAACAATTTATGGTGAAAAATACAAAAATTATAAATTCCAATAATAGATGAAAAGTACTAGAAATACTGGTGACGTAAAATAACGCCTAACGAAATAAGACCGAATTTCGAATATTGGTCTCATTTCGTTGTCAAAAACCCCAAATTGGCTTTATTACTTTACGATAGCGAAATTATGCACAAAAACTTATGGTAATAAGGCTAAAATCTTTTAAAAATCCTTAAGCCTATTTTTCCATAAAACAGGACGGCTTTGCACCGTTGAAATTAGATCTTCCGCTTTATTTTCGTGGCCGCAACCGTACAATGGCAATATTATATATTTTCTTTTTTTCTTTTCGCTCTGTAGCTACCTCACTGTCACAACGTGGCAGAGGCAGAGCCCTTAAGCGTCGGAGCGAACAAAAAAAATGCGGTATACTCATGAACATAGTATCCAATCGACTATGCTCCGTTTCGTTCACTTTCACGAACTTAAGGCCCATTTCACACATAGCCGGCAGCCGATTAGCCGGTCCGGTTAGCCGGTTTTTTCAAGAAAACAATTGTTTTCACACACATCCGGCAGCCGGCATCCAGAAAAAGGAATGTACGTACACGAAACAATTGAAATCAAAAAAAAAAAAAAACAGCTCCTGTCTTGTCCACAGCAGATGGAAAACTGAAAACCACAATCCAAAACCAAAGAGAATTTTTTTTTGTGCTGAAAACGGTAGCCGGTACCGGTTACCTGGCTGCCGGATATGTGTGAAATGGGCCTAAGAATGCACTCCCAACGACAGGTTAGCCGGTACCGGTTACAATACCGCTGACAATAGCTACTTAAGTTGCCAAAAGTAATTATGGACACTTTTCGTTTTGACAATGAAACTAGAAACTTAATAATTTGATATGATATAGGAAGCTCGAAAGTTCGAACTAACCATTTCATTTACTTGACTGCACATGCAGTTTATAGATGTAACTCTTCTTCAATTTGACAACTCATAGAAGGCTAGTTCCAAAGATTTTCTGATTGTATTCTTGTGTATGAGAAACTTCGCAAGTTAAGTAATAAGTAAGGCCAATAGAGACTAGATCTCTTTTGGACTCACTATCAGCTTAAACTATCGACTAATAATTAGTGTAAAGTCAAAATAAAGTACCGAGCCTGAACAGAGTACTACCAATAAGAAATGTTACCTTCTTAAACACTTACCCTCACACTTTCGTTCAAATCTAATTCCCATTAAAAACGTCGTTATCTCTCAGAGTCACACGATAATCACAACCGTCGAAGTATTTACTGAGAGTGATATTGCATCTGTCAAAGTCATTTCTATAGGGTGTTTTTTTATGGAGGAAACAACTTCTGATAGCTGTCATACTAATAAAGTGTTTAATTTTTTTGTCAGTATACTTTGGCAAATCACCATTGAAAGACTTACAACGTTTACTAAACGTGAAATGCACAAACAGCGCGTGCAACCATGACTTTGTTTAGCTAAACGTTTGGTGACCGAACCATCTCAAGAAATGGACTTGTGAGTTGACCACCTCGTTCGTGTGATTTGACACCTTTAGGCTACTTTTTGTGGGGGTACACATCAAATCTCTGGTCTATGCTGATAAACCAGCAATCATTGATCACTTAGAATCCAACTGGTATGATCGAAAAAGTGGTGCGAAATTGGACCGACAGGATGGCGTTCATAAGTCGCGGAGGCCATATGCCAGAAATTATTTTTAAACATTACAGCTGTGTTTTATTATCCATGCGGATCTGGATCTGGATCAATTTAATACGTAAAACAAAAACAACACAGGATCTTGCTATTTATCGGGATCAATAATCGTGATCCAAAATTTAATTACAAAACTCACTACCTGTTTTTTCGTGGCGTTGCTTATTTCATTCTTAATATTGGTGTCCCTGTAAATTACACAACAAGCGATCATATTGTGCCGTCACATTGTATTCTATATTTGCAATGTGGCTGAGTGCCAATCGAAACTTGAAATACCTGGTATCGTATCTTATGTTTTAAAAACAACTGTTGCCACAACTTGCCACTGATGATCCAGATCGTTTTATTATCAGATCGGATCCGTATCAAGATCATTGGGATAATAAAACGCGGCTTACATGTCATGAAATTTTTAAGCTAATAAAGCCAAAATTTGGTGATTCCATTAAATTTGTTATTTTATTTAAAAAAAAAAGAAGTTGTATGCCTCCATAAAAAAC
Source organism: Portevinia maculata (assembly GCA_949715645.1). Classification (NCBI taxonomy): domain Eukaryota; kingdom Metazoa; phylum Arthropoda; class Insecta; order Diptera; family Syrphidae; genus Portevinia; species Portevinia maculata. The sequence continues at coordinate 79,085,773 of OX454525.1, forward strand.
ACCCTTTATATCATCGCAGATCAGAATTGCTATATCTATGTCTCTGGTGAACAGTGAGATTGTTAGTACATACTAAGTTCTGCGCTATTTTATGGACCATTTATTTTTTTTATAATTATATAAATAAAAATTGTACGTATTTGACTTTCAAGGTATTGAATTTCCTTTACAATAAATACTTCATGCATATCGAAGTTACGTTCAGAATAAAATGAGCGTAACCCTCCCATTTTATTGGATCCCTACTGACCCCTGTCGAGTTCAACCGTTCGACCTCAATCAACATCGATAGATTTCCCGGTTTCGGATGACTTCTTTATTGAGGCCAATCAAATGCGCGTAATTGCATTTGTATGATCCCGCATCTTTTCACGATTTCGACGCGTCAATGTGCCTGTTATTGATTTTTGTTCGATCGTCCTTTTACAACACCGATGATCTCCAGTCGTGTCAACACACCGAGTTGCAAGCACACTAGCGGGAGAGCGTCAAGATGTTAAATGAGTCGCTAGTCTCACCTGGATGTTGTTTTTCAATTTCATTTATAAGGACAAATATGTTGTTAAGTAGCCATTGCGATAATGAACACGCATATTTTATTATTTTTTTTACAGAGAGAGAAACAGATTTGTGCCGCACACACACACAAATTTTCCTCCACTCAACGCTGGGAAAATCCAACGATCTAGCTTCAATCGAACATTTTACTTTTTTTGAATTGTATAAAATGTATAGTTTAATGCTTATTTTTTAACTTCAGGATAACCTACAAAGATGATTTATATCTTAAAATCTTTGTACATAATTGAACTTCATATTAAAAAAAATCCTATTTCATTTGGATGAGTCATTCCAAAGCTAGGAGCTAGAAAGCATTCGAGAGTTACAACTTTTCTAGATATCAGCTTAGATCTCCGCGAGAGATTTGTGAAATAGGAAAAGCCGTCGTAGCCCAAAATCATTTTTACAAATATTTATGGAAATGGAGTCCCTTATATTCCCTTCAAGCATACTGCCATAAAATATCAAAGGACTTAAGACGCTCCCCTGATGTATACCGACTTCAATTGCGAACTCCTCGGTGATTCTGGCTCCAGCGGGGCTTAGTTTTCTATCAAAGGTTGTCAATCAATTGCCTTTTTAAAAACTCGCTGGTAGGTACTTAATAGCCCACAAATGCAATGTTTGGTTAACGGCTAATTTCATTTTCTAATAAAACAGGTCTGCCAAGGATCGCTAATAAAGCATTTTAATCCCAGACCGTAATATACTCGTTAATTTACTCTTCAAAAACTTTAATAAAAGATTTTTTTCTGATAAACACCACGACATAACTTGAAGTCGTCGAGTGCCTAAGAGGTAGTGAGGATGATGCGGTGATGCCCAAGCATAAAGGCCCAACTATGACAGTCGTATGTCGCCGTCCGTAACTGCGAATACAAAAATTGTGTGCCCATGATAATTAATAAAATAAAAATTTTACCAGTCTTTTGAATGGGAAAGAAAAGGCAGTTGCTTCCGTTTACCTAATTTTATTATGGGTTACTTAAGCAATTGATGGATCGGAAGGGAACGGTTCGATCAAATATGGCATTAACTTCAGTGTTCGTCCGTCTATTATAGTTGGTCATTAAGCCAAACGAAAAACATAGGGACGGGCTACAGTCCGCTTGGGCGAACTGTTGGATACCCTATTCTTACCCTCATAAGTGGGCGTGACAAAAGTCTAAGTATGTTGTAGTATTTTGTAAGTATTTTGTAAAAAAAAACGCTCCCTAGCTCAACCTTCGGTTTTTCAATAAAATTGTTGTATTTAATTGTGGGCGTGCCAGTAGGCGGATTTAAAAAAAATCAACACATGAGCATAAAGGGCCCCTAGAGAGTATATATTATAAATTTCAGCTCCCTAGCTCAAACTTTGGATTTTCAAAAAAGGTTTTTTTTTAAATTGTGGGCGTGTCAGTAGGCGGATTTTAAAAATATTTACACATGAGCTTCAAATGCACCTAGAGAGTATATATTATAAATTTCAGCTCCCTAGCTCAAATTTCGGTTTTTCAATAAAATTGTTTTATTTAATTGTGGGCGTGTCAGTGGGCGGATTTTGAAAATTGTTTATCCCGAGCAGTTTTAGGAGTCATAGATCATATATAAAAAATTGCAGCTTTCTAGCTCATTTTTTCGAAAATTTTGTTTCTTTGAGTTTGTGGGCGGATTTCAAAAATTCGTAAACTTGATTATTTGGGGACCCTAGAGAGTATATGGTTAAAATTTCAGCTCTTTAGGCCCAGTTTAAAGGCCTAATTTTTGCCGACAGACGGACGGACGGACGAACGGACATGGCTAGATCGACATTACTATCGATGCTGATCATAAATATAGTAACTTTTAGGGGTCTACGGGCAATATTAAGGTATGTTACAAACAAAAAATTAATATACCCTTAGAATAGGGTATAAACAGTTAGGTGTACATATATGTGTTAACATGCTGTGTCAGATTGGCTATAATCAATTCACCTCAGAACAAACAGCCTTTCCTTTACACACAAACACTTTCCTTTGACATTTTCCTGTTGAGCATCAAATGCAAAACGTTCTTCTCATCTGCCTTTGGCAAATGTCAAAGATAAAAGCGAATAGAAATAATAAAAAAAAGGAAAATAAGAACATTTTTAAAATGTTGATCTGAACACCATTACCTACACCATGCCGCTCAAGTTCATCTACAAAGGATTCAGCGGACTACATAGAGATAATAATATGTATATTTCAACGCTGTCTCCGTGCAAGTCCTTGTGTTGGCACCCAGGTGGAAAATGTGAAATACAAATGGGGGGATAATCGAATCAAATGTCAGAACGGTGCATTTGCATGAAAGATCTTTTATAACCATTTGAAGTATTTTTATATGTTCTCGTATATAAGGGTGTGTTACTTCAGAAGGTTGCATTGAATTCGTTTGAAAAGAGATTTTTGGAATACAAATTTCGATTTGAGATAATTTTTTTTATTTTTTTTTACTTTTACTCTCTATTAACCTCCTATATCTACGAAATTTTTGACGTATGAACTATGCGATGGTGGCGGGGAAAAATAAAGGTACCTATATATATATACAGATACCTACAATTGAGCATGTGACATAAACATACACTGCGCTGTAAGGTGGTGATATTTAGTCCTTGTTGACACTGGAGGATGGAAAATGAATCAATAATTTCAGTATGTTCTTGTTTGCACTTAAGTAAGACGGATAGATCTGTGTTTCTAGTTATTTGGACAGAGGTCTGTTGGGGACATTGAAAATCGACTTCAAATAGATGAAATCTAAAGGACTTTGACTGTGGTAATATATTTTCCCGAACGATTGTTATAGTAGGTACGTTTACAGTACACAGACCCGAAATTAAACATTTTGCTACGAAGTTTAAAAAATTAATTTTACCGTTCCCACTGAACGGAGAACATTTCATATGACAGCTACTGTAAAAGCTTGCTTGTGCGCGTTTTCTTTTTCTTATGAAATCAGTGGTTGCACCAAAATATTTAGTTCTCCAATAAAATGAACCTAAAGATGAATTGAGTGACTTGATTTAAGTCCATTTTTGTCCACTTTATCCGTTTTTTAATAAATTTGTTCGATACATCTCCGTCTTTATGTGAATAATTATTTTGGCGGCTGTTTTCGTTTCAATTGATTTTTATTCAGCGAGCCCTTAATGACGTGTTGGGATACTTTAATCATTGCCGATTTCTGTCAGTTGGCTAGTTTAGCTGCGCCAAACCCTGAAAGTGCGGTAACAACACCAATGCTAAAAATTATACGAAATAAATACACATCTATCTATCTATCTAACCCAGAATTTAGATGAATACCTAATTCTATGAAAATTTATACGCAACGAATAACGAATTCGAATTGAGTAATTATAAAGAGTATTACCAATAATCCATAAGATGAATAACAGAATAACCTTCATATTCTCAAATCATTGTTTCCTGCACGCAATACAAAACTTTCAGGCAAAGTGTCAATTGAAATTTGGCTTTTTATTTGCGCCAACTGGCGCCATCCAGTTCCGCTACCTACACGCAATACAAAACTTCCATGAAAAAGGATCCATTAAAATATTGATTGGATCTTAAATTTGCGCCAACCAATTTCATACAATATGTACATGTACAATAATCATATATCATATTGCTTGCATTTACAACATGTCGCACATAGGGGCCAAACGCTAGAATGCTAGGCAAACATTTAAAAAAAAGTTAAGCGAAAGTTAAAGGGAATACAAAAGTTTAAAGGGAATACAAAAACAAACATGGAAAGGCCACAGTCCGCTTAGGCGAACTGTTGGATACCCTATTCCTATCCCTCATTTTTGCTTGACAAAAATCTTAGTATGGAAAAATTGTGAAGAAGGATCTACATATTTTTTTAAACAACATTGAAAGGATTTTATTGAAAAAACAAAGTTTTTGTAAAAAACACCCCTTAAAAGTGGATTGGCAGAGAGCTTTATATAAAGGAATTGTTTAAAACGGCTTTAACTACATTACTTTGCAAATATATACTTCAATAAAAAAAACCGACGGACGGACGTCGCTAGATCGAAATAACTATAGATGCTGTTCACGAATATAGTAACTTTTAGAGGTCTACAGGCAATATTAAGCTATCTTATATACAACTATTAGTCAAAATTAATATAGCCTTAGAATTAAAGCGAAAAGTGTACCGATTGTCTACGGTGTGCTTTTAATTATTGTTTTTATTTCAACGTGGAGTAAACTCCTTCTGGTTTGTTGAGCATTTCCATGTTTAATGTTTGCTGTATGTGATTTAGTAAATTTTTTATAAATGTTCAAAATATAAGTTTTTTTTTTTTTATAAAAAATAGTGCCGTTTTTTTGCTTACAGATCTGCTTATGAACATTTCATAACATGTCTAAGAGAAAGGTCTTATTTGTTAGTGTATTATTTTCTCGTTGGAACATAAAAAAAAATTACGCATATTTGCACGTTTCCAAAATGTTGCTTCTTAAATGAACAAAGGTCTTAATGTGCCGAGCATCTAAATCAGAATCGAGCAAGCAGATATCCTTGTTTTCTTTGACATATTTTAAGAGTAGGTGCACAAGATGTTGCAGAATAGAAGGTAGGTTTCTTGCTAATAGTATAACGTTGCTATATATCGAAATTGGCTTTAAGAACTACTCAAGTAACATTATAGTAAGCTATAGCTTAGAATAATGTTAGAAAAGCTGGTCGTCCTTGAAAAGATTTTGTCGATTCTACGCAAAGAAGCAAACGCCAAGACTGAGTGTTTGAGAATTAATCACTGGACTGAAGAGTTGACATTTACTTCCCAAATGAGCTTACGATCTTCTTGTTAGTTAGAAACATCAAAATTACTGAAAGACGTTACCAAATAAGAGCAAATGATAAGTCAAGGTTTCAATCATATAAAAAAAAACCAACTTGCTAAAAAGAAGTGTTTCTCTTCTAAAGAACACATCACAAATACTGTTGCTGAAATTAAATCGCAAACTTTGCTTAATCCCACAGTTTAACGCTATGAACATCATCATTATGAAAATGGATCTTTATTTGTAACGAAGATGACAATTTACAAAAAAGTGTCTAAAGACTTCTTCAAATTGATGAAGTGATGACGATAAGAGGCGATCAAATGCGTAACACATGTACAAAGGATAACATGATACACGAAACACCGTTCCATCAAGCTGATGTCGCACGGGTATAAGACGGATATCTGCAGAAAAAAATTCAGCCATCTGATGACCAGTGCGGGTTTGTCGCAGGTAAATCAACCTAAGATTCAATCCAAGGTATGAGTATTCTTTTCGTGGCCAAACTGGGAAACTCCATAGGGATGCAGTGAGGTGTGAGGGTAAGGATCCCTTTAGTCCATATCATAACCTCGTCGTTAAAGATAAAGAAGAACAAGAAGTGTGTCTGTATCTTCAAATCATAATGTCTTAATTCAACTGAGTTCTAGAATATTGAAGAAGTGTTAGGCATTCACTTCTACTTTCGGATAAACAAGGATCAAATAGAAAGTCTTAAAGATGCTCCCCTTTAAAGAACAGGAAAACTTTAATACATTTTCCTCTTTTCCAAAAGCTAGGTAGGTACCCAAGCGAAGAAGAAATAGAAACAAAATCTTCCCATTTAGGTATCTTTTTTTTCTTGGAAAAAAAAACACTGCACAATCAGGTCTCAGAACTGCAATAAAAAGCAAATCCCTAGCGCCGCTTTTATACCATTACCGACTCTTCCACGATCATAAATATATTCCATGGAAACTTTTCCAAATACATAAGCACATATACATCCATATGTAATTGTTTGGCTGCGCTCCCTTCCTATGGGGGAACTTGTGTTGCCAAATGTGAGCTATAAATACTGCGATTCGTCTTCGAATATTAGTGTGAGAGAGAAAGGGACAGATTCTCAAGTGGTATTCAACGTTTCAAAGATAGCGCAGGATGAACAAACACAAAAATAGAAAATAATCCTTGTATTCAACTTTTATCCTGGAAGGAGCTCATGAGGCTCTGAGACCAACACTCCATTCTCCACTGTCAACCCTTGTTGTGCAGCCTGTGACAAAAGTGGAAAATTTATGATCAAGTTTACTACTTTGACTTCATCGATTATGCGGAGGCGAAAAATGTGAAAGGAGTAGGTACCTGAATACTTAGGTATATAGATGTCAAATCATTTTTGCTTTTTTTTTTGTTGCCTGTGCGCTTTCACTCTGAATCGTTTAAGGATGAAGTTGTTCACAGGTAAGATGCAGTGGTTATACAATATTATGATTAGCTATATCCGATCACAAAAGCTTTTCAGCAATATTGTTGGTAGATTTGATTTATTCCAATTTATCTGGTGCAGGAAGAAGGGATATCAAATTGAAGAAAAGTTATTTGGAAAGATGTAGGTATAGAATTGTTGTTTTTTGTTCTGATGCGGGATGAAGATAAAGAAGCTATATGCACATTCGTTCAGCGAAACATTTATATGTATTGTTCAACAACCTCTTTTGTCCTTTGTCCAGCTTGCGTAAATTGACGTTGTTGACATACAGGTAGAGAACCACCTATGACACACCTCCCATTGGCATTAGGTGTCTCATGCAAATGCAAAGCAACTGCAGCAAACTGGATAAAAGAATAAAATGGGTTGCTAAACAAATCATACAAATGTTTCGCACATTATAATGGAGATATAAATTTTTCCGCTGAACGATTTTAAGATGCCTGACAGAAGGAGGATTGACATTTCACATGGTTTATGGAGTCATTTAAAAGGGCAATTGTAATATTTTTCCGACTGACTTTAAAGGATTATATTTATGGTTTTTCGGGTTAGATTTATGTTTCTAGTTGTATAGTCCGTCCAATATCAAGGGTCACAAAGCTCTATAAGAAAACCAGTTTTTTACATGGAAAGCTGTGTCTCTTGTTATTGGAAGGCTGAAAACACACCGGATAAAGCAAAACGTTTTTGATTTGATAGTCAAAAAAACATTTTTTTATTTTAACACACACCAAGCGAAACAGAATGTAACAAAACAAAACGTTTTGTTTTCTTGCTTCATTTGGTGTGTGTTGAAATAAAACAAATTTGAATTCGCGACTTGCTTTTAGTAATCATTAACAAAAATAATCAGAAAAAACAGCCATAAACTATTTTAAAAAGTAAACACGTAGTGAAAAGGATCAAGTCATGCGTCTTTAAAAAAGTATTAAGAAAAACCACACGATGTTTTGCAGAAAACCAGAGGTCAGCTATCGGCAACGAAGCACGTTTTCTTGTTTTGCTTTTGTTTTGTTTCGTTTCATTTGGTGTGTGTTGCCCCATAAGAAAGTAGGCAATTATCGTCAACGACGCTGGGTCGAAACAGTTTTGTTGCATTCGGTGGGTGTTGCTCGTATACAATGGCATGTATTTTCATCAACCACAACCGAAACACTTCGAAACAAAAACCCGTTTTTTGTTTCGTTTTCTTTGGTTTGGCACTCTCATAAGAAACAATGTTCTTTTGTTTCACGAAACAAAAAAAAAAAACGTTTTGCTTTATCAATTAAATTGTTGATAGGTAACTGTAGTGAATGACAACTGCTATACTTTATCCAACAAAAATTGTCAGTACAGGCCTTATGGAGGAGCTTTCTTTCTACCAGTGGTGCCTGCAGATACTCTCACGGCACTCAAACGCAAGAATTGCCACTGAAATAAAAACCAAACCACTGTCATACCAAGGAATTATTGTTGTAATTTTCCTAAAATTCGCATACAACCCACCACAACCAGTCTCCGCACAGCCGAATTGGAAATGAGCATGATCGGCTTGTGTTCGCTTGCTATTATCATCCACCAAAATAAGCAGTGTGTGTGACTGAAGCACATCAGAAGAGTATTACCATCTCTACAATGAAGCATATCATTAAGGGGTTTTCTATGGATTTTGTCAAAGAACTTTCGGTTTTGGTGCTTTTGAGAACGAATTATTATGTGGGGTGTTGCCATTCTGTTTTAATTTGATTGAGGAAAATCGCCTGATTGTGTTTATAAGGCGGAAACAATGGTTGATATCTAAATCGCTGATAGTGCATCTAAGCAATTGGTTTACTTTATTGTTTATATGAATAAAGAGAAACATGGCTACAAAGTCTTCAAAGGATCTAAGTGTAGAAAAGAAACACCAAATTGTTGATGCAACTGCAAAATTCTATGGCCTTTTTACCTTCGCGGGGGTCAGTCACCTTGACGTGTGTACCATCATTGCGCTCGATGGTGCCGGTGCGAAGGATTATGGCGCAGCTTCAGCTGTCTAAGGGCCACCCATGACAGACAGGCTGCTGACCAGCGTCAACCAAGTATTGACCCGGACTCTATGTCGCCCTCTCCTCTTCTCTTTCTCAAGGCGCAAGTTAAGTACGTGTACTACTATGCGGCCTTTACAGGACAATACGTCCTTCGCCTTTCCCCTCCTTTACCACCTGGGCTGGACGTAAGGTGTCATACGACCCGTGCCGAGAGTCAACCTGGCTGAGGGCCCAGTCATCAAATAGCTCAGTCGCGCACGGAGTATCCGGATACCTGTCGCCCTCCGGATTAACTAGCCTTATCTGCACAATGCGGATCTCTGTGCAGATGGACCTGTTTTCTCCGCTACTCGTGGGACTCACTATGCAAACCAATAAAACAAAACAAACAAAAACAAAACAAAACAATTTTACGGCCGGTTTCCCTTTAAAACCGGACGGTAGTACGGCGACTAAGCTGTCTACCGGCAAAGCTCTTGTGGCACCAGCTAGGATTGGGACTGTGGATACACATGGTCCCTCCACTAGCGGTTGCGAGCAAAAAAAAAACCCTTCCCAACAGAGAGAGGACTGTACATCATGGTCCCCCCTCTGCTGGCCCCTCAACCACCACCGCTTCTGCAAGGCTGAACGAAGGAGGGACTGTGCCTACTCATGGTCCTTCTGGTGTCGGCATCAGCAGTGGCGCTAGACCCACAAAAAAACCCAATTCTGGCGGGGGTGGGACTGTGCATCATGGTCCTTCCCACACCAACAGCGCCGGATCGCGTCATCGCAAACCGTCCTCGGCGAATCACAATCGTAATGCCATCCGGATCCAGCGTATGTGTGGCAACATCGCGGTGAAGGATAGGACCCCGGACCAAATCGCGAAACTGGAATGGGCCCTACAAATCCTCAGCAAACCTAGCGGGGATTTGTCAACAAAACGCCAGAGATCAGTGAAAGGGACCATTTCGGTTCCCAAGAGGCAGAGGGTGAACAACACCGGCAACCCTCCCCCTGTCATATCTCACAGGCCGTTTAGCGAGGTCCTTAAAGATAAAATTGTGGTCGCGGTTATAGACCGTAGTCACATAGACGGCACTTTCTCCCACGAAAGATGGGATGACGGGATGACCCGGGACCACCCCCGCTAATTCACGAAGGCGGGTGGCATTAAGGCCACATTAAGCTGGTCGCATGTAGCCCCTGCCGGCCAAGATCGCGTATATGGATTACCCCAATTCCATCCACCCCAGAGGGCGTCTTAGACATTTTAAGATTAAGCAACCCCTCACTACCGACCCATAACTGGAAGGTGGCGAAACTAGAGGAGCAAAAGGGTTCCCACAGATGTGCGGTAGTCATCATCAATCAGGAAACCCTGGCTCCTCTGACAAAGACCGATGGCCTCATACGATTTGGGTGGATCGAGGTCAAAATGAGGGTATATAAGAAGGACGAACTTGAGGCGGGAAAACTTCCTCCTCCTTCTCCTCACCCTGAACCCTTGAAAGATGAGCCATCTACCTCGTTCCCTTCGCTGGAGGACGATGAATCCGCCGATCGTGCGGCAACAGCAAAATCGTCACTCTCCGTAAGCGATATCCAATCGGATATGGAGACTGACGATTTCCTTGATAGGATTCTTCTGAGTGAAGATGAACTTCTCAGTTCGTCTTCGGAATTGGAAGGCCTAAATAACACCGTGGTGGAGGTGCCTCTGGATTGCAGCGACAATGCTGCAGTTAATCCAGATTAACCTCCAACACTCAATCAAGGCTTCGGCCGCTCTAATTCTTCGCCTTTCTAAAGGCGGAGAAGATGTCGTCTTGATCCAAGAACCATGGATTGTACACAACCTGGTTCATGGATTCAAGACTCCTGGATATTACTCACTGTATGTGACCGACAAAGGTAAACCAAGATCGTGCATACTAGTGAAAAGAAACCTTAATGCTTATTTACTCCCTAATTTTAGCGATCGGGATATAACTGCTGCGAAACTAGAGACTGCAGGCAGATCACTCTGGTTGGCATCGGCATATCTCGCCCACGACCACGTGGGGTCTCTCACTGGTGATAACCTGGAGAGACTGATCGAAGAAGCAAGGAGGCAGAAGGCTGAACTCATAATCGGTTGCGATGCTAACGCACATCACACCGTATGGGGCAGCTCCGATATCAACAACAGGGGTGAGTCACTTTTTGATTATAAATTAAGCACTAACCTCATTGTATGTAACATAGGTAATGAACCCACTTTCATTACCAAAAATCGACAAGAAGTCCTTGACATTACTCTTGTCTCCGATACCATCAACGACATGATAACGGGTTGGAAGGTCTCGACTGATCACTCCTTCTCTGACCACCGTTATCTTCAATTCAACCTCAATGTTGAGCCTCCCCCCCCCCCATCCTATTTTCCGCAATCCTCGGAAAACCAATTGGCCCAAATACAGAGAAACTCTTCGCGAACTAGTTACCTCTGAACTTTTAAGTCCACCCTGCAACTTTTCCGAGCTTGACTGCAAGGTCAATGAGCTTACCTCGGCTCTCAATAAAGCGATGTCCGCTTCCTGTCCCTCATACGACCTAGGGGAAAGAGAAAGCTACACTGGTGGAACCAGGAATTAGGACCACTAAGAAATAATTGCAGGAAACTCTTCAATCGCACTAAAAGCTCGAGATCACTTACAGACTGGGACTCCTATAAGGTAGCCCTCAAATTATACAAAAAAGAGCTAAGGAAAGCCAAAAGATCATCCTAGAGACTCTTCTGTGGCAAAATAGAAGAATTCTCTGATGCATCAAGGCTAAGAAAGATCCTAGCTTCAAATCCAACCATGCCCAGCTGTCTAAAGAAAGCTGATGGATCTTGGACGACATCTAGCGAGGAATCGCTAAATTTGCTACTTGATACTCAATTCACAGGTAGCTCTAACATTACCGGGTTCACTGATCTGAATAGATCACTGGCACAGGTGACTCACTCTCAAGGTCTGTTTACAAGGGACAATCTGCTCTGGGCACTAAATAGCTTCAAACCCTTCAAGTCTGCAGGACCAGACGGCATAATACCTGCCGAATTACAAATGTATTCGGATATCATCACACCAGTATTGGAGATGATTCTGAACAGCTGCTTAAAAATGGCATACATTCCTCAGGCTTGGAGAGAAGTGAAAGTGGTTTTATACCAAAGGCCGGGAAATACTCCCATGTCAGCCCCAAAGATCTGAGACCTATTAGTTTATCATCATTCCTCCTCAAAACGTTGGAGCGACTGATTGATATCAATCTACGTACCAACATAAATACGCAACTTCTATCTGCGTCCCAACATGCATACTGTAAGGGTAAGTCAGTTGAAACCGCCCTTCACTCTCTGGTACGCACTATTGAATACTCCCTTCATCACAAGGAGTACACTATGGTTGCTTTTCTGGATATAGAAGGCGCCTTTAACAATGTGGGTACATCTGCAATCACAGATGCACTGACAGCACTGAATGTGGAGGGTTCGCTTGGTGAATTGATCAATCTACTGCTCACAAGTCGGATTATCAACTCAAAACTGGGCGTTTCATCCGCCAGGAGGTCTGTCAGTAGAGATACACCGCAAGGCGGGGTCCTTTCCCCCCTTCTCTGGAATTTGGTGATGAATGAACTACTGATATACCTGGAAGGGGTGGGCTGCAGGGTGATTGCTTATGCGGATGACATTGCTATGGCCGTCTCCGGAAAGTACCTCAATACTATAAAAGAAATTATGCAAAACGCTCTCAACAAGCTAAATAAATGGGCTAATCGCTGTGGCTTGGGCATCAACCCCCACAAAACAGAATTAATCCTCTTCTCCAGGAAACACAAGATTCCGCACATCGACCCACCCTCTATTGGTGGTACAAGATTAGCATTTCCTGACGAAGCTAAGTTCTTGGGTCTTATCTTCGATAGGAAGTTAAGCTGGAAACCCAATATACAAGAAAGGGTAAAAAAGCCACATTGGCACTTTTCTCTTGCAAAAAAGTCATTGGCAACAAGTGGGGTCTACAACCCCGCATAACTCATTGGCTATATGTATCGGTCGTAAGACCGATTCTCACATATGGGGTTGCTGTCTGGTGGACTGCCCTAAATAAAGCTATAAACTGTGCTAAGCTGGGCAAAGTCCAACGCAAAGCGGGTTTGTGCACAAGCGGAGCACTCCGTACCACCCCCTCAGCAGCACTAGACATCCTGCTACATCTGTTACCCCACGACATTTTTAGTAGGCAAACAGCAGCCTGTTCTTCTGTCCGCCTTAAGGCTACCTCGCAGTGGGTCAACAACAATATTGGCCACACCATCATTCTGGACTCATTTGAGTTTCTACCAGGAAACATAGACTACACCATACCCCAATTACAGTTCGGGAAGAACTTTCAAGTCACTATTCCTTCCAGATCATTTTGGGAGGACGCTGAATTTGAGGAAGATAAAGCGATCCACTTCTACACCGATGGATCAAAAACTAGTGACGGGGTTGGTGGCGGCGTTTTCTCCGAAAGGCTAAATCTGAGTCTCTCCTTCCGTCTTCCTAATCACTGTAGCGTATTCCAGGCGGAGATTATGGCGATAAAAGAAGCCCTGACGTGGCTGAAGAGATATGTGATATCCACAAAGGATATCCGTATCTTCTCGGACAGTCAGGCCGCGATCAAGTCCGTGGATTCAGTATCTCTAAATTCCATTGCAGCCCTCGACTGCCGTTCATCTCTTATGGAGATGGCGGAGCAGTTTAACATTCACCTCTGTTGGGTGCCGGGGCATAGAGATATTCCTGGAAACTGCAGGGCTGATGAACTCGCCAAAAAGGGAACCAAACTCCCCCTTTTACCTGAAAAGGGTTCTCTGGGTATCCCAATCGCTACCTGCAAACTTTTATTCAAGCTATCTGCAATCGAGAGAACAAACCTTAGGTGGACAGGTAGTAATACATGTCTAGCGACTAAGCACATCTGGCCAAAGCTGGATCTGCGACGCTCTAAGAGTCTGATCTCACTAAATCGACTGCATATTAGCTCCACTATAGGTGCAATTACAGGGCACTGTCTGATAGGCAAGCACGCATCGAGGCTTGGCGTTTATTCGAACGATTTCTGTAGAAGTTGCTTGGACGAGGAGGAGGAGGAGACTATACTTCACCTTCTCTGCACATGTCCAGCTCTCTCCCATAATAGAAATCTTTATCTGGGGGATTACTTGCTTAATAATCTTAACGACTTGGCTAACGCTGACGTTAGAAGTTTATCGCGCTTCATAAGAAGCTCTAAATGGTTTAACTAGAAGTGGGGAAACCCCTCGATCCGTGTGGCATCACAATGGACCTAACCCTGGTCTAAGTGTTTCGGCCTTGTGCCGACAGCCACTCTAACCTAACCTAACCTAACCATGGCCTTTTTAAAAGTAAATCGGAAGCCATAGGAAATGCACCTAATATTTTTTCTGTTACGGAACGAACTGTGTACAGGCTTTTAAGGGAAAAAGCAATCAAAGGCCACAATTCACCACCAAAGAAGAAAGATAAATCCGGTATCAAGAGCAAGGTCGACGATTTTGCCAAATGACTTCATTTCTTGGAGACGAAGATATTTACGCGAAGTAAAAGAAATTAGAGAAAAGAAAAGAAAAATTTTCTTTTACTGATGAGACCTGGCTCAACGAGGAAGTTCTACAGGTTTCGTCGATGGAGGACTTTTTTGCTTGATTTCGGGAGAAACCGGAGACTACCACGAGGACATGAACGCTGATGTGTACGAGAAATGGTTTAAAGATATTTTAATACGCCAGGAACCCAACTCCGTCATAGTTTTGGACAATGCTTCCTATCATTCCAGAAAGCACCATCCACTTCCACGAGTAAAGATGAAATAAAAAAGTGGTTGAGGTCTAATGCGATAAGTTTCGAGGAAGATATTTTTAAAGCAGAGTTGCTTGAAATCGTTAAACGTTACAAAGCCAAATATGAAACATACGTCGTGGATGTAATGGCTCAAAATGCGGGACATAAAGTGCTGCGCTTGCTGCCTTATCACTGTGACCTTAATCCAATAGAATTGGTTTGGGCTCAAGTGAAAGGGGTTGTACAAGGGTTTAAACAAGTCATTTAAAATGCCTGAAATAAGAGATTTACTAAAGACTTAATTACTCATTGGATTAGTTGAGTAGTGATATTAGAAATTAGTATTTTATGTTTTACAATATTTATAATGAATAAATTGGATTACAGTGATATATTTTTCGTTTTGATTTTTTTTTGTGTTACGAAATTTATATATTTTACTGGTGTAGTGGAGATACCCTTAAAAAAACGCGCCTATTATTATCTTACCAGAAAAGGAAGAAGATAAACGGAATTTATTTCGTTCCGCAATATTTTTATTTTAAATTGGAAGATGGTAACCCTAATAAAATTGCTCTATGAGTTATGGCGAATTATCATAGACACTACGGTAACCCTGTGAGAGCTTTAAAGAGGGACCGATTTATGTAAGTCATTGCAACCAGACTGAGAGACAAACATCCTATCTTCTCTGTACTGACAATTTTTTTGGACACAGTATAGGATTTGAATTTTTTTTTTTGGTTTAATGTTGGTAGGCAAAGGTTTAAGTAATTGCGACTTACGATTTCGTAGATGGGTCAATGTCATACACAGTGTAGCTTACCTGAAAAGAAGAGAAAGAAATTATTAGTTATTTGAGATGTAGGTAGGTACGAAATATATTTTTCAGTTTTTTTTCGAACTCCCGCGAGCTAAAATCTTCTTCAACAAATTCCCCGGGAAATTAAGAGAATCCTGTCAGATGTCAACATTATGATTGCTCGAAGCAGCAATAACATTTTTTTGTTTGAATGCAACTGTCAAAATTAATTAATTTTAAAAACCGTGTTTTAAAGCTAAATGTTAGTGGTCAATACATGTGTAAATATATATTTATCCTTAAAAAAAATACGAAATACCAGGGTCTCGCTAATGTTACGACTTTTTTTAAGTCCTTTGACAAACTGGAAAACCCAAATGCAATAGGTATGAAAGAATGATATTTTTATGTTTATGTTGTAAAAAAAATTGCGATTCAGAAGATAAATTAAATTTGTATGATGCTTTTGCCAATAACGTCACAACTACAATTAGTCCTTTTTATCGTCGCTTGATAAAAAACTGTAACTTTATCTACCTATTATCATATTTGTAATCATATATGTATAAAGGCATTAGGAGTAAAAGGGACCTTAGTTCAAAACATAACTTTATAGAAACAACAACTATGGGTAAAATAAATTCATTACCTAAGGAGGAAATAGGCCAAATTGGAGCCTACAACGAACAAGCCAAATCTATCCGTTTCATAGCCGGTAAAATTGGAAGAGGACCAACTGCTGTTCAAAGCTATCTTAGGGACACTACGAACTATGGAAAAAACTCGAAATGAAGAGTAAGCAAAGCCACAACAAGTCAGGATCGACGGACGATACTGAGAGCTGCTTCTAATTCAAGACTTCCCGAAGGTTAAGTCAATGCAGAAGCTGGAGTTGAAGCATAATGTGTTTGGTTTTTTCAAGTTATCAAAGTCGTAAAATTAAGCCAAAAACTACCTGTTCGTAATCAAATGAGCCGGAGTGTATATTACATTACAAGTATTGGCGGAAGAAGTAAATGATGAAGAAATCCGACAAGGAAGTGCTTGCGCGATAGGAGTTGCCGCAATAATTGTGAGTAAAAGGAAACCCACATACGTAACAAACAAATTTTTATTTTGTTGAGAGATTTATTTCTAAGATTTTTAATGTCAACAAGGTAGAATTTAAATATTTGTTGAAGGTACTCACAACATCCTGGGGCCTGTTCCACAATACGTCAAGTCTTGTTAAACAAGTAAAATTCAACATAAAATTGTATTCTACTAGTTTGAATTGGAATTGAATTTCACTTGGGCTATGCAATCCCACCAGTTGCAAAACTCACAAATGCAATATCTCGGTGCTCTTCAATTCAACTCTGAAGCAGTCAAAGATGATTATTTTTGGTTTTAGACCTCAACAATTACTCAGTTCACTTTGAAAAATATTTAATTTCAACTTGCAAAAACTACATTTACGTACATTTGTTCGTCAAACTAATAGGCATGTGTAGGGAAGACGACAAATGATTTTACATTCTCTCTTTTTTTGACATGTAAAATCCCTATTTATTTCCGGACTATTTTTTCCCATTTTCGAAGTTTGTTTACTATAAGAAGAGAGGGAAATTGAAAAAAATGTATATTTAAAATAGGAGTAAAGGGAAAATAGATAAATAGATATATATATTTCGTTTAAAAAATTACAGTGTGTTATCGCACAATTTACAATGTTCAGGTACAGAGATGTGATTTACAAGAGTATATCTTTCTACTGAATAGTTGTATATAAATATATAAATGTAAATAATAAAAAAAAAACAGAGTACTGAGGGAACAGCGAATAAAAAACCTCAAATTGGAAAAAAAATAAATAATAAATAAATAAATAAATAATATTAAATATTAATAACTATGTAAGTAAATTCAAAATGACTAAATAATTGATAAAATAATAAATAGAAATAATTTAACAGATAAATAAATTATATTAAACAAAGAAATAAATAGATTAAAAACCTGGATAAATAAGTAAATAACAAAAAAAAATTAACATAAATATTAATAAATTAACAAATATTAACAAAATAGTAAATAAATTAACATGTATTAACAAAAGGGTAAATAAATTGAATAAATATTGACAACATTTTTAATAAATTAACATATATATAAATTAACATATAACATGGAATCACATGTGATACAAATTTAAAAAAAAGAGATATTAAGTATATGGCTTGTATGTATGTTTGATTAAGCGAAATAACATCACGTATGATGGTCTATAAGCAACTGATTAATAAGAGGATTTTCAGGAATGTCGCATCTGCTTCTAAATGATTCGGTGAGCTTAAGTATTCTAGTGGAGATCAACTCAACATCAGCTCTTAGATGAAGATCCGATGTAGAATGATGCAGGGGCAGATTAAGCATCATTTTTAATATTTTATTTTGGGATATTTGCAGTTTTTTAATGTGGCATTCAGCACATTTACCCCAAACCTGGCATCCGTACAAGAGAATTGCTTGAAATATAGTTTTGTGTATTATTATTTTATTTTCATTAGAAAGTAATGATTTTCTGTTAATAAATGGATATAACATTTTAATGGAAATATTTATTTTCTTAAGTGTGCGCGAATTGTGTTCCTTAAAAGTCAATTTATTGATAAATGCCCAGATATTTTACGGAAGGTTCCCACATAATTTGGTGCCCGTTTATAATAAGCTGATTAGCCGGAAGGTAGCAAGGATTTATTTTTCGGGTAAAAAAGATTGCTTTATTTTCCACTTGGAATAATATTCTTGCAATATTTGGGCCGTATTTTTTAAATTGGTCTCAATGTTGAGACCAAACTTATGCGAGCAAATTATTGCTGTGTCATCAGCATATATAGCAGCGTTACATTCTGGAAGAATCGGAAAATCCGAAGTATACAGGTTGTACAGAACTGGCCCAAGAACGGAGCCTTGCGGTACACCAGCGAAAAAATTAACTAAATCGGACACACCACTATTAACATACACCTTAAAACATCTATTTGAGACAAAACTTTGGACGATTTTACAAAGGAATGGAGGAAATCTTAAATTTATCATTTTATATGTTAGCCCCTTATGCGACACAGAATCAAACGCTTTTTCAATATCTAGTAGAATCATTCCTGTTGACCTACCTAAAACACGGTTTAATGATATTACATATCCTTAAAATTTGATGAGAAGTGCCGTGATTACGTCTGAAACCGAACTGTTCATCGGGGTATATTTTACGATCATCAATGATTTTCAAAAATTTTTCTTTCAAAATTTTTTCATAAATTTTACTCACAGCACTAAGCAAACTTATTGGTCTGTAGCTTTCTGTTCTATCTAAGGGTTTGGTATTGGGATTACCTTTGCCAATTTCCACGCATCTGGGAAATATTGTGTTTTAAGGCACCCATTAAAAATAAAAGTAAGGAACTTTACTCCTTCTTTCGGTAATTGCTTAAGATATATATTTTTTTTTGATCAATTCCACCTGTTTTCTTGAGGACCAAATTGTTTAGGTAGTATTTAGTATCTGTTTCAGTTACAATTTCATTTGGCGGAGTTTCATAGCTAACTACATTAAAGGTTTGTAGGACATTGTCTACTAGGTCGTTTGTATTTGCGTCTCCTAAATGCTGTGAAATAGTGTGATTTTGAGCAAAATTTGAAGCTAAAGCTGTAGCTTTCTCTTTATCAATGAAATAGCTATTGGAACCACTTTTAAGACAAGGTATTTGCTTTGTTTTATTTTTAATAATTTTGACTATGTTCCAAAATGGTTTGGAAGCTTTATTTAAAGTTCTTAGCTTATCATTCCATTCCTTATTTCGATGGGCTTGAATGCTCGTATTTATAATTTTATTTAATTGTGCCACTTGAATTCGCGAGGCAGGTTGGCGATATCTTTGCCAATTTCGTCTGTGCATGTTCCTAATTCTTATAACTTCCAAGATCTGGTAAGGAATTTTTACGCTGTAGAATTGTTGGCAACTTTGGGGATATTATTATGGGCCGAAGAAAGAATATGTTCTGAAAATTGCGAAACAATGGAGTCAACATCCTCTTTACTGTTAATATAACCTAGGTTTGTAGGGATGACTCGAAGCATTCTTTTCACTTCCACCCGGAAACTTGTCCAATTTGCGTTTTTCAGATCTTGAAAATATTGCACTTTTTGTAAGCCCGACCAACGAATTTGAGAAAAAACCGGATTATGATCTGAGCTAAGCTGATTCAATGAGATTGGCTGAGACATAAGACCAGGGACGTTTGTAACAAATAAGTCAATAACAGAGGGACTTCCACGTGAACAAGCCGGAACATAGGTAGGGCTAGGCGGAAACATAATGGACATAGGTAACATAACAGTTATATCAGACAACACATTTCCCCAAGAGTTTGCTCTAATGCAGCCCCAATCCCTGTGTCTGCAGTTTAGATCACCTCCCATTAAAAATTCACAATTTATAAAAAGTTTTCTAAAATCATTTTTCAACGCAATTCGTTTTTCTTGTGGTGTTAAGCCTCCCGTAATTTTTCCGGCAAAATATACACAGTAAATCTTGACTTTTCTTTGTTTAAGTAAAGTTACCTCAATACCTATGTTTTCCACATATCTAGTCTGTATGCATGGCAAAAGCTGATGTTGTATTGATCTCCTAATCAGAATTGCGACACCCCCACCTCTTCTGTTTTCTCTGTCCACACGGTAACATTTTTTATAGTCCGACGTGGAAATCCGAATTTCAGATTTCAACCACGTTTCAGTTACTAGTGCAATGTCTATTTTTTCCTTTATTAAAAAGTTAATAAATTCTATATGTTTCTTCCGAATACCTCTGGCATTCCATGTTATAAAATTCATATTCCTATTATTTGAATTACTTAACATTATTATAAAGAAACTTAGTCGCTAATTGTGCGATAACATTAAATTGATCTGATTTAGATTTACATGTACCTAACTTGGTGATCATCTCCATAACCAGTGAATTCAATTCATCCATTGAAAATAAGTCCCCGCTGGTGGCCACTGACGGGTTGTTGTTGTTATTTTCTGGGGTTGCAGCTGATGTTTTAGTGTATTCCCATGCATTTGGGCGAGAGATGTTGTTGGTATTTGATACCACACGCTTTGCAATGCCGCGTGTAGGTAGAGACGGAAAATCGCTCATTGACATCAGCGGAACGTTAGGGTTGAGGCTGTTGTTCTTGTTGTTAATGTGCCTTGATACAGAGTGAAGAGCTTTAGATGCAGCTTTCTGTCTCATTTGCAAATAATTTTTTTGAACGGCGCATGCGCCGTCAGTGGACTGATGATTGCCACTGCAGTTAACGCATTTGTGCAGGCTTAAATTGTTGCAATCAGTAGTCTTGTGATGACCAGCGCAAATGGAATAATATGATTTCACCCGACAGTTTTTCTCGCCATTGCCAAACATTTGACAATTTCGGCACTGCGTTACCCTGTTTTTCTGCTGGCGATAAAAACTCCAATTAATTTGGGTGTGGAAAATGGAACGTATATTTTTTTTAAGTTCATTTAGTTTTATTGTGCCAGTCTCTAGGGAAACTATATAAAAAGTATCAGTATATTTTTCGGAGTCTTTTGTTATCATTTTAGTTTCTTTGCACTTCAGTCCTAATCTTATGAGTTCACTTTTCAATTTGCTTGTGTCGTATACATCTAAGCCAAACAAAACAACTTTAAAAGCTTTTTCGGTTCTCAAATCATGAGTGAAAAATTGACAATTTTCCGATTTTAGTTTCTCGAGCACAGAATTATACGATTCCATAGATTTGTACACAATTTTTACACCAATTGATATTTTTTTAATAGAATAATCCGATATATTCATGGATTGTATTATATTATGCACATATTCAAAAGGTTTTTGCAATAATTTTATAGGGGGAACAATTAATTTTTTTGATTTATTTGGCAACACATTGTCGTCCATTTCTTCACTATCCGGCAAATACTGTAGAGGACTCCAGTAATTAAAATTTTGATCTTTTTTATTATTTGAAATCATTTTGGGAAAAGACTTAAGTTTTTTTTCCCGAAGACAAAAGGCTGTCCCCGGTATTTGGGGATCTCGCGCGATTATTAATGTTGGAAGATAAACAAAGCGGTTGAATGAAGGAAAATAATCGATCGATGTGTGTAGCATTAAAGCTCAGGCCGAACTGGTAAAGGGAAAAGGAAAGAAATTCCTCGGTAGTTGTCATCTAGAATTGGGCTGAATATGAAATAGGTATAGTCCGTCCAAACTCAGTTGACACAAAGCTAAATATGAAAGCCGTTTTTAGTATGGAAATGTGTGTCAATTGAGTTTGGATGGACTATAGTAGGTATCTACATATTAAGAATCCCCGTGAGGATAATTTATGAAAAGTGTTGCTTCCCAACAAAAGAAAACCAAATGGGGCTGCGCACGCGTCACTGGCAGCAAGGGTGAATAGACAAACATTTGGGCTAGTCGCTGGAATGTGGGACCACGCTGCACTCAAATACGAGTTTCACACTTCCTGCAAACTAGCCTCAAAGGACAGCTCAGCAAAAAAAAAAAAAAAAACACAAACAACACTCGAAATAAAGAAAACCGACGAACAATCAAACAAGAAAACGATAAAAAAAACCGGAAATAAAAACACCACGACACACTGCAACCTGGAATATGGCCGAATTAGATGTGAGCGAGAAGCAAATCAAACGAAATGCACTCTAACCCACACTCTGAATATGGGGGTCATGTTGATGATCTGCGATGCAATCCTTCACGAGTTACACCAATCCCACACTACCACACATATTGTAGTGTTCGCTGAAAATCTGGTAAATAGGTCAGGGTGACTGACCTCAAAGAAAACGGCCAGATATTGTGCATAAGCAATCAGCAGCTTCAAGGGAAGCAGAAAGAACTAATTTAAATCACTCGTCAGCCAACTTCCAACTAATAAAGTTTATATTTAAAACCGAAGGTTTGAATCGAGTTTTCTTTCCCATTTCATTAGTTCATCTTATCTAACTGAAGCCATTCCTTGTACAGCTTTGCAATCGCGGAACAAAAAGGGTATATAAAAGTTGCTATTTTGTACAGATCCCTCTTGGTTAGGGATTTTACGGAGCTTCGACTCCGATCCGATCCAAAACGTCGGAACCTCCTTAAATTGCACCTTAAATTGCACCTCTGAATTCGGGTCCGGTTCCAATATAATAAAAACGGAAGTTTTCGGGACCACCGATGGTGACGACCCACGAACAATTAAGATTGATCGAGTTGCGGTACAACGTATCGTAACTGTCTTTTGACTCTTGTATTTGCTTACAACAGTAGAATTGCCTTGAGGTTGAAAGTACTTGAGTGAGACATTTGAGTGATTGTTTGTTGTGGAGTTCATGACAAAGAGTGTCGATACGACTGTCTTTTGACTCTTTCGTAACTTCACGTGCGTGAATCTCGTGTGTTTGTTGGTCAATAAGTAAACAGATAACTTGCTACAAATTGATTTCTCTAAATTTTCTACCAAATATAAAAATTTGATTCTGCGACCTCTGTCTCCGACTCCGCGGAGGTTGGTATGAGACCTATGACTCCAAACCCGACTCCGATAAAACCACATTTGCAACATCCCTACTCTCAGTACAGGGAATACGCTCGATGTTCACATTTTTTTTGAATATCTGTAAATATGTAACATTATTATGTTTTTATACTTCGGGATACCAATTACGTTTCTGGTCATCTATAGGAAAATGCATCAATTTGCCTCGAAGTCAAATAAAGGGTATCAAATCCCTTTTCCGTAGGGAAACTGGACGTCAAGCATAGTTTACCTACAAATCTATTCATATTTGTCTATGATTGCATAATGTAGATTTCAATGACCCGTAATACGTAATTGAAAGAAAATAGAAGAGATGATCCAGTGAGTGGTCGGTGGTCTGGTAAGCTGTCCTTACAATCAACGATACTCGCCAATCAGCCGAAGCTAGATGGTCGGCTTACCTTCCCGCTAAAGAAGACTTATTTGTCGTTCATCAAGGGGTGTTCGAGTCAGATTTCTGATATGCCTCAGTATACAAGCTTTAGATATTTCGCGATTTACTTTACGTCTTAAAATACGAAACGACGACTTATTTCAGGGTATTACTACGCGACTCTATACTAATGAAGGTGTAGAGGTCTCTGGCCATTTGCTGCCTTTTAAGCTCGCTCTGTACCAAAACACCTTTTGTAAACAAAAGCGTGCGAATGAATTTGTATAGTATCCTTGCAATGTATTAGCTGTACAGCGCGGGCGTTACACTGAGGACGCCGTGTAACGAGCCTGAAATATATCAGACTTTACTGTCAGGATGTTCTTGGGCCATATTTGACTTTCTTTGGCTGGGCAAATTATGTAATGATATTTCACTCCTAAAAATGTTGTCAACAGTGAAACAAGTCAAAGCGACTGTTGCTTTAAAACCGTTAAGTGAATTAAATGTAGAACGCATCAAAAATATAAGAAGGCACCGATTACAGATGAATCCTCACCAGAACAATCAAAACAAATGAATTTGATTTTCAAAAGTTCACTGTAGAATCAACCGTGTTGATATGATATAAACGTCCTTTTTAAAACTCTTCAATAATATCAAAAGATATGCACTCTTCGTCGAAATCGAAAGCATATTACGATAGGTCAACATCAAAGAATCCTCAATATATTTTCATATCATGCTTCGTTTCACACACAAGATGGAGTGCCTTTCATATATGTATCTTCAAATACATTACATACCACTCTGCATAGCAATATTTTTCCTTCCCAATTTGAAATTTATTCTTTTACGTCTGTTTAGGATATATGTATTTGAATTTCTTCAGTGTGCCTATATCTTTAAAAGTGATCATGATACACACAACAAATTCTGTGCACAATTTTGTTAAAACCGTGCCACCGCCACAGTTGACATTTTTTTATACGAAATGCAAGTATGTAGTTTCAAAGTCTTTTTTAAAAAACCTCCTTCCAACTTCACTTATTTTCGCTTTAATTTCCTAAATACCTTAAAAAGACAAAATTGCAAGTTGTCAAACAAATGCGCAAATTGAATGAAAATGCTTTTTCAGTGAACTTCCAAATAAGCTCACTTCGAAAAAATATTTTAAAAAATGGACGTTAAATTTTTAAATCTTAAATAAATAACTTATATCTCAGTTTAATTGTCTTCACTTTCTTTCCCCTGTTGTTATGTTTATGCTTTAGGTTTAATACATTTATTATATTCCTAATTGAAACGCAAAAATGACTGCGTTGTACAATGTTTTTTTAAAATCTGCTCCTGTTTTTTTTCATGTACCTACTTCACTTTTTTAAACAATTCTACTCTACTCTACGCTTTCGATTTTTATAAGTGGCATCGCTAAACCAAAGCTCTCTGAGCCGGAGAACTTGTAAGATACTTTAAGAAAAACAATAGCGGCAAGCTAATTGAATTGTAATGAATATAATATTTAGTTTCTAATGTAAGAACGTCGATGATACACTGGCAAAAATAGTTAAGTATCTATATCTAACTAGTCCGAGAGACCAACCACTTCCCTTATGAAGTTCAACACGTACTTGGTAGCAGAGTTTTTCATCTCTGCTGGCGAACGTATTTTTCTGTGGAAGATACGTCTTCTTAACCAATGAAGCGTGGGCCATTCACAAAGAATGTGTTCAGAGGATTAGTTCTCCTCCGGACAAAACCTACAATCTGTCTCTGAGCACAAGTTCATTTTGTTAAGATGATATCTCAAGCCACAATGGCCTGTCGGGAAGCTCAACAGCTTCCTAATACTTGCCTTTTTTTATAATTTGTTATTTTTGTTGTTGTTATAGGAGTCTTACCGTAAATGTAACAGTATCCTTATTGTGCTATGAACACAGCTAGCATTTGTGAACACCAAGTAGCACCTAGAGAGAATAGAGTAATAGGAAAGAAGTGTTTTGGTGCAGTTGTATGGTATAGGAATAAAGCCCGATTAATCGGTGTTGGTGTTTCCAATTATTAATCTGTCCTAAAGCGGTAGTCCAATTGACTCTGCAATAACGGTTTGGTCCTATGAACGCGGATTCTGAGCCAGCCCTAGCTAGCTCGTCCGCAGATTCGTTGCTTGCAATTCCTCGGTGGCCAGGTACCCAAACAAGTTTGACCTTGTTGTGTCTGGCTAAAGATTGCAGCGCATCGGAGCAGCACTGGACTATCATTGAGCAGCTTGACTGTCCGAGAATATATGTATTCTGCAGCCCTTGAAACCCTTTTCAAGGTTCATTCTGGCGCAGATATCAATGACATGGATTTCTGCCTGGAACACAGTGGGACACATTCCCATAGGCACCGAGACTTTGGTGTTGTGTCCAAAGACGCCAGCTCTAACTCCAAATTCCATTTTTGATCTGTCGGTAAAACAAGACCAGACTTCCAGGGTCCAGTGCCGGAATACCACCCAATGCGCGGTCCAATATTTCAACCTCAAATGTTGAGTGAATTTTTTAGGTGTCCTACAAGGTCACCTGGTTTAAACTTGTATTCTAGCTGCAGCTTAATAGTGCATCTAGCAACTGTCTTCCCAATGACGGTTTATAAGGGTGATAGCCCAACAATAGCCTCTAGTGCTGCTGTTGGGCAGGTGTGCATCGCATCTATAATGCCCAGACAGGCAATACGCTGTAGCTTTTGAAGCTTGTTGCCCTTGTCTCTTCAAGAACTTTGGGCTACCAGGCGGTGGCCGTGTATGTTATAATAGGTCTGAACATCATGATATATTTACAACCAGTATATCATTTTATGTCTCAGACCCCAAGTTCTACCATATGTTTTCCACTTGAGTCTTTTATCGAGAACGACGCCAAAATATATAATATGTATGACAACGGCACTAGTGGTCGCTCAGTAAGCGATTGCTTTATTTAACAGAATAACTATTATCTAATGTGAAGATACAAATTCTAGCAGGAACATGCGCTACACATCAACTTACAAAATTCATAATCACTCGTGCGATCAATTCCGATCGAGTTTTAATTCCTACCAGTTTCCAATATTTGGTGAGTTCATTTTCGAATTCGTTTCTATTTCGGTCTAATTGAGGGATGTGGTAGGAAATTATAGGAATTGAAAAAAAAAAAATATTTTGACGATTTCATTTCGTCGGGTTTGTGTTGGTAAAATTGAATCCGCAAGACTGAAAATGTAGGTTTTAGGTAAATAAATGTATTGAATTTTAGTTATTTTGTCATAATTTAGGGGAAAACAAACAAAAGATAATCAAATTGAACCGATGGTAGAGTTTATGATATATACCCATAACCTGGAAAGAGGTTTCGCTAAAACAACAAATCGAGCGTTGGAAATTGATGCTCTCTGTACAACATTGGCATACAATTCAAACAATCAATGACCTCCTAGCGGACACGTAATTGGATGGCAAAATCAAGACATGTTTTCAAAGTAAAACCCTGTTTTGGTTAGCTTGTTCAGTTGGACAAACCTAAAATTATTGAACTAAATGTGCTTACAATGCACGCACATTTCCCCTTGCATATCTAATACATTTGTATTAACTTTTAGCATTCTCCGATATCTTTGCACGGAATTTAAATTTGTACGGCGTCTTTATACCCCTGCTGTTTACTCCTCTTCAACACTAACAGAAATATCATAATTCATTTTGCAAACTTTTATTAAGTATCAAACGCAAGAACCTAATTTTTTTGAGTCTTTTCACAAGGAACACAATTGATGTACTTTGAAGGCTGTAACTAAGCACACAACAACTAATTTTGAAATTTATTTGTATGGTTTTCTGAATTCCGATTTTCTATCATTCCGTGAGAATCCCAGAACATCCTTTGTAATTAAGTTCGTTTTCGACTTCGATTAGCGTTTTCAATTCCGTCAGAGTTGAGCACAGGGCTAAATATAATTCTTTTTTGAATATATGCTATCAGATCAGGCAACACGAAATACAAATACATTAAGACAATATTTACATTACATGATAAGGGTAGTAAAAAATCTTTTTAGTACTTTAACGCATTATGCATCGTGTATTGTTCGTATTTACTTTTTTGTGAAGTTTTTGCCCACTGATGGTGAGCAATAACTTCACCGTAAATTTTGTGAAGTTATTTCCCACCTATAATTTGAGTTTGTCTATTATAACCAAATCAAACAGTGACCCCAAGCATGAGGGTTGCAGGGGGGCAACATGCCCCCATATGCATTGCACTGTTTATGGGATTAGTTGCGAAACCCCAAGTAGATTCCATAAACAGTTCAGTACCTATGGGGGGCCATGCTGCCCCCCTACAACCCCCCTGCTTGGGGACACTGTTTGATTTGGAGTGGGTGCGAGGTGCGGTTCTTGAATTATCATAAAATGTTAAGAGAATTTATGGGCAATAAGTTCACAAAAAAAAGTGAAATTATTGCCCACTCGAGGTGAAGTTATTGCCCATGTGAAGTTATTGCCCCTGAAATTATTTCCCTGCACCCCTAAGAGACACGATTGGGTTTGCCCGCACATTGTCATCAAATGTATACCCATCTTCACAATTACGGAGAAGGGAACAGGAGCAGGAGTCTTAAATACAACGGCGAAAATCAACCAGTCGTACTGACACACTGACTGCTTCTAATTGCCAGAGTTGAACTACCGGCCTTTATCAATGAGGTCACAATTAACTTGACTAATGAAGAACAATGAAGTAACATCAGTTGTTGTGACATAACAATTGATGTGAAAATATTCTTTGATGGAAACCTTACGTACAAAAACGAACCAATTGTTTCTTCACCCTTTCAATATGATGTTATTACTTTCACCGAAACTTGGCAGACAAATGGTAATCACAATTCTTAATTATTTGATGATAACCGGTATATGTTTTTCACAAGAATTGAAGCTTGGTAAAACCAGAGGTGGAGGAGTGTTAATCGCAATTTGATATTGATCAACTGCAGTACGATTCTCTGAGGATTCTTTATTTAACGTAATAATTATTTTAAATTATACCCTTTTCACTTCATTACGAACAGATATATTTTTGGTTTTACGATATTTTTTAAATCCTTTGATCTGGGAAAAACTTAATGCAATATGAAAGAAGGCTGTACTATGTTTAAGTTGTAAAAAAAATTTTGATTAATTAATAAATTTATTTTGAATGATGCTTTTCCTAATAAGGTCCTTTATTTCTTTTCACTTGATTACGAACAGTAACTAAATCTACCTGTATATATAGATTCAAAGTTATCTTCTGCTCGTTGGTCAGACAATATTTGGAATATTCATCGAACACTTGGGATTCACAATATGCCACGTACAGTCCCTGCCCAATTATTAGACGCACTGTAGTTTTTTTTTAATATTTTTATGTTCATAAATATATATTTTTTCAATTACTATGATGTTTTATTTGTTTCAAAAATTATATAATAAGGTTAATAATGAAAAAATATACATTGTATCTAGTAATAAAATTAAAGCTGAATAAGGTCACCTGATAATTAAGATTTTACATAGAACCTTAAAGTGCGTCTAAAACTTTGGCCAGGGACTGTAGGTTCACAATAAATTCAGGACATACGCGTTTCGTAAGTTATACATGTTTAATGAGCTTCTCAATTATGACAAAAGTTGCAAATTAGTGGGCCCGCTTTTGATTTTATATCTCAATGTTTTTCCACTCCAGATCTTGTTTTCTCAAAAATAGTTCTAGCGGATGATTAAAAAAATGTTTTCTCAAATAAAATCTCCTTCAGATTGCTTAGGTACTTCTTCAAAAAGACCTTCACAGATTGCGTGAGTGGTGTAAAAAAAAATCATTTATCTCGGAATGGTTCAAAACTTCAAAATATGTAATTTTGCTGTCACCTGTCTCCCGTATTTTACTTATAAAATTGATGCCAAACCTCTTTTAAGACTTTAAGAAAATACAGATCTTGGAGTTTTGTTTGACCGTTAACTTAGCTTAAACATTTATATATACTTTATAGACTAGCATAAACTAACTCTATCAGCTAGGTTCCGGAAAACGAGTGAAATGAAATCGAAAGTGAAATTGTAAATCGAGTGAATTTGTTTTCCGTGTTCCACATTTCACCCATTTTATAATATTCGACACTTTTTCGAAATCACTTCAAGTGAAATTAAAAACAGCTTATCTGTCATTTGAAACGTCGCAAAAATATATTTTTTGTAATAAATAGTTTGTTTTAAATTTCGTCTCGTTTTCGCGATTTATTTAAAAAATGAGTGCTATGGTAATTGCCGTGCTGTTGCACAACATTTGTAGACACTTTAAGCTACAAAATGAAGAAGAAGAAAGTTTTGAGTAGGGAACGAGGCAAGTGAAATTGAAGAAGACGACGAATTTACAGAAGAAGCTGCAAATTTCAATGAAGCTAGCCAAATAAGAAACCATATTGGTAATGGTATACTCTTTATTTGAAAAGGTTATAACAAACAACAAAAAACTCAGTTCAGTACAAATATTAGATAAATAAAAAAAAGGAACATGAAAATGATCACATAAGTTCTTAAAAATGAAAGTCTTTCCCCATTTACGTTTCAGATCTTATAAATATCGAGCTTCATTTCTTTTAATTCTTATTTCCTTTTTGTTATTAGAATTTCTTCTTGATAAAATTTCTCCATTTCAATATTGTGCCTCTGTGCTTCTTCATTTTTTGTTTCCAAAATACTTTGTATGTTGTCCACAGATTTTTGGAGCTTTCTGATAGTATGATCGATGTCTTTTGCTGCACGAGCGTGTTTATTTGCAGCCACCAAAATGTCATCCATTGTTTCACCGATAAAAGTGAAATGTAGAACACCAAAATCTATTTTCGACCGATTTCGATTTTATTTCGAGTGAAAGTGAAATGTGGAACCTAGCTGTATGCTATGATTTATTGTGAGAAACTCCAAGGAGTTCATTGACCTTTATACTCTCAAATCTCTCTTTATTGCCTTTGTAGGATCTGTTGAAGAATATTGTTCTGTTAAAGGGTACCCTTTCTGCAAAACAAGTTCGCATAGGATTAAAAATATTCAAAAACGCTTCATATGACTTGTAGTTTATCGTTAACATTTTAATATTCGATTGCCCTTGCCCTCGTATGATTCACGACCTCAAGTTATAGGATAACTAAAGCTGGCAGATCGCCGTAAGCCATTTTTTGTTATCCCTAATAAAGAATATCATGCTCCTTCGACATATTTGTTAACAAAACAAAAATATTTTGTGAACCATATTAGGGCTAAAATAAGCTAATTCTGTTGTTAACTATGTATAATTTTTTAAAAGTTGCATTTCAACGATTGCTTAAAAATGGGTGTTATTTATTATAGGCACCTTATCGGTTACTTAATATTTAGGAAACATGTATCTAGTAGTCCTAAGGCAATATATATACATTTATATATATGTAAATGTATTATCTGCCGGACACCAAAGCTGGACATCTTAAGGAAAGACTTTTGCAGTATTTGCAGAGATGAAGAGGCATTATTAAGTGTTGCTATATTTTTGTTATGTTCAACACTCGCGCTTTATAATTATAAGTTTAGCAGATGTATATGGATGTCTATCCAAACTAGTACCCGGTGGTTACCACGTTGCATTGCCAGGTTGATGCCCATCAATGCCTACCCCAATTTTACAAAACTCAACCAACAATAAAAGTAGAGTGTTCATAATTAATTCCAGTGCCAAAGGTAACGCTGTTGCCAGGAGCAGAAACTGATCAGAGTTCTTCCATTATTTTACGCCGTGTGCGTTGTACTCTGAACACTCATCAAAGCCACTTCTGTGCTGTGCTTCCAACATGATGAATGATAACATGCCTGCAATATACTTTGTTTCAAAGCCTTCAATTAAGAGCTCATTTTTTTTCAAAATTGATTGAATCATTTGTTAGTTTTTCAATTGTTTGTTTCAGCGGATACACTTAAAACCCTAGAGTGCATATGGGGTGCGTTCGCACCCCACTTCAAAATTAAAACGGTTATATTTTTAAAAATAAAAGTATTTAGTTATTTTTGAAGAGTGCCATGACTTTTATTTATTTTGTTATTACTTTATACCTGAAAGATGTTTAGTGCATTTCCCCTCTCCGGACTGTAGATATTGTGATCACTGGGGTGTGCTGGCACCCCATATGTGTTAATTTTATTTTTGAAAGACAAGTGAATAAAAAGTATAAGCGGAGCATCTTTTTGCATAATTTAGGTTTGTCTTTGGCAAAACCATACATGCAAAAGCGGTTGGAACAAACTATGCACAGTCATTTGAGAGGTACCATCGAAAAAGTTCTTCGGGAATCAATGGAAGGCGATCCACAGCATTGCGAGGATATTTTAATAAGAGAACCTCAAAAGAAGATTCCAAAGCAGGGAAGGTGCTTTTTATGTCCTAGGACACGTGATAAAAAGACAAAAACGGCGTGCAGTATTTGCCAAAGGCACATTTGCCCAGATCACCGCATCGAAGTATGCTATAGCTGTCTCTATATGTTGAAAAAAAAGGATTAAAAATATATGCGGGTAAGACTTACAAAATTAAAACTTTTTACATATACAAGGTGGCGCAAAAATAACCTTCCGATGTTTTTTGGCTGTAATTTAAAAAAAAAAATGAAAAAAATAGTCACCAATATTCCGCGTTCTGGAGCAGTGTAGCGTAACATTGTTTATTAACGTGTTTTTCGCATGTGTTTACTACACAAATGCCAAAACAGAACTGACATTAGGGGCCCAATCGCAAAATTTAAAGCATTTTCTGATAGGGGGATTACTTTTGCGCCACCTTGTACTTATGTTGCCATATATGTCTTCTTTCAAAAACAAGAACAAAATTTAAAGATCCAAGCTGCGAATGGCAATGGTGCAGTAGTAGTATGTTCGCTTACGGAATGGAAGGTGTGCGTTCGAATCCTGGCCAAGTCCATTACTTTATACCGAATACATGAAATCGTAATCTCCCTAAGTAACTTAGACACCACCCGTGGAGAAAAACCCTACAACTGCACCCAAACACTTCTTTTCTATCTCTCTATTCATTCTAATACCAAGTAGCTTACACTGTGTTCTTAGCATTATAAGGGTACTGTAACAACAGAAAAAATCCCTTTAGCGTAAGCAAATTATAAAAAAAAACTAAATTTTCTTGGATTTTTTGAAACCCCATATGGTCACACCACTAAATAACCTCTTTGTATATTTTTTTTTTTAATTACTAAGGCTGTGAATGAAAAGTATTTTTTTTGTTAATTTAGTTAATAAATACATTATTTTATAATAAAATAAATACATTTTATAAGATTGTGTTATAAGTTGCTGGCATTTTTAACCCAAAGTACTGGGGTGCTATGCATTCTAGGGTTAAGAGATATTTTTTATTATTGTTGTTTTGGAGACACAACATAGTGTTTTAAATACTGCGCACTGAATATGTATTCTGATCCGAAGGATCAGAACGTAAAAGGGACCATAAAAAAGAGAAGTAGTAACAGTTGTATATAATTGGCGTCAGAAACAAATGCCTTTTAAAAGGAGCAAAATCGTAATATCCTGTTTATGTTCCACCTATGGCGATATGTACGTATGATTTTATTGGCAATCATTTTGTTGAAAGAACATTATTTTGAACACTTTATGTGGCGACATTGTATGAGTATGCACTAGCTGCGGATACTTCACCAAAGACAGAAGAATGGTACCTACCCAGTAAATATAATGGCGCCACATGAACTGTAGTTGCGTTAATATTCTTTTATTTGTTGACAACTATCCTATTGCTTGGAAGATATGCAAATATAAGCTGAGGTTAATTGTGAATATAACTAAAATATATTACGCATTAATGCATACGGGGCCTAAGACCTAGCTTCTCCAACCACTTTCTTGTGCGAAGTGGAAGGGACCTACAATTTAAAACCAAATTCCAACGGCTTCTCACGACAATTGATAGTCTTGGATGTTTGTCAGACGTTCGCAAGAGGTAGTGGAAAAAATCTCTAGATGGTAGTTGGCCCCGGCGGGAATTTAACCGGCGACTTTTCGATTAGTAGTCCGACATACTCACCACTGAGCCCGACAAATCTAACGACATATGTAGTTATTAATTTGAGGTTTACTATCATCAGTCGATTTAACTTTAAAACCATTTATCTACTGTTTTGAATTTTTTCTGTAAATTCCGTTCTTAGTTCAATTATTGAGATCGTTGTGGAAGAAAGCTCCTTGTGTTTGTCAAAATAAGTTCGCCTACAGTTTTCAGAAGTCGGATCTGATTTACCACTAGGTAGGTGCACCCACTTCAAATCAAAGGCATTGCACTGTTTATGGAATCTACTTGGGATTTCGCAACTAATCAAATAAACAGTGCTATGCATTTGGGTGGGGGCATGCTGCCCCCTGCTTGGGGTCACTGTTTGATTTGGGGTGGGTGCAAGGGTCTTTAGTTATAATAGACATACTCAAATTATAGGTGGGAAATAAGTTCACAAAATTTACGGTGGAATTATTGCTCACCAGTGGTGGGCAATAAGTTCACAAAAAAAAGTTAAGCTATTGCCCACTCGCGGTGAAGTTATTGCCCATGTGAAGTTATTGCCCGTGAAGTTATTTCCCTGCACCTTTTTGTACATAATGATGGCAGTACCGGTGCAGGGAAATAACTTCACGGGCAATAACTTCACCACGAGTGGGCAATAACTTCACTTTTTTTTGTGAAGTTTTTGCCCACTGATGGTGAGCAATAACTTCACCGTAAATTTTGTGAAGTTATTTCCCACCTATAATTTGAGTTTGTCTATTATAACTAAAGACCCTTGCACCCACTCCAAATCAAACAGTGACCCCAAGCAAGGGGGTTGCAGGGGGGCAACATGCCCCCCATATGCATTGCACTGTTTATGGGATTAGTTGCGAAACCGCAAGTAGATTCCATAAACAGTTCAATGCCTATGGGGGGCATGTTGCCCCCCTGAAACCCCCCTGCTAGGGGGACACTGTTTGATTTGGAGTGGGTGCGAGGTACGGTTCTTGAATTATCATAAAATGTTAAGAGAATTTATTTCCCACAAAAAAGTGAAGATATTCACCTATGGTGGGCAATAAGTTCACAAAAAAAAAGTGAAATTATTGCCCACTCGCGGTGAAGTTATTGCCCATGTGAAATTATTGCCCGTGAAGTTATTTCCTTGCACCGGCAGTACCGACCTATATGCACGACACCTATACTACCTATCAGATGAGTTCATTCAAAAATATGACATGGATTCCGTTTCTTTCTTAACAAATGAGAGACTTGAATCTGCTCAAGTAAATCATCTTAAAATGTATCAGTTACATTCAACTGAACCAACCATTAATTTTTCTAAATGTCCGCCCTCCTGTTTTACTGCCAGTAATTCAAGAAGGCATATAGAAAAGCTATTCAACGCAAGCTAGGGAGTATAAATAGAAAAAATCATATCATATCAAATTTATTTTGCCTCGCTTTAACTTTTCTGTCATCACACATCCCGATCGTATTTGTGAGATTTGTGAGACTTGTAACAATTTTTCCCCTTTTTTGTCTGACAAAAACAAGTCCAAGTCCAGACTTGAACGCAATGAAAAGGAGGTTATTTTTCTTCTGATTCATTTCCATTCACTGACAAAGTGAAGCCGCACATTTCAAGTGTCAAGTGAATTTTGTGTGCGCTCACATTGGTCGACAAGTGTAAGGAACTGGAAGTATAGTTCCTAAGGTATACGATTCTGTCACAAAAACACCCAGCCGATGAAATATATTACATGCAAGAGAAGATTAATAGTATACTGTATCTGAAGGACTAACAACGAAGAGTGAAATCTAAAATCCTTGACAAATGAGAATTCCGAAGAAGTGGAAGTGGATGCATGCAGTTGAAATAGTGTGCAAGGCTTTGTTTTGTGGTTGAAGTTTGATTCAGTGGTATATGCAAAAAGGATATGCGGAATGTAGTTACTTTGTAGGAGATAGACATTTATTGAATCCTCGTCAAGTTGCGGCATTCGTAAAAGTTTCGTATTTTGCCTTTATACTTTTGTTATACTCCTGTGGTCATCTCAGGAAAAGGGTATCCGATTTGTAATAATCTACTTACTCAAGTTCATTAATCTCTTTTACGTGTGTACGAATGTAGGTTTGAGATAAAGAACAGGAATTATATCGAAAAGTAGCATTTGTAAAGTATCATCTTCGCCATAAGAGAAATGATTCAATATCACAGCGTGTTCAAGTCGATGCTAATGGTGAGTGTGAATAAATAAATTCAATGAGTTTGAAAGTATTTCCTTTAAAATTTTGCATAACGCGTTTGGCGCCACACAACCACCCGTAGGTACTGCTAACACAATTGTCAGACACATTAATCGAATAATTTTGCTATTTGTCCTCCCCTAATTCACTTCAGCGGGCATGTAGCATATATACATACTGGCTAATTTTCATCTTGAATTGTTGAAACAGCGATGCCCTTAGATCATTTTAAGTGTACTTAATAAGTTCTACATAACACCGCGAAATTCCACGTAAAAAAAGCGGCCAAGTGCGAATCGGACTCGCCCATGAAGGGTTCCGCGCGAAATATAATTATTATTTACTTAGGTACCTATTACAGATTTATTATTAGAAAATAATGGTTCACGGATTACGCATACGGTTTATGTTTATGAAATTATTTTTTTTTATATTTGAGTTGATTGAATGAAAGGTAAATTGCGGTTTACAATTTATGACCTCACCTATGGTGGGCAATAAGTTCACAAAAAAAAGTGAAATTATTGCCCACTTGAGGTGAAGTTATTGCCGATGAAGTTATTTCCCTGCACCGTAATGTACATCATATTTTTTTGTTTAGTTTTATCATTCTATTATTTTGGAAGTTACAGGGGGGAGACACACATTTTACCATTTTGGAAGTGTCTCTCGCGCAAACTATTCAGTTTAGAAAAAATGATATTACAAACTTCAATATCATTTTTGAAGACCTATCCATAGATATTTTTAATATTTTTTTTTTTCACAATTCATATATTGAGCCGGAATCGGATATTGGTTAACTTTTGCTATCAGAAGACACAATCGTAAGCAGGTTTAAACCAGTAAAAATAAATGCAGTGTTGGTGTTGACGGGAATGCTCAAATATTTTTTAAGAAGTGCTGCAATTGCCTTTTTTATTCAATTTTAAAAAAGTATTAAACTTTCCCCTTTCTAATTTCCAATCTGATTCGCAAAATTTGGTTCAGACAAATTTTGAAAATGTCCTACACAACCTATAAGATAAATTGGTAAACGATAACTGTTGCTGCAAAAGGCAGAGTTTATAATTATATTATTGCGCGGTTTAATCCCACACTTCAAATCATGCTGAGAAATAAGAAGGAATGGGTAGATACGCTTAAGTGCATGAAGCAGAACTTAATTGATATATATTTACAAGCTGACACGACAGACCTTGTCCTGATCAAATTTCAATAAATTGTTTTGTGTAAATTTTGTGAATTTGTGAAAAGCTATTGGAAATGTGTAAGCAAGGTTATAATGAGAAAGAAAACCTCGACCAAATAATTTATTTTCTTCCATTAAATTTGAAATCACAATAAATCTAAAGATATTTAAATAACATTTCGATTGCAATAGCAAACCAATGGGCACAACGCATTTGTTTGCTTTGATAGATGTCGAAAGAAATACCGTGCAAATGGATCATGAATTGATATGAAATAACGATGTTTGTGGGACATATCGCGAATCATCCGTAAAGTAAAGACAACTACATTATGTTTTACTTGTTGAATATATATTTTTGGACTGAGAAAAATAACTTTTGTTAGGTGAATTAACGTATACTCGGTTTATATCGAGAAAAAGTGAGTATCGATTTGATGTGTTTTAGTGTAATCGACTGATGATCCCAACTATCACATCTGGGCGAAACGCCAAATTCACTTCTGTATTCACAAAATGCAATTTTATTTTAATTTAGGATTGAATAATTTTTTTTTTCAGATTTTTCATTTAGCCGATTGTTGAGTTATTTCAATAAAAAATATAAAATAAAGGTTTTCCAAATTTTCCTACTTTTCTTTGTTAATTCCGCGAATTTCCTTTCTTTTAGAAACTTTAATGGAAGCATAACGAACAAAACAAAAAAGAATCAACCAAATATGTCGGTCCTTTTGTCAGTTATGATCGAGAGTGCATACCTTTATAAATGTCTTTCCTCCTCAGGCCCATAATTCCAATTCCAATTTTTCGGTCAATTTCAACAAAATAGAAAAAAATGCGGTTATCAACGAATAGCATTTAATTTTTATTTATATAGATCTAGATTATAATGTTCTTTTTTTACCGACGAGGTTTTGATCTGGACTGGATCATAACCTTCTAAGTTCACTGCATCCCTATGTCCACATGTGGGGTTCTCGGGTTTGACCTCAAAAGTCAAAAAGGCCAATAAAACACTGGTGTTGTTGTGTTTGTGTGATCCAGGAGTTTTTAGGTTGACGTTGCCTTTTTGCCGGGGTTCGTAGGATACCTCAGTACCAAGTGAGCTTGTCACGCTCTATATTTGATAGTTTCTTTGACGTAAAAGCTTTCTCGGATCTTGGAATTTCTTATTCGACCAAGCTTTGTTACTCCTGCTGTAATGCGAGGCTGTGAGGAGCCTTCCTTTCAGCTCAGGGGGCAATTTTTCGGTCACAGTAGAAGATTGAGTTTTTCCGCCACCTCATCCACCCAACGCTTCGCTATTGATCATAGATCACAGATATTTGTACTTTTCGCCCTTGGGAATCAATTTCTCTTCTTCTTTTTCTTCCTCTTCTTTTTTAACAGCGAATTTATGATCAGGATTAAAGCGAATAATCCACCTACTTTAATGCCTTCCTAATAGTCTGCCGGTATGAATCACTCTTCAATTCATATATATTTCTGGTCTGAGTTCAGAGTAAGTCAGAGAATGGACAGAGCAGGCATTTGTCTTTTTTAGACCATTCCCATTCCCCTCCCAAATATGCAAACAAAATGCTCATTGGAGGGACGTTTGAACTTCGCTTCTGATGAATGCGCCTTGAGGTCCATCACTTTCAACAAACGCACTGTGAAAGTTTGAGCTCTTTCGGACTGCCAGTTTGTGAGTTCTGCAGACTCAGTTGAACAGCAAACCAAACATTTATTTTTACATGAAAAACCTATATTATAAACCTATCTAGAGATAGGTTCGTTTTGAGCATATGCCATTCTTTTTCTTTTTGAGTAAATCCCTATTTTATAGATCTGAAAGTAGTGCAAACATGTTTATATTATTTCAGGATTCAATGATTTTTTCCGGCAGAAACTAAGTCCCTTATAAGCTTTGAACCTCTCTTTTAAACTTAAGTAATTCAGGCACTGTTTTGGAAAAGGTTTTTTCTAATATCTGCAATTCGACTTTGGAACCGCATGCCAAATGAATTGCAGATAATTACATTTTACACGATTCTTTGGGATAAGCACATCACCATTAAGCGATTATGTATTTCAAATTTGAAAGATAATCTTTTCCTTTTTCTTGTTATATAATTAAAGTTAATCATTATAATCAATGTAACATTTGGAATAGAATGTCCCTAAGTGATAAATTATTCAAGGATCAAAATGATAAATTGTTTTAGACTCCTCGTTAAATTTTGTACATAATTTCCAAACTTTAAACATTAAGCTACATCTGACCGGACATTCGCAGTCACCTTTCGACCATCTTCTGTAAGATATTCATAGATTCGATAACTGCAATATTTCCTTTGCCCTTCTTTAACCAATGTGCTTATAACTGCCTCAGTGAAGATAAACCGCATCCGCAGAAAAGATATCTTTAGTCCCAATAACTTGACACTAGCCTTCGTCAATTTTGGTTACAAACAAATATTTTCACCGAACTGTTATTAAAAGCAATTACGCCCTTACAAATACTTGACCCTCCTCATCATTAAAATGGTTCCTTAAGTTTACAAAATTTGAGCTCGAGAAACATGACGAATTATTAAAAAAAATGCATTGCCCATGGCTCAATAGTTTTTTCTTTTTTTTTTCAAATTGCTTACGAGTTTCTTTTTCTTCCGTATTCCCTTCCAAGACACATACTTGTTGGTCCTTCGTCCTGCCCCTCAGTACCTGATGATGGAAATATTCGAGATAATAACTAACGATATCGAGATGCGGCTACGAACACCGTCATGACGACGAAAAGGAACTTCATGATAATGAATGTAGGGTGGGTATTTTCCTTGGTTACCTGGTGCGATTATAGTATGGTTGTACCTAAATTAGTTTTAAATAAGGGAATGGCAGCGAACCACTGGAAGAGCAAATAGCAAAGAGGCAAAATGAACAACAGAATTGGTAAAATTCGTCCTCATCGGGGCGATATAAGATTAAAGCGAAGGGAAAGAAAAGCAGGACGAAATTCCTCAGAAAAGGTTACGACGGAGGGCCTTCATATATCTGGTATATATAGGAGTGTCCCTTTATATTTCATCACTGGAAAATTTTGCTAGATAAACTTGAAGCCATTTCACCACTCCACAATGCACAAACTTTCATCGAAGTTTGATGAAGGAGAACATTTACATTTAATGAACACCAATATGGATACGATGACGCCGTTTCTAAAAGGAGGAAAAGTGCTTTTTGTTAGTCGTCCTTTTTTCAGGTTTGTCGTTTTTGCATAGAATTTTCGTTAGATTTACTTACGAATCATGTGCCCTGCAGGTACTAGCTTCAGTCAGTGTTTAACAGTGAAAGACTCACCGCTCAAGGTAAGGAAAGTTTTCATAAATCGATTACGTCTTCCTCACATCGCGGTTTTATTTATTTAGCGCAAAACTTTAATTAACTGTTACCTCCGGTGGAATTCTTTCACAAAATTCTGCGGTTAAAAACAGAGAGAAAGAGAGAGAGTATCCATTTCTCCTTGGTTGCGAATTATTCGGCGAAAAACGATGATTTACTCATAAATTTTGCTCCCACCTGCATCGACAGTAAATTACTTGTGTATTATAGATTATTTCCATAGATGGATGGGTGGATTGTGATGCTGGTGTTGTTATTCAGTCTAGGCGTACATCCTGCCAGGCTGTCGGAATAAATTGTTTCCAAATTCGTTGGGGAATTTCGTACTTAACGTCTGCCTTAAACCGTTCAATTTGCAAAAGTTTAAGAGTTTTTAATGTGATTTACTGTCGAGTTGAAGTACATTATGTGGAAGTAAATGCTTTCATCTCGGAAGAAAGGGTAATGTTTTGTTGCCGTTTAGCACGAACACGACAAGTCGTTGTAGGTAATTAGAGAATAACACAAGGTGAAAGCTTTTGTCATGGTTAATAAATTTTACGTTGAAAGATATGTACTTTCATTTGAGAAGTTTGAAAGGAATGTGTGGAAGCGAAATATAAAAGTTAATTAGGGGACATTATTTATTTTACTTGCAACTGGATATTTATATCAGAGCTACAGCAATATAGCATTTCCAAAAGATATAAATAAATTATCGGAATGGTGTTATCATAATGCTATTGGATATTACATCCAAGGTTTTGTAGGTATACCGTATTGCTGCACCACTCCTTCATAATTACTATATAAATGATCTTAAACTTCAGCGGTTCGAAGAAGTGAAGGAATTTGGTTTTATATTTGACAAAAAATAATTTCAATTTGCATTATACTTATTCGATTGCCAAGTCTTACTGTATGTTTGGTGTAATAGCTACGAATTCCATAATGTACCTACTTAGCATCAAAGTTATCTACTGCTCATTGATCAGACCATATTAAGAATATTCATCGATTATTTGAGATTGACTTTGATTTTTGAATTAATTTTTTATTAAATATCAACTTACAAACTAGACAAAAACGATTGAATCTAGCTTGAAATTAAAAGGATACTTATTCTAAAGCAATAGTCCTTTTGCGGACGCTCTAAATTTAACTATAACTTTAGGCCTTTCGGCCTTAAAACTATTTTACATTTATTTCATCGAGAAAATTTCTAAAATCGTGGCATCCTTATTAAATTTTTGATACATATTTATATAAAATCAAATTTCAAACTAGCGTTTTCTAACTATAATTAGGATTCTGTGCACCGTCTTGGAAGGGCATGGTGAACCCTTAATAAGCCACACAAATTCGGCGAATTGCTTTTCCGTATCGAATTTTTCCCTTTCCGCTATTGCGGTACTAACACGGAGAAGCTCATGAGCATTGGCGACGTTCCCGCCGTGGATGAGCTGCTTATCTCTCGCGGTGCATTAGCGATGGTATAAAACTGGGATACCTTCCCTCGTCTGGTTCAGCCCTTTAGCGTCAATATGGATAAATGCCTCCGGGGGGATGAAGCCAAAACAGACCGAACTCTCTATGTACATTTCATTGGGGTTGGTCAAAGATCAGGCTATTGTCTAATGGGGAAATCGTCAATCCTATTCAACTGCGCCCCATCGTATAGGACATTATTGGGATAGTATTTTATGAAGTTGGATTCAGGCGTTCAGAATAACCGAAGATATGCCCTAAGACATTGTCGCTCCAAAACCCGAATCTTTTACTAATAACTAGGCGCTATTTTAAACCACAATGGACAACATTAGCGATGATTGGCCTCATAAGAGCCGAGTAGCATATGACATTCACTCTGCTATGAAACAGTCTCCTTGTCAGAGCATAAGCCTTCTTGTCTCCAGCAAGATAAGCAACTATATGTCTATCGAACTACAGGTACTGTTCAAGCCAGCTACACAGATAGCTAACCACGTTTCTCACAGCCAATGGCTACCCATTTTATCCACTAGTCGCCAATTTCTTCCAGTTTTTTCTGTTAACTCTAACAAGATTGTTTCCGTCTCCTGAAAGTTGATTTTCAACTTCCAGTCGTTGCAGAATTTTATATATAATTTGACCGAAGTCACGATGCAAAAGAATGTTAATAACCTCGATTTTAGGACCTGATCTGTATGCCACCAAATCGTCGGCATACGCTATAGCATGTCTGAGGGAACCTACAAAATCACTCATGTAAATGTTAAACAGGAGCGGAGAATTCACCGCCCACTGCTGTAAACCGTTTTTCATTTCAAAGACACAGCTCAAATTCACGTTGCCACATTTGACAACGAACTTCTTTCCCATAAGCGTTTTATAAATTATATATACCAAAAGTTTGTGCATCCCCCGCCTGGTCTACTTGTAGAAAAGTCCCTCTAACCATACGGTACCGAAAGCCTTCTCAAAATCAATCGATTATTTGCGATTTACCATATAGCTTAGATTCGAAAGAGTCACAAAAACGTTTACGAGATATGCGGTTCGTAAATGATATAGGCTGTTTGAGCTTCTCAATTATGACAATAGGTTGGTGATTTTTCAGCGAAAGGCATAGAACCAATTATCGTTATAACGAACCTATTGCAATGTGCATATGTACAATCAATGAGCTTTGCAACGGAATTGATTTTTGCCCATCTCAAATGGAATTTAAAAGTCACGTTTTTTTCATTTTCATTCTATTAATAAATTTTTGATTATTTGTAATAGTCCAAAGATTGAAAAAAATCGGTAGATGATCCTAAGTCACGCAGCAAATAACAGTTGTGCAAAGCGATACTTGCAATCAGAGGACTTAGTGTTCTGTATACAGAGCATAGATGAGATGAGAAAAAATAGTGGGGAAAAAAATAGATGGGAAAAAAATAGAATTCAGGCTATATAAATATTAGGCAATACAACTTAAACTTCTTTTAAAACAAGTTAGGGATAATACGCACGAAGGTAATGATGATGCACTTTCTAGTCCGGCCTGGTTTGGCACAAACTGAAACTGCAAAAGTTTGATTGATAATAAGTTGCTCTGCTAGACGCGAGTCAAACATTGACAGACTTGTTAAAAATAAACATTTAAGTAGAAGTTTACCCTAACTCGCTGATTATTCAGTAGTCAAACTCAAATTCTCATTAATAATGATTTTTAGAATATCCGCTGCGTAAAAACTGTCAAAACAAACCCACATTTTTAGGTTGCTTAAGGAGTTGATAAATTTAAAGTGACATGCGCAAATGAAAATCAGAGTTGTATGTTTAGGCTTCGAATTATGTGTGGTGTTTACAGTTTTGAAAACTGTAATAGTTGTTTCTTAATTTATAAACCAAATCAAAATTCTAACTACCATATTATTTAAGCACATATTATTCCCATATAAACCTGAAGTTGGACCCAATTTTCCAATATGGTTGGTGTTTGATCCGATTAAATTTAAATTGTCCTCCGGGATACCAGTTTAAGTACTTTAATCGGGTTAAAACTCAATTTCATAATATTCACTTTTTCCGTCAAGTCATATTTCTTCATTCGAAGGAGACAGAAAAGGGAAAAGAAAAGTGAAAGTAAATAAATAATAATATATAAATAGTAAGTAATATGCCATAATATTCGTTTACTTTTAACGTGAGGTCTGAAATGATCGAGTTTAGGAATTTTTAAAATCTGCTCGTTCTTAACAATTCTTTCGCACAAGAAGTTTTTTGACACGACCACTTTTTATGGGCCAAACGCTTGTTTGTCGACGAAATACTTTAAAAAACTTTAAAAAAAAACACTATGTATATCAAAATATTTAAACAATATCATTTCCAACAGCTCATTTATATTCAATTTTTTTTGCCACCCCCACTTTTCGGGCGATAGGAATAAGGAATTACCTAAGTTTTTCACGATCGACGCCACCTATTACTTTACAGTGTTCTTTCTTTGACATTTCAATATCAAATTAAAAAAGAAGAAGAAATATGTATTTAAACAAATGTTGTCGCATTTAAATCAACTTTAAGCTACAAATAGAGCCAACAAGCGGAAACGAAATATCAAATACAATATCGAATATTATTTTATATGAAATTGGACATTTCAAAGCCTTTATATGGTTTAAAAAACTGTTCAAAAATGGATTTAAAAGTGTAATACAGCTGTGAAAAAGCCATCCGGTTTAATGCTCGTTCGTGAGTGAATAACATGGACACAGGTTTAAATTATCAGGTTCAAAAAATGCGTATTTTATGGTCGGGCTAATTTACACCGAGAATGAATAATATGGTGTAATAGTAGGTAGTTCTGTAATATTTGTATAGGTGTTTGCCAAGATTTTTGTGAAGAAAATATTAAAATCTTACAAATTGTAATTCGACAATTGGAGCTTAAGTGATATTATGTTTTAGGCTATGGTATACCTATGCACTAAAGATGTGCAAATAGTA
This sequence comes from Portevinia maculata, assembly GCA_949715645.1. Taxonomy (NCBI): domain Eukaryota; kingdom Metazoa; phylum Arthropoda; class Insecta; order Diptera; family Syrphidae; genus Portevinia; species Portevinia maculata. The sequence goes on from OX454525.1 coordinate 79,130,694, forward strand.
ATTATTCGTTATTTAATATCCATTACTCAAGATGAGTTTTAGTAACGAATACTCGTTGGCAGAAGTAATCGGTATCAAGTAATCAAATTCAACCAAATCCAAATACTCACCAGATACCTAACAACATTCACGCCCATGTAAGTCCATATCGAATCCAACAGGAATATATACACATCACACATACACACTCTGACACCGCCGCGCCACCGCGGGCATCAAACGGTTTTGTGTCAGTGTCTCTCCACAAATTCACCCCTCTTTTTATCATTCTCAGGCGTTCATTCATGCTTCTGGTCAGGGTTCGGACTTCAGTTATGAAATTTCGCAGTAGATCTTTAAAAAAAGTGCAGTAGATTCACTTTTTTTGCAGTAGATTTGAGAATATTGATTGAGAATATAAAAAGAGAACAATAAAAATGACGTTTTAAAAGATTTTTTTAAAAAATGTATTATTTTGAACATAAATTGCACATTTCAGTTGAAATTAAATTAAAATTAAATCACAAATCTTTGATTTTTAAAATCTCTTATAGAAGAACTAAATATTAAGATGAAATTTACCATCCAGAAATTTATATTTTTTTAAAAACTTTACTAACGATAATGGAGGTTTATAAATTTCAGTTCTATTTTCCATTAAGGATCTAGCAAACATAAGGTTTTCAACCGTTTTTACATTTAATTTATTTCTAAATTTAGTTTTTATTAAATTTATTTCAGAAAATTTTCTTTCCGCAGCAGCGCTACTATGGGGTAAAATAACAAGAGTCAACATATATTCTACCAAATTCCTGAACATATTCTTCAAAAATATTAATTTTGTCAGATAAGGATAGCCAAAACTTAACTACATCCTTTTCTTGAAATCCCTTTATATCATGCATAATTAAAGATCTCCATTCATCATTCAAAATCTCTACTGAAGTATTGTTAAAAGGGAACGCTTCAACGAGTTGCACTATAGAAGGCAACTGATCTTCTTTAATTTTGTTGGGAGAAATATACTGCAACAGAATAATTTTTTGATCATCGAAAGAAAATCGTTTTTTTAGTTGATCGCAAAGTGTAATATAATAGTTCAGAATATGTTTTTTAATTATAACAATGGTTTCATCTGACAAAAATTACATTGATGTTTCTCGAATTCGATTCCACAATAAATCAAAGAAAGAGGAGATTGGAATTCTGCATTTGTATAAACAACATCAATGCTTAGAAAATCTTTTTTTATGAAGTTGTTTAGTAAAGTTAGAAGATTTCACAGATTCTTCCAACTGGAAAATCCTGTTTATTTTGTTCACTAAATTCAAAATCTAAGATAAAAAAAAGAGATATTCTTTATTAATATCATTTAACCCATCTACAACTGCTATGCTATTTTCTCTTATGTCTTCAAAAGAAAACAGGAAAAAATAATGTTGCAGAGCTACCCACTGCTCCAAAATTCTATCGACAGCTGCCTGTATTGACAGCCATCGAGTAGAACATGAATTCAAAACCTTGTGTACGTGCAAGTGTGGAAAGTTTTGACTGTGAGAAAAAAAGTTGAAAACTGATTTTAATAGGAGTTCCACATCTATTGGGATATTTTTAGCTGCTGCTTTAGCACATAGGTTGAGGGAATAATGCAGGTAGTGTATCCATTATAGTGAAGGGTAAAAAATTGGACACGCAATACATGACCATTGTAACCTGCCTCTGTAGTCTTTTATCCCTCATATCTACGTGTTGATTTTGTTTTTCCAAGAGGCTCGGCAAATCGGCTTGATTTTTGAATTCGGTTGCCTTCCTCTTGTGGTACGCCTAGTTGGAATGGCGATCCAAATTGGACACATTATTATGCAAACATTTCTTGCAAATCTTGCAATATGCTCCTTTTGCTGAATCATTCTTCAACCATGGCCTACTTAACTCCCATTCCTGTTTATACTTCTGTGAGTACTTCAATTTAGTGCTTTTTCTTTCGCTTTCTGAATTACTGATATCGTCTTCGACTTCGTCAAAATTTCCCAAAACCATGTCGCTTTCTTCGGGATAATCGGGATCATCCACATCCTCTTCATGCCTGCTTTAAATTTAATAATTAACCGCTAAAATTCATTACAGAAAATTGCAGCACTTACGTCTGAATTGTTTTAAAATATTTTTCCATCACTAAACACTGAATTATTTACACCTCGATTTTGACTGACGATTGCTGCTTTTGCTTCTACAGCAGAGCAGAACAACGAAAAAACCAACAACAATCAACGTTCAACGACAATAAGTTTAAAAACAGAGAAAGAGAAAGACATATTTGAGACTTGGCTTCAGTTCAGTTCAGTATCCATGCATGGCAAATGCAGTGAAAACGAGATGGCATGCACATTTTCTTTTAAAATATATTGAAATAGCTTGCAGAATCAATAAACAGTGCTTACAGTAACTGATTATTTGCAATGGGCTTATAAAAATACACTAAGAAACGAAAATGTGTAAATATATTCAATTTGATTTAAGATTTCCGAAATTTACTTAAATTGCAGTAGTTTGTCAGTCGAGCGCAGTGGTGCAGTAGATTTTATTTTTTTCTTAAAATTGCAGTATATCTACTGCAATTGCAGTAAAGTTCGAACCCTGCTTCTGGTGCTGGTGATACTAATACTCAAACACTTACACTGGGTATCGGTTCTCTTCTCTCTTTCCGTGTTCGTCTGATTTTCTTTGTTTCTTTCACACGAAGAATTCGCACTTTTAGTTTCGATGGTCATAAGCGCGAAGGCAAACGTACGTACATACATGATTCCTACTCAATCAAGGCAACACAAATTGATACTCGTTTGGATTTGATTACTTACTCATTCTGTGTGTTTGATTACTAACTCATTCTGTGCTTTTGATTACCTACTCATTTTGTATCTTTGAGTCCATAGTGTTTTTGGATTATACATAATACTCATTTTGTGTGTTTGATTACTTGATATTCTATGTAAGATCAAAGACTTGGTGAATTAATTTTAAAGATCTGTAGCAAAAAGGCGAGGATAATCGTGTCGTTAAAGGTGGGTATATTTTTTCAGGTATGCTAATGCGATTTCTTACCACAAATTAATTTTAAAAAAATAAGCTATATAAAAATTTAAAAATGAAAACATTGACGAAATACAATTTCATTTAAGTTGATTACTGAACTGTTTGCCATGATTTTTATTTTTTACGCGTAGATATTCCTTGTTCCTACTCTTATTACTAACTGGCACTTGCATCTCAAAAGAGCCATCGCCTGACCTCTCACAACCATGCATGCTGTGTGCGTTTCATTCATGGAGGGGGCCTACAATTGTGCCGATTCCAACGGCAAATTGAGAGGTCTCTCATGACAAATGATACCCTCGGAGGGTTTGTCAGACCCTCACGGAGGTGGGACCGTGAACAAAATTTTAGTGGCCCCGTCGGGATTCGAACCCGGGACCTAACACACTAACCATTGCATCACGGCACCCACAACTGTTCCTACTCTTAGCAATCATAATAATCACTTTTTTTAGTCTGGGATTGGGATACTTACGAGTACTATTTTTTTGATTCTACAGGGTTGTCGCTCAAAAAACAAGTAGATTAGATTAGATTAGATAGATTCTTTATTTTTTCCATCATAAAGTTGACAAATTGGTATACTTAAGAATGAGGACATGGCAATACTGCCGTCTGCCTGAGATGACATTTCATAATATGATTTAAAAAAAAAAAGAAATAATGAAAAGCAAAAATTTTAAAATATAAAGAAAAGGAGAAAAAAAAAATGTTTAACAAAAGATATGAAGAAATATTATTACATAAAACAATGATATCAATTTTAACGTGATTTGAAACACAAAATATTATACAATTTGGTTAATTTGATTAGCTGTTTATACAAAATTTTATCAATTTTAACATGATTTGTAACACAAAATAATACACAATTTGGTTAGAAATAGCTGTTTATACAATATTATCAATTTTAACGTGATTTGAAACACAAAAGAGATATTATCAAATTTAGTATGATCAGCAACAAAACAATAAATAGTTAGGTATAAAATTTGGGCAAAGCTGCAATAAGCGGGTAATCGACTAAGTTTAATATGTGAAACTGTTACGGTAAGAAAGAGCATGTTGGCAATATTTAAAGAGGCTGAGCCAGCCCATTGCTCCATTTAAAATTTCAAAAAGTTTGTCCAAGGATATAAAACTTTCCCGAAAATGCAACCGGCGAATTTCTTGTAGAATAGGACAAGCAGCAACGAAATGGTATATATCTTCATTCGCTCTTCCGTTACATAGATCACATAGCTGGGGCAAGTCTGATCGATGAGGTATAAAGTTCAAATTTAAAATTTCAACTCTTGCTCTAAAAATAATACTTATAACCGAGGCTGAAAATTCATAAAGTAAGAGACTTCCGAGGGCAGTTCATGGTTTAAATGACTATAAATAGCTCTTGAAGTAGACGAAGATGCTCTGGAAAGGTTATCCAGAAACATTTTGTGATCCACCTTAGCAATCACATCAGAAAACTGAGCCTGCCAATCGGTCACATTAGTTTCTGTTAAGTTTAAACTTGTTTCGTAAGCTAAAGCTAGTTCGTTCCAGTTTTTAAACGGGGAAGCATTCACTCGAAGTAATTTTCTTAAGATGATTTGGTGAAGACAAGTTTCACTTCTTTTCATCACACTAGTAATGAAGTTCGCACTTGCCTTCAAATTTTGTATATATATAGGGACTATTCCTGACTCTACATATATGGCGTAGTTGGGTGTTGAGTTAGGCAAACGAAATATCCTCTTAAAAAAGTTCCTTTGTACAGTTTCAAAAGCTTCGAAGTGTGTATATCCGAAGACATGGACGCCATATGCCATGCATGCATTTACTGTCGCGTTGAAAACTTTGTACTTGGACGTTAAATCAACATTTTGGTTCGAAAAAAACTTTGGCCACATTATATTAAGAGCCAATTTAGCTTCGTTGCTTTTTTCTTTGGAGTGCTTTAGATAGCTTAAATTGTAGGTCAAGAGGACACCCAAATATTTAAACTCCTGTACAACCTCAATGTGTGTATTGTTTAGAGACAATTTTTCTTCCGCTCGCCTTCTTGATTGTCTCTTTTCAAATATAACAATCTTAGTTTTTTGGGTATTAATTTGCAAGCCCCAAGACTCGCAGAATGAACTTAGACGGTTTATTAGCAATTGAAGCATGAAAGGATTATCAGCAAGCATAACTAGATCGTCCGCGTACAACAGGACTTTGATTATAATGTTAGCAAAATTAACTCCACCCGGAAGAAGCTCGCAGACATCATCTATGAACAGGGCAGGAATAATAATGGGCTGAGGATACAACCCTGAGGAACACCTGTAATTGTATCAAATCGATTTGAAAATGTGAAACCGTCCCATACCCTTGCATTTGTTGACGAAATAAGACTTGCATACACTTCGAGAAACTTTCTTGACAAACCAATGCAAGAAAGTTTGTATATTAAAGCTTGTCTATTGACTTTATCGAATGCAGCTTTAAAATAAACAAAGCAAGTGTATAGTTTCTTTTTTCTATCTATAAATTGTTGAGCAATACTTGAAATGGCCAAGATATGATCCATGGTTGAAAAACCTGGGCGGAAACCGGCTTGAAAGATGCTCAAAAGACTGTTATCCTCAATCCATTTTGAGAGCCTTTCATATACGATTGCAGTGAAAGTTTTTCTTATTGAATTTAAAATTAAAATACCTCTATAATTTTCCGCAGCGTTGGCATCACCTTTTTTAAAAATGGCAAAAATTACAGATTCTTTGAAACTGTTAGGGACACATCCATCATTGTACAATTTGTTATAGAAAGACACGAGGTAGTTTTTAAAATCAATAGTGCTGTTTTTATAAAACTCGACTGGAATGCCGTCTAGGCCAGGAGCCTTGCTGTTTTTCAATTTTTGGAGCGTTACTTCCAATTCGGGCAATGAGAATTCTAAATCCAGCTCGTTGACTCTAGTATCAGGAAACAAGTATTGAGTACCGAATACTAAATGAAAAGTAATCAGTAATCATTCGTTAGTCAAAAGTAATCAAGTTGCACATCACTACTATACACTGATATCCAATAACCAGAATATTTTCAACTAAACAGACTTTTTCTGGGACTTTCAAAATTAATTTCAAGCTCAACTGTATTTCTCATAACAATTAAATTAAGAGTGCATAGCACTTGCTATATTTTTTTCTTGATTTCTAAGCAAATACCCACAATTTTTTTGACATTTTTTAAGCGGCGACTCTCTGTTTATTTATTTGTCTCACGAAATTGTTTTTTGTTGTAATTTTCATTTGGATATTAAAGTTTTCAGCCTGAATGTAATAGTTTTAGTAAAATATATGCAAGCGATGATATTTTTAACTTAATTCTTCTTAACGAAAAACGTCATCTAGTTATCATATGGAAAACTGTAAAAAAATTAATGTTTGTGTGTTCGTCTTCTCTTGGTAAGCGCATAGTTTATCCGATTGAGGTGAAACTTAGTATTGTTGCTGTTGGCAAATATTAAAACATATAAAATTTAGTTTGTACAGTAGTTATTATCACTTGTGCGAAAGATTCTGACATAATACACCTCTCTATCGATTGTCCTTAGCTTAAAAGTGGTCGGACGTATTGTTTCGGAAGGTTTAAGTCTTTTTAAATGAGTTATTTTTAAAGAGGACTTTGTAGGCTTTCGTTTGATACAACTTTCATTTTTTTTACTCGATACGGACGCATTGTTCCGGCAGGTTATGGTTTGTAAGTGAGTGAGACCAGTTTCATTCTTCAAACCCATACAAAAATAACCATGACTTTGGGGTTTTCGGACAGATGATTCAGGCAGGATATATGTTGTCCGACCAAGTTTTTTGTGTACTACTAATCGATCTCTACCTGATGAAATTAATTTTGTGCTATAACCTTATGAGATTAAAAGTCACCTTAATAGTCTACCGAAAGTGGCCTCTTATTGCCAATCCCGGCAGGTAAAAGCTTGTCCGACCAGCGGTTTCATCAATGTTGCCCTCTAAACTTTTATTTAAAATGCGAATTTTTCTTCAACCCGATGAGATAGGTTATCCAACGGTCGGCTCCTTATCTAATAGTCTCTTTTAAAATAAGTATCAAGAATTTGAGGTATTAAAATCCTGAATTCATTTTATACATTTTGGTGTGACTTACTCGAAAGACTGTGGGCGTCGTGGTGCAGAGGTTAGTGTGTTGGACTATTAATTTAAAGGTCTTAAAGTTGTTTCCATTGCCCCACCTCTTGCGAACGTCAGACAAACATCAAAGCGTATCAATTGTACATAGGTCCCTTCCACTTCGCACAATCAACTGGTTGGAGAAGCTAGGTTTATGGTCCTGTATCGGCCGTTAATGCCTAATATTTATTTATGTTTCACTCGAAACACTAGGATGCGAGTTAGGGGTTGACAAGAGGAGCAAAAGACGGCTAGACATACATATGTTACACTGGCAGCTAAATTGCATGCAATTTATATCTAGCTAGCTGTCTCAAGGCAATAGTGAAATCGATGTGCATCATTTTTTGGCACGAATGGAAAGGAAAACATATATGCTTTATGACAAAATCTAAGCCCAACGCTGCAGTAATATCCAGATGCCAATATCTTGTTTTCATATATACTATTGGTATTATCCACATTAAATGTGAATGAATGGAATCAAATTTGTATATTAATATTTTGTGTGCATAATTTTCATAGGTACTTCTATAGATCTGAAGTGTAGACATAGACCTAAACGTATTTTGAAGTAAGGCTACTACTACACATTATCGATTGTCAACTCAAGCCACAGACATTCTTCATTCACCAATAAAATGTGAACAAATCGAATGAAATTAAGTTGTCTTTTGGAGACAATGATGAAGGGCTATTAGATTCAATTATATTCATGTAGGGTTGTGAGGAGATTTTTGCTTGATCTGGAACTCACGTTGGAGAATGGAGTCCCAAAAAACGCAATATAAAGCCATAGATAGCAAATGTGTTAGGTCCAAGGAAGACCGGATATTCTTTTATCATATCATTTCATGACATTTAAAAAATTCTGTAGACTACAAAAATGTTTAAATACAAGAAATACATTTGTCTGAAATTTTCCACATCAAAAACAAATATCGTACAATATCGTATCGTGAAAAGTTTGTTAATAAACAATATAAGAATGTGTGCAAAACTAGGTTTTATTACTGAAAAAAGTATACAGCTACAAAATCGAAAATGCTTACTTAAATTGAGAACAGTTTACCATGTTTTGGAAAAGTAGCTTAATGACTTACATAATCTCTCAGTCGACTTCCATTGTCGATTCTTTGACTTTTTATTGTTTTTTTATTGTAATTGAATCCCAGAGAACCGAAGTAGGCAAAGTTTTTAATTAATTCTCGCTGACCTCATATGCGAATACAGATACGCAAAATACCCTAAACTCTCCTTAGAAAGATTAGTTATATTCCTCTTCCTTCCTATTTTCATATATACTCGTAAATTTCCATTACTGATTTTCTTCTATTTAAATTAACTCAGACACAGGTCTACCATACACAGGCTATATTGACTCATTCCAATGGCAGTTAATTAGGTGAAATCTTAATTGGTGCAATAAAGCCCATTCAAATAAAACAAAAAGTGTATTTACAAACTTGCGGCAAAGTAAGACAAAACATCCATTCATAGCTTGTCCTTGTCCGGCATTTTAAAACAAAGGGGGTTCAGTAAGTATTTTATCAACCTTCACCTTTGCTACTTCTGCAAACATTGAATAATAAAAAGACAAAGGGAAACTTTCATGTCCGTACTCTAAAAACCCGAAGAACATTGTGGAAGATATTCTAGTTCCACAGCAAGAGCTTTTAGAGTTCTGATTACGAAAGGCGTTGAAGTGGTTGAAATCCTGGGTAGACTTTTTATTTGAGTTTGGGTTACTTAAATAGATTGCAAAACCTAGGGAATAAAGATACCCTTCCTTATGCCTTCATCCATAAAAAGCTAACTGGACTTAGGTTAGGTAAAAGCGCATGCTTCAAAATATAGGGAAATTTCTTAAAGCATTGTTACTCGGTTAGTTGTTTAATAGTGAGAAGAACGATGCAATTAAGAACAAAAAGCTCTAAGAAAAACTTTAAAAGCAATAAATCGAATACATCAACCAATTGATTTAGGGAGGACCAAAAAGGAACAAAAAAAGCTTTATTTGAAAGCCTGTTTCATAATATAATAATTCATAGCACAGGATATTTTCAACATATTTTAGTTCTTCAATGAACCACCTACAGGTTCAGGTACTTAGGTGGAAAATTTCCGATGTCGGTTGCTTTTTTGTTTGTGTGGCTGTTCTGGGAACTATCTTTCTCATACAATTTTGAAAATAAATATTTGTGTTTTTCAGGATTAAGTGAAAGCTAGTTTGTAAAAAGTCGTAGCGTCTAACCCATAGCGACATGCCTTGCAAATTTGCATAGACTTTAATTAAGGACTGCCATGGTAATCCTTTTAACTATTTTAATGTTCAGAATGTTATCATTTCTTTTGGAATATGAAAATCCATATTTTGAAATTCGCAACAGTGCAGCACATAATCAATTGGGAAATCAAAGCTTTATGCCGGACGAGAAAACCGGGGGGAAATTTAATTTGATATTAAGTGTTAGAATTATGGGAAATACGGTCGCTATTAAAAAAAAGGTATCTCCGAGATACTCTTTTTTAAGAAAACAGTATTAAAGATTCCGGGATTTTGTTATTCCGGGATTTTTGTTCTTGGTTTTTTTTTCTCACGACTTTAACACAATTTAATTTAAGACTTTTGACTTTTGAAAAGAATAGAGAAAATGAGGAAATACTGGTTAAGTATTTGATTGTTTTTAAATGGTTGATTTAAAAGTGAATTGTATTAAATAAGTGAATTACTAAAATAATAATCGAAAACAAAGATATTGATAGAACTCATAAACACAACAGTCGAAAAACGACATACAATTGTACTTTTGTGTTTGCAGTTGATTTATAAAAGTACGTGCGTACAATTCTCCCAAATTAGTAGGGGAAGGTAGTGTCACTATTTGTACTGTTTGGGAACTAACGTTATTTATAGGAGCAATATATATATATATATATGATCTTTTTGCGCTTCTTACCCTAATATATGTATAAATACCTACATATAGTATGGGAAGGTAGTGTACCTCGGTTCGGATTTCAGTTTTTTGCCAATATTTTATGTGTCGTTTTCGCATTAGTTTTTTTTTTTTATTACTACCCGAATTCTTTTCTATGATATGGCGAAACTACCAAAAGGATATTGCTAACCATTCCATAGAAAACTTTACTTTTATATGCTAACCTCAAACGGTCCAAGGTACAAGACGTGATTGTACCTTGGTCCACGGAGTATTGTAACTTGGACCGAAAATATTATTAAAAGTTTTCCTATAGTTTAAAGGTGAAAACTTTAATTTATTTCAATAAAAGGTAAAAATGGTACCATTCTTTATTTATTTTAAAAAAACAGCAAAAAAACAAACCATTATCTTATAGTTTTTGTGCTTGATTAAAAAAAATTTATTTCAAATAATAGTATCTATTAAATAAAAAAAACTCTTTTACTAAAAAAAACTTAACAAAGGACTTCAATTTTATTTAAAAACGTACTTTAAGGGAACAACATAAAAGAAAAACAAATTTATCACTTCAATATTATTTAAAAATTTTCATTAAAGCACAAACCAATGGTCCAAGGTACACGCGCTATGATAGGTCCAAGGTACACTTACACCACTTTAGCCAAACAAATTAGATTTTAACGTAGTATTCAAACCGCATACGAACGACAATGTGTTCCTACCAAAAGATTATTAATACACTTACCGAAATCGATTAAAGTAGCGGAAAAAAGACAGAAAACTAAGCACTACGTAACTTCAGAAAAGAGATAAAAAAAAAATACTTTTTTTATTGAAAACTATGTTTATTTTTTTTTTCTGCCGACTCGTGCAGCTGTGCCTTCAAAAAGAAATTGAGAAGAAAAATGAACAGAAGATCAACATTTCACAGAAGGACCGGTTTTTGCACTCAGGCAAACAATATATTTTACTTAGGAATAAAAATAAATTTACAATTTCGATTTTTAATACGTTCGCTGCTCGTCTACTTTATTACTTTATTTAAAATTTGACTTTCCGAACGCATCCTCCAACTTGTATGAAATATTTAATTGAACAACTTTGTTGATGAATAAAAACGTCTTAGATGCAACACATATTTTTGATCTTGGTTTAGTGTCAAATAATCTTTTTTGCAGGAAATATATTGTGGCAGAACAAGCGAAATTGATTGTAATGAATTTCAAGGTGATTATCTAATTTATATTACAAAGATTTCCCCGAACGCTGTTATTTCGGGTGAGACAAATTCTGTTGCGAATTTGATTTGAAAAGTTTTTCCAGAGGAAGAAAAAATCAAATTGATATTATCAATAGCAAATTTCGGGCATAAGCCGATTTCGATGAAATCGAATCATTAAAAACAAAAACCATTGCCACATTTAGACTGAGGTCAGCTATTTCAAAAACGCAAATAATGAGTACAAGTACAGCCAACTCTACTTATCGGTAAACTGAAGCAGAAGATTTACCATACAGCATTTTTTATACATTTTTCATACAAATAACTCCACTCAACTGAAAACCGCTTAACTGAATGAATGATTTCTACAAAAATTATTAGTTTATACTTAAAGAGCTCCGCATAACTGAAATATTTTATTTTTTATTTATTTGTCCTTTTGTTTTTTTATTTATTTCTTTGTTTATTTATCTATTTATTTATTTATTTGTTTGTTTATTTATCTATTTATTTATTTACTTATTCATTTATTTATCTTCCTATTTATTAATTTATTTATTCATTTTTTGATTATTTATTATTTATATATATATATTTTTGTAAAATTGGAGGTTTTTCGCAGTTTTCTTCAAAAAGATTGCTATTTGCTCAATAATAATTCTCTTCAGATTTGTTAAATGTATTGTTTTAGTAGTAAGATACAAAAATATCATATTCCTGTGCTTATTAAAAATGTGTGGTAGCGTAACGAATGTAAATCAATATTATGCAAAATCAATCTATCTATCTATCTAACTGAAATAAAATAGCAGACAGCGCTCACCACTTTTCACGATATAATTGTTTCGTTTTGTTTGATTGGTATTCCTCGGAAATCCGTTGGTTAATTGAAGATTTTTTTGCAGTTGTACTTAGTAACTCCTGTTGCGTTATTCTATCATTATTTCCACCATAAGTGCTCAAACGAAATAGGAAGTTTCTTTCCACCCATAGAACCCTTCAACTGCAATACCTGCTGCGCAAGAAATACAAAGAGTCTTTCCCTTCACATTATAATCTACAAACATTCAAAACCAACGTGCATCGGCCTCTCTCCCTATCTTCTTTTCCTTGTAGCTAACACTCAGCTTTCTGCTCTATTTATGAGCTGAGCTAAAATGATTCCAAATCAAATGCAAAAACATTTAAAAACAACTGTTATTGGTCGTAGCTGTGCTTTGGAGTGTTGGAGGGTGCACATCATACATAATGTAATCTATTTTCCCTATTAACATTCAAAACTTAATTTTATTGAGGCCATTATTTTCACCGATTATTGAAAAAGATGCTGTCATTACGAAAAATGTCTTCAGAGAAGTTGAAGACATTTTTCGTAATGACAGCATCTTTTGTAACTTTATGTAGGTTAACATAATATATTGAAGACTTGGATTTTTAAGACATAGTTTCAGAATATTTTAATAAAATCTTCAGGCTAAGTCGAATGTACCACATGGCGTGTCATGCTATTTTGAATCGACTGTCAGGTATAGATAGTCGATATAATTAATAATTGGGAAAACAGGGCTGGTGGAGGTGGACTTTAGGGTAATTGTTTGTCAAATAGCAAGCTGTTGGCTTGATATTGGACAAATTAGTTCCCATTAGATGGAAAGAACAACAACAATCGTTCATTCAAGGTTCAGCAGAAGTAGACACGTCAAAAAAAAATCCTAAAATCCAATAGGTAACTGCATTTCTCGAGTGAAGCCGGGTAGGTCTGCTTGTTGCATATAAAAGGCTATATAGGTCAGCACTCATCGTCTTTTTATCATAATATTTTATGGAAATATGTGGCTGAGTACTAAGTAGGCTTGCATGATTACTTTTTGAAAAGGCAGATATTTTGAAACGATGTCCAGTTAGTTTGCTAAGTTTTAGTGAAGCATATGAGTTTGAAATGTTTGTAATTATCCACTGATGATCCAAAACCACTACATCTGAGTTTAACACCAAATAGGAAAAAGTTTCACTTATTAACATTATTAGGTTATGAGTGAAAGCACACATTTTCTAAAAAAGCTGAAATCGCTGGTAGTTAAAGCTGTAATCTTTAAGTTATTACTCTGTAGATTTAAGTAAGATTAATAGACAATAATAATATTAATAATTTTCTAGAAAATACTTAGCCACAATGTTGCTTTGATGAAGCTAACGAAGAATGCATCGTGATGAATATAAGAAGATTAAATTGCAGAATGCACAATGGGAGAATGCACAAACTTGAGTGCCACTTCGAACTTAGTATTGAGCAAATTCGAACATCCAGTGCATCAGTGCTTAGATTAACAGAGGAATATATCTGGCCATAGTATGGCTCTTTAAATCGATCGAAAAATACAATATTGTAAAATAGATATTGTAACGAAGTAATCTTCGCCACATGTGCTGTCGCACAAAAACACCTGCCCACCACCTCCAATACATCAGCAAGCCGAATGCAGCACCAAACACAATGACCTAAACTCACCACACCAACACCAACACCAACCCACCACACCAACACCAACCCACCACAGCATACACACTCGCAAACTCTCACCAATACCAACACGCGAGCCAATACTTACCACACACCAGCTATCAAAGTCACCACCGAGTGGATGCGCATGACCTCCACGAAATGCAATTTCAGTCGAGTGGTGGCCGCCGGACCAGACACATGACAGCTGCCAGCTGGATCCAGCCAACATGTGTGGAGCAGAAGCGCTCTGGCGGACACTACGGGCTCACGTAGCAAGATCGGGCAGTGAGGACACAGGGTTCGCAGCTTATTGCGGCCCAGGTACTCGCCCCTCTTAGAAGTAGTTGGTAGAAGGGAGTTAAATAGATAGTAGTTGGTAGTGTAGGGTAGGAAGGAGGCAACAACAACAACAACACCAACAACAACAACATCAACAGCAGCAGAGACCACAACAGAAGCAGAGACAACACCAGCAACAGAAGCAGCACCACCACAGAGACGCCACAGAAGCAGCACCACCACCGAGACACCATACGGGAAAAACTCACCCCAATAGGCGCCTATATAAGAGGATAGCGCCTAGGAGTCGGGGGGTTCACCGCCGGAGCTTAGCCACGCCGCATCGAGGCCAGGAAGCACAAAAGTTATTTTTTAGTTAAATAAAGTGAATTGAAAGTTTAAAATTAATTTTGTAAGCATTTTATTTGTCGCACATTTCCTGGGTGCTCATTCGCTGGTCGACTCTTTCCCCCTCCCCCTTTTCTATTTGTAGAACCCTGACATTCCCGCTTAGCCTACCCCGGCTGGGAAACCACGTTATAATATAAGCATGCCATCCAATTGAGTGTGGCTCAATTATGTCAAACACCACAAAAACTGTCAGACATACTCGTACTATAAATAATCTGTTTTCAGCGCAGTCAGCCGAGCATACAACGTGTGTTTTAGTTTACATATATAACAACAATGGAAAAGTTATTTCTTGAACAACTTGACTGTTATATTGCTACATAGAAGTAGGCATGCACATTAACTATCGGCCGGTATACATTGCATGAATTATACTACACAATCTGAGCCCCAGTGACTTCGCCTCAGTAACAAAAGGTATTAAATTAAGAGGAATGCATACAAGTCATCAACGCTTTCCTCTCTCACTAAAGGAATGGAGGAACTGGATAATTACCTCCTCTGCAAGTGGCATGCCGAGTATTCCGCAACTCTACCACCTCATTCACAACATGGTCTACTCACGAACAACACAATTAACGCCTCTATTGGCAGCAATGCTTCATTCCAAATTTGCAGCGAAATCTAATGCACTCCTGCTGCTTCTCACATTTTGTAACCAAGTTCAAACATAATTTCAAAACAAGTCAAGACGATGAAGCACTTAGTAATTGTATATTAATTTAATCGTTACAGGAACAAATGTCAACCACTTATTCACCCTTGACATCTTGTAAAGTGAACCCGAAACTAGCTGATATAATCCTTTAGTAAATTGCACGGAAAATCCTACTCGGTAAGTACACCAAATATCCCATTTACCACACCACTTAAGACGATGCGAGTTTAACGGTGATGTTAATTACGCTAACACCCAATCAAGTGCTTATCCCGACGATAACGGAAACTTATTCGGTTGCTGTGAACACATACCTTACGTCGCGTCGTCGTCCTGCTCAAACAAAATAAAACTTGAATATTTTACGAGTATATTGCACAATTGTATTTGAGCGTGGAAAAAACATTTATAATTTATGCACACTGGCAGAAAACGAAGAAACAAAGAAAAAAAAAACTCTCTTGTGGTGTAAGCTTCATAATTTGAGGTTCTTTATTTCATTTTATTTTAACCAAATTTTCTAAGTTGTTCTCAAGAGTCCTTGTAATGAATAATACCACATTTTACAAGACAAAGAAAAAAAAACACTCGAAAATCGGGGAAAGGGATCTCCGGCGAAGCGATTCGCATAAATAATAAGCACAACGTCCTCTAGATTGATGACTGCTGTTGGCTGACAAGGTGATATGGTGGAAGAATAGTAGAAACTGCTTCACATTTATTCATAAAAAAGAAGAACTAGTCCTCTGATCGAATCTGAATTGATTTTCCTAAATCCCCGATACAATTCAAGTTGATAAAGTATTCCAGCATAAGCGCAGGTAACAGGAGAATACTAACAGGAAAGTTTTGAATGATGATGGAATCTCTCTGGAGATATGCATGCCGACAGGGTCCTTTACAGAAATAAGCTTTCAAAAGTATCTTCTCTAGATGACTTGGAAAGAAGATGAAGTGCTCCCAACTGGGCATTTGAAGTAATTTGCGTACTTGTTTTACACTTTTTCCTTTTGCAATTTTTTTTCATTTTTTGTTTTTTGCTTAATAGAAAGCGGAAACTTGTGTTTTCGGCATTTTTTTAATAAACTAAAAGTTCTCTAGCCACTTGAAGCTTATAATTAAGAAGCACCACCAAGAACTAGAGAAAAATACGAAAATAAGAAGTGTTGGGTAATTGGGTCAATTACTGGACATATTTTAATACAGTATAGCTTCTTATCGTTGCTCGTCTGGAGAAACGCACGTATAATCTTCTTTCGATATTGAATTAACACAGAACTCCTTAAAAGCTCATGAAAGGAGATTTATTGAACTTCGCAAACAATATCGTATGTGTAGTATTGGGTAAAAGCTTAAAACGTGGGGCTTTCATTTTTCTTTTTGAAGCAATTTTAAACGCGTTGAGCCAAGCTTACATGTCAAGAGACAAAATGTTTCAATAGTAGCACCTTAAACACATGCCGTCAATAAATGTCCTTATTTTGAAATAAACGTCACCCTTAACAGGTACCTCAGCTAAAAATGCAGACAACTTTACCAGCGGCTGTAACAAACAAAGATAAGCTTCATTTTATATTTTAAGTAGTTTCATTTTTCGACATGTCACTTTATATAAAACTATAGTTATTTAAAGTCGGGAGGCATGATCACATGAACAGCAATATTCGCCAAGTAAGAGGCTGTGCATGTTTATTGTTTAGCGAGTACAATTCAGCGCTTTGCCTTGCAGGCGCAGCGACATAAGTCCCAAAGTCTTTCATCGGGACACAAGTCCCGAACTTATGGGGCTGACGTCCCACCTAACATTTTTTCTAGAAAATATTATGTCTATTCGACTTATAATGAACAAGGGCCCAAACGTTTTTGGACCATTCTTTTCAACGAATGTCTAAAAAAACCTAAAGTATTTTAGTGAGTCATTATTTTTAAGTCATTTAAAAAATTGACAAGTCGAAGAACCGCAAAATAACTTGCCAGTGAATTTAATTGTCATCCTTATTTGGTTGAAAATGACAGTTAAAAATAGCAATCATAGTTTTCTTGGACAGAAGAAGTAAGTGTAAGAAAAAAGTGTCAGGAAGTCTACTTTGGAATGGAGCGTGGAGTCATCTCATATGCTCAATGTTAAAAAGTTTGGGAGTACCAAATTATATGGCACCTGAATAACAAGTAATGCTTTTCATCTAAAAGATTGTCAATTTTATTTGGTTTTTTGTTTTTTTTTTAATTCATTGAAAACATTTGCTTTTCCAAAGATTAAACCAAAACTTTAATTGCTCGACTTCGTCTAACGAACACCACAATAACTGGTACAACAATGAGACTCCAGTTCCGAATTGATAAAGCTATTGAAAATAGCTGTCAAAGAACTGAAAAAGGGGTTTGTCAAAATGTCACTTCCAGGAAATTGAAAAGTGGATATGAATTGGCAATAGTGAAGCGTTATTTTAAAATCAAGAACTGTCAAAGTTTGTCAATGTAATGACATCTGAAAACTCAGCTTCATTCCGAATTGTAGCCCCACCTAATTGATAGGAGGCTACAACCAACAAGCGTCTCCAGCCAGCTCGATATTTGACAAGCTGTCTCCAGTTTCGAATGCTGAGTTGGTTCAGGCCGCTTTCTACTTGCGTGCACCACATGCCTCGTGGGAATCCTTTTTGACATCCCTTTACCGACCTTGATGGTGTGGCGTGAATTCTACATCGTTATTCTCTTCAAGCGGAAGAGTTTGGAAGGGATGCCAAAACTTGATATTGCTCTGTAGAGCTCGTCCCTATAAATGCCGTCATACGTGGCCACGCGGCCTTAAAATATATACAAACGTTGTGGATATTGATTTTAAGCTCTTTGTATTTTTTTCCAAGATCTGAATAATTCGTCGGTGGTGGACTTTTCTTCCCTACAGCCAAAGTGCTATGGAACGATCAGGTTGTTGACGACCGGCTGTAGGCGTTCACACAACATGACATATAAGATCTGGTAGGTGATATTAAGAAGACTGATGACTCTGTTGTAGGCTCAGTTCATAGCATCTCCTTTCCGATCGGCGAACAATATCCTGCTCTCATGCGTTACAACAGGGTGGGTGACGTTTGACCAGACATTATCCGCAAGAGAAAATCTCCAAACAAAAACCGATAGTTAGATTATTATTACGAGTATTATTATTTGTTTGGGTATTTTGTACGACTCCCGTTACAACACCGAAGTGGAATGGTTTCCTCCAATTTAAACACGTTCAAAGCTTACCGACAATCGTATGACCTCGTATATTGTAGATAACCTATTGGATCAAAAAAAATTGGGAAGGGCCTTCAAATAAAAGCGGTAAAGTAAACATAACTTAAGACTACATTCACTTACCAATCAGAATGAACTTCCAAACATGCATCTGAATATCCAGTTTTGCTTCCATTCAAAATGGATTCTTGAAGGACGTGTTTATCACATAATTTTACAGGAAAAATAAAGTGCAAAATATTTCGTCGAATAGTTTCACAATATTACACACTGGTAGTAGAAATGTTTTTTTTTCACTTTTGTTTATTTTCACCGGAAGGAAGTATTTTATTTGGTTTCTACAAAAAGGCACATATGAGTTTTATTATAACTACAGGTTCGTATCCTTAGAGCCTGATTGACCGTGTATGCTCTGAATGGAAATATATATATACTTATGTATTTTTTAACAACCACATACACATTAAGAGTTTCAGAAACGGAAGAAGGAATTGGTTGATTTTTTTTTCTGTGAAACTGGAAAAATTTAATAAAGCAACCAGCCACAATTAAACAAGGCGCATACAAAATGTTATTTGTTTATTTATAGTTCCCCTATATGAGCACGTTCTGCCGCCACATATGCAGTAAAAAAAATCACTGTGGGCATACATCTACACATTAAACAATAAAATAGGTCCTTGCTGACATGAAGTCAATTTACACGCGTTGCGGTTTACTTCTCTGTACAGCTATTTTCGTTCGCAATAGGAAAATTGGTAATCTAAATCGCAAGCAAGGAAGTTAGGAAATATTACTTGGGTTGAATTTGTATTCACGGCATGCACTCACAAATCAAGTACACGTCACCTACATAGAGTAGGAACTACGCTGTACCTACACACATCGAACAAAACCTCAGCCATCAATTTTGAATGCTGGTGACATTAGCGTTTTCGGTAGAGTTTATTTCTATTTTTTCTAACCGAATTTCGGTCCTTTTCCCCTGTCTGATTTTTCGTGAATGTCAATTGAAAAGCGAAGACAATAGCGTGTGCAGAAGAGATGCAAACTTCAAAGTCCTTACGCCAGAGTGACGTAACTTTTGGTGTAGTGGCTGAAGCGCGCGATGGATGATGGGATGCATTTTCTGCGCCGTTGGCGAAAATTGACTTCTACTTCAGTTCATTGAGCTTGTAGATACATAGTGCTTGGAATACGAAATTTTCTCAAAGCTTCCAAGCAAGAGGTATGAGAGAGAATGTACAAAGTACAAAACTGTGCTGATGTGCTAGTTTGTGCATAGTTAAGGAAGGTTAAAGTACACAACCATTTTCACTGTAAAGATCGGTGCAAGGACTTAAGGTTAAGAAAAAAGTTTTATTTTTTTATTTTTTTTCCTTAGCTGGAATTGGGTTGATTTTTTAATTAGTGGAATGTTGCCGATGTGAGCAGAAATATTAAGTTCAGTGGAATATTATCGAACTACTAAATCGGAAGTTAGTGAAGGGAAAGAAAGCATGAGGATAGAGTGTGCAAAAACATGGAGAAAAAGTCGGCGAAGTAGAAGTTCTTCGTAGCCAGTATTTCGTGAAGTGAGTTTGTTTTATAAAATTGTTAGTCGTGGATAAATGCTTGCTGGAAAGTAAGAAAATACCGTTGAAGTATAATGGGGCGGGTAAAGATGACAAATTGGGAATGGACATCAGGTGTGAAGGATGGTCGATCGACGAAACATTACAGTTTGGTTGACATCAAAGATACCTGCTTTCACTTTTCATTCCAAACCGCAAACAAATAATGCTATCAATAAATGTGAGAAAATAATTGCTTGGCCACAGGGAGGGAGGCATTCGCACTACAAAGTTGAAAGAAAGTACGAAAAGCACGCAGCAGGTTAATCAAATATTGTACAATGAAAAGGTTTGGATGATCTTGAAAGCCTGCGATTTTCATACCTGAAATATTTCTCCTTTTCCCGATTGACTTACGTCAACATCAGAGGCACATACAACACCACAGAATGGTTTTGAGTTTTACTTAAACTTCTTTTCCTATTTTATAGGTCACAAAGCGGCGCTTAAGCGCTTTTTGCATATTTCTACTACTTTACCTATCCAGCTACCTTGGTCTTTAAGGAAACGAATTTATATCATTCGAATTGATGATTGCAGAGATACTTCAAAACATTGGATATATGTAAGCTTCCGGCGGGCAATATGAAATCGAACTTCACTTTAGATTAGATTAGATTAGATTATTCATTTTTATTCAACTTTCACTTAATGCTATTTACAGTTTATATAAAAAAATTCAAAAATAATTCAAAAATTAATAACTGTAAGAGAATAAATCAGTGCCATTCAGTAACTTATATCGTTAGAGTTGAATGACGGACAGAAATTTTGGATCAAACTAGAAGAATAACTGAGGTGGGGTACTTTCAGTTGTTCCTTTTTTTTAAGAAACATATAACGTATACAAATACAAAAACATAAGCGATATTAATAACAATAAAGATACTTATACAAAATAATCTTTTCGTATATCAAGTTCTTACTTTATAGACTAATTCTATGTCAGTCATAGAGTGAAAAGCCAGTTTGTGATTTTTTTCAAGAAAGAATGAAAGTAGTAAGTTGTTCTAATTGAAATGGGCAGATTATTGAATACAATTGCGGATGTCATTAAATAAAAATTCATAAAATGTGTTTTGTGTGGAACTAGAGTATCAACAAGTGCCAGATTATTAACCCGTAATTTGTATATTGAAGAGTTTCTAGATGGAATATTACCACTTTGTTTATAGAATTCTTTTAAAACTTTAAAAATATAGAGATGACGTAATGGTAGTAATCTTAACTCACAAAAAAGAAGCCAGCTTCCAGTTCGTTGACTTTTTCCAGAAATGATACGAATTATATGCTTTTGGGCAATCAAGATTGGTCTAAGAGTGTTCATATAAGCACCTCCCCAACACACTATCTCATATTGCAATTTAGACTGAGTAAGTCTTAATAGCAGTCTGAAGAAAAATGCACGTACCCGCGAGAATCCAACTCTAATAAGATGCTATGGGAAAATCGATATCAACGATCAAAGGAAGTAACCACAGCACTTAGAGGTTTTCATTCCAATACAATTCTAAAGACGGACCACCAGCAACGCTCCCAATATTCCACATAAAACCAAAAGGAAAAGCTTGTCAACACACTAAAAGCTTTATAAAACCCACTTCAGCCCGTATATCACTGACACAGTTTCCATATGTCTAATTCAAATTTCACCAATGCCACATAAAACTAACTTGCAATCAATTGGGACTTAACAAAAAAATATCCTCACAATGTACGTGGGCTAACACACAAGTTTCTAGCCATCAGCTATAGTTCTTGTCACTGAAAGCCGACTTCAAATAAATTAACCAAGTATTTTCGTCACAAATACCACTGCAGAATATTAAAAACAACACCTTCTCTATTGTTACCCTCTCACTAGCATAATTTGTCAGGATTTGCCACCACAATAGAGTTACTTTTTTGGTATTTGAATACCTAGTTCAGAATCTGGGTGATATGGCTTTGAATAAGAATGATTCTTCTTTCTTCAGGATTCCTTGAGAAACAACTTCATTAATTTCGTCTAAGCCAAAGTGGCAAACTCTGTCTCTAAAAAAATAACCTGACAAGCATTAGTCGAAGCACAGACAGTTGACCTGGATTTTGGGAATGACATATTCACTCAAGTGTATCAGGACATAACCAATTCACTTAAATAAATGTATGCAGTATCAGGAGCAATTTTTGTGAAGGTATATTTCGTCTCCAACTAATGACATCAAGGATTAAAATATCTGTCAAGACGTTAATAATTCAAAGCAGTATATTCCCTAAAATGCAGCTCTACAAGCCTGTCCTCCAACAAAAGCCAAAGCTATTGTAACACTTCTATTAGGACACAATTCAAAATAGGCCGGCTTATTGATCAAAGGGACTGATCCACCTATACCCAATTCAATAGTTATGTTGGAAGTCCAATTTTAAATTAAAATTTGATGTGTTCAATCCTCTAATGGTCATCACATATGAACAAAGATTTAGATGGAAAGATCCAACTGAATTAATAATTATAAAACTGAGCACACACAATAAAAAGTTACAAAGTTTAATGAAAAATTTTCTGGATTGAAATATCTAGGATAATATTGCAGAACTATCCCGAACGTTTTGTTCTTGATATAATGAAAGATGAGCAACATCAGCTCCGAAAATGCATGCTCGTAGAACTGCATGTGTGTTGACTTTTAACACATAGCCAGCAGGGGGCCCAAAACACTGCACGTAATTGAGGACATGTGCGTTTATTTTATATGCACAAGGACATAAGAACAAATGGAATGTACATATTTGTACTATTGCTCTGTGGTAAAAGCAAACACACACGTATATAGCATAAGGATCTGTTTGAGCAGCCACACTCCGCAGGAGAGCTAGCAGGTACGTTGAACATTTGTTGACATATCCATTGGGTGTATATGGGTAGGTTTATTAACTTTAACACGTACCCGAGGAGGGAATACGGTAAAGAATTCCAAAATTCGATTACGTATACGCCACAGTGACCATTTGACACAAATATACGCAAACTGACGACAACAAAAATATAAAGGGAGCCGAGTACAAAAAAAAGAAAAACTGTCAAGCAAAAAATAGCGAAAACCGTTATATGCGCTGTGAAGTACGTAAATTTGCATTGACAAAATAAAAGTGCCAACATCCTGCCATTTGAGATGAATAACTGTTTAAGAATAAAGCAGTCGAGTGTATATACATATATATATAATAGATTATACGTATGAGCGTGGGAGTACATTTGATGGGATGTAGGATACACAGTTCATGCCAGGTTGTCTTTTGACGACCTTTCGCAAATAGAGGTGACAAAAACGGTAATATAATGAATGTAATAACGCAAACGTTGCGTGGAATTGCATATATTTATAATGCAGTTTAAAGATCTGTTTATGTTCAGGACCAGAACAATCCAACTGGTTTATAAAGTTTGGTTGCAATAATATGAGTTATGGTTAGTTACATCTGATGTTGATCTTCACTTAAATTAATTTTCATTAATTCCATCATTCCGTTCAAATACCTCGACGTAGCTGGAAATATGTACATTAGAACATGACATTCAACGCCTTTGGAAAGTCTCGTATTTGTTTTTGGTTAGGAACATCTTTATCTTCATTTACGTCGAAGATGTTATTAGGATTAGAGGCAACATTACTCTAACGGTTTTTAAAGTACATACTCGTATGTGCACAAACTACTTAAATTAATCTTGGTTTATATTGCGAAAACTATTAAGCAAAGATCCAACCAAAGCACAAATCTTTTATATTTACAATGGCTGTTTGTGTGTTAATGCTAAGGTGCTGCATTGCCAAAAGCAAAATTTGATTCGTATATGTTCTCAGATGGAGAAACTTGAGGCCACATCTAAGATCCAATTGTCGGTTGAGAGAATCTATTGTTCACTGAGATATGCTAGTATTATGGTGTTTCAATTATAAAAAGTCAGATTCAGACATATGATTTGTGTGCCAAGATACGACAGATACAGAAATTGGGCGGTGAGTTCAGTCAACAGAAAATTTCGAAACAGACATTTGATGAACAGATTTCCTGACAGTTGATAAATGCACCATCAAGTGTGCATCTCACAGTAGTACGAGCGGATAATGCATTTATATAACAAAAACCAAATCAAGACTTATTGAATTCGGCCTTCTGGCTGAAGAGGTGCAGCTGCTCACTGTCAAGGGTTGCATGCATAAATATATACTCGTATATGTTTCTGACTGTTTGTGCAATGGCTCAGTGGTGAGTGCATTGGGTAACTATTCAAGGGGTCTCAGCTCTCAGGTTCAAATCACAATTACCCAACAGATTCACTCCAAATGACTGAGTTACCATTAGGGTCCTTCTACTTAGATCCATAGCCGTATATTGCGTCAGAAATTGCACACAAAAGTCGTTGGAAAACATTCATTTATTTATTTATTTTAACTTTTTCAAGGATGTAAACAAAAAAGGTATTTAAACTCGAGTTACGAGACACTTAATACGCTAAAGGAATTTGTACCCAACGATGACCATTGACCTTCGATTCCAACGTCTCTTCTTCCTTAACAGCGAAGTTATGATCAGGAATAAAGGGACCATAACCCTCCCACTTTACTGTTTTAATACTAGCAAGGCTGTGGTGTTCGCCGATTAACCCTGCAAATGATAAAAATCAGTGTCTAGAAATTTGGCTTGTTCGACCACATCTACGTGGGTAGATGCACTCCTAGGCTTTATAAATCGTATTTTCTTGGTATGATATGCAATTTCAGTTTCGGAAAAACACAAAGAATTAAGGTTTCGATGAATTCTTTTTCGTTTTATTGTTTGGACTTAAGCATATAATGTGAAATGCATCATTTAAACATTCACGCGTGCACGTTTCAATTTTTCGATGACTTTTCGGCTATTTCGGCCATAACTTGACAATCACAAAAATCTCGAAACTTCGCTGTCTGGGAACTTTTTCTTAAAACTATTTCCAAAGCCTGGATTAAGTGAAAGGAAGGCCTTCAGTTGGCAAATTGTTTGATACAGTATCCATATTCCTATGAACCGTTGTGGCCGGCGCATTTGGTTCGGAGGCTGTGTCTATGTTGGATCATCTTTTTTTGGATTAAAATTTTAAAATTTTGTCTTAACGCGAAAAAAGACGTTAGTGAACAAACGTCCACACAAAGTCAGATGCGTTGACCAATTGTTTTTGAATTTCAATTTTTTTACAATAATCATGTATGCCTGCGTAATGCAAGTTTCCATATTTGGATATCTTAAACAAACAGGCTATAAATTTTGTCTATAAATAAGACTGTATATGTTTAAAAGTTTCTTTCTTGCTTGAATTTTAAGGCCAAAAACTTGGTGACAAATTCGTTTAAATCGACGTTCATGCTGATCATAACATTAAGGTAAAATATGTGTCAAAATGAATACACCCTTAGGATTAGGTTTAAAAAATGTGTGTTCCAAAGAATTTTTTAAAGATTTTTATCGAAATTTATTATCTGGAAAAAGTGATATCATTTGTAGCAATCGTGGCCAACAAATCATGTGTTCGAACTAGTGAGTCTATGAATTTATTATTTCGTTTATAAGGTTTGTCCGGATTACTGCATCCCGATCCTGTGTGTGCAATATTATTTACGAGCGGAAACAAAGTCTCAAAATATCGATTAGTATATCGCACATAAATTTGAGCCTATAAAGAAGGTGGAAATTATATTTCTAGATTGCCACAGGCGGATAGAAGGGATGTAGTAAAGTGGAAGGGTTATGACCCCTTTAGTCCAGATCATAATCTCATCGTTAAGGAAAAGAAGATTTCTAGATACATATTTGTACTACTTTTCCTCGAAAATGGATGAAAGCTTAAAAAATAAAAACGGGCCGAAGGTCCTGAAATAAATGTAAATTGCCAAAAAATGTTTCCGCTATAAATAAGTATACACCTTCTTCTCCTCCTGACAACAAGTTCAATTTTAGAATACAATTTCTATGGGTATCTACAGAAAATCCTTTAATCGGCATCCCTTCTGCTTCAACGGTTTGGTTTAACTGGATTTTTCAAAATAAATAGATCAACATCTTTCAAATCTACATCACTTGGCTGTAATAAACTTTCAATAACCATCAAAGATCAAACCCAATAGTTTTGCATGACTTGTTTTTGCTAAAACGCCTTATATCTTTTGTTTTTGTTCATGGGAATAGGCTCTTCGCAAGGAAATGATAACATCACATAGTTACGCTTACTAACTATGGATTTGATAGTATCATTTTTTGCTCAATCGAGTTTTGGTTCAAAATATGGGACCAGGACTTTATTTAAGGCTTTGTAGCGCTTGACCTTCGCACGATTCACTCCGCATTCAAGAAAAAAAAATACGCCCTTAAGCTACGACCAACTGTCCATTCAATTGAAACTGTTAATGTAATCAATTTACTATGCACCCTCGAGCTGAAAAAGAATCGTAAAAATAAACCCAATGATCTGAAAAGGATTTTCTTCGCTTTCTCCATTTTTTTTATTTAATTTTTTCGACAAACGAATTTTGTGTTGTGCCCTTATAATATTTATACGGTATTCCAATACGCACCATTAGGCTGGATATCTGTACCATCCATTTGGAGTTGCTTAATGCGAAGTAAACTTGGCAACAAAAGGATTCCATTAAAAGAGTTAAATGCCCTCCAGTGACACTGGAAGGGACTATCAAAATCCAAAAAGGATATGTTTTAGTATTTAATCATTATCTATGGTTACCTGTTAGATACTTGATCAAAACAGGGGTTTTCTATAGAACGAAATTCCATAATGGACCTGATTTGATTGTGGGTGTAAATAGCATGTAAAAAGGAAAGTTTTGTAGTGGTTCCGAACACCCCAATACATTTAAGCGAAAAGAAACAGGATATTGACGAATCGATATTAAATCTGCTCCCTGAATATTTAATCGTAAATCCTGTATGGGCAGGAACAAAATTTTTATCCGGTTACACACATTTTTTTTAAAATAATCTTTACTTTGCATTAACTTTGCATTAGAAGCCAATCCATTTTGGATGTCTACAAAATAATTGGGATATGTGAATGGAACACAGGCAGACAGATGAAATTTGGTTTACTCGTTTAGTATACGAAGCTAAGCTAAAGTTCGAGCTGAATTAAAGTTAAACAAATATATAATTGATACGATCGTGCATGTGACCAATTCTTGATTCTGCAAGGATGCATTGAAGCCATTGTCTTCTTTACAAAATTGGAGGCATTTATTTGTCATAGGAATAAAAACAAAACCTAGTTTTGAAAGCAATTGCAGGACATTTAATCGTTTGGTCACTCTGTACGAGTCTAGTATTATTGAAAAGTTCTAAGAAAAAGTTTGACAGCTTTATCATAACTTCTGTGACAAAACTAAAAGGTCTTTACATTGTACCAAGAATCAGAAGCTATTTGCTTCAGATTTATTTCTAGGTTAGAAGCGACTGGTTGCCGATGAACAAATTAATATTGAGGAGAGGTTTCATCAGATCCTGCGCTTATCATTGATGAACAAGAGCTTCAGCGATGAAAATAAGCAGTTCTTGTACTGTATCAGACTATCATCTTATATTGACAGTATTATATTGCATCATATTCTTCTGTCGGTTAATTTCTAACCCGAATGTTAAATTAAACTGTTTTCAAGCTATTCTATCTTTTTTGTTCGACTAATGTGTTCCGATGAAAACTATACGGTTACAAAATAAAAGCTGTCCTTGGTTTACGTCGGATGTGGTGGGTGGAATTAAAAAACGCAATAAGTTTTACAGCAAATAGAAGTACAGACCTACTGATACTAAATGGAATATACATACAAGATGGCTCGAAATTTTGCAACTTCAATACTGCGCACGACGTAGATAAATTATTATGCTTCAATATTCAACATTTCAACACCTGCAAAAAGGTCTGGAGCAACCAACTCACCCAAGTTATCAACTGGTGTATTACAACCTCAACTTTTCCGGACTCTTGGAAAATCACACAAGTTTTGCCCACTGCAAAACATACTAGCCTCACATTCCTGCTGATTACAATCCGATTAGCATCCTACCCTGTTCGTGTAAGGTTTTCGAAAGGCTAATATCAATGCAGTTAACGAAATAGATTTTAAATAATAATTTGTTAAGTTCTCGACAGTCTGGCTTTAGAGCTTACCATAGGTGTTCCACTGCTATGGTTAACTGGATGAAATTAGGCAAGATTTTGACACAAACAGTATAACGCTTCTCTGTTTATTCGATTTTTCGAAGGCTTTTGATAAAGTGAACCATGAAATTCTTCTTTGGAAACTTAAAAATTTATTCGGGCTTAGTGAAATAGCAGTTAGGTAAACTGAATAGTTTCCTCTCTGGAAGGTTGCAAAGGATTATCACTCATGAAACCATTCTCAGTTGAAAGCAATCATACGGGGGAGTACCCATTGGATCAATTTTGGGACCGCTTGTTCTGTATTTTAATAAATGACCTTCCATATGTCTGTAAACACACATCATTCCACCTATACGCAGATAATGTTCAACTTCATGCCGCAAGGTCATTTGAAAAACCATCAAAAGTTTCAAAAGTGCTGTTATTCTTTATTTTTCATCGACTATTTCTCGCATCTAATACCTATCACTATCTTTTATCCTCCCTTTCCTTTCCTTTAAACCTTCCTCTTATCTGTTTTTTAATGTAATTTTGTTTTAAGGCAATTACATTTTTAAAACAATTTTAGTACTATGTATAAAAGATACTTTTCTTAATGTACAAACCAACAAGATAAATAAATAAATTGAAATTCTAAATATGTTCCTGTCCCAATTTTTAATAATCTGTTTTAACCAATATGTATACTGACTTCGGAATGAAACCGATCAAGAACATTTGAGTAGTCGCTTGAGAAATTGTGCAAGCAATGTTGTCAAGAGACGTTTGCCGACTCGTCGATCTGCTTTAATTTTAACCTTCCGTCCTCACACATATTTTTTCTAACGTGCTCCTCACACTAGGGTATCACATACCCCACCCCCAAAGTATTAAAAAAAGATGTAATTTTATATATATATATTTTTTGTTTTTATTCATATTTTTATTTCATCAAAACAAAATTCAATACGATGAATAACATAAAATATAAAAATACTTAAAAAAAAAATAATTTCCAAATTAGGTTACAAAAAAAGTTAATATATAGTTGTCAACTAAAATCAGTCAAATTCATAAAAAAAAATTAAAATAATAGTTTAAAAAACTGTCGCATTACGCTTTCTAATACTCTTTCTTCAATGTTTACTCCAATGTATTGTTTTGGCAGTGGGATAAATGTTTGCTTTTTTAAACACAAAAATTAAAATTTTTGTCACTGCATTCTATGCATTGCAGTGAGTGATCAGTGATGATCGTCGCACATGGGAAGTCAGCATGTCACGTTTTCAGTTTTTTTCCGATTATATAAGTTACACAGATTTTAATGTTGATTTTCAAGATTCGAAGCTGGTTCATTTTTGGCTTCATCCCTTCAGCATCAAGGAAAAGCCTTTCAATGGATTCGTCTCGAAGAAAAGCCATTTTGCTGTAAAACTATAATTAATATTGTCATCTAGAGTAACTTCCTTTATGGCTGAACAAACCCCACACTTGTTTTATTAATTTTTAGTTTAAAATAACTAAAATAGAAATCATTTCACTAAAATAATGTATTCACAAATTCCAAAAAATACTAACACGCACTGCACACTGGGGTATTATGATACCCAAGCTAAAACTTCGAAACACGACTAAACACGTTAAAAAAATCTAAGAACTGAACACCCTCGCCTGCTATTGCAGAGAGTTTAAAAATAAATATACATAGGTATGGTATCCTTAGGAACAAAATTCAACGGGAGCTGCACACTTTTGAAATCTATGTGGGGTATCTCATACCCCAGTGTGTGGTTGGAAGGCTAAGGAATACTGATTCAACAAATTGCCGAGATACCTCAAATAGATTGTAATACTTTATTTATCCTCGGAATATTTTAGGTACCTGCCAATATTGTGGTTTCAATAAATGTCAAATTCTCTTCAAACTGTCACATCTCACAACAGAAAGAAGATACAAAAAAAAAACTGAACTATAATGCCCTAAGAGCGCCCACGAACATTATTGCTAAGTGCCAGAAAATAATTATTTTCGCTAGGAATTTACAATATGCAGGTCAAACTATCAGCAGCATGTGCAGGCACTATAGTTAGCATAGAAGGATATATAGTACTTAATCTTGTTCTGCATATGCTTATAATTTATTTTTCTTTTGCTTGACGTCAGCTATATGCGACAAACAGAATTTCCAAAATTTTGTTTTCTTATTTCGGTTTCAATAATAAATGGAAATCTTAATCGAATTAAAATATTTGAAAAATGCGGCGGTGGTCGACAGAGCCACATGAAAGTTGGTTCACTTTTGTGCCGTTAAAAAAAAATTTCCAATGTGGTAGAAGCAACAATAATTAACGGTAAAAGTACAAGAGATCGTGTACTGATTCCAAGTATGTATTCCAATAATTTCAACCGATTTGTCCTTCGAGTCCAAGCGACTGCAGTTTCCGGTACGCCTTCGCAATACCGATCAACAAAGCTTAATGGCAATCACTAAGAATTGCGAAGTTACACTTGATTTTGGCTTTTCGGGATATTTGATTTTCGGGATTTTGGATTTTTGGGATTTCGGTTTTCAGGATTGTATCCATTATATTGTAACTTTGAAGAACAGCTACTCTGAATATATTAATTAACTTTCAAATGTTTGCAAATGCAGTTGACTACAACAATTTTGCTCGTAAATATTCAGCCCTATCATGGCATACGTTCGGAAGAACTAACGATCGTAAAAAAGTTGCGAACGTAGCGCTTATTTTGATCATGGCTTCCGTATCGTAGATATGCAAATATAACCACGTTTAAACGCAAGTATTTGACATAACAAAAATGGATTCAATGAGCCGGTCGTAAAGCAGCTGATTGGTTTTTGATTTTTTACTTAACGAACGAGTGTACGACTCATCATAAATAAGTGAAAATGAATATTGATTTAAATTTGTTTTCCTTGCTCAGAACTAAATTTTTATTTTGCGTCGCGTCGTACAATCTTCCACAAGCAACTGTCTGTCGTCGGCAAGCGCAAAATCAGCAAACAACAACATCACCATGCACCGCGTCTATTCGTAGCGCATTGATACTACAGGCAAAGCTCGATTTACGCAATGCTCGATTTGCGCAAATGCTCGAATTTCGCACACGGGAAAATATTTACACTACCGCTCGGTTTGCGAACACAATTGTGAAGAAATAAAGCCCTTAGTGCAAATGCGACATTTCTTTGAGCATTTATACAATTAAAAAATGTTCCTTTAATGTTCCGTTAGTCAAGTTAGAGAAGTCAAAGAAGTAATAACGTAAACAGTCAACTTTTAAACGAAATTAGGGAAACTGGTAGTGCTTCGGTTTTTGTAGACATACGTTTTGAATATAAATAAAAGCGTTTTAAACCATCATTTATTGTGTCAACATGATTTTTGGTATGTTTTATATTTTTTTTTAAACATTAAAATCGGGTACATTCTCCATTTGCGCAATTGACCCAAATTTTAGCTTGTGCGCAAATCGAGCTCTGCCTGTTTTTTGATACTTTAACGCACGTCATAAATTTGTTCCGAGATATGAACGATATATCAAACGAAACGGGTAGGTAGCTTGATACAAAAATCGTACAAATCGTAGCAAATTCTGTAACAATCGGATAAATACCATGATAGGGCTGATTGTATTATAATCTGTTTGTCTTGCGGAAAAAAAATTACATATTAAATCAGCCAATCAATGTGAAATGAGTATTGTGCATTTAATTGATCTCGAACCATTCGAAAACCTCACTGCAAACAACAGCCCAATCAATGGAAAATGCGATCAAATTAAACAATCAAAATGTAAACTTTCCCATCGGAATAAACAACTCGGAGGCATTCCTATATCACCACAAAGTCATCGAAATGAAATGCATACTATTCGAAATATGTACCAACTTGCTTATATTTTGAACGTAAATGACCTGCTTCGTCGAATCGACGGCGGTATATTTACATCGGTCGTTCAGGTCAGATGACCTATGCACCAGAAACTTCGACGTCGATTCTTTTCAATTACCTACTTAGTTTGTTTAGCATAAAGAAAAACAACACTGAAAAGTTGTTCTTATAACATTTACTTCAAAATGCAATTTTCACACCCTTAGTTCATTTGGTATTTTTTTTTACAAAACGCGCTGAATTGAGTAGGCATTTTTATATGGAGTGCTTCGTCGTTTCAACGACACAGATTGAAATAAATCGTTATTAAATAATATATACCTATTCAGCTGCACGTCTGTACAAAACAAGCAGCATGGACACAGGTAGCGTTGTACGAAAACCAAAGCAAAACAGACAAAAATAAGAAAGAATAACGTTAAAACGTTTACTTGCGTCGTCAATCCTACATACTAAGCATGAACTTCCAGGGTCAAGCTTAAGTTTAAATTTCGCCCTTAAGGATTCCTAACAAAAAGATAGGCAATATCCTTAAGTGTATTTATTTAAAAATTAAATTCAAAACACTATTAGGAATCACCATTAACTCGGTTGGACCAAAATTCGTTTTGCATTTACACTGCATTCCGAATCTCGATATGAAAAAAAACCAATACCAGACCCACATATATTCGCATGTCCCGTGACCGTAACTATTTTTTTTTATATGCATAAGTGTGTACACGTTTATAAGTTTTGTCTCCTTTTGTTTCTCTCATGGGAATTTTTCTTATTATAGTGAAATAAATTGTAGTGTTCAAATACGAACAGTAATGCACACACAAATCCTTACCTACTTTCGCATAGGTATATGAACGTGTGGAAAATGTTCATACGGATTAATATATTGAGAAGAGTGTAGAGTACCCAGGGTCGATTTAACTTTATTGGGAAATTCAAGGAATTCAATACTTTCGTTATCCATATAAGAAAGAAAATATTCTCAGCAAGGACAAAGCAAATATAAAGAAAGAGAAAATAAAAATTCCGAAAATATCAAAAGTAATCTCATTTTCTGCTGTCAGGAAGTCTACGATTACATTCGCATGAATATTGAAGAGCAAAAAAATGGAGAAGCAAATAAAATAGGAAAACAATGGAGACGCCGAATAACAAAGAAAATGGACTAAAGACACACTCACGCAGAAAAAGGATATCCTTTTCTTTTTAATTTTTTCATCGGAAATGACATTTAACTTTTCTCATTTCATTGTCAGCTGTTAAACAGGTTTAATTACAGTGTGTATGGAAAGAGAAGATATCCGAGTTGGGCGGCCGACTGGTACATACTATAATGCTATAAATTCAAGTATGTAGGTGCATACATGGAAAAACTGAATCAATAAAACAAATTTAAAATGGCTCCTTTAAAAAAAGATAGTATCCTCATACAAATCCTAAAATTTTCATTATCGGATCACTGCAAACTTATAAATTAAAGTTTTCTGAATTTCGTAAGTTGGTAATTTTAAGGGTTTAACGACTTCAAAGAGGGTAGTAGACTAATCAAAAGCAGGTAGGTTTTCAACAATTTCAGGACTTAAATCCAACGTTGCCGTCTCAATCGCTTAGTCTACAACCTCACCCTTAAGTTCATAAGGAACTTAGGGTTTGGATTCTATAAGGCGAAAACGTTTCGTTTTTGATCGATTTGCTTTGTTGACTCACCAAAATTCAAAAGCATGTTTCGTTTCGTTTCTTACAGAATCACATTACAGAATCCTAGCCCCCGAGCCAATTTGCTTTAGTAGAGATAAGCAGAGAGCGCATCGCCTATATCATTCCCAGAATGTTTTTCCCAAAGCATTTTGATGCTCAGAATGGCAAAAGGGACAAGTGACAAAGGATTTCGATGTAACACTCTAAGCCGAGGCACGGTTCCGGAGCTACTGGCTATTCCTGAGACCTGCCGCCAGATCAAAGTACACACACGCATAACGCCGAGGCAACAGATCGCTATACTTATTGTTACGTTTATGGAAATGAACATGCCCACAAACTAGCCAGGCAAGAAGAATACTGACATATGAAATCCAGAAAGATGTGACCAAACTACAACAAGGTTATAATAACCGACCTACTTTGTAGATTGCAGAAAGATACCGCGAGAGTAACAGGGATAGCCAACCATGAGACTATGGCCTATTGGATACAATTCGGTCAAACTAGGCATCCCACACAACACTCATTGCCGCAGCTGCAATATTGCAACCGAAAATGAAACCCTTATCCACTATGTATGCGCCTGTCCAGCACTACCATTAGGAAAACTTTTCTTCGATACACTTAAGGAAGTCTCTGAGGAAAGTATTAAGGAACTAACAATTTTCTTAACCTCCACTGGTTGGAGCAAGACGCTCCTCATTCACAAACGCTTCCAATGAGTTTGTTATAATAAAACGACGCTACCCCTACCTACCTACCTAAGTGATGCTGCAGATGCTGCCTTTTCTACAAATTCGCCCGTTAAATAGAATATTATATATTTAAAACTCTGAACTATTTGGGTCAGCCTAATTGGTTATATTCAGTCCATAAATATCGCTTAAGAATCTTCAGTGTCCTAGAATTTTACGCTGATTTAAGAGGCTTCTCATGACAATTAATACTCTTGAATGTTTGTCAGACTTTGACAAAGGGAAACAACTTGACGTGTAACTGAGTCCCCTCGATCAGCAGCAACCTACTTTTTTTTTTTTTTTTATAATTTGCTTACGCTAAAGGGATTTTTTTTCTGTTATTACAGTACCCTTATAATGCTAAGAACACAGTGTAAGCTACTTGGTTTTAGAAAGAATAGAGAGATAGGAAAGAAGTGTTTGGGTGCAGTTGTAGGGTTTCTCTCCACGGGTGGTGTCTAAGTTACTTAGGGAGATTACGATTTCATGTATTCGGTATAAAGTAATGGACTTGGCCGGGATTCGAACGCACGACCTTCCATTCCGTAAGCGAATACACTACTACTGCACCATTGCCACCCGCAAACCAACCTACTTACCACTGAACTCATATTAAATATGAGTATTTGGATAAAATATCTATGACTTGAGCCAAAATGGTTACATTCGATGCGAAGATAATTCAACTGAAATTGATAAAATGAATGACCAGCGTATTAATACTTATTAGATTATGTATCTTCTTCGTGTTAGAGCTACCTAACGCGTAGCTTTACATAACTACTTATCTAATATTGCAGTCAGCTTCCAAGTTCCCTCTTCATAGCAAAGATACATTTTACTACAAAGAATCTCCCCAGCTTCCAAACATTCTCTTAAAATTCTCGACAATATTCAAAGACCTGCAGATTGGTTGATAGTAACTGATGACCCAGAATTGACATACCATCTCCAACTACATATACCTCCATTGGATATATTCTGAGGAATTAAACAAATTAACTACAAGACGAGCATCGTTGGTTCGTATTTCTGGGCTAGCAACTACCGCCTCCATCTGACATATCAAACTGCCAGGTTTTCTGTGTACATAACAAACTTTTATATATTGAACAAGACAACTTTAATATTCGTTTGCGTGAGATATCGTTCCGGGTTTTTAGATCCGAAGCAACATTTATATGAAAGCATTTCGGGTCGCCTCTCCTGAGAGAAAAAAATCAAACAAAAACTTTGTTTCTTTTCCTTAAGCTTAAGATTTCGGCCACAAATAGAATGAAACGTAACCTTTGTTTGCACATTTTTGCCCTCAGACTTTGCATGCTATCAAAATGTCATTTGACTTGAAATCCATGTTTCATATAGTAACGTAAACAAAGTCAAACAAAACGAAATTATTTCACTTTGATTTGCAGCGAATACAAAGTAAGAAGAAAGTAAATATTTGTTTTTTCTATATGAGGCCACGCAAAATAAACATAAGTGTAGGCACGTAAACTGAAGTACTGATTTAAACAATTCGATGTGTTTACACCGATGAGACAACGCTTAGTTTGGAGCCTTTTACTTTTTCTAAAATACTCCAATTTGCCTTTCGGAA
This sequence comes from Portevinia maculata, assembly GCA_949715645.1. NCBI lineage: Eukaryota > Metazoa > Arthropoda > Insecta > Diptera > Syrphidae > Portevinia > Portevinia maculata. Next base: position 79,166,935 of record OX454525.1, read on the forward strand.
TAGCGCAAATTTGTTGATCCCTCCCATTTGTGAGATAAATACAGCTCCGCGAACTCAAATGCAAAAGCTAGATTTAAGGCCCTCTATGAGCAGTTCATACCCAATATTTTTTTTTTATTCCGGAATTATTGTGATTTGGCCTCCATTATCTCATTGTTAACCTTAGCCAAGACGTGAAGCATGCAATGGCTCCATTTGTGAATGAATAGATTAGGAGTTTTGTGATTGAATGGGACGTTTTCGCAGCGTTCAATTGGGTGGGCTGTACCGTCTACATTGCCGTAGGTGATGGTTTCATGAAATCAGTATTCCACCTAGTTCACCATTAATAGTTATAGGTACTACAAAATGGCATTTTTGGTTTGCGGATTGAGTGGGACGTTACAGTCTTTGGAGTCTCTGTTCTTAAATTAACACATTCTGTGGGAATTGAAAAACAGCCTTTCATGGGCATCAAAAAACAATCTAAAATAATAATTTCGGTAAAATTGTATTACGATCATTCAAGACAGTTTCGATAAATAGCCGAAAATCGCTCGAAACCAGTACGCAAAATGGCTTCACCTTCGGCTTGGCAACTTAAGACCGATAAATTCGGTTATGAAGCCTAAGGACCAACATACATCATAATAATTGCGTATTAACATTTAAAATTGGTCTCCTGTTTGACCATTAAATTAATTTATTTTTGCAATATGACTGTTTTTTTTTATAATTAGCGTGCGGATTTTTCATTTTTCTGTAATTGATAGATACAGTACCCTTATAGTGTTGCCACAGCGCAGGCATTTTCGTTGCTGCAAGCAGCACCCAGATTCATTGCCTGTTTTTGGGTGCTGCTTACTACTGAAAGAAAAGAATATGAGGATAGGAAAGAAGTTTTTGGTGCGATAGGGTTTTTTTTTATCTCCACAGGTGGCGCCTTAATTGCTTAAGGGAGATTTGATTTGTTGTGTATTCAATTTTATAAAGCATGTGGTCGGGATTCGAACACACTAACTCCTAAATCTAACTATTGTTGCGTTTTCAATAAAGGCATTCAAGATGTACAAAGGCTTAAGAATTTGCTAGCTCTGGAATTCACCATGTGCTATTCAAGCAGTTGGATTTCAAAGAGTTTTAAAGAACTTTACGAGATAAGCGCTTCGTACAGTACCTATATCAGTTTAATGAACTTTATGATAGAAGGTGAAAATTAGTTGGTTTGCAAACTCTTAGTTTCAAACGCTATGCAACTTCCTTCATGTTGATTCGCGATATTCTATTCAAATTGCAGATCTCCAGCTAAAATCTAAAAGAACCCTAAATTAGTAACGGACGGACATGGAGAGAACGGCTGGATGCTGGTCACAAATACCCTGAGGTCTTTGTTTTCGCCGTTTTTTTAGTGATTTAATGGTTTGATGGCTGTGAAGTGTGCGGAACGCCGCAATTATGATTAGAAAACGAGAGACGACTTAAAGAAGAGACAATAAATGGAAACCACCCCGGGCTTTAAGGCTAATGTCACCGAGAGTAACTTATGCAAGGGAATAACGATATTAGGTGCTTTAAAGCCTTCGGAGTCATCACCAAACAGAAGTTCAGCTGTCTCACTGAACCGTCTGCGGGGCAACTGTAACTCATCAAACGGTTATGTGGCCATTAGCGGAAATTGGCCTGAGAGCAAGAACACCTACAGTATACGCGAAGTTGAATGTAATTCGCTCGCCTTCACCAGGATTGGATAGAGGGCAAGTGGGATAGAGTCCTTTTCACTGATGAGTCTAGGTTTTATCGGCACTCACCAGTTGGACGTAGACGAGTGTGAAGACGATGAGGTGTAAGATACTCGTCGCCAATAGTTGGCCAGCGGGAACATTTCTGTGGAGGTGTGGACAGGAATTTGCAACCTTTTTTTAACTCTGTATTTTTTTTTTTCCGGGCGAAGGTGGAAACCTTGCAGAGGCACCAATGGTCCGACGTCCACTGGTAGTGCCGGATTCTTACCGGCTAAAACCACCTCCCTTCCTCTGCAGATTGATTATATTATATCCCCCGCGGAGCCGCCATTAGGCATTACTTCACGGGGGCGGTATAGAGCCTTAGCTTCGTCTTACTCTATAATTTGCATTATCCGTTGGCGCTCTAAATGCCTTAGATCGCTAAGTATGCGCACCGCCACGTTACTTACAGTGGTCTAGTTTTCAGCATTCTGAAGCATGTGATTTACGACATTATCGGGAGTGGGCCACTCCCCAAATTCGTCCCGTAGGGTGATCCTCTCGGTTTCGTATCGTGGGCAATTAAAGAACACATGTTTCCCGTTTTCCGAAACTGTTTTACAATGTGGACCGTTTGGGATAGATTCATATCCGCGTTTAAAGAGATATTCTCTGTAACAGCCATGACCCGTCAAGAACTGAGTCAGGTAGAAGTTTGTTTCGCCATGGGTTCGTTTAATCCATGCGTCGATCACTGGTATGAGACGATATGTCCATCTTCCCTTTAAGGATTCGATCCAACGTTCTTGCTAGATTGCGATACTGCGATTTCTTTCGAGTTTCCTTATTTCGCCATCTAACAGGCCATTTCGGACTCGCTCGGTTCTTAAAGTTTTTGTTTTTTCAGCAAGTATGTCGATAGGTAGCATTGAAGATACGACTTGTACAGCATCGTTCGACACAGTTCGAAATGCACAGGCGACTCTGAATGCGCTAAGGCGGTGGACGGATTTAATTCCCCGAACATAAGACTTAACTTTCGCGGCATTTGACCATATTTCTACTGCGTACATGAGTATTGAGCCGCCAGCTCCTGCAAGAAGCATTCTTTTATTCTGCTTAGGTCCTCCGATGTTACTTATCAACCTTGAAAGTGCACTATCAGTTTTTGAAGACTTGTTGCATACGTACTCTAGGTGATTTTTGAAGCTTAGGCGAGCGTCAATAATCACTCCGAGGTATTTAATGAACGGTTGGGAAACAACTAGATGCTCTCCTACTCTAAACGTTATCGATTACCTTACTTTCCTACTCGTAATAAGTACTGCTTCTATTGTAACTCAGTGTATATACAGGTGCAGGGAAATAAATCCACGGCAACTAAGTCCACTGATGGACTTAGTTCCCGAACAGTGGGAAATAAAACCACTTTCGCGAAGTGGAGTTAGTTCCCATGTAAAGTGGGAACTAAGTCCATTTTTTTATGGGAACTTAGTACACATTCAAAAATAAGAAGAGGGAACTAAGATCCAACACTTAGAATTAGACAAAAAACTGTAAAGTGCAGTTAGTTATCACACTCTTTAAGCAAAATCTTAAGCTTATCATGGTGACATAAAGCCAAAGTTTCAAAACCGTTCCTCGCACCTACTCCAAATCAAACAGTGACCCCAAGCAGGGCGGTTGCAGGGGGGGCAGCATGGCCCCCAATATGCATTACACTGTTTATTGAATCTACTTGCGATGCAGTGCAACCCCCTGCTAGGGGTCACTGTTTGACTTGGAGTAGGTGCAAGGTCATGGTACCTATATTACTCTGTCTCAGTTAAAAGTTAATTTCTCTTTTGTTAATAAAAATTGCAAAGTATCTACTTGACTCTTTAATTTTATTTTGTTCTTAATCGACAGTGAGAATTTACTTCACATTAAAAGGGAACTAAAACCGCTCAGAGTTTTGGGAATTTATTTCCCACTCTACATGGGAACTAAGTCCACTTCGCGAAAGTGGTTTTATTTCATACTAAGTGAACTTAGTTCCCGTGGACTTATTTCCCTGCACCGTATATACATACTTAAGGGGCCTACCACTAACTATTTCCAAATTATCATTTTCGTTACGGCCCCTTTCTTAATATAGGGTTGAGTTGTTAGACATTGCCTTTCTGTTCAGTTCGATAATCAGTTATTTCCAAAATAAAACTAAAATTTGAACGAGTTACCTTAGACTTGATCAAATCTTGCACAACTTAATTCCACATCCAATATCAAAAATAAATAAAATTAATATTAGGCATTACAGGGCCTAAAACCTAGCTTCTCCAACCGTTTGCTTGTGCAAAGTGGAAGAGACATCCAATTTAAAGCCGAATCCGAACGACAATTTTGAGAAGCTTCTCATGACAATTGATACCCTCGGATGTTTGTCAGACTTTCGAAAAAAACTATTAGATGTTACCTGGCCCCGACGGGATTTGAACCTGAGACATTCAGATTAGTAGTCCAACATACTAACCTCTGCTCCCACAAATACCAAGGAAATGCTCACTCATGAGCTTTCCGTTTGCACATTTTCAAAGAAGAAATAATTATTAAACGCACGCGCTTGTGAGTTGTTGGCTGTGTGCATTTTTATTTAAATTAAGAGCTGATTAATGACTCGTGAGTTGTTTTGATTTCAGCATCAGAATGCAACATTTTTTTTTCATTTATTATTGACTTATTATTATGGCTTATATTCGCTCATTTTCAATGAAATCTAAACTACATGGTTACAGCAAATCTTATGAGTTGACCCACGCTTAACCTCGCGAATGTGCATATTATCCATTCGATAAACTCACTCGTGAACGTATGCAGTTACGGAAATGGCAAATGAGACACGCACTTAGAAATCACCTTTCTACTTCTTCGCGTGAATTGAACGCAGTTGTTTTGCACGGTTTCAAATTTGCAACTCACCAGATAAATACTGGAGTTCCCCAAGGCTTTGATTTGTCTGCGACTCTCTTACTCAGTTTTTGTAAATGATCTCCTGTCTGTAAACTATAATCCAATCTACACTAAAAAGCGCGATGGACCGATATCGCGGAAATAGTCATCGTCGTAATCTCTCGTGTCTATGGCTGTTTTATCGATATTTCCACAATAAGTGCTCTAACGAAATAGCTAGCTGCATTTCACATTAGAACATGTCAACCGCAATACCAACTATGCCAGGAATGCAGTACAATGGACCAGTATTGAGTCTGAGTGCTCCAGTGCAGAAAGTTTCACACATCCCGACAAAAAAAAAAAAAAAAAAAAAAAATGCCAGGAATGCGCATCAGTTCGCCCTTAAGCCTGTATTCGGTCGTGCAGTGAAATACAAAGAATCGTTCCTTAGCCAAACAACACGAATGTGGAATGCTCTTCCTTGCTCCATTTTTCCTTCATATTATAATATACAAACATTCAAAAACAACGTTCATCGGCATTTCTCCCTATTTTCTAATCCTAATTTCCTAACCGTAGCTATTAGATTATAAGGGTAGTTAAAAAAATCCCTTAAGTGCGTGTACATTATAAAAAAAAAACAATGGTGAGTCAAAAATCAACGGTAAGCCGTTTATGAGTGATCGTGAGTAAGCATTTTCGTGCGTCGCTAAATCTATATTTATTTCAACGAGTATCTTCTAGGTGTACAAAATCGAAAACTACGCAAATAATATATAGGTATCAGCCGAGCTGAGCTGTAACACTTTAAATGGACTTTCTGTTCCCTAAAAACACGATTTGTTCATCCCTATTTTGTGAGCATTTCTTGCAGGACTTATTTTGGCTAATTTCAAATCCTTTTTCTAACCCAAATTCAAGTGCCAGCAAACAAATAGAGAACAGAAAAACTTATAATTTTCCCATTTTACCTTCGAATCATATTGATGCTACGTCGAGAAATCAGAACGCTTTGCACGTTTTTTTTACCATCACCACTATCTTAACTGATAGAAGAGTGTTGGGAAAGGTGAACACCTATAGATACACATCGGTAGCAGCTGAGAACAAAAATCATTTCAGGTCCCTCGTACCACCCCTCCTCCCCTCTGACCGGATTGACAAGGTTCACAAAAAAAACACCATGAAACCAAAATCAAATCGTTTTGTCTTTCTTTTCCCTTTAAGAGCAGTTAAGTGAGGGTGGGGGATAAAAATCGTTTTTGGCAATTCTCTCCCATCGTCGAAATATCGACAACAACAAAAACTGTTCAACCCGTGCTGAATTTTAAATTGCAAGGTGTCTCTTTTTGCCAAGGAATGTGGAATGCGGGATCCACCAGTAAGACCTCTGCGGTGACAAGGGCAAGAATGTGATTTTTGCTGATGAACTTATATACCTAGGTGTGGTTTCAGCAGCCAGCAACAGGAGACAGGAGCACCAGGCACCTTTGTCTATCTTTTTTCATTTACAAGTAAGTCCCAACATTTAACGGAGAACAAAAAAAAGGGTGCTATTAAGGGTATATTCTGGGTTTTTGTGTTGTATGTTTTTTAAATGTCCTTTTTGAATGGGGCTTCTAAAAAAATCATATCACACAGAAATCGAGTGTTACAATGGTTAAAGCTTCCGTTCACTAGTTGAATTTTTCTTCGCAAATGTTCACGCTCACATTCAATCGCACTTGACGCAGTGATGATTCTTGTTTTTTTTTCGGTTGCGTAGATATTTGTGTCTCATTTACTTCCCTTATTCAAACTGAAAGTTAAGTGTTGTACCACACGTCCATACCTGAAAAGAAAAAAAAGAAGAAACAAATTTAGAATTATATTTGAAATTCGATTGAAGAGGGTTGATTATATTCGAGAACAGGTAAGTGGGGGTTGTTTCGGTTCCAACAAAAATGAAAATACATATATTTTTGAGTTTGAATTCGAGAATTGAAATGGGAATGGCAATATAGGTGAGAGTGAGTTTGTGTGTGCGTGTGAAGAAAGTGACCAAAAACGAAGAAAATCAGCCGCTTTGGAGAGGATTATTGCTAATGAGAATGTCAATTAGAAAATGTAGCTTACTCATCGGAAATAAATTGAGTTGCCCTTGTGTCGTATAATGAGCTAGGCAAAATGGTTTGTTGAATCGTGTCTATTCATCAGTTTTGTGGCCAACAGCAATTTCATTGGGTATTACTGATAGATATTGGAAGAAGTGTTTTATTTGTAGCACTTTGAGTGGATGCTGTGTTGGGAATTGGTAGAAATTATTTTGAATTGCTTTGTTATGAATATGAAATACAAACATGATGGAAGCTTTAAGGAGATAAGGAACCATTCGAATTGACTATTGACCGGATATAAAGTAGGAGAGTGTAGGAGTAGGAGAATGTTGAGATTTACTTATATAGCTGTAGCTATCGATGATTTATAATATTGTAAGTATAAAAATAACGGGTCCGCCATCTAACGTTTTTTTTTCAACTAGTGCTTATTTCGTGAATGGTAACACTTAGCTCATGTCTCATTTGACAGATAATTAGTTTTATCCTTCCGCTGAACGAATATGGTTGTGTATACGCTTGAACAACGCTGGGAAATATTGCGACATTACTTTGAAAATCAGCTTAATGTTGCAGAATGTGTGCGAAAATTGCGAACGGATTTTGGAAGAAGAGAAGCACCGTCAGCTCCGTATGTTCGTTATCTTGTGAAAAAAGTGAAAGAAACTGGCATCCTCATCGATAAACCAAAGCGTGAAAAGCCAAAAACAGTGCGTACACCCGAGAATATTGCTGCTGTGGCAGAAAGTGTGCGTGAAGCGCCATCAACATCAATTCACCGTCGTTCTCAACAATTGAACATTTCGGAGACATCATTGAGACGAATTTTGCATAAAGACCTTGGTATGACGCTACTATAGGCTACTGCATGGCCAGCCGAGGCAGCCATTTGAATGAAATTATTTTCCATTATTAACCGGAAGGATTGTACTTTCAAATAAAAAAAGAAATTTGAGAAAATATTCAGTAGTTTTTTTTTATAGCATTTTCAAAAAAAAACAAAGTTATTTGGCGGACCCTTTACATAATCTCAATGGCTTTGTCAAGTATACCTAGATAATCTTGGGGTCAAACTCCTGACATGGGATGCGGCATACGAAAATAACACTAAGTTTGACTTGCGCTCTTTACAGTAGATGAAACTTCTTAGGTAAAGAATATCTCCTAGCCCTTTCGGCAACGTATAACACTTTTGTGTGGCTAAAATCGACTGATTTTCATATTTGTGTTTCGTTATGTTCTATTTCGTTTTGGCAAGTTTTTAAGTACCAATGGCATCATTTGGGTTGTTTTCAGGCACTTTTTAGGTTGGTTTCAATGTGTGTACCATTGTTGTGTTTCTATTATATTCGTCAATGGTTTAGAACACACATTTTTTATTTATTATAAATTAATAATTAATGAACATAATCTGAAAATATTACAAACATTTCAAATTGTGCAAACGAAAATATACACAGCCAAAAACTAGATTTGAGATTTAAATAAAATCCGAAATATGCGTGCTGCTGTTAACTTGGGGGGTTATTTTTCAATAAAAATTGTGCCAAAAACAAACCAAAAAGCACGTAGGTACCTATCTAAAGTTCTTTAAAGTTCTAATTTTTTTATGGAAGTGTAATTTATGCTTTTTTATTATTATATTATATATTTATTTTTATTTTACGGAACTACATAACTCATTATTGTGTAATTGACCTAAAAAAATATTTTTTAGCTGGCCATTATGGGGCAAAATGGAGAACGCTGGTGGGGAGAATTCAGACCTCGGTATCTGGGTTGATCAGTATCAATCAAAGAGAACAATTTTTCGCAGGAGTAAACTTGCCACTATCAATCTACACATTCGGGGATGCACACGCCGCGCCGACACAAAATTCACAACTTGAAAATTGGGCTTGAAAAATCTTGTATTGAAATTGTTAATAACGATTTTGTCTGCATTCTTTGCGAAGAAAAGAACCTGCATTTCCATTGATTTCTTCAACCTAACGTTTTTTTTTAAATAGTAGGTATAGATCAGTAAGCGGATCTTAAAAATCTTAATACTTGACCATTTTGGGTTTCTTTAGAGCAGGCATATGCCTAAAATTGCAGCTCTCTGGCTTGAATTTTATTTTTTCGATTAAACGGTTTTTTGTTTACAGTGGAGGTGTTAGTGAGCGGATTTTTAAAATCTTTACACTTAATCATTTCGCGCCTTCAATTTTAAGTCAAACAAATTAAGGACGGATAGGCAGAGATGGTTAGATCGACATAAGTCTCAATTATAGTGATCACAAATACAGTAACTTTAAGAGCTCCAAGAGTAATACTAAAGAATGTTACAAACTTTGAGTCAAATAAATATAACCGTATAACGGTATAACGGTATATATTTTTCCTACACATTATAATCTACAAACATCAAAAAAAAAAAAAAAAAGTGGCACGTCAGCAGTGAATGGGTCTCACTAGTTAAAAAAAAAGGACCAACGATCCCTCGGGCGGAAATTGCACACCATAATGTCGGTTTTGAACAAACGTTTTTTTCCCCAGGATTGGTGGGGCTCCAATATCTCATTTTTAGTTTATTAACATAGCCATCGATATGAAAATGTGCTTCAACTGTAAAAAAATATGTTTCCAAGCATTCGTTCTGTTCGAAAACGTTGCAGCTTCGTTATCGCTTAAGTTTCTCTTTAAGATTAAATATTTTGGGTATAAGTTTAGTTTTTTTTTAAATAACACTTTTGATTTTGTCATACCAAACAGTACATTCCGCAATATTCCTTATCGATTTACGCACATGGAACATTATTTCGGACACGATTTTCCGTGGCCCCATCTTGTCTAAACTTTTGAACACATAACCAGAAAAGTTGCGTGCTCTGCCAACCACATACTCATCGAATATTGAATTGAGAACAAAACGCGCGACGCGCATGAAGCATCGAATCACCGCAAAAATAAGTATACTTGATTTTTTTCGGGTGAGCACCTTTAACAAATTTATTGATTATCCTCATATCTTATCTTTTAGAGTTTTCTGTTTTTCTCTAGAATCTTCTCAATTTTTAGGACTCTTTCATTCTTTGACAAAAATATAACTTCCAAATTGCAATCACACAGGGTTAATTATGAAAACTATTTTTTTTTTTAAATACCTAAGCTCTTTATAATGTGCCTCTATTCAGTAGAACATTTTGTTTCCCAGTGGGACGTAGCATAAACAATTATTGTAGAATTATATTTGATTTTTTGGTCTCCACTTGTGCGTTTGTGTAAATGATATAAATTTTTTCATCTATCTAAAATTCTACATAGCTGCAGTATATATTTCAATTGTCAAAACTATATAATACAACAATACTGAGTATTGAAAACAATGTGATTCAATAACGAAACAGTTCCCTTGATAATAGATGAGTTGCCAATACAACACAGGTACATGACTTTTTCGAATTTAATTTTACTTCCAAGCCATTCAAACCTACACAACTCAACTTATAGTCGCCAGTAACCAATAATGCACTACATCTTCTCCTAAACCATAAAATGAAAAAAAAAGTATCTGACATCGAATACTTGATAAGGAATTTAATTTCAAACTTTTACTGCGGTTGGAGTAATAGCAGATAATATTTAGTAGAGCCTCCCCATTGGCCCCCAATCCAACACATTTTACACATTTACCGAGATAAAGACATGACAAAAGATTTTCATCAACCTACACAAGTGTGTGTATATTACCGAGACGTAATTTTCCATTGCTCCTTTTGAAACTGGGTTGTCTACCCGCACTTACTCCCCACCACAAAACAACCAAGAACTAAAGAAACTAGGTGTAAAAGCAAAGCACCTGGCAGGGCGTACTACCCCAACCCGAATGCCACATGTGGTTCCTTTCGGACGTATTGTGGTTATGGCAAAGGTGCTATGTATAGGGAAACCTACAAGAATTGGGTTGCGGCAGGATGGTACGTTGTTATATGGATGAGCTGTTGCTAGCGATGATTTGCAGTTGATATTTTTTGTTGTCCCCATTCTGTGACATTGAAGTTTTTATAACAATGGCTAACAACAAGAAAGGGGAATAAAGAGAAGCATATTTAGTGTTTTCCTTGACGAAAACTCATCTCCGTTCCTCGGAACAAACAACACTCACACTACTTCGAAGAAGCATCCTATTTCCTTTTTTGTTTTGAGGTTGAAAGCTATTATTATTTGAGGAATTTTCAGTTCCATGCATTTTAGTTGATGATGGTTAAGTAGTTTGGATTAAGTAACCAAAAACACATAATAGCATACGCAAGACGTGCCAGGAATACAATGAGATGGTTGAAAGTAAAAATTAATTATTCCATCAAAGCAGATGCGATAGGAAGATAGATAGATAGATAGAGATACCCTGTACTTGTATGAAAATAGATTTTTTTTAGATTTATTGATACCGGACGCTACTCGAGCAGGTGTTTATTTGATTATCTGTGTTGCCTATAGTTGGCATTTATGATCAATTCAATATTAATGCAAGTGTATCCCTATCCAGCACGTATCTGTTAATGTGTGTGCTTTAACGTACGAGTATCTTCAAATTAATTGGGGAACGATTTTTATGCTAGCCTATTTCCCTGATTATATTAGATAACGGTTCAATTTATAGTTTGTGAGATGCACAAAAAAAAAACGGGAGACTGGGTTGCAGTTTATTAATAAATTAATTTAAATTTATTCACCTCCAATGCAGCGAATGATACCGACAAACACCGTTTGATACAATTCGTTGTATAATATTTTATTTATTTTTTACTGACACGAGAATTGGGATTTAATAGTGTGATGATTTATGCGGGTTTGGAAGCTAAATCCCATTGCTGCTGGGACATTAGGTATCTACAACAAACTATTACCCTATGTAAAATAATTTTTGAATTTTTGATACCATGGAGGTTTTTATGTTGGTCGATTGGGAATTTGCATGCTAACTGTATTTGTACAACCACATTCCGTATAAAATGTGTTTTCGTTTATCCAATAGCGAAATAATTAACTAGGTTGTAAGTACCCGTTAAATGTGGAAATAACTAAAAACTGCTGCTATAGCCTTTCTGGCATGATACCAATTTATTAGTAATGGAATTATTTCAGTATTCGAAATTATTTTTGTGTTTTTAAACCGTCTTACTTGAATAACTGTGCAAAAAAAGAATACAATCGGCGTTTTCTTACAAATATATATTTTTTTTTCAAAAAATCCTTAAAAAATCGTACAAAACAGTAGTAAAGGGTTTTTCAATAAAAGCGCTACAAAAGTTTTTTTTAAATAAAACAAAAACGGTTTTGGATATCAATGAAATCTTTATTCCTGTGAAAGTACGTTCGATGCCATTATGTATGAAACTCGATTTCTTTTGCATGGCCACCACGGGCACGCTTGCAGAAGTCCAGACGCTGAACCCAATTTTCGACGGTTTTCAAGCATAAATCGGCCGATACTGCTGCAATTTCACGTTCGATATTCGTACGAAGTTCATCAATCGTCGCTGGCTTGTTGGCATAGACCATAGACTTGACGTAGCCCCACAGGAAATAGTCTAACGGCGTCAAATCGCACGACCGAGGCGGCCAGGCGACTGGACCATTTCGTGAGATAACACGGTTTCCAAACTTGGTTTCCAATAAATTTATTGTGGCATTCGCTGTGTGGCTTGTGGCGCCGTCCTGTTGGAACCACATGTCCTCCGATTTGACGCCGTTAGACTATTTCCTGTGGGGCTACGTCATAATGTCATCGAACGTACTTTCACAGGAATAAAGAATTTCATTGATATCCAAAACATTTTTTTGTTTTATTTAAAAAAAACTTTTGTAGCGCTTTTATTGAAAAACCCTATATAATACCCGATAATGTAAGCATATCTTTATCGCCGGACTGAATAAATGTACTGAATTCATGCCACAATATCAATTTCTAAAGTAAGCCTCCTACGATATGTTTTATGGATACCGCAAATATTGAAAAATATAAAGCGACTGTCAATTCAATATAGCCGCTTCCATCAACACTGAAACTCTTTTATTGAAAGTATTGTAAGAGTGCAAGCTTTGTTTTATTATCTCATTTCTCCCTCTCTCTTTAACTCTCTCTTTTTTTAGCGGTCCATTTTATTTCACTGAAGCTATATCATATTTAAACGAGCCGTTCCCTTTCGATATATCAATTGCTTAATTTGCTCAAAAGTATTAAAACGGAAGCGAGTGGCTGTGGTTTCCCATACAAAAAACAACACAAGTTCCTTGTATTCGAGTTTCAGACGGCGCCGCGGCGCGCCGTAGGTACAGCTTCAACTTAGTCGGTTTATTAATGGAAAATGTTTTCTTAATTGTCCTTTTAAAATTATATAACTTTTTATACCATTAAATGTATCCATTTAAAAATGCATCGGTGGAAATATACCTTACAAATCTGACAAACGATGCTAGTACAGAATACTCACTGTGGAAAGCTACAAAAAAAATTAAAAGACCAACGGCATACGAGTACATTCCGCCAGTGAAAAACAGCAGTGATAACTGGGCTAAAACAAACAAACAAAAGGCGGATCTATTTGCGGAACATCTTCAAAACGTTTTCAAGCCATACGACGATAATGATATTTTCCAACAAACGGAAGAAATGTGCGAAGACGAGAGATCGATTCCAGCAGTAACCTTTAGGGAAATAGCCAAAGAAATAAAAGAAAAGATCAACCCGAAAAAAGCCCCGGGATTTGATCTAATAACGGGTGAAATTCTGAAAAAAACTGCCTAAGAAAGGTATGAAAAAAACAGCACAGATAATAAATGCTGCGTTCAGACTAAGGTATGTTTCGCGCATGTGGAAGGTTGCGGAAGTTATCATGGTACCTAAGCCGGGAAAATTGCCCAATGAAGTAACGTCATATCGGCCGATATCATTGCTGCCAATCCTGTCTAAGCTATTCGAAAAAATGCTCCTAAAACGACTCCATCCGATTCTAGAAGAAAAGACACTGATCCCAAACCATCAGTTTGGATTCAGAAATAAATACTAAACAATAGATCAGGTCCACAGAATAACTGATATAATAGAAAAAGCTTTAGAAGAAAAACAAATATGCTCTGCCATCTTCCTTGATGTAACACTTTTGATAAAGTCTGGCACAAAGGATTAATCCGTAAGCTACAAAAATATCTTCCAAAAGAGTACCATGAAATACTAGAGTCGTATATAATGCAACGATTATTTAGAATTGAGTAAGAGAATGAGTACTCCGAATTGAAACACATCAAAGCTGGAGTACCGCAAGGTAGTGTGTTGGGACCAGTACTGTTACTTCTATACACGAACCACCTACCACAAAGTGACGAATCTACTGTTGCCACTTTTGCAGACGATACTGCTGTACTTGCTTTAGGAAAAACCGCACAGGAAGTTACAGAAAAACTGCAAAGGACAGTAAATGATATCCAAATGGTCCAAAAAATGGCAAATAAAATTAAATCAACTAAAGTCGGTCATATTAACTTTACGAATAAAAACGTACAACACATACCTGATAATACATACATACATAAATAATAAAGTAGTTCTGCATTCGAACTCAGCTAAGTATTTAGGCTTGACTTTGGACGCAAAGTTGCATTGGAAAACACATGTCAAAAAACAACAAGATGAACTAAATATACGATACAATAAAATGTATTGGCTCATAGGGAGGAATTCATGCCTCTCAATCTACAACAAACTGCTTCTCTACAAGCAAATATTAAAATCAATTTGGACATATGGCCTCCAGTTATGGGGGGCATACAATGCTTTCAGAACAAAGTATTACGCAATATTGTTAATGCGCCGTAGTACATACGTAATGCTGATCTACATAGGGATCTAAAAATTTAAATGGTAGAGGAAGAGGTTCGGAAGTTCGCAAGAAGACATGAAGTTAGGCTTCGCAACCATACTAACTTAGAAGTAGTTCAACAACTTAATAACAACAATTTAGTTAGAATATTACGTAGAGTTAAACATTTTGAACTAGTTAACTAAGTAAAAAGGAAAGAAATATGTGTTACAACATAATCACACGAACAAAGTGATAATGAATTAAGAAACAAAAGGTAACAAACCAAAGTTAGTTCCTAAAAACAGTACATAAGTAACATAAGGAAATGTTAAAACAAAATTGCTGATTAGTCTCTAGACTAGGTGCGATTACTGGAAGGATGGTAACATCATGCCTTCCCTGGGTGTTTTTAGTGGGTGATTCAAGTCCCACACTATCGCAAAGCTTGCAAGCGATGTCTTTCAACGATTTTCACCTAGCTACACGCAAAAAAAAAAATGTATTTATTTTATGATTGCAAAATACACGCTACCAATTTAAGCCGACTGCAAGGATATATAGTGGAATATACTACTTTTCAAAGAGTGGTAACCTTATAATAAATGAATCTTCGAATTTAGGCTAATAACAGCATTTTGAAAGATTTTTCTTTTGGATTCTTATGAAAAGCCTCTGATGAGATTGAGGAGCGCGAACCTTCAAGAGTCCAAAAATATTCTTATTTGGAGAGTAAAGATCGTGCGAACCCTTGCATTGTTATACTTTTATAATTCGAGTACTAGGCGATCTAATTTACGTTGTGAGAGCGTTGAAGAGCGTTGTGTGAGAGTCTTATGAGTGTTTTTTTTTTAAATTTTAATAAGCGTTTTAGGGTTAACTTCTTGAGAGTTTGTTAGTTGGGCATGTATTAGAGTACTGTTCGCCGAACTGTGTATTTTTTAGCAAAACTTATATAATTAAGTAATAATTAGTTGCAAAACAGGATTGTATCTTAAAATATAGTATCTACTACCAATTTACTTTAATGAATCCAGTAAGTATGTACATATTTGCAAGCAAGGAAAAACTTTATTTTATAAATACCAAATTAAGTTAATACTTGAGCTCTGATACTCTTCTTGTAGTAAATACTAGAATTTAACATCAGCTTATACTTCAAGTAAATACTCACTTTACATACCACTCAATGAGAGAAAATTAGCAGTCGTTATGAATTTTTATTTATATATATTGGTCTTTCTTCAATATTAATATTTATTCAGTAACGTATTTATATACTGTGATGAATGACCGCATGAAGTAATGTAATCCGGCCAAATTATCCAGAAATGTTCATACCTCACTCCGCTATTATCCATACAAATAGGTCTTAAGAAATCGACGAAAAGGGACATACAGAAGAACTTTTTGACAAGCCTCTGTCAATCAAACTATGAACTTCATTTATAATTTATTCTATGAATTTAAAGCTTTATTCTGAAGCATTATGTATTTCTAACGATTTTGAAAATAAAATTCAATATTCTCTTAACAAAAGAAAATTAATTTTAAGGTTTTTGGGAATTGGTCTATTCGACAAAAAAATAAACAGATCGATATCCAGCTAAATAAATGAAACCGTTGTTCAGTCTTTCTATGATGGATATTTGGCATAACATTTTGACAGCAACAAAACAATTAACGCTTTTACTGGAGTATACCTTGTCTTTCGGTAGAAGGAGTGAAAGAAGTAAGGACAGTACGATCACTCCGTCACCGCAAAAAATACCGGTGTGCGGGGGGGGGGGGGGGGGGGGGGGGTATAGCCCTCCCCGTTCAGGCGGGTGGGGAAATTTTCTTAAACACAATAACAACGGCAACAACGGTAGTTTATTGTAACTACTATAACGCCTTTGCATATATCCAACATCGCACCTTCTCCAAATTCAACGGTGAGCCCAAACAAAGTTGTTGCAAGTGGGCAGCACGACGTCCCTTGCACATAACTGTTAATGTGATCTACTTGTGATGAAAATTGAGAATTTCAAAGGCTTATAACTCTTAAACTATATGAGAACGTCCGCAAATTGTGGTGGCATTCGACCTAAAAAGATCTTTCGTACCGTATGGGCCAGAAACATTTTAAACTAGTAGAATTTCTACTTTCCGTGTAAAGCGGACAATTTTACCAGTAGAAGAATTCTTTATGTCCTCGGGACTCATTTGTTCCCTGAAAAAGATCTTCTTTCTAAATCCATTAAGGGCTGGACATTCACATAAAATGTGTTCAGCTGACTCGTCCTCTTCAAGACAGAGTCGGCACTCAGGAGAGTCTGCTATTCTCATTTTGTGTAGATGATATCTTAAACCATGGTGACCAGTAAGGTAACCTACTAAGTTTTTGATATCATGCCTGCTTAGGTTTAGGCATTTGCTGACATTTTGATTTAAGGGCCAAAAATAGACCTGGGATGCTTTCTCAAAGATAGATACGAGTACATTTTCTATGTTCCCAGCTTTTTATTGCTGCCGTTGCTGCTGATCTAGGAGTGCAGCAGAATGGTTCGGGACCAAGGAAAGGTATACGAGCTAGGGGCGTTTATAGCTGCTTGACTATCCGTGAATATATGGATGGTTGCACCTTTTATGCCAGAAAAATTATGTATGTAATAATCGGGATATACCTCGGAATAGGGTATCTGGAAATGAAGCTTAGAGGGGATATCATCCGATTTTTCTATATTTCCTAGGTCCAAAATAGAGCAATGTCCAATTGGATTTTGCTTTTAAACAGGCCGAGACGTATCGCACTAATTCCTGCCTGGTATTTTACATGTATAGCTACAGGCAGTAGGTGCAGAAACATTTCCAGTGCGCTGTGGGCGTTGAACGCAAGGCACCCGTGATAGACACACTAGACGCTATTTGTTGCCAATTTTCCCTATTTATTCTTCTTATTACTGGCTTTCCACCAGACAATGCCCTGATGGGTCTGACTATCATTATTATACAGCCAGTGTACCATTCCTGGTGACCCAACTTTTTTCCTACCGCCTTTTGCACATAAAGAATGCGTTGTAAGCTTTCTTGATTCTCTTCTGGATATTGAGATGCCAGTTCAATTTTCTGTTTAGAATAATGCCGAGGTATTTAGCATGGTCTTACATTAATTTACCAACACGCACATTTTTTAAAGAAAAGTTGATAAAAATTAAGGTCGTGTTCTTTACAAAAGATATATTCAATATTCCTCACAAAAACTCGGTCGTACAATTGTGTTTTGCCTTTATGGGGACTTTTTGAACCCAAACATCAAATGACTTATGAAACACCCATTTTGGGATATCTCAAACATCAACCAATCCCGCAAAGTCGACTGAAGTATTTCCAATGCCTAAGCATTGAATTTGCCACAATTTCAATATGTCTTATTTGAATTAGATAAAATTTGTCTTTCCTTTAAAATAATTCCATGAAAAGATAAAAATATGCTTTGAATATGAATTATGTACTTTTTTAAATTTTCATATACACTGCGTTCTTTGGTCCAGTCGAAAACATAATTAAAAAGTTTGTTTTACATGACAACTGCCAAAAATGAGTAGTGTATGCACATTCGTAGAAGAAAAGATCCGAACTATTTCTTTGGACGACTTTTTCTTTGACGTCTTTATCCATTCATCTATTTCAGCAACATTGATATATTCGCACGAAAAAACTTGTGAACCACTAATTTCCTATTCAAGGTTTAGATACTTAAGTTGAAAATTCTTTTGAATTCCACGACTTTAAAAATCAAGTTCAATGGATGGTTATTTCTATGAGACACTTCGTGGGTAGATACTCTTGCTGCCTTTCTTGAAATTTAATAAATAAAATCTTACATGTTTTCTTTTGGTTTAAAATTTGGTTAACTAGGTGGTAAATCTGCTATAATATGTATTGGATGGTATGCATTAATGAGGCACTGACAACCATTCTGCCTTTTTGTCCTTTTCTAGGCTTGTAACTATAACAATAGCAAACGCTTATAATGCAACAATGGGAAACACAGCATAACATGGGTTACGTTAGTAGATTTCGAAAAAAAATCGTTCTCTTCTTTTTCTTCATCAACGGCGAACCTATAATCAGGTTTAAATAGATAATTTCCCTGATACTTTATTCCATCCATACTTGCCTGCTTGTGCAGGTCGCCGTTTCGACTACAGCGAATATTGGCAGGCCTTCCGCTTTCGGATAAGTTCATAATTGAGGCCTATCAAATGCTGGTGTTGTTGCATTTGTGTACTCCAGAAGTCTGCTTGTTTTTTACGATTGCGAGTCGCAATTTGCGTTCTCCCATTATTGATTATTGTCTAACCGACCTTTTACGACACCCGTGATCTACAGTCTTTTTACATACGGGCTTGCACGCACACTTGAGGTACAGTTTCAAGATGTTAAATGTATCACTGGGCTCACATGAATGGTAAAATTGAGAATATGCTATTTCTCATCTAAGTAGCTTTTTACGAACAGCGCCGTTGTAAAATAAATAGAAGGCATGGGCCGTTAATGCCTTCTATTTATTTTATATACAGGGCCTAAGACCTAGCTTCTCCAACTATTTGCTTGTGTAAGTGGAAAGGACCTACAATTTAAAGTCGAATGCAAAAGGCAATTTTGAGAAGCTTCTCATGACAATTGATAGTCTTGGATGTTTGTCAGACGTTCGCAGTGGTGGGGTG
Source organism: Portevinia maculata (assembly GCA_949715645.1). Lineage (NCBI taxonomy): Eukaryota > Metazoa > Arthropoda > Insecta > Diptera > Syrphidae > Portevinia > Portevinia maculata. The sequence continues at coordinate 79,186,221 of OX454525.1, forward strand.
GTGGGAAAAAAATGTATGATGTTACTTGGCCCCGGCGGGATTTTAACCAGAGGCCTTTAGATTAGCAGTCCAACGCACTTTTTTTTACTTTTAAATTCATTTTTTGTATTGCTTATTAAATATCAACTTACATAATAGACAAAAATGATTAAATCTAACTTAAAATTAACAGGATACCTATTCTAAATTAATAAACCTTATGCGGACGTTCGAAACTGCTCCAGCCTTCTCGAAGCATGATCTAATCTTTCTGATCTTCGACTTCGAATTATCCACCTTTCCCAAAAGTTTCCAATTCAGGGACTTTGGGAATATAAACACTTCAGCATTAAAGGAAACCGCTAGAGAAATAAACTGGGAATCTATCTACTACATACAAACCTCCGACGAACGTGTTGAGTTTTTAAACGAAAATATAAAAAGGTTATACAAACACTTCGTGCCGATAAGAACAAACGTCACTGGCCTTAATAAGCAACCGTGGTTCACAACTCAAATCCAATACTTAATGTCCCGGCGTGACCAGGCTTATAATGTGTGGAAGCGATACCGGCTGCCTGAAGTTCGGCGAACTTACTGTTCTCTTCGTAACAGGGTGGAGACGGAAATAAGGAAAGGTAAGACCGAAGTTTACCCCAATCGAATAAAAAGCTCGTAAGGAGGACGAAATTCACCTTAAGTCATGATGTTGATAAAGACCAACTTAACGAACAATTTGTTAGAGCGTCGTCTACACCTATGGTTTTTACATCGGATAATGCCAACAGCACAGAGTCTCCACGATCGGAATCAGTTCCTGGTCCTAGTTTCTGCTTCAGCCCCGCTGAGAATACAGACATAGTAGAGTCCGTTCTGTCAATAAAGTCTAAAGCCGTCGGTCTCGCTGAAATGCACCCCTCGTTTCTCAAGATTCTTCTACCTGTTCTAGTAACGTACTTACGTACCCAATCAGGCTACCGGAATAAAAATAGTTGTGTTACAGCTCTTATCAACGCTATTGAAGATTTGCGACAATCGATGGATATTGGTAATATATCACTCCTAGTCCTTTTGGAAAGCGTTCGATTGTGTAGTTCACACTATCTTGTGCGATAAGCTTCTTAGAAAATTTAATTTTTCGGCAACAGCAGTAAAGTTACTGCGCTCATACTTAACAGGCAGATCGCAAGCTGTGGAACTAGATCGTGCATTGTCAAACTTTTTACCAAACGAAAAGGTGTCTCGCAAGGATCAATCTTGGGTTCTTTGCTGTTCTTCCTTTACATAAACTCGCTACAATTTAGTATAAAATACTATCAGTTAACTATGTATGCCGATGATGTGCAATTGTATTTGAGCTGTCCACTTGGTCTTATGGAAGATTACATAGCATGCCTCAATGAAGATCTAGAAAGAATCCTGAGTTGGTCAGGATCAAATGGACTTCTTCTGAATCCAAATAAAACTAAGTGCTTAACCATATCAAGAAAACTACTAGATCTATCCTATTTTCCTCCTGTTGTGATGAACGAAGTCCCCATAATGTTCGATGAGACAGCAAAAGACCTAGGGGCAAAACCTATGCAGCTCTCCGTTCGCTGAGGGCGATTCAATATTTCACCCCAATAAAAACTCGTTACATGCTGGTAGAAACATTGATTTTACCCATTCTTACGTTCGGCTGTGAAATATACTGCTCATGCAACTACGAAAGCATACGTAGGCTAAACGTCGCCTTTAATAGTGCAATACGCTATATTTTTAATCTGCGAAGACGTAACCGGGTTTCAAATTTTTCTATACAGCTATTAAACATGCCATTTGACAATCTTCTCAAATTTCGCACCTTAGCTGTATTCTCTGACGTCTTGCTCACACACTCACCACACTATATCTATGAAAGAATACGACAGACTTCCTCAATCAGGTCTGGTCGTATCATACATCCACGCTACTCATCTCTTACCTCCGAGCGTCAATTATACATAAATAGTATCCGCCTTTGGAATTCTTTATCGCGCGCGATTAGAGAAATTAATAATGCCACGACATTGAAAAATGAAATGAAAAAACACTTCTCTTCCTCTTAACTAGAGACGAATTGAGCTCAAATGCCAATTATTCCTTTTTTCCTCTTCCTTTTTCCTTTAATTTAGATCAACATAATAATGAACATGTATTGTGTATTTATATCAAAAATCACCAAGAAGCGAGCAAACAAGTAAATTAAAAATTAAAAGTAACGAAGTTTAATTAATCGTAATAAATAATGACAAATAAATAAAATAAAAACTTCAATATAACCTTATAATTATTACCTTTCGGCCTCAAAACCATTTTATGCAGTAATCTTATATAAATATGTTATCATCGAGAAAATTTATAAAAACTAGGTATCTTTATCAAATTTTATAATTTTATATAAAAACAAATTACAAAGTAGCTACTCTACTTACTTAAACTACTTAACGTATTCTAACTATTATTAGGATTCTGAGCACTCGTTGCCTTGCGCAACCAGTGGTCAAAATCCCAATTGCTTTGCGGGTCGACTGAATCATTACAGCGTCAGTCACCTCACGGAAGCACCACCACATGTCGGCGAGCTCGGCCTCTGCCAGAAACGCCCTAGCTAACTTAATCTAACTTATAAACTAGAGTAACGCACAGTCCTGGGAGGGCATGTTGAACCTTCCCGCCTCATCAAGCCACGAAAATTCGTCGAATTGCTTTTTCGTGTAGAAATTATGTATTCCTCTCCGCTATTGCAGTACTAAAACGGAGGAGCTCATGAGCATTGGCGACGTCACAGCCATGGATGAGCCGCTTATCTCTAGCGCTGCGGTAGCGGTGGTATAATACTGGGATACCATCCTTTGTCTGTATCAGCCCTTTTGCATCAATATGGATAAATTTGATCGAAGTCACGCTGGAAAAGAATGTTAATGACCTCGATGTTAAGACTTGATCTGTATGCCACTAAATCGTCGGCAAACACTAAAGCAAGTCTGAGTGAACTTACGAGAACACTCGTGTAAATGTTAAACATTTGACAATGACCTTCCTTCCCATAAGCATATTATAAATTACATATAGCAAGGGTTTGTGCATCCCTCGCCTGGTCAACTTGTAGAAAAGTCCCACTAACCATACGGTGTCGAAAGCCTTCTTAAAATCAACCAGACAAGCACCCGTGCATTCGTTCTTGCATTTATTCCACTGAATGTCGGAATCGAATATCGACGCGGCATAAATAGTGTCACGCCCCACCCTGAAACCAAAGTGGGTGTCCGGAAAACAGGGAAACCTTTGGAAAGCCCTTGCTAATATTCGGAAGCAAACTAATCGACCAGAGGTTAACAGGGTTCGTCCTATCTTTACCCTTTTTCGGAATAGGGTTTACCACAGCTACCTCCTAATGCGACGGATAATGTGCAATATTCAGCGCATTGTTAAACAGCGTGGTAAAAATATCTCCAGCCTACAGAGGCAGGTGTCTCAATACGGCGGTTGGGACACCATTCATTTTCATCATTGAATACGGTGAATCCGTAATTCTCAGATCGCCAATTCTCAAGTTCGGTGTGCAGATAGAAGTGACTCAGGAGAGCCCTGTTCTCAATCTCGTGGTTAAGGCGAAAAGGATTCTTCACGGTATAGTCCAATACATTAACGCGCCCACAATATGTATGTTAAGTTATGTGTTATCGAAAAACAAAAACTGGCCTGTGATAGTAACGTCATTTGTAACAATCGTCGCCACAAAAACCTGCGTTCGACCGAAACAATGTATCTGTGTATTTGCATGAATAACGTTATTGTTTCTATTCCAAGATTTGTGCAGGTTAATTTAGATTATTGTTTAGCGATAATCAGATAAAATTATCTTAAAATTTAACTTTCGGGATTATCAGCTTTCTGCTAATATTTTGTCGATAGTATTGTTAACAAATTGTATTGGCTATTGAACAGGGTGGGCCATCGGAGAGGGTAATCGATTTTACAAATAGCTTCTAATGGTTTTGACATTTGTGAAACAAACATAATTAGAATTTGTGTGATTCTATACTATACTTACGGTGACCATCCGTCCTTTCTTTTTACCTCTGATCTTTAATTAATTTTAGATTTAATAAAGGACGGGTTTTGTCGTTTATTTTTGAAACTGTACTTTGAACCATCGAGAAAATAATAATAATTCAAATAATTGATTTTAGTTTGTGCAATAGCGTTCTTATGTGCCGATTGAAAGCGTATTATCAATAATACATGATGTTAGGACCAGTAACAGATCACAAAAGAATGTTACAGGTTTTCTTATACAGCGAAATATCATTTGGCAATACCTGCGCTCTATTTTATCAATCAGTTTGCACTTTGCGATTTTTCAAACAAATATTTTTCTGCAAAACTATGTACTTTGCAATTGTGAAAGTTTTTCACCATTTAAAAAGAGAACTTTGCATTTGTAATCGTAATTTGCATGTGTAGCTAGTAGCTAGTCGTCAATGGGCTGAAAAAAACTGAGAGATTCGGCCGGCGAAAAGAATCTACCGTGCAAGAAAAAGCAATCGAACATTCTGCAATTTTGTAAATATAATTTTGACCAATAGAAATCGAAGCAACCCCAATTTTTTTTAAAAAACATAGGGACGGGCTACAGTCCGCTTGGGCGAACTGTTGGATACCCTATTCTTATTCCTATCCCTCATAAGTGGGCGTGACAAAAGTCTAAGTATGGTTAAATTGTTAAGAACGCTCTACATATTTTGTTATATAACATTTAAAGGATTTTATCAAAAAAAACGCTCCCTAGCTCAAACTTGGGTGTTTCAATAAAATTGTTTTATTTAATTGTGGGCGTGTCAGTAGGCGGATTTAAAAAAAAATTAACACATGAGCGTAAAGGGCCCCTAGAGAGTATATATTATAAATTTCAGCTCCCTAGCTCAAACTTTGGATTTTCAAAAAAATTGTTTTATTTATTTGTGGGCGTGTCAGTGGGCGGATTTTGAAAATATTTATACATGAGCTTAAAGGGCCCCTAGAGAGTATATATTAAAAATTTCAGCTCCCTAGCTCAAATTTTGGTTTTTCAATAAAATTGTTTTATTTTTTTGTGGGCGTGGCAGTGGGCGGATTTTGAAAATTTTATATCCCGAGCAGTTTTAGGAGTCATAGATCATATATAAAAAATTTCAGCTTCCTAGCTCAAAATTCGATTTTTTCCAAAATTTTGTTTTTTTGAGTTTGTGGGCGTGTCTGTGGGCGGATTTCAAAAATTCGTAAACTTGATTATTTCGGGACCCTAGAGAGTATATGGTTAAAATTTCAGCTCTCTAGGTCCAGTTTAAAGGCCTAATTTTTGCCGACGGACGGACGGACGGACGGACGGACGGACGGACATGGCTAGATCGACATTACTATCGATGCTGATCATAAATATAGTAACTTTTAGGGGTCTACGGGCAATATTAAGGTATGTTACAAACTATGCGTCAAAATTAATATACCCCTAGAATAGGGTATAAAAAGGGGCAAAATGGCATAAGCGTTGCAGAGAGAATTTATGCTTATTGGTTATGTTATGCTTCGGTCTAAGGAACACAAAAATAAAAAATCCGGTGTGCTTTCAAATTTAGATACTCTTGCAAACCTGGCCAGGTTATGTTGAAAGCATAGAAAGATCGGTCTGAACCACAAAACTACTATTGCATGCTTTCCATGTCTATTTACAAACTGCTTTTCATTTTTCTTGGGTGCATCGATGCTGATCATCTTATATCGTCAACGCATGCAGCTACATAAGGGAGGAAAATTGGCTATTTTTTGCGAAGAGTTTTCGGGAGAGTAAATAATGATTGCAAGAAATTCGTCAATTATTGCGTCCGAAACTCAGTTTAATACTCTGCAGTCTGAAGCTTTATTTATTAGCGTCCCCATTGCTACTGCTTGGTAACGACCCGCCAATAGGGTGTACATAAAAGTTGTTGGCAGTAGCTAAACAGTTATTCCTTTGGCTGTTAAACTTCAGTTTAAGTCTAATTTCTTTCAAAACAAATTCAATGATAGTCTTTGTTAAACAAAACCTTTCCAGAGTTGAAGAAATATTTTTAAATTCAAAATTCGTTCTCCATTTTGTAACACTTTGTACATGAGTAATCTTCAAAGCGTGCTTTGAAACGGTTCATTTTCGGATATTTATTATTTTATAGAATTTTTCACTATAAATGCTTTGCAAATTATTGTGCAAATAAAGTGGTGTTCTTCACTTTGCTTTGAAAAATTCAGTCACCGTAACTATACTCCTGAAGAACGCGGAATATCGCGAAGTTCTGAAGAAAACTATGGAAAATGCAATGAAAGAACATATTTGTATTTTCATTTTTAAAATATGATGGATAAAAAAAACTTGAATGTCCAAATAAACATTCAAAGCTCGACATAATTGTTTTTATTCTATTCCAAAGATAAGATTTAAATGATTTGCAAGAACGCAGTTCCTTCGATATAAAAGAATTGATTTATATGAAATTTTTAACAAACCCGACTGAGAGGTGAGCTAACTTAACCTTATTGGCCCTGTGTCTTCGTTTGAGTTATGCATGCATTGTGTTTCCAAACTTTAAATTCATAGTTTCAGTTTCTTCAACCCAAATTCAAAGTCGTGGTGTGCAAATTTGTTTTGTTTTTGACTTCAATTTGAAATTCAAAGCAGGTGGCAATGGTGCGATGGTAGTGTATTCGCAAAGTGCTCAGAATCCTAATTATAGTTAGAATATGTTAGGTAGTTTAGTAAGTAGAATAGGTAGTTTTTATTTTGTTTTATATAAAAATATAAAATCTCAATAATGATACCGAGTTTTATTAAATTTTCTCGAGGGATATATATGTAAGATTAGTTCGTAAAATAGTTTTTAGGACGAAAGGCAATAATTATAAGGTTATAGTTAAGTTTAGAGCGTCCGCATAAGGACTAATAAATAAGAATAGGTAAATATCCTGTTAATTTTTAGTTAGATTTAATCATTTTTGTCTAGTATGTAAGTAGATATTTAACAATGAATAAAAAATGAATTTCAAAGTCAAAGTGTATTCGCAAAGTGATTGGCAGGTAGTGTGTTCGAATCCCGACCAGAGCCATGCTTTGTAAAATTGAATACACACAACAAATCAAATCTCCCTTAAGCAATTAAGGCGCCGCCTGTGGAGATAAAAAAAAACCCTATCGCACCAAAAACTTCTTTTCTATCCTCCTATTCTGTCATAGGCAATTATAATATGTGTGCTGCTTGCAGCAACGAAAATGCCTGCGCTGTGGCAACACTATAAGGGTACTGTATCAGTTACAGCAAAAAAAAAATCCCTTTAGCGCACGCTAGTTATGAAAAAAAAAAATTATCTCGTGTTTCAATACAAAAAAAGAGAAAAAAATAATGAATGTAAAATTAGGTTAGGTTAGGTTAGGCCAAAAAGGGGTATGCAGTTTGCATACAGCACTAGGCACCAGAAGGCCTATCGCGATCCCTACAAAACGGATTGAATTCAAAACTGCAAAATCAGAAAAACCTAAACACTTTCCCCAACAAAATATACAATCTTCCTGCAGAACCTTAACAACTTCCTATAGCCTGTGCCACTCAACTCCCCTCGAAGAAGTACTCTCCTACAAACCGCCTACGATTCCGTGCTAACCCTGCACGTATCCACATCTAGGTACTAATCCAAGCCGCCTAGCATGCTTCCTTGGGAGACAGTGTCCCAACATATCCCAACTACTGTTCTATGCTGTTCCGCTTTTCATTCCTTGTCCAAATGCGGTGAAAGCACTTTAACACCTTGTGCCCTTTTAAATTTTGTAATCAAAGGTCAGCCATTTTCAAGATCTTCTCACCAATTATTCCCTTGCTAACGCCTAGGGGTGGTTTGATGTCCACAACTCCACTACTCGCCAGTTCCCCTCCCTTTTTCGCCAGGTCATCGGCTTGCTCATTCCCGTCTAAACCGTGTCAAGGTACCCAGCATAGTCTTACTCGGTTCTGCCTGCATACTGCTTTTAGCATTGTGCACAGTTTCTGACTATCTCAGAAATGATGTTAACAGATTGTAGTATCTTAAGTGTCGCCTGACTGTCAATGTAGATGGCGATATCCCTTCCGGACATTGAGATCATCTGCACTATCTCTCCCGCCCTTAGAAAAGCAAAAACTTCCGATTGGCAGACACTGCTTGTGTCAGGGAGTCGTATAGACGTATAAGTCTGGATCAACAGAAAATATGGCCGAACCCGTTCCCGCCCTTGTCTTAGAACCATCAGTGTAGATAGCAACCTCATTTGATATTCTGACTGCATCTCTTTGCCATTATTCCCTTTCCGGATATGATACATTATACGGGATGTCGAAGTCGACCCGGGGAAATTTCATCTGTCAGTATAGGATTTACGGGTAGCAACATCAAATTTGTGAGGCGCAAAGCGCTTTTGCCAGCGTTGTTGTTTTATTTTTAAATCTAGCGGGATTAGGTGCAGAAAGGTGCCCAGTGCTGCCACGGGAGTAGTACGGAGTGCACCTGTAATGGCTATGCTAGCCGCTCTCTGTACTGTCGCTAATTTTCCAATTAAGGTTCTTTTGAAAGTTGCCCTCCACCACACAAGTGAGCTATACGTAAGTATGGGTATAACCACCACAATATATATCCAGTGTACCATAGCGGGTTTCAGGCCACAAGTTTGCCTATTGTTCTTTTATAAATAAAGAGGGCGTTATACGCCTTCTTAATTCTTTCTCTTATGTTGAGATTCCAATTTAATTTACTATGCAGGATTTCGCCCAGATACTTCGTAAGGTAAAGTTCCACTCCGTCAAGTTTCCGGAGATTGAAGTGCGGTACTTTGTGTCTTCTCGTAAACAGGACTTACTCCGTTTGCTAGGGGTTGACATTAAGTTCGCAGCTCTTAGCCCAATTACTGATTTTCCTTAAGGCAGATTCTGTGACCTCACTTAAAGTATTTAAATATTTTCCCTGCACTAGTACAGGGTGGCGCACGAATCGTGCTACGAAGACAAAACGTAATAACTTTTTTTCTGTGTGAGTAAAATGATTGAAATGACCGAAGAAGATAACAGCTTGATAAATTGCTTGTTTATGTCTGATGAGACCCATTTTGATCTAAACGCCAATGTAAATAAGCAAAATTGTTATATATGGAGTGAATCTAATCCAGAAATACACCACGAAACGATAACGCACTCAGAACGAGTCACTGTGTGGTGCGCAGTTTCATCAAGTTGCATTCTTCTTTGAAGAAAACGTTGTAACAGTAACTGTCAATTTGGACCGTTATTTACAGATGTTGAAGGACTTTTTTTACCCAGAAGAAGTGTCCGTTTCAACAGCATTTGGTTCTAGCAAGATGGAGCAACTGCGCATATAGCCAGACCGGTTATGGCGGAGCTCTAACGAAAATTCCCAAACAAATTAATACCCAGAAACTGCACTTTCCGCTGGCCCGCAAGGTAACCTGACCTGACTGCACCAGACTTTTTTTATGGGTGAACTTTTTTTAAGAGGTGAACAAAACAGAATCAAGGAATTTGACTGAATTGAAGCAGTCCAAAAAAAACAATAATTGAGGCGATCCCGACTTCAACCCTTTAGGCCGGAATGTCTGATTAAGTGTCGCATATGGCTAAATCGGCTTTCATGGCTAAATCGGCTTTCATTAGCGATAAAAAAAAAAAAAAAATAAACGTGAATGAGCATGGAGGTCATTTACTGTCTATCATCTTCAAAAGCAATCGGTTATATCAAATAAAATTGAATTTTCCATACAAAAAAAAAATTACATTAATTAAGAAAAAGTTGCAGCACAATTAATGCGCCACCCTGTATAGCCCCGTCGTCCGCATACGCTGTGGCACTTAATGTAAAATTAAGTGCACCGGATACACAGCAATCGTTTATTTGTTAGTGCTCAAAGTCAAGTTGGATGAAAAGCTTTTGGAATTATTCCAAAACATCACAAAACTGAAACTTTACAGGGCCACAAGTTAAACTGAAATACCGCATCACTTGTGGCGACTTACAGACTGAAACCTTCAAACAAAACAAAATACAAAAATGTATTGACTATTCAATAAAAACCAGTGTGCTTCTTTCAAAACTTTTTAAATAATCGACCAGTTTAATTGTTTTTTTTTAATAAATTATTTCGTTTGAAAACAAATTTGTAAAACAAGAAAAACTTTCCAAATTAAAACCAAACCGCTTTCCTCAGACATCAAATTGTTTGTCACCAACTTCAGCAGAATCACCGTTAAAAAAAAACAGACTATTATACATTGTGTCCAACATGTTTCACAAAAATAAAAAACCAAAATATAGGCATAATACACAATAAAACTATATAAGTAAGGAAGTAGTTACATATGTATACAAAATATAATATTTATGGAAAGTCTTTGGAGATAAATTTGGTTGGCTCGATCACATTCCAACCAGAGAAAGCTTTAATGTATGTAATAATCTTGACAAAAAACCAAACTTTGTCGGACATGTATCAAAAATGATGTAGCAAAAAAGAAAAGATAGATACTTCTGGGGTGTAATACATACGGTGGAGAGCATTTATTCAGTCTTTAACTTTGGTAAGGGGCGAGTAACAAACGAGTTGCAAAATGAAGCCGCGTATGGAAATATGTATTTATTTGTCAATTTTAAAATTGGTGATATTCTAAGACACAACACAGACAATATGTTAACTACATATGTACTCGTATGTGCGATGCTATTTCATTTGTTCAGCGTCATTTTCATTGCACTGTCCCGCAAGTGGGTGGACACGACTGGAGATCACTGGTAAAAGGAGGATTAATAATAATCAATAATCGCAGCATGAACGTTGCTCTATAAACATTGCTGGATCACACAAATGCAACACCACCAGCATTTGATCCGAAACCGGGAGGTCTACCAATAGAATAAAGAAGAAGAAAAAGAAGATGAGAAGATGAAGAAGAAGAAGAAGACGAAGAAGAAGAAGAAGACGAAGAAGAAGAAGAAAAAGAAGAAGAAGAAGAATAAGAAGAAGAATAATAAGAAAAAAAGAAGAAGAAGAAGAAGAAGAAGACCAACAACAACAACAACAACACCAACAACAACAACAACAACAACAACAACAACAACAACAACAACAACAACAACAACAACAACAACAACAACAAAAACAACAACAACAACAACAACAACAACAGCGACAGCAACAGAAACAGCAACAGCAACAGCAACGGAAACAGCAACAGCATCAGCAACAGCAACAGCAACAGCAACAGCAACAACAACAACAACAACAACAACAACAACAACAACAACAACAACAACAACAACAACAAGAGAAAGAAAATTTGAGAAAGAAAATTTTCAATTCAATTTCAGCAGAAGAAAAAGAAGAAAAGAAGACGAACAAGGAATACACCACACGAAATACACTTATGCATACAGATCGTAGTCGTGTTAAGGTGCTTTCGTCAAAGACAACTCAACAAAAAAATTTTTTTATCAAAACTCATTTTGATTAATCAGGCTCTTTTTCAACCACGCAGCTTTGCCAATATGTAAGTTGTACTGTCGCATTTGAGACAAAGAAAATCCAAGAATTTTCCACAAAGTGAACATTACATACTGGCAGGTGACATTACTGAGCATTATTTTTGCAAACATTAAACGGGTGTAGCGTGTTACCGCGAACTATGGAACAATAGTTATTGAACTTGTATGGCCGAAGCTAACAAGATATGGATGTGGGTGATATTTATTTCCAAAACGACACGACGTCACGATGTCACACAAGTGGCGGAACCATTGCACTTACTTCGAAATGGTGATCAAAAATGGCGCCGTGTGAAGGGCTCGCACCAGCGACCATTTAATTAATCATTTCCATAAGGTAACTAACGTTATTCCACACTCGAGTTCCAATACCTCACAATTCATTCCCTTCAAGCAAAAACACTGACCCAACTTTTCCCGTCATTTTTGGATCCGCGATATATGAGGCGTTCCACGCACACATTTGTAAATTGACTGTAACTACATTGCCAATAAGAAGAAGAGCGAGAGTCCATTTATGGCAAATTTCATGGAAAACTGGCATGTGTCAGATGAGGCTTCGATGTCGGATCACCAACACATTAGGTTCGACCTGCCCGGTCAACTGTCACAGGCCACGATTAGATACGATCCTAAGTCGACGGACTGGAATACGTATCGAGGACTTGTCCTCTCTAAAACGGACATGCTAATTTCGTCAATTGAGTCCACGTGGGACCTTGACGAAGCAGCACACCAGCTCAACAAAGTGTTACTAACCTCCTACCAGAGTAGTTGCGTCATTAAAACCAGCACAAAGCGACGTAAGGTCCCCTGGTGGAATGACAGACTTGCTGAATATAGGAAGAAGGTTAGGAAACTCTTCAATCGAGCCAAACACACTAAAAGGTGGGACGATTATAGGATCGCTCTCACTGAATACAACTCAGAACTGAGAAGATCAAAGCGTGCAACATGGAGGAAGTGCTGTGAAGACATAGTAGATATGTCGGTAGCAGCTCGCATCCACAAAGCATTAGGCAGAGATCATAATAACGGTGTAGGATTACTAAAGAAACCAAATGGCACCTACACGACGGACCGAGAAGATTCAATCAGAACACTTCTTCAGGTTCACTTCCCAGGTTCGTCTATTCGCGACATAAGCGGTAACTCTAACGATGTGGACCCCAAGGTACATATAGATAGCAGAGTAAACAGCTTATCTGAAAAAATGTTTAGTCCAGATAAGGTTAGATGGGCAATTGGCTCATTCAAACCATTTAAAGCCCCAGGTGGTGACGGCATATTTCCGGCCCTTATCCAAAGGGTTAGTGATGTCATTCTGCCGATGGCTATTGCTTTATTTAGAGCTAGTTACAACTGGGGATACATTCCACTTTCCTGGAGACAGGCCAACGTGATTTTTATCCCCAAAAATGGCAATAGGCCAAGTGAACTGCCTAAATCATACAGACCCATCAGTCTGACATCTTTCTTTCTCAAAACCATGGAAAGACTTATAGATGTTCATATCAGGGAGCAGATAGCAACATCAAGCCCCCTGCACTCAAGTCAATTTGCGTACAGAAAGGGCAAATCCACTGAAGGCGCTCTTCATTGCCTTGTCAAAAAGGTAGAGGAGACTTTCAAGTCAAAGGAAATTGCACTTTGTGCCTTCTTGGACGTTGAGGGTGCCTTCGATAATACCGGATACGACTCGATTGCCAGGGCGATCAGTAATAAAGGGATCGAAGTATCGACGAACCAATGGATCAGAGCCATGTTGGAAAGTCGTATAATTACCTCCTCCTCTGGAGGTAAATCGGTGTCTGTGACGGCAGCCAAAGGCTGTCCTCAAGGAGGAGTACTCTCTCCCCTCTTGTGGTCACTTGTCATCGACAACCTACTGGTCAGTCTACACAGACTAGGCCTCAACGCCATTGGTTATGCTGATGACCTGGCGATAATTATTAATGGTAAGCGTAGCGCAACCATTACTGATAACATGCAAAAAGCGTTGCTACATGTCTCAGAATGGTGTATTAAGGAAGGACTTTCCATCAACCCTCTTAAAACCATCCTGGTACCTTTTACGCGTAAAAGATTGGTTAACTTTGAACCTATCACCGTAAATGGTACACCATTGAGTTACTCCAATGAGGTCAAATATCTGGGAGTCATCCTGGATAGGAAACTAAATTGGAACTCACACGTAAAGGCCGCCACTGAGCGTGCCACAAGAGCCATGTGGGCCTGTAGACGCCTATACGGCAGAACTTGGGGTCTAAACCCCAGAATGATACACTGGCTGTACACCATGATGGTAAGACCCATCATCACGTACGCCTCCATCGTGTGGTGGCCAAAAGTACTTGAACGTACTACGGCTAACAGACTCCAAAAGCTACAACGTGTGGCATGTCTGGGAATAACTGGTGCCATGCGCACATGTCCTACGACAGCACTTGAAGCCATCATTGGACTGTCACCATTACATGTATTCATTCAGAAAACAGCTGCTAGATGCGCTATCAAGCTTCAGCTTGAATACAAGTATAACTCAAATGACCATGTGGGTCACTTGAAAATACTCAACTCAATCCAAAATTTGGACATGTTTCTCACCATCCCTGACTTAATGGTAAGGGAATATAGCTTCGATAAACTATTTGAGGTGGAAATACTAGACCGTTCTAAATGGGTCTCGGGAGTTCCAGCTGTGGACTCAAAAAGTCTGGTATGGTACACCGACGGATCAAGGATGGAGTCGGGAGTTGGTGCTGGTGTCTTTGGACCCAATACCAGGGTCTCGATACCTATGGGGATGTGCCCCACAGTGTTCCAGGCGGAAATCCATGCCATTGAGATCTGCGCTATCTTAAACTCCAACAAAGGAATTAAGGGCGCTAAGATACATATCTTTTCTGACAGTCAGGCGGCACTTCAGGCACTGTCGTCCAACACAACAGACTCTCTGACTGTAAGAAACTGCTGCTGTGCCTTACAAAAGCTAGCCAAACACAACAAAGTGAAACTCGGATGGGTGCCTGGCCACCGAGGTTTTGTAGGGAATGAATCCGCAGATGAGCTCGCCAGAGCTGGTTCTGAGGCCGCTTTTATCGGTCCCGAACCTTACTGCAGTGTCAACTGGACTACTGCTCTAGGGCTTATCAAAGATTGGGAGCAAGAGACTCGCCTTAAACAGTGGGAAAGCGCCCCCGGTCTGAGACAGTCCAAACGCTTGATTAAGCCCTACTCCTATAAGGAAATCCTTACTCTAAATAAGGAAAACATTAGATTGCTGGTGGGCTTTCTCACTGGCCACTGCGGGCTGAGATACCATCTCAACAAAATGAATCTTAGCCCAACGGCAGAATGTAGATTCTGCATGGAGGATGAGGAAACCTCAGAACACATACTCTGTGAATGCCCGGCTCTGCATTGGTTGAGACGACGCATTCTCCACAGAGAGGTGTTATCACTGGTGGAGCTTCGCAACTCTACCACCAAAGACGTGCTGAGTTTCATTAGGGAAGTCAGTCGCCTCCTGGTATAAGACAACCTTGTGACACAAAAGATCTCTTAGGTCGCAGTGTCGGCCCTTGGGCAAGGGTTATTTAAATTAAAAAAAAAAAAAAAAAAAAAAAAAAAGAGCGAGAGTCGAGAGTAGTTATTTGTAATGGCGATTCGTTCATCTGTCATCTGGCTGCAGCTGCAGATATAATTTTCTTTGAAAGGTAAACTAAAATTGAATTTATTATTGCACACTATTATTTGCTTAATTAACTTTGTTTGAATTTAGATTTATCAAAATTAAAAAAAAAATAGCAACCGATGAAGGCGAAACTACCAATGGGCCGCATTTCGTTGATATTAATGCTACCGGCACAAATTCATGCTGAAAGTAAGTAACAGTCATATGTATAGATAACATGCACATTTATTTGATTCATTTATTTTGCAGGAGAAGGAGAAATGGTTGCAGGTATACCAAATGGAAAAATATATTGTTTTTAAGAAATAAAATAAACATGAACAAACATTTCTGATTTTTATTTTAGCGATACTCGATTCTCGTTTCTCTTCTTATCTAGCCTCGATTTTATACCTTTTTTTGGATCAGTTTTGGATTCGTTTTTTGCTGAGCACAGCGAGCTTAATCTGTCACAATACATACACATGTGAGTCCGCGGCTATTACAATTTCCATACGTATGCGGAGTAGCCCATATGTCATTGACTCCGTTTGCGGACGTAAAACGGAGTCTCTTGCTTGAAGGGTTCTATCTTATCTCATGTTTACGTTGGCACACTCAATGCAAGCGCCAGACGGCATAAAGAAATACACACAAGAGTACTCGTACTGTACCTTCAGTGCATGCGAACAAAATATATATCATATTTCCGTCTGCACACTCAGAGCAAGAGCCAGACGGCATGAAATAAGATATATAAAAAATACTCACACCTTCAGTGCATGTGGGTAAAATATATCTATTGGCTATGGTGTTCAACCGTAGATTATCCAACATAAGCAGAACAGCTTAAAAGAATCGAAACGTGTGAAGGGCTCGCACCATCGAAAACCGTGTCATTTAGCAACATGTAACTCATTTCTTAAGGGCCGTGTAAAAGACGTTTATATCAATCTTCCGCAGTCAATTAAAGGACTCAAAGCCAACTAGCGCGATTATCGATGAAATAGAGGCAAACATTTGCGAACATAGAATAATGCAGTAGAAAAGACTGGATGTGCAACAACGGTCGTGAAAGTTAATCACCATTATCTACGTTACCTGACTCCAACCTCTGTTTCTTATTTAAATTCAGAACTATCAGGTATGAAAAGAAATTTGAAATTTCCATTTATCTGCTATCAGTTTTACCCAGTTACATATTTAAATTGGCTAGCTAGTGTACCAATGGCCTTTGGTTGACTATATTATTGCACTCCAATGATAATACTTAAATCGTAATATAAGCAATTAATCAAAAGATTCTTTGACAAATGAAACAAACCAATAAATTATGAAAACAAATTACAGGTCCTTTAGTTAATATTCCGAATTACGATTGGCGCAGACATATTTCCAAGTCGAAATGGAAAACATTAAATAAAACGCTCAAACAAAAAACCCCCAAATTCCTCCCTAGACATTAGGGAAACCATGCAAAATTTATGATAATGAATATTCATGGAGCAATGATTTTTTGGCAACGCGCCGCAAATCTGGAATCATATCAAATTCCATTCCGGCAAAAAAAAAATGGGAAAAAATTGCCTTTTGGGCACAAGTTCTCCCTCACATTTAAGTTTTCTTATTTCCTTTTGTGGGTTTTGTTGTAATGATTGCACAAATGCGAATCGGCTGTAGGAGAACAAATCTTCACCCCAAAGTCGCATTCAGTAGTCTGAATTCAGATTTTCAGGAATAAAACAGAATTATTATTTTTTTTTTAATATTCTTTAATGAAATCATTTCATGGAATTGTGCCAAATTGATAAAGAGACATATAAAATTGTATAAAATGGCTTAAAATGAAACGCACAAGCATCAGGAGGTTGGATAGCAACAATGGGGACTTGCAAATTGGAGCCAATTAAACAACATCTTTGGAACATTATCAAAATATTGTTGCAGGACGTACGAGTACTTAATATATAATTCTTCTATTGTCTCTATTGAATCTGTCCATAAGAGAATACTCATTTAAATTTTATTATTAAATTTTAGAAAATTTGATGCCTGGGAGAGGTGGAGAGAGAGGGAAAGATTTCAGTTTTAATTTGCGTTGAAGTGATAGAAAATTAATGAATCGTACAAAAGTCGTAATGTTGCTAATTTGGATCTCAAGCGAGGGAAGGAGTGTAATTGATTTTTAAGGCAGAGATGCTAGGACTTCAAAGGCACGGTAGGAAATGTGTGTTTTGAATAGAAGGTTATTTTTATTTTTAAATTAATAAAAATTAATAAAATAAATGAATACCGAATATAGATGGCAGACAAACTGATTGGTCCAACTATACCAGCTAGATGAGCAAACAAACATTCTTATGCGACATGCGACTATAGTCTGTAATTTTTGCCATTTTTAAGAAAGGTGATGCTAACGCTGCGGAAAATTATAGAGGTATTTCAATTTTAAATTCAATAAGAAAAACTTTCACTGCAATCCTATATGAAAGGCTCACAAAATGGATTGAGGATAACAGTCTTTTGAGCATCTTTCAAGCCGGTTTCCGCCCAGGTTTTTCAACCATGGATCATATCTTGGCCATTTCAAGCATTGCTCAACAATTTATAGATAGAAAAAAGAAACTATACACTTGCTTTGTTGATTTTAAAGCTGCATTCGATAAAGTCAATAGACAAGCTTTAATATACAAACTTTCTTGCATTGGTTTGTCAAGAAAGTTTCTCGAAGTGTATGCAAGTCTTATTTCGTCAACAAATGCAAGGGTATGGGACGGTTTCACATTTTCAAATCGATTTGATACAATTACAGGTGTTCCTCAGGGTTGTATCCTCAGCCCATTATTATTTGCCCTGTTCATAGATGATGTCTGCGAGCTTCTTCCGGGTGGAGTTAATTTTGCTAACATTATAATCAAAGTCCTGTTGTACGCGGACGATCTAGTTATGCTTGCTGATAATCCTTTCACGCTTCAATTGCAAATAAACCGTCTAAGTTCATTTTGCGAGTCTTGGGGCTTGCAAATTAATACCCAAAAAACTAAGATTGTTATATTTGAAAAGAGACAATCAAGAAGGCGAGCGGAAGAAAAATTGTCTCTAAACAATACACACATTGAGGTTGTACAGGAGTTTAAATATTTGGGTGTCCTCTTGACCTACAATTTAAGCTATTTAAAGCACTCCAAAGAAAAAAGCAACGAAGCTAAATTGGCGCTTAATATAATGTGGCCAAAGTTTTTTTCGAACCAAAATGTTGATTTAACGTCCAAGTAAAAAGTTTTCAACGCGACAGTAAATGCATGCATGGCATATGGCGTCCAAGTCTTCGGATACACACACTTCGAAGCTTTTGAAACTGTACAAAGGAACTTTTTTAAGAGGATATTTCGTTAGCCTAACTCAACACCCAACTACGCCATATATGTAGAGTCAGGAATAGTCCCTATATATATACAAAATTTGAAGGCAAGTGCGAACTTTATTACTAGAGTGATGAAAAGAAGTGAAACTTGTCTTCACAAAATCATCTTAAGAAAATTACTTCGAGTGAATGCTTCCCCGTTTAAAAACTGGAACGAACTAGCTTTAGCTTACGAAACAAGTTTAAAATTAACAGAAACTAATGTGACCGATTGGCAGGCTCAGTTTTCTGATGTGATTGCTAAGGTGGATCACAAAATGTTTCTGGATAACCTTTCCAGAGCATCTTCGTCTACTTCAAGAGCTATTTATAGTCATTTAAACCACGAACTGCCCTCGGAAGTCTCTTACTTTAGTAATGAATTTTCAGCCTCGGTTATAAGTATTATTTTTAAAGCAAGAGTTGAAATTTTAAATTTGAACTTTATACCTCATCGATCAGACTTGCCCCAGCTATGTGAAGAGCGAATGAAGATATATACCATTTCGTTGCTGCTTGTCCTATTCTACAAGAAATTCGCCGGTTGCATTTTCGGGAAAGTTTTATATCTTTGGACAAACTTTTTGAAATTTTAAATGGAGCAATGGGCTGGCTCAGCCTCTTTAAATATTGCCAACATGCTCTTTCGTACCGTAACAGTTTCATATATTAAACTTAGTCGATTACCCGCTTATTGCAGTTTTGACCAAATTTTATACCTAACTATTTATTGTTTTGTTGCTGATCATACTAAATCTGATAATATCTCTTGTATAAACAGCTATTTCTAACCAAATTGTGTATTATTTTGTGTTACAAATCATGTTAAAATTGATAAAGTTTTGTATAAACAAATTGTAGTAAACTTTATGATGGAAAAAATAAAGAATCTATCTATCTATCTATCTCTAGTCGCATTTTTCGGTATCTTTTCTTCTTCTTTAAAAGAAGGACGGGCTATGATCCCTTAATTAAATGTTGTACCAGGCTTATTTAGCTACATCCCAACTGGACGCCGGTTCGATCTTAATGAATATTGGCAGGCCCTCGCGGTTTGGGATCACTACGCAGCTGGACCCAACCAAATGCTTAACGATGCTGCATTTGTCTGATCCAGGAGTTTTTAGGCCTACCAATTTCTTTTTGGATTGGCTTTTATTGTTTGTTGTTTGATCTTCGCTTTACGACACCGTTGATCTCTAGTTGTGTCATACCGCGGATTTATAAAATGTGTCGCAAGGTTCACAAAAGTTGTGAAATTCTTATTTGTAATTTCTCCACTGTGTCGCCTTTTACGAAAACGCTTTTTTTAAAAACCGTAACATTTATTGTGTTTCAGCCAGTCTATTTAGCGTTTTTGACTTGAAAATCAAGAGAACTCAAGAAGTCAAGGGTGTTGATGATGATGATTCATAATATAGTCTTCAATGCTCTTGGGTCTGCACCCTGACATTGTAAGATCTGCTCTCAATGTGTTGCGTGGTGTATATTTTGGGTTAAATCAAATGGTGTACTTAAATACGGGAAGCATTCGCTCCACGTACTCGGTGTTGTTTTTCAACAAAACGCGATTCTGAAATCATAACATCAAAACTTGATGTTATGGTTTTAGAATCGTTGTTTAACAACAGCATTTCCTCACAACTTGTAAGTTTGTCACCGGTAAGACACTTCTGCTAGTCGAAAATCCGAGATGATATAATGGCTGACCGATAACAAAGTGCCACATACTTTGCAGATGCTCAAACTCGAGTTTTATGAGCTTATAAAGCAATGCCGAGCTATACAGAAGCCAAAGCATAAGATTGACAATATTATTCACGGCACGGGGCATGAGGTACTACGTTTACCACCCTATCATTCGGACTCCAATCCGATTGAAAATATTTGGGCAACTGTCAATGCAAGAGTGGGCAAACAAAATAAAACATTTAAATTATTAGATGTTCAACAATTAGCAGAAGAAGAATTTTCAAAAATAACGGTTGAAGATTGGCGAAAAGTTTGTGCAAAAGCTATAACGGAATACTTTTCTAACGACCTTCTTAAAATTCTATGCAATATAAATGTATAATTATTATGTGACATAGAAAAATAGAATAATGTAAATTATAATTTTTATTTCAATTTTGCGATAGTATCTATTAAAAAAAAATCGTTTAAATCGTGTTAATATGTTGGATGCATCATCAAATAATTTCTCTCTGATGCAAAAATTGCATTCTTAAAAACTCATAGTGAAAACATTTTTAAAAGCTGTACACCCACACAACACCCATTAATGTTTTTCCAAAAACCCACAGGTAAAAAATAATAAAAATACTCGTATGACATACCTATATACATTTTAACACGTCGCCCCAGGTGCCAGGTGCTACACAACAAATTATAAAACCATAAAAACAGAAAAAAACAATAGCCCTCAATTCTTTACTAACCACGTCCTAGGTCACAGGTAGCTTTTTATATTTAACCCCATTGCATTGGACAAGATTAATTTTTTTATTATTAGTTCGCCGAAATTTGTCGACCCTTAATAAAAAAATAAAACTCACACATGCAATAGCATTTTAATTTAAAAGAAAAACAAAGTTGAGTTAGGCATTGTAAAATTAAGGAGATAACCTTCCTTCATAAATCTCTTCCGCACCATTTTTGTTCTCTCAAATCCTCTCTCTGCGCATTCGACCGTTGGCCAAGTGATTTGGTTCGAGCTATACCCATTGAGGTCAGCATAGCCATTACGCTTAGAACAAAGCATATGATTGAGCAGGGCTAAAAATGCACGAAACCATAATGTATAATCACCCGAAACACCAGGAAGTCTTTGCAGCAGACCTGTTACATAGATAGAGAGAGAGAGAGAGAGAAAGTGCGTCAAACGAGTTATGAGTACAAATAATAATGGTCACATCTGTCATGGTTATGGGCCAGAAGAACCAAGGCTTTGGGCGCTCATCGAGACTATTATTCACGATTTTCCTTACATTGATATTATCATCATTGGTATGTGCAACTGTGGGCGCAACTGGACTGTAATGTGGGAACTTTTCCAGTTAATCACGGGAGTATTCCCTGCGTTTGTCTATGAATCGCTAAACTACAACTATTTGCCTGTTCAATGTTTACGCTAATGGTAATGGCAATGGTTAAAGCGATGACAATGACGAGAATTGTGATGTTGATGCTGGGGAGTAATAACGATAAATTTCACAAATGGCTATAATTTTTGCATTAGAAGCACTTGAATAATTTTCACATCACAACCCACATACAAACGCCCGTCATTATCACTTTAAGTGCATCAACAATGATCGACAAACAGACGCGAGAATAATCAATAGATTCCCAGTTGTGCTTACCAAAAAACAAATCTAGCTGTCTAAACTAATGTTTGCCTCTCCGCAGAGATGAGTTTAGAGAAATAATTAAATAAACACAAGACCCATTACACAAATGAGTGTAAAAGCTCGAAATACAGGAATATTTCGCGGAGTGATACTTTGCCAAGTACAAAGTAACTCGTGTCGCATGTGATGGCAGAAAATTGCATAAAACTTACTCAT
The DNA here is from genome assembly GCA_949715645.1 of Portevinia maculata. Lineage (NCBI taxonomy): Eukaryota > Metazoa > Arthropoda > Insecta > Diptera > Syrphidae > Portevinia > Portevinia maculata. The sequence goes on from OX454525.1 coordinate 79,208,455, forward strand.
GGCAAAGTTAGTCAAATGAAAACTCATAGATAAGAACATTACACAGAGCAGAAGAAGAACTTCACTAATAGCCGGCAGCGCCGGAATGGGACTGAATGGGAAACATTGCCATGGTGTCTGATCTGATTTTCGGAGTGGGAGGGTATAAAAATACCTAGAGCAGATTGTAGGACATGGCAATGTGAGAATTCTTAATAACAAATGAAAGAAATGAACTTGTGGAAGTTTCTTCAAATTTCAGGTAATTGAATTCTCCTTCCTTTAATCTTCGCTCTGGAGATTGTTAAAGAGATTTTTGCTAAATGCGGTTCAATTGAAATAAAAATCGGTATATTCCGCTTTGGGTTACCTTGGAGTTCAACAAGCTTGAGGGGCTTGACACAATTGCGAAACGCAGCTTGAGGCGGGTATTTTCTAGCAGAACTTTGGTAATGAAAATTCGGTAAATTCGTACTCCAGTGAGTTAGAAGCGCAAGGAATAGTTTTGCTTTTGCAAGCCAATGGCACAAACGTTAAAACGACACAATGTCGCTGAAATATATGCTAGTGGGTTATTGCATTAAATTATGAGGCTCTTATTGTTTGGAAAGATTCAAGATACCGAGGAAATGATTACCCAAGTTTTTATCTTGTAATAAACGCGCACTAAAAGGATTTTTAGTACACTTATTTTTTATATATGTTTAAAGTTACATAGTGCGGGCATTAAGGAAATGGTGATAAGGATGAGAGCGGAAAAATCGATGCATGTTGATTTTAAATGCTAGCTAATTATAATGGGTATGAAACACAGAGCGAGGAAGAGCATTACACATTGAAGGAAGGATTCTTTGTATTTCACTGTTCGTCCAAGAACAGGCTTAAGCGATAAAACAGCGATTGGCAGGAGACATAACGACGTTGACTAAAAGAGTCACACGTTTTCGCGATATCTTTATTGTCAATAAGTTTTATACCGCGTTTTTGTATTCTGTCGAATAGCTCAAAATATGTGATTGGACATCGGCCCAGATATGAGCGGTGTGCTCAAGTTTGGGGCGAATAAACCCCTTAAGTTGTAACCAGATCAGAAGAGGTAAGGTAAAATATGTCTAACACAGTTAGAGGAAGTCTAGATATTTTGCAGCGTTCTTGGCGACATCGAATATGAAGCGAACGTTGTCATTAACACACCAACAATGGAAAGCCGTTTGGTTTTAGCGATGCAGGTGTCATTCATGAATAATGGCAAAATAAAAGGGGTTTTTTAGAGGTTTGGGTTTAAAACTGGCAACACTGTTTCCACAGATTGTCGATTTGACAGTTGAAAGTTTATTTGTTGACTTTTTGCCATTTTACGATGAATAGATTTACGCTAAAACAACGCGTGCAAATTGTGCAAACTTATTTTGAAAACTATGATTCGCCATCGTGCACAGCAACTGCAGCTATGCACATCCACTTTGTGGAAGATTTTACGGAAAGATCTTGGCTTAGAATTGTGATTGCGCTTCATTCGAGCTAGCCGTGGCGTGCATATGCCCGACATCATATTTAAACACAAATGAAATAAAATTATCTATTTAATAAAGCTAATATAATAGACATTAACGTAAGCTTCAAGTGTTTTATTTCATATTGAATTTGTATACCTCTAAAAAACACCCTATATAAGGCTTTTGGTTTAATGACAGAAGACAGCATTCCGTTTTAGAAGCATTAAATTCGACTTTTTTGGTTGTAACCCACTGTAATGCTGTCTAGAATTTAATGAGCTAAACATTGGTTGCCGTTCCATTTCTATTCCCGAAGATGAGGGCGTGACCCAAGAAACGAATATGAGACGATGGAGTACTTCATCAGCAAAGGAATAATTTGGATTAGAAGTAACAGACCATAGGAAATCATTTATAAAAATGAGAAAGAGAGAGAGAAAGCATTGATTTGTTGAGTTGCAGACCTTAAACCGTCCAAAATAAATTGAATTGAAGAAAAGTATCATCGATAACAAATGAACGCATTTTTGACAAGAGAGCTTGGTACCAACCTCTGTCAAATGCCTTTGAAATATCTATATTTGTTCCACTTTTCAGTAAGATATTTCAAAAAATCAGCAGTGTACCTGTTGCTGGGAAAACCGTAATGCCGGTCATTCAGAAGTTTTCATAAGCCTATTTCAACAGCGTTTCCATGACCTTTGAAAAAAGGGACGTAAGTACAAATGGTTTGGTGGAGGGAGACGAAGATTTAAGCTTTTAATGGACAGGCTGGACAAATGCAGTTTTCCATCCTCTCGCAAAGAACCGTGAAGAATAGGATAGATAAAAAAGCTTCCGCAGCGGTTTTGCCAGTGTAGAAGAACACCTCTTCAGAACGATAGGTGAAATACTGTCTGGACAAACGGATTTGTGTACATCAGGATCTTAAAGTACACTTGCCACTGTAAGAGTGCGAAAGTGGATTTATCCCATGATTGATTCTACACGCTCGAGTACAAGGGGAGAAAAAGTAACTGGGAGCGCTGACCAAGCTGCAAAATGAGCAGCAAGTAGATTGGCTTTATCTGAAGCGCTGACAGCTGGAATGCTATCGGAATTGATGACGAATCCGAATAATTAATATTTTAAGCAAAATAGCCTATTCAAGCAACTTTCATTCGTCTTAAAAAGATCTAACATCGGAATATAACCAAAGTTGATGGCACGAAAAGTTCTCGCTTTCGATAGAAGCGTTTTTGAAATGCAATGTGCAATATTATTTATTGTCACATAGGTATGCACCATTTTTTCTACGCAAGTTGAAGAAAATATCACCTAAAATACCAATTTTTTAAATCATGTTTATGAGATATTGGCGTTTTTTTAGAGCTACATGTGTATATGATAAGAAAATGTACAAAAGCACAAAAAATGTTTTCGCACACATTTTCAAAATTTCAAATTTGATACACCTTGTACCAACTGTTGTTCAAGTGTTTTGGGAATTTTTATCCTAATAATAAATATTCAAAATACCAAAATGAATCATAATTGTTGAAACTGTTTTTTGAGAAATCCAAAGACTTCGAAAAATATTATTCTGGTACCTATTATGAATAAAAAAATTATAAAAAAATATTTCGAAAATCTGGCTATGTATATGTACATAGATTCGTTCAAAATTGTAACATGGAATAATGGAACACTTAACGAAATAAACAAAAGAGAGACTGTCAGGTAGGTAGGTCGAGTAATATTAAACAAAGTTTATATATATGTAGTAAGAAGAATTACAAGACCTATTTAATGACACGATCAATTGAAGTAGTTAACTGGTAACAATTGCGTTTTCTTTATAACGTCAGCCAAATGCGTAAAACTTGTAATTCCGATTTTGATACATTTATCTTATGACACAAATACTATGAAAATCTCGCTTAGTTATAGAAGAATCTTGATGGTCGTTTTTTGCTATAACCCTTATCTAAGCTCCAGAAAACTATCACCGAAAACTTGCGATTGTCCATTTGTGTCGGTTTTATTTTTGTGAGTAAAAAAATGCATCAAAATCGCAATCTAAATCAAAAGTGGAATTAGCAGTTTAACGCATTTTCCACTCCCCTGTAAAATGTTTGAAAGTGAACTAAGAAGCTTTACACATTCAGCCGATATAAGCTAGTTTGTAAAATTATTGGAACTATTTCACTCGTTTGGCATAATTGTATAAACGCTTTAGAAAAATAAGGCCGGCAGTTCTGATGGTTAACCAGCGGAGCTCTACGAAGGTGATGTTTTGATAAGGCGCATGCACCAATTCATAAATTTGGATGGAAGAACGCCGGTCCAATGACTGTCTACATATGCCCCATCAAGAGGAAAGGCTATGCAATGTCTTACAAAAAATATCGAGGCATACCCCTGCTAAATTTTGCGAGTATGAATAATGAGGTCCGCATTATGTTTTGGGGTAGATTTTTTCAAAAAGCTATTTTTTCGCAGCTTCATTGGCGCTTTCAACTCATGTTCTCTTTAACGTCTGCCCTGGTACGACTCTTGTAAATGACATTTTAAACATTTTTACATTCGTTCTAAATTAAATGAAATTACGTTATGTGCCTCTCATTTTCTTGACCCCCCAAAATTTTTAAATTTGAAAATGGTGGGTATCGAAGCCCAAAAGTATGCCACAAAACGTCTACTCCAAATATCCGTGCAAGGTTGCTAAAGATTTGCCCATAGAACATCTACAATCCTCCATTTTTGTTTTCAGAATTCAAAACACCGTTTCCTCCGTTTCTTTCTTGTCTACTTCCATTCATGCGCCACTATAGTAGCACTATAAAAAAAATAACGAGAATATTACTTCACGAAACCCGTGTTCAATCGTCTGAATCCTTGAACAACAAAATTTCATCTTTGAATATCCCCACTACAAAAACTTGGTCGTACATTTAAAACAAACCCTACAGCGAAGAAAAAAATAAACGGATATCTTTTCAATCCGTTAAAAGGATTCCCCATTTAAACTTTTACCTCGAACGCAATCCTTTAAAGAAAAGTGTAAGGTCACCACCAAATCACTTCGTCCATCATCCGCAGTCCTTGATATGAAATAGCGTACTTCGTTTGCCCCCTTAGGAATTGTGGTATCATAAAGTAATGTCGTCGATATGCAGGTACCTTATTTATCAAAAAATCCCTTCGCTTCAACCAAAACTGACTGTTATCCTAAACAAAAGATGCAGGCAATAAGAAAAAAAAAAAAACTCCAGCACTTATGTGTTTTACCCCAAATTTCCAAAACCGATCATAACCAAAGTGCATCTCTTCCGAAAGACAAAATATCTGCAAAGTACTCCCAAGGACATTCTTCAGGGTAAAAAATAAAAATATAAAAGAATTTCCCTCCTCCTCTAACTCAGCGAAGTTTTTTTTTTATTCAAAATCCCTGCATAACATGGGACAAAAACCGAAAAAAAGAAGGACGAACCAATGCCTCACGGCAAAGCCCGTTTTATCTCATGTTATTGCATCGGTTTTACATGTTTTAAGCAGAATTCACATCAAGACCAGAGAGAGTGCACGGATATGTCAGGATATTCAAGAGGAGTGTAGCAGAAAAAATGAAAAAAAATTGAGAAAAATCCGAACACAAGGATAAAACTTAGTGGCATCATCATTTTGAATATAAATTCGGCTGTATACATTTTTATTTATTTTTAGCAAGGATATCACGAGTACATAACCCGTACCTACATCGGTTTAGATTGAAAAACATAAAGTTTTTCCATTTCACAGACCAGGAATAGATGAAAGTCAGATTTTCCATGTGTGACATGATGATGTGGTGGTGGTGCTGACTTCAAATTCAAATCCTTTGTTCTTTTTTTTGCTTCCGAAGAAAGCGTATCCAACCGGCGAAAATGAGAGTGCATAAGAAAAAACAATAAACGAGGAAAATTGAAAAGGAATTGTGAAGATTTTCCCGACCAAATGGTAATGAACACATGTCCTTATATTGGCCGAATGAGAATGCGGGAAAATAAAAAAACAATGCAGGTTGAAAGTTTTTGAAAATTCTTTGTTGTTGCTTGCAGTTTTTGACGTTGTTCGCAGAATTCATAAAATCTATTGTGTTGGTGTAAAGTTTGGTAGTCATGTCGGCAGCAAATACTTTTTGCTGGGTCCAATGATTTTTTCTGTTGGCCAAATGAAAACATGAAATTTAAACAAAGAACAAGTTGGCTTGGTCTTATATGAATCAGTGTTTCGTGCTGTTTATTTGCAGTGTAAACGATTGGTGTTCCTTGTGTTCCTTGCAAGGCGATGAAGGGAACGGCGAACAAAATTCGTAAGATGATTGTTCAGCTAGTCTTTTGTTTATTAAGATGTACGAGCAGATACTAAACTTTTTTGTATGATATGACAGGGTTATGGGATTTTTTAAGAGTGAAGTTCATTTGCTTTATGGCGCATAGTTTAATGAAATTGTAAACTCGATTAAGAAGTACGAATGCATGTTGGCACGGATTCTATCGCAAACATGTATTGCATTACCGTGCCTATGGTATTGGCGAATGTGTTGGTAAGAGTTCTGTCTAAGGATATATCTGTCCAATATACAGACAATTTTACCGTAGATGTGAGCCAGCGATTCATTTAATATCTTGAAACTGTCCCGCAAGTTTACATGCACATCCGTGAGTTAACACGACTGTTGAGTATCAACAATGCGAGTATAAAGTGATCAGGAATCGGGAGACCTGAACATTTTCATTACTGTCGAACCGGTGAACCCCACAGGCGGACCAATACAAGTGCAATGAGAGTTATGATCCATTTAGTCCTGATCATAGCTTCGCGTTAAGGAAGCAGAAGAGGACTTTCCGAAAGGGTTGAGAAGGTGTGCGTTTTTGTAATTAATTTTCCTGTTATCGATTTACTTAAGTTCACAATGCTGCTAAGCTCATAAATAAGACGCACCTTAAGAGGTGTTCGGGCATTTCAAACAGTTAAATTACAACCTTATTCTTCTTTAACAATGAGGTTATAATCTGGCCTAGATGCATCAAAGCTCTCCCTTTCACTGCATCTCTACTAGACCACCCTTGAGGTTTGCTGCCACAACTTGGAAAAATAAACCACTACGATTCTGTGGATTTGGGTGTCTACTTCTATTTTTAGCGCATACAAGTATGCATGCAAACTTATCTTGTACGTCACTCTGCGTGAGAAGTTATTAACCTTCCGCAGAAAGATTTGTGCTAAGTGGCAACAATAGTACCTCATGATAAATTCATTATCCTGATTCACAAAATGGGAAATGTCTATATGTACTACAAGTGTGTATTTTTCAGTGGCTATATACAAATCAATGTCATTTATAACTTCCTTTATGACATGGGTACCTGCCCTTCACAGTTTCACCCACATTAATTTTTGAAATTGTAAGGAAGCAATCGCTTATTTGAACCGAAGTAAATTTTTGATAATCCTGCAAGAATACATTGCATATTCACAAAATGGAATTATATCACGCTGCGAGAATTTGAAACAGATTTCCCCATTCAAATCAATTCAAAGATTATGTGATAAATCCACAGCTGAGTTCGCGAACCTGCCTGACACTCGCCGTCAACGAATGTTTTACTTTAATGAATGATGAAATTGAATTTGACATTTAGTACAGGATGATGTTACTCGTTTAAACTTACTTGAATCAATGCTCTCCTCAGCGAATGTGGTTCAGCGTTAATAAACGAGATTTAACTGCATATTCACGAATCTTCAAAGGAATGTGTGCCGTGTCTTCTTTGTTCATTATTTATCCAAGCCATCACGAGAGGAAGGATTAAGACTCCTCACATGAGAATTAATCCTGCAAAAGAAAAATCAACTCTATAATTGAAAGACGTGAGCAACAGCGCTCAGGTGAAAGTTTTACCTTTCTACGCAATGAAATCATTTCGCAGGTTATGCGGCCAGGACCGAGATGCCATAAAGAGGTTTTCCATTTTCGATTTCTGTGCGAAACAGAATTTCTGGCTTCCGTTTTGAGAATATTGCAAATATGAGGCAAAGCTCTGACAATTGATGGTAATGGATAAAACATTCTACTTGGAGAATTTGTTCTTGAAATGCGAGCAGATGGGTGATTTTTTTTTTTTTTTTAAATCCGATTAATACATATGTACGTACTGATGTATCATTTGAATGGTTGTCACAATAATTAAAACTCATTTAACATCTTTTGTCGTGTTAATACCTTTGGGGCAACGGATGTCTAAATAACTATTGTGATGTTGAAGAAGGTTATTTATGTCGCAATTGGCAACTGACATGATTTTATGAGAAGTGCACTTTGCAATGCGCTTTTATATCAATATGTGAAAAGGCAATAGATTTGTAGATAAAGAATGTGTATTCCAACAACAAAATAAGAAACCCGTAACCCAAGGCCAGTTTGCTCACGCACTACAAATATTCTATTTCCAACAAAAAAATTAATGAAATTTTCTATTTGCCAGACTTTATTTCCAATAAGCTCGTGTAAATATTTGAACAGTGTTTCAATGATTTCGTTTTTTTCAAAATTGTGTAGAAATACGGGACCGGGTAGGTAGGTACACACCTCATGTAACCTTTCTGATGACAATGCGCACCTCAATTCGTCTCATTAAGATAAAGAAGGAAAAAACCCGACAGCTTAAAACTAACGATGATGACAAGTGCTTAGCTTTTAAAGTTGTTTGCTTTATACGTTACTCATTTCTGAATTTTTGTTAATGGTTTTCTTTTGAGGTTTTCGTCCTTGAATTCGCTTGAGGTGGCACCTAGCTAAAGGACGAACAACTATTGCGCCTGTATGTTCTTGTCACCCAAAAATAAATGATCTGTTTTTTCTTTTCTTTTCTGATTCGTAATGATGTTAATGGGAATGATTCTATCACGTAGAGAGTTCTTTAATTGCAGTGAGATATACTTGATCGAATGAGCTTTCGATTTTAGTCGTTTTCGTGCTGTTTCTTAAATACGCACATTAAAGTCAGAGCACACACGTTAATTATTGTTGAACGTGCGACTGTGGAGTTGATTGCATTTTTCATAAGGGTGGGACTTGCAGATACATTTCTGAATATCTACTCACACGATGTTGTATATATTCACTGAAGTTGTTTTCCTTGCTGTGATTTATCGCCTTATTTGAAGAATATGAAATGATCTAATGCTTTAAGAACACTGGTGTGCAAAATGCTATTGGACGCAATAGCTGATACGGAACTAACAAACCGTGGACCGGAATGTTCACCTATTTTATGCAAGGTTGCTGGGAATCCGCCGCATTTCCAGAAAGGTAGAAATCATCATTGATTGCAAGGCAATAGCTTTTTAGTTGGTCTTATGTTTAGAAAGTCAACGGCTAATAAATAATCGGCAATATGGCTTCCGAGGCCGATGCTAAACGGGTGTCTTATTCATATCAACTCTGTGGATTCATAGTTTCCTTCATGGCGATCAATTCAAGCTGTGGTCGATGGAGTGTTTTGGGACTTCTGTGCTAATAATGCAGGAGCGCCGCAAGGATAGATACTTGCTCCAACCTTGCCTCTTATTACAGTTATAATGTCCTTCTGAAGTCGACGTATATTAAAGTGTATGGTTTTGCCGATGACAGCAATCTAATATCTTGTAAATGCGTTAGATTTGATTCTAGATCTACATCCCTGGGTCTATACATGAAAGAATTATTTGTCACAACGCTTTGAGGATCAGCCAAATAACATTCTGAAACCAGAGTATATTAGGGCATGTGCATACTTTGACTGCATGTCTCCAAAGCTGAATTTTGATAAACCTTTCTATTCTCCTTTCGTAGCAAGGAAGAATGGGACTCCAATGAACTTGCTAAAAAGATGCCGGCCTATTCTCAGAGAAACTTAAGATACACATCTCAATCAGCCTGCATGATCAGTGATCACAGCAGTGTCTGTGACTTTCAGCACAATCAAATGAATATGAAGCCACCACTGAATGCAACACGTAGGGTTTAGCGACTTAACTTTGCAATAAGACACTTCAGGGGGGTGGCGATTCGTCGACAAAGCATTTTAATTTGAACGGACCTGATTGATACAATTATTATTTCCATGATTTGAGGATGATGTAGCCCTGGATGAAGCCACAGCAAGTGGAATGGTTTAAGGGATTGGGAGCAGTTAGAGAGATTTTTAAAGTTCAATAAGGCCCGCGAATGTCTACAAATCCATTACCTACAAAACTATTTCTGAAGTCTTCATATTTTGCCAACAAACCATTTATATGTTTTTAAGGTTCTAAAAGTTTAGTTTGAGAGTAAGTAATATACGACTTGTTAATATTCCGGTTTGTAATAGAAGTCACTTTGCTAAATTCTACACAGCGTCAGCGTTTTAACAAATCTTTACTGTTTTATTACCCTTTAAATAACTTACTGGTTGCAATTGCATTTGTCCTTAATCAACTGATGCAAAAAGAAGAGTTATGGGATAGTGGATATTATGGGACACAGGAGGAATGGGATCTGTTGATCACGAAATAATTATTAAGGCCGTATAAATCGGTCAACAAAGCAGTTACTGTGTGCACTAATGTTCCACTTCTACGGTCGAGTGTAAATAAAGGTTTATTGTGCAAAAAAGTTCTCGTTCTGTTCTTAATCAAGTGGTACGGAGTGTATGCAGCTGCTATCATTGGATGGCGGAAAGTTGGAATGAGGATGACGATGGCTTTGAGTCTATTACGCTGTTAATCTATTTGTAACTAACAGACAACTACTAAGCGCACTCAGCAACTCAAATTCTCAGACAACCGAGGGACAGCAAGCTATGATCCCACAATTTATGAACAGCATAATTACCCACTTGCCAATCTTCATACTGCAGACACTCTTTACGTCCAAGTATGCATACTCTTCTGACCAAATTTTTAAAACTTTTTTACCACCTAAAATCTCTTAACCGATACATTCTCGCACTCGTTTGCATTATGTGGACATGACTTTTTCTAAAGCCTTTTCCGAAATAGCAGCAACAACAGCTTTAACTCGTCCCAAAAAGAGGATATCAAATCCTGTGCACACTTAAATATCTCACTGTGTATACATGCAGATGTATAAAAAGAAATACCCAATTCAAAAAATAAAAAATAAAAATAAATACCCTTGCAACTTTAAACGGTTGGATAGAGGAAAAGATGCCTCCCCTCCTTGCACATTAGATGTATAGCGTACACGCCAAACGCATGGAAACATACACAAACTTATAAGGATGGAAATTTATTTAACATTCCGCAAAATTGCATCCCAGGTTAAACATAATTTGTCACAGATGTTCATTCCTCAATGCTCAAACATTCAGGACTCTCTCTCTCTCTTCCCCCCTCACGCTCCACAGGCAAAATCTAATCTTCCAGGATCAAGGATGATTTCTTTCGGTTTTAATTTTATTTTCTTATTTTGCTGTGTAATCCTTTTGAACGTACGAGTATGTACAAGTTTATTTAAATGTTTAAATATACATATGGCTGAGCTAGCTTATATGGTGGATAAATTTCCTCTTGACTCCATCATGTCCTCCGACACCTACTCTGAGTGTGGTGTGTGTTTTTGGTTTGTTCGTCGAACATGGCTGAATAATCAGCACACTTGGGTTAGGATCTTAGGGCAATGGAAGGCGATAGATTTCTTGCCGTTGTGAGGAAATTCAAGACTAACTGCAAACGAAGTAAACAACTAAATAAACACCCACGCTCATACAACCACTTAAACGGCGAAAAGTGGAAGTGGGTATGTTTTCTGACCACAAAAAAAAAACAGCAGTCTCAGAATATATTTATATAAAGCCGATAGGGAGCGTAGGTATGTAGGGTATTTGGAATTGCAAATGCCATGCTGAGCGTGGTAGTAGTGTATAAGTTAGATTAGAACGATTGCATGGTTGGGTGGTTGGCGCTTGAATCCTGATTTAGACTGATGGCTAAAGTAAATGTGCGGCAATTTCTCATTTTATGCCGACGTGCAATGAATGAGCGACTGTGTGCGTGTGTGACTGACTTTATGGGATATGAAATTGCCTTTCTGGGGAAATAAATTGAGACCACAATGAATGCAATCATAAATTTACGAACGGACTTACGTACATTTAAGTTTGGTACCACATTTGAAATATTTTTTTTTCTGTTTTTTGGCAGATACTTTTTGTTTCGAATAGATTTCTGTTTTCAAAGTTTTGACTTTAAAATTTGTCTGCCAGAGTATGGCCGAGTTGCTTGTTTCATTTGAAATTCCAGCATACATCTGTCAGAATCAGAAAATAAAAATGCAAATTCTTTGCAATGAGTTAGATCTGATGTACAAACTCAAGCCGGACTTGGACCAGAACAACTTTGGTGTAGTTACATATTCAAATTGGTTATGTGAAAGTGCATAATGCAATATTTGTTTGGAAATATTTTAGAAAAAGAAAAATATTTATTTTGAGCTTGTGGCCTTGCGGAGGCCGTCTCAAGCGCCAGCGATTTGATGCATCTTCTTATGTGTGTATGTGTTTCTATGTTTGGAGAAATTTCAAAGGGGGCCGTTAGGATGCTAGTTGAATGAATTCAAAATTAAAACAGAATGAATTTAAAAATATAAACAGAATGAAATAATGGGATGAGCCGAGTGGGTAAGGGACACGACATTTTTGTTAAGAACATAATTTTAAAACTGGATGTACATGCTTCGTCGAATCGATTACTCAAGTTCACGTTTTACCGTCATTCTTGCTTATTTTTATCGGTTTTGCGTTGGATTTCCGTACAGCGCTAGCGGCTTGTGTGAACAGACATCGAGCTGAATATACATATTATATTAGCACGACTTTAGATCTCTCTGTCGTCGAAAACACGAAGCATTCCATATAAACTCAGGCTGTAAAAATTGCATTTTGCAGTATAATGTTATTAAACAAATTTTATTTGTTGGTTTTGTTAATGCTCAATGAACTTAGTTATTGAAAACGATAGACTTTCAATGTTTTGGGTGCATAGGTCATCCGAATGACCGATTTTAGTATGACGGTTCGACGAAGTATGTGCTTTACAAAAGTACAAAAAATAAGCATGTACATATACCTCTAGAGTTACATTTTGAAATTAATGGGGATTAACTTGGCGTCTTCTTCAATATACATAGGTTGTTTTTTTTAGAGGTTTGGTGTTTAAACTGGCATCACTGATTCTTCAGATTGTCAATTTGACAGTTGAAAGTTGATTTGTGGTTAGTACGTTTTGCCATTTTAAGAAAAATAGATTAACGCCAGAACAATGCGTGCAAATTGTGCAATGGAATGGAATGGAGAAAACCCAGAAGCCTTTGCCGATACGCCCTTACATCGTTCCTCAGTTGAATGGCATTGACGTCCTTCATTCGTGCTAGCCGTGGCGCGTATATGCCTGACATAATATTTAAACACTAATGGCATAAAATTATCTATTAAATAAAGCTTATATCATGGATATTAACATAAGCTGCAAGTGTTTTATTTCATACTAAATTTTTGTATAGTACCTCAAAAAAAACAAACTTTATAATTCCACATGGGTCATACCTCGTCTTCTTCTTCCTTAACGACGAAGTTATTCCTAGACTAGTGGGTTTAAACCATACCCACTTCACTGCATCCCTACTATAGTATGGTTCGCCATTTTTTTTTTTCAAAAAGAATAGGCAGGTTTCCCAGTTTCGAGTAACTTCATCACAGGCCAATCAAATGCTGGCGTTGTTGCATTTGTGTAATCCATAGATTTTTAAGCCTGACACGTTTTCGTGATTGTATAGGGAGGTTGATTGAAATTGCCTTTTAATTAGTTTCGAAGGATCTTTCCTTTGACCCTGACAGGACAAATTCTCTTTCCATTTGCGCTGAGATAAATTCTTTTACATCAAGGCTTCGCCAGATCTTCGAACTTTTTATTAGATCAAGCCTTGTTATTCCTGATCTTCACCTCAACTGCCGTTTACTTGCCTTATGCTTTGTTCATTCTCTCCGACATTGTGAACAGTAGATATGTGAGCGCTGGACTTACAGCTTTCTTTTGAGATTAAGGGACATTTTTCGGTCTTAGAAGATGGCTGAGTTTCCCCGCCACTTTATCCACTCTGCGATTACGTAATTTCTGATGTTGTCATCACAGGTTGCTTCGCTATTGATCAAAGATCGCAGATGTTTCAACTTTCCGCACTTCGGAATCACTTTTCTATAAATATAAATGTCTGAATTTGGTCGGCGTGGATCAGGGAACGGGCAGCAAAAATATGTAGCTTTTCTGCCTTTTTCTGACTAATACGATTCGCATTCTCCTCACAAACATCCACCCATACACAAAGTGTTCGTTGCAGCAACGTTCGGTCGTCAGCAAAGAATAACTGATGGTAGTGTTGCATTACTTAAAAAAAAAAAATTTGAAAAGCTAAACATTTTTTAACAATGTTTTTATTATATTAAATGAATATCCCGCGAATTTGTCATTGCTCATTTTGCCTAAGAATCATTATAAACTAATAGAAAACACTTTGCAGTCAAATCGAATCTATGGATTGCACCTGATTGAAAATTCTTAAAAATCGCAAGCCCAAACTAATTTCTTAAGGGTATGGTAATTTCGGGATAAATGTCAAATTGCCAACCAACGTCGGAAGATGAATAAAGATCAAAACCTTTAATAAAATACGACTAATATTACCAGAGCTTTGTTCCGAGAAATTTTCTGCAAAAGGTTTATTGGTCTTTAGACGGCGAATGACATTAAGGATATGTCATTTTCTGTACGGGGAAGCGTTTTTCGTCTTATTTAACGGCGAGGATATTATCTGAATTAGAGGGATTATTGCTACTCCTCCAGTATTTTGCATGCCTTCTGTTTTGCATGTGGGATTCGCCGGTTTGCCTTCAAAAAATAGGACTCGTGGTTTCGAATAAATTCTTCACTGGGGGAGGCCAATCAAATGCTGATGATACTGCATTTGTGTAATCTAGGAGTTTTAAGTCGTGCCTCTTTTTTTATGTCCGCGCTGTTTTTGATTTGTTAGATTACCTTCTTTTACGAAAACTGTGATCCTCAGTTGTATCAAACTATTATGATATGATAAACAAAATAAACAACCCAACCGGGTATCAATGACAGCATATCGACACATTCGCACACATTTCCTTTGATCCTAATTATTACAAGGAACTATCGCTTAAAATAATGTTTCTTACTCAAACAAAGTAGATATGCTTTTATACGCTTGGAAACATTGATATGAATATAAACCTGCTGCTCAAAGGGAATATCTCCTCAAACCCACAATTTCATCATATTAACACTTTTCGCGAAATAATCCAATTAATTAATTTGACTCAATTTAAATTTCGTTTAAATTCTAATTGAGTTCAATGGATTAATTAATTTCAAACGCACGCACCTTCGTGACGCACTCTACGATCTGCTGTTGCGAAATACATCCTCATAGTCCTAGGTAAATTGATTGGAAAAATAAAACAAATTGCCGCACCACCGATCCCATCTGCGTCTAAGTATAATCATGGCAAAGTACCCACTCGTTACTCAAAACGCGAGTATCTTTATCCCCAACTAGCATGCACGTACGTTGAATAAGTTGGAAAACAATCCAAAATTAATATCTTCCCTTCAGCCAAATATCATCAATCAATAGATTCCTTTGGAATAACTTTCAAAATTTCGGAAGTAGAATTGTTTAAAAGAAATTTTTTTAATTATTTTCCATATTTTTATCTTCAACCATCATTCAGTTTTCTTTTGCTTTCCGTTTTACCATTCACTCGAAGCAAATTACTTACATTTTATAAATTGTTCCTTTTTGCCAATTAAGTACCTGTGGTTGCTATGCGGTTTTATGTTACAAAACGCCTTTGAAATTTGTGGGGTTGTAGCTTAATTAATAATATGGGTTGGGAATAAAATGTATATTCAAATTCATTTTATCATTCTGACTTGCAAGAGTTAAAGTTAACCAAAAAGCTGCTAGTGCAAAGTTACCTTAAATTTAAAATTTATTCTAAACGTACAATTTTGTCAAAAGTATTTATTTATGTTTTGTATAGTTTTGTGTAAAACTTTTGAAAAACTAAAAATCACCATGTACAGATTTGCATACAAAAAATGTTTTCGAACAAAACAGCATATGGGTTATTTGGATTTTATACTGAAAAAGTTGCGGAAAGTTAACAAGAAGTTGTTAGCAAAAATGATTTTTTTGTTCGTTTTTGTCCTCCAATGGTCTCTTTCTAGTAACATATGGTTTAGGATGCAATGATGGGATTCGTTTTCATCTTTTAATGCTTAGTGGAGGGTGGATTGAAGTCATTCTATTATGATTGGTGGAGTTGGTTGTACTTTTAAGGTCTGAAGGTTAACCAGTTGCGACCAGTTTTTGGAGCAACAAAATCTTCAAAGTGGTGGGTTGATATCTGATGGATTCATTCGAGAATTCGAGAATGGATGCCTAAGCAGAACCCTTTCACAAAGTTGGAAACAAAAGAAGATGCCACCCTTCCCATCACTGGTGGCCTAAATTACCATACAAATTGACCTAACAGAAGGCAGATCTTCTAATAGTATTACAAAAATCTACACCAAACAAAATCTTAGAGTTGAAGGTCGAACCATAATTTCAAGAATTCAGTTATGACTAAAGATATGCTTGTCATAAAATTGTTGGCCAATAACGTTGTTGCGCATATTATCATCGCATATTAAATTACATCCCTTCATAAAAACAGGTATAACTGAAATAAGTACTCTTATGTACCTGTACTTGCTTTTTTAACGATGTTTCGACGGCGGGTTGACATACATAAGATCTACGAGGGCGGGTCAATAAGTCCGTGACTTTTGGAATAAAACACAGATTTTTTGATAAAAAAATAATTTTATTTTCAACGTAGTCTCCCTTGAGCTCTAAACACTTTGTCCAACGTTTCTCCAATTTTTTTATCCCTTCCAAAAAAAATGATTTGTCGAGGTCCTCAAAATAGGCCTTTGTTTGCGAGATGACTTCATCATTGGAGTCAAATCTTTTTCCACCAAGCCATTTCTTCAGGTTTGGGAACAAGAAGTAGTCGCTCGGAGCCAAATCTGGAGAATAGGGTGAATGAGGGAGCAATTCATAGCCCAATTCATGGATTTTTGCCATGGCAACTGCACATGTGTGCACCCTTGCATTGTCTTGGTGGAAAAGAACTTTTTTCTTGGCCAAATGAGGTCGGTTTTTTTTCAAATCGTCATTGAATCGGTCCAATAAGTTGGCATAATATTCCCCATTGATTGTTCTTCCCTTTTGAAGGTAGTCAATGTGGATTATCCCGCGTGTATCCCAAAAAACAGTCGCCATAACTTTATTGGCTGACAAACCCACCTTGGCCTTCTTTGGCGCCGATTCACCCTTAGAAACCCAATGTTTTGACTGTTGTTTGGTCTCTGGTGTGTTGTGATGGATCCATGTTTCGTCCACGGTTACAAAACGGCGCAAAAACTCCTCCATATTGCGATTAAACAACGCCAAACCTTCCTGAGAAGTTGTTACACGATTGCGTTTGTGGTCGACTGTGAGCAAACGCGGCACCCATCTTGCGGAAAGCTTTCTCATGCCCAAGTGATCATTCAAAATTGAAACCACTGAGCCAACACCATATCGTGAATTTTTTCGATTGTTTCGGGTGTAGAGACCTCAACTGGGCGTCCAGGAAGTTCGGCATCTTCAGTGCTTGTACGGCCACAACGAAATTCAGTAAACCACTTTTTTACCATTGAAATCGATGGTGCAGAGTCCCCATAGTATTTTTCAAGCTTAGCCTTGGTCTCGGTAATGGTTTTTTTTCGCAAGAAATAATGCTTAATAAGCACACGAAATTCACTTTTTTCCATTTTCTCCTCAAATTAGTGAGTAGTCTGATAAAAATAGCTGTCAAACACAAACTAACTGACGCAGCAAGTTTAAATTTTGACAGGAGTCAACTGACAGATGCCTGTTGACAGGAGCAGTGTTGCCGTTTCAGTAAAGAGGTCAGAAATTCAAAAAGTCACGGACTTATTGACCCGCCCTCGTAACTACCTACATTAAATTGAAATAAGGATGTTGATATCGTCCCAATAGCTAGCTGAATCTGCCGAAGGTATTGCCTGACAGATTTGCAGTAAGAGAACTTTAATAAGTTATAAGATGGTGGCGCATCTCGAAAGAGATACATTTTAATTGTGAACTCGACACATTCTTTTAGGTTAAAATACCTGCATATTAATCATTTTCAATTTAAAGCATCCATCTATTTCGTAACCTAACAGTTCCAAAATTCTAATATCTCATGTTGATGAGAATGAGATAGAACGCAAATAAAATGAAAGATCTCTCTTCAAGTAACCAACGCCTCGTTAAAGGTACATAAACGAAACACAATATAGACATACCTTGCATTCGCATGAAGTTCTCATTGGGCCGGTTGACATTTAAAGAAAGGTAGGTGCTCATACGAGAACAATTTATTCATATTGACTTCAATTCCTTTTTGTGATTTTCGTATTTTACAAAAAAAGAGAGACTATTGAATATGAACATCGGAGCGACTGAATCGGCTGGGATGAAGCATTTGATGGTGACAATTCTATTCCGCACCGTTCATTCGTATAATTTATAAAGGATGAGATACGTCTCCAAGATAATAAAGCATATCTGCAGATGTATTTGAGAATGGACGAGGATTGTTTTCCACTATACTGTTCCTAAACAACTTGCAATCTTAAAAGTATTTTGGAATACCAAACTCGACATTCTTACAATCAGAGATGAGATTATTCAAGAAAAGTGTAACGTCCTGTAACGACTTTTTTCTACTTATATTTACATATTATCAAATTAATCACAAGCCCTTTCTAATCATATGCAAATAATTTTGCTATCTTTTTTCAATTTAACAATAATTTCGCCATTTTCATTTTCGTGATTTTTACCGCTGTATATGAAATAAGTTTCTTAATTTTGTGTTTACCATTTCAAGAAAATGTTAACAATTAATAATAAATTAACCAATTAGTTAAAAATTATTTTATTTAAAACCAATATCACTTTGTTGGAGAGATACAGTATGCCAAATACATTGTGCAAATAATTTTGCCATCGCCCGTATAGATAAACTCGTTTTGAACAATTCCTTTATATTAAGTTTTCTACCACTTTTTTTTCCTGATCCTACTTAACAATTCAGCCAAACTTAGATATTTACCACGCCCCTTTATGCGGGATAGGAGTAGGAACAGGAATAGCGGGTTGCAGCCCTTGCCTATGATTATTATTGATATCATATTGATATCACGCACTGATCGCACTGCTTGTTTTCTTTTTATACCCTTAACCTAAATTAATTTTGACGCATAGTTTGTAACATACCTTAATATTACCCGTAGACCCCTGAAAGTTACTATATTTATGATTAGCATCGATAGTAATGTCGATCTAGCCATGTCCGTCCGTCTGTCGACAAAAATTAGGCCTTTAAACTGGGCCTAGAGAGCTGAAATTTTAACCATATACTCTCTAGGGTCCCGAAATAATTACGTTTACGAATTTTTGAAATCCACCCACAGACACGCCCACAAACTCAAAAAAAAACAAAATTTTGGAAAAAATCGAATTTTGAGCTAGAAAGCTGAAATTTTTTACATATAATCTATGGCTCCTAAAACTGCTCGGGATATAAAACTTTCAAAATCCGCCCACTGACAAGCCCACAAATAAATAAAACAATTTTATTGAAAAACCAAAATTTGAGCTAGGGAGCTGAAATTTATAATATAAACTCTCTATGGGCCTCTTATGCTCATGTGTAAATATTTTCAAAATCCGCCCACTGACACGCCCACAATTTAAAAAAAAAACTTTTTTTGAAAATTCAAAGTTTGAGCTAGGGAGCTGAAATTTATAATATATACTCTCTAGGGGACCCTTTATGATCATATGTAAATATTTTCAAAATCCGCCCACTGACACGCCCACAATTTAAAAAAAAAACTTTTTTGAAAATTCAAAGTTTGAGCTAGGGAGCGGAAATTTAAAATATATATTCTCTAGGGGCCCTTTAAGCTTATGTGTTAATTTTTTTTAAATCCGCCTACTGACACGCCCACAATTAAATAGAACAATTTTATTGAAACACCCAAGTTTGAGCTAGGGAGCGTTTTTTTTCGATAAAATCCTTTAAATGTTATATAACAAAATATGTAGAGCGTTCTTAACAATTCAACCATACTTAGACTTTTGTCACGCCCACTTATGAGGGATAGGAATAAGAATAGGGTATCCAACAGTTCGCCCAAGCGGACTGTAGCCCGTCCCTGTGTTTATAAATGCATTAAGTGTTCTACTCTGCAGTTTTTCTAATCGTGTAGAGTCCTAATTGCAAATGTAACGTTTCGCGCCATATATCGGAAAGGGCAAAACAAAGTCTGGCGGGGAGTTAGTACTCATATAGTACTAACAAATATTTTTTATATACACAGCAATTCGAGAACGGTTTTTATAAAATCGAAAAAGTTTCATTCGAAAGTGAAGTGATGAAATAGTTAAGTAATAAGTACATGTTCACCTTATATAGTATTAAATGTATTCCTGTCTCAGAAATCATTCTTGTTGTTAGGTATATTCCACCAGGAAGCCCCTTTTTATTATATAAAGCTCATATTGAAAATTGTTGCTTCATTATAAACAACCTAAACGACAAACAACATGTAATTCTAATTGGTGATTTCAACTTACCTAATCTAATATGGACTTTTGATTACAATGAATCTAGGCTTATTCCATCAAATGTTAACTTAGATTATGAATATGAAGTTGTTGACACGCTTGCCTGGCTTGATCTTAAGCAGATACATAGTTTTCACAATGAATTTAATAATTTACTTGATTTAGTTTTCGCTGATTCAGCGCTTGACATTAGTGTTAGCAACTCCATAGTTCCTCTTTGTCGCAACACAATTTTTCATGTAGCACTTTCTTTAAGATTACAATTTTGTGAATTTATTAAACCGTCTCCATCTGGATGTAATTTTAAGTATAACTACTCCAAAGCTAATTTTAATAGCATTTCGAATTACCTAAATAGCACTGAAAGGTTAAATGTTTTAAGTAGCCATAATTTAAATGAGTCCTTCAACCTTTTTACGGAAATCGTTAGAGTGGCAATCGATATGTTTACGCCGAAAGTAAAAGCCATAACTGGCACCAAACCTATTTGGTTCAATAAAAGAGTTATAAATCTTAACAATAGGAAAAATAAGATCGACAAACAGTTTCGGAAAAACAATAATGATCCTGAGCTCTATACCCAATACCGTCGACTCCAGGAGCAATTTAATGTTTTAAATAAGTTCCTATATAGGCAGTATGTTCTATCCGTTGAGTCAAATCTAAGGAATAATAGCAAATGTTTTTGGAAGTATATCAATAATAAACATAGGGACGGGCTACAGTCCGCTTGGGCGAACTGTTGGACACCCTATTCTTATTCCTATCCCTCATAAGTGGGCGTGACAAAAAATAACTGACTTTTCCAAGGCCTTTGATCGTGTAAATCACGCCATCTTACTGCAGAAACTGGCTCGGACTCTTCCTGTTATTTATTAACGATATTCCGGAAATGTTTCAGAATTCTCAATGTTTGATGTTTGCCGATGATTTGAAATTTGTTCGTCAAATAACATCGGTGTTAGATTGTAGACTTTTACAAGATGATCTTGATAGACTCTCAAATTGGTGCCATAACAATGACCTGCACTTAAATGTATCTAAATGTCAAAGCCTTACTTTTTGTCGTAATCTGTCCCCAATTCCTGTCTCGTATATGATTGGTGATGTTCCGTTATCCATTATACGATCAAAAAACGATCTTGGGATTATGTTTGATCAGAAACTGAATTTTATTGAACATATTGAGTTTCTAGCTGCTAAGGCCAACTCAATGCTAGGATTTATACTGAGAAATTCAAAGGAATTTCAGGATCCTTATAGTCTCAAATGCCTCTTTTTTGCATTTGTTAGATCTCACCTCGAGTACTACAGCATTGTCTGGAATCCATTTTATGAAGTTCATTCCTTCAGAATTGAGAGGATCCAAAAGTGTTTGACTAGAGTTGCAGTAAGACGGCTTCGTTGGAATATTGAAATGCCTTCCTATGATACTAGGTGTAAACTACTGGGAATTTTACCTCTATCGACTCGGAGGAAATACTTATCAATAATGTTTGTGAGGGATCTAATTACCTGTCATATCGATTGCCCCTTTCTGTTATCACAAATTGGTTTTTATGCTCCGTCGAGAGCACTCAGATATCGTCATGTATTTTACGTACCCTTTCATAGGGCTAACTATGGTTATAATGAACCTATATCTAGATGTCTACGAGAGGCTAATAATTACTGTGATTTATTAGAATTTCATCTTAGTAGGTATTCTTTTAAAAACTGTTTAATATTAGCATTAAGCAACTCTGGTGGTAGCTGATAGGTATTTATTTTTTGTATTATGTAATCTAAAGAGAACAGTGAATGTTTACTCATTTGAAGAAAATAAATAAATAAATAAATAAATAAATAAATATATGAGCACCGTTCGATTGACCTTTTAGATTGATGTCCCTGACATTGCGAAAATCACTTTTTGCATGGACAGAAATTTCTTGCTCATCAATTATGATTTTTTGCCCATGACCGCAACCAGAATTTTGTTTGGTGTATCTCAACGCTAAATACGAAGCGATAAACATCACATTAACTTGATTGGAATTGATTCACAAAGTCCGGCGTATATAAAACTTATGTCTATTCAGTGATGACATGTATCAAAGGAAAAAAGGACACTTTTCCTCCTAGCGATGAATCAACATTTCAAACGTCATTGATGAAAAAATCTAAAAATAAGAACGTGGTCCAGGTATTCCAAATAATGTACATCTCCTCTCCATCTTTCATTGTATTATATCCAGAATATGCACAAATTCGTGATGCTTGAACATTTCAAATGGTAAAGATTGGGCTTATCAAAAAAAGAAAATGTAATACGAGTCCTGTTCAAAATGAAAATGGAAATGTTAACGACTTATATACTTATACATTTTTTCCATCGTCATTGCCATAGCACATTCATTTCGGCTTAAGTAGGAGCATGCTGCTTCTACTTAAATTATTTCCAGAAGAATGAGATACTTTCTTTTTCTTCCTGAATTGAGTTAAATTAGTATTCAGGATGGGGTGACACAAGTGGCTACAATCGAATAAAGATTTTCTATAACATTTTGCTACATTCCATTAAAAATAATTTACTTTTTATCCATTAAAGAGAAAAACTGAATGTTCGCTCCATTTTTTTGCTTCAACAAAAAGACGTATGCGAAGTAAAAAGTGTTGCTTAAGTTGTAAGAAATAAAATAAAGTTCCGGATGATTGATTGCCTAACTAAATTGCCACGATACCTCAGTATAGCCCTTTGAATAAGGAATGCCATTGCCTCATGCAAGGATACAGTTTACTGATGTCGTTTGGTGTATGTGCCAACAAACCATTCATGACTACATTTGTTGCCTCCAGTGAATGGATTATCATTGAATCGCATCGTCATGAATACAGGAGGTAGTATGTAAGTGTACCCAAAGTGGCAACATAAAATACTTCGCAAATCGTATATACGACGAGTATCTTAAAAAATGTACACTAGCATAAGGATTCTCAAGGAAGCACTTGTGTTTCACCACACTTTATAATATCGATTCGATTTAATTCTCTCATAGGTACTTAAGATGATCCTTTTGGTTTGTTACCATTGAGTTGGGCTTAACGGGCACACACAAATGTTTAAGATGTTTTTCAGATGTATTACATCCGACAATTATTAGGACAAAATATTAAACACAATAACTTCGAAACAATAAGCTGTTGTCGATACCGTTTTCGATATTTTATAGTCATCATGTAGCTACTTACATTTGATACTGTTTAACAAATTATTTCGAAAGGAGTGCTACTGTAAATTTTTAGCACTATTTGCAAGGTAGGTATCAACTGGACAATTTGTAAGGTAGCAGAAAATAAGCCTGCAATAATACTCGAAATGGTATATCCACAAAATACTTAAGACGAAACGGTTGGATCAATAGATTTATGAACTGTCATTGGGCCATATGAATAAAACTGAAATGTTTCTTCTAAGAAGTTGAGAAAACACTTTTTCTAGTGAGTTATATCTCCATTTTGCGTGAATAAGCAATTGCTATTTTTTGTGAGAGATAACTTCGACCGAATACACCAAAATGATATATATCACCCATAATAGCTTTGCTTTTTAGGGCTTTAAGATGAATTAATGTATATCAATTTCTGGTAAGAGAATACTACTACTGAAATGATTTAAGCGTGAACTTAAGCTGACTTTTTCCATTAAGCCTTTGGGGGAAGTGGCAGTGCAAAAGTGACAATAATAATAATACTCACTTAACGGGCTCCCGACCCGTGAAGAGTCTCTGCCTAAGACACTGCAGACTCTCATCCTTTGCGATCCAGGGCACGCTGCTTCTATTGTCTTCTATGGTCTTTTAAACGGATGTTCGGTCTTCCTTGCCTTCTCTAAGCTGGGGGCTGGTAGTCGAAAATCCTATTGGGTGCAGCATTTTTGTAAATTCGCTCAATGCGGCGGAGCCAGTGTAGTCGACGTGGTTTAGCTTTTCTGACTAGATCCACATCTTCGTACAGCTCACAGAGTTAGCAGCTATATCTTCTCCTCAATTCGACCTCCTCGCTTATAGACCAAATATTCGACGGAGTATTTTTTCCTCAAAAGAACCCAATATAAGCTCCCCTTTCCTACTTATCTTCAAAAACTCGTCACCATATCAACCAACAAAGAATGGGAAGAAAGCGCCCGATGACTGAACTATCAGCCCAAATGAAAAATATCTTGCAATGGCATAATAATGAAATAAAATATATATTAGGCTTTAAAGGCCCATGTAGGGCCTAAAACCGAGCAAATGTTCTTGGATGTTTGTCAGACATTCGCAAGATCTGTGGCAGTGGAAAAAACTTTAGATGTTACTCGGCCTCGGCGTGGTTTAGTTCTGAGACCCTTAGATTAGCAGTCCAACACAATATTCACTGATCCACTGCGCCCATCGAACCACTGTTTGTGGGGAATTTTAGAATGGCGGAGTGTGTGGACCGGTCTTCTTCAAGAATGTGGCCGGCAATGCGGTCGCAGTCAATGGCGTTCATTCCTGTGAGATGGTAAGCGCCTTCTCAAACTTCTTCTTGGCCTCAAATTGCTGAACTGGATCTTGATCTTGATGACGTTTGGTTCCAACAAAATGGCGCAACCTGCCAAAAAGCGAACGAAACGAAACGAAAATTGAATTGTTGAAGACGAAATTTTTATTCACGGTATTCAGTTTAGAAAAAAATGATATTAGAAACCTAAATTTTATTTTTAAAGACCGATCTATCTATGGATCCCACACGTATGGGTTTGTTGAAAAAAAAAATTGAGTTTCAGTTCTATGTATGGGGAACCCCCATAATTTATTGTTTTTTTTTCTATTTTTGTATGAAAATCTTAATGCGGTTCACAGAATACATCTACTTACCAAGTTTCAACAGTATAGCTCTTATAGTTTCGGAGAAAAGTGGCTGTGACATTCCCGGACAGACAGACAGACAGACATGACGAATCTATAAGGGTTCGGTTTTTTGCCATTTGGCTACGGAACCCTAAAAAAGACCAGCACCACAAAAAGGAGTCTGTTGATCGGCTTAGGCTGCCCGTAAAACAGCGCTGTAACTCCAGCCCCTCTCTTCACGTTGTAGATTTTATTAATTGTTGTTTCAAACCTTTTAGCAGGCCCCTCTTTCCCACTGGGCACTTTGGGCACCTGCCCAGAAGAAAGAATTTGCTGAAATCTATTATGAAGACGTTAACGGGAAAGAGTTGGAAATGAAATGTTTGCATTTAACAGAATACTTGAAAATTGTTCATAGTGAAAATGAAGAAACTAATAGTATATTGCACATATCTCATCTTTTGAAAGAAAACAAAATTGAAGATACATTTCCAAATGTAGAAGACGCATTGAGAAAATTTTTAAGCATGATGGTAACTAACTGCGAACGCTCTTTTTCCAAATTGAAAAGAATAAAAAATTAATAAAGAAGTACAACGCTTCAAGAGAGATTAACTAGTTTGTCACTGATGTCCATAGAATGTGATATGCTCATAAGCACACATTTTGAAGAAATGATTAACAATTTTGCCCATCTCAGATCTAGAAGGGTACCTCTTCAATCAACACCGATTTTTAAGCACTAACCTGTGAATGCTAAAACAGGTACTATTGTGGATTATATTATATAATATAAATAGTACTCTGTCAAGGTTATAGGGGCCCCATTTAATGTGGTCCCAGGGCCTCAAATTTGGTAAGGACGGACCTGCCTTTATTACAAACTTTTTTTCATTTGTAAACACATTTTCGTTGCTTGAATACAGGTCCTGATTTTACAAGTTGCGAAAATAGCTAAGAAGAAAATGTGATTTCTTATAAAAACGAGAAAGTTTCCTACGGCCCAGTCCTATACTCCATTTTTTTTTTTCAGGAAAGGCGTATCTCAATCACGCAAAGCTTGTGCTCTGAGATGCTTTCAGATAAGCAAGTACATCGGGAAAAACTGATATGTCAAAATTTTTCAGGAAACGATTTCCAGAGTTTACGGGGTTACTGTAAATCGAATTTCTTATCAGAAAAGTCCAAATTTAAGATGCAAAATTTGTACAGTGTTCGAATAAGCCAAAGAAAGATTTTTGAGAGTTCTTTTTGACAATAATATAACAACGAGCAATTGGACGTATACGGCGAAACTTCTTTGAAAATGCACCCAAGATGAAAGGAAGTCGTTGATCCCGGTAGTACAAACGATAGCCTTGGATGAAGGATAGGAAGAATGGGATTGCTCTACATCGCTTCCAAATTATGCTATGCACAATAAAAAAAAATATTAGGTATTTACGGCCCATACAGGGCCTTTAACCTAGCTTCTTCAACCATTTGCTTGTGCGTAGTGGAAGGAGCTACAATTTTAATCCCAATCCGAACGGCAAATTTAGGTGCTATGTTCTGCAATTGTAGAAAAGATTTGAATGGTGGTGCAGCAACGGGATAAGAATGTCACTACAACGCAATTTTATAAATCCTGTGAGTTTAGCTACATATTTAACATATTTGATATATTGAACCTGTCCCGAAAGTGCACAAGCAAGTCCGTGGGGTGATACGACCGGAGATCCCCGGTGCGGTGTGGTAAAAGAAGAATCAAACAATCATGTTATCTTGCAAGTGTGGAAATCATTAAAAGAAAGAGGCAGGGCTCCTGGGTTGGCCTGGTTACATTCGTTGAAGTCGAACCGACGAACGAACCCAACAGGCGAAAAAGTAGGTATGCTGTAAAGTCGAAGAGTTATGAATGATCACTTGAATCCTGATCATTGCTTCGCCGTAAAGGAAGAAGAGGAAGCAATAAGAGGCGTTTCTTATATCAAAATTACAAAAAAATAAACATACCTACTCGCAATTTTTTTTTAAGAAATATAATTAATTATTCACTCTTGCATTTCGTAAAATAAATTACCCCGATTCACTTCAAATGAAGGCTTGTTGATGGTTCCTTTTCTCGGCAGAAAAACTTTAATTATTTGAAAAATTAATCAAACTTCCCCCAAGA
The DNA here is from genome assembly GCA_949715645.1 of Portevinia maculata. NCBI lineage: Eukaryota > Metazoa > Arthropoda > Insecta > Diptera > Syrphidae > Portevinia > Portevinia maculata. The sequence continues at coordinate 79,235,764 of OX454525.1, forward strand.
ACATAATTTTCATACTTTAAAATGAGTTTTCCGTGCGCTTTGAGCCTTTGCTGTAAACCTCATAAAAGTAGAAAACTAAAATATAATTTCCTGCATACAATTAATCATAAAGCTCCTAGTGCCACACTGTCAGTACAGCGGCATAACACTGACATTTATAGTTGAAGAGCACACCTCTGGTATCCATCAGACACCGTAAATTATAGAAGGGGAATATGAAATCAAACAATAAACTAACACCAGCCAGCCAAGAAGACTTAATCAGTGCCACGGAGTGCAATCTATCTAAGTCTAAGGATTTTACCTTTTTAATTTCACTCCTTGTCATCATTTCGTTCATTCGTGTCAGCATCATTTCTTATTCTCAAACTCTTAGTAAGTCCTTTGAAATGTTCCAAGTAATTCAAACAAAACAGAAGAATAACGCAGCTAGGTAATCAGAGCTAAAGTTTTAAAAAAAAAAAATTCAAAGGGAACCTGAGGTGAAATTAAAAAAAAATAGTAATAACATTCAGCGTCTCGTATCTTAACACCGCTTTCTTATATGACCATGCAAAAGGGTTTTCATGTCGGAATTGCCAATGGTGTAAGTTTTTATTATCCTAACGTTACCCTTGCTATAGCAACAGGGAAAAAATTCTTTCACCTGGAAGATGATGATGAGGGTTTATTTACAAAAAATGCTAGAATAACTGGATGGAATTGGTTGGAAAATGTCTTACCTACTTTTCTCTGTGAAAGGAAAGCTGTTTATTATGAAATCAATATCAGACATACATTCACTGCTCAGGATTAGATTTGCAGGACCAAGAAAGAAATTTGCGTTCGCATCAGTTCGAATATTCATGAATACTGCCCAACAACACAGCGCACCCAAAACAAGCTAGTACAACTTTCAACGAGTCTTGGCAAACGTTGCAATTGCTACAATTATCTACATCCGTTTGGGCAATAACATCCATTATTTACAGCCCACCCGCTGTCATCTGTATCTTATTAAAAAAAATCTAAATTGCTTATCCCCAATCGACTATCATCTGGCTTTTTACTCCTGTCAAGGACTTTCTATGACGTTATAGGAATAAAATCAGAGAATAGTAGATACAGAGAGTGTGCAAATAAAATTGTTATTCCCACAAATAAAAAGAATTTATGGTTAAATTTTCAAAAGCAACCACCACATCAACACAAAAAAATGCTACTGAATTATTTTTTTTTTAATGAGTAAATTTTCTAGAGGGATCGTAAAATATAACGACCCCTTTCAGTTGTGCTAGATTTTTGAATTTTCACACACAAATGGAGTTTGAATGACAATTGTTTTTGGTCATAGAAGAGACTTAAACAAAATTCGGCTATTGTTTTTGTTCTGAAGGAAAGCCTAAATAAAATTATTTCAAACAGAAAAATGCATACAAAGAAGAATGAATAAATTAAACTAGACAAACGGCCATGACGCTGAAAAGGTTGACCTCGAAATTCATAGTTTTATGTGAGCGTGCCTTTTGCGACTTTCCCTGTTGCTCGGAGCATCTTTTCTCTGCGTATGTACGAGAACCGTTTTCTAAGCTCATTGTCACCAAGTATCCAAGGTCCACTTTTAGGGCAAACAAAACTACGAAACAACACGAACGGTCCAAAAGTTCTTGCTGGGATGCATTTCTATTGTCTGGCTGCTTTTAATGGAACGTTCTGCCATTTTAGCCAGGTCTTTTGTCGCAAAGGATATGCGACCCCAGTAGTTAGGTAACTTTCACATCCCCGGGGGTGGGATATCATCTGAAACACACACATACCTACACAATAATGTTTGTTTAATTATTTTGATTGCACTTCATTGCGTCACTATGTGTGACCATGGAACAGAAACAGGATGTACGACGTATCATAGCTGCATGGATAGTCGTTATCTTTTGCCAGCAATGTTTCTATTATCAAATTTAATGTTATTGCTTAAATGAATACAGCTTCGACTCAGAGGTGTTTTGTTATGGTACCCTAGGCACATACACTCAATATTCTATTATCCGGAAACTAAAACACAACTCTGGATACCACTCCCTACAATGTGGCAGTATTAATGCAATGCAAAAACTGAAAAACAAGAAACAAGTGATGCAGCGAGCAGAGCGTTTGAGCTAGCCGGGGTGATAGTTGTGATAACCTACCGGACTATAATTCCGAAACAAAGCATCTGCCAACACAAAGTCACGGATGAAAGAATATGCGACAAGAGTACACACACGCATATGTTTCTCCCGACGTTAACCGAGCCTCGGAACCGAATCGAAATCGATGGAGCTCTGGAGCATTCACATAACATGTGGGTAGCCCACTTTGGGTAGGTAGGAGTTATTATCTGAAAGTAATAATATCTATGATCCTGAACGAGACACTGCTAAATATCGTTTCAGATGCACAAGCACAATATGCAGTGTGTTTGTGGGTGGGGCCTGAGCGTTTCCTTCCGCACATCGCTGCATGAGGATAACAGCAGTTTCGATACTGGAAAAGTTAAATATTACCCAGTGGATATATCGGGGGCTCTAAGAAGGCTCAATAGAGTTATTACTGTCCAAAGCACCATTCGGTTAGTGCGCATTGTGTTTTGCTTTAGGGCGTTGTTGTTGAGATTCTTATATCGTCCTATTATACCGTCCTATTTTACCCTCTGTGATTGATGTCAACTCACGTGACTATAATTTTTGTTAAGTGAGCGAAACTTAACTGGTAGGAAATTAGCCGTGGCCTTGCAAATTGAACGTGCTCCTTGGTATAACCTATCCAGAGGGTTTACATATTCATTTTGACTTAATTATAAACATATAACTGGTCGTAGAGTCATAAAAGTAACCATATTTGTGATCAGCGTTCCCCATTTTATCGATGTGGCCATATCAGTCCGTCTATCACCAGTTTTGATTAGGGCCTAGTATTTCAGCATGCTCTCTAGGATCAAATCTTAAGATTTTTAAAACCCGGCCACTACCTATTTAAATTAAATGCCTTTCATCGAAGAAGTGGTGTTCTTTGCGGTGTATGTAGACAAAGTCTTTTTTAACAATTCGGCCTTACAAAGATGTTTGCCAAAGCCACATTTTGGAAGAGCTCAAGCTTAAGAAATTATGCTTGTATATTTACCCCAAAAAAAAATTATTTTATGAACCTAATTTTTGTTATTTTTGAATCAGAGTAAAAAAAATTGTTTTTTCTAGCCAGATAAGGTAAGAAATTGGTAAAATACAGATATGAATTATTTTACTACGTTTGACAATCATCACAAACGTATGTTTTGCTTTGTTTGCCATGCTGCAGATACATATCTGTGTCGCATTTTCCACATAGAAAACGCGTTCCCCGCGACATAAGTACCGAACTATTGTTGCAAGACGGGCGGTACTAGCTGGGATGTGCAAATACTTTCGACGATAACCACACTGAAAAACAATTTGTCCAATCGGACTCTTCTTATTCTATAAAATTAAAATAATTTGTTTTCTCACTCACTTTGAAATCTTTTGTAAACCCGGAAGTCCAATTAATAAAGCAAAACAAAAGGCTGCTTTATTAATTCGATTAAATTTGAATGAAAATTATTCAAATTGAAATCTTTTTGAAATACGCCTGGAGGGACTCAACTTCCTAATTCTTTAAAATCAAACACTAAGTTGGGTAAACTATCCAGTAACAAGTCCCCCTTAACCCTAGAAAGATAATCTACGTCTGGCGGTCGAACAAATTGTTATATCCTTTTAAGTGGAAACGGCATCGGGTTGGTTGCCTAAACTAACTCAGTCGGTGGTCGGAGCTTACCCGTGACAGTTGTATCGCGTCGGTAAGTACCTGTGGTAACACGTTAAAGCTATGCCCTACGTCTGCGAGACATGTGTTACGTGTGTCATTCTTGCATTTTTAATGTAATGTGATTTAAAATTACTAAGACTTATTAGTATTGGTTTTAATGGAGAAAAATTTGAAATTGGTGAAGTTCGGTTTGGTGACAAATTAGAATCTTTGAGCTCCGTTATTGCAAATAAGTTTAATTAATATTTTATAGAAATCATTAACGCGATAAGTAATTCCATACGTGCGATCAAATCAGTCAAACGTCGATATACCCGAAACACAAAACGTATTCAAATTGCGGAAAATCGATTTAATTGAGCTAAGATCAGTATGTAAAAGTATGAATTCCAAAAATGCGTTGAACTTCAATATTAACATTTTTCTCGATTGTTTCAATATAATAGGGCCAACAATATTAAAAATAGTAAACGAGTCTTTTTCCCTTGGAGAGTTCCCTAAAAACCCAAAAGAATCTACGCTTATCCCAATTCCTAAAGAGGCGGGCACAATTGACTGTGAAAAGTTTAGACCTATTAATATGATGCCAATATTAGAAAAAATTGTTGAAAAGTGCGCCTACAATCAATTTTATAAATATGTCTGTGATGGTAAATTATTAATAGAAAACCAATCGGGCTTTCGACATAACCACTCTTGTGAAACTGCCCTAAACAGGCTGATAATGACTCTGAAGGAAGAAAGACTTTATGGCAATAAAATTATTGCACTATTTTTGGACTTCAAAGAACATTTGAAACAATTGATCGCAATAGACTTATTAATAAATTATCAAAATATGGAATAAAATCATTTGAACTTTAAAAGCCAAATGATCTATGTAGCCAAAAAAGTGTCAAAGAAAATTTGGTTCCTCAAAAGGATACGGAACAATATAACCACAGTATGTGCCATTAATATTTACAATACGATTATAAAACTTCATTTCGAATTCTGTTTAACGATTTTATTTTTAGGTAATAATGAACACATATCCCGACTACAAGTGCTGCAAAACAAAGCCATGAGAGCTATTCTCAAATCTAATGTTTACACACCAATAACATGGATGTTATCTTGTCTTAAATGGTTAAACATCAAACAAATTATAGTATTTAATACAATATTGTTCGTGTTTAAAATGAAATATCATATGGTGCCGACATACTTAACATCGAACTTAACCTCCATAGGTGATAACCAACTGTATAATTTAAGATTTAACTGTAATTTTCGACTACAATTGTATAGAGACTCTAGAACCCAAAATATGCTAAGTTATCGTGGCCTTAAATTATTTAATGAATTACCACCGGAAATAAAAAACGAAACGAATTTAAAAATATTTCAAAACGTACTGATCTCTTATATAAAGGAAACAGTTGAATAAACAAGAAAATAAAAATCTTTAGTTTTGCATTGTATACATTTTGTTCTAATCAAAACTATATTTTCATATAATTAAATAAGTAATATATTAGATTAATTATTTATACATATTTTTATTGATTGTTGTGAATTAAAAGATTTTTACTAAATAAAAATATACATGCATACATACATACTTATTTTAAACCAAAATTTTAAAATTTGGTAGGTAACCATCTAAACTGCCTCCTCTCGTCGTTTCAGTTAGGCGTTTTCTAGAGTAATCCTTCTTCGGACTATAACGTGTTTTTAGTCATATGTAAATCTTACTCGAAGAAGCTGCTCTCAAGAGGCTTCGTTAGGTTAGGAGAATCATTGGCACCTTTTCCATTGCTTCTTGCGATGCTTTATAGAGCTTAAATGACAGTGTTGATGAATTCCAATCCTATCTTTTGAATATAAAACATAGAAGTTCTTGTCAACGTGAAGTGTTTGCGAAACTGTCCTCTGATTCAAGATGTCTAGTATGTGTAAAGTGCCCGAAAAATGTCGCCTAAATTCTTCTCTCTCTGAATGAGAGAACAATCCTCGCAAAGATCATTGCAAAAGAACTATCTTTCTTAATCGCAGATTTCTGTCCAGGCGAGTCCCGCAAATATTTTGGATTTGCAAACTGGCAATCCTATCCCGAACTCTTTTTTCCGAGACTTATGTCCCACTCTTGATTTAATATAATAAATGAAGTGAAAAACTATGAAATATTGTGGAACAACAAAATCAGTAACATACAATTTTTTAAGCCATCCAAGTACTGTTTGATTCACCGATTAAATTAAAAAATAACAATTAAAAAAAAATTGCAAACAAAATAAATATTAATGAGCCCTTTAAGAATTCCTATATCTATTATAATGTTTTAAAAAGCCACTCCCGATCGGGTTGGTTTTTAAAGTACGTTGTAAAGGGTAGGTAATGCTGTTTATCGAATAATAACGGTGCGATAGGGTTTACCACTACTACTGTTAAAGTCAAAGAGATGTTTTCATACATTTTTTAAAAACCATTTAACAATTTGATTCACCAATTAATTTAAATCATAATAATTAAAAAACAAATTGCAAATAAATTAAAAGTAACGAGTCCTTTCAAGAATTCCGGTAGCTATTAAAATGTTTAACCCTAGATAGATAACCTACGTCGAATCGACGTAGTCAATTTTTTAAATTCAATTTCATTTGTACATATATGGCGTCACTGCCCTCGCCACTCCTGCCAACTCAGTTGACCTAAGTAGCTTGCAGGAGATACACGTGCCGCTCAGGTAAGTACACTACTTTTAAAGAAATATGCCTGCCGAAAAATATCGTATACGTCGAAGTGACGTAGGTTATGTGGAGAGCACAAGACGAGCGCTTGGCCTAATTGCCTTGGGAACGAAGATAAATAATTTTTTTTTACTAACGTTCCTCACATACATATATTATGTTATAATAATTACAAAAAGTTGTTTTTTAAAAGTCTGAAGTAATAATTTATTAGTCTGAAAATGAGATCTCAATATTTGTTTGGTTTTGTAAAGAAAGATTTTTATTTTTTTTATTTATATATTTTTACCTAATAAAAATAAAAATAAACTTTAATGTTGCATTATTCTATAGCACAATGATATTTGTAGTAATACATTGCCACTTTTAGAAACATCTTATATACACAATCCAAAATATGTGCTTTCGAATATATACACTTCGAATTGACGTATGGTAATTTTTATTGTACTATAAAATATGGTTATCTTTCTAGGGTTAATTAAAGCTAGGTACTACCTATCGGGTTGGTATTCAAGGGTATGGTTTTTTAATGGTTAATAAAGGTACGATAGGGTTAACCGCTACATCCCACGAAAGCGCATCCTGAGCAACTTCAAGTGACGCCGAAGACCGTCAGGTGTACGAGCCAAATAAATGTTTGTATTCACTTTTTAACCGATTAATAAAAAATTGAATACAAATTTCGCCAATAATTCAGAAATACTGAAAAGATCAGATAAAAAACATAAGCCGTTCCTTTTAAATTCACTTCAAGCTGAAAACAAAATAATGAGCCAACTCCTGGTAGTCGTGGCAGGTGCCGTGAGAGGTTTTTACCGATTGAATTCTGATCCTTATTACCACTGATGGTAATTTCGTGTTACTAATTCCGTCTTGTTCGTCCTTTTGAGATCGGAAGATATACTTATATTTGGTGTTTAATATTTCATTTAAAAATTATGGGCAACGTTTTTTTTTTGACACATTTTGATCTATTTTCGAAAGCCATGGATACGTTGCTTGATTCCTCTTAGAGAATTTAGGTGAAGTGAAATATATACATATACTATATATAATTATATTAAATTTTATTAATACCAGCATTTGTAATCAGTGATGAAGTGATTCGAAATCGGGAGGCCTGCCGATACTTTTTAAGGACAAACCGGCGAACCTCAAAGGCGGAGCAGTAGGGATGTAGTGAAGTGCGACGGATATCATCCCTGGATAGCGTTACGACACACTGCCTTCCTAAACACTTAATTGTTATTTGGTGGGGTCCACAATTCATCGATGGCTCCATCGAAATCACATATTTTCCGTTGTAAAAACAGGAGAAAGCGTCGAAATGCAGCCTGGTTTTAGCCCACATAGAATCTCAACTTCATCAGATAAACGATTCTCAATGTACACGAGTCATTTCATATACCTACCTACCTATCCAGGAAAATAATGCCAACAAGAACAGACCAATCAGTCTTACTTATTACCTCCTGAAAACACTGAAGAGACTTGTAGATAACTATATTCGCTCAAACCTGGAAAGCAACTCACTTTCGAGATGCCAGCACGCATACCGCAATTATTTTTTAGTGGGAACGGCACTCTATTCGTTCTATCGAAAAATCGCTGTATAACAAAGAATACACGACGGTATCCTTCCTGGATATAGGAGGGGCTTTCAACAATGTCAAGGCAGAAGCCGTCACGAACGCACTCCTCAGACTAAACGTGGATAACTGTCTCTGCGCCTGGATTAAGAACATGCTACACAACAGACTGGTCCAGACGGAGCTCATCAGCTATTTGACCAGGAGGTCAGCGTGCAGGGGCACACCACAAGGGGGAGTATTCTCGCCGCTACTCTGGATCTTCATAGTTAACGAGATCATTTTCAACCAAGAGGAGGTCGGGTGCATAGTGACGGCCTACGCGGACGATATTGCCATAGCCATAGTGGGTAAACTTCTCATACTATCAGAGACCTTATGGAATCAGCCTCATGACCATTACGATGGGTCTCAGCGTTAACCCTAACCTAAATACCTGGCAATAATCCTAGATAGCAAACTCAGTTGGAAACTGAACATACTCTTGTAAAAAAGCTCTAGGCTCCAGATGGGGTCTACAGCCTTAAATAATCTACTGGCTTCACATGTCGGTCGTAAGGTCTATCCTTACCTACGATATCATACCATGATGGCCTGCACTGTTAAAGAAATACCACGCAAGCGTCGCGGAACGGGTCCAGAGGTCAATCTGCATCTGCATAACAGGAGCCCTAAGGTCCACACCGACGGCAGCCTTAGGGACTATCCTTATGATCCTCCCCATACACATCTATGGAAACCTGGTGGCCACTAAGACAGCCCTCAGATTGAGAAAATCGAATTCGTCATCCCAGACCGAGCCGGCTCGGAGGATGCTCAAATCGTAAACAATGACGCCCTGGAAATTTACAACGACGGGTCAAAGACAGCGGCCGGCACGGGGGCAGGCGTCTTCTCAGACAACCCTGGTATCAATGTGGCACTACGACTGCCTGACCACTGTAGTGTATTTCAGGCGGAAGACACGGCTATCCGCGAAGCAGCATGCAGGCTCTCTGTGAACCCGATATAGACTGCAGAACTATCGTGATTTACATGGACAGACAATGCCGCGAATCTCTTAACGAGATCGTCGGCAGATGTAACATTTCACAATGCTGAGGCTCCGGTCACAGTGACAATCCAGGAAACTGTAAGGCAGACGAGCTAGCCAGACGGGGTACCACACTATACCTCTCTAACAACAGAGAGACACCAGCTGTACCCATTCAGACTTTGAAGCTCAATCTATCAGACAACAAATTAAAACCGTGGATTGCCATCAGCACATGTGCGTCCTCAAAACAAATATGGACAAAATACGATGCAAAAAGAACATCCAAACTCCTCTCCATTAGCAGGAAAAATATCAGCTCGGTAGTCGGAGCAATCACTGATCACTGTCTTTTGGGCGGACACGCCACCAGAACGGGAGTACCCTCAAACGACTTCTGCAGAAGCTGTAGAGACGTTGAAGAAGCGGAAAACATCACACACCTCCTGTGTCACTGCCCCGCACTAGCCAACTCAAGGCAACAAATTTTTGGCGACTATTTCTTCGAAGATCTAAGCGATGTCAGCGACACAATCGTTTGCTACTTCAGCAAATTCATCACAAAATCTAAGTGGTTGAACTAATCTTGAGGATGGACACCCCTCCGATGTTTGATGGTGGCAAGAATCCCTCGCTGCTCCCTTCCCGCGGACCAGCGAAAGCTTGTGGTTCGTATTAAAACAGTCACTACAAGCTGCACTCTGCATGTTGCGAGTAGAATTCAGGGTGCACCTGCGTCAGTCACCCACTCAAGCAAAGTTCTCAACCAACCATTCGACTGCTGATTCTTCCCGGCGCCCCTTCCCAAGGAAATTAATGACGTGCTCGAGGCTCTACTGTATCAGTCACCCGAATCGCAATTACCTGCAAGAGACTAGAGAGCAGTTTGAGGTTCGACTGAAACAGTCAACTCAATCGGTTCTCCTTTCCGTGGATCAGGGAGCAATAGCTCTACCTCCGCTGTGCAGTGAATTGGGATCAGCCTAAGGTTCGATTGTATCAGTTAACTCACCCTGATCCTAACCAATCGATTCGGGGGTCGGCCTGAGCTCAACTACACTAGTCACTCTCAGCATATTGAAGCCACTGTAACCATATTGATTTGAGCGACGGGTTGGGGTTCGATTGAGTTCAGTCATCCCAAGCCCAACCTGTACTCCTGCCAAGAAAACGATTTCGGACTGAGCTAGTTAGATTGTAATAGTCACAGAACTCCGGGAGTTTGATTGATACAGTCATCGCCGGTTTTGCTGCCTTTCCGCTAAGCAGACAAAATGGGACCGGAGTTGGGATTCGATTTTTTTTTTATAAAATAAAAGCTAGACAGCGCGGGCGTTAAGGAAATTGTGGTGAGATGAAAAGGAGAAATGCCGACGCACGTTGGTTTTGAATGTTTGTAGGGTATAATGTGAAGGAAAAACAATGCGTGGAAGAGTATTCCATATTCGTGTTGTACGGCTGAGGAAAGATTCTTTGAACTTCACTGTACGTCCGAACACAGGCTCGTCTGCGAACTGATGAGCATTCTTTGCATGGTTCAATGGGAGGAATGCAACTGGCTATTTCGTTTGAGCACTTATGGTGGAAATAACGATAAAATAACGAAAGACAGGAGACATAACGACGACGATGAGAACGATCGTGAATGAGTTTTATCGAGCGTTTATGGATCCTGTCAAGTAGCTCCAAAAAAGTTATTGGTGCGCTGGATCAGATATAAGCGTTCTTCTCGAGTTTCGGGCGGATAAACGCCATATAAATTGTATATGTGGTCATTCCAACGAAGGTTGTCATTAACACACATACCGAGAATTTAAAGTCTTTCTGTTTCAGCGATGCGAGTGCCATTCATGGATACTGGCAGTGTGTGTGGGTTTTGCTTAAATGACAGTAGACAGCATTGTCTAGGAGGATTTAGAAGCATTAAATTCCACTCTATTGGTTGTACCCCAGTGGGTTATATGGAATTTAGTGAGCTTAACATACGTTGCCGTTCCAGTTCCACACCCGAAGAAGATTGGCGTGACCCAAAAAACTAATATGAAAAGCTGAGCTGAGTGACATCATTTATAAAAATGAGAAAGAGAGTCGGGGACAGAACAGAGCCTTGGGGACACCAGCATTTATTTGGTGAGTTGCAGACTTGAAACCGTTCAAAACAACTTTAATTGAATGGTCCGAAAGGTAGTTTCTAATTCATTGAAGAAGAGTATCATCGATTAAAAATGCACGCATTTTCGACAAGAGAGCTTGATGCCAAACTCTGTCAAATGCCTTTGAAATATCAAGCGCAACAATCTTACTTTCACCACCTGGGTGAAGAGATTGGTTCCACTTTTCAGTTAGATGTGTGATCAAATCACCAGTGGACCTGTTGCTGCGAAAACCATACTGTCATTGAGAAGTTTTCGCGATCAAGATATTTGACTACCTGAAGGTGGATCAGCGTTTCCATGACCTTTGAAAGAAGGGACGTAAGTTCAATTGGTCGATAGGAGGGAGGAGAAGAAAATTCGCCTTTTTTTGGTACAGGCTGGACAAATGCTGTTTTCGATCTTCACGGAAAGCGTCCTGAAGCATAGAACAGATAGAAAAGCTTGCGCATTGGTTTTGGTTTAGAAGAATACCTCTTCAGAACGATAGGGGAAATGCCGACTGGACCAGCGGGTTTGTGTATGTCAAGATCTCGAAGTACTTTAGTACGCTTTGTGGTACCGCAACGGACCGAAATTGCGGGCTAAGTGTATGTATATGTATATTTATTTCTCTTAAATTATAATATAAAATACAAATTCATAGAAAAATTCAATATGTTAGGAATTACAAAGTTAAGTAAGAAAACAAAAATCGGGTGGCATTCGATATTTTATACAGAGTGTGCCTGGGCTTCGTGCCTGGCAGCCACCTGTCGAATGCCTGTTCGAAATCAATGATATAGCGATGTAAAGTGGTGATTGACTCAGGAAATGAACTGCATTTTGTGTTCGGTACAAAAAAGGGAATCTTAACTTCTTCGACAGGAAAACAATGTCTACGAAGACTTGTTTTTTTTTTGCAAAAATGGAGAAAAAATATCGGGTTCCTGCTCTCCGAATTCTATGAATTTTACTCAATATCCACATAATAACGTTTTAACATTTTTGAATACATTAATTGAAATGCAACGCACCGATTTGCAAACACGAGCTAGAATTTCCAATCTGTGATAAACTTGCTGCTATACCTTTGAGAGTTACACAATCCCTAGGCTTTCTAAATGATTTACTCTCATTCAATGCGCTGGCTTTAAGCAAATAATGTGTATCCACTTGCAACGTTTTATAGCATTAGTTCCACACAGACTAATGAACTATAATAAAAAGAGTTGGCGTTTGTTAATATTCTACTAAAATGATTTTGCATGTTATGCCATGTAGGGATTCTGCGCGTTTGTTGACAGAAGTGGTTGGCCTCAAAAAGTAACACTAACGCACTGAAGGCAACATCCAACTGTAAGCAGGCCATGTGGGTGGTTGAATGGCGAAGCATTGATGTTGATGCTGATGCTGATGTGAAATACCCAACTCATCATCATCAACAGCATCATAAGCCACGTCAACAATGTTGGTCATAGATTACCCAGTAATTGTGTGATAGTGCTCACTCCTCTCCTATTGTTTTAACATTTAGTTTGCAAAGTCATAGCAAACACCATTTAGTAATTAATTTGACTCTTTTTATTATTCATCTCGAAACGATAAAAAAAAACACTGAAACCCAAACCTGTTGGGTGACTAAATTTAAAGTGATCGAGCCAACGACCGACAATAGCTGCAAACAAAAACTCGACTTGTCAATAAAATTCGTTTGACCAATATGTTTAGCCACAAATATACCCGCTTAGAATGTTGTGTTGCAGCGCTCTATAAAGGATCCAAATTGAGTGGGTAATGCAACCATCACCATCGCAACAAAATATCCACCAGCATTACCACAATCAAAAGCCGACTGAAGGACAATGTGCTCCCCTATTGTACTGCGATTGTTAGCGGATCTATATTCTGATATTGGAAATTTGTTAGCTGCATGAGTGGTAGTGGTATCTGTGGCGTTAGAAGAGAATTTCCAGGCAAATATGCAAAAACCGTTTGTATGCGGATTTGAGGTTTTGGGAAAACCCTTTCAGTTGGAAAATTATAAACAACAAATATTAAATCGGTTTGCTGATTGGAAGAGTACCAAATTTATGATTACAGCCAGGATATAATAATATTTTAGGATATTTAAAATGTTGTTGGTTCTCGCAAGGGTTGTTTAGCGGCAACAATTTCATCTGCGACATTGGGTGTACTATATAATGGCGCATTCATCTGTATAGGTACTGTATATATGAGGGCTCTTTATTTTATGAAAGTTTTTAATTATATTTATGACCGTCAAAAAGATATGTGAGAAGGCATTCATGAAGAATTTACGAAATATTTACGTAAACGATAAATGATGTGTGATAACGCCGAAGGTCATAACAGTTAAGCCAAATGAAAGTTTATTCAGGCGTAAGGAGTCAATGAGCTGTGTAATAGGTCCTGGGTTTGGCGATAGGGTTGGATTCGCTTTGAATATTAGACTTACTCGAGTGGATGGATGGATTCAAATGAAGATGCTTACCTGAAAATAGAAAAAAGGTAAGTAATTTATTTGATTTTGGAAATTGGTTTGTTATTAAATTTAAATTGTAGTTTTAAAATAATTGTTTTTCTACATGGTTCTCAGAAAAGGTGAACATGTAGCGCTAAAAAAGCACCAGAGATTCTTTCAGGTCTGTTAGTGTTGCTTCCATTCTTAAACTGCTGTAAATTCGGCAAATATGTCTCTCGGAAACAAGTTCTAGAGTTCGCTTTTTCTATATAACAATCTTTTTATATAAACAGATATTCTTATATTTTTTTTCACTCAGAATATATTCCATCAAGTGTAGAAAAAGATCAACGATAAGACTTCGATGTGCTAGTGGTTTGAGACTGTATGGCAATTTTCGATCATCTTTCATATGGACTGCTCGTCCCTTAACTGAGAATTTTTAGAGAAAGCTAAGAGGCCGACCATCCTGGCTTAACTTTTGTTGTGTAGTGGATTAGAAGTTGATTCGTGGTATTGTACCTCACTGGGCAACATTTGATTAGTGCCTACGACAGATTACGATCGAGTTTACTGTGATATCAAGAAGGTGCATCTTTAATTTACGATCCAAATGTAGAATATTCATTGAATCCGAGTAACAGTCGAAATATTTTTCAAGAAAAAGGCTTCAACTACGATCCAGTGCCGGAACACCTTTGGCTCATTTAGAACGGTCCAATATTTCTTCCTCAAATAATTTCATAAACCTATATCCCGTAACCATTAAATCAGGGATCGTGTTTAACATGTCCCAGTTTGGGATTGAGTTAAGTATTTTCAGGCGACCCACGAGGTCATATGATTTATACTTGTATTCAAGCTGCACCTTAATATCGCATCCAGCAGCCGTCTTCCTAATGAAGATTTGTAAAGGTGAGCCCAATAATAGCTTCAAACGGTACTGTTGGGCAGATGACAGCACCTGTTACACCAAGACACGTTGAAGCTTCTGGAGCTTGTTTACCGTTATTTTTGTGAGTACTTTCGACGATCATACGATGGCGGCCTACGTGATAATGGGATAGTATACAGTGGGTGTCATTTGGGGGCTAACACCCGCTGGTGGCCTCGATGTGCGAGTTCCAGTTAAGTTCCTTATCTAGGATTGTTTCCAGATATTTGACTTTCTTGGAGTAAGTCATGCTGGTGCCTTTTATGGTTATTGGTTCAAAATTAGCCAGCCTCCTTCTATTAAAAGGAACCACAGTAGTTTTGTAAGCAGGCATATAGGACGATTTTCTTGAATTGAAATGCTTCCTCCAGTTTTTTAACAAGGTAGTGGAGAGCACCCTCAGCGAATCAGTCCTTTCAAACTGACTTGATAGATGTTCATATAAGAAGACAGAGAAATATCTAGCCTTCATATTTCTGTCTTCTTATATGAACATCTATAAGTCTTTCCATGGATTTAACCCTAGAACACTAATCCTCGCTCACAATCGGTTTTTTGCATTTTTCTCAGAATATAATACTCCCATGGGATTCAGAATATACGAGTTTGGGAATCAGACGCATTGGATAGCGGACGTTTGTAAAATGTCAGTGTTTAATTTCCCAGTTATAGAGTTCGGTGTCGCCTGAAAGGCGAGCATTAGTGTTTAAAGTATGTAAGTATTTTTCAAGTCTTTAATTTTACTTTTTTTTAGTATTTCTGTTATTTGCATGGAATTAAATTAAGAAAATTGATTTTTTTAAAGATGGATTCCAATGAGCAACTAAGCCAGTGGTTACAAGAGCTGTCCGACGAAGTACTTACGCGAAGTGCTTAATTTGCCTTCTTATGAGGATTCTGCACCTTGTCCTGAAGAACCGATCATAAAAAAAAGGAAAGAGATCACTATGCAGCTTTTGTCCTGCTAAAAAACGACGCATGTGTACAAATGTGCAAATTGCGACAATACGTATTGCCTAGAACATAGGGCCGAACTGCTTTGGATGTACAAAGAAATAAGTTCCTAAAAAAGGCAAATTTTTAAATTAACGTGGAGGGCACAATTCTTGTTGATTTTTATTTATTTATTGGTTTTTGCAAAGTTTATAAGCAATTTTTAAGATATTAATTTTTTTTGTGAAGTCGTCACTTACTATTTGAAAAGTTCAAAAATGTTTTTTTTAATTTAAGGTTTTCATTATTAAAATTCTAATAAAATTTCAAAATTAGTATAATTTTCTAAAAGAGTAACGTTTGGCTAAGTATGATAAATACTTTTAAAAGGTAAAAATAACTGTTTTAAATGATTCATTGGTTTTTTTTTAAAAGTAGCCTCCCAGGCGAGAATTAGTGTTTAGCGACAACAAGAAAAGATTAGTATTCTAGGGTTAAGAACGTAAGGTGTTAGACTGATAGGTTTGTATAATTCAGGAATATATCTCCAGCCATAACTTGCTCTAAACAAAGCGATAACCACCGCAGTATGACTTCTACAACCCTCTGAATTACTTACTTACTTACTTACTTAACGGGCTCCCGACCCTTGAAGAGTCTCTGCCTGAGACACAGCAGCCTGCCTTCTCGAACCTGGGGGCTGGGATTCGAAGATCCTCTTAACTGGAGCATTATTGCACATTCGCTCGATGTGGCCGAGCCAATGTAGTCGACGTATTTTGGCTTTTTGGACTACATCCACATCTTGGTTCATAGAGTTCGCGGTTGTATCTTCTCTTCCATTCGCCCACCTCGCACACAGGACCACAAATCCGTCGAAGAATTTTTCTTTCGAAGGAGCTCAGTATCAGCTCTCCCTTCCTGCTTATCGTCCAGCCCTCGGCGCCATAAAGCAGAACTGACAGGATAAGGGTTTTGTAAAGCAAACATTTCGTCCTCCGAGGTATGAGCTTTGAACCCAGTTGTTTTGCCAAACCGAAGTAGCGGCGGTTTCCTAGGGTAATTCTTCGCCGGATCTCCACTAAGGTGTCATTCGTGGAGTTCATATTTACTCCGAGGTAGATGAACTCCTTAACTATCTCGAAATTGTTGCTATCAATAGTGACGTTTTGTCCTAGTCGGCGGACAGATGTTTGTTTGTTTGTTGATAGCATGTATTTAGTCTTGTCCTCATTTACTACAAGGCCAACAGATTTCGTCTGTTCTTAAATCGCCGTGAAAGCTTCTATCACGGAGCGCTGTGATCGGCCGATGATGTCAATATCGTCCGCATAACCCAGCAGCTGAACGGACCTGTTGAAGATAGTGCCTTCCGTGTTGACACCTGCCCTGCGCACTATCTGATCCAGTACGAGATTGAAGAAATCGCACGTCCCATTGCCGAAATCCGGTGCATGTTTGAAATAGTTCGGAGGAACTATTTCAAACTGCACGTTGCACCGCGTGTTTCCCAGTGTCACGCGACACATCTGAATCAGTTTAAGCGGGATTCCGAATTCGGCCATCGCCATATGGAGCTCCTGACGATGTATACTATCATACGCGGATTTGAAGTCGATGAATAGGTGGTGTGTCTCGACTTGAAATTCGTTGGTCTTGTCGATGAATAGGTGGTGTGTCTCGACTTGAAATTCGTTGGTCTTTTCCAGGATCAGTGTGAAAATTTGGCCTATAGTCGATCTGCCTGGGCGGAAGCCACACTGCTACGTGCCGATAAGTGTGTTGCAAAACGGTTTAAGACGTTCACACAGTACAGGATAGGATCTTATAGGCGACATTAAGCAGGGATATTCCTCGATAGTTCTTGCAAGACATACGATCGCCTTTTTTGTATATGGGGCATATGGAGCTGATAGTCCAGTCATCGGGCATGTTTTCTTCCACCCATACTTGGCTGATGATTTGGTGCTTGCGCCACCGTATTTGAAGACCTCCGCTGGTGAGCCATCAGAGCCTGCGGCTTTGTTTTTCTTAAGCTTTTTTATAGCTAAGCCAACTTCTTCTATACTGGGTGGTTTAACTGGTTCTTCATTGACTAGACGTGGGCTTTCTTCTTGCCCTATCACTCTCTCTACATGATGCCCATTGAGCAGCTGCTGGAAATGCTGCTTAAACATATCTACTATTCCCTGCGCTTCGGTGACTAGGTTTCATTCGCTGTCTCGAAGAGCCTGCGTTCCGGTTTTGAAGCCAGCAGCCAGTTGCTTTGCTTTCTTATAGAACCTCTGGGATACTTCGTAGGCCCTCTTCTTTCTACGCATGATCTTTTTCTCCTCCCTTCTCCTGGCTCTATACTCTTCCCTGGCTGCCCTTGTTTTGCGCTGAAGCGTTTTCTTTTGTGCATCTTCTGTCACCTTTTTCCTGTACACGCATTAATCATCATACCACGGGCTCTATCTCTGGGGTGGCTGGTACCCTACAGTGGTTTCGGCTACCTCCTTGATGATGTCGCGATACTGGCACCACTGATTGTTGGTGTCTGTCGTAGGTGAATGCACAGTGGGGAGTTTCATACTCAGGCGCTCCCTGTAGGCTCTGGCTACTCCAGGTGTGCTAAGGCGTCCAACGTCGAATTTCTTCTTTTGGGCGGTTCTCGTTGGACAGTCGAGCTCTGAATTTAGCCGCAACAAGAAAATGGTCAGAGTCGACGTTTGCCCCTCGGAATGTGTGCACGTCGAGTATGTTGGATGCGTGCCTCGCATCGATTAGCACATGGTCGATTTGGTTAGCGGTTCGACCGTCTGGAGAGCGCCAGGTTGCTGTGTGGATCCTTAGCCCTCTGAATTAGAGCTGGAAAAATACAATCACCACCGATTGCCCATCTGACCTTATCTGGACTGAATTTACAGCTATGTCTTCGCAGCACTTTCTTCATGTAGCTCATTTCGATCTTCTCAGTTCTGAGGTATATTATGTGAGTTTCCCAACCTTCTACCTGATTTTAGCAAGTTGATCATTCCACCCACCTAACGGCAGCACTATAGGCCATTGTTGGGCTATTATCCTTACAACGAATTATTATTATTGATTTATAACGTATTACTTAAAAATATGTTGCAAAGATAATCTGCGAAGCCCTAAGAGGGCAAAACATCATTGGGAAGTCGGATGATAGATCCGCTATTAAGCTGCAAAGTGGGTCAATGGTGTTCCACTACTGAACCCTAGAAGTCTGGTCTGTTTCACCGACTGATCAGAAATAAAATATGAACTTGAAGCTATCGCCTTTGAACACAACAGTAAAGGCTCAGTACCTATGGCAATGTGTCCTACTGCCACTTCGATCCAAGCAGACATCTATGCCATTGTGATCTGCAGCAGAATAAACCTTGAAAATGGTATAAAGGGCGCCAGAATACAGATATTCTCGGATAGGCAATCTGTACTTCAGGCACTGTCGTCTAATGCAATGGACTCTATGACAGTCAACTTCAGCAGTCACAAGCCAACACAACACACTTACCTCTACACCATCGCCACCCCTTAACGGGGCCTTACTCCGATAAGGCAAGTTTTATACCAATATAGCAAGTATTAGGATGCTGGTGAGCTTATGGTCAGGCCATTGTGGCTTGAGATATCATCTTAACAAAATAAACTTGTGCTCGGAACACGTTCTTTGTGAATACCACACGCTACGTTTAGAAGACATATCTACAAGAAAACGTATCTTCGACAGAATAGCCAGCATAGCTGAAAAACTCGACTACAATAGATCTGTATTGTGGCATTGTCAACCATTTAAAGTCAACTCCGCTGATCTGAACTATTCTTCACTGAAGGAATCGGTTAAGTGAAATACAACATTTGTCACGGATTTTTTTTAAACAATTTTCATATAAATAACCCCTGAAACCTGCGCCCACCCAGTGGCTCAGATGTTAGTGTGTTGAACTACTAACCTAAAGGTCTCAGGTTCAATTCCCGCCGGGGCCAAGTAACATCTAAAACTTTTTACACTGCCCCGCCTCTTGCGAATGTCTGAATGTTTAATAAGCTTCTAACATTTTCCGTTCGGATTCGGATTAAATTGTAGGTCCCTTCCACTTCGCACAAGCAAATGGTTGGAGAAGCTAGGTCATAATTTTATTATTTTGACTTCGGAAACACTCTAAACTGGTTAACTGAACAAATTTTTTGTTAAACAAAATTGTTTTTATACTCAAACAGCTCAAATGAATCAAAACACAATTGTTTCGTTTTTTGGTGTGATTTTTTCAGTAAAATATTTAACTTAGATTATGCTTTGATTGGTATTCCTCGGATGTATACATTTTGTTCAGTTGAAGATTTTTTTTTTCAGCTAGGTATCTTAGGAACACCGGTTACGTGAACAATTAATTAAGCTATCCGAACTGCGCATAAGTAAAAAATAAATTGTGGTAAATTGCCGTTTTAGTTAAGCGGAGTCACTGTATAAGCTTAGAAACATATATCGAATAGCTGAAGGTTTTTTTATCAATTCCCCATTCATCTGCATAGGTTTATTTAGATTCAGAACATCATTTAAACAAAGTTTCGGAATCGGCTGCAAATATCTAATTAAAAATCAATAGAATAACTCGGACCATATTAATGTTTTTTTTTTATATAAAAAAAAAACCTTTTGTGAGATTTTGGCCAGAATAATAAACGAGTGCATTTCACCCCTAGAAAATTTCAACCGCAATGGAACCGCTGCGGAAGGAATGCGAATGAGTTTACCCTTAAGCATGTATTCGGACGTACAGTGAAATACAAGGAATCTTTCCTTAACCGTACAAGAATGTAAAATGCACTTCCCCGCTCCATTTTTCCTACACATTATAATCTACAAACATTCAAAACCAACGTGCATCGGCATCTCTTAATATTTTCTAACCCTAATTTCCTATACGCCCGCGTTAATCCCTTTAGTGCGAATACATTACATACATTAAAAAAAAACGAGTCGGACGAACAAACTTTTACCATACGAGAGAATATCACTGTATAAGTTAATTGATGTTCTTAGTTTCAAAAGCTCTCTAAGAAACCTCAAAAAGACATTTATATACTTAGGTTGCAATAACAAGGAGATCCACCAGATTCCGTCACTGACCGAGTCTCTATCGCTTGAAGGTCAGAACTCTTGGAAACTACTTCTTTCAGGGTAGTTATTCAATTTCTTTCCGAAGTCTTACTGGCCGATCTTTACAGTTTCCTAAGGACATATCAGCATGGCTGGAAAATGTTAAGTGCGAAAAGAAAACGAAGAACAGGACAATATGGTTAACGCCTACCGATGAGTATCACAATTGGTCTACAAGGACTGTGGTGAAGAAGAGCTTGCTCAACTTCACCAATCAAAAACAGTGAATTGGTTGTGCATTCACTTACTGAAATATACAGAGAATTGGTATAAAAAATGTTCCCCAAGATATCAGACGCTACTCATGGGGACGAAATTCCTTCAGTATACGCTTGTGAATAGAAAAATCAAAAACTAACTTTATTCTTATATAAATATGCAATGCCACCAAGATGCTGGAAAAAGGCCAGTTATTTATGATAGTTGCCACTTAAATTCCTCTCAACTATTATTGCTTATAACATTTTGCATTGCGGTAATTAAAACCACTCATTTATGAAAAAACCCTAATATTCTACAAGTGAACTTCAAAATACCCGACGAGTCTTTTAAAACCGTTTTCGTTTTTCAGTTTTGATTCCACAAAATCGGTGACCTGAATTTGTACTGAAACTATTTAATGTCCACAAAGGGTAAATTTGCGACCACCCCTCTTTGCTAGTAATTAAACTATTAAACCGCTTGTACCGTAAGTTCTGTGATTATGTGTCAATTGAGCAACGCACAAGTAGCTTCAATCTCTTGGGCAACATTTCATAAATTTGGGAATAAAAAAAAAAAAAATGCGGTGATGCCGTAAAGCATAGTAAACTCCTGATGAATGGCATCTCATTTAATTTGTTAGACACCGTATTTTATACATCCAAAAGCTTATCCTCCTGCTGGTTGGGATAGAATAATATAAATTCAAATATTTGTCGTATTGATTTGAACGTTCTCTACCCCAAAAGGGAGGAGGGGTACAACATTAATTTAAGCTTGCCAAGGCTATAAATAAAGATGAATTTTATCGAAATAACGATTTCGACACTGCCACGCCTACCCACATGCCGTCATACTCACACTCTTATCGGAAAAAAGAGTTAATTCTCACAGCGGAAGTTTGCTCATGCAATCAAAATGATAGTAAAAATTGGCTCCGTCTCGATGTTGGAATATGAAAATTGATCGCTGCGAGAAAACGCCCGCAATTACGATTTAACATAGATAAATGTGATACCAAACTACGTAAACAGAAAAATGAAAAAAAAAAACCCAAAAGAAAACACATAAAGACAGTCAGCGGATCAGCGATTTAGAGATAGGGGAGCGAAAGGATGACTTCAGAGTATTGACTCTTTTAAGTCGATGTGAGCTCAAGTGAGTACCCTACTCGTTCCGGCAGTTTGAATCCAGGAACCATTATTCCTTTTTAACTTGTTAAGTGCGTACTTATTCGTTTTTGCGACAGTATTCCTCTATAGTTTTGGCCTCATTCTCTTTTCCTCTTCTTCTTTTAGCCTTGCTGTATCACATTCGTCTGCACGCTTTGAAAATAGTATGTCTTGCAAGCTGCGCACGGTTCTCGCCAAAAGCAAAAGCTTTCGAATGACTCTTAACCCCGTTTATGGTTATTTCTTCGTTTGCTTTGTCTTTTTTGTGTGCGCTTGGCAAAGGAAAGGGTTATGGCCTCCTATCACCTTTTATAGTTTATCCTCAACCTATATATTAGGGAATACATACGCAGAATTTCACGCCCTCAGCTGGGTATAAGTATAGGTACTTGAAAAGTTGAAAGCTACAAGAGTCAACCAGAACCCAAAAGTCGATGGGGTGAATTGGGGCTTAAGCGTTTTGAGGAGGGGATGCATAAGAAAAGTCCCAATTTTGCGGTTTATACTTAGATTGCTCGCTGTCTGTTGCAATAAAAGTATAGGTACACATAATTGAGAATTTTATAAGGTCATCAATTTTCAAGTATTTTTATTTTTTTCCTCGAGTGGTGGCATAGAGCAAGCAGATAGCCAGAGCAAATCAACAGCATGGCAGCGGAAGAAGGTTCGGGATCTTAAGTTTACAATTGTGTATTTAATTGGGAAAAGTATTTTTGTGAGGGTGCGCTCCGTAAGTGGTAAAATAGTCTCCTTTCAGCAAGATCGACTTAACGACTTTTATAACAACAATTCGAGGGCCGAGATGTTGGGAAATATTTCCACTTTTTTGCGAGGAGACCATCTCATTAAAATTGTGCACGTCATTTTTGCTTAGTTTCGCTTGTTTTTTCGTTCTCATCAAGATGTTGTTCGAGGGTTATTTCTTGGGGATATCTGGCTATTGGTAGTTTTCCTGGTGGGACAGATTGAAAAGTTGTAAACTTACAAAAAAAATACATAATTTAGGGATGTCTGCATGACTTTATTTGGAGGGATGCAATAAATAATGTCCAATAAAAAGGACGACAACACTGCCGCTGTTGGATTTTATGGGAATTGTGCGGTTCAATTGTTTGGGCCTGCAAATCGTAAATCTGTTTATTGCTTTGCAAACGATTGGAATTGGTATTTTGTTAACAAAAGAAACGCACATCGCAGGCTGGAACTATCTTCCTCATTGATTTAGTGTTGTGTTTAGGTTTTTGTTATGTTCTGCTGTTTACTATAATTTATTGCTTTGGAGTGAATGGCATTATGCGACACTTAACCCAGTCAATGACTAAAGAAAATCTTTATATGGATTTTAAGTGCCATTATTGGAGACATTTAATGTTAGCAAAAATAAATGATGAATCAAATGAACCTTTTGCACTTGGATTTATTGAAAGCCAAAAATACTTCTTCGATTCTGGAATTATTACGACGTAAATGCGTGTGGAATCCTATTGCAAAGCTTGCTTATACAAAAGTAACATTACTTAACATTTATTAAACCGCATACTATGTCAATGAAGCAGTCCCCTATTGAAAAAATACGACTCTTGTAGCCACCCCTAACAATATGGATTACAAATTCTATCACGACATCCTGAAAATGTACAAACATGTTTAATAGCTACATAAGCCCTTCAAATCGAATTATCAAAGAGGTGCCTATAATTATTATAAGAATACGAATAAGAAATTCCAAGGCACGAGTAAACCTTCCTGTAAAAAAACCTATCTCAACGAAAATGAAGCACTACCGGTTCAGTCGGTAATATCATATTCATATGAGAGGTCCTATGAAAACCCTTTCAAAAAAGCAATATCAATCAATGATTCTATCCAATCGCAAAAGAGAGACAGGCCTTAAGACTAATGGATCACAAATGCAACAACACCAGCTTTTGATTGGATTCAGTGACGAAGTGATTCGAAATCGGGAGGCGAGTTCCAATATTTTTTGAGGTCAAACCGAAGTACCCCACAATCAGACCAGTAGAGATGCAATGAAGTGGGAGGGTGATAATCTCTTTAGTCAAGATCATGTCAACATTCTGTCGGGCGCAATATTTCAATTCAATTTCAATTTATTTTACCATTAAGTACAAGTAAGACATAGTCTTTATAGAGCATTAACAAAATTAATTTTACATTAGTTTTTCACATAAGTGATAGGTATGCGTATTAAAGTTATAATATTCCCAGAAAGAAGATTAACAATTTAATTTAAAAGAAGAGTAAAATTAAGTGCAGAAAAAGAAGAATAAAGAAGGAAAGAATGAAGAAGAAACCTCTACTGCTGTTCAGATTTTTTTTTAAATTTTCCTGAATTTAAGAGTTCCCGATGCTCGCTTAATGTGTTCAGGCAAGGGCCTTAACGGCGTAAGTAAAGAAAAGACGCGGGCGAGTTATTATAATTATAAGGTTGAATTATTAAGTTAAAATTTCTATCCGACTGTGTGAATTGCAATTTCTCATAAAGATATCGTGGTGATTTTGAGTATATTATTTTATGCAGGAAAATACAGTTTCTAGCATCGAGAAATTGCCTTAATGCATTATGGACATGAACGGGCGCAATGAGCCTAACAGATTCATATCCATAGCTCGTTTCCAGTTATAAATAGTTTTTTTTGTCACTGTAAAATCGAAAGCTTTTGCAGATTTTGTTTAAAATTTTAAAAATAATGAAATCAAATCTAGCATATTTTGATATCGGGCGCAATCTCCTAAAAAACAAATGAAATGCAGCGAAGACAGGTTAACGAAAAAACATATTACATGTATATTTAAAATACAAGGTGGCGCAAAAATAACCTTCCGATGTTTTTTGGCTGTAATTTAAAAAAAAAATTAAAAAAATACTCACCAATATTCCGCGTTCTGGAACAGTGTAGCGTAACATTGTTTATTAACGTGTTTTTCGCATGTGTTTACTACACAAATGTCAAAACAGAACTGACATTAGGGGCCCAATCGCAAAATTTATAGCATTTTCTGATAGGAGGATTACTTTTGCGCCACCTTGTATAAGGATAAAACCAATATTTACAAGAACGGAAGCAATGTGTCTATAAGATCAAAATGGCCACAACTTTACTTCAAGACGTTCCAACACCAAATGAATTGTTCTTTTGGTTGGGGAATGCAAAATGAAGGAGCGAACGACAAAGTGCAAATTAGTTGCGCCAAAAAGTAACGGTACAAAAATGCTTAACAGCTGTGCCTTTCAGATCAGTTGCGCCCGATGGAAGGTTAAAGAAAACGAAAAAGACGAAGGTGCCCAAAATAATATTTGGCTTCGGGCTCCAATCGTAAAGGAGATATATTTTTGTCTTTCTAATTTCAATTTAGTTCAATTATTTCCCACAAGGACATACAATATTCTCTGTTTGTGTAACAAGATAGATATGCAATGAATCCATTAAGATTAACATGAAATAAAAAAAAATATTTGTTGTATTTCCCTCTCGTATATTTCCTTTATTCATAAAGGATATCAATTTTTTTTTGCTTGTCCCACATTTGCATTCCTTTATTACAATACAAACACAGCGCATCCAGTGTATCAAAGACTAAAGCTATAAATAATCAAAACAGACGCATGCATCATGCAATACCATAATGCCGCATGCCCTTTAGTGATGGATGAAAAATTACATGTTTCGGAAAGTGTTGAATTTTGTTTTGTAGATAGAAATACAAAAATGATATTCTATCTGGATTAAATCATCGTTTGGAATATGAAAATCTTTTATGATATGTTATGCAATCATTTTGGGAAATATCTCAGAAGTGACTATTTATATCTTGATGATGTCACGCAACGATTCTGTTTAAGATTGGCGGCTTCCCTTTTTTCATTGTTGTGTGGCTTCTTATTTGCGTCAGCTCTTTCAGTATGTTTTAACCTTTCTGTTTGCGCCAAACAAGGAAATTGTTTTTCCATTTCTAAGGATTTATCACACTTATTCAGGGGATCGCAGTTTTGTCCACGAACGACATCTGTATTGTTTCTGTTCGTTGAACTATTTACCCAGCCTAGTGTGTGGTGACTACCTATTGTATTGTATCACAATCTGTGTTGTTATTTGTCACAATTTTCCACTAAACATGGCACAAACAATGCCACAAATATAACAATAGGTCCGTATAGATACGTTTCTAGCAACAGACACTACTACGCCATTCGGAATGAATTTGAAAAATGTCCACTTCACGATATGATCCATCCATCTTTTTTCTTTTTTTTACTCATTGCATGAGTAGGGATACACGCGCACACAGGAAGCATGGTAAGCCAGATACAATTTAATAGATGTGAGTAGGCAAATGCTAGTGAATTCTTTGATGTATATGAGTATGACACCGTCCATGTGGAGTTTTAAGACGTATTTTAGGGTAGGGGCATGTTCATCAAAAAGAGAATTTCTGCCTGGTAGTACAATTGACCGTCACCGAGTCTGAGTGCTCTTGGATTTGGATTGACTGTTTTACAAAAAAGAAAAATAAGAAATCCACATCCGACAGAGGATTTGGTTTGTATTCGATGCTGGGAAACTTCCATGTGTTCGATTCTAAAATCTATTACTAACGTATGTTTTTGATCCATATTCGTAACAACGTTGTCACGCAACTTCTGTCTGCGGCTTGACATGCGGACTACAAAGATCGAAACCGCCCTTCACTTCTTGGTACAAACCATTGATTACTCATTACATCATAGAAGTACACTATGGTTGATTTTTTGGATATAGAAGGAGTCTTTGACAGCTTCACCACATCTGTGATCGCAAATGCACTGACAGAATTGAATGTGGATAGCTCGCTTGGTGCGTTTATCAATCTAACTTACAAATATCCCTAAAGCAATTTAGGCGCCACTTGTCCAGAAAAAGCCATACAACAGCACCAAACTTCTATCCTATCCTCCTATTCTTTTACTAGCACCTAAAAACAGGCAATGTATAATTTGCTGGGTGCTGCTTACAGCGACAAACAAAGTGCCTGCCATGTGCTTACATAATAAGGGTGCAGCCCGGATTATCAACATAAAACTGGATAATAAATCAGCAAGGACATCTTTTATCAGAAGAACGACATCTTTGGAGCTTAGTGGTGTATATGAACTGCTGATATGCCTGGAAGGGGAGTGATTGCCTATGCGGATAACGGCTTTTGCCGTCTTTGAAACGTAACTAAATACCCTAAAGGAACTCCTACAAAAAGCTTTCAACAAGCTAACTAGTTGCGAACATAGTTGTGGCTTAGGTGCTAGTCCCCACATAGACTGAACTTGTCCTCTTCTCCAGGAAACACAAAATCCCTCAAATTGGCCCTGCCTACAGTAACGGCATAAGCTTTACATTTTCTGATGACGCTAAGAATTAGATACAAATAAGAAAGAGTTAATAAAGCTAGAGCAGCACTTCTCTCTTGCAAAAAACCCATACGTAACAGGTGGGGCTTACAACCCCGCATCACTTACTAACTATATGTCTCGGTTATCTATTGGACTGCCCTGTATAAAGCAATAAATCGTGACAAGATAAGTAAAGTAAAACGATCTGTGTATCAGCGGAGCACTGCGCACAATTCCCTCTACAGCACTGGACATCTTGCTTCAATTGACACCACTCAATATTTATATCAGATTTATAGCTGCTAGGTCAGCTGTTCATCTAAAAGGCTCCTGTGGGTCAATAAGGATTTTGGGCACTCCACTATTTTGAATTCATTCAAAACTCTACCAAAGAACATAGACTACAACATATAAAAAAAGGATGTAAACCCTTTATAAATAATATACGTACAAAATCGTGAGGGTTGTTTCGCACATCGTGATACTGAAACAGTTTTTACTTTTAGGTCGAGAAACGGTGAAATTTCGGCTTTCACATTTTCTCGATGCAAGAAGTGCTCGACTGAGTTATAGAACTGGTTTGCAGAATGGTGTCTAGCGTATCACTATTCAAAAGCCTAACTAATACTGACAGATTTCATATCCCTTCCTAAGACACTGGTCATGTTCTAATCAGACATCTCTGTCTCTGTAATTTCCGCAGCAAACTTCATAAAAATAACTATCGTCTAGTTCAAGGAGATGTCGGTCGTTAGACACTATACCAAGGAAAGAAAAGAAGCCTGTTACTAATGGATAATTCATTTTACCTTACTCACACAACTTGACATAATTAACACTAATTTATGGGTAGTAGGGATGAATACTCTTCAGCTTACTGGTTATATGTTCGAATCCTTTGGTTCGACATTATAAAAATCTGTGAAAGTTCTCCTATAAGGTGCTAAATTCTTTAATAGAGGAGATGTTGGCAGTTTGAATCTTTTATTCATCAGCCAGCAAATCACATCTTTCAGTTTGTCTTTTGACGAAATTTATTAACTTTCCTGTTTACCAGCAGCACGACTTAAAGTGAAGTAATTTGGAGAAGAAAAAAACTTTCCCACATTTTATTGCCCAGACGAAATGGTAACGGGACTAGATATAAGAACAGAATACATACATATGTATATAAAGTTTATGGGCAGCCGTTTCATTTGGGTCCTTAATATTTGAGTGCTATTTTTAGTTATTACGGAAGGGAGCCTTAGGATGAAGCTGAAGTTAATGTTAATATTAAGTTCTGCAGTATAATTCAGCGAGTTACTACAGCTGATATGAAGGATGTACCTATATAAATGTTACCAATTATAATGATTGTTATTGGTAAGACGAATATGGCTTCAAGGAGAATTTTCTTCGGTTATATTACATGCGTCGGTGATGATTTGGAACACTTGCCGGGTATCTACTAAAAAAATACTCGACATACATACATAAGATGCGAATATATTTATATTTATATGTTTTCTAAAGCGAAAAATAGCAGAGAACAAATGTTTTGAGAACATTTTAATCCACATGAATCCAAGTCATTTATAAAGTTAGATAATGTACAGCGAATTTGCAGGTGTAACAGAAAAGTTAGCTTTAGCTTTAGGCAGTCGCCTTCTGCAGTGGTTGATTGACTGCCATCTAGGTTTAGAGACATTTTAGAAATGTACCTGCCGCTGTGAGGTTATAGATATGTATGTGACAGTTATTTACTCTTGTATGACAAAAATGTATCTCAGTCCCACGCTAAGATTGAATCGTTCTAGTCGGTACAAGATTCGGTACTTTCGTTTGACTTTTTAATTTGAACGTGACGAGAAATGATACATATTTTGTAATGCTCAAACTTTTTCGAAAATAAAATAATTTCTCATTGGCATCTAAAGGTTGCCCCTTCACTTAGATCAAAATTTGGCTCTTTTTGTAGAATTTCAGTAAGAAGAAAATCATCGTGACATTCTTCAGACCTTAATCAGTGTAAAAAACTAAAACAGAGCGCCACGCGCAAATTCTTTATTATGTACCTATTTGTTTTAGGTAGGTACCAACAATTTTATTTTGGTAGAATATTCGTGCATGTTGCTGCTGAACATTTAATTAATTTGCGGGGGACAAATCTACTGAATAAAATACCCGCTTTTGAATTCCACTCGCGTAATTGCTTTCTACACTGCTCTGCGGTACAATGCTAGCCTTGATATATATGTACCAAAACTAAACCATAGCAATATGATGCAATACAATACTGCAACAGAAGCAGCTTTGTTCTATTGCTTTAAACCAAAATCATATACTATTCCAAAACACATGAACACATTGCAGGTTCCACATATTTTTTTCCACCCCGATCCGCAATCTATTTCAACCACAAATTTACCTATCAGAGGTGTAGAACATGTTGAAAATGCATGCATTAATTTATCGTGCGTTGCTTTCTATTCCCTGTGTATGCAATAGGTTTTTTCTGACCAATTTTTTAATGGCTAATTCCCCCGCGCATACATAAATCAATTATCCGCTTGAGTACCTCCTAACTTCCCTAACACGTGAGGATTTTTCCGGATGTCATGGAATTTATGTTCACACCTAACCCCCATTAACTGCATTGTTCATGGAAAATATGGGGTATATGCGTGTGCGGATGTGTGTATGTGTATAGTGTGTATGGCGATGGCCCCAAACCCAAATCGCATTATCAGTGTCAGGACATTATCGAAGTTGCAAAATGTGCGCTCCGTTTAACCAAAAGAAAGAGAGTATAAAGTTATAGGTATACCGCTTTTCTACAATGATCACCTATTATTCGCACCACGTTCATGCTTAGCGAAGTGGGATGGGAAAAAAGCGACAAGCCGACAAGGACGGCCTCTCGCTAGAGAAAATATATGTATACATTATGTACTTGTATGTACATATTAAAAAGTAAGTCGATGAATTTTGACTGATGATGGATGTTCGCACGCAAAAGTCCAAAATCCCTTCTGGATCTACTCAAATCTGGAAGCCATATCAAAACGCCTGCTATATTCCTCATCTTCATAGAATGTTTCACAGCGCATTATGAGGGTTCCCATTTTCTCTATCACTGCCGATGCGCTGTACTAAAGGGGTTGCTTTTAATGTCGATTGAAAGCAAATCAATCAATCAGAAAATGAGTTGCACACAAGGACGTTAGGCAGAAGCCGTGAAAGTACGAATCCAGGGTTAGAAATATGTACATTCGCAGTATGTCGCAGAGACAATGATGATAGGTAGGTTGATTGGAAATTGCATCACGAAACGTTGATTGGACTGTGTGATGTGCGGAAGCCCTATGCAGAATTAAAGGATAATCAATTCCGAGCTTCTTCTCGGATTCAATTGGCAGATCTCTGTTGTTCGTTTTTACCCTCTAATTTTAAAATGCTTTGGTTTTGTTTTTTATTCGAAATATTAAGTTTGAATGATTATTTCTGTTTCACTCTCTTAATCATTACGAATTCACATTTTTTATTTTTAAATTTCCGCAATCGATTCAGATGATTTTTATAGTACCTACCCATGGGGCAAAGGGGATGAATTCATTCCGCTTTATCGCTTTTCTTTTTCGCCTAATGACAGAGCTCTGATTTAACTTTGTCATAAGAAATGTCCCTATTAATGATAAATTTTTCTAGAGGTGAATGAAATTTTCTACAGAGGAAATTCTTGTAGGAAATTCCGCACAATGCTTGATGAGTCTGAGGTTGATTCGTCACATTTGAGTGATTTTGTGGTGGTTATAAGAAATTTTTTCGCACTTTAGATATTTGTATCTTCTCTGTTTGGGGAGGATGGCGAGTTTTTGTTTGTGGTTTCAGTTAAACATTAATGACATATGACTTCAGGAATTCTTATTGAAGGGGAGCTCAAGCATAAAGCCCACAAATTGATGGCAAAGAAATATGAGAACTTATTTTAATATTAAATCAATATGTATTTTAACATCCGGTTTGCTGAAAATATTTAAATACGCTATCCACAAAAGTGTGGGTACAAAAGGTGAATATGTTTAAAATATTATATGATTGCGCTGTCGGGTATGTAATTTCGTTGGTAATTTGAATAGCCTAAGAAAGTGTCCAAAACCGAATGGAACGATAGATGTGATTGAATGTCATCTGCAGACATATTAAGAAAAAACGAAATAGTGTGAACAGTTCAAAGCGCAACTATTTTACTAAATAGGCTCCCAACCCGTGAAGACTCTCTGCTTGAGACACCAATGCCTTATCGTCGGTGAAACCAGAAAATCGTGTAACTCCACTTTTAAACGAATATGAGATTTGAATGGCATCTATTAGCTCAAACCCATATCTACGATTCGGCGAAATTTGAGCCCCCTAATAAGTTTAATTATTATATTATCGGAGATTCAGTTGGTAGCATATCTTCAAAATCAGTGCATTTGGTTGGTACACTGTGTGTGGAAAAATGCTCTCCTGTAAAATTTGCTAAAATGGAGTTACACAGTTTTCTGGTTTCACCGACGTTATGCCCTTCCATCCTCTGCGATCCCCTGCACGCTTCTTCAGGTGTCCTGCTTGGTCTTTAAAACGGAGGTTCGGTTTTCCTTGCCTTTTTGAACCTCGGATCTGGTAGTCGAAAATATTCTTGGAGAGATGATTATTATAAATTCGCAACCAATGTAGCCTACATGATTAAGCTTTTTGGACTTCATCCACAATTTGGTACAGTTCATATAGTTGGCGGTTGGGTCCTATAAGATCATGTCTGCTGTACTGTGTGAACGACTGAAACCATTCGTCAGCGACCTGATTGGTCCCTTCCAGTACGGTTTAATGTAAGTCCACGGCCGATCAGATATTCACACTACGGCAGATCCTGGAGAAACCCCAAGAAGTCCAAATCGATACTCACCATCTTTTTATCGATTTTAAGGGCGCATATGACAGCATCTTTAGAGAAGAGCTATACAGAGCCATATCTAGTTTTGGCATCCCTGCCAAACTCATCAGATTGTGCAGAATGACAATGTAGAATGCCAGCTGCTCCATCAGCATACTTGAGAAAATTGTGCGAAACTCGCAAGCCAACACTAGAGGCACAATTTTCCAACAGTCTGTGCAACTACTTGCATATGCTGACGACATTGACATAATTGGCAGAACACAGCGATCAGTCATTGGTGCGTTTGCAAGTATTATCACAGAAGCGACAAAAATGGGTTTAGGGGTGAATGAGGGCAAAACAAAATATATGCTGTCAACAAGAAGTGACACACACAACATCGACGAATCGGACAGAACCTCACGATAGACAGCTATAATTTTGAGGGAGGTAGGGACTTTGTCTACCTCAGTTCCGCTATCAATTCTGATAACGACACCCCAGCTGAAATCAAACGAAGAATTGCACTTGCCAACAGCTGTTTCTTTGGCCTAAGGCGGCAATTGATTAGTAAGGCCTTGTCAAGAAAAACTAAGGATATTCTATATAGGACCCTAATCATCCTAGTCCTGCTCTACGGTGCAGAAGCGTGGACATTAGCAAAAGAGAATGAAGGTCTTCTTGGTCGTTTCGAGCGCAAAATTCTTCGAGTGATTTTCGGTCCCGTTTGCGTTGACGGGCTTTGGAGGAGGAGATTTAACAGTGAACTCTACGAGCTGTACAGCGACATCGACCTGGTCAAAAAAGTACGTATCAGTCGACTAAGATGGCTAGGATATGTAGAGCGAATGGACACCAACGCTCCGGCCCGAAGAGTCTTCGATTCCAACCTCGCCTTAGTTGGCGCGCACAAGTGGAAGGGGTCCTCAACCAACTTGGAGTGCGCAACTGGAGGCAGTTTTACCAAAGATCGTGCTAACTGGAGAGGCGTAGATATTGGTTGGGATCCAGGTTCATCTCGGACTGTAGGGCCACCTAAGTAAGTAAGTAAGTAAGATGAACTCCTTAACTACCTTCATGGTGGAAAGATCTTTGTTTCAATAACTTCGAGACAAACCAATTTCGACTGTTCTTCAATGGCCTCAAAATTCTCTTACGCGGCACGCTTGGAATGACCGATGATGTCAATATCATCCGCATACCCCACTAGCTGCACGGATCTATTTTCTCCAGAACAAGATTGAAGAAGTGACATGCTATCGCATCTAGTTCCCAAAATCCGGTGTAGGTTTGGAATAATTCGGAAGAGCTACTTCCAAACTGCACATTACACTGCACTGCATCAGTTTTGCCGCGATCCCATTTTTCGCCATAGCCATGTGGAGCTCCAGACGATAAATGCTATCATAAGCGGCTTTAAAGTCCATGCAAAGACGGTGAGTCACCACTTGAAGGCCGATCATCGCTTATGGTTGTCCATTATGGTTTAATATAGCGCCTAGCTATATGGAAAAGATTCGGGTTTTGGAGAGACAATGTCTTAGGACCTGTCTCCGGTTGTTCCGAACGCCTGAATCCAACTATATAAAATACTATCCCAACAAGGTCCTATACGATGGGGCTCAGTTGAATAGGATTGACAATTTTCTCATTAAGGTGACTCGAAGGCACGTTGCAAGGGCGATGGCCAGCGACAATAGTCTGATCTTTGGGGCTTACTACCCCAATGAAATGTACATAGAGAGTACACTCCGGTCTGGCTTTATCCCGCCAGAGGCATTTATCCATATTGATGCAAAAGGGCTGGTACAGACGAGGGATGGTATCCCGGTATTATACCACCGCTACCGCAGTGCGAGAGATAAGCGGCTCATCCGCGGCGAGGACGTCGCCAATGCTCATGAGTTCCTCCGTTTTAGTACCGCAATAGCGGAGAGGGATAAATTCGATACAGAAAAGCAATTTGCCGAATTTTGGTGGCTTGTTGGGGGTGGAGGGTTCAACATGCCCTCCCAAGACGGTGCGTTACTCTAGGTAACATCCTCTTAGTTTGTAAGATAGACTAAGTTAGCTAGGGCGTTTCTGGGATGGGCCGGGCTCGCCAACTTGTGGTGGTGCTTCCGGGAGGTGATTGATTCTGTAAGGCATCAGTCAGCTCACGACGGCGCGTGTGCACGTTGACGACTGCCGGGCGCTCGGAAAGTAATTGGGATTTTGACCACTTGTTTCGTAATGCAACGAGTGCTCAGAATCCTAATTATAGTTAGAATATGTTAATTAGTTTAAGTAAGTAGAGTAGGTAGTTTGTAATTTGTTTTTTTTTATATAAAAATATAAAATTTGATAAAGATGCCGAGTTTTCTTAAAAATTTTCTCGATGAAAACATAATATGTAAGATTAGTTCGTAAAATAGTTTTTAGGCCGAAAGGTAATAATTATAAGATAGAGTTAAGTTTAGGGCGTCCGCATAAGGATCAATATTCTAGAATAAGTATCCTGTTAATTTTAAGTTAGATTTAATAATTTTTGTCTAGTATGTAAGTTGATATAAGCTAATAATTAATAAAAATGAATTTAAAAGTAAGTCACCACTTGAAGTTCGTTGGTATTTTCCAGGGTTTGCCTCGTTGGAAACATTTGATCTGTTTTCCATCGCCGAGGCAAATTCAAAGCGTTAGTAGTTGGTAATGTTATCACGGGTGCCTTGTGTACTTAAGATCAGGAATTGTTTCTGTTGATTAAGGGAGTCATAGCTACGCCAAGGATTCGGATCACTTCATAACTAAGGCCAATTAAATGATGGTGATGTTGCATTTGTGTGATTCAAAAGTTTTAACGTCTGCCCATTGTTTGTGGGTGCACTGGGGCAGATTAGCGTGTTGGACTACTTATCTGAAGGTCTCAGATTCAAATCCCGATGTGGCCAAGTAACATCTAAAGTTTGTTCTATTGCCCCATCTCTTGCGAAAGTCTGACAAACATTCAAGAGTATCAATTGTGATGAGAAGCTTCTCAAATTCGGGGTTCGTATTCGGCTTAAAAAAAAATTAGCTCCCTTCCAATTTGTACATCCTAAAATGGTTGAAGAAGCTAGGTTAAAGGCCCTATATAGGCCATTAATGCCTAATATTTATTCTATTTTTTAAACAATTTCGACACATGCATGCCCCATTATTGATAATTGTTTGATCGTCCGTTTACGACACCGGGGATCACAAGATGTGTCAGCCAGACAACTAGCACCTAACCTTAGCGGAACACCGAATGAATGCATGAGCGGGCTAAGCCAAGCGGAGAAAAGGGTGCAGTTACTTCAAACACCAAGCCGATTGAGCTCATATCAGGCAATCAGTGGTATTGGCCTGAGAGTGTTTCTGAGAAGTTTGGTCAAAATCGGTGCACCAAGTTTGCCTTACAATTTGGTTTCTTAATAAAAAAACATGCCGAGTATCCGGTATGGACAATAAAAATGTAGTCTGCGAACATATTGGCCGATACAATTCTTGGACACGGGCAAAGCGAAGCGGGTGAAGCTAGTTTTTTTTAATAAATAAAAGTGGCATGGCAGTATTTAATTTCTTTTTAAAACTGATAACGACACTGGATACGGATAATCCTACTATTATGTCATCCAAAAACTGCACAGTGAGCTGAATTTGCATGTCCCAGTTATTTGTAATTGGAGTGCTGAGTTGATATAACAATTTGATTTAAATTATACTCTTCAAAAAGTAGCTAGGAATAGATGCAAAGCACACCAAAGTGCAACAAATATTATTATTTTTCGTTTTTTTGCCCCTCTAGTTACCATTCGTTTGTGGTCATTTAACCAACACCATAACGGCGTACACTACAATTAACGCAAACGTTTCACCAAATATGTATTATATTTTATATTCTCTGGTTACTTTGAATATGAAACGGCTGAAAATGAGATATTAAACAACTTCTGAAAAAAAATAAAAAAAATAAACCAAACGCAATGGGCAAATAAGCGAAAAATTGGATTTTCCATTTGACTATGGAGTCTTTGTCTCAATAAATCGACCAAGAATTACCAAAATGGGAAATTATCGACCAAAAAATTTCATTTACCAGCAATATGTACATACATACCTACATGAATGTGAATATAATACTCGGATATACCCATGCAGGATAATGAATATCAGAGCAATTAGGGCGCGCGGTAACAGGATCCAACAACTACTGCGGTGTCAAGTACACGTGGATATGGTAAAATGCTATTTGTGTACGCTGTAACACCTGTCGTTGAGTAACATAAATATTACGATTCCAATTGCAGAAAGGCACTGGAACACATACCAACTTAAAAAATAAATATAAAAATAATAATAATACCTTTAGGTATGTGAATATTGATTTATGTATCAAGCTACATGAAAAGAAATAATTAATAATCGGTTTTTTCGCGATGATTTATTTTTGTTTTATATTTTATACAACATTTTTACCTTATTATTAATAATGTTTTTAAGCTAAGTAATCGAAGGGCAGCTAAGATATGTGAGATCAGTTTTTCACGGCGGATTAACAATGACGCTTAGCCAGGTTGTGTTACGAGTTCAAAGGATAACAAGAATGGGTTTTAATGTCAATTAATTTCGATTGTTTTGTTAATGTCAAATTAATATAAACAATTTTGCATTTTAAAATTTATTTTTATTTTAAACTGTCAATGATCATCATTTTATGACGCAGAAGCTGCAAACGTCATCTTTGCACACATTGTATCGCCAGCAATACTGGGGATAGCTTTCGATAACATCCACAGCAAGGCTGCTTTGGGTAAGTACGTGCTGCAAGTACATACATACAATAATTTGTGTTGCAAACAAAAATGTATGGATGCTGGCCATAAGTTTTGCAATCGTTTGCGCAGCAGGGATACATTTCTGAAAGAAATGCGACTTTCTCATATATGACACTTTTTCAAAATGTTCCCATGGCTTATGAATATGAGGTACAGTAATAGCGAATCATGACACAACGCATCTAATGCCGGTATTATGGCAAAAATACTCGTAAAAAGGATATAACTTTTGAAAAATCCAACCACACCATCAATGTTCGGTTCGATAAACACGTTCTACATTCTGATTCTGGTATTTATTTTTGCTCTATCCAGTGCCATAATTCCGTGCAGTTGCGGACCTCTAATTTTATTGAATTCTATCATTTGACACGTTTAATGCTCATTGTCTATTTGTAAAACAAGATATTTGTCATGGCGTAGACAATAATTTACAATATGTACATGTCAAAACCAAGGGTAGGAAGAATTGATGCACCAGGGTACTTTGCTGGTGACGCCTTAAAATATAAATTACGCTCGCAATTCGCAAATTATCTATTCCAACATTGAATGCTTAAACAAAACGACTTCTGCAATGGAAATTATTCCTGTATTGTCTCGAACACAATCAAGGCGGCCGACACAAGTTCGTCAAAATTTCAAGAACGTACCTGAAACTGAGCCATCCATTTGACAGAGGCACAGGATAATCGCCGAACTATAAAGGAATCCACCAGATGTAATGCCTCCATCTATCAGTCAGGATATCAATTGTGTATGATGGGCTTTTCGTAGATAACCAGGCTCGCAAACCGTACACTGAAGAGGGAAATGCAACGGACCATCGTGCGGCCATCACGATCTATAAATACATTTCCTTATGGAAAATGGGACTGTGCACTGTGCTCCTGCATGATTTCAGAGGATGTGCCGCTCTGAAGTGGTTCAATGTTTTCACTCACCAGCTACTGAAGTACGAGTACAACAAGAATGTTACCGCAAGCTGCCAGCCAGGGTATTCGGAGATAAAGCATTGCATTTCGAATTGTGGACTACGGTGCTGATGTTGGTGGTGGTGGGCCTTGAGGGTTACAGGTATGCATATCTAGCAGCGATGCAAACATGAAGTACAAAAAAAAAAAAAAAACACATAAAACACGAGAGAAAGAGGAGGAGTATGGTTTAGCTGGCATTCAAAGTGAATGGCAATTCGTTTTGTTTCCCGACATTGCTAGGAATAATCCTCCTACTCTGTTGTGTGTGTATGAGCTTCTCTTCTATATGTGCATCAAATTGCAAGCAGACACTTTTAGTGGTATTTGCCGGTCGTCGTCCTGTGGATTGTTTTCGTGCGGTGGTCGTAGAGCAGCAATTCGGTCAATGATTCTGACAAATGAAATTCGCTTGGCGACAGTTTTATGGTCGAATGGATTTTGCAGTCTTGCTTTCGTTTCTCGAAATGTGAAAAAGGGAAATACTTACGAGCACTTTGCATGTAAACAAGCTTTTTAAATTGAAACTTTTCTGATACAATTTCGAAGTAGGTGTGATGCATACGTCAGTCACCTCCATCCTGTAGTTTAGCTACGTACAGTGTACACTAAGTTTACTACTTCGTGGGCAAATAAATAAATTAGAGTGGATCTATGCAAGTGAAGAAAAAACACTTATCAAGAACAATCATGCTGCATTTAAAATTTTTGGGAGAAAAAAGGACCTGCTGATTGAAAAGTAGATTATTCAATTCAGGGTGCGATGAGACCAGCAGAAGTTGTTACGCTGATTAGGCTCCTAGATCTACGTTAGCAAAGTTGGTAACCGGGTTCAATTTAGATGCAAAGCAATATGGTTCTAGGAGGTGTGGGGTTTAGTTAAAAGTATTAATCCAATTTTATGGTCGGTCTTCAATCAGTTCGTAGTTCAGATGCAATACTTGCCATGTCATGAATGCGCATCAGTTTACTGGGCTGCAATAAATGCAAAACAATACGATACAGTCAGGTATATGATAAATAGAGCACCATTTGTTTTGATTAAAACAGAAATCTTATATTTTCCTTATTGAAAAAATTATTTTATTTATAGTTTTGCATACTTAGCAACATCATAGAAAGTTGCAGTTACTGAGGTAATTTTTTTTGAGAAGTTGC
This sequence comes from Portevinia maculata, assembly GCA_949715645.1. NCBI lineage: Eukaryota > Metazoa > Arthropoda > Insecta > Diptera > Syrphidae > Portevinia > Portevinia maculata. Next base: position 79,275,208 of record OX454525.1, read on the forward strand.
ACTTATAAAGGTTAGATACAGCGCTATATTTTAATGTGTTGCGAAAATCGAAGAGTTCCGTGTATCAAGGGTTGCGATTACCGAGTTCGTACTGTATTTTTTTTTTTAAGGATGTGAAATAAATATTGGTTGGTTGGGTGTTTTTAGCTTAATTCACTGTTCCTTTCGTGAAGTTTTGGATTACACTCATATTGAGAGTTTTATTCAAGTTAGACCCCTCCACTTCGTATGAAAGTGGTTGAAGAAGCTAGGTTCTAGGCCCTATATGGGCCGTTAAACCCTTATATGTATGTGTAACCCGCAAGTTCAAGTACAAGCTGTACAAAACACTGATCCTGCGAGATCTACGTTATTGCACCGACTGCGGAACGATAAGCAGGAACGAGGGGATGCTACTAAACACTTTGTCCGAAATTTTAACTTGGAGTACGAGGAGGGAATGGACGAGAAGATACAACCGCGAGCTCTATGAGCTATTTCAAGATCTGGATGTAGTTAAAAAACCTAAAACACATAGACTACGTTGCCTCGGCCACTTTGAGGGAATGGTAGATAATGTTCCAGCGACGATGACAACGAAGACCGAAACTCCTTTTTAAAGACAAAGGTACCGCGGACGCCAGAGCGTTTGTTCTGAACAAGAAAAAGCACCGTGCGCGGGATCGCAAAGGATGGAAGACTACAATCTCCCCACGGGCCGGCACCCTGTTAAGCAGTATTAAATATAAAACAACCTTTAACTCCCAAAAAAAGGCTTTAACATTAAATTGATAACGACTTACTCAAGAAGAATTTTCATGTCGATTGCATTTTAATTTGCTTACCTGAAAAGATGAAAGAAAAAGAATATACAATCAATAAATTGTTGAATAGAAAAACAAGTAAAAATATATAAAAACATGTACATTGTGCAATAAAAGGCCGTCTGCTTAAGCGCCTTTTTCACCTGTAGTGTTCCCCGGTTCAACTTTAAAAAGTATTAAGAGGCCTGCCGGTTTCTGATCACTACGTCACTATGACTTTAGGATTGTCCAATAATAGCAAATATTAATAAATTATCCCCTTTTCATAGACACTGCTTAAGCTTTATATCGAATTAAGGTAAGCAGCGCTCTATAACCAAACCAATGTTGGTTGTCTACAAGAGTAATGACACTAGTTCACTGTTGCCATGCTTGACACACAATTTACTACAATCACTTTGGTAATTATTCAAAGTGTCATCCTTAGAGACCGAAGGTGGAACGTTCCTTCCGCAAGTCAACCAATTGATTCAATGACATTAAATTTACATTAATTGTTGCAACCCTAAGAGTTTTGCACATGATATCCATGTTAATCTGATATTCCCTTCAAGTAATGTTTCCCAACAATCATGTTATATGTTTCAACATCCCTCTGTATAGTTCTAGATTTGTATGAACTGGTTCCTATAACCCTTCCCTTTAGACAACACGGGTGACAACAGGTGCAGTAGTAGTGTATTCGCTTACTGAATGGAAGGTCGTGCGTTCGAATCCCGGCCAAGTCCATTACTTTGCATCGAATACATGAAATCGTAATCTCCTTAAGCATCTTAGACACCACCCGTGGAGAAAAACCCTACAACTGCACCCAAACACTTCTTTCCTATCTCTCTATTCTTTCTAATAGTAAGTATCACCGAAAAGCATGCAATGAAATGCGATAGTGCCAGGTGCTGCTTGCTGTTAAACACAAATGCTTACGCTGTGTTACGCACTAGCTATAACGGTACTGTAACAACAGAAAAAACAAAAACAAAAATCCCTTTAGCCCAAGCAAATTATAAAAAAAAAAAAAAAAATACCTATTTCATACCATATGGTTGCGGAAATTGAAAAATGGTAATAGCAATCAGATAGTTCCGCAATATGTCAGCAAAACGACATACCTACTTATCAGTCACGTTGAATATCATGAATGTGACAAAATATTTTAAGATTGCTATGAGCACACGATTCGCGAAAGTCGCATAAATTTGCGAGTCTCCCGTCATTTTTCTGCGATCCTTGCTAAAATATCTTGTGAACACCTCTTTGGGACAGCCCGCAAACTATTTTCGGATGATTTGCAAGACCCACATCGCATTCTTTTCTCTAATCACAATTTTGCAGGATTAGAAAACTTACATTAATGATTTTTGTGTGATTGTAATTTTCTGGAAAGACCTCTTTCGGACGGGTAAGTGTTTTCTTTTCTACAGAAGCAGTCAAACACAAATAGCTATGTTGTACAGTTTGATGTTGGAATCTTCTCTTCCACAGGAGCAAGCAAAAGCATAAATATTTCGTTGTTTTTTTCAAATGCTTTATTTAGTAAATTTTTACATATTATAATAAATTAGAACAAGAATTTTATTAGTTCTGTTGCGGAATGGTGTCGTAAAACTCGTGAAAATCCTTGGGTAATGACATTTTTTAGTGATTTTGATTTCCGCGCTTTTTCATACCACTTTTATAACTTTGGATAGTAGAGTTACGAGTTTTGATTTTTCGGGAACCTTTACTACATTGGAGTTACGAGATATTAAAAAAGGTTATCCATAACAGTGGGCCTACCGAGTTTCTATAAGATAGCATAAAAAAAGTTACGAGGTTTTCTTATTAAGCCGACGATATATGATAATTACGGAAGAAGCTTAATATTGATTTCTGCAACTAAAACGTTAAATAGTACCTACTACTCTATACGGACAATATTAATGCTTTGGAAAATACGACGCTTAGGGCAAAGTTCTGCAAGAATCTCTTCTTCTCTTAAAATTCTGTAGATTGTTTCTTTCGAAAAGATACCTCTATGAAGCTTATTAAAGACTGGTTAAAAATGGTTTTGGTGTAGTAAAAAGTGCATTGTCGCAAAGTGATCATTAGAGGCCCGCCTAATAAGATGAGCAAATGCTGCATTTGAGGAAAAACTAATTTTAATTCCTGAATCCTCATATAAAAAGAAGAGAGAAATGTCATCGACAAGTTCGATGGGCTAATGATTGATAGTTGGATGTCGAATCTAGATCATAAATAACTTTGTCCAAGTTCAGTGACAATAATCTCCATTCTGTTTATCGTTTAGTAAATAAGAATACAACATGGTCCTGTTGTCCTGGGGGATGCTAAGATTTGTGTTTTTAGTTTTAATTGGCATTTTATAATGTAGGTTACTCGGTTCCTTAACCCTAAACACATAATCATTTTTTTTAGGCATGTTGAAGGTTATTAATTATCATAGATCAATTAATCAATTATCCATATATGTATATACAAATCAGTGAACGTATGTACTCTGTATGTTGCTTTCTATGCTATAGACTCCGAATCCACCGAAATAACTGTTTAAACTGGTAAATTATTTAGTCCAGATAAGGTAAAATGGGCCATAAACTCATTCAAATCATTCAAGGCACCAGGAAATGACGTAATTTTTCCAGCCCTCATTCAAAAGGGTATGGAATTCTTCCTACCTAACATGATTGCCTTATTTAGGTTCAGTTTCAACTGGGGCTACATACCACGCACTTGGCGGGAGGTCAATGTAGTATTTATCCCCAAACCTAGTGAACTACCTAAATCCTATCGTCCCATAAGTTTGACATCGTTTTTCCTGAAAACAATGGAAAGAATAATTGACGTTCATATCAGAGAATGCGTAACTATTAGCATGCCTCTACACCCCTGTCAAAATGCGTATCAAAAAGGCAAATCAACGGAAGGCGCCCTGTTAAAACTAACAAATCACATAAACAACGCCTACCGTTGCAAAGAAATTGCACTATGCGCTTTTCTTGACATAGAGGGTGCTTTTGATAACACCGGTTATGATTCAATATCAAATGCTTTAATTCACCGAAAGGTAGACTTTCCCACCAAAAACTGGATAAAAGCGATGCTCGAAAGTCGGAAAATCACTGCTTCGTCAGGACAGACTTCAGTATCAGTATCAGCTATAAAAGGCTGTCCACAAGGAGGAGTTTTATCACCCCTCCTGTGGTCTTTGGTCATAGATGACCTACTTCAAGTAAGTAATTTAGCCTACGACATAATAGGGTATGCCGATGACTTGGTCATCATTATTAGGGGCAAAGAATCAAACGTAGTTACTTCACGTATGCAAAACGCCCTTAAAATAACTATAGACTGTTGCGTCAAGGAAAATCTCTCCATAAACCCCAGTAAAGCTATCATAGTTCCTTTCGCAAAAAGAAGAAAGCTCAGCTTAGCCCAGATTTCACTAAATGGCACGACCATTGAGTATTCCGACGAAGTCAAATATCTTGGAGTAATCCTGGACAAAATACTAAACTGAAACTCTCACATCAACAACAAAATCACTAAAGCTAACAGAGCTTTATGGGCCTGTCGACGCACATATGGCAGAACCTGGAGAATCTCTCCAAAGATTGTCCACTGGATCTACACAGTGATGATAAGACCCATTATCACATACGCCTCCATTGTATGGTGGACAAAATCCACACAAAAGGTCGCAATAGAGAAGCTCAAAAAGGTACAACGGCTTACGTGCCTTGGTATCTCCGGAGCCATGCGAACCTGTCCAACGGCTGCCATAGAGGCAATAACAGGAATTACACCTCTCCACATATACATTCAAAAAGTGGCGATCCGCAGTGCAATAAGTCAAATACAGTTAAACGAGATAAGTCTTAACGATCATCTGGAACTTAAGACCCTTCTCGATGAACTGCCAGAACTCAACATGAACTGCGCGGTCACAGACCGCATTCATAAAACACTATGCTTCAATAAACGGTTCTCCACGGAGATCCCCAAGAGAGAAGCATGGGTTAGTAATAACCCACCTAACAGCCACAACGGCATAAAGTGGTATACCGATGGTTCTAAAATGGAAGCGGGGGTAGGAGCGGGAATATACGGACCAAACAAACGCTTTACGATACCCATGGGAAAAAGTCCCAGCGTATTTCAAGCAGAGCTCCACGCCATTCAAGAATGCACTAGCCACATAAATTTATCTGGTATAAAAGGTGCAACCATCCATATATTCACGGATAGTCAAGCAGCTATAAACGCCCTTAGCTCTCATACGATTCATTCCAAATCAGTCATGTACTGCTTCAACACCCTACAGGCACTCGGAACAAATAACAAGACCAAGCTATGGTGGGTTCCGGGTCATGTCGGGGTGGAAGGTAACGAAAAGGCCGACGAACTGGCCAGAATCGGTTCGGAAACACCCTTCATAGGTCCCGAAAAATGCTGCTGCACTGCTAGATCAGCAGCAACGGCAGCAATAAAAAGCTGGGAACACAGAAAATGTATCCATCTTTGGGAAAGCTTCCCAGGTTTAAGACAGACCAAACGAGCCATTCGGCCTTTCAATAAAAATGCCAGCAAATGCCTAAACCTAAGCAGGCATGATATCAAAAACTTCGTAGGTTACCTTACTGGCCACCATGGTTTAAGATATCATCTACACAAAATGAAAATTGTAGACTCTCCTGAGTGCCGACTCTGTCCTGAAGAGGACGAGTCAGCTGAACACATTTTGTGTGAATGTCCGGCCCTAAACGGAATTAGAAAGAAGATCTTTTTCAGGGAGCAAATGTGCCCCGAGGACATAAAAAATTCTTCTACTAGTAGAATTGTCCGTAGAATTGTGGAAACTCTTCTAGTCTAATTTTTTCTGGCCCATACGGCACAAAAGATCTTTTTAGGTCGAAGTCCCCCTATTTAATCGCCTTGGCGAGCCAGAATTTAAAAAAAAAAAAAACTGTTTTTTTCCTCATGTAATCTTGTGGTCATCTTTTATGCGTTCGTGCATCATTTATCCGATTGAGGTGAAGCTTTGTACAGTTGTTGTTGGTACTTGCGCGAAAGTTTCTGACACGACCATGCGGAAAAAGGTTCGAAATCGCTTTAACCCATGAAGCGGTCACTGTTCACGGGCTCTGCTAGTTGTTTTTGAATATTTATGTTTGGAATAATTGGTTTGTATAATATCATATTAATTTTTTGTTGTGACAGGTCTTTTACTAAGGACTTGACAACTTCTTGAGATACCTCAACAAAAATGTGTAGGCTTGAATTACCGTTTCTCGAGATAACATGTTCACCAAACCAAACAGAGACTTCAAAAACTCGAATGTTGCGATTTTGCGCTTCATATGATCAAGTGGCTTTAGTTCTTGAGTCAGATTGTCTTGTAAGGGTGTAGGCCAAGATCCTTACGTAAAATTCGACATAATGTGGTCTGGGAGAGGCCCAATTCTTGAGAACGCCGTGAAATTGACTGATTTGGCTGGTTTGCGACGGCGGACGTCCGCAACATCAAGCAGCGAATTTCCGACTCAAATTGTTTCACTTGACTATGAATTGCTTGTCTACTGGGACGAGAATTACGGCCGAAAATTGGCGTTAAGGCTCAGTTGCCACCCCCGACTCGGAATTTCGGTAGCAAATTTTAATTATTTGCAAACCTTGTTCCTTTGTGTATTTCACCATGAAAATGTTGATTTTACTAAATATTTTGACATTGACAGTTCGGTAAGTCGGTTCACGCTGAAAGTTTGAAATTGTCAAGTCGCTAATGAAAGATCTTTTATTTGTATTTTGTTGTAATTGGTCCGAAGATGAAAATCGTGATTTACAACACATTATGTAATGTATTTTGTTATCTAAATATTTTGGAAAAAAGTCGATTTATTTCGGTCATAATAAAGTCATAATAACAATAAAGCCGATGACGTTCCAGTGTATTTGTATATTTTAGTAAATAGGGGCCAAATATCGTTTGCGAGTCGAACGAAAACGATGAAAAAATTCAATATGGTTAGGGAATATTTCAAATTTGTTTGCCCAAATAAGACTAATGGCAAAAGAAATGTGAAGAAAACAACTTACTTGTAAAATGGCTGGCTAATTTTCAAAGTTAATTCACATAAGTTTGATGTTTGAGCGGAATACATTTAAAAACTTTTTAGAATAATCGTATAAAACGCCGGTGAACGTTTCACTCAAATTAACAGCCAGGCATCGTACAATACTTTTGAAGTGAACGATTCTCTAGTCGGCTAAGCGAATGTATTTTACATCATATCGTAGAAAACGTTCGAAGTGAAACTCCACAAACAAATTTCAACGCAGCTAAATCATTTATTCATCATTAATTTATACAAAAAGGCAACTGAAAATTAATTTAATTAAATGTTTGTGCATTATGAAGAGTTAACATTTCCATTTGCAGCAATAAATTAAGTAAAATACACGCGAAAGACACAAAATTAATTTCACAACTTTAATCTACTTAAATGTGACGAAATTAAATCAGATGGTGGTAAATAAACTATAATCATGACTAAAATTCCTGATCGGTAACACAGTTTTTACGCCGCTTTTTACGAAATATACACTCCGTACCACGTGTTTACGAACATGTAGATAGTTTCTTGATTTATATTTTTTTAAATCCGATAATATGGGAGACACCAAATGCAATATGAAAGAAGGCTGTATTATGTTTATGTTGTAATAAACAATTTTGAATTAGGCACATAAGTTCAATTTTTATGCTTTTATTAAAAAGGTCATAAAATTAGTAATTTTTTCGGTCCACCTATTTACGTACCGTAACTAAATCTACCTGATGTATGCTTAAAACTTAATAAAATAGAACAATTTCTTTTGGAATAAATTAATTTGGATTGTATTAAGAGTACCTAACAATAGTTTTAACAATGTGTACTACCTCCCGATCGCTGTATCACTTCAGGAAGCCTGCTATAAATAGATTTGTACAGTTCTTCCAAGTAATTTAGTAAAATTTCGGACCAGGCTTGTTTAATGGTGTCAATTATTTCTTCCGGCTTGGAATATTGCTTTCCTCCTTCGTGGATCTTTTTTGAAAGCCCTCCCCATACGTTTTCCATGATGTTTAGGTCCGGTTAATATGTCGGCCACGCCAGTAGGTCTACATTTTGAATCTAAGTTTTGGTTATTCTTGCGGTATGTATCGGTGTATTGTCCAGTTGGAAAATCTATCGATGTCCACCAAACAATTGGGAAAAATGAGGAAAAACTCTTTCCAGTATAGATTTGTAGATTCACGCGGGTAGCAGACAAGTACTGCCAATTATTTGTGTTCAATCAGGAGAATGCAAATAGTTTAAAAACACAACTTCGGGCATATGCCCACCAGGGTTGGATCTGATGAATATTACCGAGAGACAGGGATTATGTCAGCTGTTATATGGTGCAAGTGCTCTTTAAGTTTGATGCACAGAACCATAATTTTGGAACCAAATTTCTCAAGTTTGGTAACGTTGTTGAAGCGTGTATGTTATCACGATGAAATTGCAAAGACTAGTGAATAAAAATGAAACTAAAAGTTTGCAATTTAACAACCGTTTGAACTGTTTGAAGTTAGTAATAGGTTAAAAAAACACCATATACATGGGTAGATAATTATGCTCGTATTTATATTAAAAATGTTGAGCGGTTATGATAAGACAAATAAGGAAAAAAGGTTCATGCATACAGTGGTTATTATTATGGTATCTATATCTCTAAAAATAATCTATTTGCTGGGACCACAGTTCAGAGATTATTATTTCTTTATTGAAAGGCTTAAGGACTATCTAATCCTCTTCCTATCAGTGAAAACATGCGTCTACCCTCTTAAATGTTAAATATTAATCCCGATGATATCATCTTCTTAAAGTTTTCCATTAATAGAATAATACGAAAGTCTCCTCGTTGTCTCTCTAGATAAGTCTTTACACAGCTGCTATGGAGCACCCAAGTCAATAAACAAATTATCTTAATTAAACGGAAATAAACAAACAAAAACAACCACCTGCTGAAAAGGAATCCTCTTACTCAGCGTCACGGACCAAATTAAATCATGCGAATTGAAAAGAAATCCAATGAAACCAGGAAAAAGATAAAAATCAGAAAACAAAATCAAATTAAATGGTTTTTTTTATCCAATAAATCAATTTTAATGCAGCCATGTTGTTCTTGGTGCTCCCACCAACTGTAATTTGCTAACAATAGGACACGTTTGCTAGCGTACACTAAATTTATTCGTGTAATTTTTGCGACAAAATAGGAATTTTTATTATACCATCCATCAGTCCTCATATAGGGCCTTTCTCTTTTGGACCCACCATACAGCGGCTGTGTTACAGAATAACAAAAGGACTCATTTTCATAATTGAAAAAGACAATTAAATGTGTCCATTGACGGAAAATCTTTACAAATAAAAATAAAGAATTAGTCATAAAATACCAAAAAAGGCAGAAGCCAACAGACGGTGGTTTCTTTCGCGCACCCTTCGATCATCAAAGGATACATATCAAAATGGGAGAATGTCGCATAATAAAAGTAGACGTTTTGCTGTTGTTATTTTGTATCTCATTTGGTTCTTAAATTTTCAGACATTTTATTACATATGCCGAAGGAGCAACCATAACACAAGGCTCGTTGATAAAGGGGAACAGAGGGACGAGGAGGTGCTCTGAAGCAAATATTTCTACTACTTGTTAATTCAGTATTTAAGCATTTCTCTCTGTGCAGATTTCCTGAGGGGCCCTCAATGCAGGAAGGAGTCTCTGCCTGCTTCAAGCATGGAAATCATTTATAGAACAGGTTAAACCTACCAACCCAAAAATGGGGTGTGTTACAAAGTGTGAATGACTATGGCTACAAAAAACAGACACAGCAAACTGAGAAGGAGTGTAGGGAAGAGAAAAAAATAGAAAAAAAAAACAACCCGAGTGCAATTAATGCGATATAAAGTGGGAATTAGAGCATCAGCATTACATAGTGAGCTATTCATTACAGAGAGGCTCTTTTTTGCTGGTTGTGTGTGCCCTTTTATTATCATTCTTCTTCATCGCTGTCTTCTTAATTTTTTTGCTGCCAGTGTTTACACTTACTCGTAATCAGTTCGGTAGTAGGTGTCAACTGAATGTATCCTTGCATCCACAGTTACATTTATTGTTACATTTAGGAAGGATAAAACTCAGCTGAGTGCCAGAGGATACACATTCCCAGATAGCAAAAAAAATGGAGCATGTAACGTAAGAGCTCATTTGCAGCAGAGTATTCCGTTATTGTTGGCTTTTTTGTATCCTTTTGATGTCATGGAGGCGAACACACAGGACACACGTAGTTAAATATAAATGGAATTAAGTCATTGTATTTATACGCTGTCGCTCAAAGAAGCCACTCAGATAGGTTCACTCGCAATGCCATACGTCTCCTGATGTCAAATGAATACAGACAGCCCCCTGGGGTCATGTAGAGCGATATACAGCGGATGCACTTGAAAAAAATCTGGTACGCCCGCAAAATTCCACACAACATTACCTCAGAGGAAGAAACAAAAAAAAGCCTACATAACCCGCACTGATCGTTTTATATGCATATGACCGCTATGTCCTGAGTTGTGCTATGGAATGTCCTTTGCAGTAAAATGGTATACATAAGGGATGGTCGACGCTATCGCCTTCAAGCCATGTGTAACTGTATCAACTGTATTGAAATGATGCATGCATAAAGTAGTTGTTGGCCTCGTAGGAACGGATTCAAGAAGCTCCAAAGCTGAAGGGCTGAAGGTCTATTTCAGGATTGTGTCAGAGGAACTGGAGCAGCATGGTGAAATTTTCTTAGAGAATCGCATATGTGTTGTGGTTCAAAGTTTTGGAGAAGAGGTAAATGAAAAATAAAAAAAAATAAAATTGCATAAATGGAGCAGCGTTCCATAGGGGCTACATTTCAATCGTTTATTTCAGAAACAACATAAGTCAATGAGCATTATCTTTTCAGCAGAACAAAAAAATGTTTTATGCGAAAAAATTCCACAACAAGTTGTGAGTATGCCAAGTTATAATTTGGCTTAAGATGCACTTAAAAACCGCAGAAATGTTTAGCTTTTTTAAGGTCTTAACAGGTTTTTAAGCCTTTAAAGTCGCTTGACTTATGTCGTTTTTGAAATAAACGAACTTTTTTCGATAAAAGCTTTTGCTTTTATTCGAATTTATTATTTATTTTAAGCTTTAAGCAAGAAAAAGGGTTTACAAAAATATAAAAAAAATAATATTAATTTATATCGATTGGATAAGAATCTATTGAAACTTTAGTTTTTATTTATTTTATTATTTTTTATAAGCTTTAAACAAGAAAAAAAGGTTTATAAAAATATAGAGAAAATAGTATTGATCTGGATTGATTTAGAAACTTTTGAAACTTTTGTTTATATTTTTTTTTATTATTTATTATAAGCTTTAAATAAGACAACATTTAAAAAAAATATAAGGAAATACTGTTGATCTGTATCAATTAGATTAGAATCTTTTTTACAAGTTGGCCAAGCAAAGTTTTCATCATAATATTCTTGAATGTTAATGTCTCCTGGTAGATACGATCTTAGTTTTTTTTATGTCATTCATCTTCTTAATATTGATTACCACCTTTCCAGAGGGATAAGCAACGGTTTGCGGCAGAGCTTCCAGTTCAGCTCTTTGGAGGTTTAAAATGTTAAATGTATGACATGTAAAATCATTATTAAAATCTCTCTCAACAAAAGTTTTATCAGTGCAATCTGATTGGGAAGAATGAGAAAATTTACTTATAGTAAACGTATACTTATTTTCTCTGGCCACCTGTCTTCCAATAGACTCCATTGAAAGCATGTTTCTTTTATAAAAAGCGTGGCCCCCAGCTTTTGTAGTCGATAATGTCTATTGTTTTTGGTAAAATGGCCGTGAATTTTTTTGATACTGAAGAAGATAGTATCAAATCGGCATATTCTTCAGCAGTGTAAATTTTATCCCTTTTTTAATTTTACGTTTTAAGACTGTGAAGTCTCTATCACATGGTATCGTATAGGAAAATACTGTTTGATATTCTTGAACTTTTGATACTAAAGATGACAAAAAACTTATCATTGTGTGATTTTTATTTTGACCACCACAGCCATCGGAAAAAATAAGCAACTCCTGGACGTCCTTCATTTTACTTTCAAAAAATTAACTTCATTTGGACCCTTTCCAGCGATCATTCATGGTAAACAAAAAAAGTTGCGGTGTTGTCCCGAAGATCGTGTATACAAAATACGCTTACAGTAAGTTGTCTTAAGTAGAACGTTTCCTGTACAGGTCATGGGATTTGAAGATTTTGCATATAAAAATTTTGTGGAGTAACAGCATAAGTCAATGACTTATGTTGTTTCTCTTCAAAACAGAGAAATAGTACTCTTAGTTTTCGTACTTTGAGGGGTCTAACATGTGCAGGTTTTCTCGAAAAGATGAATAACTATTTAAAAATGAGAATATGCAAAAAAAAGAAAATTTAAGAAATCTGACTTATGTTGTTTCTGAAATAAACAATTCATTTCTGCATCCACACTACAGTATGAGGTGCAAGAACAAAAATCAATAGCATGGCGTATCAAAGTTGCGGGCGGTTGGAAAGCGGACAGTCATAGCTCAACGCCATCTTTTTTACTACAACATGCTGGCCTTGATCATCTTCTGAACGGATTTGTGCATAATTTTTCATTCAAAACATAGGGAAAGGCTACCGCCCGCTACTAACAAGGAATTGTTCCACACGACTTTATTGGCATACGAAGAGTAGGAATTTAATTTAAAACGATATTTTTCAATAAAATTGTGGAGTAGGAGTGTCAGTCGGCGGATTTTAAAAATATTAACGTATGTGCAGTAAAGAGTATAAATTCCAAATTTCAGAGTCCTAGCTCAAACGTTGACTTTTCTTTTCGATAAGACTGTTTTTTTTAATTGTGAGCGGATTTTAAAAGTTCGTATACTTGATTATTTTGGGCACCTAGAGAGTATATATTTCAAATTTCAGCTTTCTAGCTCGAGTTTAAGGCCTAATTTTTACCGACGAACGGACGGACGGACGGATAAGGCTATATCGATATTACGCCTAGCACGAATATAGTAACTTTTAGGGGTCTACGGGCAGTATTAAGGTATGTGACAAAGTCAAAAATTATTTCCCTTAGAATAGGTTATAATTAGTATGAGGTAGGGCCTTACCAACCAGATAACTTAGTTGATTTTCAGTTCAACTTTTATTACTTTTAATGACGCGCACAGTCACTCAGTTGGTTGATGTCTCTCTTCAGTGTATCCCTCACAAGGGGGGTCTTCTTCTACTACATTGTCCCGGTGAATCAAGATGTTGTTCATACGCTTCAGCTTATCTACCAGGGAATTACCGCTGTAGAACGCATATAGTTCGCTGTTGAATCGCCTCCCACGGTAGGCAACTCTTTCAAAAGCAAGCGAGAAGTTTTTTATCCATGCTTCTCTCTATTCGAGCAGGAATGGGACGATGAGGGACTGGTCTCTATTTCTTAGTCCAAACAAACAGCAATAATTGGCAGAGGTGAGTTTTCGCTTGTCCTTGCACTGATACCATTTTGAAGAGTCTTTTACATCCTCAACATTAAAGCTGTTTATGGTGATTTTTTTCCAGATCGTTAATGTTACGAGTTTTCACTCGATGACAGCACATAGGTACATATTAAGAAGCCCACCCATCTTTGCCATTCTGCACAAATGGAGAAGTTTGGCAGGGTGCTCTATAAGAGAACGTTTCATCCGTGGAAAAATATGTTGTTGTTTTTGGCGGATAAAAAATAAAAACAATAGAACGATATACGCTTAATAATTCTTAATAAGCTGAATTTTCGCATTTGAAACTCAGAACATTTCAAGAATGATTATCGAGTAGCCTCTTTTCTCTACCCACGATGTACAAGGTGGCGCAAAAGTCATCATCCTATCGGAAGAAGCTATAATTTTTGCAAATGGCGGCAAATGTAAATTCTACTTTGACATTTGTGAAGTTAACTGATACAGAAAAAACTTAAGACACCAATTAACATAATCCAAAAGCAGAACCAAAGTTTTTCATTCTTAAAAAAATTACAGCGAAAGAACATCGGGTGACAACTTTTGCGCCACCTGACAACTTTTGCGCCACCTTGTATTAATGGCTTTTCACATTAGCGCGACTTGCTCGAACTACTTTTACTGCATTTATAAACAGAAAGTTGCAAATATTACTCTTCCAAGAGCAGGATATGTGACTAGTCCATGAAAATATATTTACAGGATTCTTAGCACGGTTTAATTTACCAAATGTTAAAGTTCAAACATTTTGCCGCGAACAACAACACCCTTGTGGCGATTTGTCAAAGCCACAAATCACAATATTTCGTTGCCTGTTAAAAAAATTGTTCAAACTTAACCTGGAAATTCGAATATCATTAGGAATAACTTGCAGTTTCCCAGTTGGTATTTACCGAAGACCGCGCCCAAAAAATTGCGCGATAAGTGTCAAACTTTAAAAATAATCCTTTTGGACTCGGGTAATTGGTCGCTCTCATATGAATGGTCCTTTACTATTAGTTGCTGTTTTTGGTTTAGGGACATCATTAGACTAAGTACCGAAACTATTGATCTTCTGCGAGAAAAGTTTCTGCAACGACTTATTTTTGGAAATGATCATCAAAATCCATCTGCTAGATATTGCGATTTAATACCTTCTACCACCATGCTAATATTTTTGTTGCGGCACATGTCAAAAGTAAAGTTTATGCCAATGCTGCAAGAAATACACAAAACCACCATATCCATGCCGTTATAGATGATGAGAAAGTATGATGGAATATTTCATCAGAAAGTCTGGACCGATATTGCTATTCCTTACTTAATGGCAAACCTTCCTCTGTCCATTACAAAATGAAATCATATTTGCTAAAAAACATGTGTTTTCTTGGGAAATTAAAATATATCATCTTATCGGAAGCCAGTGCAGGGACGGGATATGAATATCAATAAAAAAAAACTAAGAGGAGAAGTAACAAGTTCACCAATCATGTGAGCCCAGCGACACATTGACCATTTGGGAAGTGCCCTGCAAGTTTGCTTTTAAATCCGGGGGTTGAAACGACTGGCGATCATGGGAGTCGTAAAAGGAAGGTCAAACAATAATCAATAACAGAAACATGCACGTGTCAAACTCTTTCAAGAGTCAGGCGATCAGACTCCTGGATCACACAAATGAAACACCATCAGGATGTGATTGAATTCAGTTGTAAAGTGGGAGCTTCGTCTTTAAGCAAGAAAAAGATAACCTCTTATGATATATGAGAAAAATATTTAAAAAAATAAATAAATATTTGGCATCAACAGCTTATACAGAGCAAAAAACCAAGAAACTCCAACCATTTGATTGTGCGAAGTTATATTTTAAGTACAAATGGAAAAAAAGTATGCCGACTCCGAACGGCAAATCAAGATGCTTCTCATGAGAATTTATACTCTCTCATGTTTGTCAGACTTTCGCAGGAGGTGCGTTAATGGAAAGCAACTTTAGGTCTTACTGGGCTCTGGCCTGATTTGAACCTGAGACCCCTAACTCAGTAGCCCAAAGCATAACAAGTGGGGTACTGCGCACACAGCGTAGATAGTGTGTACCTATCGATTTGAAAGGCTTGTCCAAAATCTATCGTAGTGAGAATATCTGGTCCAGTGCTTTCTTTTCATAAAATCACACTCACTCATACTGATCAATCAGGTTCTTTATAAACGGTTTTAAATATTTGAACACAGAACGGTCTTCGAAATCTCGTACGCGTCGTTTGGCAGACCTTTGCTTCTATTTATGTATAACCAACGACCATACCACGTCGAGTTAATCGGTTTTCGTCAGATCACCGCAATTAAACGGCGTTGGGCGCGGTTAGTACGTAGATGGGGGACCGTTTGAGAACAACCGCGTGTCGTTGGCCAGTCACATCTACAGAGTTGAGGTAGATAATTATACGTCGTATCACAATGGACCTAAATTGGTCTAAGTGTGTCGGCTTCTGCCGACAGCCACCTAAACCTAACCTAACATAACCTGCCTCTATTTATGAGATAGGGGATCTCATTGTTTTGTTTGGCTATATGATTATGCTTCTAACCAAACACAAAATCGTTTTAACTTAATTTAAAGCTGATTTAAAAACAAAATATTTTGCCAAGAAATCATTCGCCCAGCAGCTTCGATTGTAGATTCTTGCTTTGTGTTCGTGTTGGCCGTGTTAAAGATGAAATCATTGAAATTGATGAGTTTGCCTGAAAGCGGAATGTTGCTTAGGTATCTCCGCTCTTTAACAGTTTTTCCCAGCACTGACATGGAATCTACTTCAGTGTTCAATTGGATTACTCAAATAGTTTTCTTTAGTTCTCCAAAAGCATTTAAGGATTTTTTTACAACAGCGTCGTACCGTTTGCCTCTAAAAACATATCTTTATTGCACCACCAGTTTGCAAAGATGAACCAAATGTTAATCGTTTCATTTTATAAAGCTATTCTTGTTTTAAAAAAAATCTCATTAAAGTACCAAGTACCTCACACGATCATAATAATGAAATCATTAGAAAAAAATATACAGTAATGCGAAATTTCTTTCCATGTGGTTCCATCGTAACTCTGAAGAAATTTCATTACAAATACCGTGCCCATGTGCAGTGTTCACGCCAAAGTATAGGAAACTCGATAGGGTTTCTCACATGGTGTAATTATTTGTATAACCTTCTACAATTCTGTAGATAGGGTGATGCGTGAATGTTCGGTAAATTCGTTCAAAGTTGCATAAACATGAATGTAACTGGAAAACGGAAGATCCAGAGTTATATATGCTAACATTTTTGCAGGAAATAGCCGAGCCCAAGTTATTTGCCTGCGCTTTTGGCACTTTTATTTTCTTTTATATTTGTATTTGAAGTTATGTATAATTTATCTTAAATTTGGTCCATTAGGTAACGATAAACAGTGGAATGCAGAAAAGCTCAGGACGCCTAAAAAAAAGTTATGCATGCACATAATGTTTGTTCAACGTTTTTATTTATTGTACAAAAAATATCAACGGAAATGAGTTGTATGTTTTGCTTTTTACTCGTATTTTGTAATAACATATTATTATTCACACTCGATTTCATTCATCAGGTACGAAATGATAATAATTCAATATACAAAAGTATAGGTATGTACATTTTATTTATCTGTTGGAAATTAAGACAAAAGTCATTTGACCACTGAGTTGTAGGTAGTGCTTCAAACAAAATCCGAATCCTCCGGACATCCGGGTATCCATATCGGATCCGAATTCCAGGATAAAAATCCGGAAAATTTTCGGATAATTGGTTCTAGCATTGACGAGATTTGAGGATTTCTATCGTGTGGTAGTTGGTCTGGTTTTGTGGAAAATGGCTGTCGATGTGTTGGTAAGAGAGCAAAATATATACTTTTGTCGCAGTGTGTGGGTATTTTTGTATGTCGTGCAAGTGTAGGTAATAGGCTATTCGAACCGAATCAAAATCCGAGATTTCGCTGGATCTCACGAAATCTACATCAAAATCCGGAGATTTCCCATACATCTGGAATGTATTGCATCGTTAGCGAGTCGAACACAAAATCTGGCAAATAAGTCACTATGGTTGGCGAATTGAACAAAATGCATTGGCTTAAACTGTCAAACCGCTGGCGAATCTTAAGTCGCCTCATTGCGGTTTGGGAATTTGTGAAATGTTATTCGCCTTAAACTAATGCACTAATGGTGAATGCAATTTATGAGCAACAAACTAGATAAATGATAGCACTGACTGGAAAAAAATGGAAGTGCACAACCAATTGTATAATTGGAAAAGTTGACGAATTGCAAATAGGCACCAAATTGGTATTATTTGGTATAAGATTTGTTTTGGAACGAATGTTAAGTTTGTAGTTTGGGTTAAGGTGGGTTGTGGTCTGTGGATACACTACAAGATACGAAGAAGCTTGTCGATCTTTGGTGAGCATCCTGGCAAAGTTCTTCAATAGTGCCAACCTAATTTTGTGATAGTAATGATGGTAGAAACAATTTTAGAATTTTGGGATTCATTACATTCTTTTCTCCGGGGTGCAAATATTGTAGTCCAATCATTTTCTATGTAATTAAAATCCATAGCTCAGCTTTCCCACTCGCATAAGAAACAGCATTGCATACTTTGTATAGCCCAACTGCAACAATTGAGCAATAAATGAAGAAACATTTTATAAAATTGCAGCTTTTTTTTGTAATAATGGTAAGCGAGAGACGATCCATTATTATAAAAGGGGCTATCTTTACGAGTATAACTTTTCCTATCTGCAACTCTGTATCAATGCAAGAATGTTTATAGTTTGTAGAAGCCACACTCACATAGGGTACACCAACATCCTTAGTAATAATAGAGCTCGCAGTTTTTCCTTAACTTCTTCTTTTCTGATTCTTCTTTTCAATGCCAAATATTTGTGTGAACATCAACGGAATTCGCAATATTCCTTATACCACTCGAAACGTGTGCAAGAATCACCCACATTCTCCAATCTGTTTTATTGTACAACAACAGCACAATTTTTATTCCAGAAAAATTCCAGTGAATTTAATTGAAAAAAAATCTATGCGACCCCTAAGTGGGAGGAAAACGAACTCCCCATAAGAAAAATGACATTGTCATTAGTTGGTTTTCATGTAGTACCATCCAGCAAACAACAACAATTAATTTTGATGAT
This sequence comes from Portevinia maculata, assembly GCA_949715645.1. NCBI lineage: Eukaryota > Metazoa > Arthropoda > Insecta > Diptera > Syrphidae > Portevinia > Portevinia maculata. Next base: position 79,293,828 of record OX454525.1, read on the forward strand.
GATGGTGATGATGATGAAGATGAAGATGATCATGATGATGGTGATGATGATGATGATTATGATGATGCCGATAATGATGATGAAATTTTAAGGCAAAAAATGTACCAGGAACGTGTTGTAAAAAAAATAAGTTTTTAGTCCTTTAAGTTCCCCTTTTTAATTAGAATTTACTTTATTTGTTAACGAAGAAGCCGTAAAAAAGACAACAAACAAGTATTAATAATATGAAGGAAGGACCTGTTCACGAAAAGAACCGACAAAATCCGGGTAATGGTGTTTTAATCATGTTCAGAAAATTGCTTAACTACATTGTTACATGGAAATGTCCTTTGCGGCATTTAAGATAATGAAACCTCATTTTTTATCCGCCGGAATTTTAATTTTTTTCTTAATTCAGGATAATTGTTTTTTACTTTCATTTAGATAATGGGAACACAAAGCTGTCCCTTTCGATTGGAAACAATTATATGAAGAAGAAAGTTAGAAAGAATCTCACTTAACAATTCACCCAAAATCGCTCTCGTAGAAGGAGGAAGTAGGGCAAATCGAATGTCGGTTAACTAAATATGAAACAACAGTATGTTGATTTCGGAATGATAGACGGAAAGAACTTCACATTTGGGCTCAGAGGAACCTAAAATATGTGTCAAAATAAAATGGGGAATATTTCTTGCACAATGATGTGGAAAATAATGTTACAGTCGGAAGTTATGTACATAATATGTACACTTTGAATTTTGATAGAATACATAACTGTAAGAGAAATATTATGATGAAATGAAGAGAATGGAGAGATGGAGTAGGTATATTTTTTTTCGTTTGAGGATTCATAGTAAAAGTAAAGCATCATTTCTTCGTGCTCCTACACAGCAGACAGATAAGCTCATCATCCGACGGAGCAACTGCTAGGACTCCAGGACTTTGCTTTTGATATACATCTTCCTAAAGGTTGTATTGTAACCTAAGAGTAGAGTAGAGTCAAAACTTACCTGAAAGCACCTAGGTGCGCTTGTTTACCGAGGATGTTCGCAATTTCTAAGAGAAATAATCTTTTAAATTAAAAAAGATACTTATTATACTACCTTATTTGTTTCTGTAGTGGTGGTCTTCTAAAAATAATACCGAAGTTAATTGGTAACACAGCTTTGAGGTGAAAGAACATGGAAGTACTTATCAATCATAATTACTTGGAATAACAGTGAAACGAATAGGTACCTTCGTAGTTGGAAATTCGGAGAATGTCTGTATGGCAATAATGCTATTTAAAATTGCTTAATTGCACAGTTAATTTCAATGTCTATTAATGAGTTCCTTGGAAGTGTTGACATCAATGGACTCGCTGTAACTGTGTATGTAACTACAGCTAAATTTGTGAGAATAGGTACTTAGTGGTATTTTGTATTTAAAAACAAAATAGAGGGAAATGCCACTTTGTAACAACAAAATTCATTGTGGGGGTGAACACATTCAGATCCAGATAAGAAAAATAATGATGAAATGAAATTTTTTTAAAAAGAAAACCAAACTAATTACAACAAAATAATATATATAGCTTAAGAACCTTAGATACAGAATAGGGGTACAAAATTTAGATTTTGTTTATGATCAAAAGTAAACAGCTACTGCTTTGCATGATTCACCTTCAAGCGGGCGCGCGGTGTCGAATCGACCGTGCTCAATACATTTTCGTTCATAATGTTATTATTACTTGTCACATGTATTTCTCATTTCTAGTAGCCTATCGCTTTGTAATTGTGAGCGAAATAAAAGGTTTACCTCCGCAAACCGCGATCCCCCCACCCCACAGATCGCTGTTGTTTTAGAAGCGGCGCAGGCGTCGAAAGCACACCACGCACCTGTCGTTGAAAAGGTTACGCGCGATGATCAACATGATATAGTATTTCTTCGGATATCGCAAAAATATTATCGAACTAAGCTTGTAATACTGCTTTTATTTATAAAATGAGTCGTAGACCGCAATACTCGAGGAACTAAAACGAGAAGATGAAGAAGAGAGTGAATCACAGCTCAGCGACCAAGATTCAGAACCTTCTGACCACATCGTTTCAGAGGGATCTCAATCTGCTGAGGAATCAAACAGCTCAGATTCAGATGAGGACAATTTGCCTCTTTCCGATATAAACAGCTATTTTACAGGGCGTGATAAAGTAACGAAGTGGCAAAAATCCAACAACAACAGGGTGAGGCGCCAAGTACAAAATATTCTCACTGCAAATTCAGCTACTCGTAGGAATGGCGTGGGGATAACAACATTTATGCAAGCCTGGACTTTATTTGTTACAGAGAATATCATTGAAAAAGTTGTTAGACATACCAAAGAATTTATAATAAAAAAAACACCATCGTATGACAGACCACGTGACTGCAAACCGACTGATGCTGTATAAATTCGAGCACTTTTCGGATTATTGTGTATAGCGTCATCCTTGAAGACGTCACACGCCAATTTAGAAGATTTATATACTTTAAATACAATGATAATATATCTGTGTACAAAAAATAAATAATTATTGGACAATCAATGCTATATTTCTCTCATATATCCCAGAGGTTTTTTTTGATTACGCGCGCCCGCTTGAAGGTTAAAAAAGCTGAATAAATTTCCAATGATTTGCGAATTCGGAGGGCGCCTATTAAACAATTTGCAGAAGAGAATGGAGTATGAGTTAATATAGCATGTGGTACGACAAGCAGGAATGGAAATAAGTGATTGATGATTGCTCCTAAGGCTATAAGCACCAGAACAAGAACTCTGCACGTGACCACTTCCTATGAACAACAGCTTCAAACCCATAAAATAAAACAGATGTCTGACTGGCAAAATGTTCAAACGGCTAAAAAGTTCTATAGAGCTAGATAAACGAGAGCAATAACAAACCTTCCTCCTAACACATTATTTCACTGAAACTAATAAATTCAACTAAAAAGCACACTTTTGCAAAGCAACAACTAAATTTTGTTCAGACAAGAACTTCCTAACAGCTTATTTCGTACTGCAATTTTGCCAAAAAATCCCATAATACAGTAGTGTCGGCTTATAATGAACTCGAAGTGGAAGACCATAATGGTTCGTTACAACCGAAGTTCGTTATAAGTGATATGGTAAAAAAAAACATCGATTTTTATTTAAAAATCCACCAAATACCCTTTTTCGTTTGTAGATTTTTTTTATTTTTCTTTAACTTCGAAGTCGTTGGATTGAAGTGGTTCAGAATCTCCTCCATTTTCTTCAAAAATTGTGCCAACAGTTGAGTTACTAACACCCAATTTCATGCATGGATTTCGCTTTCCTTTGCATTTCCTCTCCATCTCCCATTTAATTTAAATCATTTTCACGCGAGTAGTATCCATCCTCCTACTTTGGTAATCGACTCCTCTATGCTGTCTTTTGAAATTTTTCGCTTGATGCTAGCATAATGCAACACAGGTAAGAATCGAACAAATCATGTTCAAGGACAACATTTTGTCGTTTAATAATGTTCGTAGGTACATACAAAAATATACTTCTCGGTGAAATCCCGAACATTTTGGGAAATCTGAATGATAATCTAAAGTGAGACATCTAGATTCCGACCGAAGGTGAAGTTTTTGGCCGAACCCGAAGGCGAATCTCATGAAATCTTTACGTTTGAGTGCATGCGAAGGACTGCAAATTTCATTTCATTTCATTTCATTTCATTAATTAATTCTTAAACATGATACTACAAGATTTTAAATCTTAAAATTAAGTATCTATATAAATTCACAATATGTAAAATATTTCAAAATGGCACGTACAAAAGAGAAAAACAAAGAAATTAAATCTGAAAATCAGCTATAACTTTTAGTAAAAAAAAACTATGATGAAAAAAATAAAAATATTTTCTGCCGAAAAATGGGGAGTGATGTGATTATCTGCAGTACATCTGGAAGGGAGTTCCAGAGTCGAATTGCAGATACAAAAAAGGAACGTTCTGCAACAGTGTGTAGGAAGCGCGGCGAATTTAAATGCACACCTCTACGTGAACGAGAAAAGTGGAGGATTTCACGTAAATAGTCAGGACACTTACTGTGAATTATATTGTGCAACTGTAGAAGGTTTCTGAGGGCATAATATTTGTCAAGGCTAATTCCCAATAGACTAACCTTAAGATGAGAAATGCTGGTGAATCTTGGAACATTATATATTAACCGTATGCAATCATTAAATGCAACGTTCAACCTACGCTTACATTTACAGTCCATGCATGGATAAACATTGCAATTGTAGGTAAAAAGGTAAGATTAAACTTTTGACCAAACGTTTCTTCATTTCAGGTGACAGTAGGTTTGAGGATCATCGTAAGGTGCCCAAGCCAGACTAAATTCTCCTAATTGTTCCAACGACGGCATCACAACAACTCATGGAAGAGTTAATACTGAACCCTAAATATTTCACATTACTAGCATACGATATAATTTTGCCGTCAAGGACAATACTGGGAAAAACATTAGGGTTAACTGAGGCTCTAGAACAAATCATAGCAACTGTTTTTGATGGGTTAAGTAAAAGTTTATTGACTGAAGTCCAGAAAAGTATCCTCGATAAGTCTTCGTTAACACCCGCCACACAATCATCCATGAAGCCCTTAGGCTGTGAAACATATAGCAGGACATCATCTGCGTACAAGTGAATCTTACAATGGGCAATGATTTCTGGAAGGTCATTAATGAAAAGGGAGAATAATAATGGACCGAAAACTGACCCCTGTGCAACCCCCGAATTAAGCAATGAGGGAAGTGAGGTACCACTTTCAGTTTCAACCGTTTGCACTCTATTAGTAAGGTACATTCCCAGCATTTTAATCGCGATAGTTGAAAAATAGAATTTATTCTTAAGTTTATCAAGCAAAATCGAGTGATCTATACAATCGAATGCCTTGGAAAAGTCTAAAAGGACCATTAAACCAAGTTTATCAGAATCTAGAGCAAAACGTAAATCCGTTGTAACTTAACACAGCAGACTCACAGCTATGCTTATTTCTAAAACCAGACTGCCATTTAGTAATCAAATTACTCAGGTTCAGATAACATTGAATTTGTTCGGCGACTATTTTTTCAAAAACCTTTAGCCATAAAACACAAGAGGCTTATAGGCGTGTAGTCTGAGGGGCAAGATGGATTTGTCTTTTTTGGTACTGGTATTACCCTAGCTCTTTTCCACAACTCAGGAAACTGACTGCTAAAAATAGAAGAATTAAAAATATGGACCATATATTTAAGTACAATTGGAAGAAATATTTTTAAAAATTTAGGAGAAATACCGTCAGAGCCGGAAGCGTTAGATTTAATCGAGCCAATAGCTGCCAAAACCTCAGTAGCCCCAACACACTCAAATGAAAAAGATTGTCTAACAAGGAATCATCCGAGTCGACAGAAAGCACGCTAGAAGTGTTTGTATTTGAGCTGTGAGCAAAATGCAGGCTCATGACTTGTGGATCTAACGCACATTTTGAACTACTTTAATCCCCAGTTACTCCAGCAGTTTTTAAATTTCTCCATAACTCTTTCGAGCTAAGGTTAGGATCAAGTTTTTGGAGTAAAAATGTTCTTTTAGAAGACCTTATGAGGGCAGTGACACTACTTCGGGCAATAGTAAACTGCCTTCTATTGAACTCTGAGAGGTTTCTTTTAAAGGAACGATAGAAACGCTCCCTCTCTCGAATTTGAAGCTTAATGTGATGATTGAACCAAGGACAACTTTTAAGTTTCTTACGCTTCGTAATCAAGGGAACATATACTTCATACAGCCTGTTGACAAATGTGTTAAATTGAAGTACTTTATTCTTAACGTCAGGTGTACTATATATTTCGTTCCAGTTAAAATTAAAACAGACACACTGGAGGTTTGTGCAATTCAGGTTACGAAACGACCTGTAACTACATACTTCAGTGTTGTCAGTTTCATGAAACTCAATAGCACAAAATAAAAAATCATGTATAAATTCTGAGGTGGCCCTAACTTGGTCATTCCCTAGAACTCTGCGTTTTGAACTTGAAAGAAATAAATCTATCAAATATGGATTATGGCTCGATTGGAAACAAGTTGCCCACGGTTGTTTATAACTGTAAGTCCCAATTTATCACAAAAATAAGTTAAAAGCCTCGAGCTACTGTTATTTACAAAAATATTAACATTATAGTCGCTCCCTATGAGGATATTGTCGTATTTAGGACTTAGCAACACAAGCGCCTCTTCAAATTCATTCAAATTACCCTCTTAAATTGATTTGGGGGGCTGTAAACAACGACAAGTAAACATTTTTCTACCGAATTCTTAAGCTCAACGCAGAGAAACTGAATATTTGCACGATTAGAACAATACATAACTTTGGAGAAGATACTCGTAAGTTCCCGAATATACATACAAACCACAGCCCCAACTCGGTCAACACGATCATTTCTAAACAATTTAAAACCAGGAAAGCTTACAAGTTGGGACATGACACTTGCATTAAGCCATGATTCAGACACCATTATTACATCAAGTTTAGATGTACTTAACATTTGGTACAGCACAGTGTATTTGGAACGGATACTACCAGCATTAAGATGACAAACTCGAAGCTCTTTAAATGCACCACACAACACGTTGAGAACGCTCCTAACAATGTCAGGATCTAGACCAAAGACCATAAAAATAAATTACTGAAGTTACTACCCACCCAGAAGAAGATATGTTTAAAATAAAGGAAATAATAATAAAAGCATTATAAAATAGAGAAATTGACTGAACTTTAAAATTAATTGAGTACATCATATTCCTTAATCAATTGAAAAGAAACACTACACAATAATTCATAAGGTGTTTCAAAAACAATAAAATCAATAGTTAAAAGTGAATCTAAAATTTAACATACTCAAAGATTCTGTTACGTACCAAAATGGAAAAAAAGATAAAACAGAGACAGCAGCAACAGCAACATCAGCATCACAACAGGTGGGTCGGTGGTGAAATGTCATGTACTCCCGTGTATAAAGCATCAAATGAATTCATGCTATGAATGTAGATCGGTTTTGTTTGCACCGTCTCCTTGATAAAGATCCTGACGCCTCTCGTAAACACTGAGTGCAATTGTTTATTGCGACGAAGTTCATTGGCCTTCCGAAGAAGTGCATGGTTATGCTTGGTGAGACTTTCATAAAGACGCACAAATTTGCTGCTAGCAAAACCGAGGTCATTCAATGTAACGGACTTGGAATTTGTTTTGTAATATTCCGCAACTTTTCTTAATAAGTTTGTTTTGTTTTGGGCGTGCTGCAGTTTCACTATGATAGCGCTATCGGGACAATTGTTCACAGGTTTAGTGCGGAGAATATCGGTTAGTCTTAGCGTCGGCAGATTGATTTTTGTGCAAAATTTTTTAAATATGTCGGCAAGATTTTCGTTTGTGGTGATTGGTATTCCGTGAAGTACGACATCCCCAGCTAAGTTCTTCCGGGCAAGTTCATCGATTTGCAGTTTCAGTTGAGAGTTGTCATTTTCAATCATTTGTGCTCTTATTATCGAAAGCTCATCCTGAAGAGTATCAAAGTTCGAGCAGTGGCTTATTGCATTTTCAACTTCGCTTTTACAAGTAAACACTGAATGATTCATGGAGCTAAATCTGTCATTAAATTCTTCAAGTGCAAACTGTTTTGGTAAAATCTGAAATCAACTCCAAAATACGAAGTGGGTGATAATTTATTTTGCGAAAAATGGTAGGTAAATTCATGTCTTCGGCAAAATTGTCGGCCTTTTTTCGCCGAAGCCGAATGTTTTGCCGAAGGTGCAATTTATAAGAAAATATTTTTTTAACACGCAGAAAGGGTTTATGTATATGCAAAAGTTCGCTTTAAGCGAGTTTGTTATACACGAAATTATAATCCAGAGAGTTCGCTTTAAGCGATGACTACTGTATAATGTCTGTATAGTATTGTCAGGGCCATACTTTCGAAGCCGATATATAGCGAAATGCAATTAGGTCAGTTATACCTACGGCCAGCATATTTGCCAAGGCAAAATAAAGGGCAGTTATTTGTTTGCTAGCTTTTTGTAACCTTTAATTAAAATTTAAAAATTCCACTTTTAGGCTGGTATTAACCGACCAATCTTAAATTAAAGCTGCTCTCAGGTGATTTTTAAGCATATATTTTCAAAATGGAAAGAAATTGAAATTAAGTTTTTGTATGTTTAAAGCGCCGGACGGAATTCCAAATGCAAATGTTTTCGCATTTTCACTTTAAAATTACATACATAGTTTAAGTTCTCGCATGTCTGGCTAGTGTTCTTTTATTTACATGATATTCTGACATTGTCATATTGGATGGTCTAAAAAATACACTATAAGTGCCTGGTGAATACGTAGCAAAAATTTTATTGCACGCTTCGCGAGTTATATTTTATTTTATTTAATCTTTATTGAAAACTCTTAACTTAAGTCCGGTCAGAAACAGACTGCCTTTCTTACTTCTAACTTATCACCTATCTTAACATTTGGTTGCATTACCCTTATTCTGTGGGATATGCATTATTATTGAACTTTATTAAACCGGAAATCCGGTCATGTGAATAACCGACGCAACTGCAACTCAAATCAAAAAAACAAGCGGTTTTGCTTTTATTTGGTATGCAGTTGGGAGGCCATTGTCATTTGCAATATCAGCATTTCCTGTCTTGGGCTTACTGATGTATGTAACTCGCGTGTGCGTTCTACGTTGTCTTCCCTCAATATTAAAACTAAGGGCTTCTTAGTCTTAAACTCGATTTATGATTGGCGAATACCGGTCAATGATGGAAAAAAGCATAACGTTATAAAGGTATTTACTTATTTTAGGAATTTAGGCTGTGGAACCCAGTTTACAAAAACTGAAATCTTTTATTAACTCTGTGCCTAAAAGGTAAAACATCTTATGTCATTTTTGTACACTTTTCAGGAGAGCCATTTTAAACTTTAAGCAGCGCTCTGAAAAAAAATATGGGTTGGACACATAAAATTCTTTGAGAATATAGTCAATACTATTTTTTTAACAGATTGAGGGCTTAGGTGAACAAATTTATGCTTTTTTGACTTAAGTCGTTTTACCCAATCATATATCTGTGCATTTTGAATCTTAAGTAACTTAAAATACTTTTCAAATTCAATAACTAATTGTTTTGAAAACTTAAGTCGCCTTAAGTGTTTTTGCCAAAACGTCGTAGAAAGATTTAGTCAACACAAGCTAAACTTCAATAACTTTAACACGTAAAAGCGAATAAGTCATGTGTGTTATTATTTATTAGGAAATAAAAAATAAATTAGAATCAACATTACAATTAGATACATAAATTCATTTAAAATAGCTTAGAAAAAAACATTCAAATCAAATACAAAAATTCATTTAAAATACATTAGAAAAAACAATCACATAAAAGTTTATTATAGTACCTATTAATATTATATAGGTCGTTAGCTTCCAAAATTGGAAGCCTATGATGTTTCATTTTCGGTTTCTTCCGTTAGGTCAGGATGATAATTGGGTATGTTTTCATTAGAAGGCAAGTTTTTGATTTGTGCTTCTTTTAGGCTCTCGATAGTTAATTCCAATCCAACGCGTTTCTCTCCCATTTTTGAACCTAGCCTTTTAGATCTTGTTATTGTTGCTGATAATTCATTAGTTCTACTCTTTGACCAGTTATCACTTGATGGCATCTCAGATCATGATCTACTGTTTTTTACGTATGGTATTAGTTTTGCGCATAGAAGTGTACCTATCCAGTTTTCCTACAAAGATCTCAATTCAATTGATGCTCATGCCCTTGAAAGAGGCATATCCTTATAACCCTGGGAGAGTTGTAGGCTTGCTGTTGACCCTGATGACAAAATTAATTGTTTCGAGTCCATAGCTTCACACTTATATGAAAACTTTGTTCCTATGAAAACTGTTGTTATCAGGGACAAGAACTGCCCATGCTTTACAACAGATGTTGTTAATGCGATAAAATGTAGAAACAGGCTCTACAGCAAGTGGAAGAGATCGCCGCGTGCATATAATTGGGATAGGTATAAATCTGGCCGTAACCGTGCAACGCGTATCACGCGTGCTTCAAAATGCAATTACTTCAGTTATAAATTGAATGCAACGCTTCCTTCAAAGACGCTTTGGAGAAATTTGCGGGAAGTAGGTATCAAAAGTGATAACAGAGTGGTCTGTGAAATTGAACCTGATGTCTTGAATGATCACTTTCTCTCCGGTGTTGACGAAGCATGCAATTTTAATATCGCTTATAACAGCTCAAGGAGTCCATCACCAGAGTTACACTTCATTTCTGTCGCAGAATCAGAAATAATAGACATTATTGCTGCGATTAAGTCCAATGCAATCGGAGAGGATGGGATACCGCTTAAATTCTTAAAACTGATTTTACCATATATTATTGGTCATCTCACTGAAGTTATTAATTTTTGTTTAATGACCACAACATTTCCCCAAGGTTGGAAATGGGCTAGGGTTATACCTGTTGCTAAAAAGCGCAATGCAAAACTTGTTTCCGATTTTAGGCCTATAAGTATACTACCTTGCTTATCGAAGATACTTGAAAAAGTCATTGTGAAGCAAATTTCCTATCATCTTCAACGTAATTTCCTGCTCCATCACCTTCAGTCTGGGTTTAGAGCTGGCCATAGTTGTTCAACAGCAATGGTTAATATTATGGATGATATAAAAACACATATTGATGAGCGCCATGTCACCTTTCTTTGCCTCCTTGATTTTTCAAAGGCCTTTGATTCGGTCAATCATAAACTTTTATGCTGGAAGTTAAAACAATATTTCAACTTTAGCCCTAATGCTGTAGAACTACTTGACAGTTTTTTAAGTAATAGGCAACAAAAGGTTGTTATTGGAAATAATTCTTCATCATTTAAGCCTGTCACTCGAGGCGTTCCCCAAGGTTCAATTCTAGGTCCAATTTTGTTTTGTATGTTCATTAATGATCTGCCGTCTATCTGCAAATATGCTACTACTTACCTCTATGCCGATGATGTCCAATTGAGCTTATCTCGTCCTGTTTTCAATGCTCATGATCTTGCCAACAAATATAATGATGACTTATCTGCAATTTCAAGATGGGCTACTGCTAATGGACTTATATTGAATCCGAACAAAACTCATTTAATAGCAATTTCAAATAAGCCAATAGATCCTAACCTCTTACCTAATATTTATCTTCCTGGTACAAAGATTAGTTATGTTGATACAGTTACTACCTTAGGATTTAAGATTAACCGTACGCTGTAGTCTTATGATCACATAAACTTTGGTTGACGGCTAGCTTTACTCCGACAGAAACTCGGCGCAAACTGGTAATTGCCCTGATATTACCTATCATTACGTGTGTCGAAGGTAGTTTACAGTGATCTGGACTCTCTTTCACAGAACAAATTGCGAGTCGCGTTTAATGACTCAGTCAGATACATATTTGGTTTGAGGAGGTATGATCGAATATCTCAACTATCTTATAATGTCCTGGGTTGTACTCTATTGAATTTCTTAAAAGTTCGAAATCTCATCTTTCTTCATAGGGTTCTTCATAGCAGAACTCCAGGGTACCTTTACAACAAACTATCTTTTTCACGATCTCAAAGAACTCTTAACATTAATATTCCTTCACTCAAGTACTTGAATTCCTCCCGTATGTTTTTTATTCACTCTACAAGGCTCTGGAACTCTTTGCCTTTACATATTAAACAGATTCGAAATTACAAAAATTTTAAACTTAATGTTTTCAGTTATTTTTCTATGCATCAATGAAAATGACGATAATCATGATAATTAATTATAATAACTTTCTCTGTCATAGCTTTTCCACATATTTTGAATTTTTTACTCCTATCTTTCGTTATCTCTCTTTTTTATCTAGTTTTATATATTTGTTACGAATCTAATTTTAATGACGCAAAAACGTTTGTACTATAAAAGCCTAAGTCTTATTGTACAACTCAAACTTTATATATACAAGGTGGCGCAAAAGTAATCCTCCTATCAGAAAATGCTATAAATTTTGCGATTGGCCCCTAATGCCAGTTCTGTTTTGACATTTGTGTAGTAAACACATGTGAAATACACGTTAATAAACAATGTTACGCTACACTGCTCCAGAACGCGGAATATTGGTGACTATTTATTTGAGCAATAATCGGTGGGTGACCAAAAAACATCGGAAGGTTATTTTTGCGCCACCTTGTATATATAAATAAATTGAAATTGAAATTGAATTTTATAAAAACCGTGGAAAGCGATATCAATTAGCGGCAGTAGATCCATCAAATCGGTTCTTTTTTCCTTGCTAATAGCTAAAGGTTCTATGCAACACAGTGGAACATCAGACGGTAGTACGTTTAAAACACCACGACGCTTCAAATTTAATATTTTAAATGGTTCTTCTTCGGAGAGTGAAGTTTTATACAATATACGAGTAACTGCAAATTTCTTTTCATATCTGAGCCATTTAATCTCTTGCCATTTGAACTTATTTCCACTTTCATCAACTTTTCGCCAGAGATATTTTTCTTTCGAAGTTCGGGAGAAGTCCAGAAATTTGTCTCTTGACATTTCATTTACTATGAATGGCCTTTTCGCTCCTACCGTGCGAACGAATTGGTACCAGTCACGCGGATGGTGTATATCTACAGATGTTCTTTTCTTTTTCCTTTCTATAGCGGCATGGTCAGTATCACATTCCATATAAGTGTGACCCGGAACCAAAAACTTATGGTCAATAAGTTGAATGCTTGATTCTGTTTGCATAAACACCAGGAACATCGTTGAAACAAAAGAGTTCTTATTTTGTCCTCCGCAGCAATCGCTATAAAACGTAACCCGATTACAGGATTCGTGTAAACTCTTAAGGTGTTCAAAAAGACATGAGACAATTTCGTTGCCACCTCGACGTCCCTCACCCTCATGCCACATGTAACAAAAAGGCGGGTTCATTGCGCCGTCGTGAACTGTTAAGTTAAATATCCATAGCTGCCTTTTATAAAACGAAATATTTGTTCTTAGGAAGGGTGTAGGTAGGCACTGCTGCAAGTCGAAAGTAAACACTTTTCTGCTTTGATCATTTTGACATAAAATTTTTTCTTTTTTTTTGCTGTCGTATGCCAAGTCAGCGTGTTTTTGGTGGTCATTCAATTCCTTTTCGAATTGTTCTTTTTCATTTCTACTGCTAGTTTTTAGGTTCATGTGCAGCGTTTCACACTTATTGCATGTATCAAGCTGGGGTTTTTTTTGAATTTGATCTTCATCGTCTTAAATTTTTTTGAGTATGTAGTGATGGGTACAGTTGCTCCATATTTCTCAGTAAATAACCGATACATTTGAGAAAGACTTAAAGCGGCATGAAAGTACTTTTGCTGTGATTGCTTTCTAGTGTAGTGGGATTCATATGCTGGAAAACTTTGTATATGGCTGCGTATTTCAATTTCTTTTGCATCATTAAGCTTGTTTGGAGGAATTTTTCGACCTCGTTTGTCGTGTGAAATTGTTATACCCGGAGACTCTAGTTTTTTCTTCACCACTGTTTTTATAAACTGTTCTGTTTCACATAGTGTAAAACGAAAACATTTTTGCAAGACCTGTATCCTTTCACCACCAACTTCAAAAAAAAAAAAGGAATTGACATATTCTTGACCAACATTCCTTTTAATTATCTTACCCTACGATTGACTTTTTCACCCATTAGATTTGCTTCCAAAAGTTGCACTGCATGTTCTGTTTCTTCACTCAAATCGCTATCACTATTTAGATGAAAGTCGGGATCATCTATGTCATCATCCGAAGTAAAATCATTTCTTTGGTCAGCACCATGGACGATGGAATCAGTATTTAATATCATATCCAATTGCCTCTGAAATTCATTGTTTGTGACTGGTAGATCTTTAGCCTCTTAAAAATCAATATCTTGAACTTCAACTAAGGTGTTCACATTAGCTAAACTGTTTGAGTCATCTAGAACCAAATAGATTTAATTGTCTTAAATTAATAGCATTCAATTAATAAAATCAATATGACGACTAACCTATTTCAGTAGGACTCGACTCAGAAAATTCTTGATTTTCAGGGCATTTGCTGCGCTCATCACTACCTTCATTACTACTTTTTTCCATCATTTTTTTAGTTTTGTTTTTATTCTGTATCGTTAAAGCTAACATCAACGTTTCATTTTAAATTCCGTCTCACTAATCAATTTTCTTATAATAAATCACTTCACTTTATAATTGTCCTCAATTTTCTTTTCTTCACTTTTTAATTTTTATTTTCGAACCAAACTTTGCAATTTATTAGAAGTATTTTAGTCCTTATCTTCAAATATGGACTGCACTCGCACACGGTCTAAGGCCGTTACATCGCCCCACTAAGAATCGGTAAAATCGCTTAAGTAACATAAGTTATTTTTGACTTTGAAAATTATTTCCATATTTGAAAATGTAATTCGGTAAATCAACTTAAGTCGACCTAAGAATAACGAAGTCGTCACTTTTCTCGCGGTAAAAAATCTTAGGTGCAAATAAGTTTTTTTGCTGTAAGGTAAATCAGGGAAATAATGCAGACAAAAGATGTTTTACTACAATTTTTTTTTTACTATTTTTCAAATGAAGGGAAATATTGGTACTTAAGCTACTTTGGCTTTTCAAATAATAAACATAAGCTGTTTTACATTATGCAGGAACTACAGTGGATGACTTAAGCTATTTTACAAACAGTTATACATAACTTCCTCATTATGTGAAATTTTTTCACCTGGTGTGGCTTTAGAAATAGAGTAAGGAGAACACAATTCAAATAACTTTAAACAGCTAAAACAACTTAAGTCGACTTAAGATGTTTTACCTTTTAGGCACAGAACTTGCAGTTTCAAAAATAAAAGGCAAAAACGCGTTCTTTATAAACATTATTTTAAACAATTACGGATGGTCACCATAGTTATACCTAAAGTAAAAGAAAACCTGAGACGAGTTTTTCTACCACTTTAAGCACGAACAAACAATTATTTGGTTGCATCGCAGATTAAAACATCCAAACGAATAAACGGATATAATGCTGGAGTACCGCAAAGAAGGGAAGTAATACTTTCACGGGGGAAATTTAGGGCACTTTAACAGCCTTTTTGCAATTAATATATAGAGATTTTACTTTTGCAATAGTTACGAACCCAAATGTTATTATGTTGGAGCAAGAAGAGGACTCTGGAATTCGGTCCGGAGCTCGAATTTTAAAGTAAAGTCTCTAACTCTCGAAGTTCCTCCTATCAACAGTTAAGTTTTGCCATCTTCACTTGTTAAAGCTGTGTCAGTTTCGACTTCATTGTGCATTCGGCAATACCCGGGTAAAGCTCCTGACGATAAATGCCAAGTAAAATGACTTTGAAAACGATAAAAAAAATGGAGAGTTTCGATTTAAAATTTGCTGGTCCGGTCATCTAGGTTGAAATCTCCACTCATCGTTAAGTCGAAAGAATCATTTCCTTAAATAATGTGTGCGCACTGCAAATACTTTACATTTGCATTAAAATCAAACTTGTACACCTTTTCTAATGAATTTTTCCAGAATATTATTCATGTCTTTTGAGGATTGTGGGTGTCGACAGGTTGCTTTGCATGTCATGTTTATTTACTATCAAACGACGAGTAGAATAAGTAACAAGCAAATGCTGAATGCTGAGCAAACACATTCCTGCTCATCAAATGTTAAATTGTAAACAAAAGCAAGAATACATTGTCGTTCCTTGTAAAATCAAAAATGCTAAGCCACTGCCAAAGGAATGCGACAGACGAAGTGAAGGCCCTTTTTGTGTACATGCGTCATTTGAATTAAATATCAATTTATAAATATCTCTATAAATAAAATACATAAGGCAATCTACAAAAATTTGAACATGTTTGTATGAACACAAATAACAGTTGCGGTCTGGCAAATACTGCATAAATTTGACATGCAGATGCGAATAGAAATATAGGATACTTATACCCATTACCTATACATATTCCTTTAATTATTGTTGCCTTGAAGTGACAAGAAGTGAGTGAATATCGATTCTCTACGAATTTAACACAGTTCATTTAGCTGGCCCACATTGAGCAAATAGACAATAATGGTCCAGCCAAGAGAATCTTTGAGTGCCCGCCCACTGGTTCGAGAAGGCTAGGAAGATCAAATCTCCGTTTAAAAGACCAAGCCATCGTGGATGCCAGAGCGCTTGGTCTGGAGTATTGGAAGCAGCGTCCCGGGATTGCAGAGGATGGAAGGCTGCAGTGTCTCAGGCAGAGACTCTTCACGGGTCGGGAGACCGTGCAATATTAAGTTATGTTACAAACTATGCGTCAAAATTAATATACCCTTAGAATAGGGTATAAAAATAGTGTTCAATAAAAAAGCTTTTTTAATAATTTACTACTTTTGACTACAAAAGCGTTCCCTAACTTTTCCGTAAGTTTCTCTCTCTGAGAGATTATTCTGTAACTTTGACAGTCATTCTTACTACAAAATTAAGGCAACAGATCTATTATGTATGGAATAGGATGTCGGTAAACTGGCCACCTCTGACCGTGACGCAAATGCAAGCTCTGTTAAGCATATTTTTCTTACAAATTTGACTTCTGATGGTATCTTAGGCCAGTCGATATCACCACTTTTTCCATTATTCGGTCAGGAAAAATGGCTCGCAAAATTTGCCGAGCTGTCTGCGATGTGGAACAGTCTTGTTGGAACCACATGTTCTGTAAGCTGTTCCATAACTATTTCTTATCGACCAGTCTCTCTCCACGACTGTCACATACCAACTGACAATGTCATCTTAACCGGAATTGCGACCAAACAAAGTCGACCTGGAACTTTAAAAACACCCTGCTCATATAATGGGTATTCATGCAACGTCGTTAATTAACCATCTTCGTAAAAGTATAAATTAACGACAAATGTTTAATCAATCAGCTGTTGCATTCGTGCATTTGTTACATCTGTGGAGTGTGACATAGGGACCTGTCTTCATACCTAAGCGTAACTGCAGCTCGCATAGGTAACGAGGCAGCAGATTCTCTGGCAAGAAAAGAGGAAGCGAAACCCTTTATATGTTTAACCCGAACCATTCTGCGTGGTCGGAATACGACTCCTAAGAAACTACAACCTAAAGAGATTCAAGGCTAGCATCAGCCTAAACAGGAATAACCTACGAATCCTAACAGGCCTCCTAACGGGGCACTGCAGCCTCGAGGAGCACCTGAAGAAAATGGGTATGTCAGAGCACTGAAACCCCAGATCGCGTACTGGAATCCTGTGACCCACAAGAGAATAAGATATTTGGCTATCCACAGCTCATTCCCAGATTCGTCAAGGAAACTGTACTGGATTCTGTGCTCTAAGGTGTGTGACCTCCAAGACTAAGTCCAAGCAAGACTCAAAAACAATTCATAAAAGAAGTGTATTTCAAGGCGACTCTGTAAGAGGATACAAACCTCTGCAAGGTATAAGCTGGGGACTTATAGACCATAAGGTTGCAGTGTAGTACATCCTCACTCTTGTCATTATTATTAATATTAACTGCAGCTCGACCACATTGTTGTCAAAGATTTCCCATACACAATTTGCCAGTGCATTCAATTCATTACCAAGGTTTTACGACGTTGCATGAATATCCTTCGTATATTTTAGTCCCATACAGGGCATTAAGCCTTGCTTAATTATATTTTTTTTGCATGAATGGAGGGTCCCATTACATTACGCCGACACCGATCGTAGGTACTTTTATATAATTTGTTAAAATTCCGTGTTCCATCGCAATATACATAGAGATATTACAAACAGACTGCAATAAATGCTCATATGAAGTATAATAAATTTCTTTATGTAACATCGAGTATCTCCCGACATTTTTAACACACCTCAGACAATGCTAACGACTGTTTCATCTGCAAATACATTTGCATTTCCCTACGTAGGTACGTTACCAAATTTTTGTAAACTTAAATTTTAAGACATGAAAAAAGTAGTCATATTCATAAGTAGTTTCACTACGAATTTTCAACAGCTGACTGATACTCCAGTGTGCTCAATCAGCAATTCGTGCTCAATCAGCCCTGATTGCGTAAACTGATTAGTCAACGAAAAAAGCATCAAGAAAATTGCCGATACTTTCAGTGCATTACCATACAAAACTCGAGCACTGCACATTACTCGTACAGCTATACAAAGCACATATTAATTGTTTTAAGCTTTATTGTGCGCTACTCTTAAAACCTTATTTTTTAAGTCATAATTTATTTTTCAAATATGAATCTGACATATTGTGTTTTGGTTTATTGAGCAAGAGTGTTATTATTTTGGATTGAATTTCAGTTATACTCTTTTTGGTTATTTATGCAAGCGGGATTTACTGCGTTTTAATCAAAAATTTATTTGAAACATAAGCTAGTACACCATCGATTTTTTGCACATTGTTCTCGCACCTACCTCAATTCTTTTAATGGAAAAACAATTTTCCGCTCAATCCAGTCGCAATCATATTCAAGTATCATACTACATGTGTGAAACGCAAGAGCTCAATGTCAAATTAAATACTTTATTTTTAAAATGTTTCATTGAAGCTTCAAAGAAAATAATAAACAAAGTTGGATTAAAAATTTCAGATGAAAAATTGATTTAAAATTAATTGAGTTGAGTTCACAGACTTTGAGTGGCTGAATTTATTGTTTGCTAACAACAAGTAACAGAATTTGTTTGTTACTCTGAAAATACTTAATACGTCAACTATGTTTATACGCCATATATATTTGAGTGTTTAGACTCGATGGTGTGTATATAATCTTCTTTTTTTTTGAATTGTGAGTCTCTTTGGTATGTTTTTTTATTAGGTCATTTGAATTCTGCTTTGAAGGTAGATTACGGAATCTATTTGATTTGATGTTTAATGGAAGTTAACTATTTTGTGCGAATAAAGTGATTTGTTTTTAAGTTCAAATTGTTTATTACCGCATTTGACTGTGGGTACATTTAATTCAATCAACTCTCTACTAGGAGTCAGGTAGTCGTACATCCCAATACCATATGTTTAATATTTAGACGTAAAAGGACTATGGCATGTAGCCTGTGTCTAAATACCGGACCTAAAGCCCAGATCCTCCAACCATTTGCGTGTGAGTGGAAGGAAACTACAACTTTACAGAGACTCCGAACGGCAAATTTGAGGAGCTTCTTGAATGTTTGTCAGACATTCGCAACAGGTGGGGCAATGACAGAAAAACTCGAAATGTAACTGGGGCCCGGGTTGATTTTAATAATAATCAAACTCATTACAAAGCTTAGATATATTTTGTTCGAAAATTACTTCTCAAAGATTATTCTCTTTGAGAAATGAAGTATGCCCAGTTATACATTCAGCGTTTAAAGTCAAGTTTAGCTTACCCAATATTCAAGTTCAAAGTTTGCAATCGTTCGGTCTCACAATGAACTTCAGAAATATTCCAAAATTATAACGAATTTTGGCAAGTAAATGCGCTGTCATATGAGTTCATCAATCTTGTTCTGGAGAAAATAGTGCGCAGGGTAGTTGTCAACACAGAGGGCCCCACCTTACGTAGATCCGTCCAGCTATTGAGGTAAGCAGTCGATATCGAAATCATCGGCCATTCCCAGCGTGCTGCGGTATGGGCTTTTACAGCGATTGAAGAAATGGAGAAATAAGTTGAAAGTAATAACTTTGAAGTGTTAAGGGAGTTCATCTACCTCGAAATAAATATCAACTCTACGAATGACACCTTAGCGAAGATCCACTGTAGAATTACTTATATAAATAAAAAACATTGCTACTTCGGTTTACAAAACAAAAGCGTTCAAAACTATTCGGTTAGGTGAGGTTAGGTTAGGTTGGGGTGGCTGTCAGCCTAAGGCCAACACACTTAGACGAATGTTAGGTCCATTGTGATACCACACGGATCTAGTGGTTTCTTTCACTACTCGTTAAACCATTTGGAGCTTCTTATGAAGCGCGATATACTTCTAATGTCAGCGTTAGTCAAGTCATTTAGATCGTTAGCCAAGTCATTTAGTTCGTTTATGGGACATGCACAAAGAAGGTGATGTGTAGTCTCCTCCTCCTCCTCGTCCATGCAGCTTCTGCAGAAGTCGTTTGAGTAAACGCCAAGCCTCGATGCGTGCCTGCCTAACAGACAGTGTTCTGTAATTGCACCTATAGTGGAGCTAATATGCAGTCGGTTTATTGAGATTAGACTCTTAGGACGTCGCAGGTCCAGCTTTGGCCAGATATGCTTAGTCGCTAGACATGTATTACCACTTGCCCACCTAAGGGTTGCTCCCTCGATTGCGGATGGCTTGAATAAAAGTTTGCAAGTAGCGATCGGTATACCCAGAGAACTCTTTTCAGGTAAAAGAGGTGGTTCCCTTTTTGGCGAGTTCATATGCCCTGCTGTTTCCTGGAATGTCTTTATGCCCTGTCACCCAACAGAGGTGAATGTTGAACGGCTCCGCCATCTCCCTTAGAGATGAACGGCAGTCAAGGGCTGCCACCAGACTTATCACTCGAAAGACAAAATGCATGCTCTATTGAACATAATAATAATGCTGCCCGTTCTGGTTTATTGCGTCGAGTGCTCTACGATAGCAGGAAATCAGGGGTAATATTGGGTTTCCGAAAGAAAAATGTTTGTTTAGATATTTGGTCTTGGGTGTGAGGAGGGCGAATGAAGGAGAAGATACAACCGCGAACTCTGTGAGCTGTAGCAAGGTGTGTAGCCCAAAAGGGTTAAATCACGTCGACTTCATTTGCTCAGCCAAGCCATACCGAGCGGCAAGGCGTGGAGATATTTGACTCCTAGCCCAAAAGTTCTAGAAGGCAAGGAGAGCTTGGTTTGGAAAACTGGAGCAGCGTGCCCGAGATCGCAGAGGGTGGATTGTTGCAGTATCTCAGCTCACCTTCACGGGGCGGGAGCCCGTTAACGACAGACGCCCCGTGAAGGAAAGTTAATAGGGCTGGTCAACTGGACGTAGCTAAATGAACTCCATTTAGATAAAACAAAATATTAGGCATAAACGGCCCATAAACCTAGCCACTCCAAAACATTTGCTTGAGCGAATTGGAAGGGACCTACAATTTAAAGCCGAGCCCGAACGGCAAATTTGAGGAGCTTATCATGACAATTGATGTTTGATGTTTGTCAAAGAAGAAAGAAAAAACTTTTTGATGCTACTATGCCCACAAACTCCGTTTAGTAGCACTCGACTTGTCAAGCTGAAAACTAATTTGGTCTGTACAAATTTGTTTTTCCAAATTTAAGAATGAAATTGTTCCAAAATGGAATTGGACTCAGAATATCTTTAAGACAATATAAAAATAATAAAAGATATAAATAATACTTATAGTCACTACTTTAATAATAAACGAAGTTTGAACGAAGGATTTGTGTAAGAACTCAGGTCACGGTTTACGCGCAGTGTGAAATTAGAAATGAAATCATTCTGTGAAAGTGAACATTACTGGCCAAAATTAAACTGCATGGTCAAAACAATTCCCGGGGGAAAAGTACCCTAAATAAAACTTGTACCAGTACTTCTTATAAAATTAATGAAGAAGCGAAAGATAGTCCAAAGTAAAGAAGCTGTCTTATTTGTTTAATTAGTGGCGAAACCGATCAGGACTGCCGGGGAAAGTTGGGTAGGCTGTCATCTACATGGCCGTCGGTGTTTTTGCGTGACTGCATCTATTGATGATGAGAGAAATGATAGAATGGGGTGTGTTTGTAGAAATTAATTTATTAGTCGGAATTAAAGCCTTACATATTCTTGTATTCTTTATATCTTTCTTGTTTCCCCTTTGCATATAACTAGCATAACCTTTCCTTATGGTATATTCGGGTTGGGGTCGAAATTCTGGCGAGGCTAAAATTTCCTTTTTCAAAATTCTGCTTTCAAAATTCAGTTTTACAAAATTCTGCTTTCAAAATTCTGCTTTTCAAAATTCTGCTTTTCAAAATTCTGCTTTACAAAATTCTGCAATTAATAAAAAAAGGTTTGGAAAATGTTAAAAAGCACGCGCTTTTAAACATTTTCCAAACCTTTTTTTATTTTTTGCAGAATTTTGTAAACGTGCGCGCTTTTTAAAATTTTCCAAACCTTTTTTTTATTAATTGCAGAATTTTGTAAAACATTCCACCACTCACTTGTTATAGAAGAAGAGGTAAAAGTAGTTTTTTTATTGGTTTTAAAGCGATTCTTTTTTTCTTTTTTATAGTTGGGAGCATGAGATTGGTGGACTTGGTCTCTAGCTGAGCTTTGTACGGGAAGCTTGTTACCACTGCAGTCTTTTCCCGGTAATTAGAAGCTCTTTTTATTGCTGATGCTTTGGGAACTGCTATGATCTGAGAAGGCGAATATGTTTGGAAAGGCGTTGATTTCGTGGGAAAATCGTTCTTTTCCAAAACAGGGCCTAGAGATATCATCAAGCCAAAAAGACATCCTTCTTTGTCTTTTAGATATTCGGTTTGAACTCATGTGAATCGATTCTTTTATAAACCTTTGTAGAGTACCTACTTCGGGGAATTTCGTAATTCAGAGGAGCAGACTTATAGACACAACATCTGTAACAGCTCCACGCATATTATCTTCGCTACATTCTTGCCACTAAGTCTTCCTCAGTTGATTGCGAACCATTTAAAACAGTATCAAATGCAGATTGTATCATTATGCCATTCAGTCAAATTTATTTTGGCACACAGCCGTAATGGGAAAATATATGGATTTATACAAACTATATTTACTTAAATTGACTCCAAATAATAATAAAAATGCAGTCTAATATTCCTAAAACTAATAAAAACGCAATGTAAGATGTGTTTTGAGTTCCTTGCACAGCGAATATACAATTTATCTTTAAAAACGTGTTTCGCCCAACGTCAGATTGAAGGTAAGAGGTTTGATTTCATAGTTGCCACTTTATTCAACAAAGAAATACAAAGGTGGCCCATTTTGCTCCGGCTGCTTACTATGCACCGGCTTCCCCTTTTATTGTTTTTTGGTATACAAATGTAGAGAAGTCAGATGATGAGCATCACCTGCCTGCCTCGCAGGACGAGTAAATAATACATTTCTGGGATTTATTATATTTAATTGTTGAAAACATTGCCACGGTAGTAAATATAGAAAAGACAAAGGTGAACGATAAAACTCGATGAGCCAGTTGGCCACTGAGGTCAATTCTACATCATAAGTAAGATGGACTACTTGTCTCTGAATACTGTCAAGTATATTCAGAGAATGACCGAATTCCAGATGTGGGAGCAATACTCATTCCTTAGCCTTCTCATCTAAATACAAATTCAGCTTTTTAGACGACGTGCGATTCATTGCAACGTCAATACAACCCACCAAAGACGCACACATGGGAGTAAAAGGCAATTCATATTTAAGCTTCGCACTACATAGATGTGTAAGTGGTACCGGCCACAGAATATCAAAATCAAGCACACTCGCACATTTATCTATATTTATATTTCCAGAGCACGTATCTACAATAACTGACAGCGTGTTGCTGATGTGTATCCCTTCCACCTAATCTAATCCACTTCGAGTAGAGAGAAAACACGAAAAACCAAAAAAGCGAAAACTTTTAACGACAATTTCTTTACCATTGAAAAGGACAATTTAAGCCAAAACGTTTTGCAACCAAATTCCCATCATAAAGTAATCATCATCCAACACCCAGTTGATCCCATTAAAATAAAGAAGGCCTCGGGTAAAGTGGACTTTTCAAAGAGAAGCGAATGATAAGAAATAACATTCATAACGCATTCTCAAACTTTCAACATTTTCATACCTTCGAGGGGAAAGAGAAAATCTAAAATGTATTTCACTCTATACATGTGCAGTGTGCAATGCTGGCATTCATATCGCATGCTTTAAGGCAATTATCGAAGGACACTTCGAGGGTGAGAATATAAGCAAAATTTCCAAAATCCTCTAGTCAAAAGAACTACAGAACAAGCACTATGCGCAGTCACCCACTTACTTGAATAGGACAACATGTCGTCCTTGCTGTTGTTGTACTGCTTCTCAGCTAAGGCAGCCATTCATGGGAGAATTTTCATATTTTTTTTCAGGTGACCTTTTGGATGAGGAACTCCTCCTTTCTAACGAATGTTTGTTTTCCATTGATGATTGCTCCAGTGTGTTCAAGAGCAAGACCGTATTTGGCTTAAGGAATATGCACTTCATTTTTCAATGCCCAGACAGATGGAAGATCAAATGCCGTACTTCATTTTTAGCTATCTGTTGTGAGTTTCTTATAACGTTCGTATGTTTTTAGGGAAAGAGATTTTCGTCTTCATTTACCATAAGCCACCCAGGACTGCTACACAAACTATCCATCTTTGCATTTAATTGAGAGATAAAAGTCAAACAAAGTACGAGGTCCAGGAGGATCCAACAAATACACATACATACCTGCAGAGCAGAGAGGAAGAAACTAGTTTCCAAGTTTCTAGTTTCTTTACATGCTTCTTGCATTTTAGATGAATGTGGTAGGCAAGTGGAAAATGGCAAGACTGCCTTATGTAGCCACGCTGTACTATACCAAATCCTAGAAAACATCGTTTGTAAGACTGTCGGAATGAGCAAGGAAGCGTGCGCGTTTTCCCCAGGCAGTAAGCGGAAACAAGAGAAACTCCGTAACTCCCTTAATATTATTTCAGCGTGATGCCAGAATTATTTCATTGTTTTCTCTTGACAACGTTACCCATACCTAGTCGTGCTACCTCACTTTGCGAGTTCAGGAATTGTGCACTGAAAAGAAACCCACTTTCTTTAGCTTGAAAATGAATGAATTTAATACCGCTCTTAATAGAGTTCCAAAGCAACTGTTAGTGTTTTCGAAGAAAAAAAAAAAAACAAGCGCGTAAATGTAAATATTACAGATGGAATTATGCGCACGGAGTAGCTAAGTTAAATTTATGTGATTATGAATCCTTTTCACAGCTATTTCATTACCTTATCTTATCAGTTTAATTGGGAATTCGTTAGGCCTTCTTCGTCTGTTTGTTAATTTTGCTTATTTGCATATCGTTCCTTTCGAATTTCGAACATTATTCAAGTTCTTATCAGAGTAACCCATCGTCATATAATCGAGGTGTTGACTTCTGAGACGAGTTCACAGATCAAAATATGAGATACGAAAATATATTTGTTTGATCTATTTAGTCATAGCTGTAAGAAGTGAACCATTTTTTACACGGTTTTTGAGTCTGAATAGAAGTAAGTAATTACATGCACTTGATAAACATGGATAAAAGGCGGGGAAATACCTTCGATGGATTTAATATTTCGTTAGAATACTAATTTCGTAATTTGATCTCAGATTTTGATAAGAGACGACGCACTGTGACGAAAAGGCATCTCTGATTTCTGGTATTAATATAAAAGAATAAGGTAATTCTACAGTCCGTGTGGGCGAACTGTTGGATACCCTATCCAAAAACATTTTCTTGAATGTTAAAAGGTCTGGCGAATAATGTGGCCATGACAATAGGTCAACATTTTGACTGGCAACGTACATTTTAATAATTTGAGCGGTCCGTGAAATATCGTGTTAAAATATCGGTGGAATTGTTACAGAGAGATCGTGGAATTTCCGAAAAGCTGATTTGTAGTTATCTGCTGTAATTTTTCTCAAATCATGGAAGTAATATTTATAGCCGGTTCACTAAATTAATTTGTTTGATAATAAGGAACTAAGAAACATAAAAAGAACTTCTTTTTACCCTTAACAACTACAATTACTATAACAATAACTTACCAATAACAGTGCAGTTCAGGTTAGATTTAGTTAAAAGGGACATTACATTTAAGCTTCACACCAGTATTCGAGTGAGCTTTAGTTTATTTTTCAGAACTTCTCAGAATAATCAGCACGTTGAGTTTTGTTTTATGACGAATCGATGCAAAAGACAGAATTTCGGTGCCAGATTTTGCTCTCAGTTTTGAAAACGCAAATAGGTCAAAAAGACTAACGAAATCAAGCTAAGATTTTTGAATTCGATGAAACAACTATTTGCCTTGAAATGGAAGAAATTGCCAACGACAATGAAAAATCGGATATGTTAAATTTGGCTTTACAAAAATTCTGGATAACCGTTTATGAGTTTTGCCACATTCTGACCGAATATTTTCAGTAGTAAATGATGGTAGAAATAAAAAAAGAAAAAAGATTGGCTGTGAAGCCTTCAACGTAGTAATCAGAACTTCATTTTTATCAAAGCAAATTAAATGTACTTATTTTCAGCCAAGGAAAAAACATTTTTATTGGATAAGAAACAAATTGTATCGAAAATAATGTACATAGGTATATGAGGTGGTGTTGCAAAAACGGATAAAGTAAATCGAAAAGGGATTTTTAATGAACATTCTGGGATATTACACTATCAGCTTCTGGCAACACTGGGGCAACCACAATATATGACTTAATCGGGAAGTAATATATATTTTACAAATGGCGCGTCCGTCGACATCGACCAGACGACGTGCAACGCAATCGGGTATTATTGAGCCTTATTGCGAAGATCAATCGAGAGTTGATAATTGACTATTTTCAATGTGTGCTTTGTGAACGAACGATTCTAAAGGATTTTGTCAACCGCAGTCAATTAAAAAAATGCGATTGACAAAAATACCAAATGAATCGTTCGTTCACAATAGCACACATTGAAAATAGTCAATTATCAATTGTCGATTGATCTTCGCAATAAGGCTCATACTCACGTTTCTGCTGCGCATTTTGTTGAATGACTTGAAGATGTTCCCATACATATTGCAGACGGTTCATGAGCTGATGGGTATTTACCGTGAATCGCTTCTAACCTACGCTTACGCCCTACTGAATCCCAACAATAGTTGACGATTTTGCGTCAAAAATCATCATGAGGTACGAGAACCATTTCCACCTCTGTGCAGCAAATATGCCATTCTTGTGCACTGAAAATCCGCGAGTAATGCACGACTCCACGCTGGTGGAGTCTTAAGACCATTAATTTTGATTTTGAGAACGGCGAAGGCCACACGGTCACTGTGAATTTGTCATTCCTCAATTGGATAAATTCGGACTGTAGAACAAGTGGTTCCAGCAGGACGAAACAACTGTGCATATTGCAGGACCCATAGCCGACATTCTGAAGAAGCCGTTTACCGGTCGCCTGATATTGCGTTTGGCGATTTTCACTGGTCCTCAAGATTACCCAATTTAACGTTCGTAGACTGCTTTCTATGAGGTTATTTAAAGTCAATTGTTTATGTGAACAAGCCAATCGTGGGGAACATCCGTCAATAAGTGGAGAATTGTTCGCTCGAAGCTCTGAAGAAAACCACGGAAAATGTCATATAAAAATCCCAAATGGTAATCAACAATGTTTGCGGCCACTGAATAGCGTTGGGATCCGTCCTACTTTTTTAGGATATACCTTTTTTTTAGCGTGCGCGCAAAACGGCGTTTTTGAATGATGTCCTGTTATGTCCTATAGTTGTTATTTATTTATTATTTTTAACAAAAATTTGTTTTACGTAAAGCCTTGCTTGTTCTTAAGCCTTAACACATATTTTCAGACGAAACAGCAAAGTTGTTCAAAGTTCAAAGACAACGAACACTTCCGATTCATCTGTCAGCGATTTTTTTTTGATTCTGAAATGTGCGCACGAACGAAAGCTACTGCTATGGCTAATGTGCTTGGACCCTTTTCAGCGAAACCAGTCAGATGGAATCATCTATTACGTATTGTCAGATATAAAAGAAAATGTCATTGATAGGCATGCAAAGAGATGCGAGTAACCTTTTGGCCATGAAAATGTTTCCCATTTTGATTCGTTGTTATGATTTTAAGAACGGAGAATCCAAAGGATCTTGCATTTGCAAAAAATTAAACTGCCAATACAATAGTTCTAATAATAATAGAAACGTTAAATGGTAACAATATATTGTCAAAATGCATTGGATTCACTGGTGATAACTACAGCACAAACTTTGGTGCGCGAGAAAGGCTAGAAAAAAATAACGTCTTTTGCAAATAGAAATGAAAGGTGAATGAAAAAATGATTGATGTCGGGTGAGAACTGCATGTTCTCAACAAATGCTGTCAATCATAAAACTCATTGGCGACCGAGACATCGCGAGATCGATTGACTCTCTTAGTCATCGTCGTAATGTCTCCTGCCCTTCGTTATTTTTTTGTTATTTCCACCATAAGTGCTCAAACGAGATAGCCAGTTACATTCCTCCCCTTGAACATTTCAACCGCAATATCCGCCATCCAAGGAATGCTCATCAGTTCACCCTCAAGCCTGTGTTCGGACGTACAGTGAAGTTCAAAGAATCTTTCCTCAGCCGTACAACACGAATGTGGAACACTTTTCCAAGCATTGTTTTTCCTTCACATTATATCCTACAAACATTCAAAACCAACGTGCATCGGCATCTCTCCTTTTCTTCGCACCCTAATTTCCTTAACGCCCGCGCTGTGTAGCTAATACATTATAAGGGTCCCCACCCCTTTAGTGCGTGTTTATTATAAGAAAAAAAAAATCATGGCAATTTTGCCCGTGGTCGTGGGTACCATAATTATTAAAATATACTATAACTAACTGCAGATTGAAACTACACTGTTCGAACTGAACAGCTGAAAAAGTTCGCCGATTTTATTGAAACCGAATACAAACATCACTGCCACTCCAAAACAAGATGGTTTTCGTTTTATCCAGTAGTTGAGCATTTATTGCTCATGTTCGAACCTTTACAGTCACAATTTTCCAGGATTAACAACCCACCATATATACTACTCAAATTCTTTATTTAGGTGAAGCGTACTTATTTTTGATTAATTCTCGTATATTAGTTTTCCACACAAGGTATACAAATGGTCGAAAAGCAAGATATTTCAATTATTGAAACAATAAATTTATTTAAAAAATCGTTGGCAATTTAAATTAAAGAATAACAAGTAATTTGACGCCTTTAAAAAAGCTTTCTGAAATCTGGCTTTAAGCAGAGCTAAAAACTTTTATTTGGACGAACAAAACTTTATAGTACTACGCACGGCTAGCAAAATTTGAAGAATAAAGTGTTTTCTCGGATGCAATTCGGCTATGCAAATATCAATTGGGAGTCTCTGGGGCCATCTTTAATCTTCGTTCAGGAGAAGGGAGTAGAGATTGATTTATATTTTTATATTTTTGATCAACTTTACATTTTAAAACGCTATATGGATAGTTATGCTTATGTGCCTAAAAAAAAACTTGGAAAATAATATTAATGTTAAATGGACTGATTTTTTTAATAACTGCTACTCGGAAGATATCCTATCTGAGCTAAATATGATGACTCAGTTTTACTTTCCTATTCCAAACCATAATGCTGATGTTGAAACAGGACAAAAGAGAGAAACAAATTTATGTCAGATCTATGACTTTCGGAATTGAAACTGTGAAACATTTTAATGACTTTTTGTTAGGCTTTAACGAAGATATTTTGAAAGAAATACAATCTCTAGAAAAGTATAATTACAAATAAACTATGTATTTTTATAAGACATAAGAATCTAATACATTTAATTTAAGTGAATTTCCTGTTTTGTTCTAAAACTTAACTTTATTTTAATAACAAAATTGCGTTTTGATCTAGTATTTTGCGTGTCCTACATGGCCTACTTTTTGGAAACTTTCGTTTTTTTTACTCTTAATTTCCTGGTAACCCTTCCTCTGTAAAAAGATAGCGTTTTCAAAATATGATGAAAAAACTTGAATGCCCTAATAAACATTTTAAAAAAACATATATTTTGTTCATTCTACTCCTAAGATATAGGCTGGGAAAACAGGGTCATACAATATGGCTCACATTGTGCATAGATTAAATGGTTTATTGCTATGTATATGTTCACTGTTTTAACAAACTTGACTGATGTCGACGACTATTACCTAAAGAACTGTACGAGTGATTTAAGTCATTAAAAAACTTACTGAGATAAAATCCTTCCCAATAAAAGTACTTTCGTAGCTTTGTACGAATAGGCACATAGATAATTAGTGATTATTAAATTTCAAACGAATTAATACAAAGCAACTTTATGAAGACTCTAACCTCCTACCAACGCAACAGTTTCACCGTACTTGTCTCATTAAATAACTACATTGCAGTTTTATTAACTGCATTATTGCATAAACAACCTAGTCCCTATTATTTAAGTTTCAAATGCTTCAGTTTACATAATGTTATTTTGACCCTTAATTATAACTTCCAGTATTACATTATTTGGCAATAAAAAATAAATAATAAAACATCCACTTAAGCTGAATTAACAAACCCAAAAATTCTCAAAGCGTATAAAAGCAAAGTTCAACCATGTTTTAGGAGTGTTTTGTATCTGCTCAAAAACTCACAAATTTGCTCATTACCTTGAGTTGCGCAACTTGGGTTTGTATACATTTACTAAAATAACAAAAGTTGAGCACCCTTTTGCTGGCATCCCGAAAATGCAGAAAACCTTTAAAAAGCAGCCCACAATGTTTCCGTACGTCGTTTCATTTTGGTTGTTCATCCGAATGAAGCTGACGATGACAAACTGAATGGTTACTTTTCGTTTGTGCGTTAAGCGAGAATTAAAAAATGGGGTAAATAAGATCAGGAAAAAGATGCTTTAAACTAAGTTTTAAAGCGGAATCAACATTCTATTGATATTGAAAGGAGTTATAACTAATAAATTTGAAATCTTTACAAATTAAAGTAAATAATATTTCGAATGGCAGAACTAATTAGGTCCTGAAAGGACAATACATTAATTCCATTCAACATACATTACTTCAATGCTTTCGAAATACTGATTAAAGACTGAATATTGATTAAATTTTCTTTCTTCATCTAAGTTATTGGCGATTGTACAGCAAGCCTCAACCTCACTAGGTCGTACATTTTAAATTAAAAAGCAGAGAAGTGGATGAAAATGTAAAAGTCGTTCCAACTATCCACAATGGGGAAAAAGCATACCAAGGTATTTTTTTATGCATCTGAAACGCTTTGTGTACAGTACATACAAATTGATTTTTTTCTCCCCAAGCAAATCCCGGTCCGCACTCAAATTGACTAATTGGCACATTCGTAGATCATTTTTTTAGTTCATCCAAATTCCTAAAACTAATTTAACTTTGATGTAAAACAAAGATAATAAATAAAATGACAACGGAAACAATTAAGAAATCAGCGCAGTACCTTACCACCCATTCAACTGCCACCCTTTGACATGAGGAGGAAATGGTTTAATTTAAAAGTTAACCGAAAATGAAATAAAAAACAGAAAAATAATAAACAAAACGAAGCGCAAAAATAAATTCTGGCTTCATTCCAAAATGTATAGCGTATCTGATACATGGGACACCTCACGTAAACATCGCATAGAGTAGATACCGCTTGACCAACAGTCGTATTGCTGTTAGTGTTTGTGTTTCGAGGACGACTTTTCGGCTACTCCGACTATGGAAAAGCACTCAATGAAACATGAAAAACCAATTTCACAGAAACTAATTAGAAGAATATTCTTAGTTTTTAGCAACACCAGATATAAAAAAAAATGATTTTAGAAGATGCCAGCAAAGCCAACAGCTAGCACCACCAACAAGCGACGAAGGACTAGCAGTGTTTCTGTTCCGTGAACGGGAAAGAGAAACGAAAGAACACTCAACACAAAGTAAACATTTAAAAAAGAAGAGCACCCTGCGTAAATAACATTTTGTATCTTCTATTTGGACGTCCCCGTTTTCATCCTCCTTGTGAACCTCAGAGATAAATATAAATCATTCAAATGTGATAACGTCCATGTTAAGTAGTGAGAGCGGCAGCACAAGCATGAAGCAGCACTACCAAGAAAATGATTCCATCTGACTGGTTTCGAAGATAACTCGATGTGGCAGAAGAAAAGTGGAAAGAAATAAAAACGCACTCAAGTGGGGGTGAATAGAACACCAACTCAAGATAAACAAAAAGAAAACATTCAAGGATCTATTAAGCTGAAAAGTGTGCTCGAACTTTGTTACCACTGCACTGATTTGTTAACTAGATGAGCACTCTGGAACTAGGTGATTAAAGCATCTAGTCTGTTAAAGGTGCCGGACACGTGGGCCAGCCAAAAATAATTCCGTTTCCAATTTCAAACGATGTTTTTGTTAGAGTTTTTGCGGCTTTAACAATAAATTAAGTTAAAGTTTGTTACTTTTAGTCAGTAAGGGGCTTAATGGGTTGCAACTTTGATATTTAGATTACTGAAAGTTTTTGAAACATATAAAATGTGTTTGAAATCAAATATTGAAAATAGTATCACGTAATTCACTTTATATGAAGAAATGACTTACTTAGATAGATGGGGATGTACAGACATAGTATCATTGAAATGGTTATCAAGGGTTCACTTACCTGGAAATTAAAAAAAAAAATACAATTAACATATTTTTCTTAAATGTTTCAAAAATGAAATTTTATTAAATATTTTTGTGTATACATTTTTGACAGCTTTTATGATTCAGTTGCATTTTAAAACTCATGTCTAAATCTAAAACATGTCTAACACTTAATCTGTCATTTTTAGACTGACAAAACTTAATTGCCATTTTGAAGAATAACATTTACTTATTAAAAAAATGATGAAATACTAATATGGGAGTAGTCCCTCAGTGCTAAGCGTGTTGAACTACTAATCGAAAGGTCCCCGGTTAAAATCCCGCTGAGGACAAGTAGCATCTAGAATATGTTCCACGTTTTTACATAAATTTTACTTCATGGTTTTAAAATATGTATAATTAATAAGACTTTATGATTGCTGTTTTCCTTACATAATATCTAACTGTAATGATAAATGAAAAGGAAAAAAAAAGTATTTCATCTTCTCTGAACTAGGGGGAAGACTCTTAAATGCTTTTCGTTAAGACGTTAGTGTCAAAAGAAAGTAAATGTTTCAAGTTTCACAGTGAGCTGTCAAAAGTAAAATATTAATGCATTCAATAATTTCAAAAAAAAACTTTTCTCAAAACTCCTAAATCGGAGGACGAAATTTGTGCTTTACAAAACCCTTATCCTGCCAGTTCCGCTTTATGGCGCCGAATGCTGGACGAAAAGCAGGAAGGGCGAGCTGATAATGGGCTCCTTCGAAAGAAAAATTCTTCGGCGGATTTTTGGTCCTGTGTGCGAGGAGGGTGAATGGAGGAGAAGATACAACCGCGAACTCTATGAGCTGTACCAAGATGTGGATGTAGTCCAAAATACGTCGACTACATTGGCTCGACCACATCGAGTGAATGGACAATAATGCTCCAGCTAAGAGGATCTTCGAATCCCAGCCCCCAGGTTCGAGAAGGCAAGGAAGACCGAACCTCCGTTTCAAAGACCAAGCCATCGCGGATGCCAGAGCGCTTAATCTGAACAAGTGGAAGCAGCGTGCCTGGGATCGTAGAGGATGGAAGTCTGCAGTGTCTTCACGGGTCGGGAGCCTGTTAAGTAAGTAGTTTTAAAAATGGGCACGTTTACATAGAGGGAGGTTTAGTTAAATTCTTCAAGGGTCCATATACATTAGGTGATTGAGTTTGTATAGAATAACTTAGATAGAAGTAACTCAAATTAATGAAATTCACTCCATTGCTTACTAACAATTCTTTATTTATTTTTATCCTGGTGCAAGTGATTAAAAAAGTCACCAAAACTAGATAAAAATTACCAAATTTCCAAAAATAATCTAGCCAAAAAAAAAATTAACAAATTTGGCAACTAATTACCAAAGTGGAACCGTGCCCGAAATATGTCGGTTATAAAATCGTTCACTAGAGCGTTGTTGTTGAGAACAAAGTTGTATGTATCCATATCATCATATGCTTACTCATCGTTATGAGAAAGCGAAGGCAAAGGCAACACGAAAAATGTCGGGTTATAAACAGTGTCGCCTTCCGTACTACAATTGTACTTTTTATTACAAATTTTGAAACTGAGTATGTTCCTAATTTTACAGTGGGTGATCAAACCTTAACAAATATAATTTTTTCAGGATTTAGTGCGACGGTGGAAAAACGCCTTAAATGGGCTAAGGCTTATAAGGTCTGGACATCCGAAGACTAGTTAAAGGTGAGAACTTAATATGTAGGCTTTCAATAGATTTTTTTTATATTTTGGAGATTTATTTTTACGATTTTCGTGGCACACGTTTTTTGTAGGTCAGAGTTAATGTTAGCAGATTCAAGTGCCATAAGTGTCGCCTGACTGTCAATATAGATGGCAATATCTCTTCCCGACATTGATGCCATCTGCACTATTTCTGCCGCCCTTAGTACAACCAGAACTTCCGATTCGAAGACACTGCTTGTGTCCGGGAGTCGTATAGACTCTCTCAGGTCTGGATCAGCAGAAAAAATGCCAGAACCTGTTCCTTCCCCCGTCTTAGAGCCGCCAGTGTAGATAGCAACTTCATTTGCTATTGTGACTGCATCTCTTTACCACTCCTCCCTACTTGGGGTCACTGTTTGATTTGGAGTAGGTGAAAGGTCACGGTACCTACAGTGGGTGATCAAATTATTACGGTCACCTTAAAAAATATATTTTTTTCAGGATTTAGTGCGATGGTGGAAAAACGCCTTAAATGGGCTAAGGCTCATAAGGACTGGACATCCGAAGACTGGTTAAAGGTGAGAACTTAATATGTCGGCTTTAAATTGATTTTTTTTTTATATTTCACGATTTTCGTGGCACACGTTTTTTTGTAGGTCTGCTTTTCCGATGAATCAACGGTTTAGATATATTTTTTAAGGTGGCCTGGACATGGTTGGTCCTTTGCCGCTTACTTATTCTGGCTATAGATACATTCTAACCTTTCAAGATGATCTGTCTAAGTACTAATATAGCATGTGGGCCATTCCGGATGCCGAGGCATCTACAGTGGCAAGAGTTTTTTTGAGGAGATTATTACACGTTTCCGCAAACCAAAGACTTTTATTACAGATAATGGCATTAACTTTACTTGCAGGTTGTTTACTGAAACATGCAAACTGTTGGGAGTAAGGAAAATCCATATTACTGCCTAACATCCACAGGCAAATGGTTCTCTTGAACGACAACGGTGAAAAAAGCTGGGATCAATGGCTCAGCCAGGCGATGCACGTCCACGATAATATCCACTAAACTCACGCCATTAAACAGTTTGTACGCAATCGAATTCGAAATTCCAGCGAACTTGGAAAGAGTGCCCCATTATACAATGCGGATGATTATCCTCAACAGCTTAAAATGCCAGTTGCAAGGGTCGCATGAATTAGCTAGAACAAGTTTAGAGCAAGCAAAACGAATATCCAAAAGACAGTACGATCGTAACCTAAATCCCATTTCGTTTGTAGTTGGCCAAAAGCATTAATAACAAAACAAAACGAAAACAAATATTAAAAAATAATTCCTAAAAATAATTCCTTAAAATTGTTGTCTCAACTCAAAGTCCCGTCGGGTAGGGCTCTCATTAACCAAGGAGGTTAAAATTTTGCACGTGGGTACATTGAGGTGATACGAAAAGAATATGAGGGTGTGCGTTTAAAAATAAATAAAAAAATAAAAATTTCCAAAATAAGGGACACCCTAGTGGCCATAATAATTTGATCACCCACTGTATGTTGAGACGTACTACTGTTTTCAAGACGGCATTTAGAAGGGCATTCGTGTATTTGACAGCATTTTAATACAGCGAACAAAATGCGATGAACAAGCAAAGTACTTTTGCCGAAAGCAATACCAACTGACATTGGACTGATTTAAGTAAACTGAACTTATTGCGTTCGATTTAAGATCTGTTTTTGTGATAACAGTTAGACTTAAGTGAACGACTTACGGTAAATTTAGTGCTCCGAAGTCAATTTATAATAACATTTAATTAAAAGCAATGCAGAGATTTTTGCCAAGAGCTCAAGTTAGTTCTAAATGTAAAGCTCTTACGCTTCCTTACATTGATAGCTATAGTTCAGGCACTTAATATTGGTGCAAATGTTGATTGCTGAAAATGTAATTATAGATATATTGTAGACTGCTATTCAAGTGATTTTCTTCTGCAGAAAGCAAATGATTTAAGTATTAACATATCTTAAAAACGAAATAAGTTATAGAAATAGATGGCCGCTTAGATTGGATACGCTTTTATTATTTCGTTTAAATAAGTCATTGTACCATAAATATCGTTTATTGATACATATAAAATACATATAAAAGCAGTGGTTGAATAATTTAATTATTGCTTTTCGTAAGTTTATGTTGGAAGCAAATATACAATAAGTAAATGCTTTTGTTATAAGGCACACATTATATACACTTTTTTACGTTTGCAGATTAATTTCAGCTTCGACTTCCAATTTTAAATTGTTCACGCCACGCCACTGCCTCCCAGTTCAATGCATTCCTACTTGTCCGCAGGTGGGGTCTGCCGGTTATGTTTAATGCAGGATTTTTTCCCACACAAATCTGTATGAAAATTATGTTTTGTTAAAATGTTCTCATTACTGTAGAGCTATAGTTGCGAATCGCTGTTTGAAAATGAGATACAACAAATGCCAGTGGCTTTAGAAATCTTTAGGATATTTAATAGCTTAAAGGAGCCAATGAATGTATTAAGTAAGAAATTATTAATTTACAGCACAGCATACGGATTCACTCTGTGTATTTTCTAAGGCTCTTGAATGCAAATGTCCCGCGCAATAATGGCCTAATGAAATAACTGTATAAACAGCGCTTTTAACAAATTCACCCCTGCCGTAAGAGGAAGGTCAAAAAACAATCAATAACATATTCGCGTGTCAAAATCGAATAAAATTTGACAAGCCAATATACTCCTGGATCACACAAATGCATCAATACCAGCATTTGGCTGGTCTAAGAGAAGTGGTTTGAATCCGAGTCCATCCGATACTTTGCAACGACGATCCGGTGAACACCACAGATGAACCAGTAGGGACACAGTCATATCAATGGGTTATACTTATGATTCATCTAATTCAGATTATAACCTCAAGGTTAAAGAAGAAGAAAATAGACAATATCTTAAAATTGCAGAAAACTTTCCTTAAGCTGTTGTTCTAGTCAACACTTCGATACTTTCAACAACACTTCAAAGCAATAAATCAAAAAAAAACTTCTTCTTCGTCTTAATATATCCTTAAATTAAGGATCTTAAACGAACGTGCTCACCCATGTAACTGCCTCGAATCAATTCAAATTATTCCATCGTGATTTATTTAAATTCAGAAACCTACCTAAAATCATTTGCCAAATAGCGTCACTTAACTTGAATAATTCTCCTTTATTAGGATTTTTTTTGAATTGTTTTTAACCAAAGATTCGGATAGACACCTGCACATCCTCCGAATAATAACGCAGCAATGTCCTCAGTATACAAAGATCAATTTACATTACTTAAGTGGAATGAGTCACTTTGGCTTCGTAATTGTCATCAGCAGCGTTCATGTAATTAGCTTCTATAGGATTTACCTTTAAAATATTTGAAACCCCGAGTTCAGCCCTTCTCAACTAACTTGCTATTGCTGAATATTGTCAACCGAATTACCGCACGGCCAACAGAACATTATCATCCTTGGACCCTGATTGATGAGTTGAATTTTCCCTTAACGAATATATAAAACAGGAAAACGATGACGACAATGAGGACGAACAGGCAATATATGCAAATATTGTTAGCCATCTTCCTGCTGCCGAAGAAAAATGAAAGAAAAATGCAAACGAAGACCACCCAATCCATCACAGCTAATTTGCATAAATTTGTCAAAATTGCATTTCCACCTCATCTCACCTTACAAGAGGTTCGAGTTTCGAGAATGACCAGGTCTGGAGATTGAGAGGCAAAATCGATCGTTGAACATGGAAGCATGATTTTTGGCCTGAAGCTTATTAATATTATACTCGATTTATGTTACGGTACACACGAAGACAATGAGATTTATGCATGTATTCAAGGATGGTCATGCAGGGCAGGTTTATGTCAGATAAGTAGCTGGGAGGTAAGCATATATAAGATGCTAGTCAACCAATGCCTTTGGGGAGTTATTAGCACTTATATCAATCTCGTTGTTTGCCTTTAAGGATGTACTCCTATGGGATTGATGTGGTTTTTTTTTATGTATTTCCAATAATGTGGGATTTACTTTTCTTGTGTGAGGAATTGTTATTGTATTTGCTTCACGAAAAAGACATAGGTACAGGATTCAATGCAAAAAGTAAAGTTTATTGGAAAAGATTGACCAAAATGATTTTCTTTTTCAATTTTATCGAATATTGCAGTTTTTGTTTTGTTTTTAAGGTTCCCAGAGTATTGGTACGGATAGGAATGTTTATCAGCATTTAAGGATATCTGCGAACTTAATTTTAAGACCGAGAGAACTGAACGAAGCAGAAAGTTTCATCATGCAAGGCAAATTATATCGAAGTTTTTGGGGGATCCGCTGTTGAGTGCCTAATGCGATATGAATCAACCATATTCCCATGTATTTTAAAAGTGTCCTAGCCAACGACAATGTGGATTAAATCATGTGGTTTGACGAAGAATTACATGCACATGCCTTTCCTATGGCATAACGTAGCCAGTGTAAATCGTACAGGGATATGAAGCATATGCTAAACTTTTAATAAAAGCGAAGACGTTTACGGACGTAGAACATGAGCGTACTAGTAAGTTACTTTTCAATGACAATGGTTTACTTGCACATCGTATCTTCGACAGAGACAAGAAGTTAATTCCTTCCCATCCGTCCTTCCCTTGTTTGTTGACTTTTCCAACACTCTGAGCCACTCCCATTTTAAGAAGACTGCTTGACAGTTGGAATGATTTAAGCTAAAGTGTTGGGTTGCTGTTGCTGGAATTTCTTTCTAAGATTCATCAAAAAAAAATGCACCAACAGAATGCACAGACTACGAATTTTGAATTAAACTGATTTTAGCTAGGGGCAGATCGCATGCATCCATATCTGAATGTTGTTCAGGTTTTTTTTTCAAATTTGAGCTTTTGGGTAAATACTACACAAAACTGCAGATTGTGATAAGATACATAACCCTTTTAGTCGAACCCACAATTTTTATTTCTAATTACACAGTTGGGGATTTAGAGATTTCATAGGTTCGGGTATTTTCGCCAGTGACAGACCAATACAAATTCGAAGTGCAAGGCCCGTATAATCAGTGATGGACTAGTAAAAGATTTGACTGGCATTTAAGTTTATCGACTCATGTCGCTTTTGGAGTCGTCGCGGTTTTGTGCTCCGGGAAATAACCCCCCAATGAAATAACCCCCCAAATGAAAAATGAAATAACTCCCCAAATCAAAGATGAAATAAGTCCCCAAAATGGTATGAAATAAGTCCCCAAATAAGTATGAAATAATTCCCCAAAATGGATTTCAAGTGTTCAAGGTGTTATGACTCACTATGGTTTTCTGAAAGTGAAATAAGGCAATACGAATTCATTTAACCAAAGTGCAATAAGGCTAAGTGCTAAAATAAAACCTCGCACCTACTCCAAATCAAACAGTGACCCCAAGCAGGGGGGTCATTGCACTTTTTATGGGATCCCATAATCCCATCCCATAATGCGTATGGGGGGCATGCTGTCCCCTTGCTTGGGGTCACTGTTTGATTTGGAGTAGGTGCGAGGTTTTATTTTAGCACTTGGCCTTATTGCACTTTGAGTCCCCAAATTATTTCATAGTTGAATTTGGGGACTTATTTCACTATGAAATACCCCCCAATGTGAGGTATGAAATAAGTCCCCAAAAACCCATGAAATAAATCCCCAGCTCCATACAAATTTTGGGAAGTTATTTCATCTTTCATATGGCGGGTTATTTCATTGGGGGTTATTTCCTGCAGCCAGACTTATACTATGAAGTTTAGTGCTTACATATTTTTCTTTATTTCTTTATACTTGAATGCGTGAGTCAATTGTCGGTTTTTTTGAAAACTAAAATTTCGTCAGACAACATATCGTCGCTTGAAAAGCAAACTGACATAAGTCAAAACGATTTTGAGTTAACTATACAGAACGAATCGCAAAAAAAAATACAATTTTTCTATCAAACCGTCATAACTATAACTCTTAAACTGACAGCATGAGGGCACAAGTGTCGTTTTGAATGTAAGGAAAAATCCCTGTTGTTTTCCCTGCTAAATGACTTTTTTTCATTTGTAACACTTTGCTACTAAGAAAATTATGAATTCGTGATAAATAAGTTTCTTGAAAAGTGACACTTATCGTGTTGTGTCATTTTACCTTGGAACAAAATTAGTTGATGAACTTCAAAGTTATTTTGATTACTTTAAGAAGTGTCGTTTTACCAAGCTAGGTTTTATTTTATATAATTTTATTATATGTAGTCGATTTTTTCATTAAAAGTTCCTATATTTTTTTATATTATAACTTAATACTATTTAAAGTGGGTTGTGTCTACAAAATACGCAAAAAAATACAAATGGTTTTATCTCAAAACAAAACGACACTTTTTCACACTTTTTTCTTAAATTAGTAGCAATTTGGATGTAAAACGACGAAGTCAAATTGTTTTGTTTGAAAAACGCCTTTTTGTAGTAACTTAAATATATCTACCACTTGAAAGAAGAAAAAAAAATAATACTTTTTTACTTTACAACTTTTTGGTATTCATTGAAATTCAAAACAAAAATGATTTTTTTAAGTTATGAAAAACTTCAAATGGCTTTTCTGAAAATGTATGAATTTTAACTTATGTCAGTTTGCTTTTCAAGCGACGATATGGACAGAAAGTTGATATTTATGTCGTGTAGTAGCTAATTTTCAAAATGGCAATCAAATCATTCTAATTTTCAGATTCAAAATGTCCTAAAACAACAATGCCGTTTCCTGTGTCAGCAATACTTAAACTTGCCCTTAAGGTGCACAAAGTTAAGCTATATAGCTTTGTCTGTTTCATTCAAGTATATTTGCCTGAGCTGTCCTCCACCTGTGGCTTTTTGTTCTTAATTGATAAAAACAAGCTTCTTTTTTTACTATAAATTTGTCATCGCACGAAAAGCTATACATACTCAGTGGTTTTCCCTAATTTTATGTTTTATATAGGTACTTTTTGCCATTCTTAATCGTCCCTTATTTGAGATCTTATGCTATTTAATAAAGCGGCTACAACTCTTTTAGTGGCCAAGCTTACATTGTGTATATGCTTCATTTGCATATTATTTGTTATGTTTCCCATAAAAAAATACAAATTTAAACAAATGTATCGAGACATTTAACAAAGCTTACATTTAAAACCGATTTTTAAAAAGTGACGTTCACTAATTCCTTATCGTTTTGCCACACTAAAACGACAGTCAGAGTAACGATACAGGAACTCAAACGCCAACTGTCGAGCAAGAATAAAGTTCCACAAAACAACGACTGGCGTATTTGAGTCAATAACTTGAATACAACTTTACAAAACTAAAAGCCACTATGTATTTATGTGGTTTTGTAGTAACGATTTTGTAGTGCTAATTGGGTTTTTAGAAAACCACCACACCTACCTACTATAGATAGAAATAAAGCTACAATAAAGTTGTGATCCGTATCACATAGGCTGATTTTATCACGTTGATCTTCTTCTTTCTAAACGGTGAAGCTATGATTAGGATTAAACATATCATAACCCTCCAACTTTACTGCATGCCTACTGCACCAAAACAATACTGGCAGGCCTCCCGGTTTGTTTAGGAACACTTCATAACTGTAGTCAATCAAATGTTCATGTTTTTTGGCCTACTGTTTTTAAATAAAAATTAAAATGTTTTTTCCACTGTCCAACTTCTTGCGAATGTCTGACAGACTTCCAACAGTATCAATTGTCATGAGAAGGAAGAATAAATAGAAAGCATAACGGATAATAAGGGATCCAAGACGTGCTTAATTTATTTCTTAAAAACAAAAATTTGGTTAGAAATTTGAAGTCAACAAACAACAACATTAAAGTTGTCTTGTCCTGCAGCAACGAATTATTCGAATAAATGTATCTTACCTTAGTATAGAACATCGTTTTAATGAGGCAGATTTCAGGACAAAAGGTAATGAAATCTTACAATGCCCATGAAAAACACCATGAAATCTAGAAATCTATCAAATCTAGAACGACGATTAATCCCCCCACGACTATGCGTGGACATATATATATTAATTTACCATAACCAGAGGCATTTCTCATTTTATCCTCTTAAACGACTCTAACTTTCAGGAATATGTAAAGTGATCCAACGTTAGCCAGCTCCCAAGTTTGTTTTTATTTACAATTCCTTAACATGGTTATATTTCAAAAAAGTTTTCAAACAAAAAAAAAGCTCATATATTTCGAGAGGTTCCTCCCTGTCGGTTTCATGCTCGCCTAAGTGACTGCTAATGATTTCGTTAAATCCTTCTAACCCCCATCCTGTTAAAAAAAGGCAAAAAAAATATCATATTTCATAATCATAACCAAGCACTAACTTAAGGAATCACCGAGCCATAAACTTGGTGGCGAAATGAAAAAGAAAAACATTGCCCCGCATCGCAACACGAAGAGGTCGAAGAGGACGTCTATCATCATCCGCTTCACCATCATCATCATCTCATCCTTCATTCTTATTTATTGCTGATTTTTGTTCTCCCCATATTTCCATATCGCTGAGCTTGATACCTAAATTCCAAGGCAGCATCCTCGCACTGTACGTATACTCGAACATCCCACTTGATACTTGTACTACGTATAAGTCGTTCAACAAATTTATTACACTCGCCTGGTTTTTATTACTGCACGCTGCGAAAAAGGATGTTTTTTTGTTTTTTTATTTATCCTGCCTATATAATCAGTGTTTATCGTCCTGGCAAAAGTTATAACATTTTCTAACCCACAATCTAGCTAAAATATCTTTTTAAAAACAAATCCACTTGAATTCAACTAAATGTCCTTTATTCAAAATAATAATGTGTGGCGAAATCAAATAAAGGGAGAAACGATACCAACATCAGTGTACCATCTATTTCCTTGCTCTTTTGAAAAGTACCGGACTAACTCTTTTATTGACGTACATATGCCTCTATTATTATTTTTTTTCAATTTTGTTCGTCTTTGCGAACAAGTTTTTCACTTCCAGAGTGAACATCGGATGAAATCATCTCCTCCTGTCAAGTTTAGTTACGAGCCCGTTGTGAACATAAAATTGTTGTGTCGCAACAAGCTTCGAAAGATTGGATCTGACAGAGAAATCCTTCTGAAATATCCTAAGTTACTCGAATTCTTAAGCTAAAGCATATTCAATAGAAGTAGAGTGCGGTTTTATGTACGGTGTAAGAAACACCGGTAAAGAAGAAAATAATTAGTTTGTACCCTCTTATTTCGCAAAAGTTTTACACTGACATCGCATCCAGGATAAGAAAGGTAAATCATAAAAGTTATTGAGACATCGAAAGGGGAAGCCATGGGAGGAGAAACTTTAAAGTGATTGGAATAGTTCAGTATATAATTTGTACGTTATTTGTTCGCATATCTTGTAATTAAAAGTGATGGCTCATGTGTGAGCAACTTTTTTAATTTAAAAGAATCAATGTGGAACGAGGATTATTTTGTAAAAATGTAATATCAATTTTAGGTGGTAAGATAATTTTAGAATTTTTTTATCTTCCATTTATTTATTTAGTTAAACTGTATACAAAATTATATTCACTGACTTATGGGAAAAAACTGTCAACCAAGGTGGATTATTTGCACTTACACCTTTCCTTATTTTTCTACCAAAAACTACAAACTTAATTAAAACGAACAATTCGGTTTGAGTTTAGAACAGTTTCTTCTTTATGTTCGCCAAAAATCACCTTCTTATAACCTCTACTTGACATACAAAATATTTTACATTTCATTTTTAGCACTACAACAAGGGTGCTGCCAAATTTATTATCGTGCAACATCAATTCGTATAAAAAAAATACTAGTTTCAATTATAACAAAAAAATTAACAATTTTAATCTTAACACAAGGTCTATGCTTTATGGGAAGCGCGGATATTTACACAGTTTTTAACAATGTTTTGGATCGTGCACAGTTTTTATTGTCCAAAACCCATAGACTTCATGAAATATACAAAGCCTTTAGTAGTCCAATTTCAACCATTTTCTGGTCTAAACAAGACTCGAAGAAACTGAAACTGATGCGGAAAATTGTACGACTACTTCAATTTGTGGTAAACAGCACACGCCAGTGCCCTAAACCATATCTTATCCAGACAACTGCGAGTTCCCTACTAGTTAACCCTCAATCACTTGCCGAACGATGATCACGTGAGTTAATTGATCTATCAGGAAGGGTAAACTACTAGAGACAAGTAGTTGCCTTGCAAATAAACGAGCCCAATCACTCGTTTCGGCAGGAGTAGATTTGAAACCCGGGGTCTTACCTCGTATGGAAATCGTCTTCTTTCTCTTAGACAACAAAGTTATGATGTGTGCTAAAGGGATCATAACCCTCCCATTTAACTGCATCCATGCTGTTCCGTATGTGAAGTTCGCCGGTTCGACCTCAACAAATAACGACAGGCCTACCGATTTTAAATCACTGCGTCACTGAGGCCAATCAAATACTGATGTTGATGCATTTGTGTCATTCAGGAGTTTTTAGGCCTGCCTCTCTTTTGCAATTGCATGAAAACGTTGATTGA
The DNA here is from genome assembly GCA_949715645.1 of Portevinia maculata. NCBI lineage: Eukaryota > Metazoa > Arthropoda > Insecta > Diptera > Syrphidae > Portevinia > Portevinia maculata. Next base: position 79,338,615 of record OX454525.1, read on the forward strand.
TATTGCCTTTTTGAAAGGTTTCGGAGAATTTCCTCTTTAAACATGACAGTATGTACTGAGCCGGTAGCGCTCCATTTTCTTATAGATATGTTCGTTAATTTCTTAGTCGATCAATCTGTGTTACCCCTGCTGTCATGCGAAGCATCTTTATCTCAGCTGGCGTTTATTTGCCGTCATACTTTTCGTATGCTGTCCAACATTGCAAACCATTTGTGAGCATCGGGCGCAGAACTGCGGTTTAGCGTCTTCCTTTCAGCTTGACGGCATTTTTCGGTCATAAAAAATGGTTCCCCAGCCACTTCATTTACCTTACGCTTACGCGATGCTTAATGTTGTCATCACAGCTTGCTTCGCTATTGATTAAAGTTCCCAGATATTTGAACTTTTGGAAATCACTCTCCCATTCATATAAATGTCTGGAATAGGTCGGTTTGGATCAGAGAGGCATATTTAGATATAAAGATATATCTGTATTTTATGCCCGTGCGTGGACGGGCTTTTTTACAAATGATAAAAAGACGCAGGCCTAAAAGCTCTTGGATCAAATAAATGCAACAACACCAGTGTTTGATTGGCCTCAGTGACCGCAAGCGGATGCAGTAAAGTTGAAGCGTTATGATCCTTTAATTCCTGATCATAGTCTCCACCGCTATTAAGAAAGACAAAGAAGAGAAGAAGATATATCTGTATTTCGACAAACATATAGATGCAGGGGCAGTCAATTCTGGTTCGAACAGTATCTGTATATTGATGAACTTATAGATGTTTGTTATCTGAGGCCAAAAAGGCTTATGCTCTGACAAACAGACTATTTTAAGATAGCCAACCTGAAAGAGTGATGGTCAATGCTACGTGGCTCATATAAGGTCAATCGTCGCTTATGGTTGTCCATTGTGGTTCAATTTAGCACCTACGAGTAGTTATTTGTAAAAGATTCGGGTTTTGGAGATGCAATTTCCTAGGAATTGTCTCCGGCTATTCTGAGTGCCTATATAATCAATTACTCCATAAAAAGGCCCTATACGATGAAACTCAGCTGAATAGTAACGATAATTCAGTATCAGGGTGATACGAAGGTACATTGAAGGCCGATAGACAGCGACAATAGCTTCATCTACATGGAGCTTACTACCCCAATAAAATGACAGTACATAGTGGCTTCATCCCGCAGGGATTTATCCATATTGATGTACAAATGCTGGTTATGATGAGCGACGGTATCTCGGTATTGTACTACCGCTACCGGAATGCGAGGGACGGGGTCATCGCCAATGCTCGCGAGTATTTCGGATTTAGCACCATAATACCGGAAAGGGATCAAATAGACATGTATAAGGTAGGATTTACTGTACGCGTTTTGATGGCTTGTTGTGGGCGCAGGGGTCAACAAGCTGTAATTGATCATTCAACTATGCATTATAAATTGACGGAAGCTAAGCCAAATAAGTTGTTGGAAGCTTCGTAGCCTAGCTGCACAAAAACTACTTGAGTTGTTTTTTTATAGATGAAAAAAATTGCCTTTATCTCGCCTTCTTCTTCTTAATGTCAATCTTTACAGAATTTTAGTCCTTGATTCCAAAAAGTTAGGCATAGAAAAATGGTTCGAAATTCTAGCGAATTTTACTCTGTATCGGGATTTTCAAAAAGGACATAACAATTTTGTATTTAAATAAAGCACACAATAATTGAGATATCGATGTATGAAATTCGATCTCGTGCATGTGACCACCGCGATCACGTTTGCAGCGATTAATTATTTTTGGAGCCAATTTCGCACCACTCTTTCACACATATCGGGCGGAACGTTTTCAATTTCGAGTTCGATATTGTCCCTGGGATCCTTTAACATTGTTAAAATGAACGACTTAACGTAACCCCATTAAAAGAAATCCAACAGCGTAAAACCGCATGAGCGAGGTAGCATATCAACCGGAAATTTTTTGGAAATTACACGATAACCCACCTTCCCCTTCAATTGTGGTATCACTGTACAAATGAGTTTAACAACTTCTAATTTTTGAGAAGGCAATAAAATCAATTATTTAAACTAGCTGTTTAGCATGTGAAAGCATCTTTTTTTTTGAGCCACATATCACTTATGTCAAGTCCACCTAATTATGGCCAAATAGTCTTCCAACTGGGCATGATAGCCATTGACCGTAACATGGTGATCATTTTGATGGACGGAAAAATACGGTTGAATCACACCTCCAGCATGGAGTTGACACAACACGGTCACTTTTTATGGATGCAATGGATTCCCTTAAGGCACATGGGGGATTGTTGCTTTCCGATAACTCATATTTTGAGTGTTGAGAGAGCCATTGAGCCATAAATCAGCTCTTCGCAGAAAATGATTTTTCGATGAAATTCAGGATTTTCTTCAAACTTATGCAGAGCACAATCAGAGAAGTTTCGGCGCTTAAAATCATCAAGAGTCTTCAGTTCTTCAGTCAAATCGATCTTGCATGAGTATAGACTAAGGCTTTTACGCAAAATTCGACACAATGTGAGACTGAGAGATTCCCAATTTCTAGATATGGCTAATTTTGAGCTGAAGGACTTACGGCTGCGATATTTTCGGTTCTTCGAACTCACTCTCACAGAAACATTGAAAGGTGGATATGTTAACTCGAATTTATCTACTATAGCACGCACAGCCTTTTCGACGATTATAACGAACTAAAATTGTAGTAAGTGCTCTTAAAGTTGCGACCACCGACTCAAAAATCTAGCAATAATTCCAAAAGTTGCTCTTTTATGACCATAATAAAAATGTAAACGTTGACTGATGTTTTCACATTGACAGATCATAAACAATGTTAAAGGGTGCGTTTGTATTAAAATACAAAAATGTTATGTCCCTATTGAAAAACCCTATATCGTTGCCCTACGCAACAAGTGGTCAAAATCCCAATTGGTTTCCGGGTGCCTGGCAGTCGTCAACGTGCACACGCGCCAACTTGAGCCGACTTCCTTACAGCGTCAGTCACCTCCCGGAAGCACCACCACAAGTTGGCGAGCCCGGCCTCTCTCAGCAACGCCCTAGCTAACTTAATCTAACTTATAACTAAGAGGATGTTACCTAGAGTAACCCCCGTTCTGGGAGGGCATGTTAACCCCTCCCCAGGAAATTGGCAATTCTATTCAACTGAGCAACATCGTAAAGGATCTTGTTGGGATACTTTTTTATAAAGTTGGACTCTGGCGTTCGGAACAACCGGAGACATGCCCAAAGACATTGTCTCTCCAAAACCCGAATCTTTTCCATATAACTTGGCGCTATATTAAACCATAATGGACAGCCATAAGCGATAATCGGAGTTATAAGAGCCACATAGCACATGGCCTTCACTACGCTTCTCACCACCAATGGCTGCCCATTTTGTCTAATAATGGCGAATTTCTCCCAGTTTTTTCTAGTTGTTCTGAACAAGATTATTTCCGTTTTCGGAAAGTTGATTTTTAATTTCCAGTCGTCGCAATATCATTTAATTTGATCGAAGTCAAGTTGCAGAAGAATGTTTATGACCTCGATTTTGAGAACCAGATTTGTATGCCACCAAATTGTCGCCATACGCAATAGCATGTCCGAGTCAACTTGTAGGAAAGTCCCCCTTACCATATGATGTCGAAAGCCTTCTCTGAATGTCGGAAACCAGTTTCGACGCGGCATGAATAGTGTCATGGTAAGGTTAGGCTAGGTTAAAGTGGAAGTCGGTAGAAGCCGACACACTTAGACCAATAAAAAGGTCCATTGTGATACCACACTGATCTATCTTCTTCCTACTCGTTGAACCAGTTGAAGCTTTTGAAAGAGCTTGAAAGGCTTTCAATGTCGATGTTAATGAGATCTTTGAGATTATTGTTAAAGAAAGACCCCAAATGGAGTTTTCGTCTTTGAGAGAGAGCTGAGCATGTGCCGAGAAGGTGGAGAATAGTCTCCTCCCATTCGTCTAAGGTTCTGCAGAAGTCATTTGTTTGGACGCCAAGCCTTGCAGCATGCTTGCCTAAGAGAGTGTTCGCTGATTACACCAATTGTAGCACCAATGTGCAGTCTGTTCAGAGAGATAAAACACTTATAGCGTTTCAGATCCAGCTTTGGCAAAATCTGTTTTGTCGCTAGACTTGTCCACCTAAGGTTAGTTCTCTCAATGGCCTCCCTCATAAACATGAGTTTGCATGTAGCAATTGGAATGCCTAAGGGACCTTTATTAGGCAGAAGGGTTCATCAGCCTTACAGTTGCCTGGAATATCTCTGTATCCCGGCACCCAGCATAGGTGAATGTTGAACTGCTCCGCCATCTTCGCGAGAGATGATCGGTAGTCTAGAACTACGATGAAGTTTGTAGAGACAGAATCCAGAGATTTTATCGCAGCTTGACTATCTGAGAAGATTCGGATGTCCATAGCGGATATTACGTTCCTCTTTAACACACTGCAGTGATTATGGAGATGAAAAGAGAGGCTGAGGTTCAACCTGTCAGAAAACACACCTCCACCTCATCGGTTTTGGATCAACCGGTGTAAAAGCGGATCGACTCATCTTCGACAGGGGCTTCCCTCCCAGAATGTTCTGTGAGCGGATGTTGACTTTGATGTATTTGTCAAAAATGAGCTGAGGGGTGGTTTAGTCTACGTTGCTAGGGAGGATTCTAAATTTGTTTAGAAAGAGGAGTGGCCGATTTCAGCCGTACTAGCAGCCGCTTGCTTACTAAAGATGTCAAGGGGTGTCAAGTCAAACAGAATGTCCATTGCAGCAGGCAGAGACACGCTGATCGTTGGACGTTGCTTAGCTTATCGCGATTTATCGCTTTGTCTAAGGCAGTCCACCAAACAACGACCCCGTAGATATGTATCGGTCTTATTACCGAGATGTATAACCAGTTGGTGATGCGGGGTTAAAGCCCCATTACCGATGGCTTTTTTGCAAGAGAAGAGCGCTACCGGAACTTTCCGAACTCTTTCTTGTATGTTAGGTTTCCACATACCTAGGTTTCCAGCTAAGCTTTTTATCCATAGTGAGACCTAGGTATTTAGCTTCATCAGAAAGGACTAAGCTTGTGCCCCTGATTGATGGAGGGTCAATGAGAGGAATTTTTGACGCCTAACCCACAACGAGCGTAACATGAATCATTACTAAGTGCGGTGTAGTCGAATTCGCGCTACAAAACAAATCGACCGGAGATTGGCAGAATTTGTCCTATCTCTACCATTTTTCGGGATAGGGGGTACCACAGCTACGTTCCAATGGATAATGTGGATTATTCAGTGCATTGTTAAACAGCGTGTTGAAAATATCTCTAGCCTCCATAGGCAGGGGCGGAATCGGATAAGGTGATAGTTGATAGTTGACAATCAAAATCATACCTTTACGTCCACGTAAGGTGATTATCAAATTGACAATCACCTTTTTGCCATCAATTTCATGTGACAGCTATTTAGGTGTCGCTTTCATACATTTTTGTTATTTTCATAGGTATGCACCTCGGCTTCAACTCCAAATAAATTAAATGCTTTAGTGAAAAAAGAATATATATTAAATAAATTCAAATAAAAAAGTGAAATTGGAAAATTCGTGAAGTGCAATGTTTACTTCATTAGAACTTTTCTACACAAATGAAGAAAATAATTACACAAATATCCAACTATTAAGAAGAAAAATGAGAAATAAAGTAAATATGTTGAAACTTTCAAACCCGATGTAAGAATTCATAGAATTATAAATATTCATTGTTGATTGCTATCATTTATTATTGTGTATTTTAGATTTTTGAAAAACTTTCGCTTATCGAATGAAGCGTTTGTGTTTGTTTTGCGACTGCTTGATTTACCAACTGGAATAAGGTCAACACATGTTCCACCCATCCTTCAACTGGCTGCAACTTAAAATCTTCTTGGGGGTGGTGGCTATCAAAGACAAGTTGGGGCTGACTGGGCTGCACCAATGGGTCAAAGTACGGTGACTGAAATTACTGCTGCAGTCATTAAAAAAATGCAGTCAATACTTTGTAAATTTATGATAAAGTTTTTGCCTAAAGACTCAACACAATCATATTTAAAATATAAATCATGAAAAATAAACACACATCAGCTGCTCGGAATGACAGCGTCGGCAAGGAAGTGACGTTTAAAACTCTAAGTGCTGCCAATAATCAATCATTTTTTAGTGATCGCTTTACGCAGAGCAAAGAGGAGTTGATAATCAAAAACGACAATCAAAAAGCGACAATCAACTATCACCTTAGCCGATTCCACCCCAGGTCTCAATACGACGTCTCCGCCGACTTTATATTCCTTAGTGACTCGAAGATGAACAGAACATTATCCTTCGACACGAACAAGAGCGATGCATATCGGTTATTGGCGACAACTGCAATAGCTTGGTTATAGCATGGTTATTCCGTTATTCTTAGATCATCAATTATCAAGTTCGTTGCGCAGATAGAAGTGAAAAAGAAAGTCGTTTGAAACAAAACTGTGTGATAATAAAAAAGAATTTGGCAAAAAGCCAAATAACAGGAACTATAAAAAAATAACAAACAGTGGAACTGTTTGCAAGGGAAAATGTTTGACCTAATTTCAAGCAATCAGTTCATATCCTAACAGTTCCATCCAAATTATGAACAAAACAAATTGTTTTAATTGGAAATAAAACATTTCGAAGCTTTTGACAAAAAAAAATCTACCAGCTGATTTCCCGCCGAACTCGCCTTTGTAAAGAATGATGAATTGCTAATTATTTTTCAATCCCTTTCACTGCTGATCGATTTTAAAACCATAAATTGGAAGTTATTTTTTTGTAGCTCTACCACAGCTAAATACATTTTTAATTATACCCCAACTGCTATGTTGACACACTTTTACAATTTTTCACAATGTAGAAGCTCTAAAAACATCATACAAATAACTAGAAAAATGACAATAAAGAAAGTTATTCGAACTTTAATCGAACTCTTAATTAAATTCTCAAAAATATGAGTTGCAAATATTCTGAAATTTCATAATAACGCTCATAAATTGCTATCGGTCGGCATAATGTCGACCCTTTGAAATCTAAGGATAGATAAATAAATAAATAAACACGAACAAATTACAGAAAATTCCGAAACAGATAGCCATAATTTGATTACATACAGTCAAAACCGCACTGAAATATCATAATCCATTCACTTACATTTTGTCAACAGTTGTAATCCTTGATGGTTACGGATAGGTATACAATTTTCGCTGGCGTAGATAAATAAATTAATCCTTATTGTTTGATTGTTGTCATGGAGTAATGCCTTTATGAATTTGTGGTTATTTAATATTAGTCGCGAGATGTAAAATTTAAATAAAAAATTATATTTTGTAACACATTTTCTGATGTTAAATCATTTTTATTGCATAAAATATTAATTTAGTTTCCGTTGCACATAATTAATGAATTGATATGATTCGTTATTTCTTGGGAGTATTGAATGCTGGATAATTTTGGGCCGAAAGGGAACCATGACACGAAGTAATGATATACCACTCGATGTGAAGGGCTAACTATTATTTTCACAACTGAACTTCGGTAACCGATTGTTGTGACATCCTCTAGTTATTTATAGGGATATTTAATTATCACTTCAACTAACAGGTAAACACTTGATAAGTTTATTCCTCTGTACTTGACACTAAGAGTATTATCGGATACTTAAGAACAGCTGGTACCAATTATACTCTTTCCAAAGGGACTGGCAAACCAATAGCGTAACAAATTAAAGGACAATTAAAGGTCTACTAACAGAGAAGAGCAGGATTGCGAATGCTAGTTAAAGCCGATATTTTGTCTCTGCTATGGAGATACAACAAAAAAAACATATCTACCTTCGATATAGACGACAACAGCTAGAAATGGAAATTATCAATGGTAATTACTAAGCCGAACACAAGGTGGATAACACAATCGAATCTCATCGCACACACCGAAAATGATTCGATAAAATAATATCATTTGCAGTCGTCCTTGTTGAATCCACATGGTTGTGATGTGCTGAGGTGGAAGTAATATATACATGTACATCCTAAATCCTTGTTAAAGTGCCTAGTCGCTTATTTCTCCCTGTGATTCTCTTACAGATTTCCTGGCAATACGCATAAATAACAAATACGAGTACACACTTCCACCTGTATAGTCCATGAAGATAGTCGTACAAGCAGCATTCTTATAGAATAATATTGTTCGGGTTCAGTGTGAGATATGTACTTCTCTTTTGTGGGACTATATCCCGTGGTACGAGAAGCATAATAAATATAATGCAAGGACATCTTCATTGGAGATGAACATTGTGCCAGAGTACGATGACGATATGGGGTGTTGCTATTGCTGCTGTTGGTGTTGGTCTTGGTGTATGATCCCGATATCTATGCGAATTGGAAAGATGCTGCTTGAGTTTTATTTGTGGCCTTCACACCTATCCTTGTTGGTTGATAAAGGGTCATGTCGAAAAAGGGGTGTATGGTAGTATACCACCGTTGGTACTTTGGTTTTATTAGGTATTTGCTTTTACTGATATTTATTGTTCTGACAAGCTCAAAGGCTTGACACCGATATGGTGTTTGGCAGTGGAATTTCCCAATGAAGAGGCCTTTTTCTGCTTGAGAGAATTCTGTTTTTTTTTGGCATGGAACCAGACTTACCCAAAGAACTTAAATCCCTTAAGAAAGGAAAACTGTTATTTAGTCTCGTGTTTAAGGAAAGAACATACTTAAATAGTTCATTTTATCATAGAAAAGTTTGCTTTGGATGGGAATTTAATGACTTACCTTTCTATTGTTTTACGCATCCTAACTGGACAGGAGAGTCTACTTTGCTTAGTTTTTCTGAAGGAATTACGACTGAAATTATAGAGAGTAATGGAGGAAGGATTTGTGTCTCATTCTTCATCGCGAGAAACCTAAATACGACACATAATCGGGCTTTATATATCAGGTTAAAGTTGAAAGTTAATTTGGATTCTACCTCCAGTGGGTTTATCAAATTGGACTGATATAAAGTGAAGTAACAATGGTTGTACATTCTCTAAGGATGAAATTAAATTTGATGTTACAACATATAAGCTTTTTTCGTTAACTTCTGCTATAACGATGAGTTGAGACACCCGTTCTCGTCATAACGCCCCTATCCTTCATTGAACATGATTGTCTAACATTTGAATAAGTTATTGATTGATTAATTGCACGAGCGGAATTACTCTGCCAAACAAATATTTCATGGGTTGGGGTCGAAATTCTGGCGAGGTCAAAATTCTTTTTTCAAAATTCTGCATTAAAAATGCTGCTTTACAAAATTCTGCTTTGCAAAATTCTGCATACAATAAAAAAATGTTTGGTTTTGTAAAACATTCCACCACTCCCTTGTTATAGAAGAAGAGGTAAAAGTAGTTTTCTTATTGGTTTCAAGATTGCTCTCTTGGTTTAGACAAATATTCTGTTAGTATACCTTTGTGAGTGAACGTGTGCTTTGTTTAGTTTCTTAATGCTGTTGTCTCTTTTTTTTGGTAATTTCGGTAGCGGGTCGAAATTCTGCTTTCAAAATTCTGCTTTGCAAAATTCTGACTTTTAACACAAAAATTCTGCTTTTTTTCTGTTCTGCTTTTCAAAATTCTGCTTTTCAAAATTCTGGCAGACAATATTTTAAACAAATAAATTCTGGTAATTCTGCTTTTTTTCCAATTTACGAATTTTAGGCAAACAAATATTTTTCAACTGTTACAACAAATTACAATATATTTCATATAAAGAAGGTACACAGGTGGGTAATTAGTTTTTATCGTTTGACCTGCACATCAAATTCAATGAATTTGTTGTTGTTGTTAGCAAATAACAGGCAACTAATAGCAATATAGAAACCAAGAGAGCAATCTTAAAACCAATAAGAAACTACTTTTACCTCTTCTTCTATAACAAGTGAGTAGGTAGGTAGAATATTTTACAAAATTCTGCAAATAATAAAAAAAAGGATTGGAAAATGTTTAAAAGCGCGTGCTTTTTTACATTTTCCAATCCTTTTTTTTTATTATTTGCAGAATTTTGAAAATAAGAATTCTGAAAAGCAGAATTTTGAAAGCAGAATTTTGTAAAATGGAATTTTGAAAGCAGAATTTTGAAAACAGTATTTTGAACTCGGCAGAATTTCGACCCCAACCAGGTAATTTCAATTATGAAATAATTTGTTATTTTTGGCTGTTTTTTTTTGTGTGTTCCTGGTACCCACCTGTGTACCTTCTTTATAAAAAATATTTATTGTAGTTTGTTGACAAAGTTGAAAAATATTTGTTTTCTTTAAATTCATAAATTGGAAAAAAACAGAATTAGCAGAATTTATTTGTTTAAAATATTGCCTGTCAGAATTTTAAAAAACTGAATTTTGAAAAGCAGAATTATGTAAGACAGAACAGAAAAAAAGCAGAATTTTGAAAAGCAGAATTTTTGTGTTAAAAGTCAGAATTTTGCAAAGCAGAATTTTGAAAGCAGAATTTCGACCCGCTCCCATATTTCATCACTTATGCGACGCATAAAGTGCACTTAATTTTTGTAAAACGAATTATATAGAGTGGTTCTAGAGATGGTATATCTCTTCTGCTTTAATTGGATAGCATGAAACCAAGCCCTCCCAACAAATGGCATGGAGTTTTCTCAATTTTAGGGCCTATTTTTTATCAGTACCTTATTGCGGTAGAAAAGCTTAAAACAATACAGAACAGCCTTTAGAAATTGAATTTCTGAACCCTCGCTCAGGAGTCCAGCAAACGAACCACTAAGCCATTACACACACATCTTCCCTCCAATATATACGAGTAATTCTTGGTCTTGGCGGAGCCAACTTCGCAAACGACATTATAAGGGTTAAAGTCTGGATGCCGCTTAATAAGGCCAAATTCAAACTTAAAAAAAATTAATGACAGGTTTTTGACGCACAATATGGAAGGAGTACATTTGACTTGCGGAGCTACGTTTCCAACTGAATAAATAAAATAGATACATGTGAATAAAAGCTCAATCATAGTTTCCAATAAACGACTAAGATCCAACGATTTCCAGCCACTTCTTTTATATACCTAATTAAAGTCTTGCAGAAATCCTAAGTACAAAGGGAGTTTCTTTGAAAACAACATCAAGTATACAGCCTCCCATTTTCAATAGCTTTCGTTCTTTACTGACAAAATCGCTGATTATAAGAAGCCCACGAGTAGTACATATTTTCAATTTCCCATCCCATTAGCAATGGCAACCACTAAACCATTAGGTTCTGAAAAAAATATTATATCAATAAAAAAAATATACAACAGCCTTGAGTCTCTGAAGAAAATAGTCACAAAGAACTTTTAGGCAAGAGCATACATCTAAATGAATAAAGAAAAAGCGTTCAAATCCTACACACAAAAAAAAAACGTGTAGAACCATAAATTGCCGAGAATAAATTGTATGAAACCTAAGCACCTCTTAGAGTCTCAAGTTTTTCAGTTTGATTGAATATTGATTTATAAATTATAAGCACAATTTCACCCTCCATTTAACTCTCTAAGAGCACCTTCTAATGTCAATTAGGCGCCAATCCCTGTTGTTGTTGTTATCATCCGCTACAAAGGGATATACAATACATATGACCCTGTAGTGTATTTTTATCCTAAGCGTTGCGAAAGGATTTACTTATAAGTAAACCCTCCAAAGACAAAGTTTTAACGGATATTCGCATAATTTAATGAGCCGATTGAGATCGATGCATATTAATGCCTGTGATTAAAACCAATGGGTAGACATTTACCCAAAACTTAGAGCAATCATTTGTATAACAGCAGCTAAATTGACAAAAAATATGAATGAAACTTAAGATCGTAAAGGACAACGCTTTAATTGAGTGGTTAAGGAAAATGGAAGATGTAATCTAAAAGTGTTTTCTAAAACTTTGATTATGATTTTATATTCATTTTTTATTTCTGAAAAAAGGAGATATTCAACTTTTATTTACTTTTCCTACTTTCATGCAATCCTTGTAATACTCGTAGACTGTCGTACAATTTAAATCAAGATTCAGCTAAGAGCTTACTACACAAATGCCAAATAAAGTTTATTAAAGCTAAGATCTGAAGAGTTATAACCCCCCAATTTTATTGCATTCCTACTGGTCCGCCTATCATCGGCAGGCCTCACAGTTTCGGATCACTTTTTACTGAGGCGAATCAAATGCTGGTGTTATTGCATTTATTTGATAAGCTGAAAATATCACTACACTGTAGCGCCCAACGAAAAACAGCGCTTGTCGTAAAAGGCGACTAATGGGTAGAATCAGATGTAGGTAATTCTAACATCCAGGTGAGCCTAGCGACACATTTAACATCTTAAAGCTGTTCCGCGAAAAGAAAGAGAAAATTACAGTACAACATTGAAACAATGCTCCAAAACAGACAAGCCATCACACGATGTCACGATCGGCAATCAGTCTCTTCTCGCATTTTGAATCCTGTCAAGTAGGTCAAAATAGGTTATTCATGCACCAGACTAGATGTGTACTCAGGTTAGGGACCTAGTTTAGTATAAGCCAGGTTATGGGTTATTCTGTTTTAAAACAGTGGTTATCCGTACAAAATGCTCATCGCGATTACTGGGGTAAATAAACGAATTATAAAGTCGTCAACATCCTTAGCCTCTGCATCAACGCGTTTTATTTCCTTACAAAATCGCAATAGTTTGACTGCAGTCTATCGATGCTACACCCTTTAAGTTGTAAATAAGTAATTGCTCAGGTAATTCCGTCTACAATGAGCACTACTCTTGAATTCATGCAGAATTTTTATGTATTACCTTCCGTGACGCAAATATCATAGTCGTTCCTGCCCTGTTTTTAATAGCTCCAGTCTTGAAGCGCGCTTCTAAAGAAGAAAGTGTAGAGACGTCGATTGTCATTCAAATCTGAAATCGACTTAGATTCAAACTCACAATTTCTTCTCCTTGTTCAAGTTCGGCGACAATTGCGTACTCTGTGCCCGGCTGCGTTATTCTATCTTTGATCACCCATTCTTGTGACAACTTTCAAATACTTTTCCTTTGAAAATACACAGGGGTAGGTAGTTTGGAGTCCATTTCCTGGTTTTGTAGCTGCATTTTTCTTGTCATTTCATTTGCGAACTTATTTATCTATGTGTAAAATTGTCCGGACAAACAACACAGTCTAACACGGTGCTGCGCACATAATGCCTTTATGATTGTGCGACAAGACACAACTGGTTCGGATTTGATGACACTTGATTCAAGTGCCTTGAGAGCGGCTTTACTGTCCATTAACATGGTGATACCCCTGTCGGATATCGGCTTCGTTATTAGTTATTACACGGTCTTAAGTACTGCCAAAACAGAACCTCCGACTGGAAGACACAGCAACTATTTGGGAGACCCACTTCCATAGGAAAAACTCCGGATCCAGTGTCATCATCCGTTCGAGAACCACCCGTGAATACTGCAATGTCACATGGATAATGCGTTAAAAACTAGGCATATGGCGCGGTTTTTTTAAACGCAAGTTTTGCAAGTTTTGTGGGCGCAGTGACTCAGTTGTTACTGTGTTGGACTGCTAATCAGAAGGTCCCCTGTTCAAATCCCGCCGGGGCCAAGTAATATCTAGAGTTTTTTTCCACTGCAACGTCTGACAAATACTCGTATCCAAGAATATCAATTGTCATAAGAGGCTTCTCAGAATTGCGGTTCGCACTAGCAACTGGTTGGAGAGAAGCTGTAGGCCATGTATGGGCCGTAAAAACCTAAAATTTATTCATTTTTTGAATGTTTTGAACGAAACATTTTGTTTAAAAATCATTTTGTCAAATTTATGGCTTGAAGTAGAATGTTATATTGTTATTCAGATGCATGGTTTAACCATAATCACCACGTGGCGGTTTTTTGTAGTTTAGTGTCGGTGTTATGGGTGCGAAACTTTACTGTCGTTTGATTTATATTCCACATACGTTCCATAGAAAAAATGAGGTTTCACTATGGCTTTCTGACGAGGAGTTCGCCCTCATAATAAACCTGCTGCATAGTACAGTTCAAGAAGTCCTCACCCTGGGGTGGCATAGGCTAAAGTGATAGTTGATTGTCGCTTTTTTAATTGTCGTTTTTGATTATCAACTATTCATTGTTCTGTGTAAAGCGATCACGAAAAAATATTTGATCAAGACAGCACTTCACTTGAAATATCATTTGGTCAAATATAACATCTGTTATTTTAAATTCCTGCAAATTATTTTTTAAAACAAATTCGTTTTCTCTATTTTGAATAGTTGTGTCTAAAATGTGTGCATTTTTAATTCAATTAAACGATTTGAATCCCTTTTCGTAACTACCACTAGTAACAAGAAATAACAGCATATGTCAATAAAATATTTTTACTTTAAAATTCCAGAATATTTGATTTATTTCTAAAGTTAGTTTTGAGTCAAACGTTTCATTAATTGTTTTCTTCATTTCCATATCTGCCTGAACTTTAGAATATAAAAGTAAACATTGCTCTTTTCGAGCACATAAAATCTGAATAACTTTAGGTACACATGTCCGCTTAAACGGAAAACATAAAACGTAAACAAAGTTAGCTCTGAAAATGCGCTATCAGCTTTAAAAAAAGATTTATTATTTACATATTTTTTATTCTTCTTCCATTTTAACAAGAAGCAGATGAGAAGGGGTGACATATTCTTTGTATTGCTTGGAAGACTTTATATTTCGGAGCGTTCTTGGCGACAGGCCGAATATGTGGCCATTCCATTGTTGTCAATTGCACATATATTGAGACTGGGAAGTCGTTCGATTTCAGAGCTAAAAGTGGCATTAATGGATAGTTTTATACTATTCTGTTTTCGATTTAATGACAGAAGGCAGCCTTGTGATTCGACAAAAAACCTAGAAAGCCAAACTCTGCCGAATTAATTTAAAAAGGTATCGCAATGGTCTTACTTATGAAGAGATGGGTTCGTTTAGAAATTTATGAATAATTTTTGTAGTCCGAGAAATATTCTTATCAAATCCCTTAAAAATCGTGAAGATATCTAAATACATACATTTTCGCACAAAAATTCAAAAGGTTTGCCAAGATACTTCTTATAAAGAAATTTCTATCAATAACTGGTTATACGCAGTTCTTACTAGAGGTAGTCTGCCTATAAATCCAATGAAATTTAAATCTTAAAAAAATTCCATCACTCGTTTTATTTAAAAGGTTTTTAAAGCTTTCACCATTCATCAGAAATATTTCTACCCAAAAAAATCTCGTATAAACGGAAGGAAATTGGCAAAATGAATGAGTTACGGCTAGATAGTGAAGATCTGGTTTGTGTTACAAAAAAAATATATATATATATCAATGCTCGTCGAGGAGGGATGGTAAAATTATTTTATTCGCAAATGAGATACATTCATGGGTTCTTTTTTCGTGTAGATTTTCCCTGCGGTGTAAGGTAGGTTAAAGAACATTTTATGAAGATAAATTGGGGGAAGTACGTACGTAATAGTTGAACGAGAAAGAAATTGACACTCTATAAGAAGTATATTTTTTCCATTTTACCCATTCACGAAATGAACTAATTACGTTTAGTCAGAGTTAAGTTTCTCAAGGACGACAGAAGGAGAATACTAATTAAAATTAAACGGGTAACTACGACTATAGAGGAGGGGAGGGGGGGGGGGGGGGTAAGACTTTAATTACATTTTAATTAAGTGTGCAGTCGTTAGATGAAAGCTAAAGCAAATTATTTAAAATTTGAAACTGTACGAGTATATGAAAGACGTTTTTAGGCAAGAAATTGAAAAAAAAGCAAAATTATATTTATTTTTTTTATTTGTTAGATACATCATTCGGAGCAAAATGAAAATTAATTGGTCTAAACTTAATTGGTATTCACATAGAACTTTTAGGAAATAAAGGTTTTCGGTTTTGGTAGGCGACTGTTTTGTGGGAGTGTCAACATCGTCGAGATAGAATTCAAGCCTGATACTCGTTATTAGCCAATTTTACCGTAGAGAAATACTGATTTACTATTTAATTTCTACCCTATCATTTTGGAACCATATCAAGAGAATCTGCGTTGCGAGTGGTGAGAAAATAATTTCCTACCCTTAATTTGATTTGAATTGGTAAGGAAACAATCACTCTTTTTATGATAGGTATACCTATTTCACGTTATAGTTGTGATCGTCAGAAAACTAAAAACATTCACCCTTACACCTACAATCGAAACTTAAAAGTACACACAAGTACACTTCACACAAAATGTTGATTAGTTTATTTACTAATAAAATGTATTGAAATTATTCTTTAGTATTTCTTCAACTATATAGCTAGTTTAGTGATTTGTTTTTTTTTTCTTTTTATTATTGACAGAAATACAATTACTGTGATTCACTCTTATGAATTTGACTCAATACACAACACAAGTGAGAATAACATAATTGCAAAGTGATTGTAAGATAATGAAAGTAATAAAACAGATTTACACTAAGTCCAAAAAATCTACGTATGTTTTATATAAAGCTAAAGTGGCGAAACAGAAAGAAATAGGTTTTCTACCCTCGTCTTTTTACCAGATTCCAAGAATATGTTGGCACTTAGGATACCGTTAAGATAATGATCATGCGATGGTTCCTTTAGATAGATACACAAAACTATCCGTACAGATCTCATTCATTTCCATAAGTTGGCGATTTAAAGAGTATTATTGGAGTTAACACGAGACATCGGATCCAAAACTCCAAGATCAGAACAGCCAGTCGCATGGGAATGGCTTGCGTCATCACTTTCATGAACGAACATGTTCCCACAGTACCAGGGCGATGGAATCGGATTGCATGCACGCGCAGTGCAACCGACGGATATGACACTGGAACTGGAGTATATTTAACAAGTCAGCGATTCACATCGTGGGACCAGCGGTTTCCCAACGGGAAACAAACTCATTTGGGATTAGTTCTATTATGGATCTTTAGAAGTTCGGTGTTAAAATTATACATTAGTAAATTTTTTGTAATATACGGTCGTGGTTTGATTTGTAAGTCGAACAAGTGGATGTGCCTTCGGGCACATGTTCGCGTTTTTTTGGTATCCTCTTAAATGATAACTTTAACTTTGGGAATTGAGTAGTTTTTGGTAAGTTTTACTATTCTTAATTGTATTAAAGCTAAATAATGTTGTTTTTCTCAGAATGAAATAAAACTAGAAACTATAAATAAGCGAATTCCGTTGCCTAACAAGAAAATTATTATTGACTTGAGAAACGGAGAAAAGTCTCTGAAAGACTTCGATCGAAAAATATTCGATAGCTTACAATATTCAGCAAAGCTAACATGAAATCCATCATACTTGAGGAATGGAATAAGATATCCCCGGATAGGAGTTCCAAAATAGTTCAGTCGATGGAAAACCGAGGAAATTATAAAGTACAAAGGAGGTCCAACTAGCTACAAACTTTCGTTATTTGTTAAGTTTAGCTAACGTTTGTTTTACGGAAAATCAAGTTTTTGGTTTTTACTTTTAGTTTTTTTCAATAAAATATTATTTCTTTCGCTAAAAAGTTTCATTGTTTTTCATATCCTTAATTTCTGGTGGTTTTCAGATTAATTTCTTTTTAAATTCAAAAGTTTATCAAAAAAAATCAAAAATATTAAGCATAAACGGCCCATACAGGGCCTAAAATCTAGCTTCTCCAACCACTTTCTTGGGCGAAGTGGAAGAGGCCTACAATTTTAAGCCGAATCCAAACGGAAAATTTGAGAAGCTTCTCATGACAATTGATACTCTTGGATGTTTGCCAGGCGTTCGCAAGAGTTGGGGCAGTGGAAAAAAAAACTGTAGGTAGATGTTACTTGGCCCCGGCGGCCCGGCGGCAATTGAACCGGGGACCTTAGGATTAGTAGTCCGACACACTAACCATTGAGCCACTGCGCCCGAGTTTATCAGTGAATACAAAAAAAAAACTGCTGTTCGGAGACTTTTTGGTAAAGTTTTTATTTTTTTTATTATTTTTATTTTAAGGTTCAGTGATGGACAACACCTGTTTACTCAGGTTATCAAAAACGGGTCTCCAAAATTATATCATATTACCACTAACATTTTTCTTATCTTTTAAAGTATAACTCAAAAAGAAACTGTCAGAAAAGAAATGGGTCAAACTACGCTCAACCAAAATGTGTACAAAATTATTAATGACATTTTAACGGAGCGGGCAAAATTGGCCTAGAAAAAATTGCGGTGACAATATGAAGCCCTGTGATTGTTCGTTATCTCTAAATGACTGAACTTTGGGCAAGATATCAAACTTTTGTAACAGACCCAGCGGTCACATCGTAGTTAATTCTGAATCTGAACAAGTATCCAAGTACAGGATGAATAACGTGACCAGACAACACGCTTTCAGAGTTTGTATACGCATAATATATCCTATAAGGTGCCGTGACATAACCCCAAGCGTCATAAGCCCAAATCTCGAAATTTGGCCTTATGTCGCTTTTTGAAAGTGACATAAGGCCAAATTTCAGCATTTGGTATTATGTCACTTTCACAAAGCGTCATAAGGCCAAATCCGGAATGTGACATAAGGCCAAATTTTCGAAACCGTACCTCGCACCTACTCCAAATCAAACAGTGACCCCAAGCAGGGGGTTTGCAGGGGGGCAGCATACGGATACGGATTACAATGTTTATGGAATCTACTAGCGATTTCGTAACTAATCCCATAAACAGTGCAATGCATATGGGGGGCATGTTGCCCCCCTGCAACCCCCCTGCTTGGGGTCACTGTTTGATTTGGGGTTGGTGCGAGGGCAAATTGTTGAAAACAGCACCAATCGAAAGTGTCATAAAGCCAAATTGGCCTTAGGACGCTTTTCCAATGTGTCATAATACCAAATGCTAAAATTTGGCCTTATGTCACTTTCACAATGCGACATAAGGCCAAATTTCAAAATTTGGGCTTATGACGCTTGGGGTTATGTCACGGCACCATCCTGTAACGCTCTCGATGACATCACCCCAGGCGAAGACATTTTGTTTGCAAATATTACCAACCGTTTACCAGTTGGAGACAGAGCAAACGTATAAGCTTTGCCCCCGCCTAAGCGGTCTGTGAGAAATAAAGCCAACTGAAATAAAAGTTTGTCATTCGAGCTTTCACTTTATAAAGTGAATAATTGGTTATACTCTTGCTACACATTGTTTTGGGTTACCGGTAAAATCGTGTATCCCCTCAAGGTTTAGTAGGTTCTCAGGTAGGGGTTCGAAGCACACTACTTTTACTTCCTGTTGGCAGAAAGGGGGTGCATGAGGCTACGAAATAGAGCCGAGAAGCACACCATCACTGCAATGTGAAAGATTGATCACAAAACATGAGTGATTTTCAAGGACATATTTTCTTCTTAACATCGAGGTTTAGCGCTGCAGGCGTTTCGAAAGTAACGTAAGAAGAGAATTAAGCGTCTTGCTATCAGGTCAAAAAAATCTGGTCACGCTTGAAAATGAAAGAGGAAGAAAAGCATTGGACTTTACAAAAGGGTAGAATTCAATGGCACTGCTTTTCGCGACTTGTGGACAAAAAGAGGCATACTCCTTTTATCCTTAAACAACTCAACAACTATTAAGACTCCAGAACCGCAGTCGCTAAACAGAAGGCATATACTTTGATGGATGAGTAGATGGAAGCGCATATAGATGTTGAAACGAAGTCCTTTTATATGACCAATCACCTTTCATGTTGAGTCGAAAGTGTTGTTTGACATGTTTGTGACATAATAATCCTTTTCAATGTTTTATCTATTCTTTCAAAATCAGCCCATAATAAACTTACTTCAAATTAAGCATTACTTTGCCTTTTGCCATCGATCAGTTTAAATATTAAAACATTGTTTCAACTTCCTGTTTCACATAAAAACTGATACACTGTATCGGTCATCGACCATTTAGTAATTTTCTACATTGACAGTTCTGTCCTTACTCACCAGCCCTTGATAGGAATATACACAGACGAATTGAAACCTGCCAATTATGTCGATGTCATTCGATGATGTATCCTGACAAATGAGATGTCTGGTCCTTGCGCTCGTGTTCATCTTTTTTTTCCATTTGATTTTTTGTGGGGTCGAACTACTAACCCATCATAAAGGCCAACCCACAACAGGATGAATGGGTCACTGGCAAACTGGTTATATCAATATGGTATCGGTCTATACATCAATAGATAAATCGGTAGTCAATTCACACGGCCGCATTTATTATTCTCAGCATGAACTGATGCAGGAGCAGTAGCAGAGGCACTACCACTGGCATCAGCAAACACTAAACGTGTGCAGCAGGAAAGTTTACTAAGTTGCCAAAGTTGACATATACAATGTTGGCTACTAAGGATATTAAGGCAAACACCACGATGATAGAATTGCTCCAAAACACACTGTGCCTGCCGTCAAATAGTTCGACTGAGTATATCATGTGTAAACGTGTGAAACACTATGTTATATCGTTTGGAAAAGATTTCAGTTCGTAGAAAGAGAATGATTTCGAGAATTTGTTGTGGCTTAGAAATTGGTAAACTGAATGGGCGAAGAAATGACATCCGTTTTTGGAATCGGGAATGGAATTTTAAGAGGACTTTTGTACAAATCAAGTAATGTGACACGTTTTTATGGATTTCAATTATACAAATCCAGAAATTGGATTTACGTACCATTATAAGATGTAAGATATTGAAACAGTTGAAACGATTGGGGTATTTTCACATTTTTGTTTGTTTGATAAATATACATGATTTAGTTCATATTTAATAGATATACCTACTGTAATTTGTAGAGATTCGGAGGCCTTTATAAGTAGATGCGATAAGGACTTTTTTATTACCATGTAGTTTAATCATTCCATGATAAGTGTGTGGAATGTTGAGAAGATGACGCTTAACATGCATCAAGGAAACCGCTTTTTGTGGTTGCATTCACCAGCTCAAATTGTTTTTTTTCCTTAACCTATCCACTCTATCGCCTATATGTCCGCCGGCTCAACCTCAATAAATATCGTTCCCTATTTTAGATAACTTCATTATTATGGCTAATTAAATCTTGGTATTGCGGCATTTGTGTGATGCAGGCATTTTTAGGATTGCCTCTTTGCTTACGATTTCAACACATTCAGGCAGACGGCAGTATTGCCATGTCCTTATTCTTAAGTATACCAATTTGTAAACTTTATGATGAAAAAATAAAGAATCTATCTATCTATCTCTATCTCTCAACACATGCATTCTCGCTCCTGCTATTGATTTCTGTTCTATCTTTATTTAACGACACCAGTGATCTCCAATCTTGCCAACTCTCGGGTTTGCATACATACTTGCGGGACAGCCCCAAGATGTAAATTGTGGCCTAGACTTAACTAAGTGCTGAAATCATCAGCCATTTTAAAGCAATCTTTTAGCAATCTCTTAATGTGTTCGATAGCGTTAAAGTTTAGCGGCCTGTAAGCAACGTTGTTTAAATGTGAAAATTGATGATAAATACCAATTTTGCACTTTAGCGCTACTAAGAGGTGCTTAAGGGTTCGGCACCCTTTAAATTATTTTTTTAAATACGGCCGAAAGTGTTTATTTATGTTCTTTCAATTGGATTTCAATAGTACTTGACAAACCTCTGTACTTGTCCATTCAGATGGTAATATCAGTTTTAGCCTCAGTTGAGCTGCTAGTTAAACATTCAGTAAACATACATATTATACATATTAGGCTTTAACGATACAACGCCTGAACCTAGCTTCTCCAACCAATTTCATGCGAAGTGGAGGGGACCTACAGTTTTACGCTGAATCCGAACGGCAAGTTTGAGAAGCTTTCTCATGACAATTTGATACTCCTGGATGTTTGTCAGACGTTCGCAAGAGGTGCCAACAACACGCGGTATTCCAAGTGGTCCCCCATCTAAGTACTAACCAAGCCCTACGTCGTTTAATTGCGGTGATCGTCGACGTGGCAAGGTCGTTGCGCAGAAGCACTCAGTAAAACTGATATGTAAATGCAAAAATTTAAGGGTTCAACTGGAACTGAAACTGAGACTGAAACTGATAAAAATTTGACTAAGTTTTCAGTTCAGTTCAGTTGTCAGTTAAACAGGTATGAAAATAAGTTTCACGCAGTTGACGGTGAATCAAAGCCTTCGAATTCCAATAGAAATTGTAGACTTTAGTAAGAACTTCCACTCGTTAAAAATCTGAGAGTTGTACTTAGTCTTTCATGGGGTGATATAGCTTCTCTCCTACTGGTATCTTGATTTTTTATTTAAAATTCGCGTGACTAGTTGCAGTATTGCAGTTGCAGGTCCAGATTAATGCTTTCAGTCATACGTAAATAGTTTGACCCAATCACCATGTTCAAATCTCAATTCACTCATCAAATTTAAGTGCGACAGGGATCGTCTTTTAAAATACCAATCCATATTCCTTCCCATGGTATTTCGTCACATCCATGCACCATGCTATGTATGCATGTAGGTCAACCCTTTTAAAGCAAAAAACTACAACAAAAAAACTCATTAGACAGACAAAAAAAGACCCGTTGCCCAAGTTGAGGGTTTTTGAAAACAGCTTAAAGCATTAAAATGTATAGACAAATTTACAAAGCCTCTTCACAAAAAAGAAAATAATCCTTAATGCCGTCCAACCGAAATCTCTACAGCCCTGTCGGGTATCCTTGTGTAGCGGTAGAGGTATCCAAAATATGCCCAGTTAAGGTTATTTATGATTCAATTTAATTTTTCACCATTTTCCACCTGGTAAATTTCATTATGAATAATTTTTTTTTATTTTTCCAAAAAAAAAAACGCGTATATATGCTTTCTTCCTTTTCTAAGGGGTAATTTAAATAAAAGTGAACATAATCCGCAAATATGACAATTAAGGGTTGTACCTCTATATACATACATTTATATATTTTTTTACTTTTTATTTTCAACTAACACACTTTCAGAACACACGTGCAATCATGTAGACACAAATGAGGGATAATACAATTTTCTTATTGATGTATTTTTTTTCTTTTAGTTCCCGGCCTTTTTGAAAATATATATATTTTTTGCTCTCTTTGTAGGATTTTTTTTACACACAATCAGATTAATTATTAATCCTTGAACAAGGAATCTAATTGAGGGGACTTTTTCTCGCGATTTACGTGAATTCGACTATGCGAGCGAATCGAAGATAAAGGAAGAAAAAAATATTAGACCTTCGGTCGATGTAAGCGCCTTAAGCATCAAACGGTTACTGTGGATGCTGTGACACTGAATTTCCCAAAACACATCGAAGGAGATGAATTGCGTTGCCCCAAGCCCCCAAGAAACAAAAATAGCATCCACCATCCACCAGAGGATAATATTATTTTCCAACTTCAATTCGATTGCTGTGTTTGCATGTGGTGTTCGATTTTTGGCGCCAGGAAGAAAAAATACCCTTCGTCCACAATTCAGTATGGTACTATGAAATTTCCCTGGAAAATGTTTTTTTTTTAAAGGAACAAATGAATGTGGAACAACTCCAAGAGGGGGATGTTAAACTTACATTGAGAAATATGATTGGGGAAAATATCCTTAGGAAGATGTTCATGCGTAGAGATAATTTCCCACTGCATAACTTTGATATGTATATTTATTAAAACAAAATGAATCAAAATAAATGTGCCTATAGGAGAAACGGGAAGGGGAAATATATTGAATATTCTTGTTAACTATTCTCAGGCATTACACTGTGTCTGAAGAGTAAGACCGGCAAATGCATGGGAGGAGGGAGATTGCTAACTTAAAAAGTAACATAATACAAAAGTATATATGCTCGAAGGCAAATTTGGTATTAGATAGGTTGGAACACTGCGATAAAAAGATACGGATGGCTTTTGAAGAAAATTGGTAAAAAATCAATACTTTAGTTGTTTATAAAACACGATCATTGAAAGATAACATTTTGGAAAGAGATGACAACGTAAAGCCAGGAACTCAGTTCTCTTGTGCGGATTTGAGTAGGTGCTTTTGAAAAGAATTTCGGATCAAACGTTCTCGTATGCGTTGGCAAAAGCCCATTGTCATATTCTTACAATTATTGATAGATGGAATTTTAATACGTATAATGAAAAATCCAATTCAATTAGTTAGTTGGGCCGCGTAAGGACCCTCTAAGTCAAAGTACAATTTCATAGACTGCCTTATATTTAGAAAATCTCTTTTTTTTAATTAGAAGATTCAATTATGGAATGGAGATGGCAAAAAAGTTTCGGCAACAGTTTTCTTTTTACTGAAAATATAGAGCTTACCATTTCGCATGTTAAGTTCAAGGAATACATCGCTAAGAGCTTCCAATTTTGTTCAACCTACTATGAATTTCCTCTAAGAACTTTAAAAATTTCTGTTAAACATTATTAAAGTAATCAGCGAGAATCATGAGAATTAATTTTACCAATTAACAGAAGAGGAATGACGGTAAATTTGGTCAATGTTATCACATGAACATGAATTGAATTTTCGTCAAGCATATTCAACGATATCTTGATGACATTGCCAATTAAGATAACGTTTATGAAGGAACTCTACTGTGTTTCCACATTTCAAATAATGGAGTTCCATTTCCACCTCGTTTTTGACATCCAAAATGTTTCTGTGCAGGAGTTTTTGGTCATGCCCGACCAATTGTTTGCACCCCTCCTCTTAATCTTTAAGTTGTGTAATGAGTAAGACAAATATAAATTTGCTCTTGGTTCACAAACCCCAATAGGAACATAAGTTTTTGGGTCCACACAAAGTCCAGTAAATGAGATAATTACCTAACCTACAATAAAGTGCATGACGAAAACTTCGCACTTTTATTAGCAACGGGTTCAAATTGTGATCAAAAAAATATTTAAAAATACCAAATTTGTTCCTAATGCTTATCAGTCAAAATACCGAATTTATTTGAAATCATTTCTGACGGTTTATAAGTTATTCGATTTTTTTTAAATACCTTCAATATAACCTATCAGAAAAAACTGAATGTGAAGTGGCTAGACAACTAAGAAAGGGATAAGGTTAGGTTGAAGTGATAGTCGGCCAGGACCAATACCCTTACACCAATGAACCGTCCATTGTGATACCACGTGCAACTAACTCCACCCCACTCATTGAACCCGTCAGATATTTTAATGGAACGTAAGAGACTTTTGATGGCAGTGATGATTAGATCATTAACATCATTATAGAAGAAAGCTTTCGGATGATGATTACGTCTTTGAGAGAGTAGGGCATGTGCAGAGCAGGTGGAGAATATTCTTCTCCTCCTTAAAGGAGATTTTTGCAGAAATCATTGAGATAGACGAAAACCATTGGCGCATGCTTGCCTATAAGTTAGTGTCCAGTGATGTCACAAATTGCAGCACCAATGTGCAGTCTGTTAGGGAGATAACACACTTAGAGCGTTTCAGATCCAGCTTTGGGCAAATCTGTTTTGCCGCTAGACAAGATCCCTTGTCAACCTAAGGTTAATGTTCTCTATGGCATCCAACCCTGGTCTCTATTACCCGACTTAATCGAGGCCGCATCCTGCACAAAGTTACACAAATATCCACGGGTACAAACTGTCACTCGAGACCCCTCAAAATGTGTTCCTCGGAATCGGCATCAAACTATAGGCACCCACACTAGTGTTGAAAATACAGCTTCGCAGACACAAATGGATGAAGAGGCTATGTTTCACGCTCGTTATGGGCCGTTAGAGCCAAACATTTGTTTTTTTTTAGGAAAATCTGAATATGCCACTATCTTACCTTCACTCAAAATAATTAAAGCAATAAAACAGAACTGCTGATTTTTTTTTTATTAAAATTTAAGAAACTTGTACGTAGTACATATAAATAAAAAAAAAATACAATAAAGAAATATGACCCAAATTCTTTTCACCACAGACCGCTGGCTGACGCAATCGTCATATTGCCATCAAATCCACCTTCAATCCGCCATCACTTCGCGCATAGCACATGTATACGGCGATCACAGGGGTGAGGCCATACATATTAGAAAATTTATACCCGGAAACTTTTACTAAACTGTGAACAGGAACATATTTTCCCCACAGTTAGTCATAAAATTAAAGGGTAAATAAGAAAAGACCGCTGGAATTTCCCAAGATCAAACAATTAACTACTTGAAAAGCGTATTAAAAGATGCGACACAAGGATGCGGCCATTGCGAATATTTCGTTGCAGGAGTTCACATCAGCGATTTTTTTTTTCAAAGTTTTGTTAAGAATATTTAAAAAAGCATTGAAAAGAACTGTTTTTATTTAATTAAAAAAATGGGTTCCGGAAAGTCTTTGACAGCGACAGAAAGAGGAAAAATATATGCTTTCAAGGAGTTGGGACCCGCAGGCCGATTGCAAGGAGGGTAAATAGAGGTAAGACTGTTGTAAACAGTTATCTTGCAGATCCACAACACTATGGGAAAAATCAAAACGAGGCACGGCAGAAGCTACAACATTGCGAGAAAAGCGGGTTATTTCACGTCTTGCCTCAAATTCTACTCTAAAAGTGGCTGAAATAAGGGGCAACACCTCAGTATCAGCCAGCAAGGGTCCGAAGGCTAATACGAAAGAGTGGTAGTGGAAGAAAACATAAAAAAGAAACCTGTTTTGAGGCAAGTACCAACACAAGGAGCATAGAATGAATTTAGCAAGAGAACATATCGCTTGGAGCAGTGAATGGAAACGCGTTGTCTTTTCGGATGAAAACAAGTTTAACCTTGCCGACAACGATGGTTACAACTATTATTTCCATGATCTAAGAAAGGAGGAGCTTATTTTGGCAATACATGACAACCGTACATCTGTGGGGAGCTACTACCAACTATGGCACAATTTAGTTGGAGTCTTTTCGACAATAAACGGAAACAACTACAAAGGTTTGCTGGAAGGTCATTTCCAAAAGTGAAAAACATTTTCGGACCCTTGTCTTGGATATTCCAACAAGACAATGCCCCTATCCACAATTCCAGGGTCGTTAGAAGTTGGACTCAATCAGAAGACGTGGAACTTTTGCCCTGGCCACCCTATTCACCGGACTTAAACATAATCGCAAATGTTTGGGCATGGTTATCTCGTAAAGTGTATGAGGGCGGCAGACAATTTCAAGACAAGGACACTTTAATCGAAGCTATTCGTGATGCCCTCTTAATTATTTAAAAAAAAAACTGTATGAATCTATTCCAAACCGTCTTATAGAGGTCATATCGAAAAATGGCGGTCATACTCGTCAATAATGTAGAAAAGCATAATAAATAAATATTTTAAAACCATAAAATGTTAACATTTTATTCATTTTTTCCTTTCTTTCGAAGATTTTGCATGTGGCCTCGCCTCATCCTAGTGCGCATCTTTTATACGTTTATCAAGTAGTTCATTGTTTGATCTTGGAAAATTCCAGCGGTCGTTGTTATTTACCGTTTAATTTTATGACTTACTATTGGGGAAATATGTAACTGTTCACTGGTATAAAATTTCCAACAGGTATAAGGACTGAAAATCGATTGCAAAATGTATGGCCTCATCCTTGTGATCGCCAGTGTACATACATACATTCCATTCCTTGCAATGGATGTATACATTGTCATCCATCCAACCCCTCAATCCACATTCCTCACGATCACACATCGACACTGGATTCGATGTGTTTATTTTCTTCCCACTAAGCATTGCGACCCGATACTGCAGATCGTCTATGGGGCGATCGTTAGCAGGGGGTAATCAGCTTAGATAAATAAACACCACACAGGCGGCAAGAGGGTATTCGATTCTACGAATATCTAACGACATGCCAGACCCACGAGTGTTGATGGTGATTGCGGCGATCGGCACCCTTACCGTGTAGGGCCAATGGATGGGAAAGGCATGAACGTGGTATCAAGAGTTATGGGGACGCAGCATACTGCAGCTGGATGGAAGGATTTGGTGGAGGAATCGGTACAGCCTATTTTACATCGTCACGCTCAGCGGTCTCCGGCGACAACCAGTACTATAGGAATAACTCAAATACGCAAATACTTAATCTTATTGCAATAAAGTGCAAGTTAATTGGTATAAACCTCAGTTGTTTTGTATTTATAACCGATGCATGGATAGAATTGCGGATACACTTTTTTTTTAAAACAAATCGTTATTCGTCTCAGTTTGAATTCGAAATTCAAGTTCGGTTGCAACATCATTTTCGCAAGATACTGCGATCGTGCTAAAATCTGCGACTCAAACGGTTAGAAGATCTTTCCCACCCGTTCAGGGACGGGCTTAGATTGTGACAGCGCTTGTCGTAAAAGGCGACTAAGTGAAGAACTAAGAAATCACATTTAGGCAATTTTAACATTGAAGTGTGCATGCAAATTCGTGGGTTGATAGGACGATCAAACAAAAATCAATAACAAATGCACACGTGTATCGAAATCGTAAAAAAGAAGCAGGCTTGAAAGCTCCTGAAAATTTAATTATACCAGCATTTGATAAGCCTCAGTAAAGAGGTGATCCAAAGCCAGGAGATGTTTATTGAGGTCAAACCGACGAGCCACACATGCGAACCAGTAGGGAAGTAGTCCTATTGTTCTTATGTCGAAAAGACCTTATACGTCAGGTAGGTATCTATTTAAAATTAAAAATGCTAAATTTTCTTGAAAAGAAGAAATACATATTTGCGGAGGAACTGAAGTGAAGCATCTGTTTGCATTTTACTTTAATTGCAAGGTCTATATTGATAAATCGAAGGAATTGCTTCAATTCCAAAAAATAGTAGTTCTTCATACAACAAATCTATAACACAGAACCGCATATCCAGAATACGAGGCGGGATGTTCCCAGCGAAGAGGCTGACACATGTTCGATCCCTTTTGGAGAAAAGGTTTTTCGACAATAATGAACAAAATAGACCAGCACCAGAAAAATTAGTCTGATGGCAAGTTGTGAAACAGCGCCACAACTCCAACCCCCACCCCACATGTATTGTAAATCCTAACTGCACGTATGAGTATCACACAAAAGAAATACTTAAAAACAACTATAATCTCCAATTAAAGTTGATATATAATAGTATTTGAAGCAATAACCTTTCTCTACTTGTTCATGTCCATTTTCGAATATGAAGCACGATTTACGTCATCTTCATTCTTGACAAAATTTTTAATCAAATGTGATTATTAGACTTTAAACCAATATATACATAGGTACATAATTTAAGTACATGCAACTTTAGCTATTTGCTCGTTATTGCGTGGTTTCTTAATCTCACCCAATTTTTGATTTCTTAACCAAAGAGGAATTCAAAGGATCAAAGTAGATCTACAACGACACTAAATATCTACTTTAAAGCCACACATAAGCAATAGATGTTATATTCTTACAAACGGCAAACTAGTTGCAGTTTCATATTGCGGCAAGTAAACGGCTATTTAGAGGATTCTCCTCACTCCATCGTAGATAAACTTGTTAATCCATTATCCGACCATAACTTTTGGCAAAGGGATGTAACAGCTTCTCTTCGAATTTTAAACCAACCGCTTGTAACCCGTTTCAACTGTGTATATAAGAAAATTGTCCTCAAGAAAAGGACATCCATGATATTTGAAGGTTTTATGGTGTTTATCAAGAGCAGCACCCAGAACTTTGATACCGAAAATGTTAAATAAATCTTAGAACAAATATCCATGTATATAAAGTTCATTAATTTGCACTCACTGATATAATTTAGTTTTTGTTATATAATAAAACAAACAGCTTTTTTCTGTCAAGGGGTTGTTCACACAAACTAGAGTTCTACTTTAAGGTTGTATTTTATCGGCAAAAGTATTGACCAGGAAACCTACCGACCAAACCAGAACGAAATGAGTGCAGATTGCTTGTTAGTGTGTGCAAGCATTGTAAAAGCTGTTTATTTTTGCTGCCTCCATTGGATTGTGGTGAGCAGACTGATTTCTTTTTTGTTCATTTATTTACTTCCTTTTATTATTTGCCATTTCAATGTTGAATGAGAGCACGATGGTGTATGTGCTCTCATGGGAAGTATCACTATGTTGACAATGAATTATCAGGATTGCTTCTTCTGGTACTTAATCGGTTCTTAAATTGTCGAGGCAGTTTGGCATATAATGAATTTGTGCGGTTATTTGAAAATTAATTGGCAGTTTAATTGCGGTGGAGAATTTTATTTATTGGCTAAAGTTTAAGGTGATTTTGCTTAATTTGATATAATTGTTTTCGAAATATATCTTTCTTGTGGGAGAAACAAGAAACAAGATTTTTGATAGGAGGTAATGAAGAATTTATTGTCGACCCAGTGCTATTAATTGTCATTTAAAGCTAAAATTAATTCAAGTTGTTAAATGCTGAAAATTCGTAGACCTATAAGAGATTCTTATAGGAGGGAGGTAGATGTCCCTCTTTTGGCCCTGAACGCAAAGGGGTGAGTTTTGATTTTCTTAATGGGGGATATAAAACACGGATTCTATTAAATGCGTATTTAGGGTTGTATTTAAGGGTGTATGTTTCTGCCACTATGGAAAGTGCTCTTCCGATAGTGAAGTCAGAAATAAGGTTAACAAGGCAACCTGACTTGAAGCAAAATTGAATATACGAGCAAAAATAAAGTCAAAGAAATATAAAACATCTATTCTATCTCTCCTTTCTTCAAAATATTTGCGCCAAAATGTATGCAATTATATACGCCGATAGGAAGCAGCTTTGCAAGGCGCAAGCTGTGAAAATCGATTGCCTGCGCTGTGTCTTACATGATAAGGGTACAAAAACCAATACATACAAAGATAAACAAGAAATCTGTTGAAGACAGAAAATAAGAACAGCAATACATGCTGAAAAGCTAAAACCTTATTTTGGTGAACCGATGAATACTGTTTCGTACTGCAGTCATGTCTTTAGAAATCGGTTGCAGCCCAAGTCGAACGATACACTTATGTCAAGCAGGCTGGATAGTTGAAAACATAAAAACACGCACTATACCAAGAAGAAACGATATTACTTTCACATAAGCAACACTCGGATGGTTTACAAGCGGTACTTTTCAAGTATTGAGGCTATGTAGGCACGCACCAATTTATCAACCAAGAATGGATGAAAGAAAGCATTCCCCTTGACGACTATCCATATAGCGCCTGAAAAGCGATCAAATGGCTTGCATAGGTCATAGGTTAAAAAGGGGTATACAATTTGCATACAGCACTAGGCACCGGAAGGGCCCATCGCGATCCCTAGGACTCCAATTTAAAGACTTCAACTGGAGAAAAACCTAAAAAACTTTTCCTAGACAGAGCCCAATCTCCATGCAGAATTTAACCAGCTTCCTATGGTCGGTGCCGCTCAGCTCCCCTAATTCCTCGAAGAATTGTATTCCCCTAGAAACCTCCTACGATTCCGCGCTATGCCCTCGCATTCACACAGTATGTGTGTTATGTCTTCCTTGGCTTGTAGATCACCACAGAACCTGCACGTGCACGTGTCCACATCCACCAGACCAAGCCGCCTAGCATGCGTTCTTAGAAGACAGTGCCCTGCCAATTTCAGAATTTCCTTAGATAATTTCTTGTCATAATGAGGCCACAGCGCTCTAGACACCCTATGTCCCTCTAAATTCTGCCATCTGAGATCAGCCATTTTTAAGATCTTTTCATTGATTATTCCCTTAAAAATGCCAAGGGGTGGTTTAATGTTCACACCTCCGCTATTTTCCAGCTCCCCTCCCTTTCTAGCTCGTCGGCTTGCTCATTTCCCTCTATACCGCTGTGTCCCGGTACCCAGCACAGTCTTACTCGATTCCGACTGCATACTGCTTTTAGCATTGTGCGGCAGTTTCTGACTATCTCAGAGTTAAAGTTAGCAGATTCAAGTGCCATAAGTGTCGCCTGACTGTCAATATAGATGGCAATATCTCTTCCCGACATTGATGCCATCTGCAATATTTCTGCCGCCCTTAGAACAACCAGAACTTCCGATTGGAAGACACTGCTTTTGTCCGGGATTCGTATAGACTATCTCAGGTCTGGATCAGCAGAAAAAATGCCAGAACCCGTTCCTTCCCCCGTATTAGAGCCGCCAGTGTAGATAGCAACCTCATTTGCTATTGTGACTGCATCTCTTTACCACTCCTCCCTTCGGGGATATGACACCTCATAGGGGATGTCAAAGTCGACCAAAGGGCAAATCACAACAGTCCGTATAGGATTTCCGGGTAGCACATCAGTTAAGATCGTGCGGTGCCTAAAACGATGCAGGGAAATAAGTCCACGGGAACTAAGTCCACTGAGGGACTTAGTTCCCACATAGTGGGAAATAAAACCACTTTCGCGAAGTGGACTTAGTTCCCATGTAAAGTGGGAATTAAGTCCATTTATGGGAACTTAGTACACATTCAAAAATAAGAAGAGGGAACTAACATCCAACATTTAGAATTAGACAAAAAACTGTAAAGTGCAGTTAGTTATCGCACTCTTTAAGCAAAATCTTAAACTTATCATGGTGACATAAAGCCAAAGTTTCTAAACCGTATCTCGCACCTACTTCAAATCAAACAGTGACCCCAAGCAGGGGGGTTGCAGGGGGGCAGCATGGCCCCCCATATGGAATACACTGTTTATTTAATCTACTTGCGATTTCGTAACTAATCCCATAAACAGCGCAATGTATATATGCTGCCCCTCTGCAACCCCCCTCTGCAACCCCCCTACTTGGGGTCACTGTTTGATTTGGAGTAGGTGAAAGGTCACGGTACCTACAGCGGGTGATCAAATTATTACGGTCACCTTAAAAAATATAATTTTTTCAGGATTTAGTGCGATGGTGGAAAAACGCCTTAAATGGGATAAGGCTCATAAGGACTGGACATCCGAAGACTGGTTAAAGGTGGGAACTTAATATGTCGGCTTTAAATTGATTTTTTTTTATATTTCACGATTTTCGTGGCACGCGTTTTTTTGTAGGTCTGCTTTTCCGATGAATCAACGGTTCAGATTTTGTCGGATAAGTCCGAGTGCATGCATTCCCTTTTATAATTTCCGTTTGCCCCCTTCCTAACAAACTAGGACTTATCCGACAAAATCTGAACCGTTGATTCATCGGAAAAGCAGACCTACAAAAAAACTCTTGCATCGAAAATCGTGAAAATAGATCTCCAAAATATACAACAGTGGCGATATGACTCCCCCTGCGGAGTTCCTCTGTTTGCTGACATTCATATGGAGCTTTGACCAAGGCGCCTTATGGCGCCTTCAACAAGAAAAACGATCAAATGGCTTGCAGAAAATATCGAGATATATAACTACTTACAGTCGCATATGTAATCTTATCTAACGTACTACTGCTGCAAACAGCATAACCAACCGGAATTGCAGACGATGAAATGCTGCAGTGTATAAAGCAGCTACTCTTCTCGGGTCAGGAGCCCGTTAGGAAGTATTGATGTTCTTAAAGCACGAGTGGTATATCCCAAATGAAGTCTAATAGTTTAAGTAAATAAAATATTAGTACTAGCCCAGGACTTCTTTAGATCCATATGGCAAGATCGATGCTTAAGATGGTTGCTCTAACTTAGATCTCACAAATCGACTATCGAGTAGCCATTGCCATTTGCCAAACTCTCATAAAGCAGTCAAAAAACTATGAGTATGTATAATAATAGTGCACATTAAAATAGTACGTTAACTTGTCTTTTGAAGTTTCTGCAATTTTTTCTCTATTTGCTTAATAACTGGGATCCCTCCTAATAACAATTTACAAAGCATAAATTCAGCAACTTTTATCCAACGTTGATAGGCAACTTAAGTAAAAATTCATACACCCTTAAGATTAAGACAATTAATTATTGCTATTTGCATTGTATTGCTGAGCAATTAAAGGGTTGCCATCAAAAGCGGTTATCACCAGATTCAGACCATCACTCCTAGCTTAAGTGCAGTACAAGGCAATGTTCATTATTTATTTCCCTCTTGAAATAATAGCCATCGAATTACGTATCCACGAATAAAGCGAAATAAAAAAATCGCAAGCATAACACAGAACACAGCCAAAAAAAAGTTTAAATTAATATGCAAATTAAGAGAAATGAAATTCAACCGTACATAAACTCTTATCGGTCATGAATGAAAAAAGGAACCATCTAAACAAATAAATATCCTTTCTGTGAGGAGTTTCATGCTAGCTTATAATGTGATGTCTGTTTTTTTTTTGTTTTTTCAATCCCTAAGTTAATGGCTGCCTTGTATCTTAATAGATATACTTCATTCCCAACCCAAGGTACGGAGTACGTCGTGCATTGCTGAAAACAGACAAGGAAAAGGTGAAGAAAAATGGCGTGCAAATGGTGTTCGTATTCAATTTGGTATTGGTTGAGGGTCGATAGGCGATTTCGGGGAATCCTTGTGGAAAAATAAACTGTACGAGTACTCTTTCAACGACTTTATTTTGCTTAAGTGTGTTCTCGTTTTCTAATTTTTGGTAACTTTTTCATAAAATGTAATGGGTAAGACGAGAATTACCGAACTTTATGAAAATGCTTATTCTTTTTGTTAAAAAAGATATGGTGCAATTTATACTTAGGGAAACAAAGCTGAGTAAAAGTTATCCTTTTTGGAAAACATTTTTAGCTTATAGTAGTACCGTTTCGGAGGTCAAATAGCAAGTGAATTTCATTCTGAGGGTAAAGTTATGTTATGAAACTATATCTGCTGTTGAATGTTGAAGCTATTATTTTGATTGGTGAAATCTTCGTTGCCTCTATTTAAAATAATTCACAATATCGTTTTAGTTATTATTAAGGAGTAAGGATTTTTAATAACAACGTTTGAGCATTTCTATGGCCTGGGCCGATAAGTGAACACGGGATGAATGAAAAATAATTTGGTTACGATGTACTTTCATGATAAAGCCAGCAAAATATGTTTAATGCGTCTACCATCTTATTTAAAACAAAAATAAAACTCAACTAGTTAATCCATTGGCTTCTTCTGTTCATTGAAGTGCCCTGCAGAATCTACAATGTTGTATTCGTTCTATTAAGTTTTATGAGCCTGTGGCAATTCTAGTCAAGTGTTGCATCATAATCGAAAGCAGCTTTTTCAATCCCCCACTGAAACTTCTACGCTCAGCTTGAGCTGACGTCTACTGAATTTGACCATTTTTGCCTTTTTATTTAAGCTTCGAAAAAGATTTAAAAACAAATTATTAGGCATTAACAGCCATGTTAATGGGCATTGTAGGCCCCAACTTAGCTTCTCCAACTATTTGCTTATTGGTCCGCTAAGGGTAGGTGCTAGTTGTCTCCAACCATTTGCTTCTGCGAAGTGGATGGGACTTACAATTTAAGCCGATTTCGGGCGGTAAATTTGAGAAGCTTCGCATGACAATTGATACACGCAGGAACAGTAAAACCTGTTTTATATTTTTAGCGGGTACCCGGCGTGCATTGCTTCACCTAACAAAAAGAAATACATGTTTTTTTAGTAACAAACAAAATCGCAAGGCAAACTTGGTTTACCGGTTTTGACCAAATTTCGCACACACTTTCAGGCCAATAGCAAAGATTGCCTGATTTCGCAACGCCATCTATGATTGATTATATATACACTCCCAGACACAATTAACCACCCACCCAGTTATTTTACGATTTCAGTAGATATTGTCTCATGATAAGTACTGTTCTCAGACGAGAGCAGAATAGCCTTAACAGAACCAGATGGTCGTATGCATGTAGGCATACACACGACGAAATGAGAGGTTTGCTCCATGTGCCATAGCCGGAAGAATGGGATATCAGGGAGGCTCGATAATGGTATGGGTAGGCATCAGTTACGATGCTCGTACCGAGCTCGCGGTCTTCGATAGAGGAAGGGTGAATGCTCAGACGACGTCATAGTTTTTGCACCATTTATTGGAGACAATTTCATCCTTATGCAAGATAACGCACGTTGTCATGTCGCACGGTCGGTCACAGAATATCTGGAAGAGTTTGGTATTCAAACTTCACCATGACCAGCACGCAGCCCGGATCTGAATCCTATAGAGCACATATGGGGCAGTCTTAAGTTCTGACAAGGATACCAGCACCAACCACCAAAACGGAATGGCACAATATCCCCGAGTCAGATATTCAAGACATTATAGATGGGCTTCCAAATAGACTCCAAGAAGTCATTAGAGCTAGAGGAGGAGAAACGCATTATTGAAAATAAAAATGTGATTAAATAGAAGACAAAAAAAACGATTTATAGTGATAAAGATGATTAAGGATTGTTTTTATTACCTTAACATTGCTCACAATAAACCTTATGAAAAATGAAGCAAATCTGTTATGCCGATCGTGAGCGATGTGGACACAAATGAAAACCATTTCTTTTATATATATATATAAATATATATAGAAAGATAGATGAACCTCACTGAGCTTTATTCAGGATGGAAAAAAAGCTGAGTACGAAGAACAAAGAAAAAATAAAAGGGACCTACAATTTTAAGCCGAATCCCAACGGCAAATTTGAGAAGCTTCTCATGACAATACTCGTAGATACTCTTGGATGTTTGTCAGACGTTCGCAAGAGGTGGGGCAGTGAAAAACAGATGTTAATCAGTCCCGGTGGGATCTGAACCGGGGACCTTCCGATTAGTAGTCCAACACACTAACCATTGTGCCAGTGTGCCCGACTAGAAGAGAACAATGATGATGTTAAAAACGCTTCCAAAAAGTGAGCGTCGCTAACAACTTTGTATGAACGAGTTGTTACGAAAGACGTTGTCTTGCGAACACTACGACCTACAAATTCTATGGACTTCTTCCATAAAAAGGTTTTTTCTAAA
This sequence comes from Portevinia maculata, assembly GCA_949715645.1. Classification (NCBI taxonomy): domain Eukaryota; kingdom Metazoa; phylum Arthropoda; class Insecta; order Diptera; family Syrphidae; genus Portevinia; species Portevinia maculata. The sequence goes on from OX454525.1 coordinate 79,375,498, forward strand.
CAGTGGGCGTATCAAAAACGATTCTGGCATTTGAAGAAACCTTCAAAAAAGTTTCATCGAAATCCGCAGTTTTAGCGTGATTGAGCGACAAACCAACAAACTCTCATACATTTATTATATAAGTAGGATAGGATAGGATAGGATAGGATAGAATTTCCGCATTCACTGGACGTCTTTGTGACGTCAAGTTCCAAACTCTGAAGTAAAGTTAAAAAAATTAACATTTTTTTCAAAATGTCCGGACTCTATAGCGCACCAATAAGCCAATATTCACCAGATTCGTCATTCAACCCCTAATTAGAAACCTATCTCGCATGGCTTAAACTGTTACATGGCGGTCTTTCGTGGCGCTGAGATATACCGCACCGCGAAAATTCAGAAAAAACACGAATTGCCGACTCTATCTAATTTTCAAATTTGTGTTACATATTCAACAAGCACTAATAGGGTGTCTTCGATAGTTGGAATTAGCGAATCGCACTCTTTTTCGAACTGTCGAATAGCTATAAGCTATAACAATGTCAGAATATCTTGTAAATATAAGAAAAATTGAATCCGGATATCCGTTCGGCGATTTACATATACAAAAACCAGACTACAATATCTTTCCATTTTCATAATATACGTTTTAATGTTAAGTGACTGCATCGTCGCCTGAGAATTGTTTTGTTCCATACGCCACTTTTGTCGTTTTTGTGTTAGGAACGGATTCTATGGTAATTTTGTATGCTCTTTTTAAATCTGTGATTCGATTTGCTCTAAGTTTTTCCAATCGCGAGATATCGGACATCGACTTTGTTCTATATCCACCAAAATCAACAGTTTGTAGAATTGTTTTGTGCCATAAACAATTTTTTGGCGTTTGTGACAAATTTTCCATATAATTTATCGCAATTTTTTTGTGAGAATTGTGTTGTTCCACGTGCATATCACTGCGACAAGAGCTACAGAAAATATTAAAAAAGTTGAGAATTGGTTTGTCCTACGTGCACTCGTGTTAAAGAAAAGCTATGTATGTGGGACAGTGATCGCAAACAAAATTTTAGTATTGGTTTGTTTCACCTCCATTACAGTTGTGTAGATAATATTCGATATTATGAAGATATTAACGAGTCTGAGTGCTCTGGGATTTGGATTTCATTTTTAAAAAATAAAAAAAAAAAAAAAAAAAAAAAAATGAAGATATGAATTCCATGCGGTGATAAATAGTGCTGCAAATGCAAAACCTAGTTGCAGACGTACGAGCAGTCAATCATTGAATACATATGGGTTCAATAGATGTGTTTAATGAACCTTAGCTGCACAGATAAGTACAGAAAATCAGAAAAGTGTTCTACATTCTGTCAATTTGTGTTCCATGATGCTGTGCGGATCAGTTTACGACTGTACCTAGGTTAGAGATAGGGCAAGTGAGTAAAATATGTCAAATTTGAAAATTCAAATTGAACTGATGCCAATTGATTTATTTGTTTGGCATGAGATGTCGTATTTCTTAGTTTAATGTTACAAATATTCGCATACCTATATATGCACAAAGGAAGGACCTGATCTTCAATCAGATCATTCCTCTATACTCTTAACACTTAGCGATAAAATAATAATAAAAGACCATAGCCCAAAACTAGTAAATAGACTGGCTGATTGGAACTACTTCAGACAGAAGTTGGAAGAAAGTATCCAACTATCACCAGCTATTCAAACAGAAGATCAACTAGAAGAAGTAGTCCAAATATTGACGCTCAGAATACAAAAATCTGCGTGGGCTGCCACTCCCAAAAGAACAAAAAAGATCAAACAAAACTCTTATCCTCCCGAAATATGTGAAATTATTACAGAAAAGAGGAAAGCTAGAAAACGCTGGCAACAGACAAGGGCGCCAAGCGACAAGACCACACTGAACAACTTAAATTATAACCTCAGAAAATCTGTAAGAGAATTCAATAATGAGTCTTTGAAAACTTACCTCACAAGTCTTACAAATGATGCTAGTACCGACTACTCGCTCTGGAAGGCAACAAAGAAAATGGACAGGCCAATAGCTCACATTCCGCCAGTAAAAACCAGAGAAGGTAACTGGGCGAAAAGCAACCAAGAGAAAGCAAACACTTTCGCTGAGTATCTTGAAGACGTATTCAAACCTTATGAAGATAAAGGTTATCAAGGACTCGAAATAAGGTGCGAAGAATTTACCCCTGTTCGGCCGGTAACAGCTAAAAAATTTGCCAACGAAATTAAAGAAAGCATAAATATAAAAAAGGCCCCAGGGTTTGATTTAATTACAGGAGAAATTTTGAAGCAATTTCCACGAAAATGTTTAAAAAAACTAGCGCAGATTATAAATGCTGCATCTAAATTAAGATATATGCCAAACATGTGGAAAGTCGCGGAGGTAATAATGATACCTAAACCAGGCAAACCACCTAACGAAGTTACCTCATATCGCCCAATATCTATTCTACCAATGTTGTCCAAGTTATTCGAAAAAGTGCTGGTAAAACGTCTACAAAAAATAATAGATGAAAAATCGCTAGTCCCAATTCACCAATTTGCATTTAGAAATAAGCACGCTACAATTGATCAGGTGCATAGAATCACCAGATAGAATCGAAAAAGCAATTGAAGAGAAAAATGTGTGCTCTACAGTATTTCTTGATATAGCACAAGCTTTCGATAAAGTCTGGCACAAAGGACTGATACACAAACTACAAAAGCAACTGCCGAAGCAGTATGCGACCATTCTGGAGTCTTATATATCAGATAGATTCTTCAGAATTAAACAAGAGGCAGAGTACTCAACATTAAGAGAGATTAAAGCTGGTGTACCACAAGGCAGTGTGCTAGGTCCTGTTCTTTACCTACTTTTCACTAGCGATCTTCCTGAAAGTGAAGAAACTACCATAGCTACTTTTGCAGATGACACAGCTGTCCTTGCTGTGGGAGCAACTGTCGAAATAGCAACAAAAAAGCTTCAAACAGCAATAAACAATATTTCAGAATGGACTAAGAAATGGCAGATTAGATTAAATGACCTAAGTCAGTCCATATTAATTTTACGTATAAAAACGTACCACACATTGCAGTATACATTAACAGCAATGTAGTGGAATATTCAAACACAGCCAAATATCTAGGCATGACTCTAGACGCTAAACTGCGTTGGAAAGCGCACGTAAAGAAAAAAAAAGATGAGTTGAACATGCGATACAGTAAAATGTATTGGCTTATTGGGAGATACTCATCCCTGTCTAAGTACAATAAGTTATTGCTATACACGCAAGTTCTGAAACCAGTATGGACCTACGGGCTCCATTTGCGGGCATGCACATGCCAAACAAATTTACAAACAATCCAGGTTTTCCAAAATAAAGTGCTAAGGAACATAGTTAATGCACCTTGGTACATACGCAATGCCGATCTGCATAAAGATCTAAATGTTGAAATGGTTGAAGATGAAGTTAAGAAAGTTGCTCAAAGGCATAGAAGTAGGCTTCTCAACCACGTAAACACAGAAATAACAGAACTATTAAATAATGGCAATGCAATCCGGAGATTGAGACGGGTAAAACCTCTTGATCTATAAGAGTTAGCTAGGGCTAAAAAATCAGGTATTGATTTCAAACAAGAAAAAAGTTTCGAAATCCGACAAACGGCGGATTTATCTGTTAAATTCAACAAATATGTAGTTCAAAAACAAATTGCCGATTAGTCGCCGACTAGGTGCAATCTCATTCGGGATGGCGAATGTCAGTCCCCCGGGAGTTTTTTTAGATGGGTTAAAGTCTCTCACTATTGCAGAAGCATCCCTCGCGTACTAGCTCTGCAATGTCTTTCGATGATTTTTTCTTCCAGCGAATTCCCAACACAAAAATAAATAAAAAATATATGAAAAAAAAAATCGAAAGACATAATAACATAGGAACGTGTTCAAATTGTGATCAAATCGACATCAGGCCAAACATTGACGGTACAATGATCACTCAAAACCCGAAATTCACTAGAAAACAAAATTGAAATTTCGCAGCTGAGAGGAGAACATTATGACTCGAAGCTGTAATTCTGTGATCTGATTTGATCTGACATTTTTCCCTCACTGGTTTAATGCTAAACACTTTGAATAACTTTCTTATTATACTAAGGGTATATTCATTTTGACGCATAGTTTGTAATATACCTTAATATTGCCCGTAGACCCCTAAAAGTTACTATATTTATGATCAGCATCGATAGTAATGTCGATCTAGCCATGTCCGTCCGTCCGTCCGTCCGTCTGTCTACAAAAATTACGCCATTAAACTGGACCTAGAGAGCTCTAGGGTCCCGAAATAATCAAGTTTAAGAATTTTTGAAACAAACAGCAACAAACTCAAAAAAAAACAAATTTATCGAAAAAATTGAATTTTGAGCTAGAAAGCTGAAATTTTTTATATATAATCTATGAATCCTAAAGCTGATCGGGAGATAACATTTTTGAAATCCGCCTACAGACACGCCCACAATGAAATAAAACAACTTTATTGAAAAACCCAAGTTTGAGCCAGGGAGCGTTTTTTCTTACAAAAGCTTCTTTTTACTTTTGTAGCGCCCACTTATGAGGGATAGGAATAAGAATAGGGTATCCAACAGTTCGCTTAAGCAGACTGTAGCCTGTCCCTATGTTTTTATTGTATTTTTTGAATAAAAACTTTGTTAACAAAAAAGATGAAGTCGATTTTTCTTTTCAAAGTTTAGCAGGGTTGGGGACACAATCCCGAAAACCAAAATCCCGAAAATCCAAAATCCCGAAACCCCAAAATCCAGAAAATCCAAAATCCCGAAAATCCAAAATCCCGAAAACCCAAAATCCAGAAAATCCCGAAAAGCCAAATTAAAAAAATAAAAAAAAATCGTATCACACAGTTTCGGAGTACCAAGTACGCAAACCTTTAAATGCGTTTTTCTCGAAAAAGTGCCAATGGCATATGGAACAAAACAATTCTCAGGCGACGTGCTACCTGATTTCGAATTTCTGCTATTTTTGAGATATTACTGCTGGTTTACGAAGCTCATAGTTTAAAATTTGTTGGTGAATAACGCTTTTAGTATCATACAAGTTCAGTATTACTTAATTTAGATTCTGTTACACTGAAGGCATTATTACAAAATACAGAAATTCTGAAAATGTAGAAATAGGTAAAAAAAACGGGACGTCCGCCGATATTAAAACCAAGTGATTGCCGTGTTTTAAAAAAATTAATTAAAGAAAACCGACGCCAAAGTGCCGTTGCAATAACGGTTGAAAAGAAAAGACGAATTAAAAAGAGTGTTTCTGTTGAAACTCGCAAGCGGACGATTAAAAAAAATGGGATACCTTTAACAAGGTTTGTCTCATAAAATATACATATTATAAGTTGTATTTGGGCATCTTAGTTAACTGGATTCGTGAAAAATTCAGGCAAAAGAGAAGTCGGTTTTGACACTCAAGGCCCAAAGGTGACTTGCGTGAGCGAATCATCGTTAAAACTGGACATTAAGTTAATGACGGACCGTTATTTGGAACAATGAGTCTGGATTTGGGGCTGCGTAGGCGAAGAACAGAAAGGCGTAATTAGAAATTCTAATGAAGCTTTCCACAAAGACTGTATCTTCCAGCGTGTCTAATGTTATGGGGATGCATGTCTGGACGTGGTATGGGAAAGCTACACTGTATAGATGAAGTAGTCAACGCTGCGAAGTATCAAGACATACAAGGTAAACGCTGCCAAGTATCAAGACATACTGGAGAAGATCGATATCCATCGATCCATCGATACCACGGCTCCAATTAAGTGAGAATAAGTATGTTTCAAGAAGATGGCGCTTCTTACCATACGGCTTATTCCACGATGGCGTGCTTGTCTGCTGAAGCTGTTCCTTTGCTAGAATGGCCTTTAAGCAGCATTTACCTTCGAAAATGGTTGGTATAAACTGAAACAGGAATTTACAGTCGTCAAATTAAAATTTAGACTCCTAGAACTAATTATTTTGCTCCATAAAAATGTTTAATATAGGATTTACTTTTTTAAAATCGCTCCTTCTCAAGATCTCTTTAAAAAAAAATCTCCTTTTTTGTTTTCTTATTTTGAAAATTAATAAAACTTAATAAATAAATAAAATTATTATGAAAATTTCTATGAGTCAGGACATGTCAGTATCTGAATCTAGGTAGACCAACTATTTTGCGTTTGGACTTCAAAATTACTATCTAAGTTATGACAAGTGTAGAGTTCCCCTTTGTACATCAAATAAGTAGTTATAGCATGAACATATTTAAATGTGAGTGTTCACCTAACGAAGGGATAAGATGTTAATTGTTTCTGGTCGCAAAAGATGGAATTGTGAGAAGGATGCTTAAATATTTAAGTTTTACAATTTAAAAGAATTTAAATCTCAGTGTGAAGAACGACAAATGCTAATCTGGGAAATGATACTGTCCGGGCCAATTCATACACATTGTATATCATTTCTGTTTTGACAAGGCGACCCTGTAACGCGATAACAATGCCGCCAAATGTCTGCAAATTCTATTCTAGTTAGATTTATCTACGTGTGTCCCCAGAGTCAAAAGCCTATTAGTTGAATAGTGAAATAATTCGACGTCCTCAGAGTTATCAACTGTATTATTTTGCATTAATTTATCGCCTACCAGTCCATTGAAACGACACTTTTGTGGTGATAATTTAGTTTCCTTTCCCCCGAAAAATCTGCCAGAACAATTCAGTGATACAAAACTGTCCCGTATGTTAATTTCAAAGCTCATTTTCCACCAGCTAAAACCTATCCCATTACTTCGAAGATATGTCAACCTCATTCAAATAAATTTGGTGTGTAATATTTTATCTTTCAGAATAAACTTAGATCCAAATGAGACTTATTTGCAAACAAAGTATATCACACAGAATCGATAGCAATATAATAATGGTCACAGGAGCTCAGCTCATGCTCATAATATAATGCAGACGATGTAAAAAGATATTTCCCTATTTACGTAAACTTTAAATCGCATCTCAAAAAAACATAATACCATTTCGAAAGCATTGAAATATTATCCATGCTCTCCTCAACCTTAACTACATATAATGGACAATCGAGTAACAGCGCACATAGGTAAATCCTCCATAAGTAACCGGATATGGCCGCCTCATCGGACCAAAATGAATCAAATTCGTCGTTATTCTTCAATATTTAATTTTTCATGACATGGTTCTCGTACACACACATGCAGACAAATATCGTTTGTTTGAAAATTTGAGAAATTACTTAAGGATGCTTTTCATCCATTCTTCGGATCGATCTCAGACGACTGCTTTGAGAAAATTGTTCTTGCACTCAATTTAGTTCGATAAAAATGTATTCGCCTTGGTCCATTGGGTGTAGCGAACTCACATCATTTATAGAGTCTGAGTAAGAGAGCGGGTCTTCATCATTTTGAGTCATAGTCTGTTTGACACGAGCTTCTCGCTTACGACGATAACGGAATAAAGGCAAATGGAAGAGATGATTGCTTCGGATAATTTGCCAGACATTGAACAGTGTACACCAGTTGTTGTTGCAAAGAGCCATATGAAACAAATGCTTTTGGCAGCACTCTGCTCTGCTCTACTCACTAGTGCTGCTCAGATGTATACGTGAATACATGTGAATGGATGTCTGTCCTCTGTTGTTTGCAAAGTCATTCTGAGTGATGATGATGCTAATGGATTATATGCACTTTTTTCACCCACTGCCACCACCGCATCAGTAAAGTACGTTTACTTAAATGTGCATTCTGTCAAAAGCATTAAAAATAATTTATCAGTGCTCCGTCAAGGATATCACAATGCAAATACAAACATGGTCATTGGAGGGGTCTGCAATTGTATACGACATGAGTGTATGCTCCTATGTTGAAACATTGATAACAAATATGCATTTGAAATGAACAGACGAGCAGTATTCGCAGTTGCATCATCATCATAGCCAAATCATTACCACCATTACCGTGTCATCATCATTTTTATCCCACAACAATGTCGTAGATTTCTATGTGGAATTTTTAATTCATGCATGCGTTCGCTTTAATGGTTGACGGATTAGGGATTCGTGTCTCTGCGCTTTGGGAGAGGGACTCTAATAGAGAATTATGTTTGTTTATGAACGGCAGCAGGAACTACTTAGCTAGTTTTGATGCAACAAAGTGAAATCAGAAGCTAATGCAGGGATCTTTGACAGTTGCGCTCTAATCTGATTTAACAGCTTGGTAGCAATGTTTATGTATGTGACTCGAAAAAACTCATACAAAGTGGTTCCCCTTAATAAATGAAGAACAAGCAAGGACACAACTTCTCGCAAGCATTTATGTATAACCTGTTCCTGTCCTCAACCACTTAAATAATTGTTAATTATCTGCCATTTTTCCATACTCCAAAGGAGCGCTTTTAAGACGAATATCAGCTATGAAGTTAATGATAATGACCATCGGGAAGTTGTAATTGGATTAAATAGGCATCGCAAACTAATAGCAATGCCATTGTCGTATTATACAATTAAAACTAGGACACTATATCTGGTCCTGCGTGGCTCTAGGAAATAAGGCAGAAAAAGATTCCAACATATTGCTTGGGGCCTGCTTTGTTTTTTTTTAATTTGAGGTACGAGTATTATTACGTCATTATGACGCCAAAATGAAACAAAAGCATATAAAGGTCTTTAACTCACGATCCGGAAGGAGCATCTGCGCCCTGCGGGGTCATCCAATAAAATAAAGTGATTTAATTAAATAATTCGTTCAGATAAAAAATCGAAAAAATATCCATATTTTTTTCCTTTCAATTTCACGGGCCCGTTATCAACATCTATGATTAGGATTAAAGGGCATAACCCTCCCACTTAGCTACATGCCTACTGGTCCGCCTGTAGGGTTTGCGGGCGCCTTATCAACTTAACTGTGCAAAGTAAAATGTACACAACAAAAAAAACATAGGGACGGGCTACAGTCCGCTTGGGCGAACTGTTGGATACCCTATTCTTATTCCTATCCCTCATAAGTGGGCGTGACAAAAGTCTAAGTATGGTTAAATTGTTAAGAACGCTCTACATATTTTGTTATATAACATTTAAAGGATTTTATCAAAAAAAACGCTCCCTAGCTCAAACTTGGGTGTTTCAATAAAATTGTTTTATTTAATTGTAGGCGTGTCAGTAGGCGGATTTAAAAAAAAATTAACACATGAGCATAAAGGGCCCCTAGAGAGTATATATTATAAATTTCAGCTCCCTAGCTCAAACTTTGGATTTTCAAAAAAATTGTTTTATTTATTTGTGGGCGTGTCAGTGGGCGGATTTTGAAAATATTTATACATGAGCTTAAAGGGCCCCTAGAGAGTATATATTAAAAATTTCAGCTCCCTAGCTCAAATTTTGGTTTTTCAATAAAATTGTTTTATTTTTTTGTGGGCGTGGCAGTGGGCGGATTTTGAAAATTTTATATCCCGAGCAGTTTTAGGAGTCATAGATCATATATAAAAAATTTCAGCTTCCTAGCTTAAAATTCGATTTTTTCCAAAATTTTGTTTTTTTGAGTTTGTGGGCGTGTCTGTGGGCGGATTTCAAAAATTCGTAAACTTGATTATTTCGGGACCCTAGAGAGTATATGGTTAAAATTTCAGCTCTCTAGGTCCAGTTTAAAGGCCTAATTTTTGCCGACGGACGGACATGGCTAGATCGACATTACTATCGATGCTGATCATAACATGTTAAATATAGTAACTTTTAGGGGTCTACGGGCAATATTAAGGTATGTTACAAACTATGCGTCAAAATTAATATACCCCTAGAATAGGGTATAATCAGCATTAAACAGAAAAGTCAAAAGATAGCAGACGGAAAGAGCACATGCATCATTATGCCTGAAACAGATGTGCAGCAGGGACGCAAGCAGTAATACATGCAGTTACGCATACGAAACACATGTGCAGTAAGAAATTGTCGTCTGGCCTGAATATCACTAAACGACCAAACAGACTTATTTCACAGAAACTAACGTCAAACCGGAAAAATTGTACCAAATTGTGCTGCTCTACTACAATCGGTGCAGCAAGATTAGAAATAGAGACAACTTGCAGCAAGAATCAACATGCAGTAAGCAATGTGTCATTTTACATATTGCTGCACGGTTCTTGAGGCACCCCTAAACAAATTGATTTAAAAGGAAGGATTTTGAAAACAATTGCTTCCCAAGTTAATTTAACATCGCAAGGAAAAACACTGCAGCTTGCAGCTTCACCTAATGGATGAAATGAAATGTTTATGCAAATGGTTTTTTGTTGTTATTTTCGGGCCCTAAAGGGACTTTTAGTAACTTTATAATGTCGGGGTGCTGAATGAGCGTGTATTGCGGTTAAAATTTTCTAAGCGTGGAATGCAGCTGGCTATTGGAAATATCGATAAAACAGCGTTAGGCAGGAGACATTAAGACATCGCGCGTTTTTGTATTCTATCAAGTGGGGACCAGATCAGAAAGAGTGAAATAGTTCTTCTTCAGAAACCTAGACATTTCGCAGCGTTCTTGGCGACATCTAGCTAATATGTGGTCATTCTAACAAATTCTGCCATTTACACAAAACGGTGGAGGTTGAGTGGTGTAAATGGGATTGTTATTCTTTTTTAATAAATTTCTGTACATTTCATTGCAGTGCTTAAAGATGAAGTGCTCTTTTCGCTTTCCATTTTTTTTTCCAACACGGAAAATAAAGCTTATAGTAATATGCAACTTGCTTTCTACACACACAAATGTGAAAACCGTGTTAGTTACCCACATGTAGATACTGGTGTACGCAACGGGATGTGTTTCTACAAAAAAAAAAAAAAAAAACCCCGGCAATACAACGCTCGATGTGATTTCGGCCGAATGTTTGCCGAATGTCTTATTTGGCCAAAGGTGGCCGTAAAAGGAAAAACATTATCACATTGAAAATAGGTTACTTATTTATTGAAGCCTTACACACCACGATAATCAATCAAGTGTCTTTAGATAGATCAATATATATTCCTGAAATAGAAATTGGCTTTGAAACAAAAAAAAACCGCTTCATGGCCTTCATGGTTTGAGAATTAAATGTTTTGCTTTTTTCAAGAATATTTTGATTAAAGGCCAAACGATGCCAAATCTAGTTGAGTCCAATCTTAAAACTAAAACCCCTTCGAAAATCACTTTGACCAACGCGAATCTTTTCCAATTGATCTTTAGGCATATTTTTATTTATTTTTTTGACAGCAGTTTGTTTTCATTCCTCAGAAACTCAATTGCGAAATTCCGCTTAATGTTAGTAATTTGTTCTTCCTGCGGTATCTTAAAAATGCCAGGATTTCCAGAAAATTCGAATGAATGTTAACAAATATATATGTACCTACGTAGATGCAATTGGATGATATATTCAGCATTCGCAACAAACTACACTTTGCTACTGTGTTAAAGGATATACGAAACCAGTCATACTGAAAAGACATTAAAGAGAAAAAGTGAATTAGGAAACCTTTTAGGCAATTGGAGCATGAACGCCATATGGCATCTATTATGCAAGTACTTTCCTAGGACTCTTTTCTTTGCGATTACACCTGGATCCGTCGTTTTGCTTTCAATGAGATTCCATGGCAATCCCATGACGATGTTCGAGCTTATATCCGCTTATCATTGGATAAGTTTTTAAGTGTTTACCACAATTAAAGAAAATTCATTGCCTGAATCCTAGACATAGCGATTATTTTTTTGATATTATATCAGAAAATTGTCCGGAGTGACAATTTGTTGTTATTTTTATTTTTGCCAATGAAAGAATTTTTCTTAACTTACGGTACCATTCAAGTTTGGACAAAGAACAGATGTCTAGACTGTAACGAAAGAGTTTTTCTGCCATTTATTGAAACGAAGCGCCATGCCATGAGGCAAGGATTAAAATTTAAGAGGAATAAAATGTTTCCCATTTTAAATGTTGTTTTTTTTTCAGAATTTCTATGGGTGTTTAAGCAGGAAACAAATATTAATATCAATGGAAATAGTAATTGAATGTTAGAGTTTTCTTATTTTTTGTTGTCGAACATTGTTTAGTTATGAGTATGACTTTTCTTCGAAAGGGGTGGCATTAGGAACGGGTTTATTGTTGAAAAACACTTCAGCGATGTCAAATTTTTTGGAAGCAATACACTTGATTGAAATATGTTCTTCTTTTCCTTATACGGAGAGGTTATGATCCGGATTAGGAGGATCATGCCCCTCCCTTTTTACTGATGCTAATCAAATACTGATATTATAGATTGCATTATGTATTTGATATAGGAGGTTTTAGGCCTGCCTATTTCTACGATTTTGACACGTGCTGCTGTTATTGATTTTTATGTGATCGTCCTTTTACCACACAGGATTTGCATGAGTGTGCCTTCTCTAAACTCACTTGAAATTAAAACTGCCGAGATGTAATTTGTCCCTTAGTCGCCTTTCATCTCAAGCGCTATTTTTTGGTGTGCGTTACAGCGATACCTCGAGTTTGCAAATGCTGAGATCTGCAAAAATGCACCAACATGCCAGCTTTTATTCCATCTGCACGCACGGTACGTAAACGTCATTGAAGAGAAAAGGCGAATTCGAAAACACAGTAATCTACGAAAGTTCTAACGGATGCCATTTTTGTACCTGCAAATCATAGGTTCTTTGCTTTCAAGAGTTCAGATAAATACACAGTAGTTCGTTCAATAATTCAGATTAGGTAAGACAGTGCTATGTAGTGCTGCGCATTTTCTGCAGTTTTAAATTTTTAGCTGAACAGTTGCGCATCAATTAAAAAACGAAAAAAGCTGATATTTTTATTTCATGTGCACAATTCGCCCACGCTGACTAGATTGCTGAAAACTTTCGATGTCAACGAATATAATAAAAAAAGCACGGCCTGTGTGAGTCGATTTGAATTTTCGTTTATTAACACAAACAACGCAGTGTTAATTTAAAGTGCTTAAATAATCATAACTTTAGCAGCCATCATTAATGTTATATTTTCAATAATGCTCGCGAGGGCAAGCCAAAAAAGATCTCATTAATGGCTCGCGAGCTGTTTTGATTTAAGAATCAGAATGACAACATTTTATTTTTGTAATTTTTTTAAAACAAATAAAAAGTTTAATGTGGAATGTTGTCTGGATTACTTATTTGATTATAGGGTTCCACCTTCTGGAGACTACCCCTAAGCTGTATACAGCGCAGCTCGCTCTTCGTTGCTGTTTAAAAAGCAGCTCGCTTAAATCCTGGCAAATAACTACCGCACTAGGAACGGAGTCAAGAGGGTGTTCAAGACTGATTTAATTAAATTTTACAACTAATAATTACACATTTAACCTAAATTGCTACAATTGCACTAATTTATTATTAGGGATTGCATGTAAGTATTTATGGCTAATATTTCATTATTTTCAATAAAATTTTAATAACATGCCTTTAACAATTTCTTAAAAATAATTAAAGTAACAATATATAATTGTACACAATTGTAATACAATGGTTCATGTGAAAAGCATAGAATTACCAGTATTTAGAAACATGATATCAATAATCGATGAATCTGTCTTATTAAGATTCGATGCAAGAGGTCGCCACATGATCTCTAGCCATTTCCTTTGGTCTACTAACCCAAAAATGTTCCTTCTTACAAGTTTTACACTCCACGAGGTAAGATCTTTTCTGCTGTAGGTAATGAAGACAAGATAGTAAACCCAGAATTTTTGCCTATCTTTAACTGCTTTACGAGGAAATCTAATCCACGAACGCCTATCTTCGGATCTACTAGAAAGCATCCGCACAACAATGAACCAAATAGTATTTCTATACTAACTTAAGGTCATTTCATTCATCACTTCGCACACCCTTCCAAGTAAATTTTTACTAAATTGCACATCCTGCAATGGAAATTCCCATTAGTCATAAAAGCCATTTCCCAATAACTGATTACCAAGTTTTAGACAATAAATAAACATGTACACAATTTACGAATTTGCTGCAGGTACAAAAAAAGAGCAAATTAAAATCACTACGAAATTACCTACTCTTTCTTTTCAAAAGTCCCTCCCACGTACCCTCAGAAATAAATTTTTACGAAATTGCACAACCTGCAGGTGGGTGCAGTGACTTGATGGTTAGTGTGTTGGACTACTAATCGAAAGGTCTCCGGTTCAAATCCCGCCGGGGCCAAGTAACATCTATCGTTTTTTTCCACTGTCCCAGCTCTTGCGAACGTCTGACAACCATCCAAGAGTATCAATTGTCATAAGAAGCTTCTCAAATTTCGAATTCGGCTTTAATAATCCACTTCGCACAAACAAATTGTTGGAGAAGCTAGGTTTTAGACCCTATATGGGCCGTGAGCCACAAATGAGCAGTGAGCCGCCTCGCGAGCTATCCTGATTTATTTTCTATTACAAACCATCTGACTTTCATATTTTTTTGTCCAATTCATAATCATTCCCGAGTTTATATATTTCACTAATTTTCTTTTTTATTAATTATTCTTATTGAATTAATTCTATTTGAACTAAAGAGTACAAACCACATTTTATTATGTTAACTTAAAAAAACGCTACGCATCATTAACTCAGTTGTAATGACTGAAACACATTACCACAGCAACAGCGAAATTAACAGGCGCAGCAACATTTTTAGAACCAAGAAGAACAGAACAGAACATGTTGATCACAGCGAAAGCAACAGCATTCCCATCTTTAATGTTAATCCTCAATTCGCAATTGCCGTAAAAGTTCTACCAATCTGGCGAAGATGTTTACAGTTTTCCCAACATTCATATGCGTACATTTTCACTGGGTTTTCTCTCTTGCTTGTATTTTGAGAGAATTTGTGTTTCTTGTTTACAAAATGTCTAGTTTTCGATGAGTGCTGTTGCTGTCTGGTTTGCTGTTGGCTGTTGGTGTGGTCATGTTTGTTTGCTATAACTTGTATGTAACCGAGTAACAGAAGCCGTTGTATATAGGTACAGACCTATACGAAGATGAGCACAAACCAAATCAAAATAACATTGGGAAAGGCTACAGACCTACTTGAGCGAGTTGTTGGATACCCTCTTCCTATCCCTCATAAAGTGGGCGTTGGTGACTTCCTCCGAGTTTTCTTAGGCTAACCACAAAAACAATTTTTATTTAATTGGCCAAAGGCCTCAATAAAGGAAAAATGTATTCTCTACGATCTACATTTTTATTTTTATTTTTATTTTTCCAACATCTGATCGTTTCATTGCTTATTTCCTGCGCAAAGTATCTAATAGATACCTTAAGAATGCAAAAAACATATTAATCACTGATTCTGTCCTATGTTCTCCGCCCTGTCCTATTTAAAATTGCTTGAAGCCCGTAAGGCCTAGATAGCTTAAATTTTAGACATAGGTAAAGCATGTCTAAATAACGTAGGTGCAGGACAAATTTATTACTCGTAACTGGATAGCAACTTTAGGCCATTGTAAGGCACCCTGTTACAATGGCCTAAAGTTGAACTCATTTTTCATTTTCATTAAAAGCACGCGAAAGCTAGGATTGCAAAACCTTCCGTACTCTTAAATCGCCCCACATATTGGAGTTCGTACAGAACTAAATTCAGTGGAGAAATCCACAGTGCTTAACTGAATGGAAATTGTCTAATAAATTCAGCTACAAAGCCTTGCCTAGCCAAATTTTTTAACAAATGAAGAATATACCTTCTCCAACCATTGGTGGCACGGACATACAATTTTAAGCCGACTCCGAAGGCCAAATTAAATAATCCCATGATGTTTGACAGACTTTCGCAAGAGGTGGGGCAGTGGAGAAAAACTAAAGGTGTTACTTGGCCCGGCTTCATTTGATCTGAGATCCAGGGTTACCGATGGGCGACATTTTTGCTCTCGGGACGCATGGCGACGACATTTCAAAATAAGTGTTTTTTGGACCCTTTTCTCAAAAACGGGCGACAATTGGACGCATTTTCATATAAATCTTAATCTTAATAAATTTCAGATTGAATTTTTAAATTACAACAGAAACATTTTCAAGCCTAAAACACATTGCACGTTTTTCCTCCCAAAAGAATTCTACGAATACGTGTCGCATAATATTGTCGTACCAAAAGAAATACAAAAATCTAAAAAATCTTAATCCCTACCGCGAGACAGGAACCTTCCATTCCATACGTCAAACAATAGCCAACAATAGCCAAAAAAAAAAGAATGTTTATTCGAAAGTCGAGTCGATCTTATAAATTTTAAAGGCAAAGAACATGTGAAAAAAGTAAGCGATACATATATTGGACATGAGGCAGAGCTTATGTACATTAAACGGAAATAGTTTTTCAGATGCCGAAAGGCATATAATTAAAAGTAATATACTACTTTTTTATCAGAAAATTTGCTCAGAAATAACAAGTAGGATAGATTTGAGCTCAAAAAAATTTACAGCTTTTTCCTATTTTGAACCTCAATTTATGAGAGCTTATAAAGAATTAAACTACTTTAACCAAGTGTCCGAATATGGTCACTTTACTGAGGATGCTGAAAGTATTATAAATGAGTATAAATTGCTTGAAAGCAAATCGAATGAAATAAGCTTTAAAAAATATTTTGATATAAATGAAATAGAAGAGTTTTGGTTTCAAATAGGAAATTTGAAAAATGCGCTTGATGAAGCTCTATTTGGAAACCTTTACGGTCTTGTTCGCAAGATTCTTACGTTGCCGCACAGTACAGAACGAGTATTTTCGAAGCTTGTGCTACTCAAAAACAGATTGACAAATAGACTTGAGGTTGCCACTTGTAATTCAATGTTGTTGGCATTGAATATCATTGGCAACCAAAACCTCAATGAGTGGGTTCCAAGTGCAGCGCCTTTAAAAGCCTATAAGAGCGAAATAACAAATATATAGAAAATAATTTGTTTTCACTAATTTCAAGTTTATTTTGTTTAGAAAAAAACTAATATTTTATTATTTTTAAAAGTATATACTAAGTTTGAGTTCCTTTTACTTAGAATACGAAATGTTATTTTTATAATACTCGCTCTAATAGGTTTAACATTCTTGATTAAGGAAATTAACTGATTTTTTTGTTTTGTAAGTAACTAAATTATGATAATGAACTTTTTTTTAGTTATATTTTGCTACTATAACTTTAAGTTTTGTGGTTAAGAAAATGAAATTTAATTTTGTATTCTTGTACTACCTATTTTGTTAAAGATTCTTTTAATAAGAAAATAAACTTTTTTTTTATGTTTTTGCTAGTACCTAACTTGAAGTCTCTGTTATTAACAAATCAAGTGATATTTTTTTTACTTTTGTACTGTAAATTTATGTTTCTCTCATTACTTTTACCTGAAGTTGATTTTACCAAAAAATTGAATTGTGATTTCTTTTCATGAATTGCTTTGTGTATGTTAAATTATAACCTTATGTTTATTATTTTTTTTAATAAAATGAATACAATATAAAAAAATTTTTTGACGTGGGACGCATTTTTTGGCTCGGGCGACTTTTTTTGGCGACATTTTCAAATTGGTAACGCTGCTGAGATCTCTCGCCAGGGGCGCCTTTTATCTCCGACTTTCTGTTTTAGTGACCAAATAAAAATAACTAGTAGGGATCGCCCCATGGTCGAAATTCATTGCATTCTCTGATTTCACATGATATAAAATTTTTCCGGCATTTTCAATTAACTTCAAGCATTTCCAAGTAACTTCGAGCATTTTCAAGTAACTTCAACACATGATATAAAAAATGTCCGTTCCGATTGGCGGATTATTGCTTCACACAGCAATTTTGTTGATGCTGTAATTTCATCCAATTCGATTCATTTTACCTGCTGTAATTCATAATGTGTGTTATGTATGTGGATAATTTTTGTATTGTGCACTTCTATGTATTGTCCCCTACCCAAATATATATAGTGTTGGCATATCTATGTGACGTATAATAGCAAAAATGGGTGGAAACACGTTATAGGCAGCTCCGTATTAATATATATAGAAGATAAGAGTTAGTTTAGTTAGTTTAGTTTAGTTTATTTGCGGAGAGTACAAGTAAGACATTGTCTTTTTTAGTACATAATAAATAACAAAAATACAAGTGCAGGTGATTTAACATTTTTAACATTAATTAAAATATTACTTAACCTAACTAATTTAAATTTTTACAAAAAGAAAAAGAAAATATGAGAGGGGGGGGGGGGGCGGGTAGTGAGAAAAGGGTAAGGAAATTAGGCTGAGTTAGGTAGTTGCTGTTAAGAAAAATGTGATGAAATAGCATTTCGAAATTTTGCGACCCCGATTGTTTGCTTTATTGAGTGAGGGAGAGAATTCCAAAGGCTCGTGGCATGAACAAAGAAAAGGGGCGAAGAGTTAAGCGAGTTGGAAAGGGGGGTTATAAGGTTAAGAGTTCTGTGTGATTGCGCAAATTGGAGCTTTTGAAACAGATAAGATGGTTCTTTTTCATGTATTATTTTGTGCAAAAATGCGCAGCATCGGACATTAAGAAACTGTTGTAAAGTACACCCAAGGACTATTTTCTAGTAGTTAGAAATGTGGTCATATCTACGGAGTCCAAAAACATATCTAGTAATATCATTAAAAGCCACAGTTAATTTGTGCATGGAGTGTGAATCAGGCTTACAGAAAACGACTACAACATAATCAATAAAAGGTATAAGCAAAGATTTAACGAGCCTTAGTTTAGTTTCAACAGGGGTTAAATTGGAGAACAACCAGAGTTTACGTAAACCACCGTAAATTCTTCCAATTGTATAATTTATATGATCGTTAGCAGAAAGAGAACGATTCAGTTTAAAACCAAGATTGGTGACTATATCTGAGTATTGAAGTTGAACATTGGACAGGAAAATTGGTGGAAAATCTTGGCATTCATACTGCTTTTTGGAAATAATAATCGATTTAGGATTAAGTCTGAGACCATTGTTAGCGGACCACTTATGTATTTCAGACAAATCTTCATTCATTCTGCAGACAAGATCTTCAACTAAGCCAACCGCTCTAGACATGTATACTTGGACATCATCCGCATAGAGGTACAGAGATACATTTGAAAAGACTTTAGGCAGGTCATTTATAAATAAGCAAAACTGAAGAGGACCGAGTATTGAACCTTGAGGTGCTCCTGCTTGCAAGATTCTAGATTCCGAATATCTATCACCTACCACAACCCGTTGGTTTCGATTCATTAAATTACTTTCCAAAAGGCGTACTGATCTATCACTTAATCCAAAATAAGATTTCAATTTAAGACACAAAACAGAATGATTTACAGAGTCAAAAGCCTTTGAAAAATCAAGCAAACATAGTATGGTGAGGTAGTTCAGATCAAATTTAACTCTTATATCATCAAGAATATTGACCATTGCAGTTGAACAACTATGCTGCTCTCGAAAACCAGACTGCAGAGAGAAGGGTCTCCGGTTCAAATCTCGTCGAGGACAAGTAACAAATAAAGTTTTTTCCGATTCAGCTTAAAATTGTAGGTCCCTTCTACTTCGCACAAGAAAGTGGCTGGAAAAGCCAGTTTTAAGGCACTGTATGCATGGGCCGTTTATGACTAATATTTTTTTTTTAAATCAAGGTAAAGTCAAACCGTAATATGTGGTCTACCATAGCAACAGTACCGGCTATTAAATTTATAACTATGTATTTCAGAGAGGTATTATAGGGCAAATGCTATTCGTGTTTCAGGCCTTGAAAGACAGAAACTCAAGAAGCATTGTGACACTGAATTTGTTTTATCAAATAATCTGAATTCTGATGTACAATAAAACGCCAGGCATAGTAACGAACAAGCTTTGCAATAAAAACTTTTACCAATCAACCTCAGTGAAACTTTCGAAACGAGCCCATCTGAGGCAACTCCTGACTGCCTATTTCATTTCCAATAGAAAGTGCAATACAAACACATCTCTTAGTTAATGGAATGGAATACGAATGACACATAATATTGTAAGAAAAAACCATCAATCAAACGAAATTCCTCATTGTTAACCATTCTACTCACAGCTTAGCTGACCAAATAGCATCAACGTACCTGCAATGAGAAGAAGGATAATTATATTAAAGATTATTTAATTATTTTGTTTTTGGATACAATATATTGAAATCCCAATACTTTGCATCTAGCGTTCCAAACAATAGCTAGGTTCTCTATATGAAAATGTACTAATCCCTGCTAGTACATCTTTAAAATGGAAATCCCCATTATCATCCCCTCTTAAGTGAACAACAGTAAGAACAAAAAATACATTTTGTCAATTCTCATAAAGAAAAGAAAAAGAAAGTTGATTTCCCAACGGTAACAGTTTGGAACGCGTGCCCATTCACTGGCAACGATAAGATCACAGTATTTTCCATTTTCCGACAAAATTAATTTTTCCCCCTTTCATCACAATAAGAATAACAAACGCGCGGTGACGAAGAAGACAAACGAAAAAAAAACTCCAATGATTCTCTAAACGTGAAAACAAAGTATACCTAGACCTACGCAAGGAAAACTGAAAGAATGGGTACTCCGTGGCTAAGAGATGATACTTTCCTTGGATTGAGAAAAAAAATCAATACCTACAAACCGTTTCCTACGATGTTCGCGTGTTGGCGCTTAAAGCTTAATACCCATTCCTCTTGTCCGATATGCACTCGTAGCAACGCGACGCGACGTCTATCCTGCTAACAGTTTAGTTTTAAGTAGCAATTTTAAATTGATAACATTTTGGTTTTTCGCTTTTCTTGCTTTTAGAATTAATATTTCTTGCGGTTATATCGCGCACAGACTCTTTGACATAGGGTGACGAGGATGGGCGATGGCTCAGCTACGGATTATGATAACAAAGTGGGCGATGATTCAACAGAACCCGACAAGTCCCAGCACATCTTTTGTTGAATTCAAAATGAATAATATGATTATTATGTGCAGTGCCTTTCTTGCAAGAGCTGATTTACACAGCATGCGGTATGTTTATACCCTATTCTAAGGTTATATTAATTTTGACGCATAGTTTGTAACATACGAGTACCTTAATATTGCCCGTAGACTCAAAAGTTACTATATTTATGATCAGCATCGATAGTAATGTCCGTCCGTCCGTCGGCAAAAATTAGGCCTTTAAACTGGGCCTAGAGAGCTGAAATTATAACCATATGCTCTCTAGGGTCCCGAAATAATCAAGTTTACGAATTTTTGAAATCCGCCCACAGACACGCCCACAAACTCAAAAAAACAAAATTTTGGAAAAAATCGAATTTTGAGCTAGAAAGCTGAAATTTTTTTTATATGATCCATGACTCCTAAAACTGCTCGGGATATAGAATTTTCAAAATTCGCCCACTGACACGCCCACAAATAAATAAAATAATTTTATTGAAAAACCAAAATTTGAGCTAGGGAGCTGAGCCCTTTAAGCTCATGTGTAAATATTTTCAAAATCCGCCTACTGACACGCCCATAATTAAATAAAACAATTTTATTGAAACACCCAAGTTTGAGCTAGAGAGCGTTTTTTTTCGATAAAATCCTTTAAATGTTCAACAAAATATGTAGAGCGTTCTTAACAATTCAACCATACTTAGACTTTTGTCACGCCCACTTATGATTGATAGGAATAAGAATAGGGTATCCAACAGTTCGCCCAAGCGGACTGCAGCCCGTCCCTATGTTTTTCTTCTTGGGATAATGAGTTGCGCTGGGATTGGTCATCAGTAAAAGTCATGGTCGTCATTTTTGTAGTAAGTTCTACAGACATATATATAAAGTTTTGAGTGTTCAATAAAATTGCTTAATTAAAAGTTAAAAGGGAATCCAATTAGGTTTTGTTTTTAAGGTATTATGTTCAATTTTCCCCGTGGAATATGTGGGTGATTGCAAAAGTGCCCCCAGCTTTGACGGGCTATCTTTCAGATCTCCAGGGAATATTTTTTTTTCTTTTTTACCATTTATTGGTCCCAGCTATGTCCTATTGTTGAGATCTTAATGATAGACATATGCGTTGCCGGGTGGTCACGTATGTCCTACAAAGTAAGTCTAAGTGTTTTATTGTTCATGCTCAACAAATGAAAATTAAATTAAATTGGGAGTGTGGGTGACAAGTTAGTTTGTCATGTATGGTTGAGGTGCCTGGAAGTGTCTACAAATATTTTTAGTCCTGGATAATGGTTTAATAACTTATTACAATATTATTTTTGGCGGTGAATAGTGCTGATGTTGTAGAATGTGTGCTTTCTTTAAAGTAAAATTCTGTTGGGCTCGATGAAATACATCCGACATTTTTAAAAATGGTATTGCCCATTGTATTGCCAGATACCTATTAAAAATTTATTTTATACAATTTTATACAATTTTAACAAACGGCGAGTTCCCGGATCAATGAAAGTTGGCAAAGATTGTCCCACTTCCCAAAAATGCAAAAGATGATGAATTTAGGCCTATTTCTATATTGCCCTTTTTGTCAACAGTGTTCGAAAGGGTTCTTCAAAAACAAATTAGCGCTTATCTTACGTCAAATAATATGCTTACTCCGAAACCGTCCGGATTTCGTGATAAGCACAGTTGCATCACGGCCTTGCTAAGCGTTACTGACAATATAAGACTGGCATTGGATAGGGATGAGGTAACTTTTTTGGTGTTGCTTGACTTCTCAAAGGCTTTTGACACAGGTAACCATGTTAAACTTTGTAAAAAGCTTATGTGGCAATTTAACTTTTCAGCTGGAGCACTGCCAAACTACTTTATTCTTATTTAACCAATAGAAGGCAAGCAGTTTAAGTTGGTGATAGCTTATCAGGTTTTATCCAGAATATTACCGGAGTCCCTCAAGGTGAAACCGCAAAAAATCTTGGGATAACATTTAATCGATTTTTTGTAAATGCTAAGAAACTCAGAATACAGCAAGAATGAAAAAGGCATTAAAGGACCATTTTTCAGTAAATATCTTAATATGTATATTGAACCTTCTTGAAACTAAAACTGAAGATACATTTGTATATTTGAGACTTCATTCTCATCTCTAGACTGTAAAATTGTAAAATTAGCTTAAGACATTGTTATAAGATATTGTATCTTACTGTATTTAAGCATTCACAAATAAATAAATAAATTACTATGCTCCTATTTAACTTAAAACGCTTTCGTCTTTAAAATACCCGTGTATTCTTCGTTTCTTTAACGAAGAGGTCATGATATGGACTAAAGGGATCATAACAATCCCACTTCCCTACATCCCTACTGGCCCGCCTTACTGGACCAGGAGACAGTCGTAGGCACCTACTGGCCAGGGCGGTCACGTCTGTAATACTGTATGAATCAGCAGTCTGGGCCTAAGCTATGAACACAATGATGTACGGCGAAATTGAAATGATAAATAGGCTATGCGCATTGATATTCACCCCTATTGCGAGTGTCAATCGACAATTGATAATTGACTATTTTCAATGTGTGCTATTGTGAACGAATCATTTTCATTGATATTCTTGTCAATAGCATTTTTTCAATTGACTGCGATTGACAAAATCCTTTAGAATCGTTCGTTCACAATAGCACACATTGAAAATAGTCAATTATCAATTGTCGATTGACACTCGCAATAGGGGTGATTGTCTGTGTCATTGCAGGAATGACACCAATAGACATACTGTTCAAATATCTCCAGATAAATATTGATAGGAGCCGGTATGCTGGAGGGTGAAGTAGTGCACGACGATGAGACAGTAGGGAGTTTGAGTTTGACCTGGGGTGGCGATGGTGTAGAGGTTAGTTTCTTGGCCTGTGACCCGTGAGGAGCAAGTTCAATCCCCATTGGGGTAGCAAAGGGGCTTCTGCCTGGTAGAACAATGAACCGTTACCCAATCTGAGTGCACTTGGATTTGGATTTCCTTTAAAAAAAAAGAAAAAAAGGAGTTTGAGAGAATGGCAGCACCGTTGACACCTATCAATCGAATGCCGATTGACCTATCGTCATACCCCGAATATACAATCATGGATAAGGCGAATGCATGTTGGTGTGGAGTTCTAATTGTTACAGGTTAAAAGAGGTAAACTTTCGGTCTTATAAGGCCAACCACCTGAGTAAAACCGGACAAAATTCAAACAAGCTAAAAATGACTGCAATGCCCTTATTAATCGTGTAAAATTTTCCCACGACCAAAAGCTGAGGCAAAAAATACTAAAAAGTCCCACGGGTACAAAAAACTTTTGGTTGTTTGTCAAAAACATCAAGAACTCGGCCTCGCCATCTATCCCGACACTTATTTACAACGACATTCCAGCCGTCAGCTCTTTGGACAAAGCCAATCTGCTTGCTGCTCACTTTGCAGCTAGCTCAACGCTCCCAGATTGTGTTTTATCTACCCCTGTACTCGAGCGCGTAGAATAATCCATGGGACCAATCCACTTTTGCACTCGTACAGTGGCTAGAGTACTTAGAGATCTTGACATACACAAATCCGCTGGTCCAGATGGTATTTCCCCCATCGTTCTGAAGAGGTGTTCTTCTACGCTGGCAAAACAACTGCGTAAGCTTTTCTTTCTGTCCTATTCTTCAGGACTCTTTCCGGGAAGATGAAAAACAGCATTTGTCCAGCCTGTACCAAAAAAAGGCGAGTCTTCTTCTCCCTCCTCCTACCGACCAATTGCACTTATGTCCCTTCTTTCTAAGGTCATGGAAACGCTGATCAACCGTCAGCTAATGAAATATGTTGAATCTCGAAAACTTCTCAATGACCGGCAGTACGGTTTTCGGGGCAACAGGTCCACCGGTGATTTGATGACATATCTAACCGAAAAGTGGAACCAATCTCTTCACCAAGGTGGTGAAAGTAAGATCGTTGCGCTTGATATTTCAAAGGCATTTGACAGAGTTCGGCACCAAGCTATCTTATCGAAAATGCGTGCATTTGGAATCGATGATAATCTTCTTGAAGTCTGCAACTCACCAAATAAATGCTGGTGTTCCCCAAGGCTCCGTTCTGTCCCCGACTCTCTTTCTCATTTTTATAAATGATCTCCTGTCTGTTACTTCTAATCTAATCCATTCCTTTGCTGATGACAGTACCCTCAGCTTTTCATACTCGTTTCTTGGGTCACGCCCCTCTTCTTCGGGTGTGGAACTGGAACGGCAACGAATGTTAAGCTCATTAAATTCCGATCTTAACAGCATAACTCAGTGGGGTTCAACCAATAGAGTGGAATTTAATGCTTCCAAGACACAATGCTGTCTCCTGTCTTTAAAGCAAAGCCCACACACACTGGCATTATCGATGAATGGCACTTGCATCGCTGAAACCGAAAGACTTTCCATACTCGGTATGTGCGTCAATGGCAACCTTCGTTGGAATGACCACATATTCGATGTTGCTAAGAACGCTGCGAAATGTCTAGGCTTCCTTAAGCGATCACCCCTTCTGATCTGGCTATAATTTATAAGGCGTTTATTCGCCCGAAACTCGAGTACCTACAACGCTCATATCTGCTCTGGTGCACCAGTAACTTATTTGGAGCTACTTGACAGGATCCAAAAACGCGCGATAAAACTCATTGGTGACCGAGACATAGCGAGATCAATTGACTCTTAGTCATCGTCGCAATGTCTCCTGTCTTTCGTTATTTTATCGTTATTTCCATAATAAGTTCTCAAACGAAATAGCCAGTTGAATTCCACCCCTTGAACATTTCACATGCAATACCCGCCATGCAAGAAATGCCCATCAGTTCACCCTCAAGCCTGTATTCGGACTTACAGTGAAGTACAAAGAATCTTTCCTCTGCCGTACAACACGCATGTGAAATGCTCTTCCACGCTCTATTTTTCCTCTACATTATAACCTACAAACATTTAAAACCAACGTGCATCGGCAACTCTCCCCTTCTTCTAATCCTAATTTCCCTAACGCCCGCGCTGTGCAGTCAATACATGATAAGGGTACTAAAAAAAATCCCTTTAGTGCGCGCAAATTATAAAAAAAAAACAGATTTTAACCAGACATTGTCGTTTCCGATCATTTCTTTATCGGTTCAAGCACGAGGACTCTCCAGCCAGCAGTGCCAGCACTGCACAGAGACACGATTTTTTTCCGTGCCCCGGGTTCCACACCAGACGACAGGTACTGATAGAAGCACCAGAAGGAACACCGACACCAGAAAATCTACTGGCATACATGCTTGATTCCAGTACAAAGTGGAATGCAGTGTGCATTTTTTCTAAAAACTTGTATGTAGAATTGAGAACCCTGGAACAGATGACAGTTCAATACCAGTACGGTGACAACTTCATTATAATAGACATACTAACATCCACATTGGGGGGTTATGATCCCTCTAATTTTGATCACAACCTCGTCGTAAAAGAAGAAAAAGAAGAATATGTGTATGTAATTCACATTACCTGAGTTCCGTAAGAGCAATAAATTTACAATTACCTTTTCTATTGATTGCTTTCGAGAATAGAACGAAAAATCTTAATAAATATTTTCAGCATTATTATGTTTTAAATAGTGTCGTTCTCTTGTAAATTCAAAATATCAAAAGCCAAATACATATGTTCCGGCCTCAAAAGGCAAAGTACTAAAAAACTGACGAAAGGTCGAAATTTGTACTCCAAAATACTATCAGTGGTCATAACTCATAAGAATCATAATTCACACGGTAAAAACATTTTTTTAAGTGAAACATTTAAAAAACACATTTGGGGTCATGTCTTAAAATATGTTTGGGCCATATGTTAGAATTTGCCTTATGTAACGGCAGCGGAACGAAAACGGTAGGTACTCTGCAAGCTAAGACACTAGTTGAAATGCAAGTTTCAAATTAAAACCAACACCAAGTTGCGAACACTACATGATAAAAGTCGCATAAACAAAGTCTTGCGGTATGACAGAACGTTGCTGTCTAAGTCGGTTGACGCTATCACTGATCACAACTTGCTTAATAGCCACAAATGAGAACAAATCTCAAGGATGACGATATCTGTAGATGATACAGATATCCGCTTCCTCAGTCAAACTCCTTACATAAATTGGCTAAGTCATATTGAGGGAGTGAGACCGCCCACTAACATATGATTTAGCACCACGCATGGTCCATATTCGACTTTAAACATTATTTCCTTTTTCTTCAAACTGTGGCACTTTTTAAACTCTTTACTCATCGCCTGAGTGACCATTTATCCAAAAATATCATACTCCGCAAAAATACATTTACACTCGAAATCTGGACAACAGGTAAACATTATCTCCCTTCCATCACTTTAACTAACGTCTTACTTTCGATAACAGATACTCCTACTCATTCATGCATATGTGTGCAACTTCGCATAAAACCCGTACTAACTTTGTCGACTACTCAAGAGGATACATGCACTATTTGCATTTTGCGGAGAGAAATGATAATGTACTGCCGACAGCAGTTGTAGCTATCCTTGAAGTACTACATATCCTTTTTATTGAATCAATTTGGCCGTCCAAATCTCATGTACACTTGCAGATCATTTTTTTTTTTGATTCTTCTTTTTATATGATAAATTGTTCACATCAGTCCTGCGGCGAATGTATTGCAAGTCTTGTAGCTGTAAGTCTTCTTCTGTCAGATAAGGACGTCCCGAGAAGCTGTGCTACGTATACCCATTTTTTTCCACACACAATCACTCATCAACGTCATCACAGGATACGATGAACTCGCACCCAATGAAGTAAATTCAAGATATGTATTTGACTTCCGCAGAGGCACAAACTTTTAAAAGGCGGACGAATCCAAAAAAAACATAGTCAATGATCCTGGATTAATTTCGAAGAATTTCCTTATCAGCTTTTGTTGACTTTTGACAAAAGTTTTTAACCCCTTACGTGAGTATTAATTTTTTTCTTTACCTTTCCTTATTGTGTGTAGATTTGGAAGGTCCTCAATCAAAATGGTGGAATTCTGGTTGAAAAAAACCCTGTTAGTGCGCTTAAAAAGTTCCTTCATCATCTTCAAAGGGAGAACTAAAGAAGAACAAGTGAAGCCCGAACGATGTCAGGAATAAAGTTGCTCTTTTATCCATATTTATCCGTTGCAGGGGAGAGGCGTTTTATTTGCTCAATCAAATGGAATGCGGATTGCTGAAAGTTATTGTCATAGTGTTACAAATGCAGGAGTGTGTTCTGCAGCTAGATTTCTGAAAAACAGACGGTTATACTTTCAGAGAATAATTCTTGGAATTATCATACAGCAGAGGGACGGAATTTGAAGTTTTTTTTTACTTTCTTCTTCCATTTGCATTGAGAATGTAATAATTCATCGAGATATGTAATCACATTAAAAATGTGGGGATTTGTGAAGGATTCTTTTTACACTCGAATGGGTATCATTTTCTGATTGCTAGCATATCGAATGCAGAAAACTTTCCGCCCAAGGGTGGGGGTGCAGCTCTAACTTTTCGACATTTTTTGCGTCTGATTATCCCTACGACAAATGCATCCAAGGACCAAAAACGGCGTGGATACACTCGTACATATTCGCAAAAAAAAAATTTATGCGAATACAATTAAATAAATTTGAATTCCTTATTCTCTTATTATTTGTTGGCTTGTCACATTCAAGGACATTGGTGATAAAATGCAAAACTTATCTAATTGGCACTTTTCGAAGTAGCAGAAGTGTAGATTCATGCAGCTAGTTAGTAGGAACCTTAAAGTTGTTTGTGTTTAAATGCAATAAATATCCTTGTGTCTGCGAGGCAAGGAAAATACACTACTTATGGAAGGGGTTTAATGCAATTTTTCGCCCACAAGCGCAGTTACACTGATGGGAATTTTAAGTTGTAAGGGCAACGCAGAAGCGGTACCGCAGAAACAGAAGTACTTCTTGGCAGTGTATATAGTGTACGCTTACAAATGTACTCACCATATGCTGTTTTAAGGATATTTGCTGAATTACGCCAGCCAGCCTTTAGGTGGTTAAGTACGGAAACAAATTAAAGTTTCCTATTTTATTACATGGCAGTGACTTAACCAACAAAAAAAACTAAAATGACAAGGAGGTATTAGGGGGTGATAGAGAATGCAGAAATCG
The DNA here is from genome assembly GCA_949715645.1 of Portevinia maculata. Taxonomy (NCBI): domain Eukaryota; kingdom Metazoa; phylum Arthropoda; class Insecta; order Diptera; family Syrphidae; genus Portevinia; species Portevinia maculata. The sequence goes on from OX454525.1 coordinate 79,404,590, forward strand.
AGCATGCTATTTATACATACACACATAACATAATATAAAGTTGCATGGTATGTAAACGTTTTTAACTACTTAAAAAATGCAATGTCTAGGAGGATATCGTATTGCATGAGAATCTTAAATTTGGCGATGGAGTAAGGGGATGAACTCCAACAATCTTATGCGGTGTATAATATTATGTGCACATCCATGGTCATAGTGGTATCAGCTGATCGGATCAGCTTTTAATTATGACAAACGAATTTGTAATTTTATTTCATAGTTAGTGAAGTGGAATTGAACCAAATAGGTCAAGTGGTTTTCTGGTGGTTGGATTGAAAACTCGTGGATGGTCGACATCAAAACTATTTAAAGGTGTTAAAGGACAATACAGCAAACGAAATGGTGGACGTTTGGGGGAATGGGTATCGTATTAGTCCGAAAAATCAAAATACTTGTACTGCCGGTTCTCTAATCCACTTCGACCTATTCCAGATATTTATATGAATGGATCAATGATTCCCAAGTGCTAAAAGTTCAAATATCTGGGATCTATGATCCATAGCGAAGCAAGCTGTGATGACGACTTTAAACATCGCGTAGGTGGATGAAGTGGTGGGAAAACTCAGCCATCCTCAGTGACCGAAAAATGAGCTGAAAGGAAGGCTCTACACCGCAGTGGTGCGCCAGGAGCTCATATACGGTACACAATGTTGGACAGCGTACAAAAAGTATGAGGGGAAATTGACCGCAGCTGAGATCAAGATGCTTCGAATGACAGCAGGAGTAACAAAGATTGATCGAATAAGTTCGAACATCCGAGGAAGCCTTGACGTCAAAGAACCTATCTCGAAGGAAATAGAGCGCGACCGGCTCACCCTGTCAACCCTGTCTCAAACCTAAATACATAATTCAGACATACAAAAAGGGATAATTCCAAAAATTTTCCAAAGCTATAAAAGTTTGTAACTAGCATGTTCTGTAGGGTTGAGCAAATTTGTTTAGTAATAAATCAATACAAGACAAAAGTAAGAAATTCGTTAAATGTTGAAACCTTAAGCGGTATAAAACACGCGCAACGGCTTTTTAAAAATGAAGACTGCCACGAAAGTGTTACCTAAATGAAAGCCATTTAAATTTGTTTTTTTTTTATTTTTTTTTTATTAAATTCTGGCTCGCCAAGGCGATTTGGGGGGGGGGGGGGGGGGGGGGGGGTACTTCGACCTAAAAGATCTTTTGTACCGTATGGGCCAGAAAAATTTTAAACTAGTAAAATTTCCACTCACCGTGTAAAGCGGACAATTTTACCAGTAGAAGAATTCTTTATGTCCTCGGGGCTCAATTGTTCCCTGAGAAAGATCTTCTTTCTAATTCCATTAAGGGCTGGGCATTCACATAAAATGTGTTCAGCTGACTCGTCCTCTTCAAGACAGAGTCGGCACTCAGGAGAATCTGCTATTCTCTTTTTGTGTAGATGATATCTTAAACCGTGGTGACCAGTAAGGTAACCTACTAGGTTTTTGATATCATGCCTGCTTAGGTTTAGACATTTGCTGGCATTATGATTGAAGGGCCTAATGACTCGTTTGGCCTGTCTTAGACCTGGGATGTTATCCCAAAGATAGGTACATTTTCTATGTTCCCAGCTTTTAATTGCTGCCGTTGCTGCTGATCTAGGAGTACAGCAGAAAGGTTCGGGACCTATGAAAGGTGTTTCTGAACCTTTTCTGGCCAGTTCGTCGGCCTTTTCGTTACCTTCTACCCCGACATGACCCGGAACCCACCATAATAAATTTGTTTAACCAAACAATGTCTGACTTTAAAGACTATGATGAAGATTAAGATTTTACATATATAATTTTAACTTCTGTCGCTTGTTTTTTAAATGAATACTTTCCGTGATTTTGTTTTACATATATTATAATTTGTTTGCTATGATTTTATGTTATTTTCACTTAAAATTACATGAAAGTTGATGGGATTCAAAAATGCAAGGTATGCAAAGCAATAGCAATGCAAAGCAGGATCGCTGTCATTTTAATAAGTAATATTATAGATTATTCTCAACCATTACTAAATATGATAGATTGTTCTCAACCATTATTTATCTGTAGTTTTTTCACCCATTTTCAACAAAAAGAAATTAAAAAGCAAAACGATTCTGAAATCTGCACGATTGCGCTCGAAATTGCGCAATAAATAAAACTCTACTATGTACAGTGTATTCTCTCCTAACGGACACCCCTCATAAGCGGACACCTCTCATAACCGGACAAATTTCAAAGAACGGAATAATCTACACAATTTTTAAAGTAAATAATTCTCTCATAAACGGACTCTTTTATAACCGGACGCGGACACCAGTTTTCATAGCCGCAATAGAATTTCACTCTCTCTTAAACGGACAAAACGCATTTAGCACACTTCGTTGTCTTTTATTTTGTTTGCTTTTTTTCTCTTCTTTGCGCTTTGCCCTTGATACCCAGCAAAAAATTGAAAAAAAAACGGTGAATAATGTAAACACAGTAGGCTGCGGCGCCGGCGGCCGTCTGTCGACTATCCGACTAAAATTCTCGTGGCGCAATACGTAGGTTTGTGTGTAAGTGTATATAAAGCATAAATATCTACATAGTTTCAAGTACATAATGCAAAAATGAATTTTTAAAGGCTTTGTTCTTGTTTATGTTTTGTTATTATCCTTTTTATTACCTACAATTAATGTTTATCACAAAAAATGCATTCCATTTTAAAATAAAATGTCATAGGTACCATAAATGCATATGTCTTGTTTCTTATTTCAAGGTTGTCAATGAAGTATTTTTTCTCATAACCGGACACCTCTAATAAGCGGACAAATTTCTTGGTACCGTCAGTGTCCGCTTATGAGAGAGTTCACTGTATATTGCAAGAGCAATATATGCAATACATTTGTCCGTTTCCTTCATCGCACATCCGTACACCACGAAAACTCGCAAAAAATAAAAATTTTAAGTCAATCGAATGAACTGTGTAAGGGGTAGCGTCAATCCACACATACACGATGCATGATATCGTCCGTTTGACCGTGTGAGGGCCCCTTTATGATGGTACGGACTCTTAATCGATGTATAAAAAAAGTATATCAGACCAGCACCTGCACTTAAAACCAAAATAAACACGAAATTCCACAAAATAAAATGCATACATCGAAACGCTTACCAGAAAAACTTAGCTATGACGATAGCACCCAACATTTTATTTAAAATGTACAACATTTTATACGACGATACGCCACCATACGACATAAGGCCAAAACAAATTATATTAGTTTATGCACATTATGTGGGTTTATTTTTGTTTTCCTCCAATCTACTGAATGGGAATATGAGAATGAAGATCATTCAGATTCAGGTAGCGACTACCGCTGCCGATGGTGGCTGATGTTTGACGTAGCGGACATTCTCATCGGGTAGATTTATCGTATTTTATTTTATTTTATTTGTTGGCTCTGATGGAAGTATCAGCAGAATATTTTTATTTGGTTTTGCGCAAATAGCTGATTTTTGTTCTCCTTCATGCTCGTGACTAGGTATATGAGAAGTAAGATGATATAGGTAGCGTTGGTGGTTGACTGTAGGTCGGAAAGGTGAAGGAATTATTAGCTGTGTTTTATTATCCATGCGGATCTGGATCTGGATCAATTTAATACGTAAAACAAAAACAACACAGGATCTTGCTATTTATCGGGATCATTAATCGTGATCCAAAATGTAATTACAAAACTCACTACCTGTTTTTTCGTGGCGTTGCTTATTTAAATTATAGGAAATTATAGGAACACAATAATATTGCCAGACCAAAATATGAAACACTAGCCGCGTTTTATTATCCCAATGATCTTGATACGGATCCGATCTGATAATAAAACGATCTGGATCATCAGTGGCAAGTTGTGGCAACAGTTGTTTTTAACACATAACAGACAATACCAGGTATTTCAAGTTTCGATTGGCACTCAGCCATATTGCAAATATAGGGTACAATGTGACGTCACAATATGATCGCTTGTTGTGTCGGGGGTGTTGCCATTTGAATACAAATCAACATACATTTTGCACTCAATATTTTTTTTTCAGAAACTATGTTCAAATGTTATGTTCAAATATGCAACATATTAACAGTATTGTACTGCTAATATTTCCATTAATTTTTGTGTATTATATTACGAAGCAAAACGTCTCAAAAGTCGCAGTGGTAAATTATTCGAATATGAAAATATGCTAATTGATTTTTGTGTTATTAATAGTAGCTGTGTTTTATTATCCATGCGGATCTGGATCTGGATCAATTTAATACGTACAACAAAAACAACACAGGATCTTGCTATTTATCGGGATCATTAATCGTGATCCAAAATGTAATTACAAAACTTACTACCTGTTTTTTCGTGGCGTTGCTTATTTAAATTATAGGAAATTATAGGAACACAATAATATTGCCAGACCACAATATGAAACACTATTAATAACACAAAAAATCAATTAGCATATTTTCATATTCGAATAATTTACCACTGCGACTTTTGAGACGTTTTGCTTCGTAATATAATACACAAAAATTAATGGAAATATTAGCAGTACAATACTGTTAATATGTTGCATATTTGAACATAACATTTGAACATAGTTTCTGAAAAAAAAATATTGAGTGCAAAATGTATGTTGATTTGTATTCAAATGGCAACACCCCCGACACAACAAGCGATCATATTGTGACGTCACATTGTACCCTATATTTGCAATATGGCTGAGTGCCAATCGAAACTTGAAATACCTGGTATTGTCTGTTATGTGTTAAAAACAACTGTTGCCACAACTTGCCACTGATGATCCAGATCGTTTTATTATCAGATCGGATCCGTATCAAGATCATTGGGATAATAAAACGCGGCTATTATCGGGTAGACTTATGCCATATTATTTGTTTGCTCAGATGGAAGTTTGGGGTAGGTTATGTTTTCTGGTATTTAATACAATTGGAATGTGTGTGTATGATCGTTGAAGGAGAGTCGCATTTCAGGATTGAGGTTTCTCGAATGATTTTCTTTATAATCCATATTTGCAAGTTAAAAATGGATATGCATATTTAAAGGTAGGGGCGATGGTGGATAAAGGAAGGTGGGAGAATTGTCGTCGAGTAGTTGATGGTATATTATTTGTTGGCTTTGATGAATGTTTGGGGTAGGTTATGGCATATTGCAATTAGACCATCACAGTCACCTGTAACTTGTTTGCTTTGTTTTTAATACAATTGGTGTGTATGTTCACATCGGTGAAGGAGATTCGCATTTCAGCACTGAGGATTCCCAAATGGTTTATAAACCATATTTGCATTTGAAAAAATATTAATTGAGGCAGAGATAAAAAAAGATAAGACAAGTTATAGTGTATTCCCAGCTACATTGCGAACGATCCTTAAGGGTTTCCACTTTAAAAAGAAAATCGTGGATATTTTCGCACCCGTCGAATGCAATTTGCCACTTTTCAATTTTACAAACTGAACTTACTAAAGAAGTTTGTTGACTTATTGGTGGTGCTTGTCTGCGTTGCACAGTGTGACGAATCGCTGATTTAGCTTGGTTTAATAAGGAAAATGACATGCACAAAATTAAACAAAAACCATTTAACCCTTCTACGTAATGACTGTGCAATTTTTTTGTTGTTGCTTAGTGCAACAAAAAAAAATCATCTCAAACTCCAAATTGTATATAATTTTTTTTTATAAGAAGGTCAATTTGAAGAGAAAGTGTTTATATCGGTTTTAATTGGTTCGCGTATATTTTATAGCTTTTTTTATCTTTTCTCAATAAGTTAAAAGTCAATTGATATAAAAGTAAGTTTTTCTTAAATAATTAAAGATTTTGTTTAATAGGTATAAGGGGTAAATGAAAGTAAAATTTATAGATAAAATATGTGTTTTCTGTATTCATTAGACGAAAAGTATAAATAGTTGTTCAGTGTTGTCCAAGTTGGAGACCGTGTTCTGTGTTGTTCTAAAGCCTTGCATATGCACTGCTAAAATGTGTTTCACCAAAATTTTTCGTTTTTTAGGATGCCCATGGAAATCACGAAAAAGCAAATTTTTTATGTTTGGATTTCTTAATTTAAAATTAAGCGCTTAGATGCTGTTTCTGCTTTTGTTGTGGGTTACTTTAGCCATGTAATATTTTCTGAGGCTGCAACAAAGTCAATCAAATTAACCTTTAAGACTTTATGTTTAAGATTTGACGAGACATGGGCCAAAAGTGGTCGGTATAGAGAGCGCTTCGAAAATTCAAATTCTCTGTGGCTAAATGAAAATCTAACATTACCACAACATATCTTAGATGAAATACCTTCTTTATCTAGAGTAGGAAGCCCGAAAAAAAGCTTATAGATTAGATTTCAAGTTGCGGCAGGTAAAAGACCAAGGCAGTAAAGAAAAAGTCAAAGCCAGAAAATAACTAATCCAAGAAAAATTTACAAGAGAAACAGGGGTATTGGTAGATATGCCAACTCAACAGTCTGGCAATCCTAATGACGGGAACAAGGCTAGACGATTTTTTAGAGATGATGAAAAGACTGCCCAAATTACAGTGATAGATAAAGAAATTATCAAAATGTTTCATATCATCTTAGAAGCTCTTGGGTCTGGGTTCCCAATAGATGCAGATGCTTTTGAAAATTATGCCTGGTATTTTAAGCCAGTAAGTGTGCATAAGGTCTTCTTTCATGGAAAACAAATAATTTCGACTTGTATACATACTTCCAATCGGACAACTTTCAGAAGTAGCGCAAGAGGCAAGAAACAAGGAAAATAGAAGGTTTAGGGAACTTCTTACCAGAAAAATATCACGTGTAGATACAAATACTGAACTCTTAAATCGATTGCTTATAACCTCAGATCCAATTCTTAGCAAGTCTAAGATACTTTCCGAGAAGAAAGAAAAGCGTCATGGAACATGAATACAGTGTACTCTCTCCTAACGGACACCCCTCATAAGCGGACACCTCTCATAACCGGACAAATTTCAAAGAACGGAATAATCTACACAATTTTTAAAGTAAATAATTCTCTCATAAACGGACTCTTTTATAACCGGACGCGGACACCAGTTTTCATAGCCGCAATAGAATTTCACTCTCTCTTAAACGGACAAAACGCATTTCGTCGGTGAAACCAGAAAACTGTGTAACTCCATTTTAGCAAATTTTACAGGAGAGCATTTTTCCACACACACAGTGTACTCAGCACTGATTTTGAAGATATGCTACCAACTGAATCTCCGATAATATAATAATTAAACTTATTAGGGGGCTCCAATTTCGCCGAGTTGTAGATATGGGTTTGAGCTAATAGATGTCATTCAAATCTCATTTTCGTTTAAAAGTGGAGTTACACGACTTTCTGGTTTCACCGACGATTTGGCGCACTTCGTTGTCTTTTATTTTGTTTGCTTTTTTTTCCTTTTCTTTGCGCTCTGCCCTTGATAATCAGCAAACATTTTTAAAAAAACGGTAAAGAATGTAAACATACGAGTAGTAGGCCGCGGCGCCGGCGGCCGTCTGTCGACTATCAGACTAAAATTCTCGTGGCGCAATACGTAGGTTTGTATGTATGTGTATGCATAATTTGAAGCATAAGTACCCATGTAGGTACATAGTTTCAAGTAATGCAAAAAATAAATTTTTAAAGGCTTTGTTCTTGTTTGTGATTTGTTATTATCCTTTTTATTACCTACAATTAATGTTTATCACAAAAAATGCATTCCATTTTAAAATAAAATCTTATACCATAAATGCATGTCTTGTTTCTTTTTTCAAGGTTGTCAATAAAATATTTTTTCTCATAACCGGACAGCTCTAATAAGCGGACAAATTTCTTGGTACCGCCAGTGTCCGCTTATGGGAGAGTTCACTGTATATATATGAAAATTGATGCATTTGTGAACTCTCTGCTTATCACATCTTGCGCAATATTGCATTTATGAATGGGCTCTATGCATAGTTTTGTTTTCTGTGATTTGATGTTGTTTATGTTCAGAGTTTTTCTATTTATTAAAATACTAATAGTCTTTCATTAGCGACTTGACAACTTTAAACTTTCAGTGTGAACGCACCCTAAAACCGATTACCGAATTGTCAATGTCAAAATATTCAGTAAAATCAAAATTTTCAAGTACAGGAAGGAACAACGTTTACAAATAATTAAAACTTAAAAAACAAATGAGCGTAACGCCAATTTTCTACCGTAATTCTCGTCCCAGCAATTCATAGTCTAGTGAACAAATTTGAGTCAGAATATTCGCTGCTTGACGTTGCAGTGCCAGGGAGACTACATTTTGCCCAAAGTGTGGGGAATATTGCTGCCGTAGAGCCGTCCGTCGCAAATTGGGCCTCTCCCAGACCACATTATGGCGAATTTTGCGTAAGGATCTTGGCCTATACCCTTACAAGATCAAGCTGACTCAATAACTAAAGCCACTTGATCATATGACGCGAAGTACGTTCTCGAAATGGGCTCTGGACATGATGAAAGAAAATGAAGAATTTCATCGCAAAATCATCCTCAGCGATGAAGTGCATTTTTGGTTAAACGGCTTCGTCAACAAGCAAAATATGCGTTGCTGGACAAGTCACTGTTTGGTGCGGTTTTCATGCCGGTTGCGTCATTGGACCGTTTTTTTTTATTATTTCTTTGAGATAAGACGGTGTCACACAGCGAGTGCAACAATCGAGTTATTGAAGTCTCAGTTCGGTGAATGTTTTATCTCCAGAAACGGGCCTGTCTATTGGCCGCAGTGATCGTGTGATTCAAAGCCTCTAGACTTTTGTATGGGGCTATATTAAATCAATGGTCTATGCCACGGCCGTATCGGTCGAAAAGTGCGGCCGAGTAATCGAAAATTGGGTTCAAGATATCGACCGCTGCAGATGTTCCAGTGATAGACATATGAACTAAGTCGAATTCCAGTCATAAATGTTTTGAGCGTAATTCAAGCCAATAAATTGTTTATTGAGATATCTCAAGTAGTTTGCATTTTATTTAAAAAAGAAGTTGTCAAGTCCCTAATGAAAGACCCTTTAAATGCCAAAAGTTAATTCCATTTTCATTTTTATTTAGATTTTTTTTAAAAATGGGCATAATTTAATTGGGGAGGGCATAATTTTATTAAAAATTGGGCATAATTTTCATGACATGAGTTGGCAGCTCTGGGAATACCTATAACGTTAAACTAGCGCCCCATGATGCTTCCAAACAAGTGTTGCTTCCACGCTTAAATTCTTGTAATATGAAGTCTTTAAATTGAACATGAACAGTAATTCGTAGCTATTAAAAAATAACTTGCTTCCGATTTCGACTCCTTGTCAGTTATTTACCCATGTCTTCCTATTTGTCTATCATTCAGACAATCGACTTCATAGCTGAGTGAACGCAGCACCCAATCGCCTGCAATTTGTACACATCCTTTGCAAATATAAATATGTACATGTAGTTTTTGTTGTTTTCAAAAATACAAACTCAGACAAAATCAAACAGAACTGACCTCACTTGCGCTGAACATAATATGGGCAAAGAATCGTCATGTTGTATAGTTCGATTGATAAATCCCTTTTAATACTGGGCAAAATTGCTGCAATTAATCCAACTAAAATCTTTCACTGTGTGAGATCAAATGCACATACATGAAAGCTCTGTGATGAATGTAAGGGAACAAATTTTTCGAAAGAAGAGGTTGTTACAACAACTCACTACAGGTAATAGTTGTTCATTCAGTTCGTCCTGGATTTCATTTGTTTTGGGAATTTTTTTTTGTCCATCCTTTTTTTTACGTTTGTTTGTGTTCGAATGAATAAGGATATCCTGCAAATGACTTTTCAAAACAAATGTCATTAGTTAACCACTGCAATTAGTTTTTCGTAATGCACAAGAAACAAACCCGAAAATATGATTCAAATATTTTCCATTATTCTCTAGATACAAAAGGACGGCAGCGATGACTTATTGCATCAACGAAAAATGGCACACTGGAGAGGAGGCAGGGACTTTTCGCTTCATCTCGGTTTATTTGTGCAAAAATTATTTAACAAAAAATGGTTGTGTTCAGAAATATGCATGGAAATAAATTTATTTTTAAAAAAGATATTCCAGCGCGGAAGGTAAACTATTTCAGGTTTCACTTGTAGAAAAAGTGGATGGATAGTGGTTGAGAAATGTGCAATGCATTCTTTTTTTTCTACCTTTTGGGGATTGTTTTTTATTTTATTTTTTTATTTGGGATTGTCCATTAAAAGCCAATTCAAAAACATACCCTGCAACAGGCATCGCAGATAAATTGATAACAAAAACCCTTTGTGAATTCCATTCTTCGTGTGGATAGTTTATGGCATGGTGTTGTTTTAGTGTATTACTTCCGCTTATGAACACCACAAAATGGGTAGCCATTAAGTTGAATTTATTTATGGTACTTTATAATGAATGATGCATGTGCCCGGTAGTGCTGAAGGAAAATTGCACTCGTTGTAATTTTAAATGCGCATAAGAATAGTATGTATTGTGAAAAGAAAGTTTACTTTTTCTGTGAGAACGAGGTTTTTAAATATTCTGAGGTAAAAATAAATATCTGGGTCGCGGTTGTACTAGCTGCTCTGTATATGCCAGAATATGGGTTATTACTCTTCTTCGTCGTTGTAAAGAATATTAACTTTAAATTGTTAAAGGTTATTTTTGTTTTTTTGGTTTGGTGATTATTACATAAATACATACATTACATCCCTTATACTGCTGATAACCAATTATACATAAAATGAAACCCTATCATTTGAAGCTCATCGCTAATAGATCTTTCGGCAGACGGCTATTTCTGCCATGCTCGTGTTCTCAAACACAAACTATTGTACATATATTTCATGAAATAAAGAATCTAATCTAATCTAATCTAATCTAAATCTAGATCTTTTCCACCTGGACTGGTCCAAGGTACACGTAATTAATTTTGTTTCTTTGTTCCACAAAAATATGCCAAGGAGTAAAACAGGAATAAACATAGGGACGGGCAACAGTCCGCTTGGGCGAACTGTTGGATACCCTATTCTTATTCCTATCCCTCATAAGTGGGTGTGACAAAAGTCTAAGTATGGTTGAATTGTTAAGAACGCTCTACATATTTTGTTATATAACAATTAAAGGATTTTATCGAAAAAAACGCTCCATAGCTCAAACTTGGGTGTTTCAATAAAATTGTTTTATTTAATTGTGGGCGTGTCAGTAGGCGGATTTAAAAAAAATTAACACATGAGCATAAAGGGCCCCTAGAGAGTATATATTATAAATTTCAGCTCCCTAGCTCAAACTTTAGATTTTCAAAAAAGTGGGCGGATTTTGAAAATATTTACACACATGAGCTTAAAGGGCCCCTAGAGAGTATATATTATAAATTTCAGCTCCCTAGCTCTAATTTTGGTTTTTCAATAAAATTGTTTTATTTATTTGTGGGCGTGTCAGTGGGCGGATTTTGAAAAGTTTATATCCCGAGCAGTTTTAGGAGTCATAGATCATATATAAAAAATTTCAGCTTTCTAGCTCAAAATTCGATTTTTTCCAAAATTTAGTTTTTTTTGAGTTTGTGGGCGTGTCTGTGGGCGGATTTCAAAAATTCGTTAACTTGATTATTTCGGGACCCTAGAGAGTATATGGTTAAAATTTCAGCTCTCTAGGCCCAGTTTAAAGGCCTAATTTTTGCCGACGGACGGACGGACGGACATGGCTAGATCGACATTACTATCGATGCTAATCATAAATATAGTAACTTTTCGGGGTCTACGGGCAATATTAAGGTATGTTACAAACTATGCGTCAAAATTAATATACCCTTAGAATAGGGTATAAAAAGGTAGCCTGCAGACATGGAAAATGGTAAAACATGTAGGTACCTACACTGCGTCAACAAAATTTCAAATATCGAAAACTTCTCTGATGCAACAAATAAAAAAGCAAAAGAATGCGGGAAATGTCGAATATATCTATAAAAACAATTTAAATTCTCCACAATAATTTACAGCTGCTGAAGAAAAGGCCGAGGAAAAATTTGTTTTAACAGCTGGGAAGCTACAGAAATGACTTGCTGATGATTGCTTTTGCTTTTAGAAAAATCAACGCTTAACAAATACCTCAAAATTAGTTTCAGCAAAAGAAAGCAGGAATCAATTGACTTAGGTGATTCATCGCCATCAAAGCATTGATTTACGGAAGCCCAAGGCGATTAGCTTATCTCTAACAACATGAAAAACATCGAAGCTTTTCCCCAAAACTGTAAGGACTGCTTGACCCCTTTTCAATTTACATCTGATTCAATCTACAGTATAGATGGCACGATCAATGCAACACGGTTTATTTCGTCAAAAGTTCCAGCAAAGAGAGGAGATAAACAAACACGGCAGCGTAACGTCCGGCGCAACAGCAATCATTGTAACAATGTTGCGACTCCTTAAACAGTGCAATGCATATGGGGGGCATGTTGCCCCCTGTAACCCCCCTGTTTGGGGTCACTGTTTGATTTGGAGTAGGTGGGAGGTTTTATTTTAGCACTTGGAATTATTTCATACTTATTTGGGGACTTATTTCATACCATTTTGGGGACTTATTTCATCTTCGATTTGGGGAGTTCTTTAATTTTTCATTTGGGGGGTTATTTCGTTGGGGGGTTACTTCCTGGAGCCAGATTGGATGTGTCGCAAACACGGAGACTTTAATTACCATCTTACACAGTTCCTATGCGGTCATGGAGGATATCGCAAGTACCTGAATGTGGCAAGTGAGCTGCGAAAAATTGAGAAAATTCACAAAGCAGCAGAAGCAGTAGAAACAGATCAAGCTGAAACAGGAGTAGCAACAATAGCTTCACAAGGCGAATAGTATGATATGCTTACCAGCCCCGCGAAGTAATACCTAACGGTAGTCCCGCAGGGAGAGTGGTAGAAGTCTGTTTGGTGTGGATTAGTACGTAGGCGCATTCCTGACATCGATTATTTGGGTTTGCAAATCGTGCATGTCATCTTTCGAAATTTACAACATTCAATGGCACACACCAAAAAAAAAACACACACACCCGCACACATATACATCTTTTTAAAAACATTTAAAAAACTTATTGTAAACCTTCAAATTTTAAAATTTGTAAATCACGATTTTTATTTTCGAACCAATTACAATAACTTGCCGAGTAGGTACTGGGAAGTTAACAAAAAACTTGTTCGCAGACCGAGAATCCAAATGGTGGTGAATTTGTTGTTGTACAAGAGTGAAAATATTTTGATTTAATTTTTTACAGATATAGAATCGGCTCATTCTATATAGCGTACGTATATCGAAATCAAAAAGAGAGTAGCCGCGATCTCGTTAATATGGCTACCCTCTGGCAGAAGTACCTTTTCGATTTGTCGCATCATATTTTCGACTCCTGATAAGACCGGTTAATTTGGTCGATATGGCTCGAAGCAACGACTCAAGAACAAACAATATCATCAAATGGAATCCAGCTAGACTTACCAAAAACAACTTCAAAGAGTGTTATTGCCATTTAAGGCAATGCTTTTTCGCCCTATTTGAATTATTTAAATACCTCGAATAGAGACACCGTTTCAAGAGTTATACCTATGCAAAGTGATGAATGACTCTATCTGAGTGAACAAGTTATCATCTCGTCTACCTGATTAAGTAAGTAAATTATAAAATCAATTCGTTACAATTGCAGAATGATACGAGTTTCATCTCGTCCTTTTTGCCCGTGGCAAAAGTAATTGATACGCAAATCACGCTCAATGACGAGTATCAAGCGCCAAAAGCTCTAAAGCAACATTGCAATATTAAATGTATCAAAGAGTAGGTACGTTAACGCGATGAAGCTGGCACAGTAGAAAATAGATACGTACGTACTGCGTGTACAGTTGGCAACAGCTGTGCGTGCGAAATTTAATGTTACATGTATCCTTGTGGAAATCCTTTACGTGATTATGTTCACAAATGTATTTGCGCTGGGAAATTTTTCGCCACACCCCGCTTCTATAGTACTTGGCATTGGCAAAATTAAAAAAAAAGAAACAGGAGGTATGCCGTGGAGGATGAGTATCCCTCTTTTTCATACTTCATAAAGGAATCATCATGTTCTTCACTTGGACGATTTAGCGTTGAAACAAGCTACATTGTGTAGTCAGGTACCTTTACAGCAGACCCTGGTACATAGGCATACGATAAAGATCCACATGGATAATGATATGTTATGAGAGGGGATGCTATAGCAAAATACCCGGCTTGTGGAGGAACAAATGATGGGTCGTCTCTCAAGGATCAAAATTCATAAAGCATATTTAAATTGTAAAATTTGTTCCTTCTTAGTTGTTCTAGCGTTGTGGATTTCCGTACGCCTTTCTCATTTCTTTCTAACGGATGGGGACGAGACGGTTGAGAAAGTAAAAAAAACATAACAGGATTTACGATGTTATCCTGCTGAGTGGCACATCTGGCTGGTTTGTTCAGCGTGTCAAAATGTTTAGTATTCCTATTTAAGATCTTTCCTCTCTCCTCTCTGGCAGTAGACACATTTCTGGGCTATCGCTTATCTTCATCCTTTTTTTCAATAATTTTTTTTTCTTCCTTGCATTTTTGTTGTTCTTTATTACACACAGTTTTACTGGTGCCGGATCCGCAATGCCATTTGATGTTTGTGTAGCTAATTTGTTTGCTGTTTTTATTCTTCCCTGATGGTGATGAGCTTGTGTGTGTGTTCATCAAAGGCAATTGCGGAAGGATACAGACGTTGCGTGTTTTCTATAATTTGAATATCCGAATATCTCACGAATTCATTTTTGATGTTGTCCCGATGAGATTAGAGAAGGGCGTTTTGTTTTTCGTTTCGCGAGATAAATGTGTACCACAATTCGAAGGATAAAATAAGGCATATCCTTGCCTTGTGTAAGGGTTTTTTTGTTGGGTATTTTATGAGATATTATTAAGTATATACATACCAATGGGATAATAAATTGTGCCTTGATTGCCAAATTGCTCGGGCAGGATAAAAAGTTGAGAAGTTTGGGAACTTTTTAGTAAGAGTATGGCTTGGGCAACTAGGTACCTTTTTTCCGGTCGATATGATTGCAGTTAGCTATCGTATGGATTTCGCCAGCAGACAAGGACAAGTCGTTTATAGACGAGTGTATGGTTATGCTGGTGAATAGGTACACAAGTTTGGATAATAATCTGTCATTTGAAAATTTATACCTACCTATGTTGGTATTTTAAAAGACCAAAATTTGTATTGCGAACATTTTTATTGTAGGTATTCTTTCGAGAGTAAATTTGCGATGATTATCGTTTATTATTCAGATTTACTGCATAAACTGGTAGGTAGGTACGAAATATGGCGAAATGACTTTTCAAAATCTCACCAACAAAAGTTTAACTACATTTGTCTCTCCTATATTTGATGTACTTTTCCGATGTTTCTACAGGTGTTGCTGCCTCCTTCGGGGATAGGTAGGTATATAAAAAAAATAATAATTTATTATTTGTTGTGCATTTATTTGTTGTGCATTTAAGCAACGTGACGTAAAAATATGCGTAATAACAAACAAAAGTGAAACACGAGTTTATCAGAGGGGAACAACTTCCATGGACACCAAAGAAGACATCGACAATACAAATTCAATATAGGTAGGTATAGCATTTTATGATATTTCTGTTAAGCGTTTTGATGTTAAATTTGATTGTAAAATAATTTATTTTCTTTCAAAATTGTGCCTTATCTGATTTATTTATTTATATTTTCGTAAATTGTTCTTAAATTTGATTGTTTATTCAATTGTTTAAACCAAAAATGCAATAAAAATGCGTATTTTAAAAATCATTATTCAGTAAAACTTATGAAACCAAACATTTTTCATTGTTCATTATAAAAAAAAACTTAATAAACGCCCCTGAAGATGCTCAGGAATACCAGCGAAACGTCGGGCAAAAAAGAAACTTGACCAAAAAGCTTGAAAAACCATTTTCATTGGGAAACGTGTTTTTTCGAATAACTTCAATTTAATACTTTTTTTTAAAAGATTAAGTTTTTACGTTATTACCTGAAATTTTATTTTTTATATGGTTAAAATGACATTATTCTTCTTACCATTCTTTAGAAAAAGTAACTTTTCGTTCGCAAACGGCGCAAGGTATGAGTACCTTAGTCCACAGTGGGTTGTACCTTTGTATATACATTCCTATAGTAGCGCCAAGAAATCGAATAATAATGTTGTACATGTATCCCGCAGAAGCTTTGGCGCTTCAATCGATCAATAATGAAAACTGGTTTGTGTCCTTAATTAATTTAGATGAAGCTTTAAGTTCTTATGAAAGTTTTCGTCAAAACGAAAGCTATATTAAACGAAAGTAATTGAAGTGATGAACAAAACAAAAGTAACATTTTTCCGACCAGCGCCGTTATATTTGAAGATTTTCATAAGTGTGTAGTTTGTCGTTTGTTTATTGAATTTTTTTTTATACTTCTCATGATGGGGGTGAGAGGGTGCGGTATATGGTTTATAAATTATTTGTTGTTTTCAATGGAAGTTTGGGGTAGGTTATGGCATATTGCAAGGAGGCCGTAGCATTCATCAAAGAAAAGGGTATAGTATTCATTCATAATCGGTATCACAAATCATATTATGTACATATTGCGATTGCATTTTGTTACACAATTAAATCTCCGAATATAAGCAGAATTTGTTCATTCGGTTTTTCACAAACAACTGGTTTGGGACTTTAATCGACACAGAGATTGCATAACTTACATGTTTTGGATATGTACTGAATACGGATTTTTGCATAAAGGCTGGGAAAATATTTAAACATTGATAAGAAGGTATGCAATCATTTCGAGATGTTAAAGCGAATTCTGTTGAAGAATGCTCTAAGTTGTTTGCTTTGATGTGTGTGTGGAGTAGGTAGGGAACCGGCACTAGCGGTTGGCCACTTCAAATCCAAAAATTAGTAATAATTACTGTAGTTTATATTCTTTTTTATAATATTCACGGTTGAAATATCCAACCTTCAGAATATCCTTTTTTGTGAGTCGAAGACGTGTCCAGAGTTTTAATTTTTGTGAGTCTATCCCAGGAAAATATCATCCCGCAAAACACCGGACACGCTTTCAAGATATTCTAATACGGGACTTTTGTTTGTTGGCGGAGATTTGAACGGTACGGTGGGTTAGTCAAACGAAGAGTATGAAAGCTGCCATGGAGGACTGGGATACGGCACCAGGAACTTTTCGGGTAAAGATATCCTGAGAATGTGCAAGTCATAAGGTCTTATCGTTCTCAAACAAAGCCGTCACCTGCTCACTTACAGCAGTGGCGGAAACGAATCCCAGATTGATTGCCATAATGGTAGCACGTTTCATGAAGCCTCGGGTTAAAGATAGCAAAGTGATCCTGGAAGAGGCAATCGCCCAACAAAACCGCCTCCTACTGACAGTAAAGTGTTTGTGAGAATCAAATGGTACAACCTGGACAAAAAAAGTCATGCATTTATTGCAAATATGCAAAATTATCTCCATCGCATCATTAACAAAGTTGTCAATACGGCAAACAAACATGGTGGTGGGCAGATGAAGCTAAAGCAGTGATTAGTGACAAAAAGGTGTCAGAAGGCTGTCCACGAACTCCAACAAAGCAGCTTGAACAGAAAAACAAATATTTTCAAAATTTGCCGCTGAGAGAAGGAGGAATGCCCAGGAAATCCGTTCGCCAAAGTTCATCAACAATGCTTAATGCTTCTTGTGGATGACGAAAAACTACTAATTAACCAATTTCATCGGATATATTTTCCGAGTGCCGTTTCTAACACTGAAGAAGTACACGACATTGCTGTTGAAGAAGTTATGAATGCGGTCAAAGACCTTAAAAATCCAAAAGCAGTTTTGCCGGACAAGAAACCCTCTGAGTTCTGGAAAAAGATGGCAGACATCGGGTCCAAATGGCTCATGATTCTCATCTGCAAACTGATGAGTAGCGATCCAATGCCTAATCCGTGGAGGGAGAGTTTTCTTCTTATTTTGTACAAAGAAAAAGGCGATATGCGAGACTGATAAATACCGTTCAATCAAGCTGATGTCACACACCACGAAGATCGTTCAGGAGTTATTAAATAGCCGAATCCGTAAAATAGTAAGGCTATCTGAAGACCAGTGCGGGTTTGTCGCAGGTAAATCAACCACAGATGCAATCCAAAGTATAATGATCATGATGGAAAAACATAGTGATTCTTTGAAGGATTTGCATATGGTGTTGGTTGATTTTGAATAGTCCTGTAATAAACAACCAACGGATCTGTTATGGGCAGCGCTAAGACAACGAGGAGTTCCAGAAATCCACGTCGGATGGTCATGGACATGTATACATGTATGAGCGAGTAAAGACAAGAATGTATAGTTGGCGTCACCGAGGATTTCGCAATCAAAGAGGTGTACACCAGGGAAGCATCCTAAGTCTAATCATATTGCCCTTGATTATCTGCTTGAAGAAAAAGTGACGAACCGTAATTGGTATCAGTTATTCTTTGCGGGCGATGGATTAGCGAGGTTCAATCGTCCCTGACCAAGATGTTAAATGTGTCGCTGGGCTCATCTCATATGGATGTTTAAATTGCATAGATGTAATTTCCCCACTTAGTACCTATACTTTTACGACAAACGCTGGTTGGAGGGCGCTGTAGTGATTTTCTAAGCTGGTCCCTGCATAGGCAGATGTACTTTCCCGCCTACTTCTGGCATTTCTATTCTGTCAGAAGGAACTCTCATTTCTTGTTCTTCATTCAACGTGCTATTAGGCTTCGAGCTATTTCATCTTCAAATTCTTTAGGATTGGCAGACGTTCGACCAGCTCCAAGATATAGTAACAGTCTAAAAAGCGATCAACTCATAATTTCTTATTTGAGAAAAAAGACAGAAATTTGATTTTATTAAATTTTTCATTTCAAAACTTTTCGTCCCTTCCATCATCCCCCTCTCATCATACATGCTACTTGAAGAGGCGACGATGCAATGTTAGTTAACTCCCACAGCATTTTGGGCGCCTTAAGACAATACATATATTCAACTTCAGCTTTCTAGCTCACAAATTTGTTCTTTTAAAATTGTGGGCGTGTCAATGGGCGGATTTTAAAAATTCTTAAAAATTACTATTTCGGGCCCATAGAGATAACATTGCTAACATTTCAGCTTTCTAGCTCCAGTGTAAAGGCATTCATTTGTGCCGACGGGTGGGCGGACGGACGGACGGACATAGTAGATACACATTACTATCGATGCTGACCACGAATATATTACAAAAAACTGCAAAACGACAGGTGACCTGCCTCAATATTGATGTAGGTCATCAATTAGATAAATACACCTATCCAACAACTATTTCCTTGAATAACGGCTGATACAACACAAATTGAATATTTCCGAATCAAATACTGAAGAAATGATATAAATCGGTACATTTTTGGACGAGATACAGCGAAAATAGCTAAAGTCTAAAAATCCATTAATTCATAATTCAAATACCTACCGAAATCAGCTTTTATTCAATTTTTCTTTTCAAACGAATCGCCTCTTCCATCATACATTCTACTCACAGACGACAAAGCCAGATTTCTAATTTTTCCATGATCTCCCTCTATCCATCCTACATACTATTTGCCGAAGCGACGCACAACGCAAATCTTCAAAAAGTATTTGGCTTTTACAAAGAAAAATAAATACTTATATAATATCAGAATGATTCGATAATGAGAGACAAAGCAGTTTATTTCTTCGTTTCTTTCTTCTTTCTTTCTCTTTTCTCTTCGACGAACGACGAACTATAATATTGAATGATTGAACGAACAAAAATCTCAACGAATGCTTTTTTATTATTAATAAAATTATCAAAGGCACAAAAGCTCTCAGCCAACTAATTCTCGATTTGGTATGAGTAGCGACACCTATTAGAATACTGGTACTACTGGATTGGCGCTACTATAGGAATGTATATACAAAGGTTGTACCTAGGACCTAAAATTTCGTTGAAAAAGTTTTGCCATAGTCAAAAAATGCACACATTAATTTTGTTAAAAAAAAGATAAGAATTTTTTTTATGTGTGAATTTAAATAAATTTATTTTCTTATATAACTAAGAAACTGAAGAAAAACTAAGAAAAAAAAATTACTTTATAGTTTTTTAAACACAGTTGGCCCGAGAAAATCTGTTTTCATTCTCATTTTATTGGAACACGTAAGCAAATTTTGTTAAAACTAAATTACCAACGTGGAGCTTGTGCCGTACACTAACACACCACTTATGTGAACATATTTCATTTTCAGAGTTGTATTTAAGATGCAACAAAAGAACATAAATTCTCTTAGCCCAATTGACCGTAGAAACCATACAGTCTGATGTGACAGAAAAACTCCAAAGGTTCCACCTGAAGTAGCAATTCCGACTCCCCTACGCAACGACTAATTTTACGCTCCTCATCGAAACTGGATTGTCACCGCTTCATCTTACAGCTTTAAAACTACACTTCAATTTCGTTTTCAAGTTTTTGCAACTGCGAAAATTAACTAAAAAAATTGGTGCCTCTGTTGTAAGGTCGCAAAGCTCGTGGTTTGAGAAATGGCAAAATTTTACCGAATCTTGCGACCTACCCTTTACTTTATTCTCCGTTATTGTTTTTTGTTGCAATTTCGAGTACCCCACCATCAGTTCGCGTCGAACCTGCTTAGTGAGCACACGTTGTGTATTTTTTTTTACTAACCGGTGCGTGAGGCGGTGTATCACCGTGTATGTAAGTAAAATATTTGTTTATTATTCGCGTATTTTACATATACATAGATGATATACCTGGACATCGGTTCCTTCAAGAATTGGTCGGTGCTATGAGTGTGGATGGAAACAAAACAGAAAAACCAAGTAGGTACCTACTCTTGCCACAAATGTCAAAAATATTTGTGTCTTGAACACATAGTGCCGTATTACAGCAGCTGTTTACCTGCAGAAATTTAGTTTTTGAGATGTATTTTTTTGTTATTTTTTGTTTGGAATGATACAAATTTTTGTTTATTTTGTAAAAGTTCCGAATGTGGAAAGACTAAAAAACGTTTTTTTCCTTAATGGATATGTGATCTTTTATTACTAAAAACTTTGTTATTTTCAATGCTCTAATAAAAAAAAATTGTGAATTTAACTATTGAAATAAAAGAGCTTAAATTGATTAAATATCTTTGTTTTATTGTCAAAGAGCATACATTTAAAAAAAAACATGAACTATTGGTAACACATTTCGAAAAATCTTCAGTTGAAAACCCCGGTGCGTGAGACCGGCGTCACCATTGATCAAAGTCAAATTTGCGTCACAATTGGCGGGTTAACTAAACCTACGAAAATCTGACGTAAACGTATCTGTGCAACCTGCTTGAAAATCTTGATTCCAAGGCAAAAGAACACGTTGTAAAGCAGGCTAAAAGGTATGGAAATTTACTCAAAGCAAATTATTTTAGGCCAACTTTAGCACGGAGAAAAAATCCGTGATCCTTCGAGCAAGGCTCGAACTGTTACGACATCGTTACGACTTGACACTAAAATGCCTTTTATATAATACAAACGGAAGTTAAAATATCGCGCATTTCATCGGAACATGTCCTATTCTAGCGGAGATAAAGCGACAAATATGGCAGCAGAACTATCTGGATCAAAGGGAACTTCTGGAAACACTTAACTGAAAAGTCTGGCAAAAACTGGTCCATTTTATAAAAGAGCACTAAACTATAGACAAAAAAGTACAAACTTAACCTCTTTAATTAAAAACAAAGAGACGGGCTACAGTCCGCTTGGGCGAACTGTTGGATACCCTATTCTTATTCCTATCCCTCATAAGTGGGCGTGACAAAAGTCTAAGTATGGTTGAACTGTTAAGAACGCTCTACATATTTTGTTATATAACATTTAAAGGATTTTATAAAAAAAACGCTCCCTAGCTCAAACTTGGGTGTTTCAATAAAATTGTTTTATTTAATTGTGGGCGTGTCAGTAGGCGGATTTAAAAAAAAATAACACATGAGAATAAAGGGCCCCTAGAGAGTATATATTATAAATTTCAGCTCCCTAGCTCAAACATTGAATTTTCAAAAAAAAAAAAAAAAAAAAAATTGTGGGCGTGTCAGTGGGCGGATTTTGAAAATATTTACACATGAGCATAAAGGACCCATAGAGAGTATATATTATAAATTTCAGCTCCCTAGCTCAAACTTTGGATTTTCAAAAATTAATATAGGTACCCTTAGAATAGGGTATAAAAAAATTATTTTATTTATTTGTGGGCGTGTCAGTGGGCGGATTTTGAAAATTGTTTATCCCGATCAGTTTTCAAAAATTCGTAAACCTGATTATTTCGGGACTTTAGAGAGTATATGGCTAAAATTTCAGCTCTCTAGGTCCAGTTTAAAGGCCTAATTTTTGCCGACAGACGGACGGATGGACGGACGGACATGGCTAGATCGACATTACTATCGATGCTAATCATAAATATAGTAACTTTTAGGGTCTACGGGCAATATTAAGGTATGTTACAAACTATGCGTCAAAATTAATATACCCTTAGAATAGGGTATAAACATGCACGGGAGGGTTTGGTTTCGTCATACGATTTTCTGACAAATTCGGGAACTTTTCTGCGGCCGAAATTTATAATCCTGTTAAATGTCTTCCCCATCCGATATAAACGTTTGGTTAATGTTTCATACGTTATTCAACGAATATGCAATATCATATCCATTAGATCTGATTGCAAGCATTGACGACTTGACTTGTCCATGGGCTTACTTTTTGAATTAAGACCGTTGAAAGTCCTTTGAAACAAATTAAGTAATTGAGTCACATACTCCGTGACTACCGATTTTCGCCCCTTAAAGGTTTATCGAACTAACCCTAGTCTTGCAATGGATATTTGCAAAATTTAACATCCTACTGCAAAAAAGTTGCTTATTTATTTTAAATTAATGAAACGGCCTTTCTTTCATTTTATTCTTTACATCCTTTCCCAAAAATAGTATATATACTATGTTATCCTCTTCTTGTTGGAGAATTTGTCGTGTTACATATCCTTAAAAGACCTTTCAACAAAATGTGCTATGCTGAACTAAGCTACCCGTAAACTTTCCCATGCCTTTTGATCTTGGCACACAAAATTTGCTCAAACTTATGACACTTGCTGCTGCCTGTGAATGAACTCCAAAAACTTTCCTTTTACAATAATTATACGGCTAAAAGATGGCAAAATTCCTTTTTTGGCAGGAATCTTTTTACCGGAAAGCAAATGATTTTACTGAAATAAATCCTTCTCTGGTAACCAGGAAGCTTGCTCGTACGTCACCTTCAATATTACTTGAGTGCATCAGCGCTCATGTAAATTTGTGTTTTGGCCCAAAAAAGATGCTTGCTGCTCTTTATATTGTGTCCTTGTGTGCACACAATGAACATATTAAAATGATGAGTAGGGACTGAATATAACTTTCTCGCTCATCCCTTATGTTTAGACCCAACTAACAAGAATAGAATAGGAGTTGAACTTGTATTGCGTGCACTCGTTCATTTTCACTCTTGAAACAAGGATCACGAGTATATAATTCAAGGATTGTCACTGTAAAGCAAAATGTTGTTTACCTTTTGGCAGGGATATTGAATTCATAGCATGACATCGTTAAAAGAGGATTTCTTCCTGTTTGTCTTCCCACTAACGACCAACCGGGCGGCTTTGGAGAACAGTTATTAATGAAATAGCTTTGCGATAACTTTTGCATAATCATTGTGCTATGAAAACGAAATGAACATTTTTCACTTCAACGGGAGTATTTTAAGCGAATCCTTTTACCATTACCTGCGTTTTGAAACAAACAAGGCGACGTTAAAATCTGTGACGGAAATTCATAAGAATGGAGCTGTTGTTGTCTATTGTTGTTTTTTAAGCCTTATCCTAGGGGTATTAAAGTTGTGACTCATGGTTTGCAATATGCCTTAATAAAGACTCCTAAAAGTTACAAAATTTGTGATCAGCATCGAAAGTGACTACCTATCTAGTCAGAACCGTCCCTCTATAAATCATCGCTATACCGCCCGAGATGATCGAGAAAGTGTTGGAAAACGCAGCAAAAAGGGCACATTTTGCTTGTGTCAATAGAGGCGGCCACTTTATTGATGTTGTATTCAATAACAAGTCCAAATCAATTATAAAGGACAAAATTAAATAAAAATAAACCATATATGGAATTAGGATTTTTTTAAAGGTATACATATATGCTTCAAATTATGCATACACTTACACACAAACCTACGTATTATGCTGCGCCGCCGGCGCCGCAGCCTACTATGTTTACATTCTTTACCGTTTGTTTTTTTTAATTTTTTGCTGGGTATCAAGGGCAAAGCGCAAAGAAAAGGAAAAAAAGCAAACAAAATAAAAGACAACGACGTGTGCTAAATGCGTTTTGTCCGTTTAAGAGAGAGTGAAATTCTATTGCGGCTATGAAAACTGGTGTCCGCGTCCGGTTATAAAAGAGTCCGTTTATGAGAGAATTATTTACATTAAAAATTGTGTAGATTATTCCGTTCTTTGAAATTTGTCCGGTTATGAGAAGTGTCCGCTTATGAGGGGTGTCCGTTAGGAGAGAGTACACTGTATTTACATACCGACGTAGTTTTCTGTGTGCTCTGTGATAGAAAAAATGGTTTGCTTTAGCTTAAATCTCAAAAATGATATTGTAGGTACGTACCATTAAAAAGCTATCGCAGATTTGGGTCTGTAACTTATGTCACTACATAGCCCCTGTTGGCAGTGGGCGGAATGTGGAGCGATGCATTTACGTTATATGCACTTTAAAAAAACATGAGTTTTAATTAAGATTTTTGTAACGTGGGCGTATCCTAATTAATATTTGTCCAAAACTTATGTTGTTTCAAAACAATTTCATCGACCGGAAAACAACTCGTATGTCTTCAACTTAAAAGACATAAGGCATACATGAAGATCACCGATACTCTATTGCTGTAAAAGACAAGTTTGATGAAACTTGTTTTAAATGGTTTACAAAATTTACACAAAAAATGGATAAATTAATTACTATAGCAAACTGCAGCTGCATGTGGTATGGAAGGACAAAACAACATTTGAGATTTTAAAGACTTTACTTACATAGATACTCTTAGATTTCATCAACTATTTCCACGTTTGAAACACATCCCCCAAACAATCACTTAATATACTTGGCAACAGGTACTTGCCTACACACCCAGATTTAGGAATCCCGAATAACTCTAACGCCATGGTATTTATTAAAGAATGATACGACCCATTAACTTCGCTTAGAACGGAGTACTTATCCTTCGATAAATATTATTTCCATCAACGTCACAATCAATCTAAGATTCCCACGTTCAGCAAACATGCATACAATGTTTTACTCTGCAAGGTAGTGTTGAAATATGCCAATTCGAGGCAATTTTCGAATATCACAGTGCAGATTATAAGGATTCCTTCTAGGAGGGATATATCTGAAAACGACAATGACTGTCAGTAGTTGTTATGCTGCAAATATTGTTGATATTGAGTGGAAGGTAATAGGGTAGAGACTCTGTAAGAGAATAACGTTGGTTCTCAATCTTTATACAGATATGTAAATATGACATTTGTGTAATATATTACACAAAAGCTCGCCAGAGTAATAAATTGCGGTACTGTACGTACTTTACGTAGTAATTTCAACAAGGACTTTAAACGCATTTTAAAATTGAACAAAACATTCAGCTGCGGTCGTTATAAGTGGCATCATCGGTCGAAATTAAATAGAGCGTCTCTCTATCAGACCGAATATAATCAGATTGTAGACTTAGCTAAGTAAAAAGATTAAAATATTTTATTTGGCATAGCAAAAGCTATACATATACAAATACATACACCATCCCTGTCCCTGGTCACAATGTGAACTAAATTAAACCCTTTGAAAATAAAAAACAATGGAAGCGAATATTATAAAAATATCAATATAGTATCTATATACACCAGACCCACATTTTGCAGCTCAACATCATCAACTCCAACATTTGTCGTCAAGGTAAATTCTCATTAAAATTGGCTTAAAGAGATCCACGAAATTAATTGCCAATCGAATGGGAACTCTAAACTCAAAACCTCATTCCTGACCAAAATTCGCTTCACTACCTAAAACAAACAAAAGTTACCCCATTCGCCTCCATCCAATCATTGTACCGTACCGCCCGACGAGTTTCTCTTTCATCAGTTATTAATATTAAACAGTTGGTCATCGAGATACGCTCAACTTTACCTGAACATCAGGACAATCTGCAACGAGCAGGTAAAACGTATACACCCAGTGTACAGAATTCGCATGTCTGACCATAGTACTAATGAAAATTCCTCACCGAACCAACATGGCCAGGGATCACAAATAACAAAAATGACACCAACAAAAAAAATTAACAAACCACTGGAATTTGTGTGTGAATGTTTGCGAGGGGACAAGTACTCGCATCTTACATATTCTCAGCTCTTCGAGGACGATGACGACGTTAGTTATCTGGAATTGTTCGCTAAAAAATATGCATACCTCTGCACATCTTAATCCGAAAACCGAATTTACGAGTATGGAAGTCTGCGCAGTAATACCACCACGGCTGCTTCTGAAGGATGCAGATATGAAAGTATAGATAAATTTAACGATAGCCTAAGTTAATCATAGGACATAATATGCTCTAATGTCCTTTAGTGGTCATCGTTCGTATCATTGTATATGTGTAGTTCCGTGTCGTTTATGGCAAACGTCCTTTACACATTTTCTCTCTTCATTTTAGGATTGGATATGTGGTGGAAGGAAGGACGTATGTGATTCCTTTTAGACGCTAGGGTGATAAATTCCAAATGTGAAAATTACTTTCAGAGAGAAATCGCTTTGGGCTGCCATAGACAAGGAGTTTCCTTTTTTGGGATTCCGGTTTTTTTCGTTATCAAAGAAAAATATGTGAATTATAATGAGATATGAGGATGTCATAATTCCTTCATCATAGGGATGTCCAAGGTTGAACAGAAAAATAAGTTTTGAATTCCATGCGAAATTCGTTGCTGTCGAATTCAGAGAGAATTTGGTGAAAAGGATGATTTAAAATGATAAAATAGATTAAAGATAGAACGAACCATCACTTTGATCATCGTTTGGACTTTCATCGATATCGGACTTATGTGAAACGCTGGCTCACATTGGTATTCGGATTGCCTGACCACAGAAAAACGGGGAATCTCTTATGAGGTCCTGAAACGATGACCTACTAGAATCAATGTTGTGAAGACCATCGATGAGATGAAAAATACAGTTTTTGAGGGGAATTTGACAATAATTAAAAGCTCGAAACCTCAAAGTTAAATGTAATCGGAAGGCGAAGAATCTTGCTATCAAATCTTCTGACACAAAACACATCAAGTCAACACGAAAAGTTTGTCGTAGGTTAGTAAACCCAACATAATATGATAAAAATCACTAGACCATTCCATGGTTTACAGGAAATGTGTTTAACTCACTAGTCCACAGCATAATGTGGATTTTACATTTTCCCAGGGAATTATTTCCCAGATAAGAGAAGCAAGTATTTATAAAATGCCAAGATAGCGGCGAAAGGAAAACGAGGATGTGAATTTTATTCATAAGGGAACATACATTTTTGAATATTTTTTTTTGTTCTATTTGTTTTGTTTTTGGACATTGAGTATAAAGTTGAAGGAATTTTCATAAAGTCATCAAAAAATAATTAAAGTTTTAATTTAAAAAAAAATCAAAAAAAATAATTTTGATAAACTGTAAATTCCAAATGGAACCAGCTTCTCAAGAGCAGCTTATCTTGGTAATAATGTAAATGCTTGATAAGAGAACATCAGACAGACTTCTACAGCTTAAAAGAGGAGCTGTCTCTTCTCTAAACAAACATTACAAATCTCGAAATCTCTATGAATATAATATGTGAACCATAAAATTGACATAACCTGATGTTTATTTGTAAAAGCCCTGTGCAGCGATGGCCGAAATACCAACTTTTTTGTTGGAACAAAAAAAATGCATTTATTACATCTGCTATGGATTTGGTACTTTAACATAAATTTTGTGTGTTAGCCCCTAATTTGATGTCTGTGCAAAAACCAATACACAAACGTTTAAATTGTTTTACATTTGTTGTTTCATTTGGAGGCGAATCGAGAGACTCCCCAGAAGCTGACTTTCTCATATAGGCAATCTGTGGTACTGCACTTGCCCGCACCTAACAACACTAGAAATATTACTCTAGGTCAATACCTCTTTCAATGTAAAATCGATTATAATGACGCCTCCTCGGCTCGCATTTCAAGCATCATAAAGTTAAACAATTAATTCTAAAAGCGGGCAGTGTGATCCAGCTACTCTTTCCCAAAGGTATCACAATGCACTTACCTTGGGTATGTATGTGTTCTTCATCGAGTGCCATTCCAAATCAACCAAACAGTAAGTGGTCGTATTTCGAACACCCTTTCTCATGGAGTATTAAATCCTTTTCATCTTTGAAAAAGTATAGGAAAGTGTGGAAAATGTAATATCTTCTTTAATAGCGTTCTTCTTTGAAAATCGAAGGAATTGCTCTCAAAATCTGGAATTGCTCTTTTCAATGAAACATGTTTTGGTTCTGAACAGTTGACTATTCTAGTATTGGTGATGGAGCGGCACACACACTATCTGTCCTACTGACTGGAATTATTTCGCAATAAATCTAAACCACGTTTTCCTCGCTTTGACGTTTAATGCAAATCTGTTTGTATGCAATGGTAAATTATAAAGCAAGTCTTTTAAAATTTGAAATCGCATCTTTCGTGTTAGGGCAAATCAAGAATTGTTCTTTTTCTTCAATAAGATATGCAAAACCTAAAGAGATTTGCTCTTTTAAAAGGCTTCACAATTAATTAAGCAATTCTTTCAGAAAAAAAGTGTTTATATTCACCTGGCTTTATGGCAACATTCACTACTTTATCAAAAGGAGACAACTAGAATGTCGGCAGGATACGTGAAAATATCTTCAACAAATTCGTTGGCATTTTACCTACCTCTCGTTCGTCGTTTGTGCATAAATGTTCGGACTCTGTCACTTTGCTTGTGTTCAACCAACGGACAATGGAAATCGCCATCACTATACGGTGTGTTTGTCTAGCAACTATCTGTTGGTGATTGCACCCTGAATGGTGATGAATATTATGTCCGGCTACTCTCCTTAACATATTCCATTCGTTTCTTTCAATCTCTGTCAGGACTTTTAGAATACAAATATGTTAATAAAAAAATGCATCTTAAACGAAGGCTAACCACAACAAATGAACATTTTAAATAAAGCTCGGTAAAACTTCCTTTTGATGTTTTTGACCACTTTTGTTTAAATACGAGTAGCAATGACTAAGTCTTTGGGAAAAGGATATTAATTTTTCAACTGAGTGAATGCGATTAATAACAAAACCAACATATGACATATTCAATTGAACCTTTTATTAAATGTCATGATAAACAAATACTCTTAAAAAATGTACTCGTTTGTATACAAGTGTATTACTGGATTTAGGGATGTCGTAATCCAAAGAAAATTCAAAAGGAAAAGCTACATTCTTCTTGGAAAATTAAACGGTTTATAACGTGAACCAAAAATTTACACATAAAACGTGATGAGGTACAACGAAAAAATAAAGGAAGCTGTAAACACACATATATTATGGTGGTGAACACATGAGTACCCATCGCTCCAGGTTTAGAATAAAAGAAAAAATCTGAATGCTTTCGAAATGTGAACATTTATATGGCAAAAGTCGTAAATGTAAACGATTTTAATGTTTGTTCTGAAGAATGTAAAGTGAATGCGTGTTTAAGATCTTCGCAATCGGAGTTATGATACGAATGACAAGGTTCGAGGTTTCTTTGTTTGCCTACTTACTGAAAAGTATATAATTGTGGTAATGAAAAAGGCATAGTTGATTTTTTTTCTTTTTTTTTGCCGTGGTATGGAATGTGGTGCCTCGAGTGGCATCAATACGGTGCACTGATAATCCGCCAACAAGCTCAAAGAGTAGTAAATGTAAATTTTATTAATTTGAAAGGTTTTTGAGTGCATCCTCAAGTTAAAGTTGCGATTGCTTCTTAAGGAACATAATTTATCTGATTATCAATATTTTTTGTGACTATTGCCTTAATTGAAGCTAATTAAAAATTTAAATATATACTTCTATATTACTTATTTGGTTGAACGCGCTAATCTCAGGCACTACTAATTTGAATTGAAAAATTTTGTGTTCATTTATCGAGGAAGGCTTTAGGCTTTATAACATCACGATGCGACCAATAGGAGCGAAGCATCAATATAAAATGTTGCAAAAACGGGAAAAGTTATTCCTTTTTGAGAGCTACCGTTGCGTTTGCTGCTTAAACGGTTTAAGTTACGCAAAAATCATGTATGATGGAATTGTTGCTCTTTAAAAGTTCTAAAAAAAGTCCGTAGTAGCATATGTCTATCTTTTAGCATTGACTCACTATATGTAAGGAAATAATACTTTTTAAATACACTTTTATTTTATAGTAGTTTCCTATTGGGTATTGTTCAGTGAATTCTTTTAAAGGTTGTTTTTTTCTAATATTTTCACAACGGGACTTACCGCGATTGGTTTTGAATTTCGTCTAATATTTCAGCAACATTGCTTTTGCTTTTTTTCTTCTTTTGTTTTGATGTTTTTTTTTCGATTTAACCAGGTACATATAAAATTTGTAGGTGTCACCTACATAATTATTCATCTTAGGTTTTTGTTTTCTTAATTACCTATACAATTAGTTTACCTAATTTCCTACGTTTAAGTAACCAATTAATTAAGTTGCCTTTATCTGTTTGGCCATTTTTTTAATTACCTTTCATTTCTTATATACTCAGAAATCTTAAACTACCAAATTTGTGTAACGGGGCGAGACTACAAGTTTAATTTCTGCACAATAACGTGATCGTTGGAATAGTTTTGACTGGTCCGGCAGTTGGTCAAACAGTGCTTATAGCTCGCACCCTCGCATTCATTTTAAAATAATTTAATATCCCGTTAAAGTATCGTTTGCCGTAACAATTATTAATAAAGCACAGGGGTAAACATTTAAACACGGCTTTTCGTATGGACAACTAAATGTCGCGTTATCAAGATTAGGTTGCGGAGAAAACCAATATGTTCTTCTATCACAAGAAAATAAAACTAAAAATATCATTTACGCAGAAAAACTTTAAAATACCTTCTGCAAAAATACTACTAATTATATAAATACCTACATAATTTATTAATACATCCCCACATTTTATAAGATCCCCAATACTTTTACCCAGCGTTCCTATATTATACCTGTTCCCGTGACATTTCTTACTATGGTTCCATTTTTGTAGGTTTTTTCCACAAAACGCGGGTGAAACCGCGGTGCATAGCTATGAATGTTATAACAGTTTTTGAAGTAACTCTGCCTGTCTGTCTATCTGTAACGCTTCACGGCTAAACTACTGAATCGATTTTGACGAAATTTAGTAAAGAGTAAGCTTAAACCTCAAGGAAGGACATAGTTATATTATTTACCCAACCGCGATAACTGCTATTCACGCGGAAGAAGTCGCGGGCAACAGCTAGTTATTTATATAAAGTTGAAAAGAAGTGGGAAGGACTTCACTGATCCTAACACGCCTATGTTTGTTTTTATGTCATAAGGTGCGTTTTAATGGCAATTTTCACGGTTAACAGTAACAAACCAAAAGTGAGAATGGATAGGTCAGCACAATAGTGACCAAAAACATAGGGACGGGCTACAGTCCGCTTGGGCGAACTGGTGTATGGTTGAAGTATGGTTGAATTGTTAACAACGCTCTACATATTTTGTTATATAATGTTTAAAGAATTTTATCGAAAGAAAACGAAGGTTTTGTAATTAGCTCAAACTTTGGATTTTCAAAAAAAAATTTTTTTTTTTTAATTGTGGGCGTATTAGTAGGCGGATTTTGAAAATATTTACACATGAGCATAAAGGGCCCCTAGAGAGTAAATATTATAAATTTCAGCTCCCTAGCTCAAACTTTGGTTTTTCAATAAAATTGTTTTATTTAATTGTGGGCGTGTCAGTGGGCGGATTTTAAAATTTTATCTCCCCAGCAGTTTAGGGATTCGGGATCTAGGGATCCCGGACGATTTTTGCTCTTAAACGATCCCGGGATTACCAGTCACCAATCCCGGGATTTTCGGGATTGAAGACACTAAACTTTTAAAATACAAATTACATGTTTCATACATAATGGCCTTTTCACAGGCTGTACATGCGTGTTTTGTACCCAACAGATGTTTGCACACGTGTATCTCGTTTCGACCGATGAATAGCGCGACACTGCGAACACACCACTGTCCCCTCCCGCTTGTCTTTAACGCCAGACAATGACAAAACCAAAAAATTACGGTTATGTAAATAACAGGGAGGGTATGTCATACCCAGCCACACTATCGCCTGGTTAAAGGAGAAAGAGAAACAAGTTTAGTTACTCGTATCAGTTTGGTTTCTATTGCGTTTGTGGTGTTCTCGCATGCGTTTTAGATAAAGTACTAGTCCCTATAATTATTGTGTGATTTGAAAAATGTCAAGTGAAACTCATTTTAGCATCAAGCATAAAAAAGATTGTGAATCTGACCCGTCACAAACAGTTTGGCATAATTTTTACACATCAAAAGATGGAAAAAGTGCACAGTGTAAATGTAAATTTTAAAAAGTGTAAAAAAAGGCAGTGCTGAAGACTTTGGGAGGTTCAACTAAAGGCTTACACGCGCACTTATTAGCCATCCATAAATCCAAAGTGGGAGGTGAGTTAAGTAATGCTCCGACTAGTCGACAATCAAGAGAGAAGCAAACGGCAGGACCACCGGTTAAACGCAAAATGGATGATTACTTTTTAAAAACTGATAATGACACCCTGGATAAAGTTTTGTCACGTATGACGGCTTTGGACGGACTGGCGTTTGTCACATTTATTAAATCAGCAGACTTGAGAAAACTGCTGATTTCCAAAGGTTATACAGATTTACCTAAATCGGCAGCGACAATTCGGAAACGTGTGGTTGACTATAGCATTCTAATAAGGCACCAGATTACCACAGAAATTAATTAATTAAAGCAGATGGATGAAAGATTTAGCTTGATATTCATGAATGGACCTCCCATGCCAATAAGAGATGCATGAACATTGATGTGCACTCGCGTAATAAAATCTGGAGTCTGGGAATAATTCGTGTTTCTTTTTTACTAAACGCAGAAATGTGTATAAAGCTGCTTAAGGATCGTCTCGCCCTTCACAACCTTGCTCTTGAAAAAGATATAGTCGCAATTGTCACTGATGGACCAAATGTTATGATAAGTGTGGGAAACCAGCTTGACACTGAACATCAAATTAGCTTTGCGCACGGTATACATTTGGCTGTTTGTGAAGTCCTTTACAACATAAAAGGATTAGTTGAAAACGAACTAGATGGATCAACAAATGATACAATGGATACTGAAACTGAAACAATAACGGCCATGATATCGAGGATTTACTTGTGACTTCCCCACATAATGCAATCGAACATGTTCCAGATTTCACAAACGAGCAAAATATAAATGAAGTCATTAAAAAAATTCGCAGAGTTGTTGTGTACTTCAAGAGGTCGCCGACAAAAAACGATGCGATTCTCCAAAAATATGTCAAGGCTGAACATGGAAAAGAGCTGTTATTACTTTTAGATTGCAAGACTAGGTGGAATAGCCTTTTGATTATGCTAGAACGATTTGTCCTTCTGAAAACTAGCATTCAAAGGGCCTTAACTGATCTCAACTATTTTGTTCAGCTAAAAGATGCTGATTTTGATTTAGCAGGTGAATTCGTCGATGTCCTTACTCCATTAAAACTAGCTGTTGAAGCAATCTGCCGCCAAGAATCAAATCTGTGTACAGCTGATACAGCATTAAGATTTTGTTTCGATCAATTGACCAGTAAAAATACAATTTTGGCCAAAAAATGACAAAATCATTGTCAGAAGGAATCAAACAAAAACGTCGCACGGAATTAACTGGTTTGCTAAACTATTTTCAAAATCCATTAACACAATATTCTGGTGAAGTATTCTTGTCACCTAGTCATGCTACGATAAAAAAAAAACGATAAAATCACGTTACGCTGTTTTTTATCTAAAAAGATAGGGCACTCATAATTAATTTCTCAATTTTTGTGAGCAATTGTCGGAAGTTGATTTTTTTGTTAAAAAGATGATATCAATTTTTGGTTTGATTTCTTTAAAAAAAAAAAATATTCTGTCCTATCTCCGGATATACCGGGATCCCAGGATTGAAAATTAGCTTCGGGATTGAAATCCCTATTTAGGAGTCATAGATATATAAAAAAAATTCAGCTTTCTAGCTCAAAATTCGCCTTTTTCGAAAAATTTGTTTTTTTTTTGAGTTTGTGGGCGTGTCTGTGGGCGGATTTCAAAAATTCGTAAACTTGAATATTTCAGGACCCTAAAGAGTATATGGTTAAAATTTCAGCTCTCTAGGCCCAATTTGTGCCGACAGACGGACGGACGGACGGACGGACATGGGTAGATCGACATTACTATCTATGCTGATCATAAACATAGTAACTTTTAGGGGTCTACGGGCAATATTAAGGTATGTTACAAACTATGCGTCAAAATTAATATACCCTTAGAATAGGGTATAAAAAGTGAAGATAAAGTATTTACACCCCTGAAATGGACTGACAATCCAGTGGGTTTCTTGAATGTTTTAGCTTAGGTTTGGAATCGCTCACAGTGGATAAATAGTACAAAGGAAAATTGATTTGGAAAGTAAAAATTAGATAAATTGTACGGGAATAATATATTCAAAACTTGCTTTCGTTAATATACGTCTAAATACACATTTTAATTTCCTGGAAAATCATCTATTTCACAAAAACGGTAACACACCTAATAGTTGAGCATTGTGTATTTAAAATTTGACGTATATGTAAACGAAAGGTGGATATAAAAGTGAATATAACGTTTTATTGGAACTTAGATTGCTACGCTTGATATAAGCAACTAATAAAACGCAATTATTGATAAAATCTATTCTTAAAATTTACCGATTTAATTTGGAACCTACAAAGTTTATTCAAATCGCATTGAAAGTGTTAAGAGATGCATTACTAAATATTTAGAAAAGTGGGGCGGGTTTATATTAACTGACTGAATTACTTTAATACATTTGAGTAATGGAACATTTCCTAACAATACCTATAAGACGAAATCACTTCCAGCGTGGAAAACAACTGTATTTATTTTATATTTAGCCTTTTGAAGAGATAGCCTGCAGGGCCGCGGGTACTGTTTCTAGATCGTGAGTTGAGGGAGATAGATAGATAGATACATTTAATTCGTTTGAATTATTTACATTATATTTGTTACCACACATTTTACAGAGATTTGATACTTGTGTCTTTCTTCTGGAACATTATTTAAATTTTTGTGAATCAAATTTTTCTGAGAGGTATACATTTGAAGGAAAATACGAACAAAAACCTTCAATATAATTGAAAAAAAAGAAAATTATTGTGTACAGCTACATACCATAAATAAATAAACATACATAGATAAATAAATAAATAAACAAGTAAGTAAATAAGTAATAATAAACAATGAAGTAATATGGGAGCAATGAATAAAAAAATAAATAAAGAATAGAAAAACAAATTATATATAGGTAATAAATAAATAATAAATAGATAGTTACTAAATAATAACTTAGTAATCAATAATAATAAGAAAAAAAAATACTAAATAATAGATAATTAAATAAATAAATAAATAAATAAGTCAAAAAAAGGATATTACTTAAATTTAAACTCTTACAAATAAATGACAAGATTGTGTGACCTTACGAAGAGGAATAAATAGTTACAAACAAAGTTATTTATTTACTTTGGGTAAAAGGAAAAAAAAATGTATGTACGTACATAAACCAGAAGGTTAATAGACAATAAGTAAATAATTTAACATGTAAATAACACCTAGCATAACATATATAAAAAGCGAAAAATAAGTACATTGGAGCGACAAAGTGCTCAACTTAAAGTATTTAAATTATTTACGAGGGGATTGTCAGCAAAGCTGCATCTAGTTTTGAGGTTTCATAGTTTTTCTTTTTTATTTCGCGCTCACGGCGTCACCCGCCCGACCGTCACATTTAAATTTACGCAAAAATATAGGAGTGAAAAGGCTACTCAATATATGTACATATAGAGCTACACATACACAGCGCTTCTCAAAAGAAACTAAACTGATTTGTGACTGAAGTCACTAACCAGTTCGTGATTCATTAGTGACGCAGTTTCTCACAACAGGTCACCCGTAAGGGAATGTCATTCTTCTTGTTAGTCGTTCCTTTGAAAAACAAATCAATAAGAAATGAAACTGCAACAATCGTACAAAAATAATTTAATTATTAGAAGTAACTCGATACAGACGGGCCAACGGCTTTATTTCCGTGTCCTTACTGCACTGCACCAGCCCACACACGTTACACATTCGCAGACACCCTGACACAATTATAGTGTGTATGAGCGGCTTAAAATCAAATTTTGTGTTCAAATCTAAAATGTATAAAATTAAGGCTTTTAAAAGCTTGTGTCGGAACAATAACTGGTTGTGGCATCTCCAAAAATCCGATAACAACTATTATAGATTCATATGAGAGGGGTAACTCACAATTCACAATTTTAAGGAGTGAGAAAACTTTATAATTGAAGTGGAGAATGATAGAGTAGTAAAATTCTAACCTCAACTGCTTTTTATCGAATTACTTCGAGCAGCATCCACAAAGCGAAGCCAAATGAGTTTTAAGATTTTACTTAAAACAAAAACAAAACAAAAAAAACTTCTCCGATGCTTGCTTGCTGTCATAAAGGATAATTGACCGAAACCAAATGAATCACGACTGAAAATTCAGCACACAACAGTTAAGGAGGAATTGAGAATTTAGTGGTCTGAAGAGTGTCCTGAAAAATAGTTTAGCTTCTGGAATTATTATGAAGAATACCTTGGTTCCTTATCTCTCCTTCTATAGCAAATCGGATTTTAATTTTATAGGAGCAGAACGTACCTAACATTGCCTTCGTCGAACAAATGGTGCAATTAAGCATTTTAAAGAATACAGTCAAAATCGGTTATAACGACTTTCAAGGGACTGACGAATTTGGTCGTTATAAGCGATAGGTCGCTATAACCGATATCAAGCTTTATATATATTAATTAGATTTTTCTTTTTTGACTTATTTTCCGATAAGAATGTACATACATAGATACAACTTTTCGCCTCACAAAATTAAATTAAACTTCAACAACCACTTGTCACATTGAAAAATTTGCACTGAGTAAAACTTCCCCAACGTAGAACAAGCTTAATAAACGCAAAAGCAAAAAAATAACGTCTGCAAACGGTAACTGTAACATATCCCAGATTCTACGAATTTAGATACATCGCATCTACAGAGAACCAGTTTACTGTTCTAGAAAAAAAATCAGTTGCGCAAACAGCTGCGTCGATTTTAGTCGTTATAACCGATATTAAATTTAAAAAAAAAAGTAAAATAGGTCGTTGTAAGCGATATGTCATTATAAGCGATAACGTTATAAGCGATTGTCGTTCAATGGAATTACAATAGGGCTGATTCGGGACCTAAGCATTTGGTCATTGTAACCGATACGTCGTTATAACCGATGTCGCTATAAGCGATTTTGACTGTATTCCTAAATATTTTTTCATTCTATCCTTAATGACTATTTTTTTTGGCTTGCAAACTGCTGCAAATTTCAAGATGAAACATCTGTGCTATGTGCGTTCGTGAAACAAACTCTGGCAGTGTGGGAAGCAGATGATGCAAAAACTAAAAGACATTCAATATTTACAGCTTCGATGAATGAATAGCATCTACTAACAATTACTGAATGTGGTACAAAAGAAAACAAAAGAAAGAATCGCATTACAAAACTAAGTAGGCCTAAATACATTCCAGTTTATTATAAAGTAATCGGTTCATTTCTGTCTGCATCTTCATATTTTTTGTTCGCCTTTCGGACTTTAAACTCTTTATAAAAAACAACAGAAGAAAGCACCTACTTTGCTCTTAGTAAAATAACGTAACAAATTAAAATTTCGCAACAACTACCGCATAGTTGGTGGTATGTATGCAACTACAACAAATATAAAAAATAAATCTCACGTGCAAGGGGCAAATACCAGTGAAAGATGTCCTCTTAAATATGTTTGTTTGATTTCTTAAACTCCAACCAAAGATAAACTTTTCCATTCTCGTTAGGCTGAAACAAGCAAAACAAAAACACATAATTTTCTCATTGGGTGCTTATTTTTCTCTCTTCGCAATCTTCTCCCTACTTTGCATATCTTTCAATCCCTCAAGGATGCAACTTTAAATATGAAATTCTAAAAATGCCAAGAGTTTGGCAAGAAACTCGCTGTATTTAGCGTTACCCTTATCAGGCGGTAAGTTGCAATGCGCAAATTTTTGAAGAAATGCAGTTACTTCTTTGAAACTTTTTT
Source organism: Portevinia maculata (assembly GCA_949715645.1). NCBI lineage: Eukaryota > Metazoa > Arthropoda > Insecta > Diptera > Syrphidae > Portevinia > Portevinia maculata. The sequence goes on from OX454525.1 coordinate 79,443,342, forward strand.
TGTGGAACATGTTAATTAAATTAAGATCTTTGGCAGATACCAATGAGTGTTTCCCCAGTTTGTGGAGTATTTCCGTGGAGGTGTGTTTTTGCCAAAGCACGGTTTGTATTTTTTAAAGTTCTGTGATATGTATTTTCATAGAAATAGTTAAGGATTTGTTTTTGAAGTTTGGGGAAAGTGTGCAATAACGCACATCAAAAAATTACAAATATCGCAAAATAAGCTATTAAAACTAATGTTTAAGCTCCCTTCGCACTTTTCAACACTTGAACTCCACGAAATAGCCAATGTCGATTTGGTTTCTGCTAGAATAGTAAGACTTACAGCAAGATACACAATTAGTTGTGAGATGTCCGATAACGTGCTCAAATCATCTTATTATTACATGCTCTTCGTATTGTTCACCTGAAGAGTATTATTTTTGTCACTATTTAATTTGTGTGTATTTATTATTATTGTTTACTTTGTTATTTATTTATTTACTTATTTATTTCTTTGTAGAATTTATTTATTTCTGTACTATCTACTATTATTTATTTGTTATCAACATATTAAATTATTAAATATTTATTTATAGTATATTGTTAATTTTTTTTTTATTATTTACATGTTTTTTGTACTACTTATTTATTTTGTACATATTTGTTATTTATTTATTAATTTATTTAATACTATCTATTTATTGAATTTCAAAGCCTTCCTACTGTGATATTAGTTTTAAGAATCTTCTTCCTTATACATATTCGTATTCTTATTTATGTTATTTATTTATTTTTTATTATCCTAGATATTGTTATTATTATTATTGTTATTATTTTTTTTTTCTGATGAAAGGTTTTTGTAATCTCTTTCCTTTCAACTAGATTATTTTCTAACCAAGCTGTTTTCTTTTGTCATCATAATATAACATTATTCAGAAGTAAGATTATATCATAACTCTGTGTGAATTGTGCGATTACACTCAAATGTAATAGAATATAAGAAAATGTGATAGATTTAAAATAATAAAGTTAAAGTTAAAGTTAAAGTTAAGGATTTGTATGTACATCAGAGTCTTGAAAGATAAAGAGTCATAATGCAAAATGTACCTGCAACACACTTAACACTAACGTACGGACCCGTTTTGTTCTGCTGAACCAAAGAGTGGGCATGGCAAAACACATAGTTTGAGCGCATTGTTATGATGGATTTTTTGTACATATTTTTGTTGTCACCTTTTTTGAACGTTTTTTAAGGACTTTATCAAAAAACCAATTTTTCTGTAAAATGACTCTCTAAAGTGGGCATGGCAAACATTTTTGTATGGAGGAATTATTAAAAACCACGTTATATAGATTCTTTGACAAGCGCTCAAACGAAATAGCCAGTTGCATTCGACCCCTAGAACATTTCATTTCAACCGCAATACCCGCTGCGCAAGGAATGCGCATCAGTATACCCTTAAGCACGTATTCGGACGTACGGTGAAATACAAGGAATCTTTCATTAGCCGTACAACACGAATGTGCAATGCTCTTCCCCGCTCCATTTTTCCTACACATTATTTGACAAGCGCTCAAACGAAATAGCTAGTTTCGTTCGACCCGCAGAACATTTCATTTCAGGCGCAATATCCGCTGCGCAAGGAATGCGCATCAGTTTACTCTTAAGCATGTATTCGGACGTACGGTGAAATACAAGGAATCTTTCCTTAGCCGTACAACAGGAATGCGCAATGCTCTTCCGCGCTCCATTTTTCCTACACATTATTATCTACAAACATTTAAAACCAATGTGCATCGGTATCTCCTCCTATCTTCAAACCCTAATTTGCTTAACGCCTGCGCTGTGTAGCTAATATATTATAAGGGTATTCAAAAATCCCTTTAGTGCGAGTACATTATAAAAAAAAAGAAAGGAATTTTTGTTTCGAATGATTTCTTTAGTAAAAAGCTATTGTTAAAATAGTAGGCGGATTTAAAAAAAATTTGAAATAGAACATAATGTTACGTAAATCATCCCCAAACCACAATGGTTTCTGCAGTGCATTGAGGATTTAAAAGTTCTGTTTTGGGTGGCCGCCTCATGTAGTGGCGAGATTCATAACAGATTGTAATTGTTCAGGAAAAATGTTATAGCTACCAGAAAAGCTTTTATTGTACAGCGAACCGCGTCATTAAGGGTCGTTAAGGGAGGCGGGGTGGTCTCATTCGACTGGCGCGGTTCTAAAGTTTTGTTTCCTTCCAGGTCAGTCGCCATCATGCGTTGGAACAGTTAGGAGCGTGCGTTGGTCATCAACGCCTACTTTTCCAACGGATGTTCTGTGATCGAAACCCTTCCGAAATCGATTCAATGTAGCTCCGTTGGGCCCTATTCCAGACCGGAAATCAATTGTTACATGGGTCACTACGTTCAGAAAACCGCGAGTGTGACAAGACGAAGAACTGGAGTCCTTCGGCACATCACATCACCTGAGAACATAAGGCAGGCAATCCCCACGGCATTCTGCGCGCAAACATACGAGTGCCCTTGGACTTTCCGATTATCCAGAGGCGAATTCTTCACGATCACCTTCACCTTCATTACCACCGTAAGTTGCGATTATGCAGGAACGCATGTGAGGCGCTGGTTGAAAACGGAAACTTGGGTTTTCAATGATGCAACCTACTTTCACTTGATTGGATGCGTCAACAAACGCCGAGAACGTGGCCTTTGTATTCACCAATAGTAACAGCGTTGCTTGCAATTTGTACCGGTATGTGAACAAGTTGGAGACATTTTTTTTCCACGACATGACGATTTCGACTTAGGGGATATTTGGTTCCAACAGGACGTATGGCTAAGACTTCGAGGGCATCGATGGCTGTTTTGACGAAGCACTTCTTGGAGCGCCTTACTCCATAAGGATCAGTTTAGAATGTCAATGCCGCTCCACTGCTCCACATCCAGGCAGAAATTGCCAAGGTTACCCCATCCTGGCACGACAAACGCCAGAAATCGGCTTATTCAGTATATGGACAATGGGTCGTCGCCTACCTGATATGATTTTCAAAACTGTGTAATACAAAACTTAAGATATGTGCTTAGGTTAGGTTAGGTTTAGGTGGCTGTCGGCAGAAGCCGACACACTTAGACAAATTTAGGCCCATTGTGATACCACGTATATTATCTACCTCAACTCTGTAGATGGGACTGGCCAACGGCACACGGTCCCCCATCTATGTACTAACCGCGCCCAACGTCGTTTAATTACGGTGATCTGATGAGAACCGATTATTTTTTTACTTTTAAATTCATTTTTAATAATTATTAGCTTATATCAACTTAAATACTATACAAAAATGATTAAATCTAACTTAAAATTAACAGGATACTTATTCTAGATTATTGATCCTTATGCGGACGCCCTAAACTTAACTCTATCTTATAATTATTGCCTTTCGGCCTAAAAACTATTTTACGAACTAATCTTACATATTATGTTTTCATCGAGATAATTGTTAAGAGAACTCGGCATCTTTATCAAATTTTATATTTTAATATAAAAAAACAAATTACAAACTACATACCTACTCTACTTACTTAAACTACTTAACATATTCTAACTATAATTATAATTAGGATTCTGATTACTCGTTGCATTACGAAACAAGTGGTCAAAATCCCAATTGCTTTCCGAGCGCCTGGCAGTCGTCAACGTGCACACGCGCCGCCGTGAGCTGACTGATGCCTTACAGAATCAATCACCTCCCGGAAGCACCACCACAAGTTGGCGAGCCCGGCCTCTCCCAGAAACGCCCTAGCTAACTTAATCTAACTTATAAACTAAGAGGATGTTACCTAGAGTAACGCACCGTCTTGGGAGGGCATGTTGACCCCTCCCCCCTCAAAAAGCCACGCGAACCGATTAACTCGACGTGGTGTGGTCGTTGGTTTATGGTTAGATCTAAAGGCCTTTGACGCCTACGTTATCAAGTCAAAACTCGTGTGGGAATGCCTATACGGACTGAATAGACTAGGCAAGAATAACAGAATTTCCATCTGCTGGGTACCTGGCCATGTTGGCATTACAGGCAATGAGGCAACGGACTCTCTGGCAAGAAAAGGGCAGAGGAACCCTTCATAGGACCTGAACAGTTCTGCGGGATAGGAGAACACACTATACGCGAAGAGTTCAGGAGACTGGAGGAAGAAACAAGGGCAAAAGCCTTTCTCAACCTCCAAGGTCTGAGGCAAGCAAAGAAACTCTTAGGAAATTACAACCAAAAGAGATTCAACGCTTGTATCGGCCTTAACAAAAACAACCTAAGAATCCTAACAGGCCTCCTCACGGGGCACTGCAGACTCAAGGAGCACCTGAGGAAAATGGGCATATCGGAGGACGGGCTCTGCAGATTCTGCAGTGAAACCGCCGAAACTCCAGACGACATACTGTAATCCTGTGGGGCACTGGCCCACAAAAGGATGAAATATTTGGGCAGGCACCAAATAACAGACAAGGACATACAAACCATGGACCCACAGCTCATTCTCAGATTCATTAAAAAACTGGACTGGACGCTGTGCTCTAAGGAGTGTGACCTGCCAAGGATAAAACAGAGCAATGCCTCGACACGCTTCACTAAGAAGTATCTAGAGAGGGCTCTGAAAGAGGGCATGAACCTCTCCGAGGCACAAGCAAGGGGACACAATAGACTAATAGGTCGCAGTGTAATATACCCTAACTAAATATTATTATTATTATTATTATTATTACATTATAAAAAAAATTCTGATTCATAAAATGGATTTTATTGCGTTTTGAAAAAAGAAAGCTATGTTGCTGCACCCTGTATAACTTGCTTCTTTGGTTTTTCGGAATCGATGGGCGTATGTATTTTTGCGATTGGTTAGTTTGCTAGTAACGATAGATAGACTCAGAGATCCTGTGTTACACTCTGTGGTATATTGCAGATTTGTTATGTGATGCTGTTTATGATCTATCAATTTTATGACAAGGACAAAGAAATTTAGAACTAATAATAGTTTTATAATGTGATGGGCGCTAAAATATTAACTCTTATGTGGACATTTGTTTTATGTTTTAAAATTGTGAGAACAGTAGGTAATGTAACGTGGCCAACAAGGATACCTGAAACTGATTGCCTGCGAGACAAACTGAGAACTTAGAAAAATGTGAAGGAAGAATATGCAGTGCATTGTTTAGCGCGAATGTAAAAATATGTATGTATGTAATTTTAAAAAAATCGCGCGATATCACTGACGATAACATAGAACAAAGATTTTACAGTGCTTACAAAGCCTAACCTCAAGAATTTAAAAAATTCACTCATAATATTTTCCGTTTTGTAGTGGATTAGAATTTAATTTAATAACTTTGCCACACTCACCTGAATTGGGTTGTCCATTGCTGTTCGGCCTGGCCGATGGTGCTCCATCGCGTGCTTCAACTTCCAAAGCGTAGGCGCCTTTCTTTTCCCTGTCGAATACTGTTTTGGTGAATATTTCACCACTTTGTAGATTTATCTCGAAGAATTCCTTTCCCTCATTACGTGGCGAATCAACAATGTAGTAGTAGACCTGTTTCCGAAAACGAAGGAGGAGAGAGAGACAAAAAACAATATATTTATTGAATTGAAAAAGGATTAGAAATAAATATATCTGCTTCAATTCTGTGGCATTAAATGCATTGTCCCTTTTTTCCAAGCTCAACAAAGTTACACACCCCACGGCTCTGAAAACAAGTACGGATAATGCTTAGTGTGGTTTAAGTTTCTTTTACTACAATTATTTTTTTTTCACTTCAGCAAAGCGTGCGCAATGGAAATCCTAGCTTGAGGGTTTCCTTTCTTTTTTCATTTTTCTTTACTGTATGAGTACTGTGTGGTGGTACTGCAACCGGTACTACTATTCGTGCTTCTCCCCCAGCCTATTATCCGTAGTCTGGAACCGGATGCATTTAGTTTGAAAACTAGTTAAGCTTATGCATTTGTTTTTTATTTTATTTTAAGAGATGCTGCTATTGTAGCCTAGCGGATAGTTCTGCAATCGCTGAAACTTGTAGTTATAGTCGTTCGCAGATTAAAATTATACGCTTTACCCTTTTTTGCTGATTTCTTCCCACTTTACCACGGCAATGCTGACGAAGAGAAGTGGAGGTATCCATTCTTTATCTTAATTCTGAATTTCGTTTTTTTTTACCGAGAATTATTTTCTCTAATTATTCGAATTCAGTCTGAAAGTGGTGGCAGGAATTTTAGTTGGTCCTTCGAAAATCCTATTTTACTTTGCAGTAATGTGATAGTACTTTTGTATAATAATTTTTTTTTTGTCTTTAAGATGACGAAGGATGGACGATAATTAAAATAATTGTTAAGGACTTCTGCAAAGATGAACAAGCAAAAGTAAGAGATGCCTTTGGCAATGTTATGGGGGTTCAAAGTTGATGACAGTTATGGCAACTCACATGAGTAACTACAGAGTTTCTGTTTAAAAAATAATTAGATCCATGAGGGTTCAAATGCGAGGACGTAAGACAATGCTTTATAGAGTACGAGTACATACAATTATATCTGTATGACATGGAAATCGGCTTGTGATGACAAAGTCAAAGAATGATTTCTTTTGAAGCAGAAACAGAACACTGTGCAGGACAGGACAGATGAAACCATCATCACACATGATACAGATTTCAGGTAAAACCAACTTCAAAAATTGGTTAAAGTTTACGGCAACGGAATGAAACCTAGACCGTGAAGTCGTTAATTGGAACGTTTTGCATTTTTTGAGATCTATGTGTTAGATCTGTATAAATAAAAAAAGTAGATGTCCTCCTTTCCTTAACGACGTTGTTATGATTTCGACTTAAGGATCATTTGTAACCATTCCACTTCACTGCATCCCTATTGGTCCACCTGTGGCGTTCGCCGGTTTTACATTAAAAAGTATCGGCTGGCCTCTCGATTTCTCACTGAAGGCAATCAAATGCTGGTGTTGTTGCATTTGTGTGATCCCGGAGTGTTCCAACCTGCCTCTCTTTTGCGATTGCATAGGTACATTGATTAATAATTCCTTTTTGATGTAGTTTGTAGGATATCTCCTTTAAACATGATAGTACCAATTAAGTCATTCGCGCGCCATTTTCTTTAAGATAGGTTCGTATAAGTTGTAAGTAGATGTATGCAGTATGCGAAACATAATATGGAAATTGGCTGACCATACAACTGTCTTTTAAGTCGAAAATATATCCAAAGCATATCTATTACGCTACTTCAAAAGCTTCAAATGGTTAAAGGAATACAGTGATAAGTTCCCATATATCCACGTGGCCACATTGGCCTTAGTGTGGTTTAACAACATTAGGGTTTTCAAAATACAGTTGTGTTTTTTCAATTGACTGCTTATATTAAAAGCGTCATTAAAAAGATCTTCACAAGAAGGTTGTGTCCCATTTTACCTACTAAAATAAAACGTAACAAATTTTAAGTTTTGCTTTTGTTTGGCTGTGTTTGTGTTATAAATGTATGCTCAAGCCAAACAAAGTATATAACAATAAAGAAAAGTGTCGAAAACTGCTTGATGAATATAAACTTAATTCATTGATGAATACTAATAAAATTAGTTTTTAACTTTCTCTTATACATTAGTAAACTAAGAAGAAAAGATATTTCAATGATGCTGACATTTTGAATTCAAAATGAGTATGAGTTATGATTTTACTACTTTAAAGAAGTCCTCCAAAAAAAAGTGTGACTGCCAAATCCGTTCGTCGGCCCATACCCATACCGCCTGACATGGGGCCTTCTGCCTTAGCGGGTGGATGGATTTTCTTCAAATTTACTATGTGCGGTTTTGGTTTAATATTTTGCGACGATTTATTTATTTGGATCAAATTTTTCTCATGATGTCCTTATAAAGACGAAATTGCATTATAGTGTATACAAAGTCACAAAAATGAGAACGACACCGTAAGCAAATCCGATGAAACATAACGCAAGGGCAGAAGCGTAGGGAATAGTAGATGTTTTCAAGTAGAACTTCCAGCAGCTGTTAAATGGACGATTAATTAGAGACAAGCATTAAACATTTCATATCACAAAAAATGTGAAAAAAATCTTTAAGGGAAACTTTTGGGCAGTTTGTTTTGTTTTTGGATAGCCGATACCATTATGAACCATACCGAAAAATTGAGAAAAAACGAAAAAGCAATCAAATTTGGAGAAGTGTTAAGGAAAAAAGCCTGCATACGCTCTGAAGCCCAGATAAGACGCTTTAGATCGTTTTCCGAAAAGTTTCAGTCGAAGCAGCAAAAGGTCTGTGCCGTGCAATGTGATGAATGGACTCAACACATATGGCCAAACCTGCGAAAAGGTTATTAAGATGAAAATATATTTAACGCCGATAAAACTGCACTGTTTTAAAAGCTTACTCCGGAAAAATCCTTCCGTTTTAGAGGGAAGCGCTGCACTAGCGGAAAGTTATCCAAACATAGAGTAACAGTCGTGGTCGCTTGTAACATAACAAGTTCATAAAAACGGAAACTTTTGGTGATAGCAAGTCGATGTCCCCAGTTGCTTTAAAAATGGTGAAGTCATTACCGGTCTTCTATGAAGCGAACAAAACTGCATGGATGACTTCACATATTATTGCTGACCATCTTTAAATACACTGAGTTACAAAAAAAGTGGCGCAGTCAAACTTTTTGATGTGTTGTTATCATTTTGACAATATGCCGCTGTTTTTGCAGAGCTTCATTTTTTTTAGTTAATCGGTATATTTGTGTGTCTGTTTGCATAATGTCTTTGCATTTCTCTTGTGATACGTGCATCGGGAGCGGGTCGAAATTCTGCTTTCAAAATTCTGCTTTGCAAAATTCTGACTTTTAACACAAAAATTCTGCTTTTCAAAATTCAGCTTTTTTCTGTTCTGTCTTACATAATTCTGCTTTTCAAAATTCTGTTTATTAAAATTCTGACAGGCAATATTTTAAACCAATAAATTCTGCTAATTCTGTTTTTTTTCCAATTTACGAATTTAAAGAAAACAAATATTTTTCAACTTTGTCAACAAACTACAATATATTTCTTATAAAGAAGGTACACAGGTGGGTACCAGGAACACAAACAAAAAACCAGTCAAAAATAACAAATTATTTCATAATTGAAATTACCAAAAAAAAAAGAAACAACAGCATCAAGAAACTAAGAGCCTTATTGCGAAGATCAATCGACAGTTGATAATTGATTATTTTCAATGTGTGCTATTGTGAACGAACGATTCCAAAGGATTTTGTCAATCGCAGTCAATTAAAAAAATGCGATTGACAAAAATACCATATGAATCGTTCATTCACAATAGCACACATTGAAAATAGTCAATTATCAATTGTCGATTGATCTTCGCAATAAGTCTGTAAACAAAGCACACGGTCATTCACAAAGGTATACTAACAGAATATTTGTCTAAACCCAGAGAGCAATCTTAAAACCAATAAAAAAACTACTTTACCTCTTCTTCTATAACAAGTGGTGGAATGTTTTACAAAATTCTGCAAATAATAAAAAAAGGTTTGGAAAATATTTAAAAGCGCGCGCTTTTTAACATTTTCCAAACCTTTTTTTATTATTTGCAGAATTTTGTAAAGCAGAATTTTGTAAGGCAGAATTTTGAAAAGCAGAATTTTGAAAAAAGAATTTTGACCTCGCCAGAAATTCGACCCCAACCCACGTGCATCATATTGAGGAAAACCGCATTTTAACCTTTAACATTTTTATTTATTAGGTTTTAAGTAATTTTTGCGAAAAAATATGCAAATAACGTGGGAAGAAGTCGCCAGGGCGCTGGCTTTGGTTGAGGATGGACGAAGTGTGCGGTATGCTGGTGCTAAGATTGGAAAACCGGAGACGGTGGTAAGAAGAACCATTAAAAGGTAGAGGGAACAGGGAAGCCAACTACTTCACCCGACGTTAAGGCTCAGGGTGCCCAAGAGCAATATCTGCAAGGGATGATCGATATTTGGTACTTCGAAAGCCTTCGAGATCGGTACCAAACAGTGGTTGAGCTGTCTCACAGACTTCGATGGGTTAGAGAGACAGCTGTGAATGCTGAAACGGTGAGGCGGCGATTAGTAGAGATTGCCTGAGAGCAAGAAGACCTGCTTATGTACCGAGACTCACGGATCACGGTACAGCGCAGCGGTATAGCGACGTCGGATGGAATTTGCTCGCCTTCACCAAGATTGGACCGAGGCCGAGTGGAGTAGAGTTTTTTTAACCGATGTGTCCAGGTTTTGTCTGCCCTCATCACATGAACGTAGCAGAGTGTGGAGACGGTCAGGTGAGACACTCTTCGACAACAGTTGCCCAGCGGGGACATTTTTGGGGAGGTTGCGTCATGGTGTGAGCAGGAACTTCCATGCGTAGAGAAACAGAGCTGTGCATCGTGGAAGGATCGGTGAAGTCCAGTTATTATATCAAGAACATTCTGGAGGATTATGTAGTTCCATTCGCACGCAAAACTTCCTGATAATGCAGGCCAATGCTAGTCCACACGTTGCTAGGTGCGTTACCGATTACTTACAAGAAGTGGAAATCGGCGTGATGGATTGGCCTGCGATGAGCCCGGACATGAATCCCATTGAACACGTTCGGTACGTGCTGAGAAAAATGATTAGGAGGCGACCTGCCCTTCCAGAGACACTTAGGGATAATTGGGACGATACCATCGTAACAGACCTTATCCAAGGTACGCTCAGGCGAATAAAAGCTTTGTTAGATGTTTGGGGAGGCAATACCCACTATTAAAGAAATAAAAGCTCGTTAAAAAAAAATAAGAAAAAATGTGAAAAGTTAAGTTTTGAAGTTTTTGCCATTTTTTTTTGTTACATGAATTACATATACATATTTATTGAAAAAAAACAGCATTAAAATTGTTTGTTCTTACTTACTTGAAAATACATATTGTCAAATTTCGAAGTGCGACACTTTTTTTGTAAGTCAGTTTTTTTTTTTTTTTTTTTTTGCAATTGTCTTATTTATCCACACGTGCAGCATTTAAGGTCAATAAAACTAGCAATCGTATCTACTAACACAACATCTGTTTTGAAACAATTGGACCAAGGAAGAATAAAGAATTAAAAAATGCATTTGCAAATGTTTTCGTTTTGAAAATGATTTGATCCGATATGTCTTTCAGTCAATATTTGATTCGGTGAAAGTGGTATCAAATTCCATTGTTAATTGATTTAATCATGCTGATTATCGACAGCATTTCTGATTTTGGACAATGCGGACGCGGAGTTCATTAAGGAGGTCTGTATTCAAGCAACCGGCAATTACTCTGATGAATAGAGTGGCAACAGCCGATGAATGGGAGCAGTAAGTGACGATTGACGACAATGTTTTAACATCATCTTTAGAAACTGTGGAAGTTTTTCTATAGGTTGTATATTCAAATCCAGAGGACGATAAATGAGATGGTGAATTATAAGATGAAGAGCTCAGAAAAATCTTCACTTCCCTACAGCATTGGAAGCAGTTAAAGCTATTGCATTGTGGAGAACTTTAGTCTGTTTTATTGAATGTGGTGATAATGTAATATGTTACCTTTCTTTTGAAGAAAGAAATTTAAATCAGCTTATCTAAATGCCCTGTCTAAGAAGCAGTCTAAGATTGCAGTTTATTTTTATACAAACAATGAAAAAGCATATTTAAGAATACTATATACATTATACAGTGAGGTTTAAGAAAAATAATGTTTTTGTACATTTGTACGAGTACCTACAATTTTGATTTCTAAAAAATGAATTCCTTTTTTGTATTTTTTTTTTATTATTTTTGTCAGCCGGATATATAAAGACCGTTGGTTATAACGACAACATTTCATTTGAGCGTCGTTATTAGCGACGTCGACTGTAATTAGATTTTATGACACAAACTTCGCGGTTCATATATTGTTCCGAAGATGCATAAGTTAGAATAAATTGTATGCTGAAAGATATCTCCAAAATAAATTGGAAACAAAAATAATAATTGGCAATTTTAGAAATCACTGTTCGTAAGTTCACAGCAAAATGTATTCATACACTTCTTAGTTATTACCCTAGAATGAGCAGTCAATATTTTTTTCAAAGTTATAAAAAATTGATTTTCTGTGAGCAGCACTACTATCTCTCCATTCCCAAAGAATAAAAAGAACGTAATACGCTACCTGGATGAAAACACATCCACTTCCGCACATCTTCCTATAAAACCAAAGGCAGCATTCAAGTTACCTATAAGTAGAATCAAGCTCGCACCAATAAAATTTATTGATTTCCCCAAGCATTACGTTAAAAATTAAATCTTAAGTTAAATAACTGTCGCCCTTAAAAAGCACCCCAATCCAAAACCCAGCATATCCTCCACCATTACGATTTCCTGACTTCTTTTTAACATTTTGTACATATTTTTTATCTTTTCATTAAGCTCAGCTAATCATTTGAATACAAAGCATTGAATCTTACTACCTAGTTTATTCAAAACTCTTATTCACTTCCAACATTTGATACTCACGATCCGACCCATCCCATCATCATCAAATCAGCGCTCGTAGTTTCAAATTGAATTTTAAGGACGTTAGCGTGTTTCCTCACGCTTCAATGGGTATTCTACTCTGTATGCTTAAATTCAATATTACCTGATTATTTGGAAAGGTTCCATCCTTGTCAATGGCATTCACTTGAGTAACCTTTGTGCCAATAGGTTCACCCTCAAGCACTGTCTCTTGTTCTCGTTCTGTGAACAGCGGGATTTCATCATTAACATCCTCAAGCATAATGTACACAGTTGCCTCGGAAGCTAACTGCTGTGCGCCATTGTTCTGTAAGCAAAAAAAAAGTTTAAGAGATAAGAAATTGAAATTGAAAATTGTTGTTTAAATATTTTTGATTTCGGCAACACAATGATGCGAGTGTGTAAAACCAAAAATGAATCGAAACCATATCTGGAGGGTGTAATATTTATAAACGTAATATTTCATTGCCTATTTTTGGGAGTTTTGTATTTGTTCGAACATAATCATATTCATATACAATCCGCTTCCGATAACCCATGTAGCTTGGGGCTGAACTCAAACATTATCACAAATTCACGAATAATATGGGATCTAAATCCGGACAAGGATTTTCGCGTAGTGACTGAGTCCTAAGAGACGGAGTCTTAAAAGACGACAAAACTGGAAAATCACATCTAGACAATTTTACCACCGTTTAACCTCAAATACTATGGATAATAGAAAACGCACTACAAGCACAACTTATCATGGTACTAACCCTGGGACGGACAGAAATGCTACGGTCAGAGTTTCTTGGAAGTCAGGGCAAAAGCTTTCAAGATGTTTTACTACAAAACGGCAAGGGTTGGAACGGTATCTACTTGGCAGCGACTTGACCATTTCAAATTCCAGTGATCGTTTAATGTCTCTCAAACTAGACTGTTTTAAAAATGCAAGGTGAGGTGTTGACTATTTTCAGTGCATATGCTCTTCAACTTGGATGCGAGCAAGAACATCCCAAAGGAAGAACTTTTGTCTGTTTGCGGAGATTTAAACGGGCATATCGGGAAGTCAAACGAAGACTATTAAAACTGTCATGGAATACTGGAAGTTTTTTCTTCGGCTGCTGATAGAAACCAGGCTATCCACGAACTCCGACAAACTAACATGAACTGGGGCATAACCTTTTTTTAAAATAGCCGTTCAGAAAAGGAGAAATGCCCAGGAAATCCGTTGGCCAAAGTTCATCAACAATGCTCAAGCGCTGATTCTTGCTGCGGATAACGAAAAAATACTATACAGATGGCAACAGCATTGTGAAGGACTTCCAAATGATGAATTTCCTCGTATACATTTTCCAAGAGCCGTTCCAAACAAAGATGAAGAACCCGGCACTACTGTCGAAAGCTTCAAAAAAACGAAAAGCAGTTCGGCTGGACGAGATCTGAGTTCTGGAAAAAGATGGCTAACATCGGGTCCAAATGGCTCATGCTTCTCATATCCAAACTAATGAGAGACGATCCAATGCCTACCCGGTGGAGGAAAAGTTATCTTCTCCCATTGTACAAAGAAAAAGGCGATACGCGAGACTGTGATAATTACCGTTCAATGAAGGTGATGTCACACCATGAAGATCGTTGAGCGGGTATGAAATAGTCGCATGCGGAAAAAATACGACTATCTGAGGACCAGTTTGTCTCAGGTAAATGCACCACAGATGTAATCCAAGGTATAAGCATCATGATGGAAAAACATGATGATTTTGACCTTCATCGTGATTCCTAAACGATATATGCTGTTGGTTGATTTTCAAAAGCCCTTTGATAGACAACCAAGACATCTGTTAAGGTACGATAACACGATCATTTTTTCGAGTCATTTAAATGAAGCTGTGACGTCAGGAAAAAATGTCGCATTAGAGAGACATTTAAGCTACGATTCGTCATTATTCATTTGCGAAAAAATGGCGATCACACGGTAATGACTAGTATCGTCATTTTTGTCCCTAAATCAAATGACACACACTGGGAGTCATTGAAAATTTTCCGTTGGGATGTCATTAAATGAAGAGCGAAAAAATGACGATCACACGGTAATGACATGTCTTATTAAAAAAATTACACCTTTCCTATTATTTCGTAATGAGCAATTAGAAAATTATAGCTTCTGTCATTTAGTATTTTTCTCTCATTTAAATCTCATCATTTACGATGATAGTGGAAATTGCGGAGACGGCGTATTTGGCAGCGTGTGTGCTGGAAAGCAGTGAAGATGACCTTGATTACGAGCCAACCCGACGAAAGCCGAGTATCTGGCAAAATAATTGGTTGAGCCGTCGCGAGAAGAGTGGATTACAGCTCGAATTGCGCGAAGCAGACGATGAACTATATAGCAATGTCCTTCGTATGTCAGTCAATCAATTCGATTATTTGTTGAGGTTGGTGAAGCCACACATTTAAAAACAGAACACAAATATTCGAGAGAGCGTTTCAGCGGAAGCACGACTGGTAATCACGCTGCGCTACCTGGCCACTGGTGAGAGTTTTCGATCTCTGAAGATTGAAATGCTACTGAAGATTGAAATGCGACCAATTATTTATGTTTTATTTTGTCGAAAGATTCCGAAAAACGAAGCCGAATGGGAAGCTGCAGCGAAGCGGTTCAATGACGTATGGCATTTCCCGAATTGCATATCTGGCCAAAGATGGATCTGCGACTGCACATTGGCTCTGCTATATGTGTTATTACATGACACTCTCTAATATGCAACCACGCATCAAGGCTTGGCGTCTATTCAAATGACTTCTGTAGAAGCTGCAGACACGAGGAGGAGGAGGAGACTACACCTCATCTCCTCCGGACATGTCCTGCACTCTCCCATAAAATAAATCTATATCTAGTGTGTTGGCTATCAGCTAACAGCCACCTTAACCTAACCTAACCAAACCTATCCCTATTTTTTTGCGTTTTGCCTAATTTGCTCGACTTTGTTGTACTTTCGGTATTCAAACTCACACGATAGTTGACAGAATAGTCCATATTGTCGGCACTTGACGGCAACGGTTCGTATTCCATTTCACTCATAGTAATTTGTACCCAAATAGCAGCCAGACACATGCAACAAACACCAAATGAAAGCACAGATATCATATTAAATGTTGTGTCATTTATCATTTGCGTAGAAAAATGATACGGCATGAATTTCGGTCCGTGTCATTTTTTGAGGGTGTCATTTAAATGACGCAACAGATAAAAAGTGAAGTCATTTGTCCTAGGCGTCATTAAAGAGCGATCAGACGGTCATTTTTTCGAGTCATTTCAATGACGCAAAATTCATGTCATTTTCGTAGTCACTTTCCTAGTCATTTAAATGACGCCTAAAATGTCATTCCAATAATGGCGATCACACGGAACGACATTAAAATGACGGCTTTGTGGCGTGATTTTTACGTCAAAGCATCATTTAAATGACTCGAAAAAATTACCGTGTAATCGGGCCTTTATGAGTGGCGCTAAGAAGACGAGGAGTTCCAGATACCTACGTACAAATGATCATGGACATGTATGAAGGAATTAAGGCAAGAGTAAGATGCACTGCTGGAGTTACCGAGAAATTTGCAATCAAAGTCGTTGTGCTGCAGGGAAGCGTCTTAAGTTCCTTGATATTTATAACAGTCCTTGATTATCTGCTGAAAAGTGATGGACTCCAAAGTGCATCAGCTGTTCTTTGCTGACGTATTATTTAAAAAATTTTGTCACGGACAAAAACTCTCATTTTGCCCCGAACTTTTAAAACTTCGTTATTTAAACCGTGCTGAACCCTGTTTCGTAAATATGATTTAATGAACTAATCAAATATCCCTCTCTTGGAATAGTAATCTTTGAAATGTTGACGTTTCAATCGGTTGACCAAATCAATCATACTGTTGATCAAAATTTTCCTGCGATGTGTAAGCTTTTGCTGTTTTTAAGCTTTATTCCTGCGTACAAAAAGTTACCACTTATAAAAACTTTGCTTATACCTCTAATAGCCAATTCTATAGTTGTGCTCTGTAAACTTGAGTCAAGTTCGCAGCATAAGATACTTCTCGCATTTAAAATTATGGTTAGATATGTACATGGGCTACGTATATACGATCATATTTCTAACTACCACTTAAATTTGCTTGGATGCACATTACAAGAGATTAACGATTTTAGGTGCTGTGAATCTCTACATAAAATTATTTATAGTAATCGCCACCTTATTTGTTTGAAAAGCTTAAATTTGTAAAATCTGCCAGTAGATTTTACTTAATTACTCCGTCGTCCAACTCTTTGAGCTCATCGCTACTGGTTTTTGTATGCTACTAGACTTTGGAACTCTCCACTATTTTCTGTCCTTATTCTTTATATTGATATAAAAACATTATTTTATTATACAGGGTGGCGCACGAATTGTGCTACAAAAGCAAAACGTAATATCTTTTTTTTCTATGTGAGTAGTCGGCTATTTTTTTTTTTATTTAGCAGGTTACTACTACCGAAAAGAGAATGTACGATGTTTTGCAGTCCTTCATTTCCGTGCAAAGGGAATTTAGGCGGGAGTTTAGCGGTACTCCACCGAGTAGATGGACCATTATGAGGCTGGTACCTACACATGTTTGCCGAATTTGGAAGCATCACACGAAGACCGTACCATTGAGATAACTATGTTCGGGTTCAAGACACAATCGCGGCAAATTGGAGTTAACATACGATCATTACAACGGATAATTCATGATGACTTAAACTTGTTTCCGTACAAAGTTCAAAAGCAAATTAAACCCCCTGGATTTGCCTATTCGAATGGAATTTTGCCAATAAATGATTTAAATGACCGAAGAATACAACAGATTGATAAATTCCTTGTGTATTTCTGATGAGGCCCATTTTGATCTAAACGGCAATGTAAATAAGCGAAATTACTGAATATAGACTAAATCTAATCCAGAAATACTCCATGAGACGGTACCGCACCCAGAACGAGTCACTGTGTATTGCGTAGTTTCATCAAGGTACATTGTGTGGGGGTGTACCTCTTTGAAGAAAACGGTGTAACAGTAACTGTCAATGGGGACCGTTATTTAAAGATGTTGAAGGAGTTTTTTTTTACCCAAAACTGCGCCAAAGAAGTATACGTTTCAACAGCATTTGGTTCCAGCAAGATAGAGCAACTGCACACATAGCCAGATCGGGTATGGCGGAGCTCCAATGAAAATTCCCAAACAAATTAATATCCAGAAACTCCACTTCCCGTTGGCCCCCAAGGTCACCTGACCTGACTGCTCCAGACTTTGTTTTATGGGGTTATGCCAAGCAAGAGGTGTACAAAACGAAACCAAGAAAGTTGACTGAATTAAAGCAGTCCATTAAAACAATAAATGAGGCGAACCCGATTTCAACCCTTCAGGCAGCAATTAACAGTTTTCTTATCAAGTGCCGCATATGCGTGGATGAGCATGGAGGTCATTTACGGTCTATCATCTTCCAAAACAATTGGTTATATAAAATAAAATTGAATTTTCTATACAATAACAAATATAAATGAAATACATTGATTAAAAAAAATGTTATTTGAATTTCTTATTGTAGCACAATTGGTGCGCGACACTGTGTTATAACTAATTCTCTTATGTTAGTTCTAAGTCAACCATAAAACGTCTGCCTTTATATAGGTAACTAAATGTTGTATTTTTTATAGATATTAAAAACGTATTATTCTATTGATTTAGTCTATAGTAAAAGAATAATTATTTCCTAAAGTATGCACCCAAATGTATTTCCTATTTATAAAAAATTGTATTTTTGTATTGTTGTCTATTAGTCTTTAATTGTATTATTGCTTCCGCAAATATATTTACCCATATTTTCAATAACTAAAAAAGATCATGTCGTTCTTGTACTTCGTATCTAAATAAATTGTCATTGAAATTGAAATTCGACTCGCTTACGATAATAGGGCTGTAAATCTGTGTTTTGGCCATGAGCTCACAGGAAGTTACTATTGTATCCTTAGTTGGGTTTTACATTGTGCACGCATGTATTTGTATTTATAACTTTCATGTCTGGTCAATACCCTTTACGCCGGCAAATAGAAACCGAATTTCCTCCGGCAGAGGAGCGATTTTTTTTTTTTTTTTGCAACTCAACTTCTATTTTTTCTTATAGAACATCTCTGAGTTGGGAATAACATTTTCTTACTACTATTGCTTCTGCTTTATATTTTTATCGCAAAAGGCAAAGTTAATGTCTAATTCAATGTGTGGTAAATATAGTAATTTTAACGACTCAGACGAATTGTCTTCAGGGGTTGATTCCATTACCTTAGGTAGGTATATGAAAACATAAGTAGCCCTGGAAAGCTAACGTTGCTGACTTCCCCTAATAAGCTAATAATTCCTGTACTACATGTCTTTTTTTAAGCGTCCTATGATACACTCTGTTCTTTCTGAAATATAAAAAACATGTCCCCAAATAAAAAACCTAATTTAATTTAAATATATTCGTAATTATTTATTATTAAACAGTCTTTAAAAAACACAGTATTTCAGACTAAATTTAACAAGTCCTCATATTCCCAAAACAAAAAAATACATGAAAATCTAATTGAAATATCGATCATGGACGGTTAAAAAAATATAATAAAAAAAGCTACTAATTTTACCTACCGGGCACAACCCATATTCGAAAGAGCGCATCGGTGGCTGAGTTTGTTAGCGAAACGTCATGATTTTGAATGTGAAGAACAGGGTTAAGTGGGAAATTAGGAAATATTCGATTTTCGGACCAATCGGGTCTATTGATGAAACATGTGCAATCGAAGAAGAATTCATATGTATTTGGCTCTAGGCTATCGAAGGTTCAACAATTATATTTGACTTGTGCTCTCTGTTCTCTCATCACGGCTCATTGACATTTTAACCAATATTTGACCTTATTGAAAATCAAACTGCAATGGGCGAATCACAATGTTGAAAGTTTACTAAACATCAGCTGGCTAAGGTCTATTGAGCGTTAGATAGAAATATCTATTAATATATTTTAATGCATCAGCATATAAGCTAGGAAAACATTAACCGGCCAAAAGTGTGTCGAGTGACTCAGTATTTGTCCCTTAAATTGTAGTAAATTAGAAAATTATTATCTCCGCTATCGTTAGATATTGATTGTAAAAAAATCATATACACAAATGTTTTCCGGAAATATCATAACTTTTCTCCATCTCACCAAGAGTACAATCCAGCGCCGTCAATCATAATATTATCCATAACTACTCTGATGTATCTATCTGCAACCCCACCCCCCAACCCACCTACAAAAAAAAGAAGAAATAAATGCCTTGTTACGTAGAATGTCTCGATAGATACACGCTGATTTTTAGGAATGGTGCTAGTATCTCGTATTTCGTAACACAAAAATATCCGAATATGAAATTATAGCGTTTGTTGTGATAAATGAATTTATTTATGTGGATTTTTGTCTCGACATTTGTGAGACTTGTGTACGTGTTTTGTTGACTGCGATAGTCATAACTCATAAAATTAATAGGACATACAAGGAGATAAGAAATTTTTATACTACAACCATAGTTTTATAGTTTATTCCTGTGCATTGTTTAATACTCCCCACAACCCAACTCGATTGGAAATCATGTAGATGCAACTGCCATGGTTGTACGCCGAAGCGATTGCTGTCATTTAAAAGGATAATAATCAACCAGTCTGCCCGCGCAATTATATCTAAATCGATTACAGTTAAATCCTTATACATAATTTGTACGAGTGGCGGGGGTATCCTGCTACAAGAGCATACGCAATGTTAGCTTATCAAATACAAAGGAACGACATGTCACTGGGCTTAATACATTTGCAACAGTAGTAGTCATCATCATCATCATCCATTGACCCAGATTTAGGATTTCCACAGTAAAGAACAAGTATGACAAATACTGTTAAGGGTATTTCATACCAAGTAGGTAGGTTTCTGTGGTCACTTTTGTAAACAGGAATTTTGTTCAAAGGACGACTTTATCGTCATCGTCCGAGCAGTCTCTACCTACATATTTGCGGAATCAACAATGACATGTTTGGAATTGGATAACAAATTTAATTAAATGTTTTGCGTTAAAGCTTTAAGGTTTAAACTTAACTTTTGGGCCGTGAAAGTTAGATAATGTGTATTTGTGATTAATTTAGAACGGGCATCGTCTTATGTCAGGGGGATGATAAGATGTTCTTTAGTTAATTGAATATAGATTAAGGGGAACTTAACGCATGTTTCAGATGAAGAAGTTAATAAGCTTTTAGTCCCAGAATAAAAAAATTTGCTAAGAGCAATTATCTACTCGGTAGCTGCAGAGAGAAGATATTGGTCTGTTTTTAAAAATGACAAGCGATTTGCGAAATAACTAAAAGTACGAAAAGTTAACAAAGTGAACAATCTTAAAATACACACACAGATGCTAGCGTCCTCTATATCGAGGAATTTCCATTTAAAGCTAGTTTTACAATTATCCTAGACAAAAACCAACTAACTTTGTAAGGTGCCGTGACTGACACTAGAAAATAATAAAATAAAGTCGAGTCTATTTTTTAATAAAAACATTCATCCTCCGTTTCAGGTACAGGTATGCGGTACTTTTTGCCAAATGTAGTTATCGCTTTAAACCTCATAGAGCAACGATGCAAAAGACAATACTACTTAAGCAACGGAATTCCAATTTTCTTCCGGTCACAGAACATGGATTGGTTTTTCTACCGTATGTATATTGTCGCCACTTTGACATTTGTAAAGTACAAAGAAGAAGAAATCAAAATATGGAACGCTATACTCTTCATGGAATATTATTGCGTCAATGCGAATAAAATGATTTCCTTTAACAAATCATCATGAGTGACACGACGCATTTCTACCTGTGCGGACACGTGAGCAAGGTAAATGATTGCTTCTGGGGCACTAAAAATCTGAGTGTAATACACGAAGACTCATAACATCCTTTCAAAGTATCTGCTTGTTGCAGCGTTTGCGAAGGATACGATATTACCCCATATTTGGTCGAGGTCGACGTTTGCAACACTACGCTCGGTGCACTACTCTGTCAAAAAAATGTCTGTGTTTCTTGTTTCGCTACGAGCACTCTGAGCGCTCAACTTCTGTTTCATCTGAATAAAATGGAAAGAATTTATAGTCAAAGAGTGCTACCGAAAAACGGTGACTGCACCAATAATGAAATGGTTTATTGATTTATTTATTTCAAACAATCAATCAATCATTAAAATTTTGCAGAAAAAAGCAACACAATGCAACTAGAACTTCATCTCAATACAGATATCACAAAAAAAAAATATACACCAACACGAATATTGATTGAGACCATAACCCTCCCCCTTCACTGCATCCCCACTGGTTCACCTGTGGAGTTTGCCGGTTCAACCTCAAAAGGTATCGGCAGGCATCCCAGTTTCGAATCACTTCGTCACTAAGGCCAATCACATGACGCTGTTGTTGCATTTGTGTGATCCAAAAGTTCTTAGGCCTGCCTCTCTTTCGCGCTGGTATAAGAATGTTGATTGATAACGCATTTTTGACGGGCTCGTGGGATCTGTCTTTGAATATGACAGTATCAACTGAACCGGTCGAGCTCCATTTTCTCTGATTTTCTCGCATCTTTAGATGTCTTATTCGATCTAGCTTTGTTAGTGCTACTGTCATGAGACGCATATTAATCTCAGTTGCCACTAATTCGCCACCATCTTTTTTATATGCTGTTCACAAATGTGAACCGTTCGTCAGACCCTGACCTTCCTGTCAGTTTAGGGGCATTTTTCGGTCACAGCAGCCAGACGGGATTCCGCACAAGAACTCTCTGACAACAGAGAGACACCGGCGGTACCCATTCAGACACTGAAACGCAAACTTCTAGATAACGCGTTAATAGAACCAAACAATAGGTGGAATAGCATCAGTACATGTGTGTCCTCAAAGCAAATTTGGACCAAATACGATGCAAAAAGAACATCCAAACTTCTCTCCATCAGCAGGAAAAATATCAGCTCTGTAATAGGAGCAATCACTGGCCACTGCCTTTTAGGCAGACATGCCACCAGATTGGGAGCTCCCTCAAACGACTTCTGCAGAAGCTTTAGAGACGTCGAAGAGGAAGAAACCACCACACATCTCCTGTGCAACTGCCCCGCACTAGCCAACTCAAGGAAACAAATTCTTGGCAATTATTTCCTCGATGATCTAAGCGATCTCAGTGAGACAGATATTGGCTGTATCAGCAAATTCGTCACTAAGGTGCAAATGGTTAAACTAAACTAGAGGACGGATTGGACGATGACTTGAGCCCCTCCCGCTCCCTCCCCGCAGATCACCCCAAACCGACTCCCCTGCAAAGGAAAAGAGATCTCACTGAAGTAAGATTGTATCAATCACTTCAGTCAGAACTCCACTCCGAGGGCGAGACAGTAACCGTGTGGCACTCAGGGTTGGACCACCGTCAGTCACCCCCTCTAGCAAAGTCTTTCAACCAAGTTCTTGACCGTGCAGCCGGTACACCCCGACCCCCCCTCCAAGGAATGTAACAGCTTGCTCGGGATTCGACTGTATCAATCTCCCCGGCACGGTGTTGCCTGCAAAGAGAGTGAAGAGCTGTTTGAGGTTCGAGTCATCTCAAAGGGCGCTTCCCTACCCCGGTGATCAGGAAGCAATAGCTTCCCCTCCGCGGCGCAGAATTTGGGATCGACCTGTGGTTTGATTGATGAATCACCTCATCTCGATCCCAACCCTTGGTTCGGATGTCGGGCGAGAGTCGCCACGGCACTAGTCACTCCAATACATAGCAACCCATGCGAAATACAGCCAGGCTGCACACCCTGACCCCTTCAGTAGTATCACCCCCCCCATAAAACCACTACCTCGCAGGAGGCAATCACAGGGAACCCAGAAGGCCGAGGGACGACCGGCAGAACACTTTTTTTTTTATAATTAGGGTCGGCTAATTATATCCTATCTCTCTACTCTTTCTAATAGTAAGTAGCACCTAAAAGCATGCAATAAAATACGATATTGCCAGGTGCTGCTTGAAAATGGTTGCGCTGTGTTCTTAGCAGCATAAGGGTACTGTAACATTACAGAAAAACCCCTTCAGCGTAATCAATAAATTATATAAAAAAAGGTTCTTTTTCTGCAATTGATACAGTACCCTCATAATGTAAGCACGGCGCAGGCATTTTTTTTGTTGCTGCAAGCACCCAGCCATGCATTCATTGCTTATTTTTAGGTGCTACGAGTACTTACGACATGAAAAAATAGGATGATAGGTTGGAAGTTTAGTGCTGTTAAAGGGTTTTTTCTTCATAGGTTCAGTAATTTTTAGGGGTCTGCGAGCAATAATAAGGTATATAAGAAACAATGAGTGAAAATTATAAAATAGGGTGTAATAAGCAAAATACAAAAATTGGGTTATACCTCATTCTGCTAAATGTATAGTAGTATAATGTAGTGACCAGATTTTTTTCAGGCGAAAATATCGCTAAAATCGACAATAGAACGGAAGTGATTGATTACTGCTGCTGGTGCGCACAAAATTAAGTTTCGACTACATTCTATCTGATTTGACACATGTATCCACGTTTGATGAAAAAGTGAGTTTTTTTAAATAAGGACTTCAAGCAATCATGAACCAAGGGAGCCGACAAAAAATAAGAAAAAAATATTTCATTCATTTGTTAACATCTTTCTAGCTAAAACTAATAAGGTAGAAATATTCATACCTATTTGGGCATATTTTTCGATTATCATTAATAATATTTTCAAAAACTGCGTTTTAATCCATAAGAGAACTTCTTACTCAAGGTTGATTTAGCAAAATCAATTTTTGTTAAAAATAATTAATATTTAATAAATTCGCCCCTCTTGGGCGAACTGTTGGATACTCTTAATAAAATCTAAGTATGGGTGAATTGGACGGATATTGCCAATTTTGTTTGTAAACATTACTGTGTGATATTTTAACAAATTGAAAAAGACAATGTTTTTGTAAAAAAAAACCGTGGCAAAAAAAATTATATGGAGACATGGTTACGATCGACGTTATCTACAAACTTTGGGAAGAAGAGGACTTTTATTTCCATTTATTTCTCCAATAAAAATGGACTTCTTAAAATCTTTACAATTGAGGATTTCGGGCCGATAGGGAATATCTTTTCTGAATTTCAGTTTTAAGGGCTTCAAAATTGACAACCGATGGACGGACATTTCTAGATTCACATAACTTATGGAGCCGGTGATCACAAGTATAGCAACTTTTAAGAATGAATTTTAAGGTATGTTACAACCTATGAGCCAAAATTATACAACCCAAAAAATAAAAAGTACGTTATGTGGATGTATTTATACCTGTAAGTCTCAGTATATAAGTATTTTACATTCTTTTTTGTGGGGGATTTCATTCGACCAAGAGTACTTAAAAATTGCATTCCATTTCAAATCAATAGCAATGTTATCGTCCTCCAATTCCCTGATTTTTTAAGGAACAATATGTTTATATTTTCTTCGCATTAAATATTGCTTTTGAAATTTTGCATTTAGATTTTTTCCCGTTGCTTTGCGGTTACATTTTTAAATGCGGGGTATTTTGCTGGACCATTGATGACTCTAAACAGGCATGTCTTGTGCGGGACGTCTGTTCACTATAGACTAGTGTCGCAAAGTTTTATAATGCCAAAAATGACAGATGCAATCTACTACTCAAAGTATCATCTAAGTAATGACTGTTGTACATACCAGGCTAACTTTTTTGATGAATTAAAAATATCAATGTGACTGCTGCAAAGAATGAAATTGAAGGTAGAGGAAAAGGTGGGAATATGGAAATAATTAAAAAAAAGCCTCACGCTGTGAAGTGACTTATCAAATACCCAAATCAAAAGATTTTTTTAATTTTAACTGGTCTCGAACATTCATGTCGCGTAGTAATTTTATTCCGCACAAAATTTAAAAAAATTTTTTAACTATTGGAGAAACTATTTCTCAGTTAAGAATATTTGAAATTCTTTTTTATTAGTTTTGAAAGACTATGTTTTTTATCAAATATAAAGTCTTGTACAAATACAAAATTTAGTACCTAGCATTTGTATTCAAAACATTTTTATTTTTTATATATTATGGGATTTATATACATATGTATACTGAATAGCATTAAATGATTTTTAATGCCTTGAGTTAACAGGTACAACAAAAACATTGAAAACCCAAATTGAGTTCCATATTCCCACCTTTTCCCATACGAAATTTATTTTCATATGCATAGAGACAAGTTGCAATACCTCCAACCAGCATTTTTATTGAACCCGATGAAAAATTGAAATTGAAAAACCCAAATTGAGTTCCATATTCCCACCTTTTCCCATACGAAATTTATATTCATATGCATAGAGACAAGTTGCAATACCTCCAGCACCAGCATTTTTATTGAACCCGATACAAACAAACGACTCATATTCGTCCTTAACTCTATTTTCCAATCGACGTACCTACATCATGCCTAGAACTATCGCAAATCGAGTCGAACCAGCATCAATTAGTCAAATTATAATCATCAAACTGAAGCTGCAGCTCAAATCCCATATAAATCCTTTGGTATACAATTTGTCTTTTCTTTTCTTTTCCTTTGACGCCCAACTTTTACATTTGTTATCATCTTTCAACGACCGACATTTTGGGGCACACACAAACTTGAACAAAAAAAAACCTTTCAACCTGACTTCCTTTCCAGTTGGTGAACACAGAGCTCAAAGATTACCTTCTTTGTTTCACCTCGTTCATTCCCTCACCATTCCCAATGTTTTCTTTACAATGTTTTCATCGTGTGCTTACTGTTTTACCTGCAGGATAATATATTCATCCACATTCTGCTGCCATCGTGCATAGTTTCGAACTGAATTTATGCACCGTATATTACGATAGAACGAGTATGTGGTAGAATATGCTTTTTCGATTGTTCACATCCGTTCACAAAGTTCATGGAACAGAGTTTTGGAGGATCTATCCGATACCATGGTGCCCATGACCAACTGTGCACTCCTGCATTTGAAAAAACTTCAATTGTACATAAAATAATTTCAATGGAAATTGGAGCAAGACTGAGGCCAGCCTTATATCGGTAGAAAATTGTTGCTGTTTTAATCATATTTATTTTTGTCGAGTTGGGAAAATGCGTGCAAGGAAACTACAAAATAAGATTGGATGCAAATCTCAAATGTGAATCTTGTTTACGAAACACATTCGCATTGCAAAAATAGTGCTGATTAAATCTGTTTCAAATGGAATATTAAACAAATTAAGTTTAATATGTTATTGATTTTTTGTAATTCAAAATGATGATTTTGCAATAATAATAATAATCGGTAACGATGCACTGTATCACAAAATCCTTTTAATTATTTATTCTGCATGAACGGACGTTTTTAATAAAACAACATTTGCATGGATTGGAAAATTAAGTTTCGCAGTGATTGATTTGAGCGAGCGGCTGCGGTCATCGTGATTTTATTTTATTTCAAGTTAATTTTTTTTTGTTTTTGTGATCGGATTAATTCTGGGTCGAATAAAATTTGTTTTGGTTTTCTATAATGCAGAGTATGTTTTGTTTATCTGGGAAACAAATAGATATACTATGGAGTATCTGGAGTATGTGCCAGTCCATTCTTATATTAAGAATCATAGCATGACTAACATTAACAAAAATTAGTACAGCTTACAAGAATGATAATTATGGGTCTTATCTTGCCAAAAATGTGCCGGCTTGCGAGCATGTCCTGTTTGTCCCCGCAAACAACGTTTTGTTCATTATCATTGCCTTGATTCACAGCTATAATGACTGGCCTACGCCGTGTTGTTTGGCAGAGCACATGTTGTCAAAAGTCGCATTGTCAAATAGCACCCTCAATGTAAATTTTGAAGGGTTGACAGGCATGTTACACGTGAAACAGGGGTTGCAATCGAAAAGCATTTTGCGCACATGAAGCTCGACTAGTCTTTTCATGCTTTTAAGTAAGAAGGAAAGTCTGAAGCTCCTGGCGAATGAGTAGTCAATTTTTGATATAAATGCGTTTCTAACTGCACTCCAGGGTGTTGGTGTGTATGCCAGTGCCAGGACAACAGGTAAAATTCTCTTCACAGTCCGTATCAACTGGTGTATACCTTGTCCCAGCATTATATGCCATCAGTACCAGGCGACTTAAGGCCTGGAAGGAATTTACAGTTTTAAGCCGACTCCAAATGGCAAATTTGGAGCTTCTCATAACAATTGATACTATATTTATTATTTAAATGGATTGTGATCAGAACAATTAAAATTGGTTTAATCTTTCTCAATAAATTTAAATATAATTTTTTTCAGTCTTTCAGTACATACTACACACACATACATCTCCTAAAAATCAATTGAAAAACATATTCCGAACATAACATCCCCAATGCTGGGAAGTTAATCAGTGTTTATGTTAAAACAAAAACAAAGTTAAAGGCTACAGTCCGCTTGGGCGAACAGTTGGATACAATATTCCTATTCACATCCCTCATAAAGTGCGTGTGACACTTCTAACTATGGGCGAATTGTTAAGACCGATCTACATATTTTTTTATATAACATTTCAAGAATTTTATCGAAAAAACAAGGTTTTTATAAAAATATGCCTCTTAAAAGTCAACTTTACATAAAGGACAACAAAGGCAGACTTTATACAGGGTGTCCCTTAATTCGTAATTATTTTAGGGCATGATTTATGGGTATATTCTAAGGAAAAAATTGTTCTATAGTATCTAGTTCTATCTCCAATTTTTATATCATTTATTGAGGATTTAAGAAAAGGCTTACTTGGGTGTACCCTGATAGAAATTTCGTTTAGGCCTCTATTTTTTCAAGAAATATTAGCCTTTGTAATTGCATTTAAATAAATTTTATATCTTAACTCAGTCTTAAGATGTCCAATTTTTAACCTGTTCCATTTTTCCTGCCCATGTTAATTTTTGACTTTACATACTTTGCAAATAATTTCTTCAATAAAACAGTTTTTTTTTAAATAGTTGGCGTGTACAATTTTAGACAAATTAACACATTAGCATTATGGGCCCCTAGAGAGTATATATTCCAAATTTCAGCTTCCTAGCTCAAACTTTCAGTGAAACTTTTTTTTTAAATTGTGGGCGTGTAGACATTGATGGATTTCGAGAAGCTTAGCACATGAGCATTTTTTGCCCTAAAGACAATAAATTCTAAATTTCAGCTTTTTAGCTCCAATTTCCATGAATTTGTCTTTTTGAGATTGTGGCCGTGTAAAATACTATAATATTGATTTCGGGCCCCTATGTGGTCGATTTTAAGCTTTATATCTCGAGTCTTAAGGTCTAATTTTTGCCGACGGGCGGAGATAGCTAGCTCGACATTACTCTCGATGCTGATCACGAAAATGGTAACTTTTAGAGGTCTACGGGCAATATTAAGGTATGTTACAAACTATAGGTACAAGTTAATATTCCCTTAAGAATATAGTATAAAAATGGCTAGACCGTTTATGATCATGTTTACGTCAACTACTAATTAAAATAAACTACCCAGTACTGGGGAAAGATATATTAAAGTCGATTCCAAATATTTGGGGAGGAATGATTTAAATATGGCCCGAAACTCAACAACAACCTCAAATAACCCCTACCCCAGGCGCCTATGTCAGATTACGTTTTAGAATCAGATAGTGTTTTGTGGAAGCTTCGCAGATTAGAGAGATTAAACCCTTTTCTCCACATGGTTAAGCCTCATTTTTTGGGGCCTTTTTTTAATTTTTATTTTGTTTGCCATTTTGCATTTGGGCCAAATTTCATTTCACCCAAAGTACTAGCCAGTAAAGGGCAATGTGTATGCTAAATTCTAAAACCATTTGAATGTATCTTCATACTTAAGCATTCATATTATGCGCATATCAAGACATTTGCATAATATGTAGTGTTCCGGCATGTGCCTGTGAAACTAAAAATACATTTTATAATTATATAATTTCCGAAAATGGGAATGGCATTGGGTTGAGAATCATGGTCCAATTTGGGGCATTTTTTGTTTCTAACAACATGACTAAAATTTGGAAGTTTGTTAAAAAGGACATTGTCTACATATTTTAGCATAACTGTTATTTTCGTATATTTATGAATTGATCGAAAAGCGAGTTTTGGTCAAAAAGGCCCCAAAATGTAGGAATGGCAAACAACGAATGGGACGAAATAAGGACCTCAAAATTTGTGACGGTAAGATAGACGGATATTGCCAGATCGATAACCTCTGCTTTTATACCTCGGTCGAAATATCCCAGGAAAATATCCTCGGTCAAAATATATCCTCCAAGATTCTCCTTCAACATACTCCCCTCAAAATCCCGTAATTAAAGTAACCCAAGCACTTGGGATCTACCATAAATATCACAAGTAGATCCATAATAGTACCTGGGTGGACCGCTTCGCGGGTAAAAGGGTTTAAAACTCTGGACACCTCTTCGGCTCACACAAATTAAAACTCTGACAAAAAAGCATATTTTGACAAATGATATTTGCCATGGGCGGTTGGAAAAGATGTTGGGGGTTAGGTCTCTAACAGCATCATGCATTTTACATGACGTTTGAATTGCGTCTTCGTGTAACAAATGTAAGAAAATCTCACATTCCAACAAAAAATAAAAAAAAATAAAGTAGAATAAGTGAATGGCTTGAAGAACCACTTACGTTTCAAATTTTAGGGAAACAGATTCAGAACATCCATGCAACCTTCAGACAGTTGGTGGTGATCTAAGGCCCTCTATGAGTCAGCTACTATGCCTACTTATTAGCATCCTCAAAATTAGCGCATTATGTGATGTAACAACCTCAACCTGAAATACATAACTTAAAGCTGAGTTTTGGCACCTTGAAGAGGTCCGTCATTTCAGAGAAAGCGTAATTTCCTGACTGACGCAAAAATCAAATATCATTGCGATGAGCCGGTATCCGTTGCGTTTTGTCGGAGAAAAGTTCCGAACCCTCGTAAAAATTTTCCTTTCAGAACGGATACCCTAAGCTCCGATTGATTCCTCATCAACGTTTCCAAAATTGAGTCCACTGTAAAAACAAATAAATCGTAGGTATCAAGGGCCCATACACGGTCTTAAACCTAGCTTCTCCGGGTGCAGTACTAAAGTATTCGCCTACTCATCGGTAGGGGACGCACTCAAACCTTGATTGGTTCCACAGAAAGGAAAAGGTTATCATCCCTCTCCCACAAATTTCAATTATAAACAAAAATTCGCATCGCACACTAACTATAGATTTCATTTGACATTTCAATCACTTTTACAACATAAATTTGCATAATAAAATATGACCAGATTCAATTTTCCGTTCATCATTAGGTACTCTATTGGTAAAAAATATTGAATCAATTGAAACAAAATAACAAAATCATAAACAATTTTGTTTAGTTTCAATCAGCTGAAGCTACATTAAGCATTAATGACACAACTACTAATGCGCAGGAATAGGGGATCAAACCTCCCCAGAATGATACAAAAAGTAGAAAATATACGTAGGCCCGTTGGTTTTGGTTAAAAAAAAAGTTCTTCACAGGGTGGATACCACTGTACCCCTAACTTAATTATAAATTAAAAGTGCATAAGCCTCAAACAATAATGTGAGTTAGAATTCGAAAAAAAAGGAAAACAAATCGAACTGAAACCATGTTCTTGATACAGGCCTATGGGAAAGAGATGGTTGTATCAAAAGGTGTGTCTTTGCTTTAACAATCCAACTATTGTACAAGGTGGCGCAAAAGTCATCTTCCTGTCGGAAGAAGCATAATTTTTGCAAATGGCGGCAAATGTAAATTCTACTTTGATATTTGTGAAGTTAACTGATACAGAAAAAACTTAAGACACCAATTAACATAATCCAAAAGCAGAACCAAAGTTTTTCATTGATAAAAAAAATTACAGCGAAAGAACATCGGGTGACAACTTTTGCGCCAGCTGACAACTTTTGCGCCACCTTGTATATAGATTTCGAGGTGATTTCATTGAAATCTCACAAAAGTAACAGACTTCGAATTCTTCGAATATGGGAAATCTGCCGATTTCGATGTATACTTCTGAAAATATTTTGTCCCATCGACTGTGGACGTATGAATCAGTAAGGTGAAATCAAACAGTGTTTAGGTGGCACCATTCGCGGGTTTAAGGGATTTAACCCTTTTCTCCGCATGGTTTAGCAGGTTACGTAACTTAGTTGCTCCGCTGTGGATAGGTGCTACTTGTCTGGCATGCGCCAACGTTAGCTCTATTGTGCATTTTTTCTAACCCGCAAATTGATTACTTTATAGAATCAACCAATTGATTTGTGCGCCTATAACCCAGCTCAGATGGATTATAAGACCATTGTGGACATTTGGCATGCCGATTTATCTGTTGGTACCACGATAGTAATTTTAAATTCACCTCAACAACCAATTTGCCAACATGCAGTTGATAATTAGGAAAATTGTTACTAAGCCCAATTATGAAGTTTGAGTCTTAAATTAGCGCTTAACTTCCGCGCTTATATTCTTAATCACAATTATATCTTAAACGATTCAAATTATAGATTAAAGTGATTTTACCATACGCGCGTAGGCACTCACTGTCGTGTACGTACACATATAACAGCTGTCATTGCCAATTTCATGTCGGACTGCCTGGTTCTTGTACATATTAGAGCAGAAATAAAGTGTTTGTCCGTGATACACACTCATGAAGATATCCCTGAATAAATTTTCCTAAAATTGCATGTTTTACAAAATTAGTTCGTTATGCGAATTTTCAAGTGGAGGACGCACAAACACATGCACAAACACACGATGACACCATAGAGATTTTGCTACTTCTGCTGTTGGATACCATCAAAATTTGTATAACGAATTCAAATTGTCTGCCAACTGTGCGATACGATATTCTCGACTGGTAGCTGTTTCTGCTTGTCCCATATTGTCATCTGGCGCTCAAGGGGGTTTTCCCTTCTACAATTTTAACTTTGTCGTAAACTTTAGTATACTAAAGAGAAAGATATTGCAATCATGCTGAATTTTCAAACTCAAACCGAGTATGAGGCGTACTATAGCGACTATAGAGAAGCCCAAGAAAGTGTGTCGCGCATTTCCGTTTGTCTGTCCGTCTTTGACCGAGGCTCCAGGCACAATGGGTGGACGGGTTTACTTCCAACTTCGTATTTGGGGTTTTAAGGTGTATATCTTGCTGATTTGTTTGTATTCTATCATTTTAATTAACGGTGCCTACAATACCTACAACTGTTTTTTTCTGAAAATCGGCTATACAGATTTTGATCGCTTTTAAAGTATAAATTAATTGAGGTGGATGTAAGAAAATGGCGCGCTCTGTTTTCCCGAAATGGTCGAATAAACGTACCTACTTTACATAAATGCTAACGTATCCAAAAAGGGGCGTCATTTCTATAAAAATGTACAGTCCAACTTATACTTCTAAGGATGTTCAAATATAACTATACCAGCTGACCCGCCCGTTCATAAAAACAAAAACCTAAGTTAAAAATGCTACTTTCAAAAAATTCAGAAACTTTTTTTAACCTAAATATTTAATTATTATTTCTTCTCAATAACGAGCGCATGAATGTTTAAAGTAATGGAAAACATTCTGCGGTTTCTATCATCGTATAACCTATTGAAACTATTGACGTCTAACACGCTTTGAATCACTTCACCATGTCTCCCTTTGCTTTATAAGATGTGGGGCAGTGGCGCCGAGGTTAGAGTGTAGGACTACTAATCTGAAGGTTCAAATCCCGCCGGGACCAAGCAACACCAACAAGTTTTTTCGACTGCCCCACCTCTTGCGAACGTCTGACAAACATCCAATCGTCATGAAAGTTTCTCAAATTTGCCGTTCGGATTCGGCTTTAAATTGTAGGTCCCTTCCATATTGTTGGAAAAGCGCAGTATACGCCGTTTATGCTTAATATTTTTTTTTACTTTATAAAACGATAGGTATAATTTCCTTTCGTATACAATAAATGAAAGATGTTTCGATGAAAGTGTTTTAAGCTAAACAAATGTTGTAGTTTTTTATATGTAGGTACTTATTGGCCCATGTTCTGAATTCCACTTTTTGTGAATTTGCAAGGTGAAAGTGAAATTGTGTGTTCTGCATTTCGATCGAAATGAATATTGTGAATTGGAGCAAATCTGTAGGGAGTTATTACGAATGGTTTAAGTGCGAATCCAGCATTTTTTTTTTATTGACAATTGCTAAAACTATTACAACACAGATATTTTAATATACACTCCGTTCCAACTGAGTAGGTACAAGCTTTTTCAAATCTATATGACTCATTATTGCCACATAATGTACATGAATCTATAATTTGATGCTGCTAACTACTCGTATTTGTTTATAAATTGCCAAAAGAAATGAGAAAGAATAATTCAAAAAGCACCGTTACTTTTTCTCTGTCTCTCTCGCAAAGCATTTCATACTGAAAAATGCAGTTTTTTTGCGTCAACTGAATAGGTACATAGTCATTATCTTCATTGTTCATGTGTGTTCCGAGAAGATTAACCCGTTTAAACAATTTTTAAAGTTTTCTGAGTGAATTAATTTATGTACCTATGTAATGTATATTTATTAGGCATTAACCGCCCATACAGGTTTTCAACGCGACAGTAAATGCATGCATGGCATATGGCGTCCAAGTCTTCGGATACACAAACTTCGAAGCTTTTGAAACTGTACAAAGGAACTTTTTTAAGAGGATATTTCGTTTGCCTAACTCAACACCCAACTACGCCATATATGTAGAGTCAGGAATAGTCCCTATATATATACAAAATTTGAAGGCAAGTGCGAACTTCATTACTAGAGTGATGAAAAGAAGTGAAACTTGTCTTCACAAAATCATCTTAAGAAAATTACTTCGAGTGAATGCTTCCCCGTTTAAAAACTGGAACGAACTAGCTTTAGCTTACGAAACAAGTTTAAACTTAACAGAAACTAATGTGACCGATTGGCAGGCTCAGTTTTCTGATTTGATTGCTAAGGTGGATCACAAAATGTTTCTGGATAACCTTTCCAGAGCATCTTCGTCTACTTCAAGAGCTATTTATAGTCATTTAAACCATGAACTGCCCTCGGAAGTCTCTTACTTTATGAATTTTCAGCCTCGGTTATAAGTATTATTTTTAGAGCAAGAGTTGAAATTTTAAATTTGAACTTTATACCTCATCGATCAGACTTGCCCCAGCTATGTGATCTACGTAAAGGAAGAGCGAATGAAGATATATACCATTTCGTTGCTGCTTGTCCTATTCTACAAGAAATTCGCCGGTTGCATTTTCGGGAAAGTTTTATATCCTTGGACAAACTTTTTGAAATTTTAAATGGAGCAATGGGCTGGCTCAGCCTCTTTAAATATTGCCAACATGCTCTTTCTTACCGTAACAGTTTCACATATTAAACTTAGTCGATTACCCGCTTATTGCAGTTTTGACCAAATTTTATACCTAACTATTTATTGTTTTGTTGCTGATCATACTAAATTTGATAATATCTCTTTTATGTTTCAAATCACGTTAAAATTGATAATATTGCTGTTTCTAACCAAATTGTGTATTATTTTGTGTTACAAATCATGTTAAAATTGATAAAATTTTGTATAAACAGCTAATCAAATTAACCAAATTGTATAATATTTTGTGTTTCAAATCACGTTAAAATTGATATCATTGTTTTATATAATAATATTTCTTCATATCTTTTGTTAAACATTTTTTTTTTTTTTCTCCTTTTCTTTATATTTTAAAATTTTTGCTTTTCATTATTTCTTTTATTTCTTTTTTTTTAAATCATATTATGAAATGTCATCTCAGGCAGACGGCAGTATTGCCATGTCCTCATTCTTAAGTATACCAATTTGTAAACTTTATGATGGAAAAAATAAAGAATCTATCTTATCTTATCTCTCTAAACCTAGCTTCTCCAACCACTTTCTTATGCGAAGTGGAAATTTTAGCCGAATCCGAACGGCAAATTTGAGAAGCTTTACATGACAATTGACACTCTTGGATGTTTGTCAGAAGTTTGTGAGAGGTGGGGCAGTGGAAAAAGACTCAAGATGTTGGCCACGGCGGGAATTGAACCGGCGACCTTTCGATTAGTAGCCCGACACACTAACCATTGAGGCAGCCCGACACAGATATTTACCAGCTGCATTATTGGAAATGAAAATAAAAATTACTTTTTTTTCAAACAATATAGGTATCAGTATTGATATGAAACTTTTTTCGATGATTCGAAACCAAAACTTATACCTAAAGCTACAAAGTTTCGTACGACCCAGCCGTGTACTTTTTTATTTTTGGTAGGGTAAGGAGTATCTCCGTTCACGTTCAATGTACACATGTTCTACTGATATTTTCTCTGATTGTGGTAAAGCAAAGCGAATTTTACATTGAATAAAATATTCCATGTTCCCATTTGTTCTGTCCGATTATGATTATGATGATAATGATGATGATTTTTTTTTTTTTGAGGATAGAATACGTGATGTACCGTCAAGTGGTAGGCCATCACCACTAGGTGTGTCCGACTCTCGCGGACTAAACTTTCCCCGCTTGCGACCTACAAGCCACCCTGGAACCGCTCTTGACATTACATCAGGGTGGCGCCGTTTATAAGTCCGTAAAAGGACGCCGTCTTGTTAGTCTTCTGTGGCCTAAGACGTCTGTGCCTGCTGAAACACTTCACGTGTTCTCTCGTGTCGGTGAGGATTTCATCCGTTTTGTGCGGGTATATTTTCGTCTTCCTCTCTCTTTTTTGGTCGTAGTACCGTTTCGATAAATGAACAGATTTTGTTCCAGGCGTCGCGTCGGTACTCATCGTCATCTGGTTTACGGCGGT
Source organism: Portevinia maculata (assembly GCA_949715645.1). Lineage (NCBI taxonomy): Eukaryota > Metazoa > Arthropoda > Insecta > Diptera > Syrphidae > Portevinia > Portevinia maculata. The sequence continues at coordinate 79,479,854 of OX454525.1, forward strand.
ATCTGGGGTGAAAATACCTATTTCTGACTCTAGCCTGTTTCGCTCAGCTGCCCATCTGCTACAGATGAAAAAGGTGTGGTAAGCATCGTCCTCCGAGGAGTCGCCATATTTACAGGCTGCACTCCCTACTTTGCCCATCTTAAGAAGGTATCGGTTGGAATATCCATGTCCAGTCAGGAGCTGAGTGACATAGAAATACACTTCACTGTGTTTCCGCTCCGTCCATTCCTGATCAGACGCGCCGTCCATCTACCTCTTGTTTCGCAGCTCCATCTTCTCTGCCATTCTTGTTTTCTGAGCCGATTCCACGCCTGCTTCCGACTTGTTCTCGTACACGTACTTCCTCTCTGTCGCTAGGATATCGATCGGGGTCACTCCCGCGACGACGAGAACGGCTGGTTCCGACACTGTTCGGTAGGAACTTGCAACTCGAAGTGCTCCTAGTCTTTGCACTGCTAGAATTTTCTTCCTGTACTTCTCCTGTCTGAGTGCGTCGGCCCAAATCTCACAACCGTACAGGAGAATGGCATGAGTAATCGACATAAGTAGTCTTCTTTTGTTTGCCGTTGGACCACCTACGTTCGCCATGAGCCTGCTGAGTGATAAGGTAACCTTAATAGCTGGCTCTGATGCCGACTTAATATGTTGCCAGAAAGTAAGTTTGGAGTCAATGGCTATTCTCAGGTATTTCACTGCCGTCTTGCTGGTAATGACTTCGGAGTCTACCTGGAACTCAACGATCGTCGGGATGTATCTCCTAGTCAGGAGGACTATCTCGGTTTTTTCTGCTGCTAGACAAATGCCATGGTCTTCCATCCAGGAGTGCACGCGTCTCATGACCTGATTAAGCCTTCTCTGTGCGTCTTCGGTATCCTTTGCTGTAATCACCGCACCGCACGATTCCGGAACATTGTTTTACCTTATGCTCAAAAATTCAAAATCTTACTCATAAAAACTTGAAACTACTTACCTAGGGCACAAGATTTTCAAATCAGTTATAAGTATTTGAGATAATATTTTAATATGAGAAATATGGCCTTATTTCACCGCGTAAATAAATATAAGGCAACCAACCTATCCATCTCTAGGCAGCCATACTTTTTCTTTTCTTTACTAAAAGGCATCTAAGGTATCTAAGGCCAATTGGGACGGCCTTAATAACTTCTTTGGGAACTTTAACTGGTCACTATGCTTCGTTGATAAGTGACGTGGATGACGCCGCTGAAACAATCACAAACATCATTATCCTGGGTATAAGACTCTTTATTCCCAGCCAAACTAAGAGCACCAAACCCAAGGAGAACGCATGGTTCGACTTGAGCTGATAAAGAGGCTATTAGGGCGAGAGAGTTGAGCTTCCGGTTGTATACAGCCAATCCAACTAAAGAAAAGCGGAATAGATTGCGACGAAAAATTTTAAGTTGTCCCAATGGTTGTAGACAATTCCAACACTCGTTTACAATGACATCCTTGCAGTCAGCTCTATACGGAAGGCTAATGTACTTGCAGCCAATTTCGCAGCAAGTTCGACCCTTCCACAATGTGCTTTGTGTCCGCCTATCCTTGAGAGCGTCTAGTTTTCTATGGCGAAAGTAAATTTTCGTACTCACATAGTTGCTAGGGTTCTCAAGGATCTCAACATCCACAAATCCGCTGGCTCTGGTGGTATTTCACCAATACTGGTCCATTGTACTACCAGGCAGACACACCACATTTTACTGTGAGAATTTACTCGTTTTCCTAAGAAAAACGAGAAGGCGCTTCAATGATAAGGAGCTTAGGTTTACAGCACTCACCATATCCGCACCAAATACCTGCCACCTGATACGAGCAAAAGCAGGACAATCACAGAGGAAATGTTCCGCAGTGTCGTTGCTTTCTCCACAGGCTTCGCAGTTGGTGGAATCGCTTAGGCCTAGCACCTTAAGGTGTTTGGCAAAAGCGTAGTGTCCCGTAAGAACGCCAGTATACTGTCTGCAGTCTTTTCTGTTGAGAGACAACAAGAATGCCGCGGATTTCCTACAGACGTCGGAGAGAATTTGCTTAGTCTGTCTGCACCCTGGAGAGTCATGCCAACGGCGATTGTGTTCATATGAAACCCAACCGTCAATGGAAGCCCTGACCGAGGACGCAGGCAGACAAATCGCTGGTGTTCAGGTCATGAGAAGTCCCCATCTGAGTCCTGTCTAGCAAGTTCATCGGAGATCTCATTTCCCGTGATCCCGTTATGACCCGGGACCCAGACAAGTCTAAGTGAATTCAGCCTTCCGACCGAATTCAGAGAGATCTTGCATTCACGAACTATTTTGGAGGTGGTTAAGGGGTTGAGCAAGGTCTTAAGCGCAGCCTGACCGTCGCAGCATAGTCCATGGCCATTAGGATAGCATAAGTCTCCGTTTGGAAGACTGACGCATGTTTGCCTAACGAGAAGAAAAGTCTAATGTTGTCGCTCTCCATGAAAACACCAGCACCAGATCCTTGATCGGTTTTGGAGCCATCCGTGAAGATTCGACTGCATTCCTTTCGAGGCTCAGAGTCTGGCCAGAGCCAGTCCTGAACACGAGGAAAGTCGACTTCATAGTTGAGCTTCAGCCGAAGTTCCGGTGTCATTGCATCAGACGGCATATCCATAAGATACGAGGCGAAGGACAGCCGTTGCGCAAGTTCATCACAACTCCAGTGCGAGTTATACCAAAAGCCACCTCTTTTTAAACGTGAGATAGCTTTGATTGTGCAACCTAGAATGTAAACATCAATGGGCGGGAGGTTCAATAATGCATCCAGGCTGGAGCCAAGCGTGCTGGGGAAGGCCCCCGTGCAGCCGAGACATACCTTCCTTTGGAGTTTGGCGAAAGCAGCAGTAACGTATTTACGCGAAAGCTTATTCCACCAAACAACCGATGCGTATGCTATAAATGGTCTTACCATAGCCGTATAAATCCATAGGACTGTTTTCAGTGATAAGCCCCATGTCTTGCCGAAAATACCCTTGCACTGCCAAAAAACCGACAGCGCCTTGGAAGTTTTCAGCTCAACATGCTTGGACCAAAGAAGTTTGCTATCCAGGACGACTCCCAGATACTTTGCTTCTTTGGAGAGTTGGATTGTGATGCCTTTTAGTACTGGCTGAGTCAACCCGATCAGTTTCCTCCTTCTCGTATAGAGAGCAACCTCAGTTTTAAGAGGATTGACGGAGAGCCCATTCCTAGTGCACCATTCGTCGATCACGTCAAGGACCGCCTGCGCCTTGGCGCATACAGTCGCTAGGCATGATCCAACAGAAAGCACCTATAATACCGAAGGTGTTCTTCTACACTGGCAAAACCATTGCGTAAGCTTTCCCACATCTCCTATTCTTCTGAAATCATTCCGAGTAAGTGGAAAACTGGATTTGTCCAGTCTGTCCCTAAAAAAGGCTCGCCTTCGTTGCCATCTAACTACCGACCCATAGCACTAAAATCCCTTGTTTGCACGGTTTTAAAAACGCTGATAAATCATCAGCTTATGAAATATCTGGAATCGTGAAAACTTCTTAACGATCGGCGGTATGGGTTTCGTAGCAACAGATCCACTGGTGATCTGAAGGCATATCTCACTGAAAAGTGGAACCAATCTATTCCTAACTTTGGTGAAAGTAAGATAGTTGCTATTGATATTTCTAAGGCATTGGACAGAGTTTAAAATCAGGCTCTTTTGTCGTAAATGAGTGCCTTTGGGATCGATGCGTCTCTTCTTTAATGGATTAGATATTGGATGGCTATACGTCCGATACTCACCATATAAATGCTGTTGTTCCTCAAGGCACAGTTCTGTCTCCGACACTATTTCATATTTTTATTAATGATCTCCTGTCTGCCATTTCTAGTCCAATACATTCACTCGCTAATGATAGTACTCTCATATTTTCATATTCATTTCATAATTCTCGGCTATCTTCTTCTTCGGCCGTGAAGTGAAACCAACAGGGTAAAATTTAATGCTTCCAAAACACAATGCTGATTCCTACCATTGAAGCGTAATCCAAATAACATTCCGTTTTCCATGAATGGCACTTCCATTGCAGGAGCGGAAAGACTTGCTATTCCCCGTTTATGTGTTAATGACAAACTTCGCTGGAATGACCACATATTCAAAGTCACCAAGAACGCTGCTAAACGTCTAGGTTTCCTCAATTGATGCAAGAAATACTTTACCCCATCTGATTTATCTACAATTTATAAAGTTTATTCCGCCTTAGCTTAAGTACGCAGGTGGCAATGGTGCGATGGTAGTGTATTCACTAAAGTGATTTGTAGGTCGTGCGTTCGAATCCCGACCAGGGCCATGATTTTTATAAATTGAATACACACAACAAAAACTGATCTCCCTAAAGCAATTTAGGCGCCACCTGTTGAGAAAAAAAAATCCCATCGCACCAAACTTCTTTCCTATCCTTCTATTCTTTCAGTAAGTAGCACCCAAAAATAGGCAATGAATTGCTGGGAGCTACTTGCGCAACAAACTAAAAGCCTGCGCTGTGGTTTTACCATTATAAGGGTACTGTGTCAGTACAGAAAAAAGAATCACGAAAATAATATTGTCTAATAATTTAATTTTCAGGGCATTGTGTTCAACCATTAGAATTATTATTTTGTGGCAGGTACCATAGTATTTTGAAATATGAATATAGCGACATAAGGCTATTCGTCAAAATAAGGCCTTATGTCACAGCATCCTATAATACACTTGAGAGCTTTAAGAAGAAAGTAGATCTGTTTTTTCAAATCGTCCCACCTCGGTAGGACATAACTCGATGATTTTATTATGGATTTATGTCCCACCAAAGTGGGTAAATACAAGCTGAGGCTGACGTCTCTTATAAAACAGATGCCTTCTGGATCCACACCAACATACTTAAACTACCTTCAGTGATTTGAATACTGAACTACAAAAGTATCCTGAATCCACCAATGTCAAAGTAGCTGGGTCCAGTTGATCCCACCATATACAAGAAACATTAGGCATTAACGGCCCGTACAGGGCCTAAAACCTAGCTCCTTCAACCACTTTGAGAAGTCGAAGGGGGACCTACAATTTTAAGCCGAATCCGAAAGGCAAATTTGAGAAGCTTCTCGTGACAATTGATACTCTTGGATGTTTGTGAGAAGTTCGCAAGAGGTGGGGCAGTGGAAAAAAAACTCTAGATGCTTGGTTCCGGCGGGAATTGAACCGGGAACCTTTTGATTAGTAGTCCGACACACTTACCATTGAAAATAATTTTAGGAACGTTGAAATCCGTCGCATCCTTTCGTTTCTCGTATCATCTTAAAATTTAGCTCACACTTATTTATGTTATCGACTAGAAATATAAATAAATTCCAACCAGCCGTCCCTCCTAGCCTAGGTTCAGTATTTTTAACTCACTGAGAGTGCATTAACGAAATGTCAATCAGTTCTCGTACATATCCTCTGGATCTGGGGTAAAACCAATTAAAGACTCTTGGCTTCAGGGAGGAGATTGACATTTGAAGCATTTCATTTGTCTGTTTGCAATTTCCTTAACTGTAAGTGCACGGTTTCTCTTATTTCTGATGAGTTACCCGAAAAGTAGGTGACTCCAGATGTGTTGGGATTAATTATTTCTTCAGGAGTAAATTGAATGGGGAGTACTTTTTTGTGTTCGTGCACGATATATTGGTGGAGAAGGATGCATTCGGAAGAGAAGGAAATTTCATATTCTGTCTGGTCTGCGATTCGAGATTAAATTCTTAGAGGATGTATGAATCTATTTTGTATTTTTTTTCTTATCTGTGTTAGCATCCTCTTGCAAAGATCAGGGAACAAGTACTCTGAGGAATTGAAATATTCATTTGTTTTTTTGCCAAGAACCTTCATGTTGTGGAATGTCATTTTCTATTAGAATACGTAAAAGTGTTGAGTGAAGCATGTTGAAGAAACTACACAGGCAAAGGTCTTGTGCGTCTTGGCAATATATGGAGGTATAATAAACGATTTCAACAACTGTAAGGGTTAAGCTAGTTGGATCATAGTTTGCAATTCCCTCTTGAATAAACTCAAGTGGGACGCTTCTGCAGTCCCATTGCTTCTTCAAAAAATATTTTCTAATGGAACTGCAGCGAAGTTTTTCAATCTAGCGACCTGATGCTGATTCAAAATGTTCAAAATTGACTTTGAGATAGAACTTGGAACTACTTGGTGAAGAGCTTTTCAAAACAGCAAAAAAACCAGGACTTAACACTCCGTTGTTTGTCTCAAAATAATAAGACTTTTTCATGCAACTTGTTCTTTTTGACATAAATCAGGCAGAGATATAGTAGAGAGTTTTTGACATTCGAGTTTTGTTCAAGAACATACATAGAAACAAGCAAAAGGTCTAGCTTCTCCAATACATTTGGTTAAATTAGAGTTTTCGATCGAAAAGTTGTTTGAACCAATTGTTGGACTTAAATTTTACTTTAAGGGATGATAAATGTTTGTCAAAATTGGACAAATTGTTCTACGGGGGCGCACGCCGGGTCTTCGCGTTAGGCAGACGCCTGTGGGACAACCAGCACCTACCCTTAGCGGGTCAGCAAAGTTGCGCGAGCGGGCTAAGTCATGCGGAGAAAAATGATACACATCTTTTCAACGCACCACGCGGGCCACTCCGAACCATTTTATGACAGAAAACTATACTAAATCTTAAGAAAAAACTCAAATGTGTTCTGCGAATGGACAACATTGCTCTAGAGGATCTAGGATAGGGAGAAGAGGATCTTCGACCGAACCTCCTCCGGTTTGAAGGCCAAGCTATCGTTGACGACAGAGCGCCTGGTATCGACAACTGGAAGCAGAGTGCATAGGAAAGAAGAGTACGGAAGGCTGCAATGCCTCTTGCATACCCTCTCCATAGTTCGGGAGCAATATTGTAGAACGTCCTTAAAAAACTGGTAGATTCAAACAAAATTAAGCAGGTTCATTTATTTGTTAAATCTGGAACTAATTTCCATGACAAAAATTAAAATCTTTACTCAAAGTACAACCGGTACCATGCAGTGTTACCGCCGGAAAATTTCAAATGGTCGCAAAAAAGGGAAAAATGACTATTTAAATTAAATAGAAAAAATCGGGTATATATTCAAAAATTGGGCGCCCCTTTTCAAGTATGTTGAAGAGACTAGTAAAAAAGTGGCTGTGACATACGGACGGACGGACAGACAGACAGACATGACGAATCCAGAAGGGTTCCGTTTTTTGTAATTTGGCTACGGAACCCTAAAAAGTATAAGACACAACGCTTCAGTGCCATATTCATACTTATTTCGATTGGCGTTTTAATTAATCGACTCTTGCCGTTATTTGAGTCGTTACGGTTTTGTGTCTTCTTAAATTCGCTATTATGGGAGCCTCGGGTGTCGTTTTAATTAAATTCCACATACGTTCCGCAGGAAAAACTGACTCAAAACTGCCACGACTCAAATAACGACAAGAGTCGATCATTAAAATGCCAATCGTAATAAGGGTGAATGTTAATATTTGGTTATGCTGAATACGAGTATAGTGCATCCTTCTGTCGCCAGTAGTGTCGCTTCCTTTGGTACTTCTCCAAGTTGCAACCAGCAACTGATTAAATGATATTTTTCTGCTATTTTTGGTGGCAACTTCTATACTTTCCCTTGCATTTTTAATTGCGTAAGCAGAAGTCTGAATTCCGGTCTCAATCGTTCAATCTCGCATCTGGCTTTCAGGAACTTTTTTTTCACCATAAAAGAGTTGTATCCATCAGCACTTAGACTCTTCTCAGAGAAGAGCATAAAGAGCTCTTTATGTATTGTAAGAGACTTTTTAAAAAAAGTTTTGGTTAGATCATTGTATAGGCTCCTTCTCCGCTTCATCCAAGCAGCTTCTGCACATATCATTTGATTAATTGCCAAGCCCTGTTGAATGCTTGTTATTGGACATTGCGCAGTGATGACACTAATTGAAACACAAATGTTAAATCTTTTAAAAGAGAGCAGACAGATTCAGCTTAGTTTTGTCGGTAGACAAGTTGTAGTTGCCCAATTGTTAGATTTCTCGATAGTATCAAGCGAGTTATTTTGTAGCGAATGGTATACCTAAGAAACTTATTTTTCCTTAATGGCGGTGAAGCCATGATCAGGATTACAGTGATCATAACCCCCCTACTTAACTGCATATCTACTGGTCCGCCCATGCGGTTTGCCGGTTTGACCTCAGAAATAATGTCAGGCCTCTCTGTTTTGAATCACTTCGTCACAGAGGCCAATCGAGTTATTAAAGTCTCAGTTCGGTGAACTGGAGATAACCAGAAACGGACCCGTCTATTGGCCGCCGAGATCGTGTGATTTAACGCCTCTAGAATTGTTTGTATGGACCTACATTAAATTATTGGTCTATGCCAACAAGCCGAAGACGTTACATAAGCTCAGACCCAATATTGAACGAGACATAGCGGCCGTATCGGTCGAAACGTGCGGCCGAGTCATCGAAAATTGGGTTCAACGTATCGACCACTGCATACGTTCCCATGGTGGTGATATGAACGAAGTCGAATTCCATTCAGCCAAAAGACTTAAGCCCTGGATTTCAAGCCTTCTGGTTAAAAAAGTTCAGAGAAAAACAAATTAAGAATCAAGTGGTTAAGAAACCCTAACAACTATAGATTGAGTGATCAATATAAACAATTATGTTCTGGGCTTAAAAAAGAAATTCGTAAGAGCCGTGACGACTACTATAAAAATCGTTTCTTTTTTGCTAAAGGTAATCTTAAGAATGAATGGCAAGTTGTCAATAGTATTTTAAAAAAGTCTTCGTGTTCTTCCAAGCCTACAACAATTCGTACTAATGGCTGTAATGTGTCTGACGAATTCGAAGTTGCTAACGCTTTTAATAATTACTTTTCGTCAATAGCCAACAATTTGTCTTTACAAACAGGTCAACTGAGTTGTTCGTGTTGCTGTTACAGTGGGGAGTATTTGAATTGTAATAGTTTCTCATTTGAGCCTATAACTGCATTTGAGGTTTTAAAAGTCATTGGGTCCCTTAACGGTTCTAATGCTTGCGGCTATGATGGCATCTCAAATGCGGTTATAAAACGCATCGGTTCTTGGTAGATGTACGAGTACTAGCAGTTATTTTTAACCGAAGCATATTTTCTGGAGTTTTTGCTTGTGCTCTCAAATGTGTGGACGTAGTGCCTCTCTTTAAAAAAGGTTCAGCAGAAGACATGAGCAATTACAGGCCAATTTCTCTCCTTTCCATTTATGGTAAAGTTTTCGAAAAAATCGTTAAAATAAGACTGTTATCTTTTTTAAATAGAAATAAGTATTTCAGCCCTGTTCAGTTTGGTTTTCAGCATGGAAAGTCTACTGAAGATGCCCTACTAAATTTTTGCTCCAGTGTTTTCTCAAACCTTGATGCAAAAAAGCTCACTGCAGGTTTATTTGTGGACATTACCAAAGCCTTCGATATGGTTAACCACACCATCTTGTTGAATAAACTAGAAAAAGCTGCAATTCGTGATTTTATGCTCGAGTGGTTCAGATCCTATCTTTCAAACAGATCTCAAAAAGTTAAAATTGGAGAAATCAGGAGTGATGTACAGTTTCTAAATTTGGGAGTACCGAAAGGTTCGGTGTTGGGACTTATTTTGTTCCTTATATACATTAATTCTCTTTTTGAGCTTGATTTTAAGGGTACACTTACTGCCTTCGCAGATGATGTGGGCTGTGCCTACGGTGCGGATAGTGCTTTAAATTTAGTTTCTGATATAAACTGGGATTTAAATTTATTGAGGATCTGGTTCGCTGAACATAGACTGAGAATTAGTTCTAAAACTAAAATAATGTTTTTTTAACCTATCGACCACAACTGACCCTTTTGCGGAGTTTTACTTTCACTCTACGGGTTGCAAAAAGTTCAAACTAACTGGCTGCTCATGTGTCTCAGCTTCATCTTGTACCACGTTTAGTAACATGCTACATTGTAGTGATGAGTGTTTTTTAGTGGAGAGGGTAGAAGAGTTCAAATACTTGGGACTCATTATTGACTACAAAATGAACTTTGTAAGCCACACGCAGTCTTTGAAAAAATATTTTCGTTGCACACTCCGACATTTTTTTTACTTAAAAAATGTTTGCTCTGAGAAACTACTAAAAATTATTTATTACGGCATTTTTCACTCGAAACTCCAATATGGTATAGCCTGTTGGGGCGGGACACATCGGAATAAGATTCAGCCTATTTTAGTTTTACACGTCGACATCCTAGTTTTCCATTGTTCGTGCTATGAAAATTCTTCCAGTCCGTCATTTGTATTGTTTTAAGGTATTAAAAACTTTTTTTATTAGATCGGGAAATATGAATTTTAGATTAATATCTGATTATAATTTACGCCGTAATTTGTTAAACGTTGTTACCGTACCGTTTTCCCGTACCACTGCTTTTCGTAACTTTTATTTGGTTTCATCCTGCCGCCTTTTTAACAAACTACCTTTTCATATCAGGTCATTAACCGTTCCTGGAAAGTTTAAGAAATGTGTAAAACATTGGCTCTTCCAATTCAATTACTATAACATGGAAGCTATTCTTTCTGACATTTTGGTGTAACTAGTCTTTTTCTCTATTTTCTCTTTTTATTTTAAAATGAATATTTAAATTAAACTTGAATTGTAATTTTTTAAATGCATTTTACATATTCCTATATCTTTTTGTTAATGTCTTAAGGGTAACCCCACCAATATTTCAACTATTTGTAATGAAGCCCTTTGAATTGGCATTTGACACTATTTTAATACGTATAGGATAAGAAATACAAAATGTCAACAATCAATTTCAAATAAAAAATAATAATAAATAATAAATGTTTTGATAGTAATTCAAGCCAATTTTTTTAAGAGATATCTCAAGTAGTTTGAATTTTATTTAAAAAAGAAGTTATCAAGTCCTTAATGAAATACCCTTTAGTTAAGCTCTTTTAAAACAAGAACCGTTGCTGACATCATTTCATCTGATAAGACATATGGTTAGTTGACCCTCTCTTTTGTTTCACATAAAGTGCACAGATGGGAAGATACATCCCCAAAACTCAAAAGAGCCATTGACAAAATTAAAAAAAATAATACATCGGCATCTCACATTCCCAGAACAGATAAACACTCTTGAATAAGGGCGAAATCCCACTTAAACCAACTTGTGATCAACTTCAAAGATACGTTAAGTTTAATATTGCTACATACCATCTAGTTCAAATATAGGGATGGATCTAAAATGCTCCTGTGAAGCGATATTAATTAGGTCTTATCTATCTTTTACCACATCGCTATACAGTATCCACAAATGGACAATGACGTAACTATTTCCAGTGGAAATTCAATATTCTGTCAACAATATTGGCCAGCATTTAATGAAACATCCACAAAAACATTCCCCAAATTTTCACCACACATTAAACATCTTTGAAATCAATTTACCACCAATAATCCCAAACATCCATGTATCTACTCCTTATACTTGAACTTGTACCAAATCAATTGTTAGAGTTCACATAACTTTCCTCAATTAACCAAATGCTTCCGTCTCTAGGCGAGTAATTATCTGCACAATTGTTCCGTTTCCCTGTATTTCTATGTGCGCTCTTAGTTGGCTCAGTACAATATTAATCCCTTATCCATAGATAGATCTCCGGGACGGATATCCTATTCAAATTTAATTAGCTCAACAAAATTTACGGGGATGATTATATAATCCGGCGTGCGTATACAATTCATTCACCCGGAGAAAATCGCTCCTGCATATAATGCCCACAGCCCACACATGCCCAATATAATAGGCTGACATTATTTCAGTTAATGAAGGATGAGATTTCAATTAGAATAACCGGTAGGAGGCATTTGTACAATTAGTTAACGAAAATTATTAGAAACCAGCGTACAAGCAGAACAGTCAGAATCACCTACTAACCACTCCATATTCCCACATACGATAGCGCACAAAGGCTTCTCTCTAAAAAGCTCACGCTTATAATAAATTAAACTAAATACAAATCCATGTTTGTGGCGGTCGAGAACTCTTGATCCCATCAAATCCATAGCTTCGGCTTACCCATAGAATTTTGAGTGTTGTAGAGGCGCTAAATGTTAGGCTGAAGCCATTCAAAGAGCCTGGCGAAACGCAAAAGCTAAAAGTGAATGCCTCTAATTAATGGAATTAATTTTCGAAACTATTGCCAGAGGACGCTCTCAGAGATATTTATTTACTGACATTTGCATCTGGTTGGGATGTGGCAACTTTGTTAAGTGATTACGAGGAATTTTGGTTTATCAAATTACCTATGTCAACAAGGTTTTTGAAAAGTTTTCACAAACGGTAGAGGGTTGCATTTTGATGAGTATGGATATGTATGGAATAAAACATACATGAGTGATGAACATTGTGGAGTCTTACATTCGATTTGAAATTTGCTCAAGTGTTGCACATAGAAACACATACAGAAATCAGGGATGTATCTGCAGAGCGATCATGACGTTAATGTGTAAAAATCTAGAAAGTAAAAAAACCTAGAATAATCTCGAAAAATGAAAAGCAAAAGTTTTTTTCCTTTTTTGGGATTGGCCAGCTGCACTTCATCCTTAGAACATTTCAACCGCACTCCATTTTTTCTTCACATTATAATCTACAGATATGCAAAACCAACGTGCATAGCAACTTTCCCTGTCTTCCAACTCTAATGGGATGTACTTGTCCTCTATAGTTCCAGCCTATCAAAGAAATTTCGTGTTTGAGGATCATGTGTTTGGGTATTTTGTGGTTGGGGATTTTGGTTTGTGTTTTATGATATGTGGATTTTAGTTTGGGGATTCTAGAATTAGGTAACCCTAGATATTTTTTTTAGATTTTGATCATTAGATTTTAAGTTCTAGTTTTTTTTAATTCTAGATTTATTTTTTTATGTTTTTCTTTTCAAGATTTAAGTTATTTTCTTCTTCTATAATAATGATGTTACGATCTAGATTAAATGGAGCACAGCCCTCCCACCTCATCGCATCTCCACTGGTTGGTCAGTTAAACCTCAAAAAAAACTGGCAGGCGTCCCGTCATTGGATCAATTTGTCGCACTAAAATGCTGCGGTCGTTTGGTACCCAGACACGGGTATGCTTTTGAAATTTATTATTTACTCTTCCTTTAACGAAATCCTTGAGTCGGCGCCTTTATCAACAAGCACTGTTTGCCGGTGGGCGCTCTAGTGGTATTTTTGGCCAGTTCCTGAACAGGGGCGTTGAAGTATTAGAGCAACAAATAATGTGAAGTTAACCAAATATTTAAAAAGTCGCAGGATACGATCTAAATGCAAGTGATGAACAATATGGCTATCGAAGCCAACGCTTAACTAGCGCTTATTAACTTATCTATTGATGGGTGCGATTGAACAACATGATGCCTTGAAAGCTGAACCTTTGGACATCTCAGTGAACTCGGGTATAACTTGGCATAACCTTTCACCTAAAATTGCCAAGTCTGCTTCGGAGTTACCCTTTTAGAGCAACAAGATACTTTATCCTAAACCCTCACCTTCACTAAGCACAATTTGTGCAGGGTATTGAGTATATTGCTCCCTCATCTGGAGTTCGTATTGCAAACATTCTGTAAAAAAAACTCAACAGTATTCAAAGAAAAGCAGTTCGTATAATTGATGATCTTGAATTAACTTCCAATATTCAACCCGTGACTGAACGAATTTGCCGCTGACCTTCGTCAATTCATAGATACTACCATAGGATATGTTCTGAGGAACTGAATGAAATGATTTCTAGAATACCATCATCTCTTCGTGCTACAAGCAGGTGGGTAATACTCACCATCTGGCAGTGCACTACTCATACTTAAAGAATCTTGTTCATTACAATCAAAATTTGGAATTTACTTCCGAGAGACATCCTTCCAAATTAAGTGTAGAATCAACACTTATCTGAACGTATTTTGGGGCGCTGATTTGACGTAATAGAAAAGCAAGTAAAAAAGCAAGTCGAAATAACAGTCGACTCTGGATCGACTATTCATGAATCAGTTTTTGTAATCAAATATACCAGATGTTTAGTGCTCATTCATACCCATTTGTTTTACCATTGCCTCAAAGATCTTTGGGAGCAGAGACAGCTTTCTTCTTCATCTTTTTAAATAAACACACCTGCCGAAATGGTGGATACGTTGACTTAGATGTATTGTATCTTAAGGCTTTACTAATGCAAGAGACGTACCGATTCGCTTATGAAGCTCAGTACATCCTTGGCTGCATAGTTTCTCAACTCTGCCGAGGGAGATATATCTCCATAACCAACGTAGTGCCGCTCATTCACAGAGATTGTTTTCGGAGGATTCATTCTCCTCCAGATAAAACCTACGTTATGTCTCCGAGCATTTGATACCTAAAGCGACCAATGGCTTGACAGGAAGCTCACCAGCTTCATATTACTTGGTTTATCTTGTATACCAACTGCCTTACGAATTTCCTTAAGGCCTGATTAAATGTTTGGATTGTCTGAGCCACGGAACATTTTCCCAATGGGCTAGACGAAAAAGCTGTTCCCAACGCCAATAAGGTGATGGTCCTAAGAACGCGGATTCTGAGCCAACCCTAGCCAGTGCATGCGCTGAGACCAGGTACCCATCCATAGTTTATTGTGTCTGGCTAGGGATTGCAGCGTATCATAGCAGCACTTGACTGTCTGAAAATATGTATTTTCTTGGACCCTTAATTTCCTTTTCAAGGTTTATTCTGACTCAAACTTCAGATTACATTTTTGAACCAGAACAGATTTTTAGAGCCCAGTGCCGGAACACTAGTGGCGCAGTAAGAGCGGTTCGATATTTTAATCCCAGATAGCCTTCCAAAACAACACTCGCTGGCCATTAGGTCTGCGATGAAAAATAGACATGTCCGTTTTTAAATTGAACCAAGTATCTTCAGGTGTCCCACGAGGTCACCTGGTTTAAACTTGTTTTCTAGCATCAATAGCGCATCTATCTAGCAGCCGTCTTAATTCATCCCAATGTGTTGATTTGATTATAAGTCACTCACTTCTTCACTGATGCGATAATTTTGCCCCAGGTTCTGCTTTCTTACCAACACCGATGTTTGAAATTTCTGCAACTACATCGATTTTAAATATAAACAGGGAACCTATATCTTCACAACGCGCGTGCATATTTGCAGGGACAGTACCTTATGGAGAGAGAATCTACTGCTCGTATACCGCGCGGGTTGACTTTGCAGATAGCATAAGCGATAAACGTTTAATAGGGCCACCTGCCCCGCAGATTGGCAAAGATCAAACCCTTCAATCAGATGATGCATCCAGCGTTTTGCTTAAACAGGTCTGATGAAGAGGGAGAGAGTCCCTGTGGAGCGACGAGCTTGTCAACCAATAGACCCACTGATAAGATTCAGCCGTGGAGATCAAAGATAACTTCTCTCCATCCAAAAACAAAAATGACAAAAGCAAAAACAAAGGATGTCACCGGGGAAATGCATTGAGTCACTTCCTCGTACGGGTCTGGTGAATTGGGAGATAGTACTTGAAAGAACGAGGAGATCGTTCTACTGATAAACATCAGCCGGAGAAATCGGTGATGAATCTGCCCAATCCTAAACGAACAGAACAGAGTACATAGACAAAAAGATTGCCTGAACCAAACTGCAAGCTACCGAACTCACCAGCCAGTCGTTGCATCGACCCTCACCCTCCGGCCTGGAGAGAGAAAAGATAATTAAGGGTAAGTTAAAGAAAGGCGAACTGCATCTGGAAAACATTCCATGGTAGAGGGTGTATCACAGAGTACATGTTCCAAACTGCTGCCTTCTAGCTAAAATTTAATTTTTTTGTTTTTAATAAAACGGTTTTTGATAATGGGCGGACTTTAAAATTGCACTTGATCATTTCGGGCTCCAGAAAGTATGTGCTGCGAATTTCAGATTTCTTGCTTGAATTTTGATTTCTTTAATTTTTTAGAGCGCGTCAGTCGACCTTTTGAGTATACATTATAAATTTCAGCTGTCTAGCCTGAATTTTAGGGCCTCAAAATTGGTGAAGGCCGGACGGACATGGATCTATGAATTAGCTGCAATGGAATTAACTCCATCTTTAATGAAATAACTCCCAAAGCCTTGAAGATGAAATAAGTCCTAATATGGACTTTTTACCCACGCCGCGGCAGGCGGTGTGGATGTCTCGAACGCCTTGTTAGCCGCGCAATTCATGATGAATCAAGTCCTAAAAGTTTGGACTTAATTCCACTTCGAATAGGCACATATTTAATTTTGCATTAAGACTTCTTTCATTAGAAAAACTTGGAGTAGTTGCATTTATTGTTAGAAGTTCCTTCATCAGAAAATAATTCATTTGGATTTAATTCCTTTGCAGCTTATTCATCAAGCCGGCTAGAATGACTTAACTTTTGATGCTGATCATGATCAGAAATATAGTAAGTTTCTATGACCAATATTAAGGCATGTTACAAACGACTATAATACTCGTACCCTTAGAACAGGGTATTTAAAAGCTGGGGACATAATAGAAATGTCCGGTTCATCACAAGATATCTTCAAATTGCATGTTAACTGGTAGACCATAAGATTGCCGCTTATCATTCAGAAAACACCCGAATACTGGTATTCAATGACCCTTCACGGCACTAAGCTGCCCAAAATTATTCATCAACCGCATCATTTATACTATTTTAGCTAAACCTAAGAGTAAGTACTGGGCGTATAAATAAATCAAAATAATAAATCGTAACTCACCTCAACACGTATTGTTAAATTGTACTCCTTTATGCTTTCATAGTCCAACGGATGATTAACCTTAATGTCAGCCCATGTATCTCCATTATCCGGCCTTTGTTGTAAGTAGAACGTATGGAATTTATTTGTTTGAGCTGTAGACCCCGGCATCAAGCGATAAAACACCGTAGGATTTCCTTGAATACCAGAGCTGAATGTACCACGAGACGATTTCGAGAACATACAAAATGTATATATTAGAAATGTGTTTTAAAAGTTAAGATGAATTAATTATAATCAATAAATTGTTAGTGTGTTTGTTAATGCCAAAAAAAATGTCTTTTTGAATATTTTTTTATTCGTATTTCAATACGCTATTTCTACAACTAATAAAAATGGAACAAACAAAAAGCAAAAAAAAACTTAAATAAGTTTTGACTTGTTCCATTGCATAACAATAAACTAAAAGTTAACAAAAACAAGACTTCGAAAAAGTTCATATAACTTGACGTTTAATCAGTAAAAAAAAACCTTAAATAAATCAAATATTTAGTTTGAAGAAACTAACCACGTAAATATATGTGCATATATATATATATTATAATATAAAGCGAAAAATTTACAAAAATATATAAATATATCTATACATATTTATATTGTTTGCTTTAAAAATTGCACATTGTGGAAACTTCTTACACAATTTAAAAAAAAATACAATTCGCTTACACAGTTAACCAAATAAATAACCAAACAAAAAACTACATGCGCCATTCAAAATTCAAAAAACATGTCGCAACAGTTTTCTATATAATTATTTTATTCTGGTGTAAGAGTCAAAAACTATATTTCTTTCTTTTTTTATATTCGAAAAAAAAAAAACATTTTCCTACCAAAAAAAAAAAACTTAACGTGAGATGGAAACATTGCTGACACCACTGCCACATTTCGTTGTAACAGGTAGCCGCACAAAAAAAAGGACGAACACGAAAATAAAAATAAAAATTTACAAAACTTGATATGTTTCCATTACACAAGGATGGGATGGTTTTTCGCATGATGAAAAATTAAACGAAAGATGAGACGATTTATTTCTATATACATATGATACTGTAATGATTGTGTGGTTGTTTAGTCGATGGACAGGGTGGGTAGGTGTTTTTTTTTTTTGGATATACTTTGGGATATTTCAGTGAATGCAGTTTGCTCTTTTCCATTTTATTTTACAGTCAAAACTCGCTCGCTTGGCTAAGTTTTGGTTGAAACTTTTTCTTCTGTGAGATGATGGTGGATCTACTGACAGATTTTGTTGCTTGTTATACACCGTTGAAATTATTTGCCCTACAAAATTACGCTGCAATAATTTTGTTTAAAAATAAAAGTTAATGAAACTACCTACCAAAAAAAAAATAATAATGATTTGCCATTAAGTGTGGTGGACGAAGGTTGGTGAGAGTTCATTTTTGATTAGTTCTACTCCACTTACCTTTCGAACTTGAATTGCTCAAGCAACTAATGGCAAAAATAAACTGCATTTTTGTAAGTAGGTTAAGTGGATTTTAAACTATTCTAGAAACGATGTGATTATATTATACATATACATACATATATAATATGCATATATTTTTTTTACAAAAAATTGTATGTTGAAACCTTGTAAGAAAAGTAAACGAAATTTGCACTGAGTAATAGAGATGTTCTATAACGAAAAAATTATATTTATATAATATATGTAGATCAAGCGCACCAAACCAAACGCGAAAAAAATATAGAAAAGGATTAACTAGCTTAAAATGGGTTTTTAAGATTTTATTTTTCGAATCAGAGAGGACATCGTCGATGGGTGGAATGCGAATGGAGTTTTGTGCTATGTCGGTGTCGAAAAAGATGCATGTGGATGTGAGAGAAAATAAACGGAAATATATATCGAAGTGTAGTGTAATCTTTGACGTGACGTTGCAAGTGCCTGTAAGGCAAGGGGCATACGCGAGTATTTGGGTTGCAACTGCGCCAAGACAAATTTCTTATTTCTGCATACAAAAATCGACAAAAAAATCTCGGATATCTTAAAAGAATGAACTTGTACTCGCAGGCATTTCGAGTGGAAATTATTTATATTTTTTAATGTAGTAAAGTGACCAACAGACTTTTCAAAATAGGTAGACCGTGTAAAGAAACCTTCAGAGTTTCAAAGTGACGGAATTCGAGCCTTCCCCAATTTCAAACACGGAGATACCTTTGCTATTTTAGGTAACCAAGAGTTTAAGGAGAGGTCATGGCGATGTGTTAACTGTGTTTCGAGATTTAAAATGAATATCTAACACAAAAACTCGTTGACAACCACGAAGGCAAACGTCGGCTTATAATTAAAAAAAAGATGGTGTTAGCAAGGCTTTATTAGTTATCCTGAGAAGGTAAGGTTAGTTTAATAGGTAAAGAGTCATGCACCAGTATATTGTGACACCATGTGAAATTTGGAAAAATATCTTTCCCAACCCTTAAATCAATTATAGCGTTTAATTAAACGTAATATACTTTATATTTCTGTAAGCCACATGACTTATGACGACATAACAGAAATTTTACAGAAGGAGGCTTCTTTTATTCAGAAAAAACATTTTCTGGTAGGATAGGTAGTGAAGCTGCTTTAATTTACATATCCCTGTGCTTAAGAGGCAGTCTTGAGTAACTATAGACTTTTTGGAAACTGATTTAAACCACTTTATTGGTGCATATCTTTAGGTCATATCACATTATTCTGTATTTAAGATAAGGCTTCTTTTATGTCCAATATTTTCCAATATTTTCATTTCGAACACTCTTTAAAGATTGAATGAGAAACTAAGATTAGTTTTTTAACCGTCGGTGTAAAAGTGGATCGATTTATAATCCAATAATGCATCTGCTTCTAGAATTATCTGGATCTTATACATTGTATCCTGATCATAGTTTCGCCGTGAAGAAAGAAAAAAGAATCTGAAAAGAATGGTGACTTTAAAGTTTTTGTCAAACTGTAACTGGGAATATCCTCTTCGGAATAGCAGTATGACAAGTTTCCTTACTGGTCCACTGTGAGTGATGCTGAGTAACTGATGCATGTTTACTATGGGGCAAACATCAGTGCTTTGGGAATAGAATCTGAAGTTTACGATGGACAGCTACAGAAAGCGTCTGTTTTTCCATTATCGGCGGTTATGTTAGACTATCCAAAAAGTATCTGTGCAAATTGTGGGCGCGAACAATAGAACGAATAGAACGGATTGTGTGTTCCGTTCTTTCCCCGCAGATCCAGGAAGGTTTTGTGTTAAAAATTACAAGACGAATAGCAGATTTAATTAACTTAAAATGCTCGGATTCCTTACATGTTTGTCAGTTTCTTTTAAACAAAAAATGCATGTACAAGCTAACCTTGAGTCGAAGAATGATTTGGGGCCCTTAAATAAAATGTTAAAAAAGGAAAAAAACGTTGACGCATTATGACTAAAGAAATAAAAAGCTGAAAGCCTAGCTAGAATCCTAACCAAGTGCATACCAAGCTTTAAACCAATGACAGTGGCACGTGCAGGTTAGGTTGAAGTAGTTTTTAGCTTATTCCCATACACTTAGATCAATGTGACGCCCATTGCGATATGGCATATGCACACTCTGTTACAAAACGAAAATATTCTTATTCATTTTTGGGCCACTTCCAGATGGAGTTTTATATATTCTGTGCAAACCAAAGAGATCTGCCCAAAACCCTTCATAAGAAACGTACGGTGCCGTGACATAAGACCATATTTTACGTATGGCGTTACTTCGCTTTGCGAAAGCGTCATAGAGCGTATGCCACTTTCAAAACATAAAGTCCATAAATAGTTGTTCCTCCAGAAAATTTAATATTTTTTGGAATTACATAGTGTTGGGCGACCCTTTAAAAATATAAGTCTAAAAAAACGTAAGGTATTTTAATAATACCAAAGGAACTAAGGTCGCTTTCGCAAAGCGGCATAAGGCCATACGTCAAAATATGGCCCCATGTCACGGCATGAAAAACGTACATACCTATATCTGTCTTCTTCTTCCTTCGAAGTAATGATCAGCATTAAAGGGGCCGTGACGCTCCCGCATAACTGCCTTCTTATTGGTCTGCCTGTGGGGTTCGCCGGTTTGACTTCAATTAACATCGGCAGGCCTCTCGGTTTGGGATTTTAGCTGTGGTCAATCAAATGATTGTGTTTAAACATTTATAGACCCAAGAGTTTTAAGACCTGCCTCTAATTTACGATTTCGTAACGAGCACGCCCCTGTAATTGACTGATTGTTTGATCTTCATTCTACGACATATGTGATCTGCATTCGAGAGTTTCCAGATGTTAAATATCTCACTGGCTCACCTAAATATTGAAATTGCCTAGAATTGATTTCTCCCCTAAGTTGCAGTGATTTCTCCATCTCCATCATTATTCTCACAATGGTTGTTATCAATGAGCAGGTTGCAGTTTATATTTAAAAGAATATAGGTACCAAATCATATCGCCATTGTACCTATCAACAAATTTCATACTATGTTCAGAACATATGATAGCTAATTGCTTAATAAATGTATACTTATACAATGGTAAAATTAAATTTTATACAGGAAAGATTTAACAGTGTGAATCACAGAAGCGATAAAATTCTTCAAAATTTGGGACATCTGACCTATTCCAATTCTAAATTCATTCAACTTTACTATAGGAAGGCTTTACGAGTAAATTCGCAAGATTGGAAGCAGAAGCTGATGTTTGGAAGAAGATGAATCTGAAATACAATAATCGGATTGGTCTCACTTCTCTCTTTAATTTGAAATATGTCTGTGTTTGAATAAAACTCAGTGAAGCTCACAAAATTAAATTAGTATCTGTTGGTAAATAGAAATGGCATATAAACATGGTGACTTGCAAAAAATATTCTGATTTTTCATTCTCGAATGCGCGCTTCACTATCACTTATAACATTAATTTTCCAAAGTCCTTGCCATACATAAAAGCTTGATGCATCGTCGCAGTCCTTCACATAATTTTTCCATTCAACATTGCCTCAGAAAATAAAAACATGCGTTTGACACACAGAGCACACGAACTCACAGAATAAAAAGGGACATTTGTTACATTCTATAACAAGTCCTTTTCCATGACTATATACCCCATCAAAGGTGTCCTTAAGATAGATTTGGAATGCCAACAAAGAACAAAAAATGGAACACAAAAACAGAGATAAAAAGCGAAGAAAAAAAACGAGTACTTTTCTCTCCTATTTAAATGGACATTTCAGTTCCCCTTAATGTATTTACCAGCAGACATTCTGAGAATTCAACGTGTAATGCGTTTACAGATAATGTTTCGAAATTAACTTGAGATATGTTATAGAGTGCGCTATTTGTGGGTACACAGGGTGATTCATTGCGATCACGACGTTAGAAAGGAGTGATGGTGAATAGTGTTTTTGGAAAGAAATCTTCATATTTTGTAAGTGAATAAGTACCGACACGGATTATGTGTCAGAGCAAGTTGAGAAATTTGTCAGTTTACGTCAGTGTTGATGTAGTGCTGAGAAATGGAGTAAACTCTTGTGGATGAACATAATATCATATTCGAATAATAATGTAATCACCGAGTGAGAGTATTCAGTGATCGCCCAATTATCGCCGATTATTCCTGGAAATATCGGTCGTAGTAATCGCGAATGATAAGTAATCGTCAAGTACAATTATTCATCGATATAAAGTAAGCGATTCTAAATATATTAACAACAAAATATATAAACTACAAAATAAGTATATGGCTTAAAAATATCGAAGAATATTTAAAAGTCATCAAGCTAAACTATTTGTAGATACAAAGTAGATATAACTAATGATATTAATAAAACTGAATTAAACAGTAAAAAGTCAATGTCTAAAACTATATCCATCATCCGCGTTACTTGCTTTCGATAGTGTGGTACCTGTGGAATCTAGGTCAAGTTGAGACCAATTAAAAAAAAACTATTAACCCATCACTCATTGAAAAATAAACAAACATGCCACTGATCAGCTCTAACGTAATAATAACTGAAGATCGTTGAATCATTATGACACATATCGAGCATCCCCCTGTGTACCAGGATACCACTATGCAACCTTTTGAACAAATTTTCATCACCAATCCGACAAAAAATAAGAAACTTAAAACGATTTAGGACAAAACATAACCTGCTCTACTTAATGGGCGAGAGTGTCGTGGCCATGTCTCTTCACCTGAAAGGACCTTTTGTTTTCAAATATTACTACCAACCTAGCCTTAAGCCTAAAGAAAATATATGACTTTGTATTTGCAATATGTAATGCGGGGCTTAAAATAACAATTTTTTTATTTTTTTTTGAATATTTAAAGGATCCACTACGAGGTGCGCTCTAAACATGCAATCACAGTGCTTTTCAGGGGTCAGGATAACATTTTTTTTTATTTTATTTTGTTTTGTTTTGTAGGATAAGCTTATATTCTGCATTTCCTTTGAATGATTTTCTCTTTAGCCTAATGCTGGCGGTGATTGTGTTTGCCTTACAAAGAGAGACATACACACTCACAGAAAATATACAAAATGCAAAAGAAAATAATGTTAAAAAAGAAAGGAAAATGGCGTGAAAAAAAAAATTCTTCAGTGCACACACAAAACTAGAATTTATACCACATCTATCAAGAGTGCGAGAGAAAGGATTTTTTTTTATTTCTCCTCTTTATTTTTCTGGCCTAAGCATCCTAAATGAATGCAAAGAAAATGTGAAAAATTAAATAAAATAAAAACGGAAACTCAACCACGGATTTGTTAGTGTGCAGCGGCAAACAATTTGTGCTACAAAATCAAATTGTTTTTTTTTTCCTCGTCTTATATCCTTTTTGTGCATCTCTAAATACTTCGAGCAACGATATATGCGAATACAAGGCGCTGTTTTTTTTTATAACTAAATAAAAAGTGCATTTTCGGTAGGTCGAGAAGGAGGAAAATGATGGGTGGCCGACAATTGTTCGGTATGCTTTATTTTATTTGGAGCAGGATAAGGTGATGAGATGTAGTTAGGTGGGTGCAAAGGTTCTGTAAAAGCTTGAATGATTTGTACGTGTCGGAAAAAGGATGCTTATCGGCAGAGGAAATAAAATAAACAAGGATCTAGGGGAGATTGCTTGATTTGATTTAAGAATGTGGAAGGTTAAGAGGTGTGTGTTTATGTAAATGAATGACGGATGGGTAAGAATGATGGTCGGGCATGTGATAGATTGATGTTGATGTGTCTGAGACGGGATGATTAGGTGCTTGTGTCAATATAGTTTGACTTCAGGTAATCGAATCGAATTCTAGACTTTGTTTGGTAACTAGGACATCAAATGTTGAAGCTGAAGTCAAGTAATTTGCCTTCTAGAGGCATTTAACGAAGGCAAGGCCGAATAAGCTTGTTTGACAATGACGGATACATAAAATTATCTGGATTGTTAATGTGATGTAGAATATGACTGAGGATTTGGGTTTGGTATGATGCCTTTTGTGGTGTTCATAACTTCACCGTTAAGGAAGAAGAACAAGAGCATACCTGTGTAAAGAAGGTAAACAGTCTAATCTTGGTTGAATGTTTTGTAGCCAAACCACCTACAAGTTTAATTCCTTGCACCATGATTGGGCTTAAAGTTAATGAGGACAAGACCAAGTACATGCCATCAACAAACAAACACTCATCTGTCACCGCCTTGGGGAAACGTCACTGTTGATAGCAATAACTTCGAGGTAGTTAAGGAGTTCATCTACCTTAGGGTAAACATCAACCCCACGATTGATGTCCGACGGAGAATTAGCGCTGCTACTTCGGCAGGGTTCCGAAAGCTGGACGATAAGTAGGCAGGGGGAGCTAATGTTGGGTACTTTTGAAATAAAAATACCTACTTCGTCGGATAGTTGGTCCTGTGTGCGAGCAGGGCGAGTGGAGGAGAAGACACAACCGCGAGCTCTATGAGTACATAGATGTCAATGCAGTCCAAAAAGCTAAATCACGTCGACTATATTGGATCCGCCAATATTAATATTAATTATATATTTGAGAGGTTGAATAATAAAGAACCTCATTACTTAACCTGTCAAAATAGGTAAAAAATAATCTTAATTTACTTTTTATTTTCGAGGTTTTTTTGAAACATAATCTTTCAAAATTTTTGTACATTCGAGGTTTTTGCATTCGCGATTTTTGTCATTCGAGATAACGTCGTTATCCAATTTATGACGCAATTTTTGTTATTGCATTCCCACTGGTCCGCCTCCGAACTCAATGAATATTGACAGGCCACCCGGTTTAGGATTACTTCATAACAGAGGCCAATGAAATGCTGTTGGTAATACCTTTGTGTGATTCATGAGTTTTTCGGCAAGCATATTTAAGATCACGACACGCGCTCCTAGTATTAATTATTGTATGATCTGACTTGTACTTCAACGGTCCTCTCCCGATTGACAAAACCAGATATCCGGAAACTAATCTGAACATAAAACGTCTTTATAGACATCTTTAATTCCAAGGTCGCAAGAGCTTTTTCAACCAGAGATCGCGTGAAGATGCATCCTGGCCAATCGCTTTTCTATTGCGCCGATGCATCTTAGAAATACAGCCTCCCTCAAAGGACCAACAAGATTTTATAAAAAGACACTCATCATGGGATGATGGGCGAGTTGGACCAGCGCAGCATCTCCAATTAGAATTATCACCGAGCGACCGCAGGTTTAATAACCTCGGGGTCCAGTGAAATATTTCATCATCTGTTTTGAAAGATAAAGTGTTCTCATGGTATTCAGTTTAGTTCGTTTTGAGATGGAGAAGAGAAAAAGATTCATAGAAAAACTGTACAAGATCTGTCGCGACGTTAAACGGGTTAAAGCCAGTCTTTGAGTGAAGTGGAGAAAGGCCTCCACTATATTGGAGTGCAAAACACAAGATAGCTAGCTGGCTAGGCCATGGTCCACCCGGAGCTGTGAGCTGCATCAAAAGTAGGTAAGAATGATTGTTTGGTTTATTAATATCCTTCGAGACTGCACAATCTACTGTTTAAAGGAGTGCATTGTTTTTACTTCAGTATCGTTCAACATTCAATGTCCAACCATTTCAAAAACTAAATTCATACCAAATAGCACCATGTTTCGTTAGTAAAATTTAGAAAGAGTGAATACTTGGGAAATGTGCAATAAAATCGAAACATTAAATAAATAAAAAAAACACATTTTAAAACAAACAATAACATTCAATACTATAAGTTAACTACATACGTAGTGTTAATACAAAAAATGGTTATAAGCTACTGTTTGGTTGTTCAAAAATTGCATTTTTCAACAAAAAAAAAATATTTAAGCTATCCTTATAAACAAAAAAAAATGTTTTGTTTTCTTAAAAATACATTCGCTAAGCAACAGACCTGGCTTTGATCGAGACCACTTTTCCGCCCACTGGCATATTTTCCTTGACATAAATCGGCCCATAGACCGTATTATCCCAAACGGGTGGATTATTTGCCCGATCGACAACATCGATTTGCACTTCAACTGTACGTGACAGGGGTGGGTAGCCTTTGTCTTGGGCCATTGCTTCTAGTTTATACGTTTCACGCTGTGTTTTGGTAAAATTTATTACACACAGTTACAAAAAGAGTAGGCAGCACATTTAATATTCCCATGTCAAAAAAATGCACACACAGTTTTTGCATGCATAGTTGGGAATAGTGATGTTTTATTTATTTATTTTTTGTTTTGTTGCGGTACGGTTGAATAGACATTCATTTTTTGGATTTTGTTTTATTCATTTGTTGATTATAATTCGATTTGAAATAAAAAAAGCAAAAAACAAATCGATATTTTATTGAGTTAATTATTATTTTGTCAAAAATAAAGGTGGTGTGCTTAAAATACGAGACCCAACAAAAGCCCAAACAAAATCATAAAGCTTAGAAAAAATATATAACTTTCATATAAGTCATATTACTTTAATTTTAAATAAAAAAACAAACATTTCTTCTATTCCAATTCAAACACCAAAACCAGACTAAATTAATTAAAGTTTTTTTTTTTTAAATCCAAAAATCCAATTTAATTTTATTTGCTCTTGTTTTTTTTTTGTTTCAAAGTCACACATACCATTTGACACGAAATGTTATTCAATCTACGAGTAGTATACGCAGAGTGAAGTAAAAATATGCATTAAATCAAAAATTTGAAGCAAAAGCTAAAATCAAAACAGGAAACCTCGTCTAAAGGAATAAACATCTGTTTAGGTCTTACGTACTTAGAAGCTTTAAGATATCTACCCTTCGGTTTTATAATACTTGTAAGAGAAAAATAAATCGTTTACATGTACCAAAATTTTACTGCAGTGCAAATTGTTTCTTCTTCTTCTTTTTGAGTTAGTAGTAACGTTTTCTCGATCCTAGCCAATGTTTTTTTTTATGTCGATGGAGAAAGAACATGCAGCAAGAATGTTTTTTTTGTTTTCGTTGCAGAATTTTTGGCAAGTTTTGCAGCGTTTTAAAATGTCCTTAGAAGGTTGTGTGGGTATAAGTAGAAAAGACAAAAATGTGATGATAATTCGCTATCCTCCGCCAGCCAGACTTGACACTGCAAATCTCTTTTAAATGTTCAGTTCATTCAACCTGTTCTAGTACGTCAAGCTTGACAAATGATTTATATGTTCCACTGGCCTTACTACCAACCTTTTATCCAAAATCTTCAGAGCTAATTGGACACTCGAGCATAACGAACATGTTTCATCTCATAGAAACGTAAATCTATGAGTGCAATCTAAGGCTGCATTTTAAGAACCTTAAGGGGAGTTTGAAAATATCTTTTTCCTCAAGGGGCATAAAAAACATGGTTAACTTAACTATACTTTTATTAAGATCATTCATCTTATGGTTCTTGTCTTTTTCCCAAAATTGAGTTCGCCTCTTTGGTTAAACATACTATAGTCCAATCGCTTTGCTGTCCTTATTATCAAAAGCCATACAAAATAAGTGTGGCTTTGATCAAATATTTAAGTCACTGTCTAATTAATAATAGGCAATATGTCTTTCGAACCCGACGCTTAACGGGAGACCTGCTCAGCTATGCTACTAATCCATGGATGGTTGCAATTGAAAAACTAAGCTTTAGCTAGATATAGAAAAAGGTTTTGATCGTGTAAATCATAGAGCCTGAGTAAGCTGAGTTCGTAACAACTCTGCGGTTTGATGAAAACCATCAATTCGAGTTGTGGTTGTATTTCCAAATGTTTGTCTAGTACATATTATAGACCGTCTGGAAGCGGCAAATAATAACTTTTTACTTTTAATGGTGACAGTACGCTTATAATTCATTTCGATTTGTAAATGAGTCAAATTCCTGCCTTCAAACTCCCGAGTATGGGTGTATTGGACCCAGAACTAACCAAGACAGCAAGATACCCGCTTTTTACCCGAAAAAGAACATTTGGCAACACATGAGGATACGGACCATATGTGATACACTGACTGCATACAGCGATAAAACGTCCCATTTAGAAATACGCCGCAGTTGCATTAGTTGGTTTTGAAGTTAATAGGGACCAGAACAAATGCATGATATGAACGAATAAACGAACCTCTTCCACCGCCTAGGACAAAACGGCTCTGTTAATAGCTCAATCAACTCCATAAATGACACCGGCACAGACGAAAAATTACCGTACCTACTCTTATTTCTTACTCGATTTGCAAAATAAACGGGTTTTAGACTCCTGAATCCAAAGACAAATTGCATACTCTATCGAACCATAATCTTGCCAGTTCTGCTTAATGACGTCAAGTGGTTGACGATAAGTAGAAGGGGGATCTAATATTGTGTTATTTCGAAGAAAAAATATATCGTCGTGTATTTAGTCCTGTGTACGAGGATAGCGTATGGAGTAGAGGTGAACTCTATGAACTGTACCAAGATAAGGATGTAGTATAAAAACCTAAACACGCACACTACATTGGCTCAAATTTGCCGTTCGGATTCAGGTTGAAACTGTAGATCTCCTCGCTCAAGTCAATGGCTGAATGAGCTTAGCTTTATGACCTGCACTGTATGTGCCGCTAATGCCTTATATTTATTTTTATTATTTAAGCGCTGCAAACATATCTAAAAAGTTTGCAATAAATCCAAATACTTGCAACTTCCGCATCAGCAATAAGCGCTTCTGAGTCCATTTGAGACTACTTCTCACGAGGGCTGTAAATGAAAGTAGAATAATGGAGTTGAACTCAAAACCATCCTGTGGTGTTGAGGAAGTCAATGATGTTTTTGAAACATATGCCTGAGACGCCCAAGAGGTCATCAAGGAATGGTTTGCCTAGCATTTGGTGTCTAGTTTTAACTAAAGCAAAGTGTTTGCTATCCAATTAATAGTTCTCTGCTTACATTTTTTTTTCATTTTTGGAGCATGTTCTTTCTTAATTTCCAAGAATAGAGCGATCTCTGTTTTTGGCGTCCTTTTCAGAACTTTTGTAACTAATCAATATTCAATAATTTCTCTTTAAAATCAAAAAAATAAAGTAGCATTGATAACGTAAAATAAGAGAACAAAGCCAATTTCATAATGCAATTCAGCGTCCTTAAAATGCGAACACAAACGGTTAGTAAATGTCGTCATGTATGTATAACATAGCTTTATGTACATAAATATTAATTTCCCTAATTAGATACATAATTCTAAGTTTCTAAAAAATAAAAATCCCATCGTTGAGCTAAATGTTTTCTGTAATGCATGCAACCCTCCTCACTTAAAACCGCCCCCATAATTCATCTAAGAGTAGTGATTTATGGGAATGTAATTGCATATTAATTGAAGACAAATAAAACGGCCGTCAAAATTTGTGCTTGCATAAATTTTCAATGAAAATTAATATCTCGACGGGCGAATCCGTATGGCCGACAACTTCCTCAGTGCAGGAGGTCTACCAATCAGTTAAATACAAAAAGGGTGTAGTGTTGGCTTAGATGTGGACAAATATTGATTTCCAAAAGCAAAATTTGAATATCTAAAACATTTTATTTACAGAAAATATTTAGCCGCAGACATTTTGCAAATTAGCGTATTAGCATGTGAAATTAGTAAAATAAAAAAACTTAAACTTAATCGGGGTTAAGTTAGGTACAGTACATACTTTGTGCAAATTTTTGTTTTAATATAATAAATTTTCCTCATATTGTTAAACTTAGGAATTCATTGCAAGCTCGTTATCTTTTTTGTTTTACATTTACCTTTGATTTTAGTTTTGTTAATTGGTTTCAAGTTAACCCTAAGAATGTTGTCACCTTAACTGCAAAATCGTTTTCAAAGCATAGTTTTCATGATAATACAAAGGAAAATGTTGGCATACAAATATGTATAATAATCGGAAGTATGTATGTTTAATTTTTTTTTAAGCAGAAAGGATGAGTCGCAAGGAATATACAAACATTATCAATAGGGCGAAAAACCTTGTAATCAAAATACAAAAACTACTTTCCCATCACATTTTTTTTTCATTTCAAAAATTATTCACCAGTCACCGTGAACTTTTTCAGTAGCAAAATAGAATGCCAAACAATGTTTGTCACCGTGAACAGTAACGAATTAGTAGAGGAAAAGGATACAAAAATATTCTAATTCTACCACCATATGTAGAATGAAGAAACTATTCGTTAAAATACTTCGTTGAGTTAGTACAAAAACCCGTTATTTAAAATAAAAATTAAATTCTGTATTGACCATTGCTGTGAATGGTTGTGAAATTAGAATGACTCTAGCTATGATACAAACCTTGCCTTAACCGATGTTACAACCGTACCAACAGTGACATTTTCTCTAATGTGAATGGGGCCGTAGACACTTTTGTCCCATATTGGTGGCTTGTTATTTCTATCGACGACATCTAATTCAACGTCAACATCAGCGTATGAGGGCGGATCACCCTTGTCAGAGGCACGCACTCTTAGACGGTATCTGTCGCGCTGTTAGTTTATTTTTTAAATAGCCATCACCGGGATTAGTACCAACACCATTCGTTTTTAGGGATGTAACAATGCCCCAGTATTATGGTAAAGTGTTGCCATAATGTATTGTGAATTGTGTTTCGCGTTACAAATGGTTTATGTATTCGATTAAGCGATTATGGATTTTTATTTTATAGTTACGACGATTTTTTATAGATGGCGAGTTGTTAAGTCAAAATGAAAAAAAAAACAAAATAAAAGAATTTAAATTAACACATTAATAATATTTTTAAATGAAGAAACTAAATCAAAAGACACAGTATAAACAAAATTATACAATTTAATAACATTCAGCAATGAGATAAAGGATTAGAATTATAAGGAAATTTAAGGTTTCAGTTTACATTGGTGAAAATAACACTACGTATCCTGAAAAATACTTTTAAATGTATGGGTTGTAGGTACTAATGCATTAATTTTCGATTTTGTTAAGAGGAAACAAATTAATTTTGATGATTAGGATAAGACCAATTTTCTATTTATTTTATCTGAGGTTTGCGATATTCTTTTCTGTTCTGTTTTTATTGACTACCACAGGTGATTGTTTTAAATTGTTCCTGATTGGAGAACAGCTTTAATTAAGTTTTGCACACTGATGAAGGTGTGGCGGCACAATCGCTACTTTTAAGCACTCATAAATGGGATTGGATTAGATGTTCCTTTGGAAGCCCGTAGCAATAAATTAGATGATTACATTTAGTTTGTTACAATTTTGTTTCGTTTTACTCACAGGATAACATCCCTTCATTGATGAATCAGTTGGTTTTAATAGAAGTGGAAGTTAATAATTATTTGGAAATCCGAAGATATATAGTGTGTCGTTTTAACAGCAAGAAAACGTTTCAAATAGATCTGATCTTAATTTATATAGATAACTTAAAACTAAAATAATAAATAAATAAAATTTATAACGGTGCAGTTTAAAAGAACTTAAAATATTTAATGCCTAAGCAAAAGCAGTAAGATTATCACGTGTCCTGTCGTTGGCAATTTCGCTATCGCACACAATCTGCGTTGCCTGAACTGACTTATAAGGGCTAATCTTGGGTCGGTTCAATAACCTGCAACAGGTAACTAACGAGCCCAGTGCGAACTCTTTTCGAGGATTTGCCTATTTGCAAATATCTCAATACTATTCTTAATTTTTAAAATTTCCCCTAACGCCGTTTATTGAATATTTGAGAATAGGCTGGTCTAGGTTCAAGTCCCAGTGGAGGTAGAGTTTTTCGGGAATAATGAAAGGAAAAAACAGACCAGCACCACAGAAAGAAGGAGTCTGATGATCGGTTGTGGCGAACCGTAAAACAGCGCTGTAACTTGAATAGTGTCAAATCTTTCACCCTCTCTCCCTTCTCATTTTTTCCAACTAATGGTTGCAAATGTGGAATAAAAGTGGAGAGAATAGACAGAAACAGATTGAATTGTATATATATTAACTTATAGGCGCTTAGAAAAATGCCGATATGTTCATTAAAGACGATAAAAAACATACCCCATTTTCAGGATGAGCTGAAACTTGTGGCTTCAATGGAACAGTGCGTCAGAGCTTGCCTGAGAAGACGCTCGTAAAGCTTCGAATCCCAGTGGAGGTAAAGGGTGTTTCGGAAATAATGAATGGGAACAACTGAAATATTTATGTTGTATCCACAACATAGAAACATTTTTCCATAGAAAGTGGATATACGTTTTGGGTTTTGCAAAATGTTTTTTATATGGGCGGGAAAATTATTTGTTTCTCCATGAATTTAATTGACCTGAGAGAATAAAAATCAACAAATAGTTGAACAATTTGTTGCGAAAATCAGCTGCTTTTAATTTGCTGAAGGCCTCCGTTAACCCTTATCTTGCTTGCTCTTTTGCATGTATCATTGAAGAACAAGGACAATTCTAGATTTGCCCCTAACACGAAAGATGCAATGTCAAATTTTTAAAAGATTTGCTCTAAAATTTACAAAGAGCCTTTACTAGTATAGTCAACTGATCCGAACCAAAACCTGTTTCACTGATAGAATCGCTCTTCTAGATTTTGGGAACAATTCCTTTGATTTCCAATGAACAACGCTATTATAATGCCTGAGGGGCCAGGTATCCAGCAAGGCGGTTATTCTGTTATTCTTGTCCAATTGGTCAAATTTGTGTTGGCATTTCGACACAAGTTTCGACGTTAATAAAACTCTAAAAGGCATCCGACTTCTCCAATTTAGCACTTTTGAGGGTATCACTTATTATTTTCTTTTGAGAATAATTTGAGATGGAGGCTTTAAGGAACTTTGACATTAAAAGAAAGTCACCACAATCTAGAAAACACCAGTGGAGAATACAAAGAACATAGCGAAATACTTAGGATTGGTCATATATTAGTGGCGTCAGTCACCTTCTTCTCAGATTGAGAAGCGTTCCGCGTGCCCGGCGCTCACTCGGGGTGCTCTTGCGAACGTTTGACAAACATCCAAGATTATTAATTATCATGCAAAACTGATAACGAAATAACAACTCTTTCAAAAGATTGACTCAAATAACCGAACTGTTGATTGGACATTTAATCAATACAGTTTTCTGGGTCTTTTTCCAGAGCAAATAAAGGACAATACGCCAGAAATAATGTACTTATCTCTTTTTTTCCTAATCATCGCCAGTAAAAAAGCCTCCAACTCCGGAAAGATTGCCAAAAAAGTCTGAGTCATGAGCCATATATTGAAGGGGAGAGATATGATAGAGTAGTGTTTTAAAAAAACAACAAAAAATTGTTAGGTTCAAACCTCGGGGACAGCTTAACCGAAAATAGAGGGAAAAAGGTACCAACAAATGGCATTTACCAGTATATGGACGAGCCCCCAGATGAACAGCGCTTAAGGTAAAAGCTGAACAAGGAGAGAAACAATATCTTTGCTAAAAAATAATCTGCAAATTAGTTTAGGTTTGAAGGTACAACTTGTGAACATACCACAGCTCAAAATTAAAAGCCGGTTGTATGTCCTCGTCCATTTGCCCTTTTCACCTAGAGGACCAAATATCCGACAGAATATTTTACATTCCAAAGAACCCAATGTTATCTCTCTTCTCCTACTTATTGTCCAGCACTTCGCGCCATACAGCAGAACGGGCAGTATTAAGGACAAGGTTCGATAGAGCGTGAATTTTGTCTATTGAGTCAGGAATTTTGAACATTTCTATCTTAAATTAAGTTTATCTTTCATTACACATTCAGAACATTGAATAAATAAACCTCATTTTTTATAATTTGCGCGCACTAATTAAATAAATAAACCTCTTAGGCAAAAGCGAATTCTCTTTAAACAAAAATAAGGCGGCGGTGTCGGCAAGACTATTACTGCGACTACATCTTGATGTAGCAAATTGACCAATTGGTTTGCGCATACACTTGGCTGCAAGATAGCCGGATTTGACCTATTCAGACTTTTTTGTTTGGGGTTTTCTTGAAGTCCCAAGATCATGCGAAAAATCCACACATAGAGATAACATTCGACAAAGGGAACAGTTAATAGCCGGAAATTTTGAGAAAAGTCATGGTCTGTAGAATGCCTTAAAATGCAAGCAGATTTCTAAGCAATTAATTACTTTAGATCCCTCTCCACCCTATACACTACAAAGAAAGGCGATCTTCATAAAAAAGCGTCTTCAAAAAATCAAACTTCTTGCGACATTGTTTTTCTTAATATTGAGCTCGCTTTTTAATTTTTCGTTTCAAAGTTTGTGATGCCAAATAGATTCTTAAAAGATTGAACACTCTTTAGACTTTATCTAAGTGGATCTTTCTTTGGTCTTTGGCTTGGGGGCAAATTACAATAGCGTAAAGTTAAAAAATTAACTACATCTTACTGCTTTCAGCAAATTAAAAATCTTATATAAAAATACAATATTAAGAAAATAATTATAACTAACTGACAAACTTAAACTTATTGTTATAACATGCATCATAAAATAGAAAAACAATATCTATAAACATATGTTAACCTTCAAATCCTCGTTAAGTTAAAGATTGGCATTGTACTCCGAAAAAATACGTTTTTTTACAATTTATTTGTAAGTATGGGATTAATGGATATAAGGATTTTAAATTAAAAGTAAAAACGAATAACAAATTAATTCATACAAAATAAATTAGTTAAAAACATACTTTTTTTGTTGACAAAAACATATTTTAAAAAATCGAACGAAATCAAAATATCGCCATTTCTTTCAAATACAAAAATATTTCGTCAAAAATTCGTTCTTTATCGGCGGTTGATTTTTTTGTATTTTTTCGGTGAAACGATACTCAAAAATATTTATCCATGATCGTTTCAAAAAAAAATGTTTATTTTATCGCAATTGTCAAATTTTTATTTAAATTTGCCCCAAACACTTCGGTGAAAATGTCACTTTTTCTTTATAGTTTTGGTTAATATTTTTCTGTACAAAATGTTTTTTATTTGAGCATTTTTTTAAATAATTTTCCTTTAAAAGCTATGTATACAAAAATATGCCCCCTTCACCTCATTCTTTTAATTTTAGGAAAATTGTTTTTTTACTAAAAAAAACTAAACTAAACAAAACATTAATTATGGTTTTTCTTTTGTGTTTTGTTAAGAAAAGCTGTTGTCAAAATAAATATAAATCCAAACCAAAAACTTGTAGGACTAAAAATATTAATTTCTTTTCTTGAACAAAAACTTAGGAATGAAAATAATTTAAAGAACTGATTTTTTTCAATGCCATGTTAATTGCGTGGTGCAGCCTGATGAAGACTATATTGGATTGATGTTCACAAAATAATTTGCACTGCTTACAATTTTATTAAAAAAAAAATCATACGGTACGAGTATAGTACCAGGGCAAAAATAAAGTGTTTTTTCTAGTCTAATCAAAAATGTTTCAGTAAAAAAAGTATTGAGTGATATCACATTTATTTTTAATGAGATAACAATAAATTACGTAACTAAAAACTAGTCAAATATTATAGGGCAAAAGTCATAATTTTGCAGATGTTCTGCAGAAATATTTTATTGTTTAAAATGCAAGTTCTGAGTAAATTTATCATTTGTTTTTATACAAGGTGCACCAGTCAAATGGAAAAAAGTGGGAGAGCTCGTAGATGATAGGGATCAATCTGATTGACCTGCTACCATCTCCTCGACCTGCCATTCAGCTACAATTTATCATTGCTTGGATTTATATCGCGGCTACGCAGTTAAAGTGAATCACGAGTAAATGGTGAAAGTTCGTGGCAAACCCGGCTCGCCTTTCCTTGTTATTTCAAACATCGCACAAACAGCTTGCTCCATCAGAGCAAGCGATTCGAATGTGTCACCAGGAGGAAATGGGATCGACTTACAAATATGTTCGAACAGTTCGACCCGCGGAATATAAAGCAGCGCTCAACAGGCGATGTTCAGAAGGGCTACATTAAATTGTTTTCCAAATAAACGTTGCCCCAAGAGTGTTCTTAAATGATATTTCATATTTTTAGGCCATTTTTGTTATACAGTCTGAAGTAAAAAACTGCGCCAGTTGAAGAGAGCCCCGCAGGGTCCCGAAACTACTTCCTGATCGTGAGCCGAAGATCTGTCCATTTTTTTTAATTTCGCGCGCAGCCAATTTAAGTTCTCTCAGTGGGATAGGTGACGTGAGGTACACGAAATTAAAAATAAGTATGGATATATCTTTGACCCACGATATGGGAGGAGTATTCGGGCCCTCTTCAACCATTTGCTCTTACGAAGTGGAAGGGACCACAATTTTAAGCCGAATCCAAACGTCAAAATTTGAGAAGCTTCTCATGATAGTGGATGTTTATCAGGACTTCGCAAGAGGTGCGGTAGTGGAAAAAACACTTTAAGGTGTTACTTGGCTCCGGCGGGATTTGAATCCGACACCTTTAGATTAGTAGTCCAACACACTTATCTCTGCGCCACTGCACCCACTCTTCAACTGATTTAATCAAATAAATATTTACAGATGTTTTGTTTTTTGGGCTAATTGTTATTTAGAATGGGCGTTATATTTTTATATTGAAATCGGGGCAATTTTTCAATATGACAAAAAAACAATTATTCAGCAAAAGCTTGTAGCCTCAATTCATGTAGCCGGCAGAAGTTAATGTACGTATTGCTCATTCCACCGATGAGAATTATTTTTCATCAAGATCTTGGATTTCAAAATTGGAAAATACTGATTGTGCAATATCGCAATCAGTGTTGATAACCAACAACAAATCCGTTTTCACCCGTGAGACTTTAGGAAAGTATATCATTTCAATATCAGCCGTAATTATTAAGAGGTTTTTTTTCTTTTTCAAATCTTCGAAAGCTTTCCGACGAGCTGGCGCACTATGTATGTTTTAATAAAAGCAGTCTTTCACTAAGCCTTAGATACAATAGCTTTTGATAAGCTAAGAGAGACCACACATCAAGACTATTTGATACTCCAAATAGTATCCAAGCAATTTGTACGCCCATTTGGATTTGTGCTGACTTCGGTCGAACTTCCATCTGACGAAATACTAAATCCGACTCAGACTAAACCACATTTAAGTTGATGTGTGCAGCACTAACTGCCAACTAGGGTCCCTACATTGGGCACCACTTGAAATCGTTATAAATAATAACTTTTTAAATAGAAAGAACGCATAATGAAGATCAAACTATGTCTTTAATAAACATATTTGCATTTGGACAGTAGCAAGAGAAAGATAATATCTTTCCAGTTACGTTTTGTGGATGTATTTATAAGTGTCCCGACCTAGAGCCGATTATATGACTTTTGCAGTATAGCATTTCGTTCGATTTAAAAGTAAATTATAATCTTAGCAACACCACAAGGATTTGAATTTCTTTTTGTCTTTGTTAATTGCAGATTTGCTGTGAAATATAACTATTGTCATCCTTATACATAAATAAAAAGTCTCTTTATAAGTTTACGGTGATTGTAAGAACTAGTCCTAAAGACTGCTAAAATAAGTCCTTCTCAGTTGTAACATAAAACTAAATAAAATTATTAACAAATCTTTTAAATATTTGCAGATTCTAAACCAAAAACATTAATTTATTTTTGAAACTAAAAATTGGTGCTGGAAAATAAACATAACCGAAACTAAAATATACGTAAACAATTTTTAATTATAAACGACAAGCATAGATTGAAGTATTTTTTTTTTGTAAATCTAACTAAACTTGATTGCCTTCTCCTAAGTACGCAATTTTTTTGTTTTGTTATTCTATGCAGTGCGGTGTTAAATATTTATTCTTTTTGTTTCCAAACATGGTTGGTTTTAATGTCTGCGGCAGCCAGTTTTTCTGTAAACTTAAACCTAAGCACTCAAGCACACTTTCTTTTAACTAAACTCATTCATACATCAAACAAACTTTTGCTCAAATTCAAATCTAAGACGAAGTAATTTTGTGGTTTTTGTTAATAGAAAACAATGTATAAATAAAAAAAAATAAAATACAAAATTAAAAACAAAACTAAAAATATTCATGTTATGTATATTGAAATAAAAAAAATTGTAGAGAGTGGAAGAAGAAATTCTGGATTAACACTTACGTCAAGAGGTTTTTTGAGAATAATCCACCCGGATTCGGCTTGAATATCAAAATATTCAAGATCATTCGGATTATATGGGGCGCTTAGACTGTAAACGATTGCTCCATTGTTGTCAGCATCTTCATCAGAGGCGGACACGCGAAGAATATTTGTACCAATGCTGGCATCTTGTTTTACATTTTCAACGTATTTCTAGAATGAAAAATTGAAGAAGTTATAATTGTAAGAAAATAAAGATTTAGGAATGACAAAACGAAGGCCTCACGCTATGGTTTAGAAGTAATATGTTAGATTCGTTATATTTCCCGCTTAGAAAAATAGTGCAGCGACCCAAAAAAAAACACCGGTTGTCGTAAAAGGCGACTTAGGGTATATCGTTTATCATTTGCGTTAAAATCATCGCTGAATTTTATCCAGATATACAGATTTTAAAAATTTTAGCCTGCACAGGAGTTGATTAAAATTATATCCTGTGGATTATTTTTGACATTGAAGGAGTAAGAGGGATGCATAAGAGTTGTGTGTTTGTTTTGGTTAAGATTTCTATTTTGTACAAAGCCTCGCAAATCTATCTTCTCCGTTTTTGCAAATTATTTGCAATATTAAGCGCAGACATCGATTGAATAAGAAGTTCCAAGGTCAGAGGAAGCCTTCTCGCCAAAGAACCTATCTCGAAAAAATCTAGCGCGACCGGATAAGTTGGCACTGTCATGTTCAAAGGCAATATCAATCAACGTTTCCATACAATCGCGAAAGAGAGGCAGCAACAGCAGTATTTGCTTAGCCGCAGCGACGTCCTGCTCGTAGCCTTATCGCCATTAAGGTAAAAGAAAAAGAAAGACTTAGTGCAGACATTTTGAAAGAATAAATAAAATTATTAAAAAATGCTTCCTGATTATTGTTCACTTTGCGAAATGAATTGCTTTTTCCTTGTGGTGTCTTGCCAAAGAAGTGTTCTCATATGGTTGTAGAACTATCCATCGTGGGAACTGTTATGAAAAAACAGTCCAACATTTCAGTAGTGTTAGAAATTAAAATTACGCATTAATTGAAAAAAAAATATCGTCAGTCGGATACCTGTCTATTGTTTCTTTTTTTCGCCAAATCGTAAGCTTGACCTTAGGTATTTCGCTTTCATACAGTATAAGGCCTTATTTTTCGTCACATATTTCTTCTTCTCCTAAGAGCGACCTCACGTTGGGCGCCCTTAGCTATGCATTAATCAAAAGATACTTAACAAAAATCATAAAACGCAAATTCATTAACTCACCTGTCGATCAAACAATGGTGGATTGTCGTTAACATCAGTAATCTCGACCGTAAATGAACAAACACCTTCCAAACTTGGTTCCCCCTGATCCGTAGCCTTTACCGTCACCGAGACAAATTTACCATCATCACCTTCACGATCAAACACCTTATTCGTTGAAACCTCGCCAGTTTCTTCATCAACTGTAAACTTCGTACCCTTCTGATTCGGTTGCTGGACTATGGAGTATTTCACCTAAAAATGAAAAAATTAAATAAAAATTAATTTACAAAAAATGTCCGTGCCTCACAATGCAGTAGAGAAATAAAAACAAAAACAAATCAAATTTGTGTATAGCATCCTTCTTAATATTTCATATATGGAACAAAGGACCTGTTCATCAATATTCAAATGATTGGATAATGGTAAAGCACCGGTACAGGCAAAAGGAGTAAACCCTTAAGCATTGCATTATGGATAATAGATATTGACGTTTACCCAGGGGGAGGCGAAAGCAGTCCAGCCATTAAGTATTCAGTGTGTTAAGAGGGGCGTACTATACTCGCATACTATGGATGAGTTCCAGATACTATATCGACTGAATATCGAATGTGTTGTTATTTTTCGCCTTTGTTTCAATGATTTTTACGGATTTTTTCATGCTTCCGGGTGATTGAATTACTTATGCCCTGAATTCTGAACATCAATGAAAAAGGTTATACCTATGTAGGAGGGTCGTCCGCAGGGTTCTGTTTTGTTTACGTGCATGCGCCTGGCTTCATCTCCCCTTTGTTTGTAATTTAAATTTAATTGATCTTGTTTATGCATGTATTGTATTCAATTTTAAAGAGTTTGCAAACAGATTCAAGGCGATGTGAATGGGTTATGCAATGCGTTGTGCATCGATATAATTTATCTGATTTAATTGATTGCTTCATAAATGTATACCCTTTGAAAAATTGGAAAGGAGCATGAAGAATCTGGTATTATATCACTTAAATTCCCCGACATATTAAATATTTTCCAAAATACCAATAACGAAATAGAAAACGGAATGGATAGAACAAGATTGCTTTGCTTTGCCATTTGAAATATTAAATTTTAGAGTGGTAGGTGAGTTGTTATGTTTAGAGTGACTAGCATATTAAGCATTGCTCAGGTATTTTGTATGCATTTCGACAGAAGAGCATTTTTGTATAATACATATTTAAATATTTATTTTTAGACAAGATGCAATGGAAACAAAATAGCTGCCTGGCAGCATATGAATAGACAGAAAATGCTTCCGCTGCTCGTCGTCCAACAAAAGATGCGT
The DNA here is from genome assembly GCA_949715645.1 of Portevinia maculata. Taxonomy (NCBI): domain Eukaryota; kingdom Metazoa; phylum Arthropoda; class Insecta; order Diptera; family Syrphidae; genus Portevinia; species Portevinia maculata. The sequence goes on from OX454525.1 coordinate 79,520,796, forward strand.
GCAAAACTATATCCACACTAATGGTCATGAGTCATGACTCATGACTGTTGTGAGTTAACATAGACTCAGCAAACACAGCGCAAAAATGTGCGCATTGATTTACTGTGTTTGTTGTAGCTAACTGATGATCCCAAGCTACCACATGAAATCCGACCAACCCTGTCGAAAACGCAATGTCAATCAACGTTTCCATGCAATCGATAAGGAGAGGCAAGCCTAAAATCTCCTGGATCATACAAATGCAGCAGCATCATCATATGATTGACTCTGCAACAAATACTTGATGTATTGATGTATGGGTAGATATTGTGGAAGGAAATGGATATCGAATTAGTCCGGAATAAGCAGAATACTTGCCCTGCCCATTCTCCGACCCACTCCAACCTGCTCAAGACATTTATATGTATGAATGGAAGAGTGATTCACACATGCAAAAAGTTCAATAGCTATGATCAAAAGCAAACTGTGATGATGGCATTAGGCCTTGCGTAATCGCAGGGTAGATGACGTGCGGGAAAACTCAGTCATATCCGGTCCGGCGCTCACCTATGGTTCACAATGTTGGACAGCGTACAAAAAGTATGAGGGCAAATTAGCACCAACATCTGATTGGCCTCAGTGATAAAGCGATTCGAAAACGGGGTTCCTACCGGTTAAACCGGCGAACCCTACAGGCGGAGCAGTAGGGATGCAGTGAAGTGGCAAGAGAAAGAAGAAAAATATATAGCCATATTTTCCACCGAAATGTCCGTGCAAAAACCGGCTATATCACTGCAGAGGTCCCAAAAAACAGCACTTGTTGTAAAAGGCTACTAATTGGACAAATCATATGAAAGCAATTTTAACATCCAAGTGAGACCAGCGCGCTGGTGGGTGCAGTGGCGCAATAGCTCAGTGTTTAGTGCGTTTGCCATCGAGGGGTCTTAACTTCAAATCCACTGTACCACCTCTTGTGAAAGTCTAAAAAAAAACATCCACGGGGCTCAATTATCATAAGATGCTTCTCAAATTTGCCGTTCGGAGTCGGCTTAAAATTGAAGGTCCCTCCCACTTCGCACAAGCGAATGGTTGGAGAATCTAGGTTTTACTAGGTATGGGCCGTTAAAGCATAATATTTATTTTTAATTGTGAACCCCAAGTGTGCGTGCATATTCGTGGGTTGGCACGACCGGGGATCACCGGTGTCGTAAAATGAAGACCAAATAATAAGTAATAGTGCATGTGCATGTAGAACTCGTTTGAGCTCAAATATTATGGAAAAGGACGCCAATAGAAAGGATTTCCTGGATTGAGAGTTAATGTTACCATCAATGCTTTTCCCGACTACAATATTAAATTAAACAAATATTTGGCTTTGACCACGAGCTATTGGCATTCTCTAAAAACTGCATTGCAAAAACGCAATGGGACCGGACGGAATACCTACCATAGAAGTAAAAAACTATGCGGAAGAAGGGTTGGGTTCGAAATTCTGGCAAAGTCAAAATTCTTTTTTTCAAAATCCTCTTTTCAAAATTTTGTTTTTCAAAATTCTGCTTTTCAAAATCCTGCTTTACAAAATTCTGCTTTACAAAATTGTGCAAATGACTCGCTCCCAAGTTTTATGTGTTGCATTAAATATTAAATTTATCAATCTTGTCGGTTTTCCACGACCACAATCAACTGGTTCAGAAAAAAAGGGAAAGAAGTGCTTTCAACGAAATTATAGTCTAATGCTTAACTGTCCATAATGCCAAAAGTAATGGAAAAGACAAAAAATGTAGTGTTTTTAAAATATCTAGAAATTCCCCGACTAGTTAATGATGGGCAATATTTTTATTCTTTATTAACTTCTTAGTTCCTGGGTAAGTTATTGTAATTGTGTCGAAAATGAAAATCTTGATTTACAACATATTTTAAGACTTGAAGGTTCAAATATGTTTTTTCAAATGTTTTTAAGAAGATGTGTTTGTGTGCGTGTGTGTACCTGCGTACGTATGTGAACAAATCCACGTTCACGTTTTCTCGCGTATACAAAATAAAATCAAATTCCTTATAGTCCCGATCGAGGCATATTTATGTAAATAAGATCTGAAAGAAATTCTTTTGAATTCGGTCAAAATCGTAATTTACAACATATTTTATAATTCGATGGTCACAAAATTTTTTTCAAATGTTCGTACTTACGTAAGTACGTCGGTGAAAATATTTTTCTCTCATGGTACCTATCTCCCTTATAAAAAAAATGTATCAACTTCGTTTCGGTATTAATCAACGCGTATTTATCTAAATACGAACTCAACAAAAACTACACTGAATTCGTTGCAGCTGTTTTTTTTGAATAAAAAAATTTGAAATTTGTTGTGGTACCAATCCATTTACTTCAAAATATCAGATGTTTTCATTGATTTTTTATAGTGTTGAATCGAATATTCGGTTACTATTCGGTATTCGGCCTATTCGGCCTATATTTTCTATTCGGCCGAATACCGAATATACAGTTAGTATTCGGCCGAACACAGAATATTCAGTTACTATTCGGCCGAATACCGAATAGTTAGAAAAAGGAGCAAAAACCCAAAAAAACATTATCATTTTCAAATAATTTAAGCTTTTAAAACTGAATAAAAACAAAACAAAACAAAAACTGAATAAAAACAAAGCAAATGTTTTTAGTCGAACATCGATAGCTTAGTGTTTTTTTTTTTTTTTTGAAGGATATTTTTCGTGAAAGACAAAGAAAATTTCAGAACTTTATAATCTGGCCGAATAGTTTGGCCGAATAATGGGCTATTCGGCCACGGCCCTGGCCGAATATTCGGTATTCGGCCTTAGGCCTATTCGTTTCAACACTAATTTTTTATCGAAGAGCAGGGCTGCCATAAAAAACGCAGTACTGCAACGTCAAGAGTTCTAAAACATAAAGAGATCACAGTGATGCAATTCATTCCACTACAAAATGCATTGTGAATGAATCAAATCATGAAGCAAATGTCAAATGACATTTCATTAAAATTGCGTTCAAACAAAATGGAAGTGTCGACGGCCTCGTAAGTAAACTTAATTATTATTAAATTTGTATTGTATTTCGAATTTACATTGTTTATTTCTTTAAATTTGGTGAAACTAAAAATGGACTCATATTTATACGAAGCTTTGAATAAGCACAAGGCTGCAGTTTGAGTCCGAATTCCACGCAAAACGGAAGAAAAAAACTGTGCTATGGCGAATGGTTCTGCTAGAATTGAAAAAAATTGGAGCCAGGATTCCCTTTTCTTGTGGATGAAATCATCCGTAAGTTTTTAAATATAATGACCACATATATTGAATCAAAGCTCGAAATCGAACGTCTGGGGAAGCAGCAACGTCCTGGGATTTCTCTGACGAGTTGGACAAGCACAGGGCCGGCCCAACCATATGTGCAAGATGTGCAAATGCACAGGGCGCTGAATTCCGGGGCGCATTGTTAGGAGTAAGAAAAAATAATTTTACCTTGCGCGGATACTGCCATTTGCATTTAAAACAAAAAAAAATGTTCAATTAAGCCCAAAAAGCAACATCCATCACAACTGTTCTGAATTTTTGCACATTAACTCATATCATTTAAAATATTGCAACTTCAAGGAGAATCTAACTCAAAATAAAAAAAATCCCACTAAACAATTTCATTTCTTACGTACCTACCTAATCTTAAAATATTCCACCCTTTTCGTGTAGGAATATTTCTTGCACATCCACTTACATTTAAAAAAGAATCTAAGTAGGTACACGCACATACATAGTTCAAAAAACTCAAAACAAAAAAAGTTCCACCTCGTATGTGCAATGTGCGGGTTTTAATTATTGCACATTCGCTTGCGAAATTTTCATAGGAAAATATGTCAAACAAAAAATTCATTACGACGGAATCGTATGGGTTAGAGCGTGCAGGTTTTTGATTCTGCACACAAGAAGAATCGTAGTTATTTTTGTTGTCTTCCATTCTCGTCATTTATCGAATTTATTTTTTTTACTTCTCATGATGTGGATATGATGTGTTGGTGAGAGGGGGCGGTATATATTTGGTAAATTATTTGTTGTTTTTAATGGAAGTTTGGGGTAGCTTATGGCATATTGCAAGGAGGCCGTAGCATTCATCAAAGAAAAGGGGTATTCATTCATAATCGGTATCAAAAACCATATTATGTACATATTGCGATTGCATTATGTTACACAATTAAATCTCCGAATATAAGCAGAATTTTTTTATTTGGTTTTTCACAAACAACTGGTTTGGGAAGTTTGGGCAGCTAAATGTAATTGATTAATGTATTTTTTTTTGATACTTTAATCGACACAATCTCTGTATAACTTACATGATTTGGATGCTGTTTTATGAATACGGATTTTTGCATAAAAGCTGGAGAAATATTTAAACACTGCATAAGAAGATATGCAATCATTTCGAGATGTTAAATCGAATTCTATTGAAGAATGCTCTAAGTTGTTTGCGTTGATGGGTGTGTGGAGTAGGTAGGGAACCGGCACTAGCGGTTGGCCATTTCAACTCCAAAAATTAGTAATAATTACTGTAGTTTATCTTCTTTTTTATAATATTCACGGTTGAAATATCCCAACTACAGAACATTCTTTTTTGTGAGTCGAAGGTCCAGAGTTTTAATTTTTGTGAGTCAATCAATGGTGATATTTTCCTGGGATAGGAAAATATCATCATTGGTTCTGCACACAAGAAGATACAATGTATGGGATTACTCATATCTCATCTAAAAAAAAGTAACAAATTTCTCTTAGAAAGAGAACGAGTAGACTTGTTATGAAAATATAGTACTCTCATCGACTTATGCATCCGATTCTGATATCGGATTTTTATCTCACACTCGCAAACGGTGTGTGCGAGTTTGAAATCCTGCACATAGGAAATTTATGGCTTAAGTGGGTTTAATTTATTTCTCTTCCATCTTTCTAAAATATTAGAGCGGACAATTTATTTTGAGTGGCGGCGGTGGGTGGGAGAAATGAGTAGAAAACAACGCAATTAATTTTCTATAAAGACATATAATCATATATGTAAATATACATATTTGTTTCTAATTGAGGATTAGGCTTACCGGGGATACCTCAATAAAAAAAAAACGCATTGAATGTCTACCTACTGGGTGATGGGGAAACGACTTATGGATGTGTGCAAATTAAAGGGTGCTCTCTGTAAATCTTGCACAGGGCGCTTGTTTGGCTGGAGCCGGCCCTGGACAAGCAGTATGGGACAAAGTATTACATTGTTGTTCCGCGTCAAAACCTCGATACATCTTTGTCTTTGGAGGATTCCGATTGCGAAAATTTGAAGAATAACAATGTAGATGATCCAGGACAACCCACAACCTAACGGCGAGCTACCGATAAAAAGAAGCAGAAAACTTGCGAGTTGTTGTTAATTAAGAAGTTATTAATTCAGTTGTTTAAAGCTATCGTTCTTATCTCTTTCGTGGACATTTTTGCTGTTTAAGACAAGGAATCAATTGACATAACAATAAATAATTAATATAAATAATGAAATGAACGAGGAGAAGAATCAAATAATATTGATTTTATTGAAATTTTGCGTACTCTCCTTCATTATTATTATTCATATTGTCACTAGCAAACCCGATGGAAAAATGTCTGCCTACCTATTAATCCCATTTCTTAAAATTTTGTATTCATATCATATTTATCTATGTCTCGCTGGGAAGTTGATCGTGTGAACCTCCTCGTTGCACTCATCCCACTTGTTTCATTATACCCTATTCTAGGGGTATATTAATTTTGACGCATAGTTTGTAACATACCTTAATATTGCCCGTAGACCCCTAAAAGTTACTATATTTATGATCAGCATCGATAGTAATGTCGATCTAGCCATGTCCGTCCGTCCGTCCGTCCGTCCGTCCGTCGGCAAAAATTAGGCCTTTAAACTGGACCTAGAGAGTTGAAATTTTAACCATATACTCTCTAGGGTCCCGAAATAATCAAGTTTACGAATTTTTGAAATCCGCCCACAGACACGCCCACAAACTCAAAAAAACAAAATTTTGGAAAAAATCGAATTTTGAGCTAGGAAGCTGAAATTTTTTATATATGATCTATGACTCCTAAAACTGCTCGGGATATAACATTTTCAAAATCCGCCCACTGCCACGCCCACAAAAAAATAAAACAATTTTATTGAAAAACCAAAATTTGAGCTAGGGAGCTAAAATTTTTAATATATACTCTCTAGGGGTCCTTTAAGCTCATGTATAAATATTTTCAAAATCCGCCCACTGACACGCCCACAAATAAATAAAACAATTTTTTTGAAAATCCAAAGTTTGAGCTAGGGAGCTGAAATTTATAATATATACTCTCTAGGGGCCCTTTATGCTCATGTGTTAATTTTTTTTTAAATCCGCCTACTGACACGCCCACAATTAAATAAAACAATTTTATTGAAACACCCAAGTTTGAGCTAGGGAGCGTTTTTTTTGATAAAATCCTTTAAATGTTATATAACAAAATATGTAGAGCGTTCTTAACAATTTAACCATACTTAGACTTTTGTCACGCCCACTTATGAGGGATAGGAATAAGAATAGGGTATCCAACAGTTCGCCCAAGCGGACTGTAGCCCGCCCCTATGTTTTTATTTTAGTTTTCTATTTCAAATAAAAACATGAATGTATTTTAAAGGATAAAAATAACAGATGTCATTCGAATCCGAAACTTAACAGGTAACTTTCGCAGATACCTATACAACACCTCTATGGGCGGATGCAATTGGACAGCATGGCGAATCAAGGGCTGTATTTTGGTACATCTCAAAACCTTGTGATCAAGTCAAGCATATAGCCCTTCTGTGTGAACTGTCTTCTAACAGAATACTTACAGAATTCCGCACTTTATATTTGGGTAGACAACTGAATATCGGAATTGTCTTATATTGGACTAACAAATAACCTTGTGCTCAGTGCGCAGTGCAACCAAATTACATATCACATCAAAAAAATGTATATCCTCAAATACATTGAAATACAATTGTCTCTTCTTTCCTTAATGGAGAGGCTTTTATCTCAATTAAATGGAGCATATTTCTGCCTCTAAACGGCATTTCTACTCGTTCGTCTGTAGATTTCCCTCGGCTAGAAATAAAAAAAAACACTGGTCGCCGCAGTTACATTTTTAGCCCGTCCCTAGCCAAGTACCTTCTCTAATCTACGACAATACTTTACAATAATCTTGAGGTCATGCCATACCTAAAGAGAGAGCGTGACTTTGCAAGGATAACTGTTTTAGCTTAAATTAAACTACACCTTTACGAGCCACCGAACCATGTTTCGAATTAAAATTAAGATCGAAGGAGACTCTCCCTACTACGCATATTAACGACAGAGCTTTTCGAAACACCACACCAGAATCCTGCTGTCACGTTTCACTAATCAAATCATCACCAAACTTTTTCCAACTACCCTTGGCTGCCACAGAATGCCCCTCACTTAGTTCTCAAGTTAAAGATGTCTTTTCATTTTCCCCAAAGTCAATATTTCAGGTCTCTAAGAACTTAATATCTTAAGATGACGTATTGTTTTTTTTATCATTGCCTTTGCATTGCCATCTCACAAGACCATCACCACCCATTTTGACTAAGGAACTATTGGACTGTTGCGCTATTTCCAAAGCCGCTGCACGAACTAAGACACTAAAAGTTCCGTAATTAAAATTTAATGGCAAACTTAGAGAGTTTCTCTATGCGCATTCCCAGTTTTAACGTATGTTTTATGTGTTACACTAAATGAGCAACTCGCCTCCTCACATAGTTCCAACAGCCCAACACTCACATCCATTAAAACGAGGATACGATTTATTGGTCTTTGTTCGGAGAAGAAAATTGCATTTCTGTTCGTCGGTAACTTCCCTAGATATACATACATAGTTGCATCGCGCTAGTGTGTGTCTTAACTGTTGACAATGTTAAATATTTATTTTTGAATGTCCTTGTCGCTATTTCACTACTCAATTGCAGTTCGTTGCGAATTCTAAAAATTTCAAGTTCTTGACAAATAACACATTTGCATACCAATTCTTCGAATCCCTTGTTTGGTTCTAATAACAACACGCAAATACCGAAAACGAGTTTGATGGTTCCACGTGGGAATAACAAAAACGTTTCGTCCCTTCGACAGGACATAAAATGCAGACTCGATTGAAAAATAAACTCATACACAATGTGCACGATCAATTTGCAAGGCAACTGCAACGAGAAAGGGTAAAATAGTAGTCATTAGTTACCTTACAAATTGGACGCGCCCAATCACAATCGACAAAGTTGTCCTTTTTCGGTACTAGGTAGTCTCTATTAATTTCACCTGTCCGATTGGTGGTGAATAAACTGATTAATAAAAGGAATGAGCGTTTGTCAGGTGCAAAAGCTATAGATATTGCTACAGCCTGTATGAGAATGGCTCTTGCGAACGTCTGACAAATATCCAAGAGTATCAATTGTCATGAGAAGCTTCTCAAATTTCCTGTTCGGATTCGGCTTAAAATTGTAGGTCCCTTCCACATCGCACAAGAAAGTGGTTGGAGAAGCTAGGTTCAACGCCCTGTAAATACCTTATATTCTATAGTAATGCGAGAGTAGATGGTAGTTGTGCAGGACTGCCAGGTTAATTGCGAAATATTTCCAATGCACTTTATAGAAACTTCATCCAGAGTGGCGGTGGATATAAGTGGAGCCCAAAAGGTTAATGTGTTGTTTTTGTTACTAACATCTGCTTGGCCTCAGAGTTGCTGGTTAGAAAACACAGATCCGGTCTGTTATTATAATAATTATTATTATTTTGATTCAATGTTGGTTTTTCAATTTTGATAATACATAAATAACAAGTGCTACCCATGAGGTTTACACAATCAACTTTCCAGCATGATAAGAATATGGTATCAAAATAGAAGTTAGGAGTAAAGGGATGAATAGGTTTGAAAAAGAAAATATACAAGCATTTTTTTTAGTGGATGTAGAGATTATTATTAAAAATATTTTTAAAGAAATGCGTGAGATATTTTTCGTGGTACATTCAACTCCCACAGACGACAATAATCAAAGAGCTACCTGAGAGCATTGTAAGCCACCCCATGAGCATAAATGCAGTCACAGAAAAATGATGACAGAACGTGTACATCTGCGGAGGCTGCAATACAAAACTTGGGCAGCAAGGGAAGAGTATCGAGCTAGGAGAAAGGAGGAGGAGATCCTGCGTAAAGTGAAGATCGAGGATTCGAAGAAGATCGAAAATTCTAGCGATTGACACAACATCTGGAGGCAACATAAAAAGACCAAGCAATTTACTGCTGACTATAAGGCCGGAACGCAGGCTCTCCGAAACAGATAAGAAATATTAGATGTGCTAAAGCAGCTTGCCAGCAGCTATTAAATGGGCATCATGTAGAAAGATTGATAGCTCAAGAAGAGAACTCACGTCTTGTCAATGAAAACCTGGTATCAACACCCAGCATTGAAGAGGTTGGCATAGCTGTAAAAAAGATAAGAACAACACAAGACCGCAGGCTCTGACGGTTTTATGTGGCGTTCTTCGGTTCTTTCGCTTGGTGCTACTTCACCATGGAGCCTACCGCCCTAAGCCGTATAAAGCGCGGCCCGCTCTTTCCTGCTGTATAAAGCGCAGCTCGCTGAAATGAAGGCAATTTACTGCCACAATAATACCAAGAGTCAAGACGTGTGTTCAAGACTGATTTTATTACCGAAAATCCGGTCTATTTATACAACAATTCTTAATGCTTAATTATGCTATTCTAAGCAACAATCATTCCAATGTTCGATTCATGACTTACTATACAACATATGAATCTGATCCAGTTGACCCATATAATACGTGGTGGGTGCAATGGATGAAAATGTAAACAATAGCAACCACATGAACTTACGCGAACCTCTTCGTAGCATGAATCACTGTCGATACCGATTGAATGCCATGTGACACCTCCCGGGTATGTGGAGCGACACAATGTTACATAATGTTTTCTCGTATTCTGTGTGCTTTCATTGAATCACACTACATTTAAAGCGGAGCTATACGGACCATGTATGGGCGTAAAAAAGCATGTCCGATGACTGGGCTATCAGCTTCCATCCACAGGAGATGCGATCCTTTGTCTTGCAAAAACTATCGAGGCATATCGCTGCTAAATGTCGCGTCTGAAGCCGTTCTGCAATACACTTATCGGCACGTACAACTGCAGCTTCCGTTGCAATGTGCAGTATGAAAAATGCTCGCCCGAACTATTCCAAACCAGGAGATGTGCTACCATGTGACGTCTTCAATCTTGCTTTGGAGCAGAAAGTACGCAGAGCTGATGTCAACACTCGAGGCACTGTCTTCAACAGATCCGTCCAACAACTGGTATACGCGGACGATATCGACATGATGATCGAAAGGCTGCAGTGTCTGAGGCAGACTCTCCACGGTTCGGGAGCCCATTAAGTAAGTGGTGATCTGAGTAAAAACTTAACAGAACCCTTTTTACATTAACGAAAAATATATGAATCTGTAATCACAGATACAGGGAACAAAAATCACATTTTTGCATTTAGAAAATTTGCTACAACAAAATGAAAACATTGACCTTCAAAACAATTTCGGTTATCAGAACTATCTGCATCCACAACCCATAATCTAGAATTCTAGACAAAAGGCACAACCTTCAGATTGTTAATGAATTTTTTTTCAGTTTTCGCTTCTACTATTTTTTTTTTATTTTTATAATTAGTGTGCGCTAAAGGGATTTTTTATTTAGTTTTCTGTAATTGAAACAGTCCCCTTATAATGTTGCCACAGCGCAAGCGTTTTTTGTTGCTGCAAGCAGCACCCAGCAAATGATTCATTGCCTGTTTTTGGGTGCTGCTTACTACTGAAAGAATAGGAGGATAGGAAAGTAGATTTTTGCTGCGATAGGATTTCTTTCTCCACAGGTGGTACCTTAATTGCTTAAGGAAGATTTTTGTATTATTGTGTGTATTCAATTTTACAAAGCATGGCTCTGGTCGGGATTCGAACACACGACCTGCCAATCACTTTACCATAGCACCATTGCCACCTGCTTATTTGTGGTTCATCAGATTGTCATTTTTTGAAGTACGGGAAAACGTAGGAGAGCAATAAATTTTCTAATTTGCAAAGTTAAGATAAAGTACTCGCACCAACAACCAGTATTGTCTTAAGAGAAACAAATTTTGGAGACAAATTTGATTACAAAATGCTATTTAGTAAGAAACTCTAATTACGTGCAACACCAGAACACTGACTCCATTTAAGTTACAAAAGAATTGGCAGCAAGCGAAAACAAAACCTTGCTATCCACTTTCGGTCGACTAACAAAGATGATACACGCGCAAATATAAGTGTGAGTGTTACACAATTTTAATAAACTGCTGCTTCCTTGCAAAAAGGAACAAGGTCGGCTTTACATAGAAGAAGTGTTGATATGGCCGTGGAAAGAGCACCGCCGTAGCGTTTATCATTAACACCCTCATGGTAGTACGAACGTTGAAAACATCATTATCATAAATCAGCTCGGAAAACGACACTCTGAACAGTTTGAATTCTGCTGCGGGAGAATCTTTTATTTTATTTTGTTTTCGGTGTCCCAGCGGAAAGTTAACTTGGGTGGGATGAGAATCCTTTGCTTTATTTCTTTTTCTTTTTTTGTAATTCATATATTTTTTCCATTAATCTTTTGAAAATGAACAAGAAACGCTGAAGCGAAAAAAATAAAGAAAAATAAGATGAGGAATCAGTGGAATAAAACAAAGAAATACACACACATAATGAAGTGAAATAAGTTTTGTTTTACTCATGGATTAACTCAACGTGGGTACTTATTGGTAGCTTTTTTGGTTACGATATTCAGTGAAACAGCGTGTGCTACAAGAAAAACACCCTCCGTCAAGTCTTAAAATGTATAAATCGCTTCCCCATCTGATGAACACATTAGGCACAAAGAGCCCATACTGCGGTAGCTTGGGCGCGCCTAGAAGGTAATCATTTCCCATTTTACGCGGATTCGAGAAGCATATCATGACGCTTAGAAAACGAGGAGTTCCAGAAACTTAAGTATAGATGATCATGGACATGTAGGTATGAGAGATTTAAGGCAAAAGTGGCAGTGGCGTTTGCAATCAAAGTCGGTGTACACCAGGGAAGCATCTTAACCCTTAATTCACTAGGTGAAAAAAACTCGCATAAATACCTAGGTGAGTCCCAGGGACTCACTTTGTGTAATATTGCTTTTTTTCAATATTTAGGATATATTTCTGAAAAAAAAAACTTTTTTTCTTTGAACTTCAACATCTTCCTGATAAAATAAAGCAACAATATTTATAAAAATGCTCTATAATTAAGATTTATACATGGAAGTTTCGAAGTCTTTTTTTGAAAAATCACATTTTTTAGAATTAAAAAAAAATATATAAAAAAAGTAAATAACAAACTAGCAATTCACTTTTCAAAACAGAAAAATAACGCTTTTGCACTTTTTGCATATTTTGCGGGAGCATCCCAGGCAAACTGGCTTCTTGCATGCGCAACAAAGGTATGCAGTCTTAGTCCTCTTTTTGGAGTTGCAAACATGGCAGTATTTTCGCTCACTTCTAGGAAGTTTTACTTCTGCATCGATGAAATTGATAGACGTAGTTCAAATGGCAAAATAGTGTTGTATAAACGTGAAATCAGGTTACTGCTGTTAAGCTCTTCGCCTGCTTGTCCTGGTGTACTTAAATCCATACTTATCACTGAATTTCTTGCAAAAAAAAAACAAAAAATAATAAAGCAAGCACATATGCAAATTGTAGCACAAATACCTACCTGAGTCCCTGGGACTCACTTATCACCAAAAAGTCACCGTTGCACTAACTTATTGCAAAAACACATCCGACCAGCATCGCATTTGTCGCCACACTACATGAAGGTACTGTGGATCTTATATGTGTGTGTATATAAATTCACGATCTGTGTGCGAACGAAAAAGATGGGTGAGTCCCAGGGACTCACCTAGTGAATTAAGGGTTAAGTCCCTTGATATTTACTACAGTTCTTGATTATCTACTTGAAGGAAAGGTGACGGACCCCAAAGTGCATCAGTTATTCTTTATTGACGATGGAGCCATCAAAAACTAGAATCAGCAACGATCAGTTGGTATGTGAGTGGATGTTTTGGAATGGAATGGGTATGTCGTATTGAGGAGCGCATCGAAATCCCCGTAATCCCGTTTTATTCTTTTTAATCCCATCTTTTAAAACTCGGTTTGTTTAAAATCCTGCTTTTTATAACAACGCTTATTTAAAATCCAGTATTAGTATAACCTGTTCTAAGGATATATGAATTTGACTCGCAGTATGTAATATAAATTAATATTGCCCTTAGACCCCTAAAAGTTCCTATATTCGTGATCAGCATTGCTTTTTAAAAAAAAAAAAAACTTCTGGCTCGCCAAGGCGATGGAAAAGGCAACTCGACCTATGGGTTTTTTTGTACCATAGGAACCAGAAAATATTTAACCTAGTAGAGTCTCTACTTTCCGTATACAACAGACAATTTTACAAGCAGAAGAATTCTTTATGTCTTCGGAACTTAGTTGTTACCTGAAACAGATCTTCTTTCTTATTGCATTGAGGGCTGGATATTCACATAATATTTGTTTAGCTGTTTCGTCTTCTTCAAGATATGGTCGGCACTCAGGAGTCTACTATTTTCATTTTGTTAAGGTATTATCGTAAACCTTTACTAACCTACTCAATTTTTGATATCATGCCTTCTTAGATTAAGACATCTGCTGACATTGTTATTGATGGGCCGAATGGCTTGTTTGGCCTGTCTTAGACCTGGGATGTTCTTGCTGCCGATCGAGAAGTGCAGCAGAAGGGTTCAGGACCTGTGATTGGTGTTTCTGGACCTTTTCCTTACCATCAGATCCTTCATGGCCCGGGACCCACCTTAGTTTGGTCTTGTTTCTTAAGCCGAGTGTTTGAATCAGTGAATGACTGATTTGTAGTCAATTGGGAGGGAGCTAAGGGCATTTATAGCTGCGTGACTATAAGTGAATATATGGATTTTTGCGGCTTTTATACCAGATATGTATATGAATGTGACTGGCGCATTCTTGTATGGCGTGGAGCTCTGCTTGAAGATCAAAATTGATAGTAATGTCTAGCCATGCCCGTCGCAAAATTTAGGCCCTAAAACTCGAGCTAGGAAGCTGAAATTGGGAATATATACTATCTAGAGGCCCGAAATGCTTATATGTAAAGGTTCTTCGAATCCACCCATTGAAAAAAGCAAAAAAGCGTTTATTGAAAAAATTATTGGAAATGAAAGTCCCATTCTTCGCAAAGTGTGCCCACTTCTTCAGTTGCAAAATCCTTTAAAAAAATATACAAAACAGTTCCATAATGCTTAGCAAAATTTGTAGACCATATCCTTCTTAAAAAATTCAACCATACTAAGATGTTTGACATGCCCACTTTATGGACGATAGGAATAGGGCCAACAGTTCGCCCAAGCAGACTTTCCAATCCAATATTATTAAAATATTATTAAAATGAAAACAAATTAGTGAATCAGGTTTTTTGCGCCGTATCACCAACATCTCTCCTTTTATTTCACTTTTGTCATTTTTTTTTTAAATTCCCGCTTTTGCAATCAAAATTATTTGTTTTATTAAAAAAAACGGGATGTCTTACATAACCCCGAAGCAACCATGATGACCATCTTTTGTCGCCAAAAAAGTCAGCGTTCCCATACTGTCGCGAAAGAGATCCCGACCTAAAAAGTCCTGGCACACACCTGCATTTGATTGGCCTCAGTGACGAACTGGGGAGTCCTGCTGCTTATTTTTGGTTAAACAGGCGGAATAGAATGGATGTAGTGAAGTAAAAGAGTTATGATCTCTTTAGACAAGGTCATAAAAATAAATCGGTAAGGAAAAAAAAAATCAAATCATGTATTGGTAAGTCCCTCACTTTTATAATAATATATATATTATGTATACTCCGCTTAGCATTTACACTATTTTCGAAAGGTGTTCGATTTCGAATTCTGTCAATCTCACTCAATGGTTTCAATTTCATATTCATACCTATAAAGCAAACTCACCTGGCCATTGACACCCTTATCTTCGTCAGTAGCTTGAACCTTTATCACAGGACTACCGTTCGGTGCACCTTCCTCCACTTTGGGATAGTATGTTCCACAATCCTTAAACACTGGCTTATTATCATTCACATCAGTGATGAACACCACGACAACAGCAGTCGACGTGTGTATCGTTTGGTCACCGTTCACACAGCAAGACCCATCATCCATGGCCGTAACATTTAACTCATACTTATCACGGTCCAGGGAAATTGCCTTATTATGTAGTCGTATTACTCCAGTGATGTCCTCGATAACAAACTGCCCGGAACTGGTGCCACCGCCCACAAAACCAAATCGCACGTTGTCACCATCTTTGTCGGACGCCACTACCGTGGTGACCAGGGTATTTGCTCCGGCATTCTCATCAACATTCGGTGTGTACACTTGTTGAGAGAATTTCGGCTCTTCATCGTTTTTATTTTTTGTGTAAATACGCACCGTAGCTACGCCGCTCTTTGACGGTTCGCCCTTATCTTTAGCTGTAACAATAAACTCATAGTAGGCGTTATTGTTGTCCGCATCCAATTGCTTATTGTTCACAATGATGCCATTCGAATCGACGGCAAAATGATCGTCAGCAACAAGGTACTCGATTTCGGCATTGGCACCTGAATCGGAGTCCATCGCCTTCACACGTAGGATACTCGTGCCGAGTGGTATGTCCTCGTCAACATTGTGCGCCTGATAATCGGGCAATTCAAATTTTGGCGCGTTGTCATTCACATCTGTGACGCGGATTGTTAACTGAAAAAAAAGGAAAAGGTATCAATTCACAGTACCATAAAGGCCGCTACGTGCGTCGCAGCCAGATTTGCGGCATACCTCAACTGATGTGGAGAATCCTCCAGAATCTTCTGTGGCAGTCACAATCAACGAATATACATGCGGTTGTCGTAAATCTTCGAAATCCAATTCTTTGGCAAGTTTAACGATGCCCGACGATGGGCCAATGTTAAATGTGCCTGCTCCCTGTCCCTGCGCTTTCAGCGTGTATCGGATTTCTCGATCAGCAAAGGATTTGGCTTTCACTGAAATTATACTGCAAATGGAAAAGAATAAATAAAAGTTACATTAGCATGTGGATAGCATTGAATTTGATTAGCAGGATGGCACAATGGTCGGGCGCTGAAGGTTTATGCGAAATAATCGACTTCAAGATGGTTAGCAAAGCTTAGTTGATATCCTGTAGTATGAGAGTTTAGGTGAGATTTATTGCGTTTGTTATGTATGCCAAGGAAGTTTCATTCGGAAACATAGTGGATTATATACAACATGTTTAATATATGAAAGGAATTGTGAAGATGCATGCACCAATGCATGAAGTATTGGAAAAAAATATATTTCATTCGAAGAGTTGGAAATGTTTGCGTTTTATACGAATGCCAATTTGCCCCAAGCATCAGTTCATCTGGAAATCTTCCACCAACATAAGGAAAAATTCCAAAACAAATTAATAAAAAAGGGGCAGGTTTGGAATCGACTTTCTTAAGAAATAGCTTAACCGACTTTTACGGCTCATTTGTTTATTTTAAAAACCGATATTTTGTTTTGTTGATAGCTAAGTAATTAGTCACGATTGACTTTCTTACAACCCAAAAACATTTTTCTCCAGTTGAAGTCACATTTAGCAAAAGTGCCCGCAATTAGTTAAAAATGCCATTTATTTCTCTTTTAACAATATTCTAATATAACAGAAACACCTTAACATTGAAAGAGTAAAAAAACG
The DNA here is from genome assembly GCA_949715645.1 of Portevinia maculata. Lineage (NCBI taxonomy): Eukaryota > Metazoa > Arthropoda > Insecta > Diptera > Syrphidae > Portevinia > Portevinia maculata. The sequence continues at coordinate 79,537,720 of OX454525.1, forward strand.
AAAAAAAAGAAAGAAAGCCAATCATACAAATTACTTTTCAAGTTTATTGACAAGAAATGGCGGTACAACAACCCTTAAAGAATTTCTTTTGATGAAAGAAGCAGAATTGAAAGGAATCACACCCCTAGAAATCAACCAGCCACGGCAACCCAAATGATTTTCCAAACATGGAAGATTGGGGCGACCAAAAGAATGAAAAACAAAATCAAACGAAGGGAGGAATGATGATAATGATTAAAATGTACGAAGATGTTTACAATTGCGTTGATCACAAAAGTCAGTGTGAGTTCATCAAATTCGTTTATTCATGTGGGTATCCTGCGGGGTTTCACAGTATAGAGACTGAAAGTTAAGCTATATCTTTTTTCTTAGCACAGTATCGTAGGAGCTCTAAATATCAGCTTACTTACCAAAATGTCTGCAAAGATAAAATTTACCGAAGCAGCTTAGCAAATCAGTATCCTGCTCGCATGTTAAATAATTACTTTTACTTTTTTCACTCGAGTATAACAACATTATATGTTAAATACTAAACACCGAAATGTCTCCACTTTTTATCTCGCAAAATAAATGTCCTTCAAATTTGATCGGCCCTAAATTTTCAACATTTTGGAATTAGTGTCCTGAATCAATAAGCGATTCTTCCATGGAAATGGAATGCCTTGATGAATACCTCGAAGAATAGAAAACAAAATCAAACAACAGCAATGACTTCAGCCGCTGCACTATTTTAAAATTAATTTTGTTGAATTTGATATAGCTATGGCAACGGACTTGCAAAATTAAAATGGCATTTACTGTCATTTGTCAATAACATGCATTTTTGTCTCATCTATATCCTTCATGAAATATTTAGCGAGTATCTATCTTTGATGTAGAGAGAACAATTGGAGACTAGGGTCGGTAGCAGGATACTGTATACTGGGCTTAAAGAACAAGACGTTATAACATTTGACACGTGTATAAAAGCTATCCAAAGCTAGCGCAACATCGCAAGTCAATCTACACCCAAGCGACCCCAGCAATTCTGTTTTTCGTAGAAGCAAAGTTAAAACTTAAGAAAAAATAAAAGACAATTTAAAAATGAAAATATATTCCTCATCGGACGAAAAATAATGTTAGATTTTTCTTGTTTTGAAGACGAAAGAAAAGAATATGCGTTTTTTTTTATAATTTACGTGCGCTAAAGGGATTTCTTTTTTCTCTGACACAGTTCCCTTACAGTGGAAACAACAGCGCAGGCACTTTGTTTGTTGCTGTAAGTAACTCCCGGCAAATGATTCATTGCCTATTTTTGGGTGCTACTTATTGTATGAAAGAATAGAAGGATAGGAAAGAGGTTTGGTGCGATGGAATTTTTTTCTCCACAGGTGGCGCCTAAATTGCTTGAGGGAGATCTGTTTTTGTTGTGTGTATTCAATTTATAAAAATCATGGCCATGGTCGGGATTAGAAGGCACGACCTGCCAATCACTTAGTGAATACACTACCATCGCACCATTGTCACCTGCTTGTGTTAAAGACATTATTTTGAAGCGCGAACAAAATAAGGGGAATTTCATACATCGACAGCTGATTTTTCAAAGATGAAGCGGTTTTCCATGTATTATCTTATAGATAGCCAATAGAATGTATAAACTAGACCGCGACTGCGCCAAAAACGCAATCAACAGCGACTATGAAAAAATGCTACACGTCGCTGTTGGTTGGGTAATCCCACATACTGCCATTCAAATAAAATTCAACTGGCGATAAATTTGTTGCCGCTGCGAATGAATTGCGCCAGTTTGAGAGAGCATTTAAGGATTCGAAACACCACGGCGATAGCGATAACTGTCGACATAGCAATAAACAACTAAACACACGGTTAATTCCGAGTTTTTCTCATGCTTATTTGTTTTCTCAGAAAAAAAGGTGAATTTAAAAAATGTGTAGCTCATGCTGCTAAAGCAGATGAAGAACATAGTGCGCAGTGGCTCACTGGTGATCACAGGGTCGAACCATCCCATTAGATAGAAACCTAAAGCCTTTCGACTTCCTCAGCGCTTGCGAAAGTCTGGCAAAATAAAAAGATTGCTTTTCAAAACCTGCTATTCGGATTCGGCGCAAAATTGTAGGTATAGGTACACCATTTTACTGTATTCATTTTTTTAACGTTTTTTTTATTCTTTAGCATTTAAATCATATAAAATCTCAAAGTTTTTCAATAAAGAAAACATCATCCCACATTGAGCGATAGAGCGATTAAATAAAACATGCTGTGACAGCCACATTCAGTCGCGACAGTCGGGGCAGAATATCGCACTCGGTTTGAATGAACAAACCCGAATACAGTTCTGTATGTGGAAACTTTTAAGAGTCAATATGTGCCAATTTCTATATTTGCACGAAGTTGAATACACATCTTTCATCTTTGTTACTGAGAAGGGATAGATGGGTCATGGGTATTGTATTGCATCCAATTTACAAATTCTTTGGTTTGGAATGAATTGAACAAAATGTAAGGCGAAGTGATAGGAAAGTGAGCGAGATAGTGACGACGCATGAGGGGGAAATATGCAGTGTAGCTAGGGATTAAGGCATTTATTTTTGAGCATACGGTCTTGCAACGAAGATTATAATAATTATCGATTCTCGGAAATGGACACAGGTGCAAATATGCATAGGAATATTATTTTCAGGCACGTATTTAGATATGAGCTGAATGAGCTACAGCTCAGGCCAGAACTGTATTCCATATTTAACGATAAACTGCTTAAATGTCTCTCAGTAGGTACACCCATATTCGATTTCGGACCCCCTAGAATGTTTTTAACATCTTAACATTATAATCACGTTACTTTAGGTAGGGCTAAGTGGTACAGCCACTCTTCTGAGTGCCGACTCTGTTTTGAAGAGAACGAGTCAGCTGAACACATTTTATGTGAATGTCCATCCCTTAATGGAATTAGAAAGAAGATCTTCTTCAGGGAACAAATGAGCCCCGAGGACATAAAGAATTCTTCTACTGGGAAAATTGTCTGCTTTACACGGAAAGTGGACATTCTACTAGTTTAAATTTTTCTGGCCCATACGGTACAAAAGATCTTTTTAGGTCGAAGTGCCCCCCCTATTAAATCGCCTTGGCGAGCCAGAATTAAAAAAAAAAACAAAAAATGGTACAGCCTGTACTACACAGATAGTTTGTTATACCTCATCCAACAAAGTCAGTACAGGCCTTATGGAGGAGCTTTTTTTCTACGAGTGGTGCCTGTAGTTACTCTCACGGCACTCAAACGCAAGAATTGTCACTGAAATAAAAACCAAACCACTGTCATACCAAGGAATTGTTGTTGTAATTTTCCTAAAATTCGCATGGAACCCACCACAACCAGTCTCCCACACAGCCGAATGGGGAATTAGCATGATCGTCTTGTTTTCGCTTGCTACTACTGCTGTGCAAATTACTTGGGACAGGCATGATTTTTAAACATAATCGTAAGTAGTCTATAATTTTCGCGTTACTGTTTTAAACTTTGAAAAGGTTCTTTGCAAATTAATTATTACAAATATTTTCTTTTGGATTCGCGAAGGTAAGTTGCAGTTTTTTGTGCATTTATAAAAGTTTAGTGTCATGAAGCTGCTATCCGATATTTTATTAGTTTTGGTTGGTTCGTTTGAAACAAATTTGAAAATGGATATTTCGATGGAGAAGAGGGCTTCAATCATTGCTTTGCATGAGCACACTGACAAAGGCATACGGAAGATTTCGGATGATGTTGGAGTTCCAAAATCAAGTGTGGGTAGGATCATAGCGTTGCACAAGGCTACAGGATCCATTGTAACGGCTCGTACGGGGCATTGTGGCCGAAAACGCAAGACAACGGATCGCGATGACAAAACTTTGATCCGTAACAGCGTTATTCATCCTTGGAAGACTAGGGACTTGGCGTCGGCTGGTGTGGTGGTGGACTCGTCCATTGTTAGAAGGCGTCTTTTAGATGTGGGCCGCAAAGCAAGAAGACCACTTAAAAAACAGCTTTTAACTGAGGCTATGATGAGAAAAAGGCTGTAGTGGGCAAAAAAAACATAAAGACTGGTCTTCGCACGAATGGGGAAGTGTCATTTTCTCTGATGAGAGCCATTTCAAAGTTCAGGGCTACCGGGTAAGTGTCGTGAGGAGAAGTGACAAAGAAAAGCTCCGACCTGGTCACATTATACAGGCCCCTAAACACCCCTCCAAAGTAATGTTGTGGGGTTGTTTCACCTCCTTGGGCCCTGGAAGCTTAAAGCCGATTGAAGGGATGATGAATAGCATCAAGTACGCTGACGTTTTAACACACATGCTCTTACCGACCATGAGAAGACAGTTTCCGACCGGAAATGCAATTTTTCAGCAAGATCTTGCCCCATGCCACACTTCAAAAAAAATTAAAGCATTCTTTGCGGAAGAACGTATTAAGGTGCTCGAATGGCCAGGCAACTCTCCAGACCTCAACCCAATAGAGAATCTTTGGGCCATAGTAAAAATAAGGCTGAGGAAAAGGGATTGTACTACCAAAAAGAGGATTATTTGTGCAATAATTGAAGTGTGGTTTCACGACGAAGAAATAAGAAAAATTTGCGAAACATTGGTTTCATCCATGCCAAATCGAGTAAAAGATGTAACTGCTGCCAAAGGCGGCCATATAAATTATGAAATTTAAAAAATTGACAACATTTTATAAAAAAATAAAAAAAATCATAAAAATTTTGCCTGTCCCAACTAATTTGCACAGCACTGTATTATCATCCACCAAAATAAGCAGTGTGTGTGTAACTGAAGCACATCAGAAGAGTATTACCATCTCTACAATGAAGCATACCATTAAGGGTATTTCTATGGATTTTGTCAAAGAACTTTCTGTTTTGGAGCTTTTGAGAACGAATTATTATGTGGGGTGCCATTCGGTTTTAATTTGATTGTATTTGTATTGTACAGCTACACAAGTGCAGTTTTTTTTACCATCTGTTTAGGTATTGCGTCGTCGTTATATAATTTTGTATTCTAATCGCCTGATTGCGTTATACTGGTTGTTATCTAAATCGCTGACAGTGCATCTAAGCAATTGGTTTACTTTATTGTTTATATGAATAAATAGAAACATGGCTAGAAAGTCTTCAAAGGATCTAAGTGTAGAAAAGAAACAACAAATTGTCGATGATTTTGCCAAATGTGGCATTAGGCAGATAGTCCATCAGTTTTTTCTTCCAACCTTCCAACGCTAGAAAAGATTTTATTGGAAGTACAAAAAAATGCAAATATAACAACAATAAGCAGATCAACTTTGCATACAATATTACAAAAAGATCTCGGACTTAAATTCGTCAAACGTCAGCGAAAGAATCTGTTGTTGGAAGGAAGTGACATTATTTCTTGGAGACGAAGATATTTACGCGAAGTAAACAAAATTAGAGAAAAGAAAAGACAAATTTTCTTTTACTGATGAGACCTGGCTCAACGAAAAAGTTCTACAGGTTTCGTCGATGGAGGACTTTTATGCTTCATTTCGGGAAAAACCGGAGACTACCACGAGGACATGAACGCTGATGTGTACGAGAAATGGTTTAAAGATATTTTAATACGCCTGGAACCCAACTCCGTCATAGTTTTGGACAATGCTTCCTATCATCGCAGAAAGCACCATCCACTTCCACTAGAAAAGATGAAATAAGTAAGTGGTTGAGGTCTAATGCGATAAGTTTCGAGGATGATATGGTTAAAGCAGAGTTGCTTGAAATCGTTAAACGTTACAAAGCCAAGTATGAAACATACGTCGTGGATGAAATGGCTCAAAATGCGGGACATAAAGTGCTTCGCTTGCCGCCTTATCACTGTGACCTTAATCCAATAGAATTGCTTTGCGCTCAAGTGAAAGGGGTTGTAGCAAGCCAAAACAAGTCATTTAAAATGCCTGAAATAAGAGATTTACTAAAGACTTAATTACTCATCGGATTAGTTAAGTAGTGATATTAGAAATTAGTATTTTATGTTTTATAATATTTATAATGAATAAATTGGATTACAGTGATATATTTTTCGTTTTGATTTTTTTTTTGTGTTACGAAATTTATATATTTTGTTGGTCTACTGGAGATACCCTTAAAAAAACGCGCCTATTATTATCTTACCCGAAAAAGAATATTTTATCCGCAATAATTTTATTTTAAATTGGAAAATGGTAACCCTAATAAAATTGCTCTCTGAGTTATGGCGAATTATCATACACAATACGGCAATCCTGTGAGAGCTTTAAAGAGGGACTGCTTTATGTAAGTCATTGCAACTAGACTGAGAGACAAACATTCTATCTTCTCTGTACTGACAATTTTTCTTGGACAAAGTATAATTGTTTACGGCTTGTGAGATAAGGACAACGACTAGGATGTACGTGTACAACGTATAAGTTGTAAGGAATATCGCATAAGCGCCGCAGTGTCGAGAGCCACACAAGTTTTCATTGTACTTCGTACTCTCATTAAAAGTATTCTTTAGTGTACCTATACGTCGACAATTCAGCATCGTTGTTTAATAGTTTCGATTATTAATAGAAAACAATTACATACTAATTTCCACACTTCGTAGAATTAAAAACTACCTCCACAGGACTAGAGCCCAAACTAGTTTGAACTCTTTGGCCGTGCTTTCCATGGAAATTACTTGACAAATTCGAGTTTTTGGATCTGATCGCTTCGTTTTATAAGTTCAGTTCCTACACAAGGTTAAATAAAACATTAATACTTTTTGTGCAAATATTTTTTATGTTTTATAATTAAAATCGTATGGGAAACATTATTTTGCTGGCTGTAGGGCGGCACTGACCCTAAATACGCTACTGATCATATTAAACTGTTTTTCATATCGATACAATAGCTCGTTTGTATTTATAAGCAAAATACATGTTCGTAGTCATTGGCTACGCAAACAAACATAAGCAAAGAAAAATCGAGCGTGTCCTGCCTTTGATGTTGCGTGACAGGGAAGAGAAAGTGGACGCAATTATAACTTTTTGGATACAGTCAAACATCAAAGTAGCCATAGCGTCGCCCGGAAATTGATTTTATTTATTTTTTCGGAAATCACATTTTAAGGTTTATTTACATATCAATAAAAAAATAACTGCTGTAAATGTTTGACCAATTATTATTAACCATCTACCGTATAAACTAACGTGCAAGGAGGAAAACGTAAAAAAAAAGTTGGAATAGCTCCTTTTGGTTATCGTTATTGTTGTTATTACATTGTATTTTTCAAAGTAAAAACAAATATTATTTTATAAAATAAAATACAAAGTCATCGAAAGCATTGCATTGGTATGTATTAATATTAACAAAAACAGTTCCAAATATAAAATTCAACGACAAAGGAAATTCAAAAAAAGCAAACAACAAACAAATTAATCAAGATATTGCTGTAAAGGCTTAGAAGTTAGAACATTAACAATACATATTTATTTTATTTATTTATTTATTTGAAATGCTTATACACTTTAAGATATAATATCTTATAAAATAGTGGTAAGCTTACTTAGACAGAGATTTGAGAAAAGTAGATATACCGAATAAAGTTTCACAAAAATTAGAATTCACAAATGTAATTCGGATTTTTATATAAATCAATAATCAATAGAAAATTTAAAGTTTTAGTTACCGATTTCCGGAAAAATAATTTGTTAAGTCCCTTTAAACTTTTTTGTGCTTGTACCTTGAGTTATTCTTAAGTTCTGCGGTAATGAATTCTACAATCGAATAGCATTTACGAAAAATTGACGCTCAGATGAAGGGGATGCGTAGGGAGAGTGAATCAATTTCCAAGACCAGTGCGAAGTGGCTAAACGAATCCTTTCGTACAAGTAGTGCAGCTGCCGGGTTAGTAGAATGTCCAAAAGCAGGCACAAAGTGCGAAAATTGATATAACTCTCAAAAGGCATGTTAAGCAGACGAGGAGAAAAACTGCTTAACCTGTCATATTTATGTAGTCCGAAGATATACCGTATTGTACGCTTACTGGTTGCGTCACAGCTGCAAAAGATTTCGCTACCGTATGTTAAGATAGGAATGACCAAAGATTTTGCTAATGTGAAACGAGTTTTTACACAGATTCCGGAGTACTCCATATACTTTTCCAATGGCTGCGCTGCTATGATTTTCCCAAGGTAGGCGACGATTAAAAATGACTCCAAGATTTCTTGCAGTCTCAACATATTCTATTGGAGAGCTCCCTAGTAGAATGGGAAGAAATGTAATCCGTTTAATTCAGACCAACGTTCAATTTTGCCCATATCTTCATTTACGCAATTAACTTCGTTCTCAATAAGGCCGAGTGGGCAACTCATATAAATTTGGACATCGTCGGCATACATATGCGACGAACAGTTTCCTATTGTAGATGGAAGCTCATTTACGTATAATGAGAACAATATTAGACCAAGTATAGAGCCTCGAGGAACACCACTTACAATTGGAAGAAAATCGGACAGATTATCATTTAGCTGAACTGCTTGCATTCTATTTGATAGATAAGACCAAATCAGCTTTACGACACCTGATGAAAAATTGTGTTGTCGGACCAGCTTGTTACATAAAATTGTGTGATCAACCATGTCAAATGCCTTAGAAAAATCAAGGAGCACTAAAAACGTAACTTTGTCTTTATCTAAAGCCTGTCGTATATCGTCAGTAACGTTCAATAGAGCCGTAATACAGCTGTGTTTTTTGCGAAAACCAGACTGTTTCGGAGTAAGAATTTTGTTATTTTTGAGATACGTGCTCATCTGTTTTTGAAGAGTACGTTCAAAAACCTTTGACAGAAAGGTCAGACTTGAGATTGGCCTAAAATCATCAGCCTCAGCATTTTTATGGATGGGTATTATTTTAGCCAACTTGCTGAGGTAAGCTCGTCGGAGGCCAGGGTTGCTCCCGAGGAAAAAGGCGATAAACGGATCCACAAACAAATCCGTTTATCTAATCTCTAGCGCTAGATCAGTCGCGGCGAATCAGGCCAAAGGTCGATAATTTATTCCTGACGCAGTCTGGACAGCGAACTCCTCTTCTTTCTTGCGACTCTTAAAAAGTGGCGGTGGGGCATCTTGCGATTCCCCGGAGGTCGTATGCAGCTTATGTCGTAGTATTCCAAAAACTAGCGAGTGACGAATGACGATCTTCCACGACTGGTAATTTCAATAGTTAATAAAAAATCGTGCAGAAGTCCGGTGGAAATTATAAACTGCAAGCAAAAATTGGACGGTGTGTTTTGCTGTTGTTCGTCGGACATGCTGCAGCTGAGAATACGGTGACGGCACTGTGGTGGCAATCAGAGGCGCATTTGAAATTCACATAGGGGCCGGTCAGGGTCACCTGGATGATATCGGTTGGTTGATGGTTTGAGGGCATGGGCTGGGTGCTGTTGTACTCATCGGGAGGTCTGGGTGTGGTTATCAGTGCGGCCGGTCAGGGGAACTCAGGAAGTTTCCTTAGAAGACATATAAGGCTTCAGGTATAACACTGTTCAAACGAGTATTAGCAATGTTTTTTAACAAGTCGGGGTGCGAGCACAAAAAATATATTTTGTACCATTTAAAATATATTTTTTATAAAACATAATACAGGAAATGTTCCGCAGTGTCATCGCTTTCTATACAGGCTTCGCAGTTGATGGTATCGCTCAAGCCTATCACCTTAAGATGCTTGGCAAAAGCGTAATGGCCCGTAAGAACGCCAGTAATTTAGCTGTAGTCTTTTCTGTTGAGAGACAATGAGAATGCCGCGCAATCTTGCAGATGTCGGGAAGAATTAGTTTTGTCTGCCTGCACCCTAGAGAGTCATACCATCTGTGAACGTTTTCATATGAAATCTTATCGTCAATGGAAGCCGGGACCCAGACAAGACTGAGTTTAGCACTCCGACCGAATTCAGATGACTAAGAGTTTACGCTTTCTTCTCAGTGAAGGTGCCATCAACTTTTCTAAGTGATTAAACTTTGGCTGGTTTGCCCTTTTTCAGAGCTTTTACCGCCCAAGTAGTTTCACCCAGTGTTTCAATCTTTTCGCAGTAAGTCCTACAAGAAGCACTTTTCGATACCCCTATTATCCTCTTATATTCTGTCTGTTTCGGTCGGTAGAAAATCCAGTTTTCCTCCAAACCAGTCTTGAGTGACCTGTTTAGAAGTTTTCTAACTTCTCTTTGGCTGTTTTGCAGTTCCGAGCTATACCTGGGAACTGGCATTCTGCCAGGCGTTCTGCCAGGGTTTTGTTTACCAGAATTTTGAGAGCTTTCCCTAACTCCTCGCTGAAGCGTATCTAATTGGTTTTTCTCGGATTCCTTCTATCCTGCAAAATTAATACCTTACATTCGATTCCGAATTTTAATATATCTTGACGTTACAAAAACATTGATGATGGTAAGATAAGGCAGTGCTGCTGCCCAAACCATGATATGAGCATTGGCATGGCGACTCATAGACTATTGCGGCCTATTGTCCTGGTGTCGCAATAGTCTATGAGTTCAGCAATTGCCCTTGGTGGTGGATGCACTTCCGAATCATAGGGGAGATAAGCTGCTACGACGAAGGTCTTCTAATCTCCATTCGTTTCGTGGCTTAAAGTTGCAGCAACCAAGCCTTTAGCATATCGGACAACTCGTATCATGGTGCCACGAATACCAAAGCGGCAGATGCGATTTTTCTACACCAATGGTTCCTATATGGATGTTTTGTGGGGTTTTGTATTCAACACGGAAAGCTTGTTATTTATGAGAGCAGTAGCAACCTTGGGATGTTGAAGGTTAATCTGAGTAAATATAATAATTGCTATATACTAGGATTTTTCGTCCGTTACTCGCACTCACTTTTAAATAACGCGGATTTGAATCCTTCCAAGGTGCAAACAAGGGCGCATGCCATAACTGGACCTGGATAGTCTCGACAGAATATTTGTTTAAACCAACAACGCGAGTAGAATCTTCCTTATCATCTTTGTTTCTATTCTCCTTTAGGGAATAAATAGTCCAATCGCTGGTGTCCAGTCCAGGATTCTGGGGGTGCAGGGAAATAAGTCCACGGGAACTAAGTCCACTGAGAGACTTAGTTCCCACTTAGTGGGAAATAAAACCGCTTTCGCGAAGTAACATGGGAACTAAGTCCATTTTTTTATGGGAACTTAGTCCACATTCAAATATAAGAAGAGGGAACTACTCGTAACATCCAACATTTAGAATTAAACAAAAAACTGTAGAGTGCAGTTAGTTATCACACTTTTTAAGCAAAGTCTTAAGCTTATCCTGGTGACATAAAGTCAAAGTTTCAAAACTGTACCTCGCACCTACTCCAAATCAAACAGTGACCCCAAGCAGGGGGGTTGCAGGGGGTTGCAGCATGCCCCCCATATGCATTACACTATTTATGGAATCTACTTGCGATTTTGTAACTAATCTCATAAACAGTGTAATGCATATGGGGGGGCATGCTGCCCCCCTGCAACCCTGTCACTGTTTGATTTGGAGTAGGTGCGAGGTCACGGGTACCTATATTACTCTGTCTCAGTTAGAAGTTAATTTCTATTTTGTTAATAAAAATTGCAAAGTACCTACTTGACTCTTTAATTTTATTTTGTTCTTAGTCGACATTGAGAATTTACTTCACATTAAAGGGGAACTAAAACCACTCAGAGTTTTGGGAATTTATTTCCCACCTTACATGGGAACTAAGTCCAGTTCGCGAAAGTGGTTTTATTTCCCACTAAGTGGGAACTAAGTCCCTCAGTGGACTTAGTTCCCGTGGACTTATTTCCCTGCACCGATTCGCGCTAGCACATCCGCCGGTTTTCTAAGTTTCAGCGTGCTTTTTTTGGGTGGTCTGAAAACCTCAAAAGTTGTGGTTCCCAGGGGGGGAATTTTAGGCACCGTCCTGATTATTCATTCAACTGTTTGCTGCAAAGGTCATTGTATTGTATTGTATTGTATTGTATTTGCAGTGGGGTCATCAGTAGATGGCAAGGACTTAGACCTATTGGTCCATTATACTTCAGCATAGCTGCCCGCTCGCTGCTTATTGGCGATTAGTAAGAGTCAGTGAGGGAGAACCTGCCAGTAGCATTGGCAAAGCGAAGGATACTAGCAAGTTCAACGTCCCCCATCTCATCTTCGTTGACGAATTGTTTGCCTATAGTGTTGAGCCTGGTTCTGGCGAAAGCAGGACATTCACAGATGAAGTGAGATGCCGTTTCATCCGCCTCTAGGCAGCACTCACATAGGCATGTGGATGGTTATTAGGTGCTCGTTAAGAGGACTGAAATCAGTGACGAGACTAATCAAGGATCTCAAGTCTTTCCTGTTTAGTCCAAGCAAAAACTTATCTCTGCTGATTTTTGGACCGTCCACTAGCTTCTTCGAATACCTACATGAGACCAGGTCATGCCAGTATTCGGAATGTTGTTGGCGTAGAGCCGAAGCCATTTCACGTTTGTGGATGGATGAGCAGCATCCTATGGATGGTTGTGGGCCAATGGAGGCTGTTGAAGAGCCCTTCCTGGCCAGAGCATCAGCTCTTTCATTTCCCTCGATACCTGTGTGCCCAGGAACCCAGGCAAGCGATACCGAGTTACATCTACCCAGACGGTTAAGCTTAACCATGGTTTCCTCAGCTATTTTTGAGTTGAGAGAGCCAGCCGAGCAGGCTTTGATAGCGGCTTGGCTATTTGAGCAGATGTATAAGGTTTTACCCTTAATCCTTCTCCTTAACAGGATATTGGCGGCAGTGGCAATCGCAAAGATTTCTGCCTGAAAAACAGTTGTTTGTCTACCCAAGGCTGCAGATAGATTTATCCGACAGTCTCTAGAGTAGACCCCGGCTCCGGAGATACCGTCAATAAGTGAGCCATCCGTATAGACAATGACATCACCCGGCCTAAAGCCATTCCACCACTCACTGTTCCATTCCTGCCGTTTCGGAAGGATGACCTGAAAACGGAGCTCAAAGACTTGCTTCGTGCACACAGTGCCAAGTGCTCCTCCCCGATGACCAGGTAGGCTGTCATAGAGAGCTCTATACATAGCACCTCTGGCCCCATCGCCGAGATTGACCTGCCGTCCAAGTACTACACACATACGGTATAGTGATTTTCTGGTTTCACTCTCAGCAAGGAACTGCAAGGGAGGTAAACAGAACAACACTTCAATGGCAGCAGTGGGAGTTCCTCTCATCGCACCTGTAATGCATAAGCACGTAAGGTGCTGTAGCTTCGTCAGTTGACGTTTGAGGATGTGAGCCCTAGCCCACCATACAATCGCAACATACATAAAGTATGTCCTAACGATGCACGTGTAAATCCAGTGAACCAGCCTGGGACTAAGTCTCCAGGTTCTACTGAACATCCTATGGCGCTGCCAGAGAATGTTAGTTGCCTTCGAAATTCTAGCAACCAAATGTTCAGAAAAGTTAAGCTTTGGGTCTAGAACAATACCCAGATACTTAACCTTGCTTGATAGCTTTAGTTGAGTGCCCTGGAAGTAAGGCCACCTCACTTGAGGTATAGCCCTTCTATTCGTGAACAGCATCATCTCAGTCTTCGCGGGGTTGACTGACAGAGCCTGCTAGCGGCACCAACTCCCAACACTATTGAGCGCTGTTTCCATCCGCTAGCAAAGAGCTGGTAAACTCCTGCCGCTGACAATGATACACACATCGTCAGCGTACCCAATAACAGGGTGACCTTCCCCATCAAGTCTTCTCAGCAAGGAGTCGACCAACATGTTCCACAATGTAGTGGAGAGTATACCGCCCTGCGCAAAGCCTTTAACAGCGCGCACAGTTCTGACACAGCCGCAAACAGCAGCTATAACTTATCTGCTCCTAAGCATTTCCAGGATCCATTCCACAGTTGTAGAATCGACGCCCTTCAGTGTTAAGGCAGACTCAAAAGGTGGGATTGTCAAAGGCGCCCTCAATATCCATGAAGACAGCAAGAGCATAAATCTTGCGGTCGAGCGCCCTGCGCACTCTGGCCGTCAGGTCCGTTAATGCCGTCTCAGTGGACTTGCCTTCTTGATAGGCGTGTTGGCTATCATGAATACCTAGCGAAGCTGGAATGCTCTTAAGCCGTACGTCAATCAATTTTTCAAGGCCCTTTAACAGAAATGATGAAAGACTAATAGTCTTGAAGCTTTTGGGATGATCATAGTCGGCCTCTCCAGGTTTGGGAATGAAAACCGCCCTAGCTCTTCTCCAGGCCAAAGGAGCTCTGCTTGAGTTTGGCCACACGCAACTATCCACGGCTTTGCAGCCAGGAAAGTGGGTGTCCATTAGCAGTTGAATTGCCTCCTCGTTGGAGTTGGTCGAGGTGCCATCAGGCTTCCGAAGGACGTCAAGCCTGGCTCCCGGATCAGCTGAGAGGACTCTCTGCAATCTCGAAGCCGCGCTAACGTCCTTCAGTTCTCCGCAGAACCTCTGCCAAGATACCTTCTTAGCGCTCTTAATTTGCCTCTTGTACTCCTTCTGCGCATCCGCATGAGAAGACCAATTGGCTACCAGGTTAGAATTCCTGGCCTTGTTAAACAGCCTCCCCACTCTTTTCCTGAGAAGGGAAAACTTAGCGTTCCACCATCGGGTTGGTTTCGCACCGCCAACCTCCTTCTCCGGGCAAGCAGTATGGAAGGCTGTAATAATACCGCTGTGTCGGTCGCCTTATCCAAGTCATCGCTACTAAGGATCCTGATAGGCAGGGAACCTATCTGACCCCGCAACTCCGTGGAATAGACGTCCCAGTCAGTGCGTCGCATTTTCCTGATTTTGCTTCTGACCGGTCGATCTGCACTTAACTTAAAAATAACATACCGATGATCAGATGCAGTTTGCTCGCTTGAAACCCTCCAGCTCGAAACGATGCCAGATGCAGCAGCGGTTGCTACTGTCACATCAATAACTTGCCGCCTCAGCCGAGTGACAAAGGTTGGCTCATTACCAGTGTTCAGTATATCGAGCTGGCTGGCAGCAAAGAAGTTCGGAAGGGATTCACCCCTGCTATTTGAGTCAGTACTACCCCAAACGCGATGATGCGCGTTCGCGTCCATACCAACGATCAAACGCTTGTTACCTCATCGAGCATGCTCGACAAGCCTTACCAGTTCCACCGTTGGAGGTGGGGCCAGTGAGTCGAATGCGAGGTACACTGAGGCTAAAATAATCTCAGTAACCCACCCCTTCTCGCTTAAGACACATTTTAATAGCTGTACAGTCTCTAGTACTGAACTCAGGCATAAGACTAGCATCTAAGCCCTTTGCTACAAAGATGCACGTGCGAGTATTAACAATCCCAGGTTTTACAAAAATTGCTCTTGGTACACCAGAGATGCCACTTACAGCCCCCTTATACAAATACGGTTCCTGTAAGAGGCAAACCTCTGTATGCAGTTTTCCAAGACGACGACACAATGCAGGTGAAGCCGCCTTGGAATGTTGCAAATTGATTTGAAGGACCTCCAGTGATGGGCTAGCCATAGAGCTAATTACCACTGGAAGTTCCAGCCTTCTCTCCCCTCTTTTCTGGCCTGAAGAACAGGCGACCAGTGAGGAAAAAAGGCCGATTAGAGCACTTCCCAAGCATCTTCGCCGAATCGTCATCAATACCAAAAGTATACAGACGGTCATCCTTCATTTTGTTGAAGTGATAGACCTTCCACTTGTCGGTAGATAGACCCGGGTTTTGACCCTTGAGAAGATCGATGATTTCCTTAGTCTCCAGATCAGTTTCCGGGACAAAGACCATCATCTTGGTATATCCCACTAGCTCTGACGGGTGAAGACAGACAAGGTCACTCCCGTCAAGCTTAGGGAAAATCCGAGCAAGATCAGCTCTGACCCACGCATTCGTGGCTTCATCACTACAGCAGAGGACAAAGCCTCCATTTGTCTTGATGATGTGCTCAAACGCCGGGCTATTGCCTTCCTTAACTCGCCTCCTCACAGCGTCCATCAAGGCCTTGTCCAGAACGCAGATGTTTTCCGCAGTATATTTTCTCAGATGATAACCCGGGAAAACAACCGCCAATCGCAAACCAGACAGGGCCGAGTCCGTGTAACTCTTATTTGGTAGGGGGGTCCTGCATCATTGCTAGTGCAAGACCTCTTTGCGCCTTTGGCTGCTTTACCAGCTACCTTAGGTGGCCGCTTAACCACTCTTGTGTCCGTCACCTTTACAGACTTCTCTGTTTCAGTGTGCAATGTCATGCTTCCTCATAGAATTAACAGAGAGTAGGTAGCACCTTCCTTATAGGATACCGTCTTTTTCTTTCTGATAGGTATTCCCGCGACAATCAATTTCTGTCCAGTGGTGATGCAAGCATTCCTGCTAACAGCAGCTGTTTCACCCAGATTTCATGTGCGGGGACCTCCATCAGCTATAGATGTGTTCTAGTTCTAGCGCAATTCCACAAACATGATTACGGAAGGGGAGGCAGCATTGGTTTCAGTCAGCTGGCTGGTTTCGGTTTTTTCGTTAGAAATGATCTAAATACATCGATAAATAACCATTCAAATTTGAACAGTTCATTGCCATTAGTTGTATGAATTTAAGCGAAGTACCGAACTGCTCTGGTATTTAAAAGAACAGATATCAACTTTCCAATTTAAAAGCTGTTGGTTTAGACTTTAGACGATATGAATATTTCAACTATTTCTGAATAGCAAATCAATTGAAAATTCGTTTCATGATGATATTTTTGTTAACAAGTTTTTCATGTTCAAAATAATTCAAAGCTTTTAAAATTATGTAAACTTCACATCTCGTATAGACTTAGACACCCAACTAAATGCAAACATACTCACTTAAAAACTTTATAGTGTTTTTCCGCATACAATGCTACGTCAGGAAACAAGATTTCCATTACAAAATAAAAAAGTACCTACTTACGAGTAAATTGTTTTCCGATTACTAAATTCCAAAGCATTTAAAACATTAATAATGCGCTTCGCGCTCTAGCCTCGGAGTACTTGAAATCTTTAAAAACTGCAGCAACAATGTTTCTGATTGAGGTTAGTTTCATAAATGAATAGTGGTGAGTGAGAGCATACGTCTGCATATAAAAGCTTAATGGTTACTTAACTTCCAATGTGCCACTACCACATGTTTTCATATCAAAATGTAATTGTAAATAAATGCAGATATCGGATACAGTTTAAAAAATGTTCAGCTGTGATTGATAGAGTTGTTGAGAAATCAAGCATGTAACAATTTCAAAATTAGAAAAGGCTTTTGGAAAAAATCCACAGATAGAAACCATTGGACACGATGCACTTATGCAGGGTATTTTTTTAGACTAAGAGATCTATGAATGTATTTAACTTTCAAACCTTGCTGTCATTTTTGAAAGTTTTTTCACATTCATGTTCACTATTGTTTGACGAATGAACATTAATAAATCAAGCTCTTGAGCAGGTTGCAGCCGACCATATTTTTTTTCGAAAAAAAACATGTTTTCAGCTTACTTTTGGCTCAATGGATATAACAACAAGTAAAATTGCCATTTCTGGAGCGAGGTAAATCCAGAAGAGACTCAGGAGACTCAAGTACACGTACAAAAGTGCATTGTAGTCAAGGGCAAGGCCAAAGATCCCGGATAATGATGCTGATTATTTCTTCGAAAAAATGGAAGAGATTGATCCGAACAATATGTTGTTCAAGCACGATATCGAAAACTTTATATATTTATTGTATCTTCAATTTTACATTTCTATTCTTAGTTTGCACAATTTACACAGAGATTGGTATATTAGCGACCTTACTAGTGCCAAGTAAACACTTTTTAATAATTTTATACATTTTTAAATGTTGGTTGAAGAAAAACCTTTATTTAACAGGAAGAAAGATATAAAAAAAGTGTTAAATTGCTTGATAAAGCAGAAGAGAAGATGTGGGTTTTTCTAACAATTGCGTTTCAAAAGAAACTTTGACATCAAATTAGATGTAGATTTAACAAACATTCATTATCCTTGAGGTAAATTAATGTATAAAATAGATTAAAAATAAATAAAAAAATAATTAAATAAGTAAATAAATAAACATATAAATAAATTAATTAGCTAAACAAATACAGAAATAAATAACTAATTAAAACAACAAATAAATAACAAATAAATTAATATGTAAATAAATATAAAAAAAAAATTACAACAAATATATAAATAAATAAATGAAATAATATATATAAATAATAATTTAATAAAAAAATGAAAACATATATACAAAAAATAAACTCTGCCAACAAAATGAAAACTTATGTTAAATCTAGGTAGCTAAATGTGAAATGACGACATTGTCAGAGCAAAGACAAATGACATCGTATCGCTCATGTAATTTAAAAATTCTAATAGAAACTAATTCCACTTTTGTTAAAGTGTGTAAATCATCATTCGAAAAACACCGAGGCAGATTAAGCATCATTTTCAAAAGCTTGTTTTGCGATATTTGCCGTGGTCCATAATAAATTATGGCCTGGAAGATCACTTTGAAAATTATGTTTATTTTCTTAGATTAACATCGATTTTCGGCTGTGAAAAGGATATAGTATTTTAATAGTTTTGTTTACCTTTTGAATTACTTCTTGTACATGCAGTCCAAATGTTAGTTTGGGGTAGTTTCGATAATGTAACCGATTAAATCTGAAGAAAATATTCACGTGTGATCAGAAAAAATTGCTGTCTCACAGTAAGGTATTCTAGGGGGTGGCGACGGTGTAGAGGTTAGTGTGTTGGCTTGTGACCCGTGCGGTGCAGGTTCAATCCCCAAAAGTCAGACGTAAAAACATTGTAGAGGATTGGACCAAGAACTGATCTTTGACGTACTCCTGTATTACAAGCAACGTTTCCAGAAAGACAAAATGTATTTTCTTGACGACAGGAAGGACAATTTACAATTTTAGTCAGGTACTTGGGGACAATTTAGCGTGAGCAGCTTATGGAAAAGACCGTCATGACCGACAGAGTCAAATGCCTTTTCAACGTCAAGTAGAACAATGCCTGTATTTCTTCCTACTCCAAAACTCCTTCTAATATAGCTGGTAATAGGACCAACTTGGTAGGCAGAACTACGGCATGCTCGAAAGCCAAACTGTTCGAAGTAAAAATATTATTTAATAATATGCATTCCAAAAGTTTTGTTTCGCAAGAAAAGGGGCAGACGAACCCTTCATACGACCTGAACCGTTATGCGGGATAGGAGAACACACTCTACGCGAAGAGTTCAGGAGACTGGAGGACGAAACAAGGGCCAAAACCTTTCTCAATCTCCAAGGTTTGCGGCAAGGAAAGAAACTCTTAGGAAACTACAATTAAAGTAAATAATAATAATTAATAAAAACAACCTAAGAATCCTAACAGTCCTCCACACGGGGCACTGCAGACTCAAGGAGCACATGAGGAAAATGGGTATATCAGAGGACGGGCCCTGCAGATTCTGCAGTGAAACCGCCGAAACTGGAATCCTGTGGGGCACTGGCCCACAAAAGGATGAGATATTTGGGCAGACACCAAATAACAGACAAGGACATACAAACCATGAACCCACAGCTCATTCTCAGATTCATCAAAGAAACTGGACTGGACGCTGTGCTCTAAGGAGTGTGACCTGCCAAGGATAAATCAGAGCAATACCTCGACACGCTTCACAAAAAAGTATCTAGAGAGGGCTCTGAAAGAGGTCATGAACCCCTCCGAGGCACAAGCAGGGGACACAATAGACCAATAGGTCGCAGTGTAATATACCCTAACTAAATATTATTGATATTGTCTTTTTAACGAGGTAGATTTTCAACATTGTGAACCGTATGTGAGCGACGGGCGATCTTTTCAGATGAGGGGACATTTTTCGGTCGCAGAAGATGGCTGAGTTATCCCGCTACTTCATCCAACCAACGGTTCATGGTGTCATCACAGATTTTAGATATTTTAACTTTTCGTTCTTGGGAATCACATTTGGTTTAAAATATATGACTGGAGTAGGTCGGAGAGGGTCATAGAACGAAAAGCAAAGGTATTCCATCTTGTTTGGGCTTATACGATATACACAATCCCCTCCAAAACATCCACCCATACATCAAGTGCTCGTTGCAGTGCTGTTTGATTCTTGCGTATGACGGCTGCATGGTCATCAAAGAATAAATGACGCACTTTGAAGTCCGTCTTTTTTCCTTCAAGCAGATAATCAAGGACTGTAATAAATATCAATGGACCTAAGGCGCTTCCCTGGGGTGCACTTATTTCTTAACCAATATCCATATTGCTAAATACTTCACTGTTAGCTGTTTGCATGTTCACATTAACCACAGATATTACTTCGTATGGAGTAAATGTGAGTGGGAATGTCAATTCGGGGAAAATGTTAACATCTGTTTAACCACCAATCAGAATGTCACGCAACTAACTTAAAAAGCAGACCGCTGGTCAATACGATATCAATGACTCCAAAAAAGAAAATTGTGTTTCCGTACAAAGTTGTCATACCATCAAATTGAGAAGTAGGTACTACCACATTCCTAAGGCGGGCATATTTAACAGGATAACGCGACGAAAAAGGGCAATTATACTGAGAAACCGGAAGGTTAAGGGGACGAAAGACGTTAATTGAGGTTATTGACTCTCGGCAAACACTCAAAAGCAGTATTTCGATCTGTTGCTAAAGGAATTATTTGATTAATACATTAAAGTTTGTTGACTAACAACATCCATTACGGACAACGTTCCAGGGGGGGGTTCTTAAAGTTTGTAGTTGAAAAACCAAGAATATATAAACAAAGATTCGATAATGTACAAGGCATTCGTAAGTAGTTGATTCTTACGATAAATTTCAGAAAGTGATTAAAGAAAATTACTATAAATCAATAAACAACAATTTGTCTTTAAGGTCATTAATAATTTATCTTCAAACGTATCGTTTTGGGTTAAGTCGACGAAAAAGAGTACCTACAAATAACCATTTAGAAAACAGCGTTAACGGAATGTCATTTTATCGGAAATCCATTCTGACGTAACTAATGCTCACTATGAATGATACATTAATCGCATTTAGCCCGGGACTAGAAACTAACAGTGGGGTAAATATAAACACTGAAGTGGTAAATATAAATACTACATTCGTACAAATATCATTTGTGAACGTTCTTGAAACGATTGCTTTTCTTAAATGTATAGGAAAGGAGGTAGGCACTTCTTTTCATTTATTTATTTCTTTTGCTTTAATTTGGTTTTTTGTCTGAAATGCCAAGTGTCCACATCTAGGACAACTGGAACTTTATTTCTTGTCTTAAATAACAATACAGTCAGTCATAGAAAGGAATCGAAGTCCACGGCTGTAATTACGGCCCATTCGTGAATTTAAATAAATAAAATTTGCTTTGTACAACCCCAACATCACTGACCTTCATAGTAAGCTTGTCAACCGCCTCCTACATGCAATAGCCGCAGACACTAATAAAGTGTTAGATAGCAGTGCAGGGAAATAAGTCCCTCAGTGGACTTCCCACCTAGTGGGAATTAAACCACTTTCGTGAAGTGGACTTAGGTCCCATGTATGGTGGGAACTAAATCCACTTTCTTGGGAACTTAGTACACATTTAAAAATAAGAAGAGGGAACTAACTTCTAACATTTGTGCGTTAAAATAAGGAAAATCAAATTGAATATATTACGGGCTTCAAGAAAATTGTCTGTTAACATTACGAAGAAAAACAAATATATATAAACAAATACACCAGAAATAATATTATAATAACAAAATATCGCATATTTGAAATAAATCTCGAATAACAATATCTCGTATATTCAAAATCTCGTATTATCAAAATTTTGAATCACAAAAAAAAAGGCAGTTTTCAAACAGTGTTCAAACAGTAACCGTAAGAAGAGGGGTTACAGGGGGGTAGAATGTAACCCTTGGTTGGAGTTACTGTTTGAACACTGCAAGATTTTGTTCGTGTGGAGTTAATTCTCGTGGCCTTATTTACCTGCACCGTTCTTAGTCGACAGCGACTAAAAAGGGAAATAAAACCACTCATTGTTTTCGGAATTTATTTCCCACCTTACATGGGAACTAAGTCCACTTCACAGAAGTGGTTTTATTTCCCACTAGGTAGGAACTAAATTTCTCAGTGGACTTAGTTCAAGGGGATTTATTTCCCTGCACTTTAGATTGCTCCTGGAAAAAGTCAATATTGGGCATACCACCAAGAAGTGCAGAACATCTTCTAGTTATTTGAGATAACAAATGGTTGAGCAGCCTGTAGTTAAGACTAGACGAATTTCCGCAACTGTGAATCTACAATTAAAGTAATAAGCCTTAGGAATAATCGAGTTGTTTGAAAATAATTTCGCCGGTGATGCTGCGCCTCGATCAAGGCAACTTTGGTACAACCCCGAATCAATAGCAGACAAACAGTCATAAAATAATTGCTTCGATTCAAACGCATTTCTTTTCGTCAGATTTAAATGAGAGTTATATGCAGCGGCTATGTGATATCATTCCTTAAAAGGTGATTGAGTATCCGAGAGGGGCCATTGCAAAATTTGTTTTTGGAGATTGGGTATGGGTCTACGGAAAAGTTTACATATATAGTCTGCACTAGCTTTCAGGTTTTTTTTTATGTAGATGTAAGAAAGCCCGGACTTCACATAGAGGACATAATTCGATGTATTAACTGGTAGTTTAGGTACACGTTTAAAAAAGTACCGTTGGATTGCTCCCATCTGCTCTAAGAATTTATATCCGTACACTTCGTTTGCATAGGCTGTTAATGAAAGCATCGAAGACTTTAAACTTAAAAGCAGGATCGACATAACTTCTTGAAAAGCAGAAAGCCAAGCTAATTAAAATCGTTAACCCTATAAAGACGGAAGATAATCCGAGACTGCGCTCCAAGATCTAGTTGGTAGAATTGAGAGCGCGCTTAATAAAAAAGAATACGCGAGGAGGGGCATTTTTATCGATATTGAGGGTGCCTTTAACAATGCGACTTTTGTCAGCATGTGTAGCTCTGCCAGACAACACTGCGTAGACGAGTCATTGGTGCTGCGGATTAAAGTAATGGTTATAAATAGAACTTTGGTTGCGGATGCGGATTGTGGCCCTTATGTGAGGGCAGGGGTAAGCAGAGGCTGCCCGCAAGGCGACGTTCTGTCTAAACTGCTGTGGTGCATGCTGGTCGACTATCTGTTGAACGCACTCAACAGTTCTAACGTCTACGCTCAGGCGTACGCGGATGGTGTTGCCGTACTTTCTGTTGGATCATGTCTAGCGACTGTATGCGTCAAAGTGCGGGCGGCCTTAGACGTGATTGACAAATAGTGCCCTAGGAATGGGGTCTCGGTCAATCCTCTCAAAACTGAGGTTGTTCTCTTTACGAAAAGGAGGAAGCTGATCGGGTTGACTCATCCAGTGCTAAAAGGCGTCACAATCCAACTCTCAAATGAAGCAAAGTATCTGGGAGTTGGGAGTCATCCTAGATAGCAAATTTCTTTGGTCCAAATATGTTGAGCTAAAAACTGTCAAGGCGCTGTCGGTTTTCCGGCAGTGCAAAGGGCATTTTCGGCAAGACATGGGTCTTATCACCGAAAATAGTCCTATGGATTTACACGGCTATGATAAGACCATTTCTAGCATATGCATCGGTTGTTTGGTGGAATAAGCTTTTACGTAAATACGTTACTACTGCTTTAGTCAAACTCCAAGGAAGGTATGGCTAGGCTGCACGGGTCCTTCTCCAGGTCGCTTGGCTCCGGCCTAATGTATTATTGAACCTCCCGCCCCTTAATGTTTACACCATGGGTTGCACAATCAAATCTATTCCACGTTTAAGTAGAGTTGGCTTTTGGTATAACTCGTCCTTCGACTTTTGCCTTAGTGATATGCCGTCCGGTGCAATGAAACCGGAACATGCGCAATTACGAAGTCGACTACCCTCGTGTTCAGGACCACTGGCTCTGAGCCTGGAAAGGAATGCAATCGAATCTTCACGGATGGCTCCAAAACCGATTAAGGATCTAGTGCTGGTGTTTTCATGGAGAGCGACAATACAGTACTACCCCGATAATGTGAACCTCGAAAATGTGAATTATCCAAAAATGTGAACCAGAAAAAGTTTATAAAGGGTGATTTTTTTAAGGTTAGGATTTTCATGCATTAGTATTTGACAGATCACGCGGGATTTCAGACATGGTGTCAAAGAGAAAGATGCTCAGTATGCTTTGACATTTCATCATGAATAGACTTACTAACGAGCAACGCTTGCAAATCATAGAATTTTATTACCAAAATCAGTGTTCGGTTCGAAATGTGTTTCGCGCTTTACGTCCGATTTATGGTCTACATAATCGACCAAGTGAGCAAACAATTAATGCGATTGTGACCAAGTTTCGCACTCAGTTTACTTTATTGGACATTAAACCAACCACACGAATGCGTACAGTGCGTACAGAAGAGAATATTGCGTCTGTTTCTGAGAGTGTTGCTGAAGACCGTGAAATGTCGATTCGTCGCCGTTCGCAGCAATTGGGTTTGTGTTATTCGACCACATGGAAGATTTTACGCAAAGATCTTGGTGTAAAACCGTATAAAATACAGCTCGTGCAAGAACTGAAGCCGAACGATCTGCCACAACGTCGAATTTTCAGTGAATGGGCCCTAGAAAAGTTGGCAGAAAATCCGCTTTTTTATCGACAAATTTTGTTCAGCGATGAGGCTCATTTCTGGTTGAATGGCTACGTAAATAAGCACAATTGCCGCATTTGGAGTGAAGAGCAACCAGAAGCCGTTCAAGAACTGCCCATGCATCCCAAAAAATGCACTGTTTGGTGTGGTTTGTACGCTGGTGGAATCATTGGACCGTATTTTTTCAAAGATGCTGTTGGACGCAACGTTACGGTGAATGGCGATCGCTATCGTTCAATGCTAACAAACTTTTTGTTGCCAAAAATGGAAGAACTGAACTTGGTTGACATGTGGTTTCAACAAGATGGCGCTACATGCCACACAGCTCGCGATTCTATGGCCATTTTGAGGGAAAACTTTGGAGAACAATTCATCTCAAGGAATGGACCGGTAAGTTGGCCACCAAGATCATGCGATTTGACGCCTTTAGACTATTTTTTGTGGGGCTACGTCAAGTCTAAAGTCTACACAAATAAGCCAGCAACTATTCCAGCTTTGGAAGACAACATTTCCGAAGAAATTCGGGCTATTCCGGCCGAAATGCTCGAAAAAGTTACCCAAAATTGGACTTTCCGAATGGACCACCTAAGACGCAGCCGCGGTCAACATTTAAATGAAATTATCTTCAAAAAGTAAATGTCATGGACCAATCTAACGTTTCAAATAAAGAATCGATGAGATTTTGCAAATTTTATGCGTTTTTTTTTTTAAAAAAGTTCTCAAGCTCTTAAAAAATCACCCTTTATTACACACTCTGAAATATGAACTCAAAACCAATTCTTGATACTCGATAATGTGAACTTTTCTTTTTCACCCCTATTTGGTTTTATTGTTGCAACGCAAGAAGAACAATACAATTTTAGTGCAGTTCTAAAAACAATAAGCTTGAGAAACGCTGTTACGATTTTGCAAAACTTTTGGACGAAACTGTTTTAAAAATATTCTGCCACGAGATTCGAGTTGGGAAGCTGAGGATTTAATCCCACTAAGTCGTCTTCGCGATATAGATGGGGCAGCACATTTTGAAGCAGAACTTCAACAAATTAGAGAAGTCCTAAGATGCTTTGATGCTCCAAACGTATCGATTGAGGACATAAGAACATGGGTCGTTGACGGTGATGGTGAACATAATGGTGAGAATGCTGAGTTAGCCTCCGAAGACGAGGAAGCTTCATCAGTGGAAGAAATAATACACAATACAAAAGTTCCCCACTGTCGAGTCATTCAGTGTTCGAATGTTTTGTTAGACTGGGCCCAAGAAAATGGTTGGGTGCAGATATAGTAACATCAATTGTGAATATCAAAACAGTTGCAATTGATAAATCTACGCACAAAATTATCCGTCAAACTAAAATGACAATTTTTTTCAAAACAAATTAATTTTACTGCAACCTTGTTATTCCTGTTTTGTTTTCTTTATTTTGCTTGTTGTGAAGTATTTATTTATTTTGTTTTTACGTTTTTAGGCTATTGTTATTTAAATAATATTAGCATCGTTTAATAACTATGGGTTTGTTTCCTTTCTTTTACTTTTCAATAATCAAGTTAAAAGTCATTTCAAGAAGCATGAAATATAAAAAAAAAATTTAATATCCAGAAATGTGAACCCTCGAAACTGTGAACTGCCCATGTTTTAATTAGTTCACATTACCGAGGTAGTACTGTATTAGACTTTTCTTCTCGTTAGTCATAATGCGTCAGTCTTCCAAACGGAGACTTACGCTTTCCTTCTCGCTATGGACTATGCCGTGAGGAACAGGTGGAGGGGGCGACGTATCTACGTCTGTAGCGATAGTAGAAATATCTGGGTACCCTGGTCATAACGGGATAACAGGAAATGAGATCTCTTTCTAGACAGGGCTCAAAGGAAGACTTCTCAGGACCTGAACCGGAGTTATGTATATCTGCCTGGATTTTCGGTCAGGGCTCCATTGGCAGCTGGGTTTCATATGAACACAATGGCAGATGGCATGGCTCTTCAGGGTGCAGACAGACAAAATTAATTCTTCCTGACGGACGGCTCTAAAAAACGTGCGGCATTCTTGTTGTCTCTCAACAGAAAAGACTGCAGACAAATTACTTGCGGTCTTACGGGCCATTATGCTTTTGCCAAGCATCTAACGGTGCTAGGCTTAAGCGATACACCGCGGAACATTTCGTCTGTGGTTGGCCTGCTTTTGCTCGTATCAGGTGACATGTATTTGGTGCTGATGTGGTGAGTGCTGTAAACCAAAGCTCCTTATCATTGAAGCGCCTACTCGTCTTTCTTGGGAAAACGAGTAAATGAAAACAGTCAAAGTGGTGTATCGTTTTGGTAGTACAACGGACCATTATTAAGTCTGAGTGCTCCAGTGTAGAAAGCCGCGCACCCTGACAAAAAAAAATTTTGATCTGGTCCAGAATTCGCAAAATATCATATACATAAGACGTTTTCGTTTTTTAGTATGGAGCAAAACACGGAACAGAGCGTGACCACGTATAGCATTACAAATTATGTTTAACTTTTTAAATATTTTTTATACCCTATTCTAGGGGTATATTAATTTTGACGCATAGTTTGTAACATACCTTAATATTGCCCGTAGACCCCTAAAAGTTACTATATTTATGATCAGCATCGATAGTAATGTCGATCTAGCCATGTCCGTCCGTCCGTCCGTCCGTCCGTCGGCAAAAATTAGGCCTTTAAACTGGACCTAGAGAGCTGAAATTTTAACCATATACTCTCTAGGGTCCCGAAATAATCAAGTTTAAGAATTTTTGAAATCCGCCCACAGACACGCCCACAAACTCAAAAAAACAAAATTTTGGAAAAAATCGAATTTTGAGCTAGAGAGCTGAAATTTTTTATATATGATCTATGGCCCATAAAACTGATTGGGACATACATTTTTCAAAATCCGCCCACTGACACGCCCACAATTAAATAAAACAAATTTTGGGAAAAATTGAATTTTGAGCTAGAAAGCTGAAATTTTGTATATATGATCTTTGGCCCATAAAACTGCTTGGGACATAAAATTTTCAAAATCCGCCCACTGACACGCCCACAATTAAATAAAATATTTTTTTTGAAAAACCAAAATTTGAGCTAGGGATCTGAAATTTTTAATATATACTCTCTAGGGGCTCTTTATGCTCATGTGTAAATATTTTCAAAATCCGCCTACTGACACGCCCACAATTATTTTTTTTTTTATTTTTGAAAGTCCAAAGTTTGAGCTAGGGAGCTGAAATTTATAGTATATACTCTCTAGGTGCCCTTTATGCTCATACTTAAATTTTTTTTAAATCCGCCTACTGACACGCCCACAATTAAATAAAACAATTTTATTGAAAAACCAAAGTTTGAGCTAGGGAGCGTTTTTATTTACAAAAGCTTAGTTTTTTCGATAAAATCCTTTAAATTTTTGTCACGCCCACTTATGAGATATAGGAATAAGAATAGGTTATCCAACAGTTCGCCCAAGCGGACTGTAGCCCGCCCCTATGTTTTTTTATTAAATTGTATTACTTTCAACACTAGAAAAACAACCGCCCACCGTCCATATACCGCATTCTAGAAGTATAACGTATATTGAGTGAAGTTATAATAAAAAAGATAGACTTATTTTTCTATACTACGAGTATTATTTTATTTTCAAATTATATCACAACTTATGTTTTGTTCGTTATTTATATTTTAATTTTTGCGCTACGCGTTTCGAAACTTAGTTTCATCTTCAGGCGCTTGTACTAATGAGACCATATATATATTGTTCTAAAACAGTTTAATCGAAAAAATCTAGGTTCTAGCTCGAAAGCTGAAATTGCAAACATATGTATGTATATTGTTTATACTCTAGGGGCCTAAAATGATCGAGTATAAATTTTGTACTACAAAATATATAATTCACCGATACTTAGATTTTTGCCACTCCCACTTTTGGGGGAATAGAAATAGGAATAGGGTATCCAACAATACGGCCAGCGGACTGTAGTCATTCCTTATGTTTTTAATGGTTTTTGATTTCGTTTCCTTTTGTTTTCCCCCTCTCAATGTCCTTGGCTGTGTTTAGTTATTCTGAGCTCATTGAGTGCGCTCTAATTGATCTCTTACCTGAGAAAGATATACAGTTTGAACGCGCTGATGTGTCTGAGCTAAAAAAAAAACACGAACTTCTTTTTGACAACTCAGGCTCAGGCTCAAGCTTAACAGCCATAGGGTTAAGGGTTTATTTAGAGAAAAAATCCATTAATCCGAAACGTTAGCTCAAATCCGCTTCAACAACTCGAGTGCAAATGTACCTATTAGACAATGTATTTCTCCGCAGCAATACACTATCAATAGCTCACTTAATATGTAATTAGTTCGAGGAGTTAGACTGTTATTTCAAAGATTTCTTGAAAATCCAAAACAAATTTTTGGTTGCAGCAAACATCACGCCGCATCTTCAACTGCCCTTTAAACCCCAAATTATTTAGGTACCATCTGTTGTAAGCAAAAATCATATCTACTCACTCTGAATCCTTCTTTTGATTTTCTGGAATCTCCGCTTCATAGCTGGGCATGTAAAATTGTGGTGCGCGCTTGCCACCAACAATTGACAATCTCTCCTCGGGAGTGCTCTGGAACCTTCGATCATCGACTTTGCCATTTTGATCTTCTGCCTTTACATAGAGCACATATTCCATATCCAATTGAAAGAGATCAGTGCCACGTGTCCGCACAACTCCCGACCGTTCATCAACCTCAAACCGTCCGCCGGTACGGTCGCGTACGATGAAATAATGAATATTATGATCGGTGTCTGGATCGCGAGCCTGCAACGTGAATACTGGCGTGTTTGGGGGTGCGTTCAATTGAACAACCGCTTGCATTGGCAGGGGACGATTAATGAAATACGGCGGTTCATCGTTGACATCTTTTACATGAATGATGACTCGTTGATTATCAGTATATTTGAGGCCAGCTGGAAAGACAAGCAAAATTTGTTTTATTAGATATGAATGAGGTGTTAAGAGGATAGACAAAAGACAAGATTAGCGGTTGACTGTTCTATGACTGTTCGTTGATCTAATGGAGAATCATTATATACACTTAGGAACGCATAATTTAATACAAAGGCCACACTCCTTTTTAAGCTACCTTTATCGTTTTAATAGATTACCAAAGGTGCCTCGGCCTAAACAAACATCTCTGAAATTTAATTTCATGGAAAAGTTTCGTCCTTAATATTTTGTCTTTTTTTTTGTCTTCGAGAACGAACATTTCTCTTTGCGTCTATAGCACACTTACACCAGATTTCAGATAAAAAAAAAAGAAGCTAAACCTTATTCCCTTATAAAGTTAACTGTGCAAATGCTAAACGGAAATGAGTAAGAGGCTGTGGATGACTGGTGAAAGGGCATATATAAAAGATTGGAAAACTACTTTTGTAATATCCGCTTACAGTTTATTTTTCGTAATTTATGAAGATTTTTACAGGTTAAGGTTTTGCCACCACAGCGGTAGAGAGTGAGTAAGAGAGAGCCGAGGATTTAGGAAAACTTTTTTCAGATCTTCTCCTGGTATAAGTTCCTACTAAGGTAACCTCTAATCACCTTTATTCAAGGGAGTTTCAAGGTGTTGTTTATATACGTTTGCCTTCTTCGTTTTCTTTTCAGTGGTGGGTAATTTAGTATGCAACTATGACTTTCATGTACAAGTTCTAATAAAGTTTATTTCCCTCCAAACCTCACGGTAAAGTAGTTTTACTTTTCGACTTCTTTATGAATAATTAGAGTTAATTAAGCTATACCAAGAGACATTTTCTTTCAGTTCTTTTGAAGGAAAAACAACAACTTAATTTTCAGTGATGGAAGAGGTTTTATATTTAAAAATAAAAGTTTGAGCATACAATTAGTTTCTTTCTTTTAGTTGTTTTATAAAAGTTCTTTAAGCATTCCGGCATTGGCCATTATATTTAAATATAATGCTCTTTCTGGGAAGCCCTCTTCATAGTGATTCATTTGAATTCGCTTTCCGGTACTTAAGGAAGATCTGAGATAAAATTGTTTTAAAATTCTATTTATTTCTGAATTGATTTCTAGGACGAGCACTCCTAGAAATCCAAATGAAAAAGAAAGCTAAAGAAGAAAGGTTTTTATAAAACTTTCGCACTTTCATGTTAAGAACTTTCGTGCAATTTCAATTTATTTATCTAATAAGGGAGAAATCACTTCTTATCAGTTTTAAAACTCAGATGAGCCATTTAACATAACACATTTAACATTTTACAGCTGTCTCGCAAGCATACATGCAAATCAGTGTGTTTGTAGATCATCGGTGTCATAAAAGATCGATCAAAAAATATTCAATAACAGGAGCATGCAGGAGATAAAGTGATACGAAACCAGGAACACTGCCGATGTTTATTGAGGACGAACTGGCGAACCAGTTGGGAATACAATTGGAAGGTTATTATCCCCTTAATCATGATCATAAAGTAAAGGAAGAAGTAGAAGAAATCGAAGGAAGGGTACGAGTAGACATATAGTTTTTGAGCCAGGCTCTGGACATCGATGAAAATATCTGGCCAATCTCGGAGAGTCCCGGCCATCTGGTTTGATATAGGTGAAGTGCTACTGTTGTCCCTTGCTGACCAGAAGATTAATTAAAATAAATAAAAAGTTCAGTAAAAGTGCTGAATATCTATCTACTTAAACTAAATTTGCAAAATATTTCTGCGGGTTAAAAGTGAGTACTAACTCGCAAAGTTATATTGACAACACCGCGCGTGGCACGAAGTAGTCACAACTCCCAACACAGAAAACTGATCCTATGTACAACTGCCAAAATAGCCAATGCAATTCGTGCAAAACTTTAAACAAACGCGCGAATTACAAAAGAAAATCTGAAAAATTGGCAGCCCTTACGTTAGCTTTAGGTATAGTACATCATTACGCGGGAGTGTTGGATGGTGAGTCGTCTTTCGTTTATCCACCGATAAGTGGAACTTTAAGGGCCTGGACAAATAATCCCAAAAGCCATTAATAATCATTGTACCTAAACCATTGCGAAGCCTTCTGTCTGTGGCAGATTACGGCGGCCCTTTTTTATAGCTAATTATTTTGAAAGAACAGTTTTGTAATAAAAAATGCAATTTCTTTTTGAAATATCTCGTTTGCCAACTTGGCTTAAGTTTTATCCCAAAACTAAACAACAATTAATGAAGTCATAAAATGGCACATTATTCATAATAGGCATTTTACTTGCACATTTACCCTTATTCCATAAAAAGATTTCAGAGAGCTGCTGCGTTATATGTAGTCGCTCTTGACCACCTTAATGTAATAGTAGTATACCATTTTGTTTCTTAACATAAGAGAAACTATTCCCCTTCTAGAAAGCTTCATAGTTTATTTAAGCAAATCCCTAAGATAAGAAAAAAAAGGACAACTAGCTCAGTAGCTTTTTCCTTAGAATATAGTAGGTATTTGCTTTGCCTTTTCCTAAGCCCCTCAAGACATTTTCTTCTCTAACACTGCCCCTTCGCGCTTTATCAGCCAACATATGATTTTGCAGTTGTTTTCACATTCAAAGGAAATAGCTTATGTAAAGTGAATTTGAGATGCGAAACACTTCAGTGCGAGTGAACGTGAATTCGAAAAGCAAATAATGTCATCAACATCATCGACATATTTATAATCATAAACGTCAGCAACATCGTAGACCTTGTCGAGAAACGTTTGAAAAAAAAACTCATTCAGATGCGTATGTGTATGTAGGTACGTATCAACTTAAGTGAAAACAAAAAAAAACTTCCTTTACATCCCTAAAGTCCTTTGGCTATATAGCTGAACATAATGTACTTACAAATCAAATGCCAACCATTGCATGTACGTACACAGATGTCATGGATCCCAAGAAAGTCTTGTTGAACGTTGCACATTTCATACTGCAAAAGGAGATGAACAAGAACAAGAAGCAAATATAAGTGACTATCCAGTTCCAGTATCCAATCCATTTTGATTTGCACTCGTACACACATATTCAAAAGTACATTAAAGTTGCACCAGAAAGCGCAAAACATCCTTTTCGAATTTAGGATAATGTCTCTTTCGACATGGCTGGGCATAAAAAGAGAAGTATTTCGCTTTTGTGTTCTTTTTGTACGGACGGAAGTCGGGTAATGTAATTTCTGAAGTTGAATCAATGTATGAAAGCCAACAACTGTCAGTAAGCCACTCTCCTTCAATATTATCAACTGTACCATCATTATGCGAAAAATGTATTTAAAATTTTAATAAAAGGTTGACAGTCTGCCGAGCCAACAGAGAAGATCACTTGAACGACATTCTTTTTCTTTATTAACCGGAACCAATGTTCATTAATTTCCAATAAAAATAAATACAGATTTCACACAATTTATGTTTTTCATTCCACAGGATAAAACCACTCTTAACTACCTTTGTAGTACACTTAAGAGAGAAATTCGAGACTTTAAAAATCGTGAAATTTCTATATATCTTGGAAGCCTAACCGCGGATAAAAGAACAAATTATTCGCTCTGGAAAGCCATGAAAGGAATTAAAAACCAAAAACGCAAGCATCAGGAAAATCAATGGAGAATGGGCGAAGAGTGGCAAGGAAAAAGCCGAAATATTTGCCGAACATCTAGAAGAAACATTTAAACCATTTGATGGTCAAGCTTTGCTCGAATTTCCTGTCCTAACCTGACAATTATAGAATAAAAAGTGTATCGCTACCCGAACTACGCTTCGAAATAGAGAAACAAAAATTAAGCAAAGCTCCTGGACATGACTTAATCACAGTACAGGTTCTTAAAGAGTTACCTAGGAAAGCTTTAATCAAGTTTGCCTATTTTATAAATGCATCGTTCAGGTTATTGTACGTTCCACGACAATGGAAGGTGGCTGAAGTTATACTGGTTCCAAGGCCCGGTAAACCACCAAATGACAAAAAATCATATAGGCCAATATCGCTCTTACCGATGATGTCGAAGGTATTCGACAAACTTTTGTTAAAGCGCCTACATCAGATTATCGAAGAACGTCGATTAATACCTGATCACCAATTCGGATTCAGGACTAAGCATTTAACAATCGACCAGGTTTACGAAATAACCAATGTAATTGAAAAAGCCCCTAGAGGAGAAAAAATATGTTCTAGTGTTTTTCTCGACGTCTCTCAGGCCTTTGATAAAGTATGGCATACCGGCTTGAAACATAAGCTAAGACAAGCTTTTCCGAAGCAGTTATCTGATATCCTTAGTTGTTACTTATCAGACAGACACTTTCGTGTAAAACACGGAAATGATTACTTTGAATTTAAAGAAATCGCGGCAGGAGTTCCCCAAGGAAGCGTTCTTGGACCGATCCTATTTCTAATATACACTAGTGATATTCCGCAAGAAGAAGGGACAACAGTAGCCACGTTTGCAGACGATACAGCTATATTAGCGGTCAGTAATACCGTTGAATCAGCAACTAATAAACTCCATCGTTCTATTGACAAAATTTGTGATTGGACAAAGACTTGCCATATTGCTCTCAACGAGGCCAAATCAACGCACGTGAATTTTACTTATAGAAATGTAGACAACTTACCCATTTTCATTGATTCGGTACGAATTCCGTACGCAAACAAGGGAAAATATTTGGAAATGACACTCGATGCGAAATTAAAATGGAAACCGCATGCCAAGAAGAAACGTGAAGAGCTTGTCATTCGATGTAAACAAATGCATTGGCTGCTTGGTAGATTTTCCCAACTCAGCATGCAGAACAAGCTGCTTTTATACAAGCAAGTACTAAAACCGGTTTGGACATACGGTATACAACTTTGGGTTGTGCCAAATCCAGTAATATCAAAATTTTACAAACTTTTCAAAACAAAGAGCTAAGAAAAATAGTAAACGCACCATGGTTTATCAGAAACACTGATATCCATAGAGACCTAAGTATGGCTACCGTCGAAGATAAAATAAAACATTTTGCCCGCAAACAACAGACATGCCTTCACGGTCATTGCAATAATACCATGCTACAATTTCGAGACGATACTAACCTAGTGCGCCGATTACAAAGGATAAAACCATTTGAATTAGCGCAATAAGATGTAACAGCGTGCTTATCGGGGTATTAGCAGGTGCCTCCACTGGGAAGCTGCCTGCCAAACACGTATTTAACACTTTAAATACACTGTAACCTAGTTGTAGTATGAAGGTTTCGAAGGGAGGTGGTTTTTGTTTTCTTATCTTAAGTGAGAAAGAGTCGCATGTACGATTTTCCACCTACCACTATTATTCGTCCGAGCCTAGTTCTGGTTCCAAGTCTCGTGCATTTAACCAGGATAGGTAACTCTCAGCTTGCTGAGAGTAACGTTAATATTACTATGGCTTGGGAGTAATATGAGAAACTCTATAAAAAAAAAAAAATTATACCTAAAATTTGAACACCCTTTACATGCGTTTGTCCTCGTTTATATTTAACATACGATACGAATACTGTGATCGAAATAAGCGCTACGTTCGTAACTTTTTAACGATCTTAAGTTCTTCCGACCGTATACCATGAAAGGTCTGAATAATATTATATGTCAATGTGCAATTTTTCCTAATAAACTGTCGACATAATGGGCGCGTTCAATTTGCAAGGTAACTGCGAGTTACCACTTACACCTCTATAACTTTCCAAACGATGGTCACGTGAGTTATTTGATCAATGAGGACGGTTCAAATAGTAGGGACTAGTAGTTGCCTTGCAAATTGAACGCGCCCAATGATATATGTATTTTCTTAAGTTTTTTATTTCGTGGGGAAAAGGGAATTTTTGGTTATCTTTGCGGGAAGACCTGCTTCCAAAGTCTGGGATCACTGTTCCATAATGAATTAAACCAGATAAGAGTACGTGCCGATATTCGAAAGGGGTAATAGTAACCGACATACATGCCCACACGCAATGCATACCATTGACAAATTTTGAGCTCATTAGTCGTAGCGCAGGAACGTGATCTTATTTGGCTTCCACTTTTATTTAAACGAATTGGAAAAGTAAATGTACATTGAACTTCAGAATCAATAAACGATGATGAAGGAACGTAGACATCCCGACGCCGCCGTCACCATATCTCCACCCGACAAGCAATCAAGTGTGTGTTTTCGAGTGTATTAAAGTTATTAATTTACGAGTATGCATACCTCCGCTTTGCCGAGTGTTAATTGGTATAAATTCGTGTTGTCAATCCAATCAAATTTTGTTGATTTACCATGAGTGACATGAGTTCGGGCCTCGGAGAAATGCAGTCATGCGGAACCTTAATGCAATTAGTTGAACAATGTTTTCATTGTTCATTGTGTCAATACAAATTTACCAAGTACCAATCGTTGAATATAGTGGGGTTATTTTTAAAACAATTCGATATAATTTATGAGCAGTTTTCATATTTGATGCATAGGAAATCTAACTGCAGCAAATTGATACTGCCTATCTTTTGAAAAAATGCGACTGCTTTAGCAGAATGGTAGAAAGAATACAATTTATTTTGACGGGTCCTTAATAGCTCTTACATTTTCAACAAAAATTTGTTAGTAGAATTTTCACTTTCATTTTCTTTTATTCTCAGAAACAAAATCTTATTTTGCTTGCATTTCTTTTTCTCAAATTAACCTTTATGTTTCTTTTCAAATTGTTTTTCGATACGCTGCTTTTCTATTTTGGTAAACTAAACTTTACATTGCGATAAATATCCTTCCATCATTTGGCATTTTGTCAGTTTGATAAGGCGGCCAATATGGATCAATATCACTTTCCACTGCAAAGCTGAAATTTCATATGACCACAAATTGCCTTTAAAACAAAGCTTTTTCCCTTAGGCTGACCGGCTTTGCGGAAACGGGATTTCACACTTTCCTCCGCATGGTTTAGCCGTATACTCAACTTCGTTGCTCCGCTAAGGGTAAGTATGCCACTTTTCATACATAATTGGCCTAATGTCGCTTTATCAAAGTGTCATAATGCGAAATTATTTATTTGGCCCTTTGTGAAAGCAAGAGTTATTTTTTAAAAACATGTCATCGGGTATGCATTCTTCGACGCAGGGACATTACTCGACGGGATTTAATTTAATATTAGTTCCATATGCCTCATCTACAAG
This sequence comes from Portevinia maculata, assembly GCA_949715645.1. NCBI lineage: Eukaryota > Metazoa > Arthropoda > Insecta > Diptera > Syrphidae > Portevinia > Portevinia maculata. The sequence continues at coordinate 79,574,561 of OX454525.1, forward strand.
AGAGGAGATCCTGTGTTTTGGAAGAACTACAATATTCCTTCTCACTGTCGCATTTATGATCATACCCAGTACTATGTGAACGTCTCAAGCCGTTCTGCAGCACCCTAGTTGGCACGTTGCAGTGTGGCTTCCCGCCAGGCAGATCGACAAAAGACCAAATTTCCACATTCAGGCCAATCTTGAAAAAGACCAAGGAATTTTGGTTTGGCAAGACAATTGGGTTCAAAACTCCTGACTCGAAGGACAAAATGCATGTTCTATGCATTTTAACTCTGCCAGTTCTGCTATAAGATTGTTGAAAGATAAGGAGGAAACGGGAGCGAATATTGGGTTCTTTCGATAGAAAAATACTCTTTCGAATATTTTGTCGTAGGTGCGAGAAAGTGAATGGAGGAGAAACAGGCTACTTTATCTCGGCTATATCGAATGAATAGAATTTAATGCTCCAGCCATGAGGATCTTCGACCCCCAACCCCAAGATTCAAGAAATTAAGGAAGATCGCAGAGGATGGAAGGCTGTACTTTATCATACCGAAGGTCCTTACCGGTCGGGAGCCCGTAAAATAGGAAGTAGTAAAACATTCATTAACCTTACTTAAAATTAGGGGTTCCGATTCCGACACCGATATAAAGGCTGATATAAACGGTAGTTCAAAGTAGAACTTTCTGTTAAGTATAGGTAAGTTTTATGCAAAATAAAAGCCCGGGCTACATACTTCATTATTTATTTAATTTATTTACTTAAGCTTTCTATATCGGTATCTGTATCGGCATCGCCGATTTTTTACTACAGTAATCGGTGGTATCGGTATCTCAGCGCAACATTATGTATCGTTACATGCCTACTTTAAATCTTTCGACAGAAATAGTGAATAGGCAGGTAGAAAATCTTTAAATTTATATGACGAGGTGAAGGAAAACCTTCTCCCTTAATGACGGTGAGGGTATTTTAATTTAATTTAATTTAGTTTAATTTTTTTAATTTTAGTGGGGCCACCTCCCATTTATTGAGCTTAATTCAAGCTTACAAAATTATACAAATTACTACTAAGAGGAAGGTGGTTGTAGAGAAGGGCAGTTTTAAAGGAAGAGGTCCAGTAATTAAAATCAAAGAGGTGGGGGATAGAATAGACCTTTTCCAACATGAGGGAGATTGACTCGTTCAAGCCATACGACGTGCGACGGGTGGGAAGGGAGAAAAGAGGGGGGATCTTAAATTGCGAGGGTTGGTGTTAAAGGCAACATAATTAAGAAGAGAAGAACAATCGATGGAGCCAGTGAAAAGACGATGTGTGTTCGAATCCCGGCCAGAGCCATGCTTTGTAAAATTGAATACACACAACAATTCAAATCTCCTTTAAACAATTAAGACGCCACCTGTGGAGAAAAAAAACCTATCACACCGAAACTTCTTTCCTATCCTCCTATTCTTTCACTTATAAGCAGCAGCCAAAAACAGGCAATGACTCATTCGCTGGTGCTGCAACAAAAAACGCCTGCGCTGTGGCAACATTATAATGGTACTGTATCAATTACAGAAAAAATAAAAAAAATCCCTTTGGCGCACGCTAATTATAAAAAAAAAAAATGTATAAGCAAAATGTCAGCGACATCTCTTCTTTTTTCTAGGGTCTGAAGGTTTATTAAATTAAGGCGTTCGTGATAGCGTGGTAGGATAAGGCAATTATTCCACGGGAGCCCATGAAGGGCAAAAGGCAGAAATCGACGTTGAATACTTTCGATTCTAGAAATGTGTACCCGGTAGTATGGTGCCCCCACTTGGGTAGCGTACTCTATAATAGGGCGGACGTAGGGTATGTAAAGCCATCTGGTCGGGATTGGTGAATTCTTTATTCCAACGTTTGGCGAAACCAATGGGTTAGCTTCATTGATTATTTCGTCAATATGTAAACGAAAATCAGGGGAAGACTGAGTCCGCTTACGTTAAAAAGTAAGAAATTCACATTTAGCAATATTCAGCTACATAAAGTTTGTTTTGGCACCAAACCGAAAAACTATCGAGGTCTTGTTAAAGAAGATCAAAGTCGTGTGGGGTGTGGGGAAGAAATAATTTATAAAGATGAAGAATTTAGCGTCGTCGGCATAGAGGGAAATGGAGGAGAACTTAACGATGTTGTCAAGATCATAGAAGTCGGAGGGCCAAGGTGACTACCTTGGGGAACACCAGAGATGGATTTGAAAGGCAAAGAGGGAACAGAGTGAAAGCGAACGTTGAAAGATCGGTTCTCGAGGTAAGATGAAATCCATTTCAATAGTAGGGGATCGAATTTGGGAATTATGTCTTACTAAAGTGGGTTATAAGTCCCAAAACAATAAATTGAGAGTTTTGTACCTGAGCCTCATATTAAGGACCAGAAATTACCGGAAACCGTTTCAAAAACAATAAGTGTTGAAAAATGGAATTTAAATTTTAAAATTTACATATTTTAAATCAATTTTAATGACCGTTTTATATATGTATTTATAAATTTTTTTAAAATCCACTTTGGAAACCGCAACACTACATTGCTCTAATTTAAGGGTGATTCTAATAACCTGTTACCAATATTTCAAATACAATTTTTTTTATTCGTACAACAATTTAATCAAGACCCCTTGGAAAGTGACAACTTACATGTAAATATGAAGGTACTATATTTATATTGGGACACCCATATTGATGTTTATTTGCTAAAAGTCTAGCAGGACCCATTAATTGTGTTTGAATAGAAGCGAAGAGCAGTACAACCAAATATGAGGGACAATTAACTTAAATAAATAAACGGAATACAATTCCCTTCTGCAATTACGCTGATGATTCCGATCCGTTCTTTCGCCGTTCAACGAGTTGTATGACGAACATGCAGAATCCCCCGAAAGGAAGAAAAACGGAAACCAAATACCTCTTATTTTTTGTTCAAAACCAACCCTTCGTAGACAACTTTGTTTTGCAGTCATCGACCCAACCCCACATAAGGACATTTGACTATAGCTAATTCGTATCTTTGGTATGGTGGCGCTGGCTGCAGACCCTTTCGTTTGCCTCAAAAGAATTTGAAATATAAGTTAGTCGCATGCTATCATCGTTCAATTTTCCGCATTCGTCATCATCGTCTCTGCTTCGACTTCTTATTTTCTTTTGAAGAGTTGTTTCTATGTGCTGTTCCGCCTCACCAAAGCCGTCGATGGATACTTGGCGCGTCTTCTGCATTGGTATATGGATGTCTCTGGAAGGGGAGTTCTTTGTTCTAAAAGGACAACTCTCCATTCTTTATAGGTTTTTTTTGGAATGAGCATATAAATTGTAAGAATAGCAACTAGGAAGGGTGTCTAAGGGATTAACCTTAAATAGAATTCTACAAGGAGAGGCATTGTTACATGGCTTATGGGTATCTTTATCCCTTGAATGGGGATAAAGCAACTCAAGAGTGAAGTTGTCTATGTATTGGCACGTCATCGTCTTTAACGAAACGATAGACTACGCAGGTGAAAGCTAGGTCGCCTTCAAATATACATATATGTATAAAAAAAAATGTCTTGGTGCTTTTGTTTGCACGCTAATCCTTGCATACAAACTTACTGCTTTATTTGACGTATGTGAAGAGATGGCGATATTCATTTATTATCCTTGTTTTATGACAGACGTTGGTGGGTTTTATTCGAATACTGCCGGTATGAGCTGTATGATGGATGTCCTGCCTTTGCACATAATTATAACGTCTCATGTTTCCTCACGCAATATTCTAGTTGGATAAATTGCAATTTTATGGATGGTCTGAAGGATATCCCATGATGGGAGTGTGACTGGGGAATATCATCCTCTAAATCAGAAAATGAACATTCTTTCTTATGGCAACGAATATATTGTTGGTATCTATCCGAACTGTTCTTCGATTTATATTGATTTCGCGGAGCTCCCCAGGTTATGCGCCTCCTGGCAACTCCTGTGGGTTATTGCACAGACAATCGGTGCTGTTTCTTTCCGTCCTTCATCCGTTCTGATTGCCTTTTAATGGTTTTAGTGAAAACGTAATTTCATTTCGGTGTATGATGTTCCCGCGGGGAGGGGGGCGTGGGGGGGTAATATTGGATTTTGGGGTCAAGTGGCTTGGTGGTTTTGTTATTCTTTGATATGTGTAGATATCTGTCCGGATGTCTTTGTTATAAGGATATTTTACTGCTGAAGGATAGCTTAAGTCATTAGTTGCATGTGTATGAGGGGAGTGGCAGCTTGTTAAATTAAAATTATCCCAAGAAAACACATTGATTGTTTCGAACACACCTTTTTTTTAATACACTCTCAGTTCTGTGTCGTGGAGTGCTTAAAGCAAGCAACTATCACGAGCAGAAATTTGCCGGCACTAAAAGTGCTCCCACAGGCTCATCATTTAGTGCAGGTGTTAGTAAGGACAAAACAATTAAAAATACAATAATTATGTACCTATAAAATACTAACACAAACACAAATGATGCAAATAAATTAAGACATTAAGGTATTATCACGCAAAATATTTTTCAGCTTAATTTTACTAACATGCAAGTCAATCACATGATCATTTATATTATATATTCTACTCATGCGACTAATAGGCTCATGCCTCCCATAATTCGTTCTATGATGGGGGCTGAACAATAAATCAACACTACGTAAATTATGGGCACCACACCGAAAATTAAAGCCAATAGATGACAGCAAGTCAGGTGCATCTATTTGACCGGATATAAGCTGCTGTAAAAAAATGATATCGCTATTAAGCCTTCGTTGAGAAAGGGGTAACATTTGAAGAAGCTTAATACGCTGACTGTAAGGAGGAAGGTTAAAAGGATCATCGCATGGAAGTCCTCTAAGTGCAAATCGAATAAATTTACGTTGAATGGCCTCTATTCCATTTGAATGAATGTTGTAGAACGGCGTCCAAACTTGTGAAGCATACTCTAGAATCGGACGGACAAAACAATTGTACAATGACATAGTAACGTATGGGTCATTAAATTCTTTCGCCCACCTTTTTACGAAGCCCAGCATAGAATTAGATTTATTAACAATAAAATTGATATGCTTGGCAAAAACCAGTTTGGGATCGAAATAAACCCCAAGATCCTTAAAATTATCAACATTACAAAGAATATGTTGAGACAAAGAATATTGAAAAGTGGAAGGTATATTCTTTCTAGAGAATGTCATATGTTGACATTTAGTAGGGTTCAGGGATAAACCGTTTTTATCACACCAATTGGCGAAGCTATTAATGTCAGATTGAAGAAAAATTCTATCTTGCTGACTAGTGATAGATTTAAATATTTTCATATCATCAGCGTAGATCAGGATATTACTGTGATTTATACATGCTTTAACATCATTACTGGCTAGTATAAATAGAATTGGTCCGAGGTGACTACCTTGGGGAACTCCAGACTCAGCTGTAAAAGATACAGATAGCGATCCTCTAAATTTGACTTGATAAACCCTTGATCTAAGGTATGAATTAACCCATTTTATGATACTTGGTGGGAAACCAAAAGCCCTGAGCTTAAACTCGATTATTTCATGGGACAGCTGGTCGAAAGCTTTAGAGAAATCAGTGTATATGCAATACATTTCGTCCTTATTCTCTAAGGCATTAGAACAATCATGCAAGAAACTTAACAGATTAGTGACAGTGGATCTGTTTCTTACAAATCCATGCTGTTCATTACAAATTAAATTGCGACAAAGAAATATTAACTTTTCGCAAACAATTTGTTCAAAAAGCTTAGGGATACACGAAAGCTTTGAAATAGGCCTATTATTAGTGATATCACCACGTTCGCCTTTTTTAAATACAGATGTGATAAAGGCACTTTTCCATAGATAAGGGAATTTACCAGTACTAATGGACAATTCAAACAGATATTTAAGATATGGAGCAATTGCATGACTAAATTTTTTAAGAACGATCGGTGCAATGCCATCAGGACCTGATGAATAATCATTCTTCAGAGAAGAAATAAATTTTAAAATTATTTCCAAGTCAAATGAGAACCTACTAAAACTTTTTTTGTTTGATGTACAACTCCTCAAGCAATTCTAGACCCATGTCGAAGGTTAAAGGGAAAAGCCCCACAGTTTATTTACATTATTAGATTTCCCCGACAAATGCATGCCTTCTTTTCGGAAACTGTAACATACTCGTAGCAAGTACAAAAATAGACGGCATCTCAAGTTAAATATGCACTATCATAATTCCGGAATGAAATTCCACACTTTCCATCATCTTCTTCGCATAGAAAATCAGTCCACCTTTTATTCCAACACATCAGCTAACTATCAGCTTCTATCGTCATCATCGGATGCCTACCGCTCCGATTATCTTATCCGCGGGTATCAGAGTCAGAAGTGAAATTAAAAAAAATATCGCTGCTTCTGCTGCTGGCTAACCGTAAGGCATTCACTTTATCTCGGATCATATTTCATTCGTTTATGCGTTGCAATTATGTATGCGAAAGATATGTCTCCCGCACAACTCTTTCCCAATAGCGCAAACATTGGACCGTAAAAAAAGAAGAAAATGAATAAAAATTATAAACAAAAGATACTTCTGCTTGGTGCACAATGGTGTGTAGTGTGCGAACACCGTACTTCCGTGACACTAACAACAACGGCTTTAAGATATGCCACCACTTGTCGCACAGTACCGTTTTGTGCGGTTTTGTCAAGCCATATTGTTTGGATTTTAATTTCATTTACTCGTTGAATAATAAGGTATGCTGGGCTTTGTTGGGTGAAGTGAGACTATGTAAAAAAAAAACAGGATCTGGATGTGTCTGAGCAACCCATCCATTTGACAGAACATTGCAAGCGCATTTGGTTACGAAACTGCATGTTGTGTGTGTGGTTACGTTTCAGAATACGGGTCGGTAAGACCGAGGCAAACTAAGCTAAGGAATTACAATTTTCATCTCAAGAAACAGCGGTTGATAAAAATAAGTATAAAATAGGGTTTTAAAAACTTTTCAGGAAATAATACAACAAGGAGAAGTCGGGGCATAAAAAACTATACCTGGGCGTGTAATATAAAGGGGAATGATTTGCCGTCCACACAGGGTGCTGCTCGAAAGAAACGGATTAGTGACTCAAATAACAAAGCATTTCTTCAGTAAAATATTGAGAAGGCAAATTCACCATAACTCTGCATGCATAATGGATTATTGTTTAGAATCAAACAGTGTTGGGTGCCGTGATATCAATTTAATAATTTAATTATGTATACTGAATTTCATGTAAAAATGTAATTTTACAAAAAATAAAATAATTCTATTAGGAAAGCATTTTCCGTTGCCTACTAAAAACGAGCTAATAGTGAATAGTATGTATAAAAAATTAGTATCATATTATTGATGAGTTTAAAATAGAAAATACGCAAGGCTTATAAGTTGCTCCGGTGCAATTAACGAAAAAGTTTAACCCAATGAAAATAAAGAGAATTCTTGAGAATTCAATGTAGGAACGCGAAAATTGATAAAGATAGGCTATGGAGGACATTTAATATGATATGTTCATATATCTCTGATAAACATTATTGAAGAGTAAGTTCGACGACTTTCAAAATTTATAAGATGAAATGTCTACTCTACAATTTAATTTGTAAAATACTTGCCCTGTAGTCATCACCAGCACTAAAAGCGAAACTTGATAATGTTGAACAAATAAGAGGGGACATTTCTTAAACAAGAATTATCAAGGCATATCTCTGTTTAATATTGCATATAATATCCTATCCAATGTACTCTGTGAACGTCTCAAGCCGTTCTGCAACACACTAATCGGCACGTAGTAGTGTAGCTTCTGGGATGGAAGATCGACAATAGACCAAATTTTCACACTGAGGCAAATCCTTGAAAAGACCAACGAATTTCAAGTTGACACTCACCATCTTTTCATTCACTTTAAAGCTGCATTCGAAAGCATACATCGCCAGGAGTTCTCGATGGGTGAGTATGGGATCGCGGTAAAACTGATCCAGTTATGTCGCCCGACAATTGAAAACACGCGGTGTAATGTGTATTTTGGAAGCAGCCTTCCTAATTATTTAAAACCTGCACGGGATTTCGACAAAGAGATGCGATATCATGTAACTTCTTTAACCTTGAAAATAGTGCGCAGGGCAGATGTCAACACGGAAGGAACTATTTTCAATAGATCCGTCCAACTACTGGGGTATGCGGACGATAACGAAATAAGTTGGCATTGAAGTTAATGAGGAGAAGACTAAATACATATCAACAAACAAACAAACATCTGCCCACCGCTAAGGACATAACGTCACTGCTGATAGCAACAACTTCGAGGTAGTTAACGAGTTCACCTACCTTGGAGTTAACATCATCTCCACAAATGACACCTTAGTGGAGATCCGACGCAAATTACCTTAGGAAACCGCTGCTACAGAGTGGGTGGCGCACCAATTGTGCTACAATAAGAAATTGTAGTCTGTAGTATACCGTCCAAGTAATCTATTACCATTGAGGGTACCTTTGACAATGTGATCCTTGAGAGCATGTGTAGCTCTGCCAGACAACACGACGTAGACGAGCTATTGGTGCTGTGGATTAAAGCAATGCTGATGAATAGGACGTTGGATTTGGATGCGGATTGTGGCCATTGTGGTGGCGGGAGTAAACAGAACCTGCCCGAGAGGCGGCGTTGTGTCTCCATTGGTCTGGTGCGTGCTCTCTGTTGAACGCTCTCCACAGATCTACCATTTACGCTGAGGCATACGCGGATGATGTTGCCATAGTTTCTGTTGGATCATGCCTAGCGATTGTCTGCACCAGCGCGCAGGCGAATCGTCAAAAAGTGCACTAGGAATGGGTTCTCAGACAATCCTGAAGTTGTTCTCTTTCCAAGAATTTGTAATATGTAATTAATTGCAGTGAAAATATTGCATTGTTCTTAAGACTATATTGCACAATTTACTGAGATATGGTATACTCTACCTGACTACTGAGATATTAATTATAAATGTTTAAAAGAATTATCATTAAAACTCGTTAGAAAAAGCTACTATAATTTTAAGATCCTAGCAAGCTAGGCTGGAGAGAAGGAGAGACGGGGAAACGATAAAAACATCCTGATTTCATCAGATAACATTTACCAACTATTGTGACAACAATTTAAAGGAACAATAATTGATTAATAAATAATCGAAACACTAAAAGACTATAAAGCAAACAAATAAATTAATCAACATATAAAAAAATTAACAAATGAATAAATAAATATGTACACAAAAAATTTAATAAACAAATAAATTAACAAATAAATATATAAATAAATATATAAATAAAAAAATAAATAAATAATATATCAATAAATAAACAAATAAATGAATAATGAGCGTGGTGTTCGGCTTATGGGTGGTGTTTGGAAAAATATAGTTTCCCGTCGAGCGTCGAAAAGTGTCCCGTAGAGATATCTCCAGAGCCAGGCGACCAATTCCTTGTTGAGCCTGTCTACTGTAGTGCTGGGGCGTTGAAAGAAATTACGGCGAGTAGCGATGATGAAAAGAGCCAGGCGACCAATTTCTTGTTCAGCCTGACTACTTTTAATTCGGACAGACTGTTTTTCAAACTAAAAGAGTGACTCCAACGTTTTTAGTTGTTTGCTCACACAATTTATTCAACAGACTGCAACAATTCATAATTCACGCTGCCCTCTTATACCCAGAAACGCGACGGTGCAGTGTGAATCTTAAAAACGACAATATTTCTTTAATTCGCCGTTGCTGAATTCTGTGTATACGAGGACTCATATTTGCGTGTTTAAATAGCATTTTAAAGTTTATATGCGATATGTGCTTTTTAAGTTTTAAAAGTGCTTAAAAAATAAAAATATGCTTTCTAATGACAAAATGTGAATGTCATTGGAGTTATGAAAATAATAATTGAAAAAGAAAAAAAAAATGGTGACTTCAATTACGATGGCTGCTACAATAATTAAATAAGCAAGTAAATAATAAATAATCAAATAAATAAATAAATAAATAAATAAGCAAACAAATAAACACAGTTCCATAATCAAATAGCTAGATTTGAAATCAGGATGTTGTCGGAAGAAATAAATGAAACATTGTATCGATCATGTAATTTTAAAATTCTTTCTGATACTTTTTCAATATTTGGCAATGCATGCAGTTCTTCGGTAGAAAAATGCCAGGGTAGGTCTAAAATCATTTTAAACAAATTATTTTGGGTTATCTGCAACCACGAAAATGGCTTACAGCACACTTCCCCCAAATAGGTGATCTTGAAACATTATCGCCTGGAAAATGACCTTGTATGTGGTCAAATTGTTTTCAAGGCTCAATTGTGACTTACGACCTATAAACACGGATAAAGCGTCTTTATTGTTATGTTTACCTTCGTTATTATTTGCTGGATATGTAGACCGAAGGTAAAAGTTTTATCAAGATGTACCCCTTTATACTTTGCCCTTTGTTTTCATTCTGTCTGAATACCATTAATTAGCAGACTATTGCTTGGTGAGAAACAGGTTTTCCTTTTTCTGGTAAAAAATACAGCAGTCTTAAAATCATTTATTTTTATTTTTCAATTATTGCCATAAACTTGAATTGCATTCAAGGCAGAGTGCAAATTGGTTTCAATATTTAGGAGTCATCCTAGCAAACTTCTTTGGTCCAAGCATGACGAGCCAAAGCGCAGTCGGTTTTCTGGCAGTGAAAGAGTCCAATGGATTTACACGGCTATGATAAGAACATTTTAAGCATATGCGTCGGTTGTTTGGTTCCATAAGCTTTCACGTAAGTACGTTCCGCTGCTTAAGGGGGTTTTCCCCAGCACGCCTAGTTCCAGATGCAGTATTGAACCTCCCGCCTATTGATGTTTATATCTTGGATTACACAATCAAAGCTATTTAACGTTTAAGAAGAGGTGGCTTTTTTATAGCTCGCACTGGAGTTTTGATGACAATGCGCGACGGTTGTTATTCGACTCATGTCTTATAACTTCGTCTGATGCGCAATTACGAAATCGACTTTCCTCGTTTTCGGGAATGGCTCTGAATAGACTTTGAACCTGGAAAAGAACGCAGTCTTATCGTTACGTATGGCTCCAACTAGTGTTTTCGCAGAGGGCGACAACATTAGACTTCTCGTGAGGCAAACATGCGCCAGTCTTCCACACGGAGACTTACGCTATCCAAATGGCTATGAAATATGTTGCGGGAAACAGGTGGAAGGTCGGAGTATTGTTGCGTATAACGACAGCCAAGCTGCGCTTAAGGCCGTGCTCAAGCCTTTAACCACTTCCAAAACAGTTCGTGAATACAAGATCACCCTGAATTCAGTCGGAAAGCTGTGATTGTCCTACTTTTGCTCGTATCTAAACTCCTCCTCACTGAAGCGCCCACTCGTTTTTCTAAGAAAACCGAGGAATATTCAGTAAAAGTGGTACGTCTTCCTGGGAGTACAATGGACCAGTATTGAGTCTGAGTGTTCCAGTGTCGAAAATCTTGAAAAAAAATATATTACAAACATTTCGGGGCGCCTGGCCGGCTTATCGTCCAGTTGTGTATTCTGTCAAAGTTCACCATATTCATACTTATTTCCAGCTAACTCTTAAGATTCTTACACCTTACACAGGTTATGGAAATTTGACATTTGGGCACACAGTACAAAATCATAAATATACTCCTTATCGCCAAAGTTCTCCGAACTGTCATTTCACCTTTACGATAAAAGTTATGACGTCTTCGTCACAGTAAAATAACATCCCCTACATTGTGGATTGCACTCGTAGCTATTCTACATTGCATTCCATAAAAGGTTGCAATTATAGATTTATCGAGAAATGCTGGCATACACGACCCTAGAGATTTGATTTCTTGTACCTCAAGCCGAGTGGAAAATGCATACCGTATCTGGTTTTTGAACATCCAACCCAAGCACACCCACCCACCCGTCATCATTCCGACACAGCCATTACTAAAGAATAATTGCTCCATCAAGGTCTCAGGAGTTATACAAACACACCAATACACCATCTGCATCTCTGATGCCTGAGAAGACTCCCAGTGTTCTCAACCTGAGCGCATCACTGACATTTGCATTAAAAATTTAGAAGAAAAATGCGGTTTAGCAAATGTCAAACTGAAACACCAAATGAAGTGGAATCTTCTGTATCAGTAGGTATGAGGATTTTACGTAAGGGAGATATAAAGAACATCCACTAGTAGCAGTAGATGATGGTGCGGATAGTTAGTGGTTGGCATGATGTGGTTGCCCCACATTTCAGAACTTCTATATCATATCAGTAGGACAAGCGCAAGGAGCAAGAATAAGAATACTCCTTACTTCTCTTGAATGGAGGGTAAACGGAGGTTTCAGGTTTGAGGTTTCGGGATGAATATTAATGCGATTTATTTATGCAGCTGTAGAGTGTCCTTAGGCGTATGTTGGGAGGATACGAGTTTTGTGTACACTCTGGTTAAGTTTGCGCACGGTTAGAGTATGATTTGCAGTTGCATACCCGTGTCTATAGATGTTGCACATGTAGCTACATCTACAATCAGTGCCATTAGGCAAATATAAATTCAATTACTCGAAGCAGAAGCATTTAAGTCTAATACGAGGAAACTGAGGCTGTTACGCAGAATTACTCAGACTAAGGGTTTATGTGTGAGCTCATTGTGAGTTTCGAAAGTGATTACGGAAGATGCTGAGCTTAAAGAAAGGTTTTTGTTTTTCTTAGGAAATTCAAAGTTTATGCCACATAATGGAATTCTGATGAAATATTTGATATATGAGAAGGTGAAGGAAAGAATTGACTTATCAACTTTCAATGAATTATTAAAATCGGTTCAATTGATATCGTTAATTTGTTGACTTAGTCTGGATTTGATTGGCATTATATCAAACACTGAAATTGGCTTTGCGTTGCAATTTTGCAAGCGATTGCTTTAAGTGATTTGCTTGCATGCAAACGCTTGCATGTGGAACACTTGCATGTTTTTTTTTTAATGTACACGCACTAAAAGGATTTTTTAGTACACTTATCATGTAATAGCCACACAGCGCGTTACGGAAAGTAGGACAAGCAAAAAAGGAGATATGCCGACGTTTGACCGAGTTTTGAATGTATTGATCGTCATATCCGAATACAGGCTTGAGGTTGAACTGATAAGCATTACTTGCATGGCGGGCGTTGCGGTTGAAATGTTCTAGGGGTGGAATGCAACTGACTATTTCGTTTTAGTACTAATGGTGGAAGTAACGATAAAATAACGAGGGACAGGAGACTTTGCGACGACGACTAAGAGAGTCAATCGATCTTGTGATGTCTCGGTCGCCAAATATGTTATTGGTGCACGAGACCAGATAGGAGCGTTGTACAGCAACGCCTTAAAATTGTAGTCAGATCAGAATCAGATCAGAAGCAGTGAAATATTTCTTGCATGGCTTAAGGAAGCCTAGACAAGACATTTCGCAGCGTTCTTGGCGATATCGAATATGTCGAATATACCGAGAATGGAAAGTCTTTCGGTTTCAGCGATGCAAGTGCCGTTCATTGATAATGGCAGAGTATGTGGGATTTGCTTTAATGACAGCATTACGTTTTTGAAGCATTTAATTATACTCTATTGGTTATACCCCACTGAGTTATGCTGTAAAGATGGGAATTTAATGAGCTTAATATACGTTGCCGTTCCACTTCCACACCCGAAGATAAGGGGTGTGACCCAAGAAGCGAATATGAAAACTGTCATCAGCGAAGTAATGGATTGGATTAAAAGTAGCGGACAGATCATTTATAAAAATGAGAAAGAGAGTCGGGGCAGAACAGAGCCTTAAGGAATACCAGCATTTATATGGTGCTTTGCAGACTTGAAACCGTCCAAAACTATTTGAATTTAACGGTCCGAAAGGTAATTTCTAATCCATTGAAGAAGAGTATCATAGATTCCAAACGCACGCATTTTCGACAAGAGAGCTTGATGCCAAACTCTGTCATATGCTTTTGAAACTTAAGTTTCACCACCTTGGTAATGACATTGGTTTCACTTTCGGTTAGATGTCATCAAATCACCAGTGGATCTGTTACTGCGAAAACCATACTTCATTAAGCAGTTTTCGGGATTCAAGATATTTCATTAGCTGACAGTTGATCAGCGTTTCTATGACCTTGGAAAAAAGGGATGTAAGGCTAAGTGCATTTGGTGTGAATAGTTCATGAAAGCATTTGCAAGCAAACAAATCACTTCAAATCACTAGCTGCAAGCAAGTTTACGCTTGCGTGAAAGCGAACACACAAATCCAATATATATAACTTAGTTGTAGGATCTTTACGCACGTATTTTAGCCCTATCAAAAGCTTCAGAAAACTATCACCGAGAACTTGCTAAGTTGTGTGTCCGTTTTTTCGGGAGTAAAAACGGGAGCGGGTCGAAATTCTGCTTTCAAAATTCTGCTTTGCGAAATTCTGACTTTTAACACAAAAATTCTGCTTTTCAAAATTCTGTTTTTTCTGTTCTATCTTAAAAACTTCAGCTTTTCAAAATATTGCTTTTTAAAATTCTGACTGGCAATACTTTAAACAAATAAATTCTGCTAATTCCGTTTCTTTTCCAATTTTTTATACCCTATTCTAAGGGTATATTAATTTTGACGCATAGTTTGTAACATACCTTAATATTGCCCGTAGACCCCTAAAAGTTACTATATTTATGATCAGCATCGATAGTAATGTCGATCTAGCCATGTCCGTCCGTCCGTCCGTCTGTAGCCAAAAATTAGGCCTTTAAACTGGACCTAGAGACCTGAAATTTTAACCATATACTCTCTAGGGTCCCGAAATAATCAAGTTTACGAATTTTTGAAATCCGCCCACTGACACGCCCACAAATAAATAAAATAATTTTTTTATACCCTATTCTAAGGGTATATTAATTTTTGAAAATCCAAAGTTTCAGCTAGGGAGCTGAAATTTATAGTATATACTCTCTATGGGCCCTTTATGCTCATGTGTAAATATTTTCAAAATCCGCCCACTGACACGCCCACAATTAATTTTTTTGAAAATTCAAAGTTTGAGCTAGGGAGCTGAAATTTATAATATATACTCTCTAGGGGCCCTTTATTCTCATGTGTTATTTTTTTTTAAATCCGCCTACTGACACGCCCACAATTAAATAAAACAATTTTATTGAAACACCCAAGTTTGAGCTAGGGAGCGTTGTTTTTTTGATAAAATCCTTTAAATGTTATATAACAAAATATGTAGAGCGTTCTTAACAATTCAACCATACTTAGACTTTTGTCACGCCCACTTATGAGGGATAGGAATAAGAATAGGGTATCCAACAGTTCGCCCAAGCGGACTGTAGCCCGTCCATATGTTTTTTATTCGGTTTGCACGAGCCCAATTATAATTTTTACATTTATTTAATTTTTCACAATAACACATTTATCCATCCACGTATGACTTATGTTTTCCTTTATTCGATTTAATTACAGATATATTCATTTTCACTCTAGAAGCACACGTTCACTCATAGGGTATACTAACAGAATATTTGTTTAAACCAAGAGAGCAATCTTAAAACCAATAAAAAAACTACTTTTACCTCTTCCTCTATAACAAGTGAGTAGGTAAGGTAGGTAGCGCGCGCTTTTAAACATTTTCCAAATCTTTTTTTTATTGTTTGCAGAATTTTGTAAAGCAGAATTTTTAAAAAAAAGAATTCTGAAAAGCAGAATTTTGAAAGCAGAATTTTGAAAAAAGAATTTTAACCTCGCCAGAATTTAGACCCCAACCCAAAATTTATGAAAGTAAACTGAGCAGCTTTACACGTTAAGCTGCCGTCTGTTTATTTCGTTTGAAAACTTCCTGCCTGCGTTGCTATAAAAACTGTCTGGAATGGCAAATGAAAAGCTCATCCTATTGTATTTAATATTTATGTTTCTACTTGTATATCCTCTAATATATAGAAATCCAGTGTCACAGTTTTAGTGTTTATACTCCTCCGAAACGGCTTGACCGATTTTGATGAAATTTTATATGTATATTCCGTAGGTATGAGAATAGGTTCATATCATAACTAATTTTTATACCACTAAGTGAAATGGTGGTCTACCAAAAAGTTTGTATGGGGAAATGCACTTTGGGGGAAAAAAAACTGGGTAGAATACGAGTAGTGACACTTCAAATACAAAAAAAAATATTTAAAATTTTAAAAGCAATTGTTGTTGTCAATTATTTTAATTATTTGCCAAGCAAATTGTTGTTGTCAACAATTTTGAATTTTTTTTTAAATATACCTAATAAGTTTGTTTATGTTTATTATGTTGCACAAAGTAACTTTTTGAAACGGAGTCGATACTTTGTTTTGTTGGATGGTGTTTGAATCCTTCATTTTTGTTTGTCAAGTATTTTCAGGATCCTTACATTAGTACCTATGTGTGAGTAAGTTGAAATGTAGGGATGATTGAGATGGCGTGGACAATGATGACAGGCAACAGCAGTTGTTGAGCGTTTTCAGTTTTCATGCGCATAACTCGAGACAGAATGGTTAGTTTTTAACGATTTTGAGCTTGACGGTTTCGTTTGGGCCCTAGAAGTGACGAATGCTACTTTTTATCTCGAAAACAAAACTTTGACAGGATGAAATAGGGGGTGTCGGAACTTCGGGAAAGAATATCGCAAGAACAACGTGCAGTCGTCCGAACTGGAGACCGAGATAGACAACAAAATAATCGTCATCAGCATAGCGTTCAAATAAATGAAAACCAACGAAGAAGAAGAAACGTCGTGAATGTAGAATTGCGGCGAGTAGCATTCCAATACCAATGCACGGTTGAATACAAACTCCTGTAGGACAACATGCGAGAAGTTTCAGTGCACTAACCATCGATGAAGTTGTCATTGTAATGGTTGAAGAAAATTTGAAGGCAGGAGATATAGTTTTCCATCGCCAAAATGATCAGTTGCAGCGTGTGTATGAAATACACAAAATATCGTGTTCACTAATGGGAGCTAATATTGTAAAATTCGAGATACATATTTATAATAAAGTTGCATTCTTTTAGGTGGCGCTATATTCCCAGTTTTGTATATGTTGGTCGATTTCGTTGTTGACATTAAATTAGAATTACTACAAGTTGTTAAACCGTGCGCATAACAAATTGATTGAAAGAAAATAAAAATCGTAGTTTCTTTCTTTTGTGTTGTTGTTCAAATCAAAAAAGTCAGGTGACATAGGCGCCTGCCAGGCAACTAGCACGTACCCCTAGCGGAGCAACGAAGTAGCGTAATCGGGCTAAGCAAAGCGCAGAAAAATGTGCAGTCCCTTTAACCACGGAACCGATTGAGCTCAAATCAGGCAAGCTTTGGTATTGACTTGAATATGTTTCTGTGAAGTTTGGTCAAAATCCACCAAGTTTGACTTGCAATTTTGTTTCTCCGAGTATTTAGACTCTTGAGCACATGCAACGCCGGGCGGGTACAGCTATATTAATATAGTTTAAATAGTGTGTGAAAACTAAAATGTGAAATACCAAATCCGTATAGTCACAAATCACTTGCAGCAAGCGCTTGCATGGTGTGACGACCCGAAAAGTGCTTGCAGCAAGTTTGGTTGCATGCAAGTAAAAAGTAATTCGCAGCAAGCGTTTCCATGCATGGTGTGACTGCTCTTACAAGCACATGCACGCAAGTTTCAAAATCAAAACCATTGGAGCGCTCGCTGAAAGCGCAGAAAAGCGCATGGTGTTACAGTGTCATTAGCCTCTTCGATAGAACTTATTTTTGAGCAGTTAACATATGCAAATCTACGATATGCAAAACTAAGCAAAAAGAAGGAATTTTGAAAAAAAATGTTAGACAATTGGTTTGTTGACCTAGCAACAGTCCCAGAATTTCCGAAAATGCAAAAATCAGTGTACAAAATCGCTTATGCAAAAAAGGGGTGCACATATTGCAGTCTCGGGGTTGGCCTTTTGAAATTCAAGGAGCGTTATGGGAAACCCGGAGCAAATTGGCAATGCGGACGAATAGGGATTGTTTTTGAAACTGCTTCCAGACAAAATACTCGTTCATTTTAGCGAAACATTCGCACCATTAAAACAAAGTAAAACATTCATGGCATGTTCCTTTATACAAACGCAACCGGTGAACATAAAATGAAGCCATTTGCGATCACAAAAGAAAAAATCCAAGAGCTTTTAACATTTTTACCAACACGCCAGTTATATCCAAGGCCAAAAAATATACTTGCATGACTTTAGTGCTCTTGATTATTAGTAAAAAAATAACTGCGCCCCAAAGGTAAGTAATGGTAAACTTTATGCATTAGAGAGAAAACAGTAGAACAGTGAATAAGACGATTTGCTTATCATTGACAATGCTCCTTGTTATCCAAAAAACTCAGAATTTGAAATTAAAGGTCTCAGCACTTCAATAGTTTCCTAGTTACAAAGCCGTACTTTAACATTGAGCATTCCTTTTTTCATCCCACAACTATGAAAGAATCACTAAAAAGCACTGACATTTTAAATTTTTTTTGAAATAAAAATATTATTCGAAAATGTATAGCTGTGTAAGTAATTTTATTATTACAACCCAGAGTATAATGACGTTCGCTTTTTAAAGTTCTTAATTTCTGTTTGTTTTGTGCAAATTTTTCGATTTTTACAACAGGGTCGTGTTTTCATTAGTTGCAAAATATGAGAGCGCACTGTACTTACGGGGTTTCTTATAAGCAACAGTGCACATACATACCGTAACCTTTGCCTGTTGTATCGAAGCCCTAATTCAGGAAAAGATTTGACATTTTACCACCTCAACAAAATCTCTGAATCTATAACTAGTATTCTCTCCCGACATCCCACAACTAAAATATTTGTTGCGGCTGATTCCAATATCCACAATACTAGTTGGTTTCGCTATTCTGGATCAATGACACCAGAAGGACGTTATACCGAGATCTTTGCTGAGTTAAACTACTACACTCAGCTTCTAGATAAGCCAACACGCATCCCTTATGTTGACGGCCACGACGAACATACTCTGGACCTGTTCACAACCTCTCTCCCGGATAAATATTCACTTGTGTTTTCTGCCCAGCTTGGGCGTCTGATCTATGTCTGATTTCAGCCAGATTCTGGTATTCAGGACCCCGTTCTGTTTAAAAGAAGTACCTTAGTAGAAAAGTCCGGCAATACGATAATGCCGACTGGAGCGATCTTTGTTCGTTCTATAGGGCTTTTAACTGGTCTCTTTGCTTCCTTGATAGACCCATTAGCGCTGCTGCTCTCATAGTCATCAACTTGATTTTACTTCCAATGCGCTCCTTTATCCCAGGTAAATTTGTTTGTTTAAAACCAAAACAAGAACTCTTGTTCACCCAAGGTGTGAAACTGCTGTTCAGAGGAAGGAGGAGGCGTTATGGCGCACACACAATCTGAGGAAAACCGAAGTCTCTATACGACAGGCTTATATACTTTGAGGGTTGCTAAATTCCAGCGAGACCAACAGGTGAGGCGACAAATATTGCAATGTCCTGGAGGTGCCGTAAATCTTTATGGTCTTTCGTGAAAAGAATAAAAGGGCCCGCCTAATCATCAAACCCTGCTTTTGTCTACAATTATAAGAATCTCATAGACTCCAAAGAAAAAGCTGATTTGCTTTCTGAATTATTCGAAGCAAATTCCACTCTACCAGACAGCTCTCTTTCTCCACCTATTCTGAACCATGTTTAATACTCTTTTGGATAATTACTCTGCCGAACCCGTTAAGTAGTTAGAGTCCTTATAGATCTCCACTGTAACAAATCTGCAGGAATTGACGGAATACCGCCACTCGTTTTAAAGAAGTGTTGTTCGGTGCAGGGAAATAAGTCCTCGGGAACTAAGTCCACTGAGGGACTTAGTTCCCATTAAGTGGGAAATAAAACCACTTTCGCAAAGTGGACTTAGTTCCCATGTAAGGTGGGAAATAAATTCCCAAAACTCTGAGTGGTTTTAGTTCCCTTTTAATGTGAAGTAAATTCTCCCTGTCGAGTAAGAACAAAATAAAAACATAGGGACGGGCTACAGTCCGCTTGGGCGAACTGTTGGAAACCCTATTCTTATTTCTATCCCTCATAAGTGGGAGTGACAAAAGTCTAAGTATGGTTGAATTGTTAAGAACGCTCTACATATTTTGTTATATAACATTTAAAGAATTTTATCAAAAAAAACGCTCCCTAGCTCAAACTTGGGTGTTTCAATAAAATTGTTTTATTTAATTGTGGGCGTGTCAGTAGGCGGATTTAAAAAAAAATAACACATGAGAATAACTTTGAATTTTAAAAAAAAAAAAAAATAGCTGTGGGCGTGTCAGTGGGCGGATTTTGAAAATATTTACACATGAGCATAAAGGGCCCATAGAGAGTATATATTATAAATTTCAGCTCCCTAGCGCAAACTTTGGATTTTCAAAAAAATTGTTTTATTTATTTGTGGGCGTGTCAGTGGCGGATTTTGAAATTTTTTTATCCCGAGCAGTTTTAGGAGTCATAGATCATATATAAAAAATTTCAGCTTTCTAGCTCAAAATTCGATTTTTTCCAAAATTTTGTTTTTTCGAGATTGTGGGCGGATTTCAAAAATTCGTAAATTTGATTATTTCGGGACCCTAGAGAGTATGTGGTTAAAATTTCAGCTCTCTAGGTCCAGTTTAAAGGCCTAATTTTTGCCGACAGACGGACGGACATGGCTAGATCGACATTACTATCGATGCTGATCATAAATATAGTAACTTTTAGGGGTCTACGGGCAATATTAAGGTATGTTACAAACTATGCGTCAAAATTAATATTGCCTTAGAATAGGGTATAATTAAAGAGTCAAGTAGGTACTTTGCAATTTTTATTAACAAAATAGAAATTAACTTCTAACTGAGACAGAGTAATATAGGTACCGTGACATCGCACCTACTCCAAATCAAACAGTGACCCCAAGAAGGGGGTTGCAGGGGGGCAGCATGGCCCCCCATATGCATTGCACTGTTTATGAGATTAGTTACGAAATCGCAAGTAGATTCCATAAATAGTGTAATGCATATGGGGGGGGGGGGGGCATGCTGCCCCCTTGAACCCCCCTGCTTGGGGTCACTGTTTGATTTGGAGTAGGTGCAAGGTACGGTTTTGAAACTTTGGCTTTATGTCACCATGATAAGCTTAAGACTTTGCTTAAAGAGTGTGATAACTAACTGCACTTTACAGTTTTTTGTTTAATTCTAAATGTTGGATGTTAGTTCCCTCTTCTTATATTTGAATGTGGACTAAGTTCCCATAACAAAATGGACTTAGTTCCCACTTAACATGGGAACTAAGTCCACTTCGCGAAAGTGGTTTTATTTCCCACTAAGTGGGACTAATTTCCCTGCACCGTGTTGTTCTACCCTGGCCAAAACGCTGCGCACGTTCTTTCACTTATCTTATTCCACAGGCACCTTTCTGGATAGGGGAAAACTAGCGCAAGTTCAGCCAATTCCCAAAAAGGACGATAAGGCATCCCCTACTAACTACCGCCCTTTAGCTCTAACGTCAGTGCTTTCTTAGGTCATAGAGACCATATTCTAGTCTCATGAGATATCTTTAAAGAAACCGTCGTCCTATTGACCGTACCTATTGACGGTAGCAGGCAACAAAGTTCCACCGACGACCTGAAGTCTTTCCTATCGGAAAAATAGAACCAAATTATTGATCGGTGCAGGGAGATAAGTCCACGGGAACTAAGTCCACTTAACATGGGAACTAAGTCCACTTCGCGAAAGTGGTTTTATTTCCCACTAAGTGGGAACTAAGTCCATTTTTTTATGGGAACTTAGTCCACATTCAAATATAAGAAGAGGGAACTAACATCCAACATTTAGAATTAAATAAAAAACTGTAAAGTGCAGTTAGTTATCACAGTCTTTAAGCAAAGTCTTAAGCTTATCATGGTGACATACAGCCAAAGTTTCAAAACCGTACCTCGCACCTACTCCAAATCAAACAGTGACCCCAAGCAGGGTGGTTGCAGGGGGGCAGCATGCCCCCCCCCCCCCATATGCATTACACTATTTATGGAATCTACTTGCGATTTCGTAACTAATCTCATAAACAGTGCAATGCATATGAGGGGGGCATGCTGCCCCCCTACAACCCCCCCGCTTTGGGGTTACTGTTTGATTTGGAGTAGGTGCGAGGTCACGGTACCTATATTACTCTGTCTCAGTTAGAAGTTAATTTCTATTTTGTTAATAAAAATTGCAAAGTACCTACTTGACTCTTTAATTTTATTTTGTTCTTAGTCGACAGTGAGAATTTACTTCACATTAAAAGGGAACTAAAACCACTCAGAGTTTTGGGAATTTATTTCCCACCTTACATGGGAACTAAGTCCACTTCGCGAAAGTGGTTTTATTTCCCACTTAATGGGAACTAAGCCCCCCGTGTGGACTTAGTTCCCGTGGACTTATTTCCCTGCACCGTATTGATCAACATGGTGAATGCAGAATAGTGCTCTTGATATTTCAAACGCTTTTGATAGATGTCCTTATTAACAAGCTTCAAGCTTGTGGTGTAGGTGCCATCTATCGAAATGAATTGCAAGCTTTCTAAGTAGTCGATCAATACAAGTTGTGTTAGATGGATAAACTTATACCCAGTTTTCAATTGATGCGGGTGTCCTCCGGGGCTCAGTCCTCTCGCCAACTATTTTGTTATTTTTATCAACGATCTTCTCTCCTGCACCAGAAATCCAGTGTTTTGCTTTGCGGATGATAGCGCTTTTGACTTCGCTTATTACTTAACGACTCCACGACTCCATCAACTAGGGTTTCGTAAATCGAATTGAGTTCACCGTTGCACAAGTCAGTGCTGCCTCCTATCTCTCAAGCGTGACACCAAACGTGGCCAAGCTTATAATGAATGGAGTTGATCTAGGGAATTCAAATGGTTTATCAATGCTCGGAATGCATATATGCCCAGACCCCAGACCTTTGATGCAGCCAGCAGATAACTGAATCTGCGAAAGGTGCTAGATGCCTTGACTGATCCAAAAGATGTAGGCGTTTTTTTCACTCCATCAGACTTGGCCACGATCTATTAAGCCTAAATTCGTCCGAAACTTGAGTTCACTTCGAATGTTTGCGCGGAAGCTTATCTCACATACCAAAATGTATTTAATCGATCGTGTTCAGCGTCAAGCTTGTAGATTGATCGGTAATCAGTCTTTTTGTAGCCAAATTCCCTCCCTGGAACATCGCCGGAATGTTGAATGCATAGCACTCATGTACCGGTACTTGCACCAGAAGTGTTCGACGAAATTTATAGGTGCGTCAAGCCTGTCCGTTTGCTTAATCGTAGTGCACGTGCGGCTTCATCCGCACACTCATATATGCTCATAATGCCTGCTTTCGGCCTCACAGTGAAATATAGAAGTTCGTTTTCAACCACTTCACACGATTGTGGAATAACTTGCTTTCCTCAGTTATTCCTTCTGAAATCTTCTGAAATTCAGAGCTTTGTGTCAGCCAAGATGCACATCCGTCGGTGCCCGAAATGGAATATATTTTTACATGGTGACTGGTAATCTGTATTTTTCTCTTTGGTTTTTTAAATTGATTTACTCGAGCGTTGTGTTTTCTTTTTTTATGGAATGACTTCGAAAACATAATAACGAAACATTTTGCAAGTCTAGTTGAACACAGTTGAACTTTTTCGCAAAGCCCCCTCAACGAGGATTTACCTAGCAGAATCTCTAAATTCAATCATATCCTCCCAAAATATAGTTCCAACATGTGATTCCTACCCAATCAGATATTAAAAGATACAACCATACAACAAATTTGCTACACCAAACTTTTGGAAAAGTTATTTCTATCAATTCATCTGTGATCTCTTAACCCTCAGGTAGATCAGGGCGAATACCATGTGGGACACCAAATTTTATCCCGCATCATGGCGCGAAGCCCATTATTCTATCGGTGCACGAGATCTGAATAACTAAATTGTTCATTTCGTGAAGTTCTTTCAGTCCCCAAGTATAAAGATACTCGTATGTATTTAATGAAATGGTATTCAAATTTTCTGGATGTCCCTTTCGATTTCATTTCGCTTCGCTTTTGCCTTCGGCTGGAAGCTATAGGTAGGTAGGTACGAGTACTCATCCAATATTCAAGAAAATGATAAATTGTTTGCCGAAGGCGGAATTAACATTGTTTACACGATTGTCAGGATTGTTTTGTCGGTTTTTATTTATCTACATGTTAACCGTTCGGACGACAGAGCCGAGAAGATTTAAGATTTCACTGGAAAGGGTATGCGCGTATGTGCCTGGCTACATGCACACAATGTGTGCGGCGGCGGCGTGGCCCATAGTGATGGTTAAAGAACACATTTTTTCACGCATGCCATGGCGCCACGCCATACATGCTTTATAGACCATGATGAACACATGCGTCATTTTAATGCACAGCACCTTTGAATTAATTTAGAGCATGCTTTAAAATGTACCTATAAATGCGATCACATATAATATTCCAGGTGTACTCTTGGAGAGACAAAAAAAAAACAGTTGAAAGCAGAAGTATTTAACTCTGTATTATAATAAGAATATTGTTACGGAACTCTAGCATGTCGAAGCTCGACCCAACGCAGTTTTGTTTTTAACAAATCTTAAATTTTTATGAAAAAATAATTCTATGCTCCAGAAAATCTTGTTTCTTTTGACATCTCATTAATTAAGATTTGTTGGGTGTGAGAGCAGCAAAAGGGATCTATGTATACATAAATAGGTTCCTACTATAATTTATGATAAATTTCTAGTATTCTAGAATGCCAAGAGCAGTGGTGCAAAAAACTGTGTCAAGACAGTCATTGCTAGAGTACCTAGTATTACAATAGAATATTTCGCGAACACACGGGATTCACAAATAAAAAATTATGTTCCCGTCCACGAACCTAGACAAAATATCACGAACATAACCTATCTGATATGTTCCAAAACGTCTTACTTTCACGGAGACACAGACAACAGAAACTATAGCAATATGTCGCCTGCATAAAGTCGAGAAGTAAGAAGGAAAGTATGTATGTGTACCCTGTCGGGTTGGTTACCCACCAGGCGCGTCCCCAGGTGGTGGATAGGGGGACCTCGGTACGATACGTTCGTGATCCGAGGTTTTAGAGTCATAGCGGCGTTTTATACACCGTCAAAGCTCTATCGCGAACCAAACCAAAAAACAAGTATGCAGGAACAACTTAATGATTCAAATACTCCAGGTGGTACTCGCATGGGCGAAAATCCACCCGTGGTCTTTTCGACAACGGTCGGGGCACGGATTCTGGAGGCCCCAACCGACATACATATACCGCCCGCCTGTACAGGCGTTGACCTTCGAGTTGCGAAAAGGTTTGCTTCCGAAGATTCCTGCAGCTCTATCTCCGACACGTTCGGTAGACTGGGCTGGAAACATGAAGAAAGTGGCGGAGAGGTTCAACCTGATACGCTTAATCTTCAGACCAATAGACAGACAGCCGATAGGTGTGATGCTGCCGACGAGGCCTGCGAAACCGAACAGGTGAAACGGGCCACAGAGGCGGCGTCCACTGGTCAGCGTCCATCTTAGAGCCAGCGAAAGAGGAAAAGGAGAAAGGCGGCTATCGTGCGGCGCGAAGAAACTGCACCGCCAGTTGAAGGCGCAAGCGCTGAGAACTGCCCTTCCCCGGCGGCGACGGAAAAGAGATGCAGGTCGGCAGAGGTTACCCCAACCGAAACCAGCCAGCTGACTGAAACCAACGCTGCCTCCCCTTCCAATAGCTCGAACAGGAACAAACGGAGGAAGAAGACCTCAAGCACTCCTGTCGGTGGAACTGCGCGCGCACCTTCTGCGTGCCCTTCCACTAGTATGACTGATGTATTTCCAATGATTGGATTTACTCAGATTAACCTTCAACACTCCAAGGCTGCTACTGCACTCATCAGTAAGAAGCTTTCTGTGTTGAATACAAAAGCCCACATAATATCCATACAGGAGCCATGGGTGTGGAAAAATCGCATCTGTGGCCTTGGAGGTGTCCGTGGCACTACGATACTCTGTGACGAGCGGTCCGAGAGACCAAGGGCTTGTCTTGCTGTGTCGAACCTTTTCTCAGCGACTAAGCTTGGACAATTTTGTGGCCAAGATTTGGTTGCTGCAGCCATTAGCTACGAAACGAATGGAAATTGGAAGACCTTCATCGTGGCATCAGCTTATCTCCCCTATGATTCGGTAGTGCCTCCACCACCGAGGGCAATTGCTGAACTCATTGACTATTGCGACACCAGGAAGATGGGCCTAGTTATATGCTGTGATGCCAATGCTCAAAACACTGTTTGGGGCAGCAGCAAATGCAACATGCGAGGAAACCATCTCCTGGATTTCATTCTATCATCTGATCTTACTATCAACAATGTTGGCTCGCAACCAACTTTTGTGACGTCAAGAAGACAGGAAGTGATCGACCTAACTTTATCAAATAGATACTTTAAGGCGGTTACTAACTGGAGGGTCTCTTCGGAGGTGTCCCTCTCAGACCATAGATATATCGAATTCCAAATCGAATGCGAAGCCATAACTTTGCAGGAGAGGAGGAATCCGAGAAAAACCAACTGGATACGCTTCAGGGAGGAATTAGGGAAAACTCTCAAAACTCCAACCAAACTCAGGACGAGACAAAAGGTAGAGGAAGCTGTTCAAGACCTGAATAGTGCCATTACTAGCTGTTTTGAACTGACGTGCCCAGTAAGCAAACCCCCTGGCAGAACACCGGTTCCCTGGTGGAGCTCGGAACTGCAAAGAATTCGTAGAGAAGCTAGAAAGCTTCTAAATAGGTCACTCAAGACTGATTTGGAGACAGACTGGAATCTCTACCGATCGAAGCAGAAGGAATATAAGAGGCTAATTCGGGTATCGAAAAGTGCTTCTTATAAGAATTTCTGCGAAAAGATTGAAAAGCTGGGTGAAACTAGTAGGTTGGTTAAAGTTCTGAAAAAGGGCAAACCAGCCAAACTGGACTCACTTAGAAAACTTGATGGCACCTTCACTGAGACGAAAGCGGAAACTCTTAGTTATCTGCTGGAGTCTCACTTTCCGGGTAACCAGATTACAATTGGTTCACAACCAGCCCCGATTACCGAGACTATGAGTGAGCCAAGACAAACAACTCGGCGTAGCTGGTATATTGCGAAGGCCGTGGTGACGGACGAGGCCATTAAATACGCATTTGCGTCTTTTGACGGCTTCAAGTCGCCTGGTACGGACGGAATATACCCAGCCATGCTGCAACAATGTACAAACCAGCTGCTACCGACTATGAAGAAAATCTTCACCGCTGTCCTAGCACTGGCATACATTCCAACACCCTGGCGTACAGTTAGAGTGGCATTCATACCAAAAATTGGCAGAAGTGACTACTCGCTCGCCAAGAGCTTCAGACCAATCAGTCTGACTTCTTTCTTGCTGAAAAGCTTGGAAAGGCTGGTCGAGCTTCACGTGCGCAAAGGTGCTTTGCGATTGCACCCACTATCTCCGATGCAACATGCCTATCAACGCGGAAAATCCTGCGAGACTGCGCTCCAAAATCTAGTTGGTAGAATTGAAGGCGCGCTTGACAGAAAAGAATACGCGATAGGCATTTTCATCGATATTGAGGGTGCTTTTGACAATGCGACTTTTGATAGCATGTGCAGCTCCGCCAGACAACACGGAGTAGACGAACCATTGGTGTTGTGGATTAAAGCAATGCTAATGAATAGAACGTTGGTTGCGGATGCGGATTGTGGCCGCTATGTTATGGCGGGGGTAAACAGAGGCTGCCCGCAAGGCGGCGTCATGTCTCCACTGCTGTGGTGTATGCTGGTCGACTCTCTGTTGAACGCACTCAACAGTTCTAATATTTACGCTCAGGCGTACGCGGATGATGTTGCCGTGCTTTCTGTTGGATCATGCCTAGCGACTGTATGCGCCAAGGCGCAGGCGGCCCTTGACGTGATCGACGAATGGTGCACTAGGAATGGGCTCTCGGTCAATCCTCTTAAAACTGAGGTTGTTCTCTTTACGAGAAGGAGGAAGCTGGTCGGGTTGACTCAGCCAGTGCTAAAAGGCGTCACAATCCAACTCTCCAATGAAGCAAAGTATCTGGGAGTCATCCTGGATAGCAAACTTCTTTGGTCCAAACATGTTGAGCTGAAGACTGCCAAGGCGCTGTCTATTTTCTGGCAGTGCAAAGGCATTTTCGGCAAGACATGGGGCTTATCACCGAAAAGAGTCCTATGGATTTATACGGCTATGATAAGACCATTTATAGCATACGCATCGGTTGTTTGGTGGAATAAGCTTTCACGTAAATACGTCACTGCTGCTTTTGCCAAACTCCAAAGGCAGGTATGTCTCGGCTGCACGGGGGCCTTCCCCAGCACGCCTGGCTCCGGCCTAGATGCACTATTGAACCTTCCGCCCCTTGATGTTTACATCATGGGCTGTACAATCAAGGCTATCTCACGTCTTACAAGAGGTGGCTTTTGGTATAACTCGCACTGGAGTTTTGATGAACTTGCGCAACGGTTGTCCTTCGACTCCTGTCTTATGGATATGCCGTCTGATGCGATGACACCGGAACTTCGGCTAAAGCGCAAATACGAGGTCGACTTTCCTCGCGTCCAGGACTGGCTCTGGCCGGACTCTGAACCTGGAAGGGAATGCAGTCGAATCTTTACGGATGGCTCCAAAACCGATCAAGGATCTGGTGCTGGTGTCTTCGTGGAGAGCGATAGCGTTAGACTTTTCTTTCCGTTAGGCAAACATGCGTCAGTCTTCCAAACAGAGACTTATGCTATCCTAATGGCCATGGACTATGTTACGAGGAACAGGTGGAGGGGGCGAAGTATCTGCGTCTGTAGCGACAGTCAGGCTGCGCTTAAGGCCTTACTCAAACCCTTAACTACCTCCAAAATAGTACGTGAATGCAAGATATCTCTGAATTCGGTCGGAAGGCTGAATTCACTTAAACTTGTCTGGGTCCCGGGTCATAACGGGATCACGGGAAATGAGATCTCCGATGAACTTGCTAGACAAGGCTCAGAGGGGGACCTCTCAGGACCTGAACCAGCGATCTGTCTGCCTGCGTCCTCGGTCAGGGCTTCCATTGACGGTTGGGTTTCCTATGAACACAATCGCCGTTGGCATGACTCTCCAGGGTGCAGACAGACTAAGCAAATGCTCCCCGACGTCTGTGGGAAATCCGCGGCATTCTTGTTGTCTCTCAACAGAAAAGACTGCAGACAGACTACTGGCGTTCTTACGGGACACTACGCTTTTGACAAACACCTTAAGGTGCTAGGCCTAAGCGACACCACCAACTGCGAAGCCTGTGGAGAAAGCGACGACACTGCGGAACATTTCGTCTGTGATTGTCCTGCTTTTGCTCGTATCAGGTGGCAGGTATTTGGTGCGGATATGGTGAGTGCTGTAAACCTAAGCTCCTTATCATTGAAGCGCCTTCTCGTTTTTCTTAGAAAAACGAGTAAATTCCCACAGTAAAATGTGGTGTGTCTGCCTGGCAGTACAATGGACCAGTATTGAGTCTGAGTGCTCCAGTGCAGAAAGTTTCACACATCCCGACAAAAAAAAAAAAAAAAAAAAAAAAAAAAATGTATGTGTACAGATGCACAGATATGTACAGATGCAAAAAATATCATGATAAATCTAAGATGTAATTTTTTATGTAGCATGTGCAATTTGTAAACCTGTAAGCATTTCCATGTCACTTCTAGGTCATAACAGCATGCACATTTGTATTTACTGATTTAGTAGCAGAAGAGCAAATAGATATAGCATATTAGCATGTATCTCGCGCGAGTGATGCAAATATTCAGCTCCCGAGAGACATAGATAATTTACATTGGAGACAGACATTTCAAAATTTGTTTGTAGCTTCGAAAACTTTATGCGAAATTTTTTGGCTCGACGTTCTCTCCTTATAGATAATGCAACTGCTTTTACAATTATCTTGTGTTGTCTATGCATACATTGACAGATCATAAAAGAAGGTTATATTAAAATACAAAGTTATTATGTCCCTAACTGGTTTTCAATAAGGACATCACGAAACTATTTACAATATACCTACAACCATGAAAATAGAAGAGCCAAGAGGGAAATAAGGAAAATCGTCTGTCAAACACCTGCGGCTATGACACGCCAAGAAGCGCCCGCATCCATAAAATTACCATTAAACAGAAAACAAATAACCTGATGGTATACTTGCAGATAACGGACTACAGATGACGCAGGTTTCTTTTAAGACATATTCCGCAGACTCCACTGTCATCCCAGAAAATTCTGGGCGCTTAACTTACGTCAATCTTTCAAAGCTTACATATAGGTACCTTTCTCTGCAATATTTGGCGTAAGCTCTGACGAAATATTTTTTTTTATAATTTGCGTGCGCTAAAGGGATTTCTTTTTTCTGTAATACACAGTACCCTTATAGTGGAAACCACAGCGCAGGTATTTTGTTTGTTGCTGTAAGTAGCTCCCAGCAAATGATTCATTGCCTATTTCTGGGTGCTACTCACTGTATGAAAGAATAGAAGGATGATAGGAAAGAAGTTTGGTGCGATGGGATTTTTTTTCTCAACAGGTGGCGCCTAAATTGCTTTAGGGAGATCTGTTTTTGTTGTGTGTATTCAATTTATAAAAATCATGGCCCTGGTCGGGATTCGAACGCACGACCTGCCAATCACTTAGTGAATACACTACCATCGCACCATTGCCATCTGCAATATGTCTTACATATCGTTAGCGAGTCGAACAAAAATGCTGGCGAATGTGAATTGTTTGTATTATGGTTAGTGAATTTTCAAAATATTTTAAAAGGTTTGATGGCGAACAAAACTCTGAATAAAGCCTTCCTTGTAATATCGCTTACTAATTTTAAATAATTATTCACTTAAATTAGGCGTTTAAGGCGAATACATTTAGAAAACTCGTTCACCATAATCCAAACATGTCATATTCGCTAGCATCTTTGTTTGACTCGCTAACGATAACAGTCCATTTAGGTCAGACACAGATCGTTAAAAGTAGCTGCAAATATCTTAGAGACAACATGATACCGGATTGATTACTCTGAGTAAAGAAGGTTTCTTGGACCAAGAATATAAAGAGCAGATCCCATGGCAATTCTAATTGGCAGACTCGGATCGCATGCTGTAAAAAATGGGCTTAGTGAAAATCCATGATTGCATTTACCAAGAGAAGAAAGCGAGCAACTCGTTAACTTTGGCACGCCCATTTATAAAGCAAAAGAATTTTCAAAGTAGGTAAAACTACAACAACTAAACTAATAATTGGTTTAAATCATACACCTCGATGGTAAATAATTTACACCACATTTTGGTGTAAAATTATTCCCATGAGTGTGAAAAATACACGTTGATTCGATCAATAAAATATACTATTAGCGTACCAAAACCTCAAACAAAGAATTTATTTTGAAATAAAATTTACACCAAAGTTTATTTTTTTAAATTGGAAAGGATTAAATTTTACACCGAAGTTTACTTTCTGATCGGAAATGTATCTGAATGATTTGTAATTGTTTCTATGATTCTAATTATTCACCTGCATTATTATGAATCATGAATTAGTATGAATGCGAGTGAATAATATAAAAACGAAGAATATTCTGCCCAATGATTTTTGGTCCTACCCCGTCTAAAAATTGAGCGCCTCGTAAATATCCATTAAATAATAATTTCTAAAACGATTCGTGAAAATTATTTATTCGAAACCTAAAATTTGTTGGTTGTTTTTTATTTTTTTTTAGAGACGTTATGTTAATAACGATATCACCAAATGCGATATATAATTAAGTCGCTATGAAATTAAAATACTTAATCATTGTTTTCATTTAATATTCAAATTTTTAAATATTTCTTAAAAAATATGGCTGTCGTCCAAAATACAGGGTGTCTCAAAGTAACCGCCGCAACTTATGAAGTAATTTATTCGGTTTTACTTCCTTTTTGACTTAAAATAATTTTTATGATTTTTAGAATTATTTCTTTTAAACCCATTTTTTCAATTTTTAGGTTGTAGCTTATTTAGCTACAAACAAGGAATTCATTTTAATTTAGCAATATATGTATAATACTTTTGATAGTAAATTGTGGGAAAATCTTTAATCGCATAGAAATATTTACATTGAAAAGGCAACAGATTACATTGAGTACCTATAAACTGAAGATGGTAAATTGTCGTATCATTTACCATCTTGAGTTGCAGCTCGCAAAAAAAATTGTTTTTATCATGTCAATGCCTTGAATTTCCTTAGAGGGGTGTGGTAGAATAGCCTCGTTCTGGGATTGAATAAATGATGGTCCTCATCGGTTTTGCTTATAAAATCCGAATGAGTTTTTCGTCGACAATCTAATCTAGGACAGCTCATATGGTTTCCTGATCGATCAAATTTTCCAATGACATTACATTTTGTACAACTATTGTATGCGGTGTGTGTCTTGATGCGTGTAAAGTTAAACAATATTAATGTAATGGAAGTCGAACTGGCTTTTGTACTTACATTTGATAAATGCCCGAGCTGGTGTGTCTGCAATAAACGCATTGACCTTGATCTATGTTTTTTAAGCCGTTTGCTAAATCGTTTACATTCGAAATTAGAGCATTAATTTCATTAACATGTTGTCTCAAAAACTCCTCGCTAGATGGTGGCTTCGCATCATCGAAATAAATTTGCATAAGCCATTGGTCTAATTTCAGACATATTGGCTATGTTCATTAAAATTGGCCAAAATTGGAATTTGCTACTTCGGAACAGAGGTAATCCGTCAACATTGAAATTAAGAAGAACTTCCATATTTTGATTTAACTGACGAAATGCAATGCGTAAACAGTTCTCGATGCCATAGTACCAAAATGAACCGGATCCCATTGTTTGTATATCAACACTCCGTGGTGTATGGAGCAACGTACGTGCATCTTTCGGCAGTTCAGCTTTTCCTTCACTTCGCAATAAAAGAAGTAGCTCAGACAAAGAACAATATGTTATTTTATAATTAACAGCCCAATCAGCGAATTTAGACATAAAATCAATGTGTTCGTCCAAATCATCAATGACGCAATCTTCCGAAGACGGTTCCACTTCCCGATTTATATTTTCCACAACTTCATCATTATCATCCAAATCGTTGTTCGAAATTGAGTCTAATAATATTTTATTTGGCTCTACTTTAATATTAGGTTCATTTAAAATAATATTTTCTCCCACAATTTGTAGAGTTTTTGTCCGGAATATAAAAGTTGATGTTTCAAACAAATTTTGACGATTTTGCTGAATGCAGGGGTTCACACTGTTCTTTAATTTTTTTTTTAAAGTTTTTTTCCTACGCTACTGCTTCAAATAATTATTAAACTTCGAGTTAAGCATTTTTTTATTTGCTAAAGAAAAAAACGCGCGGTGACTGTAAGCAAATGGCAGCTGAACTGAATAAAACATTTTGTTGACATATGATTTGACATTGGTATAGTTTAGTGTATTTTAATCTCCACAGGATTTAAATCTTACACCGAAAAATTGTTGCTCATTTAAAATAGTGTATTTTATCTACAAAATTTGGTGTACAAAATATCTTATGTTGGTTGATTTCAAAATTGGATTTTTTTTGCGCCACTAATGGTATATTTAAAAAACAGCTGCTAATCGGTTTGTTTCTTGCACCGAATTGGAACAGAAATGTTGAAATTTTGCACAGAAAAGGCAATGGTGTAATTTTTATACCGGTATATTTTATCAAATACAACAAAATATTAAAATTTTCTTGAGTTTTCTCAATTTTACACCAAAATTCAAGAAAATATACCAAATTATACACCAGTGTGCTACTTGAGTATCACAACAACTATCATAGAATACTTGCCTTACTAAGAAGACCCGTGATTCACTATGGATCAGAATATCCCACAACTTCAAGCTAAATTCTTCTCACGTAAGATGAATCGAATTCCAGTCTTGTCCATACTGATATCTTACATCACGGCGATGCTGTTATCAGGATAAAATCGGTCATAACCCTGCCACTTTATCGCATTCCTACTGTTCCGCCTGTGTGCCAGATACTGATATATCTTACAAAAAATCTATAATAACTACTTTGAGTTACTAGCTAACTACATTCAATAGCAATACTATCCATCTTATTTTACTATTAATGCATATGGTATAGATACAAAAATAGACGAACTAGCCAGAGAAGGATCTGCATCTTAATTCATGCTACCAAATACATTCTGCGGCTTACCATTTCATAATTCAAAAATTAATAGTCATCAACATTTCGAAACAACAGACTGCTTGGATAGACTAGTTCACTTGTTTATACCCTATCCATATTCCCATACCTCAAAGTGAACATGGCATTTGGTTAACAATTTTGTTTGTTTTCAAACAAAAATAATCACAACCTAATCAGAAAGGCTGTATCATCATGAAGGAGCTCTATTTCGAGGAAATTACAGACTGATGCGGGGTCTTGGTTTTTTGACCACCTTTGATCCAACTTAGATTAAAAATGCAAGATTTCGGATGTTCGCTTCTCAATCACACCAAAAGGATGGCAGAACATTTTTGAAGGTTTCTTATGATGCGGTTTAGGATTTTTTGCTCCCATTTACACGCCCATATTAACAAAAAGATTGTTTTATCGACAAAGATGATGGAAATGACGGTATGGCTACTTTATTCTTCATGATTCTCAGCTCTTAAGGTAAATCGACAAAATATTATATTGAAAAACTATTGATGATTTATGGATTGTAAATTGTTATTTTCTTCTTTTTCTTCTTCCTTATAGGCGGCGGGAATATGATCTGGATACAAATACTTCATCCCTGCTAGTACGCCTGTGGGGTTCGCCGGTTTGACCTAAAAAAAAACATCGCAAGACCCGTAATGATTTCCAGCTTTGTTTTCGAAGGCTAATTTTTGTAATAGCTGGAATCATTGAAAGCATTTCGAACTGCAAGAGTATTCCCAAAGAGATAACAAATTATTGTTGTAAAATTTCAAAATACATATTGCGAAATCACTTCGAACTTTTGACGTCTTAGTTTCTGCACTTAGAATTTCGAAATTATATCCTGACCTTAGTCGACTGCAAGAAGACTCGCAAAAGCGTAAGCCTTCAGACTTACATTTTAGAACAAGCATTTTATAAATAACGCCGATTTTTTATAAGTTATAACCATCTGGCATACCGCATCCGAAACCGCTCGTCACCCTGAACAAGACAGACACGCGCAAACCTGTTCCCGCCGATCCAGCATGTTCCCACGATTGCAACAACGACTGATGCACGCGCTGCATGACTCAGCAGATTGGGCATGGGAAGCAATACCACCTGAAGCAGGAATTACACACATAACCCGGCAATCTAAGTTTGGACGTGACGGAGAGTAGTAGGAATTATATTAATTAAATTGTATAGGAAATAAAACTTTTTATAACGAAGTTCGAAAAAGTAGTGTTTTAGTTCTTTCCAACTGTTGGACCAACCTCATGTTGGTGTTCGAGTTTTTTTTTGAAGAATCCTTAACAGGATTCCGTAACTTATATTCAAAATTTAACAATTAAAGCACGTGACAATTGAGCCGAAAAAAAGACAACAGTCCTCCTACCTGAGATAACAAAGCATAAACTAAATCAAACTGCAATGAGAACAGAAAAATAAACTTTCGTAATTTAAACATCAGCCGTTTAAATTGATTTTTTGAAAGCAAAAAAGTCATGCAAATTATGTCAAGAATCCCAATTTTATTGCATGATATATGTATGTACCTCTTTTTTTACAATGAAACTATTTGACATCATTTTACCCGCCGATCAACACATGACACAGTTCCCTCTCATGTAACGTTATGATGATATATAGGCCAGTTTTTTGTTAAATATACCCACGGCAATCTTCGAATTTATACGATAAACAAAAACAACTATCGGCAGCCGCTGTCTATAATATCCACAGGGAAGGACTGCTTTGAATACATGCTGCAAATGCGAATGGCCTGCTTTTTATTGAAATATATATTCATTGTTGAAAAAAGAACGATCCCAAGTAACATAGCTAGCGGCCATGCATTTTTGTTTCCAAAACGGCTGCTGTTGTGTTGGAATCATTGCGTTTGCAGTGATTACTTTGGATCATTCTTTTGTGAATAACAGAGTTGTCTGCCGCACCAGATACTGAAAATCATGTCACGAAACTAGTTTTAAGTTGAAAGAGTTACTTAAGCGGACGTTGACATTATGAATTTAAACGCGTTGACATTAATTGCAAAAGGTTTAACTACCCACCATCAAACGGAAATGATTTACCTTCTCGGTTTAGGCACTTTATCGGGTCATGATAGAATGGAAAAATATGAAAATGTTATTTAAATACTTTCCACAAACACACAAGAAATGTGTGCTATTGTCCACATTGAAAATGATTTTCTCTCCTAACTAATGAGCTTCGACCCACTCGCATAACAGACAAAGTCAAGCACATGCATGTGATGACAGCTAAATCATTTTATGGGCTCAAAGTGCTTCCGTACTACCATCGGAAGTCATAATTAGAGCTAATTTGGAATAAAAATAATTCTCGCCCAGCACGCAATATTGGAGAGGGTTTTCATATTTGTTTTACCGACGTCAGTCGTGGGGGGGGGGGGGGGGGCGGGTGACATTACGGTATTTTAATGAGATTTTCTTGTATAAATTGCATTTGCATGCATGCATATACTGCAGGGTGGACTGACAGAGTGAGATTGAGAGAGCGATGGTGAGAGGTGGGTCGAGGTATTTCAAAACGAAAACTAATCAAATGTTTGAGTTTAAGCTTATTTTTTTAATATAGCCAGAACATTGAATATACATATATGTATACTATCTTCCCCATGCGCAAATGCTAAATAATGTCGCAAACAGGTTTTTCATGAATCACTTTTTTTGGACCTGGATTCTATCATCAGATTAGTAGGAATCTGTTGATGAACTAACGGATTGTGTGTGTGTATTACGCGAAATTTGATTTATTTAAATAAAATGACAAACTCTTTCATTAAATCAATCATGCTTCTCACGGTTGGTTAAGATGCATATTAGTTTATATTTAATGTTTATGGAAAACATGATCCATATCCGTTTATTACGTAGTAGACAAAAAACAAAAACAGTGTTTGTTCCATGTTCCACGAACAAAATGTAGGTACGAGTACATTACATACAGTGAAAGCTTCCTTAAACTAACAATGATGGCGACGTTTTTGTCCGTCCAAGGGCATTATCTGCCAAAATTGAAAAACATTTTTCATAAAAATAAATTAGTTTTGATGTGGGCTCATTGCCTCAGTGATTAGTGCGTTGGACTACTAATCTAGGGGTCTCAGGCTCAAATCACGCAGGGACCCAGTAACACCTTTATTATTTCACCGCCCCACCTCTTTTGAAAGTCTGAAAAACATCCCAAAGTATCAATTGTCATGAGAACCTTCTCCAACTTTCTGTTCGGAGTCGGCTTAAAATTGTACCCATGTGCCTTCCACTTCGCACAAGCTAATGGTTGGAGAAGCTAGGTTTATGGCGCTGAATTGGTCGTTAACCCTTCACATTTTGTTTACCATTTCAAAGTGAAGGGCTGCACATCCACCATACAGATTTTGTTGATCATGTTTACCGTTTGGCGCCTAAGAGCACACAAATTAAAAAAAAATCAAACAAAAGTACTTGAGATAAAGCCCGAAAAAATAAAGAGGTTTTCCGTTTAAAGGGTAGTTTGGAAGGCTCGTTATTTTTGCTATATTTGATGTTTTCGTTTGCATCTGTTTTCACTGTGAGTAAGTGCGTACCTGTCTTTCAACATCAATGAAAACATGTGGAAAGGCTTTAGTTAGTCCGCTTGGGCGAACATTGCAGGGCACCATATCCAGATTTCAATTTGTGTGAAAAGAAATTGCAACCAGTTGATCTGTGAATTGAGTGCTTAGTGCATAGGTAAATTATACATTGTTATATCTGCAATTGGCTTACATTAGTTCAATCTCTGTGTTTTTTCAAATCTGGTAAGTAAAATATAAAATGCGAATTTTTACAGCATTACATTTGCTAAATACAAATTTCTATTCTACAGACATTATGACTGATCGGCGTAGAGCACTAACTAAACGGGAGATTATCACTGCAATATAGGAAAATTATATGGATGCTGATGAAGGAGTTAGTGAGGATGAAGATAATCGAAATGACGACACTTCTTCTAGCGAGATAGATTTTGAAGAAAGTGCCGACGAAGTTAGCGATGAACAACAGGGAAGCGACAGTGATGCAGTTGAGGATGATTTGCCAAACTATTCAGAAACCGTTGTTGGAAAAGATGGCCCGGCATGGAAATCAACACCAATTGCAAAAGGAAAGTTTCGAGCGCACAACATTATTGCAACAAGGCCTGTTGATTACTGAAGGAAGAAATAAGCAAGGAATAATGGACTACAACGAACTCTGGTGCCCTCTTTATGGAAATTTTTTATATAAAGCATGTATGTCACGAAACAGATTTACCCAATTGTTGCGATTTATTCGATTTGACGATAAAAACACAAGGACTGTTCGAAGGCAGAAAGATAAACTGGCTAAAATTAGAGACCTGAGGGAAAGATTGAATTTAAATTTATCGAAGCATTATATTCCCGGCTACAACCTAACTATTGATGAACGACTGGTTTCCTTTTGGGGGCGCGTATCATTCCGGCAATATATACCAAGAAAACCAGATAAGTATGGTATGAACATTTATCGATTTGATACTTGAGAAAGGAAGGACCAAGGCGATCAGAAAAGGCGCAAAAGGTTGTTGAAGAGCTTTGTGAACCTTTCATTAGGACCAACAGAAACATTACATTCGACAACTACTTCACCAACTATGAACTTGTTTCCAGTTTCCAAGGGCCTGACTTGCGTAGGAACGATCCGGAAGAACAAAAGATGTATACCATCAAATTTTTTACCTACTCCTCGTCGGGAAATAGAGAGCAACTTATTTGGCTTTCAAAAAGCTATGACTTTAGTATCCTACGCTCCCAAAAAAAATCGAAATAAAAATCGAAATAAATTAATTTGTAATTCAACGAAAGGAGGAGTCAATACCTTAGATCAAATGGCACATGCATATTCGGTGAAGCGCAAGACCAACAGGTGGCCTTTAGCCTTTTTTATGATTGATGTCTGCAGCGTAGCTTCATTCATTGTTTGGAAAAATATTTATCCCGAGTGGAATATATCAAAAAAAAAGAAAGCTTCGTAATATTTTCTTGAAAGAAATGGCGACCGAAATAGTGATGGAACATATCAGCCGGCGCAGTTTGGTTGGTTTGCATAGAAGCTACACTGCGGCCATAAATACTGCATGCAAAACCCTAGCCGCACCAGGAGAGGGTCCCCTTCGAAAATCCATAAAAAGAAGAAGATGCTATATTTGTACTTAAAAAAAAGCTGAATGTTAACACAGTGCTGTGATATATGTAACAGTGTTGAGCATTCGGAGAAAACATTAAATTGCAGAAACTGCAAAGAAAATAAATAAAATAAATGGGTATTTTATGTATTGATGTTTGTTCAATAAAAGTTAAAATGAATAAAATGTATATAATTCTTTGTTTATACCATGTGTTTTACAATTTAATACAGTAAGCTATTTAATTCGATACAATGTGCCTGAGAGGCACACCTTGGTATGGCATGTAACAAAAATTCCTTGGTAGGATTAGGGTTAAGGATTCTGTCTTTATATTTGTAACTACATAATGTAGGTACTGCTTTCTTCGTTTATGTAGACTTAGTCTTTTGATTTTACAGTGGGCTTGTCAGTGAAAAATGATTTGAAAAAAGTTTACACCTCATCATTTCAGGCCGCTAATTCTAGATCAAATTCTAGAGCCTCAAAATTGGGGTCAACGAAACGGTTAAGCATGTTTTAAACCATAAGTCATTTATTATACCCGTAGGATTGGGTATACAAAAAAGCTGTCTGTAAAGCAACGGATTTTTGTTTATATTTTTTGCTCTCCAAAGTTAAAGGTATATACAACCTGATTTTTTTCAAAAACATAAAAGACTTGTTTGGAAATGTGTCCGTCTAAGGACCAGTTAAAGCCATACGTAAAACAAAAAGCTAACATTTTGATTTGCTTTTTTGGTTCAGTTAAAATGAATGGATCAACCCAATCTTTATCTTAAAATGTTGCTTGTGAATTATTAAACTAGTATGTCACAAACAATTGAGAAATTGAACATAAAATTGTCTAAAAACCGAATTTATTTATTTTTTATTACGGATCAACATTTTTACGTTTTCATTTCACGTATGGCTATAACGTGCTTTGTACAATCTATTGTCTATGAAATGACAAGAGGCGAAGGTAGGTACCTAATGGTTGTATAAAAATGAAATACAATAAACTATTGATGGGGAAAACAAAATTCAAGGATCATTTAAAAAAGAAAAATTACATACAGTTTTCTTTGAAAAGAAAAGAAACATCAAATTTGTTACACCAATGGTGTTAAAAAAGCATCTATTTCAGAATAGTTAAACGAGATAAGCCATTTATACTATTTAAGAATACTGTTTTCACTCTCTCACACCTAAGTTTTTCTGGTAAATTATTAAACAAACGAGGAGCAGTAACATAATAGAAACGCGGAAAATGTGTTTTGTGGATTGTTGGAACATTTACGAGGTTTCTGGTATTGACTCGCAAGTTATGACTATCGTGAACTCTAAAGTCGTAGTACCCGGAATTTTCAACAAATATCTTTAAAACTTTGTAGCAGTACAGGTGCCTGAGAGTTTTCCTTACTCAATCATAAATTTATTCGATTTCTAGCCCATTTAATGTTCCATTCTTTAATGTTTTGTGACATATTATTCTAATAATTCATAAGCAACATTTTTAGACAAAGATTGTGTCAATATGTTCATTTCAACTGGGCCACAAACGAATATCAAAAAGTTGTTGTTCATTTAACGTATGGTTATAACTAGGGTCTAACCAAAGCGTAGCCAACTGCAAACAGAAAAACTAATGAATGCCTTGATTATAAGTTTCTTAGAATAACCAAGGGACGAAAAAAAATAAACAGTACTGGTCATACCATCACGTGTGTTGTTCCAAAAGTCGACATGGAGGAATACATTCTTTTTTATGGCCAACTATAGTGTATAGGTATGCCGTTTTCTCTTTCCAAATTCCACTGCAGAAATGACATCTATTCATCGACGGTGGTCTACTGAGAGCACAAAAAAGATGAATTGAATTATCCTTTTCATGTCAGGGTGGTGTGTGTGTTTTTTTTTTTCATTTTAATGAAATTCACCCTGCAACTACTGCTCGCAGTTAAAGTACTGCATGCTAATGATTTCGTTTTTACATTCCCTTTTTTTATTTTAAATTTCCTTTTGCCCTTTGCTACATTGGATGGGCTATGGTGGTTGATGCTCGGTAGCAAGGACTATTTTTGTTGGTCGGCATGTGCTGACTGACTGTTATTTTATGTCCACAACATTTCACAACATTTCACAAGCACACAAAACACACAAATATTCCGCTAGGACTCGTATAGATGTGAATGTAGCGTTTGCAATTAAACTAACTATTAGCCAGGGAATTGTAAACAGGAATCATAAACCACTGACAGCGCGACAAAGAACATTCAGAGTGTAGTTGACCTCGAATGGTTGGGCCAACCCGTCATTTGGCAAATGCATTATGTTGGTGTTGGTATGGCGGTTAGATGCCAATACAGACATCTACCTTGCCCAAGAGACAGACCAACTGTTCACCGTGTGACGGAATTTTGTAATTTTTTTCTCTTTTAATATTTTCAGCAATTTAAGATTCCTTTTTTCCTTGTGTCGGGTGAGGTAAAAATAAAATGTGAATGAGATATTTTTGTTTGTGCACAGACTTGTAATTTTTATACCACACCCACCCACACTTGGAGCTTAGGGAACTTCAGACTTGGAAATAATGCACTGAGGAGGATATTTTCCAACTGATGATGGTCTTTCGTGGATAAAACCATGAACTTTACCAAACTGAAAAGTTCAAATAGTGAAATTGATTTTCTCAGATCGTATCTATCTGGTATGTATTTTCTTTTTTGAAGGACCTTTTTAGAAGGTATTTAGGTTTGTTTGTGTAATAAAATTGAAATGGATTTAGTTTCCTAAGAGTGATCAGTCAGGCAGTAAATGAAGGGCGGTTTATACATTATGAAGGGAAAAATGAAAATAGCACGGAACTCTTGCAGATGGTGATAAATAAAGGAAACATGCAAACGAAATGTTAGGGAACGGATGGAAGGTCGGTAAGTATGATGAAAGCTGAAAAGCAATTTCAGTAATTGCAGCAGCAATACGAGTACTTTCGATGAATTACAAAGTCATGCACATCTTAATTAAAATTCACCGAGGAATGGTCATTTTTAAGAAGAAGTATTTGGAGATACTGGCAAATGATCAGTGGTTGGCTAGTACTGGGATCCTCAATAAAGTTCGATTGGCGAGAAAGGTATTTTGAATAGTGAGATGAAAGCAGTTGGTTAAAGTACCCACCACATAACTGCCTTATGACGAAGAGCTTTTTCCCTTAAATAAAGGCCAAAGCCGGTATATCTTCTCATTCTTCAAAAGAAAAAAAAACATGAGTTCTCAACAATGTTTGTATTTCTGGACTAGAAGGAGCTTTTAATGAGGTCAACACACTTGCGAACGCAAATGCACTGCCAGCCCTGAAGGCAGATGGATCACTTGTGTTATGTATGAACATTGATATGGCATTGCTGAATTCAAGTTCACTAGACTGAGTGGGAGTTAGGTCTTAGTTTAAAGTAAGTCAGTAAGTGCCGTCGTAGGTTACCTTACTGGTCACCATGGTTTAAGATATGATCTACACAAAATGAGAATAGCAGACTCTCCTGCGTGCCGACTCTGTCTTGAAGAGGACGAGTCAGCTGAACACATTTTATGTGAATGTCCAGCCCTTAATGGAATAAGAAAGAAGATCGTTTTCAGGGAACTAATGAGCTCTAAGGACATAAAGAATTCTTCTACTGGTCAAATTGTCCGCTTTACACGGAAAGTGGAAATTCTACGAGTATAAAATTTGTCTGGCCCATACGGTACAAAAGATCTTTTTAGGTCGAAGTGCCAACCAACAATGTTAAACATTTGCCTACTCTTAGATGTTAATTCAATTCGAGTCGAACGTTCGATTCGCTAACCATAATAGGCGCCTAAAGCTCTAGTTGAATGATAATAAGGATGTCTTTAATAATCAGCAGATGAGTTTGTTTTACATAAATTAAATGCCAAACGGAGATGACAATATTAATTGGATATTTTTAATCATAATACAATCAGAAAGCTGGGTTTTTTTTATATATAATTTGCTTACGCTAAAGGGGTTTTTTCTGTTGTTAAAGTACCCTTATAATGCGTAACACAGCGTAAGCATTTGTGTTTAACAGCAAGTAGCACCTGGCAATATCATATTTCATTGCATCCTTTTCGGTGCTACTTACTATTAGAAAGAATAGAGAGATAGGAAAGAAGTGTTCGGTTGCAGTTGTAGGGTTTTTCTTCACGAGTGGTGTCTAAGTTGCTTAGGGAGATTACGATTTCATGCATTCGATATAAAGTAATGGACTTGGCCGGGATTCGAAAGCACGACCTTCCATTCAGTAAGGGAACACACTACTACTGCAACATTGCCACCCGCAGCTGTCAGGGGACAAACCTCCCTTTGCAGGTTCCAATATTTCGAAATATCATCTTAAGGAAACAAGGTTAGGTTAGTTTTGAGGTTTCCACCCGTCGCACTGAGGTCAATGTATACCCATTATTATGCATTGGGGGTTATGTTTCCCTCATTGTAGAACCTATAAAAGAACCTATGGATCTCCGAGTCATCCTGCTTCAATTATGAATTTTGTGTAAGTCATTAACAGACTTGCCAGAAAGTTCTTCTAAATCCTGAATCGACTTTCGAAGATTTAATTATTTAAGTGGCAGAGTGCGCTACAGTGACAGAGGAAATGTGGAAAATCCTCATGCACATCCTCGACACCGCACAGGTCATCTGCGCTGAGCCCTATTCTAAGGGTATATTAATTTTGACGCATAGTTTGTAACATACCTTAATATTGCCCGTAGACCCCTAAAAGTTACTATATTTATGATCAGCATCGATAGTAATGTCGATTTAGCCATGTCCGTCCGTCCGTCCGTCCGTCGGAAAAAATTAGGCCTTTAAACTGGGCCTAGAGAGCTGAAATTTTAACCATATACTCTCTAGGGTCCCGAAATAATTAAGTTTACGAATTTTTGAAATCCGCCAACAGACACGCCCACAAACTCAAAAAAACAAAATTTCGGAAAAAAACGAATTATGAGCTAGAAAGCTGAAATTTTTTATACATAATTTATGACTCCTAAAACTGCTCGGGAGATAAAATTTTCAAAATTCGCCCACTACACGCCTACAATTAAATAAAACAATTTTATTGAAAAACCAAAATTTGAGCTAGGGAGCTGAAATTTATATAACCCTCCAGGGGCCCTTTAAGCTCATGTGTTAATATTTTCAAAATCCGCCCACTGTCACGCCCACAATTTAAAATCAACTTTTTTTTGC
This sequence comes from Portevinia maculata, assembly GCA_949715645.1. Taxonomy (NCBI): domain Eukaryota; kingdom Metazoa; phylum Arthropoda; class Insecta; order Diptera; family Syrphidae; genus Portevinia; species Portevinia maculata. Next base: position 79,619,372 of record OX454525.1, read on the forward strand.
AAATCCAAAGTTTGAGCGAGGGAGCTGAAATTTGTAATATATACTCTCTAGGTGGCCCTTTATACTCATGTGTCAATATTTTCAAAATCCGCCTACTGACACGCCCACAATTTTTTTTTTTTTTTGAAAATTCAAAGTTTCAGCTAGGGAGCTGAAATTTATAATATATACTCTCTAGGGGCCCTTTATGCTCATGTGTTAATTTTTTTTAAATCCGCCTACTGACACGCCCACAATTAAATAAAACATTTTATTGAAAAATCAAAGTTTGAGCTGGGGAGCGTTTTTTACAAAAGTTTTGTTTTTTTTTTTGATAAAATCCTTTAAATTATACTCTAATTATAATTATAATTATATGTAGAGCGTTCTTAACAATTCAACCATACTAAGACTTTTGTCATACCCACTTATGAGGGATAGGAATAAGAATAGGGTATCCAACAGTTCGCCAAGCGGACTGTAGCCCGCCCCTATGTTTTTCTTTGCATAATAGCTCAGAATGTTGTGAACAGTGTTAACACCCACAAAAGAGGATTAATTTTTTTCATAACCTAACCTGTATAAACTATATAGCAATATGTTGCTGCAGCTTTTAGAAGGGACGTCAACACCAGAATGCACATGTAGGTCGACAGGTTGAACCTTCAACGTTGCTCTTTTAAGACGAATACGATCAGGCAGAAGTGAATGAAAGACGTTCGGCATCTGTCGCCTGACTAAAGTTATGAGCACTAAATGATCCGCCATGACATAATATTCATCCGAGGGAAATCACTGCTACAGTTTCATTCGGTTCTTGTCATTGAATTCGTTGAGGAAAAGGTGCACTTAAAGAATCTCATTTAATTTGTGTCCATATGAATATGTGGTTGCATAGTAGTTTGGTATGCATTAAAATTACCAGTCGTCAAGTGAGCATAAACCTCAACTGAAATTCACTTAGAGGACATACAATAAATGTCGCGTACCTACGAGTCTAGTCAGTCGCAAAGATTGAAGTGCAAGTAAGAGTTAAGTGAAACTATGTATGAAAACATAGGGACGGGCTACAGTTCGCTTAGGCGAACAGTTTTAGGAGTCATAGATCATATATAAAAAATTTCAGCTTTCTAGCTCAAAATTCGATTTTTTCCAAAATTTGGTTTTTTTTTGAGTTTGTGGGCGTGTCTGTGGGCGGATTTCAAAAATTCGTAAACTTGAATATTTCGGGACCCTAGAGAGTATATGGTTAAAATTTCAGCTCTCTAGGTCCAGTTTAAAGGCCTCATTTTTGCCGACGGACGGACGGGCATGGCTAGATCGACATTACTATCGATGCTGATCATAAATTTAGTAACTTTTAGGGGTCTACGGGCAATATTAAGGTATGTTACAAACTATGCGTCAAAATTAATATACCCCTAGAATAGGGTGTAAAAAAGCGGCCAAGTGCGAGTCCGACTCGCCCATGTAGGGTTCCGCGCGAATTATAATTATTATTTACTTAGGCACCCATTACAGATTTATTATTAGAAAATAATGGTTCACGGTTTACGCATAAGGTTTATGTTTATGAAATTAAATGTTTTTTTTTTATATTTGAGTTGATTGAATGAAATTGCAGTTTACGATTTATGACGTATTAAAAAAAAACTGCTTACTAGATCTCGTTCAAACCAATTTTCGGTGGAAGTTTGCATGGTAATGTACATCATATATTTGTTTTAGTTTTATTATTCCCTTATTTTAAAAGTTAGAGGGGGGGACACACATTTTACCACTTTGGAAGTGTCTCTCGCGCAAACTATTCAGTTTAGAAAAAAATGATTTTAGAAACCTCAATCTATAGACCTATCCATAGATACACCCCACACGTATGGGTTTAATGAAAAAAATGTTTGTGTGAAAATCTTAATGCGGTTCACAGAATACATCTAGTTACCAAGTTTCAACAGTATAGTTCTTATAGTTTCGGAAAAAAGTGGCTGTGATAGACAGACAGACAGACAGACATGAAGAATCTATAAGGGTTCCGTTTTTTGCCATTTGCCACCCTAAAAACCGTCTTTCAAGAAATTATCTACAAACCCCCTATTTGCACGAACAAATCCTCAGAAATAGTAGGTTGTTTAGTGCTTCACACCGCCATCAGGCGTTTTCTTCTTTCTACAAAGAAATTTAGTTTTATGCGAAGCTTGTAGTCCTGGTAGTTGCTTAAATAAACCATGAAATTTGTTTGAGTGTAGCTGGCGTATCCATTATTTTTATGAAACCGCTTTTTTAAGCTTAAAGTAAACAACCGATTGTAATAGTAACGGAATCATGAACCAAGGAAACAAAACAAAATGGAGGAAAACTGCTTATAATTCTGCAGAATTTCTGTTATTTACATTTTGTCCTACCCACTCTGGTTAGATGGTATTACTGTGGGTGGCCTCCACTTTGAAAGAAGAGTAACTATAATGACGGAAAGAGTCGCTTATTTTCATTCACCTACACCAAGCAAAGGGACCTTATTTTTTTCATTTTCGGCTTTTTCTCGTTTTGGGGTAAGTAATGGGAATCGGGAGGAATGATACCTCCGTTCAGACAGTTTTGCAACGAAACAAAAAAACAACACGTAATGCTATCCGGCACAGGGTTCCGTGTTTTTTTTTCAGAGTCATGCTCCTATCGTTTTCATACATTCCTTGCGCATTTTCTGTCTATATATGGATGCCACATCCGCTTCTATCCTTCTTCAACGTCCCGGTTTTATTATTATTATTATTTCTTTGATTCTTTTTTGCTTTCTGATTCTAACATGGGCTACGTATGGCAAAATATACTTAAAAAAGATGAACCCCCATCCGAAGGAAAAGACTTTTGCACTCCGTCGCGTCCTGGTTTCTTCTTGCTCCTTTTTCGTAATGAAAAAGTACTAGAAATAGAAATGTGGTCGGTGTGTGTATTGTGCGAATATTAATGGAAGCGTAAAGTGATGAATGTGTTTTTTTTTTTTAAATGTTCACATACAGCTATCTATCTCGTCGTATGCATGCAAAAATGTTCTTATTTTACTTCGCGTTGTTGCTGGTAATTTTCTTGCAAATCTGAATGGAGTTCCGCATAAGGACATTGCCTGGTTTATTGTTTCTGTGTAGAAGCATGTTTACCGGGCGTTGTTATGCTTTAGCAGAAAATGCTTACAAAAAGGACAAAGAGGTGCCGCGCGCGGTGGGGTTACATTTTTGGGAATAACAATGGTTTACACATTAATGATACCTACTTAAGAATGACAGGACATAATTTCTTATAGAAAAAAGGAATATTACATTTTACTCATATAATTGGGAGAAAATAAACTGAGCGTGATAGGATAACGATGGCAGAGATGGGTTGCACCTATTTATTTCTTATTTATTCAACAAATGTTTGCGCATTTATTCAAAGACTTTGGTATTAATTAAAAGACAAACGAAATTAATGGTTATAGAAGTAGATGGCGATGTGTTAAACAGTAATATGAAAAATTAACTCAGTTGCTAGCTATTCGTATGTTTACCGTAACGGGCTCCCGACCCGTGAAGAGTCTCTGCCTAAGACACTGCAGCCATCCATCCTATGCGATGCCGGGCACACTGCTCCAGTTCTCCAGACCAGACGCGTTGGCTTGGTCTTTACAACGGAGGCTCGGTCCTCCTTGCCTTCTGGAAACAGACGGCTGGGAGTCGAAGATTCTCTTGGCTGGAGCATTATACTTCATTCGCTCAACGTGGCCGATGTACACGATGACAATGTAGTCGACGTGATTTAGCTTTTTTGACTACATCCACATCTTGGTACAGCTTATAGAGTTCGCGGTTGTATCTTCTCCTCCATTCTCCCCTGTGTGCGAGACAGGACCAAATATCCGACGGAGCATTTTTCTTTCAAAAGAACCCAATATTAGCTCGCCTTTTCTACTTATCGTCCAGCACTCGGCATCATAAATCAGGACTGGTAGGATTAAGGTTCGATAGAGCATGCATTTTGTCCTTCGACTGAAGAGTTTTGAACCCATTTGTTTTCCTAAACCGAAGTAGCAGCGTTTTCCTAAGGTAATTCTCCGCCGGATCTCCACTAAGTTGTCATTCGTGGAGTTGCTGTTTACTCCTAGGTAGAGGAACTCCTTAACTACCTCGAAGCTATTGCTATCAATAGTGACGTTTTGTCCTAGGCGGTGAACAGATGTTTGTTTGTTTGTTGATAGCATATACTTTCTCTTGTCCTCATTTTAATCAAGACCAACCAATTTCGCCTGCTCTTCAATCGCCGTGAAAGCCTCTAACACGGCACGCTGGGAACGGCCGATGATGTCGATATCGTCCGCATACCCCAGTAGCTGGACAGATCTATTGAAGATAGTACCTTACGGCAGGTGTCAACCCTTCGCACTTTTTTCTCCAGAACAAGATTAAAGAAGTCACATGATAGTGCATCTCCTTGCAGAAATCCGGTACAAGTTTGGAATAATTCGGAAGAGCTGCTTCCAAACTGCACAACCACATTACACCGCATGTTTTCAAGTGTCACACGACATATCGCATATTTTTAATAGCCATTTTCTGTACTGGTAAATTCAGGAAAAATGAGAATAATAGCAATGTAGATCTACATGCAGATAGTTATATTTGATTTGCCTTCATAGCACTTGTGAATGGGTAAGTTAAAATACACCTTAAAATTTAATTTCATACCTTTCAGCAGGGGCTGAGCAGAAAAATGGATTGTAAGATTATAGTCGCATTTTATAGGGGTATGAGTATGCAAAACATGCATAATCATGTTTAGTATAAATGTTAATGTTTTTAATAAAGATATATCTACACTGATTCAAACCTCATGACTGCAAAATAAACCTGATGGTATTCTTCTTTCAAATTGTTTGCAGGTTATTACTGTCATATTTTTAATTTCATAATTTGGCGGCATACATTTTTTGCTTTAACTGACAAAAATTAGGCGGATTCATAAATCTAATTTCCAAAGGATGCAAATTTGTTTTAATAATCGTTGTGTAAGCTCAAATATCAAACTACTCTTAAATCTCTTTATCCGTTTTGAAGATATTGCCGTGTTTCGAACGTACTGTTGTTTTAGTCTTTTTGTAAAAACTGAGTATGCCATTTCCTTACCTTCACTCCAAGTATTTAAAACACCTACAAAGATCAATATCGTTACCGCCGCTTTTGAGAAAATAGACATTTTATTTTATTTCAGAAACTTATAGGTAATAATAATATCTACTTCATATTATTTTTGAGAAACTTATTGTTCAAAATAATAATATAAGCTTGATTTTCATTTTTTTTTAAATCACTTCACCGGTTTTTGAGATGTATCAATTTTTCTAATGTGGCTTTTCGAGTCTTTTGCGAAAAACCTGAGTACCTATGTTATGTTCCCCACATTTACTCCAAGTATTAACAACCCCAAAAGTTGCCAGAATCATTGGACCCGTATTTAAGAAAAGTGATGATTTTCGAAATTTAAAACAATTATTTTTAAAATGTTATAAACAAAATATTGGAAAAATCTGAGAATGCAGATTGCTTCTACATATTTGCATCCATTAATATATCATTTTATAAATTTGAAATTAATAATATAATAATTAATATCGTTAAAGCAATTTTTGAGAAAAGTGAAATTTTCAAGAAATTGTTACCCACATGAATAAAAAACTTATTAAAAAGTATTTCAACGAATTTGTTCCAAATAGTAGTATCTATTACTTGGTGTGTACATTTTTTTAGAAATATTTTTGTAAAATACCGTTATTCTACTATTGTCGCAAAAACAGAGAACCCCACTTTCATATGGTCACCTTAATTATTTTATATTTCAAAAACTATCAAAATCGTTATAGCCATTTTTGAGTAAATCGGTGTTGTGAAAACCAGTTGATGGATGATGGGTACCGGTATTTAAAATGATAGAATATAAAAAAAAATGGCCGCGATTTATAAGCCTGGAAACTCCGATGCAAAGATTCCCACCCACGGAAGGAAATGCCGGACACAACTTTTAGACTTTTCTAAAGTGGTTATATCATACATCATACTCAGTTTGTGCTCGAAATTTCAGCACGATTACAATATCTTTCTCTTTATATTATATGTACTAAAGTATAGAAGAAAGTTAAAAAACGATGGACAAAGGTAAGTCGGTTATACTTTCGATTCTATTCGAAAGTTGTTTCCAATTCTACTTTCAAACAATACTATGTATTTTACCACAATGGACCTATCATTGGTCTAAGTGTGTTGGCTTTGGCTGACAGCCACGTCTACCTATGTATGAAATTAGAATCGATTGTAAGTAATACCAACTCTTTCCCACGAAATTTCCGAACTTCAAACGATTCTCGTATTTGGATTGACAGATACATACAAAAAACGAAGCAATAAGCAACCATTTTTTGTGAAAAGAGTTGATCAAGTTTTTAAGTAATAATATTTATAATCATGGACAGATTATAATGAAATAAAAATAAAGGATTATTCAAGGTTTAAATTTTGTCCATAGACCATAATGTAAAGAATTTCTTCCGGCCTCTAAGGTTTTTAATTATTGTGCTTTGTCATATATTGGACAAGAATTTCAAGCTGAGGCATCATTTGCACTTTTAGATGAGTCCCTACGAATAAAATATGTTTTGACAGTTTCATGTAATATCAAATAGATGTGACCAATTTTATTAATAACAAAGGTTTCTTAACAGACACAGCCAGCTCGCAAATACATTTGTCTTAAAACAATAGTTTGCGAATACGAAGGCTTTTCACATTCACTTTAGAATAACATAGTACCAACTTTTCGACAAAGATTCGAGTTTCATTCGAATTTCGATTAATAGCGCTTGCTATAAAATTACGTACTGCAGATTTTGTGAATTCGCACATTTTTGTTGTAGAAGAATTACATTGTAGGGTCCCAGATGTTCGGTTCACAATCTGAAAGGTGTACCCGGGTCCTGCGTGGCTATATCTGTAACTGTTTTACTTATGGCGTTTTTCATTGAAGAAAAGATTTGTTGTTTTGCTCAAAACAGAAAATCTTTTTGGGTTTAGCATGTTGCATTGAGGACAAGGAGCAATGCCAGATTAGTCCCTAAAAGGAAAGATGCGATCACAAATAATGTTTTGAGAGATTAGCTCTATAGTTTTTTTTTTACCAATACATTCAAATAGCCTTGTGTTTGAATAGTGGTGAGGCTATGAAGAAGATAACTTTTCTTCCAGTGGATAGGCATTAGAGAAGCGTGAGCCAATTTGGACCCGATATCCCCCATCTTTTTCCAGAACTCAGATGGTATCTCGTTCGGCCCAACAGCATTCCGTTTTTTGGAGTCTTTGATCGCCTTCCTAACTTTTATGCGAATGGAGTAAATTCATTTTTAGTGTATAACACTTCGACTTTATATATTTTAATAAGTGCTGTGTTAATTACTGTGGTTGAAAAATAAAAGTATGCAGAAGAAATAATAAAAAGTCGAACGTTGAGAGAACTTATTGATCCGTTGGAAATTACAGATGCTGCGTAGGCTATAGGTACAATAAAAATTGGGAAACGAATACGCAATTAGCTTTTACACGCATTTTCAATCGCACCTGCTTATTTGCATTATTTAATATCGTTAAACATGGTGATTTTAAAATAACTTGCGAATCTATTTAATTAATTTGTGGAACCCGCTTATTTCAAATGGTCCCAACTTGTAAAAATTTCAAATCGAAAGCGATTAAAGTAAATTGTAGAACAGCAACGTTGTCGTTGTCAAACCAACTGAGAAGAAATGTATCGTAAGCTGCTGTCGGGCGCCATTTTAATTAACATTTTAATAAATCGGTTCTCTCTGTCTTTTGACCAACATTTCCAATACAAACAGTTACCTATACTTGCATTGCTAGAGCTAAGGGACATACCAACTGATATAAATCACTTGCAGTTCCTTCCCAACAAACAAACTTTTATTTCAATAAAGCGATGGATGATTTCCCGCCATTACTATCCAGCTTCCAAAAAACATTCAGCAAGTCTCTCCTTTTCGATAGTTAGCGGAAAAAATATTGTACTTCTTTCGACGTTGGTTGCGAAAACTTAACAAAATCTTACAGTAAGTCGCGAGTTTTTTAAGGGGAAATAAAATAAAAAAATGTCACCACACCCCAAGGTAAGCAAAGGACACAAGAAAAATTCCAAGTTAAACCAAAAAAAAGGAAAAACAATTCAAAAGAAAAATGACTACAATAAACTTGAAACTTTAACGCAAAGGCAATTTGAATGGCAACGGAAATTCTTCTATTTGTGTGTCCTTGTCCCTTCCGTACAACCCATATTTCCCATCCTTCGAAATGTGTTTTTTCCGACGTATAAAGGAAACTGGCAAAGCTTAACACAGCAGACAGAGCATGCTTAAGTGTGGATGTATGGTTGAGTTTGATTGTAATTACGGTGGTTTTGCACTACATCATTTACTTTTTTTTCAACTAACGTGCGCTTTATTTGTTGTTTCTTTCGCCGTATATGGTGTGCGTTTGCAATCTTAACTCCCATATGCAAATATGTGTGATCATTTCTGTTTTTTTTTCTAAACTTTTCCTCCAGCCACATAGATATGAATATGAATTTTTCTTAATTGAATGGGTTGTTGCTTGTACGCCGAAACAAAACCTCAGCCTTTGACTTTGAGATTTGGAATTTGTGCATTGGATGTGAATGCAGTTTGCAAAGGGAGGGGTGGTTCGGAAGGAGGATGGCAGTCATCTATGTCCTCTAAGTAGGGTGAAGTTAGTATTCGTGAAATTCCTTTCACCTACACCAACTACAAACAGTGGTGATGGCAAAGAAGAGATTTTCAGTTTAAATATATACCCACTCGATGTGTTGTGTATTTGATACTGGAAATAAGAGGAGATGGAGAAGACCAGAGGCGAAGTACACGCCGTAGACAGTTTTCAAGTTCTAAATGCGTCCCAATGTGAGACTTTTCATCCTGCAATAAGTATTAATAAGGCAAACATTAAGGACACTACACTAAGCACACCGACAAACCAAAAGCAGTCAAAGAATGTTTTTATTATTTTTATTTTTTTTTTATTTTCATAAAGAAGGCAAATTTCCCAACTTTAATGTGAATGCACGAGGCAGAGGATGGAAGGATGTTAGTAAGATTTAAAGGATTAAAGGGTTTCATTGGTGATGACAGTGTCCTCTGGTTCATAAAAAGCGTTTTACTGAATACAATTAGAGCAATTAATCTAATTGTATTCAGTGGGAAGTGTATACGTGATTTTTCTTTTATTTTGGGGGATAACAATTAGCATTTGAATGGGCGTACGGGTTACTTTTTGGTTTATTGCCGTAAAGCTGTAAACATAACCAGGACATGGAGGATAAGTCCATTGTCTGGACAAGGTCTTGTTTTTTTAGGTTGAAAGTCGTCTTTGTGGTAAATCGAATTATCTTATTTTCTGCATCACTAAATGCAAATAAGCAGGCATGGGGGGCGAAAAGAGAAGGGTGAAGTGACCTGAAGGTCTTTAGTCAGTTGACTTTGTTTATTGAACTAAAAATAAAAAGGATCACGTTGGTTGGGGCATTTTTATATACCTAACTGCAAAGTTTAAATATAGGAAAGGTCCATTGTTTCGATGGAAGAGTCTAGAAAGCAATAAATCGTTTTTATTTAAGATTATTTATTTCAAACGCACATTTAATGAGACAATAATGAAACTAGTTTGTTATGCAGAAACAGGAATTGATTGTGTGATTCTTGTAAAAAGTAATACATATTGACGAGTTTAGAGGAAGGACATAATTATATATGGCTAAAGCTATATGGATCAAGAAACCACATAAATTTAACATTCCAGAGGAAGTTGTATTATGAGCCGTTCTATCGAACACCAAATACATGCGACTCTCTTTTACTAAAAATACAGTTAAGGACAGAATGCTCAGCAGCAAGATCAGTAACAGGTCAAACCATGGACCCTTCCGTCGTATAAGCATTATATCCCGTGTAAAATAATTTGTAGATATATAAAATCTCTCTATGAGGCTTTGAATTTCACGTTTTTTTTCATTTCCGGTAAAGGCGATGAGGCTATGATCAGGATTAAAGGGATCATAACCCTCCCAATTAAATGCATCCCTTCCTGTCCGCCTTTATGGCTCGCGGGTTCGACCTCAGAAAATAACGGCAGGTCTCCTAATTTTAAATTACTTCGCCACTGAGGCCAGTCAAATGCTGGTGTTGCTGCGTGACATGTACATGCTCCTATTATTTCTTGTTTAATCTTTGTTTTACGACATCTCAACTCACGGATTTGCATGAATACTTGCAGGACAGCTTTAAGACATTCAATGTGTCGCTAGGTTCATCTGGTTGTTTAAATTGCCTATAGATACGTGTTTTTTCAATTAGGCCTTGAGCTCTAATTCTAGTATTCTATTGGTACCAATGGAAACGACCGAGATACTCACATAGTCTCTGATATTTACTAAACGATAATGTACTCTTAGAAGTATTAAAAAAAGATGGCATGCTCGTCAGCTGCTGGCTAACGAAACGGTTTCCGACTACACGGTTGGCTCCAAGTTGGAATACCTATCCAGTTCAAAAAGACTTCCTGACAACAGCAGTCAGGCTAAGGATAGATAGATAGATAGATACATTTTTATTTCAGATAAACTCAAATACAATGTACTTGGGGCACAGCACGACCTAAGGTATTGGGTTCCCGGATATAGAGGTGTGTCAGGAAATAAAAGAGCTGATGGAGTAGAGTAAATATCCCACCCTTTAATCTTAGACAGACGATTGGGAATAAATACTAGTCGCAGCAAATGAAATATGGAATGCGCTCAATTCATGATTTATAACCAGTAAAATGTAGGCTCCCTACAAAAAAACGTAGTTGCAGCACTATAGGTGTCATTAATGGACACTGGCTCATAGGCAAGCATGTAACAAGGCTTGGTGTATATTCAAAGGATTTTTGGAGAAGCTGCATGGAGGACGAGGAGAAAATACTTTCCACGTTCGTTGTACATGTTCAGCTGTCTCACAGAAACGGAAGCTCCATTTGACTTTCTCCATAACGATCTAATCGATCACTAACACAGCATTGACATAAGAAGTTTCCTACGCTTCATCAGATGCTCTAAAATGATTAAACGGCCAGGGGGAAACTATTACCAGTACCGTAAAACTACAACTTTGAACAGTGATCATAACTTTGATCGAAATCAATAAAACTTTTAATTTACCTCTAACGTCATCTTTGTGTATGTATGTAAATATGTTTTAACGGCAGAAAGAGTTAGTCCGAGTTTTTAGTCTAAACTTTTGCTCCTAAAAGAGGCTGAGAGTTTGAGTGAAGGGATTTGATTTATTAAAACAAATCTTTTATATAGGGGGAAGAGCAATATGTTTTCTTTTAAATGAGGCATTAGCTGCCATTCAGTTGTATGTTTAAAAGTGTACAATCGTTTCAAATTGCTTACATCGTTAAACTTTGACCGTCAATTTATAGCTTTGACCGGCAGTGGGTTGGGGTCGAAATTCTGGCGAGGTCAAAATTCTTTTTTCAAAATTCTGTTTTACAAAATTCTGCTTTCAAAATTCTGCTTTTCAAAATTCTTCTTTTCAAAATTCTGCTTTACAAAATTCTGCCTTACAAAATTCTGCAAATAATAAAAAAAACATTCCACCACTCACTTGTTATAGAAGAAGAGGTAAAAGTAGTTTTTTTATTGGTTTTAAGATTGCTCTCTTGGTTTAGACAAATATTCTGTTAGTATACCTTTGTGAGTGCACGTGTGCTTTGTTTAGTTTCTTAATGCTGTTATTTCTTTTTTTTGGTAATTTCAATTAAGAAATAATTTGTTATTTTTGGCTGTTTTTTTTGTGTGTTCCTGGTACCCACCTGTGTACCTTCTCTATCTATATTGTAGTTTGTTGACAAAGTTGAAAATTATTTGTTTTCTTTAAATTCGTAAATTGGAAAAAAACAGAATTAGCAGAATTTATTTGTTTAAAATATTGCCTGTCAGAATTTAAAAAAACAGAATTTTGAAAAGCAGAATTATGTAAGACAGAACAGAAAAAAAACCGAATTTTGAAAAGCAGAATTTTTGTGTTAAAAGTCAGAATTTTGAAAGCAGAATTTCGACCCGCTCCCACCGGCAGTATTACTTTGAGCAGTTTTATTTTGGCCGCCTTTTTATTCACCATTCAATGTAAACTTCCGCTCACACTTAACAATAAATACATGATTTAATTTGTTAAAATGTCAAAACAAAGCAGGAATAAAAGCATATAGTATAACAATAATTCTAATGACAAAAAATACAAAAAGCATTAGACCTAATCGACAAAAAGGAAATTTCAATTTATTGATTGCGAAGGTTTACGGCATTCCAAAAGACACTTTGATTAATTAAATTCACCACAACTTTCTCAAACTCAGAAGAAAAAACGGTGCCATGAAATAAGGCTATATTTAAAAATATCGTTAAAATTTGGCCTTATTTCAATTTCACAAAGCGAAAGAAAGCAATATTTTCAAAACGTTTGGCGTTATTTCACCGAAAAAACCCTTGCGGAGGCCATAACCACCCGAAGTGAATGGGGTTTTTTATTTATAGTTCTGGAGGTTCAACAATATGCAACTAGCTGTTTACAAACTGTGTAGTCGAAATTTATTAGATAAATATTAGGTTGCAGGTTTCCTCAAAAGTAACAGTATCCTTCTCAGTAAAAGAAAGTGTCAGAATCTTAAACCATTAAAAGTAAAATAAGCTTTAAAGTATTATAAATTGTTTTCTGAACTGTAAAAAAACACTGACTTTGGATCAAACTTATTTTGCCGGATCATGTTTTTAATTATGATGAAAAAAGTGTTCAGATGTTGCTGGCTCCCAAAAATTAATTTTAAAAAGGGTTGCAAATCCAGAGAGTATAATGGACAGCACGAAGAATGTGCATAATGTCAGTCATGTTTTGTGGCTCAGCCGCTGGAGAAATGCTACCCCTCTATATTGAGTACAAATTCGAACAGTTGTGGGAACAATTGGGGCCTAAAGATACGAAACAAAGTTCGAACCAAGTCGGGCTGGTTTGATGCCGCAATCTTCAAGGACTGGTTTCATTATCACTTCACGAAGAAATTAGACGAAGAGATTGTTTTACTATGTGACAACCTTTCGAGACATTTTCCTGTGGAGGTAATAGGAGGTGCGAAAAATATTTGCATACGATTTGCCTGTTTTCCATTTAGTTCTGCACATTGTTGCAACCGCTTGATGTACAATTTTATGTGGCATTAAAAAAAAACATTTTGCAAAACTGGAAAGCAAGGTCGAGCGAAAATCGCAAGTTCTGGATAAGGATGAAGTAAGCTTATAAGATAGGTCCGAAAAGGTTTTATTATGTGTAATCGATATGCTTAAGGAAATACGTCATGGTAAAGATGATAAGAAACAAAAAATAAGCAAGGTACCTAAAGGTGACACCTGAAATAGGTAAATCTACAACCCCCATAATTTGTTCATGCTGACCCTGAACAAAAGGCAATTGATGAAAACAATACTTAGCCGCCCTTTCAAGTGCCTTAGAGCACTGAGCAATTGACTACCCTAGTAGATACGTACCTCGTAAAACTTCGAATATCACTTTACCTATTATCTATCTTTCTTGTTATCAAGATATTACCATAGCCCTACTGATTACAAGCATACCGCCATTTTAACATTATTTGAAACAAGCAAAGATTTTTCTTATGTAGAGTATTTCCAAGTTCATGGACACACTTATATAGTCAACTGATGAGGTTCACTGGTAATTCGAAGACTTATCTTACCGAAAAGTGGATCCAAGCTCGTCACATTGGTGGCAAAAATAAGGTAATTTGACATCAAACTCTTTGTTGTTACGTCTAATCAAATGTAGGTAGTCCTTCTTTCCTTCAGAAATAGAACTGGAATGGCAATGTATGTATGTTTGGTATACTAAATTGGGGTAGAATTCATAGAGTCGAATTTAATGTTTCCGAAAAACAATACTGTCTTTTACAATTATGCGAAACTTGCATATGTTATGATGCTTACGTTCCTGAAACGATAATCTTTCCATTCTCAGTGTGTGTGTCAATGACAAACTAATCTCAATTCAATTCAATTCAATTCAATTTTATTGAGACATTTAAAAAATCATTTGTACATTTGTTTTAACTTAACGATCTATATTTGGCGACTTTCTTATATGTATGTCTGGCTGAACTTCAATTGATTTAAATTTGTTACTTAATTTAAACTTATGATTAGTGGGTATAAATATTTACAAATCTGTTTTGTTTTGGCGTGTACACTTGCTCCCGGCGTACATTTTAACTTTGCTTCTATTGAGCACTTAATATTTTTATTTTTTTTTAATATGAGTAAAAAAACAATAAAACTTATAGTTAATGTAGAAAAAAAATGCAAATGCAAAGGAGAGTTTAGTATACATAGTTATATTATATCTAGAGGTTAAGGTGTATTAGGTGAAATGGTTTAATAATGACTTCCTACCCATCGAATAAGTACATAAATGTAGCTTTATCTCCTTACTGATTTATATATGACTATATAAACAAAAGTCTGATAAAACTAAATTTGACGACTGTCTATGTATGTACTTCAGATAAATAATTTTATCGTCTGTGATTACCGGGTAGCGCCTTGTCATAAAAAGGCACAACTTGGTTTCTATTTGTATCTGGTCTTAAGTGAGGAGCAGATTCCCTGTGCAGAAGGTTAACCGGCGAAAGGTAGTAATTATCGCTTATACTGAAACTGCTATTCGAATCGAACACGGAGCTTACAAGAGGGTTAGTATGTGAGCCGAGTCTTTCTAGTCTTTTTAACAAGAGTTCTAACTGATATGTCATTAGAGGTGTCACTTTAGTGGCTTCATACAAGGTCTTATTGGAGAACCATTTTTTATTCGGTCTCCGAAACTTTCCGCTACAAAATCTCAGAATCTTTCTTTTAAATATCTCCAGCTCTCTTGCTACAGATTAAGAAATCGTAAACCAAATACCAAACCCGTAGGTTAAAATGGGTCTAATGAGTGCTTTATACATAAGAATTTTTGTGTTTCCTGGCATATGTTTGGAGTGCATCAAAGGTTTCAGCTTCGAAGTTACTATTTTGGCTTTCATTAAGGCCTTTCTAGCATGTTTGTTGAAAACAAATCGATTTTGGAAGTTTATGCCTAACAATTTTGGTTCAACTATTAAAGGAATACTATATCCGTTGATTTGCAAATTTAATGCCTTGCTTTCTTTGACAGCGAGATAATGACCCCTTCCGCTTGAATTTCTAAAGCAAGTAAGGCTACATTTCTCTGCATTGATTTTTAAGCCCCACCTTTTGAAATAATTTTCCAAGGTGGAATGTATTCTTTTATCTTCTGAAGTGCAATACTTGGCCTTTTGTCGCTTGCTAAGATAGTGGTAGTCTGCGTACAGTAATCCGCAAGGTTCCCGCACCATAAAATCTACAAAAGGGAAATCGTGAAGAAATATATTGAATAGTGTTGGGCCCAGTATCGATCCTTGGGCCACACCTGAAAGGACTGCTATTTGATCAGAGAAATCTGATCCTATGTGCACAGAAGTAAATCTGTCCTCAAAAAAACTTTGGATAATTCGGGTTAGGCAACTTGGAAAACCTAAGGAGATTAATTTGAACAATAACCCCTTATGCCAAATATTTTTCAAGGTCTATATCTAGGCATATTGTTGTTTCTTTCCTTCTTAAATTTTGTATAATTTTGTTGTGCAGAACCAGCAAAGCATGTTCTGTAGAGTGACCACTTTTGAACCCAAATTGGTTATTTGGTATTACGAGGGCGGGTCAATAAGTCCGTGACTTTTTGAATTTCTGACCTCTTTACTGAAACGGCAACACTGCTGCTGTCAACAGGCATCTGTCAGTTGACTCCTGTCGAAATTTAAACTTGCTGCGTCAGTTAGTTTGTGTTTGACAGCTATTTTTATCAGACTACTCACTAATTTGAGGAGAAAATGGAAAAAATTGAATTTCGTGTGCTTATTAAGCATTATTTCTTGCGAAAAAAAACCATTACCGAGACCAAGGCTAAGCTTGAAAAATACTATGGGGACTCTGCACCATCGATTTCAATGGTAAAAAAAGTGGTTTACTGAATTTCGTTGTGGCCGTACAAGCACTGAAGATGCCGAACGTCCTGGACGCCCAGTTGAGGTCTCTACACCCGAAACAATCGAAAAAATTCACGATATGGTGTTGGCCGACCGAAGATTGAAAGTGCGAGAGATTGTGGAAGCCGTAGGGATCTCGCATGGCTCAGTGGTTTCAATTTTGAATGATCACTTGGGCATGAGAAAGCTTTCCGCAAGATGGGTGCCGCGTTTGCTCACAGTCGACCACAAACGCAATCGTGTAACAACTTCACAGGAAGGTTTGGCGTTGTTTAATCGCAATATGGAGGAGTTTTTGCGCCGTTTTGTAACCGTGGACGAAACATGGATCCATCACAACACACCAGAGACCAAACAACAGTCAAAACAGTGGGTTTCTAAGGGTGAATCGGCGCCAAAGAAGGCCAAGGTGGGTTTGTCAGCCATGGCAGTTATGGCGACTGTTTTTTGGGATGCACGCGGGATAATCCACATTGACTACCTTCAAAAGGGAAGAACAATCAATGGGGAATATTATGCCAACTTATTGGACCGATTCAATGACGATTTGAAAAAAACCCGACCTCATTTGGCCAAGAAAAAAGTTCTTTTCCACCAAGACAATGCAAGGGTGCACACATGTGCAGTTGCCATGGCAAAAAACCATGAATTGGGCTATGAATTTCTCCCTCATCCACCCTATTCTCCAGATTTGGCTCCGAGCGACTACTTCTTGTTCCCAAACCTGAAGAAATGGCTTGGTGGAAAAAGATTTGACTCCAATGATGAAGTCATCTCGCAAATAAAGGCCTATTTTGAGGACCTCGACAAATCATTTTTTTGGAAGGGATAAAAAAATTGGAGAAGCGTTGGGCAAAGTTTATAGAGCTCAAGGGAGACTACGTTGAAAAATAAAATTATTTTTTTATCAAAAAATCTGTGTTTTATTCCAAAAGTCACGGACTTATTGACCCGCCCTCGTATATTCAAATCTTGGCAAACTTTATTAAGAAGTTCCGCCAGGACTCTTTTGTAAAGCTTACCCACATTTGAGAGCAAAGATATTGGGTGAAAGTTTTTGATATCTTTTGCATTTTTTAATTTGGCTATTGGGATGAGTTTTGCTACTTTCCATATTTTGGGAAAGTAGCCATTGTTTAAACACTGGTTAAATGTAGATGTTAAAACTACGTCAAGAGAGTAGGGACATTTTCTTAAGATAAAATTGGATATATTGTCAACGCCTGTCGATTTTTTGTTGTTTAGGTTAAGTCTTAAGTTGTTTACACTTCTTGAAGATGTGAAGGGTGGTTCATCTAAACTTGTTGTGTTATTAGCTGGTGAAAAGTTTGTTAGAGGTTGATTTGTTTGAGCTTCACGAAACTCACTAACTTGGACCATGACTTCATTTGTGAGCCTCTGGTCAAAAGTTGGTATATTTATAGAGTATAACTCTGAATAGAACTGTTTAAATGCATCTAGTTTGCTTTCTGTATCTTCTAAATCAATGCCATTATGATTAAGCACATCTCTGCGAATATCTGTGCCAAAGAGTTTTCTGCCAGTGATTTTATCAATTTGTCTAAATGCTTGGGAAGATGGTTTTATATCCTTCAACTTTTGTTTAAAGGTTTCGTTGAGCTCTATTCTTACTCTGTCTTTAATAATTTTACTTAAACACTGGATCTTAGATTGCAATTGTTGGTATTCTGGGTTTACTCTATTGAAATAACGATGAAATAGCCTTTTTAGTTGTCGTAACCATATATTTCGTAATTTTAATAATTGCTTAGTAAATTCAGATATGTTATGATATCTCAAATTTTTGGTTTGACGGATCCCGGATTTTTTTTCTATACAGGAGGTAAGTTTTGTATTTATCTGACATATAAGTGAGTCTATTTCGGAGTTAGATATATTTCTTTCGGTAGGGACATTTATATGAGAAAGACCATTGTGCATATCAAATCTGAAAGTTTCCCAATTAGTATTTTTGAAGCTAATATATGTTTCAGGCGGTTGCAAAAGCGGTGTGAGGTTATTAAAATTAAATTCCATGGAAATCCCAAAATGATCCGCTATTGTGGGAAACGTGGAACATACGGATGGATGCGCATACGCCAGAGCGGAGGAAATTAAGAAGTAGTCTAAAACTGACGAGGATCTTGGAAAAGTAGGGCTGAAAGGGGAAACGACATCTAAGTTTATAAAAGGTCCGTTGAAATACCAATTGTGAAGCACGTTTCCATTTGGATTAATTATGGTATCACCCCATTCGGGATGACGCGCATTAAAATTACCTCCGATTATAGCTATATCAAAGGTTTCTATGAGAGCATATAGCCTTTCTAGTTCTCTGTGTAAGGACACGCCTGCCCTAGAAGGTATATATATACTTCCGATAAGTGTTGTTTTTGTTAAGCCAGAAACGTTTCGTATACTTATGGAAGCTAAGGCCACAGATAGTATTTCGCTTCGAAAAGGCACAATACTATACTTGTATTTTTGATCTAGAATGATTGCAGTTCCTCTGCCCGAATCATTTCGGATTATATTAAAGCCATTGAAAGCAGTTTTATGTCTTGTACTTAACCTTGTTTCTGATAGAAAACATATTTGGTTTTTTTTTCGTTTAAGCAGATTATAAAGTGAAAGCCTTCTGTCATGAGATATAATTGAATTAAAATTAGTTGAGATTATGTTCATTCTGGTGGAAGCTATCATATTGCGATCGAAGCGACAAAGTCGAGATATGCGAACATTTTCTCTTCTTTAGTTTGGAGTTGTTGGTACTGAGGCCAAAATTGTCGTATTTTAACCAGAAGTTCTTTGAATGAAATATTAAATAATTTTTTTGCTTCATTTAAAAAGTTATTAAGTTCACCTGTTGGAGGCGTAATTTCACTGGAAATTGCATTTGATTTAGCTCGGGGTGGAGCAGGTTTATGAGAAGTTCTTGCCATATCGGCAAAAGAAATATTTGTGCTTGTAAAGCTATTTATATTGTCACGCACTACCGTTCTGTTTTCTTGAACAACTTTTCTAGCTCTTTGCGCAAAAGCTTCTTTTTTGTTTTTGTATTTTAAATAGGCAGGACAGCCTATGTAACTTGCTGCATGGCCTGGTTGGTCACAGTTGACGCATACAGGCGTTGGAAGTTGATTATTTGATTCTTTTAGGTTATTAAAAGATGTGATACATTCATCTGAATCATGTGATTCTCCACATAGTACGCACCTGCTAATATACGCACAACATTCTCCAGAGTGTCCGAATCTCTGACAGCGATAACATCTTATAACAGATTTACTATGCCTTTTCTCCCAATAAATGCGTTGGAAGAGAAGGTACCTAATACAAGTAAGCTCCTTGGCCGATTCACCTAGCTCTAATTGCACATTGAAAATATTTAATTTAACATTCTGTTCCTTAGTTCTTGCGGTCGAGAATGGTGAAATTTTTTGAATTTTTGCGTTAGGAGCTGCTTCAAGTAGAGCCTCTTTAACCTTCTCTACAGGGGTGTCCCCATCGAGACCCTTCAACAGAATAGAAACGCGCCTGTTTTCTTTTGGAGAAAATGAGAACGAACCAATGCCAGTTCCCCGTATTTTCTCTATCATAACTTTGTGATTATCTGAATTACTTACATAGACCTTCGTTTTTCTATAGCCTATATTTACAAATTTGTGTTTTAAATCATTTATTTTGCATTCTTTCGCCGCAAGGTCAACCACCTGACTAATAAGTTCACAATTAGCGCCAAAAATGAATATTGGTGGACAAAATGATACATTTTTAACAACGATAGGGTTAGTTTCGTTAGTAGATGTATTAGTAGCTTTTTTATTTGACATATCACTCGATTTGTTATTATTATAACTTGATGTTTCTGGTAGTGATGATCCGAGCCCAATTAAAGGGGCATACGCGTTATTGGATAGATTTCCATATTCAGCTGTTTGAAGAGATGAATCGTTCATGGTGTTCTTAATTTTTTTTTCCGGGATTACTTTGGAGACTGTTTGCAGAGCGTTTAAGGTTACGTATGACTGTTGTCCACTTGTTTTGCTCAGTGGATAAGTCATCGTTGATTTCACTCATTGTTTGATTGTCCATTGAGTGTTTCTCACTGAGTGTTTTTGTATAAGCAACCTTACCATGTAAAACGAAATGAGAGCGATTTATATTTGAGTCAGCAGCATTGCTAGCGTTGGCATATAAACAGTTAGAGAGATTCGAACCGTTTGCTTTAACGTCAGAGAGTTTACCAGAGTTATTCTGGTTAAAGAGAATTTGAGTGCCTTCGGTGGCTCGCACATTTATTGGTAAATTGTTTGTAACACTATCGAGAGTTGTAAAACATGCGTTTATATTTGATTCAACACTGTTTTTATATTCCAGCCCAAGAGCTGGAATATTTGAATTTGTTTTTTTGTTATTCTCCACTTTAAAGAGTCAATATCTCAGCAGGGAAAATTAATTTTTGCGGACGGGGCCGCGGTAAATCTATTTAATATGAGCAGGACAAGCGATCGCACTGTAACACACGTTTTATCACCTCGACAGATCGATGCGAACTCCCGACAAACTAATTTGGAAATACATATTCGATGTCACCAAGAAGGAGCTGGTGGTTGAAGATCCTCTTGGCTGCAGCATTATTGTCCATTCGCTCAATGTGGCCGAACCAATGTATTCGACAAGATTTAGCTTTTTTTTACTATATCTACAGTTCATAGAGTTCACGGTTGTATCTTATCCTCCATTCGCCATACTCCCACACATTACCAAATGTCCGACAGAGTATTTTTCTTTCAAATGGACCCAATATTAGTTCCACTTTCCTACTTATCGTCCAGCACTCAGCACCATAAAGCAGGACTGGAAGAATAATTAAGATTTGACGGGGCATGCATTTTGTCCTTCGAGTGAGGAGTTTCGAACGCATTTGTTTTGCAAACCGAAGTAGCAGCGGTTTCTTATAGTAATTCACCGTCGGATCACTACTAAGGTGTCGGTCGCAGAGTTGATGCTTACTCTAAGGTAGATTAACTCTTAAGCTACCTCGAAGTTCGTGCTATCAACAGTGACGTTGGTTGGTTTGTTCGTTGGTTTGTTCGTTGATAGCGTGTAGTCGGTCTTGTTCTCATTATAGCGCTCACATCTGGTAAAATATAATCTTTGACGTTAGGCAAAAAGGTCTTGAGTCAGAAACTGCAGTTTTTCGTTAAACCAAATTTAAAATATTTTAATTATTTGCAAATCGGATTTAAATTAATTATTACGATGGGAAGCAGTTGTGCTAAACTTAAGTCGTTAATACCAAACGAAAGAGAAAAACAAATTGAGTTAAACCCAATCAAAAACCCAAAATGCAATTTTTTGACTTAAGACCTTTTTGCCTAACGTTAAAGATACAAGACATAGGAAAGGCTTCAGTCCACTGAGGCGACCTGTTGGATACCCTATTCCTATTCCTATCCCCCAAAAAGTTGGTGATGCAATAACTTTAGTATGAGTGATTTGTTAAAAAGGATATTGTCAACATATTTTGTTATGCATAGCTATTTTTGTTAGGTTTTTTAAAGGATTTTATCGAAAACACAAGGTTATTGGTAAAAATAAAACCTCCCTAAATAGTGAGTGTGGCAAAAAACTTTGTATAAAAGAATTGTTAAGAATGACTTTGACTACATTTGAACATTATCAATCTTTAGGAAGAATGACTTTTTTTTACTTTAACTTCTTCAATAAATATTTCTTGTTTTTATTCTTATTCAATATTAAATATTAGGTATTCTTCTTAATAATTATAATTCTTAAATATAGAGCGTGTCAGTGGGCGGATTTTGAAATATTTACACCTGGTCATTGTGGGCGCTCAGCGAGTATATGTGTAGACTCCACGCCAAATTTCAGTATTTTAGGACCTACAAATTGACAACAGACTTACGGAGGGACATTCATTGCTTGATCGACATAACTTTAGAAGCTGATCACAAATATAGAAACTTGTAGGGGTCTAGGAGCAATATTATCGTATGTTACAAACTTCGAGTCCTTCTCCAACTATTTGGTTGTACGAAATGAAGGGGACTTGCAATTTTACGCCGACCCCGAAAGGCAAATTTTAGGAAACTCCTCATGCTTATTGTTACTCTTGAATGTTTCTCAAACTTGCGTAAGAGTATACGTTATACTTGGTCCTGTGTGCGAGAAGGGAACATGTAGGAGAAGGTACAACTTTCGCAACACACCTATAGTGGCGCAAATGGACCGATTTGTTAACTTCCCTGGGAACCTTTTCAGATACATATTATTTATTTATATATAATTAGTTTTGTGGGTTGCGGTCGAAAATCTGGCGAGGTCAAAATTCTTTTTTCAAAATTCTGCTTTCAAAATTCTACTTTTCAGAATTCTTTTTTTCAAAATTCTGGTTTTCAAAATTTTGCTTTACAAAATTCTGCAAATAATAAAAAAAGGTTTGGAAAATGTTAAAAAGCGCGCGCTTTTAAAGATTTTCCAAACCTTTTTTTATTATTTGCAGAATTTTGTAAAACATTCCACCACTCACTTGTTATAGAAGAAGAGGTAAAAGTAGTTTTTTTATTGGTTTTAAGATTGCTATCTTGGTTTAGACAAATATTCTGTTAGTATACCTTTGTAAGTGAACGTGTGCTTTGTTTAGTTTCTTAATGCTGTTGTTTCTTTTTTTCTTTGGTAATTTCAATTATGAAATATTTTTTTTAATTTTTGGCTGTTTTTTTGTGTGTTCCTGGTACCCACCTTCTTTATAAGAAATATATTGTAGTTTTTTGACAAAGTTGAAAAATATTTGTTTTCTTTAAATTCGTAAATTCGTAAAAAAAACAGAATTAGCAGAATTTATTTGTTTAAAATATTGCCTGTCAGAATTTAAAAAAAAAGAATTTTGAAAAGCAGAATTATGTAAGACAGAACAGAAAAAAAGCAGAATTTTGAAAAGCAGAATTTTTGTGTTAAGAAAAGTCAGAATTTTGCAAAGCTGTTCATGAATCGCTCACTTCCTCAATGGCTGTGCTGTGTTACTTCTTTGTAAGGGTAGCCAAAACTTAAACTTCTTGAAGACGCTCTGATTATAAAACAAAAAAGGCTGTTACGAAGGATTTAGGTTAGTGTGCAGAGAAATCAAAATTAGAAGAAACTTCCAAACGCAAAGAAATAACACCTTTTTTGAACATCTTCTGCGTTATAAAGACGAACAAAATTTGGTGATTTTGTTCGCTAAACTATCTCCAGATGCTGTTTCAGATAAAAGTAACCTTAAATTATATTATAACAGGAAGATACCTCTCGGGAGCCAAACTTTGTTCGTTTTATATAAAGAAGTTTTTGGTATATGGATGTCTTGGTAGTTGACAAATGTTCCGTCAGGTGGTGATCATAAGCTGTTTGCCTGTAGTATTACCAAGTGATACAATTCCAGAAATACGAGTATGATCTTTAGTAACATTTAGACCATCTCGATACAATAATTCCTCCAACCTGTACCAGAAGCTCAAATCAGATCCGATCTACAGGGATAGTAAGAGACCGCTATAGTCGAAACGACGTCTTTCGATTGTTTTCATGCTACGCAATCTGGCTCTACCTCTGGTTCTGGCTCTAAAATCACTTACTCTCTCGCTCACTTCAAACAGAGATCAGGCAACAGTGGTAAATTATGAAAACTTTGTTTTGAGGCTGCCGGATTTTGTTTAAAATTAATTCAATAAATCGACATAAACATCTACTTACGCTTAACGCGCATTTTTTCCTTGTCCAAAAAAGTGCATGCTTATTTTTTGAACGTAAAGGACATGCTTCATCGAATCGAGGAAGGCATATTTCAAGTGGTCATTCAAATGATCTATACCCCAGAAACTTGGAAAGTCGATTGTTTTCAAATACTACGGCAAAAAACGTCATGTCTGTCTGTCTGTCTGTCCGGGCATGTCACAGCCTCTTTTTTCCGAAACTATAAGAGCTATACTGTTGAAACTTGGTAAGTAGATGTATTTTGTGAACCGCATTAAGATTTTCACACAAAAATAGAAAAAAAAAACAATTTTTTTTTTTTTTAAATACCATACTTAGAACTGAAACTCAAAAACATTTTTTTCATCAAACCCATATTCGTGGGGTATCTATGGATAGGTCTTCAAAATTTATATCGAGGTTTCTCATATCATTTTTTTTCTAAACTGAATAGTTTGCGCGAGAGATACTTCCAAAGTGGTAACAAGTTCTATACAGGCTTGGTTATTTTTGTATCTTGCAAAAGCACACTAACTTGCCTACACCTATGTATTGGTTTTCACGCCTATATTCCTCAAGTTTTAAATATGTAAGTAGGTACCTTACATCAATCAAAATGTCCCCATAGTGTCTCGAGACTGCCTGCCAACATTACTAAACTAAACTTATTCCTCTGACAAATAATTGACATATTAATAAATACCAAACGAATGTATGTAAAGATACTTCCAGTCCGACATAACTTACTATACCCTATACCTACCTTTCACAGATTTTTTTTCAAAGTTCTGTTTTTAATCAGATGACCTTCCGAAGGTGAGAGACTGCATGAGCTATGAATAAGTTGAACTTCATTTACTTCCTGTTGACCAGAATTACATTTCAATATTTCCGGTTCTCAGTAATAATGAATACATTTTACATTTAAATTCATTTTCTAGATCCTTATAACTGAGTAGGTACAGTCAAATACAATCAGTCTCCAGAAAGCCAAGCAAAGAACAAAAAGAAATTCTCACTCCTGCCTAGTGGTATCTAGATCTCTTTTGAAACATATTCCAATCTCTAACACTTCCCTTATCCTTTCATCAAGAAACGCATGCATGCAGAGTAAATATCAAAGCATACCTCTAACCCTCTCACCCCCCATCTCAACATCATCTCAAATAAAGAAAGATCAACACAACAACAGCTGATGAAACAGGAGAATACAAAATTCGTCTTTTATTTAATGTGCACTTATCTCTCCGTGTCTCTGTTGCTGCCGACTGCTACAGTACTGATGGGTCCTGGCCCCGCACTAACAATACCAGCCCGCCCAAAATCCAGAAACAACAAGAAATTCTGCAGCCTATAAAAAAAAAACGTCACACTACATCTCCATAGAATTTTTGTCATCGTCCGTTTGGTTCGTTGTCATATATCAAATCCCTTCACCCGTCTTATTTTTGTGTGTGCTTTCGTTTCTTGGCACTCCTTCCGTCTTTAAGCCGGAACAATGTACTTCAAAAAAGGACGAACAAAAAATACAGCATCAAAGAAAACTGAAGTTCCTTATCCTTGGTGAAGCAAAATATTTTGAAAAAATGTGTCTGAGATTTTATGAAGATTTGGTGCGTCTGGCGAATTTCGTCGTGCGTGGGAGAGTGTGTGTGATTGTTAATATACAAGAACTGCCAAAGGTGAAAGTCCATTTTATTCCTTCTTTCTGTTTTAGTAATAGTGCAGAATATTATTGATTACTCTTTCTTTATTTGTTGTCCAAATAAAGTTTTCACTTTCTATATGTGTGTGTGATTTATCCTTGGCGCACACACGGTATACACATCCTTAAGAAGTTCTTTCACATTGTTGGTTTTCTATAGCTTTACCGACTTTCAAGTTGCCAATATCCCGTTTCCGATTTCCGAATTACGTTTATGAAATGGTTATGATATGAATAATAAATTCATCATGTGCACCCTTTGGCCCTTTTATGCTACAGGAAGTGCCTACCTAAGCTTTATACAAAATTTGCGGTTTGGGGTTTTGTTTAGAGAAAGAAAACCTTAAGATCTTGATAGTTGAAGTGTTGTCCTGAGTTAAAATACACACACACATTCACATCACCATCCCATGACGTTGTTTCTTTATTTTGGAGATTATCAGGAATTCAGGGGGAATACAAACAACAGGGACCATGGATTTCCCCAATTGGTCTCAATTGAATTTAGTTTAATCCTTATTCTCGTTCGTACGAAACAATATACCTATACCAAGTTCGTGTCCTGCCACATCAAGCTGTAGCTCCGATTGTGCTCATAGGAGAATTTTTATAATCCACATATAGGTACAATTTATTTCATAACTCAAACACACGTAGGTACGATATGCACGTATGTATGTACAAAACGTTAAATTGATCTACTCGTAGATCTACGGCAAATAAATAGTTTACAGTTGAAATGATGTTGAATTTTAGACAAGCAAAAAATATCAAGTGTGAAATTGAGTTGGCACAAGTTCACCATATATGAATGTAGACAGCATCCTTTTATTGCCTTATGTTCTCCGTAGTACACAGGACATGGTTGGTGTGCGAGGAATGGCAGCGAAATTGGTGTGCTTGCGACTGCAGTATGAATTCGAATCGATTTTTGTTTTATCGGCAGTTGCTGTTACCGTCTGGTTTATTGAACTTATATTTCGAAAGGATACCTATACCTACTGATGTCGGTGAAAACACACGTTCTAGGTATGGCGATGATGAAAAATTACCGAGCAAATATTTGTTTTACAGGGTGTCACTGAGCGGATTCGATTTGCATTCGATTTGTCAAAGATAGGCATAGACTTGTGTACGTTTCAAATTTGAAATGATAGTACCTAATCTTGTGAGGAATCATTTGCCATATAGGAGTGGGTGGTAGCAAGAGAGTCAAGCGGAGGAACTTAACATTTAAATAAGAGCTTATGCCGGGGGTACCTATCCATTAGGGTTCAACACCCACTAGCAGGTTGGCACTAATTCCGACAATGCGTGTACAAACATCTTAACACCTTTCTATCGTTAAGTCACCAAGCGAGCATGGCACGGCTCTATGCTAACTAGCCGATATGCTCTTTGAGTACAAACTTTTCGATCCAGTCTGCTTTAGACTTCTCGCGCTGCAAATAGCACAGCTTAACACAAGAAGCTTACCTTCGCAACATCATTAGTAAAACTATGTAGGTATGTATATCCGATGACAAACACTTAATCCAACGAAACATCGCACAATGATAGGTATTCGCTATGTGCCATTTTAATCAATTCAAATGAGTTTAGGTCAATTCTAACCAAGTCACGATTTGAACCAGACAAACAACCTAAATAGCAGAAAAAGAAAAAAAAGGAAGAAAAACAAAACAGGAATAAAAACCAAAGAACAACTCATATAAGTTGTAAATAAAAACAGAAATGAGCATGTACATGTACACCGAAACGAACATCGAAATGTTGTTCATTTCCCAGGATGTGATGTACGAATTGGTTGCGCAAAGGCTTACCTCACCTCACTGCTTCTCGTTGAGGCAGCAACATTCAAAACTCAAACCCACGTCAAAAAATGTTCTTGAAAAATCGATTGAATTCCCTCTATTGGACTTTTGGTTGTTTCACATGGATATGAAAGGTGCTCGTGCCGAAAACAAACAGTCAGACCGCGCCAATCCTCCCCAACAAAGATGTACGATTACACATTTAGATAGTAAAGATATTATGTACATTCCTCCACTTTGCAGGAGTGTATCCTCTTCTCGTTCGATTTTGGTATGTTAAATTCAGTAAATTACTTGTTTGTTGAATCAGTTTTCAATCTCGTGTACGGGACTCCGGTCCCGGCTCCGGTTCCGGTACCCACTTCAGTGTAAGATGAAATCATCAATGTGCCACTTACGATATGCTGGTTGCTATGGTATTGGATTGAGGGATAGGTATATATGGTAATATTTTTCTACAATGTAGGTACTTGGAATTAATATAAGATGAAGTTGTGGGAATCTTGCTGCGCAGAGCTCGGAGTTAGAAGTTGATTTGATATTGAAAAACAATCATTGTATCTGTTTACGGGAAATCGTCTTGTGGATAGAAAATCGCTACAGACAAAATAAGGAGGGAGGACAATTTACATAGTCAATTGAATAAAATTGAAATTGGAGTATCCGTCCTCTTGGAATTTGGCAGCGTCTTGGGTTACGTGCGGCTGAATTTGTTTAAGCTGATATTCCAAAACGTGTTCATTAATACCTTAAAATGTTCTTCAACTAGAGAAAAATAATTAACATGCCAATTAAATTAATTGAAAAAGGCGGGAAAAAGAAATTTATGAGGTTGTATTTTTTACTGGATGGACGCAGTGGCGTAGAGGTTAGTGTGTTGGACTACTAATCTAAAGGTCTCAGGTTCGAGTCCCGCCGGGGACTTTTTTTTGTAGGTCCCTTCCACTTCGCTTAATCAAATGGTTGGAGAAACTTAGTTTTGGCTTCTGTATGGGCCGCTAATGCTTAATATTTATTTTTTATTTACTCTATTTGAAGTTTGTTATTGAAGTATTTCTTCTTATATTTCTTTTAAGAGTGAAAGGGATTTCAAATTTAGGTTCCTCACTAAAGTTTTTATTGGAACTTACAGGCCAATTTGTTAGACATTTTTTTCTGAGCTTGTTTTCCACAATTATGTAGGTGTTTTCTGATTCAATTTCGGGATTTCGGGCTTTCTCCATATCATTTTAGGTTTGCGAGATTATGTGCGAGTTTTCAAGATTTTGGATTTTCAGGATATAGATTTGAGCGACTCTATTTGTCCCGCAGGTCTTCGGCTCACGATCTCTTAATTAAAAAACATGTTGCTATGCAGAGCATGTAAGAAGTAGATGCCTCAAATACACAAAAGATCGCAATAACGTATTACCCTTCTCAATGAACTTCTTGAACTTAATATGAACTGCGCTATCACAGACCGCCTGCACAAAGCACTATGCTTGAATAAACGATAGAGAAGCATGGGTTAGTAATAACCCAGCAAACAGCCATAGTTCTATATAAAGTGGTATACGGATGGTTCTAAAACGAAATCGGGGGAAGCGTATTTCAAGCAGAGCTCCATGCCATTGGAAATGATTCGCCTTGCTACTCGTATATCCAATAAATCATTGCCGCTAATATCCGACGTATGTATGAACACACTATCTATTCGATCTTTAAAAATTTTAATTGTCTGTAGTTTTGTTTTTTGTACTCATAGGGACTACATTTCTTTCTCTTGCCTTGCAAATAATGTCAAAAGGA
Organism: Portevinia maculata; assembly: GCA_949715645.1. Taxonomy (NCBI): domain Eukaryota; kingdom Metazoa; phylum Arthropoda; class Insecta; order Diptera; family Syrphidae; genus Portevinia; species Portevinia maculata. The sequence continues at coordinate 79,648,672 of OX454525.1, forward strand.
AAATCGTTGCAAGAATAAGTGGTCGGGATCATTAAGTTTCTCAGTCCGAGAAAGAATGTATTCTCGCAGTGAAGACGTGAGAATTTTGAAATTTCTCGTAACGAGAAATGTTCTAGAAATGAGGGAGTTAAGGGTATGATTTCTCAAAAAAAATTAAAGCATTAACGGCCTTAAATCAAGCTTATCAAAGCACTTGCTTTTGCGAAATGGAAGGGACCTACAATTTTAAATTTAAGCCGTCTCCGAATGGCAAATTTGAGAAGTTGCTAATGACAATTATTGTTACTCTTGGACATTTGTCAGACTTTCACAAGAGGTGGGGCAGTGAAAAAAAACGATAGGTGTTACAGGGCTCCTGCGGGATGTAGACCCTGAGACCCCTCGATTAGTAGTCCAATGCACTAACCACTGAGCCTACGACTTTTAAGTTTTTCAGAGTAAGATTTGAATTTTAGACCATAAAGTATATTAAAAATTTGAGCGACTAAAAAGAACTTACCTAGTGCACAAGGTTTTCAAATCAGTTATAAGTCTTAAAGACAAAGTCTTGCATTTTTTGAGCATAAGATAAAATCAATAAATTGTTATATTTTATGTAAAAGCGGTCCACAGCAAATCGCAGCCCTACTCAAAGTATGAAATACTTCTTCCATGTTCTGCATATGAAAAGTGAGATATGAGTAAGTGCTAACACCCACAAGAGGTGAGGCGGACAGAACATAAAGGGTTGGGTTCATTATAAATCTCTTTGCATTGGGTCGAACGCTTATAGCATTGACTTTCTTTTTAATCTTAAAATTACTTTATATTTTTTTTTTCTTTTATTACGAAAAGCATTTACAAATACATAATTGTGAACTTATGAGCACTATGCCCACGGTTTCGGTCCGACTGGTTTGATATGGTCATTGAATAACTTGCGAATTTTAATAATGAACATCTAACGACTTTAATCGATCTCCGAAATTCACAATAGCTTGAACCCACATGTCCCGAGGCAGATTGAGTTGACAAAAGCCAAGTATCTGAGAGAAATGTATCCACGGGTGCTCATTAGAACTATTACAAGAATTATAGCCAGAAGTCATACATTTTTGTATGTATTACAAAATGTACACAAATTATTGTATGTATTTGGAGCATGTACTCAAAGCAGCCCTGCGGTGGATGTTATCGACAACTATACACTGCTGCTGTTGTTTAACGTGTATATTCGAGCACTCCTGTGGACACAATTCTCAAAGATACGCATCGAATAAGTAAACCAAAGAAAAAATCAATTAAAAAATACCAATATTTGCTACAAGTAATTCATGGTTTTTAAAACGTCATACGACGTACAAACATCAATTCGATGCAAATGCAACATGACTCTTTTGCTGTATGTCTCTCAGCAACTATAGTATGACTGGACCATCTGAACCTTGTCCTTGTTTCTACTATTTTACCATGTCAGTTTTGTTGCAATAATTGCAAACTCAAGTTGTTAAGTTTTCTTAGGTACATCCGTGTGTGCATAAACCTCTTAATATAAACATTAGTGGGGCTTCATTTTACAAAACACAAACAAATGTTAGTAAACGCATGTTGTGTGGCGAAATCCATTGTTAATTTTATTTTTTAATTCGCTTCCAAGAGGCATCTTTTCCCAAAGATCACTATTAACTTCTTCGATATAAAAATGGTTTCCTTTTTCCTATATACCTACATGTGCTGGCAGTCGACAAGAGTACCTGACTAGTAGGACGATGAAGTGATGTGTTTATAGGATTTTTTTCTATTAATTCTTTGGAATATTTCCCATTGTCCTATTTAGAAAAAAAAGGCAAGGTCCGCGACAAGTTTTCGATGAGCTGTCGTTGAAGATTAGACGCAAATCAGCATCATCGATTTGTGTTTGGAAGCCAATCTACAGAAGTGGGAGCAATATTCAATCCCTGACTTAACTTAATTCATATTTTACAAGGAGTTCTTCCGAAGTGAAGTGTATCTCTGCCGCTTAAAGGTATCTTAATTTTATGGAGGCACACTTTGCAATATTTTGTTAGTCGTGGTCACAAGTTACATCTGAAATAACCAATTAGATGCATCCATTAGTCATCCCTTTGGAACTGATGAACGGTCGAAGTATCCCATTAAATGCAACTGTTTACAATAATCCACATGCAGATCATGAATAAGAGAGAGATTATCTATTCACACCATTGACGACGAGCAGTGCTTTCATGTAAAGGCTTGTCATTCCAGAACGCAGAAGGGTCCTGCCATCAGCAAAACTAATTGTCGACTCTACGAGGTTATAAATATGAAGAAGAAACAAGGTTAAAGAAGTCTCGCCTTCTGCGCCACTCCGCATTTAAAGTAAAATGGTTCAAAGACACTTCATCGACTACTTTCTCCATCAAACCGCAGAGTTAAATAGGTATTCCCTACTAAGTTACTTCATGCCACCTCAATAAAATGTTTAAAAATTTCCAAAGCTACAGCTCTTGATTCGCCATATTATTCAATTGCATCCGTCCATAGATGAGATACATAGCTGAATACCGGCTTCCCGCTGAGCGACGGCTTCAAAACCCATATTGTCAATAATAAGTCGCTGGTTTTCTACAAATGTAATAAACTCAAAATGTATTGCGTTTTTAAAAACATGGATAGTAAAGCTTATTGAACAATGATTCTGTGGCAAACATTTTTTGCAATTGGTTGCACGCCGACGCGCAATGTTTCCATAGAAAAAAATTAATTGAGTGTATGACTGATTGAAAAGTTTGCTGACATATGTCCCAACATGATTCTGGACACCCACCACAGGAAAAAGACATCGGTCAGGAGGTGCTTCGAAAGAGCTATAAGTCGCCTAGTCTTTTCTCGCTGGATATAGCAAAAATGCCGTGGACTTCTTATTGAGTACTAACATTATTGAGTGCTAGCAGTCATAAATAAAGAATTGACGAAAAAGCGAATGGTCCGGAAAAATTAATTTTCTCATTGCAATATAAGCCGTGTTTCTTTGCACGCTGATATAGGGATACTTTGAAATTTGCGTGTAAAATACAACAACAACTTATCCCATATACGCTAACTTTAGCGGGGATAGCTATCGCCGCTAAGTCAGTTAGCGGGGATAAACAGTGCTTCCAAAACCCATTTTCTTGGTTTCTAATGAACCGATGCGATGAATTTTTCAGGAAATGTCAATGTTTGACATCCCTCCGCCCACTAACACATCCCGCCGAATATTTTGTTCGTGATTTTATTATTATTTTTTTTCAAACTTCATTATAAAGGTAATTGAATTTAGCAAATCTGTTAATGTGAAATTGTTTTTCATAATTTTAGAATATGCTTGGCGTTGGCATCAATTTCAATTGGCGGAAGTAAATATTTTTCAATTTCAGGATTTTCAATACAAATTTCTTAACTACAACATACAGCTGTGTCACGGTGCATGTCATAGGTGCATGTGTGCTGCCAAGTATTTTTTGATGAATTCTTAAGCGGCGATAGTCGTTTTCTGAAGCCATCCCTATATCCGCGTGCAAAGAAACGCGGCTATAGTCAAGCGACTGGTGAAGGAGCGGTAAACGCAGACATTTTGAACATACACTGTTTTTATACCCTATTCTAAGGGTATATTAATTTTGACGCATAGTTTGTAACATATCTTAATATTGCCCGTAGACCCCTAAAAGTTACTATATTTATGATCAGTATCGATAGTAATGTCGATCTAGCCATGTCCGTCCGTCCGTCCGTCCGTCCGTCTGTCGGCAAAAATTAGGCCTTTAAACTGGACCTAGAGAGCTGAAATTTTAACCATATACTCTCTAGGGTCCCGAAATAATCAAGTTTACGAATTTTTGAAATCCGCCCACAGACACGCCCACAAACTCAAAAAAACAAAATTTTGGAAAAAATCGAATTTTGAGCTAGAAAGCTGAAATTTTTTATATATGATCTATGACTCCTAAAACTGCTCGGGATAAAAAAAATTCAAAATCCGCCCACTGACACGCCCACAAATAAATAAAATAATTTTTTTATGCCCTATTCTAAGGGTATATTAATTTTTGAAAATCCAAAGTTTGAGCTAGGGAGCTGAAATTTATAATATATACTCTTTATGGGCCCTTTATGCTCATGTGTAAATATTTTCAAAATCCGCCCACTGACACGCCCACAATTATTTTTTTTTTTTTTTTTTGAAAATTCAAAGTTTGAGCTAGGGAGCTGAAATTTATAATATGTACTCTCTAGGGGCCTTTTATTCTCTTGTGTTAATTTTTTTTAAATCCGCCTACTGACACGCCCACAATTAAATAAAACAATTTTATTGAAACACCCAAGTTTGAGCTAGGGAGCGTTTTTTTTTTTATAAAATCCTTTAAATGTTATATAACAAAATATGTAGAGCGTTCTTAACAATTCAACCATACTTAGACTTTTGTCACGCCCACTTATGAGGGATAGGAAAAAGAATAGGGTATCCAACAGTTCGCCCAAGCGGACTGTAGCCCGTCCCTATGTTTATTTTAAGCGAATCATACTATCTGCAACTAATACTTCAAGTTTCAGTCCCCTAAACGAGCATCTATGTGAGTGCTACCTGTCGGGGGGACGACACAGCATCGCGATTCATTTACGAATATCGTGCGTTTGCAAGAACCTGGTTTAATATCCTAGGTTAACACTTTAAATTGCTAGCAAGTGGTGAACGGCCAGCTGTGCCGGAGTGCAATCGCTCATTAGATCGATGTGCTTGTTGTCTTCGGAAAAGCCCAATTCAAAATCAATATACCTAATATGTACAAATATTTTCAGCAAAGTACCCAAATAACACAGTACTATCCGTTGAACAAAGTATTTTAGGCAAATCTATATACTAGGCAAAGCACCAACATTTAAACAGAGCTATCAATGCAGTACAAACTCTGCTATTCAATTTAACATAGAGAATTATGCCTTTAATACTCTTATCTCCAACCAGGCTCTAAGCGATAAGCTTCAGTGTCCACAAGCAGCAAAACATTAAAACCGGAACCATATCCCCACCGATTCAGAAAATTTAATACGAAACACAACCGTCACTAATCGCACCAAAAATTGCGCTTGATAAATTTAACAATTTGCTCCGGAATGGATGCCTCGAATGTCAATCGAATTGACACGACTCTAATCTAGTTCCCATTAGCATTTGACTTGTTCAAAAAGATAATGACGCCTCAAAGCAAAAAAAAACCATATGCTGTACCGAACCGAGTTAATTTAGTCTCTTCAGAAACTAACCTTGAACATCAGTTTTATAGGACGGCCATTACTGTGCCATGGCTTCTTCTGTTCGGTATCATCTTCGCAGACATTCACCAGATATGACTAACTGAAAAGTGGCCATTTGGTCTTCATTAACCACAAGAAGATACTCAAACACATACAAACTAGGAAAATATATCTAGAATGGCAAAAAACGTATCTAACATGGGCATTTTCGTGCCGACAAAGAACATGCAAGTACCGAAAGCGACTACAAAAATGCTTTGCTCTTAAATGGACAAACTATCCAAGATGTCCATCGATAGGTGGTGTTGGTGTGTTGGTGGCATATGCTGGTCATTCAAAGTGGATCACACCATGACCATAGCCCATCCTCCTGTGTTTGTGGGAGAACATAAAACGAACATCAATTTTGGACCATGTTACATCAGAGAGACTGCAGAGCTATGACTCTTGGTTGTGTTACATCCTGGGTACACACTGGGTCGGAGGTTAGGTATTCGTATCATCAAGCCCGGCGAATGTGCTTATGCATATTAAGTTTGCACTGATGTTCTGTTCTTCTTTTTTTCGGTGCTGACTGTCGGGTGGCTGACTGGCGTTGCTGATACTTCGCTTCGTTTCGCCTTTTAGTGTTTCACAAATGCAAACTAGGAAATGAATTATTAAAATAAGATACACGATGGAGTGGCTGGTTGCACATCTCATATCTTCATCGGTATCAATATCACCAGCATCGTCATTGTTGTGAACATCATCTCGGTGCAGTGAGGTGGACTATAAATGCATTAAAAAAGGAGAAGAACGACAGTAACGACGACGCCACACAGCTCAGTAGAAGAAGTTAAAGTACAATATAAAATGTTGGGTTAATTGACGCAAAAAGGATCAAAGTTCGTCCTCATGCATAATGCGCTGAAGTGTAAATACATAATCATGATCAACCTTGAACAGTGGGAAGGTGCAAGCGTAACAAATATAGCTGCTTCACAGGACGATGAAAATTGAAATTTATATCGTGAAAATTAGCGACTAATAAACAGCGGCGATGAAGAAGACATCCACGAAATTAGGTTACTTTTACGGTTCGTTAAGTTTGATGTGTGTGCCATATGAAGGACTCACGGCTAACAGGTAATGAGGGCAAGTCCCCAGTGAATTTATGGGGAGTAAATTTCAAGTCGTATGAATAATAACGGGGAAATGGAATTACTCTCCACCTATCGCTAAATTGACATCTGTAAGACACCTGCTCGTCGTTCCAAAAGTAGGCTACCTTTTTGACGAGAAAAGAATTTTTTTAATGGATCCTTATGGAACCTGCGCACTTTGACCCGGGTGTCAGTGTGTACTACATACTCTCACTATCAAAGAACATTTTGGGAATAAAACACGTATTCTCGTTCAGAGAGAAAAGAGTTCTCACCATGTTTCAATTTAGTTCTGTTCCTCAACAGCGCTTTATTGTTTCAACAATATTCCATGGGTTAGGAATGGAAATGGTAAATGCAAGAAGAAATGGTAAGATTAAGTGTAAAATACTCGTGTGAAATGGTTTTGCGCCGTAAAAAAACATAGGAATAATTTGTTCTGGTGTTAGTGAGGAATATAATCAATATGACATTTAAATACATAACCCGGTGATAAGCTCTATACAGGGTGTGCCAATTAGTTCAGCACAGTACAGTACCGGTGGGTCTGAATTGCATGACAGAGATTAAGGCACGATAAGGACGGTAACAATTGTTCAAATTTATAATTGATCTTAAGGATATTTAAGCGAAATTAATGTTTCCCGACGGTGGAGGATGAGTTGTTCAGGTTGGCGATTGCCGAGTTTTGTGTTCAAAAAGTGATGTCAGATTTCAATAGCCATAAACAAAAAGAACGCCGGGATTGGGAGAAAATTGGTCCAGCCTAGGTAAGACTTGGGCAAGTGGACAAACATGTTGGGTTAACCTAGGAACCCTTGCCTCGGTCGGTTGTTCAACGCAACTAACCACTGTCCTAGTGCATTCACATTTGTACCTTCAATACAACCATAACCTCACTAAGTAAATACGGATCTTCTACTTTTTGGTCGCAGAGCAGCTTCAGCGTAGTACGCATATCGAGCTAAAATTTAATTCACATTCTTCTCTCCAAACACGAGCTAAAGACTCCGTTAAATTTTGACAGAAGAGAGTTGTTTAGAAAATGCCACTTAAAACAGCTGTTCTCTAACAACCGATGTCAAACAAAAAAATAATTTAAGTGAATTTTACAAAAAAAAAAAATGTATAATTTCGAAGAAGATATTATTTTATGAAACTTTAGTTCTCCGACATGGTTTCAGACGTAAAATTTTTCAAGGCAAATTTCCACATGGAACCGCAGACGTTTACCACATTGTTCGAACTTGTTGAGCCGTTTTTATTGCCCCACAAGGCCACAGGATTACATTGGCCCAATGGAAAAATTTGCTGTTGTTATTGAGTACATATAATTTTTGCACAAAATAAAAACAATTTGAGACGAAATGAACAGCTGCCTGTCCACATTAAGCTCGAAATAAATGTGCCGAGCAATTTATCGGTCCCCTAAATTTTGACAGTTAAATAATATACACTGCGAAATAAAAGTTTCAATTTTAGCTGGAGCTGCGTACCAATCAGCTAAAATGCTTGGCTAAATTTTAGCTTGGCTAAATTTTGAAGAGAATTTTGTATGGGAGCTAAATTTTAGCTCGAGCTGCGTACTATGCTTACCTGTTAGATTCATAAAACGTGCTTGCAACGGAAAAGGTTCTTGGATAAAGGGGGCTTTAGCTAATAAATTGCTTAAAGGTTATTTAAGCTTAAGCTATTAAATATGGGAGCGGGTTGAAATTCTGCTTTCAAAATTTTGCTTTGCAAAATTCTGACTTTTAACACAAAAATTCTGCTTTTCAAAATTCTGCTTTTTAAAATTCTGACAGGCAATATTTTAAACAAATAAATTCTGCTAATTCTGCTTTTTTCCAATTTTCAAATTTTAGGAAAATAAATATTTTTCAACTGTTACAACAAATTACAATATATTTCATATAAAGAAGGCACACAGGTGGGTATACCAGGAACACATAACAAAAAAAAAAACAGCAAAAAAATAACATTTAACAGCATTTATTTAATTTTTCGCAATACATAATATATCCATCCACGCACAACTTTTCCTTTCCTTTATTGGATTTAATTGAAGATATATTCATTTTCACTCTATAGAAGCACACGTTCACTCACAAGGGTATACTAACAAAATATTTCGACATTTTTTACGATTTTGGACTGGGTATGAAACATTCCTAAAATATAGCATTCTATATATTGTGGCAAAAAATTGTATCTCTAAGTGAAGTAGTTTAGAAGTTAGCACTTGCCGTATCAAAATTTTTTTCAAAATATGTACATTGAAACAAACAAACGTATGGGGGTTATGTTTCTATGACTCAAACTCCAGGAATTTGAATTAAAGTACATTTCTATTGCAATTAGTTTTTATCGTTTGGCCTGCACATCAAATTCAATGATTTTGTTGTTGTTGTTAACAATTAACAGACAACTAATAGCAATATAGAAACCAAGAGAGCAATCTTACAACCAATAAAAAAACTACTTTTACCTCTTCTTCTATAGCGCGCGCTTTTAAACATTTTCCAATCCTTTTTTTTATTATTTGCAGAATTTTGTAAAGCGCGCGCTTTTTAACATTTTCCAATCCTTTTTTTTATTATTTGCAGAATTTTGTAAAGCAGAATTTTAAAGCCCGCGCTTTTTAACATTTTCCAATCCTTTTTTTTATTATTTGCAGAATTTTGTAAAGCAGAATTTTGTAAAGCAGAATTTTGAAAAGAAGAATTCTGAAAAGCAGAATTTTGAAAGCAGAATTATGAAAAAAGAATTTTGAAAAAAGAATTTTGAAAAAAGAATTTTGACCTCGGGAGAATTTCGACCCCAACTCATTAAATATAATAGCCCTGATCTTATAAATACCTTCCAGGATCTTCCTAAAAAAATTATCGCACCTAATAAGCAACACAATTCAAGGCATTAGCAAAACACAAACGAGCGCAACTCACTTCGTTTACCAACCAAACAGTGATAACGAACTTTACCCGAACAATTTACCGTCTAATTTTGAGCTTAGTCTTCCTCTTTTTTAGCTACGGTTATGATCTGGACTAGAGGGATCATAACCACACCATTTCAATGCATCCCTACTGATCCACCTATGCGGTTCTCGCCGATTTAACCTCAAAAAGTATTGGCACGGGCTTTAGATTTCGAATAAGTTCGTCACTGATGCCAATCAAATGCCGGTGCTGTTGCATTTGTGTGATCCAAGAGTTTAAAGCCCACTTTTGATAACTGCGTTGAAAAAGAAATGAAAATTATATACAGTATGCAATACCGCCACTTTTCATTGAAAATAAGGCACGATATTCAGGGCGAAGCGCGGAGGAAAATTATAAAAATATATTTTATTCCGGGGACAAAAATCAAGAAAATAAGAAGTAGCAATTAAAAATTCATTTTTATTGGATGAACTCAAATTTTTTTTTTATTTATTATAATGTAGTCGCACTAAAGGGATTTTTGAATACCCTTATAATGTAGGTAATAGCTGCACAGCGCGGGCGTTAAGGAAATTATGGTTAGAAGATAGGGAGAGATGCCGATGCACGATGGTCTTAAATGTTTGTAGATTTTAATATGTAGTAAAAATGGAGCGGGCAAGAGCATCCCACATTCGTGTTGTACGGATAAGGAAAGATTCCGTGTATTTCACATGTACGTCCGAATACAGGCTTGATTCCTTGCACAGCGGGTATTGCGGTTGAAATGTTCTAGGGGTGGAATGCAACTGGCTATTTCGTTTGAGCACTTATGGTGGAAATAACGATAAAATAACGAGACAAAAGATATTGCGACGATGACTAAGAGTCAAGCGATCTCGATGTTACAGTCACCAAAGTCACACAGGAGTTGAACTCCTGTAGGAGTTTTGTAATTTTCTTGCTACCTAAAGAATTGAAAACAAAAACGAAAAACATACCCCAACAAAGCCTACGAACCATTAGACAAATAAACGAAATGCCGGACAGCTGACAGCTGTAGACTACAAGTACCAGGATACATTCAAATTTCAGTATCACGGTTTCCTAATGCAACCACAAAATTTGCCAACATTATGTGCACTTGAAAATGGATAAGATATGGACGTTGTTCTGACAGATTTTTGCAAAGCATTTGATGAAATATCCCACTAAATTTTATGGCTTAAGTCTTGCCTTGAAGACTGTCTATACAGTTAAATTTTAAGACCTGCCGTTTCTCGCCAACTCGTTGGAAATTCAGAACTACCGCAAAAAAGCCATTGAGGACATTTAATTTTTCATACTTACTAATAACGATCAAGAACGCATCATTGCGTAATCTGATTCAGAAAATTAGGCAGATGATATATGGATTTCTAAGCAAATCCCGCACAGTTCTGATTCTCAATTACCTACTAAAACTTACAAACTGACCTAAACCTCTTTTCTAACTGGAATCCTCAAATGGTCTGTAAGTAAATGTGAGGCTATAACTAACTTACGTAAGCGTCCTTCCTAGTCACAATGATCATATTATATTAACAATGAACTTCTTGCAATAACAAAGTGAATCCGAGATCTTGCCATTTTGTGTGACGATCAACTTTATTACAGCTCATATAATTCAGTGATGCTTGTGATAACTCGGCCCCAGGTTTGGTCACTTTTCCATCTAAACCATATTCAGAAAATTGAAGCTATTCAACGTCCGTTTTACCTGACGTGAACTGTATATAATTACTGGATCTGAAGAGTCTCAGGACACTTCCCGATGACGCTGATATACTTTTTGGGGTAATTTATTGCCCCCACCTACTTTGAAAACTATCCCTAAACACCATTTTTGCCGATTAAAATATATACCCATATTTCGCTTTCAACCGTACTGAATATGGTCAAAACGAGTCACCGACTAAAATTAAAGCAAACATGTTTGCTAATAGCTCTGACATGAACTGCCCCACGACGTTTCTTAAAAAACGCTCTTTACAACTTTCGTACTTAAATAAATACATACACTCCTTTTCACTTGATTACGAACAGTAATTAAATCTACCTAGTATCATATTTTAAATATAAAGGGACCTAAGTTCAAAACATAATTTCATAGAAACAATAACTATGGGTAAAAGAAATCCATTAACCAACGAGGAATTAGGCCAACTTCGAGCTTACAAGGAGCAAGCTATCAGTTTTATAGCCGGTAAGATTGGAGGAGGACCAACTGTTGTGCATACCTACCTTAAGGACCCTGAGAACTATGGAAAAACTGGAAAGGAAGAGTAATCAAAGCAACAACAAGTCAGGATCGACGGGCGATACTGAGAACTGCTTCAAATTCAAGACTTTCCTAAGTAAAGTCAAGGCAGAAACTGAAGTTGAAGATAGTATAACAATTATTTATCGCGTGATACAGCAGTCCAACCATATTTGACACAAACAAATTAAAAAGAAAATATCATTGAACGCAGCATGCAAAAGTCAGCGACTTGATTTTGCAAAAAGGCACAAGTCGAAGTGGCATACTGTTGTCTTTTCAGCTAAAGAAAAGCTTAATTTGGGCGGACCTGATGGATACAATTATTAAATCCATAATTTGAGGAAGGATGAAATTACCTTGGATAGAAGACACAGCAAGGGAGGCGGAGTAATGGTATGGAGAGCAGTAAGCTTTGGGGAACTGCAAACCTTGATTTTCAAAGCTCAAGAATGGCAGCGAATACCTACAAATCCATACTGGAAACAGCTTTCCCTCATTTTTTCGAATTTTTTGATGGACAACTTGCATTCAGAGTCGAAATGTAGACCTACTGGCATGGCCGCCATATTAACCAGACCTGACATCATGGAAAACGTGTGGGGAAGGCTTTCAAAAAAAGTCTATGAAGGAGGAAAGCAATACTCCAACCCGGAAGAAATAATTGAAGCCATAAAACAAGCCTGGTCCGAAATTTCACTAAATTACTTTGAAGAACTCTAGAAATCTCTTCATAGCAGGCTTCTGTAAGTGTTACAGCGATCGGAAGGTAGTACACATTATTAAAAACTATTGTCATAATGTTAATAAAACCCTAATTTGACTCTAATGGATGACGTAATAGGCCTAATTCAACCTACTCTGTTAAGAACTCTCACGATTTTGTAAACAAAGCCAGAGTAATAATACTGGAAAAAAGGACGTTTTGGTTTCATATGACGTGGTGTCCCTTTTCACCAATATTGCATACCAACTTGCCATTGCTGTGATCAAGAGCAAGTGGGATTCTATAAGTTTGAACACTAATCTTAGCTAAGCCAAGTTTCTGGAAGTCCTCGATTTCTGTATCGAAGAGAACAACTATACATATGTTACAATACATATATATATGTTACTATACATACGTTACAAGGCAGACATCCATAAACAAATTTTTGGTAAGCCAATGGGCAACCCATTTTCTAACACCATTGCAAATCTAATCATGGACCATTTGCTCGACGAGTGTTTCACAATAATAGGAGGGCCAAAGTTCGTCTCAAAATATGTCGATGATATATTCGCTGTTATTGACCATCGCAAAATTGATGACATGCTGCGTTGCCACGAAAAAATCTAATTCACGTTAGAGTTGGGAAAAAACAGATCGATTGCATTTTTGAACGTCGAAGTCCATCGTGACAAAGATAGTCTTTCTTTCAACTGGTATCACAAGGACACAGCTTCAGGAAGACTCTTGAACTTTCAGCCAAACCATGCAAAACATATCATCACCAGCACCGCTTCCAACTTAGTCCACAAAATATTTGCGGTAAGCGACGAAAAACTCCACCCCGCCAATGAACGCAAAGCAACACAAATCCTTAAAGAGAACAACTTCCCTGACGGACTCACACGTAATCTCATACGCTCACAAAAACATAAAGTTCCCCGCATAAATGAAGAGGTTGTCACACCGGTTGTCTATAAGAGTGTTATATACGCCCCCAAACTTTCCGACAACTTCAAACATACAATAAAGAATGTACCTAAGGACGTCCATATAGCCTTCAAAGCCAACAAAACGCTTGCTTCATCCTTTTCTAAGCTTAAGTCCAAAACTGAGAAGCACAAATGTACCGATGTAGTTTCCAAAATTGATTGCATGGGCAACGATGGTGAAAGCTGCAATCTTTGCTACATCGGCACTACTAAACAGTTTTTACCCAACGGATTTCCAATCACCGGTCAGACGTAAAATCCAACGGCGGTAATAAAACAGACTTTGACAACTCTTTCATCCTTCAGACGGAGAGGCATACCCCTCGAAACGGTATACACTTGAGACAGTACACATAATGAATAACAGGAATAACATGAACAGAAAACAGGACATCCAAAAAATACCAGCTATATATACTCGTAGCTCAATAGTCCAAACCAATAATCACTACTAGACTAAACTTCAACTGAAGCGTTTATTTATTTATTTATTTATTTAGTGATTTACCTATACACAGTAAGATACCACATCTTATAAACTAGTGAAAGGCATACAATAGTTGAAGCGAGTATAAAAGCTACATGAGTTACAAAATGAAGAATTTATGTTGATGAGAAAAAAGAAATAATGAAAAGTTAAGCATAAGCAATTTTTACACGAAAATATACGAAAAATCAATACAAGATTTTAAGAATTCAACTCAGATCTTTTTAACTATCTTTATTTATTCTTTATTTATTTTATATTCTTTTATTTCACGTTGAAACACTCAATTTGTACCTCAATTAGTAAGTTCCATTGTACATTTACGTTTCCATATTGGTATTTATGTTATATTCCTCATATATTTTTAATAAAGAACCCCTGAAGAAGGCAGCAATCCCTGACTAAACGTCGGGATAATAAAATGAAATAAACTGTTTCATTGAACACACATAATATGACCAAAAAAGCCAACAGGGAAAAAAACCATTTCCAAACACATTTATATCAAAAATTGGTCAAGCATTTTACATACTAAACATAATATAGCCTTCTTTTATATTGCGCTAGGTTTTTCCCATATTGTCAAAGGATTCAAAAAATATCGTAAAATTAAATCAAGAAACTACCTGATCAAGTGGAAAGGAGTGTATTAGTTTCCTATATCTCAGTTTTAAATTTAAGCTTATATTAAGCTGGAAAAATTAAAAATGTTTCCTCAAATTTTATGCAAATCTCTTATGCTTGTTTGTATGCAGTGTTAAATAACCTGACAAACTGAACACTTAATTGGTAGCAATATGACAGCAACTGAATTATGTCGATTGACGAATTTTCTCCGTTAAGTTGTATGTTGAAATTTAAAGAATGAAACAGAGGATATCAGTCTTTGCTGTATTTTTAACACATTTCTTGTTAACAAAGATAAGTTGCGGCTAATGTTAAGCAGATTTCCAAGCCAAAGTTTGGTAGTGGGTAGCAGAAATTGCGATTCGATAGTAACCTCGGTAGGTTAATTACAAATGTCGAACGCGTGGATTTCTCTAATGGAGCAGCGTGCCCGGGATTGCAGAGTATAAAAGGGCGCAGAGTCTCAGGTAGACCTTCACGCCGATCCGGAGCTCGTTAGGTAAAGTATTATTCGCTCATGATTAACATCTCCATCAAACTGTGTGACATCATTTAAGTTACAACTGAAAGCGACCCAATTCCCAAGAACTTCATCCTGCAACGATACTCACCATTAATTAACTGACCCCAAAAAACAAACTTTAGCCAACAGCATTTAAGTCAAAACTTTTTATTTTTGTCACTTATTTTGATTTTCAATACGCCGCCCCTTTTCATAATTGTTCACAATTTGGAAAATTACAAAAACCTTACAACAACAAAACCACATTTTACATTACGTTTATGTATACGTGACAACAATAAATTGACGACATTTGGGTTGAGGGAAAGTATCTATACGCAATTATACCTACATACGTAGGCATTCTACCTACCCATTATCTGGCCTAGTGAAAACAATTACGCGAAAGAACAATGAATAGCAGCAACAACAACAAAATTAATAAAATGAAAATTAAAATTTAATTGGGTCGTCATCCCTGGCGGCTAAGTGAAACCATAATAATTTCAGTTCGCCATTTTTCTACAGTTTTGTCTTTTTTTATAATCCAAAACCCGAGTGAATGAATGAGTGGCTCGCGTACGCGCGCTGTACAATGTTTCCCAGCGTGGTGCAGCACGATGACGATGGATGGGCAACGTGACGTGCTGATGTACAATAATATATCTACAATTCCAACGCAAGTGAATCACAATCACGACGAATGGGACTCAGACCAGACCAGACGTACCCGTCCGTCAGGGATTCGGGTGAATATTGTGGTTTTGAACATCCAACTTGGAATGTGGGTGGAGGTGCGACGGCCTTCAATGAATGGATTTCGCTTTTTAATTGCTCTAGAGGAGGCTGCATGACTTGGAGTTTTTATTTGTTTTTGACAATTTTGTGTGCTTTTCCTTTACCGGTGGTGTTTTTTTTTTTATGTTTTCCACGGGAAATATATTGTAATGATCGGTAATTAACAAGTGGTGTGCTGTGGAGGCACTCGGATGAAGTTGTCGCCATCAATCTTGCAGGAAAGCAAAAGGACTTTAAAAGGATGATTTTATAGGACATAAAATACAGCGACAGTGATGATTGACAAAGTGTCAACGCTTGCGAGGCACAGAGAGGCGTTGTTATCTTACAAAGTTTTAATAAATGAGACAACTAAGAAATCGGATGCTTATCAGCGTACATCATTCCGTTGACAGTTGATACGAGTATTTTGACCTGATCCGCATAAACATGAATTTTCACCGGATGACACCGACGTCATATGAGTTCCTATGGATTGTTGACATATAGTTCAGCAGCAAATGATTGAAGCGAATGAAATGTTACCAGGCAAACAAAATCAATTTCTACAGATCATGCAAAAGAAAAGAAGTGGGCTTTGGCGTGAGCGTGTATGTACGTCTATGTAGAAACATGTGTAAAACCAGATAATCATTATAACTCATTATCTATTTGTACATCCATTTTACCCGCAAAACGTAAACAAATTAACAGCGTTTTAGATTAACGCAGTAAGACAAAGTGGGTATGGCAAATTTAATAATTTTAAAGCAGATGTTACAAATGTAGGTGAAAGATTGAAAGAAAGGTCACGGTTTGGTTGACACAAAATAGTTGGATGCGTTCGAAATTTGTTATTTAAAAAAAAAAACACTATTTTGAAAGGGAGGGTGTTCTTGAGTAGCGAGAATTGGAACCCCTGCGGAATCACGAGAGTAAAAAAATCGCACATGGGAAAGAAAAAGCCGCTTATATATAATTATAATTAATTAGCTTAATATTTAAGTGTTGTATTGAAAAAAAATATTTATTTGTCCAAATTTAGGCGACCAATAGATTAATTTTTTTTAAAAATATTTCCGACGAAAAAGTCATTACATTATTACAGCAGAGTTTTTAGGTTTCCCGGCTCATGTAACAGAGCGAATCTGTTCCACCACCCTTAGGTCCATATGGACCTATTGTGATCAATAACTGTCAGGTCAAGAGCTATTAGGTATATTGATTTAGAAGATATAGTTATTTAAAGGATAAGAATATTGTCAAAAATAACTCGTGCAGGGACGGGTTAAGCATATAAGGCAGTGCAAAAGGCGAAGAAATCACATGAAGGCGCCCAGCGAAATATTAAACACCTTGAAACTTTCCCGCAATTGTGCATGTGGTAGTGCATTCGCTTAGTGATTGAAAGGTCGTGCGATCAATTCCAGCCAAGTCCATTACTTTATTTCGAATATATGTAAAAACTTGATCTCCCTAAGCAACTTAGACAACACCCGTGGAGAAAAATCATACAACTGCACCAAAACACTTCTTTCCTATCTCTTTCTTCTTTCTAAAAAAAAAGCAAGTGGCACCGAAAAGCAAGCAATGAAATATGCCATTGCTAGGTGCCGCTTGCTGTTCCACAAATGCTTGCGCTGTGTTCATAGCACAATAAGGGTACTGCTACATTTACGGTAAAAACCCCTTTAGCTTAAGCAAATTATTAAAAAAAAAAAACGTGGCTTGACACGACTTGACCCTCGATGGTCTTAAAAGACGACCAAAAATTAATCAATAACAGGAGCATGCGATGAAGGCGTTAAAACATTTAGACCAATAACAGCAATAAGAGCAATAACACAAGAATATGATTGGCCTCAGTAAATAAAAGTGATCCTGAAAGCGAGAGACCTGCCGATATTTATTGAGGTCAAACCGGTGAACCCCACAGGCGGACCTGTAGGGAAGCAGTAAAATGGGAAAGTTATGGACTAAAGAAAGGCACGGTGCCTTGTTTCTAAAAGGGTTCTTATTTCCGCTACAAAATATCGAACGCTAACTTGTAAATTTCTCCATAAAGGATCTTTCCGAACGAATATTCGCAAATTTTGAAACACCATTCACATGATACAATTTCTTTATCGTACTTTCCCTCGAATTTCAGCTTAAAAACTTCAGCTCTATGAAATTTTGATTTCGTGACGAAACTTTGACAATTCGCTGCAGGAAATTTGGAAATCCGAAAGTTCGGTTATTTAACTATGTACTAGGGCTAGTTTTCTAAATATTTATTGATAAATCAATGATTAAATATGGATTACGGAAAATCAGCCTTTTCTGCTCATAAATGCATTAGGTTATTTCTCGTCTAATCGTTCGTCATTTAAAATGTTGCTATTCTTCGATGTGTTGGAATATATTTACCACGGCGGTTTTTCTTTCGGAAAAGTATGCGAGTATAGGACCTCAATATATTATATTAAAAATTAAGTTCAATAAAATATACTGAGGATCACAAACTGGTGATCAATGATGCATTAGAAAATATTATTGATCATGGTCAAACAAATAATATTTTCTAATAAAAATTATCAAAGTAAAGGTCCCGGCTAACGAGAAACATTCTTAGAGCCTTACATTTCCATTTTAATCAAATAAACATTTTTACAAAAATTCCTATGCTAATGAAATTTAGCTACGTTTTTTTCAAAAAAAAAAAAAAAATACAATATTCCAATATACTCAAAGGTACCTGGGCGGGTAGGTCCCCTACCAGGCGCGTCCCTGGGTGGCGGATAAGGGGATGCCCCGGAACGATGAAGTGTAAGTTTCACAATGATTCGTGATCCGGGGTAATGAGGTTATAGCAGTGAAGATGCCAAGAATCCCACTGTAAAACCTATCGTGGACCAAAACCAACTCTGGGTCAGCGTGTTTAGAGGGAGTAAACCCCAGAACTCACATCCCACCTTGTCTTTCCCATCCTTCCTCGCTCCTCCATTCCTTCTTCACCCTTGGCTGGATTAATGTGTGAACCGTACCGTGCCGAGAATCAGCCTGGCTGAGGGCCCAGGGAAAACAAAAATAGCTCAGTCGCAAGCGGTGTATCCAGAGAAACTGGCGCAGTCTGGATCAGCTTGCCTTATCTGTACATGCGGGGCTCTGTGCGGATGGACCACCCCTTCCCTAGCTACTCGTGGGATCCAAAATTCTAAAAATTCATAAAAACCAAAAAACTGAAAAAACACAAAAAAATACAAAAAAAGAAAGTTCAGAGGCCGGACCTCAACAAAATCCGGAAACAGCTGGCACAGCCAGCAGCTCCAAATGCACTTCACGTGTGGAGGAGCACCTGCAGAACATTTGCATCGACGACGCCACAAACGAGTGCTCGATGCTCTCTGACGAGCTCACTGACACGACACCGTCGTGCAGTTCAGCTCTTCCAAATCTCCCCAAGTTCTCTGGCCATGAGAAGAAGTCGCTAAGTCGAGAGACCTCAGCGGCTTTCCGTATCCTAGACCGACTAGGCAAAAAGAAGAAGGAAAAGGATTGGAGCCAGTAGGAGCGAGAATCCCATACCTGGGCAACCGACACGGCAAATCAGTTCAACGAACTGATTAAGCTGCAGCCTCTACGGCATTTCAAAACCGGACGCCCAGTCACCCATGGCGTACGACGCCCCCCTTCTCGTAGCAAACGCCACCCCTCCACCCAGGACCCACACCAACCCACCATTCGTGGCATTAGTCACCTCACCACTCAAAGAGTGAATCCCTCTCATCGGAAGAGCAGCACCCAAGCTAAGGACTCAACGAGTCGCAATGGTTCAACGAACCAAGCTGGGAGCCGATCCGTGTTCGCGACAGGAGCTGCGCCCAAACGGCGTAGATCCGTAGATGAGGAATCCAACGCCTCGAATAAGACCAAGACCTCCAAACCCTTCTCTGAGACGGCAAAGGATAGCCTCGTCGTCGCGATAGTGGAACTGCCTGATGATAAAGGGAGAATCTCATACAAGAAATGGAGGCTCATTGAGTGATGAACTACCTTTGCGAGAGTATCATCACTCATCCCAACTCTCCTCCAACCTTTAAGGACGCTGGCTAGCACCAGGGCTACGTAAAGCTGCTAGCCTGTGACGACCAAATTTCGGTCGATTTCATCACCACCGCCATTGCAGGTATTGGTGAAATCTGGCCAGGTGCCAAGCTTAAGGCGGTGGACCGGAGCAAAATCCCCCACAGGCCAAGAGCTAGGATCTGGGTTCCAATCGAACCCAGCGAGCCAGCCAAACTACAAAGTCTGGTCACGTACCAAAACCCGGATCATCCAGTCAAAGACTGGAAGTTTATCGAGGAGACACCGAGCTCCAAGAAACCGGAAGAAGTGAAGAAAACTGGCCGTTCGCTGGTCGTCTCGCTGACCACCGAATCTCTCCCCTTGCTCCGGGCTAAGGACTTTAAGATCCGATGCGGCCTTAAAGAGGTGGAGGTAAGACTCTTTGCTTCGGAACGCAACAGCGTTGCTGGCCCCTATGAACCGGCGACACCCGCCTCCCCCTGCGACAAGATCCCCGATGATGATCCATCAGCGCTAGAGAACCTTGACGCTACCGTTGTGGAGAGGTCTGTATCAGTTAGCAATGATGCTGAAACTGATACAGATTAACCTCCATCACTCCACCTTAGCATCCGCTAACCTGATGCTCCGCCTCAATGAAGGAGGCTTTGACATCGCCCTCATCCAAGAACCTTGGATAGGAAATGACACCTTCATGGGACTGAGGGACCCACACTACACGCTATACCACACCAAGAACGCAGGTAGCATTCGAGCTTGCATTTTCACTAAATCGACACTAAACTTAACCTTTCTTCCTCACCGCAGCACGAATGACCTGGCAGTAACACTGCTAAAATCTGCAAAAGCCCACATCTGGCTAGCTTCAGGATACCTACCCTACGAGGACCCCAATTCAGCTCCATCAGAGGAGGTGAGAGTAGTGGTAGAAGAAGCCAGGAAGAGAGGAGAAGAAATTTTGCTGGGATGCGACACCAATGCGCACCACGAACTATGGGGTAGTACCGACACTAACCCCCGAGGTGAGTCCCTATTTGAAATCTTAGTAGGCACCGACCTAATAGTGTGCAATAGGGGAAATAGTCCCACCTTTATAACCAGAACCCGGCAAGAGGTACTAGATGTTACCTTCGCCTCTATGAACGTGTACCCTGCGATTTCTAAGTGGACTGTATCTGACAGCCACTCCTTTTCCAATCACCGCTATCTGGAATATGAACTAGAAATACGCCAGAACACCTCACCAGCAATTTTTCGCAATCGACGAAGAACTGACTGGTGTAAACACAATGAAATCCTCTCTGCTAAACTGTCCAATCGTGTACATAAGACTCCAGAAACACAATTGGAACCAGATGAGCTTAACGCTGTTCTAACCTCCGCCTTAAACGTAGCATTCGACGAATCCTGTCGCATTACTACGAGGAAGGCAGACAATCGTCCACCGTGGTGGAATGCAGCACTAAACAAGCTTCGCCACACAAGCAGGAAGTTATTCAACAAAGCCAAAACAACGAGGCTACCTCTGGACTGGGATATCTATAAAGCAAGCCTTAAGAGCTTCAAAGCGGAAGTTCGTAAGGCCAGACGTAGATCCTGGCGTAGTTTCTGTCAGAGTATTGACAACAGGTCTCAATTTTCTAGGCTACGCAAAGTCCTTTCCAAGAACCCAACCATACCAAGTGTCCTCATGAATCCCAACGGATCATGGACAGAATCAGATGAAGCATCGCTTGGTCTGCTTATGGACACTCACTTCCCCGGCTGCACGTCTATGCCTAGCGAAAACCCTGCCCTGGTAAACGCTGCACGCCCACCGTCACCTCCGGACCTCATAAACGAGGAAAGACTGAAATGGGCAGTGAACAGCTTTGAGCCATTCAAGTCCCCGGGGCCAGACGGCATTTTTCCGGCACAAATTCAGGCGGCCCTCAGCATAATAGGGCAGTACCTGTCCCGTATTATGAGGGGCTGCTTGATGCTAGGAACAATGCCGACCGCCTGGACTGAAGTAAGAGTGGTATTCATAGCCAAGGCAGGAATAGCATCGCACACTTCCCCGAAGGACCTTACCCCCTTAAGCCTAACATCCTTCCTCCTCAAGATTTTAGAAAGAATTCTAGATCTTCACATTAAGGCCACCCTTGATAGCAACTTGCTATCCACGTCGCAACACGCTTACCAAAAGGGTAAATCTGTTGAAATGGCCCTGCACTCTATCGTCTACCATGTCCAAAAATCCCTATCTATCAAAGAACTTGCTTTAGTGACATTTCTCGACATAGACATTTCAACAACGTTGAAACCAATTCGATCACCAACGCCCTACGCAGGCTCAACATCGACGACTCAATCTGCTGCTTTGTGCAATACATGCTCAAAAGCAGGGTAATAACCGCATCCTTCGGAAGTAGCACTGTCAAACGACGTGCACACAGAGGCACCCCCCAAGGGGGAGTATTGTCTCCGCTACTGTGGAATCTAGTGCTCAACGAAAATATGGGCTTGTTTATAAATGACAAAATATACGCATGCCGTCAAAATTTAAGTACTGCAGAATCAGCCTTGCGAATATTGCTTCTGTGAGTTAAGGCATCTTTGAAATTCATACCGTAAAAGACCCAGAAGACTTTATATAAGACCCCTATCATTTTAGTGCTGGTTTATGGCGCAGAAGTTTTGATTGAACAATAATCATGATATTCGGTCCACAGTAGAAGATTTACAGACAAATTATATCTACGAGCTCCATAGCGGCGTTAACCTGGTCCAAAAGCTAGGATTTGTTGGTGGCTAGCTAGGAACCGAGTCCACTGGACGTGCTTGTTGGTTGAGGCCATGTCCCGCCATGTGGTCCATAACGTTCTGTCATTGCTATTTTGTTGCAGGTTACACCTGTTCGCTGTGGAATTCTCAAGTTATTTGAGAAACTGGTAATGGCTCTAATTTTGCTGGAGAAATGTAACATTTATGTGATGAATTAAATGCTTGACTTTTACCATCTTCTTGACTGGAGTGTGGAAATTGACTTAGATGGGCAATTGGATCTATCGCCAACAATGATTACCTTATCAATCTTTCCGCAAATACATATATAATATAGATTTAGAGGTGGCAAATTAAGTTCTAAAAAGAGAATTATAGTACGATTACACCTGTCCATGCAGGCACATAATATCACTGCAGCGCCGCCAAAGAAACAGAGCTTGTTGTAAAAGGTGACTAAGGGGAGAAATCACAGCGACCTAGCCAATTTCATGTGAGCCTTTAAAATAATTCCGGGCGTTGACTTAAAACAATTTCGAAAGAAAGTATGTAGCTGTAAAAATATTTTCATGCATGGATCGAAAATATATAGAAAACAAGGGGAACGTGGACAGACTCAAATCAAAGGTCTCAATTCATGTTTGAATTTCTTTTATTGGAGAAATAAGTATTTTGGTCACTGTCTCAAAAAGTAAGCTCGATGCAAATCAGAAATTTAGGCATTTAACCGAAATCTATATTTGGTGCTGGTGTGCTACAGTCTACTAGCAAACAAAGTCCTTTACCATCTCCGAAAACAGACTTGAGGCGTAAGCATTTCCCACAAAAAGCTTTCAGATCTCGTATACCTATGTATAATTCATAGCTTACTGTTAGCTTTATACAGGAAAATCAATTCATAATTGTTCGCCCCACACGAACATTCCATATTACCAGCGAACCATGCCATTAATCCTTTTTCCGCAAAGAATCAACACCAAGCCGCATATGCCTTCTCAACACACATCAAAAATAATTTTGCACTTATTTTTGGCAGCCAATTTTAGCGGCTGTCGTTCGATACAAATTGCAGATCCAAAAGTATTGTCCGGATACAGTAACGCTTCAACGTTATGGAACAGATGGTGCTGCTTTGAAGACGCGGTCCCATTTATTTATAGAAAACGAAATTCTGTTCATGGAAATTATGGAGGCAGTACCGGCCAATCGCCGGGATATTACCATATCCACTATGTTTTGCAGTACTCGAACAATAACCATCACTTAGAGTCACTTGCTGTCGTCGTTCCGTTGCCGGCACCACCATTCCAAAAATAAACTTCGGTCTGGAGAAAAAATGAAATCATGGAGACACCCACTAGCGGCTGAACTCGAAAAAAAACCGACAAACAAAACTGATTATGACAAGCATATGAGTTTGAGTTGTCTGCTTGTACCCTTGGATGGTGGAATCAACCCGTTAATTCTCATCAGCCCCAGTTTCCAGCAGCCACCATGTGTGTGGTGGATATATTTTGCCTTAAAACGACCCCTCCTCCTTTATCTGAGGGAAAGACGCGACGATCCCAACATGAAGATGTCAGAGCTGATGATGATTCTACTATATGCGCTTCTGTTGCACTGCCATACTCATGTAAATGCTGACGTTGGCTGCATCAAGCATCCGTTTGGCAGCAGATATAAAAATAAATGTTCGTAATGACGTTCAAAAACTAGTGCCAGGCTTATATCTGTTGGTGGAATTGATGGGTCGACAGTAAAGCTGCAAGAAGCAGCTTCTTCTCCTTGCTGGTAGCAGAAATTGCCAGATGCCAAACGGATACGGATACACTTCTGTCACGACGTATAGCGATGGAAAATATGTGTTTTTTTTTTATACAAGTATTTGTTTAGCTGGTGAGATGGTTGGGCTTGGGAGGGATATAAAAATGTATGGTTCAGGTTTTTGAAATTGCCAGTGAATTAGCATTTTTTGGTTTTTCATTTGCAGTGGGAATGTGCGGGATGGTGGAACTGCATTTTTTTTTTCTTGACGCAACCGGAAGTAAATGTCAAACAAAGGTAAATGAAGAATAGGAATATAGCCGACAGAAGGTGCACACTACATAATAATATAGATAAAATATTAATTTGATAATAGGAGCTCCAACCTAAATGGACTTACTTCGCAATGACTTTGCCAACAGGAATGTGGTAAAGCTGAAAGTAATAGGTGACTGTACTGCAATCCCCACTGTCACCGCAAAGAGGGGTCGAATGGCAGGTGTAGTTTGAATAGCTTTGAAAAAGACATAGGAACTTTCATTTTGGTGATTTTCCAAGTTTTGGTTTTGGTTAGTTCAAGTATTGGGGTAACAGATACCTTTATAGTCTGGATGCTAATGATAATTCTTTGCGTGGCAATAATAATTTGACATTATATGTGTACCTAAAAATCTTTGAAATGAAAGCCTTCATAAAATGCGAAACTGACACGACATTGAATAAAAAAATAACCTTTAAAAATTAAGGAAATACATTTTCATTCCCAGGGTTTCCTATGCTATTCGCAAAATTAACCATCACCAGGGCAGATTAGTCGTATAGGTACAGACCAACAGCTCAGTTGTAGAACCATAGCTTGACATGGTTGCGATATATTAACATGAAGATAAGTTGACATCTGCTCAAACTCAATTAGAGCCTTGCCAGTAGTGGGACATTCTATAGGTTCTATACAATAGGAACAATAACTCCAGGATTCTCTTAAGCCAGTTACCTAATCCAAGCTTAAATAAATAGTTTAGACATTAACAAGATTCTCTACTCACCATTGTGCCCGGTATTTGTGATGATAACCCAAAAATCGATAGTCTTCTCTGGGCCAAGCTCCTCGTAGTCCCACTTCTTTTTGACGCGCACTGCACCATTTGTTTCGACCGTAACCCATGGATTTTCATCGCGTATCTTAAATGTCTCCTTGTCGGTCTCCTTTTCCAGTTGGAAGACAGATTTACCCTCAGTATCACCATCGGCTTCGGTGAATTCAATACGTTTCGTTGGACGGACCGCGCGCGTTACCCGTCTCTTCTCGCGACGATGCGAATGTTGATTCACCGAATCATGGTTCAGATGTTGCATTATAAATGAAACCGGTTCCGGAGCAACAAACTCCACTAACACCTTCGCAGGTCGGGCACTAGCTAAACTGGGATATCGTAAATCATGTGCCTCCACTTCAAGCAATAACTCAGATTTCGCCGGCTCACTGGCCAGCATTAGCTCGCCCGTTTGCGGTACAATAATCACAATATTGCTGGGTGCAATCAATCTATACGCGATTTTATCCCCATCGCCGTCCTTAGCTTCGACTTTGCCCAAAATCGTAAATCTTTTCCATGTGGTGGTTAGATTGCCATTCAAGTCCATTGACTTCTCTCCTGCAATGGCGAACTTGTATTCCTCGTTGACAAATACCGGCCGATTGTCGTTCTCATCGAGAATAGTGACCACGATTTTGGATACGGTCCTATCGACCTCATCCAGATCGGAAGCCTGCACCGACAAATCATAGTACTGCTTTGATTCGCGGTCCAATGGCTTGCCAGTGACCAGCCAAACGCCACTCTCTTCATCATTGTCAACAATAATTGTTGCCTTTAGGTTGTCCTTCGAGTGGCCTCTGTCTTGCAGTGCAAATGCACTGTCCTCATTGCCCCCGATAATAGAGTATTTAATCTTTTTTGTATCGCGATTCGTAAATGCTTGCATTAGGGGAATGCCACGTACTCGGGTGCCAGCGGGACGATTTTCCCTAATTTCTCCAGTTGCATCCAGCATGGAGCCTGAGAAACGTAACATATCGTTGCGGTGCATCACGAATAGCTGCAAATTATGAGTTGACGTAGAATTGGGTGTCTCCTCGACGACGATCAAATTAACCGGCCGATTGACAAGTGGTGAGATGTCAGATGTCGTCATGACCACTCCATCATCCAGGACCGTAAAGTACTTGGAGTAGCCTGAATCCAGAAGGTGATAGTTGCTGGCGTTGTTCGAAATTGGAACAGTTTTGAATTTCTTAATGCTAAAGCCGGGATATGTGTCGTGCGGCAGGACTAGCGACATGTCATTATGGCTTTCGGGATGCTTAGAGATATCAAATGCATGGCTTAGGCTACAACTATACAGTAATACACATAAAATGGAGAACAGACCGAAGCGGTGCCGTCTCTTTCGAAAACTTTCACCAACCACCGCTGTGGTGTCCGCGTACCGTGTCGCCATCATTGTAATGGTCGACGTTTTCCTGTCAATATTGTTTTTATTCTTATTTTTATTGAGATGAACTTGACGAATTTAATTTAAAATTTCTTGGATTGCGTTGATAATTTTTGTTTACGAAAACACTTGAACTCAGAACATTTTGTTGACGTTCCGAGATTGGGAGTGATTTTAAATTAATCCATTGTCCTCAAATTCACTCGGCATCACCTGAAAATAGCAAAAAAAAATGTATTAGTTGCAGTCGATTGTTACGTTTGTTTGTAGTTGCGTGTTTATGTATTACGGATATTTATTTTTGAAAAGGCAATGCTGACACTGGTCCCATGCTATTATTCCTTCATCAAATCACTTTAAATTGTTGATGAATTTCTAAAAATAAATAAATAAACTCAAGAGAAATATGCTGCACGTTTGCAAATCAGTGCGAATAAATATTGGAACAGATAATCCTCAGGCATCACCCGTATTTGAAAATTGCACACCGCAGATACGATTTAATGGTTTTGCAATGCAAATCTCATCGATTTCGAGGGGCACTTTTTTAAATCGAATTTTATTTTTTATTTCATGGCAAGCTATGAGTGGTCGAGAAAAAGGATTTCGTAGTTTTTTTAAGCAAAATTAGAAACGTAAAAGGTGACGATGCAGACAAATTTGAATTGCAAAGAGCTGACACGCTTTCGCTTATATGACAATGGATATCTAGATTAAGGGTTTTCAAACACCAGAGTACGCTGTACGGTTAAGGTACCGGTAGAAGCGCGGTAGCGATATACGGCTTGTCCGTTCACGATGACGCGGTATTTTTATATTTTCTTAGACTCAATTATCATCTTGACTTAACGCATGCGTTTATATGATCCGGGTGAGTTAAATCAAATAAAAGGTAGGCTATTAGAGATTTTTGCCACGTTAAACTATTACACAGTATACATTTAGAAATCCCAAACGCGGTACAAGGCGACCAACTATGAATGCTCCGTCACAAAAATATGTTCCTATAATACCGCAAAGTTAGTTGGGTGATACGAGTACCACCCCAGTGTATGCGTGTTTATTTACCACAATATGATAAGGAGAACGTACCGTTGCCCAGCGTAAAGATGGGATAAGAATATCACTGAAACGCCACTAAAATAACCGCGCTTGCCGTAAAAGGCGACTTGGGCAAGAAAGCCCATCTAGGTAATTTTGGCATTCTCATAAGCCTACCGACACATTTAACATCTTGAACATCTCTCTCAAGTTTGCATGCAAATCCATGGGTGACACAAGTGAGAATCACTGGTGACGTAAAAGGACGATCAAACAATAATGAATAACAGGAGCATACAAGCGTCGAAATCGTAAAAACTACATTTTGCATATCCTGTATTATATCTAAGCTGCAACAGTAGTTCCACCAGTGTCATCTGTCACCATAATTATAAAAAATGTAGCCCGCAAGCAACGGACTCTGCTTCACGTTCATTAGAGTTTCTTTCTTTCTTTAACGAGGAGGTCATTATCTGGGCTAATGGGATCATTACCATCCGAATTCACTGCATCCTGGTCAGGAGATTATATGCCTGCATCTCTTTGCCCCTCTGACAGTTTTTGTAGAATATCTCATTTGAACATGACAGTATCAACTGAGGCGATCAAGATCCAATTTCTTTGAGAAAGATTCTTTGACGTGAAGACTTCCTCGAATCTCGGAGCATCTTATTCGATCGAGTTTTGTTACTCCTGATATCATGTGAAGCATCTGCACCTCAGCCGCCTATTATTTGCCCTCATGCTTTTTGTACGCTGTCCAACATTGTGACCGTATGTAAGAGCCGGCTGAGTTTTCCGGCCACTTCATTCACCCTACGCTTACGTGATGATTAATCTCGTCATTACAGCTTGCCTCGCTATTGATCATAGGTTTCGGATGTTAGAACTTTTCGCACTTGCCCTTTCATTCTCTTCCATTCATATTAATGTCTGCAATAGGTCGGAGTTAGTCAGAAAAGCGGCAGCACGAGTATTTAGTTTTTTTTCTGATTAATACTAACACCCATTCCCATCCATGACATCTACAAATAAACATGAACAAATTCAAACAAGCATGTTGAAGGTACGGTAAGCCTTGGATTATGTTGGCTACATTTTCATCAAAGAAAAACTGATGCACTGTGGAGGACATCATTCTTCCTTCCAGCAGATAATCGAGGACTGTAATGACTACGAGTGTCAAGAAACTTAAGACGCTTCCCTGATGTACACCGACATTGATTACGAACTTTTGGGTGATTCCAGCGGGGTATCTTAACATTTTCTTAACTACCTCATACATGTTCAAGATCGCCAACGACCTTGCCACATCGAATCAATCGGTTCTCTTTCGATCACCGCAATTAAACGACGTTGAGCGTGGTTAGTACTTAGATGGGGGACCACTTGGGAATACCGCGTGTTGTTGGCATCTCTTGCGAACATCTGACAAACATCCAAGAGTATCAAATTGTCATGATAAGCTTCTCAAATTTGCCGTTCGGATTCGGCGTAAAAATGTAGGTCCCTTCCACTTCGCATGAAATGGTTGGAGAAGCTAGTTTCTAGGCCTTGAATGGGCCGTTAAGGCCTAATATGTACCCATGTATGTATGTACATGTTCATGATCATCTGTACGTAGGTTACTGGAACTCCTCGTTGTCTAGTGCCACCCACAAAAGACCTCAAAGGCCTTTTCAAAATGAACCAGCACCATATGCAAATCCCTTAAGGAATTGCGTTGTTTTTCTGTCCTGATTCTTGTACTTTGTATTGCATCTGGGGTCGAATTATATGCGACAAAACCGCATTGGTCATTCTCATTAGATAGCCTCACTATTTTCCGCAACCGGCTATCTAATACCCGCTGAACGATCTTCATGCTATGTCGCGTCAGCTTGATAGAACGATACTATCGAATATCACAGACTTGCCGGACCTCTCATAGCGACTCGCCGAAGCTTTTTCACCAATCTACGGGGAGAAAAAAACAAATCAAAAATGCCAATTGAGTTTTGTCTTTGCAAAACAGGATGTTGGTGTCTGGCATTTGTGTGTATGTGCTTTAGCAGATGGCGATGGTGTGGAAGGTAGTGTGTGGGTTTGTGACCCGTGTGTTGCAGGGTCAATTCCCATGGGGAACAACAACATACGTCAATCATTAAAGGAGGGAAACGAATAACACCTTGTCTCTCCAAACTCTATACCGAAAAGCGGATTTCTGCCTGGTAGTAAAATGGACCGTTACCGAGTCTGAGTTCTCTGGGATTTGGATAAAAAAAAGGTATGTGTTTTTGATGTGCATCCTTCACCCCGAAGCAGAACTTCGTTCAGGAAAAATGATTGCGCATGCAGTGATGCATTTTCGTATTGTGCAATTGCAAGCTGAACGTGTATTTTTGAGTCTACCAGTCTTCAGGGTAGACGTTGACATATGGAAATACGTAATGAATTGAAAATTACTTTTTTTCCAACTGCAGGTGGGTATCTAATACCTACTAGCGACTTAATTTTATTATAATCATTCGCATCCACTTTTTATTAAGAATTAATCGCCTGCAAGCATCGCAACTAGATAGATCTTACTTCAAACATTAATGCCTAGATCCATTTGTATCTTGACGTAGTAATTTTTTTTTAATTGGCAAACTTTAGGTACGACGGATTTTTTTCATTTAATATAACTTTTAATGTCCCTGTGCCAGTGATGAATATCCAAGAATCATCTTTCAATCGCAAAAATCCACGTCCGCATTTTATTACCGTACTTACTTGACTAGGGTACTTAAGAAAC
The DNA here is from genome assembly GCA_949715645.1 of Portevinia maculata. Lineage (NCBI taxonomy): Eukaryota > Metazoa > Arthropoda > Insecta > Diptera > Syrphidae > Portevinia > Portevinia maculata. The sequence continues at coordinate 79,679,322 of OX454525.1, forward strand.
TGTGTTGCCAGATGTAAATCGCTGAAAGTCTTCGTTTCACAACAAATCTTTTATTTCAAGATATTTTTATTATTCGTTCAAATTCATAGGAGTAAACGTGTAAACGTGTTGGTAGAAAGAGACAAAAGAAATACGCATCTGAGCTTTATCTATATATTTGTGTGACAACAAACAGAGCCTAAGGACCAATCTGCACAATCGGAAATGAGTTAACATTTAACATACTGATTATTATTTTTGGAGAGTAAATAGTTGCTGCGGAATGGGTCCAATAACTCAGATACTTCTTGACCGAAGACCATGAAGTTTCACACAGAACATTATTATTGACTGAAGAATTTTTTTTTGAAAATATGTCGCCAGAGGTTCCCGGTCAATTAAGGTATTTGTTTTAGCTTTTTATTATTAATGAAATTCAAATTCTTTTACGATTCAAAACAGACAATAGCGATTTGCTTCGTCAAGTGCAATATTTGTAAAGATTAATTTCGCAATTGTTTCTGTGTAATAATGTAGAGTTAAGAATTACAAAAATTCTCCTTCTTCCTGTAAACCTTTGCATGGTCTTCTTTTAGTAACATTACTTTAGAATGGGTAGAAAACTATCATTATTTTATTTTGTATAGAAAATGTTATACTAAAAATCTTGCAATTTTAAGATTTCAAGAAAAAAAGTCTTGTACATTTTTTGATGCCCAAAAATCTTGCAAAACAAAATACAAAAACTTGTAATCTGGCATTTCTGTTACGGAATTCCATTTATTCACCGACAATGAACTCAGTCGTGTTGTACTTATTCGACCCATCGCGTCTTCATGTTTTCCTTACTAGTATCCGCATAATTATTATCCGCTGGTAATTAAGTGTCCCTTTTTACGTGTTGTGCTTGCTTGGTCCTCTTGCGAGCAAAAATCAGTATGACATTTGCAGTCCCCGAATGTAATTCAAATGTTAATAAGGAGAAGCAATCACTTTTATATGGCACCCTTGAATGCGTTGAGATTAAATTTTCCAAATTCCCAAAGCTGAACTCATACACACTTACACAGTTATGGCTGTTAGGGCAGAGGCAGACATGCACGTGCCATTTGAGGGTAGTACAACGTACAACGTCTGTCGTCGTTACAACTAGACAATAGAGCAGAGCATTACAAGCAGCACCAGACAAGGCGCTCGGCGTAATCAATGCAAGTGCCGAACAAAATATACATATGACGAACAATGGAATTGAGTATTCTATGGCAGGGGTTGAAAATAAAATAAAGGTATCGGCGTGGTAGGTTGGCAGAAATTCCTATTTCGGTCGATGACATTGAATCAGAGATCTCTTGGCTGTATGTGATGTGATGATGATGGGAGTAGAATGAATTTTATTTTGGGAGAAATTCATTTAATTACCTTTTTCCTAACAAGTAATGAGTTACCCCTCGTTCTAGCCCTAATGTAAGCACGCGAGTATTCGAAAGCAAAAAAGTATTCAAGTAACATAAAACACCCCTCATCGGATTCCTCATCGCAAAAACAGCTGCACACTTTCGAGCCCACACCACTGTGGAAGGAACCGGAAGGATGCTCTTGTAGGTAGACTTCGCTTTATATTTTCATTGAAGTATTATTTTTATTACGCAACATTTCAAAAAAAAATTCAAATAACACACGCTCCAATTATACAACTCCCGGGATTTGAGCGAGCGAACTAAGAAATTGCTGCACAGTTTGGTTTCGAGCTGAGGAAACTTGTGATAAAAAGTAAAGGAAGTGAGTATTGAATTACGAAACACATGCTACTTTGTACAATTTTCAACGCCTTTAATGATTGCTTAAATTGGATTCTTTTGTTAATATTTTTAGAAAAAATAAGCGAATGGGTATCGAAGCAGAATGGATATATGGTTGTATTAAGTGTAGGTAAACTCTTCCCTTTTTTTTGGTGGCAATATAAGACATTCGTATCGAGAATCCAACAAGTTTGTAGGTTCATTCTTAAATAATTCAAAAATAAATTATGCTGAGCATTTTAGATACGGAACAATTACACAGACGGAAAATGGGAAGGATTTTTGAAAGATCAATTAATTAGATACCGAGATGATCAGAGGTCTGATAATGTAAAATAAAACGATCAAACAATCATGTAAAATAAAACGATCAAACAATCTTGTTTTAACGATAGCTGTCTCTACATGTCTGTGATAGTCGACGTAGATAGTCATGGTCAAATCGATGCCGTTCGATCGTTTTCATTTAACGTGATCTGGCCCCTGGCAAAAGTGCTTGAAATTGCGAAGAAAAACGAAATTGATTATACCTATTTGCATATTTTTTAAGAAAAATTATATCAAATAAACGGGAAAGAGTACAATAACTTTGGCTATGCAAACAACGGATTGTTAAAGAGGGACAAAATGCATTCAATTTTCAATATGGAAGCGGGTCTATTTCACCTTGTTTAGGCGGGAGAGGCAACTTTATAAAAACTGCCTTAAAATGAAAAATATATATTTAAAAACAACGGCAACACTTAAGCTAGAAATCTAATCTTTTATATTATTTTAGATGAAGTTAGTTCTCTCAATATTATTTCAAAATATACTCTCAAAATCAAAATTTTGGAAAAAAAATTTTTTATATACTTTTTTTTAAATCGTAAATTTTTTTTACTAAATAGGTTTTTTTTTTCACTGCCTCGATCAATTTATTGTCGAACGCTAAGAACCAGATAGTTTTATAGCTTCTAGTTTTTGGGAAAATTCAAAAACCACAACATCTATTCTATATACTTTGTTATCTAAATTTTGTTTCTTATTTTTGAGAATTGAACACTTAGGTCATCGTGTATATTTCCAGTTGTCGGGCAGGAGCCTATACCAACAGTTGTTCAAAATACGCAGTACCCTGGTGACCCCCTTTGCGGGATAAGGATATTTAAGCTCCATCTTGAATTTTAAAAATAAACAGTGCGTTTTTTTTTCAATTTTAAATATGCGGGATGGCCTTTTGAATGTGGAAAATAATCCAATGAACACTATTTACTAAAATTAATATCACCAATTAGAGTAAATAATAATATACAAATCATAAATTCTCAAATTAACTAAGATAATTCAAGTAATAAGGTGTTTATGAATTTTCTATAAAAATGCCGCAAGAATGAAAAATATTTGCGAATATTTGTCAAATCAGCTCAGTGTAAATTCATACCAGAAAATATCAGATCAGAAGTGCCAACAATGCTAAACAGTATAGATAACAGTAAGGAAATAAACCGCTTTATATATGCTAGTGTGATTTTCCTTTGGTACCACTGGATTCCAAAAGACCACTTCGCGGAGCTTTCTCTTTCTGAAGTGCCGTAACGTAACTTACTTTTAAACGTGAAAAACAAATTTAATGAAACTTATGAAAACATTATAGTGATTATTACTAAAATATATATTTTAATAAAAACATAAGCTATTGAAAAGTAAAAACTGCCAAATGATAGAGTAACCAAGTAAAATATGTTAAAGCAAAAAAAAAGCAATAAAAATAGCGAACATGTTGACAAAAAAGTCTTGTGCAGCTCTTGATGCAGCAATTTGAGGGCATTTTCACAGTTTTTCTATAATTTTGTTATTAATTAATTGATTTTATTCGTTTGTATTTAGTAATACATATGTATGTATGTATAGAAAATTGTTCAACTTAATTTATTTCCAAACAAAAATATTTATTGCCACAACAGCGAGATTCGCAAAACTTGTCTCGCGAAATACAAATTCGAAAAAGGTTTCATTCATTTCATTTAGTTTTTTATTTTTTTTCATTCAGTTGTAGGTTTTTTCATTTGCCACTGATGTTGTAGCGAAGTACTCTATGGTACATCGAACATGGTCTTCTGCTCAATGGTGTTACATTGGTGAAATCTGAACTGAAAAAATAAAATAAACAACAAAATGCGTCTTTCTCTCACGTGGCTTCGAAAAGTTGACCGATATGCCTGAGTTTATTAGGGTTAGTGGATTCCGAAATGAAATCGTGAAGCAAAAACCACTCCCAATGAAACATTTTGATTGTGGTTATTCCGCCCGGAAGACAAAAAACGTACTCTGAGTGGTCCAATGGAAAACGACATAAGTTTCGAACTCAAATCATGCATTCAACAATTAACCGAAGCCGGTCTTAATCGCGTATTTTTCAAAATTTCTGAAGGGGTATACCACGATATCTCGAAAGGACTTAATTTATTCAAATATCAAGTCGGAATGGTGAGGCTAAGAGCGCGAAATTAAATAAAATAAATCAGGAAAAAAGGAATCGTAACCATGTCGATTTCATGTAGATAGTTATATTTGAGTTGTCTCAATTGCATTTGTGAATGGGTAAGCTAAAACAACTTTAATATAACATTAAGATTTTTATGTGTCCCATGCTGATCCAAATCTTATGACTGCAAAATAAACCTTTAGGTATTCTTGTTTTAAATTTTCTGAACTTAATTGATGTCCCACTTTTAATTATTATACGCGACGGCATACATTTTTTTCTTAAACTGACTTAAATAAGGTGGATTTATAGACCTAATTTCCGATGGAAGCATACATAAAGGTAACAGACTTTTTGATTGTGAAATTATGAATGGTTTTTTATTTGCCATTATAGCTTTTGATCTTCATGTGTCTATTTGAAGCAAATAAATCACTAAACCGATTGTTGAGATATTGCCGCATTTCGAAAGTATTATTGTTTTAGTCTTGTGGTAAATACTGAGTATACCATTTTATTACCTTTGCTCCAAGTATTTAAAACACCAACAGAGATCAATATCGTTAACGTTATTGAGACAAGTTTTGGAGATATAGCGATTTTTCTTATTTGCCGTTTCAGAGACATTTGCGTAAATCTGAGACTACTATGTTTTTATATTGACTCCAATTATTAAAAACTTCAAATCATCAACATCATTAGAAAAGTGATGTTTTTCAAAATTATAGGAAACAAAATTTTAAAAAGTTAAAAAAAAATATGAGTAGGTATCTGCAGTTTTTTTCGTAATATTTGTATCTATTGATATATCAAATTTCCTCGAAATTACGTAGCTCTTTTTTGAGATATTGTTGGTTTCCTAAAGAACCATAGTTTAGTCTTTTGGAAAAAAGTGAGTAAGCCATCTTCCGACACTAAGCCCAAGTATAGAGCCGTTTTTGAGAAAAGTGAAATTTTCAAAAATTCGAAAAAAAATATATAATACATATATGTAGTTATAAGAAACTTTTCAAAAAAAATTAATATACAAATTCGTTCAAATAGTAGTATAAGTATTGTAAGGTAGGTACCGTTATTCGAAAATTTTCACAAAAACTTTGTAAGCCATTTTCTTACGCTCACGTCAATTATTTTATATTTTGAAAATGATCTGCCATTGTATTGTTGGAAGGTACCGTTATTTGGAAGGTACAGTTATTTAAAATGATATAATGAATAAAAAAAATGCCCAGGAGATATAGGCCTACAAACAACAAATAAAAAGTTTAAGAAAAAATCAAGTACTCGTATATAATAAAATATACTAGAAAGTTTAGAACTGTGGAAAGTCAATTCACGATCTGGAAGGAGTTCCCGGGCCCTGCGGGGTTATTTCTTCAACTGGTTTTGTGTTCGTAGCAAAATTAAATATTTTGAAAATCTCGAAAGCAATTTCGTTTTTCGAATTTTTTTTCGAAATAATGTCATGATCCCGGTGTGAAGACCTCGATAATAGCTCCAGTTTATAAACTGCGCTTAGGAGAACTATTGGGAAAACCCGGGGGCGTTGCTTTCGTTTTCATTGATTTCTTCGAAAAAAAAAACTGTTTATCTTTAATTAGCGGGCGTGTCAGTTCAGGGGTTTTAAAAATCTTTACACTTGATTATTTCGGGCCCCTAGGCTACAGTATATATGGATTACCTTTTTAGCTCGAATTGTAGGGCCTCAAAATTCGTGACAGACGGACAGACATGGGTAGATTGACATAAATTGCTATGCTTTTATCACAAAAAATAGCGACTTAAAGGATCTACGAGCAATATGTAATTATGTTTAATTACAAAGAATGAGTCAAAATTAATTTATATCCTTTTTTAAAAAAAAAAACAAAAGGAAATCCAAATCCCAGAGGACTCAGACTCGGTAACGGTCCATTTTACTACCAGGCAGAAATCCTCTTTTTGGTGTAGAGGTTGTAGAAAACAAGGTGTCATTCGTTTCTATCCATTAATGGGTGGCGTATGTTGTGTCAGGTCCGGGTGAGCCTGGCGACACATTAAACATTTCAAAACTGTCTCGCAAGTGTGCATGCAAATCCGTGGGTTCACTGCAGATCACCACACCGATGTCGTTAAAGTTCTATCAAGCAATAATCAACAATGGAATCATGCTAGTGTCGAAATCCCTAAAAACTCCTGGATTTACATCAATGCAATAAAACCAGCATTTGGTTGGCCTCGGTTTTAGTAGAGTTTACCTACTTTGACAGGTTTTATCGAAGCCGTTTTAATTATAGCAAAAGAAGCCGTTGGAAGTCAGTTTTACACTCTCTATTAGTTGAGGAAGCCACGAGCCGCAAACGAAAAAAACAATACTTATCAATTTGTCTAACTGACGCCTTGTAGAATGTTGAGAATGAGAAAATAGGCGCTTCGCACGCGCCAAAAATCTCTGAGCACTCTAAAAAAGAAAACCAAATGAATTTATGAAATGTTTGTCTCAGAAATCTTCGAAAAAAAGCTGAGATTTTTAGTCCCATTTATAAAAAATCTCAGAGCGCTCAGAGATTTCTCTTCGTGGGACGCGCCTATTGCTTTGGTGTAAAGTATTGGTTGTAGTTATGCAAACTATCGACCAAAACCTTTATGTGTCTTAATAGAAAAGTAATATGCGCTAGGACGCTAGTTTACTTACAAAAGAATCCCAATAAAACTATTAAACCATTAGGGTTTTCAAGTCTACAGCTTATATTTTGATTCATGATGTTGTTCAAATGCTTCAATCCGAAAGTGGGGAAAGTTATATCCCAGCAGTAGATGTTCCTTTCTTTACAAAGTATATAAAAACGATATGCAAACATGCTTTATATTGTTGTAACTAGATCTTTGAACTTTTCTGCTGCTGTTGTGCTTTTGGAATATATGTTTCCGGTCTAAGCTTGTTAAAAATGAAGACTGGATAATGGAACAACCACGTCTTGACTGTTTTCACTGCAGGGATCCTCAACAAGTGTTTCTATGCCATAAAATACATCAAAAAGGTCAGCATGTTTCTCTATAGATAGCCATCCACTTTCCTAAACAATTTTCATCAATGCCCAAAACATGACTGTTAAATAGGATTACCAGCCGCTTAATGATAATCCGAAGGTGTGCTCTTTAAATATGATACAAATTATTTCATCCGATTAGGTCTATTGTATAAAAATAAACCCATTTTGTATGGTTTGTATAGGGAACACCCGTGGACTTTGGGCACCCGATGTATTCTAGAAAAGCATTCGATATTTTTTACTCACAGCATCATGGCTTCAATAAATTATCACAATATCTTCAATGGCTACCCAATATTTTATCATCTCCTAAACACTATTCCCGTCTGAATTTCTAGCTGACAAAAAGACACCGCGCTGCGAGAGAAACCCAATTCGACAACACGTCGACTTTCAATACAAAATTTCAAATACTATGCAGCACAAATTAGCTTCCAATTAACTGGACAAAACACTCTCATTGACATTCGTATTGAATAGCCAGCAATTCAATTGATTGGCAGGTGATAACGATAAGTATCTACCTAGCTGGCTTAATTCATTCTCATCTGAATGAATTCATAAAACTTGTAGGGACTCAACGAAATTATTAATTAAATGCCACAGTGTGATATGGTAGCTGGCTGATTAAAAGTATACCTACAGGGTGCCTATACCAAAACAACAAAGAAAACAAATTATAGTTGGGGCTGGTTGAGGCGTTTTTTCTGTTTGCAAGCTGTATAATGAACTTTTCTAACTTTGATAATTATACATAATTTATTGCCGATCATAGTAATTTTTCCAGACCATAAAATAAAACAAAAACAACCATATTAATCAATATATGGGCTGGACAAATTGATGACGAGTTCAAGCCTATTTCTACGGGCATACAACTGATTTACCTCTTGATAGTGGTTTTGGTTTTGAGTCGATTTTGATTTTGACTTTGATTTCTTTTTGAGGCTTGTCTTCATCATCGAATCATTATTTTTAACTTTTTCGATTTTAATTATCCAAAAATATTGCTGTACCGTTAAATTATGCAAATTCGAATTCAAACAAACCAAACATAAAAATATAAATTCTGATTAATCAATGTGCATTCAGTGCTTTAGATGGGTTTTTAACTGCCTACTTTATTTGTTATCTATCGTATACGTTTTATATGACTGGGCAGGCACCATGTAGATAGTTGCGCATATGTATTGCCAATTATAATATTTGTCAAAAGGAATTTAAGTCATGCGGGGAGCATTCGCGGTCATTATTTGAGAGATTTAAACAATTTGATTGGAATTTGAATAAATTTACTGATGCTGACTTTTTGTTGATAGCCGAAAGCATTTGTGTTTCGCTGAGAATTTAAGTTGTTCGTATTTGTTTTCTGTTGAGAGAGAAAAATTCAATTAATTGGGGATAATCTCACCCGAAGGACATTAATCCACATTTTATGGTATTCATTTGTCGAAATGGTATTTAATCAATGTTGACAAAGTCATTCCCTTCGAGTAGGTTTTTCTGTTATTTCATTTTTGGATACTTTGTGTGTGTGCTCCTTTGGCAACTTTGTTATTTGGGTAAACAAAGATTACGAGGGAAGGTGTGGTTGATAACTTGTTATGTTTTTGGGGCTGAAATCTTGTTTTTTTGTGTGTTTTCTGTCATTATAGAAGATGAATAGGTTTTTTTTTAAGCCGAGAAAGTGGACCTTATTACGCCCGAGGGATTTTGTTAATAGATATGCCTTGGAAACGGCATAAGTGTGTGGGGGGTTGACAGTGAGCGCTTCTGCCAGTTGTTTAACTTCATTTTTTTTGTAGCCCAAGGGTAGAAAATTAGCTTAAATTTCAATGTATTCAGTTAATCAATTAAAAGCTCAATAGATGAACGGGACGAAATTGGAGGCGAAATCGGTTGGTCTAGAAGTTAATGAGTACAAGACCAAATACATACTATCAACAAACAAACAAACATCTGTCCACGGAATAGGGCAAAACGTCACTGTTGATACTTCGAGGTAGTTAAGGAGTTCATCTACCTTGGAGTTAACATTGACTCAACGAAGGACGCCTTAGTGGAGATCGCACGGAGAATTACCTTAGGAAACCGCTGCTACTTCGGTTTGCCTAACAAATGGGCTCAAAACTTCTCACTCGAAGGACAAAATGCATGCTCCATCGAACATTAATCCTGTCCGTCCGCATTATGGTGCCAAGTGCTGGCCGATAAGTAGAAGAGGGGAGCTAATATTGGGTTCTTGTGAAAGAAAAATACTCCGTCGAATATTTGGTCCTGTAAGCCAGAGCGAATGAAAAAAAAGATAAAACACTTGGCAAGAGGATCTTCGACTCGCAGCGCGCTGATACGAGAAAACAAAGAAACCGAGCATCCGTTTTAAGGACCAAGCCAGAGCGCTTGGTTTGGACAACTAGAAGCATCTGCCGATGGCTCCAGTATCTCAGCAGATACTCTTAATTAAGTAGATAAACGGAACGGTTTGAGGAAACGCATTGTAAGCAAATCCTTCCTTTCCGGTGAGGTTACGACCAGGATTAGGGGATCAGAAACATCCCACTTTACTGCATCGCTACTGGTACGCAATGTGGGGTTCGCCGGTTTAACCTCAGACGACATCGGTGTTGGTGTTGCTGTATTTGGAGCTACCAGGTCTGCCTCTTTTCTACGATTTCGACACGTGCATGCTTTTACAAAACCGGTCATCTCAAATCGTCAACCCACAGATTTGCTGGCACACTCGCGGGACAGCTTTAAGATGTTACTCGTAAATATGTCCTTACCTGGATGTTAAAATTTCCTAGATGTGATTTCCCGCCTTAGTCGCCTTTTCGACAAGCGCTGTTTTAGGGCGCTGCAGCGATATTCTAAGCCGGTCCTTGCACGGGAATGGTCAAAGCTCTCATAAATCTGTCAATGTTAAACATTATCAGCGGGAAAACTAAAACCAATGTGAAAATAAATTCGGATGACGCTTCATCCATAGAGAAGCATATAAAGGGCCGGCCTGTGGTAAGGTTATGACAGATTTTACTTAACCCATGGTTAAGAATCTTGTAACCAAACCATAGCTTTGCGAAATTTTTTTTCCATTTTTCCATTTAATCTGTTAATTTAGCTGTCAAACTAGGTGCGTTGATTTTCGGTGAATATTTTACTATCGCTCGCGAGTCAATTAAAAAAAAAATAATAAAATTAGAGAATTTTTAAAATTGTTGCAATATCCCGAGAAGAGCTGCGTCGCCCAAATATTTTATGTTCATACCGCTGCCTGACTTTGTGACCTGAAGCTTTTGTATCGAAAGGGTTCACTATTCGAAGAGACACCTCTGGCGAACTTTTTTTTCTGTGGAAAATACGTCTGCTTAACCAATTTTACTGGGCATTTACAGCGAATGTGTTCGAAGGGTTCATTCTCCTCCAGCGAAGACTCATTATGTACCTGAGCACAGATTGAATTTGTTAAGATGATTCCTCAACGCACAATGGCCTGGCAGATAGAGCTGCTTCCTTCTGCTGATTTACATTTCTGATTTTCGGAGCTCCGAAACATTTTTCTATATGGGTTAGGGCAAGCTTGTGTTTCAATCATGATTACTGATTACCAAGAGCAGTTGGCCAGTTGATGCTGCAGTAAGGTTTTGGTCCTTAGAATGCAGATTCTGAGTCAGCCCCAGCAGCTACATGTTTAAAACGCAAATTGTAATAATTTTATGCCAATTGGCTTCACAATACTAGAATTATTTTAAGTTATGCACCACAGGCTACCAAGCCAACTAAATTTGTAGACAAAAACAGAAATGTAAGGAGAAAAGACTGACCTGGGTCAGTGCTAAGGGAGAAGAATGATACACAAAAAATTTGTTCTCAAGAGCAACTCTCCATATTTAGGCTTTCTCGCGCCGATGAGTGTTTGGACGAAGATATATGGAGACACACAAATTTGTTCTCGATACCAACTCTCCAGTGAGATTTTATAACACGACATATTTCGGGTCGCCTTTGCCATCGCTTTGCACTATGGAGTGTGCTCATGATAAGATATGGATACACACAATAAAAATTCGATGACTAACGTGTTTATTATTGAGTTTGTTTGAAAGGGTTTCTTTCTTAAAAAGGGTTGAAATCTTAAAAGCGAAAACTGTAGGAATCGGGTTATATGAATGCGACGCCACTGATATGTGTATTCTGCCGGCCTTTACCCTTTTCAAGGTTTATTCCGGTGCAGATCTGAATTACGTAATTTTAGATCTGGTCAGTGGGACACATACTCATAGGTACCAAGACCTTGTTGTTGGGTTCAAAGAAGCCAGCTCCAACTCCAGATTCCATTTTTGATTCATAGATGAAAGAGATCAGACTTCTAGGGTCAACTGCCGAAACACCATTAGCCCAGTTTGGGTAGTCCAATATTTCTACCTCAAATAGGTGATCATCCAAAATAATACTACCTAGATATTGTGATTTGTGACGTATGGAACAAAACATGTTCTTTTTTGGAATTGAGCCAAGTATTTTCAGGTATCCCACAAGGTCAGCTGATTTTAAATTGTATACTACCTGCAGATTTACTTATTTCATTTGATATTTAACCCCACTGGAGTAGCTTAAGCTGGTGTCATTGAAAATGATAGATTTAAGATTATGTATAGAGAATCCGGGAGTATTTTTAAATAATAAAGTAATTTTCATTAATTAATTTCATCCGTTTGCACTGCGTTTAGTTTCATTGAGAAAATATTTAAATAATAAAAATATACAACATTCCCATTATCAAACAAATTCATGAAATGCATACATTTTGAAATTTACATACACACGCAAACAATATTCTGTAAATGCACACTTGCAAGTTGCAACAGCTTGCAACAACCATCAAGGAAAACTAAGATCTTAGTATGTTATTATTATATAAAGCACGTAACGTCTACGTTTGGGGTTAATAATGAAAATTTAACAGATTACAAATTTACAGTGCAAAGTTACATTATGTTTACCATGTTCGATTCGGTAGTTACATACAGTATACATCGTGAAGGATAATTGCAATATTCAACAGCAGCTTGGACGACTGATTTCTGACTAACGTAAATTATATAAACAAACATTATGTGGTGTTGACACATGGTTGCTGTTTTAACATCCGCCTTTGTTCAAATTAGTATTAATTGAACAAACAATCAAATAACATCCACAGAAAAGGACTAATTAGTGGATTTTAGTCTCAATCAATCTTGTTTGCATTAATATTTTGAAATGTTTTTATATTACATAATAACTGTAATGAAATAAAATGCTATTGACAATACTAACAAAGCCGACAAAGCATGGCATGAACAATAAATTATCAGAAGAGGTGTCAAATTTTAGGCCGATAGCGTTAAATTTTCAACGCCGCGTCGGATGAATTAATGTTTGCTTTTTGTTTTGTTTTTATTTTGTTCAGCTTTAAGATATTTTTGATTGTCAAATAACCTCAACGCAGGTATTTTGATTTATAATACTAAGCATATTGGTCCTAAGATACTTTTTAGATTGTTGAGCCCTCTTTGAATTCTGCGGCAAGAAGCAGTTGGAATTTAATTAATTTGGGTTGAAGGAAACAGGGTTAATAAAATGTATGCAATCAATTATTAATAGTGGTAAGTGCGTTGGAGTAGTGAGCGCGGGGTTCCCAGAGTACTCTTGGAGACAATTTCATTAAGCCTAAATATGGGAGCTTTCAACAACGTCCGTACTATATTTATTCAAGAACTTCTCATCACATCAGGTTTAAAGGGTTTTGCTAGCAGATGTACCGTATATATCGTTAAAACTAGAATCATTCAGATCCAGATGGGAAACACCATTATAGCCAAGACTGTAGACAGGGGCACGTCCCGAAGTGGGTTATATCGGTGATTATCAGGGATGTACCCCTCGGTGATTAGATAAATCACAAAAAGGGCTCTGATAAAGTTTAGCGCCTGAGGCACGGGATGTCGATGTCAGCGCAAACGGAACTAATTCTGTTTCCCACCAAGTAAAAGATACAGACTTTTATTCTCCATCGACTCAATGACCAAATACTCTCGCTATCTGCGGAGGCTGGAAACTAAGGGTGCATCCTGGATTCAACGTTAAACTGTAAGCTAAACAATGAAGACCGGCTACGGAAAGCATGTGCCTTTCCACGCGTCTCAGCAAAACGTTTGGCAAAAGAGTGGGACTTATGGTGCTGTGAATGTACACAGCCGTAGCCCCATCCTCACATATGGGTTACTAGTACGGTGGCCTGCCTTAAGCAAGGCATATATCATTACTAAATTAAATTGAGTTCAGAGGTCGGCTGGTATCGGTGCAAACGGGCGTCTTCGGTCCAGTCCGAACGAAATACTAAATGTACTTCTAAGCCGTCTCCCTCTTGACCATCACATCGAATTGAGTGGATCTTTCCAGCGCATTAATGCTCAAAGAATCCAAATTCTGATCATCCAAATCCTATGGTCATAGCAAGCCGCTTGGCCTATTACCCGGAGACCTGTCTACAACTGTAGCCGACTTCATCGCGCCCAAACACAGACTAAACAAATTCACTGAAGTCTGTTTTCCTACCACGGCGGAATGGAAAAATGGGTCGTTTGCACTGAACCACCAGCTAGCGATTTTTACCGAGTGACGCGGTTCGAAAGTGGAATGCGGCGTCGGCTTGAGTATCCTCTCAGTGGAGGAACGAGCGATCAGAAAGGCCTGTAAGATACTCACCCGTTACCGTACAACCAAGAGAGACGTTGCTATTTCATTGATGGCTATATCAAAGCTGTCGATTCATACACAACGAGTCGCACAGTGTAAATATGAAATCACTTGTGTAAGCGAGTAAGTCACAGCGATAGCTGTATCATATCCAGAGTTATGGCCCTCCTTCTTCTTCGTCCTTCACAGCGAGGTTATGACCAGGATGAGGGGACCATAATCCTCCCACTTTACTGCATGGCTACTGGTCCGCTTATTTGGTTCGCCGGTTTCCATCGGCGTCGGCATCCGCAGGTCTTCTGGTTTTAGGTCAGTTCGTCACTAAGCTCGATCAAATGCTGGTGTTCTTGCATTTGGAGTTATAAGGCCTGTCTCTTTGCTACGATTTCGAAACGTGCATGCGCCCTTGATTGGTTATCGTACCAACCCACGGATTTGCATGCACACACCGGACAGTTTTAATATGCCTAGATGTGATTTCCCCCCTTAGTCGCCTTTTATGTAAAGGGCTGTTTAAGGGGGGGAGGGGGGGGGGGAGGTACAGTGCAGTGATATTCTAAGCCCGTCCCTGCATGGGAAATATTATAATCCTCTAATAACACAAAAAGAACTCAAGACATAATTCATAGAACCCGACATGACATTGCTAGAATTGTGGCAGTTCGCAACGACCATTGATAAGATTGATAAGATAGGCACTTCATTTAACATACACTGCCGCAGTTGCAAGGACTCACTAAATAAGAAAACGCTTAACCATTCCCTTTGTGAATGTCCGGCTCTAGCTAGAACCAGAAATAAATACTCGAAAGCCTTCTTCGAAGACCTCTCAGAATTCAGAAACATAAAATTCGGTAACGTTATTTACTTCCTCAACCCCACAGGATGGACATGAAATGCACCAAATGCGCAATGCGCTACTTGTTCCTTGGTGTGGTAGAGCCAGGCAGCCAATCCTACTCCTACATACCACTTTCGACAACACAACTTCTCCATCAGTCAGGCTGCTATAAAATCCCTAGAATTAGTATATACAAGCTGCATAGTTACCCTAGACCATCTGTTAAGGAAATCGCGGAGCAGCTAAAAATGCACCTGTCTTGGGTGCCAAGGCCGATGAACTCGCCAATCATGGAACCACATTGCCCGGCGACGGTGTAGAGGTTAGTGTGTTGGCTTGTGACCCGTGCGGTGCAGGTTCAATCCCCATGGGGAACAACAACATACGCCACCCATTCTCATGCCTCTACACCAAAAGGAGGATTTCTGCCTGGTAGTACAATGGACCGTTACCGAGTCTGAGTGCTCTGGAATTTGGATTTCCTTTAAAAAAAAAAAAAAAAAAAAAAAAAAAAACATTGCCCGTTTTGCTTATAAAAGAGTTTCTTAAAGCTCTAAGCATATTGCACATTGGTGATACAGCCATATCTGGACACTGTCTTATAGGCACGGATGCAAAAAGACATTTTAAATATCTTTCGCCATATAAAAAGCTTTAGCCTCGTTGAAGATGTTAATGTTCTTATTTTCAGCCTTCCAGTTGAAATTTAAAGGCCTCAAAATTAGTGACGGACTTAAGAATGGACATGGCTAGATCAATCTTACTTTCGATGCTAATCATAACTGTTAGTGGTACGAGTAATATTAAAGTTCATTACAATTTATGTATAAAATACATAAAAATGTATGTTAGGCATTAAGGCTGAAGGTAGTTGTTACTGGGACCCGCCTTTTAAGTATAATCTTAGAGAGGGTACAAAAAAAAAACAAAAATGGGTGAGCTGTGTCGTCGACCGTAGGTGCTTTTCTTGACAGTGTCTGCAAAAAACTTACGGCGTGTTAAGATCATTTTCAAATAAATAAATATTAGGCGTTAACGGCCCATACAAGGCTTAAAACCTAGATTCTCCATCCACTTGCTTGGGCGAAATGGAAGGGACCTACAATTTTAAGCCGAATCCGAACGGCAAATTTGAGAAGCTATTCATGACAATTGATACGTCTGGATGTTTGTCAGACGTTCGCAAGAGGTGGGCAGTGGAAAAACACTTTTAAGTGTTAGGTGGGATTTGGACGGGAACTTTTAGAATAGTATTCCAATTTCCAACACACTTTGCGCCAATGCGCGCACGATCATTTTACTTTGTATTTTACAACATTAAAGAAGGTGTTGTATTATGTTCAGGATTTCATTTTTTTTTGAATAACTTCTGTTTAATTTTTTTTTACGTAACTGAAGTTTTGTCGGTAATATGGTGAAAATACGGAAAGTACTTTCCCCACCATTCTTAAGAAAACGTAATTTTTCCTGGCAACCTCAACCGGTCTAAGGTACAAGACCTGGTTTACCTTGGACCTGAAATTCTATTAAGATATTAATTAAAAAGTTTTATTTATATTTCAAAAACAGGAGCAAAAACCACAAGCAACGATAATATGGGTGAAATTAAAAAATTCTTCTCTATGTAACTAAAAAAATGAATTTACAGTTTTTTGAATACAGTCAGGTATCCCGACATAAACTGTTTTACTGATTACCATATTTTTCTGAAACACAGTAAACAAATTTTTTTGAAATTAGATTAATAACATTTAGGTAGCTTGGGCCGGTCCAAGGTACACTACACGCATGCATATGACAATGTGTTCCCACCAAACAATTATCAATACTTTTACCCCAATCGACCATAGAAACGGTAAGAAAAAACACAGTAATCGACAAGATACTTCAAGAAAAGAAGAACAAAATACTTTTAGTAGTCCAGATCCGGTTTTCTCAATTTTCTTTTAGACGCGTACAGCATGACAACCACAACCAAATTGAAGAAAGAAACGAAGGGGAACATTTCATAACAGAACAGTTTCTTGTATGCTTAGTATTTTGCTGAGAAGTGGCACTCGGACCAAGGTACAAACAGACCAATCCAAGGTGCCTACAACACCTTCCCCTATCCTGCCATACATCGCTTAATATTTGTTGTCGTTACATATTAGGCTATGAACTGATTGCACCGCCATCTCGCGATGGTCAGTCGCATCGCATATTGATTGCCCGAAATGAAAAAAATTGGATTCCGTAAAGGAAAAAAAGAATTCCTTCCGCCCATGTGTCTTGTGTTGCTGTTGCTGGAGGTGTCATGTCAAAAATAAGCCTGCGATAGTAAGAACTGGTCTATAATAGCTATGTTCGAAATGAAGTTCGATCGTTTTCATTTTACGTGGTTTGTCCCAAGGTGTCGAGTTGGATTTCTTTAGAATGGGGCGATGGACGCGACACGATGTAAGACCAAAATTTCGCAAGCGTTTAATATTTTGATAGTCAGATGGGCGTCCATCGCTCATCGCTCTATCGCACGATGCCTGCCAATTATCACATAGCCTTAAAGGTCATTTAATGCTCCGTAACAGATATCACTTTTTATGAGCAAGATCAAAAGATGAAACTCTCGAATCATACAAGTGCAGAAACGCCATTATTTGATTGCCTTCAGCTGAGAAGGGATCTGAAATCTGGAGGGCGAACTACAAGTATTAAGATCATAACTTCGTAGTTAAAAAGGAAATCGAATTGCCGCGGACGCGAGAGCAAAACATTTAAACACTCACTTTCTGAAAACAGGTCCTGTTTCCATACTGACGTTCTATCAATAATAGTGATGGTAATGCTTTAAGCCGCTGTACACCCTCATTCATTGAATTCCAAAAGTCATTCCTTTTATTCTTATTTACCTAAGAATTTACGCATCACACAATGAGTAAGACATAAATTCTCTTCATTCATGCATTATCCAGTCATTCATTCAATAATTATTTTATTCATTCGTCAACCCATACCATGTTTCCCACTTTGCTTTTACAATTTTATAATGATCCACAACCAGAGGCAAAGTACAACATTTACCTTAAATCCCACAAAGGTTTCTGTAAAAAAATATTATGTACAAGAACTATATACAAAAATAAAAAAAAACATATTGAGGTGTACACACCTCCCTTCCTGTGCCCCTTAAAACATGCTGCACTTGCACATCACCAATCCAAATAACAAAAACGTACACCATCGTCGTTGAGTATTTCAACAACGGAAAAAAATAAGATAAACATCACACGGCGTATCCGAATATTAAGGACACATTCTTTTTCTTCTTGAGTCCAGTCTAACCTTAGAACTTAGTTTTCTCTGGAAAGATAAGCACGGCTCACTCTCCAAGGCAGCAATTCATTTCATCTTATTTTGTCCTGAACTACTCAATTTGCTTCCTTTCTGATGTGAATCTTTCTTTTATAAGTACACACATCCCAGTTGTTCGTGTATACAGTCGAATGAAAGACCAGAGGATGAAACCTAAGAGACAGTACAATGAACTCATACCGAATATATTTTTGGCATTCGTCCCACCGAATTTTATCCTGAAGAAGTGAAATCAATTTCGAATGAATGGAAAAGAGGGCGCAATGTTAGGGTGCAAAAAGGACATAGACGATAGCAGAACAAGTCCGCTGAACATTGAACAATGCCAAATCTCTAGTGTGGAGTTGTAGTGGTGTCCACATTTTTATTACTTCAATTCATTTGAGCATTTTCCTAGAGTTTTCCTTGTTTTCCCATTTTTTTGTGAACGTCCCTTTTTTTCCTCACGGATGTTGATGCAGATGCGCCTGAATACAATGTCTGACCACCATCCATGATTGGTGGTTAGTGTCCTTTTTAAAATAGTAGTATTTTTTTGAAGAGCATTTCAACAGAGCTACGAAATAAGGGGCGGCTAACGAAGATCTTCCTCTAATGTTGAGTGATTATTTTTGTTAGTACTGTAAACGGGCTATTTTTTTTATTTTTTTGTAGTGGATATCCAGCTGAGTATTTCAATTCATGTTGTCCTTTAAGTGGATAGAACTTTTTTACAATTAAATTGTAAGAGAGGCATTTTTACAGTATACATTTTTTGTCAAGTGGTTCTTCGAAAGGAATTTGATATAGGTACGAGTGGTCTGAAGTAATTCGTTGCATTCGTTTTAAAAAAAAAAAAAAAAAACTTAGTAGTTGCACTTGATTTCCTAAAAACCGTTGCCGAAAAAAAACAATACGAGGAAATTTTGTCGAATGGTATGAACACATCCATTATTTAGGTAAGAGGGTTATATATGATTTCCCATTAGCCGCATTTGACGACAAGCGCTGTTTTTGGAAGGCACTGTAGTGATAATTTTGGTTGGTAAGGATAGTCACTTATGAAAATCCATCAGCTGTTTGAAAAGACGGGATATCCGGAAACTAACCGCAACATTGACGTCTGTGACAAAACGTCAATATAAACAGGTTTAATTCAGAGCTCGTAAAACACTTTTTCAACCAAAGATCAGCCGAAGAATCGTCCTGGCCAGTCGCTGTTGTTTCAACCCTTCATGTAAGCGTGTTACGCCGAAGATGTATCTCTCGGATTTAGCAAACCACGAAATAGATAACTAAAAGCTTTTCAAAAGTTTTTGTACGAATGGTGTGACAAGTTTGTAATTTTTTATTTTTCACTTTTCTTAATAAAATTTGTTAATTTGTTGATTTGCTTGGTATTGATTCCCTTTGTTCGTCTGCATTTAACTGCGTTCTCCGGACAGCATATACGCACTGAGGTAGTCGTTACATAATGCCATATTTCAAAATATGGCGCTAAGACTCTTGCGCACATCGACATAGGGCTGTATTTGAACTTATGGCCTTTTGTCACTTGCAAGTCATTTTCCTTTAGTGACTGCTCAACCTGTAAACCCTCAAATAAACAAAGCGACAAATATCAAATAAGAACTTTTAGATTTTTAAAATAAAATAATAAATATAAGGCATTAACAGGGATTTAAACCTAGCTTCTCCAACCATTTGAATGTATTAAGTGGAAGACACCTACAAGTTTAAGCCGGATACGCACAGCAAATCTGTGAAGCTGCTCATGACAGTTGATACTCTTGCATGTTTGTCGGACGTTTGCAAGAGGTGGAGCGGTGGAAAAAATACTGGATATTAATTGGCGGAACATGAACATTTTCGATTAGTAGTCCAACGCACTAACCACACAGCCCACAGAGATTTTTAAAATAAAAAAATAAGTAGAAGGTTTAAAGGCACATATAGGGCTTAAATTCCAGCTTCTTCAATCGTTTCCGTGTGCGAAGTGGAAGGGGCCCACAGTTTACTTCCGACTTCGAACCGCGAATTTGAGAAGCTTCTCATCACAATTGATACTCTTGAATGTGTGTCATACTTTCGTAAGAGAGAGATAAAATATAATATGGTCCTACGTGCCCGGGGCGAAGTAAGGAGAAGATACAACCGCGAACTCTATGAGCTGTACCAAGATGTAGATGTAAGAAAAGCTAAATCAGCTAAATCACGTCGACTTTGAGCCACATTGAGCGAATGGATAATAATGATCCAGCCAAAAGGAGCTTTGACTCCCAGCCCCCAGGTTCGAGAAGGCACGGAAGACAGAACCTCCATTTTAAAGACCAAGAAATCGCGGATGCCAAGGCCCTATTTCATAAACATTGACAAGTGACAATTCTACAAATTTGTCGCTGTTATCTGACAGGTTTTCATTGCATAACGTATTGACAGGTGACATAATTGTCAGTTAAATACAACGACAATTTTGTCACTGACAGACTATGACAAATTTGTCGTGACAATTTTGTCATTGACATATTTTGACAAATTTTTTGTAACGTACACAAGAGAAATGAATTGATCTGAATTTTTCTTTCAGAATGCCCAATGCATTTTTTACAAGCCTCCTCGTTTTCTTATGAGCCCTCAAAAATGTTGGCAATGCTTCAGATTGTTCAATTTGTGGTGGAATAACTGGTGTGAATAGCCAACTTTTTCGTCCATAATCGCTGTCTACTAATATTAAAGCACTTGGAATATTCATTTTCCCACCGTCTTGCTAAAGAGCTATTTCTTAGAACCCTTGCATGAACGGATCCAGTCCAGCGTGCAGAAAAATAAAAAAAAATAAAAAATTTGGGCGGCACACACACACGGCATTAATTGAGTGGTCACCATTTGTGTCAACAAATGCTGACTCATTTTCAGTCGGTGCATCAATTCTTATTAAAGAACCATCAATAATGCCAGCAACACAAGCAAAATTCGCAAAATGTCTAAAACGTTGGGGTTGGATGTTATATTTTCCGAAGGCCAGCGGATTTCTTCCCCCGTCAGATTGCAAAATCTTTTGACGCAACGCTGAATTGATCTTTTTGAAACAGCATGTCCATTACTAACTACATGGTACTGAGCTCCACTTCCAAGCCAGTGTAACGCACATAAAACTTGGGTCTTAGCATCAAGGGCATGATTTTTTTGTTTGTGTGATGCTGGAGTTGTGGACCGATTTTTAACAACATATATTCTGCTGTACTTTTTCAGACGCGAAATTTTTTATTAAATTGAAAATCACTTAATGCAGCAAAATCATTCATAATTGTTTCTTTAAAAATTCGAGGATGGCGTACTTCGCGAAATTGCACATCAAATTCATTTTCACTTTCACTTGAAAACATAATATTAGTATTTTTTTACCGAAATTGTCACTTCACTACCGAGACTCAATTGCCTGTCACAATTGTCAAGTACATACTGACAAAATTGTAGTTCGTATCTACTTTTTTATTTGTTCTATAAAAAAATTGTCACTACAAATTTGTCGGGAAATTTGTGACAATTTTGAAAAAATTACTGGGAATTCATTGTCATGGCAATTTTTTTATGATCCGAAATCTTGACAATTGGTGCATATTCTCCGACAATTCTACAAAATTGTCAATTTTGTTATGGGACAGAATTTAGACAATTGTCAATATGTCATTTACAAATTGTCGCCTGCCACCTGTCGCACCTGTCAATGTTTATGAAATAGGGACCAGAGCTCTTGTTCAGGCTAAATGGCAGCAGCGTGCCGGAAGGCTGCAGGCCGGGAGCCTATTATACTAGCGGATGGTACCCGGCGTTGCCCGGGTCTTATATTGAAAACACTTTAACTGGTTCTATGCATCAACAATGAGTTCACAAAAGACTCTGCTCTTTTTCTACTTTACAAAATTTATTTTGCAACACCTACTTTGGTTTATTTCTTCAGTCTTGAAACTGAGTTTCGAAATCAATATTGTATGAATTGTGCGTTCTCTTTCAAAAACTGTGTCTTAAATTAAATTTCAAGCAATTTAATTTTATGATGAACGTGAAAGGAAAATTACATTAATTTTTTAAAGTTCGTTTTGTTAGACTGAAAAAATAAGCTCTTGAAAAAAAATGTTGTACAAAATTTTAAAGCAATAGCTTAATTGAGAATGAAGGTAAAGTTGAAATAGTGTAGGAAGCGCTACAGTTGGTCGATTTTACATCCGAAAAAAAAACCTTCTGTGTCTTTCTATTCTCTGATTTGGTGCCACTTCACCATGGAGCCTACCGCCCTAAGCCGTATAAAGCGCGGCCCGCTCTATCCTGCTGTATAAAGCGCAGCTCGCTGAAATGAAGGCAAATTACTGCCACAATAATAAAAAGAGTCAAGAAGTGTGTTCAAGACTGATTTTATTCACAAAAATCCGGTCTATTTATACTACAATTCTTAACGCTAAATTATGCTATTCTAAGCAACAATCATTCAAATGTTTGATTCATAACATACTGTACAACGTATGAATCTGACCCAGTTGACCCCTATATTACGTGGTGGGTGTAATGAATGAAAATGTAAACAATAGCAAACACATGAACTTACGCGAACCCATTTGTAGCATGAATCACTGTCGATACCGATTGAATGCCATGTGACACCTCTCGGGTATGTGGAGCGATACAATGTTACATAATGTTTTCTCGCATTCTGTGTGCTTGCATTGCGTCACACTACACTTCAAATATATTGGAACAACATTTCACATTTCTTACTTTAATTGAGAAAGAAGTTAGAGTTAAAAGCCATAAGCGGGCGCTGTGTTTGGTAAACTTTTCGTAGATACGTTTTACTTATACAATATGTATGTATTTTTTAATATAACTGTGTAAAATTTCAAAGTTTTACCTTAATTGAGAAAGAAGTTAGAGGTTAAAGCCATGTAGAAGGCACTGGAGTCGGTCAATTTTTGCATACGAAATGCCGAAGCAGTTGAAATACATAATGTCAATATTACAGAGCTCAATTGAGAAAGCAGTTATGGTTAAAAGCCTTGAGGACGATTTATACATTCGAAAAGCAGAAACACTTGAAAAATCTTTGTACAAAATTGCAAAGCTCTAGTTCAATTTGGAAAGAAGTTTTAGTTAAAAGACCCGGTAGTCCATCGATCGGACATCCGAAATGCAGAAGTCCAAATTTCCTTGCGATTTAATAAAAATTCTGGCCAGCGCTCAGCCACACGTTCATTGTGCACTCTACTTAAAATCGTGCGATCGCGGTTTTTTAATTTAACAGGACTCTTGCGGCAGCTTATATACAATACATCAAACAAATAATACTCAAAGAGAAAAAGCGAAATATTTTTTTAGTTTTTTAGTCTTGAGATATGTTGTGACATATAAAAAATCGGATAAACAAACCAAAGAAAGATTTTATATATAGTATAGATTTATTTTAAATAAAATGTTGTAATATTTGAAGAAAATGCCAGAATGGCCAAAATGGTCATACTAAAGATTTTTCATTTTGTTCAATCCTTTCAACGTCGAAGCAGCTCATATAGGACATTTAACAACGGTGCAGCGCGAAACAAGGGCAGCGAGGGAAGATTATCGAGCCAAGAGAAGGGAGGAGGAGAAGAATATCCTGCGTAGAAAGAAGAGGGCTTACGCAGTCTCCCAGCTCAAGGAAATCGAAGAGTCTCGCGATCGAAACAACATCCGGAGATTTTACAAGAAAGCGAAGCAACTGGCTGCTGGCTTTAAGACCGGAACGCAGGCTCTTCGAAACAGCGACGAAAACCTAGTCACCGAAGCGCAGGGAATAGTAGATGTATTTAAGCAGCATTTAAAACAGCTGCTAAATGGGTATCATGTAGAGAGAGTGATAGGGCAAGAAGAGAACCCACGTCCTGTCAATGAGGAACAGATTTCACCACCCAGTATAAAAGGAGTTGGCTACAAGAAAGCTAAAGAACAATAAAGTCGCCGGCTCTGATGGTCTACCAGCCAGCGGAGCTATTCAAATATGGAGTTGATGTTTTGGTAGGGCGCATGCACCAAATCATCAACCAAGTATGGATGGAAGAAAGCATGACCGATGACTGGACTATCAGCTCCATATGTCCCATCTTCAAAAAAGGCGTCATATCCCTGCTTAATGTCGCATATAAGATCCTATCCAACGTATTGTGTGAACGTCTGAAGCCGTTCTGCAGCACACTAATCGGCACGTACCAGTGTTGCTTCCGGCCCGGCAGATTGGAAATAGCCCAAATCTTCAAACTAAGGCAAATCCTGGAAAAGAACAATGAATTTAAAGTCGAGACCCACCACCTTTTCATTGACTTTAAGGACGCATATGAAAGCATTCATCACCAGGAGCTCTATATGGCGCGAATTCTGGATCCCGACAAAACTGATCCAGTTGTGTAGCGTCACACTTAAAAACACGATGTGTAATGTGCACTTGTACCGGATTTCGGCAAGGAGATGCACTGTCATGTGACTTCTTCAATCTTGTTCACACGGAAAGCACTATCTTCAATAAATATGTCCAGCTACTGGGGTATGCGTTCCCAGCGTACCGTGTTAGAGGCTTTCACGGCGATTGAAGAACAGGCGAAATTGGTTGGTCTTGAAGTAAATGAGGACAAGACCAAGTGCATGCTATCAACAAACAAACAAACATCTGTCCACCGCCTAGGCCAAAACGTCACCGTTGATAGCAATAACTTCGAGGTAGTTAAGGAGTTCATCTACCTAGGAGTAAACATCAAATCCACGAATGACACCTTAGTGAAGATCCGGCGGAGAATTACGTTGGGAAACCGCTGCTAGTTCGGTTTAGCGAAACAATTGGGTTCAAAACTCTTCACGCGAAGGACAAAATGCATGCTCTATCGAACGTTAATTCTACCAGTCCTGTTTGATGCCGCCGAGTGCTAGACGATAAGTAGAAAAGCGGAGCTTATATTGGGTTCTTTTGAAAGGAAAATACTCCGTTGGATATTTGGCTCTGCGTGTGAGGAGGGCGAATGGAGGAGAAGATACAACCGCGAACTCTATTAGCTGTACCAAGATATGGATATCCAAAAAGATAAATCACGTCGACTACATTGGCTCGGCCACATTGAGCGATTGGAAAATAATGCTCCAGCGAAGAGGATCTTCGACTCCCAGCCCACTGGATCGAGAAGGCAAGAAAGACCGAACCTCCGTTCGCCATCCGGACGCCACAGCGCTTGATCTGAACAACTTGAAGCAGCATGCCCGGGATCGCATAGTATGGAAGACTGCAGTGCCTCAGACAGAGAATCGTCACGTGTCGGGAGCCCGTTAAGTAAAGGAAGTAAGTAAATCCTTTTATTATGTTAGAAATATAATATATAATGAGTAAACGAGTACATTTTTCGTTTCAAAGAAATGATTAATCTCCACTTTGACTTCACGTCTTACGTCATCTTCCTAAAGACACTGTTACACCATATCCAGTACAAAGTCAATAACACTAACATTCCTCAGAAATGCCACAAAGTTGATGTTGCAGATCATCTGCACTGCGTTGCGGGAATAAGTAACTAGTACATATGAAGCTAATGCACGCATTCTGCCAAGTCGCAAACAGAAGAAGCTAAGCCAAACCACCCATGTTATAATTGCAGTTAATGAATTTTAATTTCTATCAATTAAGATGATTTTCAATTTGCGTTTTTCTATATACAATTTCGTTCCTTGGATCGTCTATCATCTTGGGATGCTGCAAAACATAGTGTTTAATTACTCAGTTTGCGTTACGATTCCACTTGCTGGCTTGTCAAAAAGCTTTATAAAAGTAAAAATGCCAACCGTGATACTAATTACTTATGCAGGTATCCTCGTTAGAGGTAAACACAGTTCACTGAAATACAAAAAGCATACACTGGTCTTGGGGTGCAGCAGTTGAAACATTTTCTGTACTTTGGACGGGTTGTTGCACTGTTTCTGGCTGAACCTCTGGTTTTTGATGATAGTGATTTTGCTGTTGCTGCCGTAAAAATTACTCAATCGTGATGAAATTTTCAATTCCACAAAATTATAACAAAAAGGAGAACGTTATCAAAATTGCACATCCTTGCCAGTAAACGGAGGGAAAAAAGCTAGTAACTACTTCGTGGGTGTGACGTTGTCTGATCAATGAGAAAAGATAAAATGTGCATTCTCTAAACATTTTGCTGACTTTTTAACTTAAAATTAGAAACACATAAATTTTGTTTTGCCATATAATCACCGCAAGGACTTTACGGGACTTGCGTAGATACTTCGAGAATGGTTTTAACTTGAAATGATTTTACTGACGATGAAACGGATTTGGGAAGGGTAAATTGTACAGTTTAGCAAGTGTATCAAAAGAGTCTGTGTAAGTTCGAAACTGTTCAGTACGTTTTTGCGGTCAGGTTACTAACCCCAAAAACAGCATATAAAAAAAGAAGAAGTCTGTTGCCGTATTGCCACTGTCAAGACCAGTCCGAAACAAAAGCAATTTCTCACACCCCAAAACAAAATTCTAAACCAATTTTGTATCGAGTCCTCTTTTCTTTTTTGCGTTCTGCGTTCACTGCTACTTCATCCGCAGATTTAAATCGATAACTGTAGGAGCACAACTTACAGCCACCTTGTTGATCAAGAAAATAAAAATGCATCTACCGTGGCAGTTTATAAAGGACTTTTAATTGGAAAGTCAATGGATCTCCAAAACTTTTTTTTTTAAATTTCCTTTAAAAGGACAAGCAAAAAGTGCTGCATGTTTTTTTTTACAACATTGCTGAAAATTGTGTGATGCCAAAATAAGTCATTAAATCTACACGCAAAGCGCTGTCGGGTGTTTCGCCTTTGAACACATATTTGCATTCGAACAACAAAAGATGAACCAAAGACAAACACAAGCAAACAAACACACACAAAAACTCGTGTTGTCGATTAAGTAGTGTGGAAAGGATCAAAATCAGCAGATTACTGGGGGTTTCTCATTCTTGTGCATAGTTTTTGGCCTTTACGTTTTTTTCTGTACTCTCTGGCATATTTTTGCAGCGAGATACAAGATACCGAACTACACTTAAAACGCAAAGGAGTGCCGAAAAAAGAGTTAACTGAATCATGATTCAGGTTTTTTTCCTTAATTTTTGGCGATTCAGATTGGATGTTTGTTTGGTGTCCCGGAGCCATTTACCTGTCGTTTAGTGCAATGGGAATGCAATTGCGTTCCATTAGTAAAATATACAAAACACTTAGATAATGTCGCTTAATATTTATCAAAGACCCCTAAAAGTTGCTACATTTGCGATCAATATCAAATGCTACATCGATCTAGTCACTACCATCCGTCTGTCCCTTAGCAACACTGAAATTTGTAAGATGTACTTTTTAGTGGCCCTTCATGATCAAGTGTACTCGTAGAGATTTGGCAAATCAGCTGCCAAATCCACCCACTAACACGTATACTATCGAACAAATTTATGGAAATGAAAGTCGTGTTCTTCGCAGTCTTTTTTAACTTTTCATTCAAACACAAGTCTTTGCCACGACAAGTTTTCAAGGCAGCACAAGTCGCCTAAAAGTTAACTTATTACGGCCAGTTATTTGAAGGCGTTGCTTATGTTTTTTCTATTTAAAAAAAAAGACTTCTGCTTTAGGGCCCGAAGAACGCGATTGAAATTTGAATGACAATCTTTAAAAAAATTATAAACTTGATTTAATGGTTACTATATGCAGGTTATTTTGACATAACAAGTCGCGTCATCGTCGCTCAACAATACAGAACACAGGAAATAGTCCAGGAATAGTTTCTGACGATGCAGCAGAAATGCAACCAACTTCACTCCATAAGGATGAGTACTGGCATGGGAATGTAAGGCTGCGTGCGAACAGTATTGCCGACTTTATAAAAAGGTACATATATTGAAAACGGATGCAGACTGTTACCCGCGAAAAAAAACTGTTTCATAAAATGCGGGACGTTCCGGGTAAAACGGAACATCTGGTAAGCTAGATTAATTGTGTTATGAAAAATTATCAGGACTCAAGAAAGATGCCGGCGTTTTGGATTATTGTCATCTTCTGAACATAATCAAAACTTACATACGATACTCATCGGGTGACGAAAGACATGTTCGCGCGTGATTAACACGTGAAAATATAGGGAGGATATCAATGACACTAAGATATTGACTGCAGGTATTCGTGCTTTAATAATAGAAATATGTATATAAAGCCCCCCACCGGTCCTGGCGCACAGAGCGACTCATTGTGACGCGTACAAAATTCATCCAACATCGACGATTGCTCTCCGCCAAATAATACGCATATACGCTTTTCTGGAGTATTCTTGAAAGGTTTTATTACATATACATACATCGTATGTACTAAATATTTTTAATCAATTGCACAAATTCGTCCTTTTTATAAAAAAACCCGTATCTTCTAAGCAGCCTGCTCCTCGTCTGCAGTTGCTCGTTATTGGAATAAACGCGAGGGAGCGCACTAGCGTATGCCTTCCGTACATTTGGTTCACTGCGTGTCAATGATGTCGATACGGTCATGTGATATAATGTACTTCAGTGACAAATTATGATTAATTTATTTTATTTGCTCGAAGGGAACATTTTCCGTGAGCAGCTGATATTCAGTAGGGACTCAATGTTACATTGAAAATTGAACACGCCCAATACCAAATACCGCAATACTCACTTAACAGTTCGCCCATACAAAGCTTTTTTGTCACGCTCACCTTGTGAAACGGTTTTTTAATAAATTTTCTTAAAAGTCTTAAAACAGTACAGTGCAACTTCGACAATCCGGACACATATAGTTTTGGGCACGTTCGGATTATCGAGTTGTCCGGACTATAGTAGTGAAAATTATTAAAATAATCTAAGTGAATTAAATACATATATATGTACGTATGTACTATGATTTATTAAAAAATATTAAATTATTACATCACATTATTATATTAAATACATAAATATTATGGTTTATTAAAAAATGAAGTTATTTTGTGCTGACTAACTTTGTTGAGGTGAATGATTTGTGCTTTTTGCTCTATCCTCTTCAACAATAGAATATCCTGCATATCTATATTATTCTCCTCAGCCCACTGAATACAAACTGAAAATGATTTCTTTGCATCTGCATTAGATATCTTTGTTTTAGCAGCCATTTCTACAAAGTCGTCTTCAGAGTCTGTAAGCAGCACTGACGATTCTTTTAGTTTGGCGTGTTGTATTATTTCTTCATCGGAAAACTCCAATGAAAATTCATTTGCACCAGTTGCCCAATCATTAATATCTTTTTCAGTTAGGTCATTACTGAAGTTCAGAGCTCCAATCATATTTTGGATGGATTTTATGCCATCAGAGATGCTATCAGACTGCAGTTCTTGACGCAGAACCTGAAGCGGTATCATATCTTCATCATCCTAGCACGATGCAGTTCTTGCCCACAATGCAGACCAGCTTTTCTGAATATTTCTTTCACTAATGCTTTGCCATGCTAAATCCAAGAAATAAACCGCATCTTTAAGGCTAAACATTTTTAAAGTTTTAACCACGTCGACGTCATCATCATTTTCTGATAAAATATGCTGCAGTAATTGTTTTCTGTAAGTAACCTTTACATTTTGTATTAAATTTTGATCCATTGCTGTACAATTTGGTGGTAAAAAAATAACTTTGAAATTTGGGTCAAAAATAATTTCATCCGTTTTAGGATGTGAAGGAGCATTATCTAATATCAATAATGCTTTGAGTGGTCTGTTAACCTGTGTTAGAAACTATTTTACTTCTGGAATAAAATGGTTTCTGAACCAGTCGAAGAAAAGAGACGTTGACATCCATCCTTTATTAGTTGCTTTATATAACACTGGAATTTTATAACCTTAAATAAATAAAGGCTCTTGGATTGGCAGATTTGCCAATAACCAAAAGAGGCAGTTTATGTGTTCCCGCAGCATTTGAGCATGGCATAAATGTCAGTATTAGGTGTATTATAACCATCCAACTTAACCACCGCCTGTGGGGTTCGCCGGTTCGACATCAATTCAACATCAACAGGGTTCCTGGTTTCGGATGACTTTATTACAGAGGCGCACTGGCTCAGAGGTTGTTGGACTACTAATCTTAAGGTCTCAGGTTCAAATCCCGCCGGGGCCAATGAACATCTACTTTTTCCACTGCCCTACTGCTAACGTCTGACAAACCTCCAAGAGAATCAATTGACATGAGAAGCTTCTTACATTTGCAGTTCGGAATCAGCTTTAAATTGTACGTCACTTTCACTTCGCATAAGCAAACGGATGGAGAAGCTAGGTTTAAGGCCCTGTGGCCTAATACCTAATATTTATTTATTTATTTCACAGAGGCCAATCAAATGCTGATGTTGTTGCACTTATATTATTCAATAGTTTTAAGGCCTGCCTCTTTTTTACGATTTTAACACGTGCTCGACCTTTAGGGCACTGGTGATCTCCAATCGTATCAACACACGGATTTGCATGCAGACTTGCGGGAAAACTTTAGGGTTTTAAATGTGTCGGAAGGTGCATGTTAAAATTGCCTAGATGTGATTTCGCCCTTTGTCGCATTTTACGACAAACGCTGATTTTTGGGAGTGCACTGCAGTGATATTCTTTCCCCGTCCCAGCACGTTTTTGACAAACAAATTTGTTTCTATTAATTCCTTTAAAAACAAAAAAACATAGTAATAACAAAATATTGAGACAATGTCCTTCTTCACAAACGACTGAAACAACTTTAGCAAGATCATACAGTGCAAGAGTTACAGGATTCTGAAAATCGCAATTTTCAAGGATAAAATTGGTGGATTGATGTAATAAGGATTTTTATTGAGACTTAAAACGTGTGAATATGTTACTCTTTCTTTGAATATTTAAACAAGTCCTTGTATGTAAAATTGGCCCCTCAAACTAAGTCCCTGTCCCACCAAATTAATTCATAAGTTTGGGAGGTAATACAGTTGGGACACAGTATGAACTAATTCTCAGTGGACTAAGTCCCAAATATGTTAAAGTGGGAGTTAGTTCATTTTTTCCCCATGAATAGGATTCCATTTTCGGTTTCATGAATGACTAGCATAAATAAAGTAGAATAAAAATATAAGAAAGCCTGCAATATGACATTCGCAAGGCAATTTCAGCTCTAAGAATCGAATTTTTAAAATACTTCAACACTTACAAAAAGAGCGCCACATTTGTTAATTTTTCGGGTTTGTTATGGTCCTTAAGAACTTCAAATACAACATTTTTAATTTTTTTTAATTTATGCCGGTAATCTAAAATTTATTCGATTTTTTTTTACCACAACCACTGTTTTGACCAAATATTTATTTTGTGGTGATTTCGTTAGCAAATCAAAAAAAAAGACTCTCAACTTAATTCCACGCTTACTTTATGGGATATGGTATTTAACAGTTCGCCTCAGCGGACTGTGGCCTTTCCATAATGTTTATCGATATATTTCAAATACATTGTACCGCACTATTTCAAAGTCCTTCAATCATTGTATGACTTTAAATATCCACCATTAAACAAACTGAAAGAATAATATCAAAAAGAGAAGTAACAAAAAAAAATCTATTGTTCGACTCAGATTTATGAGAGGACATTCTCTACAGCACAACCCATTTAAAAAAACATTGAAATTTAAATTCAAGAATGCAATTCAACTTCCAACTCTGTATCCGTGATGTGGTGACCTCAATAAACAAATATATATATAATGTGACTCCTAGGGCCAATGTATGAAAGTTAACGGTTCAAAAAATTCACAAGAAATACAAACGAAGGAAATACAAAATAGGTATATATTATTCCAATTGAATTATTTTTTCATTTAATTTTAAAAATGAACAAATAATAAATATATGATAAATAAAAATTAAGGTTGGTCTAGGTACATATATATTTTTCTTATATTTGGTATGTTGCATACTTACGAGTAGTTATTGGTACCATGGAATGTTTCATTAAAAGTTAGATATAAAGGGAATTAAATTTTATTACCTTATTTTATTTGACTATGTATCAACAACAGGGGAAAGCTTCCCATTTGGATTTTGAAATCGGATGTGGCTGAAAACGTTGGGTTTTTTTATTCGTGCCAGCTTTGCACTTCGAAATATTGGAAAAATTCAGTTAGAAGCTGTTTTATTCATCTACTTTTACGATGAGGTTATGATCTGGATTTGGGGAATCATTACTGATGTCCGACCGAAGGTTAAACATTTTGGCCAAAGCTGTAGCCGAAATTCAGTTGTTTAAACACCTTCGTCTGAAGCCGAATCTAATGCCATACCACACATACATCCACTCGGTCAGCACATAAAATAAAATCAAACAGCAGCATGCGGATGCAAGTTCTCTTTTATCTACTACAGAAACGAACGAAATAATGCCTTGCTCGAAATCTACTCCAAAATACGGTGCGTTTGATAATTTTATTTTTGCCAAAAATAGAATGGTAAATTCAGTATTCGACTTCAACAAAATCTTCCGCTTTTTGGCCAAAGCCGAATGTTGCAAATGAGCACTAGGCAAATACGTGAATTTAATTGCTGTGTAGACTAATTTTGAAACGAATCAAGTCCGATTTTGTTAAGTGTGTGCAACAATATTCAGGAGATATTTTGTGTTAACTTCTTAAACTGCCTTACATGATGAATGGGACACTACCACCCAGGATGGATGGAATTCGAACACTGGGTAATTATTAGATATTGGTTTGTTTAATAAACTGAAGGAACATTTTATCTCATTCTGTCATTTTTTGGTGTAGATATGTAAAGGGGGTTCCAATTTGACGTATCATTTTAAATTGGCCGCCACTTTTTTTTACAGGTATTAGATTACACCGAAGTTTTTTGCAGGTATGAAGTAATAACATTCCCGTTATCTAAAATGGATCGATACACTATTGAGCAACGTGTTTTTATTATTAAAACTTATGGTGAAAGTTTTGCAAAAGTTGAAAAAAAAATTCCTTCAAAATACGGTAGAAAAAATGATCCGTCAAACCGTGCTATTATATTAAACTTATCGTTCATAAATTTGAAGAATCAGGTACGGTACAAGATCAAAGAAGTAAAGCCTATCATCGTAGTGGTCGTTCGAGTGGAAATATTGCAGCTGTTAGCAGAAGTGTTGCTGAAGAGCCAAGGATGTCAATTCGTCGCCGTTCACTGCAATTAAACCTCAAACCAACAACTTTGTTTAACATTTTGCACAAAGATCTGCATGTAAAGGCTTACAAAATAGAGTTAACACAAGAATTAAAGCCAACTGACCACGCAGTGCGTCGGCAATTCGTTAATTGGGCCATAGGGAAGCAACAACAAAATGACAATTTTTTTCAGGCTAATTATCTTCATCGATGAGGCTCATTTTGAAATTGGCGGTTATGTCAATAAACAAAACTGTCCTAGAGGATTATTTGAAAGGCCAATGAAACCAAAAAAAGGAAATTTTTCTTCGAAGATGAAAATGGCAATGCAGTTACTGTGGATGGAGCTCGATCGTTTGATAAACTATGATTAGAAACTTTTTGTGTAGTCAATTGGAAGATATTGATGTGCTGAATATGTGGTTTCAATAGGATGGTGCAACATGCCACACAGCAACGAACTCAATCAATCTTTTGAAATAGAACAGACGTCAATTGGAATTGCTATTTAACACCAGTGTTCAAAACCACAAAGACAACATCATCGAGCAAATATCACTTATTGAACCATCATTATGCGAAAAAGTGGTTTAAAATTTTGGTAAAAGGTTGACAGTCTGCCGAGCTGGCAAAGGAGGTCACTTGGACGAAATTCTTTTTCATTTTTAACCGGAACCAATGTACATTTACTATCGAATGTAATGGAAAATTTGATGGAATAAATCCACTCGTGCAGTTGCAGCATTTAGTTTGTTATTTGATTAATTGTTACGGCAAACGATATCTGAATTCTTTTAAAATGAATGCGAGGATGCGAGGCATAAGCAATGTTTGACCAACTGCTGGACCAGTCAACACAATTGCAACGATCACGATATTGCGCAGAAATTTAACTTGTAGTATCGCCCCGCTACACAAATTTGGTAGTTTAAGAGATCTAAGTATATAAGAAATGAAAGGTAATTTAAAAAAAGGCCAAACAGATAAAGGCAACTTAATTTGTTGGTTAGTTGAACGTAGGAAATTAGGTAAACTAACCGTATAATTAAGAAAACAAAAACCTAAGATGAATAATTATGTAGGTGACACCTACTAATTTTATACCTGGTTCAATCGAAAAAAAAAAACAACAAAACAAAAGAAAAAAAAACAAAAGCAATGTTGCTCAAATATTAGACAAAATTCAAAACCAATCGACCACGCTTCTCAGCAGTACGGCATGGTACCTCGCAGAGCTACCTTGTGGCGCGTCATGCGTGCGTGAACCCCAACATAGGTACCTATTTTGTTGCGGACTTATTTTAAAATTATGATATCTCTTAAGATGTTGATTGAAATCAAGTGATTTCAAGGACAATTTTGTTCACAATTAAATACTTGTGATTAATAACATATTTATTTGGATAAGGATTAATATTATATTGATAAAAATTCTTCGCAATTAATGCATCAATTTGATTACCATAAAAAAGGTTATAGTGAGTCAATCTTAAAAGATAGATATATGCTGTCGCGGACACGACTTTTTGGCAACTTAAACCGCACGCAACGGAAACTAACAAAAAGGAATAATTTGCCCGGTTTTGCAACATTTTCCATTGATGCTTCGCTCCTAATGGTCGCAGCGTGATGCTACAAAGCCTAAAGCCTTCCTCGAATTTTTAAATTCAAACCAGTAGTTCCTGCGATTAGCGCGTTCAACCAAGCAAACAAACAAACTTTTCAGCTTTATAATATTAGTATAGATTTTAATTCACTATCACCAGAAAATAAAGTTTTTTTAACATTACGTGCTGCGAACATTTTGCGTGACGCGTTCAAATGTTTCTGTTTTATTTGTTGGTGTCAAATATGGTTGACCTGCCTTCTGCCTTGATTTTAGTTACGGTAAGCTTTGAATTTGAGACAGCTCGCAGTATCGCCCGTCGATCCTGGCTTGCTGTTGCTTTGCTTACTCTTCGTTTCCAGTTCTTTCTCAGGGTCCTTAACCCTTTGTATCGCAATGTGTCCAAATTAAATAAAAATTGATTTACAGCCTTCTTTGGTATTATATATAATAATCTCATAAATGAAAATGCAATGATTTAAATTTTTTGAATTTTATTTATAAAAAAAGCTTTGTTGCATATCTGCAACATTGCGTTATAAGGTTTTTATTTACTGTAAAAAATTTTTTTAAAACAATTATTGGTTTTGTTGTAGCAGAGTCCAACGCCACATTTTTCACACGATGTTTGTGTAAATCCTTTGCAGTTCGGATATTTGCACCTCATCCGTTTGTCAGCCCATACAGGCCAATGTCCAATTTGATCTTGTCGAACCGGTTTTGGGGGAATATGTTGCGTGGGTCCTTTATGCTTTTTGGCTTGTATTTCTTCCTCCAAACCACTCTTGCGTTTTCTGGTCTCTGGAGGTTTAGTGCCTACTTTGCACAGAACTTCAGCAATTTCAAGGTGAAAATCAGCCGAATTTGTAATCTTATCATTCGACGAAATGTCTTTTCGCACGCGCTTATATAATAGCCAAGCGATAGCTATTGTCAAATCAAGCAGATGGTAAAACATTCTCACTTGCCATCTTTTACTTTGCAGCAAAATTTTGTATCTCCCCATAATGCTGT
This sequence comes from Portevinia maculata, assembly GCA_949715645.1. Lineage (NCBI taxonomy): Eukaryota > Metazoa > Arthropoda > Insecta > Diptera > Syrphidae > Portevinia > Portevinia maculata. Next base: position 79,715,340 of record OX454525.1, read on the forward strand.
CAATTAAGTCAACGCCACCCATGTGTCTGTTATATTCTCCAACGACAAACGGACGGTCAATGGAGATATATCTTTTGTTACGTTTGTCATATCTTTGGACTTTTGTCTTCGGATTTTCGCCGGCAAATGTTGACAAATTTGTTATCGCGCCAAGACGTAACAGAAATATCGACGCTGTTTACGTTAGCCACATATTCAACAGAAGACCCACGAGACTGTTTTTTTTTTTTAAATTTTCTCATCCGGTAGTTTGGAATTCGGTATACGATTTCGTCTTACTGTTCCCAAGCAGAGAATGCCTTCCTTTGCCATATATTCCAATAATGGAATCGAAGTAAAATAATTGTCGAAGTAAAGCCGAAAATTCTGATGCCTAGGAATTATTCTTGCTAACCGCATAGCAACGTTAGATGAGGCTCCGAGGTCTGGTTGTCCTGTATTGACAACATTTTCTTTGCCCGTTTCAGGTTCTACCATATAAGCGAATCCAGATAGACCACTCAGTACTTGCAATTTGTAACCCCATTTATGAGGTTTATTAGGGTTGTACCGCTTCAGATTGTTCTTGGACTTGGTGGAACAAATTTGTTCATCAACACAAAGATATTGTTCAAATGGGACCTTTCAAAATGACTCATTTAATTTTTGAATAACAGGCTTTATTTTGAAGATTCTGTCACTCTCTGCATGTGATATGGGAACATTGTTACTATTGTCATTGAAATGTAGAAGCTGGCGGATCCTTTCAAATTTATTGAGGGACATTGTCTCTTGAATAGCCGGAATTATTATTGAACTTTTCCAATAGCTCCTAACTCTTGGCAGATGAGCTGTGGACATAAAAAAAACGATCCCAATAAATTGACGTACGTCTAAGGTTGAGACGCTGAATGTGGTGTTAGGGTCTTTCTGAACGGCGTATAAATTTGTTTCGTTCTTGATCATGTCGACAAGATCGTTTGTAAACAAATATGTAAAGTACTGAATGGGGGTCTCTAATTGCAATATTTCAGATGACAAGGATATGTCACCGAGAAAGGAAAGCTGACTGTCACTCAAAACCAAGTTCTTCTTTTTCCTATAACGTTTTTTCGAACATTTCGGTGATATCTTGCTGAAATAATCTCCGCGATGCCATTCTAAAACATAAAATTCAAATCCAAATGTCCGTTACAAAGTAGCTTTAGATAAGGTCTCATATCACAATGTTGCATAAGTGCAACAAACAAAAGACCTTCATTTTCTACTTTGCTAGCAATATTTTTCCAAATTGTTTCACAGAAATAGAAAATAGTCATACTTACTTGGTTAGTAAATCACTTTAGTTTCCACAAACACTATTTTTAATTACGAGTATATTAAACAAAATTCCCAAATTACAAACCTCACGTAATTTTTGGCTGAATAGTAAAGAATGAACAAAGGGGGAAACCCCCGTATAAAAGCCTTTTCTGTCAATCATGAGTGTGTATTTCATGAAAAGAAGAGAAGTAAATATGCGAAAACTCTTATATTGCTCTCTTAAATGATATTGATTCGTTTGAAAGAAACTTTTGCAGTATGTTGCATTTCTGCTACATGGCGATACAAAGGGTTAAGATAGCTATGAACAACTGTTGGTCCTCTTCCAAACCATTGCCATTTTCCTTGAAAGCTCGAACTTTTCCTATTTCCTTCTTGGTTAATGAATTTATTTCACTAATAGTTATTGTTTCTATGAAGTTATATTTTGAACTGAGTTCCCTTGTAGCTACTCTATATACCATTTTATTTGATATAAAAAGTGATAAAAGCATAATCTTTAGCAACGGTTCGTTATCATGTGAGAGGAAAAAGAGGACTAATTTTACGACCTTATTGGAAAAGCATCATAATAATTGAATTTATCTACTTAATAAAAATTCTGTTTTTACAACATAATCATAATATATCCTTCTTTCATATTGCGCTTGGTTTTTACCAGAATACCAAAGAATTTAAAAAAAGTCGTAAAATTTAACCAAAAAACTACCTGTTCGTAATCAAGTGGGGCGGAATGAATATGTTTCTACCTCTACCTACTGGGTAATATTTTTCTTAACGAAAAGTCATCTTAAAACCACTTTGCTAACACCGCACAACAGTTCCATCAAGTCGCTATGTGCCTTTGATGTTTTAATATGCCAAATGCCTACCTCCTAGCCTTCTTTCTTGTGGCACACAAAAAGATACGTGCTGTAGAAGCGTTTCATTCATAAATTACCAGTAGTCACAATAGCACGACCCCTTTTAAACACCATAAACTATCTGCATATTTAGCTTTCAGAAAACAGCTTCCAAATTGCCATTGCTAATGAAATTTAAATAAAAATCAAATCTGGCGTATACTCTTCAATTTTGGCTAAACGCCTATTAGTATCCCATTAAGGTAAATTAGGTAATAAACACCAACAACATCGCATACCGGAAACAGACATCGGAAAACACGCTTCAACATTTTTACAATTTCATTAATTGCCAACAATAGATACATTTCTATCTAAAGTGGATTTTCATAAATGCTAATCGCACGCATATTCACATTTGTTAAAAATGTTAATCACTTAGGTTAGGTTGGAAGGTATGCTTCCTTTTTCTACTACCTACACCATGTAAACAAGCACAATAAGGTTAAATCACTGGATCGTGTTCTTATGTTCGCATGAAATTCGATATTGTCTCTCTCTCTCTCTCGCTTGCACTTATATTATCGGTGTGGTTACTGGGTCATCGTTTACCATTGAAATGTCAGTTGAAATTCGAAATACGAAACCCTCTCGTTCCGAGTTCTACCCGCGATCAAGATCAACACGATCACTTTGGGTTTCTTTCTTTAGTGAAGACGACGAAGTGAGATATGACGACCGATGGTGTGAATTTCTTCGAGTAGGTAGATACTCTATCCATCGGTTTGAGTACGATCAGACAGGTGATCTTTGCTTCTGACCTTTGTGGCTGTTCGAGAAGTATGCATGTCATTCCACGGCAAGTATTGTAGCTTGAAAGGGCTAGCACACAATTCAGAGACTGGCCGACCCCAGTGCTGTCGACAAAAGTGTGAACCCCTGTGAACATATCAAAGGGATAACAACCGCAAGCCATGTACACACAGTCCAGACTGCTGCAAGGGTTTCATGAACTTAACATAACAAAAAAAGGCAAAACACCACCCCGATTAATGCACTACATTGTACTACTTCGCAGACATACGAGTAGGAACTCGAACTACATATATTCCATGTCATGTTACACATGTGTGTGCATTGCAGGAGTACGAAATTGCATAGCTATGCACATTGTCTACTTGTGGTGCGTACTTCAATTCATTGGCATGGCGCCAAAGTTCAGAGTTTGTGTTCCGAATGTGTAAACGGTCCAGCCGAGGACCCGGCGGACTGGCACTGCTTGGATCATTTGCGTTCGAAATGATTACGAGGTGTAATTATAAAATTTTACTCTTCAGTGAATACGTATGAGATGTGATGGCGGCGGCGGTGATTTGTGCAAAATCCGCAAATGCATCTTTTTGCAATCGTTTATGGTTTGTGCAGTTTCAGCAGTTAAGAATCGATTGGCTTGAATGTGCGGCTATATATAGTCACAATGATATTTTGTGTACAACCATGGAAATGTTGTGCGATTAGATACAGGAAATATTAATTTAACGATAGGCCGCCATTGACCATTGCGTTTGTTGAAATTTTAATAATGAGTCTGATGTTGATATCGACGTGCTCGTTTTTATTCTTCTCATTCCCACCATCTTTCCTTTAATGCTGTTCTGGTTTTGCAGAACTATTGAATCGACACAATTTGTTGTCAGAATGCTTTTCAATTAATTTTGTATCAATATTTACGGATGACTGCCTGCCTTTATGAAAAATAAAAGTTAATAAAAAAAAAAAAAAAAAATTTCGCAATTGGTATCGACTCTTCTAGCTATTTGGCATCTTTCCTATTGAATCTCCACCACAAAGGTTACCAATAACACACATATTGGAGATTGAAAGTTTTTCAGTTTCGGCAATATGGCTCAGCGTCAAATCGCCCAAAACGCGAAATTGTCAAAATGTCCAAAATGTTGGGCGCTGTTACATTTTCCAGATTTGGGCGATTTGGTACGTTGACCAAAGTCCTAAATAGTGGAAAAATAAGGTCCATAAAAACCAAAAAAACAGAATTTATTACAGTTTTATTCTAGAACAAGCAATAATGGTCAAAATTACATTACAGATAATGCACCACACCTAGTCTGGTGGACATTAATAAAGACTCAAAAATGTCCAATTTTGCATGAGAAAGAATAGAATACATATATTTACGTGAAAACGCTTTACCTTAATGCATGGATTGGCCCCAGAGCGTCGCGGCGCTACCGTGGGGACGTCGTGAGTTTTCTTTTTCATTTCTCATATTTATCTCAGTTTCCATTTTTTTTATTTGCATCAGTTTTTTTGTTTTCCTATTTGAATAGCTTTAAAACGTTGCATATTATGTATGTAATGGCGTTTTTCATTGAAGAAAAGATTTACTCTTTTGCTCAAAAGATTTGCAATATAATTTATCAATACACGCAAATTCCTTGCGTCAAACGTTCAAAGTGAGGAAAACCTGGAATCTATTTATTGTGAAATAATTTTTGTAGCTAGTTGTTGTGTTTGAAAAAATTTAATAAAATATGGAAAACCATACATTTGCAGTTGTGATTTAAAATTTCCAGAATAGCCCAGCCACTTTAATCACTTGGTTTTTCCCGTCGATATCCTTTCCTGTCCATAATCTGCACACAATGCCGTCGCCCATCGTCGGAATATCTGACTTTATTACTGTAACTCTCGCTGGTTATCGAGAGGATACGTACTCTCACGTGTATACGAATTAAGAAATGAGTTGAATGCCTATTTACTGACACAATCGCATCGTGGCGCAGATATGTTTGAAGATACTGACTTCTTAATAAAAATGGCATATCTTTGCGACATATTTGAGAAATTAAATGTGCTAACTAAATCGCTGCAGGGAAATGAAACGCATATCCTGCAACTAGCTGACAAAATTGCAGCGTTTCAAAAGAAGATGCTGCTGTGGAAATGGAAAATAGTAGAGGACCAAGGAAATACGGACTGTTTTCCTGTTTTGAAAGACTTTCCTGCAGGAAAATTCTATTCAAGATATAAGGCCAAACTTACAATTGATTTTGGTCCAACATTTATCGACATTGAGCATCCATTTCGATAAATATTTTCCGGAGAATCTTGAACAATACTACTGGATTAGCGATCCATACCAATCGACCCCATCCCCATCTGCACTTTCAATAACCGAAGAAGAACAACTTTTGGAACTATCTTGTGATACGAGCTTAAAACTACGGTTCGACAAAGACAAATGTTTTCAATTTTGGAGTAATGCATCACAAGAACATCCCAATATCGGAACTAAAGCTTTACGTGTTGACGAAAATTTCCAAGTCACCATTTTCTTTAGATCATTTTAAGAGGAAGGCGCTCTCTTGGAGGATAAATCCATCCACTTTAACACCGATCGCTCCGAAACCAATGACGGTATACAGAATCTCAGCCTCTCATTTCGTCTCCCGAGTCCGGGCATTGTATTCCAGACGGAAATTATGCCGATAAACGAAGTAGGTAGTATCGTGGCTGAAGAGAAACGTGCTATCCGCTAAGGACATACGTATCCTCTCGGAAGTCAAACTGCGATTGCTACAATCAGTCAATAAATTCCATAGTAGCCCTACACTGAAGTTTTTCTCTTGCGGGGATGGCGGAGCAGCTCAATACCCACCAGTGTAGAATGCCGGGGCATAGACATTGCGGGGAATGGTAGGGCGGATGGTATCGCCTAGCATGGTACACTGTCCCTTCTACCTGATTAAGGTACATGATACATTTTTTTTTTTTTTCTTGAAAAAGGAAATTCAAATCCCAGAGCACTCAGACTCGGTAACGGTCCATTGTACTACCAGGCAGAAATCCTCCTTTTGGTGTAGAGGCATGTGATTGGGTGGCGTATGTTGTTGTTCCCCATGGGGATTGAACCTGCACCGCACGGGTCACAAGCCAACACACTAACCTCTACACCGTCGCCACCCCACTACATGATACATGCAAACGCATGTTTAAGCCGGATACCATCGAGAAAATTAACATTAGGTGGACAAGGGGTACTATGTGGCCAAAGCTGAATCTGAACACTCTTATAGCGTTTTTCATTGAAAATCGAATGAATTGCTCTCAAAATCTAGAATTACTCTTTTCAATCAAACATGTTTTGGTTCTGATCAGTTGATTATTGTATTGGTGAAGGTGGGGGTATCATACACAGCCCTACCTGCTGAAATTATTTCACAATAAATGAAAACCACGTTTTCCTCACTTTCACATTTGAGGTAAGGTTATTTGTATGTATGTATTGGTAAATTATAGATCAAATCTAGGTTGCGATTGTACCTTTCGTGTAAGGGACAGATTTAGAATTGCTCTTTTTCTTCGATGAATCATGCTAAACCAATTCTTTTTGCTCGGTTGCAAATGCTCTTTTGAGCAAACCTCATGAGCAAAAAATATAGATAAAAACGCCATTAGTGTTTAATTTAACCTAACAGACTACGCATTGGTGCTACAATTGGTTTCATCAATGGAGACTGTCTCATAGGCAAGCATGCTACAAGGCCTAGCGTCTACTGAAATAATTTTTGCAGAAGCTGCATGGACGAGGAGGAGAAGACTATTTTCCACCTTCTCTGCATGTGTGTTCTCTCTCATAAGCGAAAGCTCTATCTGCGAGCTTTCATCTATACTGATCCTATAATGGTCAAATCAACACTGACATCAAAAGCCTCCAGCGCTACGTTAAAAGCTCTAATTGGTTCAATTGTTAGGGTGGGGATAGTTCCACGTGGTTTCACAATGGACTTTCCATGGGTCTAAGTGTGTCGGTCTCGGCCGACTGCAATTTAAACCTATGAAATTAGGAGAGAACGGAACGAATAGAAAAGACTCAGAACATTTCCATCAACGAAGGAAGAGAGTTCACTTCACAGTTGAGAATTGGGAAGTCCGCACTTAAAACGAGATAGCAAGTCACAATACCAATCAAAGATTAAGTTGGGATTGTGATTAGTCATAAATTACATACAAAGCCTATAAACAGTTTTTTTAGAGTTTCTGGAGAAAAGGCTGTTCTGTTTGAAGACGTGCTTTCCATCATAGTCCAGTCACTTTAGCTTCTTCGTCGGCCATTTTCAACTTGTTTTGAACAAAATTTCACGTTATCCAATTGTTTATAGCACAATTTAACGCGATTCTAAGACTGAATTACTATCTACCCAAAAGTATAGAAATTCTCCAAAATAATTGCCTTTCCGAAACAACGAAGATATGCTACAAAAGCATTATCATAAGACCAATAAGTTTTCTACCGATCATCTCTATTCAAAAAATTGCTGTCTTACTGCAGTGATCTTATCAAAAAGCCAACAATGAAGATCGCAGCGAAAATGATTTGAACGCATAAATAGTACAGAATAGACTTCCTCGAAAAAAAGTTGAACTATGACAAAATATTATTATTTCTTAAATTGGCCTTTTAAGTATGAAGCAAGCCTCACGAAAATCCAGCAGTTCTGACTGGAATACACTAGCGGCATCCGGAAGTCTGAATATGTTAGTATTTCGAATTATGTCCGTCAAACGCCGCAATTATGAACTTATAAAATTGGTAACGTTCGGTTGTGTTAAAAACGATGACCAAATGTTTTCCTTTTATTAGAAAATGCATTCAAACTCAATTTTTCCATTACATGTTCCAATTTGTATTCCCAAACACGCCAACTGTACTGCTTCACTTGTCTTTTAAAGAAATTGATTTAGTTACTGTTCATAAACAGGTGGAACGCAAAAGGACTAATTTTATGACCTTATTGGGAAAAGCACCACAAAAATTGAATTTATCTACCTAATCCCAATTCCCCCCCCCCCCTCCCCCCTCTCCCTTATTTTGCCTTCTTTCATATTGCATTTGGTTTTTCCCATATTATCGAAGGATTTAAAAAAATTCGTAAAATTAAATCAAGACACTACCTGTCTGTTAACATGTTAAATGGAGTGTACTTTACACACAATTACCAGCGATTGATACCACATGAAGTAAAGACTGGATAAACAGTGCTGTTTTCACGGCTCCCACCTGTGCAAACCCAACATGTAGGCAGTAGGGATGTAGTAAACAGGGGATGGTGAATAGTATCACAAAGGGTCTACATTGACCGGGCGCAGGATTCTCTTACCCCGTCTATCAATTAACCTAAAGAGGGGGTGGAAGGGACCAACAATTTTAAGCCGACACCGAACGGCAAATTTGAGAAGAAGAACAAGAATGCCAATTGATACCTACTCTTGAATTTTGTCAGACGTTCAAAAACTCGAAGTGAAAGTAAAAGAAGGAGGTTTCTCTTAACAAATTAACAATTGGAAAGCTTCTACTAAAATGGCAGCTAGTGGCAACAAAATGTCTAATTTCTTTTGTTGAAATTAAACGACAAGTCAATTGCGACTCACCACTTAAAGACGCAGGTGACTTCTTCGAAGAACCCCGACAACAAAAGTAGCGTTTGCAATAAATGACAGCCGAAGAATACTTTTTCATTTATATAACCTCATTCCACTTTTGCCTTGCCGAAGAATATCATTGAACGCATTTTCTTTCCTAATACATACTAACTCCAACTTCAATTCCCTTATGTATCTGGATCATTTTATTGAACTTCCCATAACTTTCAGTTTTATGACCGCATTAACGACAATAATTTTGGTGGTGACAGAACCACATTATCAACGATATCACTACCAACATCATTATTAGTGTTAACAAAAAATATATGTACTGCCATTTGCGGTGCAATACGATACCAATAATTCCAATACCACCACCGATGTGTATAATAATAGCATGACAAACATTATGTAATTTTTCCGAGAGTTGAACAGGCAATCGAGTTTTGCCAGTTACTATAAGTATCGGCGTTTCTATCTTCAACCATTCAAATTCAGATTTAGTATTGTTTCCGAACAACAATGCACAAAACCGAACGCTTCTCCAATCGCAACATCTCCTCGAATTAACCTAAATAAATGACCAAAGTCGAAAACTGAAGAGCAAAAACGTCCACTTGACGGAATTTCTATTGAGGTTAACTCGCGACCGAAACCAATCCAAGTGACCCTAATTGCAAAAAAATCTGTTATTGCGCTAAAAACACTTGTATTTCGGTTCAGTTAGACTGATGGTATGGTGTAGATACTATCCGCGTTTCCCTAATGAGCACTCCATGGTAATTCGTCATCCAGTCGTCAGTGGATTTGTACGACGTGAAATGTCAATTATCTTCGATGCCAACAAAATATTGGATTTTTTCCTAAAGCATCAAGTCACCAATGAGCATTTGCGGATCACCTAAGTACTCAAGGAGGAATGTCCAACTGAGTTCGGAGCTGTATATGTGAAACGCGGATTCCCATGTGTGCATGTGTGCTATTTGAAATTTGTATAGTACCAATCCGATGAAATATCACGTACTGTGGATTATAGTTGCGGCAAAAGTCAATTTCACAGATGAAATAAAATAAATACCAGTTGGAATGGTGGACGTATTGGTATTTCAATGATGTGAAATGTGATTTAATAATTTAATCAAAACAAGGGTTGGATGGATCGCAAGATTTTATATTTTTGATTATTCCTTCAGCCGGATCTATCCTTGCATTCCAACGGGAACGAAAAAAAACCTGCACGTTTCGCTTGGAGGTACCGTATTTTCCTAATTCTCCGGAAAAGGTCCTTAACAAATCAATCACTGCATGAAGAAAGCATTTTTATTCTTAAAGACAATGTATGGCTTAAGCTGATTTTTGTTGCAAAAGTCGGGGGGGTCAGTGCAATCAAGTAATATTTTCAGTCAAATTATGTCCAGGACTCCTCTCCGTCAACACATTAGACTCTTTGTGATACTATTACCAATATGGTTAGCCTAAATTTGACAGTAAATCAAGTATTGCTCCAGCTTTCTTCTTTAGAATCGACTTTTAAGTTGGCTCTGCACAACGTATGTCCTATGTTTCTTAAAATGTGTTCTGAAAGTCTCGCTGCTCCACTTACCAAGATTTTCAACTTGTCACTTTCTACAGGTGACTTTTTGGAAGAGTGGAAATTATCGATTGTAAGTCCAATTCACAAATCAGGCTCTAAACAAGAGGTTATTAATTACAGACCCATTTCAAAACTGAAATTAATACCAAAAGTTTTTGAAGCCATTGTGAAAAATTGTATAATGAAGAAGTGAGAACAAGCATCTCAACGGATCAGCATGGTTTTGTTAGTGGCAGATCGACGTTAACCAATCTCACCTTATTTGCAAACTTTTGCATTAAGGGAATTGAGCGTGGGAACCAGGTTGACGCAATTTATACAGATTTTTCAAAGGCATTTGATATAGTTCAGCATAATATTTTGCTGAGTAAGTTGAAGGACTTAGGTTTTCATTCCAATATTTTCCTCTGGCTGAAAACTACTTGACGAACCGCAGGCAGAATGTGAGAATTGGAACTGTGGTATCTAAAGAAATCCTTAACCACTCAGGTGTTCCACAAGGCAGTCATCTGGGACCACTCCTATTCATACTGTTTGTTAATGATCTTCCGTCGAGAATTCGATATTCTAATTGTTTGCATTATGCTGATGACTTAAAATTATTTAGATCTATTAAGTCCAAATTGGATTGTCAGGAATTGCAGTTTGACGTCGATGAAGTCTCATCGTGGTGTGAGGAAAACTGTTTGTATTTAAATGTAGCTAAATGTAAAAGTATAAAATTTACAACATCGACTGGACCAATTAATTTTGAATATTGTATTGCTGGCTCACCGCTTGAGTTGGTGAACAGCCAAAGGGTTCTCGGTGTTATTTTTGATGCAAGAATTAATTTTAAAATGTACTTAGACTACTTGATTTCAAAAGCCAATAAATTAATAGGATTCCTAATGCGCAACTCTAAACAGTTTTCTGACCCGTATACGTTGAAAGCCTTGTACATTTCTTTGATAAGATCAACCTTAGAGTATGCCTGCTGTATATGGTGTCCGTTGTATAAAGTGGATGTTAATCGTTTAGAATCTGTACAAAGAAAATTTACAAGAATTGCGCTCAGAAAACTCAAATGGGTTGACGATATTTTGCCACTGTATGCCCACAGATGTCTTCTGATTAATCTTAAATCCCTTGAAATTAGAAGAACGTATTATCTAATAATGCTCGTTAGGGATACCTTCTGTAATCGGATTGATTGCCCTAAACTGCTCTCTCTTTTCAGTCGATATGCTCCCTCACGGTCGTTGAGGATGAGACAAGCACTCTTTCTCGTTCCCCTTACGTACACTAACTACGGAAGATCCGATCCTATTTCTAGATCCGGTTCTGAGTTTAATTCTCTTTCTCTAAACATCGACTTCTTCTTTAGCAGGGATGTTTTTAAAGAACTTGTATTAGATTCGTTGTAGCATTAACGCATATTCTTTATTTTATTTTTATTATTTCAGTTTAATTTGTACCTTCTGTTTTTTAGGGTTCCGTAGCCAAATGGCGAAAAACGGAACCCTTATAGATTCGTCATGTCTGTCTGTCTGTCTGTCCGGGAATGTCACAGCCACTTTTCTCCGAAACTATAAGAGCTATAATGTTGAAACTTGGTAAGATGTTCACAATAAATTTTGGGGGTTCCCCATACTTAGAACTGAAACTCAAATTATTTTTTTCATCAAACCCATAAGTGTGGGGTATTGGGGTATCTATGGATAGGTCTTCAAAAATGATATCGAGGTTTCTAATATCATTTTTTTCTAAACTGAATATATTGCGCAAAAGACACTTCCCCCCCCCCCCCCCCCCCCCCCTCTAACTTCTAAAATAAATATATGATGTACCATGCAATATATGATGTACCATACAAACTTCCAACGAAAATTGGTTTGAACGAGATCCCGCAAGTAGTTTTTTTTTAATACGTCATAAAACGTAAACCGCAATTTACCTTTCATTAAATCAACTCAAATATAAAAAAAAAAACATTTAATTTCATAAACATAAACCTTATGCGTAAACCGTGAACCATTATTTTCTAATAATAAATCTGTAAAAGGTACCTAAGTAAATAATAATTATAATTCGCGCGGAACCCTTCATGAGCGAGTCCGACTCGCACTTGGCCGCTTTTTATTATTATACCTAGATATGTATATATGAAATATAGTAATATTGTAAATGTTCATAACGCTTAGTCTTTAAGAGATATGTAAAGTAAATAAATTGGGAAGAAAAAAAAATTGGTTTCGACTTTTGTTACTCCATCTTAGAGGTTTAGAGTACTTTTTGCCCAAAATGCCCGCAAATACCGGCTATGTATTTGCGGTCATTGGCCATGCTCGGGATTCGAACGCACGACCTGCCAATCTTTTAGTGAATACACTACCATCGCACCATTGCCACCTTTGAAAGATAACCCAGTAGTTGGCCGGCGAACTGGTGATGATGAGTCGAATTTCTAAAGGTATTTTTTGAATTTCACTGCACCTTTCGTCATGGGTCTTTGCGAATAATGATTAAAGCCTGCCAGTCGAAATCAAAATCTTTCCCTTATTCGGCGACTCAAGGCTATCATGTGATTTTCATTCTCCTTACTAATTCCATTCAATCTAGGTCCTTTCTGAAGCACGACTTTTCCTTTAAGTTCGATCGAAACAAACAAAAAAGCTCAGCATTGCTGAAGACAAAATGTAACTGTTGATAGCAATAACATCATTGTAGTTAACTTTCTACCTTGGATCAAATATGAAATCCACGAATGACACCCTAGTGGAGATCCAGTGGATAATTACTCTAGGAAACCGCAGCCACATCGGTTTAACAAAACTAATGGGTTGAAAACTCATAACTCGAAGGACTATGTTCATAATCTAACAAACCTTAATCCTGGTGGTTCTGCTTTATAGGTCCGATTGCTGGACGGGAAGCAGGAAGGCAGAGTTTATATTGGGCTCCTTTGAAAACAAATTTCGTCGTCTCGGTGCTGTGTGCAAGGAGGGTGAATGGAGGAGGAGGTACGACTGCAATCCCTCCACCTTTTGATTTGGGACGTTTTCCCAAAGAAGATATTTGCATCCTAAGAAATAGGAAAATGGAAACACAAAGGTAAAGTGCAGTTTTCGGTTCCTATTTACAGATACCCCTTAACTAATTGAGGTCGAAGTATAGAGTGCGTCAACTTAAGCTTACTTAGGTCTATATTTTGGTCGCAGTGCCATACACTTATATTAAAAAAAAAAAGTTAAATTACATAAAAATATTAGGCATAACGACCCATGCGAAGTAGAAGGGACCACCTGCAATTTAAAGCCGAATTCAAACGGCAAATTTTAGAAAGTTCTCATGAAAATTGAGAGATGTTTGGATGTTTTTCCGACGTTCGCAACAGGTGGGGCAGTGTAAAAAACTTTTAGGTGTAACCCACTTATATTCAAAGCAGCCCCAAACCAGTTTCTAAAACTTTTGATCAAAGATTAAGCGCCCGCGCTGTTTAGGGGAGTATATAGCAAAAGACTGACGAAAGCTCATAAAAGCGAATTTAATTTGGTGATGGCAGAGATAGCCCTCATTTCAAGCTAAAACTAACATCTAATGAATAACTTAAAAACTTAAACTTAAAAAATAAGAAGGCTTAAAACTAAAGCTTAAGGATTAGGGCAATGGTGAAGGAGATCGATTTTAAGGCAGGCAGGGTTATGGTTGAAATCAAAGACGGAAAGATTTGAGTTAACCTTCTGAGATTGGTTCGCTGGAGCCATATGAGGTTCGATGGGTTGGAAGGTAAAAGAGACGAGGGCAGCGTATATTACGAGGATTAGTGTTAAAAAAATAGAGTTGTTAAGAAAGGCGCAGTCGACGGAGCCTAAGAGAAGGCGATAAATGAAAAGAATGTCCGCAGCGTCCCTACGATCCTCAACGGAGTTCATGTTAATGAAACTTAGGCGATCTGAGTATGGAGGCAGCATAAAAGGCAATCACCGAAGAGCAAATCGAAGGAAGCGACGTTGGATGTTCTCGATTCTGAGCACGTGAACTTGATGAAAAGCAGACCACGATTGACTGGCGTACTTAACGAGGGGGCGAACAAAAGTGGTGTGGAGGGATTCAGTCACGTAGGGGTTGTAGAATTCTTTAGACCAGCGTTTAACAAAGCTGTAAGTAAGTTAACAAAGCCAAGTGCTGCGTTGGCTTTACGAATTATTTCGCAAATATGTAAACGAAAATTTAACTCACTGTCGTACAATATTCCAAGGTCACGGCGATATTAAACGAAAGAGATTGGTTGAACATGGAGAAGGTAGTGACGGGGAGGGGCTTTGTTGCGCTTGTGCGATAGGGTAATAGATTGGCATTTGGGAATGTTAACCTCTAAGCAATTTTTGAGGCACCAGGTTGAAAACCGATCAAGGTCTTGTTGAAGGAGAGAGGAGTCATGAGATGAAGAAACGAGTTTGAAGCATTTGGTATCGTCGGCTTATAGAGAAAGGGAGGAGTGATTAATGACCTTTTCAAGGTAGTTTATAGTGAGGATGAGAAATGACTGCCTTGCGGAGCACCAGAGGTTGCCAAGAAAGGAGCTGATAGGACGGATCTGAAGCGAACACTATAAAACCGGTTTTCCTGGTAGGAAGATATCCATTTTAACAAAATGAGTTCAAACCCAAGAGCGGACGATTTGGGGTGAATTAATTGATGAGGTAACTTATCAAAGGCTTTGCTAAAGTCAGTTGCAATAACGTCAACTTCTTTGCCGTTCTCTAATGCTGACAGGGCAAATGACACGAATTCGACAAGATTTGTAGTGGTTGATCTACCTTTCAGAAAGCAATGTTGGTAAGGGGAAATAAGAGACTTGCATTGAAAGCTTAAGGCTTCGTATATGATACTTTCGAAGATTTTGGGAATAGAATCGAAGAATAGAGGAATCGAAGTCGAAAGAGCACTTGCTGAGATAGGAATTAATTTTTCGGAAGTTAGTATGTAGTTCGAAGTACATAAATGATTGTAAATGCAAGTATGATATCAGATATAAATCATACTAGGCTTCTTAAATCCTGCCTCTCAATACATTCGCGCGCCGTCCGAAACTAAACAGATAGTTACAAGGAATTCGTATTATGCGCCCATAATAGCGGATTTCTTCCAGTTTCATTTTCTTCTATTTACATCTGAACAGCAATCGATTCACACTTTACGTCCGTAAAATTAACAACCGGTATTTTGTTTGGAAAGACACAGGCAGTAGTTTCCGTTCGCAAAGGTACATCTACGGGTATTATGCGATACTTAAGCTATTGATAGATCGGGAGGAATATGATTTCAATATGACATTAGCTTCAGTTCGCGTCCGTCTATTATTGGTGTGGGCCTTAAATTGTGGTTCAAGTGAGTCTAATCGTCAGCCCAGAAAAATAAAGGACAAACTTAGATGCACAGTTGTGTAGATATGCAAAATCCCCCTGGATGATTATCAACTATCGCAGAATTAAAAAAATGTTTAGTAAGTTAAATTTGCACCTGGAACCTTTAGATCAAGTTTAACTAATGCACTAACTACTGAGCTCCAAAATATTAATTATCGAAATCCATTCCAAATCATTCCACCATTTCTTGATTGGATCTCCTCTCCAGAAGCGACAATTATTGATCTCCATCCGTAGCTTTACTTTGTCCCCAAGAATTCAAACGTCAAAATAAAATCAAACTAGAATTGAATAGACACTAACCACGTTCTGTTTCCGGGAAGAAAGTATTGTACATAACTTAGTTATGTATGTATCTACAATCTACATGCGTTGCAATGTGATGACTTCTAACATGTCATAAGCAGCGCGTCTACGTTTCTTCTGACACTTTCCAAGGCTACAATACAGCCCTCTTAATGCTGCTGAAGTGGATGCTCTCAAACTAACCAACACAATCAAAAATGCGCCAAACATGTGAATACAAATAAAGAACACCGACCAAAAAGGACTAAAAAAAGCTTTCTCCACAATTTATGGCCACGGAAGACTGTTCACATAGTTCTTTCACGGTATACAGTTTTGTTTCAACAACTTGTTAAAAGAATAAACAAACCATAGACGAAATTTAATCATACGACGAAAGAAATTATATGTTAACAAAAGATGGAAATGGAAACATGGAAAATCCTGATATTGTAGAAAAAGGGACTATATTCTGTGCGCACACACCTACCGCCGACAATGTCATACACTTTACTCTCTTTTAATTCAGTTTCAATTTGTTTCGTTTCGTTTCAAATATTGTACTTTGAGCGAAACGAAACCAAACACCGGTCCAAACCAAACACCGGGCTGGGACCGAACTGTCCTCTTCTACCCTTCCAGGCACAATCAGAAAGAGTACACAAGTCTGAAGCATCAGCCATTGCTTCTACCCAGTGTGTGCATATATTTGCAATACATGCAAACTTTCAGATGAGGCGAGTGGAATCGGTGTGATTTGGGGTTGCTGCTTGCTGGCTGCTCCTGGGTTTCGTTGTATCGTCGGGTTGGAGTATTCCGCTCTCCTGATAAGAAATCGATCGATTTTTTTCCCATGGCTATGTATGAGTAAGGTGTGTTGCCCTCGGAATGAGTAGAATTTTTCCAAGTTAATTTTTTCGATTTTTTTCGTCTGAACTTTTTGCACGACTTTTCCTTGCTTAGGGTGGGATTTTTCAAAGGACTTGCAACAATGTTTGCAATACCAAGAACCGCGATGTGTAAATAATTAAATGAACAGTCTCCCAAGAGGGTGAAAACACCCTTAAACGAATATTTACCCGATATCGTTTTCCCCCCTCGTCAAACAAAAGGAGTATCAATAATGTATGTCTATAAATCTAGAATATTTCCTTACTTTTTCTCCATTTTCTTTCTAAAATGCAACCAAAGGAATAAACAACAAAATAGGTAATCCAAATCCGTGGTTGCAATTGAAAACGGTTTTATCCGATATCCTGGCGATTGAATCCGAAATAATTTCCAAAAAATAATCAATTTCAGAACTTGAAAAACACTTCAAAATTTACACTCAACAATTTTGGAAAAACACAATTTTCTTGAACTTAAACAGATTTTCACTCTTTCTCTCTCTTTTCTGCACACCCCGTCCGCGCTATGGGGTGGAAAATTCGATTTTCCTTTTTTTAATTTATCCGAACAAACACTAGACCGTTATAATTTTCATGATATTCCGATTATGAATTTAATTTTTCGCGATTCACACCCTTGGGGTGGACAGAAATTTAAAAATTTTCTTAGTTTTTTGCTGAATAAACTTTTTTTTATTCACCGAACGGACCGTCGACACTTCGACCTGACTCCAGTAAGACAATCGACACAATTGGGAAATTTGTGGAAAAATATTTCACCAACCAAGGCATGGAAATGTTGTGGGAAAAGCCTCCGTTCCGCTATAACCACTGTAGCTCACCCTCTCTGGGGGGAATGGTGAATATCCTTTTTGCACCACAAAAATGGTGTGTCCTCGAAACTAAAAAAAAAAGGAATGACTAGAGGAATACGATGACGGTACTCTTTTGTTTGTGTCCGGTTGAGTTTGGAGAATTGAGATTCTCTTCTTGGCGTAGTTTACCGAATGAAAACAACGTGCTACAAGCTACAACCCACCCCCTATTACAATACTACTACTACTACTACTACTACTAACATTGTAGAAAGAAACACAACTCAAAGATATTATTATTCGATTACAGCAGACACCGAAAGCGCACCGTACTGTATCACACGAACGCGAGACCGTTAATGCGGATATAAAATCAATATGCAGTCGCATTGAACTGGTGGTGAAAGGAAGGAAAGGAAAACATCCCCTGATCTCAGCAGACCATGTTATATTTTAATGGTGGTGTCATAGTCATAGAGTTGTGGATGTCAAAATAAAAATAGGGACCAAATGGAATATGTTTATTATAGTATTGGTGGTGGCATATTCAAAGATGTTTTTTTTTATCTCAGGGTGGAAAATTCTACATATAAAGAGGGGGTGCATTTTCCGTGTTTCACCAACGTACAAATTTGTTTTACATTTTTCCTTTGTTGGCCAGTCTGCCGGGAGGGCATGATTTATAATCGTTCTCTTTGTGTTTTTCGACAAAACTTACCCACTAGTATGCAATTTTGACAGTTATTTGTTCTATTCCGAAGCGAGACAACTTTCAGATTGGAAACGAAACGCTGGGGTTGTTTGTTTTGATTTTTAAGGTTTCGGGTAAAATTTTGTTTAAGAATTGTCGTTGGAAACAGCAATAATTGACACCTGTTTTAATTAGGTAATTAAGTTCTAATTGTGCTAAATACAGAGGTTGAGATTTGGAAAGAGATGTAAAAGAGATAGTAGTTGTGGTAGCTTGATATTTACCGGGGCGCACCAATCTGGTACGTTTGAGTCTGGGACTGTGGGTCCCGCTCCCTTCCACTTCGCACACGCAATTGTTGGAGAATCTATCTTTGGGACACTGAATGGGCAGTTAATGCCGAATATTTTGTTCATTAGCAGTAGTAGTCAATCGTGATATTTATTTAATTTTCTTCCTAATGGTTTTGCATGGAAACCACTAAATAATTTTTCTCTATTTTCCTAGTGATTTTGTGATGAAACCAAGTTGATTTTTATGAACTGAGATTCATTTTAAAACGATAAAATAAACATCTCGGACAGTTTTGAATGCGTCGATATTGTATTTAGTTGGATTGTTCGTGTCATTCGGAGTACTTTATTTGGTTAGTGAATTATGATCGAAAAATTGCATTTTTGCAACAATGACTATAAATAAATTCAAGAATTTGTTATTCCACTATTATAAAAACATATTCTTTGTTGCACTTCAAGAAAGCTGTAACATTTGTCAAGTTTTTTCAACGTGGTTTTGCCATGAAACCACCAATCCGGAGCAATTCCATGTATTTTATGATTAAATACTTTTAAAATCAGAAATCTGAGAGTGTCGAGGAAGAGTCATCTCAGTCTGAAGCCCACCTTGAAAACCCTGATATGATTTACAACTGTGGAAATTTTCCGAGTAGAGGGAAAAATTAACACACCGATCTACTTGATAATATGGAGTAAGGTGAGGTTAGGTTAGTGGGCTGATGCAGCAGTACCTACTGCTACACCACAATTAGGTCCTTGTGGTCCCATTGAGATACCCTTTTGTTGGGGCGGATCGTTGGCCTCGTTGTTTCACTTTCCCATTTTTTTGCTCCTCTCTCCTTAAAGTTGTCCAACCATTCTGCTGTCCTTAGAAACTTTAAAAGATCTGAAAGTTCTTGAATGGCTTGGAAGAAGCATCTTCCAAGTGTTCTGTTCCTCAGGTAACAGAGTCTGGGGCAGTGACAGAAATAGTCAGGCGAATCCTCATCGTCATCCTTGAGATTTAATTTCATTCTACGGTTCCTTATAAAATTATGGCCAGTAAGGGCACCGACCAACTTAGACAGTGATTATCTGTCATACCATAGGAGTTGGTTGCTCTTATATATTTTTTTTTTTTTTTTGAAAATGAAATCTTAATTCTAGAGCACTCAGACTTGGTAACGGTCCATTGTACTACCAGGCAGTAATCCTCTTTTTGGTGTAGAAGTTGGAGAAAACAAGGTGTTATTCATCTCTCTCCATTAATGGGTGGCGTATGTTGATGTTCCCCATGGGTATTGAACCTGCAAAGCACGGTTCACAAGCCAACACACTGACCTCGCCACCCACCTGCTATTATTATACTTTGGCCATAGTTTCCGTGAAATGTCACAAGTGGTTAGTAATTTCCACCTGCTGTTGTCTTTCATTCGGATCTTGTATTCCACTTATTTTCTGAGGTTGCAGAGTGGCGGTTTGATCTGATCTGATCTTGATCGATTGCGACCCCTTTTCTTGCCCGTTCGTCAGCCTTCTCATTGCCGGCTATGTTCATTGAGATTGGTTGCCTTATCTGTGGCTTTCCACCAGACTGCTTCTTCTGTCAATTAACCCCAATAGCGCATTCTTTTGTCTAAGCACTAAGAGTCCTCAGCGAGCTTGCTAAAAAAACTGTCGCCAAAGTGTGCATGGAAATCCGTTGGTTGACACGACTGGAGATCGATCGAACAATAATCAATAACGGGAGCATGCACGTGTTGAAATTGAATAATAAAGAAAGAAAAAGAGGCAGGCCTAAAAACTCCTGGATCACACAAATGTAGCAACACCAGCATTTGATTTACATCAGGCTAACCTAATCCGAAACCAAGCTGCCTGCCGGACCAGTAGGGATGCAAGCAAATTGGAGGGTTATGATCCTCCGAATCCTGATCCTGGGTCGAGCTGAGCTCGTCCGCAGTAGTCACTCTCAGCGTATCGTTGGGTTTCAGTCATCCCAACCTGCACTACTGCTAAATAAACGAGATCTGACTGAGGTTAGGTTATAACAGTCATTTCAGACAGCACTTCACTCCGATGGCTAGACAGCAAACCCGGGGGTTGGATTGATAGAGTCATCCCCGGTTTTACTACCTTACAAAATGGGATGAGAGTTTGGGTTTCGGTTGTAACAGTCACCATACTCTGCTCCTCTCCCATGAGATGAATGTGTGTCTCAACACCTACATTACATACCCCCTGAATTCGTTTACCATAGGTATCACCTTTAAATCCTAACGGCTTCAACTAACTTTAGGATGGACCACCCCAACTTGACAATGGCAGCCACCCCTCCCTGCTCCCTTTCCACGGACCAGTATAGCTTTTGGTTCGTATTGCAACAGTCACTCCAAGCTGCACTTCCTCCGCAAGGCGCGTTGCACTCAAGGTTCGCCTGCTTCAGTCACCCCCTCAAGCACAATTTCAAACCAACTACTCGACTGTGCAGCCGATTCACCCTGATCCCTCTCCATGGTATATTAAAACATGCTCGGGACTCGATTGTATCAGTCACACGATTTGGAATTACCTGCAAAGAGAATAAAGAGCAGTTTGAGGTTCGATTAAAACAGTCATCTCAAAAGGTTCTCCTTTCCGTGGAACAGGAAGCAGTAGCTCTCCCTCCGCTGCACAGTGAAATGGGATCAGTTCAAGGTTCGATTGCATCAAGCACCTCAATATGATCTTAAACCATGGTTCGGGAGTCGGGCGGGAAAGCGACTGCACTAGTCACTCAATATATCGCAACCGCTATGCACTCATGTTTTCTATCACCCATACTTGGTTGATGATTGCCCTATCACTATCTTGAAACGATACCCATATAACATATCTAATAAATCTTAAAATAAAATAGAGAGTTTCTTTCACGACATATAGAGCTTTTTTTTATTAACAATGGCAGGAATTGGGTTTGGATCAAAAATATTTATTCGCTATAAAGAAAGGTTCATGACTCTCCTCGTGGTTTATCATACACACACCAACGACTTAACATAGCAAACAAAGAACTGGTCGATTGACGTCAAATCACACGATCTCGGTGGCATTCACTGCTGTTTTTCGCGATAGAATCGAGTCCTCGGTAAGTCAGCGGTTTCATGGGCTGTGCGGCACGTAGCATAATTGCTGCTTTAAGCTGCTGAAGAGCCAAGCCCGCAAATTCCTGACACTAGCCATGATTCATTCATGAACATTGCTAATCATAAATTTCATAGAACTGTTAAAAATGACAGCACGGTTATAAAATTATTTCTATCGAAAAATCGATCAATCTAAAATAGAAAACAAAACACTGTATAAGCAACCCTAAAGCTATAAAGTATTGAATAAAATCTAGTTTCAAAATATGTTAGGTTGTAAAAGAGACATTTTCTTGAATTGTGTTAATCCCAGCTGAGCGCAGATACGAGACTAGTAGGACTAGCCCAGAACGACCCTGTCGATGACTCACTCGAGGACTCACTTGAGTGTTGTTCCATTGCGCAGAGCATTTAACTATCGTAGAGATTATTATCTGCTTGCTTATTTTTAATCATATTTCGGAGTTCCTAGACAGTAACATAATATTCTGAACATTTTCTTCAAAATATACAGAAAGAGTCCGAGTTCATTTAGACGTCTGATGTCTTTGAGACTTGGCCTTTTGTTTTAAACGATAGTTCTCAAGATCGCAGAATGACGCTACTGCAAACCAATTTGTCCATTCTTAAAAAAAAGAAGGCAGAAACGGCCCATATTGGACCTAGAACCTGGCTTCTCCAACCATTTGTATGTGCGAAGTTGAAGGGGCCTACAAATTAAAGCCGACTCCAAGCGGCAAATTTGAGAAGGTTCTCATGGCACCCTTGGATGCTTGTCAGGCTTTCGCAAGAGGTGGGGCAGTGGGAAAAAAAATGTAAGGGTTACTTGGGCTGTCGGCGTGATTTGTACCTGAAACCCTTCGATTGTTGGACTACACTAACCACTGAGCCATTGAGACCCATTCGTATCCTTTAAATAATACTTTTTGCGGGACAGTAGGGTGGCAGTAAAGTGGGACGGTTATGGCCCCTTTAATTCAGATCATAACTTCGTCATCAAGGAAGAATTAAATATAAATGTACGCAACATATTTTTTCAAATATTAAAACAACCACCGACCAGTTTATTCGCACTTTCACATTCCTAAACAAAACAAAAAATGCCATTCAAGAGCAAACACAACAAGCACCCTCATCTTTAGTCCAAGGCAATTAAAGCAATAATAATAAAGAGGATATCTCATTCACATTACAATGAGAAGAAGGAATCAACAAAATTCTACCATGTGTGCACAATATGACTTGTTTTTGTTATGTCAGCACCCAGTATGAACAACATTCTGTATTATATTCATAAAGGGAAACAACAAAAATAGGATATATCTAAAAATATACGCACTGCAATAAAGACCAAAGTATCTATGTAGGTACATAGAAATAACCATATAGTAACAAAGAATGAGGAAAATGTATGAGTTATATATATTCTAACGACATCTTGATAAATTTGTGTATTTTTGACGACACACTAATACAATGGGAAGAGGTCATGGGATAACGCCAGAAGATCATGGACCAAGCGGTTGCATATTTTCGTTTAATCCCTTTCGAACAAAGGGAACACAAATTATTCAAATAAACATGAAGAGGACATGAAATGTTGCTGTCAGTATATACAGAATGTAGATGCGGGTGCATCCCAATACTTATTGGTTTCCAGTTGAAATTCTGAAGTTTCTTTTTAACATACGCGTCGTGTCTCGTGTCTCATGAAATATTTAATAGGATTGCAAAACGCCAGCGTTATCCATTCGCTTTTTGAGTTTTCCAAAATACAAAGGGTGTTTCTTAAGGAAGTTTTCTTACTTCAAAATGAAAACATTAAGACATCTGATAGATAATCGGCCAGGTGACATCATCTTCCGACCAAGCAGCGTTTTCAAATAAAATCGATAAACTCAAGATTTTCGCAACATGATTAAAAACTATTTTAAATAGTAACATGAACAACAGTTAGTTGGGATTGCTACTACAAGAAGTGGGAGCTGGAGTTACAGCACTGTTTCACGGCTTGCCACAGCCAATCATCAGGCTCCTTTTTCTGTGGTGCTGGTCTATTTTTCGTTTATTTTTCTACAAAAACCCTCTCCGTCAGTGGGATTCGAACCTTAAGCTCAGCCTAAAATGGGGATTGATGGTTTATCGATTTGAATGAACAGACCAACATTTTTCTAAGCTCACAATTCCCTGGACTGAGTCAGACAGGAGAGAGGGTGAAAGATTTGACTTTGTTTTTTTTTTTTTTTGTGATAACAGACTTGCTGCTGCAAAGCTTTCCTCAATTCACATTGGCTTAGCTTCCATCTATTAACTTTGAATAATTGAATGAATAACAGAACTTGTGATTGCTATGTGTACTATATTTCCTCTTTTAGACTTCAACCCACTGAAAAGAATGCGAAGAGTGCCCATAGTGAAATATCGTCGTCGTTGCGGCCGGTGTGGAGGAAGATTCCAACTCATCGGATCGTCATCGCGCGGATTCTTTTCTTGGCGATTTATCATTTCGCAATTTGTTGTCTTGCGTTTTAATTATTTCGCATTTCATTTATTAGCAATTTTTAATTTGCAAGTTTTTATATCACTATATTATTATCGTTTCGCAAAAACATCATTTCGCATTAAGCGGGTGGCAACAGGTGCAGTAGTAGTGTATTCGCTTACTGAATGGCAGGTCGTGCGTTCGAATCCCGGCCAAGTCCATTACTTTATATCGAATACATGAAATCGTAATCTCCCTAAGCATCTTAGACACCACCCGTGGAGAAAACCCCTACAACTGCACACCCAAACACCTCTTTCCTATCTCTCTATTCTTTCTAATAGTAAGTAGCACCCAAAAGCATGCAATGAAACGCGATAGTGCTGCTTGCTGTTAAACACAAATGCTTACGCTGTGTTACGCACTATAAGGGTACTGTAACAACAGAAAAAATCCCTTTAGCGTAAGCAAATTATAAAAAAAAAAAGAAAAAAAAATATTTATGATCAGTATCGATAGTAATGTCGATCTAGCCATGTCCGTCCGTCCGTCTGTCTGTCGGCAAAAATTAGGCCTTAAAACTGGGCCTAGAGAGCTCAAATTTTAACCATATACTCTCTAGGGTCCCGAAATAATCAAGTTTACGAATTTTTGAAATCCGCCCACAGACACGCCCACAAACTCAAAAAAAAACAAATTTTGGAAAAAAACGAATTTTGAGCTAGAAAGCTGAAAATTTGTATGCATAATCTATGACTCCTAAAACTGCTCGGGAGATAAAATCCGTCTATTGACACG
Organism: Portevinia maculata; assembly: GCA_949715645.1. Classification (NCBI taxonomy): domain Eukaryota; kingdom Metazoa; phylum Arthropoda; class Insecta; order Diptera; family Syrphidae; genus Portevinia; species Portevinia maculata. The sequence goes on from OX454525.1 coordinate 79,740,297, forward strand.
CCCACAATTTAAAAAAAAAACTTTTTTTGAAAATCCAAAGTTTGAGCTAGGGTGCTGAAATTATTTATAATGTATACTCCATTTATACTCATGTGTACGAGGGGCGTTCAATATATCCTCGGTATCGATATGAAGGAAAATGCTAATTCAATTTATATTGTCTTTATTTTTCAATATAATTTCCCCTAACATCAATGCATTTGTTACATCTTGAGATAAGCCGAAAATCTTTTTCCACGAAGACATTTTTTCAAATCCGAAAACAGGAAATAATCACTAGGGGCAAGGTCTGGACTATAGGGTGGGTGTTGGATTTCTTCGAAACCACAATCTCGCGCAGCAGCCTTGGAAACTCGCGCCGTGTGAACAGGAGCGTTGCCATGAAGAAGCAATACACCCGCTGCGAGTTTACCCCGTCTTTTCTTTTTAATTTCCTCCCGAAAATTATGCAAAGTGGAAGCGTAGGATGTGGCATTGATGATTTCACCTTTCTTTTTGTATTCAATGATCAAGATTCCCTTTGAGTCCCAAAAAACTGTGGCCATGAGCTTCCCGGCAGACGGATTGACTTTGAACTTCTTCGGGTGGTCTGTTCCTTTTTTATGCCACTGCATGGACTCTTGTTTGCTTTCAGGGTCACAGTGGTGGACCCATGTTTCGTCCCCAGTAACAATTCGATCCATAACACCGTCCGCGTTCTCACTACACATCTCCAAAAGCTCTCTACATCACTTTTTTCTGAGGCGCTGTGAGCATTCGTGGCACCCACCTTGCACTGACCTTTGAAAGGTTAAGATGGTCATGAAGAATGGTGTGAATGGTAACAATTGAAAGCTTGGTGATCTCTGCCATCATTTTCACCTTTATTCGGGCATCCTCAAGAACAAGTTTGTCGACTTCTTTGAAGCTTTCTCCCGTACAAGCAGTAGCCGGGGCGCCGGAGCGGGGGTCGTCTTCTAAATATTTTCAAAATCCGCCTACTGACACGTCCACAATTTAAAAAAAAACATTTTTTTTGAAAATCCAAAGTTTGAGCTAGGGAGCTCAAATTTATAATATATACTCTCTAGAAGCCCTTTATGCTCACATGTTAATTTTTTTTAAATCCGCCTACTGCCCACGATTAAATAAAACAATTTTATTGAGAAACCAAAGTTTGAGCTAGGGAGCGTTTGTTTACAAAAGCTGCGTTTTTTTTGATAAAATCCTTTAAATGTTATATAACAAAATATGTAGAGCGTTCTTAACAATTCAACTATACTTAGGCTTTTGTCACGCCCACTTATGAGGGATAGGAATAAGAATAGGATATCTAACAGTTCGCCCAAGCGGACTGTAGCCCGTCCCTATGTTTTTTTTTCATTTCATTTCATTTATTAAATTCAAGTCGACATTTACAAGAATATACAATAAATTTTTTAGATAAGTGCAAGAGCTAGTGCCCATTCAGCTTTAATATTAATTATATTGATATTATCAGAACAATAAATAGTATGTGAATAATGTGAATTTTTTTAACTACATATATTAATGACAAACTACTAATAAAACTAGTACAAAAAATAATAAACTTACTAACTAATTTGATGACAATGAGCATTTTATAAAAAAAACTTGGATGCTAGGGAGTTAATTTTATCTTTAGTCGACGTTTGATATATTATGTAGTTCAGACGTGGAGAAGTGCCACGGTAAGTCAAGAATAATTTTAAGGATCTTGTTTTGCATGATTTGCAGCTTGTTAATATGAGTGCGTGCGCAATTATACCAAGCAGGGGAGCCATAAACCATATTTTCATATTTCATATTATGACTGTACATTATCAGCTTATTATCAAGGTTAAGTGTAGTTCTCTTATTTATAAACGGATATAATATTTTGATTAGAATTTCAGCTTTACCTAGTACATTTCTTATGTGGCAACTATATGTCAGGGTTTTGTCGAAAGTTATGCCAAGATATTTGACATTTTCTGCCCAAGGGAAGCTTTTAAATTTAAACAATTTAAAAGCTTACCAATAAATACTATGGAAAATGATGAAGGGCAAAGAAATATATTCTTTAACAAAATCAAATTCATTTTATAAAAAAAAACGTCAACACTAAGCTTATCTTTGTTTCTTTTTGATTTACAAAAGAAACAAACGTTTTCCGCCAAGTGTCTTTTGCCAACTACAAAAACGACGACGTTAGGATAACGGGAATCACCAGTTATCGAAACAAATTCGTACAAAACAATTAAATGCTGTCTAATCGTAACCAAAATGGCGAAGCTCGATAAAAGCATTGAGAAATAATCACGTTGCAAGAAAAATCAAGACCGAATGGAAATTCGCCGAACAACTATAGCGAAAATTTTTTTTTCCATAAATGCGAAGTAAGATTTGCGAAATGAATTTCGGCGTACCTACACAGATATCGATTTTGCAATGATTTGATTTAAAAGGTTCAACGTCACATTTTTTCCCTCTGTTTAGTGGTTTTGTTATTAAGCAAAGATATCACATTTGGAGCAAGGAAAATCAAAATTCAGCTAGCGATGAACCGAAAAATGTACTGTTCAGTGCGGTTTATAGGCTGCCGGCATCTCCGAGTCGTACTTTTCCAAAAATAGACTAAATCATAACTCCATCGTTAATGACGCACTCTACAGAGCCATGAATAACGATTTTGTTGTTTCCGAAAGTCTGCGAACATGGTCTGCAGGATATTTGATTTTAACTGCCGGCAAAACCTTGGACTTATTGAAGTGAAGTGTTCGATGACAGTAGTATGTCCAAAATGGAACTGCGACCAGGTTTCCAAGATCGTGTGATTTAAGGCAGCTGGAATATTTTCTGCGGAGGTATTTGAAGACGTTGGTCTATGTGGACAAACAACCCAACATTGAGCCTCAAATGCTTGAAAAAGTGGTCGAAAATTAGAGCTCCACAATGCAGTTTCTGAGACCTGAGATCGTAAATGCCATAAAATATCAATCGAATAAAACAACAGTTTATTTGTTCAACTTGTGTGTATTTGATTTCAATTTCTAGTACAGCTCATAAGCACCACGCTTTAGTTCTATTAAAATATGTGTCGGAATTTTAAAACATTTCTTTTTGTATTACGAAATTGGGTCGTTAAGAATATTTTTCGCTTATTGGATTCTGGTCGGGTTTACCACGAGACTTTCTGTCGATGGCCTTTGCACCAATTAAAATAGTTTGAAAGAAAAACATGCCCGCTTATTACAGAAGTTACAATTTCCATCTATCATCTACCCGTTTTCAATAATATTTCAATACCATTAACTGGGATTTAATTGAGTTGTACTTTTATCACTTATATCATAATTCTCAGAGTAAAACATATTTTACCATTCGCATAAAGGCCTTTTTATAGTGAAATATTCCAATGTTAATCTTTTACTACATTAAAAAAAGCCTTATCTCCACAAGCAGCGAGAATATGTAACAAAACTTTTCTGCAAATGTTGCGAAATGTCACTAAATGATAAAGTAAACTTTACGAGTTGATTAACATCATGAATCTCCTTAAAAAATCGCACTTTTATCTTTCCAAAGAATATCTTAGCTAGCAAATAACACACACAAACGACTACTGTTTGCGGGAGGAGGAAGCACAAAATAAAAATATCAAGGAGCGACTGCATCCGCACCCATCGCTGTGAAAACTTCAAAAGCACCAAAAGTGCCATATAACTTTCACAAAACTCCATTGAATTGTTCTGAAATAGAACTCACATCCTTAGAGATCCCCCACATACAATGAGAGCAAGATAATGAACTTGGATTCTCGTTCTCCATACCATTTCAAATATTATTATACAAGGTTAGGTATGTATGAATGTATGTGCAAGTGTACGAGTATCTATTGTCTTTGGCTTCTACGAAAATGCTTGTTTGTGCAGAAGTTGAATCTTTTCAGTGATGACAATATCAGCGGAAGAACAATTTAATTTTAGCTTCCATATCAAGTATCCTTAACAGAACGAACTTTAAAAGTTTAATCTATAATTTAACCTCTCGTAAAGCCGCCTTTCCCGCCAGCAACAAAACTCGCATACAACTCATACACAAACAATACTGGCATCGCACCCAAACCAAAGAGAACGAGAGAAATTATTCAATTTTTGGCAGGCAAAGCACCGACAAAACATAACGAAAGGCTAAAGTCCGCCTGGGCAAACTGTTGCATGCCCTATCGATATTTGTATCCTACGAAGTGTGCGTGGCATTGGGTTGAGAGTGCTGGTCCATTTCGGAACATTTATTGTTTCTAACAAAATAACCAAAACTGAAGGACATTTTACCTATTATATTGGTACCTACAGTTACTTTGGTTTTCAAAAAATTAATCGAAAAAAATAAGTTTGTGACATAAACGCCCCTAAAAAGTGGATGTGGCAACAAACGTTGTCTACATATATTTTGCAAAGAACAAGATCTTCATTTCCATCAAGTTCATTTATAAAAAAAAAAAAATTAAATAGTGGGTGTTTCAGTGGGTGCCTTTTCAAAATCTTTACAATTGTGGGGCCCCTAGAAAGCATTTGTTCCAAACTTCCTGCTTCTAGCTCAAATTTCAGGGTCTCAAAATTGGTAACGGACGGACGGACATGTCTTAGATCAACATAACTTTCGATGCTGATCAAAAATCTAGTAACTTTCAGCGGTCTACGATCAATATTAACTCATGTAACAAACTGTGAATAAAATTATAACACCCTTAGGATAGGGTATAAAAATGTCTAACACTTCTGATATCATTGTGCTCTGTGTGCGTTTTGGACGAAAATTAATTCCCCACTTTTGCAGGAGTTCATTAAAAACTTTTAACCCATCTCCTTACAAAGTTGGCATTAGTGGTGAAGAGATGGTGCTGCTGGCACCATCCATCAGGACGAAAAAAACCACACGCAAATTATATTAATTTTGTTGTTGTTTGAGTTCAAACTATAACTAACTTTGCAAGACATGTTAATGGCTGCTCTTCAAACATGGGATTGATACGTTACTGAGGACTTTACAATTTTTTTTATTAAGCTGTTTAATCTGACATATTTCATCTGCTGGGGATATTCGAAAATATATGCATCATTTTGCGATCACTTCAAAGTAACCAAAAGAAATGTGAAGTCGATTTGCCAACCAGTGACTACGATATCCACAGGGAATAAGCCCGCATTTGATATCAATCATCTGGTAATAATGTCAGCCGCAGCCGTAGGGACGCCACTAGCTGGCAGTACAACAGTATCTCGATGCCGATGGAAGCCGTATCTTATTGGTAGGCAATAACCATGGTAATCAGTCGTGGGAGTCATTTAAAGTTGAGTTGTCCAGGGATAGGCCGTGAAAATTACTTTCTTGTTCAACATCGGTTTTTGCTTCGAGGCAATAAACTAACAAGCGGGTGGTATCAATTTCACTTTTCGAACTGAGAAAACATATCTACTCAGTATAGGGGCGCACATGACGACTACATTCAATGTTCCTTCAAAATGACAAGGTTATAAATGAACGGCGATGAGGATAAGTTTTGGGTTTGAATGCGTTATTGGTCAAATTTCACACCGCCTTAAATGACAATGGTGCTAAAAGGAAGTATAATTAAGTAAGTAGTTTCATTAAATAAATAATAAGCTCGCCAATCAAACAGTTAAATCTACATCCTTACATACTTTGCTTTGGCTGGCACGGGTGGGAATGAGACACGAAACCTAGAAGCCATTTCGAAATGACATAAAACCGATAAACAACTCTTCTTGGCGAAATGTTCATTGACTGTTGTCTTTCAGTAGAGCTAGGTTCTTGTTTCCTGTTACTGTTACTCACTTCCATTATAAAACCGTTACCTTCATTCGTTAATTCACGTAAATTTAACTTTTCGATGGTAAAAGTGATCTGGGCAGAGGTAATCTAAGGTTAGGACTGTGTGGGATTTTCACACAGAAGGTTCATACCCAAACGAGCACCTGGATTTGGTTTCTATGAAAGCATATGAGGGTATTTCATCTTTTAGAAATATTATCTATACTTACTCGTATATTATAAAGCTGAAGTTTGTTTGTTTGTTTGGTTGAACGTGCTAATCTCAATCTATACTATATATAAAATCGTTCTTTGGTTAGTTTGTTTGATTTTTTTTATATGTACCAAACAACATATCTGAAGCCTTACCAGTTCGATTTTCTTGTCAATTCCCTCATCCTATTAATAAGTTCGTCGGCAATGCTATACACTGTTTTTAAAATTAATTTTTCGGAAGTAAAAATCGACCGCGTGCAGAGCCGCCTACATGCTTTTTACTCCAACTTCTTTCTCAATTTATGTTGAACTTGAAATTTTGCACATATATATATTTCAGAGCTTCTACTTTTAGGGTGTAAAAATCACCCGACCGCTGCGCCCCTTCATGGCTTTTAACTATAACTTCTTTCTCAATGAAGCTAGAATTTTGTAATGATGGAAATATTTATTTTAGGGGCTTTTACTTTTCGGGCCTAAAACCGAATGACTGCAGCGCCCACTACATGGCTTTACAATCCAACTTCTTTCTCTATTAAAGTAACAAATCTGAAATTTTGTTAAAACATGTTTGAAACGTTTCTGATTTTCGGATGACAAAAAATCGGGGTTACCACGAAATCTAGAAAGCGATAATCCAGAAAACAAAAATCTCGAAAGTAAAAATCTCGAAAACAAAAATCTTGAATTGAAAAAATCTCGAAAGCATAATATTAAAATACAAAAATCTAGAAAAAAAATAATATTAATTTTTGAGACAATCGTTACAATTCGCGCGAATTTCGAGATTATTTACTACTCTTTAACATCCACGATTGGCTAGCAAACTGCCCATGCAACTATAAAAAAAAGGTACCTGAAACTAGTGTTGTTTGGGATCGTGTGTTATCACAACGTGAGTACAAATAAAAACAATTAAAATGAAAGTAAGTGAAATCATTCCAAACAAAGGAAATATTCAAATCGAAATCGATGCCGTGAAATAAAGTAGATGGAAATAATGTCGATCGACTGTATATCCATAAGAAATCGGAAGTAATGTCGAAATTCACCATTTTCTATTTTCGACTTTATTTCCAATTATGTAGTAGAACAAAAGAGTAATAATTTCGCATAAGATATCGGAGATCGACTTTATTCTACTTGAGATTTCGCATCTCATCCCATAAACAGTGCATGCTGCCCCCCTGCAACCCCCCTGCTTGGGGTCACTGTTTGATTTGGAGTAGGTGCGAGGTTGTCAGGGGTGCAAATCTGAAAACGGTTTATCTGATTGTGTAAATAAATCAAAAGCGAAACAAGGCCGATTCGGATTTATTTCACTTTGGCAAAGTGAAATAAGACCGAACATGGAAATTCGGCGCTATTTCGCTTTCATAATGCGGCGTTATTTTACTCGGCGTTATTTCACGGCACCTTATTTACTATTGGAATTTTTACAATTTTTTATGTTTTTTTTTTGTTAAATATTGATTTGTTGTTGTTAATTTACCGAAAAAAATAAATTGCTGAATAAACTAAATATGTAATGCATTTTCTTTAAGTTTGAACTCTGTAAATAGGTAAGAAAAAAATTTCGAATTAACATTCTTTTTCGAGATATCGTCTTTCGAGATTTTTGTCCATTCGAGTTTTTTGCATTGTAGATTAAAAATTAGTTTTTTCGAGATTTCATGCATTCGAGATTTTTGTCATTCGAGATTACGTCATGATCCCGTTCCCTACATATCATTTAACTTTAACTTCTTTCTCAGCCAAGCTATTACTGTGACATTTTGTACAAACCTTTTTAAGAGCTTCTTTTTTCTGGCTTACAAAACTAATTTTTTGCAGAGTTTACAAGACTCATTATTGAATAGAACTATTTAAAATGTTTTCAATATAAGACCCGGCAAATTCGGGTATTATCCCCTGGTAATATATATATGCGTTCGGTATTTTTGTTCGGTCAAACCAACATTAAGTGCCATTTTTATCCAGTAGTTTTTGCAATTTGATCGCGATTGACATACACACTTCAGCAAAGTTACCAAATTTTAGAAATTTGGTTAAAAAATTATTAGCTTGGTCTTTTTCCGTCTACTTTATTGAACATTTTACGCAATGCACTTAGTTTGAAGCCTCACAAGATCCAGAGCGTGCAAGATTCCAAGCCGATTGACCTTCGCTTACCTAGAAATGTAGATAAATGGGCTGAAAATCAACTGGCATTGGATCCGCTGTTTTATTGAAAATTATCTTCGGCATTGGGTTCATTTCAACGCTGTTCCTATGGCAGCTAGGTGATTCCGGTTAAGCATCGAAAGCTACAGGGTGGGACTTTAACCGAAAATAAAATCACCTCTGCGCTTAACTCTGTTTCCCCCCCGGCGGCCATCAAGCATTCTCCATTCTACGTTGCGAATCAAAAAAGAGTCGAAGCCCTGTTGAAAGGACCTACAATTTAAAGGTGAATCCGAATGGCAAATTTGAGAAGCTTCTCATGACAAGTGATACCCTTTGATGTTTGTCAGACGTTTGCAAAAGGTGGGGCAGTGGAAAAAAGCTTTTAGGTGTTACTTGGCCCCGGCGGAATTTGAACCTGAGAGCTTTAAATTAGTAGTCCAGTACACGAGTGCAGTCCTGTGCCACTGCCCCCACAAAAATATAGCGGCCTCGTATTCACGAAATTATAGAAGGCCATATCCCTTTATAAGCCAAAAATGGTTACATTTAACGCTGAACATTTCTACCCCACTCTTTGACGATTTATATCCCATTTTAATGTTTATCTTAGTTTCCAAAAAATACTTTATTACTATCGCTAAATGAAAATCAATACCAACGCGTATCTGTTTTCCTGAGGCTTCCCTACTTGTTGGTTTATAATGCTCGATGCCGATTAATGTAATCCGAAAATCGTTGCTGACGTTGTTATTTTGAATCGCCGGCCGGAGTTTCAATAATAATCGATACGAACGATAGCTATTATTGTTTCCATTCATCCTGGACATCAATATACCCAATCAGAGTGCCGAAATAAATTGTTCATAATGGGATCCAAACAACTGATGCTGTTCACATCAAATGAATGACTTGTACTTTCCAAGGACTGCCACGCAGATATGCCAAGCGATGAGTGCTTATTTATGGATGAATAGTGGCTGTTCAACGTTTCCCAAGAATTAAAATGGAATTAAAGCATTTTACTTATTCCGACGAAGGATTACATTTTAAAAGCATTTGCGCAAATTGTTAACTTGATTTGACTTCTTGCCATTCAAATGGTATGGGGTTGAGATACTTTTAAAATAAACGCCAACCATATTCGGGGTATGTCAGCTGAAAATGAGCAATTATATATCAGGAAGGCAAAATGGAAATTCCATGTTTTTGGTAAAGCTGTGCGGTAAGGGTTGATTTGAGTTTCCATTTTTTAACATTAAATTATGGCGGGCAAAATGGTCGTGAACGAGGCCTATGAGATCACGGTTATTTGAATTAGGTAATTGGCAAAGTCAACAAAATTAATTTAACTTGACTTTATTGCATAATGCCTATTAGTAATGCATTTAAAGTAATTAGTGATATAAATATGATATTATGCAAATATGACCAGTGAAGTGGTATTGAGTGTTTTGGGGATTACCAAAGTAATTTTGTGGCTTAAAGCTACCAGTCATTCTCGTCAATGTTAATAATCCGTAATGCACAAGCTATTCATTGAAAAATGCGACAGTGAAAACAAAAACACTACTATTATGTAAAAGACGCATTTTACAGAAATGTTTTTTGTAATAAAATGTGCTCATCCTTACTTATTGGTGTATTGTATTGCACACAGTGCTTTATTTCAATTTGCAATTCTACAGCTCTTAAAAAAAATTGCTTTATTTTGCTACGTACGACATATTTTGACAGCTTGTGAACAGAATCCCTCGTAATAATGTTACGAATTCGGATCTATGTTTCGAATACGAAAAAATGTATATCATAGAATCCGAGTGTAACCACAGTGTAACCACAAAAGGCATTGCCCCACTATTAAGTCATATTCGAAATTCCGAAATCAGCTGCTTAACGTCAAAGTTAGAAATAGATTCTGTTGCATTTGCAATTTTTACTAGTGAGGAGGAGAATACCTATTAGGTGCAAAAAAGATATAAAAATGCAGCGTAAGATACTGAGGGATGCATGCAATCCGTTTGACCTTGATTATGAAGTGTGAATTGTTGCAGAACATTTTGTTTTATTTCAAACTAAATTTAAGTTTACAGATTTAAAAAAATGTTCGCTCAACAAACGAGAATGCAAGTATGTATATAAGGAACTAGAACAGGAACTTGGTCATACTTTTTTATCCTCCTCAATCACTCCTTTAAGTCCCATCGCCGAGATTGACAAGCCATCTCGGCGATGGGGCCAGAGGTGCTAGGTACAGAGCTCTCTATGACAGCCTACCTGGCCATCGGGGAGGAGCACTTGACACTGTGTGCATGAAGCAAGTCTTTGAGCGCCGTTTTCAGGTCATCCTTCCTGAACGGCAGGAATGGAACAGTGAGGGGTGGAATGACTTTAGGCCGGGTAATGTCATCGTCTATACTGATGGCTCACTTATTGACGGTATCTCCGGAGCCGGGGTCTACTCTAGAGACTATCGGATAAATCTATCTGCAGCCTTGGGTAGACAAACAACTGTTTTTCAGGCAGAAATCTTTGCGATTGCCACTGCCGCCAATATCCTGTTAAGGAGAAGGATTAAGGGTAAAACCTTATACATCTGCTCAGATAGCCAAGCCGCTATCAAAGCCTGTTCGGCTGGCTCTCTCAACTCAAAAATAGTTGAGGAAACCATGGTTAGGCTTGACCGTCTGGGAAGATTATTATTATTATTATTATTATGCCCCGCCTCCTTACCCCTCCCAACCGGCGCGCGGGGAGTACCTTTAATATTTTCTATTTATTTATATATTTGATTATTAAGAGAAAAAAAATAAATTAAGTAGAAAGCGAAAAATAAAATTTAAGAGGTTTAAGAATTTAGGAGCTGTTTATTTGGCTAAAAAGCCATTTTGTAAACAAAGTTTTTTTTTTTTTTTTTTATATTAATTATCATCCGATTTTAAATACTTTATAACTTCTTTTTTAAATTTACATAGATTGTTTAAGTTTTTAATTTCGTTAGGAAGATTATTATACAGTGCAAGACCTCTGTACATTATTGTATTTTGCAATGATGCAACTCGGTATCACTTGCCTGGGTTCCTGGGCACACAGGTATCGAGGGTAATGAAAGAGCGGATGCTCTGGCCAGTAAGGGCTCTTCAACAGCCTTCATTGGGCCACAACCATCCATAGGATGCTGCTCATCCGTCCACAAACGTGATATGGATTCGGCTCTACGCCAACAACATACCGAATACTGGCATGACCTGGTCTCATGCAGGTATTCGAAGAAGCTAGTGGACGGTCCAAAAATCAGCAGAGCTAAGTTTTTGCTTGGACTAAACAGGAAAGACTTGAGATCCTTGATTGGTCTCGTCACCGGTTTCAGTCCTCTTAACGAGCACCTCAAAACCATTCACATTAGGAGCTCGGGCCTATGTGAGTGCTGCATGGAGGCGGATGAAACGGCATCTCACTTCATCTGTGAATGTCCGGCTTTCGCCAGAACCAGGGTCACCACTATAGGCAAACAATTCGTTACCGAAGATGAGATGGGGGAAATTGAACTTGCAAATATTCTTCGCTTTGCCAAGGCTACTGGCAGGTTCTCCCTCACTGAATCTTACTAATCGCCAATAACCAGCGAGCGGGCAGCTATGCTGAAGTACAATGGTCCAATAGGTCTAAGTGCTTGTCATCTACTGATGACCCCACTGCACATACAATACAATACAATACAAGTCGGCTTGTAGCATTATTAAGGTTTATGGGCGAAGGCGGATACCAACACGGCCGGCGTTGATAAAGACTACTCGGTTGGAATAGCACATTCTTCATTTTCAGGCACGTTAAAAATGCTGCTGGATATTTTGGAAAGAAGGCTCTGTCCAGTCTGAAAATTAGACTTCTATTCAAAGAGCAGATTTCCGGGTGTTGTTATGTGCATCGATGGAATTCATATCAAAATTATCCCACCGGCTGAAGAAAAAGATTTGTACTACAACAGAAAAGGATATTATAGTATAATTGCCATGTTGGTAGGTATATTTAGCAAAGCACTTCTTTCAAATGCTCCTAAATCAATTTTTCTTAGATTTGCGATAGCAAAATGCATATACGCCTCATCGATGCACGGTATCCCGGATCAAACCACGATTCTCATATATGGAAAAGCAGCTCCACCATTCTCTCGAACTGCAATCTATTTGTTGAAATGTTCTACCTTTAAATATAATATTGTGAAAATAAAAGATTATTTTTCCATAATTCTGTAACAAACTAACGGTCTTAGCATGTTGATTCTTTTTTGTCTGCGCAATACGAAAAATCAAATAGTTCGTAAGTTTAAATGTCAAAATTCCGATTCATTCGGATTCAGTGATACCAATTTCTACGAATTTCGAAATTCGTAGCAAACATTTCCCCTACGACGGATTCTGTGATAGTACTCGTACTTTCGGGGTTCGTGGCGAAATTCCGAACACGACGGATTCTGTGATAGACGTGTTTATCTTTTGCTTCCCTTTTGAAATTTTGTAATTTTGTATGGGACCTTTTGCGGCAGGTTAGGTTAGGTTAGGTTAAGAGGGTTGCATGCACAATTGTGTAAGTATCACCCAGAGGCTAAAAAGCCCATTGTAAGTACCCTTTTGTTCATGGTAGGACACGCAGTTAAAAAAATCATTTGGATCAGTTTATGAATCTATTAATATCCGTTAGAGGTATCGATGCATTAGAACCGTAGTTCTTGGAGTGCCGGGCAGTGACACAGGATCTACAGCTTCTGCAGAAGTCATTTGTAGGGATCCCTAGCCTCCTGGCTATGTTCCCGATTTTAATACGCCGACGAGCACACAAGTTTGATTTCTTTCAAAGGACAGTAGGGACTACGGTTTCTTTTTGTCAATGACGTGCCACAGACTACACGAGTTATGACATAACTTGAGTGTTGTCGCACATTTCAGTACATAGTCTTGTCGTGATACCGTCAATGAAGCTCTTAGCTGTGACTGAGGCAGTACCTGCATATCAGCCTCGAGTGGGTGCATATCAGAGCCGCATCTGGCCAGCGTATCTCCTGTCTCACTCCCTGCCACACCAACGAGCCCAGGAACCCAGCAGGGTTGTACCGAGTGATAGCTTATTGCTCTGAGTGCGTGGTGGCATTCTTAGACGCATTTCGCGTTGGAGTCGAAAGCTTTAACACTGCACTAATCTGGCAGTTGGTAGGACTGGTTGATACTTAGTGCCGCTAAAAAGACTCCTTCTCCTGTTCCCTTCCCCGTCTTTGAACCATCCTTTAAGATGAAAATACCTTTGGTGAGCCTGCTCGGTGAATTCCAGTTATGTGGAGCGCGTATATAGACTTTGAAGGTCTTTGTTAAGAAACTATATATATATCGATTTTCCAAGTGAAGACTTACGACGTGTCAACACCTGAACAGTGTACACTTCAAGTTTACATCAGAAATGTATTGGAAAAAATACATTCCACGTGTTCTATTCCTCAGTGACAGAGAAATGAGGCATGTCCCCATGGGTCTCCTCATCACAGCAGCATCTACAGATATTATCATCCTCAGAGATCTAATTTCATTGTGTGGTGCCTTAGGAGGTTATGGTCAGTAAGGTCACCGACTAGCTTTGACAGTGATTGTCTATCGAATCGCAAGTGTTCGATGGTCCTGCGCTTATCATACTTTTTCCATATATTCCGTGATATGTCACAACTGGTTACTGATTTCCAACTCTTGTTGGTTTTCATCCGGATCTTGTATTCCCCCCATTCTGTGGGGGAAGTGCCACATTGCGAACCCTTTTCTTGCCAGTTCATCAGCCTTCTCATTGCCAGCTATATCTGTGTGCCGATAACCTTGAGCTCTTCGCGACAGAGTTGAATAAGCTTGCATTTGATTTAAGTAGCAGAAATTGCTTTTATGGCCGCCTGATGGATATCAACCAAAATAGTAATGTAATTTCGTGGCACTGCCATCGTTGACACTATGTAAGCAGCTTCCGCGATTGCGAGCACTTCGACTTAGAAAACACCGCTATGATCAGGCGGCCCGATTAAGCGTTGTATGTTTAGTTACTCTGAGCAATCCGGCAGTCCATTTTCGAACCATCTGCATAGATTTTCTTTTCGCGGGTTCGTTTATGTCCCATTCTCCCTGCTCGGAAAGGAACCCTCACAGGGTTTGAAAAAATTCAAGTAGGGAGACCTGCAGTTAGAGCTAAGGTCATTCCCTACACACATTTTCAAAATCTTTGCATGCTCTTAAATACCTGGTTGCCAGACTCATGTTTGGCTGACTTTCAATGACAGGGGTAGCAAGTTAAGAATGGTCTCCAGCCCAGCGGTTGATCACGTTCTCATTACACTTGTTGTCCATATATAAGCTAGTCTTTGCATTTTTGCTATTGCCTTGATATTGTTTGCCTTATATGGGACTTGCTACAACACTAAGCTGCCATATATGAGTATTGGTCGCAAAATTACCGTATACATTGGGTCGGGCCAAACCCTAGATTAATACTGTGGATGTATACTTTCTGCGAAGATTCGGTTGCACGCATAGAATGCGTCTGCAGTTTTCCTTACTCACTCATTGACATTTGGCTTCCTGTTGAGTTGTTTATCGAGAATTACTCCCACATACTTTGCACTCAAGATGAACCGACAACAGAAGAACGGTATGGGTACCTTCGAATAGCTAGAGTCATGCCATATTGTCCATTAATGGCACTTGGATCGCTGAAACCGAACGGCTTTCCGTTCTCGGTATGTGTGTTAATTACAACTTTCGTTGAAATGACCATATATTCGATGTCGCCAAGAACGCTGCGAAATGCCTAGGCTTCCTTCCTATTTCACCCCCTCCGATCTGGCTACTATGTATTTATAAGGCGTTTATTCGCCCGAAACTTGAGTACAATTCTCATGGTCTGGTGCACCACCAATAACTTATTTGTAGCTACTTGACAGAATCCAAAAACGCGCGAAAAAACTTATTGGTGACCGTAACATCGCGAGATCGCTTGACTCTCTATATCATCAGTACAGGTCACTTCAGCCGATGATTCAATGTCGTTATACTAATTTCTTGAAGAATGTATCCGGGCCTAGCTCTTCTCACACCCTCATGCATTTGAATTTTTTTCACCACCAATTTTTAAAGCACTGAAATACGAGGGCCGATAGACTCGATTAGAATCACCCCAGTAACACTTTGAAAAATTTCCACACTCTTACGAAAATATTGATAAGTATCAATTGTTATGAGAAACTTTCTAAATGTTCTATATAAAATCGCAAATGGTTGAAGGATCTAGGCTTAAGGCCCTGTATGAATTTACTTTTTTTTACTTTTACAGGACTTAAGGTAAATGTGTCTTTTGTGTTCACTTGGCTACGTTCAACCGTTAAAGCCTTTTGTTATACTGAAAGTCTCGGTGTTGTGACTTCAATTCTCAAGGGAACAACGAGCGTTCTTCATCGTTATAATCGATGAGTTTTGCGGGAATACCGAAGCCAAAAATCTTTAATCAACAATTGGTGGGTATCGTTTCGAATTCGTTGGCCTTTTGCAGCCTACCGGCTCTAATCATAGTTTAAAATGTGGGCGATCATTGATTTGTTCACGCCTATGTCGAAACTCATAAAAAAATCCACATAAGAAAATCTACCAAAATTCTTTTAAGAGTCATCATCAACATAACTTGAACGTTTCTTGAACTTTTGAATGGTCATGTACCAACCATGTAAACAGCAACTTCGACGTAGGTGGTCGAAATGCGTTCACTGTACCTATAAATGGACGTCAATATTCCATCGGGTTCTCAAGTTTTATGAAGCCATTTTATTATTGCTAACACAAACTTGATTCCTCTCATAAACTGTTGTTTGGATATGTCCCACCTCCGTGACTCTCAACAAACACCACGTGGCTAATGCCTAACGACCCCATTACTCTGCAACATCTACTTCGTATTCCAGGCAATTCCCAACAAGACATTGCCAAGTCATTACTGCTTACACCTGATATCTATGTCAACCCTATCCCCGAGAGATATTCATTGTGATCTTGCATTGCATTTTACACTGAAGTATCAGATCTCACGCCCGAACAAGTCCACTTGGAATCCCAATTTCAAACTCAGTTTATCTACAGATACACTTGTCAAAGTCGATACACACCCATCAATTGTAGGTACCCCTCCCCAATCAAGATGTGGAATGCAACCCAATGAATATTTGATCCGATAAAATATTGCTGCCTTCGCGAATGAGTTGTTCTGCTTAATTGACAAACCCTGACCACCGCAGTTGTGGCCAAAGTTATTGGGCAATTATTCGCTCTCCTTATGCTGTGTGGCTTTGTTTATCCTTTTTTTTGCCGCTGTCTGATTCTGATTGCCCTCGTCAAAGTCGCGTATCTTTTGCGCGCCAACCCGTAAAAGGCGATCAGCAGAGGGCAAAAAAGCAAAAATAAGAGTTCACAATGCCAATCAACAGAACACTTCCGGTACTGGTCAGATTGTTTGTTTTGGATCTAGAGGACTGACGAGACGAAAGATGACAGCCCCGGAGACAGAGAGAAACAATGAGCCTCTTTGATGAATTACTTCTCATTGAACACGACGCGTTGAGCGTTGTCGGTCCTGGACGGCATAGTTCAGAAAAGAAAGAAACCAAATTGACTCCTCGTATCGGACAACATGATTATTTAAGATGCGGTAACAGGCTCAGCTCAGATGACAAATGCGAAGATACGTTTTTGTATTGTTTTCTTTCTTCTTTTTTTATAATATGCGGCACGACACTGCACATATATAATGGGATGCCTTGTTTTTTGTGTCACGGATGAGTGCGCGGGCAGTTTTCCAGTTGAATGACGACATACCACTGGCAGATGGGGAGTATGGCATAGGACAATTGGTATAGCTGAGCCTGAGAAGAGTAAGAGTAGCGTGTGTTCGGCCGGGATAGGACTGAGATTTCATGCATGAGTTTGCGGAGGAAGATAAAGAGTGGTCATCATGCAAATGTGACAGTGAAGCAGTTAATGGGTTGGAATTGTGTTGTTTTTCTCTGTACGGGTGGAACTAGAGGAGTCTGTACTGCACGCACATCCATTGCGTTTAAAGTCCCAGTGCCAGTAGACATCCATCAAGGATAAGAGAGTGGATGCAGTAAAAAAGCGGATTGATTGAATAATTGACTTCCGGTGAAGGATGTGTCAGTGGTCACGTTTCAGTTAAAATATGGTTTATGGGGTTTTTGTGTGAATTAATTGATTTTCGTAATTTAAATTTTGAATTTGGGTTTGTGCATTGAAAGAGAAACTGAACAAATTATGTTTTATATAAAGATATGAAATATTGAGAACCAACGATGATGAAATAATAAAAGTTCAAGGCCAGAGTTGGCCGATACTAAAATACCAATGAAATGAACATTAATGCTATCATTATACACTCCTCGCCAGATGAATAGGACACCCCTTACATCTGTTATCTACCCTTCATTGCTCCCAAACCAAGCATGCTAGAGACTTCTTTTTTTTTGTAAATTAAAGTTAATTTAATTGCTGCAGTTTGATTAAAATTAACATTCAATGCTAAAGCTTTAAGTTTTAAAAAAATATTATCAACGAAAAGCCGGCAAAATGCGGGGTCGAAAATTTGCACCACTTGAATAGGAAACTTTAATAAAAAAAAACATTTTAAAGATTTCTGATTCTTTTTATTACAAAAATAACTTAAATTTAAGATAATTGGAGTATTTTACATTCAGAAAAAAAATTTGAATAGTGTGTTGAGCCACCTTTCTGTTCCAAAACTTCACACATCCGGTTTGGAAGGGATGTATACAAATTAGCTAAATAATTCCGTGAAGTCGAGCTCCAAGCTAATTCGATGGCTTGGGTTAGTTCGGGAATACTCGAATATTATTATCCTGATCCGTATACATTTTGGCTCTGTATATAGGTTTTAACTACCCGAGCTGTATGTATTGGCGCATTATCATGTTGATAAATCCACGGCAGAGGTCCAAAAAGGGTATAAAAGTATGGAAAGGCGTTTTTCAATATGCCATTGTGGTTGACATAAATTGTAGTTGGCAGGTTCCATAATAGGAAATGGCCCCCCACACCATCACACCTCCAACTCTGCTATGCAACCGGTCCAAATAATGTGTTTCTTTGCTGGGGTCATGGAAATAGTAGCTATAGCCATCGGTGGCCTTCCAAATTAATTTTGTTCATCGGAGAAGACTACTCTATGCCACTCTGAAGTGCAGGTCACATGTGCGCGACAAAAACTGAGGAGTTGCCCTTTTCGAATCGGGTTGAGATTGAGAGGTGGCTTCTTTTTGATTTTCAGTCATTTTAGATGGTCAACTTTCAAAATAACATGACGCATAGATGTAAGACTTGCCTTGACACCGCATTTATCCCTCAGTTTTGCCAAAAAATCGTGAGAATTTCACGCTTTTCTTAAAATAAGTCTCCTTTCCGCATTAGTAAGCACGCTGTTTGTCCGGCCTTTCAAGTTTTTTCCGTATTCATACTCATTACTTAAAAATGTGGATATAACGTGTCGGCTCCTCTCCATTTTTATACCCTATTCTAAGGGTATATTAATTTTGACGCATAGTTTGTAACATACCTTAATATTGCCCGAAGACCCCTAAAAGTTACTATATTTATGATCAGCATCGATAGTAAAGTTGATCTAGCCATGTCCGTCCGTCCGTCCGTCCGTCGGCAAAAATTAGGACTTTAAACTGGACCTAGAGAGCTGAAATTTTAACCATATACTCTCTAGGGTCCCGAAATAATCAAGTTTACGAATTTTTGAAATCCGCCCACAGACACGCCCATAAACTCAAAAAAAACAAAATTTTGGAAAAAATCGAATTTTGAGCTAGAAAGCTGAAATTTTTTATATATGATCTATGACTCCTAAAACTGCTTGGGATAAAAAAAAATTTCGAAATCCGCGCACTGACCCGCCCGCAAATAAATAAAACAATTTTTTTGAAAATCTAAAGTTTGAGCTAGGGAGTTGAAATTTATAATATATACTCTCTAGGGGCCCTTTATGCTCATGTGTTAATTTTTTTAAATCCGCCTACTGACACGCCCACAATTAAATAAAACAATTTTATTGAAACACTCAAGTTTGAGCTAGGGAGCGTTTTTTTTGATAAAATCCTTTAAATGTTATATAACAAAATATGTAGAGCGTTCTTAACAATTCAACCATACTTAGACTTTTGTCACGCCCACTTATGAGCGATAGGAATAAGAATAGGGTATCCAACAGTTCGCCCAAGCGGACTGTAGCCCGTCCCTATGTTTTTAGCTGTTTTGGCCATAGATATGCCAACGTCCTTGTAAGCTATGATTTGTCCTTTTTCCGCCTCGGTTAATGCTTTTCCTCGACCCATTTTAGGTTTTTTTTTTAAATTAATTATTTTAAATTAACAAAAAAAATCGATCAACGAAGAATATGAGTCGGCGTGCCAAAGATAACGATCAAATTAAATGCATGTTCTATTCAAGTGGCGCAAAAATATTGCTTTAATTCCAACGAATGTTAACATAAAGTGGAAAAAAGAACTTGCAATTTTGTCACAGAGAAAGAAGAAAGAGTTGGACAACGATAACGAGCATAATATCATTATTTTATTATTCCGTTTTCGAGTTATGAGCAATTGCAAATAGAGTGTACAGGGTGTCCTATTCAAGTGGCGATGAGTGCATGTATAAATATTATCATTATTGTGGGCCCGGGACACATGCGGACAAATGTATTTATCTCATGACAAGCTTTAAAAAATATGTACATACATGTACTGTACATACTTGTATTATGGGCTTAAAAACAACTTATACTAACAGCCGTATTTTTAATATGTATTTCCTAAAACCACCTTTAAGATGTTGCTTAGTTAAACATCATGAAAGCCTTTACCTAAGTTCTCTGAAATTGTGATTTATAAACCATTTTCCTCTGTGTGTTTAATAAGCGAGGTTTGTGTCTCGATTAGTAAAGACGGTAACCATTCTAGTACCAAACAAACAAGGTTCTAACACCTATATTTTGTATTACGGACGCAATGGATCGCAAAGTACACTGCCTCCTCGTGGTGCAACCTGGGAAATGATTAATAGCGTTCATCAGTCCGCATATGGCAATTAAATATTCAAGTGTTTAGCAAATATTAAAGCGAATGCCTGGTGATATGACGTAGCTATAATTCAAGAGATGCATGCTACAACAGAAGACAACCGGAGATCAAAAGGGAAGATTTCAATATACTCACTTATAATTGAGTGCTATTACCACGTAGCTACTGTACCTACCTACATTCGTCTTAGGCAATCAATCTTATGGCTGCCTAATTGATGAGAACTCCGAAAGCACAGATTATGTATAAGAGATAGTCAGCTTCCACATCCCATGTAGCAATGCAAACCGAAACAGGTCAATTGCACGAAAAACTAACTACGCCTGTCTGATTACTAGGACAAACTGCTGTGGGCGCTACACAGTTTCAAACCATATATATCCGCGGGGCCAGATGCTATAATACCAGCAGAGCTTCAAAACACATCGGATATCATCTTGATTCTGCTTGAGATAATTCTGATAAGCTGCATGGAGCTGGTCTACATTCCGCTGTTATAGAGAGAAGTTAAAGTAGTTTTTATACCTAAAGCCGGTAAATGCTCCTATGTAAATCCTAAGGGTCTCATACCCATAAGCCTATTATCATTCCTTCTAAAAACGTTAGAAAGGCTGATTTATATCCATCTACGCACTCCTGTCTACGGCTCAACATGCATATTGCAAGGGCAAATCTGTTGAAACAGCCTAACATACGATAGTACGTGCAATCGAATATTCCCTTCACCAGGACATTGAAGACGCTTTTAACAACGTCAATACATCCGCAATCGCAAATGCACTGCCAGCTCTGGAAGTAGATGACTCACTTGGTGAGCTAATTAATCTGCTACTCACAAGCCGGATTATAAACTTAAAACTGGGTGTGACATCTGCCAGAAGATCTGTCAGTAGAGGAACCCCGCAAGGCGGAGTCCTATCCCCCCTTCTCTGGAACTTAGTGGTGAACGAGCTGCTGATGTGCCTGGAAAGGGAAGGAT
The DNA here is from genome assembly GCA_949715645.1 of Portevinia maculata. Taxonomy (NCBI): domain Eukaryota; kingdom Metazoa; phylum Arthropoda; class Insecta; order Diptera; family Syrphidae; genus Portevinia; species Portevinia maculata. The sequence goes on from OX454525.1 coordinate 79,761,653, forward strand.
GCAGGGTGATTGCCTATGCGGACGACGTTGCAATTGCGGCCTCAGGGAAGCACACAAACTTTACTTCTTCAAAACGCTCTCAACATGCTAACGACATGGGCAGATCGTTGTGGGTTAGTTGTTAACCCCCCCAAAACCGAGCTTGTTCTATTCACATTGACCCTCCATCAATCAGGGGCACAAAGTCAGTCTTCTCTGATTTTTTTTTTTTTTTTTTGTGTTGGGAATTCGCTGGAAGTAAAAAATCATCGAAAGACATTGCAGAGCTAGTAGGCGAGGGATGCGTCCGCAATAGTGATGGACTTTAACTCATCTAAAAAAATACTCCCGGTGGACTGACATTCGCCATCCCGAATGAGATTGCACCTAGTCGACGACTAATCGACAATTTGTTTTTGAGCTATTTGTTGAATTTAAGAGATAAATCCGCCGTTTGTCGGATTTCTAAACTTTTTTTTTGTTTGAAATCAATACCTGATTTCTTAGCCCTAGCTAACTCTTATAGATCAAGAGGTTTTACACGTCTCAATCTCCTGATTGCATTGTCATTATTTAAAAGTTCTGTTATTTCTGTGTTTACGTGGTTGAGAAGCCTACTTCTATGCCTTTGAGCAACTTTCTTAACTTCATCTTCAACCATTTCAACATTTAGATCTTTATGCAGATCGCCATTGCGTACGTACCAAGGTGACTATGTTCCTTAGTACTTTATTTTGGAAAACCTGAATTGTTTGTAAATTTGTTTGGCACGTGCATGCCCACAACTGGAGCCCACAATCTCGAAATTTGGCCTTTTTGAAAGTGACATAAGGCCAAATTCCAGCATTTGGTCACTTTCACAATGCGACATAAGGCCAAATTTCAAAATTTGGGCTTATTACGCTTGGGGTTATGTCACGGCACCGTGTTTGAATACTCCACTACATTGCTGTTAATGTAGACTGGAATGTGTGGTTTGTTTTTATACGTAAAATAATATGGACTGACTTAAGGTCATTTAATCTAATCTGCCATTTCTTAGTCCATTCTGAAATATTGTTTATTGATGTTTGAAGCTTTTTTGTTGCTATTTCGACAGTTGCTCCCACAGCAAGGACAGCTGTGTCATCTGCAAAAGTAGCTATGGTGGTTTCTTCAATCTCAGGAAGATCGCTAGTGAAAAGTAGGTATAGAACTGGACCTAGCACACTGCCTTGTGGTACACCAGCTTTAATCTCTCTTAATGTTGAGTACTCTGCCTCTTGTTTAATTCTGAAGAATCGATCTGATATATAAGACTCCAGAATGGTCGCATACTGCTTCGGCAGTTGCTTTTGTAGTTTGTGTATCAGTCCTTGTGGTATATCAAGAAATACTGTGGAGCACACATTTTTTTCTTCAAATGCTTTTTCGATTCTATCTGTGATTCTATGCACCTGTTCAATTGTAGAGTGCTTATTTCTAAATCCAAATTGGTGAATTGGGACTAGCGATTTTACATCTATTATTTTTTGTAGACGTTTTACCAGCACTTTTTCGAATAACTTGGACAACATTGGTAGAATAGATATTGGGCGATATGAGGTAACTTCGTTAGGTGGTTTTCCTGGTTTAGGTATCATTATTACCTCCGCGACTTTCCACATGTTTGGCATATATCTTAATTTAGATGCAGCATTTATAATCTGCGCTAGTTTTTTTAAACATTTTCGTGGAAATTGCTTCAAAATTTCTCCTGTAATCAAATCAAACCCTGGGGCCTTTTTTATATTTATGCTTTCTTTAATTTCTTTGGCTAGTTCTTTAGCTGTTACCGGCCGAATAGGTATATCTTCTTCACACCTTATTTCGAGTCGACAAGATCTGGGGTTTTATTTCTATTTGTTGGCCAATAGGTAGGTTTTCCCGTTGAGTGATATTTGGCGCCATCTTCTTTAATTGCTTCATATAGTTCTATGCCTCTAGTATTAGTTAATCTAGATCCCCAATACTTATTTTTAGCGTTAAAATCCCCTCCCGCGATTAATCTATTGTGAAATATGCGGAAAAGACTTTTAAAATCATTTTTCTTTAGTCTAAGCTAGGAGAGCAGTGTACTGCTGCAACAGATATTTGTCCACTGCTAGTTTCTACACATATGGAAATTCCTTGGATGGCACATGATTGGAATTTTGCTTCTATATGATGTTTTATTGTATTCTTTATTAACACTTCGGCCCCACCTTTTGCACAGTTATAAGGATGTGGGGAGTGATAGAATTCATATCGTTGCAATTTAAAGTCAGTAATCAATTTAAAGTGCGTCTCTGAAATGAGACATATATCTATCTGGTGTATGTCAAGAGTCACTTGCATCTCGTCCTTGCGACTCTCGGTACCATTAGCATTCCATTCAAGAATTTTTATTTTATTCATCATGTCTGTCTTTTGGTAACAGCTCTTTTGTTGCTGTTTTGTCTTTCTAAGTCTTCTCTGATGAAGCTTAATACTTGGGTCTCATTCTGGATAAAAAGCTTAGCTGGAAACCTAATATACAAGAAAGAGTTCGGAAAGCTACGGTATCACTCCTCTCTTGCATCGGTAATAAATGGGGCCTTCAACCCCGCATTACCAACTGGCTATACATCTCGGTAATAAGACCGATACTTGTGAACGGGTTGGTTGTTTGGTCGACTGCTGGTTGCCGGGACACATAGATATTCCAGGGAATTGTAGGGCCGATGAACTCGCCAGAAAAGGAACGATACTGCCCCTTCTACCTGATAAGCCCCTTAGGCATTCCAATTGCTACATGCAAACTCATGTTTAATATGGAGGCCATTGAGAGGACTAACCTTAGGCGAAAAAGTGGTAACACTTGTCTTACGACAAAACAGATTTGGCTAAAACTGGATCTGAAACGCTTTAAGTGTTTGATATCTCTGAACAGACTGCACGTTGGTGCTACAAGCATGCAACAAGACTTGGCGTCTATACAAATGACTTCCACTGAAGCTGCTTAGACGAGGAGGAGGAGGAGGAGGAGGCTATTCTTCACCTTATCTGCACATGGCCTGCTTTCTCTCAAAGACGAAAACTTCATTTGGAATCTTTCTTTTACAATGATCTCAACGATCACATCGACATAAAAAGTCTTTATCACAAGCTCCAACTTTTTCAACGAGTAGGAAGAAGATAGATCCGTGTGGTATCACAATATACCTTTTTAAGGAGAGACTATCTCGTAAAGAAAGCTGTCAAGTAATAGCCATGCCTTGCTAATGCGTCGGTTTTTCATCACCCTCTGTGTTACTATGGCCAGGAAACCCAGTGGAGAGTGATGTTGGAGCGGGCGTTTAAACAAGTGATTACGTCTTTACAATGTGCTACTAGTTTGGATGATATGGAGTGTGAGTCGAGAGTTTTTATAGATGCTTGGCTATCAAAAAAGATAGCAACATCTGTCTTGATTATGGGGTAAAGGGTGAGTATCCTACAAGCCTCCCTGAACGCTTGTATTTCCGTCTCCGTCTGGCATACACTTGAGGAATGCGGAGGCCAGTATGATTTGGATATAGGTATGCAGTTTCGCTGAAAATATACCCGAATCCCCATTCCGTTTTCGAACCGTCGCCGTGGATACAAATCACTACTTAGTGATTCATTGGGAACGCTCTTCCATTCTGTCCTGGATGAGAAATAGGCTTTGACCCCTTTTGTTAAGGTTGATTGTCAATACCAATTTGGACTTCGAGATGTATTATTTTAGGCAAACTTAAAAATATCTTCATAAATATGCCTCATAAGCATTATATTTTAACACGAACCCTACTCCATAAATTACCCAAGACAACTTATCCTATATTTTACCCTTAAGTTCCTTTTTCGACAGCACATTACATTACATTACATTTTTACTGAGTCTTGAAAAATCATTACATTTGTTCTTGTACTCATGGTATAACAATGAAGCCGACTTATAAATATTATGCCTGGCTAACTATGTAGCTTGAAGAAAATAGCTAAGTGAGCTTTTTAATAATCATATACATACATACTTTATTAAGTAAATACGGTACGTTTTTGTATGCTTGCTCCCGACATACTTAGATCAGTTTCTATAAGGCCTTAAAATTATGACTAGATGCAATATACATTTAAACAAAACCAACTAGTGTCATGTACGATTGATTTTAAATTAAGAAATTTGTCTTTCTCTACCTTAGTGTATAGTTTGAGTTAATCTGCTTAATGAATAGTATAAAGTGATTATACTACGAGTATCACAAACAGAATCAAACCGTTTAATTGGCAAAAGTATAGAATTATATGGAGGTATATGAAAATTAAATGCGAGCGTATATGAGCGTTTCAAATTGAGTTCTTGTATTAAATGTGTAGAGTCGCATATTTTAAGCTTTAAAATACGTTTCAAATTAGCCCTCGAAGCTTTGATATAAAAAGGTAACAAGAGACTTTATACTAACATCCTGTTCGATATGAGGGAGGGATCTTTCATTAAGGAGATTAAATGGTGAAAGGTAGTAATTTTCGTCCAAACTATCACATGTGTTTGAATCCAATAAAGACTTAATAAGCGTATTTGGATGAAATTCTATACGTTTAAGTTTTCTTAGGGACAGATTAATAAGGTATGTCATTAGAGGTGTTACCTTGCATGCTTCATATAGGAATTGTTGCGGAATATTTTCACGCAACAAGTTTCACCTTCTGTCCTTCACTTCCCTCCCCGTACCCTTCTTCTATTGGGTGGCATCTGCGAGGTCATAGGAAAGTGGAGGGCAACCAAGGTCCCATCAGCCTTTGGGCCACCTTCCCCGAACCTCGAAGGTACCACCCCCCACAGGTACCCAACCCCGATGTACGAACCTGAGAAACCACAGTTGAGAGAGAAGAGGCCTGAAGATCAAGCAGAAATGGGTAAAGAAGGACGAAAACCCCAACGATTCGGCACAATATCAGCCGTTAAAAAGGGCCCACGCAATAGTAACGCACCAGTCATGCGAAATGGGCCCAACGTTATTGTCTGCACACTAGCAACCGTGCGAGACAAAGGGCAATGCGGCAAAATATACGGCCGTATCCTAAGTGCCCTCCAACAATACGGAGAGGCAGCAGATAAGTGTGGGTGGACTGCCTACACATTTACATCTGCGCAAGAACCACCACTGACACGGTGGGGTGTTAGGTTCGATGAGGGGGAAGAAGACGCTCTTCCTTTCTACTCCGTCGTAGGAGCACCGAAGGAGCAGCAGAGGAGTGTAGGCGGACGGCCAAGACAAAAGACACTCCCGCAGAAGACGTGACAACACTAGCAAACACTGAAGAGGAACGCGAGACACACAGAAGATTGGTCAACACAACACAACACAACTGAAACAACGTACAACATAAACCAAAGGAGAATTCCTGTATAACTAAACAGAATGTAAGGAATGACCCGCTATTGGCAAGACCCTTATATCCTATCTGAACAGGATTCCACCAGACAAGAGTAAAATTCGCGGCTTTCTAAAATTTATGATAACTCACTTTGCTTTGTTTTGGGTCCTATGGGGATTTTTGCACTACTCCGCGCTGGGAGGGTTTAATTACAACGTCGTCCTGAAATTTCTTCTCCTCCTGATAGGGGTCATCGTTTTAGAGATCCAAGTACTCCTTTTCCACCGATTTAAGGGTAATTTTAATAATTTTGACTGCATATTGGTTTGTTTACTTTTACTTTGGCAAAACTTCGACGAGAAATGTCAAACGTAGACTAGCTTTTGATTTGATGAAAAGATTGTTCCAGGTCGGTCAAGCAGCCCAATAACCCGACTTTCCAGTGGTGGATCGTGGGTATAAGAGTGAATGGATTGAGTGGATGGAATGATAGCGAGGGGGTAACGTTCAGACTCACGCACACCATTGCGAACACGCTCCGGTGCCGCTGAATGTGGTCTGCCGTTGGCTCGCTGGAACGAATGAAGGTAGTGGGATATGGCGGACAACCACCAACACATAGGCGGACGTCCATTGCACGCCATGAGTGGGATTCCACTACCAATGGGTGTGCGAGTGTGTGAAAGATGAGAGTTGGCCGAACTGGAACAATGAAAGTTCTGGAAGATCACTTCTTGGTCGACCGGCTAATAAGACAGTTTGTTTTTTTTGGTTGCGACAGGAGTTTTGTCGAAGTACAAAGAAAAAAAAAATACCGAAAGAAGAAATTAAAGCGAAGTTGTTTTTTTGAAGAAAAGTGAAAGAAAAAGATTAAAGTAGAGACTTGACCATTAAAGTGGAAGAGGAAGTTACAGCAGAAGGAGGAAAAATAGCAGGACAGAATTACAGAAGACAGGATTAAGGAGTGGGATCCCAACACAAAGTTAAGTAGAGTGTATTTGTCAGTGCATACCCTTTTTTGTGATTCGGTTGTGTTAGGGCCATTATAGTTTAATAGTCTGGTAGGGTTCTGCCGCGAATTTATCCCGCGAAACGATCGGGACACGCGACCCATTAATCCATTTTGGTATTCCGGGCGACGCCATAGCGGGTCACGCCGGTCACCTTTATTTGCCCTTCAGGCCATAATAACTTTAACCTTTTTGCCATCGGATTTTCCGCTATCTTTAATTTGTTTGACTTCCAGTAATAAAGTGACCACGCTCCAACGGAGCTTTATAACGTTGTTTAAAACCTTTGTGTCTTCCTTTTTTTGGAAATTACCTTTTTATTTCAGTGGTTCTGTACCCAGGTTTCACAATTTTCCACAAAATTGTGTGGCGCCCATTTTTTTTTTCGCTCATTGAAAAGTGTTCAACAGCTAACATTCCAGGTTTTTTTTTGATTTCGTTCTAAACGAACCCACCCCAAGCTGAGTTACCGGGAAATTGCATTCTATGCGATTCTTGTTGCACTTCTTGGTATACGACGATCCGTGGTTTTGACGTTTATTTTCGGTTTTGGAAGTTCGGTATTTTATCTCGGCGGTAGCGACCGCAATTAATTCAGTTAATTTAGGTAATAAAAGTTATTGCGGTAAATGCCTACTATCGGGAAAAAGTGCAACAGAATTTATTTGGATACCATTTCTTATCTCGTCTTCTATACTTTCCACAACAGAATCTAAGGATTTTCCGCTCAAATTGTTCTAGTTCTTTAGCTGTTGTTGGCGAAATAGTAAACCACGCACAGAATCCATACGCTAAAATGGGTCTTATAAGTGTTTTATATATAAGTATCTTCGTGTTTGAGTGTAATGCTTTTGACTGTAATAAAGATTTTAGTGTAGAAGTAACAGCTTTCGCTTTTGTTAGAGATTTTCTAGCATGTTTATTAAAAAGTAACCGATTGTGGAAGTGCACACCCAGGTATTTCAATTCTGACCGCAAGGGAACGGAATGGTTATCGATTTGCAAATTCAATGTTTTGCTTTCTTTGACAGCTAAGCGATGGCCTTTACCACTCGCATTGCGAAAACAAGTTATCCCGCATTTTTCCGAGTTTATTTGGAGACCCCACGTTTTGAAGTATCCCAACAGCAAAGGAAGTTTTTGCTTGATTTTATTGAGAGCGTTTTGAGGTCTCGCATCGCTAGCTAAAATCAAGGTATCGTCTGCATAGAAGATTTCACCGAATTCTTGTTGAGCATCTAATACACTTTCATGTGGAAAGTCATAGAGGAATATGATAAACAGAATTGGTCCTAAGATAGACCCTTGTGGAATACGCGACAGCACTGGGAATGTTTCTGAGTACTCAGAGCGAATAGTAACTGAGGAAAAACGATTTTGAAGATAGTTATAAAGTAATCGAATAAGCCACTTAGGAAAGTTTAATTTAATGAGTTTAAAAATCAGCCCTTTATGCCACAGGGAATCGAAAGCTTTCTCAAGGTCAATATCTAGCCCAACTGTACATTTCTTATTCCTTAAGTTTTGGATAATCTTATTGGACAAAAGGAGTATTGCATGTTCGGTCCAGTGTTCTTTTCTAAATCCAAATTGCGTTTTTAGAATCACATCGGTGTCTTCGCAGATGATGTTAATATGATCAACTAATATTTTTTCAAACAGTTTTCCTATATTCGAGAGTAGTGATATTGGACGAAACTCTTTAATTTCCTTACTCGATAGTTTTTTTGCTACTGGGAAAAGTTTGGCTTGTTTCCAAATTATAGGAGTCGAGAGTATGACAGCATTTTCGTAATATAAAATTAGATACCTCGTCTATGCCTGATGAACGCTTGTTATTAAGGTTGGCTCTGAGAACTTCTACTTTATCAGGGTTGGTAAAAGGTGGAGTATTTGGGTTGACCGAAGGATGAGATGGCGAAAACGTTGTGATGGGAACATTATTTTCACTAGCACAAAATTCTGAAACGGTTGACAACACTTCGGAAGTTAAATTGTTATCGAAATAAGGTATTTTTTCCGAGTAAAGAGAGGAAAAGAAATCTTTAAAAGTATTAAGCTTAGTTCCAGTATCATTTAGTTCAACTCCATTGTGTGTCAGTATGTCCTTTGAGATATCCGTACCAAAAAACGTTCTTCCCGTTATTCTGTCAATCTCTTTAAAAGCTTGCGGAGATGGTCTTACTTTCTGTAGTCTATACTTGAAGGATGAATTAATATCTAACTTTATTCTCTCACTTATGATTTTGCTGAGGCATTTGATTCTTGCGGATAAGTCCTGATATTCGCCATTTATTCTATTAAAATGTCTATGGTAAATTCGCTTAAGTTTTTTAAGCCAAAGACAGCGTATTTGAATCAGTTTCATTGTAAGTGGAGAAATGATGTCGTACTTATATTGCCTTGGTTTGCATAATATAGAATTTGTTTCGATAGAAGTTACCAGTGTTGAATTCATTTCGACAATGAATGTATCTATTTCTGCATTCAAAAGGTTTCTATCAGAGGGAATGTTCAACCGGGAAAGACTATTATTTAGATCTTGCCTGAAAGATTGCCAGTCAGTATTTCTAAAGCTTCTATAAGTAACCGGCGGTAACAGCAAGGGCTCAAAGTTAAAAATTAAGCGAAATGCCATAATGGTCAAATATTGTGGGGAATGTCGAGCACACATTATTGGTAGTTAAAGAGCGCAGGCAAGATGAAAGCAAAAAGAAGTCTAACACCGAAGACGAACGCGGGAATGTTGGGCTATTAGGTGAGATCAGATCAAGATTCAAGAAGGGTCCATTGAAAAACCAATCATAAATTTTGAGTCCATTTCCATTGCGAACGCTATCTCCCCAGTGTTGGTGACGAGCATTGAAATCTCCCCCAAAAATTACGGCGTCATAAGTAGTGCTTGCAACGGAATATAACCTATCGAGATCTCCTGGTAAGCTTCGGCCAGCGTTAGTTGGTATGTAAATGCTTCCAAAAAGTATTCTCATTTGTACGCCTTGTGGATTTCTAAAGGTAATTGAAGCCAAACACACTGAAAAAATATTACTGTGGAAATAAACCGGGTCATATTTGTATTTTTCGTCCAGTATTATTGCAGTTCCTCTTCCTGCATTATTCCGAATGATGTTAAATCCTTCAAATTTGGGTTTGTGTCTTGCGTGTAGCCTAGTTTCAGACAGAAAGCATATTTGAGGTTTTTTACTTTTTAATATTTTTAAAAGTTCAAATCTTCTAACATGAGAAATTAACGAATTGAAATTTATCGAAATAATTTTTAGATTTGTTGTGGTCATTATACTAAAAATTGAGGCGACAAACTCTAAGTATGTAAACATTTTTTCTTCTTTTGACTGAATCTGTTGATACTTTGGCCAAAATTGTCTGATTTTTACCAAAAGATCCTTGAATGGGATGTTAAATAGATTTTGTGATTCATTTAGGAAGTCGCTAAGACTACCTGTTGGTTGAGAAAGTCTGTTTACCTGTTTGGGTGCTTGTAGGTGTGATTCGTTGGTTGTAATTTTTGCCATATCTGCAAACGACACTTGTGGCCTTATAAGCTGATTAACTGTGTCATGGACACCTCTTATATTAGACATTCTTCTTATATTTTTCGTTTGAGAAATGGCTTCCTTTCTTTCTTTATATTTTATATACGATGGACAGCTTAGATCGCTGGCCGCATGCCCTGATTTATTGCAATTAATACATTTAACTTCAGGAACTTCTGAATTTGATTCCCTACAGCTTTTGTGAGATTCAATACAAGACTCTGAGTCATGATTTTCTCCGCACAAAACGCAGCGACTATTATATGCACAACAGTCACCCGTATGACCAAACCGTTGACAGCGGTAACACCTAATGACCACCCTATTATTTTTCTTTTCCCAGTACACCCTTTGGTGCAATAGACTCCTAATATTTATTAATTCTTTAATGGACTCTCCCACCTCTAGTTGTATGATAAAAATGATTAATTTAATATTCTGGGCTTTTGTTCTAGCTGTAAAGAATGGACTTATTTTACAGACTTTCACATTTGGCGCGGATTCTTTCAGAGCTTTACGAATGTTTTCAATAGGTGTATCCCCATCAATACCTTTAAGAAGTATAGAAGTCTTTTTTGTCTCTTTAGGAGAAAACGAATATGCGCCTATACCCGTCTCGCCGAGTCGATTAATCACTAAGCCATGTACGCTTGCACTATTAACGTATACCTTTGTCTTATGATAACATATATTCACAAATTTGTATTGAATATCCAATACATTACGTTCGGCTGCTGCTAATTTAATTAAATCAGTTAATAGTGTGCAGTTAGCACCAAAGATATAAATAGGTGGGCAAAAATCAATTTTGTTTAATTTATGCGATGCACTGTCTCCTGTTGTTTGCGTTTTTTGCCTTTTAGCAGAATGGTTGCTGCGTACATCACTCACATCGCTTACCAAGGAACAGTCATCCATGTTGTCTAGATCTGCTAGTGACGAGAATGGATTGTTGTCAAGAGTAGATTGCTGATGACTCATAGCCTGAGAACAGCCAGCATCGGCTGCGTTTATTCTTTTCCTTTTTCCCAAATTCGTGTTGTAGGTGTGCGCTGATCGTTTTAATTTGCAGATGACTGCTGTCCACTCACTTGCGTTTGAGCTGATATTGTCTTCTCCCATATTAGTATCTTTTTGTTGTAATTGGCATTGGAGAGGAGAGATACCCAAATTGTTTGTCGTTGTTGGTCTCTGAGTATTTACTGAGAGATGATTTTTTTCGATTGAACTGACATTAGAATTCACGTGTTTGATGTTATCACGAATTAATGCACTTGCATTAATATTTAGTTTATCTCTATCTCTTTAAGGAAATTATTTAGTATTTAATTACTTGCGGTTGAACCGCTAAAATTGTGAAGAAATTTTGTTTGCTAATAAGTAACACGTCTGCTCACTCCGGGATTTTCCAATGCACTCCTTTTCGACAGCACATGAAAGTGCATATCAGCATTTCTTATCGAAAATATTGCCAATCACTTAGCTCCACTTGATACTATTCTTCTCCCTTTTCCTCTGTTTCATGCACAAAGTAACACCTCCATTATCGAATAAAAGTGGTATAACGCACTTAGCTTAAGCATTCTCGTCCATCATTCACTGTAAGTATGTATCACTGTGGCGGAAAAGCGGTTATCCTTATTGCTTATTCATACATAATTTGGTTCTTCATCATGTGCTACTGCAAAGCCCATCAAAAGGAAATGACTTCGGCATCGTTATCGTAGTCGAAATTAATCGATTGAGCCCATAAAGTGTAGCGTCCCATTATCCATTCCATATTATTAATATTCACAGCACATCCTTGAGATGGCATTTCATTCAAAATGTCTTCTTCATTTTTTAAGATTTTAATATCAAGTCCAACCGCCAACATTTTTCACATCAGAAACATTTTTCACACCGCCAACTAAATGGGAAGTCATCGATAAAGATACGAATAAGCCCATGCAACGTCCGTGGAATAAAATGCACTTGGGGTTGTTTTGTTTTCCTTTTAAGGAAATATAAATCAATTATGCGTAACCAACAGCGCAGGAAAATTAATTACTAGGGTGTAATACTCGTTATATTGCTATTCAATTGGAAGGATTTTTATACCCTATTCTAAGGGTATATTCATTTTGCCGCATAGTTTGTAACATACCTTAATATTACCCGTAGATCCCTAAAAGTAACTATATTTATGATCAGCAACGATAGTAATGTCGATCTAGCCATGTCCGTCTGTCGGCAAAAATTAGGCCTTTCAACTGAACCTAGAGAGCTGAAATTTTAACCATATACTATCTAGGGTCCCGAAATAATCAAGTTTAAGAGTTTTTGAAGTCCGCCACAGACACGCCCACAAACTCAAAAAAAAAAAACAAATTTTTCGAAAAAATCGAATTTTGAGCTAGAAAGCTGAAATTTTGTATATATGATCTATGAATCCTAAAACTGAACGGGAGATACAATATCTAAAATCCGCCCACTGACACGCCCACAATTGAATTAAACAATTTTATTTAAAAGTCAAAGTTTGAGCTAGGGAGCTGAAATTAATAATATATACTCTCTAGGGGCCTTTAATGCTCATGTGTAAATATTTTCAAAATCCGCCTACAGACACGCCCACAATTAAAAAAAACAATTTTATTGAAAACCAAAGTTTGAGCTAGGGAGCGTTTTTTTTAGAAAAGCTTCTTTTTTTTCGATGAAATCCTTTAAATGTTATATAACAAAATATGTTGAGCGTTCTTAACAATTCAACCATACTTAGACTTTTGTCACGCCCACTTATGAGGGATAGGAATAGGAATAGGGTATCCAACAGTTCGCCCAAGCGGACTGTAGCCCGCCCCTATGTTTTTTTTATTTGTTTTAATGCTTTTTTTGTTAAATAAAAGCTATTACAATGTAAATAATTTCTTTTGTATGGCTGACAAGGAAAGCTATACTCGGTTGGATTTAGAGAGACGAAATAAAAGTTCGACATCCTAGATTTAAAACACATTGCTATCTTTTCGTTTTTTTTAATGTGGTCTCATATTTAAATTTTTTAAATTTTATTTATTCATTAAATTCTTATGCACATTAAGACATATTGTCTTATAATCTAGTGCTAAGTTACAATTTGAGAAAATGGAGAAAGCTAGAGTAAGACAATTTCATTTTTAAAGATATTTGACAAAGATTGCTAATCATAATCAATATAGAAGCATAAAGATATAAACAGAAAAAGAAAAGAAAAAGGGGAAAGTAGAAAATAGTAAAAAAAAAAGAAAAAAAAGAGAAATGGAGAAAAAGAAAAGAGAAAAGAAAAGAAAAAGACTATTGGGAAAAATAAAGCCTAATTTTGTTTTTAAAACTTGCAGCATCTTCGACTTCTCTTATGTGACGCGGCAAAGAATTCCATAAGCGGGTGGAATATACAAAAAACTGACGCTGTGATGTAAGGGAAGCATGGTGCGGATGGGTAAGCATTCTTGACCTTTGCGAAGTTGCCATTCTAATGACTTCATAAAGTTGTTGGGGTTGACGATTAAGCAGAATGTTTGAGAGCATCGTTAGGGTGCGGAACTTGAGAAAGTTTTCAAAAGGCATGTTGAGAAGCTGTTTAGAGAAAGAAGAGAGACTCGCGTATCGATTTAGGCCGAAAATATAGCGTATTAGACTATTAAATGCAACGTTAAGTCTTCGTTTGCTCACAGAGTCACAATTGGCATATATTTCGCAACCGTAGGCCATTGTGGGTACGACCAGCGTTTTCGCCAACAGCATACGTACTCTCAAAGGGGTGAAGGATTGTGTGACCCACATAGTACGAAGAATACCATATGTTTTTCCCACAACTGTATTTATATGGTTGTCCCAGGTTAATCTGCGGTTAAACACCATGCCGAGGTTTTTTGCGGTTTCGACATATTTTACAGTGTTAGTCAAGCTTACAGGAGGAAAGTACGAGAGGTTGACAATTTTTTTGGATATAACAAGACACATAGACTTCTCAGGGTTTAGTAATAACCCATTCTGCCGAGACCAGTATGCAATGTCTGCGAGATCTTCGTTAATGCAGCTTACTTCGTGCTCAATAAGACCGAGTGGACAACTTAAATAAATTTGCACGTCATCGGCATACATTTGAATTGAACAATATTTAGGGATAGATGGCAATTCGTTTACATAGAGCGAGAACAAACGTGGGCCAAGGATTGAACCTTGTTGGACCCCACGTAGGGTTGGTAGGAGATCTGACAATTTGTTGTTTGACTCAACTGCCTGTATTCGATCTGTGAGGTAGGAGTACATAAGCTTTACAGCACAGGATGAAAAGTTGAAGTATCGGAGAAGTTTTCTACATAAAATGGAGTGGTCAACCATGTCGAAAGCCTTTGAAAAGTCTAAAAGCGTTAGAAAATTAATATAATTTTTATCCATGGCTTGTCGCAGATCTTCGGTAACGCTTAATAGCGCTGTGATACAACTATGACCTTTGCGAAAACCAGATTGCTTAGATGTCAACAAATTTGATCGACCGAGATATACGGTCATTTGATTTTGCAAAATTCTTTCAAAGACTTTAGATAAGAAAGGTAAGATCGCAATGGGCCTGAATTCATCAGCTTTGGAACTTTTTGGGATGGGTAGAACTTTGGCTTTTTTCCACTGTACCGGATATACACCTGTTGTTACGAGTTAAAAATATGAGTTATGTATGGTAAAACAATTGGTAATATTAATTTGAGGAAAGTGGGGTGCATTTCATCAAGTCCAACGGCATTCGATTTTATCGAAAGAAGACTTGCAACTACCTCGGTACTATCCACAGATCTAAATGAAAAAGTTGGATTTGATGCATTATTATCTGCAATATCGTCTAAAGGGTTAGCAGTCACTAAGGGGGGCGCCGGAAGTGCAACGAGTTTTCGGTTGAGTTCATTGCAATCGATCTCATCCACAGAACTGGTTTTGCTCTTGGTGACTCCTATTTGACGAAGATTTTTCCAAAGCTTTCGTCCACTCAGCGACGGATTTAATCGATTGGAGAATAATTCACGCTTAGCGGTGCGTATTGTCATTACGACTTGATTTCGGAGTGAACGGTACATGTTAAGATGTTCGTGTAATCGAAAACGTTTCCAGCGGTTATAGTATTGGTCACGTTCAAGCATGAGAGAGCGAATATGAGGTGAAAACCAGGGTTTTATTAGGGGTGTGCAAGTTCTTGTTAGTAATGGAACATGGCTATCAAAAAGTGTCCAGATTTGTTTATTTAGAAAATCAACTTTCTCATGGACTATTGGTAAGTAGTAGATTGTCTCCCAGTTTATACGTCTGTTATGTTCTTCCAATGGAGCTTGATCAATATATCTGAAATTCCTATATTGGATAGTTTCAGCTTCAGAAGTCACGTTATAGTCAAAAGTCATATAAATGAGATCATGCTTGGAAAAGACAGGAGCCGAAAGTTGGTCATAAAAAATTACCTTTTTCAAACTGCTTACCCAGAATATGTCTAGTAACGTAGGAAGATGCATTGAGAAATGTGTTGCATACATGTTATTAACTGCATGCAAATTATATGCGGTCATTGCGGACAGTTTTCTGGTACCGTGAGTGTCCGCGTATTAGAGAGTTCACTGCATTTATTAAGTGTAAAGCTGCTGCTATTACGTATAGTCTTTCCTGTATTGCATGATCAACTATATCAATTTGTACTGGATGCAATTCAATTTGGCAAAGAGGTTTTGTTCATTAAGTTTTAAGAGAATTACGTGATTCAGCGTATGTTAAGTGCTAACAACTTACTTTGTAGGAGTACTACTTTAGATTCTTTTATATTTAATACAATTCAATATTTTTAAGCTACATAAAAAGGAAAATAATAATAGTAATTCGAATGTACATGGATATTTTATTCTGGCATTAACACCGTTTAAGAAACTTTTCAATGGGTGGAGTGTTCTGGTTATGCGGGAGAAAATTTTGAGTAATCATTTATTTCAAATGTCAAGAAGAATAAATATGTACTTCCTTTGATATATTAGTTATGATTGATTCCAAGCACTTGGAGAAGACATTCAAACAATAGTTTCGAAGACTGTTTGGAAAATGTAATTTGCCATTTGTGCAAAGAAAGATCTGTGAAAAGATCGCTTCTACAATTAGTTACAGGTCGTATCGTGGGTTTGACTATGAAGACATACGGGGGAATTTTAGGAGCTTGGATTGGAATGATAGATAGATAGATAGATATTTATTACTTTATATTACCGCACATTTTACAACACAGAGATTTGGTATATTTGTACACCTTTCTACTGAAAAAATAATATTAAGATCACAAAAGATACATTTTTAATAAAGACAATTGATATTTTGAAGGAAACATACAAAAAAAACCATCAATGTAAGAAAAAAAGAAAAAAAAATAAGAAATAAATAAATATGTAACAGTAAATGTTCTTAATTCTAAACACATGTGTATACATATACAGTTATGTAAAATCAGAGTAAAATAAAACAAATAACAGAAAAATAAATATGTATAAAGACGTATATCACCATCAAGAGAATGAAAAAATAAGTATGTATATATATATATATTAAGTAACAAATAAATAAGTAAATAGATTAAATGAATAAATAAATTAAATAAATAAATAAATTAAATTGAAAAATAAATTAAATAAATATATTAAATAAATAAATAAATAAAAAAACGAATAGACATATAGGTTAAGTAACAAGTAAATAAATATATAAATTAAGTAAAAAATAAATAACTAAATATGTTAAATTACTTATACAATTAAGTAAATAAATATAAAGATTTCACTAGGCGAATCAGAAGAATGGAATGAGCTTTATTGTTTAACAGATTTGAATATTAAAGTCTTATTGTTTAACAGTTTACTAACTCGGCTGTATGAAAGATATGTTCCTATAGTTAGTAAAGAATTAAAAGTAAATAGATGTCCCTGGTTTAATAACAATATAAAGTCGCTTATTTGGGAAAGGCTGCGTTTTTTTCGAAGATTTAAGAATAATCCAACTGAGTATAATAGAAGATATTTGCCCGTAACAGAGTCAATTCTCTCATTCGTTGCTATAAGCGGGCGTATTTACAAGAAAAGCTTGATACTTCTCTCAGCTCTAAGCAGCTATGGAGCAATCTGAAAAAAATTGGTTTTAAAAAAGACAAAAATAAAAGTAAATCCCCGTATACAGCTGAAATGATGTCGAATATTCTGATCCCGTCCTTTTCAGGTTCACGCATTCCCCAAGATATTTTTGATAGGTCTGAAAGTGAAAACTCTTTCTCGTTCGATTGCATAAGTGCTAACGTGTTATTTAATTGTGCCAGGTCTATCAAATCGAATGCTGTTGGCCCTTTGGGTAAATTATTAGAAAAAGTAATCCATGACAAAATCCAAGTCTATTTAAATAAAAACATTTCGTAGTAAACACAGCTGTGAATCTGCAGTTATTAAAGTTACGTCGGACATTCGATTCGCTTTGGACTCTGATAAGTTTCGTGGCATGGTACTACTAGATTTTTCTTAGGCCTTCGACTGCATTGATCACTCTATCCTTCTCTCTAAACTGAAGAGATATTTTAACTTTGCTAACACTTCGCTTAAAATGTTGCGCAATTATCTGAAAAAAAGAGTACAGCATATAAAAACGGAAGTCGATATATCGAAACCCATTACAACCAATACGGGAATGCCCCAGGGCTCGGTAATGGGGCCACTATTATTTTCATTGTTTATTAATGACTATCTCGATGTCATTCGCAATTGCCAAATACATCTGTATGCTGATGATGGGGTACTTAACATTTTTCGTACAATTGGTCTGATGGAGAAGTCTGTATAGCAAGATTAAATGAGGATTTAAATCTCATTCTCACTTGGTCTAATGAAAACGGTATGAAACACAATCCTGCTAGGTTAGGTTAGGTTAGGTTGACGTGGCTGTCAGCTAAGGCCAACACATTTAGACCAATGTTAGGTCCATTGTGGTACCACACAGATCTGGGGATTCCCTCACTGCTCGTTGAACCAATAGGAGCTTCTTATGAAGCGCGAAAGACTTCTACCGCCAGTGTTGGCGAAGTCGCTTGTATCATTGAACAAGAAGTCCCCTAGATGAAGATTTCTTTTATGGGAGAGCGCAGGACATATGCAGAGCAGGTGAAGTATAGTCTCTTCCTCCTCCTCGTCCATGCAGCTTCTGCAGAAGTCGTTTGAGTGCAATTCAAGTCTGGATGCGTGCCTACCTATTAAGCAGTGTCCTGTGATAACACCTAGTCGGTTTAATGAGATTAGACACTTAGAGCGTCGCAGATCCAGCTTTGGCCAGATCCGCTTAGTCGCTAGACATTGTATTGCTACATGTCCACCTAAGGTTTGTTCTCTCGATTGCGGATAGCTTGAACAAGAGTTTGCATGTAGCGATTGCTATTCCTAAAGAACCTTTATCAGGTAAAAGAGGTAATGTGGTTCCTTTTTTTGACGAGATCGTCTGCCCTACAGTTACCTGGAATGTCTCTATGTCCCGGCACCCACCAGAGGTGAATGTTGAACTGCTCTGCCATTTCCGAAAGAGATGAGCGGCAATCTTGGGCTACGATGGAATTTGAAGAGACTGAGTCCAGGGACTTAATCGCGGCCTGACTATCTGAGAAGATACGGATATCCTTTGAGGATATCACATTCCTCTTTAGCCACGACAGGGCTTCTTTTATCGCTAAAATTTCCGCCTGGAACACGCTACAAGAAAGAGAGGCTAAGATTTAGCTTTTCTGAGAAAACGCCCCCACCTACCCCATCGCTGGTTTTAGATCCGTCGGTGTAGAAGTGGATCGATTTATCTTCCGCAAATGCATCATCATCCCAGAATGATCTGGAAGGAATGGTGATTTGGAAGTTTTTTCCGAACTGCAAGCGGGGTATGGTTTCTGGGTAGAGACTTAAAGGAGTCCAAAATAATGGAGTGGCCAATATTCTTGTTGGTCCACTGTGAGGTAGCTTTTAAGCGGACAGCGGAACAAGCCGCTGTTTGCATGCTAAAGATGTCGAGGGGTATCAGGTGTAACATGCACAGACACGCTGAACGCTGGACTTTGCCCAGCTTGTCGCGGTTTATAGGTTTATCCAGGGCAGTCCACCAGACGACCACCCCGTAAGTAAGAATTGGTCTAACCACCGCTGTATATAGCCAATGCGTAATGCGGGGTTGTATACCCCACTTGTTGCCAATGGCTTTTTTGCGAGAGAAAAGTGCTACTGTAGCTTTCTTGACTCTTTCTTGTATATTGGGTTTCCAGCTAAACTTCCTATCGAAGATTAGGCCCAAAAATTTTGCTTCGTCAGAGAAAGTTAAGCTTGTATCACTAATAGAGGGAGGGTCAATATGTGGGATTTTATATTTCCTGGAAAAGAGGACCAACTCGGTTTTGTGGGGGTTAACGCACAGTCCACACCGATTAGCCCATCTCGTTAGCTTGTTAAGAGCGTTTTGCAGGAGTTCCTTTCTGGTATTGAGGTGTTTTCCTGAGACGGCTATAGCAACATCATCCGCATAGGCAATCACCCCGCAGCCCTCCCCTTCCAGGTTTATCAGTTATTATCACCACCAAATTCCAGAGAAGGGGAGAAAGAACACCGCCTTGTGGCGTGCCTCTACTGACAGACCTCCTAGCAGATGTAACGCCCAGTTTTGAATTAATAATCCGACTTTCAAGCAGTAGATTATTCAATTCACCAAGCGAGCTATCCACATTCAGCGCATTTGCGATTGCAGGTGTGTTAACGTTGTTAAAGGCGCCTTATATGTCAAAGAAAGCAACCATGGTATACTCTTTGTGATAAAGAGAGTATTCGATAGTGCGTACTAAGGAGTGAAGAGCGGTTTCCACCGACTTTCCCTTACAGTACGCATGCTGAGCCGCAGACAGCAATTGCGGATTTATGTTCGTGCGAAGATGGATATCAATCAACCGCTCCAGCGTTTTGAGGAGGAATGAAGATAGACTAATGGGTCTGAGGTCCTTTGGACTGACGTGGGAATATTTGCCAGCCTTGGGTATGAAAACCACTTTCACTTCTCTCCAAGCCCGGGGAATATGAACCAGGTCTAGACAGCTTTTCAGGATCATCTCCAGCACAGGCAGGATGATATCCGCTGACATTTGTAGTTCGGCAGGTATCATGCCGTCTGGTCCTGCAGACTTGAAGGGTTTGAAGCTATGTAGCGCCCAAGTCAGCTTTTCCCTAGTAATCAGACCGTGAGAGTAAGTTACATGTGCATATGACCTGCTAGGGCGTATATTGCCGGTAATATTAGAGCTGCCTGGGAACTGAGTATCAATATAAGTCTGTTGCCATTTTATGCTCTAGAGATGATCATAACCGCATTTTCGACGCGTTCCGTCCAGCGATCGCTAACGTCGCACATCAATGCGGTTTCCCATTTCGCTGAGACTGAAAGAAGTCTGCTTCTTTGACGCGAAACTGGACGGGTTGGTGGGTTAGAACTGTCAGTCAGTACCTGGTTAGAACACACCATTCCCAGGTTAGTTTGTTTTTTTTTTATAGCAGCTAGGAAGGTACGTGACACAATGTCAAAACAACTATGTGAGTGGACATTTTACACGCGGTCTTCACGTGCTATAAATTCATAGCATACACTAATGCATGCTGCCATTATCTCATGGGGAGACTATTCTCGCAACTATATTTTGATGGTTTGCGAGAGAAAGCATGCTGTGCGTATCCTTATAGCATACGAAAAGCAAAAGAGAGGGGATGTTAATTACTGGTAGTGCAGTGATGCTCTCCATGAAAATCGTTGCCTCTCTCTTTTTCTCAAACGAACCATGTATGCGATAAATGGTCTGCTTTTGTTTTTTTTTCTGCTTCTGCTGTCTGCTGGAAATTTATAGTACGTGGAGTACTCCGTGGCGCTCATTTGACGACCAGAGCAGTTCAGTTAACAACAATATCGAAATCGAAATGGCATTAGAAGCAAATGATAGCAAATGAAGAATGAGTCTTCCGAAATATGTCTTCGAATTTAAACGGATATCAGACGCCCTACGATGAGCCAAGGCGCCCATGAGGTCATTTCAGCCGTTTCTTCTTGAAAGTGGCCATCAATTCCATTGGCGATGAAGAGGTTTATAGGAGGAGATTAATAAACAGTGAACCCTTCAATTGATATAGATGTACAATGTAGACGCGATCAACTGCTTATATGTAATTCCAAAGATAATCTCATACCACGTGCATCCTTTTCCCGCAATATCCTCATAAATTAATTCCCCATATGTTAACCATGTTGATTTCAATTGGCTTCTTTCTTGTCCTATCCACTGCAAATGATTCGCTCTTACTATACTCTTTTCCCGTTAAACTTAACTAAACAAAATGCTATGGTTATGCGATCTCCTTCCACGAAATGTTTTTGTCTTGTTTCGATACATACATATTCCAAATAGCTTCACCATACTGTGCGCTGAACTGATGCTGTAGACACCCTTGATTAACCCTTTAATTAATTTTCCTTCTTCTGATATGGCCCGCCTCAATAACACACACACACTCAACTTAAAACCCGCTCAAGTTAATTGCTTTAAATTAAGCGAAGCGATAATGCTAAAAGATAAAATATTAAGAAATTTTTTTTTTGTGTTTCCTTAAATTTTAACGCAAATTCTCCAACAGACCGAGGAATAAAATGACCAATAAAATTTGTATCTTTAACCTATTTTGCCGCTGTCCTGTTGTATAGCTTTAAATTGGAGAAATCATTCAAATTGACTGGTCATTTACATTTGACAAATTATATGAGAATTTTCTCGTTTTACACTTGTGGCGTTGGAATTCCTGGAATCACATCAATCCGAAAATGGTGAGTGTCTGTTTCGTAAAAAAACTGACTCTTCGTCGTGAGCCCAATTGAACGTTCCAAAGAAGACAGATTGGCAGACATATAGAATGATGTTTTTTGAATTTTCGCACTGAAATTGTATCAAAATAATCGATTCTGGCGCAAGATTAAATTGTTCGTAGTTAATTGTTATTTTATGTTTCACAAAAGTTTCCATTAATTCGGGATCATAACAAACGGATTACGTAGGTATTCGTAATGTAGGTGTGTTGAAAGAGAATAAGTCATTATTACATGTTTATCAGACCTGTATCAATAATAAATTTAGTGAGTATCTTAAATCTTAAGTCATTTTGACTCGCTGAAGTATTTGCTTATTTTTGTTTACATATTATAGTACAAGCATTGTAGAATTAAAGAGGGTATATTCAAAGCGGTCATGCAGAAAACACTTTTTTCCTATCTCACTATTCTTTCTTATAGTAAGTAGCACCGAAAAGTTGATTGATTTCTGCGTACACTCTAGGTGCGGAATGCTCAAGTGCAAATACAGTTAACCCTCGTATAACGCAGTAGTTAGATTCTCAAGAAACAGCGCATTATTCGATACTTGGGCCTCATACTAAAGCTGGGTTAAGTTTTCAACAATAAAAAATATGCATGTAAAGTTATTATGTAAATAAATGTACAAAAACAGCTAACTATTGATATCAAACCAAAAAGGTAATAAGGTGAATATTCCCACTTAGCATGTTCTTGCCTAGCAGTAACTAAAAACGAACGAACGGCAAATTTGAGAAGCATCTCGTGCCAATTGGATGTTTGTCAGACTTTCGCAAGAGTCTATATGGTGGGAAAAATCTTTTTTTTTAGATGTTACTTGGACCCGGAAAAATTTGAACCAGACCTTTATTATTGGTAGTCCAACACATTAACCTCTGCGCCAGTGCGCACACACCTAGCAGTAACTACCAGACGCAAAAAGGCGGAAATAAATAAAATCAGACGGGTATTTCAGTGAGCAAACTTTGAGCGCGGAATTTTCATAACTTCCGAAATACAAGAATGCGATAGGTGGATACATTTTTCGCGTCAAAAAAGACCGAAAAATTCCGCGTTAAACACGGGTTTGCTATAGTTTCCATTTATATTGTTCCGTGTTGACACCTGCCCTGGGCACTATCTGCTCCAGAACAAGATTGAAGAAGTCACATGACGGCGCATCTCCTTGACGGAATCCGGTGAACGTTTGTAACACTTCGGAAGAGCTGTTTCCATACTGCACATTGCACCGTATGTTTTCCAGCGTCATGCGAGACAACTGGATCAGTTTTTTCGGGATCACGAATTCGGCCATCGGCAGAAAGAGGTCTTGGCGATGAATGCTATCATATGCGACCTTAAAGTCGATGCAAATATGGTGGGCCTCGACTTGAAATTCATTGATCTTTTCCAGGATTTCGATAAGTGTGAAGATTTAGTCCATTGTCCATTCAGTATCAGATGCTGATTGCCCCCCGTCGCGTGCGGACGCGTTACTTTTTGTTCGTAATTTCGGTGATAGTAAATCAACAAACATACACCGGCCAATACAGTTCGCGAAAAAACAAAAAAAAAACAAAATCGCGCAGAAAAATTAATCCACATAGAGCCAGTGACGGTGGCAGTTCTGATACAATGAAAATCGAAAAAAAGCAACAGCGTTAGGGTATCGCTCCGTTCCCCATACCACATTTTCTTTTTTAGCTCCGAGCGGGGCACTGAGCTGTCAAAAAAAGAACTGTGTTACTTTTTTAGCTCGGAGCGCTCTGAGCACAAAATTTGTATTTCTTTTTTATCTCTGAGCTAGCTCAGGGCTCGCTCGATGAGCTCGATTAAAAATGACCGAGCACATAGAGCGAAAAGCTGAGCGCGGCTGACTTCATTCATTATTTGTGCTTTTTCCATAGTTTATTTACTAGAAATTATAATTTAAATGGAACAATCCTTGACAAACACCAATTTCAGAAGCAATCCTGACTATTTTGAAAATTAATAGAAAAAAAATTATCTAATGACAGTTCAGTGCTCAATTCTGTTTCTTAATTAGCTCGGAGCGCTCAGGTTACGTTCAGCTCGGAGCGAGCTCGGGCCCCGCTCTGTTCCCTGCTCGGGGCCAAAAAAGAAAAACGCCTAGTGTTGGTCTTTCTTGACTATTGCATGTGTCGTTCGATTATCGTTTGTGCACTTGCAATGCTTGGGTGAAGGCAGCATCGGACGGATAGCAGGTCGTGAGTTGTTGATTTTGTTGGTGGACCAAAACAAATTACCGTACGGGCATAACACCTGCGGTAAATTGTTTTGGAAATCTAACGTATGTCTTCAATTCACGGCTTATTCTTAGTTAGCGTCGGAGTTGTGTTTCCTTTTATGTTTTGTGCTTTATAATGTGTAGGAATTTCGTAGTGGATGTCAGCAACATTCGTGGGTTGAGGAAATTTTTTTTTTCATTATACGCCCATGTTTTTCACAACAAACCAGCTGTTTTGGCACTTAGTGAAACCCAGGTTAGCGTTGGCTCTGATTTCACAGAGCATAGTCTACCTGGGTACAACTTAGTGCCATTATTTTTCCACATCGCGGTATCGCCGTTTATATACGTAGTGACGTAGCCTACCAACTTCAGCCCCAGTATGTTCAGTGTTCCAATCCGGAATTTAATTTCATTTGGTTAAAATTTCATGTCCGTAGGCAATTAATCCACTACTGTTTTATTTACAGAAGCCCCAACTTGGACAGAGACCCTGTGACCCTTCATTCTCGTTCTGAAATCGTTATTGCGGGCGATCTCAATATACACAATTCAAGCTGGCTTCGCCATTCTGGTCAGACAACACCCGAAGGAAGGTACTTCGAGATCTTTTCTGAGATAAATAACCTGACTCAGCTTGTAAATGAGCCGACACGAATACCGGACATTAGCAGCCAAACTGCCAAGACATTGGACTTGTTTCTTACCTCTCACCCCGATAAATACGCTTTGAACGTATTATCGCCTCTAGGTTCGTCAGACCATTGTATCATATCAGCGAATTTCTCGTACTCCAACCACATAGGCAAAGAACAAACTCCTAAAAGAACCGTATGGCAATACGAGAAAGCCAATTGGGAAAAACTAAACGGTTTAAGAGTTTTAACTGGTCGCTGTGCTTCCTCGTCAGCTGCTGCTGATATGATCACAAACATAATTCACCTGGGCATGAAGTCTTTTATCCCTAACAGGATAAAAAGTATCAAACCCAAGTTTAACGCGTGGTGTGACTCGAGCTGTAAGGAGGCTATCAGGTTAAAAAGCTATTCAAAGCCAACCCATCTGAGGAAAGCCGTAAAAAGTTTAAACAAGCCAGAAATGATTGTAATGCCCACATTAATCGTGTCAAATTCTCCTATAACCAAAAGTTGAGGCAAAAAATACTACAAAGTCCCACTGGTAGTAAAAACTTTTGGTCATTTGTTAAAAACAAAAAGAATTCGACCTCAACATCTATCCCGACACTCATTTACAATGACATTCCAGCTGTCAGCTCTATAGATAAGGCCAATCTGCTTATCGAGCGCGTAGAATTCTCCATGGGAGCAATCCACTTTCGCACTCGTACAGTGGCTAGAGTACTTCAAGATCTTGACGTGCACAAATCCACTGGTCCAGATGGTATTTCCCCTATCGTTCTGAAGAGGTGTTCTACCTCGCTGGCAAATTCATTGCACAAGCTTTCCCATCTGTCCTATTCTTCAGGACTCTTCCCGGGAAGATGGAAAACAGCATTTGTCCAGCCTGTACCAAAAAAAGGCGAATCTTCTTCTCCCTCCTCCTACCGACCAATTGCACTTACGTCCCTTCTTTTTAAGGTCATGAAAACGCTGATAAACCGTCAGCTAATGAAATATCTTGAATCGCGAAAACTTCTTAATGACCGGCAGTATGGTTTTCGCAGCAACAGGTCCACTGGTGATTTGATGACATATCTAACCGAAAAGTGGAACCAATCTCTTCATCAAGGTGGTGAAAGTAAGATTGTTGCGCCTGATATTTCAAATTCATTTGACAGAGTTTGGCATCAAGTTCTCTTGTCGAAAATGCGTGCATTTGGAATCGATGATACTCTTCTTCAATGGATTAGAAATTACCTTTCGGACCATTCAATTCAAGTTGTTTTGGACGGTTTCAAGTCTGCAATTCACCAAACAAATGCTGGTGTTCCACAAGGCTCTGTTCTGTCCCCGACTCTCTTTCTCATTTTTATAAATGATCGTATGTCTGTTACTTCTAATCCAATCCATTCCTTTGCCGATGACAGTACCCTCAACTTCTCATATTCGTTTCTTGGATCACGCCCCTCATCTTCGGGTGTGGAACTGGAACGGCAACGTATGCTAAGCTCATTAAATTCAGATCTTAACAGCATAACTCAGTGGGGTAAAATCAATAGAGTGGAATTTAATGCTTCCAAAACACAATGCTGTCTCCTGTCATTAAAGCAAAACCAACACACACTGCCATTATCTATGAATTATTGCACTTGTATCGCTGAAACCAAAAGACTTTCCATTCTCGGTATGTGTGTTAATGACAACCTTCGTTGGAATGACCACATATTCGATGTAGCCAAGAACGCCGCGAAATGTCTAGCCTTCCTTAAGCGTTGTAAGAAATATTTCACCCCTTCTGATCTGGCTACAATTTATAAGGCGTTTATTCGCCCGAAACTCGAGTACAACGCTCATATCTGGTCCGGTGCACCAATAACTTATTTGGAGCTACTTGACAGGATCCAAAAACGCGCGATAAAACTCATTGGCGGCCGAGACATCGCGAAATCGATTGACTCTCCTAGACATCGTCGTAATGTCTCCTGCCTTTCGTTATTTTATCGTTATTTCCACCATAAGTGCTCAAACGAAATAGCCAGTTGCATGCCTCCACTTAAACATTTTAACCGCAATACTCGCCATGCAATGAATGCTCATCAGTTCACCCTCAAGGCTGTGTTCGGACGTACAGTGAAGTTCAAAGAAACTTTCCTCAGCCGTACAACACGAATGTGGAATGCTCTTCCCCGCTCCATTTTTCCTGCACATTATAACCTACAAACATTCAAAACCAAAGTGCATCGGTATCTCTCCTTTTCTTCTCACCCTAATTTCCTTAACGCCCGCGCTGTGTAGCTAATACATTATAAGGGTCGCAACAAATCCCTTTAGTGCTCGCTTATTATAAAAAAAAAAAAAAAAATTGTCGATCTGCCGGGCCGGAAGCCACACTGGTACGGGCCGATTAGGGTGTGGGATAGGATCTTATATGCGACATTAAGCAAGGATATGCATCGACAGTTCTTGTAAGACACATAAAATACGAGTACTTGATAAAATTAAAAAAAAAAAAAAATATATTGCGAAATAAATGAAAAATTACAAAAAAAAGTCATGGAATTTGATCAGCCTTCTCCAGTCTACTGTTTTTCAAAGCTCTTTAATTTTTTAGCTTTTTAAACAAAGGTGGTTTTACGGTCTGAAAGGATTTCAACGCCAAACTAGATTCCACCATTAACTCAATTTGCGAGAAATTGACCTGAAATTGGATAAACACAGTTCTGGGGCCTATTGCGTTGTAATATGTTAAATAGGCATAGGGGGCCTGACACGGCCTAAAACCTAGCTTCTCCAACCACTTACTTCCGAAGTGAAAGGGACCTACAATTTTAAGCCGAATCCGAGCGGCAAATTTGAAAGCTTCACATGACAATTGCTAATCTTGGATGTTTGTGAGACGTTCGCAAGAGTTGGCGCAGTGAGAAAAAACTCTAGATGTTACTTGGCCACGGCAGGAATTGAACCACAGACCTTTCGATTAGAAGTCCGACACACTAACCATTGAGCCACTACGCGAGACAATTTGTGTATGCGAAGCTATATTTTTGGCAATTTTAAGGCGACTCCGGTCGGCAAATTTTAAGAAGCATCTTTTGCCAATTTATACTCTTGAATGTTTTTCAGACTCTTGTAAGCAGTGGGAAAACGTTTAGATATTACTGGGTGGATTTGAGACTGAGTATTCCAACAAGTTACTGATACAGCAACGCAGACTAACTAAATATCCCTAATATATTTTGGTTCAAATTAGGGAGTTAAAATATTCTAGAAATGAAAATTTTCAAATATGAACAAACCACAAGACATTTAAAGCTGTGTAAACACCAAAGAAACATTTCAGAAACATTGTTAAAAAACTTTTCTGGAATGTTTCCTATTTGTTTCCCATTTGCTAGAAAAACATTTCAGATATGTTTCTGTATGTATTTTAAAATATTTACACTTGATCATTTTGGACTCCAAACGTTTTATATTCCTAATTTTAGCATTCTAGCTCCATTTTAGATTTGTTGATAAAACTGTTTTTTTTTTGTATCGTGGGCCTGTTAACGGATTTGCCTGTTAACGGATTTACAAGAATTCTTACACGTGATCATTTCGGCCCATAGAGAGTATGTGTTCCAAGTTTCAGTTTTCTAGCTCGAATTTTAAGGTCAGAAACAAATGACGTTTCCCGATTAGAAAGGGAAACAAAAAACATTTCATAAACATTTCAGAAATGTTTCTTAAAGCATTCACACCAGAAGAAAAAGAAACATTTAAGAAATGTTATTTTGTTTCAGAAACGTTTCTTCTGTGGACACACCTTGCGAGTACTAAATGCAAAGTATTTATGAAGTTTATTGTGTTACGTTCAAATTTGTCTTTGAGTCAATTTTTTTATATTTTTTTAATATTTTTTTACACAAAAAAGACCTTTGACTGCGGATAATATGGTCAAACGCCACAGGACATTTGAAACAACAGAATAATGAAACTTTATTCGTAGCAAATTCTTCGGGGAGACCCTTCATGTTTCTTTCTCCATGACAGTCAGTTTAATGGCTTACGCACATTATGTGTATGTAGTAATATTTCGAGAACTGTGTTCAAAAATAGTTCAAGTTGAAGGAGTTCATACTGAGAGAATTGGGTACCGGCCCGTTCAAAATTTGGTTCAAGGTAGGGAAAAACACACTTTATGGGAAATCATATTAGAGAGAGCATTTTCTTTGCATTTAGGACAAAGCAATTAGTTGAAGTTATGCAAAAGTGCATGTTAAGGAAGGCTCGAATTAGAGAAGTTTGACTGTATCTTACAAATTAAGGTCATGCATGAGAGATTTAACAATGAAATTCACTGACAGTCATTAACAAGTATCTAAAGTCTGTGTGTAACTGCAAAAAATCTATAAGCTCAAAAGGGCACGTTAAAGGCGCAAACAAACAACAAAAGAAACAGCAATAGAATCCAGAATGTTAGACGTCGCTCTGACGTATGTTCCGTCAATCCTAACAGATAAAGTGCTCCTAGAAATCGTGAAAGGCTACTAGGACAATAATATAAATGCCAAAATGATACATTAACCCTGAAAAGTGTTTGTTCTACCTACAGTTGGCCATTCCAGGAAATAAAGCTTGGGGAAGAAATAAGAATTTTAAACGGTTATTCAATCCGAAAAGCTGGTTTCGCCACCTCCCACACAACTTAGACGCTTTATACATAAAACAAACAGAAGTTTTGGTTCACACATTCCTTTAGGCCCATTATCGTAGCTCGTGATTCAAGTTAGTCAAGTTAACCTGTTCCAATGAAAACACTTCTTTTTGTAAAAATCTCATGTCATACATCACTGAATCGATTTTGGACTACAAGAAGATAATCAGGTTGCTGGATGTCGATAAACCAAACCTTCATCATATTCTTAATCGAAAGGTAAATTTCCATACTTATCTGATAAGAATGTTTGCTTTATCTCAATTTCCATGGTATATGAGAAGGAAATTTCAGATATCAAACAAGATGTTAGCTAAATCATTCATTGTGAAAGGTTAAGGCGCCAATTCATTTGAATTTTTAAATTACGGAAGCACTAATAGATACGAGATGCATATCCGTGGCTGTATCTAGAGAAGTAATACCTAGTGGGCATAATTTTCCCTTGAGTTATGTTTTACCAGTGTTTGGAGTAAATAACAACTTTTTTGATTTGAGAATAAAATAAGTTTCGAAGGTGACTTGTTACTGACTACATTACAAAATTGTTGGACGTCTCTTTATGACTACATCCGAAATGTAAGGGAAACGACAATATTGTTTTTTTCGAGACTATAAAGCCGAAATAGCATGACAGATATGTTTAGAAAAGAAAGAGTTCAATTCGTTGCCAAAATAAATAAGGAACTGCGATAGTGGAAGGTCACATAGCTGAGTATCAACATTTTGCTGGAGCTAAAACTGTTTATATTTAAATTCACTTGTTGGTGTTTAATTGGATCTATTGAAGTTAAGTTGACAAAAATGCTGTATTTTTTTGTTTTGTATCTTAAGACGTATCTAGAACGAAAGTGCTCTTTCTTCGTCGATTTGAATGCTGTCCCAACAGGCTTCTTTTCTCGTTACCTACCATTGATATTAGCCGAAAGCACAACCCCTGAACTTATTACGTATAAATATAGCTGTAATAAGACTATGATGAACCACAAACTCCGCCAGATTACTTCTTATTAGCAATCGGCTCTTTAGTAGCCTGCCTCGGATAAAGGAGGAGGGTTATTCCAGTGAGGAAACGATGGGTCGTTAACAAATCCCTAATCTTAAGGTCGAACACCAAACGGCAAGAGATACGTGGCAAGAGTGGTGTTAAGTCGTTAGTATCTGAACTTTTGATACCAGACGACTTCCGCCTTCAAGATAGCCTTCTTGTGGTTATACGGGTAGACCACGGGTAACCTTATATCTCGACAACTCGTGGCAATAACAATAATTGCAATTACAAAAAATCAAATAGAGAATGATGCCTCTGAAATACATCATCAACTAGGGCTGTTTTAGAACACCCTTTCGATGCCGACATGACATCTATAGCAGGACTGTTCGTTACCATCTAAACGAGTCGCGAACTGGGGTGTATGCAGATGTGAAGTTCTCGTTACGCCTGCTATACAGGTCCCCACTGTCGATTTCTAGGAAGCCAAGCTTTCCAAAAACGGAAAATAAATATATGGAAAATTGAATGGCCAAAGGGAATTGAAAGTATAATTGAAACATACCAAGAAACTCTACCCAGGTAGACGTCACTGCCGCCTAAGGGGAGGAATTATTGTTTTTGAATTTAATTTGAAAGAGTACAGGTGCGATATTCATTTGTTTTCTTTTTTTTTTAATAAAGAAAGAGGGCGCACTGAAAAACTTTACATCCGAAAGAGCGGTATTTAATATGGTGGAAAATGTATGCCCATGCATACATATATCTATTTTAAATCATATATCATATTGCGGCTTCCCAAGTCACTAACGCAGCGTTTTAATTAAATTAGGTTCTGCCTTTGAAATTAACCCGGACGCGGAAAAAAAGTTGTGGAAGCTCCCAACATTTTATAACAATAATTTTAAAATGGGTTAATTAACGTTATGGCGTTAATATACATTTTTTTCATTGTTAATATATTTTCGCAATTGTTTTATTTCGCGATTCTAGATTCCCTTTATTCAATTTGTCGTGCCAACAAAGTTTTTTTTTGATTTTATCTTATTAATCAACTCATTTAGTTTTAAGTTTAAAATTAATAAATTTATAGATTGTGACATAGAAAAGTGATGAATTTTTAATATCTTATAAAGGGCAATATGGGGTGAGGTTGGTTGGACAGGGAAGGATGGCAGAGGTAAAGAGACGTAGGAAGTGAAAGATGGGGGCATAAGGGGCTGTTGAGGAGAGTAAGATAGCCATGGAAGTGAGGGAAGAGAAAGTATCTCGTGCGTCAATGGCACCTAGACGCAAAGGCTTGCATGATTCGTTTGTATGTGTATGGCATAAGTTTCAAATCCTACGCCCACGGACGAGCTAGCGATGGCGACAAGCAAAGACAAACAGCAACCAAAAGTACACAACACATCTGCCACTCGGGTGGAGTCATTAGCTTGTCTCTTCTTAGTGACTCAATTTCCCAAACAAACAAACTATATGCCATAGCATACTTTTGGACGAAATAACACGAAATACATCCCAATAACAAACGTGCCTAAGACTTTCGGCGAAGTGTAGTGTGTGCGGGTGGCAACAGTGCAGTGGTAGTGTATTCATTTGCTGATCGGAAGTTTCTGCGGATTAAACTTAAATACAAAACTTAAACGTAAATGCTCCCTAAATTATCTAGACGCCACCCGTGGAGAAAGAAATCCTACACAATGCAAAAAACAAACTTTCCTATCGTTCTAGTTCTTGTTAGTTCTAGCACCTAATAGTAGGCAATGAAAACCGTTAACAATGGTATTGCATTTGTAGGTGCAGAATTGAAATAAAAACTGCCTGAGCTGTGCACTGCTTGAGCTGTGCACCTGCACATACATGATAACATTTACAGAAAAAGAAATCCCTTTAACCCACGCTAATTATACAAAAAAAGAGGCACGGATTGAGCCTAAGTACGCCAGATTTCCGCCATTAGCCAATTTAAGCAAGCACTGTAAAACAGGAGCAATATAGAGCAGGCCCGAGTTTATGCGAAAGCAACAATGATAAAAAAAGGTATCGAGGTGAAGCGTATGCGATCCGAGGACAAAACCCTACCTCAATCTAAATATAAACGAGTTCGCACTGGGAAGACAGCCATCGAGTCTCTTATAGCAATATAACGAGCATTGTACGACTGGAGGTTGTACCGGTGAATTTCGATCGTAGGCGTCTTAGTGCGAGCAAACGGTTCAGATTCAAGACAGGAATACGGATTTCACGATCAAACTTCGTGACGAGGATGTTAAACCAGACTTCCGCGGTCCAATCACTTTCCCTTCCATTTTTTGATTTCTTCCTTACAGCCTTGTAATCTTCAAGTATGTAAGTAAATATAAATGTAAATGTTAATATTAATTTAGGCCGAGTTTCACTTCACGACTCGGTCACTAAGTATTCCGAGGAAATCAAATATTTTATAGTAATCCTAGGCAAAAGGCTAAATTGCAACACTCACACAAACTTTACCATACCTGCTACCAAAGCTTCCACTGGGTATATACGAGGGCGGGTCAATAAGTCCGTGACTTTTGGAATAAAACACAGATTTTTTGATAAAAAAATAATTTTATTTTTCAACGTAGTCTCCCTTGAGCTCTATAAACTTTGTCCAACGCTTCTCCAATTTTTTTATCCCTTCCAAAAAAATGATTTGTCGAGGTCCTCAAAATAGGCCTTTATTTGCGAGATGACTTCATCATTGGAGTCAAATCTTTTTCCACCAAGCCATTTCTTCAGGTTTGGGAACAAGAAGTAGTCGCTCGGAGCCAAATCTGGAGAATAGGGTGGATGAGGGAGCAATTCATAGCCCAATTCATGGTTTTTTGCCATGGCAACTGCACATGTGTGCACCCTTGCATTGTCTTGGTGGAAAAGAACTTTTTTCTTGGCCAAATGAGGTCGGTTTTTTTTCAAATCGTCATTGAATCGGTCCAATAAGTTGGCATAATATTCCCCATTGATTGTTCTTCCCTTTTGAAGGTAGTCAATGTGGATTATCCCGCGTGCATCCCAAAAAACAGTCGCCATAACTTTATTGGCTGACAAACCCACCTTGGCCTTCTTTGGCGCCGATTCACCCTTAGAAACCCACTGTTTTGACTGTTGTTTGGTCTCTGGTGTGTTGTGATGGATCCATGTTTCGTCCACGGTTACAAAACGGCGCAAAAACTCCTCCATATTGCGATTAAACAACGCCAAACCTTCCTGTGAAGTTGTTAAACGATTGCGTTTGTGGTCGACTGTGAGCAAACGCGGCACCCATCTTGCGGAAAGCTTTCTCATGCCCAAGTGATCATTCAAAATTGAAACCACTGAGCCATGCGAGATCCCTACGGCTTCCACAATCTCTCGCACTTTCAATCTTCGGTCGGCCAACACCATATCGTGAATTTTTTCGATTGTCTCGGCTGTAGAGACCTCAACTGGGCGTCCAGGACGTTCGGCATCTTCAGTGCTTGTACGGCCACAACGAAATTCAGTAAACCACTTTTTTACCATTGAAATCGATGGTGCATAGTATTTTTCAAGCTTAGCCTTGGTCTCGGTAATGGTTTTTTTTCGCAAGAAATAATGCTTAACACGAAATTCACTTTTTTCCATTTTCTCCTCAAATTAGTGAGTAGTCTGATAAAAATAGCTGTCAAACACAAACTAACTGACGCAGCAAGTTTAAATTTTGACAGGAGTCAACTGACAGATGCCTGTTGACAGGAGCAGTGTTGCCGTTTCAGTAAAGAGGTCAGAAATTCAAAAAGTCACGGACTTATTGACCCGCCCTCGTACAAGGATGTTTATTGTCATTTTAACGTTATATGCTTCTATAGTATGATGGACTAAAGCCACACAAAAGATCGCAATCGTAAAGCTCAAAAGGCCACAACGACTTGCTTGCTTTTACACTTCGCTTCAACTGAATAAGCACAAACATTTTCTCAGCTACGTTTTCCAATTTTTTCAAAACCTTGTGCCGTAATATATCATTTGATGATGCAAACTGTTTGCGTATGATGTTGAGAAAATAAATCGGAAAGAATATTTCAAATATTTAATATTTTTTTCCTGGTTCCCTTGCAAAGCATTCAATATGGAAAAATGCAGTTTTATTTTGCGTCAACTGAATAGACACAAATATTGAAATTGGAAATAAAAGTTATTGGGATTTAATGAAACAAGTTTTTCTTAAAATAGGTTTTCATTGGTTAATTTTAGTAGTGGGCACTGCCGAATTTATTCATAATAGTTTCGTAAATTCCATCAGGCATGGAACCCTTACAGCCTCTTTAAGTAGTCCAGCGAAATTTCCCCCATTCCAATTTAATGGCTGCAATAAGGGATTCTCTGTCTTCAAACAGACGGCCAGACTCATAAACTTTTTGTACTAACCATCCCCAAACGTTTTCTATAAGTTTCAGGTCCGGTGAGTCATTTGCCGCAATTCCACATTCTGCTCCTCTATCCAATTTTTAACTATGCGCGCCGTGTGGATGGGGGCGTTGTCCTGATGAAAAGTTCAGTTTATGGGTCCAAAAACGGGAAATATCTTTTCAAATTTCCTTTATAACTTAATGCAGTCATTTTTGAGGTTTGTAACGCAAGCTCAACAGTGTCATAGTAGCTAACTGCTCCCCATACCATAACACCACCTTCTCGACTATGATGCAGCGCTAAAAATCGCTCTTCTTTAATCACATCGTGGAAGTAATAATTAAACCCATCAGGGCCATCAAAATTAAACTTCTTCTAATCCGAAAAAGCTACGTGACGCCATTCATTTTTAAAACTCATATGGAGTCTAGAGAATTCTAAGCGCATACACTTCCGTTTCTCGTTAAGTGGTGGTTCCTTTTGAATTTTTAACCGTTTTAGATGTTTGGCATTATTGATAACCCTTCGCACTGTTGAAACGCTTGCAGTAACACCGGCTTTCTGCTTTATTTTTGCGGCAGAGTCGCAGGAAATGGAAGCACATCTTAAAATAGCTCTTCGATCAACCGCTGTTGTTGCTGCTTTTTGACCTCCTTTCATGTTTTTTCCGTGCGAATCTTTGCTTCTTAAATAAGAATAGACCACACTAGAACTTCGTCCAATTTTGTCAGCGATAGAACGCCCGGTTTGTCCTTGGTCTTTTAGTAAATCGATTTGAGCTCTTTCAACACTATTTAGAGACTTTGATCTAACTGTTTTTCTTAGAAATACAATTAATCAAATAAAATGCACTTAAAGCACTTCAACAGCGGTTAGTACGTAGATGGGGGACCGTTTGAGAACAACCGCGTGTCGTTGGCCAGTCCCATCTACAGAGTTGAGGTAGATAATACATACGTGGTATCACAATGGGCCTATATTGGCCTAAGTGTGTCGGCTTCTGCCGACAGCCACATAAACCTAACCTAACCTAACCTAACTGCAACTGTTGATCTAATGTGTCAATCTCCACAGAATACTCATAAGCAGTGAAAATAATGACCTTGTGTCTATTCAGTTGACGCAAAATAAAACTGCATTTTTCCATATTGAAGGCTTTGCAAGGGAACCAGGGGAAAAATAGCGGTACTTTTTGAATTATTCTTTCCGATTTATTTTCTCAACATCATACGCAAACAGTTTGCATCATCAAATGATATATTACGGCACAAGGTTTTGAAAAAATGGACAACGTAGCTTAGAAAATGTTTGTGCTTATTCAGTTGAAGCGGAGTGTATATATGAGTAATAATAGGACTAACACCTCCTTACACATACTTGCATAAAGTGGCAATTCGCAGCGCAGCAAGCTTAGTACAGCTTTGCTTAGGTTAGGTTTCCGGGTTGATGGAACAGAGCGACTCTGTTACACAACAGAAAAAGATTACCCGTAACTAAGGATGCTGTAGTGGAATCCGGAGGGATCCGAAATGAAATCGACTGTGGGAGCTGTTATTTGAGGACCAAACATTAAGATCGCAATACCAATAGGAAAAAGCCCCGGCGTATTTCAGAGCAGAGCTCCATGCCATTGAAGAATACGCCAATTACATTTACAAATCTGGTATTAAAGGCGCCAACATTCATATATTCACGGATAGTTAAGCAGTTGTTTTGCACTGCCCCACCTCTTGCGAAAGTCTGGCAGACATCCAAGAGTATCAATTTTTTTTTTTTTTTTTTTTTTTTTTAAATTTGCTTACGCTAAAGGGATTTTTTTCTGTTGTTACAGTACCCTTATAATGCTAAGAACACAGTGTAAGCTACTTGGTATTAGAAAGAATAGAGAGATAGGAAAGAAGTGTTTGGGTGCAGTTGTAGGGTTTTTCTCCACGGGTGGTGTCTAAGTTACTTAGGGAGATTACGATTTCATGTATTCGGTATAAAGTAATGGACTTGGCCGGGATTCGAACGCACGACCTTCCATTCCGTAAGCGAATACACTACTACTGCACCATTGCCACCCGCTATGTCACGAAAAGCTTCTCAGATTTGCCGTTACGATTCGGTTACGACATGGTTGCAGAGTCTATGTAGATTTGGGGCCCGGTATGAGCCATTAATGCTCAATTTTATATAGTCAAGCCACTATTAATGCTAACCTAACATAACATTGACTCCAAATCAGTCATACGGTGTTAAACATCCTTCTAACAATCGGTTTAGGGTCTCAGGCCACGAGCGTTTTGAAGGTAGTGAAAAAAAACCCACCCCATCACATCTTATCGGAAAACAATCCCACGTATAAAATAATGCCAAACGAGCCATTTTGGCCTTTCAATAATATAATGCCAATAGATGTCAAAATATAACTAGGCATGATATCGTAAACTTAGTTATAAGTTAGTTATAAGGATCTCTTGGTAAAATTACCTTGAACAGAGAAATACTGCGCGGTTTCTATTGGCATTATGGAAAGAATATCCTTTTTTCGGGTTTTGAGGACTATTTTCTCAGTACAATATATGTATATTAAATGGGATCATGACG
Organism: Portevinia maculata; assembly: GCA_949715645.1. NCBI lineage: Eukaryota > Metazoa > Arthropoda > Insecta > Diptera > Syrphidae > Portevinia > Portevinia maculata. The sequence continues at coordinate 79,799,039 of OX454525.1, forward strand.
TAATCTCGAATAACAAAAATCTCGCATGCAAAAAATCTCGAAAAAACAAATTTTTAATTTAGAATGCAAAAATCTCGAATGGACAAAAATCTCGAACGCACAAGAATCTCGAATGGACAAAAATCTCGAAAGACGATGTCTCGAAAAAAAATCTCGAAAAAAAGTTAATTCGAGATTTTTTTCTTACCTGTTTAAACTCTTTAAAACTTAAAGAAAACGCATTACATATTTAGTTTATTCAGCAATTTATTTTTTGGGAAAATAACAACAAAAAATAATTTTTTTTTTGATAAATATTAAAATCAATAACAACAAAAAAGGATGAATTATTATGATATAAGCTCGAGCTGTACGCAAGACTCCTAAGGCACCCCACATAACTCCTTTCTTCTTTTTCGTCTAGTACTTTTAAAATTTGTTTTTCTTTTTTTAAATACTCCCGTCAGTCAATCGTGGATGTTAAAGAGTAGTAAATAATATCGAATGAATATATTAATTTTTGAGACAATGGTTACAATTCGCGCTAATTGTAACCATTCATTTCATTCTATATTTTTGCATTCGAGATTGTTTTTTCTAGATTCGAGATTTTTACTTTTGAGATTTTTGTTTTCTGGATTATTGCTTTCTAGATTTCGTGGTGAACCCATATTAAATATCCACTAATTTCTTGTCTGTGTATACTCCTTTAAATCAAAACCAATAAGATGATAATCATAGCACTCGCAATTACAACAAACATGAACTAGGAATATTCCTGTTTTATTCACTTGAATAGGTGCACTCATATACTCAAGCACCCACGAAAGAGAAAAAAGGAAAAAACAGAACATCCGTTCCTTTTTTCAAACAAGAAGTGAATACCATGTTTTCCCTTTTTTGTCGGATCACTTCAAGCACACGTGTCTTGCTTAAATATGAGTTCCGAATTGAGTATGCTGAAGTAGTGAGCAGCTATGAATCTAACAAATGAATACATTCATGCAGACATCTTGTACCAACTGAGCCGGTCACACCATTTTCTTCGAGATAGGTTATTGGACGTGAAGGCTTCCTTGGCATTTGGAAATTCTTATTCGATCATGCGAAGCATCTTCATAGGATGTCTCAGCTGCCGTTAATTTGCCCTCATACTTGTTGTACGCTGTCTAACATTGAGAACCGTATGGGACCGCCGCGCCGGGCGTACAACTGCGGTGTGAGCCTTCCCTTTAGCTTACTGGGCATTTTTCGGTCACAGAAGATGACTGAGTTTTCCGCCACTACATCCACCGTACGCTTATGCAATGCTTGTTGTCGACATCACAGCTTGCTTCCCTATTGAACATTAATTCCAGATATTTGAACTTTTCGGACTTCTTCCTCTTCACAAAACTGATAGCATACATTTTTTTCGGACTAATACGATACCCATTCCTGTCCAAAACTTCCACCCATACATCAAGTGCTCTTTGCAGGGATATTTACTGCTCGCTTATGATGGCTACATCGTCGACATCACAGCTTGCTTCGCTATTGAACATTAATTCCAGATATTTGAACTTTTCGGACTTCTTCTTCTTCACAAAACTGATAGCATAAGTTTTTTTTTCGGACTAATACGATACCCATTCTTGTCCAAAACTTACACCCATACATAAAGTGCTCTTTACAGGGATGTTAAATGCTCGCTTATGATGGCTCCATCGTCAGCAAAGTATAACAAAACAACTGATGCACTTTGGAGTCAATCACTTTTCCTTTAAGCAGCTACTCAAGGACTGAAATAAATATCAAGGGACTGAAGACGCTTCCCTGGTATACACCGACTTTGATGGCGAATTCCTCAGTGATTCCAGCGGGCATCTTGTCGTCTCTATCTGATACATGCCCATGATCATATGTACGTTGCTTTCTGAAACTCCTCGTTTTCTTAGCGCCATCCTTAACAGTGGATTCTATTCCCTATTCTAAGGGTATATTAATTTTGACGCATAGTTTGTAACATACCTTAATATTGCCCGTAGACCCCTAAAAGTTACTATATTTATGATCAGCATCGATAGTAATGTCGATCTAGCCATGTCCGTCCGTCCGTCCGTCCGTCCGTCCGGCCGTCCGTCTGTCGGCAAAAATTAGGCCTTTAAACTGGACCTAGAGAGCTGAAATTTTAACCATATACTCTCTAGGGTCCCGAAATAATCAAATTAACGAATTTTTAAAATCCGCCCACAGACACGCCCACAAACTCAAAAAAACAAAATTTTGGAAAAAATCGAATTTTGAGCTAGAAAGCTGAAATTTTTTATATCTGATCTATGACTCCTAAAACTGCTCGGGATACACAATTTTCAAAATCCGCCCACTGACACGCCCACAAATAAATAAAACAATTTTTTTATACCCTATTCTAAGGGTATATTAATTTTTGAAAATCCAAAGTTTGAGCTAGGGAGCTGTAATTTATAATATATACTCTCTATGGGCCCTTTATGCTCATGTGTCAATATTTTCAAAATCCGCCCACTGACACGCACACAATTATTATTACTTTTTTTTTTGAAAATTCAAAGTTTGAGCTAGGGAGCTGAAATTTATAATATATACTCTCTAGGGGCCCTTTATTCTCATGTGTTAATTTTTTTTAAATCCGCCTACTGACACGCCCACAATTAAATAAAACAATTTTATTGAAACACACAAGTTTGAGCTAGGGAGCGTTTTTTTTTGATAAAATCCTTTAAATGTTATATAACAAAATATGTAGAGCGTTCTTAACAATTCAACCATACTTAGACTTTTGTCACGCCCACTTATGAGAGATAGGAATAAGAATAGGGTATCAAACAGTTCGCCCAAGCGGACTGTAGCCCGTCCCTATGTTTTTTTTAACAATTACTTACATTTTCTCAAATTCAAATTGAAATTAGAGAAACAACAATACACAGATCAAACTAAAGAAAACACAGAAGCAAACTTAAGGCGAATACGTTCGGTGCTATCGTCGCGCCGTAACGATGTTGATCTTAAAAGTACCGTGATGAGAGCCCAGGTCACAACGGTTTACGAAAATGAAAATAGTCGACTCTCCAGAGTGTCATTAATGTCAAAGAAGCAGATGAACTCATATTATGTGAATGTCCAGCCCCTAATGGAACTCTTGCGCTTTGTCTAGCCTGTAGTCGAGCGCGTAGTGTATACTCCATGGCACCAATCCACTTCCGCACTCATACAGTGGTTAGAGAACTTCAAGATCTTGACGTTCGCAAATCCGCTGGTGCAGATGGTATTTCCTCTATCGTTCTGAAGAGGTGTTCTTCCTCGCTGGCACAACCATTGCGCAAGCTTTTCTATCTATCCTTTTCTTCTGGGCTCTGCCCGTGAAATGGAAAAGAGCATTTGCCAGCCTGTCCCCAAAAAAGGCGAATCTTCTTCTCCCTCCTCCTACCGACCAATAGCACTTACGTTCCTTCTTTCTCATAGAAACGCTGATAAACCGTCGGCTAATGAAATATCTTGAATCGCGAAAACTTCTTAATGACCGGTCCACTGGTGATTTGATGACTTATCTAACCATCAACAATGCGTGCATTTGGAATCGATGATAGCTTTCTTCAATGGATTAAGTTTCGGCCCATTCAATTCGAGTTGTTTTGAACGGTTTCAAGTCTGCAACTCACCAAATCAATGCTGGTGTTCCCCAAAGCTCTGTTTTATCTCTGACTCTCTTTCTCATTTTTATAAAAGATCTCCTGTCTATTACCTCTAATCCAATCCACTCCTTTGCCGATGACAGTACTCTCAGCTTCTAATATTCGTTACTTGGTACACACCCCGCGTCTTCGGGTGTGGAACTGGAACGGCAACGTATGTTAAGCTCATTGAATTCTGATTGCTACAGCATAACTCAGTGGGGTGTAACTAATAGAGTGGAATTTAATGCTTCCACAACGCAATGCTGTCTTCTGTCATTAAAGCAAAACTCTAATACCATGCCATTGTCCATTAATTACACTTGCAACGTTGAAAGCGAACGGCATTCCATTCTCGGTATGTGTGTTAATGACAACTTGCATTGGAATGACCACATATTCGATGTCGCCAAGAACGCTGCGAAATGTCTAGGCTTCCTTAAGCACTGCAAGAAATCTTTCAGTCCCTCTGATCTAGCTACTATTTATAAGGCGTTTATCCGCCCAAAACTTGAGTTCAATGCGCATACCTGGTGCAACAATTACTTATTTGGAGCTACTTGGCAGGATCCATAAACGCGCGATAAAACGCATTGGTGACTGTAACATCGCGAGATCGCTTGACTCTCTTAGGCATCGTCGCAATGTCTCTTGTCTCTCCTTCCTTTATCGTTATTTCCACCATAAGTGCTCAAACGAAATAGCCAGTTGCATTCCACCCCTAGAACATTTCAACCTAGAAGATTTCAGCTGTAAGGATTTGCGGTTGGTAACGGTGCAGTAGTAATGTATTCGCTTACTGATTGAAATGTCGTGAGTTCAAATCCCGGCCAAGTTCATTAATTTTAGTCGAATACACGAAAACTAAATCTCCCTAAGCAATTTAGACACCACCCGTGGAGAAAACCCCTACAACTGCACCCAAAACACTTCTTTCCTATCTCTCTATTCTTCCTAATAGTAAGTAGCACCGAAAAGCATGCAATGAAATACGATATTGCCAGGTGCTGCTAGCTGTTAGCACTATAAGGGTACTAGAACATTTAACAGAAAAAACCCCTTTAGCGTAAACAAATTATAAAAAAAAGGAATGAGCATCAGTTTACCCTTAAGCCTGTATTCGGACGTACAGTGAAACACAAGGAATCTTTCCTTAGCCGAACAACACGAATGTGGAATGCTCTTCTCCACTCCATTTTTCCTACACATTATAAGCCAACGCGCATCGGCATCTCTCCCTATCTTCTAACCCTAATATCCTTAACAGCGCGGGCATTAGCGTGTAGCTATTACATAATAGAGGTATTCAAAAATCCCTTTAGTGGGAGTACATTATAAAAAAAAATAAGTTTTTTCTGCACTGAAGAACTGAGTACCGAAGACCCAAAATATCCTCTGTTGTTCAATTCACTTGGCCAAAAATGTCTAACCTACGGGAGGATTTATTATTTTCCCTTTCTGTTATTCGCTATTCTCTTATTTAGTTTTTCAGTTTCTTTCATTCGCAAAGTTATATCGATGAAGCTTGAAGTCAGTTTATAAGTAAATAATGTAGCTTAACCATAAGTTAATCGGAATATGCCCACATTTCGCATGACAGGACTCAACAAACGTTGGTTCCATTAAACCGGCTAACACATGGAACGAGAGACGAAATCCAATTTTCAATGAAAACTCAGTTACCCTGCTTCTCTTTGTATGTTAAATTGCGGTTATTAGAATATTATAAGTTATTTTGTTATCTCCCTAATTGGGGTTATGGTGTTAAACTTTTACTACTGCAAATATATATCTACTGTTTTATCTGGCAGTATAGCTACTTCCGTTATTGTCATGGCTTATTTAAAGGAACAAGTCACAATGCCCTGGATTTCATACATAGTTGTTAACTTATTGCAAACAAAACACAAACTCATCAGCTTAATGGCTGTGTTAACAAAATGTTACTAATTAGTGATGAGTTATCAAACTATCCGCATTAATGTGATGATAATCACTGTCCCGCCCACACCTTAAACATGAATAATTCCGCGAAACATCAGGTTGTCACTCCCATACGAACAACCCCACTCCCGACAAACCAGTAGTTTCCACTACAGTGTATCCAACGTCGATGTTCTCAAATATTTGTATAATTTACCGATGTGTCCAAATTTTCGCCACCAAACCGAACATAAGCCAATCAAATTAATTAACATTTTATATCCACTCACCCACCACCTGCCAGCTGTATATAAAGTTTCAATAATTAATACCATTAGCTAAGGTTGTGTAGCTCGATATACCTTTTGTCCGAAAGAGTTAATATTTATTTATCGAATGAACTGGAACTACTCCCAAAATCTTGGGCAAATTCCATATCCCTGAGACTAAGAAAAGCACCCAACTTTAAAAATACCAAACTTTACTCTAAAACGAAGCCCTACCCATTTATCAGATGCATAAAATTAACATGCATCACCGAGGGTTCAATATCGAGGAATCGGATTCGTGTGTTAGTGTAATTGAGTGCTATTCATGGAGCAGTCGCCGACCTGGACTTATGGTGGAAAACAGCCATAAACTGCATTAACGACAGCGGGTGCTTTTGCTGGTGCCGTCTGCAGGCTAAAATTGAAACTTTTTCGAAGCGTGTCAATGAATTGCCCAACCCAATCGCCTTTAGGTGCTTATATGGGATTTTCAATTAATTAATAATTAATTAATGAGATAAGAAGAGGCTTTAAAGGGATTTTTTTTTTGTAGGCCTACCTCTTTTGAGCACGATTTTAAGTTTATATTATAAATCCACGTTATGTCGCCGTGGTTCAATAATCCCTCTAAATTGGAGTATAAATCCGGGTCACTTTGACAAGAATTTCAGTTGACACTGTTTGATGGGTTTTAAAATGGTTTAAATGGTGAATTGGATCAATTAGCTTAGAATTTATCATCGGTTTTCAGTTGGTTGTGGTTAGTTATTTAACTTGGGAGGTTTTTTGGGTGCAGATTATTCACAGCGGATACATTTCTGAGGGGAGCGTTTATGGAAACATCGTTTTGTTCTTAGTCTTTATTTTGAAATAAAAATGAAAAGCGCTTTTTCAGATAGATTCTAGTTTGTGTAATGTTTCCTAATTTCTATCTTTTAAGTGCACAGTTATTTCTCAGGTATTGATTGTTATTTGATATTTCTTTTATGACACCGGTGATCTCGAGCCGCATCAACCCACTGATAACAAACTTCGGGTATAATAATGGTTTTGAATTAGACTTTCTATTCCGGATGGAGAATGGAGGTTGTTATGTCTGTGCACACATCTTTGCAAATTACCCCACCCATACCATTACCTACCAGTTGGGTGTTTATATTTTGTTTATTACATGAATATTTCGGGATAGTTTCAAGACAGGAATTCAGTGTTGCCCCCCTGTCCCCTCACAAGAGTTCAGAAATTTAGCACGGGATTTCAAAATATAGTACAATGAAGTACATTTCCGATAAAAAAAAACATATGGAAATGCTTAGGTTCGCTTTGGTCATTGGGACATTAAGTCGACAGCCTCTCTGCAGTTTGGAAGTTGGTGGTTTTTTTGGTTTTGTAACAAAGTAACTGAATTGAAAGTATGCTCAAATCACCTCAAAAACTGGGCGGGTTGCAAAAAATTTGGAACGGCGAGTTCTAAGAACATTTTTTCATTTCATTTCGGCATTAAACTAAGAAATATGCATTTTCTAATGGGAAGGAGCTCCCAACTTTCAATTGAGAACAAACTCCTGATTTATAAGCAGATCCTAAGACTCATATGGACATATGGAATTCAGCTTTGCGGTTGTAGGAAAAAATCGAATCTACAAATGATTCAAACTTTTCAAAACAAATTAAATACTAAGAGGTAGTGTTAATTTTCCATGGTACATCCGAAATGACAATCTACACAGAGATCTAGGATATGTCAAAGATATACTAAAAAAAAATGCGGTTAAGCAGTATGACGTAATCCACGAACATGTGAATACTGCTATACAGCACATGGCGGAAGAAAATGGCAACACATTAAGAAGGCTTAAGAGATTGAAGCCAAACGATTTGGTTACGCAATAGCTATAGATAGAATACGAATAACGACCTTTCCTTTTTAACCGCCCATCCTCAATCCTAGTAGCTTATTATTAACTAAATCGGGATAGTTTAACGCCAATAGACGCGAAATAAGAAAATAAAGTAAATTTAAATATCTTCGGGACTAGCCATTGGGCTATATCCCACCAAACGTTCTCAAATACATTAATGGACGAATTATGAAGAAAGACATTGTCTACATACTTTTTGAAAGACACAACCTTTAATTGCTCTGACATTTTTTTGCACTTGACACCCTAAAGAATGTACAGCTTTGGTGGAAGTTATTAAAAATTCTGGGGGTTATAAAGTGTTTCCTTGTACTTTCTTTCGAACAAATTATTGTATCGCGAAAAGATCGACTCATATACCTACATTTATTTTGCATAAATATATCAACAATTTTATTTTAAATTAAAACTTGACAAGAAACCGGCTTTGAAAATCTTCGAGTTCAACAACCCAATATTCGCAACATAGATGCATTATGTTATCTTACACACGTGTTCGCACTAGCGTTTAAGTTTTTCTCTTCGTAGGCTGCTGCTCAACAAAATCAACCAATTTTTACCAGAAGGGAATCGCTTTACCACTCTAATTTAACATTAATGTTCAGCGTCCTCTGAAAGGGATTCGAGGAATGTCGACGGTTAAACCGCTGGATCTAGAAAGACGGAAAAATCGCAAATAATTGTTTATTGAAAACTAGCAAAACCCGGTGAAAGTTGTTTCACCCTCGCTCAAATTCGTAAATATATATTTTCTTTTTTACTATTTTAGTTTTATTCATTTTAATCGTTCTACGTACAAATCTTATAATCCAAATTACAATTTTTTGTATGCTTATACCTGGCATGCGTTGCAATGCCTGTTTTAATTTGTTTGGATTACTGATACGCGAACCAAAAGGAGACGAACACTCAACACGCCACTTATTGTACGTGGGTGGTACTATGTAAGTGCCAAAAACAGCTGTACAAAGTTTCAACTTAATCCGAAGACGAACAAATATACGATTCGACTCGCGGCCACCTATTGTACGTTGCGGGTATTATTTTAGAAACTTTCGCGCAAGTGCCAACATTATATCAAAGATATTATAATACACCTAGATGATGCATCGCAATAGGAATTGTTTTCATATGAGACCAAAATGCGAAACATTAAGAAGGTTTTCCACAAAGCTCTTACAGCAGAGAGAAAAAGTAACCGACGACAAAGTTGAGCAACACCACTACTACAAACTACAACAGTACAGTACATATTGCACTGACGACTGCCCAGAAGTCCAGAACCAGATCAATTATTCTTATAATAGAAATTGAGCATTGCAGCTATCTTCATTTCATTATTCGGCATTTGTCCTTCAGCGAAGTCGGACCTGTTACATGAATATTGACCTCATACCAGTGCGAGCGTATCACTTTAATGTGCTCTGCTCTCATTTTATCCTGTCTTTGTTTAAAACATAAATAATAATTAATTGAATAATTTTTTTAGCTGCTAGACGCTAGACCTACTAATGCATTAGGTAGGTTACTTATTTATTTCTACAATGCCATACCAAGCAGGGGCCAACTGTCTGAATTGATTTGTAGAAGAAACGGTATATCGTTAGAATTTAAAAAAATATAAGAAAACTGAATAGGGTAAAATATGTCTGGGAGGGTAAAATGTGTTATAACTTGTTGCAACCCAAGTCCCGCAAAGTATCCAGATATAAAGTTAGTTAAGTCCGGATAAAGGAACTTCAAAATACAATAACTGGCTGAAACTAGTAGGAAAATCTAGCTACAACGCGGAAAAACATAAACGTCCACTTATTTGTAGTGTCTACTTTGATGTAAAATGCTTTGGAAAAAAAATATATGTCGAAGGACAAGCTTAATATTGAAGTCTTAGTAAAAATAAAAGAATACGATAATTCTAATGAAACGACATTGCTTTTATGGCCATCCAAAAAACATCTCAAAATTTGTCGTTTGTATGTAGATATATTTTGCTCATACATACTTCAAAAAAAAGCGGCCAAGTGCCAGTCGGACTCGCCCATGAAGGGCTCCGCGCGAATTATAATTATTATTTACTTAGAAAATTTTAGAAAATAATGGTTCACGGTTTACGCATAAGGTTTATGTTTATGAAATATTTTTTTTTTATATTTGAGTTGATTGAATGAAAGGTAAATTGCGGTTTACGATTTATGACGTTAAAAAAAATACTTACTAGATCTCGTTCAAACCAATTTTTGGCGGAAGTTTGCCTGGTAATGTACATCATATATTTTTTTTAGTTTTATCATTCTCTTATTTTAGAAGTTACAGAGGACACACACATTTTACCACTTTGGAAGTGTCTCTCGCGCAAACTATTCAGTTTAGAACAAAATGATATTAGAAACCTCAATATCATTTTTGAAGACCAAAGATTGTTTTGATGATTTTTTTTTTTTTTTTTTTTGAGTTTCAGTTCTAAGTATGGGGAACCCCCAAAATTTATTGTTTTTTTGTTCTTCTATTTTTGTGTGAAAATCTTAATGCGGTTCACAGAATACATCTACTTACCAAGTTTTAACAGTATAGTTCTTATAGTTTCGGAAAAAAGTGGCTGTGACATTCTCGGACAGACAGACAGACAGGCATGACGAGTTCCGTTTTTTGCCATTTGGCTACGGAACCCTAAAACGACCGTTCGAACTGCACATCAAAAAAAAAATATTGTCGAACAGTGTTTAGAAAAAACAAACGTCCAATTTCCAAATTGGTTTGACACATCAAATGAGTATTATGCACATAGACTTCAGACGGTCAAATTCCTGATAAATGTTTTGCTACGAAAAAATTGCAAATGGGTTATCGATAAGAGCATTTGAAGAACAATTTCCGAAGAAAAAAAACAGAAAGCTGCAAATTTTAATGAACGCTTAAATAATTTAAATGTAATTTAATTATGAATTTCTTGGATAGGTTGAGCAGTACCTATACAACAAAATAAATAAAAAAAAAAATAAAAAAATATTTATTAGAATTTAATTTAATTATAAATTTTTGGGTAGGTTTTGAGTTAACAACAAAAAAAAAATTTAATTTAATTTAAAAATTTAATTTCATTATGAATTTTTGGATAGGTTGTGTGTAAATAACAAAAAAAAGTGTTAACCATAAAAAAAAAACTCTAAACAAAAATATATCGTTATAACACATAAAATGAAGGACAAAAAAAGCAAATGACGTTTTTTTGATATTGAGTGTGGTTGGGAGGATAAGAGGGTCCGAAACATTGCCACGTCCTCATTCGTGACCCCTGGATACAGCTTCAGTTAAAGCTTTTATTGAAGTGCGCTAAGAGCAGTGATTTAATAATAAATAAATAGTTCGCGCAACAGGTCCGTATAGGAACCTTAGGTTTAGCTTTCCCATAAGCATGTCATAAATCATATATAGCATTGGTTTCGGCATACCCAGCCTAGTCAACTTGTAGGAGAGCCCTTCCAATCATACGGTATCGAAGACCTTATCAATGTCGACCTGCAGGCATCCGTGCATTTGTGTACAGGATGTATCCACCTCTCTTAGAATAAATATATAGGTAGCTAGCGCAACGGGTTCACATTGTTTCTTCGCATGTTTCTATTAAGAACCCATTTGAATTCAATTCGGATTTTTAACGTTTAGATTATCTACTTTCATAAACATTGCGGGCTCTTATTTTACCAAAACAGAAATGAACATGGTAGACATCTGATATTAAAATCCTTGAATTGCCGATAACTTTCTTTTCGTTGAGGACTACTCATTTTGTGTCCCTTTAAGTGAGATAATATTAAAAATAACCGGTTTGTGTTCTATCGAGTGCGACTGTTTTTTTTAACATTTTGGTCTGTTGAAAAGTGAGCATAGGATAAAACGAAAACATCCATCATGCACAATGAACATTATGCAAACACGCAAAGAGAAAAGCTGAGAGGATAGCTTTGATGTGTGAGTGGTCGGTGGGTTGTCAAACTTTGACATTTCCTGAAAAATCCATCGGAAGGATTCATCAGAAACGAAGAAAATGGATTTTGCAAGCACTGTTTATCCCCGCTAAAGGACTTAGCGGCGATAGCTATCCCCGCTAAAGTTAGCGCATATAGGATAAGTTGTTGTATTTTACATGCAAATTTCAAATTATCCCTATATCCGCGTGCAAAGAAACACGGCTACTGTTAGTCGAAGAGAAGAGCTTTTTTGTTGGACCATCGTTGTTGGACGATCGCAATAAATGTATACATAAGTTGACACATGATTGCGACATCTGTATGTATTATATTGTCTTTGATTATACAAGGTGGCGCAAAAGTAATCCTCCTATCAGAAAATGCTATAAATTTTGCGATTGGCCCCTAATGTCAGTTCTGTTTTGACATTTGTGTAGTAAACACATGCGAAATACACGTTAATAAACAATGTTACGCTACACTGCTCCAGAACGCGGAATATTGGTGACTATTTATTTGAGCAATAATCGGTCGGTGACTTTGGCACAACGTGAATTTCGTCGCAGATTTCCTACCCGTCCAACGCCTACTGGTGAAACACTGCGACGTTTAGCCGCTCGCCTCGAAGAGACTGGCACAACACGAGATGCTGCCAGGCGTGGCAGACCCCGGAGTATCCGTTCTGCAGAGAATATTGCTGCTGTAGCCGAAGATGTCATGGAAGCGCCGTCGACATCGACCAGACGACGTGCCACGCAAATGGGTATCAGTCAACGGTCTTTACAGCGAATTTTGGTACAAGATTTGAAGATGTTTCCGTACAAAGTCCAGACGGTGCATCAGCTGTTAGCTGCTGACCGCCAATCGCGTCTAACATACGCTCAAGCCATCCTTAATCACCACCAAGAGGAAGATGATTTTTCATCAAAAATAATCATGAGTGATGAGGCCCATTTCCATCTTAGCGGGTACGTAAATAAACAAAATTTACGCTTCTGGGGCACTGAAAATCCGCGTGTAACCCACGAAGAGCCATTACACCCGCTCAAAGTCACTGTATGGTGTGCTGTTTTCGCTGGAGGAGTCATCGGACCTTTTTTCTTCGAAGACGTCGCGGGCCAAACGGTTACTGTGAATTGTGAGCGCTACAGAGCAATGATCAACGAGTTCTTTTTGCCGCAACTTGATGAATTGGGATTGGAAAACCTGTGGTTCCAACAGGACGGTGCAACGGCACACACTGCACGTGCCACAACCGATATGCTGAAGGATGCATTTCCCGGGCGCCTAATCTAACGTTTTGGCGATTTGCACTGGCCAGCAAGATCGCCTGATTTGACCGCTCCAGACTTCTTTTTGTGGGGCTTTTTGAAGTCGCAGGTTTATGTCAACAAGCCTCAGACTCGTGCAGCTCTTAAAGACAATATTCGTCAACAATGTGAGGACCTATCGCCGGAAGTTTTGGCCAAAGTAATGGAAAATGCCATAAAAAGGGCTCAAATGACAATCAACTGTGGCGGCGGCCATTTACCTGACATCATATTCTCGACTTGATGTAAACAAAATTAAAAGACCAAATAAAAATAATCCACAAGAAGAATCAAAGTTTTTCATTTTTTTTTTAATTACAGCCAAAAAACATCGGAAGGTTATTTTTGCGCCACCTTGTATATTCCGAAAAAGATATGTCTGTAGCTGCATGTCTCAATCAAGGCTAAATATGTTTTTGCTCTGACAAGCAGTCGGTCTTACAGCGCTCAGTTTGCCAATAGTTGGAAAGTCGTTATGCTACTTGTGCCCAATAATAATGCAACTTTGTCAGGTTAAGCCTAGTATTAAGCTCGAGCTTAAATTCAGCTCTCAAGATTTCACTCCAAAATGTGCGCAATGGTGCAGTGGTTAACGTGTTGAACTAGTAATCACGTCGGGGTCAAGTAACTACTAAAGCTTTTTTGAGCTGTGCATTAAGCTTTAAGAAACCGGTTTTTAAGAATAATTTTACGACTTTAAATAAAACATAGATTTTATTGACTGCGGTAATAGTCTTTGGTTTCGAAAGTAATTAACAGGAAACTACTGTATCAACTACTATCTACGAGTAGTTTTCCACTCGTTCTGAAAATATTTACCCAAATGTTATGTCTTCCTTTTTTTTAATTTTATTTTTTAAATTCATAAAAAAAAACATTCATCTAATCAACTGAAATGTCAAAATCATTTAAAAACTGAAATTCAAAAGCCAACGCAATAAATCAATATATCGTTATGTCAAGTATCTTTTGAATTTTTCTCACAATATTCCCTTACAAGTGGATTGAGGAATTATTTACCACACCACGAGTGTTGGATCACACCCTGTTTAGTCTTCGTTACCTGTACTGTGTCCCCTTCAGTACATATCGGCTTCATCTCATCATCGCCTCTTCCCAAATGGGCTACTGGATTTCAAATAGCAAAACAAACCTATCGCCATTATCATCAACGTCATTGCCACTGAGATTACTGCTGTGCTGGTCGCTACTGGCACTTGTGTAGAGCTATTAAGATTACTGTGGCTGTCATCGTCGTCGTTGACGCACATCAGAAGAAAAAGGGATTATGTGGCCATGGATCACGAAGAGGACTCAGGTGAAAATGTCGTCATAGTCAACAGTGATATATGACCTTCTTTGTTGATGGATTCTGTTTACCCTATTCTTCTGGTGCATTGTGACAGCGAATGGCTTCTGCTACAACAATGGTCATCCGCATCCTCCTCCTTATTATGGATAGCAGCGCTGACTGAGTTGATTTGTAGCGCATTGTCGTCTAGGAAACAGTGATTCAATGATTCAAGCTTTTCATTACTATCTACCGTGGATTTTCTTTTTTATTCTCTATCATCATCCGCATGGAAATTAAACGCACAAGATACGTAGATAAAGATTTATATTTATGAATACAATTTTCCATTCGCTCGTCGACATTGGACCGACCTATCAGTGCATATGAATGATTTATATCACCTTTCAACAGTCTATCAGGCTTCTATCGAATGGATTTCAAGTGTTAGATACTTTTCAATAGTAAAGTGCTTGTGTATGTTTGTGTGTATCGGATATGCTCGCGTTCGGTATCACTGGGATCGGGGTGTGTTTGTTCGAGTGAGTGATATCAATCGAAATGTTTTTGGATCACATTTTTTCACTTAACTTTATTATCATATCACTTAACGGACGTTTTGTTATCACTTACATCGTGATGGTTAGCATGCAACAAAAGCAAAGGAACTCATTTAGGGACGAGTGTCAGGGCGCAAAGTAATAACAACAATTCCCATTATATTTGGTCATGAATATTTCAGAATTTTACGCTCCATCAGAGTGTCTTTATTTTTGTATGTGTCAGCAGCTTATTATCGCGTATCCGTTTATTACGTGATTACATGTGAGTGATTGCTGGCAAGCGAAAGGAGTGGAGGACGATATGATCTATCACTTAATACGGGAACAGGTTCAATCATTTCGCAATCATTATTAATTTTATCAGTCAAAGTAAAACTTAATAAAATATTCACGCTCGAAAATTTGTAAATGAATTCATATGGGGATTATGATATTGCATAAGCAGAGGGATCTGCGTATGCCTTTCGTCGTGCTTAAATGACTGCGTTAATCATAATAATAATTATTATGATGTTGGTCATGGTGGTTTTGGTAGTGCGATCCTGACAAATTCATCTGCCATATTCTTATGAAAAGATTAAGGGAACAATTTTAAAGCTGTGTTATAGTTGTATTCCTTGGGTTAGCAGTTATCCGTTTTAAATGTAGACCCAGATGGTCAGGGATGCAGTTTCAGCTAGTATTTGAATCTGAGATTTTACATGAATTCGTATAAAGTTTTGTAGCTTTAAAATTAGCGGTCAGCAGATGCAGTTCCATAGGATTTCCATTTGCAATAATTACACAGCTGAATTAACAACTCTTCATCTTCTGTAAACTAAGATGCGGACAACAATATATCATACAACAATAACCTGTCTGAATATTATAATTATAACAATATCTATTTTGGCGCAAGCAGCGCATTCACGGCCTTAATTGGCCAAATGACAAATTACGAAAACGATAACGGAATCCAGAATACATAATTAGGGACAGTAGCAATGTTTTATTATGACTTATGCTTAGATCTGCCGGCGATAATAAAATAGATCTGTGTCAATAGTGACTGATTCGTTCCTTGAAAAGTGTTAAATGAACGAACCATACCCAACAAGCAGTCCGGAACCAGTAGAAGTACCAAAATCAATATACACCAAGAATTGATAAGGTTCCGGGACCTGACAATAAAAAAAAAAACGTCAATAGTAGATAAGTCAATTAACATTTATCATCCTTAAATTCCAGAGTTGCACAAAAGTTAGTTTAACTAATAACTAAAAAGCTACTACTAAATTAGCTGTAATATTTTATTGTCACAAATTTTGAAACCAAATTAGTTATTAGTTGCGAAGTGCTACTAAGCGTGTTTAGTTGCGAAAAATTAGTTGCCAGAGTTTAACTAACAATAATTAGCTTTAGTTTTAGTTTTAGCTTTATAGCTATCGAATAAACATAACTAATAATTTTTTTAAAACCATTTAACGAAAAAAGGCACAGGAGCAATTCTTTTATTTCGTTACACATTTTCCAGTTTTAATTATGTTCAATTTTAGAGATTATTATGTCCTTACGAAACACCGGGAAATTGTGTGGAAGTAGATTTGTTTTGAATAATTGAGGTATGTTGTACATCAGTTGAAGGTAAGAGGAAAAATATCGATTTGTACTTCTGTAACCGACGCGACGGCCGATTTAAGAATGTCACTTTTAGTTGTCATAAGGTTATTTTCCAAGTGGTCCTTGGAGCACCAAATAAGGTCCTTAGGCCCGAAAAAAACATTTTTTTCAAAAACTCCTAGAAAACCGCTCAGTATATTGTGTTCAATGTTATTTGAATAAGAGGTCCTTGCAACAAGAAAACAGGTTCTCAATAGTCGAAAACAGTATATTTTTCCAAAATGGCACTAGAATCCGTACTGAAATCAAATAACATTGAATGCAGATGTACCGCATTCAATGTTATTTGACTAACAGATCCTTGGAACAACAAAAAAGGTCCTTAAAAGTCGAAAAAAAAGATATTTTTCCAAAATGTGACCTTATTCAAATAACATTGAACTCATGTATACCGTGCTGTTTCGAAAGACATTTTGGGAAAATATCCTTTTTCGGTATT
This sequence comes from Portevinia maculata, assembly GCA_949715645.1. Taxonomy (NCBI): domain Eukaryota; kingdom Metazoa; phylum Arthropoda; class Insecta; order Diptera; family Syrphidae; genus Portevinia; species Portevinia maculata. The sequence goes on from OX454525.1 coordinate 79,816,054, forward strand.
AAAGGACCTTTATTGTGGCTCCAAGGAGCTCTTTGTAAAATAACATGATGTAAAATAAAAGAGACATTCAATCAATTTTTATTTTAAACGCAATATGCATAACGAATCCCAATAAATTATCACCATTATAGCAAAACATTAAATTTTGATTTATGTAGTTATTAGTTATTACCTAGACAACTAAAAAGCTACAGCTAAAAAACTAACCAACTTTTAGTTGTCATCCGCAACTGACTTTGGTAACTAACGAGCTTAGTTACACAACCTGCAACTGCCGCCAATATCCTGTTAAGGAGAAGGATTAAGGGTAAAACCTCATACATCTGCTCAGATAGCCAAGACGCTATCAAAGCCTGTTCGGCTGGCTCTCTCAACACAAAAATAGTCGAGGAAACCATGGATAAGCTTAACCGTCTGGGAAGATGTAACTCATTATCACTTGCCTGGGTGTATCCAGTGTAATGAAAGAGCGAATGCTCTGGCCAGGAAGGGCTCTTCAACAGCCTTCATTGACCCACAACCATCCATAGGATGCTGCTCATCCGTCCACAGACGTGAAATGGCTGTGGCTCTACGCCAACAACATTCCGAATACTGGCATGACCTGGTCTCATGCAGGTATTCGAAAAAAGCTAGTGGACGGTCCAAAAATCTGGTTGGTCTCGTCACTGGTTTCAGTCCTCCTAACGAGCACCTAAAGACCATCCACATTAGGAGCTCGGGCCTATGTTAGTGCTGCATAGAGGCGGATGAAATTGCATCTCACTTCATCTGTGAATGTCCTGCTTTCCAGCCAGAACCAGGCTCAACACTATAGGTAAACAAATCGTCAACGAAGATGAGATGGGAGATATAGAACTTGCCAAGATCCTTCGCTTTGCCAAGGCTACTGGCAGGTTCTCCCTCACTGACTGTATTACTAATCGCCAATAAGCAGCAAGCGGGCAGCCATGCTGAAGTACAATGGACCACTAGGTCTAAGTGCTTGTCATCTACTGATGACCCCACTGCACATACAATACAATACAATACAATACAACCTGCAACTAATGGCTAATAGCTAAAATTAGTTGTCATTATGATAGCTTAGCTAACCACCAAATCGATTGCATTTTTAGCGCAGCTAATTTAACTACGTTAGTTACTTAGTTATGGCGTTAGCTAGATAACAAATTAGGTAGCTAACACGCAACTGTGCTAGATTCGAATGCAGGAACCTCTGAGCCACTACAATCACAATCTTGTATCCTACGTACAATACCATAGTAAACACTGCATATACCATGCCACCTGTAACAACAGCAATCATTATTATTTACCGCTCTATTCGATTTCATTACTAAACAAATAAAGCTTTACTTGATTTTCCAAGATTTCCGTCTTATCACAGCAACCCACGGCAAAGTTGGAAAACAAACATCAGAATAATTTAATAAGCCCCCATGTTGAAATATATCAGTTACATACATATTATATGTATCTATATAAATATATAATTAAGTTATTAACAAACTAGTTTACTGATAAACAATAGCCAAATCTTGTACTATGTAGGTATGGCACGAGTATTTCTTGAAAAGATCGTCCAAATTTCCGGTGAAAGTATATATAACATAATATCCAAAGAAATACGGCATTAACAGTAGCAACCCGCATCTTTTTAAACCAAAATGCAGCCACTCATAAGTATCGGAATGAATGTTAGATATTTTTAAATTTGCATCCCCCACTACATACGCATTGGAATCCATTCACTGTGTTCCTTTTCTATAAATAAATTCAGTGATTCATTAGAAAATGCCGCCTAAGCATAAAAGGCTGGCTATGTGGGATAATGACTTCTGGCTATTGGCAGAAGTGCCAGTGACGCTATCCCATTCCATAATATTTAAGAACTTCCGTTGATTGATATTATTTAATGTTGCTCTAAGCTTTCTGTAGTTGATCGCTGTTCTCAATGATATTGTTATTATGTCAATGCCATATCAAATGTTGGGATTATTTGGGAAGTTTCGTTCGATTGCTTTTCGCATTTTCATTGGATACTTAAACCAGACATTCATTATTCTTTCTCGTTGTTTGGATTTTGTTTCAAACTTTTTGTGCTACCAACGGATATACTATTATAAATAACATGATGGATTGGGCAGAGTTACCATATAACTAATGTCGTAGGACAATTTTTATCTCAATTTAAATAAATTTAAAAATAACATTCTTTTAAGAATTAGACTACCAGACTACAAATGCAAAAGCTTAATCAACAACAAAAACATCGCTCCGAAAACCCAAACACCAACCATAGCATAAACGTCACCCAAGTCGCGAAATTCATAAATTTTCAAAAGCTCAAGAGGATATAAAATTGTGGATAATGTAGGTTATCTAGAAATAAAAATTTACTATCCAAAATATTAACAGCAATAAAATGATACAAAAACATAGGGACGGGCTACAGTCCGCTTGGGCGAACTGTTGGACACCCTATTCTTATTCCTATCTCTTATAAGTGGGCGTGACAAAAGTCTAAGTATGGTTGAATTGTTAAGAACGCTCTACATATTTTGTTATATAACATTTAAAAGATTTTATCAAAAAAAACGAAGCCTTTGTAAAAAAAACGCTCCCTAGCTCAAACTTTGGTTTTTCAATAAAATTATTTTATTTAATTATGGGCGTGTCAGTAAGTGGATTTAAAAAAATTAACACATGAGCATAAAGGGCCGATAGAGAGTATATATTATAAATTTCAGATCCCTAGCTCAAACTTTGGATTTAAAAAAAAAAAAAAAAATGTAAATTGTAAATTGTATTTTTTGGATTTTCAGAAAAAAAAATTTAAATTGTGGGCGTGTCAGTAGGCGGATTTTGAAAATGTCTACACCTGAGCATAAAGTGCCCCTAGAGAGTATATATTATACATTTCAAATCCCTAGCTCAAACTTTGGATTTTCAAAAAAAAAAAATTTAAATTGTGGGCGTGTCAATAGGCGGATTTTGAAAATGTTTACACATTACACACGCATAAAGGGCCCCCTAGAGAGTATATATTATAAATTTCAGCTTCCTAGCTCAAATTTTGGTTTTTCAATAAAATTATTTTATTTAATTGTGTTCGTGTCAGTGGGCAGATTTTGAAAATTTTATCTCGCGAGCAGTTTTAGGAGTCATAGATCATATATACAAAATTTCAGCTTTCTAGCTCAAAATTCGATTTTTTCAAAAAATTTGTTTTGTTGAGTTTGTGGGCGTGTCTGTGGGCGGATTTCAAAAATTCTTAAACTTGATTATTTCGGGACCCTAGAGAGTATATGGTTAAAATTTCAGCTCTCTAGGTCCAGTTTAAAGGCCTAATTTTTGCCGACGGACGTAACTTTTAGGGGTCTGCGGGAAATATTAAGGTATGTTACAAACTATGCGTCAAAATTAATATACCCTTAGAGTAGGGTATAAAAATGACATTGGCGAACTGAGTTTAAAACAGCGATGGGTAAAACAAAGTGCCAGACATAAATAGCTTGCGTCGCCAACCTAAGAAGAGACGGAAACTTAACAATGGAAGTACATGCATGGACGACGCAAGTTCACGTTTTACCGTTATTTGTTCTTGTTTTTTTATTTTTTGCGTTGGTTTTTCGTACAGCGCTTGCTGCTTTCATGCTGTTTATATATACAGACGTTAAGTTCAATATATACTATGCAAGTACGATTGTTTTAAATCTGTGCCGACGAAACCACGAAGCACTTCATCAAAATATTCAATTAACCGCGTTTTAAAAAAAAAACAATTGAACTGTGGCTGAGAAAATTGCATTTTAAAGTAAAATGTTTTCCAAAAAAACCTATTCATTGTAGTTTTTCTTTATGCTAAACGAAGTAAGTAATTGAAAACAATCGATTTTCAAAGTTTCTGGTGCAAATGTCATCATTTATTAGAAAAAGGAAATCCAAATCCCAGAGCACTCAGACTCGTTAACGGATCATTGTACTACCAGAAATCTTCCTTTTTGGTGTAGAGGCTGGAGAATGGGTAGCGTATGTGGTTGTTCATCATCTTAATAACCGCTTTAAATATACCGTCGCCGCGATGAAGCATATCCTTAACGTACAAAAAATGAGCATGTATACTTCCATGGTTGAAAGTGAAATTTAGAGTTTACCTTCGAAACATAAGCTACTCCAATTTGACGTGTGCTCTCGAAATTATAAGTTGTCTTGCTCAGTACGTCTCAGTATTCTTAAATAGGGGTCAGAGGTTCTATTAGGTAGTTGTTTCATTGAGGTGAGCCACGATGAAATTGAGATATGTCGAACTTTTTTGCGCGAGCACAACTGTGATGCTTGTTCCAATTGCATACAATTTTGTTTCTTAACTGTTTTTCCGGTTGTCTTATAAAATTAAATGTATCTTAAACATAAATTTAAATAAAAAAATATGTTGAGGTGCAAACTCAATAATTTTGTAGTCTGAAAACAAAACACTTGTTTTTTTTTTGTTGATCAAATGATATTTTAGCTCGTTTTGCCAAATGAACAAAATTTAAATATTAAGTTAATAAGGCTGGGGCTTTATTATAAACGTGTTGCTCGTATGCAATGGCATGTATTTCCATCAACCACAACCGAAACACTTCAAAACAAAATCGTGTGTTTTGTTTGTTTTTTTTTTCGTGTGTGTAGTCTTTTAGAAAACAATGTTCTCTTGTTTCACGAAACACAAAAAAACATTTTGCTTTATCCGGTGTGTGTTTTGAACCTAAGTGGTTAACACAGGCTACCTAGGTATAGGTAGTCTGTGGTGGTTAACGAGTTGCGCAAAATATAAAAAAGGCTGGGGCTTATATTATATATGTGAAGTGGGCGAAATCATATCGTTTAGTTATTTGTTTTAAGGTAAACAACATTTTCTGAGGAAACTTAGTCTCCATTTTTTTCAAGCTTTTTAATTTTTAACAAGACAATTGCAGGTATTTTCAACAACAAATTGCACAAATAAAAGCGTTCACTCTACATACCGCTGTGCTACGTGATTAAACTAATTAAAGAGATACCCTCGCCCAGCAGCGCGTCACTCACCGACCGAAACACAACATCGAGAAACAACATAAAACAATATTTTCACATTTTACCGATTTAAAAAAAATATGTAAAATAGAAAAATGATACAAAATTATATTATTATATTTAGGCCATTTATTTTTACAAGTGGATTTTTAGTGCAATCTCTGCTCCGTTGTCCTACTCACTGAAAACCCACCTGTTTTGCTGGACGTCGCTTTACGCCTGTGCAGGGACGGGTTAATAATATCACTGCAGTGCATCCCAAAAAATAATGTTTTGTCGTAGAAGGCGACTGGAGATATCACATCTAGGCAATTTCTACACTCAGTGTGGTCCTAGCGACAGATTCAACATCCTAAGACTATTCCGCAAGAGTGCATGCAAATCCGTGGTTTCACACGGCCTGATCACGTGTGTCGTAAAATGAAGATCAAACAATAATCAACAGCAGGTGACAAAATTGTAAATATAGCGAGCCCCACAGGCGGACTAATAATGATGCAGGTAAGTGGGCGTGTTAAGATCCCTTTAATCCTGATCACAGCATTGCCGTTGAGGAAGAAGAAGAAGAAGAAACGTCTGACTAGGCAGCTACACCTTTAAAAAGGTAATGAATAGCTAATAGCTCAAAGGAAAAATGTCATGACAAAACAACGACCTAAAATGTTCAATGTATGCCAAACGAAGAAGCATGAAAACTACAATCGAATTTTAATACTCATTTCAACACTCTTTTGAATTTGCAACATACAAAATCGGTTTAATTTCTTTTTGTAATAATTATAAGTCCCTTAACGTGCGGAGCTACTCAAAAGAAGCTAAATTGATTTGTGAATGAAGTCACTAAGCAGTAACTGACTCATGAGTAGCGCGGCTCCGCACACGAGGCTAGTCAAAAGAGATCAAAATCAATAGTGTCGTCTAAGTTATCAATTGTAATGTAACTTTTTCAGTAATTAGCAAATTTTTGAACTCTGGCAACACTACGACTGAGCGAAATAAAAAAGTAGCAAATCATCAATAAATTGTATGTGGGAATTTTTCCGTTGAAGTTTTGAATTTTTTTTGTTAAGCGTATGTGCAGAGAGTAAGTGGATCTGGAATTTGAATGACATTGATCTAGGAACAGAAATTGGAATGATTTATTGCAAAGGGGTTGTTTCAATTCCACTGAATGTTTATTTGTGTTCGTTGGAACTGTTTGCTGCTGAAATTTGAAATGTTTTTGGCAGTCTTCTTGTTGTTTATTCTTTTAACAGTTTGATTATTTTTTCTCAGAAATATTTGCGAACCGTATTTAGTTTCATACGATAAGCTTTTTGACAATATATATATACATACATATATAAATATATATTGAAAATGAATATACCAAAGCCTTCATATTTTCGCTGTAATGTAAGTTTGCGTTTGAAGTCTGCAGCATAATGCAACTTGTTTGTGAGCGCTGTAACAGATATTCTTAATAAATTTAACAACACTTAAATGCCTGATTCTAAACCGGTCAACCGTTAACCATTCCACCCCATCCGCACTTTGTCATAATCATCTAACGCCTGGTATGATTAAATAAAGCTGTCTTCGCTTCAACGAACGCGTTACACAATATTCGGTTCCCATCGCTCTCGCCAAGACACCAAAAGCCTCCGACCGACACAAAAAGGAATACCAACAACAAGTGTATATATACGAGTAAAAAGTGACCATACTTAGGGAAGCATCTACCGTAGAATCATATACGACAAATCCGTCCGAATCAAAATGAAAGATTGTCAGATGTCACAAGCTTTTCAACTGCAGAAACCAGAGACATTCGCATTGTACCAAAAGACATCCGAACTCAATCGTTCAGTTATTTTGTTTTCTCTTTTAGCAAAACTGGAGACAATAGGAGTAGCTGCAGTACCATAAAGAGATTTTATTTCATCCAAGATAAGTCTTGTTGCTGTCTGAACGAAAAGTATCTACATGGCCGATTCGTGTATCTGCGACAAAAATACAACCAGACATAGGGTTTAACATTATTTTAATGAAAGGGACAAAGCGGACCAATGCACAACCAAAAAGAAATAAATTATATCAACTCAACTATGTGTGTTTGCCACTATGGGACAAAGAAGTGACTTCAACCATCCCGTTTGGAAGTATCTATCTGGTCACGATCCAAGAAAAGAGCGTCTTCCTTAATGTTGACGAGGTTTGTGTGATCTACATAAGGCAGAGCAAAAAACAAGGTTAATAGCCGTAAGAAATATTTAACTCATGGCTGGATTAGGTACCTACTCCTTGGAAAAGTGCTGGCCCGGTACACGATTTCGCTCAGCAGGTTCTATTGTTGTTCAGACAAGCAATAATGATGCCAGGCGAACGACAAACATGAACTGCACACCAACGGATGCCCATAGAAGGGAAAAGTAATGCAGGTAATTAACAAGCAGAGAATCTCGAAAGATTGACAGACGATTGGCTGGTTTGATGAGCGATAAGAAGAGCATTTCTTCAGTCATGCGACAAATGTTCTCAGGCAGTCAGCTATATTCGTCCTGATCAAAAAGCGATACAGAATTGCTGACATCTGTTTTTATTTTAACCACGTTTTTGGAGTCGGAGAGTTTCAAAACATGTATCTGTTCGAGTATCTGAGTATTCATTATACGATTTGAACGTCAAGTATGTCTTATTGTTGCTTAAAAGTTTCCAAAGGCCAAACCATATTTTTTTCTGGTAGCTTAATTCAGATTAAGCAACTAAGCGGGGACAATGCTACATACTCATGCCCATAATAGCCACTATTCGTTCAGCTTAGTTCATTTTTGCGAACTTAAGTGAGAGCGATGCAAACGGCTCATTACATACGGAAATTTAAAATTTGACACTATCACTTTCCTTGTTTATACTTTTTGTTGACAACACAAAACGCTTAAATTACCAGAACCAATTAAGGGTACACTTCTCGTTGAAGCGATGCTTCTGCTAACTTATCGGTTTTGACACTAGTTTAACCTCACTTTAATTCATTTTAGTTGACCCTTAAGACTCTATTCGACACACGACCGCTGTCAATAGTAGAACGAATAAAGGGAATCATCTTTTCGTGGTCATCTCTAAGGCATTAGACGGAAGTTGATATAGAAGAACACTTATAAACGTACCTCTACCAAGAGCTTCAATCTGCATGTTATTTGCGAATCTGAGTCAGTTTTGGTTAATATATCAAAAGCATGTGATAGAATCCAGCACATGCTTCTGCGCATTTCAACTACATAGAGTCAATAACTACAATTAAGTCTGCCCATCCCGGCATCAATCCAGGCGTTCCCCACCCCCATGATCCCTTCGCTTAACAACCCATTATCTTACATACCCAGATGATTGTTTAGACGTCAAGGTAAATGCACATCAGATTTGCTGGTGCCATATTATTATTATAAGCTTCTCGTGTAGGGACGGGATGTAAATATAAATGCAGCTCCCACAAAAAATGGGGGAAGAAAACACTTTTGCGCATTTTTAAAATTTAAGTGGACCTAGCGACGCATCAAACATCTTGAAACTCAATCACAAGTGTGCATGCAAGTCCGTGGGTCACGAAAAAAGATAACCGGGGTCGTAAAAGGATGATCAAACAATGATCAATAAAAGGAGCACGCACGTTTCGACTGTAATTAAATTGTAAAACATAGGGACGGGCTACAGTCTGCTTCGGCGGACTGTTGGATACCCTATTCTTATTCCTATCCCTCATAAGTGGGCGTGACAAAAGTCTAAGTATAGTTGAATTGTTAAGAACGCTCTACATATTTTGTTATATATTATTTAAAGGATTTAATAGAAAAAAACGAAGCTTTTGTAAAAAACGCTCCCTAGCTCAAAGTTTGGTTTTTCAAAAAAAAAAAAAATTTTAAATTGTGGGCGGATGTTGACAATGTTACTATAAATTTCAGCTCCCTAGCTCAAACTTTGGTATTTCAATAAAATTGTTGTATTTAAATGTGGACGTGTCAGTAGGCGGATTTAAAATTATTTAAACATGAGTATAAAGGCACCTAGAGAGTCTATATTATTAATTTCAGTTTCCTAGCTCAAACTTTGACTTTTCAATAAAATTGTTTTATTTAATTGTGGGCGTGTCAGTGGGCTGATTTTAGAAATTTTATCTCCCGATCCGTTCTAGGAGCCAAAGATCATTTATAAAAAATTTCAGCTTTCTAGTTCAGAATTCAATTTTTTCGATAAATTTGTTTTTTTGAGTTTGTGGGCGTGTCTGTGGGCGGATTTTAAAAATTCTTAAACTTGATTATTTCGGGACCCTAGAGAATATTATGGTTAAAATTTCTCTCGCTCTCTATGTCCAGTTTAAGGGCCTAATTTTTGCCGAGAGACGGACGGACGGAGGGACATGGCTAGATCGACATTACTATCGATGCTGATCATATATATATATCATAACTTTTAGGGTTCTACGGGCAATATTAAGGTATGTTGCAAACTATGAGTCAAGATTAATATACCTAACCTTAGAATAGGGTATAAAAAGCGGCTGACCTAAAAACTCTTGGTGCACACAAATGAAAAAGAAGAAGACTTATTTCCTACTTAACGGGATCCCGACCCGTGGAGAGGCTACCTGAGACGCTGCGGCCTTTCATCATCAACGATCCCGGGCCCGCTGCTTCCAGTTATCCAGCCCAAGCGCTGTGGTCGTCTCGAACCTCGAGCGGAGAGTAGCAGATCTTCTATGGGGCATTATTGCCCATTCGGTCGATGTGGCGGAGCCAATGTAGTCGATGTGATTAAGATTTTAAGACTACTCGTACATCCACATTTGGTACAGGTCATAGAGTTCACAGTTGTATCTCCTCATTCATTGGCCTCCTCGCACACAAGAACAAATAAAGAAAGAAACCAGATATAAGCTTTCCTTTCCTCTTTTTTATCCAGCAGGTGTTCGGGGTTATGAGTTTTAAAAGCATTTGTTTTGCCAAAAGATTTGCTATGGTTATTTTGCGTCGAAAGTCCACTAAGGTGTCCTTCGTGGAGTTGATATTTACTCCGAGGAAGATAAGCTCCATTAGTACGTTAAAGTTACTGCTATCAACAGTAACGTTTTCTCCTAGTTTGGGGACAGATAACTCTTGTTTATTGAAAGCATGCACTTGGTTCTGTCCTCATTGACTTCAGACCATCCAATTTCGTAACTCTAATCCAGTCGGAGACGCATCCGAATATGCTGATATTTATAAATATATTTCCTCGACGATTAGTTATCAGAGACAATCGGAGAGATATTAGTCGTGTTTCTTCGCACCGCTTAAGAATTCATCAAAAAAAACTTGGCAGCACACATGCACCTATGACATGCACCGTGACACAGCTGTAAGTTGTAGTTAAGAAATTTGTATTGAAAATCCTCAAATTGAAAAATATTTACTGCCGTCAATTGAAATTGATGCCAAGCATATTCTAAATTATGAAAAACAATTTCACATTAACAGATTTGCTAAATTCAATACCCTTAAAATGAAGTTTGAAAAGTAATAATAATAAAATCACGTATAAAATACTTGGCGGGATGTGTGAGTGGTCGGTGGGTTGTCAAACTTTGACATTTCCTAAAAAAATCATCGGAAGGATTCATCAGAAACGAAGAAAACGGATTTTGGAAGCACTGTTCATCCCCGCTAAAGGACTTAGTGGCGATAGCTATCCCCGCTAAAGTTAGCGTATATGTATAGGATAAGTTGTTGTTGTATTTTACATGCAAATTTCAAATTATCCCTATATCCGCGTGCAAAGAAACACGGCTATTGGCATGTGGCGGATGCAAAAAACGCACGTCATCGCGATGAACCGTAGATTGCCTGTGTGCGTTACGTTTTGTCGAAGAAATGTTCCGAACACTCCTAGGGCTTGTTCCCACTTAGACGGGACCGTCTGTTTGAACGGAAATCGGCGACAGGGCGTGCGTGTTCACACCTACACCGATCAATTTGACATCAGACTTCGTATACGATACCGACGACGAAATTATCACAGTGCTTAAGTGCATGTATTGACGGCTCTTCGCGATGACGAAACGTCTTTTTAAAAAACCCTGATCCGTTCTCTTTCTCTGATCCGTCTAAATATGAACAGTTGTATATAAATTGTACCGCCATTGGCATATGCGTCTCTGTAGACGGACAAAAAAAACAGACGGTCGGTCTTAGTGGGAACGAGGCCGTACCATGAAGCCAAATTTTCGGAGAATTTTCCTTTCGGAACGGTTACCATGAATGCCGTTCTTTTGGGTCTTAAATGAGGAAGGTTCATATCCGAGGCTGGTGCTTCTCTGATAACTAATTTATTTTAAGCGTGGTAGGGCAGTTACTTCAACCTGGAGAGACAGTTCCAAAATTCTTTCTGCTTTATTCATACGGGCCTAAATCTATTAAGAGTTCTTGAAGTGGCAGATCGCCGAAACATGATCAGTTGTCTGAACGAAGGTATCAGTAATATTTCCTACTTTGGAAAAAATAATCGCTTCAAATTCGAGGCTCAGACGCGTTTTTCTCTAATATCATTTACGTTAAATAAGAGTACAAACGTGGTTGACGGGACTATAGGTACGAGTATCTATTTTGGTGCCCTTGAGATTAAACGATAGAATCTGTGAAAAAGTTTTGGAGTATGAATTTGTGCAACTCATTTGTAGACTTGCCAGAAAGTCTAAATATTAGTAAAAATGTCTCTCAAAGATTTTATTTCTAACAGAGTGTTAGGCAAAGACAAGGAAACTGTGGGGTATCCTCATGCACATCTTTTTTTTGCTCTTCGTGACGTAACGTAATTCTAGGGACCACAAATTTGATAACTCTTCACTAAATTTCAGTGCTCTTTCGCAATTTAAGAGTCCCCAAAACCACTAGAAGGAGGTCGCAGCCGACAAGGTGCACGCATAATATTCTCCACATCAATGGGGACATTTAAGGTGTGCGTATATTATGTATTTGATACCATGAATTTATAATCATTATAAGCCAATACAAAGGGCCTTACATTGTTCAAATCGTTAGGACCATCTGCAAGAAGGCAAGAATACGAATAAAACTGATTGCCATCGCAGACAGAATGGAGTTATTTTTAGGAGTTTTTCTTTGCCGTTCGCCGTTCATTTGTTTGTTTCAAAAGTTATCTGATGGAGAATGTTTTGTATCCAGCACAATATCTCTCGAATCAGTAACCCAATCGATCACAAATCCAACTTACCCTATAGGAAACACCCCCCGTAACCATTTTCAATTTGCAACTTACAATAATCAATTTGCAGAATTCTCATTAAAAAATCCAACAACGGAGAACAATCAACGACAAAAAAGTAGCTTAACCAGGTACAGGACTCTACGTACGTGTGCATAGATCACCTGCCGATCTATCTGACCAATTCTCTCTTAGACGACGAAGAAAAATTATTATTGCCATCGGTTCTTTCCAGAGTTTCCATCGACGAATCAATGTAGAATAATTGCTGCCAACACCGCCAACGCCGTCGCGTCGCTGCAGCTAAAGCAATGTCGAACGATGCTTCTGCTCGATTGTCCATGGTGCTATTTGTATGTCGTGATTCTGGAAATTCTCACGAGTCCAACTCTTAATGGACCTGTTTACATGAGAACGAAAAGTGCTTCGCGACGATGGGACATACTGCCTAGGTACCAAGCATCGACAATAAAAACAAAGCAAACCCAAGACACAACGAGTCTGACGTCGAAGGGTCTAACATGGTAAGGTCGTTAATGTAATCTTCCATGATTAACACAATTGCCTCAATTTGTAGATACTTTTTTCGCCATTTGGATTCGGAATGAGGATATAGAAAAATAAAAGATAATCGACATTCTCATGCTACTACTTTGCATTTAGATAAGATACTCCATTACCCTTCTATGTGTACTTACGAATGCCAATCCGTAATCCCTTGGAGGAATAGATAATCCTTAATTTAAGGCCCACTAATGATAGGTAGGTAATCCAAAACCGAATTAAAATCGAAATCCCAAACTGGTGGGCAAACTTCTTCGCTCACTGTAAAACTTAATTGCACTGGCATCAGCACTTCTGGCTTATTTAAGAACTTTCTTTAGGAATTATAAATATTTCACTTTATTCTTACAATGCACCATTTCAATAAACGGATAGAAGATACACCGGCAAAATACGATGGAACGGGGGGCTCCAAAAATAGATCAGCAGCGGGCACGTTAATTCAGTTTGTTTAATGTTTTTTTTTTTAAGTGACACCAAGAACGTCGTCGTCGGATTTACGCTACGCGCTATTTTCGATTTCGTATCGCGACAGAATCAAAACAAAACACAAAATTCTTCTGCTTAAGAGCTATCCGTCCGGTTCGCATCTGGTATCACAACCACACGCCACGTTTGTTTATACACAACTGATCTTCGGAATAACGTTGTTGTGGCGTCGACGCAGTTGTTCGCAGCCGGTATGGGAATCGCTTTGCTCGCTGTGCACATGGAGTATGGAATGTGGATGTGACTGCTGGTGTGCGCTTTGTTCAAAATAACCAAAACAGCGAGCGATGATATGCGATGGGGCATCGAGCTATCATCTCGCATGGGGATTCATTCTTAGATCGTAAATTCATCGGAATGAATTAATTCAATAGTTGATGATAATGATAGGATTTTACGTTATCATGGGAGTCTGTCTACGCTTTATGTTTATAGTGGAATAGGATGAATATTCCGGCAGGTATGTGTACATACATCGGGCATGGGAATCGTGTTGGGGTTTACAGTTTAGCCGGCGAGGAGTTGATCTATTTTGTTCAAATTCACTGGTATGTGGAATTCCATAAAAGCTGTTTGACATTTTAAAATTTAAATTAATGTCTGTTTTAGGTTCTCGCTTTAATTTGAATCTTTTATTTTAATTTTTGGATCATCATCGTACGGGACTTTGTGCCAAAATGTATGTATGTTGGTAGCTGTGCGCTGACATGTAAGTAGGTACATATTGTGGGATTTCAGACTAATTGTTATAGTACGAACTACGAAAGTAGGCAATAAAAACAAAAATCATTTACGATACGAGACTTAAACCTAGCTTCTCCAACCATTTGCTTGTGCCAAGTGGAGGGGACTAACAATTTAAGGCCCAATCCAAATTTAAGAAGCTTCTAATGACAATTGATAGACTTGGATGTTTGTTAGACGCTCGCAAGAGCTGAAGCAGTGGAAAGCATTTCATTTGCCCCGGAGTGATTTCAACCTGAGACCATTAGATTAGTAGGCCAACACACTATTCACGGAGCCACTTTCCTACACAAGAAAGAAGGTACATAATAGTAATATTTAATTATGTCAGCTAACTTTTTTCGAATCAAATATTGATTGGGTGGTCCGCTTTTCTGTCATGTTTGCGCATGGGTTAGCCTGCTCATGCAACTTCGTTGCTCCGCTTAGGGTAGGTGCTAGTTATCTTGCAAGCTCCTGTGTTTACTTTTTTTCAATCAAATAGCGTTTGTAATAATATACAATGTTTGTTGCCACACCCACTTTTTAGTGGGCCATTTTAACAAAATCGTTGACTTCTTGATAAATTTCTTAAAGAAGACAATGCCCTAATTAAAAAATTGCCCATACGTATTGCACCAATTTTTTTAATGTTGGGTCATTTTGTTAGAGAACGAAAAAAAATGAACAAAAAAACAGTCCGACTTTGGATCATTGTAATGTGGAGAGGATATCAAATAGTAACCGTAAGCGGGCTGTAGCCTTTCCATCTTTTGTTTTGCCCTTCTTTAACGATGATATCATGATCTGAACTAGAGGACGGTCACAATTCTCCCACCTCATTGCATCCCTTCTGATCAGCCTGTGATATTCTCCGGTTCGATCTCAAAAAATTATAGGTAGGCCGACCGGTTTTGGAACTCTGCCACTGATCTCAGCAAATGGTAGTGTTGTCGAAATTATGTGATTCAGGAGTCTTAAGAACTGGTGGTACAGAAACGTTGATTGATATTGACATGACAGTGCATTGAGGAGGTACTGAGCTCCAATTTTCTGAGATTGTTTCCTTAACGTGAAGACTTCATTGGGCCTTTGACCTTCTTATTCGACCCTAATTTGGCCTCAATCTTTTTGTACGCTGTACAACATTTTGAACCGTTTGGGGTCTACAGCTATCCTTTCAACTAAAAGGTTATTCATATATCTGGACTGGGTAGGAATAGGTCGGAGTGGATCAGAGAACGGGCACCAAATAAGCAAAGAATAATTGATACACTGGTTGGGCAGTGCCCTACTAGGTTTCATAAAATGGGTCGATTCATACCTTATTTGACGAGTTTATAAAGTCTTACTTAAAAGATCGCTATCAGAATCTTTCACTGCTCAGTCTGGAGTTCCTCAAGAAAGTCACTTAGGACCAATTCTGTTTATACAAGCCATTAATATTGTTAACATGTATAAATCACAGCAATATTCTGAACTACGCTGATGATATGAAAATATATAAATCTGCCACTTATCCGCAAGACAAAATTCTTTTTCAAGTCCAAATTGGACCCAATATAGCCCCAAAGCAACTTTTCCGTGTAACGAGAAGGATATCGGCCCCTCCTCTATTCTAACAAATCTCAGAATTCTCTCTAGCAACATAAACTACATCACCCCTTAGCTACGGTTTGACAAAAACTTCGAAGTCTCCATCTCCCGAGATCATTCAGGGCGGCCTATCGCCATTGTATCGATCCACTTTTAAACCGATGGATCAAAAATCGACCACGGGGTTGCTGGAGGTGGACAGCTTTAACCTCAGCCTCTCTTGCAATCTGTTCCAGGCTAAAATTATGATGATTAAAGAAGTCATATCGTGGCTGAAGATGAACGTATTAAACGCTAATGACATCCAAATCTTCTCAGAGAATAAAGCCACAATTAAATCCTTGGGTTTTGTCTTTACAAACTCTATCGTAGTCCTAGACTGCCGATAACCTCTCCCACAAAAAAGATTTGGCCAAAGCTGTATCTGAAACGTTCTTAGTGTTTGATCACTCTAAACAAACAAATGACTTCTGCAGAAGCTGCTGGGCGAGGAGTAGGAGGAGACTATTCTCCAACTTCTCTGCAACTGCCCTGCTCTCTCTCAAAGACGAAATCTCCATTTAAGAGCTATATTCTATAATGGTCTCAATAATTTTATAAATACTAGTGGTCGCCCCATGGTCGAAATTCGACTAATTTATTCTATAAGTTGAAAAAAAAACATAGGGACGGGCTACAGTCCGCTTGGGCGAACTGTTGGATACCCTATTCTTATTCCTATCCCTCATAAGTGGGTGTGACAAAAGTCTTAGTATGGTTGAATTGTTAAGAACGCTCTACATATTTTGTTATATAACATTTAAAGGATTTTATCAAAAAAAAACACGAAGCTTTTGTAAAAAAACGCTCCCTAGCTCAAACTTTGGTTTTTCAATATAATGTTTTATTTAATTGTGGGGGTGTCAGTAGGCGGATTTAAAAAAAAATTAACACATGAGCATAAAGGGCCCCTAGAGAGTATATATTAGAAATTTCAGCTCCCTAGCTCAAATTTTGGTTTTTCAATAAAATTGTTTTATTTAATTGTGGGCGTGTCAGTGGGCGGATTTTGAAAATTTTATATCCCGGGCAGTTTTAGGAGTCATAGATCATATAAGTATCTAACGTCAAGCATTTTCAAGTAACTTCAAGCATTTTCAAGTAACTTCAAGCATGTCCAAGTAACTTCAAGTATGTTCCAGTTTTCAAGCATTTTCAAGTAACTTCAAGTATTTTCAAGTAAATTAAAATAACGTCAAGCATTTTCAGGTAACTTCAAGTAACTTCAAGCATTTTCAAGTAACTTCAAGTATTTTCAAGCATTTTCAAGTATCTTCAAGTAACTTCAAGCATTTTCAAGTACCTTCAAGTAACTTCAAGCATTTCCAAGTACCTTCGAGCATTTGCAAGTAACTTCAAGCATGTCCAAGTAACTTCAAGTATGTTCAAGCATTATCAAATGCATAACATGCACAGCAATGTTGTTGTTGGTAACTTCAAGTAACTTCAAGTATTTTCAAGCATTTTCAAGTAACTTCAAGCATTTTCAAATAACTTCAAGCATTTTCAAGTAACTTCAAGCATTTTCAAGTAACTTCAGGATATAAAATTTTCTCGTTCCGATTGGCATTGCCTCACACAGCAATGTTGTTTTATTTATTTATTTTTTTTTTTTTTTATTTATTTATTTATTTATTTCGAGAACGCTTAATAACAGTAAGATACAATATCTTATAAACTAGTCATAAGCTAATTTTACAAATAGAGCGAACGATGTATAAAAAAGTATTAAATTAAAAAAAATAATCCAAGTTACTAGTTCAAAAACAATCAAATAATTTAATTTACAAATTTCCTGAATAATATTTTCTTAAATCTTTTCTTATTCTTGTTGCGTTTTGTATTTCTTTAATGCGACTAGGTAAGGAGTTCCAGAGACGTACCGAGTTTACGAAGAATTGACGCTCAGATGTTAAGCTGGAACATCGAGGATGAATTAATTGATGAGATCGATGTGAGGATGCAAATCTAATTTTGTCGAAACAGTATTGCGGTTGGTGTGCCAACAGTATATTGGAGAGCAATAACAAACTGCGAAACTTAATATAATTATCTAACGACATATCGAGCAGCCGTATATCAAGACCAGCAAGTCTGTCGAATCTTCGTAGGCCAAAGACATAACGCACTGCACTGTTAAACGCGACACTCAGCTTACGTTTGCTGACATAGTTGCAATTACAATAAATTTCGCAGCCGTAGACCAATATTGGTATTATCAAAGTCTTTACAAGCAATAGACGTGTTTTAACAGTTGTAAACGACTGAGTTACCCATAATGTACGTAGTGCCCCATATACCTTGCCAACAAGTGAATTTATATGGATATCCCATGTTAGGTAGCGATTAAAAGTAACTCCGAGATTTTTAGCAGTTTCCACGTACTCAATGGGAGCATTTCCCAAAACAAGCGAAGGAAAATAATCAAGATCTAGACTTTTCCTCGATATTACCAGGCACTTAGATTTTTTAGGGTTAAGAATAAGACCATTTAGCTGGGACCAGTTCACAATTTTCTCAATGTCTTTGTTTACACAAAAAGCTGCATGCTCAATCAGCCCAAGAGGCCGGCTCATGTGCATTTGGACGTCATTCGCGTACATATGAATAGAGCAGTTCTCAATAATTGATGGAAGTTCATTGACGTATATCTGAGGAATACCAGAGACATTAGGCAGAAAATCGGATAGACAATCACCAAGTTGGACCGCTTGTTTTCTATTAGTCAAATAAGAAAAGATGAGTCTAGTAGCACTGGGTGAAAAATTAAAGTTTTGCAAAAGCTTCTTACACAGATTAACGTGATTGACTGTATGAAAAGCTTTTGAAAAATTTGTTGTAATTTCATACAATTCGCTTCATTTTACCTCCTGTAATTCATGATGTGTGTTATAATTTTTGTATTGTGCACTTCTACGAGGGCGGGTCAATAAGTCCGTGACTTTTTGAATTTCTGACCTCTTTACTGAAACAGCAACACTGCTCCTGTCAACAGGCATCTGTCAGTTGACTCCTGTCAAAATTTAAACTTGCTGCGTCAGTTAGTTTGTGTTTGACAGCTATTTTTATCAGACTACTCACTAATTTGAGGATAAAATGGAAAAAAGTGAATTTCGTGTGCTTATTAAGCATTATTTCTTGCGAAAAAAAACCATTACCGAGACCAAGGCTAAGCTTGAAAAATACTATGGGGACTCTGCACCATCGATTTCAATGGTAAAAAAGTGTTTTACTGAATTTCGTTGTGGCCGTACAAGCACTGAAGATGCCGAACGTCCTGGACGCCCAGTTGAGGTCTCTACACCCGAAACAATCGAAAAAATTCACGATATGGTGTTGGCCGACCGAAGATTGAAAGTGCGAGAGATTGTGGAAGCCGTAGGGATCTCGCATGGCTCAGTGGTTTCAATTTTGAATGATCACTTGGGCATGAGAAAGCTTTCCGCAAGATGGGTGCCGCGTTTGCTCACAGTCGACCACAAACGCAATCGTGTAACAACTTCACAGGAAGGTTTGGCGTTGTTTAATCGCAATATGGAGGAGTTTTTGCACCGTTTTGTAACCATGGACGAAACATGGATCCATCACAACACACCAGAGACCAAACAACAGTCAAAACAGTGGGTTTCTAAGGGTGAATCGGCGCCAAAGAAGGCCAAGGTGGGTTTGTCAGCCAATAAAGTTATGGCGACTGTTTTTTGGGATGCACGCGGGATAATCCGCATTGACTACCTTCAAAAGGGAAGAACAATCAATGGGGAATATTATGCCAACTTATTGGACCGATTCAATGACGATTTGAAAAAAAACCGACCTCATTTGGCCAAGAAAAAAGTTCTTTTCCACCAAGACAATGCAAGGGTGCACACATGTGCAGTCGCCATGGCAAAAATCCATGAATTGGGCTATGAATTGCTCCCTCATCCACCCTATTCTCCAGATTTGGCTCCGAGCGACTACTTCTTGTTCCCAAACCTGAAGAAATGGCTTGGTGGAAAAAGATTTGGCTCCAATGATGAAGTCATCTCGCAAACAAAGGCCTATTTTGAGGACCTTGACAAATCATTTTTTTTGGAAGGGATAAAAAAATTGGAGAAGCGTTGGACAAAGTGTATAGAGCTCAAGGGAGACTACGTTAAAAATAATTTTTTTTTTTTATCAAAAAATCTATGTTTTATTCCAAAAGTCACGGACTTATTGACCCGCCCTTGTATGTATTGTCCCCTACCCAAATATATATAGTGTTGGCATATCTACATATGTGACGTATAATAGCAAAAATGGGTGGAAACACGTTGTAGGCAATTCCGTATTAATATAAGATTGACAATAAAAGTCGTTCAAGCTTTATTGAAAGCTCCAACTGGTTCAGCGGGTATGCAGAAGATAGATCCACCACGTATTATCAAAATGGGCGCACCTCGTTGCTACCCTAAATCCACCAGTGACCCCAATCAGGGGTATGCCGCCCCTTAGCTGAGTAGGGAATCATCCTTCTTGTCAAGTGAAGGAATTCTTAATCTTTTAGCGAAATCGGTCGAGTAGTTTTTGAATGTATAGGGAAGATATGTAACAAAAGCTTGCTGAAAACATTTTCTTAAAAAGATATCAAAATGGGGCATGTGCGGTTCTTTTTTAAAATTGCCACGAGGCGAAATCAAAGTTATTTACCAATCTGCCTGATCGTTGATATTCCTAATTTTATTGTTAACGATTTAAATGTAGAATCATGTTTCTGATCTTATCTCAACCTCTTTTTGTATTCCATATGGGTTGTAGATACTTATACCTCTCCATATAAATAACTTAAGTTATTATATACCTAAGGATTTAATATAAATATTTCGGCCATTATATACATATATCTCAGACGACTTAAAACAAAAGCTAACTGGAGTTCAGTGATGTTTGTCACCGCGCCGCCGAATAAAAGCTGGTCGACAGAACAAAAAAGGCCTATTGAATAACCCAGGGAGGAATGTCGAAATGGTTAAAATCAAAAAAAAAATCAAATGATTTCTAAGGCCAGTTAATAAAATGTTGTTACCTATAATCAAAGAATTTTTTTGAAAGAGCAACCCGCTGCACATGCTACCCCTTTTCAGAACCGCATCGTTATTCGTTTAATTTATTGCGCATCGTGCACCTGCTTTATTTAAATCGGGTTTGATAGCATACCACTTTGATTGTTAACATTAACACAACAAACAAAAATACTTCATTTCCAACCTAAACTTGAATTTGAGTATTTACGAATATTTGATAAACCAGATTTTTGTTATTTTCCTGAGTTCTTTCCTTCAAAAACTAAAAGACAACCGGAACACTGAAAAGAAATGCCGAAAGTGTTCTGTTAAAATGCAAATCGATTAGTAATAATCGTAAAAATAAAACACACTAAATGCCGTTTATATCTAAAATGCATCATAAATACAAACCTCGGCGAGATGCGAATACCTACCGTTGCTCGTGTTGCAACAGAATTATTCATCTCATCGATTTGTGCACAATAAAATGCACAGCTATGGATACTGCATGGGGTTTTAAAGCTCTGTGTATGCAGTAAGCCACATCTTGACTTGAAATGGATATACAGCGGCCAAAAAGAAAAATCCAGTCTCAATGGTCTTCTTATCATCGATGATCCTCTTATCTTATACTCACCTTAGATAGATTTTTTTTTTCCTTTGGTACTCCCCCACAGACCCAACTATGGACGTCGGAATTGGAATGTCGTTCCGCAGGGAAAATCGATTTTCAGCTCGGAATAATGGACCCAAGATTTCCATAAATAAGTGCTTCTTTCACGCGAATGATTTCAAGATGACGATGACAACGACGACGACTACGCTGTGCTGTGTGCTTTATGAATATGATGAGTATTTGTATCTACAATGATGATTACGATTATGCCGTTTGTGTAGCAAACAGATGGCCCCATAAAGGAAGCACGCCTAGCTCACCTTGGTGAGAAGAAGGTCGGCTCGACGTCGTCCTCATAAAAGTTATTCATCGAATTTCTCAATTTTCATACCCGCAGTACCAGATATATGCATGACATACTCTCGGTCCTACTCGTGGCTTGGCTTGGAGGGCGAAAGACGTCTATGTCAACATTTGTGCCCCAATAGGTTTTTTGGTATGAAATCTGTTTGGAGCGAATTGTCAGAATGCGGGCTTATGCAAAGTGCAGTGTTTCACACATATCTTCTTCGCAGTATAGTTTTAGGTGGCAGGTGGAGCTAGGTATGTGATAGATAGATCCACAGATAATTTTGTTCGACTTGCACGTTGAGCGAATCACTTTCGGATGGTAAATTGCTGTGGGATAAACCGAAATTCGCATTGGATTGACATTTGGAACTCGTGAAAAGCCCCAAAGAGGTATTCATGTTGACTCTGGTTTTTTGTTCGGCCGCTTTTTGTCTTCATTTCCTATGGATTTAGGATAGAAATGGAAATGAATTTAGACATTTTTGTTTTCATTGTTCTTCTCTTCACATTCGTCGTGGACAATCGAAGTTACGTTATTATGTTTTGAAGAAAAAAATGCATTCCTTGCGGTAACTAATTTTATACGTTGAGTATTTACGTGAGTAACGTGCGATGGTACTTCTCAACTGAAGACCCATTAAGCTCGGACGAATGATTTTGTCATTTTACGGTGAAAGCTTTTAGAGACTAATTGCTATTTTTTCTTATTTAGCGATTACATCTGGATGTCCGGTTGAGGTGAGGATTCAATTGGTGGAAGTTGTATCTAATCGTAATTGCTTTTGTTTAGGTTCAATTTAACGCAGAATACATCCACTTATGGTGAAACTTATAAGCGCCACCATTACAAATAATGACGCATAAAAAGAAGGCATTAAACACGTACGTAAATGGTGTTTTTTAAGAGCTATTATATTTGAGATTGAAATGAAACACACGCTACTTGAGCAAATGAGCCAACGTTTCTTTTCATTGGATAGATAAATTTACGATATTATGTAAATACAAAATTCGATTTTTCGAATTAAGCCACAATGGGAGCATTTCAGAGACTTTAGTTTTCGACTACTTTTTTTTGACTGTATATTACGAATGCTGAGCACCATTCTGTTGAATCAACCATTTATGTTTAGTTTACCCAGTTTTGGAAGCAACAAATCGTTTATCATCGATTTGTTACGTACACTATTGACGATGACATTTCGATTTTATTCATTTTTGAAGAAGTACGGCCTGATGATGCCGACAACCCACAAACCGCACCAAACAGTGAGCTTTTCGGGGTACATTGGTAGCTGCTGCATCACCTTTGAGACAGAAGTGACCCTCATTCATCACTGAACAAAAATTGACGTTAAACAAGTAGATGAACTTCCAAATTTTCAACTGCTAACGTGCAAGTTTCTTGCACACTGAAACAAATCCTGGAAAAGACCAACGAATTTCAAGTCGAGGCACACCACCTATTCATAGACTTCAAAGCCGCGTATGATAGTATACATCGAATTCGAAATCCCGGCAAAACTCATTCAGATGTGTCGCGTGCTACTGTAAAATACACGCTGCAACGTACAGTTTGGTAGTAGCTCATCCGAACTATTTCAAACATGCACTGGATTTCGGCAAGAGGACGCGCTATCACGCGATTTCTTCAAACTCGCACTTGAGCAGATAGTGCGCAGGGCAGGTGTCAACACTGAAGACACTATCTCCAACAGGCCCATTCAGCTGCTGGGTTATGCGGACGATATTGACATCATCGGTCGATCACAGCGTTCCGAGATAGACGCTTTCACGGCGATTGAAGAACAGGCGAAATCGGTTGGCCTTGTAGTAAATGAAGACAAGATCAAATATATGCTATCAACAAACAAACAAACATCTGTCCAATGCCTAGGACAAAACGTCGCTATTCATAGCAACAATTTCGAGGTAGTTAAGGAGTTCATCTAGCTCGGAGTAAACATGAACTCCACGAATGACACCTTAGTGGAGGTCCGGCGAAGAATTACCCTATGAAACCGCTGCTACTTCGGTTCGGCAAAACAACTGGTTGAACTTCTAACTCGGAGGATGAAATGTATGCTATACAAAACCCTTATCCTGCCAGTTCTGCTTTATGTCGCCGAGTGCTGGGCGATTAGCAGGACGGGAGAGCTGATATCTACTGGGCTCCTTCGAAAGGAAAATTCTTCGGCGGATTTTTGGTCCTGTGTGCGAGGAGCGCGAATGGAGGAGAAGATACAACCGTGAACTCTATGAGCTGTACCAATGCTGTAACATGTGGATGTAGTCCAAAAAGCCAAAAGCCGCATCGAGCGAATGGACAATAATGCTCCAGCTAAGAGGATCTTCGAATCCCAGCCCCCAAGTTTGAGAAGACAAGGAAGAGTGAACCTCCGTTTCAAAGACCAAGAAATCGCGGATGTCAGAGCGCTTGGTCTGGACAATTGGAAGCAGAGTGCCCGGGATCGTAAAGGATGGAATGCTGCAGTGTCTCAGGCAGAGACTCTTCACGGGTCGGGAGCCCGTTAAGTAAGTAAAGTAAGTAACACGCAAGTTTCAAATAATCATTAGCCGATCATCGTTTGAAACTTGTACGTTTGCACTTGAAAAGTTGGAAATCCATCTACTTATTTGCCGTCAAATTCGGTCTTGTAGTGAGTGCTCTTGATATTGAAAGTGATAGTTGCCTCCAGACACAGAGCTAATATTATATAAAAAAAAAGTGCATGTCGTAAGCGTGTAAATTTAGATTCTTGTACAAAATCTTCCACAAAATCCATAGACACTTGCGCACGAATCGATGAATTAGAATCTTCCCAATACTGCCCGCCCATGTTTCCATCAGTGCCAACTCTGTGCATTCTTGTCAGGTTGGAGAGCTAAAAAATATATTTACTGAGAAATTGTTGAATTGTGTTGGAATTTCTAACTACATGAACGCAGCATATAAAAAAAATTAAGATTATATGAACCGTAAAATTTGCGTATTTAGACTGATGGCAGATATAAATTTCGGCAATTAGCAAAATCTGATCAGGCGTAAGTTTTTGCACAATGATTTGCCAAACAATACTGAAAAAAATAGTGTCAACTTTACTATCAGCTGTCTGAGTGATGCCATATTGAAATAAGCCTACTAAAACATTTATAGAGGGATAACAAGATTCCATATTTGCCTCTAATTACTTGCAGCCTTATTGACTAGATTCCCTAAAACCACCAGTTAACGGTTGCGTAGTTAAACAACCTGTAACGATTAACGGAATGGAACGGAATAATGGACTTTGTAAACACTAGCAAGAAGCTTCAAATTTTATTGCTAGTGAAAATTTATTTCTATAGTATGTATATATTTTACTTCGAAAAAATTAGAGCACCCCAGAGATACTCAAACCAAAATATATTTTATACATTTTTTTTAAATATAATATAGGGGTTACCATTCGTTCTATTTATATATTATTTTGACTCATATATAATTTGTAAACATGCCTTAAAATTACCCCTTGGAATTACTTTATTTGTAATCAGCATTGAAAGCATGGTTGATCTACCCATGTCCGTCCGTCCATCCGTCTCAAAAAACTAATTTATCAAAAAAATCGAAACATGAGATACAAAGCTGAAATTTGGAATAATTTTACTCTCTAAAGGCCTGAAATGCTTATAAGTGTAAATATTTTTAAAATACACATTTGAAAAAAAAACGTAATATCGAAAAATCAAAGCTAGGAAGCTGAAATTTGGAATACATACTGTCTAGGGACCCGAAATTCTTAAGTTCAAAAATTTTAAATTCTCTTACAAAAACATTTTTTTTTCGAAAAAATACTTTAAAAAACGTACAAAACAGTCAAACAATATCTGATAAAATGTAAGAATATCTTCAACGCTCGAATAAAATTATAAGCAGCGGACTGAAATCATGCAACAATATCAATTTCGAAGTAAGCCTCCTTTGACGTGCTACTAGGTAACCCCAAATATTGGAAAATGTGAATTGACTTTCATTTCAATATGGCGCTTCCATTAGCACTAAAACTTTTGTTATAAAAGTATTGTAGGGCTGATGAGACTTTAATCATCTCATTTTTTGTTGACAGTTCTATTTTATTTCACTGCCGGACGGCTTGGCCTATATTCAAATTTGTATTTCTTCCAACAACAAAAAACAACTATTGCCACATTTTAGACAATTGAAATTAGAATCTAGGCATATATATTATCATCGCAATAGGCCAACCCGTTTGGCAGAGGACGTACCTACTATATGTGTATTAGCTTTCAATTTTATCAAAAAATCGCTAAACATATTTGTCGGTCCGTGCCAAACGGGTTGGCGATATACAATACACCCATAACTTTAATTCTCTAAAAAGTGGCATCAATTGTTTTTTGTTTGAGGAAGAAATACAAACTTGATTATAAGCCAAGTCGTTCGTCCGGCAGCGCCAGACCAATATGATTAGCAAAAAAAGTTAATATATATATTGTACGTTCTCTACCTAATGGGTTGGCCTGCAGCGATGATGTAAAACTGTGGCCTTACTTTTACATTTTGAGACGGATCCGAAGCTTATGTGTCATTTTTGAACGAACCGTTCCTTTTCGAATTTCTTTGTATTTGCTTCGTTCCGGACACAGCTGCGACTTAGTCGGTTTTTTATTGAGAAAAGTTTTCTTAATTTTCCTTTTTAAAATCAGACGAGTTATACATTTTCCAACTAAAAATATCCATTTTATAATTCCAAAATACCAGCTACTAATTTTAACCGACCAAAAAGGTATTATTGTAATTTTTAAAGAGATAACAAATAAATTTTCGAATTTAGGCTAATAACAACATTTTCATAAGTTCTTTTAACACTTTTGCTTTTATAAAAGGCAGGAGATTATAACTCTTCGAGAATTGAAAGTTATCCGCAAGGGTTCAAAAATATTCTTATATGCAGAGTAAAGGGTTTCAGAACTCTTGTGTTGTTATATTCTTATAATAAGAGTACTATGCATAGATATATCGATCTAATAGACGTTGTGACGACAGTGTTGAAGAGTGCTATGAGAGTCTAATGTGCGTTTTTCCAGGTTCTTAGAGTTAAGCTCTGAGAAATTGTTAGTTGAGAGGGCAGGGTGTCAACAGCTACTTGGGTATGCGGACGATATCGGCATCATCGGCCGTACCCAGCGTGCCGTGTTAGGTGCTTTTAAGGCGATTAAAGAAACTTCAAAATAGGTTGGTCTTGAAGTTAATAAGAACAAGACCAAGTACATGCTTTCAACAAACAAACAAACATCTGTCAACCGTCTAGGACAAAACGCCACTGTTGATCGCAATGCATTCTAGGTAGTTAAGGAGTTCATCTACCTTGTACTCAGAGCTGCCAACTCATGTCATGAAAATTATGCCCAATTTTTCACAAAATTATGCCCTCGTCAATTAAATTATGCCCATTTTAAAAAAAAATCAAAATAAACCTGAAAATGGAAAAGGCATTCATTTTTGCTATTTATAGGGTCTTTCATTAAGGACTTGACAACTTCTTTTTTAAATAAAATGCAAACTAGTTGAGATATCTCAAAAAAAAAATTGGCTTGAATTACTATCAAAACATTTATAAATGCAATTCGACTTTGTTCATATGACCACCAAGGGAACGTATGCAGCATTCGATACGTTAAATCACACGATCTCGGCGGCCAATAGACGGGTCCGTTTCTCGAGATAACACGTTCGCCGAACTGAGACTTCAATAACTCGATTGTTGCACCAGCTGTGTGGCTTGTGGCACCATCTTGTTGGAGCCACATATCACCGATGTCCAATTCATGCAATTGCTCAACGAAATAATGTTCCAACATGTCTCTGTAGCGAAAATCATTTACCGTAACGTGACGGTCATTTCCATCGACGAAAAAAACGGCCCATTTACGACACCGGCATGAAAACCGCACCAACAGTGACTTTTTGCGGATGAAGTGCTGTCTCATGAAGCATATGGGGGTTCTCCCCTGTCCAGTGATGCATATTTTGTTTATTGACGAAGCTGTTTGACCAAAAATGGGCTTCATCGCTGAAGATGATTTTGCAATGAAATTCTTCATTATCTTCCATCACGTCCAGAGCACAATTCTAGTACGCACGTCGCTTCTTATGATCAAGTGGCTTAGTTCTTGAGTCAGCTTGAGCTTGTAAGGGTGTAGGCCAAGATCCTTACGCAAAATTCGCCATATTGTGGTCTGGGAGAGGCCCAGATCTTGAAAACACAGCGAAATTTAATGATTTCACTGGTTTGCGACGGACGCCTCTACGGCAGCAATTATGTCCACACTTCGGGCAAAACGTAGTCTAACGGTACGGCAACATCAAGCAGCGAATGTGTTGACTCGAATTTTTTTACTAGACTGTGAATTGCTGTCTACTGGGACGAGAATTACTGCCGTTACTGCGTTAACGCTCTTAAAATTGCGAAAACCGACTCGGAATTTCGGGAGTAAATTTTAATTATTTGTAAACAGTGTTCCTTTGTGTACTTCACCCTGATAAAAAATGTTGATTTCACTGAATATTTTTACATTGGCAGTTCGGTAATCGGTTTAAGAGTGCCTTCACACTGAAAGTTTGAAGTTGTCAAGTCGCTAATGAAAGACCCTTTATTAGTATTTAAATTTAAATAGAAAAACTCTAAACATAGAAAACATCATATCACAGATAACAAAATTATTTAAAGTCTTTTATCTAATTTTAAGTGAAAATAACATAAAATCGTAGCAAATAAATTATAATCTCAAAAAAATAAACAAAATCACAGGAAAAAAATTCATTTAAAAAACCTCAACATATTTATAAGTTAAAATTATATAGAATCTTGATCTTCATCATAGTCTTTAAAGTCATACATTGTTTGGTTAAGGAAATTGAAATGGCTTTCATTAAACACTTTCGTGGCAGTGTTCATTTTTAAAATGCCTTTGTGCGTATTATATTCCGCTTAAGGTTTTAACATTTAACGAATTTCTTACTTTTGCCTTGTTTTGATTTATTGCTAAAAAAAAATTCGCTCAACCGTAGCTGATAATGTGTAGACATAACACTTTAGTTACAAACTTTTCGAACTATAGAAACATTTTGGAATTATCCCTTATTGTACGTATGAATTATGTAGGTTTGAATTACGAATAGGTACATCAAATAAACGTAAGAAAAATTGCTGTAAAATTGTGCCCATTTTAGCTTATTTTCAGATTAAGTTGCCCAGGTGCCCAAGGCTTCAAAATTACGCCCAAAAGGCATAATTATGCCCTAGTTGGCAGCGCTGCTTGTACTAAACATCCAGTCCACGAATAAAACCTTAGTGGAGATCCGACAGAGGATTCTCTTTAGGAAACCGCTGCTACTTCGGATTGGCAAAACAAATGGGTACGAAACTCCTCACTCACCAGTCCTGATTTATGGTGCCGAGTACTGGATAAGTAGGAAAGGGGAGCTAATATTGGGTTCTTTTGAAAGAAAAATACTCCGTCGGATAATTGGTCATGTATGCGAGGAGTGCGAATGGAAGAGACGATACAACCACGAACTCTATGAGCTGTACAGAGATGTGGATATAGCCCAAAAAGGAAAATCACGTCGACTACATTGGATTGGCCACATTGAGCGAAATGACGATAATGATCCAGCCAATAGGATCTTCGACTCCCAACCGCCAGGTTCGAAAACACAAGGAAGACCGAACGTCCGTCTTAAGGACCAATCCATAGCGGATGACAGCCAACACGTGGTCTGGACAACTGAAAAAAGCGTGCCCGGGATCGCGAAGAATGGAAGGCTGCAGTGTCTCAGGCAGAGACTCTTCATGGGTCAAGAGTTCGTTGAGTAAAGTAGGCAGAGCTACGCAGGCTCTACAATATGTTTATAAATAAGGCTGTTTCATATTAATCGGACTTTCATTTGCACCGACATTCCTGCATGGTGATTCCTAAATCACATAGACGCAGAAACATATCTTCCGCATGGCGAGTATTAAATCCATAGGTATTTAGCTGATTGCGCGAAACATTTATCTTTTTTTTTATAAATCATACCCAATTCATCTACATGACATGTAATATATATTTATTGTCTTGCTTTCAAACTTTCATCCACCTACCTATAGATCAAAGTTAAAATACAAATTAGCCTCTATTCGTCATTACAATGAACGCCCATTAGAACCAACGACTCGCTATCAACGGTCTATTTAACGGATGCAAATTCAGAAGCAGCACTCAGAACAATACTCCATTGATGAGTTATCAAAAACGACTTCCTTATCCCTGTAGACCGTTTCCAGAACTCAAAATGTGTGATTTATTTTCCCTGATTTCCGTTTTTGTTAGTGATAATCGAAAGTCATTTAAAAACAATAAGATCGTTTATCTATCAACAAATCTTTGATTGCTGACATTAAGACTTAAGAGAAACCCGCCCAAAGATACACTTGGTTGATGGGTACTTTCATTAGTAGTGGACAGCAGCTCAGCTCCCGATCCATTATGTAATTTGAATTGACACATTTATTAGTTTGTGTATTTGAAAATCCTGTATGGCAGGTATCTCTTAGTCTCATTCAACACATCGTCATGTTGACAATGATGAGAATGGATATAACCATATAAGCCATACATAAGCTTCGTTTTTGGTGTAAGGTATTTGTTTGACAGCAATCAATAGAATTTTTCTTTCAATTTGTTTATTAACACATCCTATTTTAGATTGAATTCTTAAAAACAAATAAATAAATATTTCTTCTCAAATTTCTTGACACCTTACCTGAGTAGCTACAAATTTCTCTTAAAGCATGTCACGGGTCATTGGGGGTCTAAAACGCGAGTGATATATTACGGTCGGAATGCTATTGAACAGAAAATATATCTGGTTTCCTTATTAATTCATAGTGTATGGCACAGCCATGTGCTATGGAACTGGATGATTTATACTAGAAACGCTAATGACAGCCTTTACACGAGGCAATAAAATAAAATTGCTATTATGGATATATAGAATGTAATGTGAGTTATCACATCAACGACCTACTTAACAGCTCATAATTCTTTTTCGGAACTTTACCAGTCAGTATAACACTTGACAGTCTTCTGAATAATAAATTACCAATAAATTGATGAGTTTATCAAACGTGGAGCTTTTCCGGAATGAACCGATGTAATGTGAAATATTTTCTTTGATTTTCGAAAGCATTTCTTGGGTCCACCGCCCACTTGTCATATGATACGGCAGAGTTGTGATAGTATGGTATGTAATAAAGCAATGCAAGCAATACAATCACTGCAATACAATGTGATGCCTTTTGTCAAGTGATTGGTACAGCTTTCCTTTCAAGCATCAACAATCATGAGATATTTAATTTACTTACAAAAAAATGGATATCTTCAAGAACGTGGATCGATTAGTTGTTAACGGCCATCTAGCAGAGAAATGCTAAATGGTTACACAGAATTTTGATTTTTTTTAAATGTATTGATAAAAGGTACTCCGGATCTCGACACTGTCTTCTGGAAGTGTTGTTTCTGTAAACGAAATTTCTGCATCACTACGTGTATTCCGATTACTCGGTCAACATGCAGCAAGTCTTGCTATTTAAAGATCATGATATGATATACCAACACTAAATACGACTGGCTTCACCAACCTCCAAACTTGGCTTTCACAATGGGAAATATTTAGATCTCAGTACTTAAGGAGCAAAAAATCCTAATACGCCTAGCAACAAGCCTGTTATTAATGCTGTCAATGCACATATTTTTTCATATTTATTGTATCATACATGCTAACACAGTAAGAATTCACTTATAAGTCTGTGAAAGATAAACAGTTTTACTTTAATAACCATAAATGATTTGAAAGTTAAGTTAGACTGCTTTTATAAATATTAATAAGGTTTTTCTTATATTAATTTTAAATTTAATTATAAATTAATTTTAATTGAAATTGAAATTGCTTGAAGAGGGATAGGTATGGGAAAAAAGTTAGTTGCTCTAGTTTCGAAGAAAATTATGAAGTTCGTTTTTAAATCGTCGTGCATTAGTTAGCTCTCGCAAATTACGTGGGAGTGAATTCCAAAGGCGGATAGCAGAAACAAAAAACTGTCTTTCGGATGTTAGACATGAAAAACGCGGAAGAACAAGACAAGAAGTTCTGTTAGATGCCGGAAACTGGATTTTTTCATAAAGATATGAAGGCTGTCTACTTAAGAGTATGTTGAAAAGAAGTATGACTGTTCGAAATTTTATATAGTTACCAAAGGACATGTTAAGTAGGTGTTTTGCAAGATGTGAAACGTGATTATGTCTTTTTAAACAGTACACATAGCGAACAGTAGTGTTGAAAGCCACTTGAAGCCGCCTTCTACTCTCGGCATCACATCCATAAAAAATTTCGCAACCGTAGATAAGTACAGGAATAACTAACGTTTTAGCAAGTAGCAGTCTTGTTTCAAGAGGAGTAAGCTTTTGAGCAGTCCATAGGGTTCGTAGAATACCATAAGTTTTCCCAACTACTGTATTTATGTGGTTATTCCATGTTAAGGTTCTATTAAAGACAAGACCTAGATTTTTTGAAGACTCAACAAATTCAATTTCAGAGTCGTTTAGCATTAAATGAGGGAAATACGAGAGATCTAATTTCTTTTTAGAAATAACTAAACACTTACACTTCGTTGGGTTAAGTATTAGGCCGCTTTTAGATGACCAATTCGAGATTCGTCCCAGATCTTCATTTAAAACACTAACGCAATTTTCAATTAAGCCCAAGGAACAGCTTTGATAAATTTGTATATCATCGGCATAAATATGCTTAGATGAGCTTAATATGACAGAAGCAATATCGTTAATATATATACAATAGAGGCCCTAGAATAGAGCCTTGGGGAACTCCTTGCCTTAAGAGAAGAAAATCGGAAAGGTTGCCATCTAGTGACACGGCCTGTTTTCGTTCACTTAGATAAGATGATATTAATTTAACAGCAGTGGGGGAAATTGAGAAAAATCGCCTTAATTTGCTGAGCAGAATCGAGTGATTAACAAAATCAAAAGCTTTGGAAAAGTCTAAGAGTACCAGAAAAGTAACATTGTCCCTATCTAATTTATCTCTTATATCTTCAATGACGTTCAACAAAGCAGTTGTACAGCTATGTTTACTTCGGAAACCCGACTGTTCTTGTAGCAACAAGTTATTTTGAGTAACGTAATAATTAAGCTGCTTATGCATAATTCTTTCACATATTTTGGACAAAAAAGGTAGGATGGAGATTGGTCTGAATTCTTCACCTTTAGAGTTCCTAGGTATTGGAATTATTTTTGCTAATTTCCATTCGCTGGGAAAAATGCCGGTCATAAAAACAGTATTAATGATATGAGTTACAAACGGTAGCAAAAACGGCAAGATTGCTTTAACAAAAATCGGATTTACCTCATCAACACCTACAGCCTTGGACTTAACAGACAGAAAACTTTCTACTATATCCAATTCACTTACCCTATTAAACACAAAAGACGTAGCAATCGGTAAAGAAGCATCCTCGACTGAATAGTTAGCTACTGGGTCATTGCAAAGTGGGTTTGACAAAAACGTTCGATTTAGTTCGTTGGGATCGATTCCGGTAGAATAATTACCTTTTTGCTTCCCGATTCCTAATTTTCGAATCTCATTCCATAGTTTATGACCACCGGAAGAAGAACTAAGTCGGTTGGAATAGAATTGTGTCTTAGCATTGCGGATTTCAAGAACAACACTATTTCGTACACTTTTATAAGCCTGATGAAGCTCTTCCACCCGAAAATGTTTCCATCGTCGATACGCCTCATCACGTTGAGCCATTAACTCTCGAATTTCGTTCGTTAACCACGCTTTTTTGTTTGATCTTTTATACGAGTAATACCAGTTTTTATTGGAACGTGTAGATCGGAAAGAAGATTTACGTTGTTTTGTAAGAACTTAATTTGGTCATCTGGAGAGGGCATAAGATAGATAAGATTCCATGGAATCGAATTTATATGTTGTTCAAGAGAGGTCATATCAATATTTTTGAAATCTCTTGATGTATAGGTGGATGCTGCTGCGTTATTGCCAATATCAAAGTCATACGTCAAAAATATTAAATCATACTTCGAAAAAGCTGGTGCAGAGATTTGGTCATAAAATAATACTTTGTCAGAATTATTTACAAAAAAGACATCTACTAGTGTACTGGAGGTGGTGCTAAAATGCGTAGGGACTTGACAATTCACGGGTTTTAAATCAAACAATTGCATATTTTCACTTAAATGACTTTCACATAACAAATTACTATTAATGTCACCACAAACAATGACATTGCTTGCGCAAGTCGAAACTTCTTCCAAAACGTCGTAAATAGGTATCAGATCAATATTCCTATTTGGTCTATATACAACACCTAAGCAAATATTTCTTTCGCCCCAAATTATACATACAAATAAATATTGGGAGGCAGACCCTTTCGGCGAACGACATTTTCGTCGACAGACCAAACCCATTCTAACGTATATTGCAATGCCTCCACCAGTACGATCACATCTATCTGCTCGAAAGAGTCTGTATCCACTTATATCATAGGCAGCATCCTTCACATTTTTATTAAACCAAGTTTCCGACACGCAGATTGCATCAACCTTAGAATCTTAGAATAAATATGTCTTTAAATTTATTAAATTTTGGGTTTAAACTTTGCGCATTCAAATGGCAGACCTTAAGACCGTAGCTATGATTACAAAAAACTCTAATCATAGGTCGAACCATGTCCTCTCTACCACCACCGATGGAACTCACTCTACTTTCATTCAAATCTATATTTGAGATGGATAATAATGCGAGAACCAAGTAATACACTCAGATCATGAACATACATTTTCTCTTCCTTAAAGCAACATAGATTTATGAAAAGGGGCATTGGGGATAATTTCAAGCAAAAACAGTACAACAGTAAGAAAATGAAATGAGAAAAAACAAAACAAAGAAAAAAAACTATACTTGTTGGTTGTTGATGACGTTCAGTGTTGATTTCATAATTAAGCCTAAATTATTATACTCTCCTCGCGCTTGCTTTTTCCACTGAGGCTCTTTTGCTTACACGACTCATAAACGATTCGAGTTCCCATGAATAACTAAGTTCTGCATACTGCGTACCAGTAAATAACTAACTAAGTGCTTATTACTGGTACGCATTAAGTTTAACTTAGTTGTATATATGGAACTTAAGTCCTTACTAGTCATGTCAGTCAATCCTAAGCCATTTTATGTACAGGTTGTCCCTTCTCCTCAAACAATAAATGCAACAATGTAAAAACCACACGATCGATTACTGCCATCGACAGTCTCTTCGTCATACACTGTTAACCCCTTTTGGTCCACCAGTTACATCCCATTCTATGCCACCATCACACTAAATGCTGCCTTCTTAAATGTAATTCTTCATCTCACTTCTTCAAGAACCGACAATTTTGAAATAACCGTCTTGGGCAAAACATTTGTTGCATACCCTGCTGTAACATTATACCATCTCAGCCCGTTTCTAACACTTACCTATAGGTTGATTCGATTCCTTGTCCAATGATGTGTTGTGTACCTCTTCGATCAATGTTGTCTTCATTTTAGGTGATTTCAGCTTTCCCAATCTTTAATTTGCTTGCTCTTCTCCTCGGTCTTTTTCATTGACCGTCTCTGCGATAGCAAATGCAGCCGGCAAACCATGTTCTCTCAAAACTCAATTGTTTTCACCTTACTCCTTCTCTTACACTTCCCTACGACATTTCTCTTTCACAAAATGCAACACTATGAAATCTCCTACTTTTAAATCTCGTTCGCTAACATTAGCCGTGTTTCTTTGCACGCGGATATAGGGATAATTTGAAATTTGCATGTAAAATACAACAACAACTTATCCTATATACGCTAACTTTAGCGGGGATAGCTATCGCCGCTAAGTCCTTTAGCGGGGATAAACAGTGCTTCCAAAACCCATTTTCTTCGTTTCTGATAAATCGTTGCGATGAATTTTTCAGGAAATGTCAAAGATTGACATCCCGCCGATCACTGGCATATCCCGCCGAATATTTTGTTCGGGATTTTATTATTATTATTTTTTTTTTTTCAAAATTTAGTAAATCTGTCAATGTGAAACTGTTTTTTATAATTTTAGAATATGTTTGGCATTAATTTCAACTGTCGGAAATTACTATTTTTTGAATTTCACGATTTTCAATACAAATTTCTTAACTCAACTTCCAGCTGTGTCACTAATAAACGTCTTACTCGTAGGTGCATGTGTGCTGCCAAGTTTTTTTTTTGATGAATTCTTAAGCGGCGATGGACGTTTTTTAATGCCATGCCTATATACGCGTGTAAAGAAACACGGCTATTACAAAACGTGAATTTTCGGAAAAATGAAAAAAAGAAAAACGACAGCTACATATTCTTGTCATTTGATTACATATATTTACGATGTCTTCAGGTTTTGTTAAGCCTCTGTTCCGGGATCAGTGCGTTGGACTACTGGTGCGACGGTTTTCAGAAGCTTCTCAAACTGGCAGTTAGGAGCTGGCATAAGGTCTCTTCCATTCGTGCCAACAAATATAACTTCGCACACACATAGGGTTGAAGAGGCTAAGTTTAAGCCCCTATATGGACTGAGAATGCCTGATTTTTGTTCTGAAGTAGGTGTTGATGTATTTTATCCTTCTCTTAGCAATGGCGGAGCGTTCTACTATTTCCTAACCCTCCAGGCACAGCCTTTAAAGCGTTTACAAAATTGTATGGAGGCCGTAATTGAGAGTGCAGGGGCTATTGTGGAACTTAGCTAACGCCTTAAGACAACGTTTGTTCACGGAAATTTGAAGAGTTACTTTCTCATTTTCGAAGCCAATACATTTTTATACCCTATTCTAAGGGTATATTAATTTTGATTCATAGCTTGCAACATATCTTAATA
The DNA here is from genome assembly GCA_949715645.1 of Portevinia maculata. Taxonomy (NCBI): domain Eukaryota; kingdom Metazoa; phylum Arthropoda; class Insecta; order Diptera; family Syrphidae; genus Portevinia; species Portevinia maculata. Next base: position 79,852,764 of record OX454525.1, read on the forward strand.
TTGCCCGTAGACCCCTAAAAGTTACTATATTTATGATCAGCATCGATATTAACGTCGATGTAGCCATGTCCATCCGTCCGTCAGTCTGTCGGCAAAAATTAGGCCTTTAAGCTGGACCTAGAGAGCTGAAATTTTAACCATATACATATATAGGGGCCCGAAACTTAAACGAGTTCACAGACCCATACACCCTCAAGTCGTTGTTTTGTTCCTATGTCAGATCAGTGCTCGATTATTGCTGCGTTGTTTGGAATCCCTTCTACAATATTGGTTCTATAAGAATTGAAAAAATTCAAAAAAAAATTTACGAGAGCTGTCATATATAGGCTGCATTGGAATACACAAATGCCTTCATATAGTTCCAGATGCCAATTACTAGGCCTTCAGAGTTTCAATTTACGCCGTAAATATTTTTTTATTATTTTCATTCGTGATTTGTTAAACTCACATATAAATTGTCCCCTTCTCTTATCATTAATAGATATTTACATTCCTAGATCTAGAGATCTAAGGTCCCGCAATTCATTTCGTGAACCTTTTCACAGAGTGAATTATGGGCTTAATGAACCCATTACCAGATGCTTGCGAGAATCAAATTCAGTTTGCAACCATATTGATTTTAACCATAACATCAGTCGAAATACTTTTAAAAGCCAGTTGATGTTTATACTCGTTCAAAATATGTCTTAATCTAGTATAAGCAAACGAATGTACATAAGTATTAATATTAATTTTAAATACTTAGATGCTAATCTTATTCAGTAGTCTTTTAGATAATATGTTATTGTATAATCTGTTTGATGAAATAAATGAAATGAAATGAAATAATCAAGTTTAAGAATTTTTGAAATCCGCCCACTGACACGCCCACAATCAAATAAAACAATTTTTATTAAAAAACCAAAGTTTGAGCTAGAGAGAGTTTTTTTTTTTAAAAAGCTTCGTTTTTAGGGTTCCGTAGCCAAATGGCAAAAAACGGAACCCTTATAGATTCGTTATGTCTGTCTGTCTGTCCGGGAATGTCACAGCCACATTTCTCCGAAACTATAAGAGCTATACTGTTGAAACTTGGTAAGTAGATGTATTCTGTGAACCGCATTAAGATTTTCACACAAAAATAGAAAAAAAAACAATAAATTTTTGGGGGTTCCCCATACTTAGAACTGAAACTCGAAATTTTTTTTTCATCAAACCCATACGTGTGGGGTATCTATGGATAGGTCTTCAAAAATGATATTGAGGTTTCTAATAGCATTTTTTTCTAAACTGAATAGTTTGCGCGAGAGACACTTCCAAAGTGGTAAAATGTGCCCCCCCCCCCCCCCCTCCCACCGTAATGCCTAATATTTTATATATTTTTATTTATATGCCTTTGACTAGGGATAACTTTTAAATCGCGTTGTTTTTTTTTGACAGTTCTTTGACATTTATGTTCAGGATTCTCTGAAAAATTCAATTGTTTGATCGATTAAGATGTTCAAAGATCCGAGGTAGCCTCCTCGTCAAATAACCTATCTCAAAGAAACAGGAGAGCGACCGGCTTATACTCGTAGTTTGAACTAGCATGACCCCGTTCAAAGGAACTAAATCAATCGCGAAAGAAACACGTATGCCTAATAATTCCAAGATCATACAAACTGGCATTTGATTGCCCTCAGTGACGAAGTGATCCGAAACTGGATTTGCTGATATTTTTTGAGGTCAAACTGACAAACCCCACAGGCGAATTAATAGGGAAGTAGTAAAGTGGGAGGGCTGTGATCCTTCTAGTTCACATCATAACCTTGCGGTTAAAGAAGAAGATTCTTTAAAAATGATCATAAATAGACTTCCTTTTTGCGATTGAACGTCACTCGATTACCTCTTGTTGGACTATGTAAAGTCTTTGGCGTAAACTGATAAACAACAAACTATTCAGGTCTTTGTAGCAGCTCAAATTTGGTCAGAAGCTGACAAGGATTCCATTTTCCTAAATTTATGTTCAAAATTCAATGTCATTAACAATTCTTCATACTGAAATGTGAATTTAGTTTTTGACACAAACTCATTTCCTGCCATAATTATTCAAAAACAAAAGTCATAAAGCCCTAAAAATATCCCTAACATATATTTTGTGTGTTGCTTTTGCACTTAAATTAAAGCAAACTGTATTCTTTCGGAAAGATTTGTCTCGGCAGCTATGGAATATTTTTAAGATTGCTTCCTCTACCATTGTACAGATTTTGAAAAGCTTGAGCAGAGCATATTTCGAAAATTTGTTTCCGTTCAATGTCTGTAAAATCCTATTTTTCTGGTGGAGCTACAAAGTGAATTGGTTTGTAAGTAGGTTGATTATTATCGTAACAAACCGAAATACGAATGCAAACCTAAATGTTCTAGCATTTAGCCAAGTTTTTCCAATCTGCCAGTGAATAGGTAATTTATTAACAATTCATATAAGCTTTAATGCAAAGTATCCATTTAAACGTCGTAACAATCATTGACTTAATAATGAAGCCATAACTTAGCTGAAATCATTTACATTTGGCTTTTAGGCGTTGATTTGGCTAATAACGTTTTCAAGAACGAATATTTTATGGTGATTGGGGGCAATAAAACAACAATAAATCACATATTTATTTTTCTTGGATAATTTCTTGTAAAAATATGCTAAGCAAATTCAGTTGGAAGACCAACCGTGACGGAAACTGGTTAACGATCGTTCAGATACATATTTTAGGCATCTATGATTCGTTTTGATTGGTTTATTTCTTGTCATAGTAGCGACCAGTGGGAATGCTGCTTTAAATGAAAGAGTAATATTTTCTTAACCTGGGCAGAGTTTGTCTGTCGCTTCAGAATCAGAAAATATTTTCTTTGCGAATATTTTAACTCTCTATTCGGTTTTCTCTCAAATGGGTTAAATCATTTGTTAATTTGTCTAAGATCTGTGATCAAACTTCTTCATGCGTGGGCGCAATGGTTCAGTGCTCAGCGCGTTGGAGTACGGATCGAGAGGTCTCAGGCTCGCGCCGGAGCCAGTTAGACCCAACGTTTTTTGTACTGTCCCACTTTTTGCGAAACTCTGACAGAGAGTATCAATTGCCATGAAAAGCTTCTCTAATTCGCCGCTTGGAGTCGGCGTAAAATTGTAGGTCTCTTCCACATCATTAGGTGGAGAAGCTAGGTTTAAGTCCTTGTATGGGCCGTTAGTGTCAAATTATTTATTTTGTACTTCATACAAATTAGGTTAGGTAGGGTTGATATGGCTGTCAGCAAGACCCGACACACTTAAAGCAACATAAGGTCCGTTGTGGTACAAGGCTGATCTGGAAATAATTTTCTTCCTACTCGTTAAACCAGTGAGAGCTTCTGATGCAGTGTAGATGACTTCTTATGTCAGTGTTAGTTAGATAGTTTATATCGTTGTAGAAGCAAGTATCCAAATGGAGTTTCCATTTCTGGAAGAGAGCTGGGCTCGTATATCGAAGAAAAATCCTCGTCCATGCAGCATCTGCAAAAATCGTTTGACTCCACACCAAACCTTGTTGCATCAAAGGCAATGATACCTACAAAGACGCTAATATATTATAGCGTCATAGGCCCCGCTTTGGTAAGATCTGCTGTGTCGCTTGACACGCGTTCTCCTCTAGTTTGCTCTTTCGATTGCATTTGTTCTAAACATGAGTTTGCATGTAGCGATTGGTGATGGGAACCTTTTTCAAGGTAACGTAGGTAATGGACCATATTTGGCGAGCGCATCAGACCTACAGTTCCCCGGAATGTGCATACCGCTCGGCACCGAATGTAGGTAAATGTTGAACTCTCCTTGAGATATGATAGGCATTCTACGGCATAAAGTTTATAAGGACTGATTCCAAAGACTTTATGGCAACTTGGCAATCGGAGAAAATGCGAATATTTTTAGCGGATATCACGATCTTTTAACCAAAATAAGACTTCCTTAATGCCTCTAATTCCGCCAGGAATACGATGCAGTGATTGGAAGATGGAAGGAGAGGCTAAGATTTAGCCTGTTGGCTAAAACACTACAACCACCTTCATTAATTTTTGATCCGTCGCGTCAGTTCAAAAATGAATCCATGGTCCTCCCAGAATGCTTCGTCTTACCACAAAGACATGGAGATGATTGGTGACATGGTGCAGTATATGGTTCTTAGAAGGATCCTGAATGAACTTACGATAGTGGCGTGGCCAGTGTCCTTTTTGATCCACCGCAAGGAAGCTTAAAGGCGAACAGCCGCCCTTGTCTGCTGAAATGTCGACCGATGTCAGATGAAACAGAGCAGCATGTGCTGGGAGAGGAACAGTTCGAAGTGCTCCGCTGATGAATAGGCAAGCGGATCGTTGGACTTTGCTTCGCTTATCACAATGTGTCGCTTTATCTAAGGTTGTGCACCTAGAAAACCGCGCGACGCATATAAGTATCGGTATCACTGAAACATAGCCATTGAGTAAGGCAGGAGCATTAGCCCCACTTATTCCCAATAGCTTCTTTGCAAGAGAAAAGTGCTATCGTAACTTTTCGGACTCTTTCTAAAATAGTAGGTTTAAAAGAAGCTTAAAGAAACTAAAGAAAATTTATCAAAGTTGAGTGACTGTCAAATTTCGTTGTTTGTCAAAGAAAAATGAATCAATGAAAGGATGATTTGTCCCTTTAAACGGTTTTTGCCATTAATTGATTTTTCTCCTTAGTCGGTTTTTACGACAAGCTCCGTTTTTTGGGGGTGCTGCAGTGAATTTCTTAATCCGTTCCTGCACAGTATTGCCTACATATTTTATATATACTGTTTTTTTTTTTCACTTTTTAATGAACTGGTCATACCTATAAAGTAGGCGTAACGTAAAACTTTGGCAACAAATTTTTCTGTCTAGTAGCGGCCAAGTTTAAGTTCGAGACAACACTCACATCGCCAAAGACAGATCGTAGAACCAGCTAATATTTTGTGTTCGCTAAGAAAAAAGAAATAGAATACTCTTGGCAGTAGTTGCATACAAAGAGTGTACTACTTTACCCAATTATGCTTCTAAAATATGTTTTCAATGTGTGGATGCAACCACCTTGAAATATGTTTCACCAATTTACCACAGTGACATCTACGAATATTTAAGCTTGCGCCGAAGCCACTATCCAAATACTCTTTACATTTAATAAACATTTGCCCAACAATACCTAAAAGCATTAAGACAACAATATTTATCTTTTATAATAGTGTCCTTGTGCACATGATTGCCTGAAGAAAACATCTTCGCATCGCATTCAACTAATTACAAATGCAGATTGAAATGCTAAGTCTGATTTGGGTCAAGGCATTATCATATAAATTTCGATTTGTTTTTCCCAAGTTGTCTTCCAGCCCCACCCATTGTTAGTTCCAATTTAGAAATAACATCCGTGCCGCACTCCTCTCACTTGAGATACACGTTAACTTACGCCCTTTGAACGTTACACAACAGGAGTCTTTGCGGGATGCCGACTTAATTAAACCCTAATGACAGCCTTCTGGTTAGTTTAATTTAACCACACGTTTAAGTACGGGTATCTACATGATGTTGGTTTCGAAACACCTTTTTGACGGCGACATTGCATCGGCACGAGTTTCTGAACGTGTTTCTCTGTCTATATAATATGTGATGTCGTTGTCGGGTAATTAACCGAACGATGGACTAGGTGGACAATTTAAAAGGCAAATGTGCTACCCGAATCCAGCCATCAATCAGGTCTCAACAATCCCGAATGTCAGCGAACTGATGTGCGTGAAGCCGCTTACGTTTTAACCATGAGGTATATAATTAATACGAAAAAAATAAAATCACTTTTCGCTTCAGGGATGAGATTTCATTTACCGCTTCCAAAATAAAGATATTTTTACAGATTCTGTTTTGCCGAGTGGAATGGAATTGTCCGAAGTCGTAAATTACATTTTGCAACTTGGTTGGAGATATTCGAAATGTGTTAAAGTTTTTTTAACTTTGTGACATGGAAATTTGTAAATGCATTATTTGTTACGCCTGCAATTGATAAGCGGAACTGGGCTTGTGAGAATGCTTATTGAAACTGTGAGATTGGCTGAAATCTCCGTTTGAGTTAATGCGATTCTTCAGGGTCAAAAGACAGCATCATAAGACACTTTATCCCATTTTTTTTTTTGTATCAGAATAACCGTTAGGATTTGTTCTAATGTGAAGATGTGAAGACTAGCATGAGCAAGTCCTTTAAATCTTATTTTCATTTACCCAAAAGCTTGATATTCAGCCCTATCATGGTATCCGTTCGAAAAGTAATTTTCTATGCAACGCAAATCCAGTCATGGACTCAATTAACGTTCATAGAATCCGTTTTCCGAATGCGTATAAATGTTCCACGACGAATAGAGAAATTTTCATACGGCTGGCAAAAGCTGACGCAAAAATCGCACATCATTGCGATGAACCAGTGTGCATTACTTTTTGTCGGAGTAATGTTTCGAATAATCGCAGCATGAAGCAAAATTCTCCGATTCAAACAAAGCGAACAATTTTCCTTTCGGAGCGGATACCATGATATGTCCAATTATTACCTACGCAAATACTTTAGCTGGTAGATAAACCTCATTCAGTGCACATGCCAAATGTAAGAATTGGTGGTTCCTGCTATAAATTGATTGGAAAATAATATTTCAATGATTTGATGTTGTTCATTAAAGCACAAGATATATTTTTATTAATTCAAAAAAATAATAATAATAGGCTGGCCGACCACTAGCACCTAATTTCTTGGGAATTTTAGTCCTCACCCTAGAATGGCTTTTAAGCTAACACATGTTTGAAAAATTCTAGATTTCGCCCAAGTGCTAAACTTTTCTGCGTATGCCGGCCGACTGGCATTGCGACGCTTGTGTTCGACCGCTGAAAATTATTTCGGTTGGTATTGGCCTAGTTGTCTAATTTAATGCGATTTAATTTTTTTTAGGAATCAAAATATGGAACTTCAACAAGCTTATGCTCACATGCAATGGAACCCCACATATTTTATCCTCGACGAGTTCGATTTGAAAGCAAAAGGATATCAAGCAGCTCTTCAAGATCTTGAATTCATTCAACCTCACAAGGTGTGAGCGGAAATTCGAAATCGGGTGGCCTGTCGATACTTTTTGAGATCAAACAGTCGAACTCATAAGTCCAAATCATAACCTCGTCGTTTAAGAATCGAAAAAGTTTGCTTATTATTTAAATAAAATCTAAAAAAATCGTAAAATAAAACTGGGTAGGCGGTTAATTGTGCCTGTGAGTGTACCTATATAAAGGACTACTCAAATTCTGCAAGCAAAACAGATTCTTTTGAGGGAAAATGTATTCTGCATTTAAACACTGTTAGTCTTTTAAGTTCTTAACCCTTGTCGACCAAATTATTAAACAAAGCAGAATAATCCATTTTTTTGGTGATTACGATTGAGAGTGTTTTAGTACGGTTAAGTCAATTTAAGATTTTGTAAGGACTCGAACGGCTGTCAACGGTTACAAAAAAAGGGTGCAAAACAAATTTCGAATAAAAATATACATTTTAAATCTTTTAATTAGAACAAAAGTTTATATTTTTTTTATACATAGCTACCTACATGCTTTAAAAAAAAAATGGTACGAGCCTATGCAGTTTTTTTGCCATTGCAACAAAGATACATATGCATTGCAGTGACTGCATTTTGAATATGGCTTCGATTGGATTTTATTGGTGCAACAAACTATATATGCGCCTACCTCGCGCTTCAACAAACTTCGCCAAGTGAACTACAAGATTACCCAGTGCCCATAGGAAAATATATCTAACATTCACCAAAAAAGGCGATGCCACCACTTCTTGAACATACAAACTGTAGTCTTTTTCAATTTGAGATTAAGCTGCCTCATGCTGCCATCTTTTTTTTCCTTTCTGGATACAGCTGACAGCTTGTTTTCATCATAGTTTGATGTAATCAGAACTGGTTTAGTGTCTTTTCATTATAGAAACTGATTCCATATTCCATTAAACTTTCCAATAGTCTTGCTGATGTAAATTAGTGTCAAAAATATATTTTTATGTTTTTCCCCGCTGTTTTTCAGTCATAGACAAGACAACTCTTTCCCCAAGGTCATAGTTCTAGTACATACTAACAAGCTGCTTATTATTTCTCTTATAAGCAGAAAACTTCTTCACATAACAATTTTGGTCAGCTTAGGACCATAACTTATAGCCTCTTTATACCATAGAACTCCGCCATAGATTTCTATGCCGGTCCCAAGCCCGGATAATGGAGGAGGGTTTAGGGTAACGGGGGGAATCCTGACCCCTAGATGAAAAACTAGGCTAAAAAAGCAACAACAAAAAAAACATGAACGACACAACAGAAAAGAAACAAATTCGAGTGGGGATATCCGCTCAAATGTCGGTAGAGACCACGGCTACCGGCACGGGCTTGGCGCCTCCAGCTATTGGGGGCGATAAGTCGCCAGCGGCGCACACAAGCAACATGACAAACACGACAAACACGACATCACGAACGAAACGGAACAAGAAACGGAACAAGCAACGAGAACTGAACAAACTGACGCAACAGGCCACAAGACAGGACGAGACGAATACCACTCCGGCGCTAAGCGCTGATACGAGACCAAGCTCGGAGCTCAAGCTGGCGGATGCACCCAGCGTACTGGCCGATCCTGGCCGGCACAAGGATGCGACTGCTGGTAAGAGCGAACTATGTGGGGTGTCTGCTAAGAGGAGCTCGGACGCTACAAATGTGTCCTTGAGTCCCTCTGAGCGGGCTTCCCTGCAAAAATTTCACGCTGCTAAAACTCCTGTGAATGACGCGGGGACGGAGAACCTGACGAAGCGAGCACGGGATTTCCTGTCCAGCACGTCCAGTGATGCTGCCCTCTGCAGCCCTTCCAGGAAGCAGGCGGCCCTCAGGAAAAAGCTGAAGAAGCTCTCTCTTGAGGAATGCGAGAAGGCTCCTTCCGGCTGCTCCTCGGAGGATTCCGCGACTGATGAGCTCTGCGAATCGGTTAGCGTTGAAACCACCAAAAAATCAGGCTGTAGGAAGCGAAAGAAACGGAAGCGTGGTAAGAGGAAGAAGCAAGGAGGAATGGTCGACTCGGAGAGTAGGGCTGCAGTAAATGCCGACCCCAAACCTGTTGGCCCCGTACCTACTGCCTCTGATCTGACCGCTCCCAATCTCTCAGTGACGGTCACAAAAACAGAGAAGTCTGTGAAGGTGACGGACACAAGAGTGGTTAAGGGGTCACCCAAGGTAGCTGGTACAGCATCCAAAGGCACAAAGAGGTAGCCCTGCGTTTGAGCGCATCATCAAGACTAATGGAGGCTTTGTCCTCTGCTGTAGTGATGAAGCCACGAACGCGTGGGTCAGAGCTGATCTTGCTCGGATTTTCCCTAAGCTTGACGGGAGTGACCTTGTCTGTCTTCACCCGTCAGAGCTAGTGGGATATACCAAGATGAAGGTCTTTGTCCCGGAAACTGATCTGGAGACTAAGGAAATCATCGATCTTCTCAAGGGTCAAAACCCGAGTCTATCCACCGATAAGTGGAGGGTCTATCACTTCAACAAAATGAAGGATGGCCGTCTGTATACTTTTGGTGTTGATGACGATTCGGCGAAGATGCTTGGGAAGTGCTCTTACCGGCCTTTTTTCCTCACTGGTCGCCTGTTCTTCAGGACAGAAAAGAGGGGAGAGAAGGTTGGAACTTCCAGTGGTAATTAGCTCTATGGCTAGCTCATCATTGCAGGTCCTTCAAATTAACTTGCAACATTCCAAAGCGGCTTCACCTACATTGTGTCGTCGTCTTGGAAAACTGCATACAGAGGTGTGCCTCATACAGGAACCTTATCTGTATAAGGGGGCGGTAAGTGGCATCTCGGGTGTACCAGGATCAATTTTTGTAAAGCCTGGGATTGTTAATACTCGCACGTGCATCTTTGTAGCAAAGGGCTTAGATGCTAGTCTTATGCCTGAGTTCAGTTCTCGAGACTGTACAGCTATTAAAATGTGTCTTAAGCGAGGAGGGTTGGTTACTGAGATTATTTTAGCCTCAGTGTACCTCCCATTCCTAAACTAAACTTCTTTGCTGCCAGCCAGCTCGATATACAGAACACTGGTAATGAGCCAACCTTTGTCACTCGGCTGAGGCGGCAAGTTATTGATGTGACAGTAGCAACCGCTGCTGCATCTGGCATCGTTTCGGGCTGGAGGGTTTCAAGGAAAGAAACTGCATCTGACCATCGGTATGTTATCTTTAAGTTAAGTGCAGATCGACCGATCAGAAGCAAAATCAGGAATGTGCGACGCACTGACTGGGACGTCTATTCCACGGAGTTGCGGGGTCAGATAGGTTCCCTGCCTATCAGGATCCTTAGTAGCGACGACTTGGATAAGGCGACCGACACGCTACACAGCGGTATTATTACGGCCTTTCATACTGCTTGCCCGGAGAAGGAGGCTGGTGGTGCGAAACCAACCCGATGGTGGAACGCTAAGCTATCCCTTCTCAGGAAAAGAGTGGGGAGGCTGTTTAACAGGGCCAGGAAGTCTAATCTGGTAGCTGATTAGTCTTCTCATGCGGATACGCAGAAGGAGTACAAGAGGAAAATTAAGAGCGCTAAGAAGGTATCTTGGCAGAGGTTCTGCGGAGAACTGAAGGATGTTAGCGCGGTTTCGAGATTGCAGAGAGTCCTCTCAGCTGATCCGGGAGCCAGGCTTGACGTCCTTCGGAAGCCCGATGGCACCTCGACCAACTCCAATAAGGAGGTACTTCAACTGCTAATGGACACCCACTTTCCTGGCTGCAAAGTCGTGGATAATTGCGTGTGGCCAAACAAAAGCAGAGCTACCACTGAGCAGTGGCGGGTCGCGGCGAGCATTGTTACGAGAGAGAGGGCGAGAGCCATTATCCTGACCTTTTCTCCTTTCAAGGCTCCTGGACCTGATGGCATCTATCCCATACTCTTGCAAAAGGGTATCGTGATTTTGCTCACACTGCTAACTAGAATCTACAGAGCTAGCGTGGCTCTGCGACATATTCCTTTGGCCTGGAGAAGAGCTAGGGCGGTTTTCATTCCCAAACCGGGAAAGGCCGCCTATGATCTTCCCAAAAGCTTCAGGACTATTAGCCTTTCATCATTTCTGTTAAAGGGCCTTGAAAAACTGATTGACCTACGGCTTAAGAGCATTCTTCGCTGGGTATTCATGATAGCCAACACGCCTATCAAAAAGGCAAGTCCACTGAGACGGCATTAACGGATCTGACGGCCAGAGTGCGTAGGGCGCTCGACCGCAAGAACTATGCTCTTGCTGTCTTCATGGATATTGAGGGTGCCTTTGACAATCCCACCTTTTACAGAATTGAGTCTGCCTTAACACTGAAGGGCGTCGATTCTACAACTGTGGAATGGATCCTGGAAATGCTTAGGAGCAGAGAAGTTACAGCTGCTGTTGGCGGCTGCGTCAGAACTGTGCGCGCTGTTAAAGGCTTTGCGCAGGGCGGTGTACTTTCCACTACATTGTGGAACCTGTTGGTCGACTCCTTGTTGAGAAGACTTGATGGGGAAGGTCACCCTGTTATTGGGTACGCTGATGATGTGTGCATTATTGTCAGCGGCAGGTTTTTTCCAACTCTTTGTGAGCGGATGGAAACAGCGCTCAATAATGTTGGGAGTTAGTGCCGCGAACAAGCTCTGTCAGTCAACCCCGCGAAGACTGAGATGATGCTGTTCACGAGTAGAAGGGCAATACCTCAAGTGAGGTGGCCTTACTTCCAGGGCACTCAACTAAAGCTATCAAGCAAGGTTAAGTATCTGGGTATTGTGTTAGACCCAAAGCTTAACTTTTCTGAACATTTGGTTGCTAGAATTTCGAAGGCAACTAACATTCCCTGGCAGTGCCGTAGGATATTCAGCAGAACCTGGGGACTTAGTCCCAGGCTGGTTGACTGGATTTACACGTGCATCGTTAGGCCATACCTTATGTATGGTGCGATTGTATGGTGGGCTAGAGCTCACATCCTCAAACGTCAACTGTCGAAGCTACAGCAGCTTGCGTGCTTATGCATTACAGGTGCGATGAGAGGAACTCCCACTGCTGCTATGGAAGTGTTGCTCTGTTTACCTCCCTTGCAGTTCCTTGCTGAGAGTGAGGCCAGAAAATCACTATACCGTATGTGTGTAGTACTTGGACGGCAGGTCAATCTCGGCGATGAGGCCAGAGGTACTAGGTACAGAGCTCTCTATGACAGCCTACCTGGCCATCGGGGAGGAGCACTTGACACTGTGTGCATGAAGCAAGTCTTTGAGCGCCGTTTTCAGGTCATCCTTCCTGAACGGCAGGAATGGAACAGTGAGGGGTGGAATGGCTTTAGGCCGGGTGATGTCATCGTCTATACCGATGGCTCACTCATTGACGGTATCTCCGGAGCCGGGGTCTACTCTAGAGACTGTCGGATAAATCTATCTACAGCCTTGGGTAGACAAACAACTGTTTTTCAGGCAGAAATCTTTGCGATTGCCACTGCCGCCAATATCCTGTTAAGGAGAAGGATTAAGGGTAACCTTATACATCTGCTCAGATAGCCAAGCCGCTATCAAAGCCTGTTCGGCTGGTTTTCTTAACTCAAAAATAGTTGAGGAAACCATGGTCAAGCTTAACCGTCTGGGTAGATATAACTCGGTATCACTTGCCTGGGTTCCTGGGCACACAGGTATCGATGGTAATGGAAGATCGGCCAGGAAGGCCTCTTCAACAGCCTTCATTGGGCCACAACCATCTAAAGGATGCTGCTCATCCGTCCACAAACGTGAAATGGATTCGGCTCTACGCCAACAACATTCCGAATACTGGCATGACCTGGTCTCATGTAGGTATTCGAAGAAGCTAGTGGACGGTCCGAAAATCAGCAGAGCTAAGTTTTTGCTTGGACTAAACAGGAAAGACTTGAGACCCATGATTGGTCTCGTCACCGGTTTCAGTCCTCTTAACGAGCACCTCAAAACCATCCACATTAGGAGCTCGGGCCTATGTGAGTGCTGCCTGGAGGCGGATGAAACGGTATCTCACTTCATCTGTGAATGTCCGGCTTTCGCCAGAACCAGGCTCACCACTATAGGCAAACAATTCGTCAACGAAGATGAGATGGGGGACATTGAACTTGCTAATATTCTTCGCTTTGCCAAGGCTACTGGTAGGTTCTCCCTCACTGTATCTTACTAATCGCCAATAACCAGCGAGCGGGCAGCTATGCTGAAGTACAATGGACCAATAGGTCTAAGTCCTTGCCATCTACTGATGACCCCACTGCACACATACAATTACACCATAGAGTTTCTACTCTTAAAGAGAACCAATGATTCGTCAACTGAAAGCTGATTGGCCCATCGTAAGCAGGGCCAAACTTTTCCTTTAAAAAATCGATCATCTTTAAATTCGTTCAGTCGATCTTTATTATCTTTTGCAATGAGGCTGTTGTCGTTTACGTACAAAATAATAAAAAATAGATAGGTTTCCCAGCTGTTTTCTGCCAATGACTGCGTCCCGTACGGTAATCTATAGCTGTGTCATTTTACCCAATATTCCTTCAAGCTCCTCCTGGAGCACAGCACCATCTGGTTCCTCACTGTTTTGAACAGCTTTTTTTCCTTGTTTGTCAGCAAATCTAGTTCGTCTTCAGATTCGAGGTCGATACTTTCATTATTGTCCAAAGGCAATTCCTCAAGCAATTCCAAAATGTCCTCATCCTTTAATAAGACATTTTTAACAGCCAACACTTAATTCACGAAAATAATGCGGAAAATCAAATTGCCATCAAAACACTCTTAATTAATAAAAATGGAAAAGTTGATTTTTCAAATTCATCTCGTTCATCAAGTCTTTTCCTTCACGTTCTACCTGTACAACCACAACCACTGAACTGAATTTTATATTCCTGCTAATCACTTGTATTACTCCCTTTCTCTTGGCATTGGACGTCTCTGTTTCGTGGTTGGTTTTGAGAATTCCCTTTTTGCATCAGTGGTAGGGTATTATAGGTATGGCAATTGACACAAAATTATCTTAAATAATAACCATAACTTATCTTAAATAATACATGCTCATAGTTTACTTAAACTTTTATATCTAATCAATTTAAAAACTAAATTCAATAGTTTTCTATATGCTCACTGATTTATTTATTGAATCATTTATTTTATTTTAAAATAGGGTATGTTATTTCAAAATATTATAACTAAAAAGTTAAAATTAAAGTTTCATTCGTCACATCTATATGATGAGAATTCAATAATGAGTCTTTGAAAACTTATCTCACAAGTCTTACAAATGATGCTAGTACCGACTACTCGCTCTGCAAGGCAACAAAAAAATGGAACAGGCCAATAGCTCACATTCCGTCAGTAAAAACCAGAGAAGGCAACATGGCGAAAAGCAGCCAAGAGAAAGCAAACACTTTCGCTGAGTATCTTGAAAACGTATTCAAACCTTATGAAGATAAAGGTTATCAAGGACTCGAAATAAGGTGCGAAGAATGTATACCTATTCGGCCGAGAACAGCTAAAGAACTTGCCAAAGAAATTAAAGAAAGCATAAATATAAAAAAGGCCCCATGGTTTGATTTGATTACAGAAGAAATTTTGAAGCAATTTCCACGAAAATGTTTAAAAAAAACTGGCGCAGATTATAAATGCTGCATCTAAATTAAAATATATGCCAAGCATGTGGAAAGTCGCGGAGGTAATAATGATACCTAAACCAGGCAAACCACGTAACGAAGTTACCTCATATCGCCCAATATCTATTCTACCATTGTTGTCCAAGATATTAGAAAAAATGCTGGTAAAACGTCTACAAAAAATAATAGATGAAAAATCGCTAGTCCCAATTCACCAATTTGGATTAGAAATAAGCACTCTACCATTGATCAGGTGCAGAGAATCACAGATAAAATCAAAAAAGCATTTGAAAAGAAAAAAGTGTGCTCTACAGTATTTTTTGATATAGCACAAGCTTTCGATAAAGTCTGGCACAAGGGAATGATACACAAATTACAAAAGCAACTGCCGAAGCAGTATGCGACCATTCTGGAGTCTTATATATCAGATAGATTCTTCAGAATTAAACAAGATGCAGAGTACTCAACATTAAGAGAGATTAAAGCTGGTGTACCGCAAGGCAGTGTGCTAGGTCCAGTTCTATACCTACTTTTCACTAGCGATCTGCCTGAAAGTGAAGAAACAACCATAGCTACTTTTGCAGATGACACAGCTGTCCTTGCTGTGGGAGCAACTGTTGAAATAGCAACAAAAAAGCTTCAAACATCAATAAACAATATATCAGAATGGACTAAGAAATGGCAGATTAGATTAAGTGAGTCCATATTAATTTTACGTATAAAAACGTACCACATATTCCAGTCTACATTAACAACAATGTAGTGGAATATTCAAACACAGCCAAATATCTAGGCATGACTCTAGATGCTAAACTGCGTTGGAAAGCGCACGTAAAGAAAAAAAAGATGAGTTGAACATGCGATACAGTAGAATGTATTGGCTTATTGGGAGATACTCATCCCTGTCTAACTACAATAAGTTATTGCTATGCAAGTTCTGAAACGCGTATGGACCTACGGGCTCCAGTTGTGGGCATGCATTGTACATGTCAAACAAATTTACAAACAATTCAGGTTTTCCAAAATAAAGTACTAAGGAACATAGTTAATGCACCTTGGTACATACGCAATGCCGATCTGCATAAAGATCTAAATGTTGTAATGGTTGAAGATAAAGTTAAGAAAGTTGCTCAAAGTCATAGAAGTAGGCTTCTCAACCACGTAAACACAGAAATAACAGAACTTTTAAATAATGACAATGCAATCAGGAGATTGAGACGTGTAAAACCTCCTGATCTATAAGAGTTAGCTAGGGCTAAGAAATCAGGTATTGATTTCAAACAAAAAAAAAGTTTAGAAATCCGACAAACGGAGGATTTATCTTACAATTCAACAAATAGCTCAGAAACAAATTAACGATTAGTCGTCGACTAGGTCCAATCTCATTCGGGATGGCGAATGTCAGTCCCCCGGGAGTTTTTTTTAGATGAGTTAAAGTTCATCACTATTGCAGACTCGTGTACTAGCTCTGCAATGTCTTCCGATGATTTTTTACTTCCAGCGAATTCCCAACACAAAACAACAACAAAAAAATCTACATCTTTATAGATACTTTATTGTACTCGTAATCTTTTTGTAAATGTTGTTTAATTTCAATAAAAATACAAAAAAATACAACATTTTGTTGAATGACACAACCCGACGACGGCACTTACAGGTCCAGCTCACTTTTTTTGATCAAAATATATAGAAAAACTCTTTTTTTTCACTGATTATAAATTTTCTCGATACCTAGTTAAATATGCTTATCAACTACATAAATACAAAAACTTGATTAAAACACGTAAAAATCCTTTGTCAATGACTACCAAAATCTACTAAAATTAATCTCTCCAAAGTCTCAGATGCTCTCCAAAAGCCTTGTATGGATTTGTATCTAAGCTCAGGTACCTAAAAGTCTCGTTTGGTCCTAGCAGCATTATTTATTCATATAGTGATTTCTTTTGAAGTGATAAATATTGGTACTTGTAAGTACCGTCGGTCCACAGAGGGTTAACCAAGCAACTATCAAGAGAAGATATTTGGCGGCTCATAAAGTACTCTCTCAACATGTTGTGCAGGCGTTAGTTAGTTTTCATAGTAATCACAACAATATTCAGTGAAGATCAGATGACCTTTATTCAAAAAATAACCAAAAATAATAATGTTCATAATGGTTGATACATCCTTTGCATTTGAATCAACTGGTACTCCCTTATTGTTTCTTTATGTTTTAAGTTCTCGAAAAACTCTCAAATTGAACAGGGAACAGCTTAGAACAGCAGTGGGGATTATGTCGGGGCACTGTCTCCTAAGGAAGCAGGCTAGGCGGCTTAGACTGGTAGACGTAGATACATGCAGGTTCTGTGGTGATCTACAAGCCGAGGAAGACTAGGAGAATACTTCCACAGGAAGCTGGTGAAATTCTGCACGAAGATTAGATGTTTTGTCTAGAGAAAGTGTTTAAGTTTTTCTCCTTTTGAAGTTTTGGTTTCAATCGGTTCCCTAGGGATCGCGATGGACCCTTCTGGTGCCTAGTGCTGTATGCGAATTGCATACCCCTGTTTAACTTAACCTAACCTAACCTAAGTTCTCGAACATAATAAAATATTGTTAGATAAATTGTTTGCATATAAATAAACATTTAAGTGTTCATTAAATATGTTTTTTTTATTAATTCGACATGGCCGACCACAAGAATTTTTATTGACGACCAATAAAATTTGATGCACTACCACTAGCGCAAATTGACGTTTTTAATTTATTCTGTAGTTTCTGAAAAAAAAACAGTGCGTATTACCTTGAAAACTCCATATTTTTCCTATAAGCATTTGGTTCAGGATATAGAAATTTAGAAATTAAATATTTTTTTGAATGATCCAAATCTTGCGATTGAGAAAATATATCTGATGAATGGATGCTATTGTTAACAAATGCATCCAGATGGATCATAGGAAATCAATGAAACCAATCACAAACCTGCGTTGCGATTCAACTTCAAAATGACACTCGTAAAACAGAACGAAATGTTTCGTAACGTTATTGCTGTAAAGCTCCGCGAAGTTAGGGAAAAGTATGAACTGTCAAGCTTTTTAATAAGTATATGGTACGAGTCTTCGGTAATATTTGAATTTTTGGTTTGAGTCAAAGGTCATAGTGCACGCGCAAAAGCGTGCGAGTGGTTCAAACTGACCAAATTTAGGTGTATGTACAGACCTAATTTCCGGTTGAAGCAGACATAACGGTTATTGACTTTGCGATTGTGATCTTATGAACGGCTTTTGATTTATCATAATGGCTTTCGATCTTAATGTGTCTATTTTAGGCAAATAAAATTACGAAATTTGATGAAAAATGGATAAACGTATAAAAATTTATTTAAGAAATTTGAGTATGCACATTTGTTCTAAAATTTTCACTTCTTCAAAATATTTGTATCAGGTCATATATCGATTTTTTTAGAAATAAAACCACACGTTTTTGCTTTCCCGAAGTACCGTCAATGAATAACAAAATTATACAAAAATATCTCAAAAATTCGCTCCAAATGTTAGTATAAGATGGCGTGTAAATTTGTTTGAAAATAACTTGACAAAGTTTTGAGATATTAACACTTTTGCAGAGTACCCTACTGAGTTACTACGCCATTTTCTAACGCTCAACCCCAATTGTTTTATATTTAAAACCGATAAAAATCGTTCAGTCCCGTTCAGTAACCGTTATTTAAAATGATAAAATTGAAAAAATATGGCCGCGAGATATCTTTCTCTTTAGCATACATTTTTATGTTACATATAATTTGATTTTGTCTTCGAATCCACCCCAGCCGAGCGAACGAGTCGTTTGCCTCTAATCGGCTAATATTTGCACTTTTTCTCTTCCTGCCAATAAATATCGGCAGACTTCTTGGTTTCGGATCACTTTTTTAGTGAGGCCAATCAAATCCTGGTATTATTAGACTAACGAGTATGTTATGCAGGAGTTATTAGGCCTGCATCTTTTTTACGATTTCGACGCGTGCATGACCCTGTTATTGATAATTGTTTAATCGTCCTTGCATGCACTGCTTAAACTGAAGTTGCATTAAGGGTATTAGTTTCAGTAAAAAGAGTTAATGTCCTTCTACATCTAATGGGAAGTACTTAATGTTAAAAGCACCAAGACTATTACCTTATCATCGGGGCAGCTGGCGGACCGGCCACCGCAAATGTACAACATGCACCGCTGGACGGTATTAGAACAACAGGTAATTTCTTCTTTCTTCAATTTTGAGTTGTTTGCTAAATTTGAATTCAGGTAGGTATTACTTTTAAATTCATTTTTCTATTGCCTATTAACGTACATACTAGACAAAAATGATTAAATCTAACTTAAAATTAACAGACATCATTATTTATATTTTATATAAAACAAATTAAAAATTAAAAAACTACATATTCTACTTATTTAAACTACTTAACGTATTCTAACTATAATTGGGAATCTGAGCACTCGTTGCCCTACACAACAAGTTTTCAAAATCCCGATTGTTTTCCGAGCGCCTGGCGGTCGTCAACATGCAAACCCGCCGACGTGAGTCAAGTGCAGCCTTACAGCGTCAATCACCTCCCGGAAGCACCACCACAAGTTGGCGAGCCCGGCCTCGCTCGAAATCTTCGAACTTAATCTAATTGTTAAACTAAGAGGATGTTACCTAGAGTAACGCACCGTCCTGGGAGGACATGTTTGTTGACCCATCCCCCCATCTACAAGCCACCAAAATTCGGCGAATTGTTTTCCGTGTCCAATTTATTCCACCCTGATTAAGCATTTGCAACGTGCCTTCGAGTTACCTTAATGAGGAAATTGTCAATACTATTCAACCAGACAAGCACCCGTGCATTGGTTCTTGCATTTGTTCCATTGAATGCCGGTTTCGACGCGGCATGAATAGTGTCATGTCTCACCCTGAAACCAAAGTGGTTGTCCGGAATGATGTTATTGTCCTCGACCATCAGCACCGCTCTATTGACAACTTTTTCAAAGACCTTGCTAATATTTGGAAGCAAACTAATCGACCGGAGATTGGCAGGGTTCGTCCTATCTCTACCCTTTTTCGGGATAGGGTGTACTACAGCTCTGCATTATTCAGCGCATTGTTAGACAGCGTGGTAAATATATCTACAGGCTCCAGAGGCAGGTATCTCAATACGACATTTGGGACACCATCCACCCCCGCCGACTTTTTATTCTTAAGTGACTCGAAGATGCACACAAGATCATCCTTCGACACGAACAAGTGCGATGCATCTCGCCATTGGCGACAACTGCATTAGCATGGTTTTCATCATTGAACACGGTGAATCGGTTATTCTCAGATCCCCAATTCTCAAGTTCGGTGCGCAGATAGAAGTGGTTCACCAAAGCCCTATTCTCAATGTTGTGGTTACGCCGAATAGTATTGTTCACCGTATACACGGGCTCGAAACAAGCGCCCAGCAAATCCAAATTCTCCTGTGGGTTCTCGACCACGAAAAAACCATCGTTTGATGCGACACTTTCGGAGTTATTCCAGCAGTCAGTACTGTCTGTCTTTTCTCTGTTGTCTGGGAGATTCGGATACAAGGAATACATAATGATATTCCTTCCTCCTGAACAACTTATTTATCTGTGTTAACATAATCGGACTACAGGACTTAATAGCCCGAATTTTATTGACCCAAAGCAGACTTACAGATTTTCTGTAATTTTCTTTTATCAGCTGCTTCAGGGTTCGGATCTCTGACTTCAGCATCCTTACCACCCGGGTCGTTGCGGTCAGTAAATTGACGATTAACATCGTTTAAGCCATTTACTTTTTTCTCTGTGTAGTGCGTCGATTTTAGGGTTTCTTTATTTTTCTGGCTGGTCGTCGTCGGAACCTCCTACCCGAGGAATAGTTTGCGTTTACTCGCTCGGGATCCGTATTACGGCGGCGAGTCCGTAGTGGTCACTATCGTACTGAAACGCATGCGAACAGTTCCGCGTGTTTTGATCTATGTTCGTCAGTTGAAGTCTTGTGTCCGTTAAGGCCAAGTCCAGGAAAGCACCGCTTGGGAAAGAAGGGATATCCGTCGCGTACAACTCGAGTTTTTACTCAATCATATTGAGGCGCCTCCAAACTGGCAGCCGCTGGGATTTGCAGTAATATTTCCCCATGCCGCATGTTTGGCATTAATATCTCCGTTGGATTCAGGTATCTTAAGACAAACATTAACATTACTCTTTATATTTCGAATTTTACCGAAGAAACTGTCTGCACAAAAATCATCAAACCTTTAGAGTTGATGATGCGGCCATTTCGACGATACCACATCTTTCCGTTCAATTCCCTGCAAGTTGAAAACGCCCCGATATATTTTTTGTCTTATAAAGCGATTCGTCCTGATGAAGGGTGTTGATTGCTTAATGATGTTTTATCCCAAAACAAAGAAAAATATGTAGTCCATCATCAATCTTTGTTCAAGGATTGGGCACTTGTATAATTTTCTCAGTAATAAATCCCATTAAAATTTTTGACAGCAATATTTTGAAAAGCAGAACGAACAGCCGACTTTTATGGGAATGAGAAAGATATTATTACGTTCGACACGTACTCGTCGTAGGCACCTTAAATCGCGTCATACGCAATCGGTTTCCATTAACAATCATCAACCCTTCACCACAGGTACCTACCTATATCGTTGAGAATCGCTTGTCGCGTATTGGGATAATTTTCTGGTTCCCCACTGAAATGCATGCAGATGCAGCAACCTATCATCATTCCCATTATGACTGTCAGCGGTGGCAGCGCATCCATGGTGCGTCCTAAACGTAGAATTCATAAGATCTCGCGCGCCCAGCGTTAGCGTCATGCAATCTAATTACAAGCGGTCTCATTTCAGTTTTATTTATGATCATCTCGCGGAGAAAACCCCCAATCGATTTAGGTCAGGCGGCAAAATTGATTCTCAGCCGTTGGGTCTTTTAAGCCGACTGCGCCGTTCTTCGATGGCGGTTGAGTAAACATTTAACGACCAACCTGATAGTTATCCCTATCCCCTATCTTCGATAATGAACTGAAGAAACTCGCGTATGCAATTAATCGCGGTCTGTTATTTATTCGTCTTTTCCCAGTTTAAGTGATTGAAATTAATTGGCTGGTGATTGCGGTCTACACCGTGTCTGTTATCAATCCTGCTTCATGTGATCGGTGTCTGGTGGGATACGGTAATATATGGAGTGTGCGCAAAATGGTCGAATGTGGCTGCGCCATGAAAGATTATTGTTATTAATTTCTTGTTAATACAGTAAGTGGCGATATGTGACATGTGAATTATGTAAGAATTGATTATTTTAGTCTTTAACCGTATGTATGAATTCCCAGAGCACATATACATACCCAAGTCTTTCATTCTTTTAAAATAGCTTTTGTCTGCTGAGTATCCTGGTAAAATAAAATCAGAAATGTAACCACACATATATGCACCTGAAACCGAAATAGGAGGTCATTTTCCTTTCAGTGCGTTGTGTAGACCTAGATATTCCGTTGTACATGTACATACGTGTAATTGTTACAAGGCATCCGTTTGGCTGGGGCTTAATGCTGGTTTTCGGACAAAACTCTTTGTTCTCCGCCTGAAATCTGGAATATTATGAAAATGTAATTCTTTTGTTTTCGGGTGAGAACGGGTAAGCACGACACAATAATTAATTATGTTTTGCTGCGGTCAGCAGGACTGCTTTTGTGTTGCAAACGGTGCGAAAATTTTCATTCGAAGCTGCCTTTTGCATAGTTCATAGGTTGGACACAAAAAATAACGTTTTTGAATCACAGCACAGTGTGGCTGTGATTTATTTGCATGTTAAATTGAAGTGCGGAAAAAGTTTTTTTTTTAATTTAATTAAAACGACGAATGAATGCCTTGCTTTTGGTAGTGGCACTAGTTGCACTAGCGCAAATGTAATAATGGAAGAGGATTTCTAAAAAGTTGATGGATAGGATGACCATGAGTGAAAATGCTTTGCGAAGGATCTTTAATGGAAAAAAAATAGTTCAGGGTCATTTTTGCGTAACGTTGTTTTATTTCAATAAAAAATAGGCCGAAATATGAGCGTCCATTTTTTTAAACGGAGATTTATTTGCAAACATATCAACATCATTCTTCATATTATATCTTCATACAAATGGCCGATACTGGGCCAGGTATTTGGTTATTATTATTTTTTTGCTTTGTATCTACATACCTCATTTAAAGTTCTGATTTTGTTCAAAACATAAACATTTTTATTTGCATACATAAATAATGTACATAAGCAATCATGTGTTTAATAAGATTTATTCATTGCTTAAAATTACCCCCGACCTCTTAACGTTTATTAAAATTCTTTCTTTTGTCTTATTCGATTGCACTTAACTCCGTAAATGAGTGTGTCCCACTGCAAATTTCAACTCTAGTTTCTTCTTTGTTTTTCTAAACTGTGGGATTTGACATGTATACACAAATGACGGAATATATCAAATATTTCAATATTCGAACTTTCGGTATATGCATGCTTTCCAATTTACTTAGGTACTTTAAGTTAATGATTGGAAAACTTTTTAAGGGCTGTGGTTTTCTTAAAGTTTGTTTATATACTCGTAGTTATGGGTCCCCACTCTAGTAAGCAGGTAGCTGGCTAAAATAAAAATCCGTTCCTCATTAAAAGTCATTTAAGAGGAAAACCTATGGTATATGAGCATTTTATTTATTTTTAAAAATTAAAGGGAAAAAGCAGGACTGAACCATAATATATTGCATAATTGCTACAAGGACCCAAAGCACTTTCTTTCTTCTTAGAATCCTATTTGTAGGGCGTTTATACCAATAACAAACTTAATTTAGAGTTCAATTAGGCGTTCCCTTTCTTTTAATTTTCATATTCAGCCTTATCGCCAATTTCTTGGGAACTTTTTTCCCCGGCAAATAAAATATTACCTGGGAACAAACGTTTCCATCGTGAATCTCCCACGGAATGCATTTTCCCACGAAACAAGTCATGCCAACATACAAAAGCTTACAAATCATTTTCGAAGTAATAATCAAATATTTTGACAGCCGTAAATTGTTTTGATTTACACGAGACGATATATTGTAATCAAAAAGTTTAATAGTTTACCATGCAAAATAATTAAAAAAACATAGGGACGGGCTACAGTCCGCTTGGGCGAACTGTTGGATACCCTATTATTATTCCTATCCCTCATAAGTGGGCGTGACAAAAGTCTAAGTATGGTTAAATTGTTAAGAACGCTCTACATATTTTGTTATATAACATTTAAAGGATTTTATCAAAAAAAACGCTCCCTAGCTCAAACTTGGGTGTTTCAATAAAATTGTTTTATTTAATTGTGGGCGTGTCAGTAGGCGGATTTAAAAAAAAATTAACACATGAGCATAAAGGGCCCCTAGAGAGTATATATTATAAATTTCAGCTCCCTAGCTCAAACTTTGGATTTTCCAAAAAATTGTTTTATTTATTTGTGGGCGTGTCAGTGGGCGAATTTTGAAAATATTTATACATGAGCTTAAAGTGCCCCTAGAGAGTATATATTAAAAATTTCAGCTCCCTAGCTCAAATTTTGGTTTTTCAATAAAATTGTTTTATTTTTTTGTGGGCGTGGCAGTGGGCGGATTTTGAAAATATTTATACATGAGCTTAATGGGCCCCTAGAGAGTATATATTAAAAATTTCAGCTCCCTAGCTCAAATTTTGGTTTTCCAATAAAATTGTTTTATTTTTTTGTGGGCGTGGCAGTGGGCGGATTTTGAAAATTTTATATCCCGAGCAGTTTTAGGAGTCATAGATCATATATAAAAAATTTCAGCTTCCTAGCTCAAAATTCGATTTTTTCCAAAATTTTGATTTTTTGAGTTTGTGGGCGTGTCTGTGGGCGGATTTCAAAAATTCGTAAACTTGATTATTTCGGGACCCTAGAGAGTATATGGTTAAAATTTCAGCTCTCTAGGTCCAGTTTAAAGGCCTAATTTTTGCCGACGGACGGACGGACGGACGGACGGACATGGCTAGATCGACATTACTATCGATGCTGATCATAAATATAGTAACTTTTAGGGGTCTACGGGCAATATTAAGGTATGTTACAAACTATGCGTCAAAATTAATATACCCCTAGAATAGGGTATAAAAATGACGATTGCTTTTCTGATAGCAGTCGAAGAGTTGGAGGAAATTCAAAGAAGGAAGCAAATAGCCCCCAGAAGAAACTTGAGAGATATATCCAATCCACTTGAGTTGCAAGAAACCATGTAAGTTAACATCCAATGTTTTTTCTCAATTATTTAATCTGTATCCTTAGATTTCATCAGTATTATCGCATTAATAAGCCGATGTTTAGATATTTACTTGATATTTTGAAAGACACCTTGCCGGAACCAAAAAAATACCTCAGCTCACTGCCTGCTTGCGCTTCTTTGCTAAAGGAGCATATCAAAAAGGAGTAGCAAAAGGCTATGAAGTTGGACTAGCGCAGTCTTCATTTTGCGAAGTACTTTCGCAAGTACTTGACATTTTGGAAAGCAGACTTTGTCCAATTTGGATAAAATCGCAAATGACGGCTGAACAAAAAAGGAGGACAAAACTAAGATTCTACGAGAAAAGTAATATCCCAGGCGTAATAGGATGCATAGACGGAACTCACATCCGTATAATTGCTCCACCAGAAAATAAGCATTTACATTACAACAGAAAAGGATACTTTAGTTTAAATGTCCTGCTTGTAAGTAATTTAGCTACTAATTTTAAAATTTAAAATTTAAAATTAAAATAATTTGTAGGTTTGTGATGATGAAATGCGAATCAGATTTGTTGATGCTACGCACCCTGGTGCATATCATGATTCTCTAGTATGGAATGTTAGTGAGCTAAGAACATGGATGGAACAACAATATTTGAATGGTGAGAGGAATACATGTTTGTTGGGTAAGATTTTAGATTCATTTTTATTTGTTCGTTACTGTTAAGTTAATCATGTACATTCACTTTTTGATAGGAGACGCTGGATACCCATTGGAACCTTGGCTTTTGACTCCTCGCAGGACACCAGAGACCGGAATAGCAGAAAGCAAATTGAATGACATCCACTCCAAGACCAGAAACATTATATCCATGGATATTGCAGGGACTTTCAAGACAATGATGATATCAACTTTGAAAATGTTACTTTAAGCAGCTCAGTTTATTTGACTGAAGAACAACGCATACGGAGAGAAAAGGGAAACACTCTTTAATCAGTTTATTAAGGTTAATAAGAAAAACAATAACAAAACGACTAGTTCTAAGTAAAAATAAATAAATCCATTCAATAAAAATAAAGTAAAAAGTTCTAAGTAAAAATATATAAATCCATTTAATTTATAAACAAATACTTACATTCTCAAAACTTTTGTTCCCCGACAAACTACCTACGGAAAAATTCAACCTAAAATAATGACAAAGTTCTCCCGAAAAAGTTATTCACGATACCTACGTATTTTGCTAGGTGAAAATTGTTTTCTCATTTCGAACATGATTCACGATACCAATTTTCCCAAAATGGGAAAAAAAAACTCCTGGGAAATTTCTTTGGCGATAGGGCTCATTAAAAGGCAGTGAAAGCGACCAAAAATTTAACATTCACACCTTATTTGTTAGCGATTCGAGGCCTTATTATGGGAAAGGTAGGGTCCGGTCATAATTATTATTAGTGCCTGCCTCCGAAAAATGCAAAGTGAGCATTTATTCCCCGCATAAATGACAATGCAAGACTACCGACACTGGAGAAAAAGTCTAAAATAAGCCGGTTTACACATTTTAAATGATATCTATTTTTGGATATACAAACTTTTATAGCGGGAGCCCGGGGATTTGTCTAGGATAGAGTGAATTGAAGATTTGAAATGTGTAACGTCTAAAAGTAGAAAACTTACCTCAATATTAATAAACTTGCAGCTAGCACTAACACATCTGCTCACTTATAATTCTTATTAATAAATGCGTGTTTGTTTTAACTGACATGCGATAACAAGCGGATAACTGTCACACATTTTTATACCCTATTCTAGGGGTATATTAATTTTGACGCATAGTTTGTAACATACCTTAATATTGCCCGTAGACCCCTAAAAGTTACTATATTTATGATCAGCATCGATAGTAATGTCGATCTAGCCATGTCCGTCCGTCCGTCCGTCGGCAAAAATTAGGCCTTTAAACTGGACCTAGAGAGCTGAAATTTTAAACATATACTCTCTAGGGTCCCGAAATAATCAAGTTTAAGAATTTTTGAAATCCGCCCACAGACACGCCCACAAACTCAAAAAAACAAAATTTTGGAAAAGATCGATTTTTGAGCTAGAGAGCTGAAATTTTTTATATATGATCTATGGCCCATAAAACTGATTGGGACATAAAATTTTCAAAATCCGCCCACTGACACGCCCACAATTAAATAAAACAAATTTTGGGAAAAATTGAATTTTGAGCTAGAAAGCTGAAATTTTTTATATATGATCTTTGGCCCATAAAACTGCTTGGGACATAAAATTTTCAAAATCCGCCCACTGACACGCCCACAATTAAATAAAATATTTTTTTTGAAAAACCAAAATTTGAGCTAGGGAGCTGAAATTTTTAATATATACTCTCTAGGGGCCCTTTATGCTCATGTGTAAATATTTTCAAAATCCGCCTACTGACACGCCCACAATTATTTTTTTTTTATTTTTGAAAGTCCAAAGTTTGAGCTAGGGAGCTGAAATTTATAGTATATACTCT
Organism: Portevinia maculata; assembly: GCA_949715645.1. Classification (NCBI taxonomy): domain Eukaryota; kingdom Metazoa; phylum Arthropoda; class Insecta; order Diptera; family Syrphidae; genus Portevinia; species Portevinia maculata. The sequence continues at coordinate 79,880,242 of OX454525.1, forward strand.
CTAGGTGCCCTTTATGCTCATACTTAAATTTTTTTTAAATCCGCCTACTGACACGCCCACAATTAAATAAAACAATTTTATTGAAAAACCAAAGTTTGAGCTAGGAAGCGTTTTTATTTACAAAAGCTTAGTTTTTTCGATAAAATCCTTTAAATTTTTGTCACGCCCACTTATGAGATATAGGAATAAGAATAGGGTATCCAACAGTTCGCCCAAGCGGACTGTAGCCCGCCCCTATGTTTAGATTGTAGTTCATGCAATAGTAAATTAAGAGGAAACACATGCACGTGTGGAAACATTGAGAGGATGAGAGAGAACTCCCATGTTCATACAATATTTCCATAATGGGCATAGGTATTACACTTCCATCCTGTGTTGTATCCATAGTAGTAGGTACCATAATATTTTAATGAAATACACAGAAACGAGTGAAACTGGTGAAATAATGGCAGATTATACTCGATCTTCGAGCTTTAAGTTAAAATAAAGAACGTATAGAAAACATATCGGAAAAATATATATGTATATGATTAATAAGAAAAGGCCGTAAACCCTGGTAGCTAGCGCTGTATTTTTAAGATTTATACTCTACGTTTATGTAACTGTAATAAATAATAATAATAATAATAGTAGTTATCATATGAACAAGTTCGCTATCCGTGTGTCAGCTTACTCGTTAGTTAGAGAGCGGACAAACCAGTTCCCTATTTAATGTTGTCATATCTTGAAAACTTTTCAACATTGTTTCATTTCTCCGAGGAAGCCTTCACGTAAAAGAACTTAACTCAAGGAATATGAAGTGCGACCGACGAATTATTTGACAACAGCGCCTGCCAGTGTTTGTTACATAAGTGATGTTCGTGTACCTTGGACCTTTTTTTTTTTTTTTTTTTTTTTTTTTATAATTTGCGTGTGCTAAAGGGATTTCTTTTTTTCTGTGACAGGACCCTTATAGTGGAAACCACAGCGCAGGCATTTTGTTTGTTGCTGTGAGTAGCTCCCAGCAAATGATTCATTGCCTTTTTTTTGGGATGCTACTTACTGCATGAAAGAATAGAAGGTTAGGAAAGAAGTTTGGTGCGATGGGATTTTTTTTCTCCGCAGGTGGCGCCTTAATTGCTTTAGGGAGCTCTTTTTTTGTTGTGTGTATTGAATTTATAAAAATCATGGCCCTGGTCGAGATTCGAACGCACGACCTGCTAATCACTTAGTGAATACACTACCATCGCACCATTGCCACCTGCTACCTATCGTAGTAATTGTATATTGAACCGGTCCAAGCTACACATTATTAATATAGTTTCAACAAAATTAGTTTTCTATGTTCCAGAAAAATATGGCACGAAGAAAACCACCTAATCATTGATCCAGCCGCGTTTAAGAAACTCAGAAGTAATTTTTTTTTTACATAGAGACTGAATTTTTTTAATTTCACACAAAAACGTTGCAGTAATTTTTTGGGTTTTTTTTTTGCTACGAATAAAATTTTTTTTTTATTTTTTATTAATAAAATTAACGTGTTCATCTTTTGACTACGGGAACATTTTTAATTGAATTTTAGGTCCAAGGTACAACCGCCTGTGAACTAAAGTAAAACCAGGCCTTGTAGTTTTAAAGTAAATTGAATCAAATGCAATAATAAATACAAAATAGAAGTGCTATAGATATTTAAACAAAAATTCTACTTTTATGTTTAAAGTGGAGATAGGACGGCTGGCGGTCCCATCGACTCAAATGTGTCAAAACGAATCCCCAACGGTAATCCTGGCCGGTCATGTGCAAAAGCAAGATCTCACGAACGCCCGACCTAAAAACTCATGGATCACACTGATGCAAGACCAGCATTTGATTGGCCTGAGTAGCAACGTGAAAACGTGTTTTGTCGTTTCCTGAGTCGTACCGGTCAATCCTTACTACCTTACGCAGATTACTCGCCGCATTCTTAGTAGATTTGTGTACAATTCAATTGTACACATCTGAGAAAGAATATAAGGAGGGGGAAAAGAATTAAAGTAGGTATCGAAGAAAAGTTGTAACTCTCGAATGCTTTCTAGCTCCTAGCTTTGGAATGATTAATCCAAATGAAATAAGATTTTTTTTAGTATAAAGTTCAATTATCTACAACGATTTTAAGATATAAATCATCTTTGTACGTTATCCTGAAGTTGAACAATAAGCAGTAAACTATAAATTTTATACAATTAAAGAAAAAGTAAAATGTTCGATTGAAGCTCGATCGTTGGATTGAGTGGAGGAAAATTTGTGTGTGTGCGGCATAAATCTGTTTCTCTCGCTGTACCTTTTGTGCTGTGTGATTTTTCTTTGTTTTTTTATGCACCTTTTGTAGTTTGTGTTGTTTTTTTTTGTGGCGCATGGGATTGAGAAAGATAGGGTATGAAATGTAATTGAGATTGAGAGGGAGTCACACTGAGAGTATATCCATATAATGAGATGGGACACTCTCGACGTTTTCTTTATCAGTTCTTAACAGCAAGTCTTTTGTTTTAAATTTGAGAAGTGGCAGACTGGCAAAGCAAGGCGAGTTATCAATACTTCTATATTGGTATTGTCAGAAATATTTGCTGCAAAAGGGTGTCAAGAAGTGCGAACGGTCGGTCTCATTTTTTTTTAAATTTTGAATGTTTGATTATCAAAACAACACCATTTTGTCAATGGACCACCAGCGCGTACATTTGTCAACATCCCAGCATCGATCCCAAAAACATCGGTGATCTCCAGTTTTCTCAATCCACGGATTTTTATGCACACTTGCGGGACAGTTTTTTTAAGATGCAAAAATATCCTGGATGTGATTACTCCCCATAGCCGCCTCTTACGACAAGCGATATAATGACATTCTTATCCCGTCCCTGCTCGAGAAAATATTTGTCGCCTGATATTAAATACAAAACGATGAAGACTTTCATTAAAATATTTATTTAATTTTTTTATAAATATTCTTATTTAATGTAACTAAAGTTAAATTTATCAATAATTTATACATTTTGATCGTAAAAATATTTTATATTTAATTATAATAATTAATACACAATACAAACGGTAAATCGTTTATTTGTTATTTCAAAATCATTTTTGGTTTTTGAAAATGTTTGTAATTTATTATTTGCGAAATGCTTTAGTTTCATAGTTTTGTTTTCTAAATGTTAATTTATTAATAAATACAAAAAGGAAAAAAATTGTTTGCATTTTTTGTTGATTTTAAAATATTTGACAATTGATTTTTTATATAATAATTGAAGACAATTGAATATTAAATTTGATTTATTTAAAAAAAAAAGTCCACTTTTAAATATTCACAAACAACCTACAAGGTAGAATATATTTGCTATTTACTTTATTTCTATCATCATAAGTATAATGGTGTTATATGCGTCATTTTAAAAGAAAATCGCTTTTAGTAACTTATTACCCGTTATTAATTGTTTTTCTTGTTATTCTTTTTATCATAATTATTTGGAAGAAAAAAAATACGTAAACTCAAATCATTCCCTGATTCTTGCCAGTCATTTAAATTTGGTTTTTTGCTGGCACAATTATGACAAAGAACCGAACAAAATGCAACAAAATTGTTACTAAATTTATAATGGTAAGAGGTATGAATATTTTTACTAATAAAGAAATAAATTCGCATTAAAACTAAGTAACAACATTGAAAATATTTATAACATTTATAAACAAAACTTAATTTGCAATGTAAATAATTTTTTTTGTAATGAAGAACGGACGGATGTGCTGTGCATCTGTTTATGTTTTTTGTAAAATAACAATTTCATTTTGAACAGTTTATTGAATAAGAACAAATTATTACCAGATAATCAAAGGACTTAAAAAATCTCAGAAAACGCATAAAAACATATTTACTAAAATAGTGAGAGCCAAATTCTGATTAGTTCAAAGAGAAACAGGATAACGATGTCTTTTGCTCTCTATTTGCCTTATAAACACAAACGACAGAGTACATCAATTAGAACAAAAAAAAATCTAGTTTCTAATATTTTTTAGGAAAATTAACATTTTATCTATTTGACATAGAAAACATTTAAGCGGTGCTATTGTTTGGTTGGATTTTGCATTTATTCGTTAGTTTGGATTATCGAAGCAATAAATTTATACAAGTTATGTTTTTGATCATTCATAAATCGAAAAAGGAAAAAAATAAATACATACTTGAATTGTGATGTATACTCGTAGTTTAACATTATCGTCCATTTACGGAATGCCTTGGATCTAGGCAACACGGACAATAGTGATATGGTAGGTAGTCAAGCACCAGATACAATGTATGCGTAAAATGGAAACGATAAGAGTATTTACATCAAAAACCTGCCTTAGTCAATTTTTCAAAAAGTAAAATCAACGAGTAAAAGCTTGGTTTAGCGGATTATAGATATACATTGGACAATAAAAAAATAAATAAATATTAGGCATTAATGGCCCATACAGAGCCTAAAACCCAGCTTCTCCAACCATTTGCTTGTGCGAAGTGGAAGGGACCTACAATTTTAAGCCGAATCTGAACGGCAAATTTGAGAAACTTCTCATGAGAATTGATACTCTTGGATGTTTGTCAGAAGTTAGCAAGAGGTGGGGCAGTGGAAAAAATGTTTCAGGTGTTACTTGGCCTCGGCGAGATTTGAACCTGAGACCTTTAGATGGTAGTCCAACATATTGACCAATGTTGTTGGCGCAGAGGTTAATTTTTATTTTTTGTCGTAGATCGTGTGTTGCATTTATTGCATTTTTCTTCGAGTTCGTGATATGTTGGTCAGTGTTATTCAATAAGTGATTTTGAGTTTTTGTGATAAGAAGCTTACGATTTTTAAATGGAGATTTCTACTGCAGCAACTGAGACACCAACAAAAGAGGTAAGTCTCTGTTAGCATATCTATAAAGTAAAAACCTCGTTATACTAAACAAGGGGGATAACCCTACTTTTAGAAACTCGATAAGACATGAAGTTTTAGACCCTAATATCTGGTCTCCTTTTCTTCAAAACATCATAGACTTGCGTGTCTATGTGTCCGATGAGGCAACTTTTTATTAGATTTAGATTATGGTGCAACACCGAACAGAGTGTGGCTCCATCGGCCAAGCGTATTTTCTCGCCTGCGTATCACCGGTTTCGTAAAAGGATGATTAAATAACAAAAAAAGGAAAGCATGCGCGTTTCGAAATCGCTTAAACGTAAGCGTTATAGAAATGAATGCTAATAGTGCCTGCAGGCACTACTAATTATGTTACTAATCTGGGACGGCCAGAAATGCTCGGGTATTCTGTAGATAGCAAAATGATGCATAAGCTTAGACGAAACCTAAGGGTAACGAGTTGAAAGTTTGAGTGATCGCAACTACGAGCTTGAGACATGATAATTCGAAGGTGAGAAAACATCTTGTGAGTCAAGAAGCGAAATGGCGAAAAACTGGAAGTCGGGAGCGTATCTTGGGCGTTACGACGAAAGCTTAAAAGATGTACTTCGGAACGGAACATTGTTGCAATGGAATCGGTATCATCCTTGCAATAGATATATATCTACGCGTATCATTTATTTATGGACAACGCAAATGTATTTGATTGAATGTATATACATTAAAGAGTTAAAACTTTCATTAACAGTTGTTAAGCAAACAAAATACAATCGGAAGAAATAAAATAAATTACACAACCTCAATTTATGAAATTAAATCAGATGGTGGGGGTTGATGTGTGTTGCTTTCTTGCTTTTTCTCGCATTCAACTGAAAATCTATAACGGCTGTTGACGACAATCCCCGATCGGCAACAGTTTTTACAGCGTTTTCTATTTATCTCTACGAAGCATTTGCAATGTGAACGTTAAACGAGTAAGTTAAGGGAATCTCAGATACGCCGTCTTTTGTCAGGGCGTATGCTCTCGACATCCGATGTGAACAGAGAGATAAAGATTCATTCTGGCTATATTTTCACAAGCTGATCAAACGAACCAAAGGAAGAACTTTAGTTTTTTGGCGGAGATTTCAACGGAAATCTCGGGAAGTCACACGAAGAGAATTAAGACTGCCATAGAGGTCTGTGATACAGCACCAGAAACTTTCTAGGTGAAAATAATCTAAGCATGTGAAAACCATCAGGTCTTATCGTTCTAAATTCCATATTTTTCAAACAAAGTTTGCACCTAATAACTTACAAATTTTAATAGAAACGTATAGGATCCGAAAAGAGTTGCCAAAAATGTAGGTAAAGGGATCCCTTAGTCTTTTTCTAAGCCTAATCAATGCAATATGATCTAAAGGACGCGGTGCCCTGTTCACTTGCATATAAGGAAAAAGTCTGTCCGGTATCTGTTATTGAAACTAGTTTTTGGCTAAAAAAAATACAGTTCCAATTATATATGAAAGCTCAAGTTCATAGCTTTTCCAACCACCGGCTTTTAACCATATTACTGACCTTCATCGCTCTCCGAAGTGTGAGAGGGTGGCGTCATCGGCCAAGCGTATTTAAACTTCGTCAGAGTCAATACTATCGGTATCGGTATCCTTTAACTTCAACTCATTCAAACCATAAACGACTACCAATGAGCAGTATTCATCTACATATAAATAAAAATAAAATGCTGTTCGTTGGTAAATGTATCACTTAAACCGCGCCTTCACGAGCTATATTTCATAGCTTACCATCTTTCACTTTTCATAGAAAGAAAACAAATTGGAATGCCATTAAATGTACGGTGGGCATTTCATAGTTTACTTTTTCAATGGTGGAAATGTTGAAGAGGTAAGCCGTTTATAAAAATGACAGCCCATAAAATACTATCCATAGAATGCCATGAACTGAGCAATATATAGAATGCATTATTTCATAGAATTGCTATTTGTTGTAGAATGCTATATTGCATCCTATAAAATATTGCTCGTGGAGACGCCCGCCGTGTTAAACACGGTTGGACCGATTTGGTTCCTTTAAAAACAAAATGTTCGCCATAGTACGAATAAGATTAATTTAAAATTGTTGCATGCACTCTCGATCACAACCGACGATAGTAACGCCCTATTTAACAAAAGAAAATTCGGGAACAAATTCAAAGCAATGCTGGAAATCAAAATAATAACATAGCTATTTACGAACGAAACCTAGGGCGAAACAACGTTCGCCAGGTTCCGCTTGTTTAAATATAGAAAAGAATTACATAGTAACTTTTCAAGTAAATAACGAGTTGATAAAAAAAAATTTCTTAAACCAAAACTAAAGCAAAACCTCCCATTTCAACGCCTTTACAAAAAGAATAACTAAATTGCAACACAACCATTTTTTACTAGACAAAAAGTAATCACATTTGGCAAAATTTAAATTTCAACTAATCTACAAAATAGGTTATAAAAAACCGACAATTTACGAACACTTTTATTACGAAGAAATGTTTCACTTTTTTAATTATAATGTATTTGGCTAGAATAGCTTTAAAAAGCTTAAAACCTTCACGAATATTTGGCAAGGGTACCAAAATAATTTATTTAAGTAAAATCTAGTCCTAATTTTGTTTTATTTTTTCCTTTACTACAATTTAGACCTCTTTGAACTTTTACCCAGCGTTATTATGGTGCTATGGGATGAAAGATACAATGCAACTAGTTGCAGTGCTCGTATAGACATGTGACTTTGACTGTCGTGCCGATAACAAGGATATACTTTTATATTTATATATTTATGCCAAGATTTTCATAAGACTAGTAACAGCTTTTTAATTACAAAATACTTGTTTCAACTGTATGGAATTCTTCGAATTTACCTATTAGATGCCATCCTTCAGGTGGGATGCAGCTATGGAACCTCAATTTATATTTTATGAACAACAAGATCGAGCCTGCCAGAAACTTGTTGATTTATGCCAAGCATGCCCCAGCGAGTAGGTGTCAAACCCAAGAGGCGAACCAGTAGGGAGGGTTGTGATCCCCTTAATCCTGATTATAACTTCCCGTTAAAGAAGAAAGATAGAATCTCAGCGCTTATCTACATTTACGAAAAAAAGGTAGCCTAGCTTTTAAATATTGAATGAATCGAATTTGGATACCCGGCTTATTTGGCTTAATTTGTTTGTATGACCTTTGTTGATTTGATGGAAACATTAATTCTGTTTTATATGACTCCTATGAAGAAAAAAACATTAATTGGGGTAAAATATGTAAACTCGCTAAAAGATACAACTCAAATATAATGTTAACGGGACATATTCTTCAAATTCTCTATTCACTCATTACGGCCAGGGGCGAACGTTTGGCATTTAGTTCACAAGTATTGGGCTCCAAAACTTAAAAGCTTGACTTTTGAATTACGTTTCTAGCACTTAACACATTTATGCTGTTCACAAACAAAATAAGCATGTCACAATTCGAGCCAACGGCTATTGAAGGGATTCCCTGAAGGTGGCAGAGTGCGAAGTATCTGGGTGTTTTTCTTTTTATGAATAAAGAATTGAATTATATTGAACTGACATTTGGGGGCTCAACCGAGATGAGCTTTTGACTTTGAGCAAAAAAAAACTTTGGTGGCAAGGTTCATGTCGTATTTGGTAATCGCGCATTTGAATTGGTGTTTCTAGACGTTCAAAGCGATTTATCTTTATTGTGAGACTTCGCTGGCGGATTGCAAACGGTGTCGGTGTTGGTGCCCGTTAAATTTAAATGTTCCTGTCCTGGGAGAGTACGCGATATGGCGTCATTTATTAATGCGGTGGATAAAGCGAACGTCAGCCAACTCAAGAAGGAATTGGTGAAACGGAATGAGAGCGACGATGGTTCTAAAGCAATTCTCAAATTTCGATTGATGACTTTACTGGATAGCGAGTATAAGTCGGTGATGAGCGACATAGCTGCATAAGTGAAAGAGAAGGGAATAAATACAGTCAGTCTTTCATCTCGTTTTATTTCTTTCCGCGATGTCGAAGAAACAGTTGACAAATATAGTGGTGATGGTTCCATTTCAATAAGAATGTGGTTAAAACAATTAGATGAACTATATAGAGTTTTTGAATATTCCGAAGAAGAAATGTTAGTGTATGCAAAAAAAAACTAATTGTTGGTGCCGCTAAACAGTTTGTACGGCTTATGCGTGTGGTGTTCGATCTTGGTCTGAATTTAAAGCGGAGATGATAAAAGAGTTTGATATTCAAGTGAATAGCCGACACGAGAAGCTCCGAAAACGAAAGCTCGGATCAGGTGAAACTTGGCGCGAATATTTTTACGAAGTGGTCGCTCTGGCAGAGCAAATTAATTTGGACAAAGAATCTGTCATTGGTTATATTGTCAACGGTGTTAACCATTCGGGTGTAGAAAAAATCATTCTCTGTGGATGCGCATTTTTTTAACGTTAGCAAATTCACCTTGCCCTTTTGCAAAAGGTCGCTTCAGAATATTTCACTTGCAGGAATGCAAGAAAACTGCTTCACACTCACGACGCTGATTAACCCTTTTGTAAACTCTGAATAAAGCCATGGACCGTGGTATTTTGACTTTCAATCGTCGACTCTGTTTTCCATCCTTATATAATTTAAATGCGTTTCTATAGTATCCATGGACCGTGGTATTTTAAGTTTCAACCGTTGACTCTGTTGTCCATCGTTACATAATTTAAATGCTTTTCTATAGTAACTCCGATTTCGGACGATCTTGTCTGGTAATTGACGTAATTGATTTATATCAAAATAGTTATAGAAACGAGCGCATTGTTGCCTGTTTACGTAGTGGTATAAATGGTTAAGTCACCGCCAAATGTCTTCTCTTGCAAGTTGAACGAACTTTTCCAAATATATGTATGTACTAAGCTTCGTGACTAAATCGTCATGAAGTAAGTGGGTGGTTTGATTTTACGAATTATTTTTCTATTTCAGACCACTACTGCAAAAAAAAAATACACAGTTTCGAGGGCTCCTCCTCCGCTCGTCGCTGTTCCAAGTGACTTTGATCAAATGGAAACAACACCTCGTCTCTGAGTCCGAAAAGCAAACCAATAATAAAACTGAGTAAAAGTTGAACGAAATTTGACATCTCCTACATCGATCTCACAATCCGAACTGTTAACATTTAATAATTTTTTTTTCAAAGTCTTGAAGAAAAATTAAGAAGGATACAAGTTTTGTTTAGCTATTGTATATAAGAATAATTCAATTATAATTTCTCAGGGCATTTGGCGTCGTTCGTTATTTATTTGTGTTATTCTATTAGTATATTTTTTTAAAATTAATTTTAGCTTCAAGTTTAAAAAGTGAATGTTTCCCTTTTTGTTTTGTTTCATATATGCATTAAGGTTTTTATAATAAATATAAATACAATATGATTCCTGTTCAATGTGAATTTAATTGATATTGCATATTCAATTTGCAACTGCGTTTTGTTTTAGTTAATATAAATATATAATGTTGTGTATGTATATTAAGAGCATTCATTTGTTAACAATGTAATAATTATTGTTATTTCTTTTTTGGAAAGCCACATTATTTAATTAAATTTTCCCCTAAGCATTAGTTTGAAATTTAAAAAGAAAACGAAAACCAAATCATTTTGCCACATTCGCTTTTTTAGCTGTTTTGTTTGATGTTCTCAAAATTGGAAGCATGCATTTAGTTATGCAAAATTGATAGATTTTTGTAAGCTTTTCTCTGAATTTTACATAATATGTTCATACATATATCCGCAAAAAAGCGGTAGCATTAAATATAATAAATTTACTTTGCTTTCTACTAACTTATCATTCAATGTGTTTTTGGCTTTGCTTTTCTTTGGCCCATCGCGATTGGGCAATTGTATATATATGTATTTTGCGTTGAAAAGCTTTTTCTTCGTACATACAATTTTCAACAGTTAAGTGATATATTGTTGATTTTTCTTTGACATACATATATATAAATATACATATATATATATATTTAACACAAAAGAAAATGTTTTTTTCTTAGAACAAAAATTAAATGATTACACAAAAAGAAAAGTTTCAAAAGCGAAACAAGAAGAACAAAACAATCAGAATTAAATATATATATATTTTTTAATAAATCAAACAAAATTATTATTAGTTAACTAGGTAAATTATTATTCTTTACATATATTATTTTTAATTTAAGACTACATTTTTACACACTAGGAGTTATTCTCACAGTCATCGGATTTGTGCTTACTTCGGACATTGCTGAGTAAATCGGCGCAATTATTTACCATCATTAGGAAATCTCCGTTTTCCAGGTTCACCTCACTGCCGCCAAATGGTGTGGATGCATTTTGCAACGAGTTTTTTTCGTTCCTGAAAGGAGTTATGTTATAGTTAATATTTTAGTTAGGAACGTGAATGTCATTATAAAGGGTGTTCAAATTTGACGTATCATTTTAAATTGGCCGCCACTTTTTGTACAGCTATTAGATTACAACGAATTTTTTTCAGGTATGACATATATGGATCGGTACACTATTGATCAACGTGTTTTTATTATTAACACTTATTTGAAATATGGTGAAAGTTTTGCAGAAGTTGAAAGAAAATTTGGTTCAAAATAAGGTAGAGAAAATGCTCCGTCAAACCGTGCTATTTCTAATAAACTTTTACCACAGACGACAAGTTGCAATTGATTTTCAATTTTATGCATTTCCTTTGCTGCAGGTGATACTCTGGCGAAGAGACTCTTATCCACCTCCTCTGTACGTGCCCTGCTCTCTTTCAAATACGAAAACTACATCTGGGAGCTTTCTTCTACAATGACCTTTATGATGTTATTATTTATTAACATTGACATTAAGTTTTTCAAGCTTTATTAAAAGCTCCCACTGGTTCAACGAGTAGGAAGAAGATAGATCCAAGTGGTATCACAATGAATCTTTTATTGGCATAAGATTGCCGATCTCGGCCGACTGCCAGTGCAACCTAACTGTTAAGTTATACCTAAGATATAAATACTCGTAACTTATTTTTATCTGCACATTTTATCTTTTGCTATCACTCCACATTCTTTACTTGCTCCCACAAATTAATTTTCCCATCCAATTGTTCCAACAGATGCACGCGCATACCCATAAGGTGTCGCGATTCAATATAATCACATTTCAATCCCATCCAATAGTTCCCACCGTTTCCACAGGTGCACGCGCATACCCATAAGGTGTCGCAACTCAAGTCGCGCTAGACGCTGACGATGCGAAAGCGCAACTTAATATTAAGCCAGTAATGTATGTTAAGATGTATGTTAGGATAATATAAATAGGTTTAAGATAATAAAATAAATGTCATTCTTAAAACAATCAAGGAATCGAAAGCTGTTAATTTGCATTGCTTGCACGGGTTTGTACTCGGGCAACTAAACGACGACTTAGCAAGGGTTTTGAACTCTGGTTAAGTGCAGCGAATTTGCCAACAAATATCGCTTTATAAAAAAACAACCTACTGTATTACAGATTTCAAGAAGTTTTTCATTGCTAAAATCAACATTAACAAGCGAGTTCTGATAAATTTAACATAACTCTATTTTACCATCGCGATTATAACAGATCTAACATCGTAATATTTCGCCTACAGGTCCGCCTGTGGGGTTGCCAGTTCGACCTCAATGAATATTGGCAGGCCTCCCAGTTTTGGATCACTTCATAACTGAGGCCAATCGAATGCTGATGGTGTTGCATTTGTGTGATTCAGGAGTTTTATGGCCTGCATATTTTTTTGCGATTTCAGCACGTACATGCTACCATTATTGTTTGATCTTCCTTTTGCGATCTCCAGTCGTGACAAATCACGGATTTGAATGCACACATGCGGGACAGTTTTAAGACGCCTTTTACGAGAAGCGCTATTTTTTGGGGGCCGCTGCAGTGATATTTTTGTCCCGTCACTGCACGAGCGCCAGGAAAAATTATCTTTGCCAATATAACCACGCACACGCAACTACTTCCTCACTCTGGAGTCCTCATATGATAAAACCGTAGTACATAAGAGATGTGAGATCCCCCGTCCTTGAAGTCTCTCTTTACAGATTTTTTTTTATTAAATTCTGGCTCGCCAAGGCGGTTTATAAAGGGGGGGGGGGGGGGGGGGGTACTTCGACCTAAAAGATCTTTTGTACCGTATGGGCCAGAAAAATTTTAAACTAGTAAAATTTCCACTCTCCGTGTAAAGCGGACAATTTTACCAGTAGAAGAATTCTTTATGTCCTCGGGGCTCAATTGTTCCCTGAGAAAGATCTTCTTTCTAATTCCATTAAGTGCTGGGCATTCACATAAAATGTGTTCAGCTGACTCGTCCTCTTCAAGACAGAGTCGGCACTCAGGAGAATCTGCTATTCTCATTTTGTGTAGATGATATCTTAAACCGTGGTGACCAGTAAGGTAACCTACTAGGTTTTTGATATCATGCCTGCTTAGGTTTAGACATTTGCTGGCATTATGATTGAAGGGCCGAATGGCTCGTTTGGCCTGTCTTAGACCTGGGATGTTATCCCAAAGATAGGTACATTTTCTATGTTCCCAGCTTTTAATTGCTGCCGTTGCTGCTGATCTAGGAGTGCAGCAGAAAGGTTCGGGACCTATGAAAGGTGTTTCTGAACCTTTTCTGGCCAGTTCGTCGGCCTTTTCGTTACCTTCTACCCCGACATGACCCGGAACCCACCATCATTTGGTCTTGTTTCTTGTTCCGAGTATTTCTAGGGTATTGAAGCAGTACATGACTGATTTGGAGTCAATGGTATACGAGCTAAGGGCGTTTATAGCTGCTTGACTGTCCGTGAAAATATGGATGGTTGCACCTTTTATGCCAGATAAGATAATGTGGCTGGTGCATTCTTGAATGGCGTGGAGCTCCGCTTGAAATACGCTGGGACTTTTTTCCATGGGTATCGTAAAGCGTTTGTGTGGTCCGTATATTCCCGCTCCTATCCCCGTTTCCATTTTAGAACCATCCGTATACCACTTTATGCCGTTATGGCTGTTTGGTGGGTTATTGCTAACCCATGCTTCTCTCTTGGGTATTTCCGTGGAGAACCGTTTGTTGAAGCATAGTGTTTTTTGAATGCGGTCTGTGACCGCGCACTTCATCGAGAAGGGTCTTAAGTTCCGGATGATCATTAAGACTTATCTCGTTTAGCTGTATTAGACTTATTGCATCGCCACTTTTTGGACGTATATGTGGAGGGGTATAATTCCTGTTATTGTCTCTATGGCAGCTGTTGGACAGGTACGCATGGCTCCGGAGATACCAAGGCACGCAAGCCGTTGGACCTTTTTGAGCTTCTCTATTGCGACCTTTTGTGTGGATTTTGTCCACCATACTATGGAGGGGTATGTTATGATGGGTCTTATCATCACTGTGTAGATCCAGTGGACGATCTATGGAGGTTCTACCATATGTGCGACGACAGGCCCATAAAGTTCTATTAGCTTTACTGATTTTGTTGTTTATGTGAGAGTTCCAGTTAAGTCTCTTGTCCAGGATTACTCCAAGATACTTGACTTCGTCGGAATACTCTACGACCGTGTCGTTTATTGTGATTAGGCCTAGGTCTAATTTCCTCCTTTTAGTGAAAGGAACGATGACGGCTTTACTGGGATTTATGGAAAGATTTTCCTTAATGCACCAGTCTATGGCTGTCTTTAGAGCATTTTTGATTTTTGATGTGACTCCTATTGAGTCTTTGCCCCTAACTATGATGACAATATCATCGGCGTACCCAATTGTGGTGTAGCCCAAATTGCTCATCTTGTGTAGCAGGTCATCGATGACCAATGACCACAGAAGGGGTGAGAGTACTCCCCCTTGTGGGCAGCCCCTTACGGCTGTTACTGATACTGAGGTCGTTCCTGACGAGGAAGTTATTTTGCGACTTTCCAGCATCGCTTTGATCCATTTAATAGTTGGTTTATCTATGTTTCTATGGTACAAAGCATTTGATATGGATTCATATCCAGTGTTGTCGAAAGCACCCTCTATGTCCAGAAAGGCACAAAGTGCGATCTCTTTGCAACGGTAGGCGTTTTTTATCTCTGTAGTTAGGCTTAACAGAGCGCCTTCCGTGGATTTGCCCTTTTGGTACGCATATTGGTGAGGGTGCAGAGGCATGCTTTTTGATATGCATTCTCTAATGTGAATGTCAATAATCCTTTCCATTGTTTTCAGAAAAAACGATGTCAGACTTATCGGACGATATGATTTAGGTAATTCTCTCGGCTTGTTTCCCGGTTTAGGTATAAATACTACGTTTACCTCCCTCCAGGTAACTGGTATATACCCCCAGTTGAAGCTGAACCTAAATAAGGCAATCATGGATGGTAGTAAAAATTCTATTCCATTTTGAATGAGGGCTGGAAAAATACCGTCTGTACCTGATGCCTTGAATGGTTTAAATGAGTTAATTGCTCATTTAACCTTATCCGGAGTAAAAAGTGTTCCGGATAAACTATTAATTCTGCTGAGGTTTCTTGGAATTGAGACCTCCGCTGTATGGTCGTCTGTAATGACCATCGTGTGAGAACCTGGGAAGTGAGCCTGAAGCAAAGTTTTCAGCGTTTCTTCCCGGTCGCGTGTGATTGAACCATCTGATTTGATTAACAATCCCATGCCTTTTTCTTGATCCGTTGACAGGGCCCTTTGGAGGCGTGCCACCTCTGGAAGATTTACATAAGAGATGGAAGATGCCCAGTCCATGAAGTCTCTGGTTACCGATTTTGTTGAAAGACTATTACCTAAAGTCTTGACTAAAACTAAAGCTACTTTAAAAGAAACACAAAAGCTCAGGGTTGAAGCTCATAAAATTGAATTATCTTGCATTATATTGCCAGCATCATATAAATTAGCCAGCTGCTTTCCACCCTTAGAACATTTCAGCTGCAATGCCCGTCATACCAGGAATACGCATCAGTTCACCCTAAAACCCATTTTCGAACGCACAGCAAAACACAAAGAATCCTTCCTTAGCCGTACAACACGAATGTAGAATGCTCTTCGTCGCTCCTGTTTTTCATGCCCATTATAATATACAAACATTGAAAACCAACGTGCATCGGTTTCTCCGTTCTCATCCTTATCTCTATTTCTTTAATGCCCGTACTATGTAACTATTAACATATCTACATTATAAAGGTACTAAAACTCCCTTTAGTTCCCGTAAATTATAAAAAAAAAAGTTTCGGATCAAAATCATACTATAATATGCATCTGAGCAGCATCGTGTTTTCTAATAGGCATCTTTCATTTGCACAAAACCATCCAAAGTACGATGCTCATCTGTTCATAAAAGTGATATGACTGAGGAATACTAGCAGTATTTTGCCTTGTGCAGACATTCCAAGGAGCTGGTCGGTGGTCCTTAAACTATCAGAGTAGCTAGGATTGAATATGAATGTCTAAGATTTTAAGTTGGGCGTGTCAGAGAGAAAGAAGCTCGGGCTGCCTGTAGGCGGACGAAATGGCATCCATCTTCAATGAAGACATATTAACTGAGATCAAGCTTGCTGATCCGAATCAGTTCGTACTGTCATGTTCAAAGAAGAAATCCTGGAAACCCCCATCAAAAAGGCAATATCAATCAACAATCATATGCAATAGCCAAAGCACGGACGCGCGGAAACCGTAAAAAGAGACAGGCTTAACAAACTTCACACCGGCGAACTCCACAGTCGGACCAATACGAGTGCAGTAAAGTGTGAGGACTATAGTAACTCTTATCAAAATCTTAAACGCGCCGAAAAAATAATTAAGTAATTATGTAACAAAAAATTAGTCGAAATGATCACCACTTAATGGCCCTCAATTATTCAAGAAAATTGGTAAGGCACAGAAAATGTTATGGATCCTCTACAGTAGATAGAACCTAGGAAAAGGATTTAAGGGGATCTAACTTCAATTTAATATTTCAAAAAATATACCATGCCGCAATGTGACGGGTATAAAATGACTAATCGGCATCGCTATGTGAAATATTTAAGTCTTCCTTTTTATTCGCGTCCCCAAAAAGGCGAAATCCGAAATAAATGAAGATAACTAGATCATACGTTTCGAAAAGACAACGAATTCGTTACTAATTATGCAAACAAATCGAAGAGAAGATGCGCATAATATTACGACCCAGAGACTTACTTATTTGTTATGTTGGTTAACATCTGTTGTGTCATGATCACAGCATTTTCCAATTCCTTCAGCATTAAATTATTATTACCAGTACTCGTCGGTGAGTCTTCACAGTTCTTTAATTTAGCATGCAGCTGCATAGCAGCAGTAGTTGTTGTGTATAATTTATTAATAATATTATGCACTTGCGATTTTGCTAAAAGAAAAAATTGGAAACCCAGTTAGTGTTTATTGCATTTGTTTATATATATTTGTAAACTGAATCTCTTACGATCAGATAGTTCTATATCGCGGGTTGGGAAGTCTACAGATTCAAAACTGCCGCGAGTCTTCACCACATTTGGACTATTCATTATGATCTTCTTGTGTTCTAGTGACAAATTTCTTGGACGTGGAGGCACAACTGGTTTGCCGCCATGCGTTGATGAGCTACCGGGTGTCTCCTCTGAACTTGAATCGTCTTGTTGACCTGATCCTTAATAACACAAATAATTAGCATTAGAAACTAGAGTCAAGGAATTTGTATTGTTACCATTATTGAACGAAGTTTGAAGACCTTTGCGTCGGCTGGAGGTGGCTGTTGTTGCTTTATTCCCATATTGCCTTGATGCCGCTAATGAAGTAGGAAAGATAACTTAGAAAATGGAACTCAACAAGTATTTATTCTTAATTACCAATTGGACCATTAGTTCTACTTTGATTTGGAACTGATGGCCTCACTGAACCACCTCTAACCGTATCCTCAGGTTCTGAGTCGCTCTATAAACAAATAATTATTAGTTTCAACTATATATAATGGTTTATGAAACACATACCCCATTGTTAAGAACATTCATTGAAATACTCTGCGTACCTAGCGCATTACATGGTGCCTTTGTTCCTTGAATACTATTTCGCTTGCTAGCCGAACGGAAAGCTGGGCTGGCTCGGTGGTTGGCGCCAGTTTTTTGTATCTGTGTTGGCGTTCCATTCGATTTTGCATCTAAAATGAACATTTAAATGATTCCAGAACTATTATTGATAAGACTTTGTAAAGAAATACTTACTTTTGCCCATATTTATCATATGAAGGTCACTCAACGAACACGCACGTCGAATGGAGGAGTCTTCCATTTGCAAAGGCATTAGGTTCTTATTGGTGGTTCCTATAAAATTGCAACATAATTATTGAAACACGTACCATATCGTTTTAAAGCTAATTGCTTAGTTTAATAATAGAAAATAATTGTGCAACGTAATGGTAACAAATGAAAATTAGACAAAAACCATTTAAAAGGGTAACAAAATAAATAATTTTTGAGAAATAAGTTAAACCGAATCAAGAGGAAACTGAACAATGTAATAATTATTTTAACAATTGTCTGTGACTACCGTCACAACTGAGTTTGCGTTGGCGAATTTAAGTGACTGGCAGAGCACAAAGGCGAGACTAATTACAGTCATCGCATTAAACAATGTTCAGTTTGTAGGTTCATATAGTATTGTGGGTGCAGTGGCTCACTGGTTATTGCGTTGGGGTTCCAGGTTCAAATCACCTGTAAGTCCCTTCCATTCGTGCCAAAAATATAGCTTTACATACAGAAATGTTTGGAGAACCTAGGTTTACGGCCATGTATGAGCCGTTACTGCCTGACGACAAGTGCATGATCAGCATTGTAAGTTTAGCTTCGGCTTCTGACGGATTTGTGGGTGTAAAACTGTTTAAAGGTAGCTTCGTAATGAACGAAATGGTGCGGGGGACTTGACACAGTAATAATTACAAGTACAATGAAAGTAAGGACAAATAATTGAAAGCTTAACACCTTAATTCCACAATTGACGCCAATTTTTCTTAAGTTCAAGGAACCCTTGCGGAGCCACATCCATGGTGTCTTTTAATAAATACTAATTAATAAAATGGCAATCCAATGTGTAATAGAAAATCATATGTATACCAAAAATCAAATACAAGAACACAATTCGAAAAAGAAAAACTCATAATTCCACACTGTGGAATTCGTCATAAGCTTAAGTCAAAGAACCGAACGAACTCAGAGCTAGAACCGAAAAAGAAACAACAAAACGTGTGCCACTCCAGACCACCAAACCTTTGTCCTTGCCACCGCAGTCATTACGAATTTTCTCACTCTCATGTTCATTTGCATCCGTCATGAAATCGAATGCTTGCAATTTGGCACTCTCTAACACATCTGGAAGACTTATGTTCCTTGTTATTCTACTGTATTCGCTGCCACCGACACCAAAAACACCACGTTTCTGTTCAGTCTCAATATCCCTTTCAATGCCGCGGGCCAGGTTGTCGAAGTTCATTGTCAGGCTCTTCACGTAGCCCTTCTCCTTGGAATTACACTCGAATGGCTTCATGCGCGTCTCAGTCGCCAGACGTATCTGCTCCAACTTCTTTTCCTCCATCTCAATTAGCTTATTAATGATGTCTATTTTCTTGGCAATATTGCGGCACTGATGGCTTGTGTTGTTATCAAGGGAGGGCTGTAGAACGTACGTTTTTTCATTCTGCGAGTTCTTCTTGCTCTTATCGTCTTGGAACTCATCGACCATAGGAGGTGGCTTTGTGTAGAGTTTGAGACTGTCCATGTTGTTGTCTCGCTCGTTCCCATGTTCAGTAATGTACATTTCAAAGGACTTCTCTTCGTAGTCTGTTCGATTGCCGCTTGACCGACTGCTGCTGCAGGAAGAGGACCGTTTGTCCGAAGGTGTATACTTTATTTGACTCACAGTGTTAAACCGAACTGAGATCTTTGGACGACTTCTTGATCGCATGCTTGAAGAGCGACGCGACGAACCACTTCCGGTGTTCAGTAACTTCTGACTTGACTTGAGGCAGCTACCGTGTGAGCTTAAGGCTCCACTGCTGGCACTTGTACGCATGTTTTGCTGCTGTTTTTCCCGTTCGAATTTTGCCAAGTTCCTCTCAAATTTTCGCACAACACTCGCCGTGCGCGAGGGACAGGTTATATCTTTGGTATCGATATCGAAACTACACGACTTTTTTACAGGCAAAGTTGGAGCACCGCTCAAGACTGACGACATGAGGCTCTGTGGCTTAGCTGGAACCGGGGGCTTTTCACCAACAGGCTTCTTCGTGAACATGTAGTCGTCGTACTCCTCATTGCTGAGCGGGTGCTTCCTCTGCCTCTCATATGCGAATTCCTTGCTCAGAGACTTGTTAACGCCGGAGTTGTACTGCGCATTTTTGTATCTCATCGTCGGTATATCATCGTCGTTCTTGGGAGATTTGGGCGGAAGACAGTCCGACAATCGCGGGTAGGTTTCTGACGAATGAATGCTTGTAGGTGCCTTCGGGGCACGTGTCTTTTCGGAAAATTCATCCAAACCATAGCCAGTTACGTCAAAGCTTTCATAGGTACAATTCACGGACTTTTGCTGCATGTAAAAGTCCAAAGAACTGTAAGTATTCGGACTGGATCCATACGATTTTGACAAATTGTCCATCACTCGCCCCGGAAGGAGATTGGCGTAAGGCGCTCGAATGGGCTTTTTATCGAAGAGCATTTCTAGAGGAGCACTTTTGCAGTCCGATTCATCTGATAGAATGCTTTCCATGCTGTTGTAGTAGCTACCATCGCCATACTCATCGGAGAGTAGACTCTCTTGACTTTTCTTATCGGGATACTGAGTGAGGAAGAAGCTTGCACTGGAGTGTCGCTGAGTTTCGAGAAACTTCGCCTCATCGCGGTGGTTATCTGGCTTAGGGACCGATGGATCATCGTTCAAAATATCTGACAGCGAGACATTTCGATGAATTGACTGATCGTAAAAGTCCTTGTAGATGAAGTACTCGCTGACAGACCGCTTAGGGACTGTCGACGAAGAAGACTTCTTTTGGTGTTTCTTGCAAACGCTTTTCTTCTTCCGACCAGCGTAGTGATTCTGGTCATAATCCAAGTCAAGGCTGCAGTTCTCCAGCGAATCTGAGCTAAAGTTGCCATCCTCATCCTTCGGCGAGTCTTTGTCCTTTTTCCTTCCTCCCGCATAATGATGCTGGTTGGGCAAACTGTGCGTGTTTCCTAACCCATGTGGAACCGAAGCCGACGTAGACAGCCTCGCAGTATGTGCTTCATCCAGGTCGCCATATTTCTTGGTGATCTCTTCGATCATACGCTCAGTGTCCGTGTGGATCATATCGAGGATTGTCTTCGCATCGTCGCTATAAACAGAATGTCGTTTCGGTTCGGTAAAGATGATGTTCTTGTTATTGCTTGGAAGGTTCCTCCAGTCGATTTCCTCGTGCACCGGTGACACGGGACACGATTTATAATTCTTTAAGATGCTATAATTTTTACGAGATTTCGATTGGCTAGTATTGGAAGATGTACTGGAAGACTTTTCATCATTGCTTATCTCTAAATTGCTTGGTTTTGAACGTGGACAAGTAGAAGAGGCGGATTTCTCTGTTTGCTGAACAGTTGATGGTGTTAAACTACTGGTTGCGGTATAGACGCCAATATGGCGCGGATACGGAGGATAGTTTTGATGCAATTGACGCATTACGTTACAATTTTGAATGAGAACCGATTTCGAGGCAGCACAATTGAAAAAGAAATTGGAAGTTTGCGTTTTGTATCCTATTCAATATTTTATTTACCCAGAAAGCAGCATGTTTTTTAGAGAGAAAAATCAAATGATGCAGAGTTTACTCGCTTATAAAAGTTTCGTTAATTGCAAATATAATGTCTGTACTCACCAGCCTTAACGTAACGATTTGGTGCTCTAGAACTGTCTGTATTTCCTGCCAGACTAAGATCCGATATACTGTGGCTTCCACGCAGCGGTCGATAGCCAACCTAAAAGAAAATTGTAAAATTTGTGTGAAGAAAATGTTGGTAACCAAGAATCGGAACGGTTAAAAAAGAATATAGTTTTTGGTAAAAGTTAAGAGTTAAGCAACAAAATTCCATTCCAATTAGATGAGCAATTCCGCTTCAACGGCATTCAATATTCGTTAATTTTTTTCGACTCTGAAAATGTTTTAGTTGCATATTTGGGGTTATATTTTTGGCTTGGTAAAAATATATGACAGTACCGGTGATTTCTGGATGCCTTTTGTAAGTATAATTTCGAATCAGGCATTACGAATTATTTTTAATAATTTCAGCTTGTTAGGGCTTTCGCTTTGTGTTAAATTTATATTAGCTTCTGATTTTTGAACGACTAATAAACTGTATGTATGATAATAATGAATTTCTTAACTACAGAAATTAATCAATCATTTAAGGTATAACGAAATGAGGGGAACAATTTTAACTTTAAGCAACACAATTGGAGTATTTGGCTTATAAAAAGAAGTCAGAGAAAAGCCAATAAATTTCTTGCTTACATGAAAGAAAGCAGATTTCGACGGAAAGACTGAACTTTCATACCCGAAATAGCTTAAATAGAAAAGGACGGCAGTTTAGACAAATAGTTGGTACTCGATTGGCATTTTTTCTTTAAGAAACCTACTGTTGTCTTCATGAAATATACTAAGAAACCCAGGTCAATCATATTTTAATAGAGACAATGCTTGCAGCTGCCTGAGTACATTGAGTGAGAAGACCGGAACATCAGTTATAAATATGGTTCAAGATATTTAAAGTTTAAGACATTTATTGATCGAGTGCCCGATCACTTGACTCGGCGAACATGAAGCACAGAGAACCTGTGCATATTTTGCCAAAAAGTAATCTTAAGTGGGTTCTCTAATTTGTTTTGCTGCGGCAAAGCAGGGTAGGCCAAGGACTGTAACGTTTTAGCTGTTCCAGACCTTAAAAGGCCATTAGTTTTATGATCCAAAAATGTAATGGTAAGCCCCGTAAATTACACAGATAACTAGCTAGTGGAACGAAACATATAGAGATACGAGAGCAATGGTAGATTAATACAGTCAAAAAACAACCTTGTCTTTGTCATTCGATACACTTTTATTTCTTAAACCTTTTTTGACTGTATTAATCTACCATTGCTCTCGTATCTCTATCGTAGGCAGAAATGATGATAATCGAAAGGTTGAACTGAAAGGTTTGGACCACTCAAAACTACTCCTACAGCGAATTTCGGAGTAATCAGTGAAGATAGCATAGCTCTGTCGAAAATATCAATTGGTCAATAGACACCACATCGTTAAAATCTGATAAATTACTGGTCATATTAACTTAAAACCGAATTGGACAAGCCATGAGAATATCAATGAAGCCAATTCGACACATTTCGAATCACTTCGTCACTGAGGCCAATCAACAACCAACTGGTGTTGTGTGATAAACGATAGTAAAGAAACGTTTGATAGATATTGCCTTTTGGACGGGAATGGTAGGATCTCCTCTTTGAACATGACAGCACCAATTAAGCCGGTCGCTCTCCATTTTCGTTGAGATAGGTTCTTTGACGTAAGGAATTTCTCGGATCTATTCATAAGACGTACTATAATGAAGATATAAGATCGATTGTAGTACAACTACTCTGACGCTAACCAAAATTGACGTTGAAATTAGCTTCTTAAGGAGCACAAACCTTTTCAGTAACCAATTACCTTAAGAATATGTAACATATGTTACGACAATGGTTATTTTACAATTTCATCAAAATCGTCCTTTAGCATTTAACTAAAATCGCAAGTCAACACCAACGGCAAATTAAATTCAGTACGGGGATAAACAAAACGATATACATGTACATGTACATACACAAATATTTGTCCAGTTGGTCAATGGTACACAAGCCGACATCGACGGAATAAGAAAAATATAGGGAAAGGCTACAGTTCGTTTGGGCGAACTGTTGGATACCCTATTGCTATCACCCATAAAGTGGGCGTAGCAAAAATCTAAGTTTGGGTGAATTGTTAAGAAGGATCTACATATTTTGTTTGCCCCAAGAAAGTATGCAAATTTCAGTTTATAAGCTCAAACTTTGACATTTCGATAAAAATCCTTTAAATATTGTAGCGCCTGTTTCCGCATACTTTTTCCAATCGAAAATTAATTACGTGAGCCGCTTCGCGGTTAAAAGGGATGTAACCCTTTTCTTCCCATGGTTTAGCCCGCTCACGCAACTTCGTTGCTCCACTCAGAGCTAGTTGCCTGGCAGGCGTCTTTGTTAGCTAACTTTTTTGAGTCAAGCAGTTGGCGCGGTCTTCTTAAGTTCTCTCTAGGCTAAAATCTAAGAAAACATTTTCTGTAGTCCAGCCAGACCAAGTAGTTTAGTAACTAAATAGTATTTTTTTCAAAAAAAGTTTCTACTACAAATTTATCTCAATTGACCCAACAATGGATGTAAAGGATTCAGAAAACTGAGTTTATAGAAGTCAACGAGTTTCAGTATTTTATATTGGCAAGGAAAAAAGTAATCCATACTAATATTATAAATGCGAAAGTAACTCTGTCTGTCTGTCTGTCTCGATTTAACGCCAAAACTACTGAACCAATTTAAATGAAATTTGGTACACAGACAGTCTAGAGCCTGAGAATGGACATAGGCTACTTTTTACCGCGGGAAAATGCTTCATTCGCTGTCCAGAAGCGGAGATCTAAGCTGATATCTAAGACAAGTTGTAACTCTCGAATGCTTTCTAGCTCCTAGCTTTGGAATGACTCATCCAAATGAAATAGGATATAGAAATATAAAGTTCAATTATGTACAAAGATTTTAAGATATAAATCATCTTTGTAGGTTATCCTGAAGTTGAACAATAAGCATTAAACTATAAATTGTATACAATTCAAAAAAGTAAAATGTTCGATTGAAGCTAGATCGTTGGATTTTCCCACCGTTCAGTGGAGGAAAATTTGTGTGTGTGCGGCACAAATCTGTTTCTCTACCTGTACCTTTTGTGCAATGTGCTTTTTCTTTCTTTTTTGATGCACCTTTTACAGTTTGTGTTGTTTTTTTATGGCGCATGGTCATGGGATTGAGAAAGATAGGGTATGAAATGTAAATGAGATTGAGAGGGAGTCACACTCAGAGTATGTATATCCATATAATGAGTAGGGACACTCTCGACGTTTTCTTGATCAGTTGTTATCAGCAAGTATTTTGTTTTAAATTTGAGAAGTGGCAGACTGGCGAAGCAAGGCGAGCACGGGACAGCTAGTCGTACCATAAAGTTCAATTTGGTAGGGTTGGACGAAGTTGCCTTGCCCATCCTAGGGTTAACATCTTGACACTGTCCCGCAGGTGTGCATGCAAATTCGTGGGTCGACAGGACTGGAGGTTGCCGGTACTGCTTCGTAAGGTCAGACAACAATGGATAACATGAGCAGAGTATGGACGTCTTGAAATCGTAAATAATAAGAGGCAGGACTAATAAATCCAAACTAATGGGTGGCGACGGTGCAGAGGTTAGTGTGTTGGCTTGTGACCCGTGCGATACAGGTTCAATCCCCATGGGGAACAACAACATACGCCACCCAATCACATGCCTCTACACCAAAAGAAGGATTTCTGCCTGGTAGTACAATGGACCGTTACCGAGTCTGAGTGCTCTGGGATTTGGAGTTCCTTTTTTTAACAAAAAAAAAATAAAAAAAAAAAAACAAATCCTGAATCACACAAATGCAACAAGACCAGTATTTTATTGGTCTCAGTGACGAAATGAATTGAAATCGGGAGGCATGCCGATACATTTTGAGGTCAAACCTGTAGGGAGGGGATGCATTGAAGTGGAGGGTTATGGTCGTCCTTAGAGAAAAGAAAGGTAACAACGGACACGTGACATGAAGGATGTTTGTAAGGCTTTCGCAAGAGGTGTGGCAGTGAAAAATAACGTTTAGATGTTACTGGATTTCGGCGTGATTTGAACCTGAGACGCCTCACTCAGTAGTATCGGAAGGCCTACCAATATTTGTTGAGGTCGAAACGGCGATCCCCAAGGGGTATGTAGTACATTGGGAGCACATTCATCCATTTAATCCTGATCACAGCCTCGCCGCCATGAAGGAGGAAGAAGAAGAAGAGTCCTCGCTCAGAAGCCGAACGCATGACCACTGAGCCCATAAGAGAGATGAGCAGTATCACGTATCCATAAATATAGCAAACTTCGTACAGCTTTTCAGGACGTCGTTAGTACAGGTAAAATCCGTGTTGTTTTAATTGATCGAATAACACTTCAACGTAACTTTAATGGAAGACGATTGTAAGATAATGACTCGATATTTACAGACTGTATGGAATATGGGATGCAACTTTGAAACCTATCGATTTCCTTCATGACATACATACATGCAAAGATACAATGTATAATTAC
Source organism: Portevinia maculata (assembly GCA_949715645.1). Classification (NCBI taxonomy): domain Eukaryota; kingdom Metazoa; phylum Arthropoda; class Insecta; order Diptera; family Syrphidae; genus Portevinia; species Portevinia maculata. The sequence continues at coordinate 79,906,588 of OX454525.1, forward strand.
ACAAACAGTTAACAACAGTATTTAAAAAAAAAACAATGCAATAAGTAAGATTTAAATGACTATATCAATGGTTAATGGATTTACAAGTGAATGGCGAGCTAATTTATAACTTTTTTTTTTATAAAAAAACGACATTAGCAAAGCTGTTAGCGTTTATGTCAGGCAATTCGTCTTCCAATTAATATATTTTTTAGGATCTTCTCTCACCTCTGTGATTGCACTATTCTTTTTAATTCCATTTTTGTAATTTCTTTGTCCCTAAAAACAGTAATAGTGGAAAAAAAGAAAAAATAAAATAAAAAAGACAACACAAAACAAATAAACAAACAAAATTAATTCAAATAAATGTTTGATAAATAAAGTGCAAGATGAATCTAAAGATGAAACAAACGAGGTGCTTCTGGGAAGAGAAATTTGTTTGCACGGATATAAAAGTCCCACATTTTGCATCATCGAAGCAGCCTATAGCATTGACGTAAGGTTGTTTTCCTAACGCGTAAACTTACATTTTCCAACTTTTGCTTAGCTTCGCTTATGACCTTTAGCAGCTCCTCTTTCTTCGTACTGGTGTATGACTTGGTTATTGACGGTGACTTGTTATTTTCAGTATTGTGTTTGGCACTTATGCTGCGGCGAGCTGAAATAGAAAAGAATATGTAAGTACTTAACGCTTGCTAAGTAAATAACGAGCATACTTCTATCGCCCCGATCTGGGAAGGCTACTGGGCCATCCAATGCTTGCTGCAGGAAACTAGATGATACTTGTGGAATGCTTTCCTCACTACCTCCCAATGTGGATGCCAAAGATCTATCAGCATTCTCCCCACTAGGAGTGGAGCCTTCATCCTCTGTGTCGGAGGTACCTGTACCTGTTCCAGTGCCTGTGCTCGCTGTATGCGATCCTCCACTAAGGTTGAGTCCAACTTTTTCGAAATTTTTTCGCCGCATCGACTTGCGGAGCTCCTCTTCATTCATGGCATTTACTTTGAATTCGCTAAAAGAAAACAAATCAAGGAAACGCACATATTTGTAAAAGTTAAACTACTTACGTTGGCGTTCCTGGTGAAATGTTTGGATAGAACATTCCATGATCCGAGCTGGTCCGCTCGCCATCGGAAATGTCCTCAACATCACCATCGTGATCATTATTCGATTCGAATCGCAATGATGGTGGCACTCCTGATGAAGATGTTTTCTTCTTTTCAGGCGCAGGTCTCGCCCCACTAATACCACCTCCGGTAAACTTCAGTTCTCTTCTCGTCTCCATACCACTGTCAATGGAACTATCCTCACTCAAATACGTCTGATTGTACATAATATCTTTTGAGCTGGCACTATTGTAGTCCGACGTTTGTGTGTTGCCAACGATACCAACACTGTAAGGCGGCGCTCCCAATGGACTCTCCGAATTACTCCGCAAGTCTAGTGCATCAGATTCGATTTGACCACGCTGAGCCCAGCGGCCACGTGGCTTAGGAACCCCAATTACCTGACTAGGACTTGAACTTAAGCTAGCTACATTCGGATCATCGTTTACTGTCTTCCGTTTCGCCCATTGAGGTAGTTGGCCAACGTCGGAAAACTTATAGCCCGGGGTTATGGGAACATCATCAATAAAGAGGCGATTTGGTGACTGTCCGAATTTCTCCTCATCTGGTAGGGCGGATTCCATAATGGAATCTGAGATTGGACGTGGTAGAGGAAGATGGCCGGAGCGCAAACGCTGCTGCGAGAGTCGCGCCTGCATTGTGACAATCATATCGTGAGGGATCTGCCACACAAATATGCAACCATCACCGCTGGCCGATATGAGGTGCTTGCAGTCGTTGGTGAAGGTTAGCCCCGTCACCAGCTCACTGTGACCATACATGCGAGCCATGCACTCGTTCGAATAGTAATCATAAACGGAAAGCGTTTTATCTGTACACGACGTAGCCACGTAGATACCACTTGGATCGAGACTGAGTTTGATAAGACTACCATCGTCTGAATGGGAACCCTTGAAGGTTTTTGTGTGTTTCTGATTTTGCGTGCCATAGACCCTAATGTTGCGATCCTGACACGCGGTGAGAATGTGTTTGCTATTGCTGTCCACTTCCATATCGTAGAGGGTTGTTTTCCCCGCGCAATTAGTTCCGCGCAGGAATTGGTTGCTCTGGAAAGTGCGAAACATGATCGACTTATCCGCTCCGCATGATATCATCTGGAAGCCCAAGCCGCTACCCACGAACTTAATGGAGGTGATCGAACTCGAGTGATCGTCTAGCGTCTGCAGGATAACGTATCCCTGATTGACGTCGAAAACATGAATTAATCGGTCACGACTTGCACTGGCCAGTAGCTTTCGGTCGATTTTGTCGTTCGTGTACTCCAGACACAGCACCTCGGAGTCATGGGCCTCGATGGTCGTCAGAAGCTTCAAATTGACGAGATTATAAATCCGTATATTGCCACTGCGATCGCCGCTGGCTAAGTGACTCAACTCAGGACTGATCTTGATGCAACGCACTCCATTTCGTCCATCGTAACTAGACTTGTCAGGATTAGGAAGAACGGAGTTGTCATTGTCCTTAATAAAGTTCAGCTCATCGTCGATGTACACCACCTTCAGCAGATCCTTGCTGTAGATGTTCCTACGGTAGATTTCGTTGTTGGCACATCCGTCTAGGCCCCATACTCTGATAGTGTCATCTGAGGAGCAAGTCACAAAGGAATCTTCTGGCAGAGTTTGGGACATTTCTCTCTCCAAATTGTATGGCACAGTTTCCACTCCCCAGATGCACGTTGAATGGTACAGAAACGAATGACTCTTGCCAACGCGCTTAATGTCCCTCATGTCCCAGATGTAGAGACTGTGATCATTGTACACACAACTGACTTTCGCTCGAACCTCGTCGTACACCATGGCGATAGTGTCCGGATATTTGGCATTATGTGGCACTGTCATTATGTGATTGATATGTACTCCGGCAGCAACGTCCACCCCGAGATAGTGTGTCCTTGGCAAGGTTGTCACATACTCCAGCGTGGCCGCATTGAAGATCCTTATAATGGACTCAGCACAACCAACCAAAATGAACTGGGCATTCACACAAATACAGTTTGCACTCGTCGTTCGACATGCGACCCATTTGTCCAGTAGGCGACGCGAATTAAACTCCACGAGATGGCCTTGGCGTGTAATCGCATATGTGCTGCTGTTGTTGCTGTCAACGTATTCAGCCTTCCCACACGCGACCGCACAAAAGTCATTGTTACGTAGCTCTCCTAAAATGGCACTCCGGCCCATCAATGGCACGGGATCTTTGTACTGCTAGAAGAAATCAATTTGGATTAGCGAAACGGATCTGCAAAGCTATTGGCGAGTACTAACCTTTCTTCCTCCTTCCAGATACCAATACTTGACGTGTCTGTTACCCACTGTGACAAAGTAACTTCCATCCTCGCTAAAACTCACTGCTGAGACTTTGGCGCTGACTTTGTTTGATGCCATCTTGAGATTTGACTTCCAATCGAAGACATTGACTATCATATCGTGTTGTGAACCAACCGATACCAGGTACTTTCCCGTCGGCGAAAAAGCCTGCAAACACAGAAAGAATTAGTTTTCTATACAATGAATGGACGCAGAAAACGTACCACACAGCTGACAGCATTCTTGTGACCAATAAACTCGGCCACCACATTGCCACCAACTGTGTCCTCCAGATTGCCATTCGGGGAGTCAAGTTCCCACACCTTGATTGCGGGATTTAGACCGCATTCACCCGTTGCCACGTAACGACCACATCGTGAGTAAGCAACAGCGGTGATCGCCTTTCGCGATGTGTTCACTAGGTAAGCTTGACTCTGCTTTTTGGCATTGAATAGTATAACGGTGCACCTGGAGAAGAGAGACAACTATAAATATCATAAATTTATATTGCAAAAAGAAAAGGGTGGTGATGGTGATGGTGCCTCCTTCCAACTGTTCCACCACATCATCCCTGAATATTAATAAACGAAATTGTTTCCACACAAAGGACAAAGGACGAAACTTAATAATTGTTGAGTTATTTTTTCCGCTCCTTATGCATGCATTAACTTTTGTAATGGTGGTGCTGCTGCAGGTTTGAGCCGTTGAAAACGGATATTTTTTATATTGTACCCTCAGTCATGGATATGTTTTTTTTTTTATTGAATGCTACTGCGCTAGGTTAACGTGTAACGCTTGAGCTCGGGAAAATGAGCATCGTTTAATTTGTTACTGTGGAGTTTCATACTGAGGCCTTTGTAAAGGTAGCTTTATGATTTTTTTTATTTTATTTTGAAAAGAAACTTTAAGGAGCAATCTTTGTCAAGTAAAGTGAGTGATGAAAAATGAATGTTATGGTGTTTATGATTTTTGAAATAAGATCCAGTAAAAAAAACAGGATTTTTATTTTCTGGAAGGATATTATATGCCAATGTGAAGGGAAACACGATTCACTTAGCACTTTTAAGAGTGGATATTCGGGAGGGACGCTGGTCTTGACCAGGTCATAATCATGATTAGCTTGTTTGGAAATGGAATGCTAGGATCTTCTTATTGGTTCAGTGTACGAGAATATGTTTCGAGCTTAAAAAGTAATCAACTTTTTAGTCAGTCAAACTTTTTTTTCTAACTTGAATTCTCAAATTCATGAAATAAAGGGTGTTTTAAAAATACGCAAAATTTTAATTAAATATAAAATACAGTTTTTTTCTTTAGATCGTTATTTTTTATTGAATCATAAAGTCCACAGGGTAGAGTTATGTATGCAAGAGCACACCGCACAAATGGCCTCCACGACTTTGCTGGCCCATACGCAATCTTTTGATGACCATTTAGCATAAATGTGGTTGAATTTCGTTGATGCAGTGTTGAATTTCTTTCTTCAATGCACTGGTGGTTGTAGGCTTGTTGGCATAGGCCTTTGATTTCAAATAACCCAATAAAAAGAATTCAAATGGTTTCAATTACTCTCTTCACAATTGACGAACTTAAATCAATATTTCGACCATACTTTGTACGAAATGTTCGGGCTGTAGTCGACAAACTTTCATTTTTTTTGAAATATTGTTCAACAATGAAAACAAGTTGTTCTCTCGCGTAATGCTCCATTGTTACGAACGCTAAACTGTCAGCTGTCAAGTTGTTTTTTAGGGTTGCAAAAATGTAACTACACAAATATCGGCAAATTCAAATCTTACGTTAAATTTTCGACACCTAACTGTTAAAACCCGACAATTATAATCTCTATCAAAAATAACTCTCTTTCTGTTTTTTAACGGGAGGTTTTCAAAAAAATAAAAAAATATTAGGTATTGACGGCCTACACTATTCAAGCCGCGTCGAAATTGGATGCCGATATTCAGTGGAATAAATGCAAGAACCAATACACGGGTGCTTGTCTGGTTGATTTTGAAAAGGCTTTCGATTCCGTATGTTTAGAGGGACTTTTCTACAAGTTGACATCCAAGTCGGGGGATGCACAAACCTTTGTCATAAATGTAATATAATAATAATATAAATATAATATGCTTCGTTATCAAATGTGACAACGTGACTTCGAGCAGAGTTTTACAGCGGGGGGCAGTGAATTATCCGATCACTCAGACATGCAATAGCGTATGCCGATGATTTAATGGCATACAGATCAGGTAATAAAATCGAGGTCATTAACATAGACGGCAGCACAATGGACCTACCTCTGGTCTTAGTGCATCCTCATCGAGGGGCGGTTCCAACCAACATTCTTTTGCAGCGTGACTTCGATCAAATTAAGAGATATTGCGACAACTGGAAGTTGAAAATCAACATTCAGAACACAGAAATAATCTTGTTCAGAGCAACATTGGCTGGGACCTCTAGGGATACCAGAAAAAAACTAGAGGAAATTTTCTATTATTGGATTAAATAAGCAGCCATTGGCGGTGAGAATGTAGTTAGATATCTGGGTATCTGGCTCGACCAGTAGCTGTATTTCGATAGACATGTAGCTGCTGGTCTTACTGGGGCCAAGAAGGCTTATGCTTTGACAAGAGAACTGTTTTATAGCGGTCAAATTGACTCCAGAGTGAAGGTCGTATGCTACGTGGCCTTATAAGGCCGACCATCGCTTATGGTTGTCCATTGTGGTTCAATATCGCGCCTAGTTATATGGACAAGATTCGGGTTTTGGAAAGTCTTAGGGCCTGTCTCCGGTTGTTCCGAATGCCTGAATCCAACTAAATAAAATATTATCCCAACAGTGTCCTATACGATGGGGCTCAGTTGAATAGGGTTGACAATTTCCTCATTAAGGTGAATCAAAGACACGTTTTAGGGGCGATGGCCAGCGACAATCGTCTGATCTTTTGGGCTTACTACCCCAATGAAATGTACATAGAGAGACCGCTCCGGTTTGGCTTTATCCCGCTGGAGGCATTTATCAATATTAATGCACAAGGGCTACCGCTACCGCAAAGCGAGAGATAAGCGGCTCATACACGGCGGTAACGCAGCTAATGCTTATGAGCTCCTCCGTTTTAGTACCGCAAGAGGAATAAGTTCGAAACACAAAAGCAATACACCGAATTTTGGTAGTTGTTGACAGGAGAGGAGCCAACATGACCTCTCAGGACGGTGCCTTACTCTAGGTAACATCCTTTTAGTTTATAAGTTAGATTAAGTAAGCTAGGTGTTTCTGGGAGAGGCCGGGCTCGGCAACTTGTGGTAGTGCTTTCGGGAGATGACTGAGGCTCTAAGGCTCCAGTCGGCTCACGGCGGCGCGTGTGCACGTTAACGACTTACAGGCGCTCGGAAAGCAATTGGGATTTTGAACACGTGTTGCGTAAGACACCGAGTGCGATGATTGATGTCGTCATGACAGGTTGCTCCGCTAGTCATCATAGATCCCAGATATTTTAACTTTTTCCACTTGGGGATCACTTTTCCATTCATATTAATATCAGTATTGGGTCGGAGTGGATCAGAGAACCGGCAGCCCTTTGGTATTCTGTCTTGCACCCATATATGAAAGGCTCATTGCAATAACGCTTAATCTTCGCTTATGATCTGTGTGCGAAGCTATATTGTAGACAAGAATGTAAAGGACCAACAATCTAATGCCGATTTCGAACAGCAAAACTGAGAACGTCATTTTCTTGTGCTCAGCTCAATTATTTTAAACTTCAAAAACGATCAAAATCATTTGAGCCGGTTCTGAAAAAAATTAGTGTTGTAAGAACCAGATGTACGGTAGCTCCGTTATAAGGGCAGACGAAAATGCAGGACACACTTTTTTGGACTTCTCTATTGTCGTTATATCAAACTTTATATGTACTTCGATTGAGTTCAAAATTTCAGCACGACTGAAATATCTTTCTCTTTAGTATGCTTAAATATACGAGAAAGTTAAAAATGTATGGATTGTTTTAAAATGATACCAGGAAAACCTATAGAACCATTATAACATAATCCATTCGAAATGCTCTTAAAATTATTAATGCGACCATCAACTCAAATAACCCATTATGAATGCACAGCATACATTTTAGTGAAATCAAGATTCATGGATGAGATGACTGCATCATCAATAACAAATTCAATCGGCTCTTCCTGTCGTATATTAATTTCGCATACATTCATACGATTCCAAGTGAACCGAAAAGTCACACGAACAAAAACGAACACTGCTATGGGCTCGGGCTAAGGGTCCTATACTTTTGGCAAATTGCACACATCATGTCAAGGGTATGACATTGCATCCATGCATAAAGAATCACATTTTATCATGGCGGTGGGTGGATGGGCGGTCTCTGTGTGCGATGCGGTGATGTTCACAGCTTTTCACTTCAATAAGCCGTTGGGTCCCATTGCGGGAGATTATTAAATTGGGGCCAATTTTTCGGTTGAAAAACGTTCTCTCTGGAAAATGGTTTTATACCACCTACAACCTGTACAAGAGCAAATCCGCTTCAGCATCACGTAGGACTAAGCTGATGTTCTGTACCGAAATTTACCAAAATTGATTCTCAGAATTAATATTTCCAGGTAACGATAGAATTTTCTCCCCTCTTGCAAGATGGATTATATTGAATTTGGCACAGTTACGAGGACATTCACATTCAGCAGGAGATTATGTTTGATTATAACAAGGAAGTGGTAGAGTGGACAATTTCCTGTCAATGGCTAAGATAAATTTAAGTGTATTTCCGGAAGTGTCTTTATGTATACCTATACATTTTCATATTCACAAGGACTCGATTCACAGTGTGAATGTTTAAATGTGCTTACTCTTGTTGTTTTTTTTTCTTATCCGTAAAGTCGACCAAATAATTAAAAACTTGGTTAGAGAACAGCAGTTAAATGCTATTTTCTCATTAACGCCTGAATAACTCTCAAATTGAAGTACTTCGCACTTGGTGAATACAAGTTGTATTATCCTCTTAAATTTACTGCAGAACTTTTCCGAAGTAAACAGACTAAAGGAAACTTTAAAAACTGTTTTTTTTTGTAAGTTTTATCTCTCTATTTATGCGAAACTGATGGTGGATAAGAAGGGGGAGGAACGAAGCAGCCTATATATGAAGTGAATGAAAGAAAACCGCTGGGTACGATGCCATTCAATTGGAAGAAATGCCTTTTCTTTTTAATGGAATACAACCACACTGACGGGAACCACAATGAAGTTCATTTTAAAAAATAAGGCCAATTCAGCCCAACTTAACCACTTGGATATCATTGCAGTGAAATGGATCAAAGTGCAGTGGCCTGAGTTTTTTCAAACAAAACTTTCCACAGCGGTAGTGGAATACACCACATTGTTCCTAGTATTATTAAAGACTTCTCGATGAATGGATTGTTTACTTAACTTTTGACAAAAAAAACGTCGCGGGTAAAGAGTTCAAGACCATTATTATTTTGTATTTGCATTTGTTGATGAAAGCAAGTAGGTCGGAGGTAGGTGGAATGGAGTAAACACTAATTTATTTCCGGTGCATCCAGATTGTCAAGAGGTTTTCAGACAACAGAGAGAAAACGCATTCTAATTTATTCTGAAAATAAAGAATAACTAGCAATATTCGTAAAGAAAGGATTGACCAGAAATGTAATGGAAATTAATTATTGATGACGAGGTGCCCCGGTGGGTTCAACCCTTGGTTGGCGGTGGGTTAGGATGGCCCTAGATGAGGTACATTTAGACCAGAGAAGGTCCATTGTGATGCCATTTGGGAAGGGGCAGGTGGGTCACACTGATCGAAACCTAGAACCATCTACTTTTCTTTATGAAGTTGTATTTACCTAAAGTAGCCATCCTGATGGTGGCTAGTGCGGGACACGTGCATATGAGGTGCAGGACTGTCTCCTCCTCTTCCTCATCTCTGCAACTTCTACAGAAGTCGTTATAGGGAATGCCCAGTCTCTGAGCATGTCTTCCCATTGCACAGTGTCCGGTGATTATGTTTGTAGAGGTAGAGAGGGTTCCTCTTTTATGTCTCAGAAGTTAGTTTGACGTTCTCTGGTCCAGCTTTGGCCATTGTCTAGCGGTGCTACACTGGCTAAGTTGGTTCCATCCGAGGTTTGCTTATTTTAACGCGTCGGTGTGGATGAGGTACCTAGCAGATGGCATCTATATATTAATACGGAGTTGCCTATAACGTGTTTCCCCCCTTTTTTGCTATTATACGTCATATAGATATGCCAACACTATATATATTTGGGTAGGGGGCAATACATACACATAGAAGAGCACAATACAAAAATTATCCACATATATAACACACATTATGAATTACAGCAGGTAAAATGAAGCGAATTGGATGGAATTATAACAACAACAACATTGCTGTGTGAGGCAATAATCTGTCAATCGGAACGGAAACATTTTATATCATGAAGTTATTTGAAAATGCTTCAAGTTACTTGAAAATGCTTGAAAATACTTCAAGTTACTTGAAGTTATCAACAACAACACACAGCACAGCAATGCATGTTATGCATTTGATAATGCTTGAACATACTTGAAGTTACTTGGACATGCTTCAAGTTACTTGAAAATGCTTGAAGTTACTTGAAAATGCTTGAAGTTATTTGAAAACGCTTGAAGTTACTTGAAAATGCTTGAAAATACTTGAAGTTACTTGAAGTTACCAACAACAACATTGCTGTGCATGTTATGCATTTGATAATGCTTGAACATACTTGAAGTTACTTGGGCATGATTGAAGTTACTTGAAAATGCTTGAAGGTACTTGAAAATGCTTGAAGTTACTTGAAGTTACTTGAAAATGCATGTAAAAACTTGAAGTTATTTGATAATGCTTGAAGTTACTTGAAGTTACCTGAAAATACTTGAAGTTACTTTAAGTTACTTGAAAATGCTTGAAGTTACTTGAAAATGCTTGAAAACTTGAAGTTACTTGATAATGCTTGAACATACTTTAAATTACTTGGACATGCCTGAAGTTACTTGAAAAAACGTAAAGTTACTTGAAAATGCTTGAAGTTACTTAAAAATGCTTGAAAATACTTGAAGTTACTTAAAGTTACCAACAACAACATTGCTGTGTATGTTATGCATTTGATAATGCTTGAACATACTTGAAGTTACTTGAAAATGCTTGAAGGTACTTGAAAATGCTCGAAGTTACTTGAAGTTACTTGAAAATGCATGAAAATACTTGAAGTTACTTGATAATGCTTGAAGTTACTTGAAGTTACCTGAAAATGCTTGAAGTTACTTTAAGTTACTTGAAAATGCTTGAAAACTTGAAGTTACTTGATAATGCTTGAAAATACTTGAAATTACTTGGACATGCTTGAAGTTACTTGAAAAAACTTAAAGTTACTTGAAAATGCTTGAAGTTACTTAAAAATGCCGGAAAAATTTTATATCATGTGAAATCAGAGAATGCAATGTCGAAAAATTTCATTCTCCAATTAATATGTATAACAGTCGACTTTGTTTTTTTTTTCAACTTATAGAATAAGTTGGTCGAATTTCGTCCATGGGGCGACCCCTAGTATGTATAACAGTCGACTTTGTTTTTTTTTCAACTTACAGAATAAATTGGTCGAATTTCGACAATGGGCGACCCCTAGTTTGTACATCAATGTTGTCTACAGTTATGCAATTTGTACCAGAGGAGCCTTGTCTAGCCAATTCATTAGCCTCACAGTTCCCTTGGACATCACTATGTCCTGGTACCCAGCAAAGGGTAGTTTTATACTGTGTAGCTATCTCGTTAAGAGATACGCGGCAGGCTCTCACTGCCTTGGATCTTATTGTGCTGGATATAAGGGCTTTGATAGCTGCCTGGCTGTCGATATAAATGACGATATCACTTTGTAATATGGTATTTACCGACAACCAGTCAGCAGCTTTCTAAATTGCAGTGACTTCAGCCTTCAGGTAAGGTTGATGTTTCTCTCAGCAGGAGCCGATACACCAACATCAAGTCCTTGTGGTACCACGTGGATGTTTAAATGTTTTTCTTCCTACTGTTTAAACCAGTTGTGCTCTGATTAAGCGTACGAGACTTTTGATGTCAGTGTTATTTGTTGATCATTTGTATCGTTGAAGTAGAAAATACCGAATAGAGTTTTCGTATCTGGGAGAGAGCAGGGCATGTACAAAGAAAGTGGAGAATAGTCTCCTCCTTTTGGTCGTCTATGCAGCTTCTGTAAAAATCGTTTGAATATACGCCGAGCCTTGTTGCATGCTTGATTTTGAGAGTGTCCAGTATTGACATATTTTATAATCGCCATAATTTCCGCCTGGAACGCGCTGCAGTTATTCGGAAGACGGAAGGAGAGAATAAGATTTTGACTGTCTGAGGAAACACCACCAACTACAGCGTCATTGGCTTTTGATCTGTCGGTATAAAAGTGAGTTCAATGGAACTCCAAGAATAGATCGTCCTTCCGAAATGACCTGGAGGGGATGGTGATTTGGAAATTCTTTCGTTATGTGGTAGTCCATGTTTCTTAGAAGATTTTTGCAGTAGCTGCATGGATGATAATCATCCACCTTCTCTCCTCAATAAAAAATAAACTAATTGGGTACTTTCGATCTTCATGACTTGACTAATACGGGCATTACATATCTGTGGAGCGTCATCACAGGGTTATATCTGCAGGGATATTCTAAGCTCGTCCATACACGGAGGAAAATTGATATTGAAACAATAAAACAACAAAAATACATACCCTGCTGGGTAAGCAAGTAGTCCACTCACTCGTGACACATCTAACGCTGCATTGCTGCATACTGTCAGTCCAAGAATTTTTTTCAGTTTTATCTGCAAAAAATAGAAAAACAAAAAGGTATTTTTTAACAACTTTATTATATTCACGGATGTAGGTATTTAACAATAATTTCAAATTGTTTCCTGTTCTAATCCCTCTAGACATCCAAATTACTGCTTAAGTAGGGTAAGTCAGTCCATATAATTGTTTATAACGCAATTAATCTAAACGCCTCCTTAAATTCAAGAAATCCAAGTCCATACTCGATAAAAAAAAAATTCCTCACTCATTCAGGAACACCCACATTCCTCCGATTGTGACCCAAGCCGCGCATACACACAGTACGAAGCCAACAGGTGTTGCAAAGTACTCGCAAATGCGTCAGACCCCCTAAAGCGTTGTTAAGTGATCTCCGATGCGCCCACTATGTGACCCCAGCCTTAAGGCATAAATTCACCACACACATCAGAGACGGAATATGCCTCCCCACTTACCGATTTAATATGCGGCATCGATTACCTGAGATATAAGTTTCGAGCGGGTAAACTAAAATATGATGGAATGCGCAATTGTTAACGTGTCGTGAATTTTATAACCAAAATGAGAGTACTCGTACATGAAAGCTGCGGCGGCATTTAAACTGAGAAATAATGTAGTTGTCTGTTGAAGTGAGCATTAACCTTGTGGGCTATATTCATAACGACCTCAGTGCAGACGAATTGCTTAGGGGCACCGCAGCTGGTAGACATGCTGGGATTTGTTGGTCTTACAAGATTTATGTTGGTTAAGTTCCACAAAATACTGCGTGTGGGTTGTATCAAAGTTGTCGCATTCAGATTTAAGATTCCTACGTGCGTATTCGATTAATGGTGGCTCTTTCGGTGATCATTGCCATGATAGTTACGTACGAGGAATAAATTCATTCAAATTGTCGTTACGTTGACTGTTTTATTTTATAAGTCAGCGTTGCGTTTCGTCTCAGACGGCCGACTTCAAGGTCGAATGCTTAAAATTGAATTACCATTTACCAGATGGGCGAAAAGTTTCGAATTAATTAAATAGGGGTTTGCACTCAAAGATATCCAAATATCAAAATAATCAAATGCAAATTAGTTTCGGAAAAGTTTGGGTGAATTTCGGAACGGATACCGTGGGAATAAATGGTATGGGAGCGGAATATCTCGAAACCATTACAGCATACATAATTCAGTGCCCATTTCTTTTATGTAGGTATTTGAACAGACAAGAGTTCTATAGAGCTTATTACAATCGCATTAACATTTGGTCTCAGAAGAGTAGTAACAGCTTAAATTCTCCTCTGAGTTCTGATAATTAATGTACGTAATTTGTTTAACCAAGTAACATCTTGAGTTTTTGTCCACTGCCCCCCTCTTGCGAACGTCTGACAAACATCCAAGAGTATCAATTGTCATAAGAAGCTTCTTAAATGTACCGTTCGGATTCGGCGTAAAATTGTAGGTCCCTTCCACTTCGCAAAGAAAGTGGTTGGAGAAGCTAGGTTTAAGGCCCTCTATGGGCCGTTAATGTCTAGTATTTATTTTTTTAATTTGTTTAAGTCTGCTCAGAAGAATTAAAGATGCTGGGAAGACAGGAGAGAATCATCACCGTTGGTTTGTTAAAATACTTAAAAGTTAAACCAAATTCAATAAGAACTGGGCAACAGTCCGCAAACCAAAACATGCAGAAAACAAGAGAAGTATACCTTTCGTAGAAGACAATTTTCACGGATGATATGGAAAAATAACTTGTAGAGTAATGTTTACTGATAAACAAAATTCATTCAACCTGTGCCCATGTTCTGTAACTCATGCGATAACTCTTCGCATCGAAAACTTTGGAACACAAAATTCCACCGTTTATCGCATGTGGAAAGAAGTTGTGTTCTGTAACTCTATGCGATAAAATATACCTTGGTTACTTTTATTATCATGGGAAATTGGAAGGATTGTCAAAATACTGGAAATCGAAGGGTAGTTTGGCGAGGAAATTCAGTCTTCAGTGTGTATTTACATGTCGTTGGGATAGGAGCGGTGTAGCGCGACTTTTTAGCGGATTATCAGAAAATTACGTGTTTCTGTTGAATTTTCAAAAATACGATGATCGCTCGTTCTGCTGGACTCAGACAAATTTTTTTGAAATTAATCTGATCCTAACGCTATGTTCTATGTTTATGAATTTAATGAAGTTAAAATTTTGCATTTATTTTGTCTGTCTATGAAAAAAATAAATGAAATATATTTTTTCTTTTAAAACAAGAACCTTTAGTCTCTCTTGTTGGATGTACCAAGCTATTTATTTTTATAGCAACACAGTTCCAAGAATGTTCAAAATGGATCTTATTTAAGTGCTTGCTGAATTCTTTCGACAGAATGTACATACATAGGTACCTATACCTACATTCTTCTCCACTAATTCTGACTGTTTTTATTAGTTATTTTTTATTTCTTTTGCATTTTTTTAAACGTTGAACTTGATCAACGAACTGTGTATTTTGTTAAATAAAAAATCAAAAATGTTCACTGTCCACTATCCGTTTAAAATTGTTCAATATGCCTTTCTCGCAAGCCAATTGAAATGTGATAAATTTTGACAGTTGAAGTGAATAATTTATCGCATTCGAAAGTTACAGAACACCGATTTATCACATATTTCCAGGAGTTTCATTTCACAATGTTCCATGTGGTATAGTTTTCGCATCGCATAGTTACAGAACACGGAAATGTGATATAATGAAATTTTGTTTCGATTCACATCGTTCATGTGATAAATATAACGATGCGATAGTTACAGAACACGGGCACTGAACGAAAGAAGAAAACATTTCGGGCGTGTCTCATAATAAAGTGAAGAAGAAATTTATATCTCATTCATTATATTTGCTTAGATATACAAGATACAATAAATGAAGAAACAAGTGACTTGTGTAGGGAAAGATATATTTAGCTTAAATATCTGGGAATCAGTAGCGAAGCAACCGGATAGATGAATTGGCGGGAAAACGTAGCCATCTTTTGTGACATCGCGGTTGGACAGCGTACAAAAAGTATAAAGCACATTAACGGCAGCTGAGATAAAGATGCTTCGCATGACAGCAGCAGCAACAGCGCTTGATCAAAAAAGAAATTTCAAGATCCGATGAAGCCGTCACGTTAAAGAACCTATCTCAAGGAAAATTGAGCGCGTCCGGATCAGTTGGTACTCTCATGTTCAAAGGAGATATCAAAAAGGCACTATCAATCAACGTTCATTCACAATCGCAGAAGAGAGACATACCTAAAAACTCCTAGATCACGCAAATGCAATAACACCAGCATTTAAACCTAACAGGTGGACAAGAAGGGATGCAGTGAAGTTCGAGGGTTATGATCCCTTTAGTCCAGATCAGAACCTCGTCGTAAAAGAAAAGACGATTTATTGAAGCCTTATCGCATACAACTCCAAGTGGAGTTCCATACGACTCTATACTTGTCTACCTCAATTTTGAAATAATGAATCTTTTAGGTGGAATAGAAAGATAACACTGGAAAACAAATACTCGTATGTATATAAAAATAGGAGAAAAAAACGAAAAAAAAATCGTCATAATCGAAACTCAAGGCCCCCATCATGCAAGACCACTGTCGTCTATCGAACCCGCAATAGCTGTGCACAGTTAGGACAATAGCGAAAAAGCTATAGTGCAATCGCAATCGACGATACAATATTATTTAAAGGGTTTTCGTGCCACCTAAAGCAAAAACCAAATCATCAAGTCGACATCGTCCGGACGATAGAGGTCTTTCATGCTTGTTTGAAATGCAGCTTCCGTCAAAACAAGATAGTCAGACGATAGTGGCCTTACGAAATTAAAGTCATGAAAAGCTTCAACTGGAGAAAGATGGTAAAAACGGAAACTAAAGAGAAGATATAGAAAATAAACGAAAGACTGTGATCTATGTTCCTATATCGATTAGGTTTAGCCAGAGTTTTCGAAACTATTTTTTAGCTATGACCTGCAACAGTTGCAAAGGGACTAAGGTAATGCCCTCGCTTATTGAGTGGAAGGCTGGAAGTTCTATTCCGCAAAAGTGGGAGTGGAAACTTACAGTGGTGGTCACAATAATTAAGCGTTAAATTATGTACTTTTATTTTAAACAAAGGTGTTCCTCAAATTCAGTTTTTCGTTTCTACCACGTCTTAGAGATGTATGTAAGTCTGAAATAATGTATATTCTTCCATCAGATCGGAATAAATTTAATTTGTTTTCGTCATTAAAAGCAAGTTTTTTTTAGTTTTGTCGTAGACTACTAATTGTGTACGAATTGTTTTTGCATTCATAATAAAAGAATTTTTTTTTTAAATAGGTATGAAAGTGTTGTAAACAATGTTTTGGGTGAAGAAAATCTGTCATTACCGAGTCTGAATGAGTGCTCTCATAAGAAACAATGTTCTCTTGTTTCACGAAACAAAAAAAAAAAACGTTTTGCTTTATCCGGTGTGTTTTCACCCTCAATGAATAAAAAAAAAATTGTTCGTTTTAAACAACAAAATTGTCTTTTCATAAATGTATTCGCCAAATTAACTTGTGTTACTGACTACTTCATACAGAAGAGGCAAACAAAAGAATATGCTATTTTTTCCAGAAGCATGGAAAGGATGCGTGAGTACATATCTGTGAGTACCCTTTTTCGAAAAGAAATTCTGCGAATCGAAACGAAAGACAACGACTCATATCAGTTTCCCTTACAATATTCCGATCGGCTAAAGAGGGCGTGATATACTCTATTGAGTGCGGCTAAAAACTTTGTATGATTGTATGAGGGAAATGTTAACGGACACTGTACGCATATTTTGTGGAGATCAGAACCGCCACTTCCAGCTACGTTTTGGATAAAATCGTTATTCTAACATATACAAATACATATACGGGACACCCTGTTAAGCAGTATAATCCTTTAAGGGTAGATTGCTGAATTTCCGCGGAACAAAAAATTAATGGCAGGGGGGTCTATTCTCACTTCATTTCAGGTTATAGCCCATCAATGTGGGTAACTTCTAATTTGGAGGTGTAGGTAATCACTTTAAACGCTATAACTTCTAAACTGCTAGGTACAAAAATGCTTTGTACATTTTGGAAAGACAATTTAGTAGCGCATACAAGTCTTCAACACTTTGGGTTCATATGTGCAGCTACAAAAAAGTTATGGGTCCTTATTTCATTAAGCTAAAAAATTAAGAAAATTTGTTGTTTCATTTTTTTTTATACTTAAAATGCATCTTTCTCAGGATTTTTAATTTATAATTATTTTTTTATGAAATTTTTATCATTATTTATTCCTAAAAATAAACTCAAAATCCCAGATCACTCAGACTCGGTAGTCCATTGTACTACCAGGCAGAAATCCTCTTTTTGGTGTAGCGGTTGGAGAAACAAGGTTTTATTCGTTTCTCTCTTTTAATCGGGATTGAACCTGCACCGCACGGGGAACATGCTAACACACTACCATCTACACCATCGCCACCACTCGTTAAAAGTATGGTTGAGGAACGAAGTTACCCTGCTGCTACTGTGACAAGGTGTTTTATCGGGTTGGGAACACAATCCCGAAAACCCAAAATCCCGAAAAGCCAGAATCCCGAAAAGCCAAAATCCCGAAAACGAAATCCCGAAAAATAATATATAAAATGAAAAATTTGCGCAAAGGATCGGTCTCTAAGAACCTATTATGCTTATTTTAAATGAGGTTTAGGTAAATGTTTTAGCTGGATTAATAGGAAACACTTTAGTTCTTCCACAAACAGTTAATTCCCATTGCTATCTGGAATTTCTTCATTGTTCGTCGGAATCTCCCCTTAAAGGATTATACTGCTTAGTTAAGACACCCTGTAGATGTAGATATGTATTATCCAAATTTACTAAACTATAAAATTGAACTTTTTGAGACCAAATACAGTATAATGTTCCAAATTGCAACTTTTAAACAGGAATTTAAAAGCCTCAAACTTGGTGACGGACGAATCGTTGGAAATGTTGCATTGAGTTTTTGAAAGCATACGCATAGTTTATGCATAGCCATACATTTAGTCTAACGCACCCTTTTGGGTGCGTTGCAAAAAAAATTGCTTCGAGCGAGTTGTAAAGGACTGTCTTTATATTTTGTTATGGCTGGTTTGTCATTTTTCAATAAAAAAATACGTTTTTGTCGAAAACACCCCTAAAATGAATGCGGCAAAAAAACTAACTATATAAAGTGTTAAGAAGCACAATGTCAACACATTTTGTTTCCACTACTTTATACATTTTTAAGGAATTTAACGAATAAAAAGTTTTTGTCAAATGGGACATGAAAACATGTTTCCTGAATATGCAACTGAATTGGAAAAAAATGTCGGGGCCAAACAATTTATTTTGGTTTAAGCTTTTTCCCCAAACTTACTTATTTCGTTTATTTCGTTACATACGAGTATTAAGATACATACATATTTCCGCAAGTACTCATATGTGAGAGTGCAAATTCGCAAACGAGCTTACGCACGAACTATTAAATGGCGCATCACTGGATTTTTGTAAACTTTTCGCCAGCTGAAGTTGTATTTTGATCTGACAAGACTACACGCTCTATTACACATATCTAATGCTTTTGGTAGGCCACAAACCAAGAAACACCCGAAAAAAGTAAAACGCAGGGTCTACCTCGAAACGATAAAATAAACAAATATAACATGGTTCGATTGGTTTGGTGTGTACGCCTTAACACCAACTCGAGGCAACACTTATTTGCGTTTTTCTGTCAATGAATTAGCTTTTTATTTTCAGATTTTGTCAGCTTTAAATTTCAACCTAATCAGCCAATCCAGTATCAATTTACCTCGCTTCCTCGCATCCAGTTAAAAATGTTGTTTCACTGATTAACACCCTCATCAACAAAAAAAAATCGCGTTCCACCATTCAAAGCACGCAAAATGATTTTATATTTACATTTGTTTGTTTATTTAATTTTTTTTTATGGAAACAGGTTTCAATGCCATGTATCATTAACTTTTCAAACTATGATGACGCTCAACATGTTTTCGACGTTTGTGTTTCTTCTTTGCCACTTTAGTTGATTACATACAGCATTTTATTATTGCGTCTCAATTTATTGCACGCTACGCGTGTGCGTTCTACGTTTTCTTCCCTCACTATTGGGATTAAAGTAATAAAATAATAAAAATTACGCTTCATTTGCATAAAAAAACATCGAATATACAATTTTATGAATACGAAATTCCTAAAGTCGTACTTATGGTGCGCGATGCACATTAAGCAGTCAGCTGTCATTGTGAGAATATACTGATATTTTATTTTTGGATGATGTCATCTTGACAGTTAAAAACAAAATAGAGATTTACTGAGCGTTAATTACGTATTTGTTGAAGCACAAAAGCTTGTTGATTTTTTTTTAATTTTCAAAAGTGTCGTGGGGATTAATAACTTTATGAAGTAGGCGCACATGTTGACAAAGCTACATTGAAACATATCTAAATTGTAAATATTTAAAATCGTATTGCGAATAATATACTTAGTGGAGAGGCAAACGTTTTCGAAGAAGGTTTCAGATGGTCATAGTTCTTAATGGCATCAGAGTCAAATATGGCTTACACTATATGACAGTACATGGTTTGCTTAAGCCTTTGACAGCATAAATCATGAGGAACTGTGTAACAAATTGGAACTATATTTTGGGTTAAACGAATCGGTTCTACTAATAAATCTACTAATAGATCAACACCAAAGGGTAGTGGTTGGAGAAGAAAAACTTCGCGTTCCAGGAATTTATTTGCTGGGGTTCATCTTGGTTCCAATTTTTTTTTTTTTTTTTTTTTTTTTTTTATAATAAGCGCGCACTAAAGGGATTTGTTGGGACCCTTATAATGTATTAGCTACACAGCGCGGGCGTTAAGGAAATTAGGGTAAGAGAAAAAGGGAGATGCCGATGCACGTTGGTTTTGAATGTCTGTAGGTTATGTGTAGGAAAAATGGAGCGGGGAAGAGCATTCCACATTCGTGTTGTACGGCTGAGGAAAGATTCTTTAAACTTCACTGTACTTCCGAACACAGGCTTGAGGGTGAACTGATGAGCATTCCTTGCATGGCGGGTATTGCGGTTGAAATGTTCAAGGGGCGGAATGCAACTGGCTATTTCGTTTGAGCACTTATGGTGGAAATAACGATAAAATAACGACAGGCAGGAGACATTACGACGATGACTAAGAGAGTCAATCGATCTCGCGATGTCTCGGTCGCCAATGAGTTTTATCGCGCGTTTTTGGATCCTGTCAAGTAGCTTCAAATACGTTGTTGGTGCACCGGACCAGATATGAGCGTTGTACTCGAGTTTCGGGCGAATAAACGCCTTTTTATAAATGACCTGCATAAAGCTTGCCTCTATGTAACATCCAATTTTCATGCCGACGACCGCCCAAGATTATCTTAACTTAACAGCAGATTTCACTAACGGTCTTAATGAAGAGTCACCCAGTGTTTTTATTTGGTTTCTAAGAATATCACTCGTGATCCCTTCCACTTTGCACAACCAAATTGTGGGAGAAACTAGGTTTCGGGCCCTGTAGGGGCGGTTTTTTAATTCGACCTAATCTCAACTTATTTTAATCAGCAAAAATGCTTATAATACTGACAAACTACTCCCCGTCTATCTCACCGACACCAAACTTAGATTTGTGGTTTTGAACTAAATCGAATTTATGCTGGCCTGCGTAAGCTTTTTCTGTTTTCAAGTTTAATTCCCGGTCATAAAAAAGTTGCGAGTTACAAAACCTTTGATCATATCTATTCTTTTTTTTTATTTTTTAATTTTTAAAATCCAAGTCCTATAGCTGTACTCGAAGTAGAAATCCTCTTTTTGATATAGAGGTTTGAGAAACAAGACAACAAACTGACCTTTACACACCTTAACACATTCCTCTGATAGACTATTTTATAGTTGTAAGTACTGACCTTAAAAGTATGGTTAAGGTGTTATAACACTCGCATATATGTATGACTAATAACGTCATATAAAACATGGCATTTGGTTATGATATGACCAATTTATATGGCAAATGGCTTTGTCAGTTTAGTTTGCTCATACACACTAATCAACTTAATTAAATGATAACAAAACTGTGATTTTCAAAGCGCTATAACTTTACGCAAAGCCTCCAGCCTCCATCCATCGAAAAATCGTAATTCACTTGATTTTGCTGTAAGATCCATTCTGCTAACGTTCAGCGCTACGCATGGTCTACTGTCTTCACTTGTTGTATCAACGGAATCTTGTAAGCATGCAAATGCAAAGCCTTGTTAAAATTCGTTGTCAACTGCTTCGTCAAAATCTTAATTGCTGAGAACGATGGCGAATCGAGTTGGACGGATTCTGGCAAACAATCTCACTTACTGCTTCCAGGTTTTCATTAGACCGAGCTGCAGAAACACGGACAGGTGTCTTTTGGGTTTGAACAGACCCAATCGCCAGAAATTTCTCGATTACTCGGACCATTGTATGGCCAGAAGCAATACTGTGACCGAAAATTCCACGAATTTTTCTAACCGTCTATGGAAAAATCTCACAATTTCTGTAGTGTAGTCTAGGGATGATCGATGTTCATCGATGTTCACAAAACATCGATGTTGAGAGACTAAACATCGATGTTTAAGTAAGCAAAATATCACATAATCGATGTTAAGAATAAAACAACGTCCTTCGATGTTGCCAAAAGAAAACCTACTTTTAATAGAAAATTGTGAATGTTTTTTTTTGGGATATACTCTCTGTCAACAAGGCAATAGACTCAAGGGAAAGCTTCTTGCAAAAATATTATTTCTGCAGTCAATGCACGACAAAAAGTTTTGGGATATATGATGTACATACATGTGCTCATATTTGCTGTATGTATATAATATCCCAAAATTTATACAAGGTGGCGCAAAAATATCCTTCCGATGTTTTTTTTCACCGACCGATTATTGCTCAAATAAATAGTCACCAATATTCCGCGTTCTGGAGCAGTGTAGCGTAACATTGTTTATTTACGTGTATTTCGCATGTGTTTACTACACAAATGTCAAAACAGAACTGACATTAGGGGCCAATCGCAAAATGTATAGCATTTTCTGATAGGAGGATTACTTTTGCGCCACCTTGTATTTACATACTTAATTACTTACCTACTGTTTTTTTTAACTACTTATTAATAAATACGATAGGTACTTATTGATGAAATAAATTCAAGTACTTATGTATATTGTTTTTTTTTTACCCTAATAGTCGGCATTCTATAAATTCATTGTATAACCTCGATGTTAACGAACATCGATGTTTTGAGTTCGATTATTATCGATCATCGATGTTCAGCCATCGATGTCGACATCGATGTGAACATCGATGTTTTGCCAACATAGCTCATTCCTAGTGTAGTCTCACTTTTTGTATGCATTGTGCATCCGTGGTATTCTACATGACTAGTCATTAATGTTTACACATGACAGCTGTCAAACAACACGACGGCCCAAACAAAATGGCGCTAAATTCGAAATAGGCGGTCTAAATTGGGATACCCTTTATATGCTAGTGTAAATCATGTTCCCATTACAGGTTTCAAACACTCATTTACACTAAATCGAACACCTAAGGCTATGTGGTGAATATTGTACAAGGGCGTTCTGGACTAAATGGCTGCGTTTTGGAACATAGAGGTAGCCAAGAAAGGAGACGAGAGGAAAAACCTAAAGCGAACCCTATAAAATGGTTTTCCAGGTAAGAAGATATCCATATTAATAATTTGGGTTCGAAACCGAGGACGGATAACTTAGAAGACATATCTTATCAAACGCTTTACTATCAATGTCTAAGGCTGAGAAAGCAAAGGACACTAGTTCGATGAGGTTTGTTGTAGCTGATCAAACTTTCACGAAGCCATGTTGTCCAGGGGATCGAAAGAGAGCAAACAAATCGGCCTGCAAACATGAATAGGCCGTCAAATCTAGATTAGGAAGTTATGATATCCCATAATATAGACCATACTTTTCGTTCCCATTATGTTGCGCTACAAGTGTGAGAACATTGAAGGCACCACTAAACTTAAAGCTTTGTAAGTTCGGATTATACAAAAATCATCAGAAAAATCGGGATTTAAAAAAAAAACTTCGATCTGGAAACCAAGATATGTTCGAGTTAAATGTTAACGCGTGGACAGCAACCTTATTTACGAACATTGTCCAATCCATTAATAAAAAGTACACCCGCTGATGCATATTGCAGTACCGCCTATCGAACACCATTCCCATTAAGTTACCTTGTTTTCCAAAGATAAAGTTTTTCACTTAGATAAACAATTCTTAATGAAAAGATAATAACCCCATTATTTGTCATCGCGTTCATGCCCTCAGAAGATTGTAAGGAAACCTCCATGACATCCACTTACAGCATATTGCTCATAATATGGGAAAACAAAAGGACCATAAAACTTACCAAAACCAACGCCCCAGCTAGCATATTGCAGTTTCATTTGGCCTGCAGAACACTTCATCGAATGAACTGAAAATGCACACAACTTGGGAGTCCACTAAATGAAAATGTCTATTCGTTCGTCTGTTTGTCAGTCCCAAGAGACTCTGCATGATGTACGCTGCCGTTGTGAGTGCTTGCCAAAGCGCTTCGTCATAGCTGAGCTTGAAAATACATAATGTACCGAGTACGATATCAATAGTCTTGCTATTGCCAAATTACATTAACATTATGTTAATGAGGTTAATGAACGCAACCACTGCTTTACGAACATAGTAGGTACTGTTTTTTGTCTGCTATTGCTGCTGCTGGTAGCTGGTCTCCTGCGCTTCTGTTGCGGTTGCCGACATGCCCAGCCACATAAACAGTAAACGTGTACCGTACATATATGTTTCTGTGTACGCTCAACTTGACATTCAGTTGGAGTTTATTGTGCAACAAGTGGTGACATCACGGCAAACATTTTAATTACGACAAATAAATGAAAAAAGCAAAATACTCGTGAAGAGTGCATGAGAATGACCAACACTAGCGTCATTCGCTTGACCAAACCGTAAATGTGCACCTTTTTTGAATTATTTTTGAAAATATTTTTTTTTCTTTACTTTGTCATTTGCTTTTGTTGATGTCACGCAATAATGCCTAGTATGACAACGGCTTCCGTTTATTTATTTTTATCATAAGGGGAGTTGGCAGTAGCACAGCATACTAGGGAGCCATTTATGGGACAAGAAACTGTTTTAAATACGTTGTTGGCAACGTTTGACGGAGACATATATACATAACTACTCCTGTTGTTGTCTATTTTTGTTGTAAAGTTATTTAATTGCAAGCTCATGTCCGACAGTGTGGATTGATTTGGATGTGTTTATTACCCGCATGGTTTGCGGTTGTCTGACAAAGTAAGATCTGTTGAAACATGGGAAGCCGGCGATAGTAAAGAGTTCATTGAATTTTATTTATATGGAAATCGATTATCATAATGTTCGATGAGTACAAGTTCAAGGCTGGTTACAATTTATATTTGACTGCCTGATAAGTGATTTTCAATTATTTAAAAAACACACCTAACGAGGTTTAAAATATATCGTTTAACATGACATTGAACCCACAACTGAAGATGCGATTCTGATCACGATCTTTAGATATGTCACTGACATTGAGATAACGCACGTAAAGAGTTTGAATGCATTGCAAATAGATACTTACGTAGGTGGACATGACTTGAATTTGTACAAAACACCAACTCTCTACAAACAAGCGCCTTAATTCATTGTTATTCAGCCGATTGTGAAGTCAGTCTGAAGTATCGGTGCCATTTTTTAGGAGTGATTCGAGCTTCATTTAAACGAAGAGTATGGGATGATCTGATCATGTGCGTAGAGCACAACGACACTTCATACAAAAGTAACTTCCCTATCGCGTTCACATTTAAAGATGGAACTTACTCGAGTGGTATATAAAAATTGACAGGAAAAAGTAGTAGTCTGGCTTACAGCGGATTTCTGAACGAGCAGTTAGCCTTCAACTAGTAAAACACCCTAAGGAAAACAAGTTACAAAAACTCATTCAGCATCTGCCGGCATCCAAGGGTACAATTCTGCTGCTTCTTCCACTACTTTATCGGCGATGTTATGTAATGGACTAGAGGGGTCATAACTCTTTCACTTTACTGCATGACTACCGATATTCCTGTGGAGTTCGGCAATTTGATTCCAATCAATGCTGTTGTATTTGTGCGAACCAGGAGATTTAAGGCGTGCCTCTCTTTCGTCATTGAATATGAATGTTGATTTGTTATGCCTTTTTGATCCATATTAATTCTGCTTTGAACATGACAGTACGGTTGCGCTCAATTTTCTTTGAAATAGGTTCTTTGACGAGAAGGTTTCTTTGTATCTTTAACATATTAATCAACAAATTTCTGTTTCCTTCAGTGATTGTAACCTCATCCTAATAAGTATCAAAATCCATGCAGAAAAAACAAATTGACTTGTCGTAAACAATCATTGCACGTTACCATAGTTTAGCCTATCAAAGGAGTTTATTCGCATTTTGCTCACTTACACAACATTTGCTTATTCAAAACAGTTGAACAAATGTATCAGTACGCAAATCGCGTAAACTTGATTGATTTGTTAAACTGTTGCCACAAGAACCCCACATTTAAATAATCTACTGCTTGTCAATCCAGTGAAAATATCAGCCCCATCGACGTATCCATTTGTCCCATTTTTTCCACTGCGAACAAATTTCTTCACAAGTTTAATGAAAATGAATTGATATTGAACAATCAAAGCAAAATATAAAGTTTGTCTTGTGTCAAACAACTATTATATAACCTCTTATACTAGAAAACCTTAAGGTTTAAATAGATAAACAAAGCTTATTACTTGAATCAAAAGTAAATTAATAATGTATCTATCAAAAAATGTGGGCGCGGTGGCTTAGTGGATAGAACATTCGACTGCTGACCAATCAGTTTCATGCTGAAATCCCATTGATAACACCTGAAGTTCTTACACTGACCCATCGCTTCCAAACTCCTGAATATTAAAGAGTATTAACTGTCGTGGGAAGCTTTCCAAGCATTTCCCGTTCTTAAATGTTTTTGCTTTGTAGTTAAATAATAAAGTGAGTAAGCAGTGGGTAGACAAACTACTCATTAGTTTTAAACTTTTAACGCAAAGTTGCAATTGCAACGTTTTAAGTGTTTTTTTTTCTATGTTTTTTCATCAACGAAAAAATTAGTGGTGAATTTGCGAGACCAAGGCTAAGCTTGAAAAATACTATGGGGACTCTGCACCATCGATTTCAATGGTAAAAAAGTGGTTTACTGAATTTCGTTGTGGCCGTACAAGCACTGAAGTTGCCGAACGTCCTGGACGCCCAGTTCAGGTCTCTACACCCGAAACAATCGAAAAAATTCACGATATGGTGTTGGCCGACCGAAGATTGAAAGTGCGAGAGATTGTGGAAGCCGTAGGGATCTCGCATGGCTCAGTGGTTTCAATTTTGAATGATCACTTGGGCATGAGAAAGCTTTCCGCAAGATGGGTGCCGCGTTTGCTCACAGTCGACCACAAACGCAATCGCGTAACAACTTCACAGGAAGGTTTGGCGTTGTTTAATCGCAATATGAAGGAGTTTTTGCGCCGTTTTGTAACCGTGGACGAAACATGGATCCATCACAACACACCAGAGACCAAACAACAGTCAAAACAGTGGGTTTCTAAGGGTGAATCGGCGCCAAAGAAGGCCAAGGTGGGTTTGTCAGCCAATAAAGTTATGGCGACTGTTTTTTGGGATGCACGCGGGATAATCCACATTGACTACCTTCAAAAGGGAAGAACAATCAATGGGGAATATTATGCCAACTTATTGGACCGATTCAATGACGATTTGAAAAAAAACCGACCTCATTTGGCCAAGAAAAAAGTTCTTTTCCACCAAGACAATGCAAGGGTGCACACATGTGCAGTTGCCATGGCAAAAAACCATGAATTGGGCTATGAATTGCTCCCTCATCCACCCTATTCTCCAGATTTGGCTCCGAGCGACTACTTCTTGTTCCCAAACCTGAAGAAATGGCTTGGTGGAAAAAGATTTGACTCCAATGGTGAAGTCATCTCGCAAATAAAGGCCTATTTTGAGGACCTCGACAAATCATTTTTTTTGGAAGGGATAAAAAAAATTGGAGAAGCGTTGGACAAAGTTTATAGAGCTCAAGGGAGACTACGTTGAAAAATAAAAAAAAAAATTTATCAAAAAATCTGTGTTTTATTCCAAAAGTCACGGACTTATTGACCCGCCCTCGTAGCTCAGAAACATTCAATCAGGATTATTTGTAACAAAAATCGTTTTCCATTCTCTGTCCGGACATTCATACATTTCAATTTGTATTTAAAACAGGTTAAAGATTGGTTATTTACTATGAGTTATGACGTCCTTGAATTGTTTTTAAAAAGTAATCTGCTAACAGCACAAATCAATGTCTAAGTTTGCTGTCAATTTTTTTCTTAAATTGTTTATCTTATGAATTTTTTACTTGTTATATTTAAATTTATTTATTTAAATTGAATTTTATCTTTTCTTTAATTTATTTATGAAGTTCATGAACTATATTTTGTAACCGATGTATCCCCCACATCTTATTTATTTGTTAATTAAATCGCTGTATCATCCCACACTAACTTTTAAGTTACGGATTGATCACTATTATTTGCCGCTATATACCTTCTGAAGAAAATTTTTGTATAATAGCTTTAAGTTATGAAGAAAATAAATAAATAAATAAATAAATAAAAAAATAAAATAAAATATCGAAGTGCACACATGCATCCTAAGTAAAAAAGTTCTCGGGCTGGGAATCAGAGATTAAAATGAGTATGTTCGAATGTGTTCAAACAGTCCATCGATTTTTTTTGTGTTCATTTGAAATTTTTTGTTTTCCCTTTAAACTCGTGAATCAAATGACTTGTGATCTACAAAAACTGACGAGTACCAAGATGATCTAAATCGTAAACCAGAACGATCCCCTATACGCATTCCCAAAATGATTCAAGAGCTTACCAGCATGTAGCCATTTGTTCGAATACATTGTATTGGAAATGTTTCACAATAAGGTGCTAAGAATCCGAACGGAATACATGCAACAAAGGAAATAAAAGTTGACATAGTGAAACAAGGAAGTTGACGGTGTTATTTCACGAAGGTTTTTCGGAAATCCTTATTTGACTGCCGAGATAACTTATTCCATTTAACAATGATAACATGGCTTGCAATAATATTGGAAGTGATTTGCTGCAATTTTCCAACAGACACCCACAAATTAAGGGTTTATTCCACAGAGACAGCTAACTTTACTCTACCCTTGGTATCACATGTCCGCAACATAGAAAGTGCAGCCTAGCTTGTTGGAGGATCACTTTCAGAAGGAATTCAGGAAAGCAGAAATAATGACTAAAAGTACTATAGGATCCACAACTTAAGAAGTTTACCCAACGTCCAACAAATAAATATGTTTTTCATAAATGATCATGTCATCTGCCCCATTGATAAATCCATGCAAGACCTCAACCAAAGAAGAAGTCGTCCTTTAAGTGAAGAATCTCTAGTAGGTACTTACTATGTTATATTTTGTTTTATATATATTTATTAATGTATTTTTTATATTGTGTATTGACTTGTACTTTTAATTATACAAGGTGGCGCAAAAGTAATCCTCCTATCAGAAAATGCTATAAATTTTGCGATTGGCCCCTAATGTCAGTTCTGTTTTGACATTTGTGTAGTACACACATGCGAAATACACGTTAATAAACAATGTTACGCTACACTGCTCCAGAACGCCGAATATTGGTGACTATTTATTTGAGCAATAATCGGTCGGTGACTTTGGCACAACGTGAATTTCGTCGCAGATTTCCTACCCGTCCAAGGCCTACTGGTGAAACACTGCGACGTTTAGCCGCTCGCCTCGAAGAGACTGGCACAACACGAGATGCTGCCAGGCGCGGCAGACCCCGGAGTAGCCGTTCTGCAGAGAATATTGCTGCTGTAGCCGAAGATGTCATGGAAGCGCCGTCGACATCGACCAGACGACGTGCCACGCAAATGGGTATCAGTCAACGGTCTTTACAGCGAATTTTGGTACAAGATTTGAAGATGTTTCCGTACAAAGTCCAGACGGTGCATCAGCTGTTAGCTGCTGACCGCCAATCGCGTCTAACATACGCTCAAGCCATCCTTAATCACCACCAAGAGGAAGATGATTTTTCATCAAAAATAATCATGAGTGATGAGGCCCATTTCCATCTTAGCGGGTACGTAAATAAGCAAAATTTACGCTTCTGGGGCACTGAAAATCCGCGTGTAACCCACGAAGAGCCATTACACCCGCTCAAAGTCACTGTATGGTGTGCTGTTTTCGCTGGAGGAGTCATCGGACCTTTTTTCTTAGAAGACGTCGCGGGCCAAACGGTTACTGTGAATGGTGAGCGCTACAGAGCAATGATCAACGAGTTCTTTTTGCCGCAACTTGATGAATTGGGATTGGAAAACATGTGGTTCCAACAGGACGGTGTAACGGCACACACTGCACGTGCCACAACCGATATGCTGAAGGATGCATTTCCCGGGCGCCTAATCTCCCGTTTTGGCGATTTGCACTGGCCAGCAAGATCGCCTGATTTGACCGCTCCAGACTTCTTTTTGTGGGGCTTTTTGAAGTCGCGGGTTTATGTCAAGAAGCCTCAGACTCTTGCAGCTCTTAAAGACAATATCCGTCAAGAATGTGAGGACCTATCGCCGGAAGTTTTGGCCAAAGTGATGGAAAATGCCATAAAAAGGGCTCAAATGACAATCAACTGTGGCGGCGGCCATTTACATGACATCATATTCTCGACTTGATGTAAAAAAAATTAAAAGACCAAATAAAAATAATCCACAAGAAGAATCAAAGTTTTTCATTTTTTTTTTAAATTACAGCCAAAAAACATCGGAAGGTTATTTTTGCGCCACCCTGTATATCTATCAAAATATTTAATTTATTGAAAAAAAAACTTTTTTTTGCCAAGATAAAGTTTTTCTTTTTTGTCGTTATCGAAATAAATAAAAATCCTCATTTCGAAAAATATCAACAACCTGGCTTCTTTTATTTTTAAACCAAATTTTGTCGAAACGGTTGGAAAATTTAAACATATTTGACGAATTCCGTAATTTTTCGTTTCGTATTTGTACTTTTATGGAGTTTTTGCCTCTCTTCCATACAAAGCACACCACTGTACGCCGGTCTTGTGAAAGACAGATAGAATATTGTTCGATTGCTTTGATTTAATGCCCCTGGCTAGATTATGACGACTACCATTGATTAAATCCGCCTCAAACTTGTAACATTCTTACGCCGCCCCGCACAAATACATAGTTTTCCCGTATGACAAAATTTCTGACGTATAAGTGGAAATTGTATCTCAAATTGATGTACCGAACAGATACCGCGATAATGGATGACAAAAGCAAAGGTTATTTTTTCAACTGCCTCCAGATTTTACTGACATAAATTATGTGCATTTTATGAGCTTGTTCATCTTTTTAATTGACTTCGTATGCAATTAGTATCTAAACGAAATATCTTACATAAATATATTAACATTTTCGAATAGATTAACAAATTCTACGTAACTCTGTTGAGTTAAAATTGCATATGAATGTATGAACCAAGTTGACACTTTAATTGACAATGTCATGCAATTAGATAGTATGACAAAAAAAATATAATTAAATCGCATTTAATCAAACTGACTTTGATTGGCAAAAGGAAGGCCGGGATTACACAGGCAATTTATGAGATCATTGTTAAATTATTAATAATAAGAAACAGATTTAATAATGACAATAACAACTCCTACTCCTAATTCAAGAGTTAACATCGTGTTTTTATTAAGTGGCAACGACGAGTTTTAGCGAATTTTCTAATCGAGATTCTTTTTCTTCAGCGTATTTTCATTCGAATTCAATGTCAAAAATTAAGATACAAATTGAAATCCATGAAATCATACAAAGCTATGCAATGATATCATCATAAGTGATCCGCATTTTAGGAGAGGGTGGGCATTGTTATTGGTTGTTTAGGTCAATCGCTGTAGGAGTAGATGATGTTACTTTAACAATATTTGTCTTTTAGCAAAACCCATATAAATGTTCCAGACACATGTTTTTTCCTTGTAGAATCTACTAACACACAAAATTGTATTTCCTCAATTGTATTGTATGCCGGAAGTGACTGAAGTGGTTGTTTTATCTGGATTTATATTGACGTCTAAGGTCAAATTGACTGCAATGAACTACATTTTTATACAAATATTCGTATATATGGTTTTGAGGAAGAGAAAAGCTTTTATAAAGATTTTCAAATTGCAAAAGCTATGTGGCATTGATACGAGTATCGAATTTGGCAAAATTCACTGTGGCGTATGCGTATTAAAACCAAACTACGTAATATACTTATTTTGAAAACTGGTTTGGAAGTAAATTTGTCCAAAATAATATTTCTATCACAGTTGGATAAAAATGAAAATTCGGAAGAGTAAAACTACCTGAGAAATGTGTAGAAAACAGATAGGTTTTCTCTAGAGTGCTGACGTAGTGTTATTATTTTTGACGAATAACCACAATCTTGTAAGTGCAAAGGGGGCGTAGAATTTCATTGCGTTTCCCTATTCTCTAGCCCCCCGCGAAAAACATGCTCAAGGAGGCGACTTAGGGCGGAAATCTCATTCAATTTTAAGGCCTTAGCCTATGGACAAATTTAAAATATTGAAATTGTGCCGCAAGTGTGTATGCAAATCCGTGGGTTGAAACGACTCATCGGGCTTTGTAAAAGGGAAATAAATAAATATAAGGCGTGAACGGACCATAGGTGAGGTTGAAGAGGTGATCCTAAGAAACCGACACACTTATATAAATAAAAGGTCCATTGTGATACCACATGGATCTATCTTCTTCCTACTCGTTGAACCAATT
Organism: Portevinia maculata; assembly: GCA_949715645.1. Classification (NCBI taxonomy): domain Eukaryota; kingdom Metazoa; phylum Arthropoda; class Insecta; order Diptera; family Syrphidae; genus Portevinia; species Portevinia maculata. The sequence continues at coordinate 79,938,889 of OX454525.1, forward strand.
GGAGCATTTAATAAAGCTTGAAAGACTTTAGCACCTCCTCCTTGTCCAAGCAGCTACTTCAGAATTCATTTGTATAGAGCCTTATCAAGCCTTGTTGCATGCTTGCCTATGAGACAGTGCCCGGTGATGACACCAATTGTAGCACCAATGTGCAGTCTGTTTAGAGTGATCAAACACATAGAACGTTTCAGATTCGGCTTTGGCCAAATCTGCTTTGTCGCTACACATGTATTTCACTTGTTCAGGTTAGTTCTCTCGATGGCATCCTTCTTAAACATGAGTTTGTGTGTAGCTATGCGAATGCCTAATGTACTTTTATCAGTTAATAGTGGCAGTATGTTTCCATATTTGGCGAGTTCATCAGCCCTGCAATTCCCTGGAATGTCTCTAAGCTCCGGCATCCAAAATAGGTGAATGTTGAACTGCTCCGCCATCTCCGCGAGAGATGATTGGCAGTCTAGGACTACGATGGAATCCAGGGATTTTATTGAGGCTCGACTGTGTGAGAAGATTCGGATGTCTCTAGCGGATACCTTCAGACACGATAGGACTTCTTTAATCGCCATTATTTTCACCTTGAACATACTGCAGTGATTAGGGAGACAACAAGAGAGGGAATTTAATTTTAGCTTATTATTTTCCTTTTTTATTTATTTTTTTTTTCTCTCTTTTTTAAGTAAAATATCCAATATAAATATACATACATTTTTGTCATTTAGAACAATATATAATTCTAAAATATACTTATACTTTAATGTACCAACCTTATCAATACTGTAACACACTTAAAAGATTGCATAGTATCTATGTGTTGACATGAATTATAAATAAAATACAAATACACCTCCACCAACCCCATCGTCTGTTTTGGATCAATCGGTGTAAGTGTATCGATTTATCTTTGACAAGGGGGCCTTCCTGCTAGAATGATTTTGGGTGATGGTGAATTGGAAGGTTTTGTTTGTCAAAACGTAGCTGAGAGGTGGTGTAGTCTATGTTTCTTGGGAGAATTCTGAAACTTTTTTAAAGCAGAAGAGTGGCCCATTTAGGGCCTAAAACCTATCTTCTCGAACCTTTAGCTTGTGCGAAGTGGAAGAACCTACAATGTTAAGCCGAATCCGAGCGGCAAATTTGAAAGGCATCTCATGACAATTGATACTTTTGGATGTTTGTCAGACATTCGCAAGAGGTGGGGCAATGGAAAAAACTCTACACACATTCTAGATAACACACTAACCCTGAGCCACTGCCCTACTTCGTAAAAGGACAATCAAACAATAATCAGTAACCGGATTATGTACGTGTTGAGATCGTCAAAACGAGGCAGTCCTAAGAACTCCTGTATCACACAAATGCAATATCATCAGCATCTGATTGGCCCCAGTGGATAGGTGGGTCGAAATTGGGAGACCTGCCTATGCACACTGTGGTCAAACCAGCAAACCCCATAGGCGTACCGGTACAGAGGCAGTTAAGTGAGAGGGTTATGCTCCCTTTAATCATTAACTCGCTGATAAAGAAGAATCACAATTTATGTAAGTGAGAACTTTGCCCATACAGGTTGATAGATCTTACTCAATCCTTCGAACTATAAACTGATGTGATTTATGACATATTCTTTGATTATTTGCGATGAACTCATAAAAACCATTCAATTCTATGGAAATAGGGTTTTATTATTTAACTGAAACAACTGCCATCAATTAACACGTGAAATCCCAAAATCTCAGAAAAAACAGGTTCTCTTCTTAAGTTTAAATCGAAAAATAATACTTTATCTATACGTTGATATTATTAATCTGTCTGAAGTTGGCTTATAATTAGTTGTGATGTTATGGCTGCTCCAAACGCATTATCAACCTGCGGAACTTATTTTTCGTAATTGAAATCATGGTCGATTCAATTATACCCACATTCACCAATGTACAAATGATATACAAAACCGATAGATACAAACGAAGGTACAAGTTTTTGACTCTTCATCTCAATGTCCTAATTTCACTCTGGGAAACTGGTACAATTATCAATCCCGGAACAGATAACGACATTTTTCATTATTACAAACAGGTTGGGTTTTTTTCTCACCGAAGATCTTAAAGCGTAAAGTAAAGAATCAACAAGAGAATATATTAAAAAGATTCACGTGGCCGTCAGATGTAAAGTTAAATCCATTCAAAATGAGAATCATAATCGGTAAGCTAACTACGACACGAATGCGAATATGAGAGAAGCGAAGAAGAGACAGCATAATCAAACTAGCAAACGTTGTATCAGATTATATTAAGTCATATCACGACATGACAACGAAAAACTCAACGAAACGTGCAACGAATTTGAAGATATTTAAAAAAGCATATATCGAGAGAGCTTACTGATAACTTTGAGATTATGTTTTACTTTTGGTTTCACTTTTGTGGAGAAGACCGTGGTTAGATACACCGATTAGATAGAGGTTTGAGAAGAATACGAGTTTGTAATTTAGGCGAACAAAACATGTCTGTTAAAAAATAAAATAAAAATCGCAGTTTTGTTTTTACTAAATTAAGTGAAAAGAATACGCATTCTGTTGAGAATGCAAATATTTACAAAGTTATAACCTGAGCCATAATCATAAAAAATTTACAAATTTGTAGCACTTGGCTGACAAATTGTCAGGTCATAGAAATATAATAATACCAGTCAAAAACACCGACAAATTTGTCTTGACTTTTTGATAATTGAGCGCTGCTATTAACCCTACGTAATTGGACGATTAGCACTGAAAATTTCTTATCCGAGCAAGTGAAGAAAAACGATCCTTATTCGTCAGAGAAGCATAGATTTCAAAAATGTCAGTGTTCTTAGAAATCTAACGACTCCTGTACACTAAGGTCTTTATACGACGCGCTTCGGACATAATGTAATGAAGGCTTACGTGTTTGTTTCAATAGAAAGCTAGAAAGGAAAAGGCTGCTGAGAAGTCACTTTTTAGGGTTCCGTAGCCAAATGGCAAAAAACGGAACCCTTATGGATTCGTCAGGTCTGTCTGTCTGTCTGTCCGTCCGTATGTCACAGTCACTTTTTTCCGAAACTATAAGAACTATACTGTTGAAACTTGGTAAATAGTATATTCTGTGAACCGCATTAAGATTTTCACACAAAAATAAAAAAAAAAACAATAAATTTTGGGGGTTCCCCATACTTAGAACTGAACTGAATACTTTGCGCGAGAGACACTTCCAAAGTGGTAAAATGTGTGTCCCCCACTGTAACTTTTAAAATAAGAGAATGATAAAACTAAAAAAAATATATGATGTACATTACCATGCAAACTTCCACCGAAAATTGGTTTGAACGAGATCTAGTAAGAAGTTTTTTTTTTAATACGTCATAAATCGTAAACCGCAATTTACCTTTCATTCAATCAATTCAAATATAAAAAAAAATATTTAATTTCATAAACATAAACCTTATGCGTAAGCCGTGAACCATGATTTTCTAATAACAAGAACTTTTATATGATGTTACTTGCTGATACGGAACTCTTCATGGGCCGACTTGGCCGCTTTTTTAATTGTTCTTTTCTTTTAAAAGGTGTCAAGTTTGTGCAGTTTTTTGAAAAACAAAACTTTGTTGTTGAACTTTGACAGCATTAAAAGATGTGCTATGCTATTGTTCAAGTTCGTAATCGTAAACTACTCGTAAGTTACAGGCGACTTGTGTTACTTTAGAACTTTAACCTACCCATTGTCTTCTTCCTCTTCCTTAACGGCGAAGCTATGATCAGAATTAAAGGGATTATAACCGTTCCACTTTCCTTACAGGTCCGTCTGTGGGTCAATGAATATATGCAGCCCTCCCGGTTTCGGATGGCTTCATAACGAACGCCAATCAAATGCTCGTGGTGTTGTTGTCGGGCACTAAATGGCGAGAAGCCAGGTTTTGAGCTCAATATGGGCCTTAAAAACAGTCGGGAGTAGATCTTTCATGATGAAGCATTTCAATCATACCGCTCGGATTCGGCATAGAATTGTAGGTAATTAATTGGCAACAAATTTATACGTAACTTCGACGATCCTTACATCTAGTCTCGCAGGCCAATAAATTATTTGGAGCTTCTTGTCAGTTTTAAAAAAATTTAGATGAAACTCATTGAGGATCGTGACATCACGAAATCGCTTGAAAAAAAGTCATCGTCACAATCCCTCCTACCCTATCGTTGTTTCACCGGTATTTCCACCATATGCAAGAAAATAGCTAGTTCGTTTCGACTCTTAGAAATTTGAAACCTTTATAAAGTCGGCATGCGATTCATTCCTTAGCCCTACAACAAAGATCGATAACCTGCACATGGATCCCAGCCTAATCCTTTTCCACGGATGATAAATTTCAGAGCAAAGGCTCAGCAGCCCATAACTTTTCACTCACAACTAGAACGTCGTGAAACTGAAGCAGCATAGTATAGATGCGCGCTTTTTGTAATCAATAACCTCGATAATTTGGCGACAATCTGGTTTCGGGTTGAGTCCATCATCCTAAAGAGATTACAAATAAGAAGAACTAGTCGCTGGTAGACCGCCTCGTCGTACTATAGCCCCTGCAAATATTACCTTAGAACCTGGAGTAGCAGTTTTCTTCACATCCATCCACGGAAAACGATAACTCGCGATACTCTCTAAAGAGTCATCCCAGAGCACTGCCATCATATGTAAGCATTCAATTGGGTTTGGCGTTTATCTGCACAATTTTTGATGAAGCTGCATTTACGAGGAGGAGGAGACTTTTCTTCAATTTCTCTGCGTATGCCCAGCTGTATCCTAAAAAAAACTATTTCTTCCACAACGAGATTAATAATTTGAACAAAGCTGGAGGTCTCTCACGCTTCATCCAAAATTTTAACTGGTTTAACCGGGTAGGGAGGAATTTTTTTCTAGATGCAAGTGAAGTCACAAGCCTTCCTAATGTTGGCCTAAATGTCAATGTATGTAGGGTCCTTATGGCTATCGGCAAGAGCCCATGAACCTATGTTTAAATTTCGGCAGTTTGACACTGAGCCCCTAACTTTAAATTCAATTGGTGCAAAACAAGAGGCAAGACCAAGAAAGTCTTGAACCAAAACAGACTCATTGTCTCACGTTCATTTTCATACAGAACAAGACGACACAACAAACAAATTATGAGAGGCACAGCGTTCAGAGCCGAAACCGTATATTAGATTCATAAGGAATATCATTCTGACTTATAGAGAAAGTACATTTGAAGAGGAAATAAAAATACCAAGCTTAAATTGAAACAGCTGGAACTACAACTTTCAAAGTCATCAACAAACATTTGACAAACGGCTGGACACCTTAATTAAAGCCTTCCATCAAAAGGGGAAAAAACAAATAACAAAACTACGTCCCTCAATTAGCCGTAAACATATGTAGGATCTTGGTGGGATGGTGCGAATGAAGATGTACAACTCAATCAATGGTGGCAATCTTATAAATTAACAGCCAGACTGCGAAGAAGAACCGGAGGAAGAAATTACAGTACAAACAAATTATCTTCTCCTGCTTAGATCTTGTATCTAAAATACGCAACTGAATTTCGTGTCTGTCTCTCTTTCTGGGTAATAAATATTTTATTGAGAGTTCATTGCGCATAATTATTATTAACTCGCGGCAGCCACAACCACTTTACCCACTTAAGAAACTGTAGAACTCACTAAGAGTGAGGTCATATCTATATTTGCATATCGTCACCGCCTTGATAAAAACAAAAGCACAACAACAGTCTACAGTACCCTGAATTTTAAAACGAATTTCAATTCAGTTCTGCCGAATATCAATGATCAATTCTAGCCAGTAGTCATAATAAAAAAATAATAATGCTCGTTCTCGCATTCTCGTACCTGGTGTGCGGCTACATCCTCATTGCCATACAAGGCTGTGGGTGATGAATTTCTTGGGGCAAACATGTTTCACTCCAAATTGTGCATTTATTCGGTAAAAAAGAAATACAATTGTTGGATTAAACACTAACTGACATACTTGTTAGCCGAAACAGTTCAAGGGCAACACAGATAAAACAATTTCTTCCTTGGAAAGATTCTTTTTTATTATTTTTCCACTTTCAAATGCAGTTACTTCAGGGCTGCCTGAAACAACTTTCTTCGTTTGGTCTTTGTTTTTTTATTTCGTTGTTTGCCGTCGCTGCTGCATTTACATAGTCGTATGATGTATCTCTAGAGTGAAGCTTACATCTCTAGTGGCATGCAGATAATTTTAGATCAACGAACAAAAAGGCGAAGGCGAATATCACAGAATACGAGAAAAAAAAAAACCAAAAAAATAAGTTGAACAACTTTTCCTTTTCGAATGCAGTTGTGCACTACTATTCCGACAGATGATAATCAGGTTTTCACGTTGCAACCAACAACTAACAATAGCACCACCGACACCACCACCAGCACCGACACCGACCGCGGTAGTCTCTTGAGCTTCAGTACCCCGTTGCTGCAAGGTGTTTTTTGGATACAAGAAGAAAACTTTCATTTGTATCTTTTTTTTTAATTAAGAGATGTTTGGATTGTGACGACAACTTTCTTGTTGAACTCGCGCATGGGTTGCACTGTGTATTGGTATTCTTGTAGCAAAGTTGTTACATTAAAACACGAACGTGATGACTCGTTTTTTCATAATTATATTTCACGCTGAGATCGCGAATCTACTATCACCGCGTTCACTTGGATATATTTATTTAATCGTGATGCTTGGATACAATGAGATACCTTATTTGTTTGAGATATTATTTACAAAAGAATTTATAAATCTATCTTGTCGTTTCGGATTCAAATACTAAGTATTGCTGCTTTTCGTTGTCGATATATAGCAAACCGATTCAAATTTATTTCTATTTTGTTTTTTATTCGATTCGACAGTGCCGCGCGCGCAATTGTCGTGTCGTTCGACAACTGATTTGAAATCTCAGAGCAGAGAACGGACAACGCACAGTCAGACGATTATTATTATAAAGCGAAGCTTACGATTAATTTCACGGCTTCTTTCAGACTAAATTCCAGGTTTGAGTTTCTTAGCAAATGGCTAAGAGCGAGGGCAGGTATTTCTCATGTTCCATGTGTCTCTCTGTTGTTTGTAGGTTGTTTTGGTACAAATTATTATTCAATTTTTCTTTATTTATTTGTTTCGTATATTTCTTCAAATCATATAGAAATGTGTGTTTTGTGCTGGTAAGTTGACAGACCGGTGTATTTTTCTTGCCAAGAGAGGCATTGGAATCAATGAACAAGAAGAGAAGAAGTACAAATAAACATAACAATACTTTAAGAGGGCGATACAATCAAGTTTTCGTTAATAGTTATTTATTATTAACTGAAGTTGTAGACGGTATTTTTTTGTTGACAGTGAACGGTTGGTGATTGTCAATGGGCTTGCAGCATGACTGGGATTAAGTAGAAGGCCAAGCGCAGCATTTTTAGTTTTTTTTTCTGTTTCTTAATTGTCATTTTCTATGAGCCTATCACTTATTTAACTGATGCACTTGAAGATTTTGTTGTTTTAGAGTTTTAGATGAATTATAACAGCTGCAGCCGGTCGGGATGTGTCAAGCTGCTTGGTTGCCGTAATAACTAAAAAGGAACTGCAATATTGGGACAACAAATTAAACCTAACTGTTAAGTGGATAGGTGTGAAAAAAACCCAAACAAAAGAGTTGAACTGCAAACTGGTGCTGAATTGTTTGAGGACATAAAATGATTTGGGATTGGTTGGTTGGTTGGTTGAAAACCGGCCCTCGATGAGGATGCACTTAGACCAGAAGTAGGTCCATTGTGCTGCCGATGTGTAAGGTGGGTGGGTCACCCTCTTACTCAGGGAACCATTTGCTCCTCTGAATGAAGGAGCTAATCCTTGCTGTGCAGGCGTTGTTAAGATCGTTTAGATCATTGAAAAGGTATTCACCCAATGTAGCCTTCCTAGTGTTGGCGAGTGCAGGACACGTGCAAAGGAAGTGACTGATGGTCTCCTCTTCTTCCTCGTCCCTACAGCTTCTGCAGAAGTCATTGTAGGGGATGCCCAACCTTTGGGTTGGTTCGATGTCGGTGACGCTTATGCTATTTAACCCAGAAGAGCCTCGTCGGGCCAGTTCGTCAGCTTCACAATTCCCTCGTGTGTCACAGTGACCCCGCACCCAGCAAAGGGTGAGGCTATACTGACCGGCTATCTCGTTAAGAGATGCACGGCAGTCTTTCACTGCCTTGGATCTTGTAATGCTGGATGCAAGGGATTTGATGATGATTTGGGATTACACAATATTTATTTTTTTGGAAGGAATGTGAAATATGTTAGGTCTACTGTTATATGTAAGCAGCAGTGCCAATTTAAATTTGACAATTTTCATTAGTCAGACTTGGGATAGAAATAAAAATATGTTGAAATTGTCGCCTTGTCATGAAAAATGTTAAATTCTCCAAACTCCAGCCTAATAAACGCAGATTCTTGTAGGCTAACAAAAAGAAAATCTTTGCAGGACGATAGATGGTCGACCTCTCTCCGACGCACAGTGACCGATTTAATACATCAGTAGCTGGTCGGTCATATGTCAAAAATTAACAAGTTTTTCCCCCCTTTTTACTGTTTAATCTATACAAATAACAAGTTCAAAAGCACAAAGGAAGACAACACTCAAATTTGCAGAGTTTGATTACGAAAGTTTTGTTATTTAGTTTTAATCTTACACTTTAATTAAATGTAAAAATAACATGTCAAAATCCGTCTAAAAAATATATTTTTTCCTTTTCAAAGGTAGCAATGCTCTTCCAACAGAAAGACCGTTGCTTACAAGAAAAGAAATATTTGTGTTTATGCGTGAGAACGGACTTTTCAAATCTTCCGCGTCTGATTGTACGGATAAAGTGATAAAATTTGTGTATGCAAAGCTCTCCATATTGTTTAATTTACACCAGAAAGTTTATGTCACTAATTTTTCAAAAGTGTGTGGCAAAGAAACGTAAGAACATGTGATCTTAAATTCAGACGAGAGTTGGATATGCAAGGAATTTCAAATGCCCATACAAACAGAAGAAAACACGCAAACATCTCAACTTGGAAGATCAGAGAAAACATTTCAACAAAGTGGAGTCAAGTCAAGAAAAAAGAAAAATTCAAGAACTCATGAATAAGTCTTCAGAAGAATTCTATTATGCGGAATCGAAGCCTAGACAAGAGGGTAAACGTTCCGAGGTCGTAAAAAAAGCTATTGGCAGCTCACCCAAAAGTCTGAAGAAACTAAAATCACCTGTCATGACGAAATCAGCAATCCCGTATACACCAGAACAAGCCCAAGTTCTAGTAACTGAATTAAAATTAACGAAGCATTAGTATAAACAAGAGCCCGGCAAAAACAGCCGTTATAATAATAATAAATATAATTTTGTTACAGAACTGATTACTCTTTCGTCTGGATTAAAAATTGACACAACCAAATTTCGTCAGTATTGCTTAGACACAGCCAAACTATTTGTCAGCAAATATAATTGGTGCAAAATGCCTCCGAGCGTTCATTAAATACTCTTCTTCAGGGTGCTGACATCATTGAGAACTTCGCTTTTCCTATTGTCCAACTGTCGGAGGACGTTTAGGAAGCCCGTCAAAATGGAATCTTTTAAGAAAGATGTCACGAGTCTCAACCAACGAGGATATATTTAGTTAATAATTTACTCATTTCGTCCGATCCTACTATAAGTGATAAAAGGCATCTTCCAAAAGTAAATCTTTTCCTCCTGAAGCATTAGATATGTTGTTAGAATCATAAATAAATAAACTCTGCAATAAAACTTTCATTTAATATTTAAGTCCAGCTAGCGACCATAATCGAACACTGTGCGACGCCGCAAAAATTTTATTTATTTATTTAGATCTTGACAAACTTACAAATTTAAAAGAATACCTAATACTAAATAATTCATTAAATTTACCATACCTAATATATTTGTATTTATATAAAAAAAAAATTCCACCATCCAAATTCGGAGTATGTCTCCTTTGAACATGACAGTACCAATACCAACTGAACCGGTCGCTCTCCATTTTTTTTCGAGATAAGTTCTTTGACGTCTAGGGTTCCTCGTATCTTGGAACCGCTATCTGAATCAAGTTAATGCCTTGTTTGTTGAACAAAGATATTGGCAAGGCTCATTTGAGGCAAACGTCACTTAAAGAAATAACAAATCATCAATCTCGCCCTTTATAACACAGTCCAACGAATGGCTAACGAAGAATAAGTACGGAAATAGAAAGAGGCTGAATAAATTGCATGTATACTTCCTCATTATAATTGATAAATAATTAAACCCCATTTCTGTATCAGCTTAACTTGTGGCTTCAATGGCGGAGTGCGTAGTATGCTTGCCTGAGAATACGCTGGGTTCTAGGTTCGAGTTAAAGTGCAGAAAAGGGTTTTTCGAGAATAATGAATGTAAATTAGACTAGCACCAAAAGAAACAGAAGTTTGATGACCGTGAAGCGCTGTTTCTCCAGCCCCACTTCATGTGGTAGCAATCAGAAAATACTGTCGTGCATTCAACAACTCAAAGTAAAAATTCAAAATAAATGTTGTGTTTTAACGGGCCCATGCACTGTATGGCTTATCGGACCATTTGTATGTGCGAATTTTTGGCACGAATGACCAATGCATTGTAGGTTCAAGAAAATACGTGTGAGAATGAGAAGGAGAATTTGCTTGCATTTTTATTAGTAGCCTAGTCGAAATCACTGAATTGAATTCCCTCTGGTTATAACAATCAGCAAAACGGCCATAAAATGGTACCAACATGTCGTTAATTTATGGGCGTTGTGTTGTTGATAAACAAAACGCCCCCATGCCATTTCATGTAAATACATTTAGCGAATTTATTACTGATTAGTTTTTAAATGCTGGCTTCAATCGCATAAATATCGGATGGCATACGTAAAGGTTTTTTTTTTTTTTTTTAATTGGCCTATCTCAATAAGACACAGGCGCATTAAAGAAACATTGTTATATTTGTTATATTAATATTATTATATTGAAGATCGACAAGATGAATTGTCTACAACTTGAAATATGCAAACAAATTACGAATTTGTTAATTCTCCGTTGGTAGAAGATGCCTCTAAATTGGTACTTTCGTTTTATTTTGCTAACATGTAAGTCAAGCACGTGATCATTCTTTTAAAACATATTAGGTATAAAGGGTACAGGACCTAAGACCTTGCCTGTGCGAAGTGGAAGGGACCTACAATTTTAAGGCAAATTCGAACGGCTAATTGGAGATGCTTCTCAAGACAATTGATAATATTGGATGTTTGTCAGACGTTCAGACAATGGGGCAGAGGAAAAACTGTATGTGTTACTTGGCTCCGGCGTGATTTCAACGTGAGACCCTTCGATTAGTAATCCAACACACTGACCACTGAGCCTACATTCAATTAAAACAAGTCGAGCATTAATCGAATAACCATAAATAAAATAAGTAGACCTAGATAATTCAAGTGCGTTTCTTAATGCTTGTTTTACTTATTATTAGGTGTTGGCATAAGAGAAATTTGGAACAGAGAAGATGTCGATGCACATTGGTTTTGAATGTTTGTAAACTATAACACGAAGGCAAAGTAGAGTGCGGTAAAACATTCTACATCCGTGTTGTACGGCTATAGAACAATTCTTTGTATTTAACCAAACGACCGAATAAAGGCTTGAGGGTGATGTGCATTTCTGGCATGGTGGGTATAATTGCGGATGAATTTTTTAAGGGAGTAATACGACTATTTCGTTTGAGCGCTTTTGGTGGAAAGACCCATAGAATAACGATAGGCAGGAGACATTGCGTCTATAAAATATTTCCTTCATCGCTTCAGGAATCTTAGACTTTTCCAGTGCTCTTGGCGAAATCGAATGTGTGGTCATTTGAACGAAGGTTATAAATAATTAGCATACCGCAGAGTGCCGAAAAAAGTTTTTTTTTAAAAATGGTCCATAAACCAGTAGTGTAGCATACCATATGGTGTTTGGATCTAATCTCATAGAAGTTGTTAACAAACAAATTCTATTTTATTATCTTGCTTCATAACACAAATTCACATGGATATCCTAGATCTGTTGGAAAGACAAATAATCGTCATCACATCATCAATGCAGTTTATGAGAAGTTTTGAGAACAGAAAAAGTTGTTTGTTTCGTGCGAACTATTTTTCTGTAAATTTCTGTCAGTCTGTCGTGTTTAAGTCCCCAAACACCTTTGTCAATTCTGCTGTCAAATAAAAATGGTGAAATCGGAAACGATGACAACATTATGTTGGTCTGCTGAATTTATACATAGTCAGAAATTAAATTGGAATCGGCTTAGCACGACTGGATCTACAGGGAGTGTCCGAGCGAGAGACTATTCGTTATTCCTTCACAACCATCAACCGCCAACAATTTATAACTTTTACAAAAACTTTATTGAATTCGAATCATACAACATTTCGCGCTCAATTAATATTTGCAGATATTTGGTTAATATGTAATTTCATAATTTTACCGTTCTAAAAGTTTCATGCTGATGCGTGTCGCAACAAAAGTATATTCTGCTTGACAAGTCAGTAAGTGAAGACGAAACAATTATTGATAATTTGGTGTAAAATTAAAGGTTTAATAAAATATATTTCTAACTGTCAGATTTTAGTGAGAGTTTTTTCGATAAATATTAAACACATATTTTGGTGTACTATTTTATTTAGTGTGAATTGATTATGTTAATGTCGTTAAGCTACAAATATCCGAAGGCAGCCTCAGGGCCGCCTTACCCGTTTAAGCGTTTAAAAACGTGTCCCTTGCTGTGGCCATTCTTTATTGTTGATAACCTATTGGTAAACATATCATAGTAATATAAAAAAAACTTTGATATATCCAAAATATCTGATGAAGAGGTTCAAGATTTCATGGAGTCGTTCTAAATCGATTTAGACGAAGATATTTTTGGTGATGATGAACTTAAGGATTCAGATAACATTCCAAAGGAAATATCACCAGAAGATGTTCCTCCTTTTCGCATCACAAGCTTAAGAAATTCATTTTCCATTGTCTCGTGCAAATTATTTAACGATCTTCCTGTTGACATACGAACCTCATAACTCTATCCTCATTTTTGAAAAAAGTTAAACTTTGGCTTCTTGATTTCGATCATAATGAATTTGAAGTTTTGCTGCGCTATACGGTTTAATTATTTAATTATTTATTTGTTAGTTATTTTGTGTTGTCATGAATTTGCTCTAAATGATTATTTTTTGCTTCCCTTATTAGTTATAATCATCATTTTTTATAATTTGCTCACCCCACATTGAATGGTTACTTGAAGTGGCATTAGCTCCATTTTTTTTTTCTTGAAATACAATTGCCACTATTTCTCACTCTATTCTCATTTTATTTGTAAATTAAGTTTAGTATAAAATTGTATCTACTCGTATATTATAAAATGGGAATAAAGAATTAAAAAAAAATCAAAGTATACGTGAAATGAACTCTGCAGAAACAAGTGGTTTTCTTTTGCGAGCTATCAATTTGTCTGTTCTATCTAATCGGCCGTCGACTTGAGCAGAAGCGACTTCCACGATTGCATCTGTAAAACCACCAATTAAAACCACTGAAACAACCAATCACCAAAAATGCATTCATTATCCCGTCACATAAAATAAAACGTTCGCCATTACAAGAGATAGGCTTTAGGAACAGTCAGAGCCAACAGAATTACAACTGTTTGGATAAAGATGTCAAAGAAGATATATGATATTAAATTGAATATGTTGGTAACACGTATGGCATTGACAAAAATACTGTTTTATGGCGCTTCACACTAAGAGAGATCTCTGAGACAAAAATTGTATGGATTCATTTTTCCATTTCTGACTAGCATCACATATGAGCCCAGCACTAGTTCTCGTATCGAGCAGTGGGCAAAACATCCTTTTGCTGACAAAAGTTATGACAGTACCGATCACTTTCCATTATGGCTTGGCAAAGAAAGAGAAATGCATTTGCTCGAAATGTGCTCTTCATTTATGCTGTTCTAACACAAATTGTTTTTACGAATACCGTACAAATACCAATATGTAATTGAAACACTTACTTTTTTCCAGTAGATATATTAATTTTGACTCATAGTTTGTAACATACCTTAATATTGCTCGTAAACCCCTAAAAGTTACTATATTAGTGATGATCAGCGTCGATAGTATTGTCGATATAGCCATGTCTGAACGTCCGTCGGCAAAAATTAGGCCTTCTATATCATAGTATTATGATTAAAGATTTTTTAAATCCACCCACTGACACGCCCATAATTTAAGAAAATCGTTTTTTTTTTTTCTTTGAAAAATCAATGTTTGAGCTATAATGCTGAAATTCGGAATGTATACTCTCTCGGGAGCCTTAATGTTCATGTGGAAATATTTTTAAAATTCGCCCACCGATCCGACCACCTAAAAAAAAACTTTAATGAAGAAATTATTCGCAAAGTATTTAGTTCAAGTCGTTTTGAACAATTCCTTTTTATAAAGTTTTCTCCCATGCCCACTTTTAAGGGGCGTTTTTTGCAAAAACTTTGTTTTGTCATTAAAATCCATTAAAAATTGTATAACAAAATATGAAGATCCTTTTTAATAATTCTCCCGTACTTAGATTTTTTTGCCAAGCCCACTTAATGAGGGATAGGAATGAGTAGGGTATCCAACAGTCCGGTTTTTTTTTGCATAAAACGGGTAAGACTGCGTGAGGCCGATTTCTACCTGGTGGCTAAATTATTTTGGTTTACCACAGCAAGAAGCCCTAAAACCACACCCGACAGTGCACTTTTCAGGGTAGCTGACGGGTCACCTTTGCATTTTTCTCGCTCCAAATGCGGCGACAGAAATGAGCGCCATCACGTTACAAAATTTGATGATAAAAAGTGGATTGGGTTTAAACTGTTCGAGCGCGTAATCAGTGAACTCACGACGCAACCACTGATCGTCTGGGTTCAATTGTTGCAGCAATTGAATTCCGTCAGCGTGTAAACCAAGATCCTTGCTCACATTTTGCTGGGTTTTCAAAACAGACATTTTTTGGAGTCCTTAGTTTTTAGACAAGCGAATTATCTGAAGATTGGTTACCAGTAAGGGGTCTTCTCCTGGTTAGACTGTTTTTTATGATTGCTTTTTAGTTTATTAATTGCATTTCTAGGTACCTTACTTGTCCTATCATAAACTTTTCAAAAGTAACGATTTATCCGACGAACCACTTTAATTGCTATCTCTATGCCCTCGATGTGCAATTTGTCAAAAAAAAAATACAAACCATAACCAAATCATATATAACTCAAATCCAATTTCCCAATGTATAACACTTCACTGCGACACAGAAAGTCATCCCTGGCTAAATGTTCTTTTTCCTAAAATGGCCTAAAGAACTTACAAATTATGCATTTTCATTTGACAGAAAAGTTCACAGAAACCTACCGACCATGCACACAACTCGTAGACTCATTTCGCCTGGCACAAGGAAAAAATTATTTCACGAACAGTAAAAGTAAAACCTTGCCATCATGAGACAATAAACCATACAAACAGCCTTTTATCTCAGTTTTTTTCTAACAACAAAGGTAAATTTTCCTTTAAAAATTCCCATAAACAAAAGATGAATAATGATAACAATAAGAAACTGTTCCCTCCGCTCCTTGTTTCATAACGCCAACAATTCGTACAAGCAGCGTTAGTAAAGAATATTCCCTATTGTGTATTCTCTTGATAAATAGGTCACATAAGTTTTAAACTTTTAAAAAGGAAATTCTATGCTGCAGCATTTAGGTTTTCACAAAAGCAAGAGGCGTGTTGTTTCTAGCAAAACGACAATGCAATCGCTTCTAAATAAAATAACCATCGGTTCCTATTGTCATCACTATTTCGTTGTGGCTATCCGGGGGGGCTAGGAAAAAAGAATTGGAAATTGCATTCATCGATGTTATAGTCCCTCCAAAATCAGTTGACACTAAGCTCCATAAGGAAACTAGTTTTATACATATATAGTTGTGTCAACTGTCTGTAGGTGGATTACGAGTACACCAGTTTTGGTAATAAATTCAAAAAAAATATGAACGCCTTTCGACGGCAAAAAAGTTTCACTTTTCTAACTTCCTAAACTACTAACTTCTGTATAATATGCGCCCACGAAAAATACCACAAGTTGCATTCCACGTTACTTGATCCAAAAAAAAAAATACTTTAAACTATGGAAATTCTCTGCTGTGGTTGCCTCCTCGTTTGTAACGTACACAAACACACATCCATAGTGAAGAAAATAAAAGTTACATGTATGTCTAGAGACTCTGAGCACCGCAACAGAAAAGCATGCTAGACCAGTACGAGCATGTATCTAAAAATATAGAAAATTATCTGTCTCCACTTAACAAGCTACCCGAAGCAAGAATTCGTTACGAATAATATTTAAATATTAATGTGTCTGGGCAGAATCTACAGGCAAGTTCAGTTCGGGGGTTAAACTTTTGGCCCGTTCGAGTAAATACAAGTTGCATGTTAATTTCTGACTTTGAATTTTCTATGAGCACCGACAACACAAAACCATCTCTCTATCTCTCCTTCGCTTCCTTTTATGTGTTACCCCGTCACTGGAAGTGTTTATTATAGCAAACGATACTAGGAGGTACTTTTTGAGATACACCAGTGTTCAACTGAGCTCAGCCGGAAAAAGATTGTAAATTTTCTAGCGACTTTTCTTTCAGTTAAAGAAAGGAAATATATGTACTAACACAAAGTGGTGGCGACCATATGGCTATATACAACTCTTTTGTTTACCGCCTTCGTATCTGTCAGATACACTAGATCTAAAATCGTAAACTCTCGCATTGAGTTTTAGTACTACAACTGTTTTTTTTCACCTGGCGAGAAGTTGGCTGACGTGACTCTGACTTTTGCCGAGACTATCTATAGGTTAAAGATCTCGGCGGAGTCAATGGAAAAAAATATTCAAGACTTGGTTTAAAATTCTGTGCACTGGCAAAGTGAATTTTTATGTAAGTAAAGACAAAGAGCGAGGAATGGTTACTTCCATGCCCGACACGTGATATGCAAAGGTTGAAGGTGTGATTGTAATCAGGATGCAGTTCGGTGCCGAAATATTCACAGTTTTGCTATTAATGTCAAATTGATTGTCCATCGTTGACAAAATTCCAATGCAGGGACGAGTTAGGAATATCACTGCAGTGCCCCCCAAAAAACAACGCTTTTCGTAAGAGGCGAAAAAGGGGACAAATCACATCAAGGAAAGTTTGAAATTCAGCTGAGCCTAGCGACGCATTAAACATATTGAAACGCTCCCGCAAGTGTGAATGCAAGTGCGACGATTGACACGACTGAAGATCACCGGCGTTGCAACAAGGCAGTCAAAAAAGGAACATGCACGGGAGAAATAATGAGGAACACTAAATAAGAAATCAACAGACATATTTCTTCCTGTGACATTTTTCAACCTCACCGTGCCAATTCAGTCTTTAACATAGAAAATCTCATGAGATATGCAGTGCACACGCCAGTAGCAGAGGCATAAACTAAATTTAGAAAATATTCAAACAACAATAGTGCTGGTTTTGATTGGTTTCCGATAGCATTTATGTACAAATATTTTCTCTTTCTGTTGCTTGCGAAATGTACAACACTCTGTTTTTGCCATTATTAATTCGACCGCCAGTCAGATACTGGCCTCCGATGGAACAACCATTTTGACTAGGTGTGCCTGCGAGGTAATTGCCACCCAAAGTGATTTAATATTATGTGCCTGGCCTATACCTACTACCGTAGAAACAAATTTATCCAATTTCGTGCACAGCAACACTGCATTTATTTAGTTTTCTAAATAATTGATCACGATTTCGAACAACTCTATTGATAAGCGCCTGAAGTCAATTGAGATTTGTTTATCTATATGGAATGTAATTCAAATTATAATGGACCAGCGCCGACTTTAATATGAGTACCTAATAATGAATACTAATTTTAGGTGCACATTTAAATTTGTCTATAAAGCTTTTGCAAAAAAAAAAACGAAGAGTAAGGCTGAAAACATCTCTTCAAATTCCATCGTAGCCCAAGATTGCCGCTCATCTCTTTCGGAGATGGCAGAGCAGTTCAACATTCACCTCTGTTGGGTGCCGGGACATAGAGACATTCCAGGTAACTGTAGGGCAGACGATCTCGCCAAAAAAGGAACCACTTTACCTCTTTTACCTGATAAAGGTTCTTTAGGAATACCAATCGCTACATGCAAACTCTTGCTCAAGCTATCAGCAATCGAGAGAACAAACCTTAGGTGGACATGTAGCAATACTTGTCTAGCGACTAAGCGAATCTGGCCAAAGCTGGATCTGCGACGCTCTAAGTGTCTAATCACATTAAACCGACTGCATATTAGCTCGACCATAGGTGTTATCACAGGACACTGTTTAATAGGCAGGCACGCCTCCAGACTTGGCGTACACTCAAACGACTTCTGCAGAAGCTGCATGGACGAGGAGGAGGAGGAGACAATACTTCACCTTCTCTGCACATGCCCTGCGCTCTCCCACAAAAGAAATCTACATCTAGTGGACTTCTTGTTTAATGACACAAACGACTTAGCCAACACTGGCATCAGAAGTCTTTCGCGCTTCATAAGAAGCTCCCATTGGTTCAACGAGCAGTGAGGGAATCCCCAGATCTGTGTGGTACCACAATGAACCTAATTTTGGTCTAAGTGTGTCGGCCTTAGCTGACAGCCACGTCAACCTAACCTAACCTAACCTAAGGCTGAAAACACAGCGGATAAAGCAAAATGTTTTTGATTCAACATGTGGTCGGACTCAGACGATGAAGTTGTGCCAATCTTACATACAATTTTTGAAGCAATTGAGGAAAAGGACGCAAATAGCAGAGTGGTAGGTGCTATTATCTAAAACGAAATGCTGAGGATGTGTTTATATCCTTAATAGCAGAGTTAAGAACTTATCCTGAACAATTTAATAATTTCACCAGAATGCGGATGCATATAATATGATTAGGGAACGCGAAGGCTTGCTTCAGGAAATATATGTTGAGCGTGAAGCTATGGAATACGTACCTCAAGGAGAAATACATGAAAATATTGGAAGAGCAAGACCATCAAATGCTGCACGTAACATGTTGGTCGCAAAAGAGGGACTTATCGAATGGACGACATACAAGGAAAGCGTTAAACTCCTCAAAAAGGAGTTAAGATTCCCCAAGAGGAACTCCTGGAGAAGTTTCTGTGAATCAATTGAATCCACGACGGAGGCGTCGCGGTTGAGGAAAATCCTATCAAAAGCACCGATACCGATGTCCTCGCTAAGAAGGAACGACGGTAGCTGGACAGAATCACATGAGCAAACGCTGGCGGCACTGACAGAAACCCACTTCCCAGAATGCACTGATGTACGCGATACAGTTACACAGGGCACGAGACAGGGAATGGATGTAGATACAATCGACGAAATAATCGACGAGAGGCAATCAACTCGTTTGCCCCCTTCAAAGCTCCAGGAGTGGACGGTATTCGGCCAATAATGCTTCAAAAGTCTGAGGAAGCTACTATCCCAAGGCTGAGATGTATCTAGTCAAGCTGTCTAAGGCTATGCTATGTTCCGATGGCTTGGCGAGAGGTGAGGGTAATTTGTATCCCAAAAGCAGGGAAAGCCGCCCACACAACACCGAAAGACTACAGACCTATTAGTCTGTCCTCATTCTTGTTGAAAATAATGGAACGACTACTTGATATGTATGTAAGAGTGGCTATAGGTGACAACTACCTCTCGAACTCACAGCACGCATACATGAAGGGCAAATCTACAGATACTGCACTGCACAGGGTAGTGTCAGTAGTGGAAAAGTCCTTGGAACACAAGGAATATGTACACTTTGAGCACGTTTCTAGACATAGAGGGTGCCTTCAACAACATCGAGGCCGACGCGATTATGCACAGCCTAAGAAGGGCCCATCTCAATGACAGTCTCTGCGACTGGATTGATGTTATGTTAGGCACACGACGGATTAAGTCCTACCTAGGAGACATGTGCATTGAGAGGAGGGGAACACCACAAGGTGGCGTCCTCTCTCCACTCATATGGCTACTGGTAATAGACGACCTATTAAAGATACTGGAGAGGGAAGGCTTCATTGTGAGCGCTTATGCCGACGATGTAGCAATCCTAGTCCCAGGCAAATTCATACCAGTTCTCAGTGAACGACTCAGCTACGCACTCTTACTCGTCAACAACTGGGTTGCGGGCAGAGGACTGGGGGTAAACCCAGCGAAGACAGAAGTTCTGCTGTTCACAAAAAGAAGGGCATTACCTGTGTTTAAACCACCAAGTATGGGTGGAGTGGACCTGCAAATATCCAAGACAGCAAGGTACCTGGGCGTTATCCTAGACTCCAAACTCATCTGGAAGGAAAACATAGAGGATCGGGTTAGAAAAGCGTACGTGGCACTATATACATGCAGACGAACGTTCGGTAATACGTGGGGATTCAAACCATATGTGGTACACTGGCTGTACACAACGGTGGTGAGGCCCATTCTCACGTACCGCGCGGCGGTATGGTGGAAGGCTACTGAAAAGAAGTGCTATCTTTCAAACCTCACCAAAGTCCAAAGGACAGCCTGCATCGGGATAACGGGGTCCTTAAGGACTAAACCCACTGCAGCCATGGAGGTTCTACTTAATCTCGTACCCCTGGACATCTACTGCAGCAGTAATGCGGTAAAAACGGCCATCAGGCTCAGAGAGTCGGGACTGTGGTCTTTTAAACCATACGGACATGCCTCCGTGGAGACACAATGGAGTGCATCGAAAAAGAAAGTAGCTACTGACTACTTGTCCCACACCATTACTCTGACAGCCAAGCGGCTATAAGAGCTATGGAGTCAGTAGTAATCAGGTCAAGGGCGGTGTTAAAAGGCAAAAAATACCTAGACGAGATATCAGCTGCCAATACGGTAACCTTATGCTGGGTACTAGGGGTCAGTGACATCTTGGGCAATGAGAAAGCGGACGAACTAGCAAGGAAGGGATCGGAGATGAGTGTATCTCTGGCCCTAAAATACATAAGAACCCCGCTAAGCACATTAATGCTAAGTATCGACACCGAATCCATGAGTAAAGCAAACTTACGTTGGATCAATCTTGATACATGCAGACACACAAGAGAGCTCTGGCCAGCGGTCAACCAAACGAAATCTAAAACTATGATCGGGTTTAACCGCAGACATCCGAACACTGACGGGGGTCCTCACTGGACACTGTATAGTGGGCCTACACGCGGAGCGGCTGGGCATACTGCACAACGACTACTGCAGGAGTTGCAGGGACGTTGAAGAAATAGAATCTATACGTCACCTGCTATGCGAATGCCCTGCCCTTAGAACAAAAAGATTGAAGATTCTTGGCAGCTACTTCTTTGAGGAGCTGCAGGATCTGGCTGCTTTAGAGCTAAAGAAACTCCTGAGATTCACATATGAATCCGGGTTGTTCTGCTAAAGCGTATTACCGAGCTGTTAAACAGCGGTTTCCTTTATCTCTCTTTTCAGGTTCCCGGAAAATTTTAAAGAATCCCTAAATGGACACAATGGACCCAACTGTTGGTCTAAGTGAGCCGTGACACCCGTCACTAGGGCATCCATATACCTACCTACCTACCTAACATGTTGGTCCGGTTCTTATCATATTTTGGCAACAGTTTGCGTAATAAGTTACAAGTGGTTAGTGATTTCCACCTGATGCTGGCTTTCATTCGGATCTTGTATTCCACTCTTTCTCTGAGATTACAGAGTGGTGGTTTGACCGACTGAAGTGCCGTGATGGGTCCATCGCACACCATTTCCTTGACAGTTCATCAGCTCGCTCGTTGCCGGATATGTCCCTGCAGAGACTGGTCCTATGCTTTGAGCTCCCCGCGGCAGCGGCGGACAAGCAGAGACTTTATTTCGGTAGCAGACAGCGCATTAATGCCCGCCTGGCTATTTTGCCTGGATACCATGCTTGCAACTTCAGTAATTGCTAGAAGTTCTGGTTGGAATACACTACAGTAATCCGATAATCTAATCGATCTGTTTATGTTTAATTCCTCTGAGAAAAATCCAGCACCTGTTTCACAGTCCATCTTTCATCCGTTTGTAAAGATAGATACCGATTTCCTTTTCGTGGGTTCATTTACATTCCATTCACAAGAGAGTGGTCCTTCAAAGTCTAGGTAAGGAGACATGTAGTCAGAGATGACATTGTTCCCTACGTACATGTTCAGAATCAGTGCACGCCCTAAATGACACGGGTTCCAGCTATTTGTTTGGCAAATCCTCAATGCACTTTTTGCAGCCGATTCCTGCATGTATAGATCCAGTGGTGGCAGATTGCGAATGGCTCCCATGCCAGCGGTTTTTCTCATTGCACTAGTCCCTATACATGCCAGTTTTTTTTTTTGTCATCACCTTGAGATTGGTTACCTTGTCCGTGGCTTGCTACCAGACTAAGCTGCCGTATGTGAGTATTGGTCGCACGATTGATTATTTTGGGGTTCGGTCCCCATTTTTTGCCGAAGATACGGTTGCATGCGTAGAAAGGAGTATGCTTTCCTTACTCTGTCGTCGACATTTGGCTTCCAACTCAGCTTCCTGTCGACGATAATTCCTGGATATTTCGCACTCTCCGCCGCCTTCAGGGGTATTCCCTCAATCGCTGATGGCCTGAATTCTGGTATGATTCTCTTGTTAGTGAACAGCACCAGTTCAGTCTTTTGGGGATTGATCCCAAGACCACATTGTTTTGTCCACGTACTAAGTGTCCGTATTCTAACTATTAGATAAATACGAACTTGCTACTTAGGTAAGCTCCATTTTACTTATTAAGCGAATAGTTTGGTCGAATAGGGTTTTAACTGGGCTTTTACTTTTAAAACTGTTTCCTTTCGTCTTAGATCATATTGACCCACATTGGCGACAAAAGTATTATAATATGATGGTTCAAGCCAACAAAAAGGCTATATGACTGTTTTTTAACTTTCAGCGGGCAATTCAATAGATCCCACTCAATGTCTACGTTCCGTGCCTTTCAAAGAGATAGCAATTTTGACTCAAAATCCAACGCACAATAATGTGTTTATTTTTCTGGCATTCAGACATCGTTACGCAAAAACGCTTTAAAATCATGACCTTTAACACAGGAATTGAAAACTTGCAACTTTTTATCATTCCTTGGAGTAAACTTTCGCAATATCTCCACTATTCAATGTATGTATGAATATTCAACCGCAGTGATTGTGGATCCACTGAATGAAGTCATCTAGATTTTGTCATTGGCAGGATAAACTACTTAAATACCATAACGAAAAATGTGTGTATTATTGTATATAGTTTGTCGTTTTGCGAATTCCTTAGGCACATTCGCTATTTGTTGTCGGGCATATACTTACTTCTGCAAAGGAATTTCTTTGTTGATAAATCATTGAGACTTGGTTTGGAATTTTAACGAGATTTTTATTATCAAAGTTTGTCGTGATGTCTTTTGTGTCCCTCACCGGCGTGAAAAGATACATTTATTTATTGACTTTGTGCGGTTGCCATTGAAGGATTAATTGTTGTACGTTCGAGGCTCAATAGGTTGTTGTGGGGGCATTGGGTAATTGCAGAAAGTTTACATAAATCGACTGAAGTGACAGTGACTTACCTCAAAAGTTACTGCTGTGCATACGTTTACGGCATATTGTTGGCTAGTAATTAAATATTGACATAAATGTGCAACTTTGCCGTATTATTATTCTCTATCAACCGTATATAGTTATTTTGTTTGCGTAAATACTTATTATGAGCTTTATTTGCGATTTTTTATGCAAATACAACAGAGAACAGGTCATAGATTCTCAATTCCCATTTGAGAGCGGGTTTCTATATAAAGAATGAAGTATTTTGCAAAAGGTTCCGGAGAGCATTTTCCCCCATTTAGGAACGGCTAGAAAAAGTGTCATTAATGGGCATAACTGGAGAATAGATTTCCATGGGTAAGCAACAAATTTCCAAAGAAGGAGGTCTTTGGCAGAACAAATATCGTTCTAGTTAAGAAGTTAAATGAAAACAGTTTCACAATTTTAGTTTTATACTTTTACTTACTTACTTAGTACGTCAAGAAAATAATGATTTTGCTTGGCTTACCTGAAACAAAATAAAGAAACAATTAGTAGCCAATATTAGATAAAACAATTAAAAAAAAGAGAGATCTGTTATGGGTGGCACCAGGACAATGAGTTGTTCTGGAAACCTACGAACAAAAATGAGAATGAAAGTGTATGAGGGAGCATCAGAGGCAGGAGTAAGCTGCCCGACAGCCGGCGCAGAGTCATAAGTTCAAAAGCCTAAAGTCCATAATGGACTTTTGACCCACTTAAGTGGGTTACAGGTCCACAAATCAATTTTGGGCTTATAACCCACCCAGGTGGGCCAAAAGGCTTGTGGACTTATGACCCTGCGCCATCAAAGCCGGTGTACACCAGGCAAGCGTTCTTGCAATCATCAGTTATGCTTAAGTTCTTTTTTGTTGACAATAGACCCGTGCAGGGTAGGGTGTAGAACATTACTGAAGCTCCCCAAAAAAAACTGTAAAAGGCATATAAGGGCAAAAATCACATCGAGGCAATTTTAAAATCGAAGTGAGCCTAGGGACACATTTAATATTTAAAAGCATGCCCGTGTCGAAATCATAAAAAAGGCAGGCCTAACAACTAGATCAACAACTCCAGCATTTGATTGGCCTCAGCGACGAAGTGATTCAAAATCGAGAGGTATTGAAAGGTATTCCAAATTAGTTTAAGAAATTTTGCATTCGATTAGGAAACACTTTTAAATGTTTTTATTTTCTTGTAGACCGACTATTGCACCGATTGTTCCTAAAAAAAATTAAGTCGAACCATTGTTCCCTAACGTATCTGTTTGCATCGTCCATTAGTACTGGAAAATTCCGGAATCAATTGACAAATGATTTCATCAAAAATGTATTTAAGAAAAGGCGAACGTGATGAAATCACTTATTATAGACCTATTTCAAAACTTTGTTTTCACAAGCTCTTTGAGCAAATTGTCTGCGAGAAGTTAATATTTCTCTGTAGCAATGGTATTTATAATGGATGCATTTGTTGAAAAAAGGTCCACTTTCACAAATGTATTATGTTTCTTGCAAGCACGTGCTAATACATAAGAGAATAAGGACGAAATGGATTGCTTACTTTGCCTTCCATCAGCTGTCTCTTGAATTAATCGAATTTAAGCTCAGGGCTTATGGTTTCCCACCAGGTCTCGTCAAATGGGTTGATCCTTACCATAGACCAAAGGTTTGTCATGTCAAGTTTAGCTAACAGAATCTTCCGCAGCACAGTCTGTAGTTAATCAAGGAAGACACTAAGGTCCAATTTTGTTTACACTAGCCAATATTGATGCTGAGGCATGTTTAAATCGCACCGTGGAACAACGGGCTAATAATATCACTGCAGCGTGTGCCATAAAAAGCGTATAAGGGAAGAATTTTTTTATATCTATCTATATATGTATATATAAAATTCAAAATTTGTGTGTGTGTACGCTATAGTCTCGAAAACTATGCAACACAACGCTCTTGAGTGCTAAAAGCAATTTATTCCACAAGTCATAAGGAAGGTTTATAGAGCGGTCCGACCCCCTGCCGATAGATGGCGCTGGCATTTGATCATCGCGTGGAATTTTACATTCATATAAGAAACATGGGAATTTTTCAATTTTTGTATAAACATAACAGGAGTAAATGAAATAATAAGAAGAAATATCGAAAGGAAAAGAAGATCATAAACATAAAAAAAATCGCAATATTTGAATGATTTTTTATGAACAATAGCCGTGTTTCTTAGCACGCGGATATAGGAATGGCATTAAAAAACGACCATCGCCGCGATAGCTATCCCCGCTAAAGTTAGCGTATATAGGATAAGTTGTTGTTGTATTTTACATGCAAATTTCAAATTATCCCTATATCCGCGTGCAAAGAAACACGGGTAATGAAGCAACAGTGTTCGTTGAACTTTACACACACACGCACTGTACATATACATGCTGTGATGATTGTTCGATTCAATAAAATTGACTTGCGTTGCCGTTATTTACACACACAGTTGTTATTGTGTGTTATTATTGGTATGATTTTGCCAATGATATTGAAGCAACAATTATTAGGGGTAAAAGCAAAGGAGAAGATGTGCTCATTCCAAGAATTCCGAAGATACCCACCGATCTACCGTTCGATTTCAAGCGATTGCAATTTCCTGTTCGGTAGCCCTTGCGATTACAATCAATAAAGCACAATAAAGGACAATCGCTTACTGTTGCGGGATTCAATCTTGAAAATCCATGTTTTTCCCATATGTGGCTTGCTCCAACATTGTTCATTTTCGCACCAAATGGAAAAACCAAGAATATTGTATATCCCCTCGCATTACAATAATTATTTACAATAAACATTTTTCTGTTTTTTCAATCTCGAAATAAAATACTTCATTGAAATCAATCAGGCGTCCAGTAGGAGGGCTGTGGAGGGCAATTTGAACCCGATCATACCTTCGCTGGTTAGAAAGAAGATGAAGGCATGTACAAATCAGAGCAATATTCTGGTCAACGCTGATGATATAATTTTCAAACATCAGAAATAGCTTCGCGAGTTGGTGTGATATTCTTCTTCGTCTTTTTCTTGAACTGCAAAGCTGTGATAAGGATTAAAAGGACCATAAGCCTCCCACTACCTTCCTACTGGTTTTGCTCTTTGAACTCAATAAAGATAGGCAGCCCTCCCGGTTTCAGATTCCTTTTTTTTTCTGAGGGTGCCAAATATTTTTAGGCTTGCCTATTATTGTTATCACTAAAGAATGACTGAGAGCACTTTATTTTCGAAAAATTTCTTCTCGTTATGGTTGCTTGCTTTAAGATCCTATCAACCGTACTGTGTAAACGCCTGAAGCCGTTATGCAACACACGGCAGATCGACAATAGACCAAATATTCACACTAAGGTAAATCCCGGAAAAGATCAGTTAATTTCAAATCGAGACCCACCACCTTTTCATCGAATTTAAAGCCGCATATAATAGCATTCAGCTCTACGTGGCGGTGTCCGCATTCGGCCCTGGTTCGAAAAGGCAAGAAAGACCGATCGAAGACCCGCTTGGTGTGACAACTGAAAGCAGAGTGCCCAGAATAGCAGAGGATGGACGGCTGCAGTGTCTCAAGCAGAGACTCTTCACGGGTCGGGAGCCCGTTAAGTATAATTACTTGTTTTAAGCAAGACGACATCAATCATCAACTAGTGGTTGAAAACTCAGCTTTAGAATGTGCCTTAAAGCTATAAGAATTACTCCACACCACAGTTTTTTGTACACCTTATTCTATACTTATTCATTTTGATTCATAATTTGTAACATGGCTTAGTATGTACTGCTCGTAGACCCGTCATCAGTATTGAGGCCCTAAAATTCGAGGTAGAAAGCTGAAATTCGGAGCATGTACCCTCTAGGGACCAGAAATGATCACGTGCATATTTTTTGTTTAATACAACTAATGAAAAAAAAACTGTTTTATTAAAGCTCCTGTTCTTTGCAAAGTATGCAGACAAAGTCTTTCTGAACAATAATTCGAAAAGACGCTTTTTGACAAAAATGTGATATTTCTGATAAACTCCATAGAAGAAGTTAAAACAGTGATAATAAAATATGTAGATGATGCCATAATTTTACCAACTTGCCTAAAAAAGTTATTTTTAGCACGCCAACTTTTTTCTTTTTTTTTAAATTAAATTTTGTCAAAAAAAACACATAAATGTTGCAAAATAGACAAATACTCTCAACTCAATGCCTCCAAGAGGTTGCCAAGATCTCTAATAATGAAAATACACACACCACGGGCATTAAGGAAATGAGGAATTGGTAAGGACGATTGGTTTTAAATATTTTTAAATCACAATGAGTAGGAAAAGCAGGGCGTGGTAGAGAATTCTGCATTCGTGTCTTATGGCTAAGACAAGATTCTTTATTTCTTTCACTGTCCGAAAATGGGCTTACTGGTGAACTGGTGCGCATTCCTGGCAGGACGTGCTTGGGATTTGTGATGTCTGTACTCTGTGGTTCAGGGCACAAAAAGTATATTAAAGTTACTTCACTAAACTCTATTAAGACATGCAAAGTGAATATATTTGTCGTAAGGATTTCAGTAAAACATTCGAAATCGTAAAACCTTCGTAAACGTCGAAAACTTCGAAAGCTTACAACGTGGTAAATGAACTGGTAATCTTGCACAACAAGTGTGCAATCAAGATGGTAAACGTGGACAACTTTTTCAACGAAGCGGCGTCGAGCTGCAATTAGGGTGTGGCATAGCACCCTCTGTCACACTCTACAGATGAAAAAAAGAGCGTATCCAGCTGATTGATTTACCATCACTAACGCAAGCAGGTTTAAGAGGTGAAACTTTTGCGACAAACCTACACTTTTATGAAGACCATAAACTTTAAACGTTGTACCTTTAATGTATTTTATTTTTAAAAATTGAAGATAAAGATTTTTTTTTATAATTTTTTTACTCTAAAAACGTTTTACCGTTAATGTTACAGTACCCCTATTGTGCTATGAACACAGCGCAAGCATTTGTCTACAGCAAGTAGAACCAATCTCATTTTTCATTGCATGCTTTTCGGTGTCTCTTTATTTAGAAAGAATAGAGAGATAGGAAAGAAGTGTTTTGGTGCAGTTGTGTGGGTTTTTGATTTTCTGTTGGGACACGAACTTAAGCCATCAGGATTCCTTTTAAATTGTGTTATTTGTTAAAAAGTGTGTTTAAGGCGATAGAATCCAATGAACAAAGGGTACAACTCCATAAATAGAGATCAAACAAAGGAAATCAGAATGCGGTTCTCCAACGCCCCACACGACTTCATTTTGCTTAACATACTAATGGGGCTTTACAAAATGAATTAAAATCAAATCAGCATTAACATTAATTATTACTCATCACTCCTTAAGTATCTCGCGCATTACGTTAAATTACAAGTGCCATGAGGGAACGAGATTTCCAACTTTCTTAATTGAACAACTCAATCGGATTACCTTCTTGAATAATTCTGAACACCTCCACGAACAGAAACAAAAGAAATAAATAAAATTCCACTGCCGTGTAAATAAAAACAAAATCGTAATAAATGTAGTCTAACCGCCTCCAACCTGGTGATGATTTTTGTCCATAACCGCGCTCACGCTCACGTTGCAAAGAAAGTATTTCATTTGTAAAAGGGATAAATTATTGTAATTTGATTTGGCTCAACAAGTTGTAACGGGTATTACGTTTAAGCTAAAACCAGAGGTTTTCGACTCCCACCAGAGTTACCCAAAAACGTGTCCCTGTCAACCACTATTCATTGTACTTATCTCGAAACTATAAAGTTATAAATTTAACTGCACGTCTACTGCTCCCACATACAAAATGTATCTACTAATGTTGTCCACTCAAGAAACACAAAAACTCTGAGATACACTTAGTGGTATCCGGTATGTACAAACAGTTCGCACCTTTAAGCCTAAATGCGATGACATTTGGCTGCGTTTTAGGAATTCGTATATAAGTTAAGACCGTTCAACACCCACAAATCGAGTTTCAGATATTTGTTTGGAAACATGTTGCCACTCAGTTGATTGCTAGTTTTTCAATTTCGCACTTAGGCCAACCAAGGTTGCTGCTAAAACACCCACCCTCCACTCGAGGGAATTCATATATGTCAAAAGCGGAAAACAAATCAAAAATCCTTACCAAAACAAATTGTCTCGACACTTTACCCACCTGCGCCATTTAATATTGAAAACAAATTAGTGTATTGAAGAGTACAAAGAGTTGCATCAATGTCAGCCGCATTAACAGTGGACGGAGACAGAGATATTTTTGTGTTAAATAACAAACCACAATGAAAAATAGTGTAATCGCATCTTACTTCGGCTCCATTAAATTAACAAATCATTTTCGAATGAATCGAAATAGTGGCACATATAACAGATTGAAAACGTCAATGTGTTTGCTTGGCTTGTGTTACGACCAAATTGATGAATGATGATGCTGGTGGCGAGAGCTGTACGTAACTTATGAGCGGTGGACGTTTTTCTTGCTAAATGCTTAACTGCCCGTTTGATTGAGTGTAGTTTGGACTCTCTTAATGCATGGACAGGATCATCTATTTCCCATAAAAACTGTTTAATTTTTTTTGAAGATACATAATTCACCGATTCGATATAATAAATATTAACAGGACAACATGGCTAGATCATTTAACAATATTGTGGAAGTGGAACTGAGAAAGCTATAAACTATAATAAAAACTATAAACTAACGAAAATAAAATGTTCTTTCAATAATTCTTCTTCACATCTTATGTTGAGCTAAACTTTGAGGTTTTTTATTTTTTCTGCGAAAATGTTGGTGTACTTTTTTTGAACCAAGTGGATTCTCCCCTCTAAGCTTATGTATGTATGTCTTGATAATTTGGGTGGTCCTTTTAAATTTGGAGAAACAGTACAAAAGCAAATAGACCCCTTGTAGATTGGTTGACTTTGAATAAAGGTTAAAATTTGGAAACCATTGCGTTTTTTGGAATAAATAAAACAAAGAGTCACGCAGATTGTGCCGTTGTTGGAAATTCCTTGTGGCATAAGAATCAGGCATACTTGTTCTAATGATTGAATCTAATAAGCAGTCCCCGATCCGATAGAAAAATAGTTAGTCCAGGTGGTCACAATTCAAACCCCAACAAGTTTCTTCGCTGAACCACCTATTGCGAAGGTGTGACAAATATCCAAGAGTACAATCATTACGGGAAGCTTTCCAATTTTAGGGTTCAGAATCGGCGTTAAATTGTACAGATAAGCACGGCAACAGCTGTTATGTGCGTGTGCGTGTGAAACACATAAGCACAGGAACAGCACACAGCGAAAACAAAAAGTTATGCAAACAAGAGAGAACGATTTTCAAGAGATACAAAGAAGAGATTAAACCATCTTTAAAAATGGACACTTGAATGTTGGGAAAACTGAAAACGTCATCGCAAGATTGGTAGGATGTGAACAGCAACAGCCGATTTAGGGTTACAACGTTGGAAATGCTCTTGCTGTCGCTGTGCTCTCTTCCATTAAAAAGCATTGGTTCTATAATGTTTGCTTCTGCTGCAAAAGTCATTTATTTATTTCTTCCTCCAGGTTTCGTATCAAATCGGAAGAGTGGCCAATCGAATGGTGGTGGTGTTGCACTTGTGTGATATTTATTTATTTATTTATCCCAAACAAATTCAACTTAACTTTGTCGGATGCTCTTAAGGTCCGCCAAGGTCTGTGGCTTGTATACTTAAAAACCCACAATTGCAAAGAAAAAACCCAAAGAAAGAAATCTAGAACAGTCAAATGGGGCAAAATAGCCAAAATGAAAGACAAGGCTGCCGGAAAACACTTGTTTCATAATGTGCATTGTAGCTTGTTCTACGCAAACAGTTGCACCCAACTCGTCAATTTGCGGGTTTTTTTTTAAGAAAGAGGAGTCCCGGCGAAAATGTTTCAATAGTGCCCGACCCCAAAGGCAACTCTTGCCGATGAACTCGTTTGTTGGACGAATATAAATAAATATTGCGCTAAGCTATGGTCACACGATTGCCAGATCTGACAATATTGTCGTGAAAAAATTGTCATAAATGCCTTACAACCGTGGGAACTTGCAATTTTTGCTGACAATATTTGCTGGAAACACATTGTCAGATCATTGTCAGATCGCCATCTGACAATGAAACTGTCAGGTAGCTGTCAATCGTCTGAACATACAATTGTACCATTGTCAGACCATTTTCAGGCGTTAAGGACGTTTGCAGACTCATTCGCTACTGTCAGATGTGCTGTGCTGATTACAACTGAGAATTTCTTTATTGTCAGATAATTATTTCTCACATTTGAACGAGGAAAACGAAGTTTCGGTGCTAATTTTTTTAAATTTTTGAATTGATTTTTTTTTGTGAAAATGAGTGAATTCGTCGACGTAGAAAACGATCCAGCATTTCGACCGGTTGAACTTCTACAACTTCCGCAGTCACCGACAAAGTCTGAAACTGTAAAAAAAAAGATTCAAAAATCGTATCGAAAAATTTGAGAGTGAGTGGTCCCAGAGTCAAATTTTAAATTTAATTCAGGAAATCGTGACGCGACCCAGTTTGTGGGATGTTGGATGCGCAGAATATAAGCCGCCGAAAGAAGCCTTATGACAGGAAGTCGCGGACACCATCCATATGACCCTCATCGACTGCAAGGGTAAATGGTCGAATATCCGCACAACATTCATCAGCAACCTTGACAAATATGTTAAAAACAAAATCAGGTGCTAGCGAATCAATCCCTATGATATCGAAGTTAAGCCAATGATGTTTTCGGAAGCAAATAAAGTTCTCCTAGCTAGATATCGTAAAGTCAACACAAGCCACTCAGCCGCTGAAATGCTCGCGCGCATATTCGCTGTATGCTTTTGGATATGTGGAGTCACCAAAGCTTGAGCACATCATCGAATTGTTTGGAATTCATACGCAAAAAACTGCGATACAATTCTGGCTCTTCAGCTCTCAATTTGTCCTCCTATTGATGCCGGGCCACCCAACCCTTCGTCCAAACCCGCCCACGTTTCTGTGGCGATTCATCCTCCTCGCTACTTTCCAATAAGTATGCGGCCAAAACAATCGCAAGTGCATCTTTTTGTTCTATTTCGATTTATTTATTTTTTATTATTTCACGTTTCTCAAATTCAATTCACTGATGCAGAATGAAAAAACAATTTTTTATTTGTCTGATAATGCCTGTCAGCGGATCTGTCAATTCATTTGTTAACAAACTTGTGACAGGCGTGTAAACTGACAACGTTGCCAGACAAAATATTGCCAGGCCAATCATCTGACAATGAAATTGTCTAAGTTTGGAACAAAATCTGACAACCGTGTGAACTGACAATTTAGCATTGTAAGGTAGCTCGCTATTGACAGCTCATTTTCAGACCATTGGTAGATCTGACAATATTGTCAGGTCTGACTATCGTCTGAACTTAGCTTTAGCTTAACAACAACTTTTTGATTGTATTTTTGTACCTTTTTATCTTCAGTGTTAGCGTTCCAATATTTGCCCAGTTGGGAATCGACGATGAAATTCACCTTGAGTCAAAACCTTGTCAAAAACATTCACATAATTTGTTGGTGGTCTTGAAGAGTAAAGTATCGATAGTTTGTCTATGTGTATTCTGCTTGTGTTAACCAATGTCAAAATAGGCAAAATGTCGCGATAAGGCGACATTTTCAAGGTTTATATGAACACTGAGTTTCAGAGCACTACGAACTGTGGCCATCAATCTCATCAGTCTTTTCTCCATTGACTCGACTCTGTGACAAGCGTGGTAGCTGTCATGAATACGGAACGAAGTATTAAACTGAAGCTGCACCTCAATTAGTTTTTTACGATCTTTTAGGTACCCTTAATTGGTGGAAAACATCAACCAATTTCGTGATAGTTGAAACTAGTTACACAGCGACATGGCTGGTCCCAAACACGTAGGTACTTCATATTTTGTATAGGCTAACCTAGTGACGTGACGGATTTTTTCCCTTACAGTTACTTAACAAAATTCGCAACACACTTATCTCAATTATTTATCTTCGCGATATAGTTTACATTGCCAACGGTATTTCAAATCAGAGAAAAAACGTGATACTACAGCCTTAAATGTCCACACAGAAACCACTTCGCTATTCGTCGTGACTGCATGTAGTCGACTTTATACGTTTTCTATTACCATAATTAGGTAATCCAACCTTTGGCCAGAACAATCTAGCCAATTCCATTTGGTTGAGTGAAACCGTAAAAGCTTCGGTTTCTGTTTCAGTTTGTTGAATTTAATTTTTGAATTCAGTTCCTTGGACGGGAGGCGAATTGGAAATAATAACTTAACTCGATGGGATATCGATAACCTCCAGCTTTAACACTTTTCAAGTTCTACATTTTGACGTTTCTTTCTGAGTTGCTGATTGTGTTAAGTTTCTGTTTAAAATGGCTGATATCACACTGATTCCGTTTGTTGACACAATTGATTAATGAGAAACCATCACATGAATTGGTTCTTGTTGTTTCTCTGCCTAAGGAGCTTTTTTCATCTACGGAACGCACGTCATCATTTTGAACTTGAAAAGTAATTTGTTTTTGTGTGATTTCGCTGCTGATTTTCTCTTTCTGATTACGCGAATGTAAATCTTTCAGATGTAGATGAACATATAATAAATGCTGACATCTAACGAAGTCTAAACTACAAACCGAAACCTAGAACGATATGCTGCGCAAAAACGATCTAATTTACAATCCCGCCACACGTAGTGGTGCCGTTCACAAAGGTTAATAGCTGTTTGAAAAGTCGGTACCAGCCAAATACATGAGGGAGAATGTAATTGGACGATTAGAGAGTAGGAACTCCCTGACCTTTTAGCTTTAATGAATGCACTTTGCAACATCTGTTTGTGGTTATCATTTTTGCTTCGAATAAGAGAATAAATAAATCACATTGGAAATATTGTTGTACGAGCAGGAATCATCACACAATGTCAGCACTCGCAAAAGAGTGCAACTTTTTTATGGGAGAGCAATTCACCATATAAGCGATTTTTACACTTGGTTTATATAATTGCATTAATTTCATATGCGGCATCTACCAGTATATTTCATAATCAAATCCAGCCTGCTGTTCATTAGGTGGCACATGCTATTATTCACTTAGCTTGTGCCGTGAAAAAGTCAATAAAATGAGAAATTTTTATATGTTTTGCTGAACAATTTTGTGTGGGTGATGTGCTCCAGTCGATTGTGTTGAAAAATGGCGTTTAACGATTTATCATGATTTTTCTTCATATTTTTATGAGCTCCTTCCATACAAGATTAACCAGCAATCCATTCGAAAATGGCAGAATATTGCAACAAATGCCATAAGCATCATAACTCACAAAATGGTATTAAAAATGGAGTTTAACTACCAACAACTGTTGCAACAAAATCGACTGGTGTGAACGTTCAAGTCGTCGGCTTATCTGCTATAGAAAAAGAGGCGCTATCAATGTACGGATTGCCTCCCCCCATTCAGGAAGGAAGGGAGTCTGCATTTCTTTCTTAGTTTTTCTACGACTGTTTTTAGTTCATTAATAATAAAAAATAAAGAGTAAACATGTGTCTTCTTCTGAGCCAAGAGAAATGGTAGATATGTTTGCAAATTTTTTCAAAAGTTAGTGAAAATTATTTTAGAAATTTGGATCAAATCACTGGTTGCAGTAAATTTGTTATTAGTTTAGTGGTTCTTTGAACAAAAAGAAAAAGGATGTTCCTGAGCTTCTCTCAATTGTTTTAAGGTTTTGTTGTGATGCTTTATTGCCGACGTTACAAATTCTATTGAAACAATCCCTTACAAGTTATTTTTTTGGAACGGCTATGAGTAACGCTATACAAGGCCTAGTTTGAAATCTGGAAAAAAGGTTAACATTGCAAAGTATGGGACTGTCTCGAAATTGTCTGTTTTTAAGAGTTAGTAAGAGATAGAGTAAAAAAAGCTAATGGAATTTACCATCTACTGCATCAAATCTTTTGAAAAGAAAGTATAGAAATATCGCGTGATTAACCCACACTTTGGTTCAGAATAAAAGACGAACAAGTTAAATTTTTGAAGAAGAGGTTATGGAATCTAAAAAATAAAAAGATTAAGGCTTATAAAAGTTTCAGAGCAAATAAAGCTAATCCGTTAGTAAAGCCATTGCGAACAGGAATAGTTTGTTAGTTAGTAATTGTGATTTTATTTAATCATATTTAATTCATACATAATTTACAAAAATGTGCATTGGCAAATGCGGCCAGCCAGAAAAAGAGAGAAATTTTGACATATTATTATTAACAAAAGTTACTGCATTTTTGAAATTAAATTTAGAGTTTACACAAATATTATTATTTTTAAAATGCTTCTTCTACAATTTATTGTCGATATTTCATGGCAGCTTTTACATAATTTGAAAGTACATTCCAGTCCTGACCATTCAGGCACAGAACAATTTCGTCTCCTGTAAGTGTAGATTTACCCCAATGAGCTCTTCTGATACTTCTTAAGATAGGACAAACTCCAATAAAATGCTGGACATTTTTTTTCACGTGTAGATTGCATAAATTGCATTTTGGATTGATGTCCGATATATGCGG
Source organism: Portevinia maculata (assembly GCA_949715645.1). Taxonomy (NCBI): domain Eukaryota; kingdom Metazoa; phylum Arthropoda; class Insecta; order Diptera; family Syrphidae; genus Portevinia; species Portevinia maculata. The sequence continues at coordinate 79,975,260 of OX454525.1, forward strand.
CATATAATTTAAACGAAGAAGTTCCGCTCTGACCTTAAAAATTGACGAAATCATATCTATACTATTTTGATCATGGAAATAGTTTGTGGCGGGAAGGGGCATTCCACGACCTATGCGTAAGGATGGGTCAGATAGGATACAGGACATGATGATGGGATTCCTTGCTATAGCAGCGGTAGGCACAATTGCGGTGCACGGCATCAGCTCGTCGGAGGGGTGGGATCTTGCTGCTTTTTCCTTGCGCACAAAATATCGTGCCAAAATTATAAAAAAAAAAACATTAGAAATGAGAGGGGTAAGAGGACTTAAGACCTCGCGCATCAGAGGATATCAATGATCATTGACCATTGGTGCTATTGCAAAAAAAAGTTTGGTAAGAAATAAAGAAAAAGGGGTATATGAACTTTATCAGCGGTTGCATCGTAGGTGGTTGGACGCCTGGAGGGACCCTCCCCTTGCAACTGGCAAGTGCAATTGCTCCGTGACTATTCTCTCCTCGATATTTTGAGAATAATACCTTATTCACGATCACATGCACATCACTATGAATTAACACATCTCAACAACTTTAAGTTAAACTAGCACATATTTATTTGTGGATATTCAGGATTTCAAAGACATATGTCTTGTACTTAATAGCGATAGTATTTAAAGGTAAGGTAATATGTATATGTACATATATATAATGTTTATTTTAGGTAATAGGTATTAAGATATATTAAGTAAGCGAAATATTCAAAAAAAGGTGGTATTTAAGCAATAAGATTACGTTAAATTAGTTAAGACAAAATATATAAATAAAAAAAGCAAGCCAATGATAAGTTACGAGTATATAAGTACTTTTGTGTATATAGTACTCACTTTGATCTCCATGCCGCGCCGAAATTTGTGCACAAAGTTCCCGCTGAATGACTAGATGTTTAGGTACACTTTATGTTATATAAAAAAAAACTTTTCTGTGGCTCTGTAGTATTAAGGTATGTATAAGCATTAAGCATGTAGGTATGTATGCAAACGAAAATTAAATAATAAAAAAAATTCTTTACTTTGTTAGACTAAGATTAAGATATAGTAAATTAAGATGTTAGATACATATATATATATATAGAATTAAGTAGATCTTTAAGTAGTTAAATGGAAACTTTTACACCACGCTCAGTATTATGCACATACGTATATGGCGAGATATCACTTTCTATATAATTTATATTATTTAGGTATTCCTTGATGATTTTGATTTTGTTTGGTGATAATGCACACAAAGACGGCTTGAAAAGGATTTTGATGAAGGGATAACTTTGTTTGTTGAATTTGATGATTTCTTGATTGATGGGTGGTTATGTTTGATGGCTTGGCACGTTTCCTTTATCTGGTTACAGCTCTGCACATGCTTTTAGGGGTTATGAACCACGTTTGAATAGCTTGGCGTCGCGGATTTCACAGATTTCTCTTCGTCTGGAGATAAAATAGCTCTACAGATCGGGAATTTTTGTAGACGTCAGTAAAATGCAAGTTGCGGACGCTTTTGGAGCTAGTTGGTGGGTCGAGTTTTGCCCAAGGATGTGCCTTTCAGTGCTTATATATATATATATATATATATTATATATATATCTGTTATGCACAGTAAGCACGCTGGAACGCTCTATAACTGCCCAAAAAATGTCCGCGCTATTAAGAAAACTAAATGAGTTTGGGGGACAATAATTCACTTGCACTGCCTTACCTCAATTAAAAGCAAAGTACATTTACTATGCCACGTGCCTTGTGAAAGCACGAGTATTTTACGATAATTTCAATAACCGAGCAAAATTTTAATGCGCTTTATTTTTTTTGGATATTGTCGGTGAAATCTTCACTATTCCTGACAAAAAAAAAACTTGAAATTTGTTGGACACAAAGAAAAATTATTATCCGCACACGCTCAGTGGTAAAAAAAAATTATCTAACCCAAATATAATTTCGCACGTAGCATCCAGTATAAAGTGCAGCCAAGAAAAAGGGCGCGCTATGCTTTTGCCACTAGTATAAGTACTAAGCAATCTTCTTTGTATTAGGCAAAAATATAAATCTTGTGTGGATGGCGAAGAATAAAAAAAAATACTGGTTATTTGAAATGCTTGGTCGAAAAGCAGTGTTCGTCGAAAGTATTCGGTTTGTGTCCGGAAATGTGTTGTTTGCAGTTATATTTTTGAATAGGTGGAGTATATCTCCGAAATTAAACATTTTCCTTTTATAATTTTTATTTTTATTTGTTGAGTACGCCAAGTTTTGCTCCAAAAGATCATGGTTGAGTGTTCGATACGTACACCTGCTTTCACTTGCTTGCGAACAGGAATATAACATCTTAAAAAAGTTTCTTCATCAATCGCATATAATTTCCGCAGAAACTAATCTAAAGTCAAATAGCAAGTGTTTTTGGAAGTTTATTAACTCAAAGAAAAAGACACGTGGTCTCCCTAGTCTTATGTTCTACTTGGACTCCTCAGCCGATAATATAAAAACTTTGTGCAGCTTCTTCGCTTCTTTTTTTAAATCTGTCTATTCCCCTGTTAATAAATATCCACCCAATTATTGGCATTACTGATGAGGAGTATCGATAGGACTGATGTTGAGGAAGCTCTTCTTAGTCTTAAATCTAGTAAAAATGAAAAAATGAGGGTCCCAATGGCACTGCCCCCTTTTTTTAAATTGTGCTAAATATCTTTCCAAACCTCTATGTTTTATCTTCAGAAAGTCTATCGCCTCCGGAATATTTTTGGATGGTTGGAAACTTTCTCATATAATACCAATCCATAAATCTAATCCCAAGCAGAATGTCTGCAATTATAGGCAATATTATGCAATATTTGAAAAGATTGTTTGCACTAAATTTACGTTCTCCATCGGGAATGTGCTATCGAAACACCAACCCAGGTTTATATCTGGTAGATCCACTACTACTAACTAAGCCCTTTTTGCAATTTTGTTGTGAAGAAATTCAGTCATGGATTACAAACGGATACGATTTTTACAGATTTTGCAAAACCCTTCGACAAAATCTGTCATAGCACAGTTGTTCAAACATTATCTTCTCTTTGATTCTACTCCGATATTTTGTTATGAATTTATGACAGTCTTTCAGTGCCTATAAAGGTAACATCTAAGTTAGGACCTCTACCCAGAAATCAGACGAAGAATTGCAATGGCCAACCGCTGTTTCTTTGGCATAAGAAGGCAATTGTCAAGAAACAATAAGGAGACTTCGTATAAGACCCTCATCATCCCAGTCCTGCTATATGGCGCAGAAGCGTGGACGTTAACAAAGGCGGATGAATATATTCTTGGTCGTTCCGAACGCAAAATTCTTCGAGTGATTTTCGGTCCCATTTGCGTTGACGGACTTTGGAGAAGGAGATTTAACAGCGAACTCTACGAGCTGTACAGCGACATCGAACTGGTCAGAAAAGTACGAATCAGTCGACTAAGATGGCTAAATGACCAAAGCTCCGGCCCGAAGTCTTCGATTCCAAACTGGAGGACAACGCAGTAGAGGAAGACCTCAACCAACTTGGGAGTGCGCAACTGGAGGCGGTTAGCCAAAGATCTTGCTAACTGGAGAGGCGTGTTGGTTAAGGCCCTGGTCCACCCCGGATTGTAGCGCCACTTAAGAAGAAGAAGAAGAAGATCTACCCAGTGTAATAAAACACTCCGAATGTCTCCTTATTTATTGCAAGACGATGTTGCTGCAATTGTTGAATGGTGTGACCAGAACAATATATTTTGAATATTTCCAAATGCCAGTGTTTCACTCTTACCATATCGAAGGTCACTATTCTTTTATAGGTATTCCAGAAAATCTATACACTACTTGAAAGAAAATCCAGAAAATCTATACACTACTTGAAAGAATGTATTCAAAGAAAGACTTAGGCATTATTCTTAACTAGCGACTTACATTTCAATGCCACATTCATTACATTATCTCCAAAGACAACTTCATATTAGGAAGCCTAACGAAGCGTCAAACTTAATTCTGAAGATTTTACTTATCCTTTTTTTTATAACGCTAAAGGGGTTTTCCGTAAAACTTTCAGTTCCCTTATGTATGCTTTTAGGTGCTACTTACTATTAGAAAGACAGAGAGATAGGATAGAAGTGAACTCTAACACCCCTCTACGTATCTTTAGTTAGACTCCACCTTAAATACTGCAGTATAATGTGGAACCCGTACTACGATATTTACTCTAAAATGATTGAAAGGGTTGAAAGAAACTTAACTAGGTTCGTAATATAAGTTAAATTGGAGAATTGACACGCCTTTATATGAAACTAGATGTTCATTGATTAATTTTAATTCTCTTCTTAATTGGCGTAAATATTTGTCGGTCATGTTTATAAGAGATTTAGATCATTATCAAACAGAGTGGCCTGAGGATCCGTCGTCTTCGCAGAAGATCGTCTTATTACCAATTTTTCTTGAAATCAGCCTATTGCCCTTTGCATCAAAGAAGTAAACTCAATAATGACTTTGATCGATTCAGGAGTTGTAGTTCAGGACTTGTAGCAAGATGGATTTCAAAAACAAACTTCTTCTAATTTTAAGACAAAGATAGTATAATTGCACTATTGAAACCATAATGTTTATTGTGTTTTTTTTTGTTCTAAATATGAATTATCTATTAATAGTTCCAACAAATCATATTGTTCATAGTCTTTAAGAAAAATGTACTACTCGTATACTGAAGAAATATAATGAAAACATAGCGCCATCTTGCAAAGAAATTGCGACAGCTTTTCTTAATGGTGTACATTAAATAATTTCAAATTAAACGTTGATAAGTTTGCCGTAATGTCCCCTGCATATCGTTATTTTATAGATGTTTGCGGCATAATAAAATAGCCCGTTGCATTCCACCCCTTGAGCATTATAAATGCAATACCTGTCATGCCAGGAATGCATGACGGGTTTACGCTTAAGCCAAATTTCAGATGTGCAGTAAAATACGAACAAATTTTTCCATATCTCTTCCACACAAATGCCGAGTGCCCTGCCCACCTATGTTTTCGGTTCACGTCGCAATTCACAAACATTTACAATCAAAGAACATCGGTATCTCCACTGGGTGGCTATTATTTCACAAACCGTCTTTTCGTTTTGGTCACAATAATTTTTTTTCACTTAGCAGAAGATGTTTGTTTTTTGTTTATTTTGTTTTGCGATGATTTCGTCGCCCAATTACATCGCATTTCTTCTTTACCTTGTTTGCTATTTTCGTTAACTAGGCTGTGCACTTAGGCTAAGTTTATCTCGCAAATGCTTATTTCGCGTGCTCTCTCTATTTAAATCACTTGTTAGGCAACTTGTTAATTTGTCCTCAGTTTTAGTATACAGCACATCAGTACATACTAATTATGCTAGATTGTACGTTGGCGTTAAGAGGAAATATTAACCCCGATTACCGTTGCCGTTTCCGACTCCAACAAACAGGACTCTTCCAAATCGCCATTATTCTTGTCGTTTTTACACGACAAAGGTCGGATAAAAATGTCGAAATGTCTTTTTACTAGTTTGGTAGTCGTCGCACGAATGTAAATACTTTGATAACCTATAAAAAGTCAACACGGCTAATGGTCTAAAACATGACCTTTTTTATCGCCTGAAACTTTGCTCCGACAGGTAAAATAGTTCAATTATAGCGATTTTCATTTCATTGATCGAAGGAATCGCTCTTAAAATCTAGAATTGCTCTTTGTAAAGACACATGTTTTGGTTCTGATCAGCTGACTATTATATTATCGTTGAGGGTGAGAGTATCACTCACAGTATAATATGTCCTACCTACTGAAATTATTTCACAATAAATCAAAATCACGTTTGACGCAAGGCTATTTGTATGTGTTGGTAATTAATAGAAAAAAATCTCTCAAAAATTTTAGATCGCATCTTTCGTGCTGACGCAAATTTGGCATTGCTCTTTTCTTCAACGAAACATGCAAAACTGAAAAGAGAAAATCTTTTCTTCAATAAAAAATGATATTAGTCTGTGTTTGTGCGATTGCATGTATTTTTTTTTTCCAAAGTAGAAAATTCATTTATTTTGAATTGAAGTACGACACAGCCACGTTCGTTTTTGGTGGATTTTTTTTTCAAAATATTCAGTCCGTTAAATAAGTTTAAAGTTTAAAAAGAAATTAAAATTAATTAATAAAAACAGTCAGAAGTTCTAACTTCATTAATGGAGAAGAATGAACATCTGGCAAAAGGATTCAGCACGGACTTCAATAAGATCAATTTTGAACATTCTCGGAACAGTATAGCAACAAAAATAAAGGGCTATGGCTCTCCAACAAGAGATGGCAAATGTTGGCAAAAGGTGTTTATATAAAAAAAAAAGAGGTTTTATTTTATTTAATTTTTATCTATTTTTTCTTAGACGTTGACAAAATAATGTACAATTTTTTTAATGCATTAAATTCATCCAAATAAAATTATCTCAAATCAAGGCTGCAAAACCCCCAGCAAAACCTAGCGATCATCGTATTTTAGAAAATCTGGCACAAACTCGAATTGGCCTTCCCTTGGCAGTATCGGTAAAAGATGTGTCTGAAGAGTTTTTAAGAAAAGGCAACTCTCTGTTTAATTTAATTTGACTATACATATTCAAGAATGGTTTTGTTTTTGTGCGACAGGCTCCTGACTATTTCAGAGTTTTTGATTGGCTTCAGTAAGTCACCTGATAACCGATGTATGTAGATGGCGATACCCCTTTCAGATATTAATTCCGTCATCATGAGTTAGCTACCCTAACACCATCTATAACTTCTGATTGGAAGTCAATGCTTTTATCCGGAAGAAGTATTTATAGGTATTTCCGGATCTGAATCCGGAGAGAAGATGCTAGACCTGTTCAATCGTTCATTTAAGAAGATTGAATCGTTCCAGTATTGGTCAATTGAAATAATCGATATTTTCGATAAATCAATTTTATTTTTAATTTCATTTCGCTCGATGCAATCGTATAATAGACATAATAAATAGATCCATTTAAAATAAAAGGCATTACCAAAACATATTTAATGTGTTTAAATTAGTGGTCCCATTGTTTTAAATTTCCTGTTGCCAAGGTGTGAAAGGGACTACAAATTTTAGCTTCACATTATTTTTTTTATTTTTAGGGTACATAAACAAAAGACATTATACATATAAATGTGCATTAAGCAGCTTGGCAGCGTCAACCAAATACTTCACGACACCTGTGGCGTAGTTTTTAAAAACACTATTATTCTATGCAACATAAGGATCTACAAATGTATTGATTGATGGTGAAATGTCCGATTTACATGACTTATTCCATTTCGAACCATTCTTAACAAACTCTAAGAGGTTGTGATTCGTTGGGTTGAATTATGATTGATTTTGGTCATTTCATTGCGTTTCGGTTTGGTTCCATTCAAAATGGTGGGTTGGTGATTGATTGAGTTGAGTGATTGAATTCACTTATTCCATCGCGTTTCAGTTCCGTTCAGAGTATTGGAATTGTAATTGTATCGGTTGAATGCCGTTGTATGCACGACCGCTAATTATTATAGGTCTTTTTATCTGCGCTTTCCACTACACTATTGCACCATTGCATTGCAGACTTATAATGTCTTTTAGCCGGTTAAGGGAGCGTAATAAGCCTTTTTATTTCTTCCACATAAACCCAAACGCCCAGAGAATATATTTAAGATAATTTAGATTATTTTGTTTTGGTAGACGTTTAAAATCAATAAAATCCAATATCCCAAAAGATTCAAAGTTAAGAAAAAATAATAATATAATAAATGAAATAAATATAAGGTTATGCAAATAAAATTTCTTCTTCTTCCGTAACGGCGAAGCTATGATCAGGATTGAAGCAATCACAACCCTCCCACTTTACTGCAACCCTACTGGTCCACCTATGGGGTTCACCGGTTCGACCCTGAATATTGGCAGACCTCCCGGTTTTGGATCACTTCATAACTGTTGCTAATCAAATACAATGGTGTTGCATTTGTGTGATCCAGGAGTTTTTAGGCCTGCCTGCCTGGTTTTGTACGATTACCACAAGTACATGCTCCAATTATTGATTATTGTTTGATCTTCCTTTTACGACATTGGTGATATGCAGTCATGGCAACCTACTGATTTGCATGTTCACTTGCTGGACATTTTGAGGATGTTAAATCCGTCGTTTGGCTCACATGAATGGTATAATTGCTTTCTCTTAGTCGCATTATACAAAAAGCGCTCTTTTGTTGGGGGAGGAGGCTGCAGTGATATTCCTATTTCGTCGCTGCATGAACATATAAAAATAATATAGCAAGAAACAAAAATACCATAGGAGTGTGCCTGATAACTAGCGCCGACAGTTGAAGTTTAGAAAGCTGAAATTTTAACGATATACTCTCTAGGGGCCCGAAATAATCAGGTTTAGAATTTTTAGAATCCGCCCACTGACACGCCCACAATCTCAAAAAAAAAAACAAATTTATCGAAACAATCGACTTTTGAGCTAGAAGGCTGAAATTTTTATGATATGGTTTTTAGGGGCTTAAACATTTTAAAACCCGCCGACATACACGCCCACAATTTAAAAAATCAATTTAATAAAAAAGTCAAAGTGTGAGCTGGGAAGCTGAAATTTATAATATACACTCTCTAGGGCCCTTAATGCTCATGTGTAAATATTTGTTAAACCCGTCCACTGACACATCTTCTTAAAAAAAAACCTTTTATTGAAGAAATAATTTGCAAAGGTTGTAGTTAAAGCCGTTTTGAACAATTCCTTTAAATAAAGTTTTTCACCATGCTCAGTTTTAATAATAATGATAATAATAATTTATTTATTTAGCAGTTTGCCATTTAAAATATTTATAATTAACAATTTATGATTAATAAATATACATACAAAATGTTAATAATTTGTGTTGACAAACAGTAGTATTTCACGTTTAAATTTTTTAAAATTTGTTTCATTTTTATATTAGTAGGTAGTTCGGTATATATTCTAAGACCTTTACAAAAAAGCATATTTTGGGTTCTATTATTTCTAAACAATTGCATATTAAAATCGTTATTGTTACGAAGATTGTACGGTTGAACACTTGCTCTAACTGCAAGTCTACTGCTTAAATATGTTGGCAAGAAATTATTTTTGATTTTAAATATAAATATTAAAGTGCGCATTACAATTCGTTGCTTAATACTAAGCCATCTTACATAATAATATAGATCTCAGCTTTATTTTGTAATTTTTGCAAATTTGCAATCATAGCACCAGTTCCCATTAGTAAAATTGTCGGGCAACATTCAAAGTGTGGCCTTATAATTGTATTATATATTTTAATAGCCAAAGGAATAGATAATTTCTTTCTTAACCTTCGAAAGAAGCGTACTTTACTGGTCACTTTTTTAAAGATATATTCAAAGTGTTTTTTTAAAATCTAGCTTACAATCTATCATTATCCCCAGATATTTGGTTACATTCACACATTCAAACCTTCGTTATTCTCATTTAAAAACATAACCTTAGTTTTCTCAACATTTAGTTTTAACTTATTCATGTTCATATATCTTTTTATATTCTTTAACTCTTTTAAGGGTCGTTTTCTTACAAAATCGTTATTTTTTCAATAAAATTCTTTAAATATTGTATAACAAAAGAAGTAGATCCTTCCCGACGATTCTCCCATTCTTATATTTTTGTCACGCCCACATAATGAGGGATAGAAATAGGTTATCCAACAGTTCGCCCTAGCATACAGGAGCCTTTCCCTATGTAATTGTATTTGTGTGACCTGGAGTTTTTCGGCTTGTCTCGGTTTTGACACGTGCATACTCCTAGATTTTATTGGTTTTTGTTTGATCGTGCTTTTATGACACCGGTGATCTCCAGCCGTGTCGTGATTTGTATGCACACTTGCGGGACAGCTTCAAGTTGTATAATGTGTAGCTAGGCTCACCTGAGTGATAAACTTTCCTATATTGAAACCAAACATTTTGACATTATTTCCAATTATTAAGTTTTGAATTTACCTTAATGACCACAATGGGCAGTTAGATTAGACAATCTAAAAGGAATACCCAGTTCTTGTGTTTCTATTTCTTAAACTGAAACATTTTCCTTTTTTAAAAAGACATTACTTTAAAAGGTAGAATTCCGACCTGCTCTACAATTATTTTTAGTTTTTGTTTAAAAATAAGCGCAAAGCTAGTGTTTTATATTGTTCTTAAAAAAAATGCTCCCACTACAGCCAGGCAATTAGTTTATAGAAATCAGACTCGCTCATGAAGGGTCCCGCGCCAATTATAATTATTATTTACTTAGGCACCTATTACAGTTTACGCATAAGGTTTATGTTTATGAAATTAAATGTTTTTTTTTTATATTTGAGTTGATTTAATGAAAGGTAAATTGAGGTTTACGATTTATGACGTATTAAAAAAACTACCAATTTGAAAGTGTCTCTCGCGCATACTATTCAGTTTAGAAAAAAATGATATTAGAAACCTCGATATCATTTTTGAAGGCCTATCCATAGATACCCCACAGTTATGGGTTTGTTGAAAAAATAAAATTGAGTTTCAGTTCTAAGTATGGGGAACCCCCAAAATTTATTATTATACCCTATTCTAGGGGTATATTAATTTTGACGCATAGTTTGTAACATACCTTAATATTGCGCGTAGACCAATAAAAGTTACTATATTTATGATCAGCATCGATAGTAATGTCGATCTAGCCATGTCCGTCCGTCCGTCCGTCCGTCCGTCCGTCGGCAAAAATTAGGCCTTTAAACTGGACCTAGAGAGCTGAAATTTTAACCATATACTCTCTAGGGTCCCGAAATAATCAAGTTTACGAATTTTTGAAATCCGCCCACAGACACGCCCACAAACTCAAAAAAACAAAATTTTGGAAAAAATCGAATTTTGAGCTAGAAAGCTGAAATTTTTTATATATGATCTATGACTCCTAAAACTGCTCGGGATAAATTTTTTTCAAAATCCGCCCACAAATAAATAAAACATTTTTTTTGAAAATAAAAGGTGTGAGCTAGGGAGCTGAAATTTATAATATATACTCTCTATGGGCCCTTTATGCTCATGTGTAAATATTTTCAAAATCCGCCCACTGGCACGCCCACAATTATTTTTTTTTTTTTTTTGAAAATTCAAAGTGCGCTAGGGAGCTGAAATTTATAATATATACTCTCTAGGGGCCCTTTATGCTCATGTGTTAATTTTTTTTAAATCCGCCTGACACGCCCACAATTAAATAAAACAATTTTATTGAAACACCCAAGTTTGAGCTAGGGAGCTTTTTTTTGATAAAATCCTTTAAATGTTATATAACAAAATATGTAGAGCGTTCTTAACAATTCAACCATACTTAGACTTTTGTCACGCCCACTTATGAGGGATAGGAATAAGAATAGGGTATCCAACAGTTCGCCCAAGCGGACTGTAGCCCGTCCCTATGTTTTTTTTTCTATTTTTATGTGAACATCTTAATGCGGTTCACAGAATACATCTACTTACCAAGTTTCAAAAGTATAGCTCTTATAGTTTCGGAGAAAAGTGGCTGTGACATTCCCGGACAGACAGACAGACAGTCATGACGAATCTATAACGGTTCCGTAGCCAAATTGCGAAAATATGTAAAGTATGGCGAGAAGTTACAGTGGTGCTTATACCCAAAGCTGGAAAACCCAGTCACTTAACTTCATTTGTTTTTAAAAAAAACTGAGACTGATTGACATTTATATTCGAAGTAAACTGAGTCCAGAAGTTTTATCTCCGGCTTCCGCATACGTATAAGAAAGGCAAAGGTGTAGGGACGGCACTCCATAGTGTCGTCAGTACCATAGAAAAGACGTTGAGGGATAAGGAATATACTCTAGCCGCGTTCCTGGACATTGAAGGTGCCTTAAACAATGTCCAGGCGGAAGCGGTAGAAAGAGCCATAGTAAACCTAAACGTGGAGAATACCGTTATTAAATGGATAATGTGCATGCTTAAAAACAGATGCATCAACTCAGAGTTAGGTGGTGAAATAATTAAGGTGTCAGCATCTAGAGGAACTAATCAAGGCGGAGTCCTATCACCCCTTCTATGGGTACTCGTTTTAAACGAGATTCTGACTGAATTAAGACTTAGTGGAGTCAAGGCAGTAGCATATGCAGACGACTTGGCACTGCCAGCGACAAGGAAATTCCCATCCACTCTAAGCGAACAAATACAGAACGCCTTATCTATGGTTGGTACCTGGACCAGAAACTGCGGACTTGCGGTTAACCCACTGAAGACAGAACTCGTCCTCTTCACCAATAAAAGGATTATACCGCAATTTAATCGGCCAACAATTGAGGGTACTCCACTAAAAACATCGGAATACGCGAAGTATATTGGCGTGGTTCTAGATAGAAAATTAAAATGGAGCCTCAATATAAAAGAAAGAAGAGCCAAGAAGGCAATGATAGCCGTATATGCCTGCAACAGAATTTTCGGCAAAACCTGGGGTCCTAGTTCCAAAATTATCATGTGGCTCTATACGGCAGTGGTAAGACCTATACTCACATATGGTAATTTAGTCTGGTGGCAGGAGTTGTGCAAGGTCACTAACTTTAAGACCAAGACTAGAGTCCAAAGAATCGCCTGTATTGGTACCAACGGTGCTATGAGAACCACCCCTACAGCGGAGTTGGATGCTATTCTCAATCTAAAACCTCTAGACTTTTTTGTACAAGAATCTGCGGCAAACAGTGCCTTGCTGCTAAGCCAAACAGAAAATTGGAAACCCACTACAGCTGGACATGCACAGATTCTACAAAAATTCACGGGTGGTAATGTATGCACAGGCTACATTACTAACCATCTAGATTTTATAAGACCATTTACTGTCTGTTTTCCCTGTAGGGAATAATGGCATGAGGATCAATTGTCAGTCCATAAATCAACGATCCCCATACAGATGGCTCCAAGATGGATACTGGCGTTGGCGCGAGTTTTATATACTCGGAATATCTGGCCCGATCAGACTCCTGATCGCAATGCAGACTACAGCAGCGTATTCTAAGATGAGGTTTTGGCGGTGAAAACAGACGCTAAACAGGTTGCAATGATGGCAATACAACAGGCTGATATTACCTTCTTCATTAACAGCCAATCGGCAATAAAATCGATTTCCGCCACAGAAATAAAATCGAAACTTGTAAATCGCTGTCGCGAAGAGCTAAAGGTTATCAGCGCGCAGCACATTGTAAGACTTTGTTGGGTCCCATGAAATGAAAGAGCCGGCGAACTGGCGAGAAAAGGATCATCCCTTAAACTAAGACAGGCTGACACTACAGTAAAAACCCCACCCTGTTACCTTAAACAGGTGATTGGGGATAAAACACTGGTGGCACCTAACGAAATATGGAGTGCCCTTGACTCCTGTGTCATAACCAGGAATATGTGGACACTATATAACAAACGAAAAACCGAGAGAATACTTCAAAAGTATAAAAAAATTGTTGTTCTCTCTCACAGGGGTTATCACAGGACACAATATGCTGGGCTACCATGCAAAGAAATTGAAACTCAGCACAGATCACCTCTGTAGATGCGGGGATGAAGAGGTGAACGAGGATACCCCTCATTTCCTCTGTCACTGTCCTGCACTCTGCCGTATTAGAAACAACGTCCTCGGTAGACTTTTCTTCCAGGATTTAGAAGAACTCTCTGGAAAGTCTGTAAATGACTTGCACAAGTTCATAAATACATCGGTTTTTATTGGTTCCTAAGTAAGGGAATCATAAACCTAAGTTTGACGGGCGCAGGATTCTCTTTCCCCGTTAACCTAACCTAACCATCAATCGTCATGAGAAGCTTTTCAAATTTCCGTCCGGATTCGGCTTAAAATTGTAGGTTCCTTACACTTCGCAGAAGCCATTGGTTGGAGAAGCTAGGTTTTAGGCCCTAAATGGGCCACTCTTCTGTTTTAAAAAAATGTCAAAATTCTCCCTAGAAACATAGACTACACCACCCTTCAGCTACGTTTTGGGCCGTTCATATTTTAAAAAAAAAAAAATTATGACTGTCCTGACCTGTTGCACTTACAATGAAAATACGCAATTCAGTTAAATGTAAGCCACAACGAATTAATTCACATATCATTTGACGTTACTACACGTGTAGACGGCTTTATCTCCACAAAATATACAAAGTCAAAATGAAATCGTACGTGAAGGTCGTGAAAAGCTTTTATTAGGCTAAGGCTGTTTCAGAGTTCAAAATATAATGCCCAAAACAATACATATATTTGACAACCATTCACAATCCCAGCTAAATTAATAATTAACTCGAGCGAGTTTTTTTCTCTCTCTCTTTAAATTCCTCGAAGAAGAATTAACAAAAATATAATTAGATCTCATTATTCACTTAGAAGATTCCGTTCTTCACTTCGCGTTCTCAACCAAACCCATGTTCGCGGTTGGAAATAATGACTCAACAAACGACCAATTAACGACAAGAGATTACAACAAAAGAACTAGCTGGTGTCAATTTTATCACCCTGACAATGGTTTCGTCGCTTTATGATTTTTTCCAAGTAAACAAAAAAGAAAAAAAGCTCATGTCTGGAACAGGTATTGTAAAGCCTGTCTTTTGTTTCTTTGAATGGATCTGCTAGTAGCTAGTAAGCTGAATTCCTTTATTTTAAGAGGGGGGATGTCATCACCATTGTTACTGTTGAGTTTCTCATGTTCTATGGGGTATGTGGAGCAAGTCAATGACACTATATTTGACATAGGCTGACAGTTCTACACAAAAAGTTTTTCTCATGTTTTTTTTGAACACGAATTTAAATAATGCATTATTAAATAGAAGACCACGGGCCGACCGCTATTCCATTAATGTGCGAATATTGATTTAAAGATTTTTCCTATTGTTATGTGTCTTATGCAAATGTAAATACTCTTCAACTGCTTCTCTTTTCTTTCCAGTTTGCTTCCAACAAAAAAAACGAGGTCGTATAGAATTTGTTGCATAAAAACACTAGCACAGCTTTAGAAATATTAGCTTACGTAATTTTCATAGAAAACATTTGAAGGGGCTAACCGAGCTTATTGGGGAAACGTGTTACGATTGCAAAATATAAACAAACTGATTTTTATTTATTAATGCGACAAGCATTATCAGTTTGTTAGGAAGCAAGATATAATGAGAACATGTAAACAAGTTGATTTCATCATCTAAGATGGAAACTGGATTTGAGATTTTTCGATAATTAATTGGTGAAGGAAAAACTTGAATAAATTGGATTTGCATTTTATATAATCAGTTTTCAGTAACTAGCTACTTTAATTTACGAACTTTTTACGAATTCATATGAAATGGATATAAATCAACATAATTAATTAAAGCGCATTTCTTCAGGCTATTTGGCAACCGATTTCGGGTCTTGCATGACTTGCAGCGATTTATCTTGTATCTGCAATACGTTGTAAAGACGCTGCAGTGTTTTGTAATCTCGTTGATCCAAAATTTTGTTATATACTTTTCCGTGAAGATGCGGGAAACATTTAACTTACTGACTACGCTTCTAATTGAATATTTGAAAAGAGTTACTCTCAAAGATACTTATTATGTGTCAGTTTGTTGTCACCATTAGGTGATGTGCATTAATTATTTATCAATAACAAATTTAATGTGGAATTTAAATCAGTGGCCCGGTTCTTTTTAATTTTCTTTTGTTTAGGAGAGAAAGGAACTATAAATTAAATAAAATAATTATTAGGGCATTCGATATACCATTTGTGTGTGCGAAGCTTTGTGGTCCAAGGAAATGGAACCACAACTCCGAACGGCATATTTTGAGATACCATGATCCATGACAATTTATAATCTTGGATTTTTATTAGACTTTTGCGAACGGTTTATAAAGTACATCAGCAAAGCTTCTGTTCTTAAAATTTATCGGGAAGTCGATAAGTTATTCTGTTTCGAACTTTGAATATAAAGATTTTAATTGTGTTGACTCCCGTCAGCTGGAGTCAGTAGAGACCCGTAATATTGAATTGGATATGTGGTCTTCTTTTGCTCTCCCTGACAACTACCTCAACCACAACGTTTGTGCCCGTTTTAACAATCCATCAAAGTGAAGCGGACAAATAAATACATATCATTGCTCATCGACTCAAGTTCATGGATTGTGGTATTTTTCTACCCTTAACACCCTCCAATGTCTTGAATTTCCTTTTAACAATTTAAATCACCTGAAAGTTAATATAACGCCATTGTGAAACATGAGCTTTTGCCCCCGATCGATCACATTAATCCCTTGTCAATCCCCGTAACAATGTGGATATTAAGGAACTCCCTTCAATCTCAAACATGAATTTCAACTCCAAGAACGAAACTCCTACACTTTCTCTATGGTTTTTTTTTCTCCAGCAGCATCTGCAAATGGGTTTCAATCAATATCTAGATATTAGATAAATCGAATCACCCAAAACAATAAATAAAAAAAAAAGAAAAATTAACTATACTCGTACATACGTTTAAATACTTTCCTTTGTAGTCAGCACCAGTTGTCATCACCGTCGTTTCTTTTCTTTTTTTGCCATCACAAATGTCGACTATCATTTGCGGGATTTTTCTCCTTTTTAAAGATTTTTCGCCCCAAAGCTATGCGAGACTTTCTTTATCTAAACCAATCCATTGCAGTGAAGCCATTTGAGGACGTTGCATATTTTTTGTTTCGCCACTTTGGTGCACTCGACTGACAAGTTTCAGTGTTTTTTTATGAAGAACATCAATTGTAAGATTGCGCACCGCGCAATTGTTTGACAATACCTGTGTGCTCGATCCGACCATATCCATGGATTCGTCGACGTAGCTCCGTTTTGTATGCCACTTATCTGACATTCAGGCTTTAAATAATGGTTTGCTTTCATTGGAAGTGGCATAGTCTCTTCTACTATGTGGGTGCACCGCTATAAATGCCAAGCCTATCGTATGGATCGCTGCCTCTCGGAATACGACAGCGAATGCCTGTTCTTCATTTGCAAATTTTTGGAAAGCACCTCCGTCGAAGCTATGCTCATTTTTGTTAGGTACTTTCATTTTTTTTACTCGAAAGAAAAACCGAACTACTTACTAGGTAAATCAAGGTGAAGACAAGTTGAAAATATCATAAATGAATGTGAATGCGGCGCACGCTGTAATGGTGGGGCGAGTGCACATTATAGACTTGTGCATTCTTGAGTAAGCCCCCAATCGTGGTATGGTTCCCATTACATAGACATGGAATTTTGATTTTCACTGCAAAACTTAATTTTAAAGCATTATTATGCATCGAGTGCCTTCGGAGCGAAGCGAATTTGATATTCTTATGGTTAATTGGAAAACATGAGGCATTTATGCGGGTGCAGATATTTCTTTTGTCTATTTATAGCCTGAGTAGCCCAAGTGCCGACAGATATGCGGCATTGGGTGGTGAATTTTTGAAAGAATTGCATTCAGACACTAAAAAAGCAACATGAAATCGGGCTGGCTTTAACGTTTTATATTCTTACGCGAAAACTGGGTTTGGCTTAGACTCGTGTCGACAGTAGACGCGTTGCAATGACGCCGCCACCGCTCGACGTGTACAGAATGCATTTGAATGCATAGAGTGGATTGCAGCGAATTTTACTTGCATGTCCAACGAGCGACAGGCCTATAATGTTGGGTCCGTTCTAAAGTCTGTTGGTTGACTGTTTAATAAGCGACAGTGGAGGTGGTTAAACGCAACAATGACTTAATGCCTGAATACAAAAGGTCGGGCTGATTTCTTTTCATTCGATGGATGACTGATTAGTTATCGTTACGTTTTTCAAAGGCTATTGATGTAAAGCGTTAACTACCTTCAACATTTTTCTTAAATAAAAAGTCCAATGTAAGGCATAAGGATTCCCTCTCTCTCTATTTCTCCCTGTCTCTCTTCCGTCGAAACTTGGAAAACTCCAGTTAAATTGATATTCATTGACAAGCGAAGGGCGGCGAATTGCAAAGTTATCTTAAGGAGATAAAAGGTGCCATACGCTTAGGCACTATAATAGGAAAGAAAAGTAATCTTATCTAATCTACAATTCCCCTTTTGTATGCTATTGTCTTTGGAATTGCCTAAACAACTATTGTAGATAAGCAATTCTATTTTTGGATATAGTGTGGTGGTAAGTAGCTTCTTTTTTTCTTAAATGAAACTTTTAATACGCGAAAACTTAAACAAATTAATTACTATTTGTCTTAGGTAAAGGTTTGCAACATGTATCAACATCTTCCGGCTTATACCCAAGTAAACTGAACATTTCATCCCTCTTTACATACGATAACTTTTTTTCTGGCGTGATATCTTTTGGAAGGCATATTCTGCAATCTTTTTGTATGCCAAAGATTGTTTCATCGATATTCACAGTTTAACGTATGCCCCTTAAGCGTTGACTTAACTTTAATGACTCAGACAAAATACAATTCGTTCGTGGTCGCCAAAAGGCGATGGCGACCACGGAGTAGGGATGATCGATTTTCATCGATGTTGAGAGACTAAACATCGATGTTTAAGTAAGCAAAACATCGCATAGTCGATGTTAAGAACAAAACATCGGCCTTCGATGTTGCCAAAAGAGAACCTAGTTTTAATTGAAAGTTTTGAATATTTTTTTCGGGGTATACTCTCTGTCAACAATGCAATAGACTGAAGGGAAAGCTTCTTGCAAAAATATTATTTTTGAAGTCAATAGACAAAAAGTTTTGGGATATCTGATGTACATACATGTGATTATATTGGCTGCATGTATATTATATTCCAAATCTTATATTTCCTTAATTACTTACCTACTATTATTTTTTTAAACTACTTATTAATAAATACGATACCTACGAGTAATAGATGTAATAAATTCAAGTACTTATGTATATTGTTTTATTTTCCCGCAATAGTCTGCATTCTACTCGTATAAATTCATTCTACAACATCGATTTAAACGAACATCGATGTTTTGAGTTCGATTATTATGGATCATCGATGTTCATTGTTCAGCCATCGATGTTTTGCCAACATCGCTTATCCCTATCACGGACGAGTTTAGTTGATTTTAATGAGGTATTTAAAAAAAAAAAAAACTGTGATGACGACATCAGTCAACTCAACCATGGTTTGTATCAAGATTCATTATATCAAGATTATTATAAAAATCCTTTAAAAAGATAGACTTATTAAAAAAATAAAAAGAAAGAAAATTATCAAGATCAAAACGGTATTGATGAGGAGTAGGGGTAGAGTTGAGTCGACTCGACTTAACTCTTGTTTTATAAAAACCGGAAAAATATGAATTATTGTTAAATGTTTTGAGCTTTACGTGAAAAAACTTTACATATTTAAGCGCCTACATCCGATTATCGAAGAACGTCGATTAATACCTGACCACCAATTCGGATTCAGGATTAAGCACTCTACAATCGACCAGATTTACAGAATAACCAATGTAATTGAAAAAGCCCTAGAGGAGAAAAAAATATGTTCTAGTGTTTTTCTCGACGTCTCTCAGGCCTTTGATAAAGTATGGCATACAGGGTTGAAACATAAGCTAAGACAAGCTTTTCCGAAACAGTTATCTGATATCCTTAGTTGTTACTTATCAGACAGACTCTTTCGTGTAAAACACGGAAATGATTACTCTGAATTTAAAGAAATCGCGGCAGGAGTTCCCCAAGGAAGCGTTCTTGGACCGATCCTATTTCTAATATACACTAGTGATATTCCTCAAGAAGAAGGCACAACAGTAGCCACATTTGCAGACGATACAGCTATATTAGCGGTCAGTAATACCGTTGAATCAGCAACTAATAAACTCCAACGTTCTATTGACAAAATTTGTGATTGGACAAAGACTTGGCGTATTGCTCTCAACGAGGCCAAATCAACGCACGTGAATTTTACTTATAAAAAGGTAGACAACTTACCCATTTTCATTGATTCGGTACGAATTCCGTACGCAAACGAGGCAAAATATTTGGGTATGACACTCGATGCGAAATTAAAATGGAAACCGCACGTCAAGAAGAAACGCGAAGAGCTCGCCATTCGATGTAAACAAATGCACTGGCTGCTTGGTAGATTTTCCCAACTCAGCATGCAGAACAAGCTGCTTTTATACAAGCAAGTACTAAAACCGGTTTGGACATACGGTATACAACTTTGGGGTTGTACCAAATCCAGTAATATCAAAATTTTACAAACTTTTCAAAACAAAGTGCTAAGAAAAATAGTAAATGCACCATGGTTTATCAGAAACACTGATATCCACAGAGACCTAACTATGGCTACCGTCGAAGATGAAATAAAACATTTTGCCTGCAAACAACAGACACGCCTTCACGGTCATTGCAATATCACCATGCTACAAATTCGAGACGATACTAACCTAGTGCGCCGATTACAAAGGATAAAACCATTTGAATTAGCGCAATAAGATGTAACCGCGTGCTTATGGCGGTATTAGCAGGTGCCTCCACTGGGAAGCTGCCTGCCAAACGCGTAATTTACAGTTTAAATAAAACTACTAGATAGAAATAACCTAGTTGTAGTATGCAGGTTTCGAAGGGAGGTAGTTTTTGTTTTCTTATCTTAAGTGAGAAAGAGTCGCATGTACGATTTTCCACCTACCCCTATTATTCGTCCGAGCCTAGTTCTGGTTCCAAGTCTCGTGCTTTTAACCAGGATAGGTAACTCTCAGCTTGCTGAGAGTAACGATAATATTACTATGGCTTGGGAGTAATATTAGAAACTCTATAAAAAAAAAAAAAAAAAAAAAAAAATATTTAAGTTAGCTAAAATTATCAATGTGATCTGAATAAATATGATTAGACTGAATATATGTTATTATTTAGTTTTTTAAGTTTAATTTTTAAGTTAAATAAAACAAGATTTTTTGAAAATTGTTATCTCCTTTTTTTTCTTTGAAGTTCTTTTTTTTTGTACAGCTGTAGGACAAAAATTTTCTCTTTTTTTAAGACCCTAGATGGACACCCTACTTCAGCATCTTATTTACTCTTGTCTTTCCTAGTCTAGGGTGTTTTTTTTTATATAGGTATAAAACTTCTGATAAGAATAACTGTATAATCTAATAACGACGCCATTCTCAACAACTCGGTCTCTGCCCGTCCAGTACTTTTTGAGGAAAGATCTTGGCGTACATCGATATAAGATCCAACTGGCGGACAATCAATTGCGTCATGTGTTCTGTGAATGGGCTGAGAATCAACTGGAAGTTGAACCAGAGTTACATATATGGTCAAATCATCTTCAGCGATGGCGCTCATTTCTGGATTCACGGGTTTGTAAACAAGCAGAATTTTCGTTTTGGAGTGAGCACAATCCTCATGAGACTCTTGAGACTCCATTACATCCCGAAAAAACACAGTTTGGTGTGGTTTACATGCAGAAGGGGTTACCTACATAATACACAAGTGCAAAATCCCCACCTTTTGAAAAATACCCGAATTGACTATCCCCAAGTACAAAATCCCCAAGTACAAAATCCCCAAATACAAAATCCCCAAACGTTTTGCACTTTGTGCTGTTTTCAACAATTTTCCCTTGCACCTACCCCAAATCAAACAGTGACACCAAGTAGGGGGCATTGCACTGATAATGGGATTAGTTGCGAACCAAACATAATTTACTCGAAATATGGAGAAACTGTGTTGTGTTTGGGGATTTTTGTTTTAGGGATTTTAGTTTGAGGATTTTGGTTTTGAGGATAGGGTACCCAACCCATGCCGAAGTCGTTTGTATTTAAATCCGAAACCGGTGCCCAACGCTACAGGCAAAATATGATTCGTGATTTTTTTATTCCTCATGTCATTGGAAATCATTTCGAGGAGAAATGGTTCCAACAAGACTGCGCAACATGCCATACAGCGCGTGCAAATATGACTTTTTTTGAGCCAAACGTTTGGTGACCAAATCATCTCAAGAAATAGACCTGTGAGTTGGCCACTTCGTTCGTGTGATTTGACACCTTTAGACTATTTTTTGTTGGGGTATGTCAAATCTCTGGTGTATGCTGTTAAACCAGCAACGATTGATCACTTAGAAGAACATTCGACGCACTATTGACGATAAAGGACCTGGTATCCTCGAAAAAGTGGTGCGAAATTGGACCGACAGGATGGCATTCATAAGGCGCAGTTGCGGAGGCCATATACCAGAAATTATTTTTAAACATTAAATGCCATGAAATTTGTGAGCTAATAAAGCCAAAATTTGGTCATTCCATGAAATTTCTTGTTTTATTTTTAAAAAAAGTTGTATGCCTCTATAAAAAAAAAAACACCCTATACATGATCATCTCTACGTAGGTTTGTAGAACTCCTCGTTGTCTTAACGCCACTAATAACAGATCTCTTGTTTGTCAATCAATGACCTTATCAAAATCAACAACACCATATGCAAATCCTTAAGGAATCACGATGTTTTTCCATAATGATACTTATATTTTGGATTGCATATGTGGTTGGTTGACCTGCAACAAATCTGCACTGGTCATGAGATTTGACTATTTGTTCATAAATTATATATTTATCATTACTTTTGTTGTTAAGTGTAATTTGTTTGGCTGAAGGCCATCAATCAGACTGGCATTGGCAAATGAAATATATATATTCACATATATGTGCTTTAAAAACTTCAATTTAAAAATAATTACAAGATTTGTGTGTATAAATTTTTTTTTCAACTAAACGTTTCCTATAGCTTTGGGCATTTGCCGTATACCTATAGAGTAAGACCCAGCCTCGAACGCCATTTAGTATGAGTTCAGTACTTTTCCTCCAACTCTAATATGTAGTTGTGCATTTTTTTGCAAATCTGTCAAATCAATAGAATACAGTTATAACAAATTTGCCAGAGGGCATTGCATTACAAATAACAAATTTCATATGAAACGAGTTACAAAAAAATATTTTGTTTTATTAAAACTTGCCCAAATCAACGAACAGTTCTGAAATTAATAGTGGTATTCATTGGCTCAATAATCTTGTTTGTTGGACTAATATTAATTAATTTTTCGTTGGCTATATGAACTTTTTGTTCAGTGAGGGCCATACAAATTAGGGTACAGTTGTTAACGCTTAGTTGTTTTTCTCTTAAGCCCTTTCTCAAAGGACATTCGTTCTCGTAGATTTGCGAGATTTCAAGGGAATATTGCTACGATTTATTGGACGAACGAGATATTACATTTTGAAATGGCACGTAATTTCTCGTCTTCTTCCTTTAATGGCGGTAAGGCTATGATCAGGATTAAAGGGATCATATCCTTCCCATCAACTGCATCCCTACTGGTCCGCCAGTGGGGTTCGCTGGTAGGAAATTTCTATCATCCGTGAATTATTGTTTGAAGAAGAAAATGTTAAAATTGATTTACAAAGAAACAGTTTTGCTTTAGCCATTTTTGATCAAATCTGCTAATATTCCACAGATTAAATTAAATTTGTATGTTGTTCTACTTTTTGGTTATATATCTCTCATAATGAAACAATTTTTTCATTTTCCTTGTAGACAATGTCAGGAATGGCTCATTAATTTTCTCGTTACGAGAATTTTAGGTTTAACCACTCCAAAAATATTTACCCATTCAATAAGTGCAAGGACGTTGGATCCCCGCTTATGATAGCTTCATCGTCAGCAAAGAATAACTGATGCACTTTGTAGTCCGTCAGTTTTCCTTCAAGCAGATAATCAATGACTGTAATAAATATCGAGGGACCTTAGACGCTTCACTGAACACCTACTTTTGGAACTCCTCCTTTTCTTAGCGCCACCCATAACAGAGATCTTGGCTGTCTATCATAGGCCTTTTCAAAATCAACCAAAACCATATGCAGATACTTTAAAGAATCACGATGTGTTTCCATCATGATCCTTACTCCTACTTTGAATTTGATCTTTGGTCGATTTACCCTCGACAAACCCACCCTGTTCATCAGAAAGCCGTATTTTTTTACGCAACCGGCTATCTAATACGATCTTCATGGTGTGTGACAACAGTGGAATCCCCTAAAATGTAATAGTGTAACTTCTATTAAACATTATAACGAAAAGAAAAAACTCACGAAAATATTATTAATATTCATTTAAAACGTTATTTGATTGGACAATTATTTTAATATGTACAAAAAGAACGATGAAACGCATAGTAATAATTTAACATACATTAGGGTGATGGCACCAGTAGTCGGCCCCTTAACTTTAATTTTAGGTTTGACTTGCTTTTAAAAATCCGTTATTCAAAAAGTGAATAGACTATTTGTCTTAAGTAAATATTTAAAATGTGTAAATTAGGTATTTCTAGGTTTTTTAAGTATAATTGCTACCCAATTTAAACTATTTACAAAAATGTAAATGAAAACCACATTCTTCAGTAGTCGGCCCCCCTAACTGTAGTAGTCGGCCACATAAGTACTCAGTAGTCGGCCCCCATTTTTACTTCTGTATTTTCAATGTTTTGACCAAGTTAGGAAAGCAGATTTTTTTTTATTTTCAATATATGTATTTTAATTTATAAAAACAATAATAATAAAAACTCATTTAAAAAAAGAAATGTTTATTACATTAAATATCATTTGAAATAAATTAAACAAGGTATGCCATTTCCTGACCTTATAAAAAAAACGAAAAACACAATAATTTCCTTCGAAAATTAAAAGAAATGGGTCTTTCAGACATTATTATAGGAAAAAAAGAAAACAGGTATGAGTTCTCCTGTACTGGCTATCAGATAGGTGCCGGTTATGGTTCCATCTAGCTCAGATGGGCCCGATGGTGCTGATGTAGATGGCAAGGAAGCCATCCGTAGGAAGCTTAATCGTAACATCTATGGCCGTCATGGTGTCTTTTGGCTCAGATTGACTAGGTGACTACGCTCCATCTCTTCTAATATCTTCATCACAACTTCATAAGCCGTGTTTCTTTGCACGCGGATATAGGGATGGCATCAGAAAACGACCATCGCCGCTTAAGAATTCATCAAAAAAAACTTGGCAGCACACATGCACCTATGACGTTTATTAGTGAAACAGCTGTAAGTTGAATTAAGAAATTTGTATTGAAAATCGTGAAATTCAAAAATATTAATTTCCCACAGTTGAAATTAATGCCAAACATATTCTAAAATTATAAAAAACAGTTTCACATTCACAGATTTACTAAATTTTGAAAAAAAATAATAATAAAATCCCGAACAAAATATTCGGCGGGATGTGTTAGTGGTCGGCTGGATGTCAAACTTTGACATTTCCTGAAAACTTCATCGCTACGATTCATCAAAAACGAAGAAAATGGGTTTTGGAAGCACTGTTTATCCCCGCTAAATGACTTAGCGGCGATAGCTATCCCCGCTAAAGTTAGCGTATATAGGATAAGTTGTTGTTGTATTTTACATGCAAATTGAAAATTATCCCTATATCCGCGTGCAAAGAAACACGGCTATTGTCAACGTTGTTTTTAAGAAATTCTTCCTTTGCCAAAGCTAGAACTTTCTTCGTTTAATCGAAACTATGAACTGTGACTTTTCCGTATTTAGGTGCAGCTTCTCCAGTACGTTTCGCACGCATTTCGAGAAGTCGATGGCATCAGGTTTTTTGATTATTTTACTTCTATCCGAGCTTTCCAACACTAGCTTCTGAACTTCGCAAATGTTTATTTTGGTGACGGCTTCCCCTGCATTACCAGGTATGCTTTGACATTTATGAACTGTGGTCTTATATTCTTGCTTAAGCCCTTTGAATGCGCCTACATCGGCTGGCTGGGTAATGTGTGTCGTGTTTGGCAAAAGGGCATACAAGATAATACCATTATTCCGGCAAAAATCGCTCAGCTCCATGGTGAGATGTGATTTGTGACCATCGACAAGAATCAACCGGCTTTTTGATGTTGTTTTCTCTTAACCACCCATTAAAACTGTTCGCCACGTACTCATAAAAGGTCTCAGAACGCATCCAGTCACTTTCTGATCTACCTAAAATCCATGTTGGGGGCATGCTTTTTATTAGCGCTTTCGGGGGACGCACGTATGGAAACACGATCAGAGGTGGTAAAGTCTTGCCATAAGCACTGAACACAAACAGAACGGTCACTGTTTCCTTTTCGTTTGCGTAGCTTACTTTGTTAAGGATTTTCCAACCCTTTGGCGCAAAGACAACACCAGTTTTCGGAGATAGGCAAAACGATGTTTCATCCCCATTGCAAATTCTGGAAGGTTCTTCCAGAATATCTAGACCATCTATTTCATGAAGATAATTCCTTAAATCTTCAAACCACTTCCTTACTGACTCCTCGGTAACGATTGCCCGGCCTTTTGATAGACCCTCTGGTGTTCTGAGGGACAGTTCGGGATGGGGCTTGATAAAGCCGTAATACCAACCCTTATCTGGCAATTCATTATCGTTAAGTTTTCAGGGAAAGCCACATTTCGCCAAATCTACAGCCAATCTACAAGACTTATTTCTTCGGCCGTACTCAGCACAGTATCCGGCCCCATTTGCCTCGGTTTTTCGGCAGCCCTGTCATGAATACGGTCTTGTATTGTTGTCCTTGGTACTCGAAGTCTTTACTGGCTTTCCTAATTGACCAGTTTTCCTGACGAATCTTCTTTAATGCTTCTGTAAGCGCTTCTTCCGGGTACTTATGGAAATCGCGTTTAGCCCCTTCTTTTGAATTTTCCGTGTTTCATAATGCTTAAATAAATGATAATAATTTCTTCATTTCGGGCGAGCCTAGAAGAACCATGCAAAAAATGTCTAGTTAGGTCGGCCCCCCTCTGTATTTATTATAAATAATTTTTTTTCTCCACTTTCGGCCAAAAAACAATGAAAATAAACTGTAGACAACTCAAATAAAATCATAAAATGCGCTTACCGATAGTATTTTACTAGTTATGGAGGGTTTCTGACATTCACTTGCACTATTTTTTTTTTAACTCAAAATGACAAATTTACCACTTCCAAGAACTTGAATCAAACTAACAATTATCAAGGCGAAACTAGCAGCTGCATGGCATCCTGACTTTGCTCACAGACAGGAAAACCGTTAGCCTTTTGGGGAAAAAAATGTCTGTGTGTATTTTACAAACGCATTTGCATTTCATCATTTTATGGCGTGCAGGCCATACTACTGAAGACGGCCGACCTCACATGCCATAACCCTATGTAGGTACTAATTAATAGGGGGGTATCTCCAGGGCATAGAAAATATTTTATTGAAAATAAATATGTATGAGAATTGGGTTTGGGTTTTACAATTTTATTGGGTGAGTTCTTACCTCCTTGACGGGTTACAAAAAAGTGACAAAGTCTTTTTTCCACATGGAAATAATCTTACTTTAAAAGGTTAAATTTGAATGTGGGAAATTAAGGAAAGGGAATTTCATTTTACAAAAAGAGGACCAAACAAAGTTGCTCAAATTGCTTAGTGGCGGCATCTATCCGTCCGTAGCGCTTCTGACCTAACCATTGCCGGCCCTCTTGCAGGATTGCTGCAATTTAATTCAGTTAAACTGTGCTTAAGACTAAAGGGGAGCCTTTTGTTCCGAAGGGGCTCCACTCACTCCGTACAAAGGAATAGTTAGTAAAGGGAAGGGTATAAATACAAAGCTTAAGAAACAATGAATATAATAATAAGAATCATCAGTATAATAATATTTAGGATACATAAATTCAGCGTACTAAATGTAGATAAGTGCATTTAAATTTATTAAATTATCCGCGATTAGTGATGACTTTAAGATTTCGGTAATACACATAATTTGACTATCGGTCGCGTCAAAGTGCCATATTGAGTCCGAATATCTACTACCCGAACTCTACCATCAGGGCCTACATGAAGGTTTATTATTCTCCCCAGACGCCATTCATTTGGTGGTAGATTTGGTTCGCGTATAACAACCAGATCATCGAGGGATACATCTCGTTGGGGATATTGCCACTTGTATCTTTTGTGAAGTTCCTTCAGATATTCTTCTTTCCACCGTAGGCAGAATTTGTGGTGAAGAATCTTCACTTTTTCCCAGCGATTCATGATACTTATGGGACCGGAAGTCATGTCTGGTTCTGGGGGTGCAAGTAGAGGTGCCCCACGCAGAAAATGTCCTGGTGTTAACGGAAGAATATCGTTTGAGTTCTCGGTCATAGGAGAGATGGGTCGCGAGTTAAGACAGGATTCAACACGCGCGAGGAGAGTAGTGAACTCCTCAAAAGTGAATTTGTGGTCACCGGCGATCTTGCGGAAGTGAGTTTTGAAACTCTTAACACCGGACTCCCACAAACCTCCCATATGTGGTGCACCAGGTGGAATGAACTTCCAAGTCACTCCTTGAGGTTGGTATTGGTCGGAAACATTTTTCGCAAACGACTTGACAAACTCTTTGAAATCATTAGCGAGTATCTTGCTCGCACCTATAAAATTAGTTCCATTATCGGAAAACACAGTATTGGGTACTCCACGTCGGGATACGAATCTTGCAAATGCTGCTAAAAAAGATGCCGTAGACAAATCACTGGTGGCTTCGAGATGAATTGCCTTGGTGGCAAAACAGACAAAGAGACACACGTAGCCCTTAGACAGTCGACAGCTCCTACCTAAGAAGCTTTTAATAATAAACGGACCGGCAAAATCAATCCCTGTATTTGTGAAGGGGGCCGAAAGCGTTGTTCTCTCTTTTGGCAGTGCCGCCATGATTTGCGTCCGGATTTGTCGTTTGTGTATTGTACAAATTTTACACGAGCGAATACACATTTTAACGAAATTCTTCAGTTTTGGGATCCAAAATTCGGAGCGAATGAGGCGAATGACTAGTTGGTTTCCCCCATGGATCGAGACTTGGTGAACAAAGTTAGTTAACAATCTTGTCAAATGAGCGCCATATGGCAAAATGATTGGATACCTCTCAGCGAACGAAAGTGAAGAACAAGCAAGTCGACCGTTCACCCGCATCAGCTTTTCTGAATCCAGTAATGGATTCAAAGTCAATAAGACACTTTTCCTATCGATTTGTCGGTTTTGAGATAAAGCTACATATTCCTTGGAATAATAAAGCTGTTGAGTTAAGCGTATAAGTTGGGTTCTAGTAGAAATAAATTCATCCTGGGATATGGAGAATTCTATATATCTTAATGCAGTTTGGCGAGGCCTGGTTGTGTGAATAAATCGATATACATAACACATTACGCGAATCAATTTAGCCCACATCGAAAAATTTACAATCAGAGATTCGATACTCGGAATCTGGGTATTCACAAATGCCTTCACCGGGCGAACTTCTAAATCCTCATCGCTAGGCGTTTCCGGAATAAAACTTGGCCATTGATCTTGAGGCTTTGCTAACCACTCAGGACCGTGCCACCAT
The DNA here is from genome assembly GCA_949715645.1 of Portevinia maculata. Lineage (NCBI taxonomy): Eukaryota > Metazoa > Arthropoda > Insecta > Diptera > Syrphidae > Portevinia > Portevinia maculata. The sequence continues at coordinate 80,004,693 of OX454525.1, forward strand.
AATGGGTTATCCCGAAGCTCCACGGGGGTCAACCCACGCGTCGCCAAATCAGCGGGATTGTGAGCAGACGCAACATGATTCCACTTACTATTATTAGCATTCACTGAAATTTGGGAAACTCTATTTCCTACAAAGGTTTTCCACGCATGAGGCGGTTTATTCAACCATGCCAGGACAATGGAACTGTCCGTCCAAAGAAATAATTCCTCACTCGGATAATTAAGTTCAGGGATAATTTTCTTTATTAATTTGGAAAGTAATACAGAAGCACAAAGTTCTAACCGTGGTAGAGTAATTTGCTTCACTGGGGCTACTTTGGTTTTCGCACAGAGAAGACGTGATGAAAATGAGTTGAAATTATGTCTGACGCGTATGTACAAGGCCGCAGCATAGGCACGCTCGGAAGAATCGCTGAACCCATGTAGCTGAAATGTAACTGTCGGATCATATTCAATCCATCGGGGAATATGTATATATTTTATATCAGGGAGATTGGCTACAAAATTCGTCCAGGTTTGACACGTAAGTGGCTTAAGAGGTAAGTCCCATGATGTTTCATCGCGCCATATTTGCTGCATTATAAGTTTAGCAGTAATGATGACTGGGGCAAGCCAGCCAGCGGGATCGAATAGCCGTGCAATAGTTGAGAGAACATTTCGTTTGGTTGCCGGAAGCGCAGCGAGATTTTGATTGGAGAGGAGCAGCGAGAAATCAAACGAATCACTTCTTGCGTTCCATTGAATTCCTAACATTTTTGTGCATGAATGTTCCTTTAATTCTAGAAAATCTGCATTAAGTAGATCGCCATGGGGGATGTGTTCAAGAAGAGTTGGACTGTTGGAAGTCCATTTTCGGAGAATGAACCCCGCTGAATTTAGAGCAGCCGCCAGCTCTAGTTGGGCTAACTTAGCTTGGCCTAGGTCATGTGCTCCTGACAGTACGTCGTCAACATAAAACTCCTTTTTTATAATGGTGGAGGCCAGGGGAAATTGATCCTTAATGTCTTCAGATAACTGCTTAAGGGTTCTGATAGCTAAGTATGGGGCACAGGTTACACCAAACGTAACGGTTTGGAGCTCATAATCAGAAATCGGGGTTTTATTGGATGTTCGAAACAGAATTCTCTGATAAGCAGTGTGTTTGGGGTGAACGAGTATTTGCCGATACATTTTCTCAATGTCCGCATTGAAAACATATTTGTAAAACCTCCAATTGAGAATTAGAGATACAAGATCAGATTGTAGGCTTGGCCCAGCATAGAGAGAGTCGTTTAAGCTGACCCCGGTACTGGTAGGATTTGAAGCGTTAAACACAACCCGAATTTTGGTGGTGGTACTTTCCGGTTTTACCACCGAATGATGTGGCAAGTAATAAGACCTGATTGTCAGATTGTTCTCAATCTCACCGGACTCAACCATTTTCATTTGGTTAAGAGCCAAATACTCCTCGATGACCTTATTATATTCCCTTTGGAACGTTGGATTCTTGGACAATGAGTTTTCAGTTCGTAGAAATTGTTTCTTTACAACCTCTCGAGACCGTCCTAGCAGAGGGAGAGCGTTCTTGAAGGGTAGTTCAACAACGTAGCGACCGTCGGGGTTGCGGTAGGTGGTTTCTGTATACCTTTTTTCACAGATGTCGTCCTCTGGGGAAATCGGCTTAGAATCAACAATCTCTTCCACTTCCCAAAACCTAGAAATTTCCTTATCCAATGAAATCTCACTAAAGTAAGATAAAAATGTCGAACAACATTTTGACGTTGTATTGCGAAGCGGTCCTGATAGCACCCAGCCAAAAATTGTGTTTTGCGCGATAAGAGATCCAAAGACGTTTGATTTGAGTCCATCTCGCACTAGAGATGGATATATATCCGCACCGATTACCATATCTATCTTCGAAGTGCAGTAAAATTTGGGATCTGCTAATGGATAATCAATGGCTTCAGATATGTCTGAAAGATCCACCGTACATGAGGGTAAATCTCCTGTGAGGCGCTTAAGAACAATCGCATTCGCTGCTAAGGTGAAATTAGGAACGTATCTCGATGTTAGTACAATCGAGCAAAGCTTGGAAGCGGTGGCAGATACCACCGCATTTATTCCTGAGATATGCGCTTGAATCGATTGCACCGGAATTCCAATCCGCTTTTGCACTTCCTCGGATATAAATGTCACTTCTGACCCCGGGTCTAAAAGCGCACGTAACGAAAAGGTGGTGCCTTTGAATTTTAAATTCACTAACGCGGTAGCAAGTATAACGCGATTATTATTGCTACTAAAATGGGAAAATAAACGTGTTGCTTGAGTAGATGAAGATGGGTTATTAGTGGACTGTATATCGGGGTTTTCGAGTGGAGTGTGTTCTTGGGTACTACCGTTAATATGGTTAGAATGCGTAGCACTTCCTGGGTTAGATTCTGACTTGTGTAAAAGTGTATGATGTCGACCTCTACATTGCATGCAAGTATGCACACTTTTGCACTCTCTTTCCATGTGTGACGTTGCTAAACAGTTTCTACAATACTTTAATGAGTTGACTGCTTTAATTTTATCGGGAACTGACATTTGTAGGAACCTGTTACAAACCCGCAGCGAATGATTCTCATTACATAGTCTGCATGTGGAAAGAGGCTTCGAGTGATACGAGTGGTGACATCTTAAATTACCTGATGGTGGGGAATTTGATTTTTGAGCTACTGCTTTTGGTTTGGAAGTGAACCGTATATCGGAGACAGTTTCCAGTACTTGATACCTGTTAGTGAGAAATGAGTCCATCTCTGACCATAAAGGAATCTTCCTGGGGTTTTTTATAGATTGCTCCCAGAAAGAAAGAGTTTTTTCCGGCAAACTACTTGAGCATAAGTATACGAGAATTGAGTCCCAATTGGAAGTATCAATCTGATGAGCTTTAAGTGTGGAAATGCCATCATTTATCTCCCGTTGAAGATCTTTAATGCACTTACTAGACTCTTGGGTAATGGATGGTAAGTTAAATAAAGTTTTCAGCTGACTATTCACTAGGATCCGCGTATTTTCATAGCGATCCCTTAATGCTTCCCAGGCGAGATCAAAACTATCCGAAGTGAGTGGGAATTTGCAAACTATATTACTCGCCTCTCCTTTGGTCTTTGACCGAAGGTGAAACAGTTTTTGCACTGCACATAACTTCGGATGATTCACGTAAACTGCCGTGAACATATCACGGAAAGAGGGCCACATTAAATAGTTCCCATAGAATACCTCGGTATCGCATGGAGGCACTTTTAGACATGGCGTATCTTGCGAAGCATTACCTGTCCCAGGCCCAGAAAGCTTATCGTCTTTGATAGTTGTCAGCTTTTTCGACAAATCAATAAGTTCACTTAAAGAAGTAACATAGGTGTCAGACGACAGTTTGAATTTGGCTTTGACTGCCTTTAATTGATTTTGATCGTCGGCTTCATCTGAACGTACGCAAAGCGCATAACTTTTCTTCACTTCGTTCCACAAAGCCGTTAATTCGATTTTACGAGCCTCTAATGATGAAATCGTATGCACGCTAGCAGGCTTTTCACTAAAATCCGATCCAAATTCGACTAGCTGATCCGCAGCAAAAATAAAATCTTCAAGAGCAATCATAACAATATTGGTATTCAACATATATACGAGTACCGTTTAAAGCAATCAAACGGTTTATTTGTACGGGATGCTCACGCGCTATCTGATATAACCGTTCAAAGGGGGAAACGGATGATATACATATCTGTATGTGTATTAACGGGCGCAGTACGAGCTAGTAATGACCTCTAAATAAATTGCAAACTCGTTAGCGAATCTTTACTAACCTTGATTCCTGGTAAATCCGCATTCACGTGAGAGTAATGGAATTAACTTCTCTTTTTTTTTTTTTTTTTTTTTGGGCACAATAGTGATACTTTTCTGGCACTATGACATCGACTTGGCTCTTTTACGAATTTAGATGCTTTAATGTATATGATATACCACTATAATAACGCGTATACCTTTGTTATATATATGTATTTATATTTAAAATAACACAAACCGCACATAGGAGTTAGAACCGGCAATTTTAACTAGCGAACTCTACAATACGCTCACGAGCTAATCGTTGCGGATATTCGCGGAATACTGCCGAATATGATAATGGAAACTAAGTTCAATACCAAATTGCTCTAATGCACTGATCTACACAGAGTACGCACCTGATCTTAGTGAGTGATAAAATCAAATCTCTTCTGCACTGCAACTGCGCTTCTGCTTCTGATGATGGTTGATATTAGGCTCTCTTGGAATTTTTCTGCTTGGGGTTTCGTGTCTTTCTTCGATTGATCAGTTTTTTTTTCTCTTATCCGGCTCGATTGGACCAATAATTAATAGGGGGGTATCTCCAGGGCATAGAAAATATTTTATTGAAAATAAATATGTATGAGAATTGGGTTTGGGTTTTACAATTTTATTGGGTGAGTTCTTACCTCCTTGACGGGTTACAAAAAAGTGACAAAGTCTTTTTTCCACATGGAAATAATCTTACTTTAAAAGGTTAAATTTGAATGTGGGAAATTAAGGAAAGGGAATTTCATTTTACAAAAAGAGGACCAAACAAAGTTGCTCAAATTGCTTAGTGGCGGCATCTATCCGTCCGTAGCGCTTCTGACCTAACCAGGTACCCTATGTAGGTACACAGGGACATTGTCAAAATAGTTTGGGTATAGCGTATAGGTGTAAATATTTTCCAAACAAAATCTCGGTTAAAGGGATCGTGATAGTGGAATATTTTTTTTCACATTTCTTACAGATATTTTGAGTAATTCCTACGACTCCCGATGTAAGAATGGGGATTTTCGTTACTTGCTTGCCTGGACTATTGATCGAAGAAATGAGAGGAAAATGCTGAGGGCACTTAAGCCGCGAATGCTGTACTGTCTATTCCAATCTTGTTAAAAACTCCGTGTTGTGAACCAGTATTCTTATTCAGCTTCCGGCAACGGATTTAAAATCAATTATAGGTAACTCGAGCTAAGTTTACTTACGTCCCTACATAGAAAGACATCATAAAAAAAAGTGTTCCAATACAGCCATGCCATCAGAAACCTACTTCACATTACGGTAGTGAAGATATGTTTACATAAATTAAGCGTCAAATACCAATAACTGTAATGGCATATATGCGATGATCGTCCAAGTTGTTCAAGGAACTATGCACCTACTTGAAAATCTATCCTAGCAACAGCAAAATTCAATCCATGATATCGTTGCAACTCTGTATCAATGCAGTCTCATTCGGCAAGAACTCTAAACCAGAAAAAGAATAAAACAATGAATGACTGACAGCTTTGAAACTCGTTTAAGCTGCAACCAGCAAATAGGTCAAACTAAATGAGAGAGATCCTCCACACAGTTCCACTTCATTTGTACTGTTTCTATTCACATTAGAGATTGTAATCACAGTACCCACATGGGGCGCACATAACATACAGTATCTATTACATTTCAAGTATCTGCATCCATTGCAATAGTAATTAAAACCTGAAATGACGATGTAAAAACAATTTACATTCAACATATTCATGATAGAAATTTAGTTCTGCAGCCTTTCAGCCGAAACAATAAATTCAAAACAAAACCCATAGTTACTCTTCACATAAGCAACACATTTGGGGGAGCGGATGTACGTACATATGCCCAATATTGTGCAAAATATTTGCATTCAGCCTTGAACTTTCAGAAGGGATCCTCCAAACGATAGTATCGAATCGAAATTTTGATATAATGAAGCGAATGCAAGGAGGAAAGAAACTTACCTTTTCACATCTGACATACTTAGTACCGGTTGTAATGAATCCTGATGCCATCATCGATTACATAGAACGATGGACGATTTTTAATTTGATTGCTTCATATATCTATCGTTAGATATTCAGTTAACAAGTGAAATTTTCATCAAATTTGAAAACAATCAAGTAAATGTTAGGACTTGACACACACACAATCGCAGGTGGTTCTAACAAGATTACTGTAGATATGTAGGTGGTGCTTGTCATCTTTTTTTTATCACTAACGGTAGCGATATTCGCCAATATTATTTACACTTTTCACTTGTTATCAATTTGACAATTGGAAATCCAAAGCACACAATTTCGATTTCATTTTCAAATAAATAAATCTAATTCCACCGACGCGACGACGGATGGAAATTTGTACAAATTTGTATCTACCGTGCGCGCGATCTGAATACGGAAAGAGCCGGCTTAAATGCCTTAGTACGGCGCACACCAAGCAAACAATCTCCCGTCCCAATTAACTAAACGCGGAGAAATTACAATACACAACAACGAGAGGCGCGATGAACAACGGAATAGGGAACGACAACGAATGTATGTAGGTACATTTTTAATTTTTCTGCTTTTTTCGTATTCAAATTGAATTCAATTTTTCGTTGTTGTTTCGCTACAGAGTTGGCTCTAAAGTGAGAGGCGCCGCCACCGCGCCGTGCGTCTAACAAACAAACGATTGGGTCGCGTCGTCTTCAGCGTGTTTGTGATCACTCGCCGCAGAGGTAAGTTACTATGCGCAACTCGCAAAAAGTGTTTTCATTTCCCCTATTGACGATGGGTTTTTGTTGTTATCTTCTCTGCTTTGCACAATTTTTTTGGTGGAGTTTAAATGCCCCGTTTAAGTGTGTGCTTTTTCGGCTGGGAGAACGAGAGAGCGATCCACACCGGGAAAGTTTTGATTGCATTACTTGCAAGCTGCACTAAAAAACTCGATTGAATTCGAAATTAGTGACGACGGCGATTCCTTTTACCGGGAACTCTAGTGGTGGCCTGGTGGGGAACTGGTGAATGATCATCGAAGCCATGATCATTAGGAATATCGAGTTTGCTCTCTTCAACCAATAGTAAGCTCTACTGTTCGGGAAGGGGGGACTGAATGGTGATGGTGATGGTGAAATGGGTCCGCTTGGCTGGGTGTTTTAATGAACCTCTTGTCGCGCAATATATGTATGTTTAGAGAGCTTTATATTTTGTGTCTATTGGTTTGATCGTGTAATGTGAAATGGAGTCTATGGGTGAGGAGGGCGAGAGAAAATACGAGAATCGCGATTGCGGAAAATATATGCAAATTTGTCGGTGTGGATCGGAATTACTTTTCTTTCTGTAAAAGGAACGATCGCGTGCAATGGATCTTGGTCGCATGCTAATGATGCGGGTCACAGTTGGCAAGTAAATAAATCTATGCAAAAAGTAAATAGTTAAGTGGGTCATTTTGGAGTTCGATTTATTATCATCAGATGGGTTGTACCTATATGTATACTTTAGAGACAGATTGCGGCGGGACACCGCAGAAGATTATACATTTGTACCTATGCCGTTTTAAGTGATAGCTGGCAAATGGATACAAAATTAGAAAGGAAGCACAGTCAAAGTTTCATCAATCAAAAGCGTAGCGTATGATATCTTGTGACTTATACATATAAGTCAACTGGGGGAGAGTACGATAACTCAGGCGACAAAGTTTAACGACAGATTTGTGTAGAACAGTTATTTACAAGCATTTTTTTTACTATGGGAGGGGGTCTATCTTGCCCCATTTGGGCGGGAGGGGCGATTTTCTAAAAAAAAAAACTTCCAATGGAAAAAAAATTTAAAAATAACGGTAGTACTTACAATTAGGTATTGCACAATTTTTTATAGATAAAAGTCAGTTCTATCATCTTGTTTTTAAATCAAGTGATTTCCATAAATAGTTTTTAAACAAACCAATTTCAAACTCAAAGTTTCTTTAAATCCAGATTCGAAAACTAGTAACTTAAAACCATCTAGTTTTCAGTATTCGATTAAAAACTAATAACAGGAAAAAAATATTAAAAGAAAAATGTTGTATGTAGTCTCACAATTTGGAATAAAACTGGTTTTTTTCATTTTTTTCCGAAATTTTGAGTTTGAAAGCAGTTTTTTTAAAAACTATTAATGGAAATCACTTGATTTAAAAACAGTATGTAGAACCGACTTTTAGCTTTAAAAAAATTTGCAATACCTAATTGTAAGTAACCGTTATTTTTAAATATTTTTTTTCCATTTGAAGTTTTTTTTTTTTTTTTAGAAAATCGCCCTCCCGCCAAATGGGGCGAAATAGACCCCCCCACCTCTCGTAGTAAACAATGCTTGTATCTAACTGTTCTACACAAAACCGTTATTTTTTTCTTGTATCCTGAGTTATCGTACTCTTGGCGTCAACCGGGTATAGGTTACTTTTTTAGAAAGAATATCTGTGCGAATTTTTAGGATCAAACAGTCTGCCGTTCCGAAGGAAAAATTCTGAGATTTTTACGAATTGGAGAATTTTGCTTCATGGTAGGTACCTACCTACTTGTGTTCGGGCAAAACGTAACGCAGAACGGTTCGATATAAGATTTTTGGCAGCCACATATCAATTTCTCTCCGATTGGCTCCGACCACTATTCGTCGCGGATCATTTTTATACGTTTGGAAAACAGATATGTACCTAGGTACCTACTTTGAACGTAAATTGTGTCACCGACAGGATTTGCGTTGCAGAGAAAATTCCTTTCCAAACGGATAGGTACCATTAATGCCTAAAATAATAAATAGGTACCGGTAGCATGCACGTGTCGAAATCGTACAATAAAGCCCAGTATCCTGCTCGGGCTAAAATTAAGCGAACATAGGTAGATAAATCTTCGCTTAATTTTTGATGCAGGATAGGTAGGTATATGTAGATGAGACAAAAATGCATGTTAATGACAGATGATATTAAATGCAATTTTAGTTGCGCGCGTCACTAGCAATATATCAACGTCAACAAAATTAATTTAAAAATGTACTAATAAAACAGTGAAGAAGATTTAGTTACACAAAGGAGTGCAGCAGCTGAAGTCATTGCTATTATTTTGAATTGAATGTTGTTTTTTTTTTTTTTTTTTCTTAGAGGTATTCATCGAAGAAACTCATGACTCCTGGATCACACTTATGAAACACCAAGAGCCTTTGATTGGCCTCAGTTACGAAGCGATTCAAAACGGGGAGAAGCAAAAATATTAGGCATAAAACCTAGCTTCTCCAACCATGTGAAGTGGAAGGGTCCAATTATGAACGGCAAATTTGAGAAGCTTCTCATGACAATTGATACTCTTGGATGTTTGTCAGACGTTCGCAAGAGGTGGGGCAGTGGAAAAAACGTTTACATGCTATTTGCCACCGCGGGATTTTAACCTGAGATCTTTAGATTAGTAGACCAGCACACTAACGGCTGCGCCCGCTCCGAATCGGGGAGGCCTGCCAATAATCATTGCCGCCGAACCGGCGAACCCCACAGGGGGATCAGTAGGAATGTAGTAAAAAAAGAAAAGGTTATGATCCCTTTCATCCGGTTCATGGCTTCGCTGGGAAGGAAGAAGATCTGTAAGTACTCGTATATTGTTAAACTCCTTTCGGAATTAGTTGAACTTTCTATAACCATTCAACATGGAAGGAATTCCAAATCTGAAGAGAATGATGGTGATCGGGTAGTTCAAATAGGCAGAAATTACTTGTAGATAGTGGATCAGAACAGGTAAAAAGAATCCCAGAGCTCCGCGACCACAGGTAGGACTTTTGTGATATATTCCAGTTTAAAGCTCATCCATGATGGCGCAGATTGTTATAAAAGCGACTTACTTTTTAGTTGTAGGTACATGGTGGAGAGCAACAAGGTGGTTAAAACTTTCGCCAGGCTGAAAGAGATCGGACCGTGGTCTTTAAGTCCCTATAGCGTGCCTCTGTTGAGCCGCAGTGAATTGTTTTTGATTCTAAAATCCGACACGGACTACTTACCTTCCTGATTCGCTACTTGAGAAAGAAAAGAATGGGTCAATAAGACAATGGCAGACGAGTTCAATATATGGACATGGACATCGATACAGGCGCAGGCAACTGCTACGAAACGTTGGGTTTTAATGAATCATTTAGATTCAGTGACGACTTTAATATATAAATTACTAGCTGACCATGCTCGCCTTGCTTCGCCGGTCTGCCACTTCTCAAATTTAAAACAAAATATTTGCTGATAAGAACTGATAAAGAAAACGTCGAGAGTGTCCTTTCTCATTATATGGATATACTCTCAGTGTGACTCCCTCTCAATCGCAATTACATTTCATACCCTATCTTTCTCAATCCCATGCGCCACAAAAAAAAATAACCCAAACTACAAAAGGTGCATAAAAAAAAGAAAGAAAAAGCACACAGCACAAAAGGTACAGAGAGAGAGAAACAGATTTGCGCCGCACACACACACAAATTTTCCTCCACCCAACGATGGGAAAATTCAACGATCTAGCTTCAATCGAACATTTTACGTCTTTTTAATTGTAAAGGGCTTTTCAATAAGAGCGCTACAAAAGTTTTTTTAAATAAAACAAAAACGGTTTTGGATATCAATGAAACTCTTTATTCCTGTGAAAGTATGTTCGATGCCATTATGTATGGAATTTCTTTTGCATGGCCACCACCGCTGGCAGAAGTCCAGACGCTGAACCCAATTTTCGACGGTTTTCAAGCATAAATCGGCCGATACTGCTGCAATTTCACGTTCGATATTCGTACGAAGTTCATCAATCGTCGCTGGCTTGTTGGCATAGACCATAGACTTGACGTAGCCCCACAGGAAATAGTCTAACGGCGTCAAATCGCACGACCGAGGCGGCCAAGCGACTGGACCATTGCGTGAGATAAGACGGTTTCCAAACTTGGTTTCCAATAAATTGATTGTGGCATTCGCTGTCTGGCTTGTGGCGCCGTCCTGTTGGAACCACATGTCCTCCAAGTCCATATCATCCAATTGGGGCCAAAAATATTCGGTTATCATTGAACGGTAGCGATTCCCATTCACAGTAACGTGCCGGTCTTGATCAACACGGAAGAAGTACGGCCCAATGACGCCGCCGGCCCATAAACCACACCAAACCGTAATTTTGTCGGGATGCAATGATGACTCATGAAGTACGTGTGGATTGCTGCCTGACCAATATTGTGTTTATTGACGAAGCCATTCAGCCAGAAATGAGCCTCATCGCTGAAGATGATTTTTCGATGAAAATCCGAATCATTTTCAAGTTGTTGCTCAGCCCAATTCACGAACATACGACGCTTCTGGTGGTCAAGCGGCTTCAGTTCTTGCGCCAATTTAATCTTGTAAGGATGTAGGCCAAGATCTTTTCGCCGCTACAACGACGTCACAGAGATGCCCAACGCTTCAGAACGACGTGTGAGAGACACATTTGGGCTTTCTTCAACTGAAGCCTCAGCGGCAGCAATATTCTCGACACTACGGGCACTTCTTTGTCTCACTGGCACGGGAACATTTTGTACTGTGCTTGTGGGTTCAAATTTTTCCACTAGACGCTCAATTGTTCATCTGCTAGGACGATTATGACGACCATAAATTGGACGTAGCGCTCTTAACGTTGAGGCACTGACTTCGAATTTCGGTAGTAAATTTTAATAATTCCGACTCGTCGTTGGCTCGTATATCTTTCCATCATGAAATGGCAAACCTTACTGAAGAGAAATGTCAAAAGAGCGGCAAGAAATTCGGCGTCGTCCCTGTCGCTCTAGTTTTGTAGCGTCCCTGTTGAAAAACCCTTTATAAAATTTATAGTTTAATGCTTATTGTTTAACTTCAGGATAACCTACAAAGATGATTTATATCTTAAAATCTTTGTAGATAATTGAACTTTATATTAAAAAAAAATCCTATTCCATTTGGATGAGCCATTCCAAAGCTAAGAGCTAGAAAGCATTAGAGAGTTACAACGTTTCTTAGATATCAGCTTAGATCTCCGCTTCCGGACAGCGGATGAAGCATTTTGCCGCCGTAAAAAGTAGCCTATGTTCATCAGGAATAATGTCGGCTTCTAATGGTAAAACAATTTTTCAAATCGGTCCAGTTCCGGTCCGGTTTCGGAGCCTATTCAAAACAAACAAACAAACAATCAAATCTTCCCTCTTTATAATATTAGTATAGATAACCAAACCAAGCCGTAAAGTTAAAGAAGAGACGCAACTTTGACACCATCTTCCAATTCTCCGACAGCCAAGCGGCATCAAAGCGATGGAGTCTGTGGTGCATAAGTTTAGGACATTTAAACAATAAAAGCAATACTTGGACGAGATATCTTTTATCAACACGGTGACCTGTTGCTGGGTGCAGATAGAGAGCATATGGATATCCCAAGTTACGAGGAAGCGCACAAGCTTGCAACATGTGAATCAGCAATGCATGCATCTCCGGCCCTTAAATTCATTAGAACTTCGATGAGTTAAATCGCAATGGAAATCGACATTGAGTCATTGAAAGAAATCTGCGTTAGATCTACGTTAGAGCAATCTAAATGCACGCAGGACGCTTCGCAGTGGGCCGACAAGCGGAGCGGCTGCACATACTGCATAACGTATACTCCAGAAGCTTTTCTGCCGTTGAATAAATAGCATCCATTCGCCACCTACTACGCGAATGCCCAGCCCAACGTCTGAAGATTCTCGGTAACAATGTACAGTACATATTTGATGAACTGGAGATCGATCATTAAATGTTTAATTTAAATGTTAAAATCCGTTTCAATTATCTTATATACCCACCACCTAACTTTTGTATCGCAGTTTGTAAGGCTGTAATCTGATTGAGGAAAACAAATAAATAAATAAATAAATAAAAGATCCGAAGATTTATTTATAAATCTGGGTGGTTCTAAGAAATCGGATTCCTGAGCGGTTTTCCATTTTGGTTTCTGATAGAAAAGTCTGTTTTTTCATTGCCTTCCCATTCGATGTGTTCTGGTACGCAAATGGGCTGTAGTGACTCTGTTTGTAGTAGCCAACATCAGAATAATTGTTTGCATCGTCGAAAACATTTCAATATTTTTTTTTTTAATAAAAAAAACGCCGCCCAATTACACCGGTAACATTTTCATATAGGTTCCAGATGACTTGATGCTAAACAAATTAAATTACAAACTTTAAAGATCAAAAATATTTCCGTCTGCATGAAAAACTAAAAAAAAATTTGACAAAAATCGCTTGAAAAAACCTTTCTACAATATTTTAGCGACACAAAAGTTTTTGGTGCGCAAACACTTTAAGAACTTCTGCCCATTTGTGCCTTCAATTGTCCTCTGGGGCTCAACAATGCCATTTAACTTGAACAAACGATTTATTCTTCAATCAAAATCGAATATAAGACACAATTTCCATATTGATTTTGAAAATATAAAAAAAAAGTCTACTTCTATACACCACCATTTGTTTGACGAAAATGAAAAATCCAAGGCAACAACAATGAGAGCTCTCTGAAACGGCGAAAGAAGACATAAAATCCACACCTAGAGGCAGCAGCACATGAAAACGACTTTGAATTTATTAACTCAAGAAAGGCCATTGATTTTAATATTAAATGTCGTCCCTTCCAGGAACAACTTAATTTTCGTCTGCGACCGGGTCTAACTCCCATTTTCGTTTCTCTTGGTTATTCTACATAAATAAGGTAAAGTACATGCCTACAATATTGTCCATACGAGTGTACCAACATTGACTTATTAAACAATGCTGAGCAAACAAACAAATAAATAATGCCTTTTATCTTTCTGCGGCAATGCCTGGACTTGGGCATACAGTCCTAACATAAATTTGCAAATTTATGTGTGTCCAGTGTCCACATCCCCGAGACTAACAAATCGCTTTTTTCCTCAGTCACATTCTCACAAATCATCATAAGCAATCATCTCATCAGCCAAGACAAGTCAACTAAAATAATTACTTACTTGGGGCAATAAAATTTCCTTCATAGAAATCAGGGTTAACGAGGAAAAGTAAAAGTTCGGGCAGTATGTGTATGAGAAAAAATTTCGTTCCTCGTTCAACATTTTCGCAGAAGCTAAGGGAACCTTTTATCGAATGTACGATAAACTCGTAAACCGTAGAAATTCCGTACAAATTGTTGTATATCATATTAACATACATAAGATACAATATAAATATATCCGAACAAATTACAAATATATTATAAATCTCCAGCGGAAAACTCTATCGAGGTTTTAAAAATTCAAAATTCATTTGTTCGCTTTTTCTTTTTCTTAGAGATAGAGCGCCGCAGATAACATTTATCATAAGCACTTCGGAAAGAGAAGTAAAGAAAACCAAAACAAAACAGAAACGGAAATTTATCGGAGCCACGAATGGAGACAGAGACATTAATAAATTTAAACTTACCCGACCACATAGCTGCTCATCGTTGCGTCCACCGCGTCTACGTGAGGGCGCACGAATTATTCGATCTATTGCCGAATCCATTATCCCAAATGTGGTTGTTATCTGTGCTATACGATCAAACTCATTTGTGGTGGCGGTACTACACGTTCCACATAATATGTTTGACAATGGAACGCGATTGTTCTACGATATAGCTGGCCTGATGGATGCGTTACTTTGTGGATCTGATGGAGTTTACGTTACGTTTGTTCGTCAAATGAAAATCATTGTTGGAATATAGTTGTCTACATTTAGGCGCATTTAATTTGATTTTAAATTATCGTAGCCGTTGCAATTTGAATTGAGTTAATGACGATGATAGGGTGATAGATATTTTTGTTTTTTTAAGGCATCTTGGTAGTTAATATCTGAAAGTAAACAACGAAATTGTTAGTGATAAGTCAAAGCTGGATAATTTTGTTTAAGTAGAAATTGAGCAGTTTCAACGTGGTTTGGATGTCCTCAAGGAAAAATTATATGTTAAGAAAAAATGTTGTGCAAATAAATGGAAATGGTCAAGAGTGTATTAGAAATTTATAGTTTGTCTGGAAGACAGTTTCTTGACTGACAGCAGATAAGCAAGTCACTTTGTTGATGAAGTGGAAGTGCATAAGTAATCCTAGATTTTGGAAGTTCAAAGTCTCAGGTGTAACGCGCCACCAGTGGCGGAAATAAGTAACATTTTAAAAAGTTGGGGCCACAAACAATTTGCGGATTTACATTTTTAAAATCACAAGTTTTAGGGAGGACAAAATGTAACTCGATCTTGAAATTTTGAACGAAAATTGAACAACAAAAAGTAATTTCACGTTTCTGGAATACGTGCAAATCTGAAACTGATTGATTCTGACAATTTTTTAGGAAAGAAAAAGGTTATGCATATGAAAATTAGTCCAAAGAGTACCTACGTCATCGATTCAAAAAAGATTCTACTATTTTTTGCTCAGTAGGAGCGAGACATATACAATTTTTGTTCGTGTCACAGTGCCACTTTAGCGAAAAAGTTTCATAATGGCACAATCGCGCCACATCGGCAACGGTTGGTAAGGTATATTTCCATTTTATAATAAAGGAATTCATACAACGTTGTAAATCCGTCGGAAACATAGTCAACTTCGTCAAACTGCCAACATTTTTATGGGTTTTGAGAAATCATGATTACTCTTTATGTTTTGCAAACGAAAAATCCTGGCAAAATCTTGTTTAGACTTACATAAAAAAGAACGTAACAAAACTAGTCATAAACTGTTCGAAAAGTTTTTTGAGCTTGAATCACTTCTTCTTCATTGGATTTGCCAGTTAAAAACCTGATTAAAGTAATGTATGCCATTGTTGTGGATCGGCCATCGCCCTCAAGTTTAACTGTTTAAAGACCTGCCAAAGCTTTAATAGTGCTACTTTTTATAGACTTTTGACTTAAATTAGAAAGATATCTTGATTTTTATTAGGGATACGTTGTGAGAAAAACAGTATGTATCGACAGATTTTGACACCATTCCAAGTCTAGCAATACAATAACTTGTATTTTATCTTTAGTAGCAATCTAACTTGTCGTTTCTAAAACTTTTATTAGTTTGTCATAAAGAAGCAACACACCCGCTGCGAGTTTATCCCGTCTTTTCTTTTTAATTTCCTCCCTCAAATTATGCAAAGTGGAAGCGTAGGATGTGGCGTTGATGGTTTCACCTTTTTTTTGTACTCAATGAGCAGGATTCCCTTTGAGTCCCAAAAAACTGTGGCCATGAGCTTCCCGACAGACGGAGTGACTTTAAACTTCTTCGGGTGGTCTGTTCCTTTTTTATGCCACTGCATGGACTCTTGTTTGCTTTCAGGTTCATAGTGGTGGACCCATGTTTCGTCATCAGTAACAATTCGATCCATAACACCGTCCGCGTTCTCACTACACATCCCCAAAAGCTCTCTACAGCATGCGATTCTCACTTTTTTCTGAGGCGCTTTGAGCATTCGTGGCACCCACCTTGCACTGACCTTTGAAAGGTTAAGATGGTCACGAAGAATGGTGTGAATGGTACCACTTGAAAGCTTGGTGATCTCTGCCATCATTTTCACCTTTATTCGGGCATCCTCAAGAACAAGTTTTTCGACTTCTTTGATGCTTTCTCCCGTACAAGCAGTAGCCGGGGGGCCGGAGCGGGGGTCGTCTTCAATGCTCTCTCTGCCTCTCTTGAACTCACTTGACCACTTTTGCACAGTTGATAATGAAGGTGCGGAACCCTGGTAAACAGCCACCATCTCTTCATGAATAGTTTTTTGACTTTTTCCTTGCTTAGTGAGAAATTTAATTACAGCGCGATGCTCAATTTTCACCATCATCGTCTCAGTTGCCATTATGATTGTGTTTAACTAGAGATAAAACGCGAATTAATAATCACATTTATATGAAATTTAACATGAATGCACTAAAATAATAGTATTACTTGATAAATAAGTCAATTTATATATACAACCACAGCTTCACCCCAATACCGAGAATATATTGAACGCCCCTCGTAAGTCTGTTTGTTTTGCTGATCTTGTGGAGGAAGGTGTTTAAGTAACCATTTCTGGTGAGCAGCTGGTGACGTACAAGATTACTTTTCTCTATTTCCGTGCGTTCCACTCGGCCACATCCCAGCTCAGACTCGCCGTCGGAATTGTTGCCTTGATAATTTGTACTGTATTCAGGTAGGTTGTAGCTTAATGATTGAAAACTTTAAATGCAAGTTAAACTTAACTTTAATACTTTCTTCTTTTTCCTTTACGGCGAGGTTATGGCCAGGATTAGGATTTCATAACCTTCTAATTTACTGCATCCCTACTCGTCCGCTTGTTTGGATCGCCGATTCGACCTCAATCGACAGCGGCAAGTTTCCTGGTTTCAGATCACTTCATCAGTGAGGCTGATCAAATGCTGGTGTAGTTGCATTTGTAGTAATTAGGCCTGAATCTTTTCTAAGATTTCGACACGTACATGCTTCGTTGATTATTATTTTATCGACCTTTTACGGATTTACATGTACCTTTGCGACACACCTTTTAGATGTTAAATGCGTCGCTAGACTCACCTGGAAGTTACAATTGTCTACATGTGATTTTCCCACTCAGAGGCCCTTTAACTCTATGTTTTTAAGACCAGTTGTCATGAGAAGCGTTTTTAAATATACAAAATTTCGCACGCGATTTACACAAAGATACAATTTCTTAAATATCCGCCTACACCAAGGGACCGGCGTCATAAAGTGCTTGGTATAGCCTTACACACCTAAACGGTACCATGAACGAAGCCCATATGAATTAACGCCATAATGGGAGTTGCAGGCATTGCACTTTTTATGGAATCTACTTGCGATTTTGCAACTAATTCCATAAACAGTGCAATGCCTTAGGGGGATGGGGGGGGGGGGGGCATACTGCCCCCCTGCAACCCCTCTGCTGTTTGATTTGGTGTAGGTGTTAGGGCAAATTGTTGCATCAGGTTACTTATATTTAAAAACTGTTCATTAACTATAAAATTAGCACTAAGGCCACTTTCTACAGCGAATTAACACCATATGGCTTTAGTTCTCATTTAAAAGGCATGACAAAAAACACGTTTGAGGAATTGGAAAGAATGATTTGGTCTACGTATATACTTTGATAAGAACAGGACTTTTATTTCTATTGATTTCTTCGATAAAACGTTTTTTTTTTAAATAGATTACGGATTTTAAAAATGTTTACAGTTGATCATTTCCCCCTAGAGAGTATGTTCCGAATTTCTGGCTCAAATTTTATTGTTTTTTATATATATGTGGAGTGTCAGTAGGCGGGTTTAAAAAATTCTTACACTTGATCATTTTGGGACCCTAGAATTTCGAATTGCAGCTTTCTACCTTGAATTTCAGGAGCTCAAAATTGGTGACGGGCGGACGAACATGGCAAGATCGACATAGCTTTCGATGCTGATCACAAATACGTTGGCGCAAATTTATAGTCCACCTTTTTTAAGGAATTAGTGCAACATTACTTAGCAATTTTTTACCTTTTTATCATCATTCTAACTTCTCTTTTATGATAAACACATTTTAATGTATAAATACTGATATGTAGTGTCATGCTAAAACCATTTAATTAAGGAATACCAGGTGAAAACGCCTCAAACAGCGACAGTTTTCTGCGAAAATCAAAGCAAACACAACTTTTCAAACAAAATTATAAAATTTTCAAAATTATTTTCAACTGTCATCGAAATCATTCAGCTACATAATAACATCAAGGAAAAATGTACTCATAATAATTAAAATTAAAAAAAATATATTTTTGGTGATTTCTGATCAAATCCTTTCAATTTTGTTGAAATTTTGGTGCGACTGAACTGCAAAAATAGAAATAACAGAACTAATCCGAAACTTAAAAAGATAAATCACGGGTTTGATGTTTTTAACTTTATTGCATTCTATTAAGTGTAATGTGGTGCTAAACTCGACTATAACTTGCAAAAAGCGTAATTTTTGACTTAGCTTAATGGTTCCTAAGTGTGCGCCAGTTAATTTTAGGGTTCTACGAGCAATATTGAGGTATGTTACAAACTATGGGTCAACATGAACTCCTCTTAAATGAAACGCCACTTTCCAAGAAATTTTGTTTTCACTTAAGCATTTTCACTTATGCGAACTTCGGATAACTGAAATAAATTTTTACTAAAGCAACTGCAGTTCCTTTGAGTGAAATTCCAGGAAATATTAGTCACCGCATATTTAGTTTTTAATAATCTCGCCGTTGAAGTACTCGTAGAAGAGGAACAATAACAAAGCAATGTTATAAGAAGTCAGTTATTATACCCTATTCTAGGGGTATATTAATTTTGACGCATAGTTTGTAACATACCTTAATATTGCCCGTAGACCCCTAAAAGTTACTATATTTATGATCAGCATCGATAGTAATGTCGATCTAGCCATGTCCGTCCGTCCGTCCGTCCGTCCGTCCGTCGGCAAAAATTAGGCCTTTAAACTGGACCTAGAGAGCTGAAATTTAAACCATATACTCTCTAGGGTCCCGAAATAATCAAATTTACGAATTTTTGAAATTCGCCCACAGACACGCCCACAAACTCAAAAAAACAAAATTTTGGAAAAAATCGAATTTTGAGCTAGGAAGCTGAAATTTTTTATATATGATCTATGACTCCTAAAACTGCTCGGGATATAAAATTTTCAAAATCTGCCCACTGCCACGCCCACAAAAAAATAAAACAATTTTATTGAAAAACCAAAATTTGAGCTAGGGAGCTGAAATTTTTAATATATACTCTCTAGGGGCCCTTTAAGCTCATGTATAAATATTTTCAAAATCCGCCCACTGACACGCCCACAAATAAATAAAACAATTTTTTTGAAAATCCAAAGTTTGAGCTAGGGATCTGAAATTTATAATATATACTCTCTAGGGGCCCTTTAAGCTCATGTATAAATATTTTCAAAATCCGCCCACTGACACGCCCACAAATAAATAAAACAATTTTTTTGAAAATCCAAAGTTTGAGCTAGGGAGCTGAAATTTATAATATATACTCTCTAGGGGCCCTTTATGCTCATGTGTTAATTTTTTTTTAAATCCGCCTACTGACACGCCCACAATTAAATAAAACAATTTTATTGAAACACCCAAGTTTGAGCTAGGGAGCGTTTTTTTTGATAAAATCCTTTAAATGTTATATAACAAAATATGTAGAGCGTTCTTAACAATTTAACCATACTTAGACTTTTGTCACGCCCACTTATGAGGGATAGGAATAAGAATAGGGTATCCAACAGTTCGCCCAAGCGGACTGTAGCCCGTCCCTATGTTTTTATTTCAGTTATGCGGATCTGTTGAAATATAGGGTGTTTATTGTAAAGGTATAAAACTTCTGATAGGGATAACTGTCAAACTAGCTGTCATACTAATAAAGTGTGTTTGCCTTTTTTTCAGTATATTTTGGAAAATCACAATGGAAATTGGAAAGACTTACACCAGAACAACGTTTACTAATCGTGGAAATTTATTTCCAAAATTCGCCCTCTGTTCGCCAAACTAATAGAGCACTTTGTCAAGTTTACGGTGCGCATAATCGTACATCTGAGCAGCTAATACGCAATACTATGGATCGATCACATTTACTCTTTGTGATAATATTCAGCCAAATCGAGCCCGTACCGTGCGCTCAGGAGAAGCCACCATCGTTGTAGACGGAATTGTGAAAGAGGACCAGAATTTATCGATCCGACGCCGTTCTCAGCAACTCGGTCTCTGCGCGTCCCACTACTTTTAAAATTTTCAGGAAAGATCTTAGCCTATATCCATATAAAATCCAACTGCAGCAAGAATTGAAGCCAGCGGACCATCAATTGCGTCGTGTGTTCTGTGAATGGGCTAAGAATCAACTGGAAGTGGAACAAGATTTTTATCGTCAAATCATCTTCAGCGATGAGGCTCATTTCTGGATTCACGGGTTTGTAAACAAGCAGAATTGACTATTGACGAAATAAGACCAGGTATGCTCGAAAAAGTGGTGCAATATTGGACCGACAGGATGGGAGTCGAGGAGGCCATATGCCAGAAATTATTTTTAAACATTAAAAGCCATAAAATTTGTGAGCTAATAAAGCCAACATTTGGTCATTCCATTAAATATGTTGTTTTCTTTTTAAAAAAAAGTTGTATGCCTCTATAAAAAAAAAACACCCTATAGAAGAGGAACAATAACAAAGCAACGTTATAAGAAGTCAGTTATTGTATTTCAGTTATGCGGATCTGTTGAAATACAAACAATAATTTCTGTGGTAGTTATTCTGTTAGACTTTCATCATCTTAGATCCAAAGCTGAGCTGGAAGCAAAACATAGAACACAGGGTACGCAAAGCAAATGTCGCTTTCTACGACTGTAGCAGAACTTTTGGCAAAAGGTGGGCACTCCGGCCTAGGATGGTACTGTGGATGTACACAGCCGTTATATGTCCTATCCTCACCTACGGGTCACGAGTTTGGTGGCCTGCCCTAAGTAAAGCCTACAACATCATTAAACTCAATCGCGTCCAGAGATCGGCTGAGATTGGTGCAAACGGAGCACTTCGGTCGAGTCCGACCGACGCCCTTAGTGTACTTCTAGACCTCATCCCTCTCGACCTTCACGTCAGATTTACTGCATCTTGCAGCGCAGTAAGGCTCAGCGAACTGTACTGAATTTCAGTACAGTTCGCTGAGCCTTACTGCGCTGCAATGCACAGATTCTCGAGAAATTTACGGGTAGAAATGTATGTACAGACTACATTACTCCCCAACCGGATTTTGTAAGACCATTTACTGTCTCTTTTCCCTGCAGGGAAGAATGCCATGATAATCAAGTACCAATCCATGCAACAACGATCCCCATCTATACAGATGGCTCCAAGATGGCTACCGGCGTTGGCGCAGGTTTCTACTCAGAAACGCTCGGAATATCTGGCTCGATCAGACTCCCCGACCACAGCAGCGTCTTCCAAGCTGAGGTTCTGGCGGTGACAACAGCCGATTTCCGCCATAGAAATAAAATCGAGGCTTGTAAGAAGCTGTCACGAAGAGCTGCGGGCTCTTGGCGCGCAACACACTGTAAGACTCTGCTGGGTCCCCGGGCGCAGTGGTGTCCCAGGAAATGAAAGAGCCGATGAACTGGCAAGAAAAGGATCTTCGCTTGAATTAAGGGATGCTGACACTACAGTAAAAACCCCAACATGTTACCTTAAACAGGTGATTGGAGATAAAATACTGATGGCAGCAAATGAAAGATGGAGTGCCCTTGATTCCTGTGTTATTACAAGGAAAATGTGGCCACTATATGACAAACAAAAGACCAAAAGAATCCTTCAAATGAACAAGAATTCTTTGTCCTCTCTTACAGGTGTTATCACCGGACACAACATGCTGGGCTACCATGCAAAGAAATTAAAACTCAGCACAGATGAACTCTGCAGAGGATGTGGGGACGAGGAGGCGAATGAGGATACACCTCATTACCTCTGTCACTGCCCTGCACTCTGTCATATCAGAAACAATATCCTGGGCAGATATTTCTTTTCAGGATTTAGAAGAACTCTCCGGCAAGTCTGTGAATGACTTGCGCAAGTTCATCGACGCATCGGGATGGTTTGTAAACCCGCTAAGTTTTTCATAGGTTTTTTCATTGGTTCCATATAAGGGAGGCATAACCTCCAGGGTATCACAAAGGGCCTACATTGACCTAAGTGTGACAGGTGCAGGATTCTCTTGCCCCGTCAGCCCAGTAACCTAACCTAACCTAACCTAAGGCTCAGCGAATATGGGTTCTGGTCATATAAACCGTCACAGTAAAGTGCTTGACCTGCTATACTCGGGAACCTCGCTGCGACTGCCACTGACTACAGAACGCCCAAACTCAACCTCAACAAATCCGCTCAAGTCTATTTCCCATCCAGAACGGAATGGAAAAACAAAGCGTTCCCATCGAACCACCAGGTAGCCATCTACACCGACGGTTCAAAGATGGACCGCGGAGTCGGCGCGGGTATTTTCTCTGCGGAATTGAATATATCTGAATCATTCCGACTCCCGGACTCCTGTAGCGTATTCCAGGCGAAAATACTTGCGATCCGGGAGGCATGTAGGATACTTACACTCTTCCCCATAACTAAGAGAGACGTTGCCATCTTCATTGATAGCCAGGCAGCTATTAAAGCTCTCGACTCACACTCCATATCATCCAAATTAATCGCACAGTGTAAAGACGCATTCACTTGTCTAAGCAGCCACTTCAACATTACTCTCCTCTGGGTTCCCGGCCATAGTGGCATAGAGGGAAATGAAAGGGCCTATGCGCTGTTAGGACACGGCTCTACCCTTGATTGTTCCCTTGCAGAGACAGTATATCTTCCCATTGGAGCTGTCAAGAGTTTAATATCCCATTACTTTCTTTCACAGGCGAACCCGAGATGGAGCGGCCTAAATACTCGTAGCTGTGTCATATCCAGGAAGATGTGGCCATGCTTCAATGCTAAAAGAACACAACAAACAGAACCCGATAGGAGATTGCCAGAATTGCGGCGGTTAGCACTGGACATTGGCCTGTCGGTACTCGCGCTGCAAGTTTGGGCATCCCATTCAATTTGCCGCAGCTGCAAGGATACAATGGAAAAGGAGACCCTCCACCACTTCCTCTGCGATTGTTCGGCCCTAGCTAGACATTTATCACTCGGCAAATCATTCTTCGACGACCTGTCAGAATTAAGCAACACTAAACTCTGCAACATCATCGAATTTCTCAATTCCACAGGCTGGATTTGAAACACGAATTGACACCATTGGTCACTTGAGTGGTGGCATCATAACGGCGCCTGTGCGCTAATTTCGTCCTGGGTTGCACCAGGCAGCCACTCCTACCTACCTACATAACATTCTTTTAGTTAATCGATTATTAGCTAAGTGGAGTAATTTATAGGAACATGGTAAAAAAATGCGTTGTAATAAATTTGGTGGATTTGACTGTACCCTTAGGTTTAGCTATCTACAAAAAAAAAAAACGTTGAGCAAAACTCAGTATTTACATGCCAAACATCCGTTTCGGATTGTCCAAGCAAACATTCCTACAAAGACATCAACAAAAGCATTTTGGGTTCGTAAAAAAAATTAATAAGTGTTGAATTTGTCAAGAGAAAACAGTAATTTAAAATGGCACATTTTTGCGGGATATGGTAGCATAACACCAGCAGCTCTACTTCCACAAAAATCAATCAGCGTTGCCGCTAAGATCCAACTGACACCCACCAGAGAGCACGAGTATTTGGTTACCAAAATTTATTTAACTTGCTATATGTCTGTGTGACTCTACTCAAATCGTTGGGGTTCTCTTGTTTATTTCCTAAATAAACTCTGCATACCGCACTATCTAAATAAGCCCATTTCCGTCAAACACAAGTACATATCAAATTTCCAGGAGTCATTTGCGTCAAACAAACATCGCCGGCAAAATTCTCAGGTGGTAATGTGATACAAGTTTTTAATTAAAACACCTTAAAGCAAAATTTTGTCGCCGAGAACTTCCAAGGCTAGTTTTCATTGCACAGTGCATTTGAAAAGATTTCCAGTTCCACACTGAAAATATGCGCACGCGAACATTCCGCTCTGCTCCACATCGACATGTACGGTGGCAGTTTAAAGAAAACTTGGTCCACATCCCAGCGGTCATTTGCGAAATTGCCTAGGTGCTGGACAGAATCCATCACTCTTGCACAGTGCTTCAGTTCTTGAACTATTTTAATTGTATTTCGTGGAAGTGGTGGTTTTTTCTATTTTGTGTTTTGTCAACTCCCGTCACGTACCACGGCGCGGACAAAACTGCTGGCGACAAATTGGGTAAACTGTGTTTGCGCATTCCCTTTAGCTAAAGGCTTCCTCGTCGTCGTTTGACGTCTATGTGTTTTGTTGGCTATCTGTCGTTACTTACTGCCGTCCATGCATATCAATTGGAAAGGCATTCTGCATAGATCAATGATCGTGACGTGACGTTAGAGAAATTCGAAATTCTGAACCCGATAGGATTAGTTTCGTTTTATGAGCATCGGAAGAGCATATCTCTGTGGCAATTAAGATTCGTGACTTGTAAAGTAGTTGTCGAGGAATACAAACGAAAACCAAATTCGTGGGCGTTTATCAGTGTTCTATTAAAAACATATCTCCTTTTTAGGGCGTATTACGAGCTATTTTTTGGTATTAAATGGGGTTCAACTGATAAATAACTCATGAAGTAATGTGTCACCAATACATATATGTACCTACTTTTGTAAGAACACAAATTGTGGCGCATGAGATTACGATAGTGATATGCGGCTGGCTAGGTAATCGAATCATCCCAACAATTCAATTAAAACGTAAAAAAGTTGTAAACAGTTTTAAAAACAGACGACATGGGTTGACGTTGATATTAATCGAGGTCAAACACGAAGATACCCAATACAGAGGGATTGAGTAAAAATTGTACGTTACTCATTCATTGGCTTGCGAAGTTTTTGTTTTCATTCAAAATCGCTGGGGTACGAGAGGGTATATCTTTATTTGGAAATTCCTGCCTTGGAAGGATGATTGATATTCTGTGTGACTGGTTGGAGCAGGAAGAATCTGGTGGAAAAATGTCCGATGAGAATTATTAAGTGTCATTGTTTAAATTTGTCTTCGATTGTAGAAGGCGGAAGTGACTCCTTTCTTTCGGAGAGAGCTTCTTTGAAAGGAAATGTTGAATCATTGTTATAATACGGCTGTGCGGATACGTTTCATTAAACATGAAACAATTATCTCTGTTGTTGGTGTCATCGATATTAATGAGATCGAAATGAGATCGCGTTGTTGTCCTTCCATCGAAAATGGTTCTGCGCATTGTTTCGCGCGATAGTGCAAGCCATGCGGAAGAGAGCGCATACAATCAGACTATTAATTGTTCAAAATGTTGTCAACCATCCAAATCGTTTGCCTTTTGAAAAAGAGCAATGAAAATGTATTTAAATCTGCTTAGATTATCACGATTTATCGCTTTATCTAAGGCAGTCCACCAGAGAACCATTCCGTATGTAAGTGATGCGAGGTTGTAAGCCCACTTGTTGCCTATCGTTTTTTTGCAAGAAAAAAGTCTTACTGTTGCTCTTTTTACTCTTCCTTCTTTGTTGGGTTTCCGGTTTATCTTCCTATCGAAGATCAGACCCAAAAATCTCCACCCCAACAAACAAAGCAACTGGACACTAAGAGATCGGGCATCACCTGTAACGATTTCTGCAGAAGCTGTAGAGATGAGGAAGAAGAGGAGAAGAGAAGAGACAGTCCTGCAGTTATCATGCACGTGTCCCGCATTTGCCACCATAGGAGGGCTACATAAGGCCAATCCGATCTAAATAATCCTACAATGCTCGCACGGCTGACATTAACAACCATATAAGGTAAAGTAATTGTTTCTAGGAGCGGGAAGCGTAACCCATCTGCCCCTTCACAATGGTATCACAATGGAGCTTTATTTAATTTATTTATTTAATTTATTTATTTTATTTCCTGAATTGCTTACACAGTAAGATACACTTGTCTTATAAATAAGTGATAAGCATAAAAATGAGATAATAAATGGATGCTACGAGTATATTGATAGACGAAAAAAGCGGAAAAAAGGAAAACTAAATTCACAAAAAATAAGTAAAGAAATTAGGAGTAACTAAGAATAGCGGGAAAAATAGGTATTAAATTCTTTTTTTAATCTTCTTAAACCTTCCTTGGTATAACTGAACCTCAAGGGCAATTTCATACGCGGATTTACATGCCCACTTCCAGTGCAATTTCAAAATGGTAACTGTATCGCTGGGTGTCTCTGAATGTTAAAATTGGTTCGATGTGATTTCTCCCTTTAGTCGGCTTTTACGACAAGCGTTTTTTTATTGCGAGGCCCTGCAGTGATATACTTAGCTAAAGATATACATACAACAATGATTCGAAACTACCACCAATTTGCTGTTCTATTTACAAAATTAGTTAATGACCGAATGAACGATACATATGGCAGGCCAACGAACTCCAAACTTAAAGCGCGACCTTGAATACGACGAACATTCATCTTGCGAGCTTAGCTATAAATACTGCCTACATATATTGGCCACCAAACCGGAATGGTTTTAATGGTTTTGTCAGAACAGAATAGAAGTCAAGCTCTGATGATTGACATTAATATGGATATTGTTAACAATAAAAGTCAAGTTAAGGGCAATGTGGTGGTTATTCCTCAACATTAGCTATATTTTTCTGTAGAAACAGCTTCCAAATCCACAATCCACAAAAAAGGGTTTTGCAACGTAAGTTCCGACCAACACCTGGTCAGCCTACGTCAGAAAATGGATGATTTACAAAGACTTCTACTGAACTAGGTATTTTTTGTTTACTTCTGCAACAAAATATTCAATGACACATTCATTGTGAAGTGAGGATAAAAAATTACTCGGAGCAGAATATAATTTTCTACAGAATTTAATTTTATTTATCTGTAAATATTGTGTTTGGTAGGTAAATAAAACACTAGATATTGTCTTGCGTCGATTACATTATTCAGAAATTGCATTTGAAGCCGTAGTTCAAAGGAAGCTCTACTGACCTATGTTAGGCACAGGGACATAACTGACTGGGACATAAATCCACAATGGACTCACGTGGATGTCCCACTTCGTTCCGAATGGTTAACGTGTCTGAACTCCGCTTTCTAAGATCCCGATATTCCATTTTACAAAAAAAACGACAATTCCGTTGTAACTGTTTTTTAAAGTCCTGCTTCTAAATTCTCGCTTGTTCAAATCCCTATCCACTATAATCTCGCTTTTTTAAAGCCCGTTTCTCTAATACTGCAAGGAAAAGACAGCCGAAGATTCTTTTTACCGTTATTCAGTTTTTTGGAGTAGCGGTACTAACATGTCCTGGATGGGCTATATACAAAAGCAATAACTGCGTACTTTACGCAATGGAACATTTCGTATACATACATTAATATGCGATTTGAACTGTTTTGTTTTATGCCAAATTATGAACTTCTGACTTATAAATGTTGCAGCTTTTTTGTATTGGGAAAAAATATTCTGCGAATTATAAACGAATGTTCCAAGATCAAGGAACTTATCCCAAGAAAATGGAGCGCGATACCAACTGAGTCGTACTGTCATGAAAAGGAGAAATCCTACGAACCAACGTCCCTAAAGGGAAGCAAACCTAAAAAGTCCTGAATCACACATATCCATATGCATCACAATCATCAGCGTTTGATTCGCCTCAGTGACGAAGTGATTCAAAGTCAGGAGGGCGCGATCATTTTTGTGGTCAAACCGGCGAATCCCACAGGCGGACAAGTAGGGATGGACTAAAGTGGGAGGGTTCCGATCCCTTTAGTCCAGATCATAACCTCGAAGTTAAGGAAAAGAAGAAGATACACGAATGTACAAAACAAATTCTCAACTAACTGAAGGCCACTTTACACGTCATATGCCACTCGTATGACCTGTCAAAAAAAAAAACGATCGTAAAAGCGGGTTCATAGAACTCACATGACTTCTCAAAAGAAAGGGCATATGACTTTTTTTACATAAGAAATTTAATTTGAGAAGTGATTCGCGATTCTTAGAAATGTTAAATTCAACTGAAATTCAAAATAAATTTATAATTTGGAAAAATGTGGAAATCCGAAAAAAAGTAAATAAAACCAACGACCATACCACGTCGAGTTAATCGGTTCTCGTCAGATCACCATAATTAAACGACGTTGGGCGCGGTTAGTACGTAGATGGGGGACCGTTTGAGAACAACCGCGTATCGTAGGCCAGTCCCATCTACAGAGATGAGGTAGATAATATATGTGGTATCACAATGGACCTAAATTGGTCTAAATGTGTCGGCTTCTGCCGACAGCCACTTAAACCTAACCTAACCTAAATAATTGTGTTATGTAATCGGGTCATCTTCTAACTAAAGGGTTTTTTCAGGTATGAAGTTAATACATTCTGTTAGCTAAAATGGATCGATACACTATTGGGCAACGTGTTTTATTCTTAAAACTTATTTTAAATATGGTGAAAGTTTTGCAGAAGTTTAAAGAAAATTTCGTTCAAAATACGGTAGAGAAAATGCTCCTACATTAACAGTGGCAGTGGCGGACTAAGCCCGTCAGAGGCCCGGGGCGGCAATACTGAATGAGGCCCCCCAGCTTTAAAAAAATGTAGTTTTACAAGCTTTTTATTCAGTTCACATTTATATGTATAAATGAGTGTATATGCTTATTTCGTTAAAATCTGGCAAGTGAAATTTAAATTCGAATTGAATTATTTAGGCTAAATAATCATACATACCTACAATATGGAATGGATATGGATGAGGAAAATAAAATACGAATCGATCGACAAAAAAATTTAGATAAAATAAGTCAAAGATAGTTTTTTCATTTTTTGGAGCGTGTTATATGTGTTTTCGTGCCTTCAATTTACTGAACTCCTCCTCAATAACTTCTGTGAAATCGATTTCTTTGGATTTTTTTTTCTTTTGAAAGCACGGCTAGATTAACCAGTCGCCCTTGATCCATTGTAGATCGAAGATAATTTTTAATTAGTTTAAGTTTCGAAAAACTCCTCTCGCATGATGCAACCGAGATGCAAATGGTCAAGAAGTATTGAAGTATGAGCGATATACAGGGTAACGATTCACTGAAGTCCATAAAAAAGACCCGGGGCGGGCCGCCCCTTCCGCCCCCTGGTTAGTCCGCCACTGAACAGTGGTATGATACGTCAGATATTTGCGGAATTGCAAGAACTTCTTCACGAACACAAGGCTTTGGTTCGGTTATTCAAGACGGCGTTGGAAGATATGCCTTTTGACGACCACAAAATCATCATCAGAGCGGCTAAACGTCCTATTGGAAGTGATGAACGTCAATTTTATGCCTCACAATTGATGAAATTGCTGTCGTCATCGTTGGTGAAAATGTTGAATACCGTGACATTGTATTGAAGCGGCGTAATGATGGCAAATTGCAACGTGTTTCAACGACAGGTTAGTAACCATGCAATTCTAATGTTTTTCATGTTTAAAAATTGATACTAAGCGCCTGTAGTTCATTAGATTCAATCAAGCAAAACTACTAGCCGAGGAGTACATTCACTTGATAGATGCAATAAGGTCGGAGTGAAATGTCAACAACATTAGTCGTTTGACAATTCTTCCGTCCACATATTTCGGATGTCCACGGTATATCAATGAATATGCCCAAGATGCCATGACCTACGTGAGGAATTACGGACTTCTAAACTTATTCATGGCGCTTACTTGCAATGTATTTGTTGCATGTTTGCCGGACAACAAAACAAAGAACGTAGTCTACCACCAGACATGTGATAAATGCAATTCGAGTGGCATCATGCCAAATATTATCGATTGCGAATGTTCGATCAAAAAAATTTATTTCGGGTGAAGTCGTGAATGCTCGAAAATATTTCACTCAAAAATTAGTTTTGTGCAGGACGAAAATCGGCTGGTTCGCTAAATATCAAAATGAACTCGTTGAATGTGTGTGTCCTTTATAGTCTCACGAACCGCTCGACGGATTTTGATGAAATTTTGTGAGAGTGTTCTTTATGCTGTCAGGATAAATCTTAACAAACTTAGGTTTATTCATTATTGACATTGTTGTTAGAAGATAACAAAATATGCAAAACAACACTGTAAGTGACAAGAGGGTATTGCTTCCGAGTAAGCAGTTAAAAAAAATTATATTGACAAAAAAGAATAATAATTTTAATTATGTAAGAATTAAATTCAATATTGATAAAGTCTGAATATTCATAACTGTATCACAACATAAAATAACACTTTCACTAAACCAAGTCTTAGTCAAGTTTGAACGGACAGGTATAATATTGAACAATCAATTTTAAGACAAAACAGTAACATTTAAAAAAATAAATAGCATTGGCACCAGCTTGAAAAACAAGTTCACCTAATACAAGTGATCTTAGCCAACGCAAGCGTGCAACCAAACGCAAAAGAACTGAGAGAACAGCTGATAAGGATTAGCAGTGCACCGCGAAGCGGTTTGGTTCAAAAACGTTAGCTCACATAGGATCACGAAACAACGTTCGCTGGGTTGCGCTTTTTGTTTATAAAAAAAAAGTTGTAGGCACAAAGACGGAATACAAACAAACAATCATTAAGTTGTGATAAGTTTGAGTGAATTGATTTTAAAATGCCTGATATTGACACGCACATTGATTTTGATTGCCTGTAAATTGTAATGGGAAGGAAGGCTAGATGGTGGCAAAACTTTTCACGGGGCCACGAAACATTTTCCTTAGTTTAGTGTCCGCATAAATTCAAACTAGAACTGATGTACATTCGTAGCATGACAAATTTGTCAGCTTTAAGAGTGGAAAACAACAGAATATTGGTCAACAAGTTTGTCCCATTTCACATTGTTTCACATGTCTGTACGGCTATAACAAAGAAGTATCTTAGCCGGTAAAGGTAATTTGTCACTATTATAGATTTCGATTATACGTTAAAATTCGTCGAACAAAAGTGGAAATCAAACACTTGTATATTATATACATATTTATTGTGTAGTTTTTATCAACAAAAAAACCTTATTAGGTATAAAATGTTGATAATTAGCTCGTATCGGCAACGACATTTTGTTTGTGCTACAGTTGATTGTATTACAAGTTGTGGAAGGCTACTCCCGTATGTAATTATAAATTGCGTTTCGTATGACCTACGAGTTCAAAAATAAACTTCCACTCGACTTCGGTTACAATGTCATCTCAACAAATAATTGTGCGTCATTGTTAGAACGAACAAAAAACTAAACATATTGTCACACAACCCATCAAGGATAACATGGTGTTCCGGAAGACATACGATTATCTCCTAAAACTCATAAAACAGACAAAAGTTGTCTTTTCCTAATTGTTTTTGTGTTTTTGTGATCTCTGAATGACTTTGATTGACAATCATGTTTTAAATTTTTGAATTAACGTCAAAAATCGCACTATCAAACACACACAGCTATATCTACAAAGTATAGAAGTAAAAACAAACAAAAAACAGGAGGAAACAAAACAAAATGACAAACGACTAGGTATTAGGTAAATATTTACACTTATTATGTTCACTATTTGCACAAGGTGAGTGTACTATATTTGCTATTGACTTCGGTGATAGTACAAATAGAGTTAAGTGCACAGCCAATACTTGTATACATCAAATATAACTCTAGACGAGGTTGGCACTATTCGTTAGATGAATGAGTTTAAGTGCTGCATGCCTTTGTGTTGCAGATCCACTTATTATTTTCAAAATTTCTATTAGGGTATCGTTTCTTTTTCTCAATTGGTGTACTGTTCCAAGGCGAACTGTATAGAAGTCGAACACATTTACTTACGGAATAAGAGAACGGATGCAAATGGAAAATATATTGTTGTTGACTCCCGACCGTGAAACATCTAACACACACATATGAACATATAAACAAATGGCAAATACCACTACTACCTATGTATCAAGTTTCGTCACAATTTCTTTAAAACTTACATAATTGTAGTCTCCACGAGAGTGAATGCATCTATTACTGCAACTATTGTATCCAAATGGTCTATTTTTGGATTCTGAGCTTAGTGCTGGCAATTTTATATAGCGGGAAAGCACTTGAACTTGCCAGCGCGAGAGTTTGTGCCCGATTGTGATGGATTCAAGTACTGCCAAAGGAATTCAGAAATAGTTTCGCAGAAAACGCAAATAGTTATGGTTCTTTTTAGCCAACGTAGACTTGAATCCGGATCTCTGTGCTGGAATGCACCAAGGGCATTTTGGTTGGTGTTTGCACTTCAAAAGTTGCAGCAATCAAATGAAAAAGTGAGAAACGAAGGGAAAGAAGAATTATGAAAAAAAAACGGTTTAAAGATTTAAGGAATATTCTCCTGATCCGGAGATAGATAATTTGCATTTGAAACGTTGTACAAACGAATGAATGGTAGTAAGAAGTGTGCAACTATGATTTAAGTGTTTTGGATCCTTGAGGATTGAGTAGATTGTTGATGCTTCATTAGTGTATTCTTCTTAAAGTGAATCAACAATTGATGAATGAATGTCTTTAACTGATTATTTTTAAGATTTTGAAGTTTTCTTTCAATTTAATTTGAAATGGTATTGAATTCTGATTCTTTGTGGGTAAGAGACCAAGTTTTTGCAATAATATGGTGTCTTAAGCTCTATCTCATTTGAATCCTCACTTCAAGTTAAGATAAATAGTAAATGCTTGCAACGTGAATCGCTCAATACAGATAAAATGCCATGAAACCCAATGGATTCTAGATATAGATATTTATCGTCCATCAGTTTGCAAAATAAAAATCGCTCTTATGTGCAATGGTGCTAAAATAACGTTATCAAAGGCAAGCGTTAGTTATTTGAGTGGCGAACGAAAGTTAAGTAACATCTCAATTTAGAAATATTTTAAAGCCCGGTTTTGTAGTGCAGATTTATACCTTGTTTAACCTAATAAAGCTTAAAGTGGCATTCAAGACCAAATGGGGTATTTTATTTGCTGCGTGAATCCTATATTTTTAAAGTGGAGAATTAATATTTTCTGAAAAAAGTGCGCACTTCCCTTCTTTTCTACGATTGTTCTGTACTTTTTTACAAGTTCCATCAATTTGTCTATTGCACTTCTTTTAATAATCATGATTAATTTATTTCTTTTTATTTTAATTTTCAAACTTTAACCCTTTCGATCCGGATGGGACATCCAAGGTATAAAAACATAGGGGCGGGCTACAGTCCGCTTGGGCGAACTGTTGGATACCCTATTTTTATTCCTATATCTCATAAGTGGGCGTGGCAAAAATTTAAAGGATTTTATCGAAAAAACTAAGCTTTTGTAAATAAAAACGCTCCCTAGCTCAAACTTTGGTTTTTCAATAAAATTGTTTTATTTAATTGTGGGCGTGTCAGTAGGCGGATTTAAAAAAAAATTAAGTATGAGCATAAAGGGCACCTAGAGAGTATATACTATAAATTTCAGCTCCCTAGCTCAAACTTTGGACTTTCAAAAATAAAAAAAAAAAAATTGTGGGCGTGTCAGTAGGCGGATTTTGAAAATATTTACAAATGAGCATAAAGGGCCCCTAGAGAGTATATATTAAAAATTTCAGCTCCCTAGCTCAAATTTTGGTTTTTCAAAAAAAATATTTTATTTAATTGTGGGCGTGTCAGTGGGCGGATTTTGAAAATTTTATGCCCCAAGCAGTTTTATGGGCCAAAGATCATATATAAAAAATTTCAGCTTTCTAGCTCAAAATTCAATTTTTCCCAAAATTTGTTTTATTTAATTGTGGGCGTGTCAGTGGGCGGATTTTGAAAATTTTATGTCCCAATCAGTTTTATGGGCCATAGATCATATATAAAAAATTTCAGCTCTCTAGCTCAAAATTCGATTTTTTCCAAAATTTTGTTTTTTTGAGTTTGTGGGCGTGTCTGTGGGCGGATTTCAAAAATTCTTAAACTTGATTATTTCGGGACCCTAGAGAGTATATGGTTAAAATTTCAGCTCTCTAGGTCCAGTTTAAAGGTCTAATTTTTGCCGACGGACGGACGGACGGACGGACGGACGGACATGGCTAGATCGACATTACTATCGATGCTGATCATAAATATAGTAACTTTTAGGGGTCTACGGGCAATATTAAGGTATGTTACAAACTATGCGTCAAAATTAATATACCCCTAGAATAGGGTATAAACACCTTTGTTCTATGTCCCATCCGGATCGAAAGGGTTAAAACTGATACACATTTTCAAAACAAGCACAACTCATTAATGGAAAACTAAAAACACATGATTTTAAAATTGACGGTGACCTACAAAACAGACGAAAAACGTTAAACCGAAGTTCAATTAAATATTCACTTAAGTTCTAGTGTAAGACTCTCACGATTCAAGTACTTCGTTCAAGCTTGCTTGTGAGTTAAACTTTACCAAAGTTTGAACCTACACTGTACAACCGTAAGAGTATTGAGTAACTGCTTCGAGTTGGAGATACCTGTAGTTTCGCCCCCTTTTAAGTAATAGCCGGTCGAACTTAGACAACTCCGATTTGGAACTTTTTTTGGTATAACTTCTGATCTTTTATAGCTACAAATTTTTGGCACATTTCGGAGAGACAATTCCGTAGTGTTTGTGATTTTATTCAGCCGCAACAAAGTTACCCACCTCACAGGCGGACCAGGCGGACCAGGGCCTGGAACCTAGCTTCTCCAACCACTTTCATGCGAAGTGGAAGGAACCTACAATTTTGAGCCGAATCCGAACGGCAAATTTGAGAAGCTTCTCGTGACATTGTGATACTCTTGGATGTTTGTCAGACGTTCGCAAGAGATGCCAACAACACGCGGTATTCCCAAGTGGTCCCCATCTTAGTACTAACCACGCCCTAACGTTTACTTAATAAAGCAACTTTTATATTTGACAAATTTCCTAAAAAAAAAAAATATGTAGAGAACTTTTTCTCGTACTAAAAGCAGAACTTAAAAAGCAGTTTTCCTCAACAAAAAAAACATAAAATCACTTAAATCTACATATTTGAAATGGAAACCGTTTTTTGGTTTTTGTGTGAAAACACACTTGAAGATAAGCTACCAAGCTTTCCGCCAGCTCTCATTGCCCTAGCTTCCGTCTATTTACTTTGAATTGTTGAATGAAGAACCGTATCTTGTGATGCTACCACGTGAAGTGGGAACTGGAGTTACAGCGATGTTTTACGGTACGCCAGAACCATCATCAGACTCCTTTTTCTGGGGTGCTGGTCTATTTTCAAATCAATTTTCTTGAAAAAATCAAACCAAGACCAGCGCCATATTCTCAGGATGTAAATTAAGGGTGCATATTGTCTAGGCCAATTGCGTCCGATTGGATCCCAGATATCGCCTTTTAAACCTGCATTTCGTCGATTCGCTAAAACTGAAACCTGTTGAAGTGTCAGGCTCAGGGCCACTATTGAGGGTAATAACATTTTTGTTGGACGTGGGATTTACAAATAAGTTGTTGAGCTTGTTACCTTCGCATTCGATATCAAAGCACTTTGCCTTTTTTGAGATACCGATTGATTTGATATTCCTCCACAGGTTTTGTGAGGTTAAGCTGTTAAACTTTGGCGTAATATTGCTTTGACTTTTTAATCACCACATTAACAGCATTCCGCAACGTCTTATAACGGTCAAAAAATGATGGAATTCTAAATCTTTTCCAACGCTTATAGAAAGCATTTCTCTTTGTGAACTTTTCAATCTTCCCGTTATATCATCCAGTTTCTTTATTTTTGATTTGGATCGTTTTGCTTGGTACAAACGTTTTAAACAAACTGTTGAGGTGAAAAGTTGGACTTGTTCGTCAACAGTTGAGAGAAGGAACAGATTATCTAGGTTGCAGTTCATATCCTGAGCAACTAGGACTCGCAACAAAAATGTTTGAAGTGCAATATACCAGTTATAAAAGCAGGAAATGGGTAAACATATTGAAAAACTTTTGATCGGATGTTCGACCATGTGTGCGAGGAGAAGGTACAAAATCGAAGGTGGATGTAGTCTAAGATACCAACAAACTATTACCAAATGACTATTACTTAAGCTGCTACTTCTTCTTCAACTGATAATGATTAAAATAGGAGAAATATGTATATACAAAAATTTGGCGAAAAGATTCATTTACGGCTCCCCAAACGGATATTTAAAGAGGTTATTCCGAACTTTTCAGAGCATGCTGATTGCAAATAATACGCGTTAACCACTTCGCTACAACTTATAAAGCTGTCAACTTATATCTTAAACCCAGAACTTTTTTTCGAGGATCTAAAAGTTCCTCTTAACAGTCTATATATGATTTATGCATATGGCGAATGGTCAACTGATAAGTGGAAGTTCAAAGAACAAGTCTTGTATACCTTTCTTAAATAAACAACAATACTTTTTATTCCTTAATGTCGAGGTTATGTTTTGAACTAGAGGAATCATTGTCACCGGACCGACATGAGGCCCATGGACATGCACAAAACTTAAAATGTATTTCACCTTTTACATGAAAATAAAACCACTTTAATTTTTTTTGGAATTAATTTGCCACTTACATGGCACAAAGTCCACTCCACCAAAGTGGCTTTTTATCCCACACAATGGGAGCTAATTCCCTCAGTGAACTTATTGCCCGGGGACTTATTTCCCTGCACTTCACTGCATCGTTACTGGTCCGTTTATTTTAACTAAACAAAACTAAACTATGTGAGTTTAATATGGACTCAAGATTTCGTGAATACCAACACCTTGTGAAGCTCAATTGAATTGTTGTACTTCTTTGGCTTTAAGAAGAGAATAGGGTCAAACCCACAACACCAGAGAATAGATCACTTAAATCTCTCCTGGTAGGCAATTGCTTGCGCACATTATCGTGTTACTTTTCTCTGCAAAAACCTCAGTTGAACATCTTAAAAACCGTTTTTTCTATTTAACCGCCTTAACCCACGAACAGTTAAATACTGTGTAGCTAACTACGTTTAAAGTCGTTATCCTCTTCCACTGATTCATTCTTAGAATCGACTCTCTGAACAATATCTCTTTCTGACCCAGTTTTTGTCACAATTCTCTATGTGTAACTTGTTATAAGTAGCAACAATCCCTTTAAATACAAGCTAGGTAACTACCTTTTCCATAGAAACTTCTTCGAAATGGCACAAGAACCGGCAGATATTTTTAGCATAGTTCCAGTTATTAATTAATAGCGGAGCTCTAATTACCTCATCATTCGAAAGTTTAAATTACTTCCTTTCAGAAGTGTCTGTGTCTCTTTCCTTTGTTTACGACATATAAATGCATTGAAAGGCAGAACTGAAAGGTTGTAAAGAAGAACTTAAACTAGACCTAACTAAAGAGACAGGAAACTGTTGATATACTGAAGAAATAATTTATATTAATATGAAGATCCATTGCAGACTCCTTCCACGCACACATTTAAATGTTCCCCCAGCATTTTCTACTTCAAATAGAAGTACTTAAAATGCTACTCCAACACCTCATTTGTTTAACAAGATACTTGCATCTGTGAAACGATGCTGAATACTTATAACCTCCGCGCGACATTAAAACGTCCGTGTCACGCCAGTCGTTGAACTCTTCAATTTGCATAATTTTCACAACAGCTTTTATGCTTCTTCTGAGTCAATTTGTGGAAGAGGTACTTCGTTGCCGCCGCTACCAAGTGTTACACATTAACCAAACACAACACATTTCGTCCGGTGGCAATGCAATTAAAGTCCAACAACTGAAACACATTGCGAAAGATTGGTCTCTTCTTGCGATACAGCTTGTTGCTGATGTTCGAACGTATTCGTTTGGCTGGTAAGGTAGAGAAGCAGAACTTGATGATTTCAGCTCCCGCGGCTAAGATATATCTTCATTCAGTTTTTCTTGGCATCACACAGGTGGAACAGTGCAAAAAAAAATATAAAGAACAAAAATCATTGCCGAAACAATCTGGAATAATTTCACGGTGTGGTGGCAATCGGCCGGTCGGTAGTGGAAAATTAACTCGAAGAAATAGGAGACAAAACGATGTCTGAAGAAATAAATGATGGTCCTCATCAACATCATCATCATCGCTGCCGCAGCGCCGTAATGTTAATGGAAATTAGGTATTTTCCACTGATTGATATTTTCGCTCAGAGCAATGCGGCTATATTCAGAGCCATTTTTCATTTCGATGGTCGTGTTGTGGTTACAAATCTGTGCCACGTTGGCAGCGGTAACAACATTGTCATCAAATTGAAGATGAATTATTATTGAAATGCATTGAACCAGAGCAGCGAACACCGCAGATACCCGAGTGCGCAGTGATTGGTGATCTGGGCTACTGGCCAAGGTGTTCGCCCCAGCTCTTGCGAAAAACTGTCAAACATCCAAAGGCATAATCTTCTCAAATTTTCAGTTAGAAACCGGCGTTAAACCGCACGTCACTTGCATTCGTCTCAATATATATGTTAACCCCAGCAGAGTAGATATCCCAAAATCCATATATTTGATTCGGATGTCAATGGTCAACTCCGGTTGAATTTTTTTGGGGTAAGAGATATTTTTTCAGAAAGGCAGTACCACAGTTAGTTACGCTATACAATAGTATTCGTTTCCACAAAAAAAAATATAGTTTAAGTAACATTATTTGCAGAACAGTAGAGGACGAGTTAAAGGAAG
Organism: Portevinia maculata; assembly: GCA_949715645.1. Taxonomy (NCBI): domain Eukaryota; kingdom Metazoa; phylum Arthropoda; class Insecta; order Diptera; family Syrphidae; genus Portevinia; species Portevinia maculata. The sequence continues at coordinate 80,043,804 of OX454525.1, forward strand.
CTGAATCTTGGTTACAGGAAATTGATTTACAGTGAAATCACCTATTGCGGACAGCTTCCTAACCAAACTTTTATATTTCAGATTGCATACTTTTTACTCCGCTGACCGAATGCGGACAAGTATATCTGTTAGAAATTATTATATTTAATTGGTTTTTACGGGCATACATAAAAACCTTCGTTGCTTCACCGTAATTTCTTTTTGTACCCTATTCTAAGGTATATTCATTTCGACTCATAGTTTTTAACATACCTAAATATTTCCCGTAGACCCCTTAAATTTGCTATATTCGTGATCAGTAACGTCAATCAAGCCATGCCCGGCCGTCGAAAAAGAATAGGCCCTATAACTCGAACTAGAAAGCGAATTTTAAAATCCGCCCACGAAATAATCAAGCGTAAGAATTTTTAAAACTGCCCACTGGTCCACAATTTCAATAAAAAATGTGTTAACAAAATTGCTATTCGAGCCACAAAGCTAAAATTTGGAATATATTGTCTCAGTGGACCGAAATGCTCGTGTGTTAAAATTTTATAAATCCGCCCACAATATAAAAAAAAAACAGTTACATATATCGAAAAGTCGAATTTTGTGCTAGGAAGCTGAAATTTGGAACATTACTCTCTACAGGAGCGAAAAGCTCACATTAAAAAAAAAAAATATTTTTTATTTATTTTTTTACTCTATTCTTACTTCTTTTTTAGGGTTCCGTAGCCAAATGGCAAAAAACGGAACCCTTATGGATTCGATATGTCTGTCTGTCTGTCCGTCCGTATGTCACAGCCACTTTTTTCCGAAACTATAAGAAATATACTGTTGAAACTTGGTAAGTAGATGTATTCTGTGAACCGCATTAAGATTTTCACACAAAAATAGAAAAAAAAACAATAAATTTTGGGGGTTCCCCATACTTAGAACTTAAAGTCAACATATTTTTTTCATCAAACCCATACGTGTGGGTTATCTATGGATAGGTCTTCAAAAATTAAATTGAGGTTTCTAATATCATTTTTTCGAAACTGAAGTTTGCGCGAGAGACACATTCCAAAGTGGTAAAATGTGTGCCCCCCCCCCCCCCCCCTAACTTCTAAAATAAGAGAATGATAAAACAAAAAAAAAATATGATGTACATTAGCATGCAAACTTCCACCGAAAATTGGTTTGAACGAGATCTAGTAAGTAGTTTTTTTTTAATACGTCATAAATCGTAAACCGCCACTTATCGATTATTAAAATATCGATTAAAGTTACAACGAACTACAAGAACTTTTATATAATGTTACTGCTACAGAACCCTTTATGGGCGAGTCCGACTCGCACTTGACCGCTTTTTTTTAGATTAAATCCTTTAAATCTTATATAACAAAATATGAAGAGCGTTCTTAACAATTCAACCATACTTAGACTTTTGTCACGCCCACTTATGAAGGATAGGAATAAGAATAGGGTATTCAACAGTTCGCCCAAGCGGACTGTAGCCCGACCCTGTTTTTATTTTCCGTTGCATTTGACACAATAATGCACGGTACATTTTAGTTCTGGGCGAAACGAAAAATGGTTCATCAAAAAAATGTGTATGGCAGGTTTATAGCCCTTCGTTTACCTTATAATTGATATACCGCTGTATTTCGTCGCTTAGGACTCTCGGGCCCAAAATCTATTTTTTTTTCCATTTTACTCCTCCTAGTGGCCAAACGGTAAAACGATCGAAAATGTGTACATACTCGTATATGGAAGTGAAAAAGTGTATGGCGTGTGGAGAGGCAAGCCATCAAAGCGTTTTATTTTATCAAATAAAGTTGCAGAACGGATTTTCCTTCACCGTCACTGACCACTTAACGGAGCTTTCACTGTGTTTAGACTTCCAGCAAATATAAACCTAAAAACTAGGGCTTCACAAATTTAGATTTGATTATTTATAATAAATGTTCAAGATGAGTCATAAATGGCATTTTTACAAAACTGTTCGTGTAGTTAAGGTCAAAGAAAATGATAAATATGTTTGCTTTCCAAAACATTCTAGTCAGAGATTCGTTTTGGCGATATTCAGTACGGTTGTAGGGAAGGAGGAGTGAGGACATACTGTATTGAGAAATTTGTTGAAAGAGGCGAGGGCCTTAAATAACCCCACCTAATAATTGATGCACAAGGAGTATGTCACCGGCACTAAGACGAGTACTGAGAGTCTGCAGATTCAGTAATTTAAGACAGCTCACGTACCTTGCGCTAATCAGGCCAGCTTACTCCACGTAAACCTACGTTACACAGCTACAATTCAATTTGGACAAGATGGAAACGCGACATGCAATTTGCATTTTTCTGCCATTTTAATAACCAAACGCAAAAAAAAACGCGATCACTAAAAAGAAAATGCCAAACAATCGAACTCGAACTCTAAATTTTTCTAAACCGTTTGATTCAATTACTCATTCATTCTGCCCTGAAACTGATTCTCAACTACCTATGCGATCGCTTACTGAGAGTTCCAACCAATCAGGGAAGCTCCAGTCCATATACGGTTAACGTAGGTGTTCCTCAAGGGTCAGTTCTAGGACCACTTCTTTTTTCTATCTTTATAAATGACTTTCCTGATATTCTTGAAAACTGTCATGTTCACCTATATGCAGATCACGTCATAAAATACATGTCCAGAAAACTAGGGCTGATGGAAGATTGCGTGGCTAGAGTAAATGAAGATTTGTCCCGTATTCAGATGTGGTCTGATCTAAATACTCTAAAACTATATCCTGCTAAATCATTGGGTATGGTCTGCTCCAGAAGTGAAATCTCAGTACTTGATGTACCTCCTCTTGTTGTACCTAAATGATGTCACTATTCCCTACGTGGAGCAGGTCAAATACCTTGAATTTAAAATTAACAGAAAACTAAGTTGTTGTGATGCCACCTCTGATACGATTAGAAAAGTCCACGGGGGGCTACGAAGCTTAAGAACATCCATATGCTCCTTCCGACGATGAAAATGCAAAAGTCTGGTGCTCCCATTTTTGTCCTACAGTTGTACAGTGTACCCCAGTTTGGATTATGAATGCAGGCGTAAAATGAACGTTGCCAGAAAAGGTCTCTGTTAGGAATGAGTTTTGACGAGTATTATGATTTTAGAACCATCCTTAAGCTTCATGGAATCATTCATAACAAATGTCCGGAATATTTCAGTGAGTATATTACGTTTGTTCAGTCACCAAGAGGTCTTAGGCTTCTTTTACCGCGATTCACGCACACAGTGGGAGAGCGATCTTTTTTCGTCAAAGCTGTTCGATTGTGGAATTTTCTTCCACTTCAATTACATAGAATAAGTTCGTCAGTTGTATTTCGGGAAAAACTATTTCTACACATGTCGCAACAGAATTAGTCATATTATATCAATAAACATAAAATCTTTAAAACCTTCCTTTTATCATTCATTATTAGTTATCTGTAATTAATAAAAAAATCGATACTTAATTTTAAGAATTATTTTCTTGTAATCATGTAAGCTTCAAACAAAATAAATAAATGAAAAAATTAAAAAATGATACTCGAAACCATGCTCGATATCTTAGCCGTAATGCCAAACTTACATAAACCAGTGACGTATTGCTCAAAAGCTGAAGCGTTAATTCGAACCCTGACTTTCAAATTCAGGCAACGATGTAACGGAAGTCATAAACTCCTTGAACCAACTTTCAATAAAGCCAAAAGATGAGTTAGCTTTGTTAGTGATGTTATCGATGTGGGATAGAAAATTAAGTTGTGTCACATAACATGTTCATTGTTAATACAGTATGATCTTTTTGAAAGTAGAAAAAAAAAATGTAAATAATAGCCAGACATTTTCTTGCGTTAACCTCTAAAAAATTCTGATGACACCAGGTAAAAAAGACCAGCTTGCAGTAAATGAGAGTCAGAAAGGCAAGAAATTTTGCTTACTTTTGAATTAATAAACAATCTATTTACCTCCCTCCCTCCCTCCCTCCTTACAAATCCCACTATCACCTGCGTAAATTTTAGGAGCAGATTCTTTAATTCCACATCTATAAACGAAGTAAAAATTAATATTAAGGGTCCTAAATGACATCCCTGTGGAGCTCCTGAAATTAAAATGGTGAGAATCTTAAAATTGCACTCTGTATCGACGATCTTCAAGGTCTTACTATAGCGACAAAATAAAGCTTGGTCGAAAATCAAGTGCTTTTTGTTTGGGGAGTATGATTTTGTGCGATAATTTATCGTTGCCACAACGTCCACTTCCTTTCCATTTTAAAGTGCTTGAAATGAAATCAGTTAGATTTGTGATTATAGATCTATTCTTAAGGAAGCCATGTTGCTTTGGAGAGAAAATCGATTTACTGTGAGAAAACATCATATCATTTTTATATATCTACACATATTTTTATTTTAAACTTTTCGGTTTAGCTTAGTAAAATTTGCGTTTTCTTCATCTACTGAATTAACGCGTGTGACGTTGTTCAACTGAAAGTACTAGATATACCAAACTTGATAAGGAGGGACTTGCAATGATTCTTGATTTTTGGGAGGAAATTTTGTTTAATTATTTTTCAGTAAAAATATTTTCATTTTTAGACTTATTTTATATTTTACTGGCTTAATGTCCTTCACGCGTTGCAGTGCCTCTTCGAATATTTTGTAATTTGTTTGAAGTATGTATATAGGAAAACATAAAAAAGAAGGCATATTTACATGTACAAAATAAATAAAAGACATATTGTTGTTAACCGAACTGCTACACAGAACATTTTAGAACATTATTCATTTATTGATTTTACACAATATCATTTTTCTCTTCCTAAAGAGAAACAGTACCTAGAACTTTTATATTTGTCTTTGAAGTCTTCTTCATACTTGCGCGCCACCTATCGTACGTCAATGGCATATTATACGTTGATGCTACATTTTGTGTTGATGGTACTGTATCAGAAACTTTCGCGCAAATGACGCCAACAACTGTACAAAGTTTTAAGACAATCGGGTGAACGATGCGCGAACGCATTGAAGACAAACAATCATCCGAAACTTCTAGCGCGCCACCTACTATATGTTGCTGGTTTTATGTCAGAAACGTTCGCGCAAGCGCTTACAATAATTATACTAAGTTTCGACTCAGTCGGATCCAAGATACGCGAACCAATAAAAGACGAACACACAAACATTGATTTTTATATACAGTATAATCCCGATAAATCGTAGTGTCAAGGGACCTAGACTTTATTGCGAATTATAGGGGTTTTCGAATTAGCGAGATTACGAATTATTGAAGGTTTAAAAAATAAAAATACGATTTAAAGGGATTTTATGTTTTAAATTCAAATTCAATATTTAGCACAATATATTGGATATATTATGCACAAAAACCAATTTTTCTACATAGGTACTTACATAATATGAATGTGTGTACAAAAAAAAATTTTCACAAATGGACAGACACTTATGTATACGGTTAGAAGTCTGCAATGTCATAGGAAATTTACGTCAGCATAACGGTAACCGTTTTTGCCAGAAAGTCTGTGAATGCACGTGCTTACATTGAAACAGAAATAGCTGCCATTACCTGCGGCTGCACGCATTTGCAAGAGTGAGAAAATCCCCTTTCGCCCCCGGATGTTACACCAAGTCCTGTCTTTGTGATTAAACATAAACATATTGTAACAAACGTGATTCAGAGTATTGAAGATGAGGAATGAGACTTCTTCTTCGAATAAAAGGGGTTATCAACAGAGACTTACGAATTATTAGACGTTTTATATGACTTTGCATGTGGAAATTATTGCGAATTACCGAGGGGACCGAAATGCACTGTTTTTTACGAATAACCGGGGTTTTTTCAAGGGACCTGCAGTTTATTTTGAATAAGAGGGGTTTACAAATTAACGGGGTACGAATTATCGAGATTATACTGTATTAGATACTTCGTTAACGTTTCTTTGGAGTTGTTTCATTGTTCATGTGTTTGTATTTAATTCCACAAAATGGGTATCTACTCGAATTTACTCTTCAAATCAATCAAATATCTACCAATCACTTCATCTTCCTTTCAGATCATCAAAATTAAAAACTGTGCTTTAAGCCCTAAAAATAAAAGCATAGGAAAAATTACATTTTAAACTTTCCAATGTATGTAATTGCTAATACATCAAGTTAGTTTTTATCGTCCTCACTTCGTATCCACACCTTGCATTTATCTTCACCAGCATCTTGGTTATTAGTGAAAAGTTCAGAAAACTCCCATCAAAATTGTCGCCTTTTGCATTAGAATCGATTATTTCCATCAGCTGCAGGACAAAGTTTAGCCTGCTTGAAGCTTTTGCTGTATGCTATCCCAAGGACATAGGAAATTCAAGTTTTCCATTGCAAGAGGGGTAACGATTACTTTTTGCTTGGTACATAAGACAAAATTAATCATTTTGTTAAGGAAATTTAATTTGTGTGTTCCAAGATGAAAACATTTTGTAAGGATGGACGAGTGGAATGTTGTTTTAAATGAAAAGTTTATTTTTTAATATGCACTTGTCAGGGGGATAATTGATAGAAATCCGTGTGTGGTGTTTGTAATAAGAGTGTTGATGATTTCTTTTTCAGACAAGTAAGGTGTTATCATTTCACTGTTTCGGTTAAGTTATTTGTTCGTAAGATCAAGTTTCATGCTTTGGTGTCATGGATTTATTTATCTGTCCGACTGGGTTGGTTAGTCGGACAGATAAATGCAGGGATTCGCAAAGCTGTCGTCCTCCAGTTTTCTTTCATATCATACACCAAATATTGATTCCTTTTGCAATGAATATCTGTAATGAATTCAATATACCTCATAAGTTTCTCAAGAATTCAAAATCATTTTCATTGATTAGGAGCAGGCATTTTACTGGTCAAATTGTTAAATTTCAACCTCGTAAAATTCTAATTGATCACAAACCAATTGCCATCCAAATAAACAAATGACATCCATTCCATCGTCTCTGATTCTAATTTGTTGTTTTAAATCCGTTTCTATTCGGCTTTTTCTACTCTCAGAGGTCTTAAGTCAACGTTCAGTTTTTTTTTTAACAATGTTGTTTTTGTCTGCTTTGTGAATGTTTTTCTTCAGTTAGATTTGTTGCTTTTTTTTTACTTGGCTTCCTATTTTGTTTCATTAAGCACAAGAATCCTGTTTTCAAGGAACAATTGAGTGAATTAATGCATCTAACTATCCGTGGACTAGAAAAAAAATTATCGGAATGTAAACAAAAAATATATTCACATATATATTGGGCATTAACATAGATACGAGTACATCCAACCTAGCTTCCCCAACCATTTGTGTGGGTTTAATATGCTTTTGGCACGAATGAAAGGGACCTACAATTTTATGCCGAATCCGCAACTGCAAATTTCTCATGCAAATTGATATACTCTTGGATATTTGTCAGATTTTCGGAGAAGTCAGTAGAAAAAAAAAATGTTAGGTGTAACTGGGCCTTGGCATGACTTGAACCTGAGCCCCTCGTTCAGTAGTCTAATAATAATAATATTTGGTTAGGGTATATTACACTGCGACCTATTGGTCTATTGTGTCCCCTTGCTTGTGCCTCGGAGAGGTGCTTGCCCTCGTTCAGAGCCCTCTCTAGATACTTCTTTGTGAAGCGTGTCGAGGTATTGCTCTGATTTATCCTTGGCAGGTCACACTCCTTAGAGCACAGCGTCCAGTCCAGTTTCTTTGATGAATCTGAGAATGAGCTGTGGGTCCATGGTTTGTATGTCCTTGTCTGTTATTTGGTGCCTGCCCAAATGTTTCATCCTTTTGTGGGTCAGTGCCCCACAGGATTCCAGTATATGATCTGGAGTTTCGGCGGTTTCACTGCAGAATCTACAGAGCCCGTCCTCCGATATGAACTCTTCGCGTATAGTGTGTTCTCCTATCCCGCAGAATGGTTCAGGTCCTATGAAGGGTTCCTCTGCCCCTCTTCTTGCCAGAGAGTCCGCTGCCTCATTGCCCGTAATGCCAACATGGCCAGGCACCCAGCAGATGGAGATTCTGTTATTCTTGCCTAGTCTATTCAGTCCTTGTAGGCATTCCCACACGAGTTTTGACTTGATAACGTAGGCGTCAAGAGCCTTTATAGCTGCTTGGCTGTCAGACATTATTGCTATGTTGCAATTTCTATAGTTTTTCTCGAGGTTGATTCGAACGCACCTGTCTATGGCACATATTTCTGCCTGGAAGATGCTGGTACATTTGCCCATGGATTCGTAGTGCTTAGTTCCCGGCCCAAACACTCCAGCACCAGTTCCCTCCTCAGTCCTCGAGCCGTCCGTATACCACTTTGTTGTGTGGTTGCTCAGTCCATAAGTTATGGATTCGTTGCTCCAGTTCTCCTTATTGCTGAGCTTTATCTGGAAATTCTTCTCGAAGTTGAACTTCCTGATGCTGTCGTCCCTAGGTATGCCAAGAAGTTTTTTTTTTTTTTTTTTTTATAGAGTTTCTAATATTACTCCCAAGCCATAGTAATATTATCGTTACTCTCAGCAAGCTGAGAGTTACCTATCCTGGTTAAAAGCACGAGACTTGGAACCAGAACTAGGCTCGGACGAATAATAGGGGTAGGTGGAAAATCGTACATGCGACTCTTTCGCACTAGGTTAGTATCGTCTCGAATTTGTAGCATGGTGATATTGCAATGACCGTGAAGGCGTGTCTGTTGTTTGCAGGCAAAATGTTTTATTTCATCTTCGACGGCAGCCATAGTTAGGTCTCTGTGGATATCAGTGTTTCTGATAAACCATGGTGCATTTACTATTTTTCTTAGCACTTTGTTTTGAAAAGTTTGTAAAATTTTGATATTACTGGATTTGGTACAACCCCAAAGTTGTATACCGTATGTCAAAACCGGTTTTAGTACTTGCTTGTATAAAAGCAGCTTGTTCTGCATGCTGAGTTGGGAAAATCTACCAAGCAGCCAGTGCATTTGTTTACATCGAATGGCGAGCTCTTCGCGTTTCTTCTTGACGTGCGGTTTCCATTTTAATTTCGCATCGAGTGTCATACCCAAATATTTTGCCTCGTTTGCGTACGGAATTCGTACCGAATCAATGAAAATGGGTAAGTTGTCTACCTTTTTATAAGTAAAATTCACGTGCGTTGATTTGGCCTCGTTGAGAGCAATACGCCAAGTCTTTGTCCAATCACAAATTTTGTCAATAGAACGTTGGAGTTTATTAGTTGCTGATTCAACGGTATTACTGACCGCAAATATAGCTGTATCGTCTGCAAATGTGGCTACTGTTGTGCCTTCTTCTTGAGGAATATCACTAGTGTATATTAGAAATAGGATCGGTCCAAGAACGCTTCCTTGGGGAACTCCTGCCGCGATTTCTTTAAATTCAGAGTAATCATTTCCGTGTTTTACACGAAAGAGTCTGTCTGATAAGTAACAACTAAGGATATCAGATAACTGTTTCGGAAAAGCTTGTCTTAGCTTATGTTTCAACCCTGTATGCCATACTTTATCAAAGGCCTGAGAGACGTCGAGAAAAACACTAGAACATATATTTTTCTCCTCTAGGGCTTTTTCAATTACATTGGTTATTCTGTAAACCTGGTCGATTGTAGAGTGCTTAATCCTGAATCCGAATTGGTGGTCAGGTATTAATCGACGTTCTTCGATAATCGGATGTAGGCGCTTTAACAAAAGTTTTTCGAATACCTTCGACATTATCGGTAAGAGAGATATTGGCCTATATGATTTTTTGTCATTCAGTGGTTTACCGGGCTTTGGAACCATTATAACTTCAGCTACCTTCCATTGTCGTGGAACGTACAATAACCTGAACGATGCATTTATAAGATATGCAAACTTTATTAAAGCTTTCCTAGGTAACTCTTTAAGGACCTGTCCTGTGATTAAGTCATATCCAGGAGCTTTGTTTAATTTTAGTTTCTCTATTTCGAAGCGTAGTTCGGCGATACACTTTTTATTCTATAATTGTCAGGTGCCACGGTTAGGACAGGAAATTCGAGCAACGCTTGACCATCAAATGGTTTAAATGTTTCTTCCAAATGTTCTGCAAATATTTCGGCTTTTTCCTTGTCACTCTTCGCCCATTCTCCATTGATTTTCCTGATGGGCGGCGCTTGCGTTTTTGGTTTTTTAATGCCTTTCATGGCTTTCCAGAGCGAGTGATTTGTACTTTTATCCGCAGTTAGGCTTCCAAGATATGTAGAAATTTGACGATTTTTAAAGTCTCGAATTTCTCTCTTAAGTTTACTACAAAGGTAGTTAAGAGTGGTTTTATCCTGTGGAGCGCGAGATTGTTGCCATCTTTTGCGCGCTCCCCTTTTCTTCTTTAACAATTGCGTGATTTCCAAGGGATATGTTATTTAGCAATTTGTGGTTATTTTCCGTTTATGGGGAGTATTTTTCCAGGCTGAGCATTGTATGACGTTAATAAATTGATCGACTTCGTCTTCAAGTTCGTGGGGTGTTCGAAGAGACACTTTGAGATCGATTTTACTTTCACAGTATTTTTTAAAGGATTCCCAGTTTGTTTTCATGTTAGTTAGTCTGGGCGGACCTTCTTTTTTTCGTAGACAGCCGTTAATTGTCAAAATGACCGGTGAATGATCAGAAGAAAGATCGAAGCATTCCTTAACTACAATAGAGTTTCCCGACAAACCTTTCGTGATGAAGAAATCGATGAGGTCTGGTGTTTTTGCCGTATCCGAGGGCCAGTATGTCGGTTTACCTGAGGAATGAAAGTCTACCCCCAATTCCATACCGGCTTCGTAAAGAACTCTACCTTTTACTGAAATGCATCTCGATCCCCAGAAGGTATGTTTTGCGTTAAAGTCACCTCCGATGACGAAATTTCGTCCAAGTGAGTCAAAGATACTTATAAAATCGCTTCTTTCCATCGTTGCACGTGGGGGGCAATAGATAGCTGCAAAATCATATTTTATGTGTTTAATTTTTACGCTCACCGTGCATAATTGCAGTTTGTCAAGCTCGATTGTTCCACTGACTGAGTGTTCAATGGTATTTTTGATCAACAAGGATGCCCCGCCTCTCGCCCTTTCCGAAGGGTGATATGCGTGATAGGCAATGTATCCTCGAATGTTTGTGCTGGTTTCTTTCGTCAGATGAGTTTCCGAAATCAAACAAATATCAATTTCATATTTATGAATGAATATCTCGAGCTCGTCCATCTTATGCAGAAGGCCGTTCGCATTCCATGTCACTAATTTAACTAAATCCGTCATATTTATATTATTGCACGTGTACTTCGAAATTGATTTTCGAGCTTGTCGAGTTTTTCAAACATACGTTTATTAATTTGGCTCTGTTCTTCTAGCCTGGCAAGAATTGCAGAGAAAACTTGGGAGACTGGATCAGATGTTTTATTTGTTTGTTCGCGTCCTTGCAACGCAGCTTCAGCGTATGTTTGTGGAACAGCTTTCGGTGACTTTTTTCTAAACAATTTTCCTTCTCTTGGGTGTTGTGTTTTGACCATTTCTTTAGCCTTTTTTCGTCCTTCATTGGTTTTATTGTTGCCCCTTTCAGGTTTGTTATTGGTTTTATTTGCGATTGGTAGCGTAGTTTTCTTTATTTTGTCGCGCCTATTTTGAAGTTCCTTAGCCACTTCGCATCCGCGATAATTTGCCGGATGTTTTCCATTGCAATTTATGCATGTTGGTAGGTCTTGTCTACTTAGAGCGCATTCCTTCGATAAATGTTTACCGGCACATTTTACGCAACGTGGCTCTTTTTGGCAATACGTGTGCGTGTGATTGTAGCCTTGGCAACGCTTACACTGAGGAATCTGACGAGTCCTTTGGCGCATCGGTTCAATTTTAACCACTATGTTTAGGATAGTTTTAATGTTGTATATTTTTCCCATGTTTTCAGACTTTTCGAAACTAAGCATGAATAGCGGAAGTCCGCGTTTGACAACAATTTCCTCGTCTTGTTCCGTTTTTTGCTTTTCTTTTTTAAGTATATTAACCGCGTCGATAATTTTGAAACCTTTAGTTTTAAGATCTTGCAAAACATCTTCTTTGCGGCACGAAGAGTGGAGCCCTCTGGCTACAACTCGGTGTGGCCTTTCAGACTTGTTTTCATAAGTGTACCATTGTACCTTCTCAGTATTCAGTTTTTGAGAAACTGCGCGATAGCTCTCAGGATCGCTTACATTTATTTTCCACACATTATTATTCAGAGATGTTACTTTGAATGTGGATTTTGCTATTTCCTTAAGAAGGCTACTTAGCTTGCTGTAGTCTGAAACTCCGACAACGTTAATTGGAGGTGGAAGGTATACCTTATTTTGAGGTTTTTTCCTTAGCGTTTCTATTTCGTTGGCATTTGCCTTTTTGGGTTGTCTATCTTTTAGCACAACGACTTCTGGTGAGGAGCCGGCTTTCCGTTTTTTGTTCGGTCTCCTCTTAGTGATCCAATCCGTTTCGCGCCCTAGCTCTTCTTCGTCTGTATGATAATCGCGGCTAGCTGAGCGGTATGATTTGGCTTCTGGCTGTTTTTTAGGTTGAGATTCAACAAGTGCTTTGTTCTCAGCTTTCAGCTGATCTAGCTCTTTTTTTAGCTCTTGGTAAAGCTGTTCAATTTGGTTAAGCTTAGTGCGGAGTTCCTTGTTTTCGTCCTCGAAGCTTTTGCATTTCGTTGCCAAGAAGTGGGAGTTTTTTTGAGTAAGTCACCGTGTTCTTTCGAACCGATGCATTTCCCTCTCCCAATTCCCTCCTTTGCCATCCTAAGGATTGTTTTGTCTGCCTCGTTCATCACCATGATGTGTAGAGGGGTCAGTTCCAGTTCAGTAGTCTAAACTACTAACCACAGCGCGCAGAGAAAGACATTTCAGGTTTTGAAAAAGCGAAGTTTGTTTACAAAAGCACAATGAAATTCACCAAGGGGAGAGATAAGAAAACAAAAAATGTATTTCGATTTGAATGTATCACATGGTTCGCGGGAAACTGTCTAGCTACACGTTTGTGCAAAGTTCTTCTTTTATAACGAATGAAAATTGTTTTCCCTAACACATAAGCCGTGTTTTGTTGATAAGTATATAGCTAGCTCAGCATAATTTTACAATAATACACTTTTCATTTTTAAGGATGTGTTCGCAATGTTTGTACTCTAAAGGGGTGCGATTTGGATTATTATTAAAGCAAGGACGCAAATCCAAACGTATTTTTTGAAAGATTTTTGAACATCATAAAATCCTTTGTGTTTGACAGCAAGGAAAAGAAGGGATGCTAATTTTTGCCAATTTTTTATTTTTTTTTAATTTCTTTGCATAATTTTCTTTGAAATGAGGATTTTTTTGTTTAATCGACGAACACATCCACTATCTCTGCATAATATCAGAATCGGAATATTTTTGCTCCCAACTTATTTTACCGCCATCTAGTCGCTTCATGGCATCAACACTTTATGTTCACTCCGTCTCAGTCCTCGACTGGTGACCTCTTTATCGTCAGCACTCCATTTTGTTATTGTTTACGTGTTAAATGTAGCTGAGCTGGATATACACCTTTCACCAAAACACGTCTATAGTTAGACCTTTCCCGGTGACAGGTTTTGACAGACTTTTGACTTATATAAAACCACTCATCACATCACAGTCAATCACTAGTAGGCTACACAACACCAACAAGAAAGCTCATTTCTATATGTATGTCCACATCCTCGACGAGGACATCACTACTTATATCTCGGTCAAAACGAAGTACCACTACGAAATGAAATTCAATCCATCATCATGATACTGAATCCTTTAAATTGAACAGCCATTTCGATAATAAGACGAACAATATAGCAAAAAGGAGTCCACCTGATGCGTCAATTGGTTTAGACAATAAAAATACGTAATTAGAAACCACCTTATGAGTGCTAATAATAAATCCCACCACACTGCCTCATGATTTATACCAAAGAGTAAAATTGCAGAAAAAACGGTTTTTTTAAGGTCTTGAGATAGAGATATGTACAGGCACACACCTCTAACAGGCAATGCGATACGGCGCGAATGTCAGAGCCTGTGAGAAGGTTATTCAATATCACAATGCCACCGATGATTGGGAATGTTGCGAGTAGGGTATGCCGGGTCTGTGAAAGATCTCTTATATGGCTACTTTGACAACTCAACGCAAGGAATAGAAAGTTTCAAGTTGACGCAAAGAATTCTCTGTGAATGGAACAAGTTGCGGAATTTGTATTGTTTTTTTTATGTATTTTTCTGTGAAGTTTTCACATTTCCATTGTTGGCGCGACGCGTATAAGTTTCCCTGGGTCTAAGATATGCGATGCAGTTCGTTGCGGAGTATTGACTTATACTTATTATATGTCTGTGGATGAATGTCTTCATCTTTGTTGTGAGCAAATGGATAAACGTAGTGGCACTTTTATTTTAATGGAAAGAGAGAAATGAAGATGATCCACTTTTAGATGATGCAAAACCCTCTGTGCGCATAGTTTATAAGTTATTTCAAGATGGCGTAGTAACTATTCGATCTTAAATGATTTGTTTAAATGGTTCTATTTTAAATCAAAGGAAATAGCATCAGCATTATGTATTATTTATATACTTGTTCTCATAGTTTGAGCTAAATAGGTGCGCTGAAAAAGTCGGCGGCTAAACTTTAAATGATCGACTATGCAAATAGCTTAGCACGCTACGAGGTGTATGTAGGTAGATTTGAACTTTGATATAAGTTCTTTCCTAATGCAAACTGCTCTGTGGAGGTATTTATCAATTTTTGGGATCCCTATGCCTTATAAGTCTAAAAAATAACCATCTGTATCCTGCAGCAAAGCTAGGACGACAGGTGCCAAACAACGTTGAGACACTGCGAACTACTGCGAACTATTGCGAACCTATGACTCTTTTGTAATTTATCACATCTTGCATGGCATTAAATCACAATTTTCAATAATCTTTAACTTAAGGCCCACGTGCTCGGGGTTTCTTGTTACCACCTTTGATCTACAATCTGCACCACAGATCCTTTCTGAACAAAATTTCAAGAAAATGCAACCTCAACGCCAGAGATAAAATCTTTCCAAAGTTCCTTAAAAAAGTTTGTCTATGATTTTTTGGAAATGGCATAGCCCAATTAAAAAATCGCTAACAGCTGTAGTTGAGTGATAAAACCTTTATCGTAAAACTAAGCAAAGTTCGGGCGATTACTCTGGACTCGCCCTGCAGTGGCAAGGAAAAAACTAGTCCATACACGATGCGATATCGTGTCAACGGAAGAAATATGAACCCTTGACCGAAAGTCATATTAAGGCCTCGCAGTGCCTTATGAACCATCAATCAATCGCTATTAAATATTAAAATCAAACCCTTTACGGAAAAAGCGCCAACAATATATGGAACCGATATCGTGACATCATCAAGGAGGTAGCCGAAACCACCGTATGTTACCATCCAGCCCAGAGAAAAAGCCCGAGTTTATAATGTATGCGCTTTTTAAAGGGAGGAGTAGAAGATCCTGCGTAGAATGAAGAGGGCGTACTCTGCGCAGTCTCCCAGCTCAAGGACATCGAAGAGTCACTCGACTGGCGGCCGGTTTTAAGACCGGAACGCAGGCTCTTCGAAACAGCGACGGAAACCTAGTCACCGAAGCCCAGGGAATAGTAAATGTATTTAAGCAGCATTTCCAACAGCTGCTAAATGGGCATCATGTAGAGAGGGTGATAGGGCAAGAAGAGAACCCACGTCCTGTCAATGAAGAAACAGATTTCACCATTTAGTATAGAAGAGGTAAGCTTAGCTATAAGGAAGGTAAAGAACAATAAGGCCGTCGGCTTCGATGGTTTACAAGCTCTGATGGCTTACCAGCACTGATGGTTTACCCGGTGGAAGAAAGAATGCCTGATGACTGGACCATCAGCTCCATATATCCGATTTTCCAAAATAGCGATACTATGTCTTGCAAGAACTATCGAGGCATATCCCTGCTAAATGCCGCATATAAAATCCTATCGAACGTACTGTGTGAACGTCTGCAGCCGTTCTGCAACAGACTTATCAGCACGTCCCAGTGTGGCTTCCGGCCAGGCAGATCGACAATAGATCAAATCTTCACACTAAGGCAAATCGTGGAAAAGACCAATGAATTTCAATTCGAGACCCACCACCTCTTCATCGACTTTAACGCCGCATATGATAGCATTCATCGTCAGGAGCTCTATGGCGATGTCCGAATTCGGGATACCGGCAAAACTGATCCAGTTCTGTCGCGTAACACTTGAAAATACGCGCTGTAATGTGCAGTTTGGAAGCGGCTCTTCGGAATTATTTCAAACTTGCAACGGATTTTGGCAAGGAGATGCGCTATCATGTGACTTCTTCAATGTTGTTCTGGAGAAAATGTGCGAAGGGCAGGTGTTAAGCCGGAAGGCACAATCTTTAATAGATCCGTCCAGCTACTGGGGTATGCGGACGATATCGACATCATCGGCTGTTCCCAGCGTGACGTGATAGAGGCTTTCACGGCGATTGAAGAAAAGGCGAAATTGGTTGGTGTTGAAGTAAATGAGGACAAGACAAAGTACATGCTATCAACAAACAAACAAACATCTGCCTACCGCCTATGACAAAACTTCACTGTTGATAGCAATAACTTTGAGGTAGTTAAGGAGTTCATCTACCTAGGAGTAAAATTCAACTCCACGAATGAAACCTCAGTGGAGATCCTGCGGAGAATTACCTTAGGAAACCGCTGCTACTTCGGCTTAGAGAAACAAATGGATTTAAAACTCCTCATTTGAATGACGAAATGCTCTATCGAACCTTAACTCTACCGCAGGCCTGCTTTATGGTGCCGAGTGCTGGACGATAAGTAGAAAAGGGGAGCTAATATTAAACAAAAATGTGTGAGCCACGCTGCACTCACGGTATAGTTGATGTGTAAACATGTAGGCACAGTTGCGCGTTAGCTACCTAATTTGTTATCTAGCTAACGCCGTAACAAAGTAACTATCGTAGTTAAATAAGCTGCGCTAAAAATGCAATCATAATGACAACTAATTTTTGCTATTAGCTATTAGTTGCAGGTTGTGTAAATAAGCTCGTTAGGTTGCCAAAGTTAGTTGCGAATGACAACTAAAAGTTGGTTAGTTTTTAGCTGTAGCTTTTTAGCTGCCTAGGTAATAACTAATAACTAAATCAATATTTTTTATTTTGCTATAATGGTGATAATTTATTGGGATTTATTATGCATATTGCGTTTAAAATAAAAATTTATTGAATGTCCCTTTTATTTTACGTCAGGTTATTTTACAAAGAGGTCCTTGGAGCCACAATAATTAAACCCGAAAAAGGATATTTTCCCAAAATGCCTTTACAAACGGCACGCTATATATGAGTTCAATGTTATTTGAATGAGGGGTGCTAGGAACAACAAACATTTTGGTAAAATATCCTTTTTTCGACTTTTAAGGACCTTTTTTGTTGTTGCAAGGACCTCTTAGTCAAATAACATTGAACACAGATATACCGTGTGGATTCTAATGGCATTTTGGAAAAATATCCTTTCTTCGACTTTTAAGGACCTTTTTTGTTTTTGCAAGGACCTCTTACTCAAATAACATTGAACACAGATATAGCGTGTGGACTCTAACGGCATTTTCGAAAAATATCCTTTCTTCGACTTTTAAGGACCTTTTTTGTTGTTACAAGGACCTCTTAGTCAAATAACATTGAACAAAGATATACCATGTGGATTTTAATGACATTTTGGAAAAATATCCTTTCTTCTACTTTTAAGGACCTTTTTGTTGTTCCAAGGATCTGTTAGTCAAATAACATTAAACACAATATACTGCGCTGTTTTTTAGGAGTTTTTGAAAAAAAAAATCGAGCTTAAGGACCTTATTTGGTTGTAAAAGGACCACTTGGTAAATAATCTTATTACAACTAAAAGTGACATTCTTAAATTGGCCATTGGTTACCGAAGTACAAATCGATATTTTTCCTCTTACCTTCAACTGATGTACAACAAACTTCAAGCTATACAACCTCAATTATTCAAAACAAATCTACTTCCAGACAACTTCCCGGTGTTTCGTAAGGACATATGTAATAATCTCTAAAATTGAACATAATTAAAACTGGAAAATGTATAACGAAATAAATAAAATAAAAAACATAGGGACGGGCTACAGTCCGCTTGGGCGAACGGTTGGATACCCTATTCTTATTCCTATCCCTCATAAGTGGGCGTGACAAAAGTCTAAGTATGGTTGAATTGTTAAGAATGCTCTACATATTTTGTTATAAAACATTTAAAGGATTTTATCAAAAAAAAAAACGCTCCCTAGCTAAAACTTGGGTGTTTTAATAAAATTGTTTTATTTAATTGTGGGCGTGTCAGTAGGCGGATTTAAAGAAAATTAACACATGAGAATAAAGGGCCCATAGGGAGTATATATATAAATTTCAGCTCCCTAGCTCAAACTTTGGATTTTCAAAAATTAATATACCCTTAGAATAGGGTATAAAAAAATTGTTTTATTTATTTGTGGGCGTGTCAGTGGGCGGATTTTGAAAATTTTTTATCCCGAGCAGTTTTAGGAGTCATAGATCATATATACAAAATTTTAGCTTTCTAGCTCAAAATTCGATTTTTTCCAAAATTTTGTTTTTTTGGGTTTGTGGGCGTGTCTGTGGGCGGATTTCAAAAATTCGTAAACTTGATTATTTCGGGACCCTAGAGAGTATATGGTTAAAATTTCAGCTCACTAGGTCCAGTTTAAAGGCCTAATATTTGGCTACAGACGGACGGACGGACGGACGGACGGACGGACGGACGGACGGACATGGCTAGATCGACATTACTATCGATGCTGATCATAAATATAGTAACTTTTAGGGGTCTACGGGCAATATTAAGGTATGTTACAAACTATGCGTCAAAATTAATATACCCTTAGAATAGGGTATAAAAACAACGGCACGCGGTTGTTCTCAAACGGTCACCCATCTACGTACTAACCGCGCCCAACGTCGTTTAATTGCGGTGATCTGGCGAGCAGCGATTAACTCACGTGGTATGAAAATCTGACGGTGACGGGACGCTCGATATTTCCAACTAGCCCCTACCGAGAAAAAAATATACTTACACATTAACGAAAGCAAAAATGTTTACACATTAAAAATACTCCGTCGGATATTTGGTCCTGTGTCGCCCTCCTCGCGAATGGAGGAGAAGATACAACCGCGAACACTATAAGCTGTACCAAGATGTGGATATTGTCCAAAAAGCTAAATCACGTCGACTACATTGGATCGGCCACATTGAGCAAATGGTCAGTCAAGAAGATCTTCGACTCCCAGCCCACTGGGTCGAGAAGGCAAGGAATACCGTACCTCCGTTTTAAAGGAGAACTGGAAGCAGCGTGCCCGGGATTGCAGAGGGGGAATGCTACAGTGTCTCAGGCAGAGACTCTTCACGGGTCGGGAGCCCGTTAAGTGAGTAGTAAGTAAGTTATTGTAAACGGGCGTTTCTGGTTGATCACAAATTGAAAACAGTCAATTGTCAATCATAATAGGAGTAAATAATAAAAACAAACATATTGAAATGCGTGTGATAACACGTGCGTTAGGTTGCCACTTAAATGAGCGTCTTCTCGAGCAAGCGGTCCCAGTGCAGGAAAGGGTCTTTCGATAATAATGAACGAAAAATGTCTGATGATCGATTATGGCAAGCCGTGAAACAGCGTTGTAACTCCAGGCCCCACTTATCGTGGTATCAGTCACAAGTTACTGTTGTTCATTCAAATATTTAAAAAAAAAAAAAAAAAAATTTTAACAAAATTATAAAAATAATTAGTCAAAGTGCTCCCAAAAAGTGGGGGCAACAACGTTGTATTGGCAAATGGTTAGGGGCATTGTCATCATACTTTGTTATTACTGCTTTTTACATTTTTTAAGAATTTATCGAAAAAAAGGTTTTTGTTAAAAACGCCAAAAAACGGAAGTGAAAACTAATTGGTTTTAACGAATTGTTAAGAAAGACTTTGTCTACATACTTTGCGAAGAACACGACCTTCATTTGTATCAGCTTTTTCGATTTAAGTTTTCTTTTTCTTAAATAGTGGTCGTGTAAGCGAAGGGTTTGAAAAATTAAAAAAAAAAATTGCATGCATTCAAATTGAAGGGAACATTAGGCACCTAGTATCTTTTATATGCCATTCAATTTTTTGTATGCCAAGAGGCAAAACTTCGTCCCACTAGTTGCCCAAGTATCGATTTTTTTGGTTTACAAGAACTTTTCAAAGCAATATGACGAGTATACGGTAGATAGGGTTTACTGTGACCTCATTATTTTTCATTCATTAAATTTGAAGATGCCCTTAAAGAAAGGTTTTCTTGAAATTCAATAGAACCGACGTACATCGATGGTTTCTTAATATTATGGACTATTTGCTGGGGAAATTTCAATATATATGTTTATGTATTGTATATAATGATACTATTACCACACTTCTAGAAGGTCCATAATTCTAGGAAAATATGCTGAACTTGGATGAAATAAACGAGCATACCTATGACGAGCGTAGGCATAGTTATATTTAAAACATGTTCTCGGAATGCGCTAATACAGTAGACTCTCGATAACGTGAACAATTAAAAACCAAGGGAGTTCACGTTTGCGGGAGAGTTCACGTTTGCAAAGGTCAAATTTTAATAAAAGAATATTGCAATCCCACTGTAGATTTTCATTTTAAAACGTCTTATGTTTAACAAATTAAACATAATGCGCTTTTACTATTACATTCCGTTCATTTATTTAATTTTAAACAAAAAGTTATTGCATAGGAACATATAAAATAAAAGGTTATGTCATAAACAGTAACATTAAATATTGACTGAGCACGGGCACTACCGATACGAAAAATGGAAAAAATCCGTCATTTATTTTTGAATCTTCTTCTTCTCCAAAAGCATTCTCACTGCTTTTTCCCTAAGGCTCCTTAATGTCATTTTGGCTAACCAGCTCACCTTTAGCTCCATGGCCCTGAAAATGTGTTGTTTACACACTTTAAAATGTGTTCACTCTTTTTGTTACCGGCACAAATAGTAGACTTTGCAACGTCGTATTTTTTTGCCAAGCTTGTTACATTGGAGCCACTACGGAATTGCTACATTATCGCGCATTTGTCCTTAAATGACAAAAAATTTGTTTTTTTGAGGACATGTTTAAGAACTATAAAACCAAAACTGTAACGCATATAAAACTTATGATGACAAAAAAAAACAAAGAAAATCGCGAAAATCGAGCAGATCAATCAAAAACAATTATTGCAAGGAACAACGAGAAACAAACTGACACGAACTCACGTGCAAAAAACTGGAAACTGTGCAAAACGGCGCAGGGACATAAGTCCCGAAGACATAAGTCCCGAATTCATTTTTCGGGACTTATGTCCCACTTAAGTGGGTCATAAGTCCCGAAATCAATTAGGGCCTTATGACCCACTTAAGTGGGACATTAGTCCCGAAAAATTAATTCGGGACTTATGTCCCACTATACATTTCCTAAATATACGCCTGAGAGAAACTAAGAAGACCACTCCAAATGCTACAGCAAATAGTCAAATCGGTTTCGTTATCGGTGACGTGAAATAAAGCCAAACGAAATAAGGCCAAATTCCAAATTTGGCATCATTTCGCTTTCGAAAACGAAATAGAGCCAATTTGGCTTTATTTCGTCATATTAAACGAAATAATACCAAAAAACTAATGGAAATAAGACCAAACAACTTTGTTGTGCGCAAATGTGCAACTATTATCGATTTGTTTGCTTACAATTATGTTATGAGACTTAACGGTAAAACGGTGCCGTGACTTAACCCCAAGCGTCATAAGCCCAAATTTTGAAATTTGGCCTTATGTCGCATTGTGAAAGTGACATAAGGCCAAATTTTAGCATTTGGTATTATGACACATTGGAAAAGCGTCACAAGGCCAATTTGGCTTTATGACACTTTCGCTTGGTGCTGCTTTCAACAATTTGCCCTCGCACCTACCCCAAATCAAACAGTGACCCCATGTAGGGGGGTTGCAGGGGGGCAGCATGGCCCCCCATATACATTGCACTGTTTATGGGATTAGTTGCGAAATCGAAAGTAGATTGCATAAATAGTACAATGACTATGGGGGGCATGTTGCCCCCCTGCAACCCCCTGCTTAGGGTCACTGTTTGATTTGGAGTAGGTGCTTGGCTTGGCTTTATGTCACTTTCCGGATTTGGCCTTATGACGCTCTGTGAAAGCGACATAATATAGTGACAGTGAAAGTGACAAAATTATATTTTACCTATCAATTTATGAACGTTAATAAAATATAAAATATTTCCAACTGTTTGTTTCATTCGGGACTTGTGTCCCATTTTCAACGATTAAAATTCGGGACTTATGACCCACTTAAGTGGGACATAAGTCCCGAAAAATGAATTCGGGACTTATGTCTTCGGGACTTATGTCCCTGCGCCGTGCAAAACAAAGTATTGTAGGTAGGTACTAAGAATAAGGAATTTCAAGCTAAAATACACTTACTCAAACAGTTTACTGTTACCCTGAAGCAAAAATTGTTGTTCACGTTTTAGAGTGTTCATGATTTGTTCACGTTTTAGAGATGTCAAGCAAAAGAAAAATCTGTTCACGTTACCCGGTGTTCACACTATCCGGTGTTCACGCTAACGGGAGCCTACTGTATGTAGTCATTTCCATAATAAGGAAAAAAAAATGAATTCAAAGTGCATACACGTATTTCCATCACACTAGCTAGACCAACAATCAAGATTAAATGTCGGCGAATATCCCTCGTGGCATCTGCTAAGTCGCCAAATTGTCTTTCTACCTGTTCTGATGTTTAGCTAGGAGCAGTATTTTAATTATTCTTAAACTAGGTTATCTCCTTCGCCTTCCTGATTTGACTTTCTAATGCAAATTTATTTTTTTCTGATAAAGAAATCCGTAAAAACAACAAAAACAAAAAAAAAATCAAGAAATGTGTGTGGCACGCTAGGAGAACATTTTTATTTCCTTTAATGAATTTTCGTTTTTGCTTCTCTGGCTTTTCTTTTTAACAATTTCCCTTTCAGCAAAGATTTAAAGTGATTAGACATTTTCTAAATATGTAGTTGCTATTTAGTTAAATGGGTTGTGAGAAGAGGACAGATTGAATTTGTTGCACACTTAAAGGAGATACCTTTAAAAAAATAAAAAAAAATTCTTTAAGAAATTTAAAGACTATTATGTAATTCTAAGGTGAATGGAAGGCTCTGGAAGACTCTGGAATTCCTTACCGCGCCAAATCAGAGAAATAGGATTGAAAAAGAGCTTTTCTACTGAACTAAGATCTTTCTTGTCTGCCGGTTAATTTTACTTGTTCCTTGTAAAATTAAAATGTTTGTAACTTTTTTTTTTAATTTGTTGTAACTTGTTTTATATAATTCTCATGTAACTAATTTTTATTGTATTTATGATTTGAATCGGCCGTTATATGGTAGTCCTCATTGTTCCTTGTAAATCGATTACTGAGCTTATCACTATTTTAAAAGATACGAGTATAATATATCTTACTGTGTAAGCCTTCAAATATCTACTTAAATAAAATAAAATAAATAAATAAAAAAAAGGTTACATAATTTAGAAATGTGTTTGTTAAATGCTGCTTTCAGCTTAGCATTTCAAATATTTAACTATTATTGAATTTAATGTCATAAATATGGGACGACTTTTGTAAAATTTCTTCTCATAAAGGACAATTTTAAAAACAGCTTTGCTAACACATTGGCATCTACGCAGTGAAAGCGGTTTTATGGATGATAAGGCCGCCCAAAAATTTAGAAATAATTGCTGTATATTGCATACATTTTACTCCCGCTGCTTTGTAAATATACATATATGTATCCCATCATGGGGTGGCTACTGAAGATATATCTTTTTCAAAAGTGGGCGGCCTCAATTTTTTTTTGCTTTTTTAAACTTCTGGTTCGCCAAGGCGATGGAAAAGGCACTTTTTAGGCTAGTAGAGTGTCTACTTTCCGTATAAAGCAGACAAATTTGCCAGCAGAAGAATTCTTTACGTCTTCGGAACTCAGTGGTTAGCTGAAAAAGATCTTGTTTCTAATTCCATTGAGGGCTGGCCACTCGCATAATATGTGTTCAGCTCTTTCGTCTTCTTCATTCTTCAATACATAGTCGGTAATGAGGAGAGTCTACTATTTTTATTTTGTAAAGGTAATACATATTATAAACCGTGGTGACCAGTAAGGTAACCTACTAAGTTTTTGATATCATGCCTTCTTAGATTTAGACATCTGCTGGCATTATTACTGAAGGGCTGAATGGTTCGTTTTGCCGGTCTTAGACCTAGGATGTTCTCCCAATATATGATACATTTTGTAGGTTCCCAGCTTTTTATTGCTGTGATTGCCGCCGATCTGGGAGTCAGAAGATGGGCTCAGGACCTGTGAATGGTGTTTCTGAACCCTTTCTAGCCAATTACAGTCAAACCCTTCATGTCCCGCAACCCACAATAGTTTGGTCTTGTTTCTTAAGCCGAGTGTTTGAAGGGTATTGAAACAGTGCATGACTGATTTGGATTCAATGGTGTGTGAGCTAAGAACATTTATCTGTTTGAAATACGCTGCGACTTTTTCCCATGGGTATCGTAAAGCGTGTATTTTGCCCGTATATTCCGGCTCCTACCCCCGATTCCATTTTAGAACCATCCGTATACCACTTTATGCCGTTGTACTAAATCATGCTTCTCTCTTTTTGATCTCTGTGGAGTATCGTTTATTGAAGCATAGTGTTTTGTGAAGGCGGTCTGTGACAGCCAGTTCAAATCAAGTTCCGGGAGTTCATCGAGTAGGGTCATAAGTTCCGGGTTGTCGTTAAGCCTTATCTCATTTAAATGTATTAAACTTGTTGCAGTGCGGATCGTCACTTTTTGAATGTATATGTAGAGCGGTGTTAATCCAGTGAGTGCCCCTATGGAAGCTGTTGTACAGGTTCGCATGGCGCCGGAGATACCTAGCCACGCGATCCATTGTATCTTTTGAGCTTCTCTATTGCGATCTTTTGTGTGGATTTTGGCCACTGTACTATGGAGGCGTATATAATTATGCGCCTTATCATCGCTGTGTAGATCCAGTGGACGATTTTTGGAGAGATTCCCCAGGTTCTACCATACGTGCGGCGACAGGCCCATAAAGCTCTAGTAGCTGTAACTTTGTTATTTACATGAGAGTAGCAGTTCAGCCTTTCGTCTAGGATTACTCCAAGATATTTGACTTCTTCGGAGTAGGTACTCTACGATTTAGTCGTTTATTGAGATTTGACCTAGGTCTTAATTTCTCCTTTTGGTAAAACTAACGATGACAGGCCTAACTGGGATTTTTGGAAAGATTTTCCCTGATGCACCATTCTAGGGTTGTCTTAAGAGAATTTTTCATTCTTGAAGTGACTTCATTTGAGTCTTTGTCCCTAGTAATGATGACAATACCATCGGCGTACCCATTTATAGTGTAGCCCAAACTACTCATTTTGTGTAGCAGGTCGTCGATGACCAGTGACCACAGGAGGAGTGATAGTACGCCCCCTATGGGCAGCCCCCTACGGCTGATAGTGATACTTAGGTCATTCCTAAAGAAACAGTTATTCTACTACTTTCCAGCATCGCTTTGATCCATTTTATAGTGAGTTTATCTATGTTTCTATGGTGCAAAGCATTTGATATGGAATCATATCCAGTGCCGTCAAAAGCATCCTCCATATCCAGAAAGGTATATAGTCCGATCTCCTTGCACCGGTAAGCGTTTTAGTCTCTGTTGTAAGTTTTAGCAGAGCACCTTAAATGGATTTGCCCTTTTGGTAAACATATTGAAATAAGTGTAGAGGCTCTAATACGAACATCGATAATCCTTTCCTTTGTTTTCAGAAAAAACGATGTCAAGCTTATAGGATGATATGATTTAGACGGCCTCAGTTAGTAGTGGGAAATGGCACGTTTTTTGAAACATAGTCAACGTACAATTCGAATAATCGTTTGGTTTGAACTTCACTTAATACTGATTAGGTACTATCAAAAAGTTCCCTTATTGTTGATGTTTTTTTACTGAAATCGCCTTCAATTTGAAATAAATTAAAATTTTGATTTTACAAAGGTATACGAAAGGAAAAACACCTTTAGCCATCGCTCACTGCACAAACATACAAAAATTATCTATTTATTGATTACTTAAGATTGTTGACATAAAAACATGTGAAAGTCGCAAGCTTGAGTAAACGTGCAATCTTGTTGCCGTAACCTTGAAAAGACTTACGTCATTGTATAGTTTATCATCGCCAAAACGTTATCGTAATAGAACTTAAATATAACAATACTCAGATACAAGGTGGCGCAAAAGTCATCATCCTATCGGAAGAAGCTATAATTTTTGCAAATGGCGGCAAATGTAAATTCTACTTTGACATTTGTGAAGTTAACTATACAGAAAAAACTTAAGACACCAATTAACATAATCCAAAAGCAGAACCAAAGTTTTTCATTCATAAACAAAATTACAGCGAAAGAACATCGGGTGACAACTTTTGCGCCACCTGACAACTTTTGCGCCACCTTGTACAAACACAAACAAACAAAAATTAGGTAGGAATGTATATGGATACCAATACCGCTTTAAAATTGTATAAAAACATATCAAGTCATAAGGTGAAGCCTAACCTTCACCTTAAGTAATTAATTAATGCTGTTGCTGTCCAAGAAAAAGATTAGTTTCCAACAAATGATGTACCGAACAAAAGGGATCAATAAATGATTTCCTGTACATTTCGAAATAAGCACCAACAAAGTTTTTAAGAATTTTTAAATTTATTTCTTTCGCCGTTGTCCGTAGGAGAAACACCACCCAATTAAACGAAGCCTCACGTTAACGCAGTCCGCAGGCTTTGATTGCAGAAGCTATTCGTTTGTTTTTATATGGTTTACAGGCTTATCTGTATGTTTCTTATACCTGCGACATTGATTAATGATTCATCGTATCAAAGAAGGCTATTTATAGAACTATACAAGTGCGCTGTCAGGCCAGCCCTGTGACCAAATGATATGTTAACCTCACCACCTCAGACAGGTGATTCCAGGTGGGTAAGTTCGACTCGTGCACACACACACACACACACATTGTGTTTAGACTTGAATACAACCACTTAGAATCGAATATGTATTTTGCTAAGAATAGATGCTCAGGATGAAGTTAATTATAAAACAATTTTACGGGTAATTAATTCCATGCCCAAACTAGGCAAGAACCACGTACGTACTCAATGTAATTTCCTTTTATTTCCTGTCTACACGCGGCAAGCTGTGAAGTATCCATTGACCTAAATTATGTTGAGATAAGTGCAAGTACACACGTTGAATACAAAGAAAAATGGAAAATGAAATGAAACAAAACGACAAAGGACGTAAATACGTGTAGCGTACTCGTTCATGGGATTCCTTCGATGCTTCTGAATAGGAAGATAGTAGATAACCAGACAACATTGAGAGCAGTTTCGCTTTACATAATTTACCAAATCGCTGGAAGGCTTCTTTACAAAACAAAAAAAAAATCAGCAGATTTGCAGTCAGTTAAATTTTGTTATTAAAAAAGTATCAGAAGAAACAAAAGTCATTCATTACATTTAAAGTCGTACTTGTGTTGAATCTGTAAGATGCCCACTTTTGAATATAGACAGAGACAGACGCTTTGATGAAACTTCAAACATTGAGAGTTGGTAAAGATTTCTGTCACTTTTAAATTTCGACGGTTTTAAGTTTCCACAAAGTATCTGTGGAATACGTATAGACTGATGGAGAGTATTTATCAATGGTTGTTGAGGATAATTTTAGGAAGATTCACTTGATCGACAACAGATACTTGTTATGTGGAGAAAAAAAAAACTAAGCACCAAAAACTTCTTTCCTATCCTCCTATTCTTTCGAATAGTAAGTAGCACCTAAAATCATGCAATACAATACTACAATGCTAGGTGCAGCTTACTGTTCAACAAAAAATGCATGCGCTGTGTTTAACACTATAAGGGTACTGTACATATACAGAAACAACAAAGCCCCTTTAGCATAAGCGAATTAGCAAAAAAAAAGTTGACATTGTTGATTTGATTGAATTTTAGAGAAATCATGCATCTTCTTCTTCTTTACCGGCGAGGTTCATTAAAGGATCATTCACAACCCTACCACTTTACTGCTGCCCTACTAGTCCGCGTGTGGGGTTAGCGGTTCGAGTCAAAAAATATCGGCAGATAATTGTTGCTGATCTTGGAATGAAAGGAGCTCTAAAAAACTCGAAACTGTACCTTGAAATGCGGAACTAGCGATACCAGTTTTCAACAACCAGGAACTAGGCAACCTCAGTAGGTACTTACAAAATTAGTTTACACCCATTTTGCGAGTATCAATTGACCATAGATAATTCACTTATTTCAATGTGTGTTTGAGTGTCTACAGCCGTTCTGCAATCACTAATCGGCACGTACCATTGCGCCTTCCGGCCAGGCAGATCGACAATAGACCAAATCTTCACACTAAGGCAAATCCTGGAAAGTACCAATGAATTTAAAGTCGAGACCCACCATCTTTTTGTCTACCTAAAAGCCGTATATGATAGCATTCATCGCCAGGAGCTCTACTTAGCAATATCCCGGCAAAACTGATGCAGTTTTGTCGCATGACGCTGGAAAACACGCGGTGCATTGTGCAGTATATAAACAGCTCTTCCGAACTATTCCAAACCAATTACGGATTCCGGCAAGGAGATGCGCTGTCATGTGACTTCTTCGATCTTGTTCTGGAGCAGATAGTGCGCAGGCAGGTGTCAATTCGGAAGGCACTATCTTAAACAGATCCATCCACCTACAGGAATACGCTGACGATATTGACATCATCGGCCGATATCAGTGTGCCGTGTTAGAGGCTTTCATAGCGATTTAAGAACAATCAAAATTGGTGGGCCTTGAAGTTAACGAGGACAAATCGAAGTACTTGCTTTCAGCAAACAAACAAACATTTGTCCACCGACAAGGACAAAACGTCTCTGTTGATAACAGCAACTTCGATGTAGTAAGGGACTTCCACCTACCTCGGAGTAAACATCAACTCCACAAATGACACCTTAGTGCAGATCCGACGAAGACTTACCCTAAAAACCGTTGCTACTTCAATTTGGCGAAACAAATGGGATCAAAACTCCTAACTCGGAAGACCAAGTGTAAGCTCTACAAAACACTGATACTTCTGGTTCTGCTTTATGGCGCCGAGTGCTGGACGATAGCTGGAGAGGACAGCTAATTCTGGGTTCTTTTGAAAGAAAAATACTCCGTCGCATATTTGGTCCTATGTGTGTGGATGGCGAATTGAGGAGATGATATAACCGCGAACTCTATGAGCTGTATCAAAATGTGGATGTAGTCCAAAAAGCTGAAATACGTCGACTACATTGCCGAATGGAAAATAATGCTTCAGATAGTATCTTCGACTCCCAGCCCCCATGTTCCAGACCACAATTCAGATCGAACCTCCGTATTAAAGACCAAGCCATCGCGGATGCCAAAGCGCTTACTCAGGAAAACTGGAAGCAGCGCGCTCGGGATCGCGTAGCATGGAAGGCTGCAGTGTCTCAGGCAGACTCTCTAAGCGTCGAGAGCCCGTTAAGTAAGTAAGTAAGTTCTATTGTGAACGGAAGATTTTCATTGATATTTATGTCAATCGCATTTTTATTAGTTGACTGCAATTAACAAAACCCTTCAGAATCGTTCGTTCACAATGGCACATTAAAAATAGCCTAATCAATTGTCGATTTATACTCGCAATAGTTAGAATTACCAGTTCATACCGAAGGAACAACGTATTAAAAAATCTCCTCTAAGGAGCTGTGCACAAGTCAAAAAAGGAAATATCCTTTACTAAAAAAGTGTCTGTACTTCCTTTAGGCTAATGACAGATGAACTTGGATGTTTTACCTCGACCAGCTTTCTTTTATGTCAATAGACTTTGTTGTCCTATGACAACCCCTTTACCTACATGTTAATATCAACAGCAAATTTAAAATCAAACATTCCTTGAAGGACCACATAAATCACCCAAGAAAAACTCCCCGCTAAATGTACAGCTCTTCAAGTGTCGCACTGTAACACAGAAAAATTGTATATATCGCCAAAAATGTATTCTCAAAAAGAAATTAATTATTTAAAGCCAATGAAACCGTAAATTTACTACTTCCCAAATCACAGCTATAAATTTTCTTATCGGACATTTCCCCAAAAGACCCTGGCGGTTATAAAATCAATTGGAAAACGAAAAATTTCATCAAAACGTATCTGCCGACGAGTCTCCACTCACGCCACAGAGAGAATATGTGTGTCCTTGAGAGGAATTTTAATTTCATATTAATATAAAAACACGTGCCAGGACGTCACTTGAAAGCCGAGTACACCAATCCAATTAACTTTCAGGAGCTAGTAGGCACTCCCAATAATTTTTTTCAATTCTCTCGCCAAAAATAAACCAATTTTTCTGAATAATCCTCTTTTGGGATTTATACCAATTGCCAACTTTATTTACACAGTCATCCGCGGTATTGCAGGAAAGAAAGGATATCCTTGCAGATACCTACTCTTGCTTCAAGGCTTGAAACAAAGACAGCCTAGATTAAATAAATCATTCTGATTCAATTCACGTGAAAGACATTATGCGCATCACTGACGACTTATAGGCCAGTGGTTTAGATTAAAACTTTTAATTAAGAAAGTAATTGACACTTTGTGCATACGAATTTCTTGATAATCGAGAGAGAACTTTTTCCAAGTTGACTCATTTATAGACGAATGAGAGGCCACATAAAAGAGGTAAATTAAAGTCGTGTCAAAAGCAAACAATTTACCATAATTTTTGACATTTCATCGGACGGAATTAGTTGGCAAAAATGTTAATGACAAAAAATAATTAACTTATAATATACACATATTCCATGCAACTTCAGCACATGAGGAATTGATGCGTCGTGAATGAGGTTTTTTGTGTTTGGCATTGATTACAAGAAGTAATCAAATTTCAGGCAGCCGCGAGAAAGTTGGCAAAAATGTTAATGACAAAAATTAATTAACTTATAATATACACATATTCCATGCAACTTCAGCACATAAGGAATTGATGCGTCGTGAATGAGGTTTTTGTGTTTGGCATTGATTACAAGAAGTAATCAAATTTCAGGCAGCCGCGGAAAGTTGGGATCACTAATGTTCGTAATTTGTATTTATAATAGGTTATGAAAATTCACTTACAAACGTTAAAGTTCGGCTTCACAGCATTTAGGTTAATACTATCACCTCTACCAAAAATTTGGCGAAGGGAATACTTTGCCGGGATTCAGTCTCCTCTTCCCTAGTTATGTATTTGGTATGTATATATTTTGAAGGTGTGTTTATAACCAACACCCTTTTTGTTTGTATACTGGTAGATATTCCAATAAAAATAGTTTTCCAACATGCAACAATTTGTGTAAGTGTTTTGACAGCTGTATTCAGTATTGACACCGCCAGCCCGAAAACCAAACCAAACTATAACTCGTTGAGGATAAAGAGGTTGTTCCACCATTTCTCTTGGGTTTTCGGAACCCCTGATTCGACAGTTTTGTCACGTACAAAAAAAAAAAAGGAAATGAGCTTCATCGCTCAGAACAATTATTTGCAAAAATCAGAAATTCCGAAACGTTTCCGCGATATTTTCGCTAAGGGTATTATGAATTCGACTCATAAATTGTAACATGCTTTAATATTTATCGTAGACCCCTGAGTATTTTTTTTTTACCAAAAATTATGCTGAAATAGCCATGTCCGCCCGCCACATATTTTGAGCCCTTAAAGTTCAAGCTGGAACCTATAGGTACCTACTCTCTAGGGGCCTATCATGGTCGAATTTTCACTATTTCAACACGTTGTTCGAGTGTTTATGCATCTACGAGGGGCGTTCAATATATTCTCGGTATCGGGGTGAAGCTGTGGTTGTATATACAAATTGACTTATTTATCAAGTAATACTATTATTTTAGTTCATTCATGTAAAATTTCATATAAATGTGATTATTATTTTTTTTTTTTTTTATTTTAAGTAGCAATATAGATTATTTCTTTTACATTTAGTAAGAACATGCTATTTTTAGAGATTTAGGATAAACATTTTCCTTTTCAACTATAAATTTAAACTAGCATATAATAATAATAAGTTGTATAATGAATTTTAATATTAATTATTCAAGGGAAAGCTACAATTAAAACCCTTATTCAACTCTTAAAAAACTAATATTGCAAAACTCCCACGTTAAGTTTATGAATTATACATTTTCAATTACATTTTTTTTTGGCAAATTCATTTAGCCCAATTTCAAAGACTCTATCGAAAATATATAATAAAGTACAAAATACATAATATGTATATATAAATTTATGGTGGAGATAAACATTTAATCAGTTCATTATCAGAGAAGGAACAATTTACATAAAATTTGTGTGTCAAATTTTCGATAAGGGAGTCCAAAAGATTGACATTGCTTTGTTTATGAAGCCTGCAAGTTGAATAGCACCATGGTAAATCAAGCATCATTTTGAGAACTTTGTTTTGACATGTTTGAAGCTTAAGTTTGTGAGTTTTGGCACAATCGTACCAAACAGGAGCACCGTATAGGAGGATAGATTGGAAAATTGATTTGTACATTAAAATTTTATTTTCTTTGCTAAGTTTAGAACTTCTACATATTAATGGGTACAAAATTCTTTTGTATAGATTTATCTTGTCAATAGTTGTAGATATATGTTTGTGAAAATTGAATTTTTTGTCTATTATAACCCCAAGATATCGACAATGTTCGGACCAGTCAATATTAACAGAGCCCATTCGAAGTTGTACATTATTTGGGAGAAAACAAGATTTTCGACGCCTTGTAAACCAAATAGCTTGTGTTTTCAAAGGATTTACTTTAATCTTCCATTTAAAAAAGTATTTTTCTATTGAAGAAAGACTCATTTGCAACGTGTTGCAGACGTCCTGAAAATAAGTGCCCGATGTAAAAATAGCCGTGTCATCAGCAAACATTGCAATACCAATATTATTTCCAAGATTTGGTAAATCGGAGACAAATATATTAAAGAGGATGGGACCAAGTACTGTACCTTGAGGAATTCCATATGGAATATTATGTACTGAAGATAAATTGTCTTGTACTTTAACTAAAAATTTTCTCCCACTTAAAAAGCTTTGAATAATTTTTACTGTCGCCATTGGAAAGTTAAATTTAACAAGTTTGTGGATCAATGCGTCGTGCCAGACCGTATCGAAGGCCTTTTCAATATCCGAAAGTACTAGGGCAGTCGACTCTTTTCTACAAAATTTTTCTTTTACATGGTTTTTGATTCTCAAAATTTGGTGATTGGTGCTATGGAAGGGTCTGAACCCAAATTGATAATCAGGCAGAATATTATTCGCAGTGAGGTGATTATCAAGATTTTCCTTGATTATTTTTTCAAGTAACTTGCTTATAGAGCTCAGTAAGCTTATAGGCCTATAGCTGCCAGGATCATCTCTTAGTTTACCAGGCTTAGAAATGTGATTATTAATTCGCGTTTTATCTCTAGTTAAACAGAATCATAATGGTAACTGAGACGATGATGGTGAAAATTGAGCATCGCGCTGTAATTAAATTTCTCACTAAGCAAGGAAAAAGTCAAAAAACTTTTTATGAAGAGATGGTGGTTGTTTACCAGGGTTCCGCACCTTCATTATCAACTGTGCAAAAGTGGTCAAGTGAGTTCAAGAGAGGCAGAGAGAGCATTGAAGACGACCCCCACTCCGGCGCCCCGGCTACTGCTTGTACGGGAGAAAGCATCAAAGAAGTAGAAAAACTTGTTCTTGAGGATGCCCGAATAAAGGTGAAAATGATGGCAGAGATCACCAAGCTTTCAATCTTAACCTTTCAAAGGTCAGTGCAAGGTGGGTGCCACGAATGCTCACAGCGCCTCAGAAAAAAGGGAGAATCGCATGCTATAGAGAGCTTTTGGAGATGTGTAGTGAGAACGCGGACGGTGTTATGGATCGAATTTTTACTGGGGACGAAACATGGGTCCACCACTATGACCCTGAAAGCAAACAAAAGTCCATGCAGTGGCATAAAAAAGGAACAGACCACTCGAAGAAGTTCAAAGTCACTCCGTCTGCCGGGAAGCTCATGGCCACAGTTTTTTGGGACTCAAAGGGAATCTTGCTCATTGAGTACAAAAAAAAGGTGAAACCATCAACGCCACATCCTACGCTTCCACTTTGCATAATTTGCGGGAGGAAATTAAAAAGAAAAGACGGGGTAAACTCGCAGCGGGTGTGTTGATTCTTCATGACAACGCTCCTGTTCACACGGCGCGAGTTTCCAAGGCTGCTGCGCGAGATTGTGGTTTCGAAGAAATCCAACACCCACCCTATAGTCCAGACCTTGCCCCTAGTGATTATTTCCTGTTTCCGGATTTGAAAAAATGTCTTCGTGGAAAAAGATTTTCGGATGATGAAGAACTCAAGTCGGCAATAAATGGGTATTTTGCAGAGAAAGAGGAAATTTATTTTTTTGAGGGTTTAAAAAAGCTTATCTCAAGATGTAACAAATGCATTGATGTTAGGGGAAATTATATTGAAAAATAAAGACAATTTAAATTGAAATCGCATTTTCCTTCATATCGATACCGAGAATATATTGAACGCCCCTCGTATATTGCCTCCTAATTTTTAATTAAGAACATTTATCGCAATTGAAAGTTCAACAACGGCGAGAAATTTAAAATGGGATCTCTTGTTGGACGACCCTATAGTTCGTAAACCTTTAGATAAGATGCTTACATAGAACGGAAAAATTAATACATATGTATAAACTAAAATCCAGAAAAAACAATAGCAAGCCCTCGTTCAAATGCGGACAAAAGAAAGTGCATGCGATTGAAATGTATTCATCTAAAACCGAATAGCGGAAAAGTACTGTCAGTATGCTAATAGGCTGTAATCAAGTTGGACATGCTTTACAAATCAATTGTCTGCCGCATTAATTTAAAGCAGCTATCGTTTTTAAGTGGGGAATGGTTGGTCTATAAAAATGTTACAGACTAACACCATCCATTAATTCGAATGTACTTGTAGTACGCATTCATAATTATCCTCCACGGAATTTCGCAGGAGTGGAACATGATTTATTCTCGAAATGTGATCATCAACGCACATGGCGGTGCAGAAACACGCCTACACATCGTTAGCATATACACATTAATTTACTTTTGATAAAAATCAACATCACACCCGGCGCAAAAGTGAGATTGATTCGGAAAAGCAATTTTCGAAACATGCAGAACCCTGAACCAAAAAATACAATAATGTACAAACAACAACTAAAAGGAAACATGAACATAGTTAAGTGAATTAAGTTAATGAAACTGTCTGCCTTTGTTTATATTTGCATATGTCTGCACAACTATGTTACTTTGCATACAACAAAGATAGTGGACGCAGACAGGCTGCCTGCTGCTCAGCCCATTTCAGGTGTAATTGGGGTGTGTCCACTTTTTTGTGGGTTTATCTGTGTTTACTACTTTCCATAGTTTTCATTCTTTTTTCTCATTATTATT
This sequence comes from Portevinia maculata, assembly GCA_949715645.1. NCBI lineage: Eukaryota > Metazoa > Arthropoda > Insecta > Diptera > Syrphidae > Portevinia > Portevinia maculata. The sequence goes on from OX454525.1 coordinate 80,079,530, forward strand.
ATATTTCAGCATGAAATAACAATTTTGTTTAATGGAATTAATGCAAGCAAGTAGGGCAAGAAGTACATTACCAGCAATAATTTTTTGAAATATTTTGATGATATTTTTATGGGGGAGGACTTTTTCAAAGCAATATATGAACACTGGTGACAGTGTGTTGCAGGAACAAGTATACACAAAAAAATAGAAGCTTTATCTTACGTTCAAATTTCATCCAATAGAATGAAATATGTTTTTAAAATAGATGAGACTTTAATAATGTGAGCATTTCTTAGGGCCTATTTTAAATTAGTAGCTGATTATAATCAGCTATAACTATTGACTATTAGTTGGTGGTAAAGCAAGATTTAGAACAGAGATTTAACAAAATTCTGCCAGTAATTAATTTTATCTCTTCAAAAGCTAACTCTCCCACTTTCTTTCAAATCTATTATATAAGTCCCAATAAAGTTATTTTTACCTGACAGAGTCACCCTCACAACCGCGAGAACAAAACAATTAACTGAGAGCGATAATGCATTTGTCTAATTTATTTCTCTAAACCTTCCCAGATCAGTATTGCCGTATGTCTATTTTTGACAGTAGGTTTGTTAATACATTCTTAGTACCGCTTTATTTAAAAGTATTTATTTTGTGTTGAAGTTAATGCGAACGTCTGACAAACATCCAAGAGTATCAAATTGTCATGAGAAGATTCTCAAATTTGCCGTTCGGATTCGGCGTAAAAGTGTAGGTCCCCTCCACTTCGCGTAAGTGGTTGGAGAAGCTAGGTTCTAGGACCTGTATGGGCCGTTAATGCCTAATATGTATGTATGTTGAAGTTAATGCAATTCAAATTATGCTCTTTCACGAATTGTAAGTTAAATTTGTAAAGATTCAATCCCCATGGGGAACAACAACATACGCCACCCATTTATGGAGAGAAACAAATGACGCTTTGATTCTTCAACTTCCACACCAACAATTGAGAAAACTGTACTCTGATGCTCTTCACCACCAAAACCAAAATACCTGACTTCACGTTTCCTCGCCTAAACGGCACACCCCTATCCCTTTCAACCAGTGCCAGGTATTTAGGAGTTATCCTAGATCCTAAACTCTGGAAATGGAATAGTATGGTGGCCGGCTCTAAAGAAAAACTACAATAAAACCAAAGTTAATATGGTACAAAGAACGGCATGTACAGGAACCACGGGAGCTCTACGGTCAACACCATCAGACGGACTCACGGTCTTACTGCATCTTTTACCTCTTGATCTACATATAAGGTGGCGCAAAAGTCATCACCCAGTGGCGTTCACCAAACCGACTGAAAACTACATAGGATAGATGTCAAACGTCGTGGATCATTTAGAACATTGGCACACAGAATTGCCTAAGGCACCCCAAGGGCTGAAAACCCTATCGGAAGATGCTATAATTTTTGCAAATAGCGGCAAATGTCAATTTTACTTTGACATTTGTAAAGTAAACAGATGACAACTTTTGCGCCACCTTGTATAACAAACATCACAGCACACAGCGCGATCACACTCAGAGAGTCCGGATGCTGGATTCCGAAACCCTACGGCCACAGTATTATTCTAGATTCTCTACCGAGAAAACTAGATCCGCCTTCAACAGACTATATCATCCCCAGAACGTCTTTCATAAAACATTTCGTCGTTCAAATCCCCACTAGATCAGAATGCCAAAATGGACAAGTGATGACAAACAGATGACAACTTTTGCGCCACCTTGTATAACAAACATCACAGCACACAGCGCGATCACACTCAGAGAGTCCGGATGCTGGATTCCGAAACCCTACGGCCACAGTATTATTCTAGATTCTCTACCGAGAAAACTAGATCCGCCTTCAACAGACTATATCATCCCCAGAACGTCTTTCATAAAACATTTCGTCGTTCAAATCCCCACTAGATCAGAATGCCAAAATGGACAAGTGGCAAAGGGATATGATCAAACAATCTACACCGACGGTTTAAAACTGGACTGCGGAGTGGGTGCGGGAGTTTTTTCGGAATCCTTAAACACAACAAAATAGTACAGACTTGCGGATACTGTAAACGTCTTCCAGGCGGAGCTACTGGCTATCCGTGAAGCCTATCGACAGATCAAGCTTCACTCAAACATAACACCGAGGCAGAAGATCGCTATACTTATTGACAGCCAGGCTGACATTAAAGCGATCGCTTCAGTCACTATATCCTATAAGTTAGTACTAGAATGCGGTAATGAGCTGGCCGTGCTTGATAAGTTCAAGGTTACCCTGATCTGGGTTCCAGGGCACAGTAACGTTTATGGAAACGAATATGCCGACGAACTGGCCAGGCAAGGCTCAGCTCTCCACTGCGCATTGGCGGAACTAGTCCACATTCCGCATTCCGAGCAGTTAAGGCAAATATCACCGCAGAATACCTCAAGAAAGCCAACCTCAGATGGAGCAGGCTGACTACATGCGTCACATCTAAGAAAATGTGAGCAAATTACAACAAGCAAAAACAACCAACCTTCTATGCAGAACCCGAAAAGATATAGCAACAGCGATCATCACGGGACACTGGCGTATAGGAGACCATGCGACCAAGCTAAACATCCCACACTATACCAACTGCCGCAGTTGCAAAGTGACAACTGAAAAAGAAACCCTAATTCACTATTTATGCACCTGTAAGCCCTTTTTTCAATACACTTGAGGAAGTCTCCGAGAAAAGTATCAAGGAACTGATAACTTTCCTGAACTCCACAGGTTGGATTTAGTCTCCTCCACCAAATCAGGTTTACGTGAGTTTGTGGTAACAAAACGGCACTCGGTGCTAATTGGGTTTGTCTTTTCTTTATCAAACCGCCACACCTACCTACCTACATACCTACACCAAAAATTATCGAGTTGCATTTCAGGACAACTATGGCTTTGCCTCTTTTGTCTTTTACCAACGTATTTCACTTTTTGATTTTATTGAAACTCTTCTTCTCAACTATAAAAGCTATAACCAAGATTAAAGGGATCAACACCCTCTCACTTTCCAGCATCCCAACTGGTCCGCTTGTGGGGTTCGCCGGTTCGGCCTCAATGAATATTGGTAGGCTTACGGATCACATCATAGCTAAATCCTATCAAATGCTGTGGTATTGTATTTGTGTGGTCCTGGAGTTGAAAGGGCTGCTTTTTATTTGTTTTTGTCAGGGTGTGAGAGTATTTAGACTGGAGCACTCAGACTCAGACAATGCTGGTCCATTGCACTGCTAAAACACTTTTACTGAAATTTTCTCGTTTTTTCTGAGAATTACGATAGGATATATATTTCCCGTTTAAGGAACCTACATCACCAACTCTGAAGAAAATCAATATTGCTATCAAAATGCTATACCCATTTATTAATCGAAAGTCCTTATTATCAAGGGAAAATAAAATAATAATATGCAAGGTTATTTTCAAGCAATACTTTTGTACAGATGTCAAGTTTGGGGTAATTCTGCGGATTGCCATATAAAAAAGTTGCAAATATAGCAGAATAATGAGTTACAAAATAATGATGATGAATTTGCCATGACAGGATACAAAAACTTACTAACACATTTATAATGCGATGTGATTACTCGAGTAATCGATTAATAAATCAACTACGTGTTACTTCTTAATACCTCGGATTTCTCATTAATTACCTTTCATTCTTTGTTGTTCAATTATCTAATTAATTTATATAAGTTATTTATTTATTTATTTATATGTATTTGAAATTATGTACAAACTTGTTTAGTTTCACCGGTCCTTTTGACAATTAACGGCTGTCTACGAAAAAAAGAAGGTCCGCCCAGACTAACTCACATGAAAACAAACTGGGAATCCTTTAAAAAATACTGTGAAAGTAAAATCGATCATAAAGTGTATCTTCAAACACCCCACGAACTTGAAGACGAAGTCGATCAATTTATTAACGTCATACAATGCTCAGCCTGGAAAAATACTCCCCATAAACGGAAAATAACCACAAATTGCGAAATAAAATATCCCTTGGAAATCACTCAATTGTTAAAGAAGAAAAGGAGAGCGCGCAAAAGATGGCAACAATCTCGCGCTCCCAGGATAAAACCACTCTTAACTACCTTTGTAGTAAACTTAAGAGAGAAATTTGAGACTTTAAAAATTGTCAAATTTCTACATATGTTGGAAGCCTAACTGCGGATAAAAGTACAAATTACTCGCTCTGGAAAGCCATGAAAGGCATTAAAAAACCAAAAACGCAAGCGCCACCCATCAGGAAAATCAATGGAGAATGGGCGAAGAGTGACAAGGAAAAAGCCGAAATATTTGCCGAACATCTGGAAGAAACATTTAAACCATTTGATGGTCAAGCGTTGCTCGAATTTCCTGTCCTAACCGTGGCGCCTGATAATTATAGAATAAAAAGTGTATCGCTACCCGAACTGCGCTTCGAAATAGAGAAACTAAAATTAAGCAAAGCTCCTGGATATGACTTAATCACAGGACAGGTTCTTAAAGAGTTACCTAGGAAGGCTTTAATCAAGTTTGCCTATCTTATAAATGCATCGTTCAGGTTATTGTACGTTCCAAAGCCCGGTAAACCACTAAATGACAAAAAATCATATAGGCCAATATCGCTCTTACCGATAATGTCGAAGGTATTTGAAAAACTTTTGTTAAAGCGCCTACATCCGATTATCGAAGAACGTCGATTAATTCCTGATCACCAATTCGGACTAATTCAGGACTAAGCATTCTACAATCGACCAGGTTTACAGAATAACCAATGTAATTGAAAAAGCCCTAGAGGAGAAAAGAATATGTTCTAGTGTTTTTCTCAACGTCTCTCAGGCCTTTGATAAAGTATGGCATACGGGCTTGAAACATAAGCTAAGACAAGCTTTTCCGAAACAGTTTTCTGATATCCTTAGTTGTTACTTATCAGACAGACTCTTTCGTGTAAAACACGGAAATGATTACTCTGAATTTAAAGAAATCGCGGCAGGAGTTCCCCAAGGAAGCGTTCTGGGACCGATCCTATTTCTAATATACACTAGTGATATTCCGCAAGAAGAAGGCACAACAGTAGCCTTGTTCGCAGACGATACAGCTATATTAGCGGTCAGTAATATCGTTGAATCAGCAACTAATAAACTCCAACGTTCTATTGACAAAATTTGTGATTGGACAGAGACTTGGCGTATTGCTCTCAACGAGGCCAAATCAACGCACGTGAATTTTACTTATAAAAATATAGACAACTTACCCATTTTCATTGATTCGGTACAAGTTCCGTACGCAAACGAGGCAAAATATTTGGGAATGACACCCGATGCGAAATTAAAATGGAAACTGCACGTCAAGAGACGTTTCTAATTTTATTTATTGAACTATCTTTTTTTTTTGTTATCTGTTTATTTATTCTTTGATAATCTAATTGTTGTCTATTAATTAATTTATTACCTTTTTTTAATCTATCTCAACTCGTTAAGTTTTATTTTCTCTGTTACATGTTGTTTTTTTCATTACCTTTTTATTAATTTTTTTCATTTTGTTGATTTATTGATAATTTCTTTTTGTTAGTTTATCGTTTATTTTATTTTTGGTTATTTAATTTATTTACTTGTTAATTTATTATTATTTTTGATTTATTAGTTTTTACTTTTATTATGCCATTTATGTACATACTTATATTACGAGTACTTAATTTAAGTGTTGATTTATTTTGTTTTGGATTTATTACCTCTATACAAAGACTGAACATGATTTCTTTGTTAAATAACTTCATTGCTTGGTCTTCTTTAACTTGTGAATTATTTTATGTAACATGGAATATGTTATACAAACATTCTTATGTATTTATGTTTTTTTTTGTTGTATCAAATTGAGCAAACAATTTAATAAAATATCAGATAATATTTCAGTAGAAAGATACATAGTACGAGGGCGGGTCAATAAGTCCGTGACTTTTTGAATTTCTGACCTCTTTACTGAAACGGCAACACTGCTCCTGTCAACAGGTATCTGTCAGTTGACTCCTGTCAAAATTTAAACTTGCTGCGTCAGTTAGTTTGTGTTTGACAGCTATTTTTATCAGACTACTCACTAATTTGAGGAGAAAATAGAAAAAAGTGAATTTCGTGTGCTTATTAAGCATTATTTCTTGCGAAAAAAAACCATTACCGAGACCAAGGCTAAGCTTGAAAAATACTATGGGGACTCTGCACCATCGATTTCAATGGTAAAAAAGTGGTTTACTGAATTTCGTTGTGGCCGTACAAGCACTGAAGATGCCGAACGTCCTGGACGCCCAGTTGAGGTCTCTACACCCGAAACAATCGAAAAAATTCAGGATATGGTGTTGGCCGACCGAAGATTGAAAGTGCGAGAGATTGTGGAAGCCGTAGGGATCTCGCATGGCTCAGTGGTTTCAATTTTGAATGATCACTTGGGCATGAGAAAGCTTTCCGCAAGATGGGTGCCGCGTTTGCTCACAGTCGACCACAAACGCAATCGTGTAACAACTTCACAGGAAGGTTTGGCGTTGTTTAATCGCAATATGGAGGAGTTTTTGCGCCGTTTTGTAACCGTGGACGAAACATGGATCCATCACAACACACCAGAGACCAAACAACAGTCAAAACAGTGGGTTTCTAAGGGTGAATCGGCGCCAAAGAAGGCCAAGGTGGGTTTGTCAGCCAATAAAGCTATGGCGACTGTTTTTTGGGATGCACGCGGGATAATCCACATTGACTACCTTCAAAAGGGAAGAACAATCAATGGGGAATATTATGCCAACTTATTGGACCGATTCAATGACGATTTGAAAAAAAACCGACCTCATTTGGCCAAAAAAAAAGATCTTTTCCACCAAGACAATGCAAGGGTGCACACATGTGCAGTTGCCATGGCAAAAATCCATGAATTGGGCTATGAATTGCTCCCTCATCCACCCTATTCTCCAGATTTGGCTCCGAGCGACTACTTCTTGTTCCCAAACCTGAAGAAATGGCTTGGTGGAAAAAGATTTGACTCCAATGATGAAGTCATCTCGCAAATAAAGGCCTATTTTGAGGACCTCGACAAATCATTTTTTTTGGAAGGGATAAAAAAAATTGGAGAAGCGTTGGACAAAGTTTATAGAGCTCAAGGGAGACTACGTTGAAAAATAAATTTTTTTTTTATCAAAAAATCTGTGTTTTATTCCAAAAGTCACGGACTTATTGACCCGCCCTCGTAATATCATATCGCTGATTGTAAACTGTGCGGTAGTAAGCCTTGTATGTTAAAACGAAATAAATGAATATATAATAAAAATATATTTTCCGTGCAGCCTAGAATATCACTGCAGCGCCCCCAACCAGCGCTTATCGTAAAAGGCGACTTAGGGAAGAAATCACATCTACGCAATTTAAACATCCAGGTATAGCCTAGGGACACATTTCGCCACTTAAAGTTGTCTCGCAAGTGTGCAAATTCGTGGGTTGACACGACTGGAGATCAATGGTGTCGTGAAAGGTCAATCAAACAATAATCAATTAAAGGAGCACTTATCGAAATCGTAGAAAGAGGCAGGCCTTAAAATCCCTGGATCACACAAATGCAAGAACACCAGCATTTGTTTGGCCTCACTGATGAAATGGTCTGAAAACAGGGACCTGCCGTTGTTTACTGAGGTCGAAGCGGCGAACTCTTCAGGCGGACCAGTAGGGATGCAGTAAAGTGGAAGGGTTATGATCCCTCTAATGCAGATCATACCCTTGTCGTAAAGGAAGAAGAAGAACGATAGCATATATTTATTTATTTATTTATTTATTTTATCAACAAGCTTAGCTTACAGACTACGAATTTAAATTTATATATAATACATTAAGTTTAATGGAAGAGATAAAAATATACTTTTGACATTAGTTTGAAAGCACTCTAAATAAAATGCTCTTGAAGCGTTCTCTCGAAATATGAAAATCCATATGTCTGCTTATCACATTGAACGAATTAAGGCATCTGGTAATTGGCTCATTCCGACCATAATTTGTTCTATGCCCCGGTTAGTAAAAGAAGTGACTATCCCTCAAGACCCTTCCCCTAGCATTAATTGGAAACATGGATAAAAGTGCACAACTATCGATATGTGAACACAGTACGTCCCTCGCAAACATTATGTCATGTGCATTCCTTCTAGCTTTAAGTGTCATTAAACCTAATAGTTGACATCTAGCTTTATAAGAGGGCTGAAAATCCCAACGCATTTTAAAGAAGACATATTTTGTAAATCGCCTTTGCACTCTTTCAATACGGTCCGAATGTGATAAGTAGTTTGGATTCCAAACAACATCGGCGTATTCAAGTATTGGTCTTACTAGGGTATTGAAAATCGATATAAATGTGTGAGGATCTGAGAAATCTTTCGCGTTTCTTTTGATGAACCCAACAAGAGAATTAGCCTTAGCGACTATATAATCGATATGAGTAACAATGGTTAGTTTCGTATCAAGGAATACACCAAGATCTTAAATTTTGTCAACTTTTATTAATGGCATGAGATCAATACAATAGGTATGCGAATATTTCGTTTGAGATCTTCTGAACGAGATAGCAAAGCATTTTCGAACGTTTAACTTTAAGCAATTGTTGACGCACCATCTTGATAAATTGTTCAGGTCCGTCTGGACCTTTAAGCATTCATTTAAGCAATTAATTTTTAAGAATATTATGATACCTTGAGTCCAGATCATTCGTACAAGATATAGTAGGATAGCATTTCTGTTGATTAGATCACAGTAAGTATCGCACTTCGGATAAATGTTGCACCCACCAGGAAATGGAATCCTATAGGCTAATTAACTAGGTATTTACTTACTGTGATGGTTGGAAGACAAGAAAAAAAACCTTCGTTAAACTGATCCAACCTAGAACTCAATTTTGTTTTTCTTACTATTTTTCTAGTTACATATCGAGTTAATAACTACTTAAATAAAGCGCTGCAAAGGCTTTCACTTTTATCGAGGGTTTGCATTCGCCAGCTAATGGAGTCTTAATTATATTAAAATTGTTTAACTTAACCATGAACAGCATAATTGACTAAAGTACTCACAGTGAAGCAAAAAATAAAAATCAAGATCGTGACCTTAAAAACCAATTGAGTGATACTTAACTCAGGAAAGTTCAAAACCGGATCTTTTGGCGGTATATTGACCCCTGATCTGCATTTGAAGTCGTTGCTCTATGCAGATAAGCCAACAACAAATTCAGCATTGGAAATGAACAACAAGCCATTAGTGAGATACGGCCTTAAATGCTCGAAAACTGGAGCACCAGGATGAAATTACTAAGACGCTCCCGTGATGGCCATAATCATTCTTCATTAATAATTTCATAAAATTATCTATCGAATAAACAAAAACATTAGCGCATTTTTTCAATTAAAGATCTTGGTGTGTGTTTAATTTCAATTTCTAATCTTTCAGCTCTTAAAAAAACACCAATTAGAAAGCCCAAGTGAATCCATAAACAAGATGGTGCAAAACGCATCACCCTATCGGAAGATGCACTTGTTCTTGCTCGATGTGTCCTTTCCAGAATTGAAATCACGGGTCTATATAGACAAACGGACAAGCTACATGCATTTCCAGCCTTAAAGGATAACCGGAGTGATTATTTGAACCTCAGTCAGTAGTCTACCGCATAACAACTGAACCCACATATGAATTCTGTTATAGGTAGAAAAATCCTTTCTTTTCATTCCCATCGTACGCGATGTTGTATGTCATGTATGCGCATCGGTAGCTTCGTCTTTATATACAACTTGGAATAGTTTCATGGTGTTGTTCGACTGGAATTCAGGGTAAGTTTCGCAGGCAGACAAATAAACAGAGGTACACCTATATCAACACATGTGAGCCAGCCAGGGAGTGAGTGAGTCACGTTAAGGCCAAACACCTTTAATGTGTGTCTAACAGATATGAGACAGGGCGTGTTGCACCAACTAATACCACCATCTAGCAGGAATGGTAAAGTTGTATTCCAAATAGTTGAATGTTTTGTCTAGGAACACACACAATGAGAGTGAGAATACGAGAGCTCCACACTGTTTTGGCTAACGACTGTGTCGTGTGTGCCAATAAACTAGTCAAAATGCATAACCAACTGGGACCTGGACGGTCTTCCTCTTTAGGGACCCTTTTTGTGCCCGTTTATTGCATGATGGTAATAATAATGCAGTCAGGGAGAGCTCGGTGACTCCTTCCCTCAAATGACGGAATACTCCATGAACACGAAGTCTATGTTATGATACTGAGGGTGGATGGAAGTTCTCTTTTTGATTTATGAACTACTGCATGTGGCGAGTTCTTTGAATTCTTCCGAATTAAATTCATATTAGCTCTGACAAACGTGGGTGGGTCTAGGAAAAAAAATTAATATCTTTGCATGCATGGAAGTTGTAGATAGAAGATAAAATTAGGATAAATTATAATATGTAGAACAACCAATCACATTAGATATTTTTAAAAGCTGACAAATCTATGTCATGCTTATATTGGCGGCTTATATCACATAACAAGCTAATTAGTTAGAAATTACTATCACCTCTTGACAAATGTAGAGCCCTCACTTAATTAAGGCTGAAGGGAACTAGAAGCAGTGTGTATAGAAAGGTGTTTAAGACGAATTGTAAGTTAAGACAAAAATAAACCCTTGCTTTGTATTAATGTTCCCATTGATTGACGTACATTATATTATCTACTGTACATTCATCAGTCACACTCACAGAAATAGAATTCGGCGCATCAACACAGATTAAAATCAGCAGATTACTGTTAATGAAGACTGTAACTTGTTAAAACAATGCTCTTTCGTGTTAGCTTTAAATTATCATTTAAACTACAATCCAACGTCCGCTCCCCCGACAAAGTAGTAAAATGCCATTTATATATCCACCCACTAAAAACTTATCAAACAAACAAACTTTATTGCATTGTTGACAATATAATATCCCTCGAGCTTATGTATGACATCTGTCAACAGAGTACAGTTGCTGGTTGAAGTTCGCGATACAGCTACTTTGTTCAAAAATAAATACTCGTAAAACAAACCAAAATCACAGTTTCGCGTCGGCACTCTCCTTGTGCAGTGAAACTTTGGACGAGTGCATGAGCTGAGATTCCAGGACAGAGGTGCGCCCGTCAAAGATTTATGTTTCTTTTTCGCCTGCTGCTTTTTATGCACCCATCTAATTAGCATATTAATTTCGATCCATAAAAGTAAGAAATCTAAAAAAACAAAAAAAAAACAAATCAAGTGCAATGGCTGGAACACAATCCAAATTCGATTCATTGATTTACGGTATCTGCTAGAGGCGAGATATTTCCAAATCGGGCTGATTGGGTGAAGCTGAAAATGTAAATCGTAAAGGCATTCACTTTTCATTTCTCAGCGAAATTCTTATATGTATCTATGACCTCTTCCCACTATAATAAGGCGATTTGGCATGTTTTATCTTTCTTACAAGCCAACGTTGATTTGCATAATTCATTCACCACTCAACGCAGTGCGGTGGCTTTTCGTAGTTTCTATTTCTGCATTAGGTATGCATTTTTGGATTAAAATATTCTGCTGATTCCTTAATCTAACTTAGTTAGACTAACTTAGTTTATAAAGATGACGTAGATTATTCCATTCGATACAATTTATTTGACAATAACTGAATCATGAAGAATAAAAATACAGTTCGACCTTCTAACCAATACTAATTTTAATTGCAGATTACAAGCCCAAATAGTGTACAAATCATGACTTATGTGAAAAGGACTCTGACATATTTTGAAGAGTGCGCAATTACCTTTGATTTGTCTTAAAAATCATAATTGGGCAAAATAATTAGGCGATATGTGTTTGGGTTTGAGGTTCTAATAACTTAAAAACTGAATCTAACAAACCACAATTCATCATTTCTCTCCCCATCTATAGATGTTGTCACGAAATGCTTGCGAAACGCTTATAAGTATTTTTAATGTTTCGTTAAACTGACCTGCAAGTTGAAACTACCTTGATGTGATTTTTCTACTTAATCGTCGTTCGGCAAATGCAGTTTATCGAGGTGTGCTGCACTGATATCATTAGACCGTTTCTGCAGAGTATACATGCATTAATAACGTTTTTCTTCTACATTTTTTTAGAGTAGAAATAGTCTTAACTGATCCCCTATGAATTCTTCAAAAATGCATCAGACGACTGCTATAAAAAAAAACTTACAAAAACAAATAACTTTATATTTACAAATGCAGTACCAGAAAGTTTCATAAAAAATATAGCCTTCCCGATTTTCAAGAATTTAGACCCAAATGAGGCAAGCAACCATCGTTTTTAAACGCGGTCACTAAAATATTTACAGGTATAGTTTTGGAGCGCTTAACAGATTGGATACGCGACATTGATCTTTTCAGCGAGTTTCAAGCAGGTTTCCGCAAAGAAGACTCCACAGTTGCCAATAGGCGCGTTTCTTTGAGAAATGTATCCGCGGTTGATCATAAGAACGATTTCAAGAATTATGGCAGCAACCATACAATTTTGCTTGCAACGCATTTTATTGTATGTACTTGCAGCATGTATCCAAAGCAGCCCTTTTACTTTTAAATTCATTTTGTATTGCTTATTAAAAATCAACTTACATACTACACAAAAATGATTAAATCTAATTTAAAATTAACAGGATACTTATTCTAGATTATTGTTCCTTATGCGGACGCCCTTAATTTAACTATATCTTACAGCTATTGCCTTTCGGCATAAAAACTATTTTACGGAGTAATCTTCCGAGAATTTTTTTTTTTAAAACTCGGCATCTTTATCAAATTCCAAAGCAGTCCTGCTGTGGATGTTATTGGCAGCTACCCCCAGTATTGCTGGCGATACAATGTTGTTGTAGTTTAACTTATAAGTCCGAGCACTCCTGCGGATAACATTTCTTAAAGAAACGCACCTATTATTTTTTCTTCGACTAGGATAGCCCGAACCAATTTGCAGAATGCGAAAATACTATTCTTCGTAGACTTTAAGGCGGCCTTTGTCGCCATCGACAGAAGAGCCCTATTCTTAAACTAAGTTAACTGGGAGTCTCAACAAGAATGCTAAAGCAGCGCCGCTGTCTGGGACGGAAACATCTTGCCCAATTGATTCGATTCGAGAACGGGAGTAAAACAAGGTTGCTTATTAAGCATCCTTCTATTAACAATTTATGAGATGATTTGGTCGCATATCTACCGGGAAAAATAAAGTTTGTTGAAGTTAATATCACCGATAACAGCCCAGTTATCTTTTAAAAAACATGTACAAGAGAAGTCCAAGGAATTCAAACGTTCAATAGATTGTACACACTTGGAAGGGTATATTGGTATATTAAGCAAAAGAAATGTTTCTCCTCTCTCATGAAGAGTCAGTTCGAAGAGTTGGAAAAAATACTAAGATACTTCATAAAGCCAAAGAGCCTGCACTTTCTACCTATATATTTTAAAAATCAGAGGTCAACCAGATCATCGTCTCCCAAAAAAGATTTTCACCCACCTTAAAAACATAAAACTCCAGATCTTTTACGAATGGGAAAGACTTAGTCAGGAATATAACTTTCCTCCACATTTTTAAAATGAAAGAACCTTGGGTAGGTCTACTAGTGAACATCGAGGAAGATTCGCGTGAATCGTTCAGGACGCAAAGCCATCAAAGCCAAACAGGAAATACGTATAAAGTACTTCGGCATGACCCAAACGATAACAACTATTTTCATGACCGTAACAATTTGGATGTAATCTCAATAATTTTAAAAGCCAGAGGGAAACTCCTACGCTTAAATCACATACCACACTGCAGTGAAGGAAATGCTGAGTGTACATTGTGCAATCAACGAGCCAAAGAAGATGTTCATTATTTCATTGGAATTTTTAGTAATTATATATAAAGGGTCTTTCATTAGCGACTTGACAATAGTGCGATCGCACCCTTAAACCTATTACCGAACTGTCAATGTCAAAATATTCATTAAATAAACATTTTCATCCTGGTGAAGTACAAGAGGGAACAACGTTTACAAATAATTACAATTTCCGAAATTCCGAGTCGGTGGTCGCAACTTTAAGAGCGTTAACGACAAATTTCGGCCGTAATTCTCGTCCCAGTAGACAAGCAATTCAAAGTCTAGTGAACAAATTTGGGTCAAAATATTCGCTGCTTGATGTTGCCGTGCTAGTTAGACTACGTTTTGCCCGAAGAGTGGAGTACATTGCTGCCGTAGAGGCGCCCGTCAGTCAATTTCGCGACGTTCTCACGAATTGGGCCTCTCCCAGACCACATTATGGCGCATTTTGAAGAACTAAAGCCACTTGATCATATTAGACCAAGAGCCCACAGCAAATTTTGGGCGTGAAAGTATAACCAAAAAACTGATACATGAACAGAAAGGTCTCCAAAAAGTAAACTCAAATGTCGAAGTCTGGCAGCGCTTAGTTGCAGCTGAGGTTAGTAATAGTAGGTTGAAAACGTGTTTTTTCCAAAATCTGGATTTTTTATATAACCACTTGAATATAGTATTAAATGAAAGAACAGACTGCCCTGATCACAGAAATATAGGTGCCTGACGTCTTACGCGCAGCCATACCCTTGCCAGACGTACTAATAGTATGTTAAAAATCACATTTTGAATATGAAGCGACGTATGTTCTCGAATTGGGCTCTGGACATGATGGAAAAAAAATGAAGAATTTCATTGCACAACCATCTTCAGCGATGAAACGCATTTTTGGTTGAATTGCTTAGTCAATAAGCAAAATATGCATTACTGGAGAGGTGATAACCCTCATGTGCTTCATGAAACAGCGCTTCATCCGCAAAAAATCACTGTTTGGTGCGGTTTTCATGCCAGTGGCGTCATTGGGCCGTTTTTTTCGTCGATGAAAAGGACCGTCACGTTATGGTAAATGGTATTCGCTACAGAGACATTTTGGAACGTTATTTCTTTGAGCAATTGCATTAATTAGACATCAGTGATATGTGGTTCCAACAAGACAGTGCCACAAGTCACACGGCTGCAACAATTTATTGAAATCTCACTAAGGTGAACGTGTTATTTCGAGAAACGGACCCGTCTATTGGCCGGCGCGATCGTCTGATTTAAAGCCCCTAAACTTTTTTATGGGGCTACATTAAATCATTGGTCTATGCCAACAAGCCGGCGCCGTTAGAGGAGCTCAGAGCCAATATTGAACTAGAAATAGCGTCCGTATCGGTCGAAATGTGCGGCCGTGTCATCGAAAATTGGATTCAACGTATCGATCGCTGCATACTTTCCCGTGGTGGACATATGAACGAAGCCAAATTCTATTTATAAAAAATCTATTTACTTAAAATATTTTAAGTAGTTTGCATTTTAATAAAAAAAAGTTGTCAAGTCTTTAATGAAATGAAATACCTACCCTTTATAGGAGATAATGAAAAATAAAATTATAAATAATAAATCTATTTTGGAATTTTAAAACTCCCTTTCCGACTGAACTAGCACTGGCACCTTAACAAAAAGCCCATCGATTTGTGTCGATAAATTGCAAGTTTGGGATTCAAACCCCGATCCCTTCGCGGAGTAGTTCATCTTACTAGCCACTAAGCCACTGCAATCATATCTCATCATATCATATCTGCAGTAAACTTTCAAAATTCGGTCAGGAAGAGTAACATCGTAATCTGATGTTCCAACTAGAGTCCGAGCCAACATTTGGCTTCGGCTTCGGCCGCATTTAGCAATAACTTCCATCTTCGGCAAAGCTTTTACCTTCGGCGAAAGAAGGTGAATATTAACCTACAATTTTTCGCAAAAATAATATTATCATACACCGTGTTTTTGGAGACATTTCGTGTTTGTTTCGTTTGTGTGTTTTGTAGAACTAAAACTAAAAGTCGCTGTATTTCATGTTGTTTCTTACTAAAAAAGTTTGCATTTGCAGTTCTTCGCTAGTAGTCAGACGTATCTAGATAAGATTCGGCTTTGGCTTCGGCCAAAAAACTCACCTTCCACCGGACTACAGTTCTAAAAGAAGACCGCAAAAAGGAGCCTGTAAAAATAACATACTCTCAGCTTAAAGCCCATAAGAGTGGCAATAGATGCTGGAATTCAATAATTCCTCTTTCCGGTTCAACTTTTGACAGAAGAACATCGTAGAACATGGCTAAGCGCACGAAAAAGGTTGGAATCGTAGGTAAATATGGTACCCGCTATGGCGCCTCCCTTCGTAAAATATTGAAGAAAATGGAAATCACCCAGCATTCCAAATGCACCTGCACTTTCTGTGGAAAGGATTCCATGAAACGTGCTTGCGTCGGCATCTGGTCGTGCAAGCGTTGTAAGCGCGTTGTTGCTGGGGGTTCCTGGGTGTACTCAACCACCGCCGCTGATTCTGTCATATCAGCTGTAAGGCGTCTCCGTGAAACCAAGGAACAATAAGCTGCTTGCTTTGAGTTTACTAGGATAGTCTGTTTAAAACAAAGAAAAAAAAATCAAACAATCTGCGGGGAGGTATTATTTTCAACATTAACATGATTGGCCACTGATGGTTTCCTTGAGGGATTTCAGAATTTAGTTTGATCAAGTCAAATAATATTGATTCTTACAATTCAACGCATATACTACTACTATTTTTAACTTACTCATATCGTAACTGCAAAATGTTATCTTTATATTTCCAAAAATATGTAGCAGATAGTAATTACCTGCAATGAAAAATAGAAATAAAATTAATTATTATATTGCAAAAGTTAATAAGGAAAAAAATTGTGTAAACATAATTTTATTTAAGTTAATTGCTATAGATCCAATAACTTATCTCAAAGTACTGTCGCTATCAATCCTGTTGCATTTTTATGATCGACAAACAGAGTTGCACAAAAGTTAGCTTAACTAATAGCTAAAAAGCTACAACTAAATTAGCTGTAGTTTCTTTGAACGTACATAGCTAAACCATAATTTTAGTTGTAGTTGCCGTAAATTTTGGAACCAAATTAGTTATTAGTTGCGAAGTGCTACTAAGCGTGTTTAGTTGTGAAAAATTAGTTGCCAGAGTGTAACTAACAATAATTAGCTTTAGTTTTAGCTTTTTAGCTATCAAATAAACATAACTAATAATTTTTTTCCAACAATTTAACGAAAAAAGGCACAGGAGCAATTCTTTTATTTCGTTATACATTTTCCAGTTTTAATTATGTATGTTCTGAGATTATTATGTCCTTACGAAACACCGGGAAATTGTGGGGAAGTAGATTTTTTTTGGATAATTGAGGTTTGTTGTACATCAGTTGAAGGTAAGAGGAAAAATATCGATTTGTACTTCGGTAACCGACGGCCGATTTAAGAGTCACTTTTAGTTGTCATAAGGTTATTTACCAGGTGGTCCTTGGAGCACCAAATAAGGTCCTTACGCCCGAAAAATACATTTTTTTTTTTCAAAAACTCCTAGGAAACCGCTCAGTATATTGCGTTCAATGTTATTTGACTAACAGATCCTTGGAACAACAGAAAAGGTTTTTAAAAGTAGAAAAAGGATATTTTTCCAAAATGCCGTTTGAATCCACACGGTATATCTGTGTTCAATCTTATTTGCCTAAGAGGTCCTTGCAACAAAAAAAAAGGTCCTTAATAGTAAAGGATATTTTTCCAAATTGTTTGTTGTTTCTAGGACCCCCTATTCAAATAACATTGAACTCATGTAAACCGTGCCGTTTCTAAAGACATTTTGGGAAAATATCCTTTTTCGGGCTTAAAGGACCTTTAGTGTGGCTCCAAGGACCTCTTTGTAAAATAACATGATGTAAAATAAAAAGGACATTCAATCAATTTTTGTTTTAAACGCAATATGCATAATAAATCCCAATAAATTATCGCCATTATAGCAAAACAATAAATTTTGATTTAGTTATTAGTTATTACCTAGACAGCTGAAAAGCTAACCAACTTTTAGTTGTCATCCGCAACTAACTTTGGCAACCTAACAAGCTTAGTTACACAACCTGCAACTAATAGCTAATAGCTAAAATTAGTTGTCATTAGGATAGCTAACCACCAAATCTAATTTAACTACATCAGTTACTTAGTTATGGCGTTAAAAAAAAAAAAAAAAAAAAAAAAAAAAAAAAAAAAAAAAAAAAAAAAAAAAAAAAAAACTAGATAACAAATTAGGTAGCTAGCGTGCAACTAGCGTCGACAAGTACGCAAAGAACCATTTATTGGCATGAACATGGTTAAGGTTAGCCACATATTTATGTAAAGGAAAACGGCGTTAACAAACTGACCGCACTATGTGCAGATCTATAAAAAATATTAAAAACAGAATTAGTGTGCAGCTTAAATTTGTGGTCCTTTTCACTCCCTTGCATTATATTTGTTCTTGAATTGCGAATTTAAGAGCAGTTTCGGTTTTGTAACTAACTTCATTTGCCTGGTTTCGATTGGTTGAATGTCACACTGAGGAGAGTACAATACTAAAAACTATTTGTGATCAGCATCGAAAGTTATGTAGATCTACCCATGACCGTCACCTCACTCAATGATTCCGAAAAAAGTATTGATCCCGGATCGATTTACATGAAGTCAGCTCAGGTATATCATTACGCAACACGTCCTGAATAAACAATTAATAGGCTGTCCAAGAACAGTTAAAGACGAATCCGAACGGCAAATTTTAGAAACTTCTCATGACAGCTGATACTCTTGGATGTTTGTCAGACGCTCGCAAGAGGTGGCCCAGTGGGGAAAAAACTCTAGATGTTACTTGGCCCCGGAGGATTTGAATTGGGGACCTTTAGAATAGTATATTAATTTTTTATTGATATCAACTTACATACTTGACAAAAATGATTAAATCTAACTTAAAATTATCAGGATACTTATTCTAAATAAATAGTTCTTATGCGGACGTTCTTAACCTAACTATAACCTCATAATTTTTGCCTTTCGGCCTAAAAACTATTTCACGAAGTAATCTTAAATTTATGTTTTCATCGAGAATTTTTTTAAAAACTCGGCATCTTTATCAAATTTTATATTTTTACATAAAAACAAATTAAAGACTACCTACTCTACTCACTTAAACTACTTAATCTATTCTAACTGTAATTAGGATTCTGAGCACTCGTTGTCTTTTTTTTATAACTAGCGTGAGCTAAAGGGACTTTTTATTTTTCTGTAATTGACACAGTATCCGAGTACCCTTATAATGTTGCCACAGCGCAGGTTTTTTTTTTTTGCTGCAAGCAGCAACCCAGCAAATGATTCTTTGTCTGTTTTTTTGGGTGCTGCTTACTATTGAAAGAATAGGAGGATAGGAAAGAAGTTTTTGGTGCGATAGGTTTTTTTATCTCCACAGGCGGCGCCTTAATTGCTTAAGGGAGATTTGAGTTCTTGTGTGTATTAAATTTTATAAAGCATGGCTCTGGCCGGGATTCGAACACACGACCTGACAATCACTTTGTGAATACACTACCATCGCACCATTGCCACCTGCAAACAAGTGGTCAAAATCTCAATTGCTTTTCGAGCGCATGGAAACTCGCCGCGCGCCGTCACCCGACTTAGTTTACAGCTTCAGTCACCTCCCGGAAGCACCACCAGAAGTTGACGAGCCCGGCCTCTAATAGAAACGCCCTAGCTAACTAAGTCTAACTTATAAACTATGAGGATGTTACCTAGAGCTTCCAGCACACTAACCACTGAGCCCACTATTTGGTTACCTACAACAGTCAAAATTAGGGCGTTTGGCAGTCAACACAATATCCTTTCTATCGAGGGTGTGAAATTTCAGCTAGTGTGTTGTGTAGGTGCAGGGAAATAACTTCACGGGCAATAACTTCACCTCGAGTGGGCAATATACGGAAATACCTTCACTTTTTTTTGTGAAGTTATTGCACACTGATGGTGAGCAATAACTTCACCCAAAATTTTGTGAAGTTATTTCTCACCTATAATTTGAGAATTTGTCTATTATAACTAAAGACCCTTGCACCCACTCCAAATCAAACAGTGACCCCAAGCAGGGGGGTTGCAGGGGGGCAGCATGCCCCCCCATATGCATTGCACTGTTTATGGGATTAGTTGCGAAATCGCAAGTAGATTCCATAAACAGTGCAATTCATATGGGGGGGGGGCATGCTGCCCCCCTGCAACCCCCCTGCTTGGGGTCACTGTTTGATTTGGGGTAGGTGCGAGGTACGTTTCTTGAATTATCATAAAATGTTAAGAGAATTTATTTCCCACTAAAAAGTGTAGTTATTGCTCACCATCAGTGGGCATTAAGTTCACAAAAAAAAGTGAAATTATTGCACACTCGAGGTGAAGTTATTGCCCAGGTGAAGTTATTGCCTGTGAAGTTATTTCCCTGCACCTGTTGTGTAATGTATGCTTTGCAGGGATAGCGTACGATTTTGTGTGGAGATTAGTATCTAAACGATCGCCGATCAAGGCGGTTTTTTTTTAAACCTTACACTGGTTTGAAACTGCGATGAAGAGATAGTTTGAAGTGCACACTTTTTTTTTAGTTGAAGTTATTGCTGCGAACCTCTCTTGTGAATGGCACAGAGAAGCTGTCAGTTGAATTTGGAAAGCTAATAACCAGACGGTCATTTGTTCATCCTGTACACGAACTTAGACATTAACAGACCCCAATTCTACGAATAATGCACATTTTTGTTTTTTTATAATCTGCGAGTGTAAGTGTTTAATTAGTTGCATAGTGCGAGCAATTGCAAAATAAGGACTAGGACGAGAGTGGCAAACCGATGGGGAGAAACACAGAGCATGGTAGAGCATTCCACATTCGTATTGTACGGCTAAGGAAAGATTCTTTATACTTCCCTGTACGTCCAAAAACAGCCTTAAGGGTGAACTGATGATCATTCTTGGCATGGCGAGTTTTGCGGTTCAAATGTTTAAGGGGGTGGAATGCAACTTATAGTGGGAATAACGATACAACAACGCTAGGCAGGAGCCATTGCGACGATAACTAAGAGAGTCAAGCGATTTCGCCACCGCCAATGAGTGTAATCGTGCGTTTAGCTCCAAATAGGTGATTAGTGCACGAGACCATATAGGAGCGTTGTACCTACTCAAGTATGAACGCCTTACAAATGGTACCCAGATCAGAAGTGGTGAATTATTTCTGCCATCGCTTGAGGAAACTTAGACATTTCGCAGTGTTCTCGCGACATCGAATATGTGGTCATTCCAACGAAGGTTATCGTTAACACACGACAAGAATAGAAAGCCGCTTTGTTTCAGCGATGCAAGTGTCCTTCATGGATAATGACAGAGTGATTGGGTTTTGCTTTAATAACAGAAGGCAGCACTGCGTTTTGGAAGCATTAAATTCCACTTTATTTGTTGTATCCCACTGAGTTATGCTGCTCAGATCGGAATTTAATGAGCTTAATATACCTTGTCATTCCGGTTCGACACCCGAAGATGAAGGGCATGACCCAAGAAACGAATATGAGAAGTTGAGGGTCTTGTCATCAGCGAAGGAATGGATTGGATTAGAAGTAACAGATAAGAGAACCTTTCTTAAAATGAGAAAGAGAGTCGGAGTGAGCAGCAAGTAGCTTTATCTAAAGAGCTGAAAGCTAGAAAGTATTTGTAAATGTGTCGGGATAGATGACGACGCCGAATTCTTAATATTTTTTTACAAACGACCAAACGTTTGGTTCTTAGAGAATTTGACACGATTTATGTGGGCATTGCAGTTATTTCTGGCTCGTTTGAACTTTTTTCGATTTTCCTCAGATAGATTGTACCGAAAACTTACCTCTTTTACCCTGATAGCTTATTTACAGCTCGATTCAAACCACGCGTTTACCTGCGGCTTGATACCCTTTGCCCTGTTAGGGATATAGGGTTTCGTTCCTAGGTTTCTAAAGAAACCGCTTAATTTTTTCCATTTGGCTTTCTCGTATTGCCATACAGTTCTTTTGCCTGTTTGTTCTTTAACTATGTGCTTTGAGTACGAGAAATCCGCTGATATGATACAACGGACTGACGAACCTAGAGGCGATAACACGTTTATCAGGGTGAGAGTTTAGAAACAAGTAGAGTGTATTAGCGGTTTGGCTGCTTATGTCCGGTATTCGTGTCGGCTCATTTACAAGTCGAGTCAGATTGTTTACATCAACAAAGATCTCGAAGTACCTTCCTTCGGGTGTTGTCAGTCCAGAATCTCGAAGCCAATTTAAATTATGCCCGCAACGACGATTTAAGTACGAGGATGAAGGGACACAATCCTTGAAATGGAGTCGGAGAAGAATCTGAAGGGCACATTTTGTAAAGCTTCCCATGAAGTTGTGGCTGGGTGGAATTCGAGCCCGTTGCTCAGTGTCGAACGCACTAATCACTGAGCCAATGCACCCATAGGACAGGTAACAATTATATTTTTTCTCTAAATGGCAGTGAATTAGCATAATACAATCTACCGTGCATCTGGAAACGTACATAGTATGTGTTTCAAAAGGCTATTGAGATGTTGGCATTGGTACTGTGGCAGCCGTCTGAACTATTGTGCATTCAATCATTAATGGCAACGTTGTTGAATGCAAATTATATTCCGCTGTTAAAAATAAACTCAGCAACACGAAAACTATAACCTCTCATAAATGTCACTTACATCGAATGCGTTCTGACTACTATCCGGTTTCATGGTTTCTTTTCGTCGTAAAAAGTACATTTAAGTACATTTTGTTACATTTTTATGAGAACGAATCCGAACACGTGTTGAAATCGATTTAATGGGATAGTAAAATATCACGTAGTAGTTTGTGTCAACCCACACAAAGTCTTCCGAGAATTTATAAAAATTAGTTTCACACCTTAAAGCAGATTCAATTTGAGGCTACACATTTAACTTTGTGATATTTTACTATACTTAACTAAATACGAGTACATAGATATAAAGTGTTCTGTTTTTTAACGAATAGACAATTTTTGACAGACCTGAGAAATAAATCGAAAGATTTTTCAGTTTGATTTCAAAAAATATATTGCTTAGATCGTATTCGCATTCGCAAGTCCAGCGAACCAAGGACCAATCAAGTATCACAACTAGTTGACTTGAACACATCGATGACCGCAACAAAAGATGATCGATATCAGTGCGTGAAATGCTCCTCAACACAAAAAAAACGTGAAAAATCACATACCGCTCGAAACTTCGCATCAAGCCTTCGCATAAATTGAAAATGTGCTATTGTAAGTCTTAAGTTTAAGATAAGTAACACATATAAAAATACAAATAAATAATATTAATTGAGATAGTAAATTGAACCCATCTACCACTGAATACCATCCATTGCTTCAAAGACGGAAAAAATAAATCGATCTCAAACTATAATTTGCGATACTCGTATTTTCGCGCTACGCATGTATCAAATTCACACCTATCCACCTGGCCACAAGTGATAATGACTTTAACAAACGGAAAAAAGTGTGTATAATCTTATCCATATAAAAATGAAACTAAAGACCTTGCTACACTAACACTTGTGTTATGTTATTACTGAGGTGAACATAAACAACAACCCATCAGTATTGAGATTGAGGCGTCACATGCACGTGCAATCGCGCAAGTACATCATTTTCCATTTCGTCTGAGTGTTTTAGTTTCTCTTTTTGTCGTTGAAAAAAACGCGCCCGAGTCGATTTTTCTACATTTTTATGAGAAAATAAAAAAACGAATGACTGCTGATTTTTCAAGAATTATGACCTAAATACGAGTACTTTTTCTCGCAGCACACATTTAAAATTGCAATGAATCGATATGCATTATGTCTGTACTTAGTCACAAATATGCATGTATATTGTACAGTGGATTCTTTAAAGATCATAGGTACGTGTGGTTAATAGACCCTGCTAGTTTGTACAGCTAAAGGTTGTACAAGTTTAAGTTCAATATCTATATACATAGTTGAAGTAAACAGGTTTAATGAATAAGTGGTAAGTGAATTGGTTTAATATTGGACTCAACATCGAGTAAAAAAGGACGCATGGATTTTTTATTTGTGGTTCTTCTTCTTTCTTAACGAAGAGGTGATGATCTGGTCTACCTATACCGAAGAAAACCCTCCCACTTCACTGGTCCGCCTGTGTGGTTCGACGGTTTGACCTAAAAAGTATCGACAGGCCTCCCGATTTCAAATCGCTGTGTCAATGAAGACAATCAAATGCTGGCCTTGTTGCGTTTGTTTGATCCAGGAGTTTTTAGGCCTGCCTCTCTTTCTCGGTTGTATAGAAACGTTTATAAATATTGCCTCCTTTGAACATGACAGTACCAACTGAGCCGGCCGTGCTCCATTTTCTTTGAGATAGTGTCTGTAATGTGATATTCACCCCTATCGTGGAATCAGTCGGGGGGAACGATCCGCTAATAGTGAACAATTTGCATCGTGTAATCCGCAGACGTGAATCATCCACATGTCGGTAACGTGAATGAAATTTACTGTATCGTGTAAAACGAACGGATCGAATCTATCCATGCATTTGACATCCGCAGTTTTTATTTTATTTTCACTGAATTTAATTTTTACAAAACAAATGTGTTTGAAATGAGCTGTCACAATTGAATTTCCTAATCACCAATAGTGGTCGGGAAGGGAGAGTATCCGACGGATCCCACGATAGCAATTTTCTGTTCACGTGAATCGAATAAGTGAAGTGAATCTCAGATCCGACGGATTCCACGATAGGGGTGATTATTATTATACTATTATTCGATCTAGCTTTGTTACTCCTGGTGTCATGGAAACATCTTTATTCCAACTGCTGTTAATTTTCCTTCATATCATGGACCAATTTTGGATTGTTCTCGTCAGATATAAAGGGTATTGTTTTAAACCAACACTAATTTATTTATTTATGTTGAATCGAGAGAATACATTCTGCAAATAGGTTTTTAACACAACTTCGGGCAAACTCACTGCTGGATATGCTGAAGGTCATCCAAGAGACAAAGTTTTCCACTTTTTCAAGCATTTGTGGCCGTATGTCTTCAATAACACGAATGATGTTGCCTTCCAATGCGTCCATTGTTGTTGGTTTGTCATCGTAGACTGGCGACTTTATGTATCCCAAAAAAAGAATAAAGAGGCGTCAAAGCACATGATCTTGGAGGCCAACATACAGTTCGTTTGCTGTATGGCACGTAGCGTCATACTGCTGGAACCATATCTCTTTCACATATTCATGCCATTCAATCGGGGAACGAAAAAGTCATTAATCATAGCTCTATAGCGAATACCGTTGACCATAACACGCTGATTAGCCTCATTTAAAAAAAAAATTATGGTCCGATGACTCCCCCAGCCCATAGACCGCACTAAATTGTTCATTTTCCGGGATGCAATGGCATTTTGATAATCTCATATAGATTATCTTCGCTCCGAATGTGACAATTTCTCTTATTGACATACTCATTGAACCAAAAATGAGCCTCATCGCTGAACACAATATTTTGGTAGAACAGCGGATCCATTGCCAGTTGATTTTCGACCCATTCACCGAAATTTTTGCGAAAATGATGGTAATTTGGCTTGCTGCATCTTGTAAGCTTGCAAACCAAGATCTTGAATTACAATTTTCCATAAAGTGGACGGACAAAGAACGACGTCGAATCGATAAATTTGGATCTTCTTCAACACTTTCCTAAACGGATGCAATATTCTCTTCAGTACGCACTCTTCTTATGCGTCTCAGTGCATCTGCATCTTGCAAAGAAAATGTTGTGCGAAAATGGTGTGTATGTCATCGCAATAAAATTGCAAAGACTAGCTGTGTTTAATGAACCTGAGCTGCGCAGAAAATTACAGAAAAGATCAGAAAAGTACAGGATTTTGTGTTCCATGAGCAAAAATCTTGCCCCAAAATGGTTTACATTCTGCCACTTCGTGTTCCATGACGCTGTCCAGCTCAGTTAAGTACAGCATTTTCTGCACCTTCTTTTGAGGAAGGGCAACTGCGTGAAAGTTGTCAAATTGAAGACGTCAAATGTCACTGATGTCAGCTGATTTGTTTGTTTGGCATGCAATTCGCTATTCCTCGTATCCGATGTTGTAATATCCGACGAACTTAACAAGATGCTACTGCCAGAATCTTCCAACATCTCGAGTATTAAAAAATCTGAAGTATTCATTTTGTTTTATTTATCAAAAGCAACTTTTAATCTCACTTTTCATTTAGATTTATTTATTTTGGAATTCAACAGCTGATATGAGAGCTGTCACATGAAGCTGTACTTTTTTGTTCTAACTTGATCTGACAGTTTTCGCTCATGTGTGCTGATCTGATCTGTTCTGTTCTGATCATTTGTTCATTAAACACAGCTACTACTGAATAAAAATGGCACTGACAGTTTGTAATCTGACAATTGGTTTGACAGATAAAACTGTCTGAAGTTACTTGGGTTAAACAGAACACCATTCACAGTGGCAATTGAATACTCATTACCTAATCCTTGAAGCTGGGGGGGGGGGGGTCAGTGTGTAAATAACTGCCACTCCCTGCCAACATTCAATAATAATCTAGTTGCTTTCATCGGGGAATAATTAGGTACTCGTAATGACCCGTCGCATGCTCTAATTTGAAGAAATAAAAATTGGCACAAGATAACCGATTTCCATCTTTTCCATTCGCTATTGCCATTCATTTTTGGTTCGGTTTCTATGCTCTCGACTTATTGAAGCGGCAAGAAAAACAAAATAAATCTTCGTAACGCCAAAGAAAAAAAAATTGCTTGAAGCTACTTGAACAATGCTCCAAATAACAGGAAGGAGTGGTGCCGCACTACCAAATAGAATTTGTATCTATGACACCAAAAATAAATCGTAAATATATTATTTTTTGTACGCGAAGTATTCTTTTTGGTGGTATTCGTGGAATGCTGGACTGAAACTGGTCGGGGCAAATATCTGAGTGAGTGAACTCGTTGGCCGACTCAGTCGTGGGAAGAATTTTATTTTTGGTAGCGATTTGCGGAAAAAAAATAAAAAAGATGTGGAATTTTGTAGTTTTTTTATTGAATTAATTTTAATTTATTTCCGGTTACATTGACAACACACTGAAACAATGGGAAATGGATACCTCGTTTGTTTGCTGGGAAAAGTCTTTCGTCAGGCATAACAATAGCAATGAGTTTGCAGTGCACACCCATAGAAGATGAAGATACAAATTTGCGTTGCAAATTTATAGACATTTATGCTTATGAAGTTATGTAAATCTAGGAACCTTTTGCTAAGTCTTTCATAGACTTAAACGAAGGCAGTTAAGATAAAAACACATTGCGTGAAGAAGTTGCAGTTTTGAAGGCTTTTTGCAGACAGTGCTTTGCAAAGCCGTTTACTATGGACGAGTACAATTATTTTGCATTAGATGGAATAAGATGTTTTATTTTCTTATGAAAACAAAAAAGATGCATTAGAAACAGACATTGCATAAGAAGCAATTGGATATGTTATTGTTAAGGGGGAAGCTAATTTTCATTAGAACCACTCGTATCTAACTTAACGCAGCCGTTTATAGAAGTGACAAAGATACTCCATTGTTAGCAGTCCTGTGAATAGAACTCTCACTAACAGCCCATACAACGATAGAATTCCATTTGAAATTCTAAAGAAAACTTGGATAAACTTGAAAATAATTAGACTATTAGAGACTATAGAAGTCCACACTCTCCACATCATTGTGCCATCTGTTCCTAAATGGTTTGGATAAAGGTAATACCTGTGTTCACGGGACTGCAAGACTTATCGTTTTCTAATTGGCATAAACTTGTTGCTCCTTCAACCGGCTTCTGAATAGCATCGGAATAAGCGGACGGTCGCAAGGCTCTTCGCATGACTTAGCGATGCCACCCTTAAGCCATCAGCAAGCTATACTACACGCTTAAACGTTTTAGCATGTTTGCATGTTTCAATCAGTCACCTAAGAACTTTCGTGTACGCAATTGTGTAATTAGATATCTCCCCATTGTGTTGACAAAAAAATCAAAACACCTAAACGCGATAGATCTCTTGAAACCGAGAATAATCGCTTGCCCTCGGAAAATAACTATCGTCGGACAAGAATAACGCGAATAATTCACGAAAAAAGGACTCTAGTAATTACTGGAGTCCATTACAATGCTAGTGAAAACGACGACGAAATAGTTGCAGTGTAAAAAAAGTGTATATGTATACCAACAAACTGCTCCAGAAACCGAGTGATTATGTTCACAGTTTCATGAAAACAATAAATATTAGCGATTATTACATAAAAAAATATCTATTGGGATACGAATTATTTGTGAGTCTCTCGCTTTTTATAACTCAGTGTTTGATTCCTTGTAACATAAAATCTAATTGCGAAATCGAATTGATTGATTCACTCTTAGAGTTTGATCTTATTCAAATTAATAGCTTAAGTTATATCTTCAATTGATAGCTTGATCTATTATTTGTTCAAATATATTAACCCCGTTCTTCCTAATTCAATTCATCACTTAGCGTTCAGTTAAATTTATTGGTTATTTTAAGCCGCAATCTGATGGTTCACTTAGCAATAAATACAAAAAAAAATTACCACCATTATTGAAACGTTAAATTCATTTTCTTGGGGTTCTGTTTTTGCTTCGAATGAGCTTTCATATTCTTACAATATATTCATGATTGCTGAAGGAGTCAATTGATCGGTTTGATCCGAAGGTGGTTAGAGCTCGAAGCTCCAAGCCACCGTGGTTTAATGAAAGGCTTTGCAATTTCAGCAGCCGTAAGAATAAAGCATATACAATTTTTCGTAATTGAAACAATAAGGCTGAATTGTTAAATAAATACTTACGTATTCGTAATGAAATTGACGTTTTCAGAAGGTTTCTGTACAATGGTTACTTGTTTTGTACTGTATCTAAATTTAAAAAAAAAAAGATATTTTTGGAAATACCTAAAAATAAAAGATTCGAACAGTATTCCAAGCCTGCAATATTCCGGTAAATATCGGTAGCTTATATAAAACCTTCACAGATGTTGAGTTTGGCCTCCACTCTTTGAAAGAGGATCTTCAATCTGAAGAGGATGACATTCCTTCGATCGCTTAAAAAAAAACTGTTTTGCTGCATTAACACTTTTATTCAATGCTTCACTTGAGAAGCGTGTTTTTTATACTATTGAAAATTTTCTTTTATCAGCTCAATCCATAAATCCGGACCAAAATGTCAGCTATTCCTACATTATTGCAAAGAAAGATTTGTTTAAACTGGTATTTTATTCTAAAATAATTATTTCACCCATTCAAAGTGGTTTCATGGCTGGAAAGTGTACTATGTCGAATCTAACGATTTTCTCTAACAATGCTTCGAAATCAATTAATGAAGCATTGAGTCAGCCATTAAATTCTATTGAGTAAGATGGAGTTTTATGGCTTTCATTCGAATTTCATTCGTGAAGGTCGTGTTTAAATTAAAGAGCACAATTAATTCGTATCGGTGATGTACTCTCTCATCCTATTCATGCCACATCAGGTGTTCCATAGGGTAACCCTAACCACCTTGGTTTTTCTTTATTTTCATTGATGGCATTCCAAAAGTTATTCTGAACTCTGATGTTTGCGGACGACCTTAAGCTGTTCCGAATCATTAAGTCAGTAAATGATTATATTCTTCTTCAGAATGACCTTCATAATCAATCCGAATGGTGTAATATTATTTTTTATATTGAAATATTACGAAATGCCCAGCAATGTCTTATTGTCGCAGTCAAGATTTACGAGAGCTGCCATATATAGGCTGCATTGGAACATACAAATGCCTTTATATAGTTCTAGATGCCAATTACTTGGCTTACAGAGTCTCAACATAAGCTGTAAATATTTTTGAATTATTTGTATTAGTGATTTGTTAAACTCGCATATTAATGGCCCCCTTCTCTCATAATTTTACCAACACCCTCGTGAGCACCGCCATTAAAGCTTTTATATCTTCTTCCATTGCCGTTGTTACGCAAGAGGATATAGTATTTACAATAAACAACTGGCATGCAAGGAAAATAGAATGAAAAAATTCAATAATTTCCTGACATTTGGAAGCTTGCAAAGGTGCTACCAATATTAAAAGCTGGCTGGCTAGTCGTCAGAAACGCCGGAATCTTAGCAAAATAAATGAAAAAGTTTAAAATGATTGAGAAAGCATTTAATTCAGTTTTGCACCAGCCTGATTTACAAAATGATAAGTCTAAACTTTCCTCTATACACTCCTTTCTCTAAAATAGTATAAAGTTTCTTATCCAATCGCTGTTTCAAAGTCCATGTCAATAGTTGTTTTTCAGACTTGATAAATGTTCAATCGGGTGTTTAATCGGGTGTTCCATTAGGCTCAGTACTTGCCCCAATATTGTATAATATCTAACCAGGCGATATTCCTAAGTTACCGCACTGTGCTATAGCCATCTTTGCAGGTGACACCGTGTTATTTTCTTCTCATGATTTCGCTCTCAATATTGATAGCAATCTTCAAAATGGACTGGAAATCAAAGTAAAAAATTATCAGAAATGAAAAATCAAACTGAATGAAGGGAAAATGCAAGCTATCTGTTTCAATCGTAAATGAAAGTCTTGCTTTCTTTCCATTAGCCAACTTCTGCTTCATGATTAATTATACTAATAAATATAAAAATACATTAATTTGTTAAAATGTAATTGAACCTATTCGTACTTCATGTCAAATTCAAATGTATATATTAATTATGTACAAATTCGTATTTATCCGATTCTTATTTGTTGTTTGTTTATCTACTTATTAATTTATTTATTTGTTTTTTTTATTTATTTATTTACCCATTTATTAACTTTATCTATTAACTTATTTATTAATTTATTTAACTATTTTTTATACATTTATTTATTTATTTTATTTATTTATTCATCATTTATTAATTAATTTGGTTATATATTAATATATAGGTACTATTCTTTATTATTATTATTTTTAAATTAATCGTTTTTTTCGTATTTTCCTTCAAGCTTATCCCATTTTTTCTTGATGTATTGTTAATAGAAATTGAAAATAATGTTTCACTAGAACGGTACAATTCATTATCAAATCTCTATAAAATATGCAATAACAAAATTCTGTAAAAACATTTTCATACGAAATAAAATATCTATCTAACACCTTTCAATGAAAAAAAAACACTATAATTAATAACAAGACCGTTATAGTGATAGCGAAATAGAGACTGATCAATCCTGCACCGATAACCGCCAAAGTTGTGCGTAGAGATCTATGACACGTCTAACCAGTGTCTTAGAAAAAAAAATTGAAGGCAGGCCTAAAACTCCTGAGTCACTTAAACATCAGCATTTGATAGGAATCAGTTACGAAATAATCGAACACCGAGGGCCCCGTGCACTGAAAAAAATAATATTTGCAATATCAATAAAAACTGTTTGTTAAATCATTGTTCGTTGTTTCAATAAACTATTTTTTGTTCTCCCTTAACGGCGAGGCTATTAACAGTGTTAAAGTGAAAATAACCCTCACACTTTGCTGTATCCTTACTAGAACGCCTGTGGGGTCCGCTCGTTCGACCTCAATGAATAGTGACAGGCCTCCCGGTTTCGGATCACTTTATCGGTAAGGCCATTCAAATGCTGTTCTAGTTGCATTTGTGTGATGCAAAGTTTTAGTTACCTGTCTCTTTCTTTACGTTTTCGACATGTGCAATGTGCATGCTCTATTATTGATTTTTTTTTATTTCCTTTTACGACACTGGTGATCTCGTGTCGTGCCAACCCACGTATTTGCATACACACTTGGGGAACAGTACCAAGATGTAAAACTTGTCGCTAAGCTCACATCAATGGTAAAATTGCCTAGATGCGATTTATCCCTTCAGTCGCCTTTTACGAAAAGCGCTGTTTTTTGGGGGAGCTGCCGCGATACGCTTAGCTCTCGTACCTGCACGGACGAATAAACTTGTTTTTGATATTACGAACAAATTTATCGTCGAAAGTTTATCAATTGACAAAATTTGTTGATTCAATTAATTTCGGTTTATCAGGTTGGACTTTGATAAACCATTCTTTGACATGTAAGTTGTACGTTAATTGAACAAGTTAATCATCAATTCAATAAACGCGTACGTTAATTTTATCTACTTGCGTTGCCTTAACGAACTCGTTCCATCAGATAATAAAATACAATTTTCGTAGAAAGTAAAACTCAGTCCGAAAGGGATTTTTTTATATTTCCATTCAGCACAAACTTAACACTCACTAATTGCAGAAATATTCCATAAAAAAAAAAAATAAATAAGAAAACAGATTGAGTTTCTCGTTATCTTCATTCGTCTGTTATATTTTTTCTTTTGATGGAAACAGTCACTTTACTCGTTGAATTAAAACAACGCAAGGAATTTACGATATTTTAAAATAAAATCACTCAATACCAATAGTATTCAATAAGCTTAGTAAAGACTTATTTAAAAGAATAAAGTTTCGTTAATTAAATTAATTAAGTTTTCATGAATATTCGCAAACAGTTCATAACGTCAAAAAACTTTTTCGATAAATCAAAAAAAATGTCATTGAGTTGAGGAATTTTTGTGTTGGCAAAATGAACTTATAAATTAACACTAACAAATTCTTTATTGACACAATGAGCTCGTTCACTTAATTAAAGAACACGATTTGTTGATTTAATAGTTTCGGAAGAGCAACTGTTAATAAACCGATATTCATTGGTAGACGAACATTTATGAAATATTCATTGGTTCAACGAACTTTTTTATTGTATTTAAATATCTTTTTGTTTCATACTTTTAATAAGTAGGTATATGTAGCAAAGTTGGAGCTTTATGATCACTCAAATCTAAATCATAATTTCGCATTTAAAGTAGAAGAAGGTAGATACACACTTGACCTACGAAATCATAAAAAGCTGAAGCCTAACGTCAATCCAGCGTTATTCGTTCGAGAAAATCCTTTACCTAGATACTAAATTGGTAAAAATACGTATCCTTCATTACGAACTACACTCGACAGTCGAATTTAAAATTATCTGCAGTGGTCCAAAGACGTATCTTGAGACAGACCTCGTGCGTACCTTTCACTTACGCTTTGGGAATAGGTATAGATATCTCTCGTTATTCCGAGTGCTGTAAGAAAATTGTTTGTTTGATACAATTTGTTTGTAATAAATCGTAGGCTATATGTTCAGCACAGAAGAATGGATCTTTCAATTTGTTTTTTATTATTTTGCAAATGGTACAGGATACCATTTTATTTTATTTTTGATCTTAGGGCTCATCCAATTAATTAGTTTCTATAAAGTTTTCAACATTGTCAAGTTTTACTGTCTCGATCTACCTATTGGAAGTCTAAGCTGACACTGCCTATAATTTAATGTCAATGTAATGGCAGCATCACAGGCAAAGTGCTTATTAGGGAAAACCTGTACACAAGACACCCTTGAAAAGTACATACATCTTCCTCATAAGTAACATTGTCTGCTGACTTGCAAAATGACAAAGGTAAACGTATCTGACAATTTTCCATCTACGTCTACGTCTATCGTTTATCGTTTATCTTTCATCTTCCTTGGTTTCTGCATATTTTTTTACGAAAAGTGATTAGTTTTTTGTCTACCTTATCACGTTTGCGGTTCGTGTTTTTGATGTATTCGATGACACTTAAGAAATCCGTATTGGAAAAGTTTCCAATAACCGATGAGTCGTGTCTGAACATAAAAACGAAACAATCGCACGCAAAGCTGTGAGCGATTAGAATAGAAAATTTACGACTACATCAACAAAAAAGTCTACGCTTTGGTAACGCATTCATAATTTAATTAAAGGGAATCACTTTTAGTGTCAATTATGGGCCCATAAAACAGCTCTAATAAATCCAATAACGCTAAACGTGTGGTGTAGTCAAGTTTCTGAGAATTTGTTCGTCGCGATAGGTACATGCGTTTGGAATTTTTTAGGGTTTTGTTTAGGTTCCTGAGACATTTGATCTGATACTTTAAGTTGCATTCGTCTCCTTGTCGGAGAACTGAAGGTTTTGGTGTGCGAGTTCCGATGTTCCACCTTTGTAACGAAATGGAGTCTAAATGTCCCAACATCTTTGAGATTTCTTGATTCTATTTACATGTAATGTTTCCTCTTTGAAAAAGAAATAATTAAGTCGAGGTCATTCTCTGTCGAAGATTGCAATTTTTCTTCCCTAAAATTCAAGTTTTATGTTTCTCCGTAAACATTAAGGATTGTTTGCATCCAACTGTTGAACTAGTAAAGCCACTTTAATTAATTAAATTTTTTTATATTAAAATACGAACAATTTGTACAAAAGCAGCAAATCCATCTGAAAAAATTCATCCTTTCATATATTCAACCTTTTACTCTTTTCGCCGATAACCATTCACCCATTAAAAAGTAAACATGAAAGCCTTAGTTAGATAATAAAAGCAATTGCATTTGTTTTTTGCTCCTATTCGTATAATTTTACCTTGGCATGCAATCGCAAATTAAGGACTCGCTATTCATCAGGTTCCGGTCTTGGATAGGAGGAACCTACTCTTATAATTGCAATTGGCCCGATAATAAGCGATTGAACTCGAAATAAAGTTTCAACAAATTATGTGATTGGATCTCATAAATGAATCGCAATTAACCTGAAATGATTATCGAAATACATTCCGGTCGCTGTGGGAAATTAGAGGTTTGCCGGCCTGTTGGCGTTCAACTTAAAGAAAGTTTAGTCAATAAAAAGACCAACAAAATAAAACATTTGCGCGCATATAGATACATGCACTTTAGTTACCCATCGGCGTTGAAAAATATCCAGTTTTTTTTATCTTCAGGGCGTTTTTTTCTGTTAAACTTGAGTTAGATAAACAAAAAGTTGTTTACAAAGAATATAATTTTTATATTGTAAAGGAGGATAAAGTTTTTGGTTAAATCAAATGAAGTTGAGGGAAAGTGTTTCCAACAAAAGCGGAACTACATAGTCTAGTGGATAGTTTTGCATACAGTCGGTTGGTTTTCATGCAAAAATCAAGACCGCGGCATTTCAGGAAGACGGCATCTAGTTTACATACATTTCAATGGTAGCTACTCGTGACAAAAAAGATGTTGTGTACATTGAATGGTTTCGGTTTCGGGTTTTTTTTTGTCAATTTATCGGATAACTTCTAATGAAAACGGAAAATCTACCGCAGAAAAGCTACACGGACGACAGCAAAGAATACAAATATCAATGATAGTCGCTGATTATTTAAATATCAAAAAGGGTGAGAATAAAGATACTCATAAACATGCCGTCTGTTGTGATTCAGTGGGTACCAGCTGTAGTAAGGAAACAACATTTTCAGGTCGGCTGGCAGGGTCGGGCGACAATTAAAAGGTCTGGCAAGTGGCAATCACATATTTGTAATGAGGGTATTTTCCCTAATTTATTTGATGTAATATTTTTATGGTTATACCTCCGACACACAGTGTCAATTCGCTCATTTTGCGGGATTAAATTAATAACGCTCAGAAATAAATGTTTTACTTTAATTTGTTTAGCTTATTTTTACTTTAATTGTTTATAGAAAAGAATGTAATCAATTTAATAAACATATCTTTTAAAGTTTTGAGACAAAAAAACATGAAAGAACCTACAATTTGCACGTTTTTCACTCGTTTGGTATGTCTAACAATTGGAGCACTTCGTTCAATTAAACATTTTTTTTTTTGGGATGCATCTTATGCTTGCCAAAAATGGATCTGAAGATATTAACAGCTTGTTAAGAAGGTCTGCGTTTGTGTCGACTCGCGAAGTTTTCCTGGTAAAGAATTCTCTAAATTTCCGATTTTCCTTATTTCTGGCTTTTTGAGCTTCCTCCGAAAGTTGGCCAATTGGAAGAATGCAAGAGGCAATTATTTGTTTTCCATGAAATAAGACCTTGTGGACACTAACTGGCATATAATACCAGCCATAATTTTTTAGATAAATTTCCCTTGTTTCTGTTGCTAATTTCTCGAAGGCATTTATTTGAATTGGGAATCCTGACCCAAGAGCTTCTAGGATTATATGAAACTTTTTGATCATTTCCATGTCGATTCCTGTTATGTCGGCAGTTTTAACTTCATCTCTGAAGAAACGTCTGGCCGTGTTCCCATCATTCGTATTGCCTGACTGTTGAGTTGGCATATCAACCAATAAACCAGTTTCATTTTTAAATCTATCTTGAATTAGTTTTTTTCTGGCTTTGACCTTTTCTTTAGCATCTTGGTCTCTTACCTGCCACACTTTTACATCCAGTCTATACGCAATGTGAAGTACACATTCCATAAAACGGATCCAAGAGTGAAGGGGACTCAATCCGAAGGTTGGTCCACAAACGTCCTCGAAATATTGGCTGGGTTGTTCATTTCGGAAGGTTTCGCAGCGCAAATATAACAAGTTTGTGATGAAGACGTTACAGATGACAAAGCAGTACATATTTTGCCGTCGATCATGGTAAGTAAGAAAACTGGTTTGACTAAGATATGAATGCTATCATGATTTATCTCAACTGGTAGTATGGTGTTAATCTGCTGTTGAATCCAATCTACTTCACGTTTAATCAATTCTGTTGATTCTTTTGCAAAACTCAATTTAATAGGCCTGCAATACCTTGTTGATGATGGGACTGGGTTTTGCCAAAGTACTATTTTCGTTTCTCCTTTTAAGAAAAACATCTGGATGGGCACAATTGAGACACAGAAAAGATTTTCATCGAAGTGCTCACCGGATGAAAATTTTTGTTTGTACGCCTTTTGTTGAGCACCATCACAACCCCATTTTATTATCAGAGATATTTCCTTTAAACCCGTTTTAAAATCATCAACAGAATTTAACACGTTTTTTTGAGCTAAACATAGACCCCTAACACTGTGATTAAGTAAGCCTTGTAAACCACATTCAGCAGAGGATTCGCTTACAGTTCTGCTATCGGGATAGCACTTTGTTTTAGCCTCTTTGATTTTGTGGTAAGAGGGTAGTAAATTGGGAACAGTGTTGTTTATTTTCTGGCGTATTATTTCATATTGATGAGTAGATAGCTGTGAGTCTGTTATCATTGCTAACGCTTCATCTGCCGATATTGAAATACAGCCAGAAGTAGTAGTTTCCAGCAGACTTAAATTTAAAAGTAAACAAACCTCTTTTTGGAGAACATTTTGACAATTGCTTAACTGCGATAGCAGTATTTCTTTTTCCTGCTCTCCTAAGGTTCAACTCATTGGCCGTTGAAATTTCTTCAGCGCTAAACGAATCTAAAAGGTTTTCTACTTTTCTCTTCTTGCTTCTTTCACAGCATTTATCAAAGCTTTTTCTTGGTCTTCCTACCTTGTTAACACGAGATGAAGAAGGAATTTCATCTAAAACTGTTTGTGGGAGCTTTAGCGTTTCACTCAACCACAAACAATTAGTGCTTTCGAAGCGATCTCGATGGCGACCACTTTTGGCCATCTTGTCGTCAAATCTCAAACATAAGTTTCTTAAGGTTGTCTTTATTGATTTAATTATTTAATTGCATCCTCGGAAAGCGTTAAATCATTAAAGCAGCTCATAAAAAAAGAAAAAACAGCATCAAAGCGCTTAATTTTGATATTTGAAATCCAAACATCATAAATTTGTTTCTTCGTTATTTCGGTAGACATCCTAAAAAATTGAAAATTTAGTATGGGTATCGCACCTGTGCGCAAAAAGTCAAAGCACTATTTGGTTACTAACATACATAGCTTTACAAAAAATAGGGTTTTCAACTTAAATTAAGCTAAATAAATATACTTTTGCTCTAATGAATGCACAAAAACGAATAATTTATCAATATTTTTTTATTTCCCCCTCCTTAATTTAATTTGAATCACCCAAAATCCAAAAAAAACTTACCTTGATATAAATCAAGATTATATTAATTAATTAAAAATAAAAATTTCAGCTAAAAGCACGCGAACCACTTGGAAAAAAAATTGAAACACTTGCTCTCACACCTCGCCTTCTTATGAATAATTAAACACAACTTGAACTTTGAGATCATTTGTTTTTTGTTGCACATGCTTTTAGCGGAAAATTTGGTCACAGTCATTAAGTGGGAGATGTGTGCTGCAACAACAACCGGTTTTTGTTTGCATTTGTGCAAGTCGATTTTCTAATTAAATCCCGCTAAATGAGCGAATTGTCACACTGTGCGAACCCAAAAAGTGATTTTTTGCACCTTTTGGGGGGCGTCTGTCAAGGGGACACTTAAAACGTCTGGGAACCAACAATTCTTAATCAGTGTATATAAAAAAGTGGTAATACCCTTGACACAAAAATTCGAAAAATCGACGTTTTCAAACCACCGTCCTCAGCTCCGGGGGAAAAAACCTTGCCAGACGATTGCATTTTATATCACGATGCTAATACCTTCACATACAAGTTAATGAATTTTGGTTATACCTCTACTCCCAAAATATGCTATCGGCTTTTGATCAATGTATCCGGTACAAACCAATACTGAGATGTGGCACGACATTAGAACTAAACAAAACATCGATTCGTAAGATTTAGTAAGTCCTGAATTGCACAACTTTCCAGCTGATCTTTTGACGGCTGTTCCACAACTAATAAGCACCAACAACAACATGTCCTCGATGGATTCGACAGTGAGATTCAAACAGAAAAAAACTCATGGTCCATCGACTTGGACATTAAACCTCCTTCACCGGAACATATACCATCTGAAGAGATTACTGGCTATGAGCTAATAGCTGAAGTATGGAAGTGCCAAAAGGATCCGATCGGCCTCGTAAGAAATCAGTCCGATTGGCTCCAAATTTGCATTTTGAATGCATTTCACTACAGCATCTGTTAATCGTACATGAAAAAGTTGTTTTACATAATTTTTAAAAAAATTGTCAGAGATAAAATTTTCAACAAAAAAAGTGTTTTATTAGGTAAATGTTTTAAGAAAAATTAATTTTTATAACGGTCGCAGTGGCTCAATGGTTAGTGTGTCTGACTACTAATCGAAAGGTCCCCGGTTCGATTCCCGCGGGGGCCAAGTAACATCTTGAGGCTTATGGACGATACAAGTCTAGCTTCGACAGGTACGACTCAGGCAGTTTGAACATGATCAAACGATACCCACTCCTTCCGAATCTTATAGGCGGATCGGACAAAGTCAACAACACCAATCCTTCCAGACAAAGAGATTAAGGTCAGTTGCTGGCCTGATAGTGATGACATAGTGTTCGGTGTTGTATGTGCCGTAATGGTGGACATCCAGTGGTGGCGGTCCAATTGTGGTCGATCAGGGGCTCGCTCGTTTGTATCGTTACAAGTGGTGCACTATGGAATTTTTGGCTATAACGCCTTTTGTCCGTTTTAGAGGAGTAGAATGCTCTAAATATGTACTGTTCCTCTTCAGGGAAGACGATTGGGGGTTACATTTCAAATTAACATAAAGCTACTTAGAAAAAATATTATGAAAAATAATTAAGAAATTATTGAATTGGTTATAATAATATTATTAGCCGATGGCAAAAACTTGTGTTTACAAACACGGAAACTGCTTGTCCAGTAATAAAAAAATAAATGAATGAACGGATACATCAATCATTATTCACATTTGTCTACTTCTACTTCTTTTCTTAAACGACAAAGTTATGATCTGTACTCAAGGGCTAATACCTAAAAAATTATCGACCGGCCTCTGATTTTGAAGTGATTCGATTCGGCAATTCCGAATTATTCCAAACCTGCACCGGATTTCGGCACGGAGATGCGCTATCATTAGACTTATTCAATCTTGTTCTGGAAAAAATAGTGCGCAGGGCAGGAGTCAACACGAAAGGCACTATTTTCAATAGTCCAACTGCTGAGGTATGTGTTCCCAGTGTGCCGTGTTAGTCTTTTTCGGCGATTGAAGAACAGGCAAAATTGGTTGGTCGTGAAGTAAATCAGGACGAGACATCCTATCAACAACCAAACACAAATCTGTCGACCGCCTAGGACAAAACGTCCCAGTTGATAGCAATAACTTTAAGGAGTTCATCTACCTTAGAGTAAATATCAATTCCACAAATGATAGTGAAGATCTGAGTGAAAATCATCTTAGAAAACCGCTGCTACTTGGATTTAACCAAAAAAATGGGATCAAAAATCCTCACTCGAAGAACAAAATGCATGCTCGAACCTTAATCCTGCCAGTCCTGCTTTATGGTGATGTCAGTGCTATACGATAAGTAGGAAAATGTAGCTCATATCATGTTGTTTTGAAAGAGATATATTCCGTCGGATATTTGGTCCTGGTTGCGAGAAGGGCGAATGGAGGAGAAGATACAACCGCCAACTCTATAAGCTGCACCAAGATGTGGGATGTGATCCAAAAAGCTTAATCACGTCAACTACATTAGCTCGGCCATATTGAGTTAATGGACAATAATGGTCCAGCCAAGAGGATGTTCGATTCCCAGCACCTAGGTTCGAGAAGTTAAGGAAGACCCAAGCTCCGTTTTAACGATCGATGCTCCGTTTGAAAGACCAAGAAAACGCGAATGGCAGAGCGCTTGGTCTGGACACGTGGAAGCAGCGTGCCGTGTCTCAGGCAGAGACTCTTCACGGGTCGGGAGCTCGCTAAGAAAGTAAGGAAGTAGGTTCACACGATCATTTGAACATGACAGTACCATCTGAGACGGTAGCGCTCCATTTTCTTTGAGATAGGTTCATTGACGTGAACGCTTCCTCATATTTAGCAACAAAGGGGAGTCATAACATCCAGGCAAATTTAAATACTAGCGACGCATTTAACATCTTGGGTATGCCCCCAAGTATACATGCAAATTCGTGGGTTGACACGGCTGAAGATCACCAGTGCGGTGTTGTCAAAAGAAGATCAAACAACAATCAACAAATGTCCACTGTGCCACATATCTTCGGCAAATCGACAAACATCCTTGAATATAAACTCCCATGAGAAGCTTCACAAAATGTGACATCGTTAACTTGAAGGTCCCTATGCAGTCCTGTCAAAAATAAAGTTCGCATTCAGATGTGGTTGGACATCATAAGTTTTAGGCGCTATATGGGCCTAAATGCCTAATGCAGTCAAAATCGCTTATAACGACATTGACCGATAATCGCTTATAACGACATCGCTTATAACGACATCGCTTATAACGACATCGCTTATAACGAAATATCTCTTACAACGACCGATTTTAGCCTTTTTTAAATTTAATATCGGTTATAACGACTAAAATCGACGCAGCTGTTGGCGCAACTGATTTTTTTCTAGAACGGTAAACTGAATCTGTAGATGCGATGTATCTAAGTTCGTAGAATCTTTGATACGTTACAGTTACCGTTTGTAGACGTTATTTTTGTGCTTTTGCGTTTATTGAGTTTGTTCTACATTGGGAAAGTTTTACTCAGTGCAACTTTTCCAGTGTGACAAGTGGTTGTAGAAGTTTAATTTAATTTTGTGAGGCGAAAAGTTGTTGGTACCTTCTTATCGGAAAATGAGTCAAAAAAGAAAAATCTGTACTAAGCAATCAGATATTTTGATTTTTTTTATAAACAGTAAATGTATATTTGTAAATGTGTATTCTTATTATTTTATGGCTCAAAATCAAAGAAAAATTAGGAAAAAAAGGTAAGTACATATATACATAGCTTGATATCGGTTATAGCGACCTATCGCCTATAGCGACCAAATTCGTCAGTCCCTTGAAAGTCGTTATAACCGATTTTTTGACTGTACTTATTTTATTTTTATCTGACTAGCTCGCTGGTGCCTAAATACCCAATGATATTACATCACACCTTACTATGCAAGACCCCGAAGTTACTTTTG
Source organism: Portevinia maculata (assembly GCA_949715645.1). Classification (NCBI taxonomy): domain Eukaryota; kingdom Metazoa; phylum Arthropoda; class Insecta; order Diptera; family Syrphidae; genus Portevinia; species Portevinia maculata. The sequence goes on from OX454525.1 coordinate 80,121,413, forward strand.
TCAGATGTGCAAAGCCATGTTAGTTATGTATCATCTAAGGCGTTCGTAATTGCCAAACAAATCGATCACAGTCTTTTTTTTCGCTGGTTTTCCATCGCATTTACACTGTCGAAGCAGCTCCCAAGACAGCATATCATTGCCATGAAAACAAACAAAAAATAAATCGGTTGAGGTTAATATAATTTCATCTCTACAATGAATCTTTCGGAAATCGAATTTCTTCGGTAGGTTACCACACAAGAATACAAATACTCATTGAGACACGTCAGCTGAAAATAGTTTTTGTTATTTTAACGGTTAGTTGAGGGCAAACATTTGCATAATTAGATATTCGGCGTATCACGGAAATTCTAAAACACAGAGTCATACATAAATACGAATATGTAAACAATATCATTATCACTGTAACGTTGGTGCTAATGAAGGCTTAAGTTGTCTGCTAGAGGTTTTGTATAAAATTAATTATGTAGGTACCTATCGTATTCCTTTATTTTTATGTGCACGAATGTTTTGCCAGCTTTAGGGTAAAATAAATGAAAATAAACAAGTTTCACTGCGAGACTGAGAACAGACGAAATTACGCTTTCTACCGTAAATCATGCATTTGCGGGGGTCAATTCGACATGAATATAACTTCGCTGCTGGTGCGGTAGTTGCGTGAAAAGCATTTTTGCACTTAAAACAGGAACGGGTGTTTTAAGCTTGAATGATAGTTGCAAAATATACACGTGTAAATAAAGATGGAATTTGGAAAACTGAGTGTTAAGCGTTAGTTTTCGAATTGTTGTAACTAATAAAGTAATAGTTCACACTCTTGTCAATAAGGGTGATGGAAACTGAGTAAACACTTTTTCCGATACAGTGAAATGTTTTTTTTACACATACATATGTATCTACATAGTCAATTAAGCACTAAAATTATTGTTGATGCTTTTCACGATAAAATACTTTTTAGCAGGGTAAGAGCAGTTTTGGGCGAGTCAAGAATAGCTATACTCATGTTTTTTTGTTCAAAAGAATAGAACAGTGAATACAGCATTCTCGATTTTTGCAACTAATGAAAACACCGCACGACTGGAAAAAATTGCACAAATCGAACAGATAATAAAAAAAACTTTAATACGCAATAATAAAATTACATTAAGTACCATTATTTTTTTCCCCGTGCAGGGATGTGCTTTGAATATAACTGTGGGGAGTGCTGCAGCGCTTGTCGTAAAAGGCGACCATTGGGGGAAATCACATCTAGGCAATATGCATGTAAATCTGGGGGTTGGCACGACTGGAGATCACCGGTGTCGTAAAAGGTTGATCAAACAATAATCACTCAAGGGAGCATGCACGTGTCGAAATCGTGGAAAAGAGGCAAGCCTGATAACTCGAAATGAAACAACACCAGCACTTGACCGGTCTCAGTGATGAACTGATCTGAAACCAGGAAACCTGCCGACGTCGATTGTGGTCAAACTGCCGAGACCCACAGACAGACCAGTACGGAAGCAGTTAAGTGGGAGGGTTATGATCCCCTAATCCTGGTCAAAATCTCGCCGCAAAGGAAGAAGAAGGCATTTAATTTTAAAAAGAGTGCCTATTCGTGGAATAGTGGCGCAGTGTCGCAGAGGTTGGTGTGTTAGACTACTTACTGATCTAAAGCTCTCAGGTTCAATTCCCGCCGGCGCCAAGCAACATCGTAAAGTTGTTTCCACTGCCCCACCTCTTGCGAACGTCTGAGAAGTATCAAAGAGTATCAATTGTCTTGAGAAGCTTCTCAAATCATTTCGTCTACACGCGACTCTGATCTTCTTCAACAAGACCTCAATAGTTTTTCGATCTGGTGTCAAAAAAAACTTTATGGAGCTGAATATCGCTAGATGTGAATTTTTTAGTTTTTCACGTAACCGCACTAAGTATCCCCCCAGATGATACTTTTTGAACAACCAACCCATTGTTACCGTTCTAACCATCTGCAACCTAGGTGTCTGTGTGACAGACAGCTTAACTTTAGGTCACATATTGACGATATAATCAATAAATCTAATTCTGCCCTTGGTTTCGTCAAACGGTGGTCTAAAGAATTTATCAATCCCTACGTGACAAAATCCCTTTACATTTCCTACGTCTGCCCTGTTCTAGAGTACCCGTATTACCGGATCCGCATTAATACAATCGAAAGCATTCAACGTCGATTTCTCCGCTTTGCTCTTCGTGGGCTCCCGTGGAATAATCACCTTATCCTACCACCTTATCACGAACGCCTTAATTTAACAAACCTTCAGAACCTTGCAAAAAAGAAGAGATGTAGCTGACATTCTGCTTATATATCGTCTTCGCACTGGCTCTATTGATTGTTCCTATCTTTTAAATTATATTGCCTTTAACACCAACCCTCGCAATTTAAGATCAGCTCCTCTTTTCTACCTTCCCACCCGTCGTACGTCGGCTTGAACGAGCCGATATCCCGTATATTGCAGAAGATCAATTCTAACCACCTCCTCTTTGATTTTAATCGCTGCACCTCCTCCCTCAAATCTGCCCGCCTCCACCCTCACCTTCCACCTAACTAGTTTTAAGTATTAGTTTTAAGTCCTACCAGTCTTAGTTTTGTAAATAGTTTTAAGACATATAGCGTGATATAGCTGAATAAATGGGGCGTACGGCCCACAAAAATTTTTTTTTATTAAATCAAAGCTGCCGTTCGGATTCGGCTTTAAATTGTAGGTCCCTTCCACTTTGCACAAGCAAATGATTGGAGAAGCTAAGTTGTAGGCCTTGTACTCGTATGTTAATGTTTATTTTGTTAAAATGGTATCGGGTTAAAAAAGGTAAAATCATTTTTCCGGAGTTTGGCTGGTGAAAAATTCATTCAGTTCATGTCATTCAAGAAGTGGGGCCATGCCAAGCGCACAAAAGGTTCCATTCGCATTTATATATGTGATTCCACCTATTATACTGTATCTAATTTTATTATCAAGTAAATTGTGATTTTATATTTTTTTTAAAAAAAAATCTCTTAATAAATCAATATTTTTTTTTAAAACAGATGATACAAGTTATATTATGTAAACTTGTTACAACTTACCCCGTCGAGGTAAGTTATAACAGCCCCTCTTTTTTTAAATGCGATATTTTGACATCTTCTGAGCGGACTTTTTGACCTTTTAAGTGGATTTTGTAGCCGAGATATTGCTTTTTGATTTGACCGACAAATTTGCAGAATCCAAAGAGCGCAGCATCAAATTTAGTCGAAAGTGTTAGTTCTAACCCCGCTCTCTACATTTGCTTACTTATAACAGAAAGAGGATTTCTGTCTGATAATTCCATGGACCATTACCGAACCCGAGAACTCTTAGATCTTCTAGATAATCTTTTTCATTTTATTCATTAGAAAACAAAAGAAATGTGCTAGTCTGCTGGTATTACATTAGAGAGAAATAAATCTTACGATTTTTTAATTACCAGTCGGATAATTGATATCGATATATGCTTATGTCTCGTCTGGTTTGCCAGATTTTCTTAAAGCAAGTCAACTATTGTTTTTAACAACTTTCATCAGCTTTGCTTCCTCACCTCACCGTCGCTCTCATATTTATAAATAAAAACTACATAAAATAACGAAAGCCAGTATGGCAACTTCCACCATTCGGATCGCCGAAGATCTGCAGCATAAATTGCCAGCTACAGACGAACACCGGTTGCAATATTTTTAAAATAATTCTTGTACAGATAAATTTGTTATTGTATCTCTGTATGATCAGACCAGACATTTTGTGAGAAGTATACTGGATTTACAACCTATATTCACTTTTCCATCATCAGAATGCAACCAATTGCTATAGGTTGATGTCAAACATGTTTATAGCTTCATCCACAGGCGAACAGGCGAACATACTTTCACTTATCTCTTCAAAAAACTGAAGTTATCTTTGACGAGATTAAAATGTAGTTGTACATATAGGTATGACAGAAATTAAGCCACCCCCGATACAACTTGATATATCTACATACAAAGTAAGACGTCACTGTTATTACTTTATCGCATGCGAGCTCATTAAACACCTTAAAATAGATTCCTTTATCCAAAGTTTTAATGATTTTTATCTTATCTTGTGTTGAATTTGTTTATCTTAAGCAGGTATTGTTCTTAGGTAAAAACAAAGTAAGTAGATAGGTTTGCTGGTTGGTTGGCAAAATAATGAATATCTTTGTTTGGTGGCGACCTTCCATATGAGATAAACTTATTCAGAAAACAAAGGGAGTCTTAAAGCGTGAAATTTTATATAATGAACAACAATTATTATGCTAATACTCTAACCGTATAGCAGTGGTGACTGCCTTGCAAGGTAAAAAAAATGGGTTAGTAGAATATTTGATTATTTTTTTTTTGTTAAAAAAATTCGCAGTTCAAATCTGCGACAAAAATTCAATATTTCATCGCAACATTTCCAATTTTTAATTATTTATCTTCGGAAAATAATTGTATCTGCAAGGGATCGGTTAAATACTTCCAAGCATAAATAATATTTTAGTTCAACTCCTTCTTCCTTTTAGTATTTATTTCATATTGCTATTAACATACGATTGTTTCATAACAGTTAACTCTATAATTAAATGAAATGAAACCTTCAACCATAGGGAAACGAATGCCTTTTTCCATCCAAAGTTTTTAGCATTATTTCACCTTTTGTAAATGAAATTTTTTTTTAAATTCAATTGAACAGTATGGTGTCGAACATCATAAAAGAATCAATTTTAAGTCAATGAAAACGTGCTGATATTATTTAAAATTGCAGAGGCTGATAGGTGGGTAGTTAAAAATGTATGTACGTGACGTTTCAATTATGGCTTTTTAAGAATTCATAGTTTGACAGTTTGAATTAAAAATATACCTAAATAAAATTGTATTCAAGTGGAATATCGTCGATAGACATCTGTCTCTATGTCAATGTCAAATGTTTCAATTCATTTGCATGATGGAGTTGTTTTGACAAAATGAATGTTCAAACAATACACAATATTTATGTTGAATTCAATATAACTATAACAAATACATATAGTGCTATTCGAAAAATGTTGCTCACACCTTTTTTACTCTTTCCGGTGCCTAGGATAGGTTAGGTTAGGTTAAGGTGGCTGTTAGCTAATAGCCAACACACTTAGACCAATGAGGTCCGTTGTGATGCCCGTGTATAGGGGGAGTTTCGACCTCTACTTGCTAAACCATTTGGAGCTTCTAATGAAGCGCGATAGACTTCTAACATATGTGTAAGTTAACACCCCTATTGCGAGTGTCAATCGACAATTGATAATTGAATATTTTCAATGTGTGCTATTGTGAACGAATCATTTTCATTGATATTCTTGTCAATCGAATTTTTTCAATTGACTGCGATTGACAAAATCCTTTAGAATCGTTCGTTCACAATAGCACACATTAGTCAATTATCAATTGTCGATTGACACTCGCAATAGGGGTGTATGTCACTGAGTTCATTAAGGAAGAAGGCTCCTAGATAGAGATTTCTTTTATGGGAGAGTGCAGGACATGCACAGAGGAGATGGAGTGTAGTCGTGTTTTGTGTTTGACGCGTCTTTATTTCGCAAATTGCTTAAGTTATAAAATAAACACCACCATATTTTGGTAAGGAAACTTTGCTTTTTACTTCTCCAAAACATGGATCATATAAACTCCATTAAAAACATTTTTGAGCATTAGCTTTTATTTTCTACCTACCTCTGCAAACTAGAGAACTTGTGCGTCTTGTTGAAAAACATTAGACGGAAAGAAGGCATCTGCAAATATGGCCACTTCGGTGTTGTTGCCAATTGCCTACTTCGCAGTTCCAGCCATCATATAATTTTGATAAGATGGTCGGCGAAATTTAACATCATTAGTTTCCAAATATGTAAGTCCTTAATTCCATACTCCGCCGAACGCACGTTCAATGTCTAGGAATACTAAATTAGGGCTGTTTTCCTACATGTATTTATATTCTGAAGCCGAATTGTTCCGCAGAATACAGGTTAATTGCCTCGACGTGGTTAACGAGTCGCTGCTTTGAAACTTCTTCGGAAATCTTACTTAGACTGCTTAGTGAGCTTATTTAGCGTCGGAACGCAACCGAGGAAGACAGAACCTCCCCGTTTTTAAGACTTAATTGTAGCGAATGTCAGAGCAGAATTGCTAAGGCAGCTAAATGCAGCATGCCCGGGATCGAAGAGAATGGAAATGCTAGATATGTACAATTGCCATAAACTGCTAGGAGCTTTTTGGACATCTACATTTCGGCATTTCAATAGCCAGTGGCTGGAAATTGAATGTCACTATTATGAGTACTGGGGCCTATTTCATAAAACTATTAGTCTAACACTAATAATTTCGAAGTTATTAGCTCTAATAATGTATGGGCTAATAAAATTGTATTTCATAAAAATATTGTCGGGTTCTAATAATTCCCTTATGTTTGATATAGGAATTATTAGTGAAGCGCTAAACAAATAAGATATTAGTGTAGGAAAAATATTTATGAAACACAATTTTACTAATAAACGCAAAATATTAGAAAATTTGCTAATAATTATTAGACTAATAGTTTTATGAAATAGGCCCCTGGAATTAGCTAGCCTCAAAATGTTTTCAAATCTTCAGCATGAAAAATTAAAAAAAAAAACCTAAATTCTAGCTTCTCCAATTATTTGTGTTTGAAAACTATTAATTTGGCATAAATGGACGATGACGATTCGGAATGCAAATTTGAGACAAGACAGTTTATATTCTTGCGCCATTGAGCGTGGCGGGGCTCTGTCTTAACAAATATTAACCAGGGCAAGGTTGAACCAAGTATGTATCTGCACTAGCTATCTTTAAATGTCATACGGCGAACCACACAAACAACAAATATTGATCGAATAAGAAAATCCAAGATGAGAGGAAGCCTTCACATCAAAGAACCTATCTCGAAAAAAATAGAGTGCGACCGACTCAGTTGATACTTCTATCTTCAAAACAGAGATCCTACGAACCCTGTCAAGAAGGCAATATCAATACAAACGCGAAGGATAGGCAGCCTAAAAACTCCTGGATCACATAAATGCAGCAACACCAGCATTTGATTGACCTCAGCGACAAAGTGCTTCAAAATATGGTGGCCTGCCGTTATTTTTTGAGGTCAAACCGCCGAACCCAACGGGTGGACTAGTAGGGATGCAGTTAAGTGGGTCAAGATCCCTTTTATCCCTGATCATAAGAAGAAGAAGACGGCAAACCCCACAGGCAGACCAAAAAGGAGGTAGTGAAGTGGGAGGGTTTCGATCCATTTAGTCCAGATCATAACCTTGTCGTCAAAGAAAACTGAGAAAACTACAGTAGGCTCACGTTATTATGCCAGCTGCCGCAGATAATGGGTCGTATTCTTAAAAACGAGTTCAAGCTGTTAACTCACTTTTCTTAGATCTTTCTTAACATGGTATGTCATAAATAGTTGAGCATCATGACGGATGTATATGAACTGAGTAAGGCAAATAGTTCATATACAAGATGGCCGAATTTCAGCTTAATTTCGTTATAAATCGAATTTATAAAAATAGAAAGTGTCCAGTTAGTAATGATTTAGTGAAGAGGGTAAGAACTTATTGACTTAAGAATTTTTGGGCCGACCCTGGAAACAAGCGGTGGTACTTTGACGAATGGGGAAATGATGAGAATTTTTCAATTTGTATTCTTAAAATTATGCTATTCAAAAATGTTAATAAATGCCATCAGCCTTAACCAAAAGCAATTTTTTCGATGGAAGATCTGCTGATAAAGTCTGAACAAAATCATCAACGTTTTGTTGAACTTTTTGTTGGGCTGCTCGATTTCCAATCACGAGAACAGTAGAACAAACATATAATGTATTGTATAAGTATGATTAGCCATACCATCAAGTATAAATGTTAGTTTAAATTATAACGGTTAATGCATAGGTCCTTTTAAATTAATTTTGTGCAAATTGTATTTTGTTCAGCGTTGGGTTACTTTCGGGGTCCATTTAAATAAGTCACTCTTTTTCGCAGTCTTAAAGAAATATTTTGTTCCCGGTTTATTTGACATCTATTTTGGTTTTTAAATCTGACTTCTTAATGGCCACTTCTTTAATAATTTATGTTTCGTTTAGGTCTTCACCAAATTGGTTTTTATATGCAGCAATAATCCTTAACACTGCATCCTTCTTCCTCGCTTTAAACATTGGTAATTGCGATTTTTGCAGAAAAAATTTTTTTTCCTTTAGAACTCAAAATTGATAAAAGTGATCCAATTCCATTTGCGGCAAAGAAATTCTAATCACAACTAGACAAGACAGAGAGCTTTGAGATCGATCTCAAATTAATTGAGTCAAGGCCGTTGAGAACGATCTCATTTTTTTCGCAAATGAAACTTAGTCCGAGTTCCGCTTTGCACAATCGATCTTACATGTGAGTTCAAGCTCATTTTTTAGAATACGACCCAATGTGCAGTAATTTGGAATCTTTTTCAATAAGAGCCTGACTCTTCGCATGAGATGTATAAGGAATAGTTCTTTCAAATGCGTGTTAGGTCTACAAGCTGCATTATAAACTAGATACACACTCTGTCGCAGTACCTATCCTATACCCTTATTTCGTCATACCTAATGATACCAACTTGATAAATTTCCATACTGGGTTTTATACTGGAATTTTATAAATTTTATCATTGCGTTTGCGTACCACGCAGTCGTGCGCATGTCGAAGGCACTCTTTCTGAACGCGACAGAACTGTCAAAGGTTGATCTCGCTTCAATGCATGCCGAGGGTATAAAGGAATGAAATTACTACTTCTTATCACCAGTCGACACATTTTTTCTCGTCCAACGTTCAGGTGTTTAACTCGATCCAATATAAATGGCATCAAAACGTGAAAAGTGCGTGTTTAATTCGGAACTTAAAAAAAATATTCTTTTTTGGTGGAAGCAACAAATAAAACACCAAGTGATGTACATTGTACGAAGTGCAACGCGATTTTCAGCATCATCAGACTGCGCATCAAAATTGTTCCGCACGTGTTTTGAAATTAAGAACCAAATGTGAAGCAATCGCGATCAATGTTTACGCTCCATTTGCACGAAGTGTTTTGAAGAAGGAATTGGCTGAGCGGCGCTATGCCTCCGTGACGACTAATGCATCGAATCGTATAGATGATGCCGGTTGTTGTGCGTGTAAGTCAAATGCAACATGGAGTGGAATTGCCTTGAAAACGCAACAAGATCTGCTGAAAAATGTCGTCTAAGGAAAATTATGATTTCAAAGAATCGACAGAGCCGCCGTCGGCTGATATTAGTCTGATGTCAATGCAGTTCGCTGAAATGAGCACAGACTCAGATTAATAAAAAAAAAACGTTGTACTTACTTTTTTAGAATAAACTAATAACAAATTAATAAAAAAATTAAATATTATACTTAATATAATGGACTTCATCTAGCAAAAGTTGGTATAATTAGTCATACCATTCGTCATAGCCAGATTATATTTCCCGCATTATTTTCATTGCAAACTTCCATCCATCGAGTCGATTATTACAATTGCAATTATTCGTTGACTAAAGGTTACTAAAGCTAAAATCGACGAAAATCATTCACGATGGTCATGATTGGGCAATAAGTACAAAATAAAGGGACATTTTATTTATTTTGTTCAACCTTCACCTTCTAAGCCGTAACACATTTTACATCCAATTTAGCGGGGAAATCAATTAATTCAATCAATGTCGACTTGTTTGCACAAGTACACGCAAAAGCCGGAACGTTTTATCAGCGGCAGCCATTGAGCAATTCTTATGTAAGAACATTCTCATATAGAAAATCAAAGAGAATTAATTTCAAAATTAATAAGCTTGGCTGGCAGTAAATCTGTAAGTTGGTCGATCCACCAGGAACACGACGACTGGCAATTTGTCTTAGCAGGGAATTCTCTCAAAAAGCAGCACCAAAGAAAAACAAATAACATTCCAACAAAAGTGGATACTTATTTTTTGTTGCTTCTTTAAAAGTTTTATTTACTCTGTCTACTGGGAAGACGGATATATTTTAGAATGGACCAGAGACATTTCCTGTATAGACGGCATTCTTCAGATGACATCCAATCGCATCTCCCAACTAGTGCTCAGCCATATGCGACACATTCAAAAGGACACTTTTGTTTTGATTGTATATTTTTTTGTTTTGTTGGATCTTTTTTTGGGTTGGGTTTAACTTGATAGGTTTTTTTTTGAATTATGTTCAAAGCAAAGCAATTTTGTCACATCGATTTGCATATGTTAGAATGAGGCATAACAATTGAAGCAGAAATTGGCAGTATCCCAACGCTGTCTTTATTCTTTATTTTTTTGTGGTGCACGACGAGAGAGGTGACAGTGCACATCTAGACGGGTTTTTTTAAATCAGTTTTACTTTCTGGTTAAACAATGAAAATAAAATAAACGAAACATTGATTGGTTTGGTTTAGTTCTCTTTTTATGTTTATTTATTTTGTAAAATGTTTGTGCGGATATAGTCGAACGACAATGGCGATTGAAATAGAAACATAGATCGACGAACATTTGAGTATCTGCACAGTATTGTATTACATGTTCAATGAACTTACATGGCATGGCACAAATACTTTGAAAAAAAAACTAACAGAAAGTGCCAATGCCGAGCCGGTAACGTCTTTAGAGCTGAAGATGAAAGCGTTGTAGTAGAGTCACTAAAGGCACTGGGGATTTTATTCCGCATGGCTTTTTAAATTGACTTAAAGACTACCTCGGCTTCCTAGATCTTCTTTCTGATACGGCGACATTATTTTTGAGTTTTCTTGTGAACAACTAAAACAGAAAACAAACCAAAGGTGTGAACTTTTCTGTGTTTGCCGATGTAAAAATAGAATAAAAGCACTCCGCCAATGAACGCACAAGCTCAGCTCTGCCTTAATGGGGTTTCATTATTTTTTCTGTTCATTATAAATCGATAAACAATAAAACCCCATTCAGGCAATTCATTCAGGATCGCATGAGAAAACGCTGGTCTAGGTTCGAGTTCAAGTGTGGGAAAGGTTTTCCGAGAATTATATTAAATAAAAAAAAAACCAGCATCACAAAAAGGAGACTGATGATCGGCTTTGTCAGTCCGTGAAACAGCGCTGTAATTCCAGCACGTACCAGTACGGCAGATCGACAATTAGACCAAATGTTCACACTGAGGCAAATCCTGGAAAATACATACCATCGAATTACAAGTCTATGCTCACCATCATTTCATCGACTTAAAAGTCGCATAAGTTAGTGTTTATCATTAGGAGCTCTACACACATGACAGCGCAACTACTTGCCAAAATCCGTTGCAAGTAGATATGGAGTCCCGTCCAAAACTGATCTGGTTGTGTAGCAGTTTGAAAGCAGCGCTTTCGAATTATTCTAAACTTGCACCGGATTTCGACAAGGAGTTGCGCTATCATGTGACTTCTTTATTCTTGTTTTAGAGAAACAGTGCGCAGGCAGGTGTCAATATGAAAGCACTATATTCAATCGATCTGGGGTATGCGGACGATATCAACGTCATCGGCCGTTCCCAGCGTACCGTGGTAGAGGCTTTTCAGGCGATTGAAGAATATGAAATTTCTTGGTTTTGATTCTTAAAGTTAATGAGGACAAGTTCATAGTATGTATATGCTGTCAACTGTTCCTCGTCGAAGACTTAACGTCACGGTTGATAGCAAAGCTTTGAGGTAGTTAAGGAGTTCATCTACCTTGAAGTAAACATCAACTCCACGAAGAACACCTTAGTGGTGATCCGACGGAGAATCATCTTAGGAAACTGCTGCTACTTTGGAGTTCTATTGGCAACCTGCAGACTTATCAAACCATTCCGGTAGTTTGCAACCATCCTACACAGTTGCACTTGATGGCGAGAGAAAGCATACACGAGTCTATCCTCCGCATATACAACAATCTTACTCCTTGCTCTTTATTGGAAGCGACTCATATACACTCCGCTCCACGTGTTTTCGAATAGGTAGTTTCTTGGGGAGCGGGTCGAAATTCTGCTTTGCAAAATTCCGACTTTTAACCTAGGTTCGCAGAACGATAAAATATGATTCGTTCTATCATGCAAAGTTCCCAAAGAAATTTGATTTCTGATTCGATCGCGAACCTTATTTTTCGGTTCGTTTAAAAATAAAATTCGTTTTCGCGATCGAATCAAATCTGTTGCGATCTTTAAAATATGGTTCGTTCGTGAATTTATCACATGCGAACTATTGGAGATCCGTTCGCGAATGGTTCTCATAAAAAAAAAGTCATTGTACATGAAAATTATATTACATATTTTAATAGTGAAAGAAGATAACTGAAAATATATTGAAAATAAATTTGTATTAAGTTTAACTAATAAAACATTATTTATTGTTTCTTTGGATAATTTGTTTGTGTTTTTTGTCTCAAAAAGTGGTAGAGCGCTAAAAGCTCTGCCAGTACTACTTGTGCGTTTTCCTAGAAGAACCTCTTTGCTGCTCAATGTTTTCCAATGCTCAATTTTCTCTCATAAAGTAAGCAAGTTGATTCGCCAGCTTTTTCATTATAAGAAATATATTATTTTAGCTCTCTCTTTATTTTCCCCATTTCAACCAAAATAATATTTATTGAAAATATAAATTGCGAAAGATTTGTTTTATGAATCTTTACGGATCATTATCGTGAGCGAACCATTCTACCTGAATTTCTTTTTTCCGATCTCTCACGAACGAGAGATACAGAAAAAAGAAGGATACAGTTCGTTCGTGAGAGAACTATAAATTTTTAAAGATCAAACATTTTATCGTTCGCGAACTTTATTTTTTATGGTTCGTTAGAAGATCGATAAAGAACAATAAAGATCCTTATTTTATCGTTCTCGAGCGATATTTTACGAACCCTGCATTTAACACAAAAATTCAGCTTTTCAAAATTCAGCTTTTTTTCTGTTGTCTTACAAAATTTTGTTTTTCAAAATTTTGCTTCTTAAAATTCTGACAGGCAATATTTTAAACAAATAAATTCTGCTAATTGTGTTTCTTTTTCCAATTTACGAATTTAAAGAAAACAAATATTTTTCAACTTTGTCAACAAATTACAATATATTTCATATAAAGAAGGTACACACCAATAAAAAACTACTTTTTACCTCTTCTTCTATAACAAGTGAGTAGGTAGGTAGAATGTTTTACAAACCTTTTTGCAGAATTCTGAAAAGCAAAATTTTGAAAGCAGAACTTTGTAAAACAGAATTTTGAAAGCAGAATTTTGAAAAGAGATTCACGAATGATATTGAGAGCATGCTGTTATATGTATCTCGCTTCGATTGCTTTGCTAGTGCAACCTGTGTTCATGTACTTGCAGGAGGTCTGCAATACGATTCTAGCTGCACGATTGTGGATAACATAAAGGTCTTCTAATTTGTTTAATTCTCTGCTTACCAATAATACGAACTAGTGATTTTGTGATCATCTGCTTGGCATCATTTGCGCAATAGATGAGACGATGCTTACAAATAGGACCTTCCTTTGATTTAATTGACTTTTTTTTATTCACCGAAGTAAAAAAAAAACACTAATAAAATTGCCTTTTTTCTATTATTTACAGTCATCTGTTTACCTCGCAAGAATTTTGACCCCAACCCAGTTTCTAGATTTACTTTTACGAAATTTCTTAGATCCTTCAATAACATGGTAAAAACCAAATGCAATATGAAAGAAGGCTATATTATGTTTATGTTGTACAAAAAATTGGGATTAGGTAGATAAATTCAATTGTTATGATGCTTTTCGCAATAAGGTCATAAAATTAGTAATTTTTTTGGTTCCACCTGTTTACGACCAGTAACTAAATCTAGCTATTATCATATTTTAAATCACACATAAAGGCATAGAGTGCACGAGGGACCTTAGTTCAAAACATAATTTTAAAGAAACAACAACATGGGTAAAAGAAATTCATTAACCAAAGAAGAAATACGCCAAATTCGAGCCTATCTATCTGTTTTATAGCCGGTCAGATTGGAAGAGGACCACATGTTGTTCATAGCTATCTTAAAGACCCTGAGAACTATGAGAAAAACCGGAAAGGAAGAATTATCAGAGCAACAACAAGTCAGGATCGACGGGCGATTTTGAGAGCTGCCTCAAATTCAAGACTTTCCCTAAGTAAAATCAAGGCACAAACTGGAGTTGAAGCTAGTACAGTCGAGTCCGGATATCTGAAATACGCTTAACTGAAAAATCCGGTTAGTTGAAACACAAAATTTGTCACACAGCATTTTTTCAAAACTTTCATACAAACTAATTCGCTTAACTGAAACCCGCTTAATTGAAAGATTCGGTTAAATGAAAAAATAATTACGGGAAAAATCATTCATTTATGCTGATACTGCTCCGCATAACTGAAATAAAAAAGCTGAATACGCCCAGCACTTAGTTTATTTCTTTCTTTAATTGAACGCGCCCAATAAACTTCAGACTTCACTTTTGTCTGTCAGTTTGACAACAAAATATTATTTTGTTTTGTTTGTTATGCTCGACTTCTGAGTTTGACGAATAATTTCTGGAAAGTGCGAGTTAAGCAAATTTAAAATTATGGCACTAATGGTAACTTTTTGTTTTGTTAACCAAAACATAAACGTCATTCATGTACAATAATCATTTTAGTCATCCAGATCGGAAAAGAAGTGCACAGGATTATCGTTTCAAAAAAAATAGAAGTTCTGAAGAGTATCGATTCGGGAGAATCCAGAAAAAATATATGTGCAAAATATGGCTGCAGCGCACCAATTTTGACAAGGATTATTAAAAACAAGCAATTATTTTTGAATGCAGCGGCAGAAAATAAAAATTTGACAAAGAAACGGGTGCGAACTGGTTATCATACAAATATTGAAAACGCGCTATTGATTTGGTTTAGGGACATGCGAACGAAAAATGCAGTAATTAGTGGTCCTCTTTTAATGGAAAAAGCAAAACAATTTGCTGTTATGATGAAGGTCGATTTTGAACCCTCCAAAGGCTGGCTAGAGCGTTGGAAAGTTAGGGAAAATATACATTTTAAAAACACGCACGGAGAGAAAAATTCGTCGGATACGCACGGAGCTGAGGAATATTTGGCCAACATCTTACCGACGCATCTCCAAGAATATAGTGCAGAAAATGTTTACAATGCGGATGAATCTGCTTTGTTGTTCAAAGCTTTACCAACTGGCACATTGGCAAACAGGCTAGAAAAATCATCACATGGAAAAGGAAACAAGGATAGAATAACGGTTCTTTTTGTGGTAAATTCAAATGGTAGCGACAAAATGATTTTTTGCATAGGGAAATCCCGAAACCCTAGGTGTTTTCGTAACTCTACAGTCCCTGTTAAATATTTTTCCAATAAAAAGGCTTGGATGACTGGATCAATATGGAGCGAAATAATGAAGGAGCTCAACGCAAAATTCAAAGCGAACGGTAAGAAAGTGTTACTCTTTGTTGACAATGCGGCTTGTCATAAATTAGATGATGAGACTATTTTAGACAACATCAAAATAGAATTTCTGCCACCAAATACAACTTCTATTATTCAGCCTTTGGACCAAGGGATAATTCGGTCTTTTAAATCGCATTATCGAAGGTGCATAGTAAGAAGACAAATTCTTCATCTCGATAATGGGCAATCTTTAACAGATTTTGCCAAAAATTTGGACTTACTTTCTAGTTTGAAAATGGTCAAAAGAGCCTGGTGGATGGTCAGCCCTGAGACAGTAAAAAATTGTTTTCAAAAGGCGGGCTTTGCTAAAACCCTTGTTGCACAGACAGAGTTTGAAGTTGGCGATCAGGAAGAGGCTGATTTACCGATAAATCTCAGACAGGAAATTGAATTTCTTGTTGACATAGATGCAGATTTGCCTTGTTTCGGGGATATGACGGATGCAGAAATTATAGACGAAGTCACATTTGCATTAGAAATTAATCCCGAAGAAGTCGATTCTGACGGTGAAGATTCCAACAGAGTCCTTTCTCTTCAAAAACCCTCAGTGAATGATGCTTTTAATGCTCTTGCAGTTCTAAAGAACTTTTTTCGGGGAAACAGTGAAGTCGGCGATTCAATTGACGACCTTGAAGACAAGATATCTTTAACCAATATCCGGAACCATAAGCAAACGCAGATATGCGACTTTTATACGCCGTCTAACTAAACAGTTGGTGCAATAAATCCATATTTTAAGTACTGAAATACATATTAAAAACAGAGCTGTGAATTACCATTTCATTTTTTTTCTTTATTTATAAATTATAAGTTATTTACTTATTCTATGTTATTTTAAAACGTTTTTTAATAAAAATAGTTAACTTGTTTTAAAACGCTGCTGTTGGTTTTTTCTGTATCAATATATGTACTTGGATTCTTAGGTTGGATTGGTGAAATTGTATTTTAATTATGTATCTAAATTCCGATAAAGTATTTTTTTTTTCAATTATTAGAAGATCGCTTAAGTGAAAATACCGCTTAACTGAAAAATAAGTTATGGCAAATTGGCGTTTCAGTTAAGCGGACTCGACTGTAAACTGTTTATCGCGTGATACAGCAGTTGAACCATATAAGACACACAAAATGAAAAAGAAACCGCCATTGAACGCAGCACCCAAAAGTCAGCGACTTGATTTTGCAATAATCCACATCAGTTGGAGTCGAGAGTGGCATACCGGTGTCTTTTCAGTTGAAAAAAGTCTAATTTGGATGGACCTGATGAATATAATTATTATTTTCATGATTTGAGGAAAGATGAAATAACCTTGGATGGAAAGCGAGGTGGAGTAATGGTATGGTAATGGTATTGTAAGCTTTTACGGAACTGCAAACTTTGTTTTTCAAGGTTCAACATACCGTAAGAATAACTGAAACTTGGATTCAGGGTCAAAATGTATGTAAACCTACTGGCATGGCCGCCATATTCACCGGATCTAAAAATCATAGAAAACGTGTGGGGATAGCTTTCAAAAAAGGTCTACGAAGGAGGAAAGCAATACTCCAACCCGGAAGAAATTATTGAAGCCATAAAACAACCCTGGTCCGAAATTTCACTAAATTACTTGGAAGAACTGTTTAAATCTCTTCATAAGAGGCTTCTAAAAGTTCTGTAACCACTTTCTTGTGTGAAGTGGAAGGGACCTACAATCTTACGCCAAATCCGAACGGAAAATTTTGGGCAGTGGAATAAAACCCAAATTAATTTATTCCAAAAAAATTGTGTTGTTTTATAACCTTTTAAGCGTCTAACAGGTAGATTTAGTTACTGTTCGTAAGCAGGTGGAACGAAAAAAGGACTAATTTTATGACGTTATTGGGAAAAGCATCATACAAATTGAATTTACCTACCTAATCCCAATTTTTTTCCTACAACATAAACATAATATAGCCTTCTTTTATATTACATTTGGCTTTTCCCATATTGTCGAAGTATTTTAAAAATTTCGTAAAACTAAATCAAGAAACTACCTATTCGTAAACACGTGGAACGGAGGGTACATTGTTTTTTGCTAGTCCCCAGTACAATAATTCGATAAAAACAGAATAATAAGCCTCTATAATGCATGGCGCATGATTTAGGCTGAATTTCTAAATGGCAAGAAAAATGCTCATCAGACATGTTGGTGCTTTTCGTATGCATTGGATTACCGCCTTTTCAGTGCAATACGTACCTAATATGTGGTGCGTTGCAATTTTTGGTTGTTACATGTTTTTTTTAAATACAATATCGTAAAAATAAGTCAAAGAATTGCTTAAGTAAACCTTTTAGCCACTTTAATAAATAATTTTGCTTCCTATGATGGAAATATAGACAAATTGTAAGCAATAGGCAACAGCTGTTTAGTCGTAAAGTATAGCTACGTTCTTCACTAGTTCATGAAAGAAGAAAGGTGACAAAATGTAAAAACTTTTATAAAATTATCAAGTTCTATCTCGACGATTTATTTTTCAGTCACTTTTGAATTACCGATGCTCATCAATGAAGTTTTGGAGAAGTTGAAAGGAGCACTATGATGCAATTTTGAGACTCAAGACAAAAATCATCAACCGGCCGGAAAGTGAATCATCATTCAAAAAAATATTCAGCCTTATTCTTACGTACGAATCTTTGTGTTTCGTTCACATATCAAAAGAGAGAGAGAGAGACTGATTTCTATATTTGACATAAATGTATTTGCCGATGTTTCTGTTTTTCAGGACAAAATTCACTATTCGTTGACTGCACTTTGAATCAAAATCGTGTAGAGTTTTACCGACATGACCTTCTTCTTAATTCGCGGCGAGGTTATGATCAGGATTAAGGGTATCATAACAGTCCCAATTAACTGCATTCCTACTAGATCGCCGGTTTGATCTCAATAACAATCGGCAGGCTTCTTAATTTCGGATCACTATCACTGAGGCTAATCAAATGCTGGTGCTGTTGCATTTGTGCGATGATCCAAGAGTTCTAAGGCCTGCCTCTTTTTAACGGTTTCGATATTGCCATTATTGTTTGATCGACCTTTTTTCGAGACCGATGATCTACAGTAGTGTCAACCCACAGATTTGGATGCACACTTGCGGGACAGCTTTAAGATGTTGAACGTGTTGCTTGGCTCACCTGGATTTTGAAATTGCCTAGATGTGATTTCTCCACTTAGTTCCCTTTTACGATAGGCGCTGTTTTTTCGTGGGTGCTGCAGTGATATTCTTAGCCCGCTGGTAAATTTTACCAACATAAGCATTTAGACTAAAACCGACTTGGGTAGTGGGTAGGTATCTATTTCATGACACAAAATTTCTTTTTGAAAAAGCCGGTTTTGTACTGGAGCAACTGAATACGCCATAACATGGTATGGGGTATCTAGCACGGCTAAGACTATTAAAATTTAATCCGAAAATCACATTGGGGCACTCAGTGCACCAATTACGGATTTAGATACATTCCGGCAGTTCTTATCGGTTCAGTCCTCGTCGCCGTTTTTAAACAATTGTATCGGAGGCTTGTTTTCCGTGGCCCGAAATCAAGAAAGAATTAATTCTTGCAATCAGGGATGGAAAAGTCGATACACTTGTATCGAACTCGATACACGATTGTTCAAGTTCAAAAGTACAATTTGCCCTAATTCGATAAAATTTAGCAATCTACATCTTTCAAATTCTTTTGGAATGAGTATTTTTCAAAAGGAGAAAATCGAATCAATTAGACACATTTAAATGTTTTAAGTTTTACGCATCGCGTTGACTGGATTCTAACTTTGCTAGCCGCCGTTCTGAAGGCATTCAACTCTTAATTGAAGTCTCCATGTTGCCATCAGGTGTTAGGAAGGAATTCAAACTCATCCTCTTATGAATTTGACGTAAGTGGCACTATTTTGAAAACAAATGTACAAAATGAGACCATTAAGTGAGAAGAGCTCATAGACTACACTAAGAACCGGAACAAGTGTATAAACAAAAGTATTTTTGGCTGACCTTTGCAAGGTATATAGGGACATGAACTTCTTATCAAATCTGTTGATGTTTAATAGTTTACTATAATTTTAGAATATGTTTTGCATCAGTTTTTTTTACTTTAGGAAATTAATATTTGCAAACTTTTTAGGTTTTTCCATAAAAATTTAATTAATTAATCAACGACAAATGTCAAAATGGCTGAAGTGCATATGATTGGTGGAATTATTTGAGTGGAAGGGTCCCTACTTGAACATGAAAATATTGCTTTGTTTTATACATCAATATGGCTCGTGTACCTATGTCCAGAGAAATTTGTTTACCCGCGAGAGGGCACCCACGTATTGTTATCTGTTGAACAATTTCTCCACTACATTCGAGTACGTTTCTATGGAAATAATGTCCGACGCACTGAGTGATGCTATTTTCTAAATTTATTGACAGAGTGAGGTTCTTTTAAACCCTTTTTTTAAATTTTACACATTTTCTTAAGCGATAACTTGTGAAAATGTTGTTTTTAGTCCTATTCCTGCATAAAAAAAAATCTATTAGAAGTGTGTGTCCCTAGGGAATCAACCCCTAAAATATTTTAAGTTCACTTAATAAAGGGTCTTTCATTATCGACTTCACAACTTCAAACTTTCAGTGTGAACGTACCCTTAAACCGATTACTGAACTGTCAATGTCAAAATATTCAGTAAATCAACATTTTCATCATGGTAAAGTACACCACGAAGGAACAACGTTTACATATAATTAAAATTCACTATCGAAATTCCGAGTCGGTGGTCGCAACTTAAAGAGCGTTAACGCCAATTTTCTGTCGTAATTCTCGTCCCAGACAATTCAAAGTCTAGTAAACAAATTTGAGTCAAAATATTCGCTGCTTGATGTTGCCGTGGCAGTCAGACTACTTTTTGCCCGAAATGGGGAGAATATTGCTGCCGTAGAGGTGTCCGTCGCAAACCAGCCAAATCAGTCAATTTCACGGCGTTCTCAAGAATTGAGCCTCTCCCAGACCACATTATGGCGAATTTTGCCTAAGGATCTTGGCCTACACCCTTACAAGATCCAGCTGACTCAAGAACTAAAGCCACTTGATTATATGAAGCGAGGTACGTTCTCGAATTCGGCTGTGGACATAATGGAAGAAAATGATGCAAAATCATCTTCAGCGATGAAGCGCATTTTTAGTTAAACGGTTCGTCAATAAGCAAAATATTCGTTACTGAACAGCTGAGAACCCTCATGTGCTTCATTCTGTTTCATGTTTCACTTCATCTGCAAAAAAATACTATTTGGTTCGGTGTTCATGCCGGTGGCGTCATTGGGCCGTTTTTTCCGTCGATCAAAATGACCGATCTGTGATATGTGGTTCCAACAAGACGGTGCCACAAGCTACACAGCGGGGGCAACAATCGAGTTATTGAAGTCTAAGTTCGGTGAACGTGTTATCTCGAGAAACGGACCCTTCTATTGGCCGCCGCGATCGTGTGATTTAACGCCTCTAGACTTTTTTATGGGGCTACATTAAATCATTGGTCTATGCCAGCAAGCCGGTGACGTTAGAGAAGCTCAGAGCCAATATGAAGGAGAATAACCGAGTCATAAAAAATTGGTTACTATTTTTTTCATGTGAAAAATAGCTTTCAATACAATTGGCTCCATTTCAATCTTAAAACAATTTTAAATAGAACTTAAAAATGTCATTTTTCATTGCTGATTGCATTCGTAGAGGTTAGTTAGTCCAATGAGAAATGATACTTAAAAGGTGCACCGTGATGCCTTGGGGATGAACAAGGTCTCAGTCCTGTTTTTGTTATCGACGATTGGAAGTTGTCTGTAGAGTACGTCCTCCGTGCCTCTTTGTGTTCGCCATGAGGTATCGCAGAAGAATTTACTATGAAGATTGATGGCTTAGAACGTCCTATGTGAATTTATTATGTTCGCCACCATGTATCGCAGAAGAACTTTACTACTCCCCAATTGGGGACAATATCGAATACAAATAGAATGAAATCATAGAGGACGTACAATAGTACTTACAATTAACATCCAATCGTCAAAACGCGAAAGAATAAAATCAAATCGTTTACATATTTGCATTTTGGAATAAGCCTATTCAATTTATCAAATATATTATTTTGCCTTGAAAGCGTTCACATAGACATACGTACAGGCAAAGCTCGATTTACGCAATACTCGATTTACGCAAATGCTCGAATTCCGCACAAAGTAAAATATTTGCACTACCGCTCGATTTCCGCACACAATTGTGCGAAAATAGAGCCCTTAGTGTAAATGCGAGATTTCTTTGAGCATTCATACTATTAAAAAAAATTCATTTAATGTTCCGTTAGTTTCCCATTAAGATGCTATCATGATGTTTAACGGCACTCTAAGATGGGCTGAAGAAAATAGCAGAAGTTTTCAAGAAATCTCCCTTTTACAAAATTTACGCGAAATAGCCGTAAAAATGAACATTATGACAAAATTTAAACAAACAAAATTGGACGATTGTTTTAGTATTGGGTGTAATAAGTCAAATTGACTATTAATAAATGCGTTTTAAACTATCATTTAGTGTGTAGACACGATTTTTCTTATGTTTTATGTTTGTTTTGTAAACATTCGAATTGCGCACATTCTCGATTTGCGCAAATGGCCTAAATTTTACCTAGTGCGCAAATCGAGCTTTGCCTGTATATGTCTCCGGTTAGCGAGTGCCTCGACAATAAGCACCTATTCGAGCTACGAGTTGAAAAACGACCTGTAGGCCATAAAATCCAGTTCCCAGATCCAAGTTGAACACCAATCTGGCAGTTATTCACAAACATACGCACGTCGACTTGACGATGGCGAACAGATCATGGAGCGTTGACGTAGGGGCTTGTTAACGGAAAAAAACGAGTAGGTAGGTACATTTAATGCAACACCAGAATTTTTTGTAAATAAGAAAAAAAGTTATATGTATATCGTGTTTTTTAATAAGGACATAGCAATTTCGTATTTAAATAAAACAAAGAATTATCGAGATATCGGACTGCAATTCATTCCAGGTATAGTACACAAGTTAAATTTGAGTCAGAAGTTCGATCTTCCTCATATGACCACCACAAGGCGCGAGTACGTTTGCTGGGATCGATTCTTTGGGCCAATTTTGAACTACTCTTTCACACATACCGCCTGGAACATTGACAATTTCGTATTCGATATTAGCCGTGTTTCTTTGCACGCGGATATAGGGATAATTTGAAATTTGCATGTAAAATACATATAACAAGAACTTATCCTATATACGCTTACTTTAACGGGGATAGCTATCGCGCTAAGTCCTTTAGCGGGGATAAACAGCGCTTCCAAAACCCATTTTCTTCGTTTCTGATGAATCGTTGCTATGAATTTTTCAGGAAATGTCAAATTTTAACATCCCGCCAACCAATATTTTGTTCGTGATTTTATTATTATTTTTTAAAAATTTAGTAAATCTGGCAATGTGAAACTGTTTTTTATAATTTTAGAATATGTTTGGCATTAATTTCATTTGTCGGAAATTAATATTTTTAAATTTCACGATTTTCAATACAAATTTCTTAACTCAACTTACAGCTGTCCCTTCAAGCAAAAACACTGACCCAACTTTTCCCGTCATTTTTGGATCCGCGATATATGAGGCGTTCCACGCACACATTTGTAAATTGAATGTAACTACATTGCCAATAAGAAGAAGAGCGAGAGTCGAGAGTAGTTATTTGTAATGGCGATTCGTTCATCTGTCATCTGGCTGCAGCTGCAGATATAATTTTCTTTGGAAGGTAAACTAAAATTGAATTTATTATTGCACACTATTATTTGCTTAATTAACTTTGCTTGAATTTAGATTTATCAAAATCAAAAAAAAATAGCAACCGATGAAGGCGAAACTACCAATGGGCCGCATTTCGTTGATATTAATGCTACCGGCACAAATTCATGCTGAAAGTAAGTAACAGTCATATGTATAGATAACATGCACATTTATTTGATTCATTTATTTTGCAGGAGAAGGAGAAATGGGTGCAGGTATACCAAATGGAAAAATGTATTGTTTTTAAGAAATAAAATAAACATGAACAAAGATTTCTGATTTTTATTTTAGCGATACTCGATTCTCGTTTCTCTTCTTATCTAGCCTCGATTTGTACCTTTTTTTTGGATCAGTTTTGGATTCGTTTTTTGCTGAGCACAGCGAGCTCAATCTGTCACAATACATACACATGTGAGTCCGCGGCTATTACAATTTCCATACTAATTGGATCCGAAAAACGTCGTTTTTCGGACCCGTATGCGGAGCCGTATGCGGAGTAGCCCATATGTCATAGCCCATATGTCAGGGGTGTCACTAATAAACGTCATAGGTGCATGTGTGCTGCCAAGTTTTTTTTTGATGAATTCTTAAGCGGCGATGGTCGTTTTTTAATGCCATGCCTATATCCGCGTGCAAAGAAACACGGCTATTGTTTCTGAGCTCTTCTAACGCAATGTCCTCTTCTTGTCAGGTCATTTTGAAAGTCCTTACTATCAAAAAGAATATTAAGTAATATTTCCATTTCAGCAATCCCTAATTTGTAGGTAGGGAAATGTTCTGAAACGCAAACAAATGACATCAGTTTGATTTTCGCATCAGCTGTTCTGCGCATCGGCATCGCAAATAAGCAGTGACGCTGAATCGATGCGGTATTAGTTTGACGTTTCCGAATTCACCCATAAACCAACGATTTAACGTAATACAGAAAAATATATCTAACGGGGTTAAATCGTGTGAAGTGGCCATTCGACCTTACCATTTCTCGAGATTACACGACTACCGAACAGATCAATTGTTTGAGCTGTGTGACATGTGGCACCATTTTGTTGGAACCACATACCTCTGATATCAAGTCCATTGATGTCTGGACAAAAAGAATCTTCTAACATGGTACTTTAGCCAAGTCGATTGAATGTAACATGGCGATTATTTTCATCGACGAAAATATACGATACAATCACACCTCCGCCGGCATGAAATCGACACCGCACCGTCACTTTGTGGATGCAATGGAGGGTCTTGAAGCACATGTGAGTTTTTTGCTTACCAGTCACGCATATTTTGCTTATTGACGAAGCCATTAAGCCAAAAAGAATCTTCATCGCTTTTTGATAACATTCAGGATTTGCTTCAAAGTTTTGCGGAGCCCAATCGCAGAAATTTCGGAGCATTAAATAATCCAGAGGATTCAGTTCTTGAGATCATTAAATCTTGTAAGTGTGTAGGTGAAGATCTTTACGCAAGATTTGTCACAATGTGGATTGACAGATTTCCAATTCCTGTAAACGGCGTGGAATCGAAAGATTTGGCTTATTTTGCACGGCTTCAAAATTTTCGCTACCTCGAACGGTGCGTTGCCTAACTGGCATCGAAACATTCATTAGTGAATACCTACTTTGTTGACTTGAATTTATCCATTATAGCAAGCACAGCCTGTCTGATGGGACGATTTTTACCACCAAAATTTTAATTAGCGGTCTTTAAATTGCGACCACGGACTCAAAATGTCGGTAATAATTTTTAATAATTTTCAAACGTTGCTCGACCGTGAACTTCACCATAGAGAAAAAACCTTGACGGACGTTTTGACGTTGACAAATCTTAAAAAAAAGTTTAAGGGTGCTTCCGTAGGTAATTTAAATTAAAAACTATTTTTTCCTTTGTCACTTCAAATTAATGACAAACACTACATTTTTTGTTTGGGAACACTGATGGCGAACACAAACGAATCCGGAAATCGACAATCCGATGCCAGATTCACCTGTCATTGCGTACCCAGTGCCACTACACTATACATCTTTACAGTACACATATCAAAACGTCCCTTTCCCACAGGTCTTCTTGGAAAAACCCAACAAACACCTGGGGAATTTGTGTGAAGAGAAGAAAAATCGAAGAACCGCGTGTCTTCCGTGTAATTATCGTATCGTCCATGTGGATGATGGTTCTTTTCTTTTCTTTTAATGCGTTCTTGTCTCGTATTTATTTTGGCATCTTCCCTTCTTCACTTACCTTCGTGTAAACGTTTCTTTAGTTGTCCATGGAGAGTTTATCAAACTAAAACTATAGAGTTGATGATGATAGGGAAAAGAACGATGGGATGTGTTTTGTTTCTTCAGCCAACGAAAATGATACTTTTCGCCGAGTTTCCTCTCTTTCACGATGAAGCACACAATTCACTTGCTTTCGTATTTGATAAAAAAAAATACCTCCTGAATTGAATTGATTTGCAAATTTTCTCTTTCACTTTGTGAATTTGTTTAGAATATTTTTTGCCTTTTTTCGCGGAAATATTCTTTACACGCACACAATACCAGGAAGCGTCGTCAACACACACCGCATCGCGAGGGGAGCAGGAGCAGTTAGAGCAAGTGGTTGCGACTTGCGAGTGAGACAAAACGTAAAACTATTTGAAAGATGAGGACGATGAAAGATGAAAACGTGGAAAGGTGAGGACGGACGGGGCGACACAGTGGTTTAAGAGGTGAACAAAAAAAACCTTTTTCTGCGCTTTAAAACTTTTTAAACACTTTTTTTCATCACTTTGAGAATCGCACACACAACAGTGAATGAAGGTAAATTGAAAAGGGATTCTGTAGAACCTCGATTTTCCTTTATTCAGGTCGAGGTTTTATTCAATTTTTTGGGAAATTTTTCGTTAGAATTTTCCACTGCAGCAGACGATACAGTTTACAGACGGAAGGCAAAGGCACGAACTAAGAGTGAGAGAGAGATGCGACAATTTAATTCAACAAACCGCGACCGGGTGACACTTGCTTCGATCCACATCACAAAATCGACTTGCTACCAAATCGTTTGCGTTTTTCTTGGTAAGCCGAAAGTGGTTGGCTGCCCAACACGACAGTTGAAAGGGAGAAAATCCAATAAACAAATGCGAATGGGATTTATTATGTGTGGTTGGCTGCAGTGCATTGACGTTCGTCGAGTTTGCTCACTTGATGAATAAGCTATGAGTTGGGTTGTTGTATCGGGTGGATTGTGTTTTTGACAGTTGCGAATTAATTATTAACTGGGAGCAACTTCAGCATTGTTGAGACAGATGGTTCCAGTTACAGTCAGAGTTGTCGAGTAAGTATAAAAAAATACGCGTAGTTAACAGACTGAACTTGATCAATAGGCCAGTTCCGTTAAGACCGCAGTTATAGCCATACGTAAAATGAAATTTGATTTTTTATTTTGGTTTAGTAAACAAGAATAGATCGACACAATCTTTGTCTTAAAATGCTACGTATAATTGAGAAATGGAATATAAAATTGGCAAGAAAACGAATTCACTGAAAAGAAAATTACTTTCCTATGATGTGTTCGTTTCATTAAGTCTACGCCTGTAATTTTTTTTTATGCACTCATTGGAGGAGAATTACTCAGGGTAGAAAAAAAATCATGTATAAGAATTTATGAAGGATTGGATTCCTGACTTCCTTTTTTCAACCAATTTTCAAGCTTATATGTGAGGAAACTGTGCTATCGCATGCTTTTTTGTTATGTGCCGCAGAAAAAGCGAACAAAATTTCTTTTGATTTATGTGCCAGAAAGAGAAAATATATGTTCGCGCATACAAAAATCTTAGCTGAGGAGGCGGAGAAAAAATCTGGAACTAGCATATTTTAATCCACTTTTGGATATTTTAAATATTACTAGGAGTGGAGGGATATTTTATTCATGAAGACAACATACAAACAAAAGTAACCGGGATTGATATTTGATATTTTTACTAGGTTTAAAACATTTACATACAAAAATTACAATAAGTTATAATGACGTAAATGTGATCATTAACAAATTGATTATTGCAATTACAATTTAATTTAATATAACTTAATAAGTTGGGTACAAAATGCTTACATTAAAAATTACAATTGAGAAAAAGAGAAAAATGGAATGGTTAGCAGCTTAAGCAAAAAGGTTTACAAAATTAAAGTATTGATATGTATTAAAAATAAAAGTTATTAAATAAAATATTTAACATTAAAAGCTCTAAAACCAACATTAAATTACCAGCCAAGTAAGAAAAAAGAGATACACTAAAACGGTCTACTAAACAAAGTCTTCTTACGCCAAGAGGGAGAGAGTTCTATAAGCGAATAGCATGAACATAAAATTGTCGGTCGGTTGAAATGCACGTTGCACGCGGAGGGATTATAGTTAGAGAGCGAGGCAGATTAGACAAAGTAAGTTTTTCAAATAGGTATTCTGCACTTCACTATGTTATGGTTTTATGCAAATATTTTATAGTACAATAGTCTAATTATTTATCCAGCGTTAAGTCCAGAATTTTAGTTTTATATACGGATATACGATCCTGGCGCTTTAAACCAAACACATAACGAGTAACATTGTTAAAAACGACGTTAAGCATTCTTCTGGATTGAGCATTGCAGTACATTGCAACCTCAGACCAAAAAGATAAAATTGGAACAATAAGGGATCTAAGTAACATTAATCTTGTTTTGACGGGGGTATAATACTGTAATTATTTAATTATTTGGGAGGGTATTCAGCATATATGTCCTATACGCTGAATGCCCTCCCAAAACAGCGTTTGCCGTAAAAGCAGACCAAAGGGCACATCACATTTAGGCAAATTTAAACATCCACTGCCGTATAATTGAAAAATAATTAATTTGTTTCTAATTCACACATTAGCTAAAATGCGAATCATCTATATATTAATACGGAGTTGCCTATAACGTGTTTCCACCCATTTCTGCTATTATACATCAAATAGATATACCAACACTATATATATTTGGGTAGGGGAAAATGCATAGAAGTGCACAATACAAAAATTATCCACATATGTAACACACATTATGAATTACAACAGGTAAAATTAAGCGAACTTTATGAAATTACAACAACAACAACAACACCAACAACAACAACAACAACAACAACAACAACAACAACAACAACAACAACAACAACATTGCTGTGTGAGCCAATAAAATCGAAACGGGAAAATTTTATATCATGAAGTTCAATGAGAGAGGGGGATGCACGAATGGATTTTATTAGGTTCACAGACTTGGTAGCAGCGGCCGTTGATATAGGGGACTAGCAAACGAAGGCAGATTTATGCTAGTCATCGGATTGGCGATGCAGCCAGACAGAAGGGAGGGTAGAGGAGAGCGCAACCACCACCTCAAGTGCACTCCTTAGGAAGTTCTGCTGTGCTGGACCAACGAACGAAAAGAAAGAAGGAAGCTAAAGAGAGCCGAATAGTTAAGGTATGTGAGTATTCGACACAGACGGCGATCGCGGAGAGATATTGGAGATCAGCAAGAACCGCGGCCTAGACTGAGCTTTAGCCGAGCCCCCGCGTGAAAGTCCCAGCTGCTCTCCAGTCCACTCCGGTAGGTAGATTCTTCCGCCGAATGATGGTAGTTAGTTTAGCGTGATGATCGGCGGCGGACATCGACATTACAGAGGGACATCGTCCGTCCGTCTTGGTTGCACAACACCAGCAGTTGCTGTCTGAAAACAGCAACAGGAACGACAGCGAAAGTATATGGAGAGGTCATGCTAACAATAAATCTGGCAGGATTAGCATTCTCCCACACTTTAATAGTAGCCGATATATTGACGAATGCATCATTGGAATCGATTTCATGAAGGCGCATGATTTGGTATTGGACTTGGTATGCAAGTAATCAAGTATCGAAACGTAGAGATTCCGGTGGTGTACGGGAACGAGAACGTCGCATCCCTGAGGGCAGTCATTACTGAGGACGAGCTCCTACCACCTTCTTCATAGACACTGATTCGGACAAAGCTGGAAGGTGATCCTATGAGCCACCGATTCTTTCTAGTTGAGCCAAAAGACAACCACTACCGAAACTGCGTGGTTGGAAAAGTGCTTGTCGAGCCGAAGAACAATATTGTTCCCGTACGAGTTCTTAATGCGGAACACAAAAGCATCAAATTGAAGCAAGGTGAGGTGGTTGGGAATTGTGTACCGGGTACTGAAATCCACAGAAACATTCATCGCATATCCGGCGACCGCGTGAAGACGAGGTACGATGCCAAAGCATCCACCACAGGATTCCACGAAGGAGATCTGGTATGGCTATACAACCCTCATCGCCGAAAAGGCATGTCACCTAAACTACAGCAGGATTGGGAAGGACTCTATAAGATAGTGAAGCGCATCAACGATGTTGTCTACCGGATCCAGCGAGGAAGAGGCAAGCTGAAAGTTGTCCATGTGGATCGTCTCGTTCGGGACGAACAAGTTTAAGAGGGGGATATTGTTGCATGTTTGCTCAAACTGTGACATTCAGCATCCATTAGTCACTGGCACCGCCATCTAGTAGAGAGCCATATTACCGATAATTGGCAGCATTTGAAAAGCAGTTTGAATAGCTATGGAATAACTAATTATGTTGTTCTCGAACCTTCTGAACTTAACGAATCTGGAAATTTCGAGAGGTGTCACTAGGAGATATAAATCGATGTCGCAGGAGCACTCAAGACTTTCTAGTGGTGAACCGCGATAAAGAAGTGCGATAGATGACAGTAGTGGAAAGTATAGGGAAAAAGTACTGAATAAGAGAAAAGTGATTGTTTATTTAAAGTGATTAATTGTGAAAGTGAATTGTTGAATTAAATAAGTGAATTATTAGAATAATAATCAAGACTTAAATTGAAAGAGAACTAATAAAGATGAATTAAATAGCATTACGTTTTATCTTTTCGAGTCCTAGCCTATATGTAACAATAGCATGAACTTAGTCTTGTAGTCATTTACTTCAAGACCACCAATTCCGCCTGTTATTCAATCCTCGTAAAAGTCTCTTACACGGCACACAGGGAACGACCGATGATGCCGATATCGTCTGCATACCAGTAGCTTTTAATATTTCCAGTTTTCTTTTAAATTCAAACGAATCCACAATTTTAAAGTCCGCATAAGACAGAATATTTTGAATTTTTTCTATAAAAGAGTATCTCGGCCCGTATTACTAATGCATGTTGAACTATGCGCCGGAATACATTTGAACACTTTTTTCTGCGAGGCACAATTTTATGATAATCGCCGAAACACTGTTAAATACTTTTTTCTTTTACTGTCTTAGTTGTACAATACTTTTTTTTCTCCGGTTACTGAGTTGAATTTTCATACAAATTTGGCAGTAAAGGGTACAACCATTTTATTTCACCAAATCGCGTTGTTCAGATACTTTTTAGGTACTACTGGCAGTACTGTTTGGCTACACATTTTATTTCACCAAATTTCACGGATAAAAAATGATTCTCGTTAAGTAAATAAACGGAAATTGTTGGGCTCGCTTATTTTCGTTAAGTTTAAATTTGGTTCAGTTATTGGATTAAATGGCTTTTTTGACTAGGTAACTTCCTGCATGGCTGCATATCCATATGGAACATAGATTTTTTTCAAAGAATCATTAAAAAATGCTTTCAGTCTTTCAACTTAATTACTCGTCAATTCACCGACTTTGATGAAGTTGTTGATTGCATGTTTATTAACGTCAATTAACTACAAACAAATGTTTATTAAAAAGATTTCCCATTTAACTCATTAAAGATAATCCACCCTAGCGACGCATTTAACATCTTGAAAACCTCCCGCTTATGTACATACCTACATATATCAATAACAGGAGCATGCACGCGTCGACATCGTTAGAAAGAGGCAGGCCGGGATCAAACAAATTTTATTGCCTTCAGTAAAGAAGTGACCTGAAACGGAAGGATGTCGATGTTTATTGAGGTCGAATCGGCGAACCCCACAGGCGGATCAGTAGGAAGAATGGGAGAGTAACGATACATTTCATTCTGATCGTATTCTCACCGTAAAGTAAAAGAGGAAGATAAGACAACACAACTAGTACATTTACATGACCGATTGAAAGATCGAATTCAAACTGAATTGAAATTCGAGGCAGGTTTTTGCTCTCACCGGATTGAGAGATTGAATTGAAATAAAATTCAGTTTCCCTGTTCGTACTGAATACGTATTTCGCGTTTAGTTGTGTTAGTGACGGTTGTTTTTGGTTGCGGTTACCTAAAATTGTTTGGAAAAATTAATAAAAATGGACGAAATAATGAAGGCGGCGTGTGAAATGTTTTTGCAAACTCAAACGTTTTATATGAAGTACATGTGAAGAGAACGTGAAAAAAGCCGCGCACACACACTCTAAGTGGATCTCTCGATCTTTCAATTCGCGTTTGCATGGTGATTTTCAATCCAATCGCAGACAATTTTGTGATCGGATCGAGTGAATCGCTCAATCTTTCAATCTGCGTTTACATGGAATTCAATTCGGATTGAATCTCATGTAAACGGGATTGGGTGGTACCTACCTAGCTGACTAATCAGTGCAGTGGCTATGGCTTGCAAATAAGTTTTGCTGATAAGCTTTGGCTACAGTGTGAGAGATTTGAGATGATCTTGTTGTGGTTATCCTAAAGGGGACGTCACACCATGTACGGGTTGTCAGAGCGATTGCAATTTATACGACGTCATTTTTTTCTTCTTGTGCAGTGTTGTGTTTTTTTTTATTTAATATTGCAAACGATTTGTACAGTTAATAGCATTGGCAGATGAATACATTTATTTGTGGCTGTCGTTCGCGGTATACGTATGCAGCGTAGCGTATCTATATGTATCTTAAGCGAAAGCGTAGTGTCGTGCAAGTAAGACATTCAATCTCATGTGATATTTAGCACGAGTGTAGCTGGAGGATGTGTAGTGAAAGGAAAATAATGTCTTGCATCTTGCATGAAATTTGAAGAGGCGAAATCGATAAAGGGAGTGGTGCTGTGCGATTTTTTTGTTTGTTCACCTAAAAAACTACAATGAAGTGTTTTCCTTTTTTTATTGTTATTGTTCGAGTATTACGTTTATTTTGTGCGAAATTTGTATGCTAATGATGCGATGAATGATTTGGTAAATTTAAGTTGAATAACTGTAATGTCTGCGATTGGCAGAGAGCATATTTTCGCGATAGGTATTTTGAATTCGTGGGCCTTTAAAGAAGTTGTTGTTTTTTCCGTGACGTTTTGAGACAAAATTTCGGTTTCTTACTAAGCCTTATTTTAGGTGCCGGCTTAACTTCATTGGGCTGCTGTGAGCGTTCCGAGCGAGACGCTGCTCCATATATTCCAAAAGTTGGGACACTATTCGATCTGCGTCATATCTAAGTGTGTCCGGTGACTCGTTTTATTTTTTTAATTTTTATGGCGGCGGGGACGGGCAAAACAATACAAACAAAAGTGTCTGCGAGAATCAAATTGCACAATCTGGACAAAGAGAAAGTCGAAGTATTTATTGCAAATATCCAAAATTATCTCCATCGCATCATCAACGAAGAATACAGACTTTGCAAGAGGCTCGCAATGAAAAAGTGCCCTCAAATTCAAGCAAAGTGTGTAGAGGGTCTGTATCGGGAGTTAGAAGAAACAGGGGAACAATCATTTTCAAAAATGCCGCTCAGAGAAAGAGGAATGCCCAGGAAATCCGTTCGCCAAACTTCATCAACAATGCTTCTTGTGGATCACGAAAAAATACTACACAGGTGACAGCAGTATTGTGATATATTTTCCGATAGCCGTTCCTAACAATGGATGCGTAGAAATAAGGAAGGCGGTCAAAGACTCCAAAAAGCGAAAAGCAGTTGGGCCGGACGAGATACCCTCTGAGTTCTGGAAAAAGATGGGAGACATCGGGTCCAAATGGCTCATGATTCTCATCTCCAAAGTGATGAGAGGCGATCCAATGCCTAACAAGTGGAGGGAAAGTGTAGTGTGTCAACAATGTTATGTCACAACTCATAACCTTGAACAGAAAAGTAGAGTACAACAATAACCAAATCGATGACGATGCTCCAATGAATAAACATAAACATAAAAAATATGTTTGTTTTATTCACATGCACCGACCAGACCATCAATCAATGGACGTGTGATCGCGTCATTCGTACTACGTTACTATGCTGGTGTCAAATAGCGCTACAATGTATTGCAAATTAAAATACAATGAATAACGACATACATTGGCCCAATTCTGCACTAAAGAAAAGACGATTTCGCAATCAAAGTCGGTGTACACCACGGAGGCGTCTTAAGTTCCTTGATATTTATTACAGTCCTTCGAATGGGTATCGTATTAGTCCGAAGAAAACAGAATACTTGTACTGTCCGTTCTCTGATCCAATCCGACCTATTCCAGACATTTATATGAATGGAGGAGTGCGAAAAGTTTAAATATCTGTGATCTCTGATCAATAGCAAAGCAAGCTGTGATGGCGACATTAAGAATCGCGTAAGCGTACGGTGGATGAAGTGGCGGGAAAGTTCAGCCATCTTCTGTGATCAAAAAGTGCCCCCTAGGACAAGAAAGCACTGCATCCCAGTTGTGCGCCAAACGCACACATACCATTCACAATGTTGGAAAGCGTACAAAATGTATGAGGGCAAATTAATGGCAGCTGAGATGAAGATGCTTGGGACAACTGCGATTTTCATTCGACAATAAAACCAACATACTGGCGGACCGATGTTGCTAAAATACCAGATTCGATTGACTTCTTTATCACAAAAGGACTACCCGCTAATCGTGTTAAAGTTGAAGAAAGTTTTGATCTTTCCTCTGATCATTCTCCGGTCAATTTAACAACGACCGAGGCACTTATAAAAAATTAAAAACTGCCAAGGCTGACAAACATCAAAACAAACTGGGAAGGCTTTAAACAAGATGTCCAAGACAATACGGAACTGGGTGTATCGCTTGAGACGCCTTATGAACTAGAGGTCGCGCTCGATCACTTCGTCGAACGGTGCAAAGTGCTGCATGGAATAACACTCCTTACCAGTGAAAAATGTCCGACTATAACTGCGTCAAATACCCGCAGAAAATATTAGATATGGTCAAGATAAAACGAAAAGCGTGTAGAAGATGGCAACAAACTCAAGCCCCAAAATAAGGCGCGCTTAAATCGACTGTGTAACTTGCTAACAAAGTTTATTAGAGATTTTAAAAACCAAGCAGCCGGTAATTACCATGAAAGCCTAACAGCTGGAAAAGAATCCAATTACTCGCTCTGGAAGGCTATTAAAGCTACAAAAAGGCCAAAGATAGAAGCGCCACCTATTAAGATAGCCCCAGACGTCTTGGCAAAAACAGACAAAGAGATGGCGGATGTTTACGCCGCCCACCTAGAGGAATCTTTTAAGCCGTTCGATGGTCAAGCACTTAATGAAAATATTAATGCGTCCGATAGAATAACCGAAAATAACGTAGTAATAAACGCTATACCCACCGAGCTCAGGCAAGAAATAAAGAAACTCAAGCCGAAAAAGCACCGGGTAACGACCTGATCTCGGAAAGCATTAAAGAAGCTTCTTCATACTCGTATTATAAACGCAGCGATTAGACTGAAACACATTCCGAGCCAATGAAAAGTCGCGGAAGTCATTATGGTTTTAAAACCAGGAAAACCACCTAATGAAAAGAAGTCTTATAGAACCATATCGCTTCTTCCAATAATTTCCAAAGTTTTTGAGAGGATATTACTCAGACGCTTACAACCAGTTACAGAAGAAAACCGTCTTATACCTGACCACCAGTTCGGGTTTAGAAGCAAACATTCAACGATTGATCAAGTGCATCAGATAACTGACGTGAAATCTGCTCTGCCGTATTCTTGGACGTTTCGCAAGCATTTGTTAAGGTGTGGCATGAAGGCCTCAAGTTCAAATTAAAACAAGTTCTCCTCGAACAGTTAGCTAAAATAATAGAATCTTATTTACAGAATAGATTTTTTCGTGTCAAACACAGAAACGAATACTCAGAATTTAAAGAAATAAGGGCAGGTGTACCGCAAGGTTGCGGGTGGCAATGGTGCAGTAGTAGTGTATTCGCTTACGGAATGGAAGGTCGTGCGTTCGAATCCCGGCCAAGTCCATTACTTTATAACGAATACATGAAATCGTAATCTCCCTAAGTAACTTAGACACCACCCGTCGAGAAAAACCCTACAACTGCACCCAAACACTTCTTTCCTATCTCTCTATTCTTTCTAATACCAAGTAGCTTACACCGTGTTCTTAGCATTATAAGGGTACTGTAACAAGAGAAAAAAAAATCCCTTTAGCGTAAGCAAATTATAAAAAAAAAAAAAAAAAGTAAGCGTTCTTGAGCCACTGTTGTACCTTTACCCGTGATATACCGCAAACCGAAGGTATTACAGTAGCCACGTTCTCCGACGACACTGCTATACTAGTAGTTGGTACAACGACCAAAGAACCAAAAAAAAAAAAATACTACAATGCGCGCTTAACCGGGTCAATGAATGGACAAAATCATGGAGGATCGCTCTTAACGAAAGGAAATCGGTCCACGTGGATTTTACATATAAACAATTAAATAAATTGCCTGTTTTTATAAATACAGTCCAAGTTCCGTTTGCAAATAAGGCAAAATATCTCGGAACGACTCTCGATGCAAAGTTGAAATGGAAGCATGTAAAAAAGAAATGCGAAGAACTTAGCAACAAATATAGAGAACTTTATTGGTTACTCGGAAAATATTCCAAGCTTAACCTCGAGAACAAGCTTTTATTATATAAGCAAGTGCTAAAGCTCGTGTGGACATATGGTACACAATTATGGGGTTCTACCAGTGAATCAAATATAAACACTTTACAAACTTTTCAAAATAAAGTGATAAGATCATTCGTCAATGCACCGTGGTACATTAGAAACGAAGATCTCCACAGAGATCTCGGAATTCCCACCGTTGGAAGGAGGAAGAAACTAGGAAACTCTAAAGCATAGAAATCGATTATTAGGACACGTCAATAACTCGGTCCTTGAAATTCTAGACGAAACAAATTTATTGTGGCGATTGCGACGAACTAAACCTTTCGCAACCTTATTTCAACCGCAATAAAACTAGCAGGAACAATCACTGGAAAGTTGCCTACCAAACGTTTAAAACTTCGTGAGTAGGAGACAAATTTGCACACTACTATGAGCACGCGCCGACGGCCATCATACGAGTAGTATCTTTTAGAAGATTTCCACCCGCCTCGGTGTTTCCATACAAAGGCGAAAGAGATACAGGCCTAAAAACTACTGGATCACACAATTGCAGCAACACCAGCATTTGATTGCCCTCAGCGATTAAGTGATTCAAAATTGGGAGGCCTGCCACTATTTTCTGAGTAGGGATGCAGTTAAGTGGGCCTCACCGCCATTAAAGGAAGAAGAAGAAGACACAATTATAGTCCTAAATCAAGGTGTATTTTAATTTTTCAAAGCCAGAATAATTAAGAGGCCAATAGCTCAAATTATGGGCGCACTGGCTCAGTGGTAAGTATGTTGGCTTACTAATCGAAATGTACCTGGTTCAAATCCCGCCGGTGCCCCAAGCAACATCTAGAGTTTTTTCCACTGCCCCACCCCTTGCGAACTTCAAACAAACATCCAAGAGTATCATTTGTCATGAAAATCTCAAATTTGCCGTTCGGATTCGGCCAAAAATTGTAGGTCCCTTCCACTTGCACAGCAAATGGTTGGAGAAACCAGGTTTTTGGCACTGTATGGGCCGTTAGTGCCTTACATTTATTTTATTTATTTTCAATAACTCAAATACATCATATTTTACGAGTCTCGAAAGCAAAAAGTGTTCTAAGGCGCCCTTTGTAGTAAATCTTCAGAACGCTGCGCGAAAAGCTTGTGTACATTACATCTTTAATTTGTTAGCTTAATTACAAATCCATCATCTACGAAAGTTCCTTTTCAAACGTACCATTATTTATTTACACAATATTTTACATAAATAAGTTTCGTACATACATAACAGTTAAATAGTAAATCTAACATACACAACTTATTAAACTCTACAATATGTTAACAGTATACAAGAAACTCAAGATTACTCGTATTCTACCTTATTTACCACAGTTTACGGAACGGACCCACCAAACGATTGGGTCCAGTATATTTACAACGCTTTACTTGTTCTTACTCCATATTTACATCCATCAATTCGTCCGTGATCTCCCCTTTTGTTTTTCTAATCTTTTGAGCACGACGAGGGCTTATTATACTCAGCATATCAGAAGGCGCAAC
This sequence comes from Portevinia maculata, assembly GCA_949715645.1. Lineage (NCBI taxonomy): Eukaryota > Metazoa > Arthropoda > Insecta > Diptera > Syrphidae > Portevinia > Portevinia maculata. The sequence continues at coordinate 80,159,099 of OX454525.1, forward strand.
TGTAATATCGTCCACTACAGTCGGCAGACTTTCTGTCGTAGCCATTTTGTGGAGCAGTTGCAATTGCTTTAACGATGACTCGGGAATCATTGGACCCGTTTTCACATAGCCATTCTTCGTCTTTTCATTTTCCACGCTTTTCTCTGCTTGGCTGTTTTTGGTGAGCTTTTTCTTTTTAGCATGCATGTCCTTAGACCAGTTCTCTAGCCAACTTGCAGCTGTGGTGGATTCTTGTGATTTTCGAATTTTATTGAAATCGTTTTGGTTCACTTGGCGTTTACTGCTGGAGCCATCAGTCATCCCTATGGGACGGGTGTCCTTTTGTGGACCCAACTCAACAACAACCTGAAAGTCGGCATGCTCTCCCAAGCGAAAGCCAAATCCGAGGCGCGAGTCTGTACCTGAAGATTGAATTTAAAATTATTATAATGAGTGTGTTTTGGCAATTGGTATAAGACTAACCTTTTCTTATTGGCGGAATGTTCGAGTAGACTAGAGAAAGAATTGATGGAAGTTCCTGCGGGACAATCAACGATTGAGTAGCTGAAAGTAAAATAAAAATACTGACTGAACGAAAGCTTTTTATATGCATTAAAAGATATACTAATCAAATCCCGATTCCGAAAATGATTCCGTGGTGTGTTCCATCGAAAACACAGCCGTAAGTGTTTTTGCATGACACCATCTTTGGATAGTGATGGTCAGAGAAATAATAAGTCTGTGTGGCAGTGAGAGTATGGGTTGGTCAACATCAGTTTAAGGAAGCATTTTAGGATTTTTACAATTAGGAAACACTGGACCTAAATCTACCGTGCATAATCGACGGACGTACAGCAAAATGGAATTCGATTTATCCGGTTTGATCAGACCTATGCAGCCTTTGGGGTCAGTTCGAAAAATTTAGGAACAACCCACACAATTGTATAAGGTGAAATGTATCAACGTTTACGCTATGTACATAAGTTGTTCATATATAATAATAGTAGATACATTAATAAACACACGGCGCTATTCTCGGGCCCATATATTGGAAATGTCTGAACCGAAGTTCACGCCAAGATTATTTTACGGACAAAGTTCTCGGATGGAGTTAAGCATTGAAGCTTTTGGAGCTTCTGTTCAGTTTCTCCTACTTTTTTCTTAAATGTGAGGCCATGATTAAATAGATCATACAAATTTGCGCTTTTTCTAGAATCCAGCAAACAACAATAGCACATTTCATTGCATAACTCTAGGAGCTGTTAGGTAGATGAAAAGGGAGCTAATAGATATTGGGTGCATCTATTGACAATTCGAAAGTGAATTCGAAAAAATCGAAAACGATCGAAATGTGTAAATAACTTAAGGACTATTCATAAGAATGAGACCGATTAGTCGAGTTTTATATGGAAAGTTTTTTTGGTCTAAGCCGTCAACCAATTCTGGTTGTAAAACTACAAGCAAAACACATTGACATTTGGTATTTGAGGTAAGGTTCGAACGATTTCTTATTCGTCGGTATTAGGAACGCCACCAAATGTTGTGGATTATGAATAGGGTTCGAACCTCTAAGTAGACAAATTTTTAAGCAGATTTGTATCTTAATATTTTAGAGATTTTATTAGATTTGAAAACGAAAGTTTTCAAGAAAGGTATTTTTAACAACTCTAACAAACTCTTACACATATATATATCAATGAGAACGAAATGAATGAGGATCAAGGTAAAATAAAATGAGTCTTCTTCTCCTCTTCGTCCATGCAGCTTCTGCAGAACTCGTTTGAATAAACGCCAAGCCTTAATGGCACCTAGATTGGAACTAATATGCAGTTGGTGAGATATAGTGAGATAAGACACTTGAAGCCTCGCAGGTCGAGCTTTGGGCGGATATGCTTAGTCGCTAGATATGTATTCAGAGTCAGAGTTGGTTGTAAAATTGAATAACATGTGTTTTATGTGGTTTGGTTTCAGAATTTTTCAGTGTGGAAAAAAGGAGTAGATCTCAAAAAATCGAAATGGCGGAGAATTTTTTTTTTTTTAAATTGGAGTAAATTTACTCCGATTGGAGTAAGGTTCGAACGCTGATCGTGATTAAACTTTGACAATTAGCGAGAAATGTAATAGTGTTCGCACCAAAAAATTTAAAATTGGAAATTGCGTTACTTAAATCGATTTCTTCATATGTATTGCTTAATCAATCAATTATCACGCTCTTGAAATAGTAATATTTTCCATTTCCGGTTTATAAATGCATTAAAAGTGTTTTTTTTTTGCAGGTCGTCTTTTTGTTTTTTCCCCCATGTGGCGCTAATGTGGAAGGTTTGTTAAGGACCGTTCATACTCGGACATGGGTCCGATCAAATATTAGAACTTTAACAATTCGTACACTATTTGTTGGTCGCAGACTCCCGCGAATTCCAATTAGAAAACTACAATCATACTCTCATGACATTCGGATTTTTAGGTTAAGTTCGAACGATTTTTTCATTCGCCAGTATGTGGAACGTCACTCAATGTGTGGAAATTGAAATTTGAAATTTCTTTTATTGAGACAAAATATATATCTGTTACAGTTTGTACATATTTCTGTTTTATGTGAGAATACATATATATATATATATACATAGACAGCGGCTGTAAAGTATGGCCTGCTTACTCGGATTTGAATTAATTTGATTGCCACTTGGCTAGTTTACATTTTATGTGATTGCTCTTGCTCCCGGAGCGATATGTTGCTATTACTTTTGACTTAATGTCATTATATTAACTTAAAACTAGGATAACAAGTGAGACAGAGAGGAAATATGTACACAGTACTCATGTCTTCTCGCCTCTTCAACAACGACAGCGAAATTAATATTAATATTAAACAATATGCGGTTTTGTCTTATGAAAAGTCTTCTTGTGTTGAGCGAGTGCGCTCTACTGTTGTAAAATGCTTATGTTTATGTTTATTTAAGCGAAAGTGTAATATGAGTGATATGATCGTCTTTATGGACCATTTCAAACACTTCAAGACAAAAAAGTAATTTAGTAAGTTAGTCTCGCGATGAGTTACAAACTATAATTGCCAGAATGATAATTAGAAGTGAACAGAAAAGTCCGGATGTTTACACAGAGTTATATGGTGCTTAAGACTAGGGAAATTACGAAGGGATAAGTTCTGTACCCCAATTAGGACGAATAGCCTTAACGTTTTTGTTTTCATTTTTTTTCTTTTATTTCTTTTAAGATACATACGATGATGTATAGCGTGAGTCGTGGTAAAAGCTTTTTAGAGTGTCTAGCCTCTATTGTGGCCAGGCGTTTATTTGAGGTAAAACGACAGCGGTGCTTCAACAGCGCTGAGTCAAAATTGAGTGCTAGCACCTCATCAGGCGAGGGGTACCTTTCGTCATCCCACGATGATCCAGCTTGTGATGAAGGTATCCCCCGGATGAGGTCATTGTTTATATTATCCATTTTGATAATTGTTTTTTTCATTAATAATAAAGAGTATCTCATAAGGGGACTGACATTAGTGTCCTTATAGGTGTATGTGTTCGAGAAACGTTTAGTTCGTGTTTCAAAATTTTTGTTGGCACAAAGGCGAAGTATTTTTCTTTCTATAATCTTGATAGAAATGAAGATGCTCGGAAGAGACTGAAATTGCCAGTTAACAATATTATAAGGGATATTTTTCCCGATGATAATCGCCACCCCTTGTTGTGTGTCGTTTCGAATGATGTTAAAGCAGTCAATAAAAACTATATGCCTGCTGTTCGAATGTGTTTCTTGTAAAAATGCAATTTGACTGTTGCTAGCCAGAAGAATTTTTTGCAGTTTTATTCTTCGGCTATGCTCTATTAAGGACGAAATGTTTAATGATATTATATTTAAAGTCATTATATGTGGGTGGTCATGATTTGATTGGCGAGCATAAGATACGCCAGTCTCTTCTGCATTACTGTGTTGAAACTGTTCAGGTTGGACATAAAGTCCCCTATTTTCAACAGGAGGACATTCATTTCCACCCCGAAGAGTTCTTTGGATAAACCAAGAAATTGGTTGAGTATATTGCCCTTCGCGTGAAGATTATTGGAACTCGCGGAGGGAGTATCCTTCATTTGGTGGAAGTGACTCGCGTAAGAAACTTTCGATGAGGTAAGGTTCCTCCCTGAGTTCGGAATTACGAACTCCTTCCTACTTTCTCTCCTTGACCTTGCCTCCTGGAAGATCAGCTTCCTCTTGCTCTCATATTTTTTGAAGGATTCGCAACCTCTGTAGTTGGCCGGGTGGTTTTGGCCGCAATTAACGCACGTTGCCATGGACGCTTCGTCTTTGAGAATTGGGCATTGCCCGGGTTCGTGCCGCTGGACGCACTTAACACAATTGTAATTGTTTGCATAATTTTTGGCAAGATGGGCGAACAGTTGGCAACGCCTGCACTGCAGTGCCCCTTTGTTGCCCTTGGGTTTCTCCCAGGTTACTTGGGTGTTGAATAGAAATTTAATTTTGGAGATCTCCTCGGCTGAGGTGCCCGGAAGGGGTCTGACTAAGAATAGATTGTATGTTATTTTCTGAGCCCGAGAGCGAATGGTGGAAAACCTTGAGACTTTGTCGACAATGGATGAAATCGATTTCAGTTCTTCGAGTATTTCATCCTCTAAGAAGTCTGCCGTCAGTCCCCTTAGGATGAGATTTGTAGTTTTATCCTCTTTTGGTGTAAAAGAGTACGCTTTGATATTTTCGTTGTTTTTAAGCAGATCCATCAGCTGTTGATGAACCGCCCTGTCGCTCACGTATAATTTACTACGCCCACCACGATTCACAATTTTAAAGTTAATATCTTTTGATTTTAAATCTAGAGTAAGTTTTCTAGTGTATACGCTTGTCATAATTATGGGGGGGACAGAACTTACCCTTAGACAGTTTCCGCTGGTGTTCCTCGTTGGTGTTGTGGTCGGGATTGTTCGGTGTCTTCTTGTTGGCGTCATCTGCACTGCTGCTGCTCTGCTTCGGCTTACTGCTGGGAGGTGCTGTGGTGTTGTCAGACTCGGTAGTTGTTGGAGGATTCGAGCTCCGAATGGTGAGGTCTTGGAGAATTGAGAATTGATTTGTGGAGCTATGGGATGTGGTATTCATTTCTGTAACAGGGTGAGTTAAGGCAGCCCTGTGTCTTTTGTTGGGTATTTGCCACTGTTCGCTGTTTGAAGAAGCCTCAGATGTGGAGGCTGTGGGTGAATGCGCCTTTTGAGGCGGTTGCGAAGAAGCAATTACATCAGCACCACTGAGGCACGTGGTGAGATCGTCGTCCATTCGTCGTGGGTTCTTCGTTTGCTGCAATTTAATTAATTGTTGCGCAGCTTCCAGCCTTTGTTTGCTGCTCCGAGGTGTTAGTGGTGATGTTAATTTGTTGTGTCTCACCCTTTCTTTTGCCTTAATCCGGCGGCATGTTGGGGTTATGTGCGGTGCGGAATGGCGTGATGACCGAGCGTCCAGGTGGGCCACGCTGAGTTTTTCTGATAAATCCTGTTTATCGTCGCTGGTGTGACGTTTGGTTTTGAAAAAAACCTTTGTATAATGCACGTGGCAAATGTACGAGGATGGCGGTCCGCCGCTTCAAAATCCAGTGTAATCGGTGGCAAAATATCCTTACTTTTCGTTTTGACAACGAATTTCCAAATACGAAAGAAAGATGAATATTGAAACTTAAATTATTTACAACTTTTACGGGGTAAAAAATATACTTTATGGACACAGAACAATTAAACGTTCATCTCCGTTTCGTATCTCGTGTCGAATCGTAGAAAACATCGTAGAAAAAAACTCAATGTTGTGGATTGTGATTAAACTTTGACAATTAGCAACAAGGATGTTGTTGTTCGCAGCAGCATTTTAAGAATTCAAAATTTGGTTGTTTAATCCGTGCTGAACCCTATTAGTTATACTCCCCTCTGAGAATAGTTATATTTCCTATTTTCTGTTTTTAAATACATTAAATATGGTGTTTTCTCATGTTTGTCTATTCGCGCAAGTAGCGCTTATGTGAAGACTCCTTTAAAGGTTCCCACACCACAGAGCGGTACACGGTACTAATACTCTTACAGATAATATAGATGCACACACAAGAGCAGTATACCGCAAGCATGCAGAGTTCACCGCCTTGTACCGCGTACCGCGTGTCAAAATTTATGTGGAAAAACTAGTTGATAATGAATAAAACATTCGATATTGTTTGGGTTAACTCACCCGACGAACAAAAATGCGGAAAGAAGAGTTATAGGGAAATATAGAACAGAGGTGTTCAACAAAAAAAAAATCAATGCGAATACCGGATAAGCAAAGTTTTTGTTTTCTTTAAAAAGGAAGTTTTTAATCTAACTAAACTAGGCGCATTAGCTATGCAAAATTGGGCAAAATGTACGTACTACATACTCGTAGATTATGACCGGAATATAATCTAACAACATAATATCCTGAAATACCAACAAATATTTTAAGTACTTTGCAAACATACAAATGCCTCAAGGGAACAATTTTGAGTTTCTTGAAAAGCTCCAAGCTTGAGGTACGGCGATGAACTTTCAACATCATTCTTATCGCATGCTTTTGTTTAACAAGAAGAGGTTCGAATTTATTAGAATGTGTTCCACCCCAGCAAACAAGTCCATATTGCGGCTTGGAAATAATCAAACCATTATATACTGACTAAGGTATAGATAATTGACAGTAGAGACTCCGATGATAAAATTGCATTACGATGTTGTTCATAAATTGCTTCAAAGAAGAGGTATGTTCATTCCAACAGAGTCACGACCATTGAAATTGACACCCAAATACTTTCCAAAGTCAAAAGAAAATATTTTAACCTATCAACACATTTAATTTCAAAGCAATAATCAGAGCAGTGTGTAATAGGTTAGGTTAGGTTAGGTTTAGGTGGCTGTCGGCAGAAGCCGACACACTTAGACCAATTTAGGTCCATTGTGATACCACATATGTATTGTCTACCTCAACTCTGTAGATGGGACTGGCCAACGAAACGCGATTGTTCTCAAACGGTCCCCCATCTACGTACTAACCGCACCCAACGTCGTTTAATTGCGGTGATCCGACGAGAACCGATTACTTTGACTTTGACTTTGAAATTCATTTTTTATTCTTTGTTTAATATCTACTTACATACTAGACAAAAATGATTAAATCTAACTTAAAATTAACAGGATACTTACCTATTCTTATTTATTGGTCCTTATGCGGACGCTCTAAACTTAACTATAACCTTATAATTATTGCCTTTCGGCCTAAAAACTATTTTACGAACTAATCTTACATATACATATATTCCTCGAGAAAATTTTTAAAACTAGGTATCATTATTGAGATTTTATATTTTTACTAGCTGACCCGGCAAACGTTGTTTTGCCATATAAATTATTTCTAGTAATATTTTCGTAGGGAAATGAAAAATAACTAACTTATTGTAAGTGTGTGGCGATGTGGTCTATGACTGAAAGAGGAATTGGAGAGCGTCGTATGAACGGTGTGTATCAGCAATGAACTCAAAATTATTCATGCTGATTTTGACATTCGAATTCGAACGATAGTTTGTCGAATTAGAAGAATTTGTATTTTGAGATTCGATCGAATAGAAAATTTATTTGAGGAAAACCGGTATAATTCCAACGAAAATAGACATTCGAACGACTTGACTATTCATTCGAATCTCAAAATAAGCATGATTATTTCTTCTTCAAATCACGATTTGTCGCGTCGCTGTACGGTCGCAAACCATGATTCCAGCAAAGTCGTCAATAATAGGTGCATGAAATCCACGCATGTGCTCTCCAGCTGGTGTTTTATCAGGATTGATGTTAATAGCGTGATTGTCAGTTTGTAATTTGTGCGTGTGATTCAATAGAGTACCTCACGACAACGTCAGTGGCAAATGAACACAAAAAAAACAACCATCAGCTGAATGAAATGAAGGAAAACAATGGCGAATTCACATGGCGGGAAATACGTTCTTCGCGAATATTTCCAAAGAAGTTTATAACAAATCCAATTTTAACAAAAAAAAGTTTCGGAACAAAGAAGGAGTATCCAAACCACGTTTTGGAATACTAAAAATCTAACAATATATTAAGATTCTGTACGAAAAATAAAAGTGAAACCATGACAATCGCGTTGTGGCAAAAAAATATTTTTGTTTGGAAGCAAATAAGTTGAAAAGTTTTCTAAACAAACATTTTAGATATTTAAATACAATTGAACAGGATTTTCGGTCAACATATTAACTGTTTTTATACCCTATTCTAAGGGTATACTAATTTTGACGCGAAGTTTGATATTGCGCCCGTAGACCCCTAAAAGTTACTATATTAATCGATAGTACTGTCGATCTAGCCATCTCCGTTCGTCTGTCGGCAAAAATTGAGCCTTTAACCATATACACTCTCCAGGTCCACGAAATAATGAAATTTAAGAATTTTTGAAATCCGCCCACAGACACGCAAACAACTCAAACTAAAAAAAACAAATTTATCGAAAAAATCGAATTTTTAGCTAGAAAGCTGAAATTTTTTATGATCTTTGACTCATAAAACTGCTCGGGAGATAAAATTTCTAAAATCAGCCCACTGACACGCCCACAATTAAATAAAACAATTTTATTGGAAAGTCAAAGTTTGAGCTAGGAAACTCAAATTTATGATATAGACTATTTAGGTGTCTGATGGGAATAAGAATAGGATAGAGGATAGTTTATTGTTTGTTTTGCTTTAACATACTTTCTCACGTTTTTTCTCTATAATTTGTTACTTTTTACCTTTTATCACTTTGTGATAAACTTGGCCTTTGATTTTGAATTTTGAATGGAATTGTTGACCATTTGCAGCATTATTTTTAACTATTTCTGTTGCTCCGAACGATGTCATTTGGAAACATGAATTAAATGTTGACTTCAGGAACAGGTTAGAATCTGGATCCGTACACAAACTAATAAATGATAAATCAGTTATCGATCACTGAGAGTTGAAGATTATTACAGTACTAATATTGCTATTAAAAAATGGGGATTGGTAGTAGAAGTTTGAAAATTAAAGGTTATATGTATTTTTGAATGGTAAATCATAAAAAAATAAAAATAACAAATTTTGTCAAAAAAAATAAAAAATGTTTGTGGTAGACCACCATTATCACTTAGTGGTATAAAAATTAGTTATAAACCGATTCTCATACCTACGGAATATACATATAAAATTTCATCAAAATTGGTCAAGCCGTTTCGGAGGAGTATAAACACTAAAACTGTGGCACAAGAATTTTATATATTAGATATAAAACAAATTAAAAATTAAAAACTACCTATTTTACTTACTTAAACTACTTAACATATTAGGACGAGAACCGATTAACTCGACGTGGTATGGTCAGTGTGTAATACCACAAATCACTGGAAAGTTGGTATAGGACATAGGCTATCCAAGCAAAATTTAGAGTAGCAACGTGAATGAAATAGCAAAGACATATCTCTTCAAACATTCCCGGTCAAGTTAAACATCATATATTTGGTTTTCTTATTTATAATAAGTTTGTGTAAATGGACCCATTTTCTTAAAATGTCCAAATCATTCTTCATGATGGAACAAAAAAATAAGATAACTGCTATCTGAGTAGGATAAAACTGTATCGTCCGCAAATGCTGTTAACTTATCTTGGAGGGTTGGATAAATAAAGAATTGATAAACATAAAAATAAATAAAGGACCCAGCACCAAACCTTGCGAACGCCCAAGTTGCGAGTGGCAATGCTGCAATGGCAGTGTGTTCACTAACTGATTGGCAGGTCGTGCGTTCGAATCCCGACCAGGGTCATGACTTTAAATTGAATACACCCAAGAATACTGATCTTCTTAAGTAATTTAGGCACCACCAGCGAAGAAAAAACTATACTAATGCACCAAAACATCCATACTTTCCTTCTTTTCTTTCAAAACAATTAGTAAGTAGCTCCTAAAAAGGTTCTACTTGCAGCAGCAAAAAACGCCTGCGCTGTGTTTTTTACACTGTAAGGGTACTATACTACTCGTATTTACAGAAAAACCCCTTTAGCGTACGCAAAAAAAAAAAACGAAAAAAACATTGATTAAATTTGTAGAACTGCCAATTTTTTAAGTTTGTACTAATTGCTTACGATTTCTTAAATAAAACAAAAGCCAATCATACACCCCGCTTTTAACTGAATAAGCAACAAACATTTTCTAAGCTATGTTGTTCATTTTTTCAAAACATTGTGCCGTAATATATCATTAGATGATGCTAACTGTTTGCTTATGATGTTGAGAAAATAAATCGGAAAGAATAATTCAAAAAGTACCGCTATTTTTTCCTTGGTTCCCTTGCAAAGCATTCAATATGGAAAAATTCAGTTTTATTTTGCGTCAACTGAATAGACACAACTATTGAAATTGGAAATAAAAGTTATTGGGATTAAATGAAACAAGTTTTTCTTAAAATAGTTTTTTATTGGTTAATTTTAGTAGTGGGTACTGCCGCCTTTATTCATAATAGTTTCGTAAATTGGATCCTGCATGGAATCGTACAGCCTCTTTATGTAGTCCAGCGAAATTTCCCTCCAGGCCAATTTAATGGCTGCAATAAGGGATTCTCTGTCATCAAACTGACGGCCAGACTCATAAACTTTTCGTAGTAACCATCTCCAAACGTTTTCTATAAGGTTCAGGTCCGGTGAGTGTGGCGGCCATTGAAGCAATTCCACATTCCGCTCCTCTATCCAACTTTTTACTATGCGCGCCGTGAGGATGGGGGCGTTGTCCTGCTGAAAAGTTCAGTTTATGGGTCCAAAAATGCCTGAAAATTTAGGGAAATTTCTTTTCAAATTTCCTTTATAACTTAATGCAGTCATTTTTGAGGTTTGGAACTTAAGCTCAACAGTGCCATATTAGCTAACTGCTCTCCATACCATAACACCACCTTCCCGACTATGATGCCGCGCTAAAAATTCTTCTTCTTTTCTCACATCGTGGAAGTAATAATTAAACCCATTAGCGCTATCAACATTAAACTTCTTTTCATCCGAAAAAACTACCTGACACCATTCATTTTTCTAACTCATATGGAGTCTAGAGAATTTTAAGCGCATACACTTCCGTTTCTCGTTAAGTGGTGGTTTCTTTTGAATTTTCAGCCGTTTTAGATGTTTGGCACTATTGATAACCCTTCGCACTGTTGAAACGCTTGCAGTAACACCGGCTTTCTGCTTTATTTTTGCCACAGAGTTGCAGGAATTGGAAGCACATCTTAAAATTGCTCTTCGATCAACTGCTATTGTTGTTGTTTTTTGACCTCGTTTCATGTTTTTTCCGTACGAATCTTTGCTTCTTAAATAAGAATAGACCACATTAAAACTTCTTCCAGTTTTGTCAGCTATACGAGTAGAACGCCCGGTTAGTCCTTGTTCTTTTAGTAAATCGATTTGAGCTCTTTCAACACTATTTAGAGATTTTGACCTACCCGTTTTCCTTTGAAATACAAATAATCAAATAAAATTCACTTAAAGCACTTCAACTGTTGATCCAAAGTGTCAATCCCTACAGAAAACTCATAACCAGCGAAAATAATGACTTTGTGTCTATTCAGTTGACGCAAAATAAAACTGCATTTTTCCATATTAAATGCTTTGTAAGAGAACCAGGGAAGTAGGGAATAGCGGTATTTTTTGAATTATTCTTTCCGATTTATTTTGTCAACATCATACGCAAACACTTTGCATCATCAAATGATATATTACGGCACAAGGTTTTGAAAAAATGGACAACGTAGCTTAGAAAATGTTTGTGCTTATTCAGTTGAAGCAGATTGTATATGAAACCTCTAAAACCCGCTGGTATTGTATTTTTGTATTATATTTCATGGACTTGGTCGGGATTTGAACGATAGTTACATATTACACAACAGATCGGATGCCTTCAGCACGTAAACCGGCGTACCACAGGGTTGTGCACTTAGCTCAATTTTGTTCTCACTCTATATAGATGACGTGTGTGACAGTTTACCCGGTTGTATTAAATTTGGTGAGGTTGATGCCAAAGTACTTTTATATGCTGACGATTTGTTTAATTTATCGGAAAGCCCGCCAACCTTACAGCTTCAGATAAACAAACTAAAGCAATTCTGTGATACTTGAGACCAAAAAAATTAACGTCACCAAGTCAAAGTTAATAGTTGTTTTTATTTCGCAAAATAGGACTGGTATAAGCGGTGGGGGGGGGGGGGGGGGTGGACGTTAGATGGGGAAAGAATCTAAGTAGTTTACAAATTTAAATACCTGGCGTTTCCTACTGAACTTTAATTTAAATCTTCTCTGGCACATCAAGGAAAAACTTCTTTGGCGAAGGTGGCAATAAACTACATATGGTCCCAGCTCTTTTGTTTCAAATTTGTTGATCAAGAAACGAAATTTAAGGTCTTCAATGCCACAATCAAAATTTATTTTTGCTATGCAAGTGAAGTATACGGATATCAGTTTTTAGAAGAAATATAGAAAATCCAACGCTACTTCTTCAAGGCGCATTTTTAAGCTTCCGAAAACTACACCGAACTATACCATATATATGTATGATGAACCAGGCTTATCCCCAATTTATTTGAGTGATTTGAAGGCTAGTGCAGATTATATTTGTAGATTATATTTGCTACTTGGGTCAGACAACTATTTCAAGACAAAGTTTGCAGTAACGGAAATGAGTGTAATTTTCAAAATTCGCACTGAAATGCTGGAGCTTAGTTACAGAATGCACAGGAACAATATCAACCGAATCTGTCCGTACTGCAATTTAAGCCAGAGCGAAGACGTTTTCCACTTTTTTGCAGTATGCCTAATCCTGCAGGAAATTTGCAGACTATACTTTGCCAAAAGCTTTCCTTCTTTTGAAAAATGTTTCCAAATATTGAATGGAAGTTATGGCTGGAAGGTGTTTCAGTTTGTTAAGCAATGTATTACAGAAATACTTATGCCAAATGGTAACTCAAGCTTGTATATGTATATATCTTTTGTTTTAGCTAAACTAAAAGCCCGGTTTTAATCGGCTTGCTCACTTTTTTATACCCTATTCTAGGGGTATATTAATTTTGACGCATAGTTTGTAACATACCTTAATATTGCCCGTAGACCCCTAAAAGTTACTATATTTATGATCAGCATCGATAGTAATGTCGATCTAGCCATGTCCGTCCGTCCGTCCGTCCGTCCGTCCGTCCGTCGGCAAAAATTAGGCCTTTAAACTGGACCTAGAGAGCTGAAATTTTAACCATATACTCTCTAGGGTCCCGAAATAATGAAGTTTACGAATTTTTGAAATCCGCCCACAGACGCCCACAAACTCAAAAAAACAAAATTTTGGAAAAAATCGAATTTTGAGCTAGGAAGCTGAAATTTTTTATATATGATCTATAACTCCTAAAACTGCTCGGGATATAAAATTTTCAAAATCCGCCCACTGCCACGCCCACAAAAAAAAATAAAACAATTTTATTGAAAAACCAAAATTTGAGCTAGGGAGCTGAAATTTATAATGTATACTCTCTATGGACCCTTTATGCTCATGTGTAAATATTTTTAAAATCCGCCCACTGGGACGCCCACAATTATTATTTTTTTTTTTTTGAAAATTCAAAGTGAGCTAGGGAGCTGAAATTTATAATATATACTCTCTAGGGGCGCTTTATGCTCATGTGTTAAATTTTTTTAAATCCGCCTACTGACACGCCCACAATTAAATAAAACAATTTTATTGAAACACCCAAGTTTGAGCTAGGGAGCGTTTTTTTTTTGATAAAATCCTTTAAATGTTATATAACAAAATATGTAGAGCGTTCTTAACAATTCAACCATACTTAGACTTTTGTCACGCCCACTTATGAGGGATAGGAATAAGAATAGGGTATCCAACAGTTCGCCCAAGCGGACTGTAGCCCGTCCCTATGTTTTTTTAATTTGTATTTATATGAATATATATCATTTGTCTCCTTTAGCTAACCTATATTCCCGTTGGAATATTGCATTTCCTTTATGTATTATTTCTTTTTTGCTATTTTTTTTTCTATCTGTATTTCTTTTTAATCTTGAGGATATGTCTTTCTTTCTTTCTTTTAATCCCGTGTGGTTATTTTCAAATAAGTTAATATTATACTTTGATTTTGCTAATCTAAAAGCCCGAATTGTTAAAAAAATCTTTCCTTAGGTATTACTTTTATTTTGTTGGTTAAGTTAATATAAAGGCCCGATTTCGTTAAAAAAATTAATATAGTATTTAATGTAAAAATTACAAATGTATACTAAAAATAAAGTAATCTCTCTCACATAGTTATTTTTTAGTTTAACCGGCGCTTATATAGCCATGCTCTTGTATTGATCTTTATTCGAAACCAAAAACTGTTATTACTATAAAATATGAAAATAAAAAACTTATCTTATCTAACTAATATTTTGTAAGAACGGCAAAGCTGCCGTTGACAATGACCTCCAAATTGCTTTCCAAAGTTAAAAGTAAAACGGCGAGCTTGGAGATATGCACAACAAGGGTAACCAGATCAGAAAAGGAGGATTTTCTGCACTGGGGGACAATTCTGATTCAGGGGGTACAACAACTTAAATTGTTTCACCCGTTTTAAACGAAACTTAAAAACAGCTTAACTTTTTTTAAACTTTTAATTACAAAAACCGATATTATTTCAACAAGTAAGTGCATCGAATTGCAATCCTTGTATGAATACTCGTAAAAACAGTTGCGACAATTTGTATAGCTTTATGATAAAAGTAGTCACAGCGTTATTTGGGAAACCAAGTAAACGAAAAAAGAGAAATTGGGACGATATTGCTTTTAAATGATGTTTTTATACCCTATTCTAAAGGTATATTAATTTTGACTCGAAGTTTGTAACATACGAGTACCTTAATATTGCCGGTAGACCCCTAAAAGTTACTATATTTATGATCAGCATCGATAGTAATGTCGATCTAGCCATGTCCGTCCGTCGGCAAAAATTACGCCTCTAAACTGGACATAGAGAGCTAAAATGTTAACCATATACTCTCTAGGGGACCGAAATAATCAAGTTTAAGAATTTTTGAAATCCGCCTAAAACTAAAAAAAAAAAAACAATTTTATCGAAAAAATCAAATTTTTAGCTAGAAAGCTGAAATTGTTCATATATGATCTTTGACTCCTAAAACTGCTCAGGCGATAAAATTTCTAAAAATCTGCACGCTGACACGCCCACAATTAAATGAAATAAGTTTATTGAAAAGTCAAAGTTTGAGCTAGGAAACTGAAATTTATTATATAGACTCTCTAGGTGCCCTTTATACTTATGTTTAAATAGTTTATCAATCCGCCTACTGACACGCCCACAATTAAATAAAACAATTTTATTGAGTAGTATTGGTAGTAGTGGTAAGTTAGACGTAAGATATGATTACGTAGTCAAATAAAGTTGTTATTGAATTCTTGAAATCATGGTTTTATTTCCCCTTCCGCCAAACACATTACTCGCGCGACATTCCAAGCAGCAAATGAACGCACTACAACTGAAACGTTGCCACCCGTTAATTTTTCAAATTAACTTAAAAATAGCGACCTCCTCATTAAAAAAGCTAGTTTATATTTCAAAATCATTTCTAATCGTTTTGTTCTAATTTGTTCAATGTTTAAGAAGATTCATATCAACACATTTATATAGCGACTACTTAATTGCAGCCAATAACACTGGTGTCAATTACACTTAGGAGTTTATTACGTATAGGTGAGTATGATGTGAGACACAAGGGCAATAGGTTTGACAGGCCATAGAGCTTGTATTTCAAGCGGAATGTGCGCCTTTCTACCTGGTGGTAGTTATTTAGTTTTAATGACTGAGTAAGTTGAAGTATGAATATGTATATCGAGAGTGGCATGGAAAGTAATAAGCACTAAGGCGCTGATACGACGGTTGAATTTTTTTTTAGATATTTTGGGTAGTCGGCAGTAGCCTTGTCACCTAACTGAACAACAAAGCACATTGTCCTCCAAATGAGTCCGATGAAGCTGACTAAAAAATCAGTTTACACAAAGCTCAATAAAAAAAACTCTCCGTCCGCTAACTTAACCAAATCCAAGATACTCGTATATGAATATTAGAAAAAAGGAGAGAAACGGATAACACCTTGTTTCTCCAACCTCTACAAAAAAAAAGAGGATTTCTGCCTGGTAGTACAATGGACCGGAATCGAGTTTGAATGCTGGGATTTGGATAATATATAAAATAAAAAAAATATGAATATTAGGGTTACCACCTACATAAAAAATAACGAAGTTATAGGCATACTTATATATTTTGGACTTCTCTATGAGGCTAAGCACAGTTAATAGTACTACGCAATGGATATAATATGGCAACTCAAAGGATTCTCTATTCCATCTGTGCAAAAGTTTTAGTTTTATTTTTAGTTTTATTATTGTTTCATCAAACAGCGCATACAAACTCTTACAGACTAACAGAGTAAATAACATTAAGTTAACATCAGTACAACGTAAGACAATTATAAAATAAATTGATTATTAAATACATTAAGCACATATTTTTTAAAAGATTCTCTATTCAGATAAAATTTCAAATCTATCGAGTTAGATAACTCGTTTATCTCTCTTATGCATCGAGTAATAGGTTCGGACTTTTAATAGTTAGCTCTATGCAAATTTTCATAAAATAAATTACTAACTCGTAGTTCCCTTGTAGGGGCATATATATTAATTAAGGACAAAAAAATCGAACAATCTATATGGGACGTCAAAATGCCTCTAATGAACATAACAGAAAAATATTTATCACGACTAGCTAACGTTTGTAAGCCAATAAGTTGACAATGGGCTTTGTAAGAAGGCATTTCGATATTCCATTGCAGCTGGTATACGAGTACATATAACAAACAGAGTAAATTTCCTTTGGACGCCTTAAATTCTTTTGGAATGTACATTATAAAATGGATTCCAAATTACACAGCAATATTTAAGGACGCATCGGACATAAGATATAAATAATGATTTGAGCGTGTAATGATCTCTAAAGTCTTTTGCATTACGCCTTATAAAACCTAATATTGAACTTGATTTTGCAACAACGTACTCAATGTGACTAGAGAAAGAATGTTTTGAGTCAAATATGTTCAAATATTCTTTTCAATGGGTTGTTCTTAATTGAATTGATTAAATTAAAACAAAGTAGAAGGCAAAAAATGAAAATCACTGACACTTAGAAACATTTAAATAAAGTTGGTTTTTATCACAATATTTAGATAGCCTGTTCATATCCTCCTGAAGCTAGATACAATCTTCATCTGTCCTTATTTCCTTAAAAAAATTGATGTCATCGGCATACATGAGACATTGAGAACTTTTTATGATATTCGGTAAGTAAGCATCAATGACATACTATACGGTTATCGAACAACACTACAATGCTCTAACAAAGAAAGTAGAAATATAATATTGTAAGTTTGATCTGTTGGATTTACAATAGCGTAGGTCAAGCAAATCATAAAAGGATTACGTTTTTCCTATCCCGAACCTCAGCGTATACGTAGAAGCTTCACCTAAAAGACTTTCCTGTAATATTGTATGTCTGTACGATACGATGGGAATATTTTATGCCGATAAGCAAATCCAAGCGCTCAGTTTCAATGCCACCCCGGGGGGCACTATTGATTGAGTGACTTTAAACACATATTCCAAAACTTGCATGAATTGAAATCATGATAAACCCTGTATAAAATTGTGGCGCTGAGCGTTGACATAAATCTCTTCCGCCAGAAATCTACCTAATAAAAGGCCTTAACTACGCTGAAGATATTTCAAAAAGTTGACTCAATTTTTGTAAATAATTCCTTTTCAAACTGGAAGCTGACATGACACCGAAGTTATATCACATACCGTGGGTGCGCACTGCGCACACCGGCAACAGCATTAAATAAACACATTAAGCCAGCCTTCAATAGCTCACGCATTCTAGAAAACCTGATTTGCGAACATGAGCGAGAGTATGGAAGACGTTTTGGTGTATGACATTGCCGCAACGCAACTGCTCTACTAGCGTAAAGTTATCACATATGATAATATTTATGTTGTTATTTTTTTTTAGCAAGACTCTGAAGCAATTAAAACTCAAGGCATGGGCTGGCATTTTGATTTTAATTACATATCACTGATTTAGCGTGTTATTTGCCGTTTACCACGCAAAGACTGGCAAGTTATGTGCGTTGTCATCTCGGTATAGTTTAGTTATCTAAGACAAGGCAAACATATTTTGCATTCAGTTTACTTTCTATTTCTTAGGCGAGGGCATTTATTTGTCTTATCTGACCATTAGTTATCTACATTGTTTGCAGCAAATTTTTCTCAGTCTGGTTTATTTTTTTCTATTTTTATATGCGAATCAAATGGTTTAAATATAAATATAAGTTTTAGCGGCTGATGCTCATCTTTTGAATGTGACTTAGAGGAGTTAGTGCAACACTATATCCATCGTAGGTGTACAAATCGAAACTCGTCTGGTCATCAGCTGTCGGACTAATAACTCGGAAAGGCCTTACAAGTTCGTCTCGATTACGGATGTTTGGGCTATGTACATAAATTGTTTACTCGTTGCTTATATTGGCATTCTTTTGGATCTCACCACTTTTCATGCCTGACTCGCTAGGGTTAAGCATTTTTAAAGAGTTTATCATCGAAACACCTCAAAATATTGCCCTTCGTTTGAGTGCTATAGCCTATCATCCTTATGATGGATTTGGGAGGTTATTCCCAAATGAACCTTTTACATTTTGAGCATTCTCTTGATTTTATTGAACATTTATCTCAACATAATATCCTCTCGGACTGAATACTTATTCTAGAGTCCATTTCCTCGGATAAAGTATCAGTTTTGACTTTGAAATGAAATTTAATTCAATTCTTTGTTGTTTTATATAATTAGCGTGCGCTAAATGTATTATTTTTTTCTGTAATTGATACAGCACCCTTATAATACAACCACAGCGCAGGTGTTTTTGTATCTTGCTGAAGCAGCACCTAGCAAATGATGCATTGCCTGTTTTTAGGTGCTACTTACTGCATGAAAGAATAGAAGGATAGGAAGGAAGTTTGGTGCGATAAGATTTTTTCTCCACAGGTGGCGTCGTAATTGCTTTAGGGAGATCTGTTTTCTTGTGTATATTCAATTTAAAAATCATGGCCCTGGTCGGGATTCCAACGCACGACCTGCCAATCATTTAGTGAATACGCTATCATCGCACCATTGCCACCCGCAAAAATCAAATTTTAATAAACGAAAATAATATTTTGATTGACTGCCAATTAGAGCATTGATATGACAAGGACAACGAGAGTTTCCAAGTTCTGATTAATCCAATCCATTCCTTTGATGATGACAGTACCCTCAGCTTCTAATATTCGTTTCATACACCAAAACACAAGGCTGTCTCCTGTCATTAAAGCAAAACCCACACACACTGCCATTATCCATGAATAACACTTGCATCGCTGAAACCGAAAGACTTTCCATTCTCGTAATGTGTGTTAATCAAACTCGAGTACAACGCTCATATCCGGTGCACCAATAAGTTATTTGGAGCTACTTGATCCAAAAACGCGCGATAAAACTCATTAACGACCGAGACATCGCGAGATCGATTGACTCTCTTAGTCATCGTCGTAATGTCTCCTGACTTTCGTTATTTTATTGTTATTTCCACCATAAGTGCACAAAGGAAATAGCCAGTTGCATTCCTCCCCTTGAACATTCCCTTGAACATTTCAACCGCTATTAGTTCACAGCCTGGATACTGACATACCAGGGCCCTACTTCAGCAGCCACTTTTCACTTTGCACAATGTAACTTTTCAATTTATCTTATCGAGTTCCGTTTCACCAATCCCAAATTTGCAAAGAGGAAATTATTCTTTTGAAAAGTTGACTATTTTCCATCTTAGAAAAATTCGTTTCACCGAATGCAAATTTTTAAAGTAAGAAGTATGTTTTTGCAAAATCCATAGGTTTGTCTATTTGTAAAGAATGCTTTGAATTCGTTGAATATTTAGAAAACTAAAATAAACAGTTACGAATCACATTAAGAAGACGAGGAAGGTGCTAATGGTGGACAAAAAGTCTCTAAATTGATATCGAATTTCGAATTTGGAAGTATTTCTTCAACTCTGGAAAGCTTGGGTTTAACAAAGACTAATATTGAACTTATGTTGACAAAAATTGGACATTACTCTGGATTGGAAATGGAGCTGAATACCACGGAGTCGCAATCATGCACGGAATATGTAAAGCTTCAGTCTGCAAAGCAGTACACCGAGTTTCGGTTTCGGACGCATTAATTGTCGCTCAAGGGGAATTCCCTTGTGTAGCTGGATGCGGTGACGGTATAATGATAAACATCAACGCACCCAAAGAAAACGAAGAGCAGCTTTTTTTTAAATAGACGCATACAATAAATGCAATGATGGTTTGTGTGATGTGTGTGGCTCCAAGTAGATTGGAAACGTCATTTTTGATCAAAAAAAATGTATGATTTAAAATTTTTTGTAATAAAAAAGCGAAAACGCTTTTCTTTGCCAAAATAATAATTTGTTATTTTAAAAGGGTCACTCTCATTAAGAACTCGTCTCTTAGTCGCAAGGTTAAATAAAAGGTCGCTAACAGCGCTAAGAGGTAACGCTGCTGATTGTTTTGAAC
Source organism: Portevinia maculata (assembly GCA_949715645.1). Classification (NCBI taxonomy): domain Eukaryota; kingdom Metazoa; phylum Arthropoda; class Insecta; order Diptera; family Syrphidae; genus Portevinia; species Portevinia maculata. The sequence continues at coordinate 80,179,854 of OX454525.1, forward strand.
AAAAATAGATATTTTAATTATTTTTACGAATAAAGCTAGTATCCTGCTCGCACAAAATTGTAGCGAGCAAAGTCTCCACATTTTCTTTCTACATATATTTATACATCGACTTAATGCACACCCACAAATTCCAGTCACAATAACTCTGGAATAAGTTGGCTTTTGAAACTAACAAACAGAGCAAAGAAAGATCTCAAGAAAGAGAACTGAAATGCATTGCCAACTCGCTTTTTTCAGAAAGTGCAAAATGGTTAAGATTCAGATAAACACATATTTCATCACCAAAATTTATAATACGAAGGAAAACACAAAGACATTTAAGGAACAATCTTTTATTTTGACATTTTGGCAAACATTTTTCGATTTAAAGCATCAGAAAATTATTTATCGAGCTAAATTCAGTGGAGACTTTTTCCGCCCGAGTGCAACTATGTTTTATGTTCTAGGAAAACAAAAAAATGTTTTATTCAGTAGACTTTTTGTGTGGCCCATCTACAAATTTAAGAAATGAACGTGCGAACAGGATACTGTCTCGCTTCATTTAAGCTTTGATGTCATGTTTGTATAGGTGCTTATTTAGTGCGAGCAGCATACTAGGCTTGAAGTATCTAACAGCAGAAACAAAAATAGTATACGGGCATGTTTTTTGATAAGCATATAATCGAAACGTAGATTCTTTTTTCTTGTAGGTTTTGTTGTTATTCGATAACATTTTTGGTTTTCTCCACAATTTCTCAAAAGCATACTCCTAGAAAAGGTGAATTTTCGACGGTGATTTGTAACAGTGAAAAAGTGGTCTAGGTGCGACCCGCAAGGTCCACACGACTAACTTCCCAGGGGGATCAATATGATTTATGCGATTAGTGGAAAATTTTGAAATGTGGTTATCCATAAAATATGGTTAAGAATTATTTAATATTAAAAAATGCTCTTTAATATTGTTCATGGAAATTAAATGTTGTTAATAATAGCGAAGTGTAGTATATATTAATGCAACCATTGTTATAAACACGGAGACCTGTAAATTTGCATGTATACGAAATAACGGAACACAATCTAGTAATGATTTGCTCAATGACAATAAATAGTACAAATAAAGGCAAATTATTTTAGTTATTTATTTACTAACAAAAGACGGCTGGACCGATTCGCAGTTCTGAGTTACGTAATTACGCTTCGATTAAACCCGGTCCCATGTCAATATCATCTTTGGTTCTCGAGATAATCGTTGCGAAAGATAATTCCGAACGCACATACGTACATACGTACATACACACAGACAGACATCTCTATAAAAACGTTGAATTTTGATTCTGGTAACCTTGAAACATGGAGATATATCGAAATCCGCGATTCACAAAATCGGCCCCATTACAAGAATTTCCACTGGGAAGTTAAAAAGTACTATAACAAAAATTAGTATGGCCGAAGAATATTCCGTTACAGTTTTCATGTCTTTCATCGGCATCTCTGCCAATCGGCGATGACATTTTGTTCTCATTTTTTTAATGTTACGACCAATGAATGTGTCTCATCTCAGTTTTGTAATGCATGAACTTCATTGTATGAATGTGTAAAACAAAACTTACAAAATAAATGACACTTGCGAATTGTGAGGTCTTGTGAGTTATATAGTAACCTCTTCACAAGCTGATCACAATTTCGATTGTTTTTATTCCGCGAGATTACCAGACCTTAAGTCTCAGTGAGTCATTCATTGTTGTTTTTTTTCTCCAGTTGTGTGTCTCCGTGAGGTTTGAGAGGATCGAGGTGTGAACCGTAAGTTTTGATTTCAGCTCATATGATGTTACCCGAGTGCCTCATCACACGGATTGAGGTGTTTTTTTTCTTTAAATGCATCATATACCAAGGAATTACCACCCGTCACAGGTGAATTTCTAAGAGCTGATAGCCGTTCCTCTAGCCGTGTAGATCCATAAGTCATATTTGGTTGAAGATCATAGTCAGACGGTGTTACTAATCTCAGTTCAGAGAGCATCATTACATCTATGAGTCCTATACTACTTTTCATAATGCGCCTCTTTGCCGAAATTGACTGCTATATTAGACAAGAGCTATATAGAGGAGGGTTTATGATTAAAATATTATGGAAGTCGATCAATTCGTTGCCCTTAAAGTCAATAAGGACAAAACCAAGACAATTTTGAGGAAGTTAGGTAGTTCACATGCCTCGGAGTAAACAAAAACTCCACGACCGACCCTTAAAGTCGAACAAATAATAACCCTTGGAAAATGGTGCTACTTCAGTTTGGCAAAAGAAATGTGTTCAAAACGCCTAGTAAACACTTAGCTGTGAGTCAACTGTAAGCAGCGTGGAAGGGGTCGCGAATGATTGAAGGATGCATTCTCTCAGGTAGAGACTCTCCACGGGTCGGGAGCACGATATGTAAGCAGTTAAAGCATTTCCCTTAACCGCAGAGACAACATTCTTATCAAGGCTTTCTATGAATGTGCTTTCTTATCAGTTAAAAAGTTTAAGAAAATTTACACAGTGCGGTTCAATTGAATAGTCGCACTTGAGTTATGATTTTGAACTTATTTTGTTGTTGTATTATTTGCACCAATTGGAAAAGGAAAGGTGCATTAATACTGAATGAAATAATCAAAACCTTAATTTGATAAGTGGCCCAAAACGGAAGTTTTACTCTCTTTTTCCTATACCATGCTAAAATGTATGCATTTTTCGGTTCAATTGAATAGTCACACCTGCAAAAGTCAAAAACCAGCAAAACACCATGCCTTTTTTGTATTTATTTTTATTACTTTATTTATTTCAATCAATTATGGATCAGTTTAAAAATGTGTGCTGCCAGCATTGGATATAACCTCAAATATTCTATTCTCCATTGAGTAATATAAACTTTTAAGGTAGTTTAAAAAAATGTTGTCCCAAGAAGCTTTAGTTGCCGCAATCGGCTCTTGATTGTCTTGATTCTGCTTTCCTCCTCTATAAATTTTACGCACTAGCCATCCCCAAACATTCTCAATAATATTAAGATCAGGCGAATACGGCGGCCAGGGCAATATTTGAACGTTTTAACTACTAATCCTTAACAACGCGTGAATTATGTATAGGCGCATTATCTTGCTAGAATATCCATGGAATGGGTTCAAAAACCTCCTTTATTGCGGAAAAAGCTGCTTCCAGAAGAACTTTGTAGGAAACATCAGTCGTTTTATTGGAAACTAGTGGTCGCCCCATGGTCGAAATTCGACCAATTTATTCTATACGTTGAAAAAAAAAACAAAGTCGACTGTTATACATATTAATCGGAAAATTAATATTTTCGACATTGCATTCTCTGATTTTACAGGATATAAATTTTTTCCGGCATTTTCAAGTAACTTCAAGTTTTCAAGTATTTTCAAGTAACTTAAAGTAACTTCAAGCATTTTCAGGTAATTTTAAGTAACTTCAAGCATTTTCAAGTAACTTTAAGCATTTTCAAGTAACTTTAAGCATGTCCAAGTAACTTCAAGTAGGTATGTTTAAGCATTATCAAGCATTTTCAAGTGACTTCAAATAACTTCAAGCATTTTCAAGTACCTTCAAGCATTTTCAAGTAACTTTAAGCATGTCCAAGTAACTTCAAGTATGTTTAAGCATTATCAAGTAACTTCAAGTTTTCAAGAATTTTCAAGTAACTTAAAGTAACTTCACGCATTTTTAGGTAACTTCAAGAAACTCCAAGCATTTTCAAGTAACTTCAAGTATTTTCAATCATTTTGAAGTAACTTCAAGTAACTTTAAGCATTTTCAAGTATCTTCAAGCATTTTCAAGTAACTTCAAGCATGTCCAAGTAACTTCAAGTATGTACAAGCATTATCAAATGCATAACATGCACAGCAATGTTGTTGTTGGTAACTTCAAGTAACTTCAAGTATTTTCAAGCATTTTCAAGTAACTTCATGATATAAAATCTTTGCGTTCCGATTGGCAGATTATTGCCTCACACAGCAATGTTGTTGTTGTTGTAATTTCATCCAATTCGCTTTATTTTACCTGCTGTAATTCTTAATTTGTTTTATATATGTGGATAATTTTTGTATTGTGCACTTCTATATTATTGTCCCCTTCCCAAATATGTATAGTGTTGGCATATCTATGTGACGTATAATAGCAAAAATGTGTGGAAACACGTTATAGGCAACTCCGTATTAATATATAGATGAATACCAATTCAAAGGTGCCATAGTAAGAAATTGCGCGCCATACCATGACTCCTCCTTGTCTCCAGTGATGGCGGTTCAAAATTTTTTTTTTCTTTTCGGAGATCATGAAAGTACATAATAGTTTTAGCCATCAGCTTCAATGTCCACATCCCAAGTCATGTGATCCCTTGCAAATTCAAGTCGCTGTAGCGATGAAGCTGTGTTTTTGTTTGTAGTTTTGCTATAAGAAGCCCCAGCAAATTCCTTTATTTTCTTTTGTGGATTGAGGGGAATCAGAAGCTAGACTTTGGATTTTCCGCTTGTCTTGTGACTTTTGCGATGCTTCCTTTACAATTGTTTCCATAAAATGCACGGTTTTTCACAAAATTTCGTATTAGGTGTTCACTTCGACCATTTTTAGGGGCTTTTGATCGATTTGAAAAGCTCTCCGAAAGGTAAGCCTCAACCCTTTTTTTCTGGCCATTTTTATAAATTTCGTTAAAAAAAATACTTGTCACACTTCAATTTTTACTGTCCGAACACTTGTTGCTTACTAAACAATTTAACCGGTGCAACTATTCAAATGAACCGAAAAAATGCATACATCTTCGCAAGGTATAGGAAAACGAGAATTAAACTACCGTTATGTGACTTAGCAATTTGGAATTTCACTTATTTTTATCAGCATTAATGTATCTTTTACATAATGCGTTTTCTTTTCCCATTGGTGCAAATAATACAACAAAAAATTAGGTTCTAAAACATAACTCAGGTGCTGAATAGTCGCATTGAACCGCGCTGTAAGTAACTAGGATGGCACCATTATACGCAATCATATCGCAGCGCTATAGTAGTACACAAATGAACGTACAATCTCGACAATATCATCCCAAAATATTTTACTGAGAGATAACCGTCATTATTTCCTCACTTCATCCCATAAAATGTATTCAGGTCACCTAAAGTTCACCTGACTCATTCAAATACCGCATGGCAGGCATTAGCCTATTACCATTTTATCTAACCGTCACCACATTGCGTTCAGCGGACTAATTAATATTTGCCAACTTTCAGTATTGCCGAATTGAATAACGTATTTATCTGGATTAAGTCGTACTTCAAATTAATTTAAGCTCAATCGAAATGATTAATTAGATATTTCCGTATACAGCATCTGGGACCGCTTACCAATTTCGTAATTCTAGCTGTCATAGTACTCGTATATTAATATAATGTAACGTCCGAAAATGATCCAAACTTTATACTTGTATGTAGTCGTCCATAAGTACACCTTTATCTTTTACCGAGGAACTCCAATATACCAAGGTTATTAATAAATTAGAGAATCGTGTGCATAATTTAAGAGACAAATGCTTTGCCATTTGGCTGAAGTGTCTCGATAACATTCAGCCTTGACCCAAATATTATTCAGTTCGATCAGCTGTGAAACCGGCAACTTTTCTAATCGATTTTTGAAGAACTTGCAATGTTTAAAATAATGAACACTTCGTATGTTTACTCGAATGTCGGTCTAATTTTCGAACTATCACTTTGTAATTACTCTCAGATACTTACCATAACTGAAGGTCATCAAGAAAACCGCAAGAAAACTGCTGCAACGAAACATGTTTGCTTTGAACTGCTTTTTGTATTTCTTAATTCGTGAGGTCTAAATTTCAATTTTAATCCAATATCGCCCTGTCACTAGGCGTTGAGTGGAATGACAATAAAAATCAACGACGCGAAGAAAATCTAACAAATTATTTGTGTCAATTAGCATAAAAAGTATCTGATTTTTTTCTGATCGTTTTTCGATTTAAAAATTTGAATAAACACGAGCAACGTGTGGTGTTAGTGCGCTTTTTGTTTGCTTGCTCACATAAAATCACTCTCACTTTTCGACCAAAGGCGGTTGTAGCGGCGGTGGTGTCACACACATTGGAATTTTCATTGAGTAGTAGGTTTAACTGACTTATTTAGTCATTCACGAAACTCATTTTCTTCAAATTTGGTAGAATTTATAGGTTGCACTTTTTCATGAGAAAAATATATCACTTTGAGCCACCTTTCTGGGTTTTGTAATTTTTGTCGTTTTAATTGCTCGAGAGAAGTAAAATGAAAGCGAAATCGAGGCAAACGATTTGTTTTGGGAGCGCGAAGGCTGAATTCGAATGCGTTTATTGCGCGATTATTTCATTGATATACCCCGCGTTAAGCGTCACGACAAACAACGAAGAAGTGATTGGGCCAACTGACGTTACGAATTTGGACAGTGGTGTTACGGCTGCCATCAACATGCAGAGCTTTACTTTTGTCAGCTGGTAATGCATGTTGTTATTGTGGCTGATGGTGGTAGAGTAGGGTTCGGTCAGTCACTCTCTCTTTTTTGAGTTTGCTCAATTTAATAGGGGGAATTGGGGGAGGTCTACGGTCTGTGTGATATGAGTCTTGCTAAGCAACAGAGAAAAACAGAGTGCTTTAAGCAAAGTGGCTAAATATTTAAGTTGCACAGCACACTGTGTACACTTTGCTGGTAGACAGTCTTTTGTGTAAACTAAGCCGCAGGTTTGGTTTAAGTGCATTTAAAAAAGCTTTATCATCGAAGCTTACAAAAAATGTTGTTAAATTTTTAGCCTAATCGCAGGGTACGTATTATTCCCGATATCTAATAACTGTGCAGCACTTAGCCAATTTAGGCAGGATAAAGACGGTTACCAACTGCTACTCGCACACTTTTCATACCCCTACATAGTTTTTAACAAGCCTTAATATTGGTCATAGTTCATTTAAAGTTTATATACCTGTGATAAGCATCGAAAGTCGTATCGATGAAGAAATCCATCACCAATCAATTTTAAAACAATTAAACATTACCGGCCCATACAGGGCCTTAAAGCCAGTCTCTCCAAGTATTTGCTTGTGCGGAGTGGAAGGAATCTACACTTTTGAGCTGAATCCAAAAGTCAAACTTAAGAAGCCTCTCATGACAATTGCTACTCTTGGATGTTTTTCAGACGTTCACAAGAGGTGGACAGTGGAAAACCACTTTAGGTGTTACTTACACCTTTCGTGATCTGAATCTGAGACCCGCCGATTAGTGGATCAACAAACTAACTACTGTGTCACTGCGCCAACAGTCAAACCACTTGACGGATAGACTTCATATTCATAACATTATGTTAGTTAGGTGGCGAATGTTGTTCACCACATTCGTGTGGTCTCGGTAGGTGGCGCCACAAAATAACTTCTATATTTCAATGGTTGGGCGTTGTGGGATTAGGGTAAGTATTGATTGGCATCAGCCTACCCATGCCCTTTGCCGTAACTCAGACTACACATAAATTTTGCTTACTTTATTTTATTTATACAATGTTTTTTGTCATACCCACGTTTTATGGTCGTTTTTGACAACAATACACTCCTTAACATGTGCGTCTCAGCACAAATATTTGAAAAATAATTTTGCTACAAAACCAAACAAATTGTTACAAGATGGACAAATACTCTCAATGCTACGCTTTGGTTGCTCGAGAGGGGAGGAATATGGATAGGGTAATAGCCAAATCGGCTTAAAAGATTTACACTTTGTTTGGCATGGTATTATTATCTGATACCGGCTATGTATTATGTACTCCATATACAGTGCACATGTGCGAAAACTTGTGTCGGTGTCGATGTTAAATCTGTTCATAAAGTTTATTAAGCTTCAGTTCGTTTCCCGGAATTCTCCCACATATTTGTGAAAAATGTCAGTGCCCGTGTAAGACGGACAGAACCAAACAATTAAAATTTAATACTTAGCAAAATACGGTACGATAACTTTAACAATATAAGAACAGTGATATCGTCCTATGGTTGTACATAGAACACTCTAGAAAATATGTATATATCAACGATCATGCAAGTGCATGGATCGTGGCGGTGGATGAATAGCTTTCATTAAGTTAAATTCACATCATTTATATATGTTACGTACAGCGATTATTCTGAGATTTGGAAAATAAGATGTGAGGACTTGAAAGATACAGATAAATAAAATAAGGCTTCGAAAATTTTGCTAATGAAAAAGTGACAACAAAAGAATATACATTTGTTTTTAATTTATATTTTGCTTTATAAAAATTGATTTCTTTTTTTTCTAATCTAGGCTACTTTTAAGTAATTTCATTTTAAAATTAGTAAGTGCGAGTTTTCAAACATGTTTATTTTTTTTAATTGATATTAATGAAGTTGATAGATTGCAATTTTTTTTTAACATAATACTTTTGAAACAGCCTTGCACAAAATTATCAAAAAAAAGTATTTTAAAACTGTAATTTTTTTAAGTCTTATTTAAATTAGCCAAAAATGTAACTAAAAATAAAAAAAATTACTGCAACTACATTTTTTTTATACATAATTGTAATAAAAGAAAATTGAATGAACAAGTTTAATATCCAGTCACTCAATAAAGAAGAATCGATTGATTTTTTTTTTGTTTTTGTTGCGTTTAGCTGGGTCAAAATTATCAAAAGACATCACAAGCTAGCTTTGCGATAGTGTTCGACTTTAAACCACTAAAAACACCCGGGAAGGCATGATGTTTTGGGTCGTCCTTCCAATTATCGTACCCAGTCGTCAGACTCATTAGCAATTTCAATTTAATTTCTTAAATGGCGTAAGCAAAGAATTATAAGGCTGAATTATTAACTTACCATCCGACTGTGTGAATTGCAATTTCTCATAAAGATATTGTGTTGAATTTGAGTAGATATATTGTTTTATGCAGAAAAATACAATTTCTAGCATCGACAAATTGCCTTAACGAACATCCTTAGATACTGTTTTGGTAATCTGATACATGGTCATATCTTCTTGGTTCATAGATATAATGAATCATTCCTTTAAATGCAACTTGTTGGTTATTTTGTGAAATAGAATCAAGCTGACAGTAAACAACTTCTGCTTAATTTATAATGGCAACCAGTAACGTTTTCATTAATTTTAGTTAAGTATTGCGAGGGATAAAATTGGCACATGTCCATAACTTAAGAAGGAAGACAAACCATCTATGTAGTATAGCTGCGAGGTCAAGGTTTATCCGATGGAAAAGATCCTCAATTAGTCCAATAGGGGTCTATAGGTAAATTTGGACATCATCGGCATAAAGGTGAAAAGATGAACTATTACATACAGGAGTAATATCATTTATGAACATACACAAAAGAACGGGACCTAAAATGGAGCCTTGGGGCACACCCTTCCGCAACAATTTGAAAATAACTCTTTGGGAACGATTGCTTAAATACCTTCTTAGAAACCGGACTACCCTTTCACTGAAACTAAAAATAATAACGGAGCTGTGTACATAAAATATGATGGTTGACCCTATCAAAAGCCTTGTAGAATTCCAACAAACATAAGACCGTTGGGTAACTTCGGTCATATTGTTGCCTTATATCATCTAGAATTTTCACCATTACAGTAGCACAACTGTGCTCGGGCCTAAAACCCGACTGAAAATGAAAAAGTAAAGCATTTCCGTATATGTGACTAACTATTTGCTTTGGCAGAGTCTTCTCAAAGACTTTTGACAGGGTCGGCAGAATACTTATAGGGCGAACGTCAATAGGAAGCGAGGGCTGTGGTTTCTTTGCAACAGGGATTATTTTAGCTGCTTTCCAGTTATCGAGAAAAGTAAAAAAAGCAAGGGAATGATTAATAATATGCGTGAGTGTCCGTGGTTTATAAGGTCAAATCATTTTTACAAAGCGTAGTGGGATGCCATTCTCACCTGTTGCTTCGATTTGAGATCAAATTTATTTTTAATACATACTTCAAAGATTTTAAATTAATAAACTGCTATTGTCAGTTTTTTTTTTTCATTTTAGAGGTACATTATGGTGGTTTTTCAATCAATCTTTTCGTGCGATCCTGTATATTTTTTTCTATCTAGTAACTAAAAGGTTTTACTCTACTTAATGTCCTATTCGGATTGTCAGTATTTAGCCGTTGTCATTGTCAAATTGACGTGATTGCGAAGCCTTCATTAATGCTTATTAGCTACTTTTTTTATTTCGTCTTAATGCAAATTAATTTCTAGGTCTCTATGCAGATCGGAAGTTGTTATTTACATGAGCATTTACTATATTCCGCAGTACTACGAGTATATTTGTTTTGCAAGTGCATGCCCACAGCTGAAGCCCGTCATCCATACTGGTTTTATAAATTGATTATAAAGCAATAGTTAATTGTAGTTAGACAAACAAGAGTATCTCCCTATAGCCAGTACATTTTACCATAGCGCATGTTTAAATCTCTTCTCTTTTTCGTTACTCGCGGTTTCTAGCGTAGTTTTGCGTCTAGTGTCATGCCTAGATATTTGACTGTGTTTGCGTATTCTATTTCATTATTATTTTGAAATTTTTATTCGTACAATTTATATGGGCCGACTTAAGGTCATTTAATTTGATTTGCCATTTCCTTGTCCATTTCGATATATTATTCACTGCCGTCTGCACCTTTTTTGTCGCTACTTCAACAGTTTCTCCAACAGCAAGTACATCTGTATCATCTGCAAATGTTGCCATAGTTATTTCTTCATTTTTTACCAGATCGCTGCTGAATAAAATGTATAATACATTTCCAAGTACACTGCCTTGTTGTCAATATGAAGTACTCATTTCCTTGTTTAATTGTAAAAAAAATTGTTATAATAAATAAGACTCCAGTATTTCTGAGCATTTATTAGGTAGATGCTTTTTTATTAATTGATTAGTCCCTTGTGAAATACTTTATTGTTTTTCTTTCTTTTGATAAGGCAGTTACGTACCTTGTTAACAAAATAAAAAATCCCCTCCCACCTTACTGCATTATTACTGATCCGCCTGTAGGGTTCGCCGGTTCGACCTCAATGAATATTAGCACGATTCCCGTATGTTTTTTTCGATTTCGACACGTTCGTTCTCCCTTTTTGATTTTATTGTTTGATCTGAACCATGAAATCCGTAAGAAAATTATCAATAAAATAATGTAGCCATATTTTCCTACAATATCGATCATAAGAAGTTCCAAGATCCGACGGAGCCTTCACGTCAAAGAACCTATGTTGAAGAAAATGGAGCGCGACTCGCTTAGTTGGTACTGTCAAAGGAGAGGTTCAACAAACCCTGGCAAAAAGGCAATATCAATCAACGTTTCTATAGAATCGAGTATTTCTTTTCGATTTCAGAGCTTGATCAGACCACATTCTATGAGCTCAGAATAAATTGACTGGGCATAGTGAGTAAAACCGAATACTGCAAACGAGGGAAAATGAAGGAAAACAAAATCCAAAACAATAACAATGGCGAGAGTGGCTTGTTTTTCTGGTAAGAAGGTACTAAAATTAGTTTTTATTTAAAAAATAAATCTGATTACTTAGCGCTCAAGTGTGTTTCATAATCAGAACGCTCTGAGCGCGCTTGGTCTACAGCGCGCTGGACATGTTCGAGCTCTGCTCTGAATGAAAAAAGAAACACGAAAAGAAACGTTTCTTCACCCATAAGAACGGTTTTACAATTGCGTTTTATTTTCTGTATTTACATCCAGTTGTTGCATAAGACCCCAATTAAGAAACAACTTTCATTTCTGGGGATACAGTCATTTAATTTTGTGGCCAGTAGAGCGTGCTGTCTTCCAGAATCATACATTGCATGACAAACACAATCACAATCACCCAGCCAGTTCCACTGGTCAAAAGGTCTTACACCGCTTTGGCCGAATATTTATGCATTCGTTCGGTTTATCGATGCGCTCAGGTTTCAGTTGTCTGCGTCCTGTCTGCGTGCTAATCGTGTGCATTTTGTAATTGCAGTTGCAGATCCATGTAGCAATCAGAGACACATGTTAATGCTGCAATCTAGCGTGACCTACATTTATATTTATTTTTTGTTTCGGTTAATATAAATATCCAAAACAGACGATATCAATCGGTAGTGAACATGGATATCCGCTTACAGTTGTAATATTTTAGAAATATCTACTTTTCATGGAAGTGTATAGACCGACGATTCAAAATTCAAACAGTTTGTGCATTTTATTTGCCAAACGATCAACATAAACTCATAATATATAGACAAAACAAAAGTAAAGCCAACCCGCTTCATGTGAAGAAAAAGTCGATGTGAAGTTTGGTAACATTCTTCTGCGACACCTGACGAACACTTAAAAAGATTTAAGCATGTAAATGGCCAGCCACGCATAAGAAGGCCGTTTATTTTTGTTCTGCAGTTTATTCATTTTATGAATTAAATTTATATTTTATAAATAAATTATATGCGTAAGCTTCAAATTAAAATGTTGATAATAATTAATAAAATAAGTCCTGATCCATTTGACTGCTTGTTGAAAACAAGATTATAACTCTTGTGTTGATGTCGTGAAATGTTGTTTATGGATTTAGTATCTAATTCGTTTAATGGCTATTTCATTGTTTTGTTGATTAGTTTAAAAGTATTGAAGTGTATGAATTAATATGCAATCGAAGCAAGTCAAGTGTTGAAAAATGCATCCAAAGTGGTTGCATTTTTGTAAGCCAATGGATGAATTCTTCTTCTTTTCCGATTTTTGACAAAGTGATCAAAACAATATTCTTATATCATATCAGAATAGACTAAAATTGCGCTATACCATGGAGCCCCAAGTTACCCTGATTCCGTCAAAAAAATTGTTCTGATTCAGTCTCCGAAATTTTTGAATAATCATTGGATTCAAGAGATCCATTCGGGAAGTCGAGAAGGTGATGAGCGCTGGGATTTTGCAATAGGATTATCACAAGCCCAGGTGGTTGTGGCAGGGTCTTTTATCACGTCCAAGCCGAGTGGGGTGAAGTTAAAGAAAATTTAAAGTTATGGGTTTGCACATGGCCATGCAAGGCTGGCGTTGGAAAAAAGTGCAAAGATAAAGCGGCTTGTCTTCTTCAAATTAACGCGTTTGAAGTATTCGATTTCTAAAAATTTTAGTTCACGTTTATAAAGTGACCAGTTTACCCTTTCTTGAAAGGCATTGCGCTTTTAACGCAAGTGAATTTGCGCACTCAAATCGTGAGCATAAACGATTAAATTTTTTGAAACTTTGTTAAAATTAATAATTTATTTCAGCAAAACCTGACTATGTCTGCATCGTGTCCCCTCGTACAACCTAGGGGGAAAAAGAAGCCTCAGTGGTGGTCCACTGAGCTGGGACCACTTAGAAAGGAGTGCAGGAGACTCTTCAATCTTGCTAAAACCTCAAAAGCTATAAACGATTGGGACTCCTACAAGGAATCCCTCAAATTATACAAAAAAGAATTAAGGAAAGTCAAAAGAACGTCATGGAGACTCTTCTGTGGAAAAATAGAAGAATCCTCTGAGGCATCTAGGCTAAGAAAAATCCTTGCTTCAAATCCTACTATGCCTAGCTGCCTTAAGAAGGCAGACGGCTCTTGGACGACATCTAGCGAAGAATCGCTCAATCTGCTACTTGATACTCACTTTCCAGGTAGCTCCAATATTACCGGCAATTATAGCCTTAACAGGTCACATGCACAGGTAACTTACCCTCACGGTCTGATAACTAGGGACAAGCTGACTTGGGCGCTACAAAGCTTCAAACCCTTCAAGTCTGCAGGACCAGACGGCATAATACCTGCCGAACTACAAATGTCAGCGGATATCATCCTGCCTGTGCTGGAGATGATCATGATAAGCTGTCTAAATCTGGTACATATCCCCCGGGCTTGGAGAGAAGTAAAAGTGGTTTTTATACCCAAGGCTGGCAAATATTCCCATGTCAGTCCAAAGGACCTCAGACCTATTAGTCTATCTTCATTCCTCCTCAAAACGCTGGAGCGATTGATTGATATCCACCTCCGTATGCACATAAACCCGCAATTGCTGTCTACAGCTCAGCAAGGGAAAGTCGGTGGAAACCGCTCTTCATTCCTTAGTACGCACAATCGAATACTCCCTCCATCACAAGGAGTATACCATGGTTGCTTTCCTTGACATAGAAGGCGCCTTTAACAACGTTAACACATCTGCAATCGCAAACGCACTGGCAGAACTGAATGTGGATAGCTCGCTTGGTGAATTGATCAATCTACTGCTAAATAGTCGGATTATCAATTCAAAACTGGGCGTTACATCTGCTAGGAGGTCTGTCAGTCGAGGGACGCCGCAAGGCGGTGTTCTTTCTCCCCTTCTCTGGAACTTGGTGGTGAACAAACTACTGATAAACCTGGAAGGGGAGGGCTGCAGAGTGATTGCCTATGCGGATGATGTTGTTATTGCCGTCTCTGGGAAACACCTCAACACCATAAAGGAACTCCTGCAAAACGCTCTTAACAAGCTTACGAGATGGGCTAATCGGTGCGGACTGGGCGTTAACCCCCACAAAACCGAGCTTGTCCTCTTTTCCAGGAAATATAAAATCCCATATATTGACCCTCCCTCTATTAGCGGTACAAGCTTAACTTTCTCTGACGAAGCAAAATTGTTGGGTCTAATCTTCGATAGAAAGTTAAGCTGGAAACCCAATATACAAGAAAGAGTCAAGAAAGCTACAGTAGCACTTTTCTCTTGTAAAAAAGCCATTGGCAACAAGTGGGGTTTACAACCCCGCATTACGCACTGGCTATATACATCGATGGTAAGACCAATTCTTACTTACGGGGTGGTTGTCTGGTGGACTGCTCTAGAAAAAGCTATTAACCGCGACAAGCTGGGCAAAGTCCAGCGTTCAGCGTGTCTATGCATTAGCGGAGCACTCCGAACTACCCCCTCCGCGGCTCTGGACATTCTGCTACACCTGATACCCCTTGATATATTTAGCATGCAAACAGCGGCATGTTCCACTGTCCGCTTAAAAGCTACCTCGCAGTGGACCAATAACAATATTGGCCACTCCATTATTCTAGACTACTTTAAGTCTCTACCCAGAAACATAGACTACACCATACCCCGTTTGCAGTTCGGAAAAAACTTCCAAATCACCATTCCTTCCAGATCTTTCTGGGATGATGATGCATTTGCGAATGATAAATCGATCCACTTTTACACCGATGGATCAAAAACTAGCGATGGGGTAGGTGGTGGAGTCTTCTCAGAAAAGCTAAATCTTAGCCTCTCTTTCCGTCTTCCTGATTACTGTAGCGTGTTCCAGGCGGAAATTTTGGCGATAAAAGAAGCCCTGACGTGGCTGAAGAGGAATGTGATATCCTCAAAGGATATCCGTATCTTCTCGGATAGTCAGGCCGCGATTAAGTCCCTGGACTCAGTCTCTTCAAATTCCATCATAGCCCAAGACTGCCGATCATCTCTTTCGGAGATGGCAGAGCAGTTCAATATTCACCTCTGTTGGGTGCCGGGGCATAGGGACATTCCAGGTAACTGCAGGGCTGATGATCTCGCCAAAAAAGGAACCACATTACCTCCTTTACCTGATAAAGGTTCCCTAGGTATACCAATCGCTACTTGTAAACTCTTGTTCAAACTATCCGCAATCGAGAGAACAAACCTTAGGTGGACGAGTAGCAATACATGTCTAGCGACTAAGCGGATCTGGCCAAAGCTGGATCTGCGACACTCTAAGTGTCTAATCTCATTAAACCGACTGCATATTAGCTCCACTATAGGTGTTATTACAGGTCACTGCTTAATAGGCAGGCACGCATCTAGACTCGGTGTGTGCTCAAATGACTTCTGCAGAAGCTGTATGGACGAGGAGGAGGAGGAGACTGTACTTCACCTTCTCTGCACGTGTCCTGCGCTCTCCCATAGAAGAAATCTCCATCTAGGGGACTTCTTGTTCAATGACACAAGCGACTTAGCCAGCACTGGCGCTAGAAGTCTTTCGCGCTTCATAAGAAGCTCCTATTGGTTCAACGAGCAGTGAGGGTAATCCCCAGATCTGTGTGGTACCACAATGGACCTATCATTGGTCTAAGTGTGTTGGCTTTGGCTGACAGCCACGTCTACCTAACCTAACCTAACCTAAAACCTGACTATGACATCACCAGGATTTTGTTTGGTCTCCGATCATCTGAAGAAGAAGCTGAAAAAAAGGATGAAAGGGAAGAGTTTTTCAAATTTTATCGCGAATTCTGATGGATTAAAAATTGTGTGCAGAGCGTGCCCTCATTTATAGATTTATCAAACTTTCAGTTTTTCAAAAGATATCCAAGACCAAAGAAGAGGCAGCTGGAGTTTTGCAAAAGTGCAACAAGCCAGAATTTCTTCGGCATGCTTTTTCGGTAGTCCACAGGTTGTGGCCTTTGGAAAACTACTCCTTCTATGAGCTTTGTACATTTTGTTATTATAATTTGATAGAGAATTAAGTCTGAGTGCTTTTCTTTGGAACTTTTTTTTCCAATATGTTCAACGTATAGTCCCGGTTATGGGTACGTGAATCATCGACTTGAATCGAGTACGATTCCTTATTTTGTTGCTTCAATTCATTGCCCGACTTCTTATCGTATTCGCAGATTTGGGAGATCTGTTAGGCCCATGGGTAGTATAAGTTTTCGCAAATCAAAAATACTACAAAAGCACCAAAACTTCTTACCTATCCTCCTATTCTTTCGAATAGTAAGTAGCACCTAAAATCATGCAATACAATACTTCATTGCTAATTGTTGCTTACTGTTCAACAAAAAATGCGTGCGTTGTGTTTAACACTATAAGGGTACTGTACATAACAAACAAAGCCCCTTTAGCGTAAGCAAAATTATAAAAAAAAAGTTATAAAAAAATCGAGCCAACAATATCAATATCATATCGTGTGGAAAAGACAGAACCCCTTAATTTGGTAAGATTTTTTACGATTTTGAAAACCGGTTTTTTGGTTATAGTTCTTACGATTTTGTATTTAAAATCCTCTTTTAAACGTCGTAAAGGCGTCATACTTTAGAGACAAAATCGTTAAAGTTTTGATCAAAAATCCAGATTTCGAAATCAGAACCTGAACCCCTTAATGGCTTTTGAATTTTTGCTTCTAACAGGCAAACTTCCTATCGCGATGGTCAGTCACCTTGACGTGTGTACCATCATTGCATTCGATGGTACCGGTGCGGAGGCTTGCGGTGCAAAGATTCAACGGGATATGCTGTCTAAGGGCCACCCATGGCAGACAGGCCGATTGATGAGCGCCAACCAAGAACTGGCCAGGACTCAACGTCCACCCACCCCTAATCCAGAGTGTCATGCGACCCGTGCTTATTGGATGGTTTGCAGCAAGGGGTATCCGGCTGTATTTTTGCGGAGCCTCTCTGATACCGGGCCACCTCAGAGAGTAACCATGGCCTTACCACGTTAATGCGGGGCTCTGGCGTGGTTGACCGTCTTTCCCGCGCTACTCGTGGGATATGCCAACTAAAAAGAACAAAACAAACAAACAAAACAGACTCAGTAGAATGCGGGGACAGACCGCAGATGTATTCATTGGTCGGATCGAGCAGGACATCCATGACGACCGCCTGGCACATGATAGACCCGGAACAAGTCGAGAGGGAGGCTCTAAACTGGTGCAACCCAGCACCAGTCAAAGAACCATTATCACCTCACGACAAGCCACGGGGGTGCCAAAAGGCCCGGGAAGAAACCCGGTAGCACAGACAGGTGCATGCCGTGAGGATGGGAGCCAAAACCTACTCCCCTCCCTGTCCGGGAAAGTATTGATGGAGGGAACTAGGGCAGCGGGAACGAGCACAGCTCAAGTACCAGCCCCTGAACCCCCCGGGAAATATACCGGAAGGAAGAGGACTAAGCCAGCCTTACCTCCACCTGGGAAACCAGGTGCGAGGAACGACCCTCTGCGAAGGGGACTTAGTGGTGCTGGCAAAATGGTACCTCCGCTACCTCAATAAAGGCTTCGGGCCTGAGGAAGCCTAAAGGAGGGCTGAGGAGCATCGGGCCAATCCCGAAAGTACAGAAGTGGCGGTGGGGAAATGGGGGAATAACAACATCACCCCCCCCCCCCCCCCTCAACAAATAAAGCCAAAAAGCAGAAGGTGGATGAAGGTACCGAGAGGGCCACGGGAAAGCCTGCAAAAGCGAGTGCCACCGTGTTTGGTCGAAGCTATGCTACGGCGGTGAAAACCTTCCCGGCTAGCGGTAGACACGACACAGGTGCGATTGCTGAGAAGGTTGCTGTTCTCCAGGTGAAATATCCGCAGGAGATCCTCAGCAACCCAGTCCTCACGGCACTTGAAGACGCCATTGTGGTGGAAATGGCCTTGGGATGGGAGCATAAGCTCAAATTTCAGGGCATACATTTCAAACATGGAATGCTCTTAGTTGACTGCGAAACTCCGCAGACAGCTGAGTGGCTAAAAGCAGTAGCCCCAAAGCTGGGGAAATGGAAGGGGACATGCCTCAAGGCATGCAGTGGGACAGCTATACCACGGTCCTACTCCATAATGATCTTCCTTCCACGCAGTGCAGAACAAGAAGCTAAAACCTCCTTGGCACTGCTGGGAGCACAGAATGTGGGACTTAACGTCCAGGCGTGGAAAGTTCTCAACTGTCGAAAAGAGAGAACCGGACAGGTACTGGCTCTTGGCATCGACCGAGAATCCTTCGACGCCATAAAATCCCAAAAAGGATCCCTGAGCTACCGATTCGGCAGGGTTGCGGTGTGCGGACTCAAGAGGTCGGACGAGATCTCTGGGCAAACAGCAAAGCCAGCATCAAATCTGAATTCGCAGAGCGCGCAGTCCGAGGTAGAGCATACTGCTCCTCCGAAGACTAAAGCACCTGAGGAGACCGAGGAGTCTATGTCCAGCTCGGAGAGCATGATCTCTGAGGGGGAAATGGACAACACGGTCATCGACCTCTTCCAGGAAATCACCCAGGAGGAGGATGATTCGTTGCTGAAGGAGGACGGGGCAACTGCCCCGCGCGAGCAATAGCTCGATGACCCCCGCCAACAGAAAAATCAAACTAGCACAGGTAAACATACACCATGCTATAGCCGCCTCGGCGACTATATCTAGGATGTTTACCTTCCAAAGCCTAGTGCTAGTACTGATCCAGGAGCCATGGATCCTGAAAGGACAAGTCAGAGGATTGGCGAGCAAGGATGCAAAGGTAATATGGGACACTCGGGCCGAGAAACCGAGAGCTTGCATTCTAATAGACAATAAATATAAATTTATTCTACTTTCAGAATACGCGACACGAGATCTGGTGCCAATACAGGTACATCTGGACGTTGAAGGATGTCACCACACCATTGTCATCGCGTCGGCGTATTGTGCAGAGGATGAGCCGGTTGTATCATCCCAAATGCAGCGACTGGTGGAGCATTGCAACAATGCCGCTCCTCATAGGGTGCGATGCAAATGCCCACAACATCATATGGGGGAGCACCGATACCAACATCAGGGGTGAGTACCTACTAGAATTTATTATGAGTTCGTCACTTGATATTATAAACTTTTGTAACTAGGGTCAGGGAGGAGGTACTCGACCTCACGCTTGGTAGCCCAAGCGTAGGTTAACTAATTAGCAACTGGAGAGTATCTAGTGAGCCGTCATTGTCTGACCATCGAATAATAGTGTTCGACCTGGACAGTACAAGTATCACGAGAAATCCAGTAAGGAACCCTAGGAAAACCAACTGGGAGACTTACAAAAATGCTCTAGAGAGCAATCTGGGGCGCCTTGTTTTGAGGAAGGCTCCGGGCCACCCACTAGAGCTAGAGAGCGCGGTGGAAAGCGTAACAAACGCCATCATCACTGCGTTCGAAGAAAACTGTCCCCTTAGTAGAGAAAGGGACAGGAAACAGACGAAATGGTGGAGCAATAACTTGCCAAAACTGAGATCCGAGGTGCGGAAGCTATTTAACAAAGCAAAGCGCAACGGAGACTGGCAAAGCTACCAGATGGCCCTTACAACATATAATAAGGAAATTAGAAAAGCTAAAAGAAATAGCTTCAGGAAATTCTGTGAGACAATCAACAGCACTCCTACTGCGGCAAGGCTACATAAAGCTCTTGCGAAGTCAGGAGGAGTACCGATGTCTCTGAGGAAACCAGATGGCGAGTTCACGGAAGACGAGGATCAAAGGGCACTATTGCTACAAGAAACTCACTTTCCTGGCAGCTCGCCTAGTACTGAGCTAGGAATCAGTACCACTTCAATCAGACCTCGGAGAGATGACTGGGAAAGAACATCAACCATCTGTTCTGAGGGTCGACTGAAATGGGCAATAAATTCCTTTCAGCCTTTTAAATCTGCCGGAGTGGACGGCATTATACCCGCCCTACTACAAGAAGGGCAAGGGGTACTAATACCACACCTGCTAAAAATAACAAGGAGCAGTATTGCCTTGGGCCACATACCAATGCAATGGAGACGAGCAAAGGGTTGTGTTTATACCAAAAGCAGGGAAAAAAGACCCCACAGAGCCAAAATCGTACAGGCCCATCAGCCTTACGTTATTTCTTCTGAAGATGACAGAAAAGGTTGTGGACAATTATTTAAGAGAAGATGTACTGAACACATCCCCCTTACATCATCGTCAGCATGCATAGAGAGCGGGCAGATCAACAGAGACCGCCCTATATCAGCTGACGGAGATAATTCAAACTGTTTTGGAAGCAAAAGAAATAGTACTGTGCGCTTTCCTAGACATAGAGGGAGCATTTGATAACACCTCACATGAGGCGATTAAACGATCGCTGGATAGGAAAGGAGTTAACAGTACAGTATCCAAATGGATGTGTGAGCTGCTGGGCACTAGATCAGCAGAGACTCAAACACCATCTGGACCCGTCAGAGTGAACACAACAAGAGGATGTCCACAGGGAGGGGTACTATCACCCTTAATGTGGAGCCTAGTTGTAGACGAACTGTTGGAAAAATTAACCAACCTTGGCATCAACTGTCAGGCGTACGCTGATGACATTGTATTGATTGCCAGGGGCAAGTTCGAAGAAACCCTTGGGGACATAATACAAAGGGGGCTTAAAGTAACCAAGGAATGGTGCCATACTGTCGGACTTAACATCAATCCGGTGAAAACAACGATAGTACCATTCACAAGGAAAAGACAACTTCAAAGACTTAAGGACATTAGCCTATCAGGCATGACACTGATACCAGTCAAAGAAGTAAAATATCTAGGACTCCATCTAGATAGTAAACTCCTCTGGCGAAAACATACAGAGGAGATATCCAAGAAGGCCACCCGCGCTCTCATGATATGTAGGAGCCCAGCGGGGAAGGCATGGGGATGCAGCCCAAACATCCTGCGATGGATGTACACTGCAATCGTAAGACCAATGATCACATACGGAGCGGTAGTATGGGCGAAACGAACCAGTCTAGTCACAACACGAGAAACACTCGGCAAAGTGCAAAGACTGGCGTGCCTGTGCATTACCGGAACAATGCGTAGCTGCCCAACCGCAGCCATGGAGGTGTTATTGGAATTAACCCCTTTACACATCATGGTGATGAACGAGGCAGACAAAACAATCCTTAGGATGGCAAAGGAGGGAATTGGGAGAGGGAATTGCTTCGGTTCGAAAGAACACAGTGACTTACTCAAAAAACTCTAAAGAAATAACGAACTGGGTTTACGAAATGCTCAACAGCAGAGTAATTAACTCAGAGATCGGTGAGAGTTACATAAGGAAAACAGTGACCAGGGGCACCCCACAGGGAGGCGTCTTATCTCCCCTCCTGTGGCTCATAGTGGTCAACAAAATCCTAACGACTCTAAAGGTCAAAAGAACGAAAATAGTAGCATACGCAGACGATATTGTAATTCTAATAAGTGGCAAGTATCTCCCCACTATTAGTGAACTCATGGAATCTGCCCTAAAAGAACTATCCTCGTGGGCAAGACCGAACGGCCTTGGAGTTAATCCAGTCAAAACCGAATGTGTTCTGTTCACTAGGAAAAGAAAAATCGAGAAATTCGATATGCCGAAGCTAAACGGAATTCGTCTGAAACTTTCCCCGGAGGCAAAGTATCTGGGCATCATCCTAGACTCTAAGCTCACTTGGAAACGTAATACAGAAGAAAGAGCAAAAAAAGCACTATGCGCCTTCTACGCATGCAAAAAGACCTTTGGCAAACGTTGGGGTATGCGCCCTTACATAACCCATTGGATGTACACAGCGATCATACGACCCATACTTACATACGGGTCAATTGTATGGTGGAAGGCAACAGAAAGGACTACCTATCTCCATAACCTCTCAAAGGTACAGAGATTAGCATGTATTGGTACAACGGGAGCAATGAGATCAACACCCCAAGCCGGGCTGGAAGTCATTTTAAACCTGCCCCCGCTTGGTGAATATATTCGCAGCATGGCAGCCAAAGGAGCCCTCCGCCTCAAGGAGGCAAACATCTGGAGGCACAGCTCCTATGGACAAGGCTCTATAATTCACAACTACTTGGGTATCGATCTATCCAGGAAAACGGACTACTTAATTCCCAAACGAAACTTTGAGAAAAACTACTCCACATACATACCCCAAAGAGAGAACTGGAACACGCACGTCAACGTGCAAGAAATCCACATCTATACGGACGGGTCGAAAATGGATGTGGGGACAGGAGCGGGAGTTTTTTGCGAGCCCCTAGACATAAAGGACTCGTACAGACTTCCCAATGAATGCAGCGTCTTTCAAGCTGAGATTGTCGCCATCGACAAGGCAGCAGAAACTATCTCCGCGAAGAATCTGGATCCTTCCACGATCACAATCTTCATAGACAGTCAGGCGGCTATCAAAGCACTAGACAGCGAAACTATAAAGTCAAAAACAGTCAGAAACTGCCAAAAATCCCTCAACAAAATAGGCGAACGACACAGGATCACTCTCTGCTGGGTCCCCGGTCATAGCGACATTGTTGGGAATGAAAAGGCAGACGAGCTAGCAAGAATCGGGTCAGAACTTGACGCAATAGACGCCATTACGCCAATAGACATCCCAATTAGTGCAGCAAAAAGAAACATTGACCAAAAACTGAGGGAACAAATTAACACCACCTGGTCCCAAAGGCACGACTGTGTTATATCTCGCAGTCTATGGCCAAGAATTAACGAAAAAAGAACAAAAAGCATTCTGGAAATGAATAAGCTAGAAATACGTATCTTAACTGGCGTACTGACAGGCCACTGCACCATAGGTGTAATGGCAAGCAGGCTGGGCATCAGCTCACCAGACTACTGCAGGAGCTGTCAAGATATAGAAGAAACCGAGACCATCAAACACCTGCTCTGCGAATGTCCAAACCTTCAGACATCTCGACTTCGCTATCTGGGTAACAGATTCTTCGAAGACTTAGAGGACGTAGCGCAGGTACCACTGACGGACACTATCAGGTTTGTCAAGAACACAGGTTGGTTCCAATAGGCCAACCGGCAAGATTAACCTAAACTGAGTATGGTAAGTGTTTTATTGTAAATGTAGGTTTACCACATAAAACAATAAGGGATCACAATGGACCAATGGGCCCCCGTGCAAGCACAGCAGCCCTGCTGTGCACTTCCCTTCCAACCTAACCTAACCTAACCTACTCAAAAAACTCCCACTTCTTAGCATACCTAGGGACGATAGTATCAGGAAATTCAACTTCGAAAAGAATTTCCAGACAAAGCTCAGCAATAAGGAGAACTGGAGCAATGAATCCACAACTTAGGGACTGAGCAACCACACAACAAAGTGGTACACGGACGGCTCGAGGACCGAGGAGGGAACTGGTGCAGGAGTGTTTGGGCCAGGAACTAAGCACTACGAATACATGGGCAAATGTACCAGCATCTTCCAGGCAGAAATATGTGCCATAGACAGGTGCGTTCGAATCAACCTCGAGAAAAACTACAGGAATTGCAACATAGCAATAATGTCTGACAGCCAAGCAGCCATAAAGGCTCTTGACGCCTACGTTATCAAGTCAAAACTCGTGTGGGAATGCCTACACGGACTGAATAGACAGGCAAGAATAACAGAATTTCCATCTGCTGGGTACCTGGCCATATTGGCATTACAGGCAATGAGGCAGCGGACTCTCTGGCAAGAAAAGGGGCAGAGGAACCGTTCATAGGACCTGAACCATTCCGCGGGATAGGAGAACACACTATACGCGAAGAGTTCAGGAGACTGGAGAGAGAAACAAGGTCAAAAGCCTTTCTCAACCTCCAAGGTCTGAGGCAAGCAAAGAAACTCTTAGGAAATTACAACTAAAAGAGATTCAAAGCTTGTATCGGCCTTAACAAAAACAACCTAAGAATCCTAACAGGCCTCCTCACGGGGCACTGCAGACTCAAGGAGCACCTGAGGAAAATAGGCATATCGGAGGACGGGCTTTGCAGATTATGCAGTGAAACCGCCGAAACTTCAGACCACATACTGGAATCCTGTGGGGCACTGGCCCACAAAAGGATGAAATATTTGGGCAGGCACCAAATAACAGACAAGGACATACAAACTATGGACCCACAGCTCATTCTCAGATTCATCAAAGAAACTGAACTGGACGCTGTGCTCCAAGGAGTGTGTCCTGCCAAGGATAAACCAGAGCTCGACATGCTTCACAAAGAAGTATCTAGAGAGGCTCTGAAAGAGGGCACGAACCTCTCCGAGGCACAAGCAAGGGGACACAATAGACCAATAGGTCGCAGTGCAATATACCCTAACAAAATATTATTATTATTATTATTAACAGGCAAACTTTGCCGTAATTAAAAGTGTAAAGGACTGATGTGTTTCATTGGCAAGAACCTTTAAAGTAACGTTTAGCATGGCTCTTTAGATACAGAATTGTTAAAGTTGTGATTAACAATTCCTTTTTTTCAATTGGTAACTACAACCCCTAGCTTGTGTTGTTATTTTTAAGATTTCCGTTGAGTATGACCATTGAAATGTCCACGTAGCATACAATCTAATCAAAGCTATAGTGTTTCGACTAAAAGAAAATGTTGACAGGAGTATTCGACGTAGGAGCAAACAAATATTTCAAACAAGCACAATAAGTGGCAAAGAAATTATGAGCACAAAAAATTAAGAGCAAAATTTAAGTAATTTATGTGCAAGAAACAAACCGCATAAGCAGAAGAAAGAAAAAGATAAGAGACACAATTTGAACTTGCGATTTACTCGAAATTCGAACATTGCTTAAATAAAGTTGAATATTTACTTAGTATCTGAGCTTTGATGTGACTCTTAATTTTAGTATTTTTATTTTTACTTTCATCTGAGTATATATTATATAGCTGAATAGATTTATATTAAATTGATCTATTTCTGTATCATGTCGTGTGTATTTCAGATACATGAATATTGGTGAGACTTCTGACTCCATAATAGAAGGTTGCTTCTCATGGAATAATGTGTATTAGTGTACTGCTGACTGCGGTATTCTGTGGATGTAACTCATTTGGGTTTCATCTTTGATTACTACGATCGTAGGTCTGTAATAAATCCAACGAGTGTTTGTGTATTTCGCTAGTACATATAAAGTTTATGGCTTTGTTCTGTGTGACTTGCAGTGTCTGTCTTAAATATTGACCTGCTGTACCACAGACATGGATTCCGTAGTCCAAATGACTATGAAACAGAGCAAAGTGCATTTGTTTTTTTTTTTTTGATATTTTCAGTAATTTTGCTGCGAATTCGGCAGAAAGCCGAGAGATCTCCAGATAGGGACGAGAATTGGTTTATTTTATACCTCTAACTGATCGGTGGAGTCTGAGGTACTCGTGTATGAAATGGGTAGCTTGCTCCACAATATTTTGTTTGTAGACTTTTTTTAACTATATAATGGAGTTGTTGGTATATTTCATTTTTCGATCGATTACGCAAAGCATTTGAGCATTCTGCCATAAATCTAACTTTACCAGATCGATATTCATTTGTTTTTAGGTAGATAGATATTATTTCGTTTATAATTTATAATTTGTTATATCACAATTCACATAATTTAAATACAGAGATATGACAAATTTATGTCTTTCTAATGAAAAAAATTTTCAAGTGACAAAAATTAAATTAGATTAGAAAAATGTTTGTTTTTGAGGAAAAATGACGACTAAAAACCTCAAATTTTTCCAGTTCTTCAGCTGAACTAGTTGAATATAATAGACTGATGTCACCTGCGAGTAATACACAAAATACATTTAGATGTATCTTGGTACGATCATGGATTATATATGCAGAAGAGGGTTGGTCCAAGTAGACTTCCTTGTGGGACCCCTAACCAAACCGATTCTTTTTCGTTTATGCAGCAATCCATTACAATGCCCATATTGGATTCGGTCCTCCAGAAAAGAGCGATAGTAATTGTCCATGCCTCAATGACTTCGATCAATCGCACAATCCATCTACTTCTCGTTTCGTAGCTCCATCGTCTATGCCACTCTTGTTTGCTGAGCTCCTTCGCGTCAGCAGTCGCCGTTTCCGCTCCTGTTTCCGACTTTGCTCATATACGTTCTTCCTCTCGGTCGCTGGGTGTCGCTTGCGTGACTACGATTACGAGGACAGCTGGTTCCGAAACTGCTCGGTAGGAGATTGCTACTCAGAGATCAACTAGTCTCCGTACTGCAGTCATTTTTTTCCTGTACTATTCCTGTCTGAGTGCTTCGGCCAAGATCTCACAACTATACAGGAGAATGGCGGGAGTGATCGACGATCAAATTTAATGATCGAATCGTTCAAGTATTGGTTGAAAAAATGATTCGGTCATTTCAATCAATCATTCAATGACAGATGGGACATGGGAGTATTGTATTGCTCCATTCAATTTCAATACAATCAAAAACCCCAATCATCATTCGTTCAATTTAGTTTCGATAGAGACAGATACATTCGAATGGATTGTAAGAGTGAATACACTCAAAAATACCAAAACGCCTTTGAATAATTAGGAAATGGAGGTTATTGCACAGAAATTTATTTATTGGTTCAGTAGATAAGAAATCAGTAATAAAGAAATGAATTAGTCAGAACAGAACAAAAGTATTGACTCGATGAACGATTGACTTCGGGCATTGTGATTGCAATCACCAATACTTTATTATGATCGGGTCAAAAAGATAGAATCAATCACGATTGACACAGCTCTAATCGACATGAGTAGTTTTCTTTTATTTGTCGTTGGCCCCTACGATCGCTATGAGCTTGCCAAGTGATAGGGTGACATTTACAGCTTGCCCAGATGCGGACTTTATGTGTTGCCAGAAAATGAGCTTATTATGATAGGACAATACCTGTTAACATTTATATAGGGTGTTTTTTTATAGAGGTATAAAACTTCTGATAGGGATAACTGTCAAACTAGCTGTCATACTAATAATGTGTATTTGACATTTTTTCGGTATACTTTGGCAAATCACCATGGAAAGACTTACACCAGAACAACGTTTACTAATCGCCGAAATTTATTTAGCCAAACGTTTGGTGACCGAATCATCTAAAGAAATGGGCCTGTGAGTTGGCCACCTCGTTCGTGTGATTTGCAACCATTGGACTTTTGTGGGGGTACGTCAAATCTCTGGTCTAAGCTGATAAACCAGCAACGATTGATCACTTAGAAGTCAACATTCGACGCACTATAGACGAAATAAGACGGGGCCTATTTCATAAAACTATTAGTCTAGTACTAATAATTTCCAAGTTATTAGCTCTTATAATGTATGGGCTAATAAAATTGTATTGCATAAAATTATTGTTGGGTTCTAATAATTCACTTATGATTGATATAGGAATTATTAGTGCAGAACATTGCTGACAAGTAAGTATCAGCGTGCGATATATGCTCGTTATTAATTCGATGTGTTCCAAGGAATTAAAATTGCATTTGTTAAACTTAATTTTAAAACAGAAAGACGTGCTATTTGGAGCATTTTCTAATAAAATTTGCAAGCAACATAAAAGTGATGCTCGGAAGAAAATTCACCAAGAAGCCGCTGCAAGTGGTGCTTTTCCACATATTTTGAATTCTTTACTCCTATCTTTCATTATCTCTCTTTTTTATCTAGTTTTATATATTTGTTACGAATCTAATTTTAATGACGCAAAAACGTTTGTACTATAAAAGCCTAAGTCTTATTGTACAACTCAAACTTTATATTATATATAAATAAATTGAAATTGAAATTGAAATATTCAGGATAAGTAATTAGTCTTTGGTTAGGGGACAAAACACAATTTCGTCTTGTTAGAGTTTCAAGGTAAGATTCTATTCGTTGCAACAAATATTCAAGAGATTCTCTATTAAATCGGAATTTTTCATTGAATTCGTAACTGGTATTCATAACATAATATGATTCTTTGTTTGAATACCCGACCGCGATGTACTCTTATAAAATCGTATTCATTATACTCATCATCACAGCTCGAAAACATATTAATTTTATTAATAAATAAATACACGGTAATAATTTAAATACGATAATGGCTACAAATTAAGTTTGCACACATTTCTTGGCGGCCAATCGTATTTGACTAACCACACTCTTCTTACTAGAACATTTTTACCCATGTTTCTCGACTAATAGAAAAAAAAATTAGTTATTAGTACAGTAGAAATAATTACTAATAAAATTGTTCCTTTGAAACATAATCTTACTGCAGCAATAATTTCCCACTAATATTTATTGGCGCTGTAGAAATAAGATATTAGTGTAGGAAAAATATTTATGAAATACTATTTTACTAATAAACGCAAAATATTAGAAAACTTGCTAATACTCGTAATTATTAGACTAATAGTTTTATGAAATAGGCCCCTGGTATGATCGAAAAAGTGTTACAAAATTGGACCGACAGGATGGCGTTCATAAGGCGCAGTCGCGGAGGTCATATGCCAGAAATTATTTTCAAACATTAAATGCCATGAAACTGTGAGCTAATAAAGCCAAAATTTGGCCATACCCTTAAATTTGTTGTTTTATTTTTGAAAAAATGTGTATGCCTATAGAAAAACCACCCTTTATAAGTATGTTCTCTCCATCCACCTTAGAAGAGATCCGACGAAGCATTACCCTAGGAAACCGTTGCTATTTCGGTTTGGCAAAGCAAGTAAGTTGAAAACTAATAACTGGGAAAGTACTCCGTCGGCTATTTGGTTCTGTGTTCGAGGAGGCCAAATGGAGGAGAATATACAACCGCGAACTCTATGAGCTGCACCAATATGTGGATGCAGTCCAAATAACTAAAATACGTCGAATACATTGGCTCGGTCACATCGAGCGAATGTACAATTATGCTCAATGATCTTCGACTAACAGCCTCCAGGTTCGAGACGACAAGGAAGACCGAACCTCCATTTTAAAGACGAAGTAATCGGGGGTGCCAGTGCGCTTGGTCTGGACAACTCAATGCAACGTGCCCGGGATCGCGGTGAATGGAAGGCTGCAGTATCTCAGGCAGACTCTCCCCGGTCATTCTATCCATATACCATTTCTTGATCTAATTTTTTCACCAACAATAACTCTTGATTTATCGTCTTTCGTCTTATTTATTTTTTCCAAACTTAAAATTATACACTTTCATGATAAATATTCGTTTTCAATAATTGTAATCCTTTATTTATTGTTTTGCTACTTCACAACATAACTAAATTTCAACTAAAACTAGGTTAACAATTAATAATGGTAAATTTTGTTTAGATAGATTTTGTTTTGGTTTCCTAAAAAAATAAATACAATCAGAAATAAAAATAAATAAAATCTTAATTTAAACAAAAACGTTAAAGAACAAAATTATAGTTAAACAAAATACGCTGTATCATGTGAGATATACGATTCAAACAAAAAATACATATATTTCAAACCTCATAGACTATAAACTCATAATAAACTTAGAATTATTTTAATAATATTTAATGTAGCCATTAACTAAGCTTTTTTTTAATATAAACTGTGTGATTCATATCGCATAACACACCTATTGTATCTCTCATTGTATTATAAACATTTCGTGTAAAAATAAATGTTCACCTATTTGAAAAATATATTTCTTTTATTAAATTTATACAATAGATTTTGTTTTATTATTATTTAACTTAGTTGTTCATAGGTAGCTCTAGTAAAGATGACTCTGTTTTTTGTTGTTTTAGGACCAGTTTTTGTGAATTTTTGTTTTTTATTTTATTTTTGTAATACCACTCATCCTGATAGGGGAACAAGGTGAGTATTATAAATAAAAAGGATACGCTTGTTTAATATTTTGTGATAGTGTGTTCTTGGGTGAGATATTATTAGTAATTGATCACATGCATTTGTTACTTTAGTTTTTTCGTAACATCGTGCTTTCAGTGCCATTGAAATACGACATGCGCAATCATCAGATAAACCGTGGCTACTATTATGCTGCCTATCATAACTGGAAATCCAACTCTGAAAAGACAAAATATAATTTTTGAATTGAACAAATATAATGCTTTGATTATTATCGGCGAACCCCATAGGGATGCATTAAGTTATCACTCTAGCTTGTTATCATAAAGCTTGCCAATAAAAGAAAAGGATCATGAGTGTGCTATTATGAGAGTATAGTTTATAAGAGTTTATATTACGGATATTATAAAAATATGTTTGTTGATATACATGAATAGAAAGATCTATATTAGCTGTCATTTCGAACGGAAGGATCGACTCAGTAAGACAGTCATTTGAATTATCGTCTACTCGAATTTTGAATCTCACTCAGTTCTTCTAATCACAAAGTAATATTTTTTGTTATGCCCAGTTTTTGTAGGTTAATTAACGATTTAAATCAATGTTGTGTTTGGACTAGTTCCATCATTCCATAGTTTAATCTTCGTTTGTCAAATAAAATGGCCTCAATTGACTGGTGTTTATACCCTATTCTAAGGGTATATTAATTTTGACGCATAGTTTGTAACATACCTTAATATTGCCCGTAGACCCCTAAAAGTTACTATATTTATGATCAGCATCGATAGTAATGTCGATCTAGCCATGTCCGTCCGTCCGTCCGTCCGTCCGTCTGTAACCAAAAATTAGGCCTTTAAACTGGATCTAGAGAGCTGAAATTTTAACCATATACTCTCTAGGGTCCCGAAATAATCAAGTTTACGAATTTTTGAAATCCGCCCACAGACACGCCCACAAACTCAAAAAAACAAAATTTTGGAAAAAATCGAATTTTGAGCTAGAAAGCTGACATTTTGTATATATGATCTATGACTCCTAAAACTGCTCGGGATACAAAATTTTCAAAATCCGCCCACTGACACGCACACAAATAAATAAAACAATTTTTTTATACTCTATTCTAAGGGTATATTAATTTTTGAAAATCCAAAGTTTGAGCTAGGGAGCTGAAATTTATAATATATACTCTCTATGGGCCCTTTATGCTCATGTGTAAATATTTTTAACCACTGACACGCCCACAATTTTTTTTTTTTTTTTTTTTTTTGAAAATTCAAAGTTTGAGCTAGGGAACTGAAATTTATAATATATACTCTCTAGGGGCCCTTTATTCTCATGTGCTATTTTTGTTTTAAATCCGCCTACTGACACGCCCACAATTAAATAAAACAATTTTATTGAAACACCCAAGTTTGAGCTAGGGAGCGTTTTTTTGATAAAATCCTTTAAATGTTATATAGCAAAATATGTAAAGCGTTCTTAACAATTCAACCATACTTAGACTTTTATCACGCCCACTTGTGAGGGATAGGAATAGGGTATCCAACAGTTCGCCCAAGCGGACTGTAGCCCGTCCCTATGTTTTTTATTTTGTTCGTAGTAAACATATTTATACCCTATTCTATGGGTATATATTAATTTTGACTCATAGTTTGTAACATACCTAAATATTGCCCGTAGATCCCTAAAAGTTACTATACTTATGGTCACTATCGATAGTAATATCGATCTACATCTAGACATGTCCGTCCGTCCGTCCGTCTATACATACGACCATACACTCTCTGGGGCGCGAAATAATTAAATTAAAGAATTTTTAAAATCCGCGCACAGACCCGCCCACAAACTCTCAATTTATCGAAAAAATCAATTTTTTAGCTAGAAATCTGAAATTTTTTTAGATATGATTGTTTGACTCCTAAAACTACTCGGCAGATAAAAATTCTAAAATCCGCCCACTAACACACCCACAATTAAATAAAACAATTCTATTGAAAAGTCAAAGTTTGAGCTAGGAAACTGAAATTTATAATATAGACTCTCTACGTGCCCTTTATACTTATGTTTAAATATTTTTTTAAATCCGCCTACTGACACGTCCACAATTACATTAAATAATTTTATTGAAAAACACAAGTTTGAGCTACTGAGCGTTTTTTTTTACAAAAGTTTCGTGTTTTTCGAATAAATCCTTTAAGTGTTATATAACGAAATATGTAGAGCGTTCTTAACAATTCAACCATACTTAGACTTTTGTCACGCCCACTTGATGGATAGGAATAAAAATAGGGTATCCAACAGTTCGCCCAAGCGGACTGTAGCCCGTCCCTATGTTTTTTGTACTGACTTGGAGATTTATTACAGCTTATGTATGTCTAGATATTCCGGGTTATTACTTTTGGAACAAAATAATTTTAAATTTGACAACCACACAACGGACTGCTGTCAGTTCATTGAACTACGTTATGTTGACAAGTGTTTGAACTTCAGTTGTGAAACTTGACGAACGTTTATAAATAATTTAAACATCGATGTTGTGAAACTAGGCATACATGTTACAAACTTACTGATTTGTTTTGTTTTCTAGTATCGTACTATCGTACTAATTTTATGGACTTTTCGAATAAAAATTCGTCCGCAAGCTACGAGTTCTCTGCCCATATTTTAGGGTGCAAATACAACCGAAATTAAAACTTTATGCTTCAATCTAGTGCTCTGAAAATCGTTCCTGTAAGAAGACCGAATCGTTCATTTCAAAGATTCATTCTTTTCCTTTTTTCGTTCACTCCCATTTCGTTTGCGATAATTCGGACCAATAAAATAAAAAAAACAAATGGATTTTTTCTTCGATGTAATACAGTGGAACTTCGATTATCCGTCAGGACGGAAGGAGCTCTAACCAGCATATCTTCTGATAAGGAGCAAAAAGACATCGTGACGAATGAAGTATCGAGCCTTGAGTTGTCTCGAAACCGCTCTATTTGCTATCTTTTGGAACGACATCTTAGAGCGATTCGAAGCTACAAACAAGATGTCGCAGGACCCGAAAATGATTCTTAAATCTGCAATGCGTGCATTAGAGTCATTGAAATCATTCGTTGAATCCAATAGAGACGATTTTGGTCAATACGAGAAAGCAGCTAAAGAAATATTTAGTACTGACCCATGTGTACAATCACGCACCAGAACAAGAAATGTGAGGTTAAAACCACTCGAGCAATTCAAAGTATCCGGTTTTATCCCAGCTAT
Organism: Portevinia maculata; assembly: GCA_949715645.1. NCBI lineage: Eukaryota > Metazoa > Arthropoda > Insecta > Diptera > Syrphidae > Portevinia > Portevinia maculata. The sequence goes on from OX454525.1 coordinate 80,213,412, forward strand.
CGATCAGCTATGTGTTTCTCTTACTGAAAGATTGCATGCATACGAAGCTGTACGTTTGCGATTTGGATTTCTCAATCATATAGAGAAGATGGACGCTGCAAATTTGCATGCTGCAGCAGAGACATTGGTGAAAGTATACAAAGATGACTTAGAGCCTAGTGTTGGTAATGAGTTGGTTCAAGTTCTATCTTTGATCAACTTACACAAAAAGGATTATAGTAAAGACCAATCTACCGAGTTATTTTTATTGAGAGCTCTCATTTTCAAAAATGAAAATTATAAAAAACTACTAAAACTAAACTTCGAAATACGATGGGACAAAACCGTCTATCAAAGCTATTCATACTCAGCATTAAAAGTGATTAACTGCGGGAACTGCATTTCAGCGAATTCCAATTCCAGCAAAGTTCCATTTGTTAGCGCTTTAATATAATTTCATATAATTTTTGTTTTTGGCTGTATTTATATGTATATGTATGTTTGTTGAGGTAATTAACTTGGATTCGCAATAAATTATTAAACACTTGACTGAAAAAAATTGTTCATTTTATTTGGAAAATAATAAGCCCACTCATTTGTTGCCCCAGGGCCTCCAGACCTCTAAATCCGGCCCTGCCCCTAACCAAACCTACTTTCATTTAAAAATACATGCTTTCTATTGGAACGTAGGTTTAGTTCATTCTCGTTCATTGCATTTATGTATCCTTTATAAAGGACCCGCTGCCAGTGTACGGTGTATATTGGATTGTGTGAATTCGTTTATTCAATCATTTTCAAGGAACGAGTCGAAAGGAAGGAATAAGTCGCACAGCTCTATTTCAACCAAGAAGTTTCTGATTGGGTTCAGGCGATTCTTACTTTTAAAGACTTCACACATGGGCGCGACTTGCGTGAACGAACGACAACACAAATTGCGTAGAAGAAAATTTTTAACTCATTTATAAGCAGAGTTGCAAATATTATTCTTGCAAGAGCGGGATATCTGACTAGTTTATGCAAATATCTTTACAAAAACAGTATTCAGGTTTATTAATCAAATGTCAAATTCCAGACTTTTTGCCGCTAATAACAACATGGCGCGATTTGTCAAAGTTTAGTCACAATACACTACATATCGTCGTGTTCCACCTACCGACGGCGTAAAACTTAACTGACTCGAACTTAACCTAGAAATCTGAATATCAATAGGATTTGCTCTAGTTATCCAATTAGAATTCGCAGCCGTCCGCTTTCAAAGAGTTGTGCCTTGTGAATGAGGTGTCAAACTTTGAGAATAATCGTTCGGACGCCGGAAATTGGTGGTTCTCATATAATGGGTTCTTTAGTCCTCAAAGCGAATTTTTAAACTTAATTGTTTTTTTTTAAATTCCCATGACTAGGATAGAAGTTAGGCATATTTTTAACTTACTTGAAATATTCTAAGAATGTGAATCGGTATCCGTGCTGTTCCGCGACACCGGCACAAACAACATTTGCTGAGGCACCAATAAGTGTTCCATTTCCTAAAAATCAAAACATTATTTGAAAAATTGCTTTGAAAAAAAAACTGAATTATTATTTAACCTCCTAAGCAGGCTCCAAATGCCAACGCCCATACCAACGGCTGCAGTGGCAAGCCCAATTGCTTATTTTGTGCTAATGAAATAGCAATTTTAATCATCATTGTCGTCAGCGGAATGTTGTCGACGAAGGCTGATGCTATCGCAGATACCTTAAAATAATTTAAATTATCAAAGATTGTGTACGAAGTCAGTCGTCTTGCATTACCCAAAGAATTAAAAGAACAGCGACAGCTAGGCGCGATTCTTCTCCAACTGACAAAATGACATTGACCGTCATCTTACCAATCCAGTCGATCAGTCCAAGCTCAGAAAGTGATTCCATCAGAATAAACAGTGCGGCAAAAAACAAAAGTGTCGACCACTCTACACGAGCCAACACAGATTCCATATCTTCACGGTCAGCTAAGATTAGCAACAGGAACGCTCCCAATAGTGCTGTCCATCCCAGTGAGAGTCTCTGTAGCTCAGGAACTGAATGCAAGAAGAACAAGCTGATGACAAACAGTAGCGCTACTCCGGATTTGTATAGAAGGGATTTACTTCGAATTGGGTACTAAAAAATATGAACCATTTTTATTTTGATTGGACGTGAAAGAAAAACTATCAAACTAACTTTGGCTTGCAGTTGTCCCAGTGTCTGTTCATAATTCTCGGCCGGTGCTGAGCCTGATGTGACTTTCTTCTTTAACGTCCTCTTTAATCTGTTCACCTTTTTAGTTAAAGTCTCACGAACTAAATCCTCGTCCTTGGAATATGATGACAAAGAAGCTGCAGCTCTTTGCCAAACAGTAATCTCATGACGCAGCTCCTGCACGTCTGGAGCTTCGCTAAATCGAAGATCATTAATGTTACGAAATTTAAATCGCAGTTGAATATATGTTTGAACCATCACCAAGGCAACTCCAATGAACATATGCACAGTAAAGATCGTGAAGTTGACACCCTAAAAATGGGCATAAATAGATTTGAAAATAACATCGACCTTCTCTTACATTTTTCGCGATGAAACTGTTCGAGGCGATTATCACATTTGGTGGATCACCAACTGGTGTCAGAGCTCCTCCAATATTCGAATAGATGATCATGCACATGAGGATCGGTACTGGGTTCAAACCCATCACTTCGCAAAGACGTATCGTTACCGGCGTCATTAGCAGAACAGTTGTCACGTTATCAAGGAACGATGATACCACCGCCGTAAACAAACAAAGGCAGTTGATCAAAGGCCATACTCTTCCATTAGTGATCTGTCAGAAGCAAACATTTAAAAATAATTCTATTCAAAAATTTACCATACATTACCTTATAAGCAAATACCGCTAGATAATCGAAAATTCCCGTCTCAGACAAGATGGCAACCAATATCATCATTCCGAAAAGCAAAAGTAGAGTTTCCACGTCGATCCAACCCATAATATCAGCCATCGGTGGACGTTCATCCAATGCGGCCAAAATACCGATAGCCATGGTGGAAGCAATTATGGCAGCAAAAGTTCGATTCACAACTTCCCAAATTATCATTATGTATAAACCGCAGAGCACTATCGCGGCGTATATCACACCCATTTCCTTATCAATTGGAGTCTCATCAAAGCTAAACTGGATTGGAATACTTTGATCTGAGTCTGTCTTTATGCGAACTCGAAGTGCAGCACTTTCACTGTTGATTTTTGGTGAACCAATATCATCAAATATAAAGACGTTTGTCCTCTTCACTTCCGACACAAGGTCGATCATTTCTCTTTCCACCACTGGAATTTGCCAGACTTCTGTCAAATTCTGCGTGTGCGTTATCTGCAACTCATCGTGTAGATTCGAGCTGTCATTACTTCCACTGATTTCTTCCTTGTCCAGATACAGCAATTGCACATAGATGTACAGGAAATTGGTGAGATTGTTGGCGCTGTGTTCTTGTGCAAATGCACCTTCCAGCGTTATGCCTAGGCGTAAGGATTTGGGTATACTGCTGATAATAAAGTCTGTAAAGAAAAATAGTTGGTGTTTGAAATGTATGTATTCTACAAACTAAAGCAAGCGTCAATCGAATTACCGTTCACGTTCGCAAAGAGTGCGCACACAAAACATGATACAACCCAGCAACGTAGAACTATTAGGATACATTACGAGAAACCATAATGATCTCAGGAATATTAGTAAAAAGTACGGTGAAGTAAAAAAGCTATTGCGAACATTTTTGAGATCCGATAACAAATTCATCAACCACTAGTGGGTTTTCATATACAGGGTGGCGCACGAATAGTGCTACAAAAACAAAACCTAATAACTTTTCTGTGTGAGTAGTCGGCTTATTTTTTTTATTTGGCAGGTTAGATGTTTTAATTTCGTATATAAATGTTTTTACAGAATTTTGTTATTGCACATTTTACAGAGATTTGATAATAAATTTTATCTTTCTACTAAACACTGGGCAGGTTACTATTTCGATTTATTAAAATAAATGCTTGGGATACCGAAAAGAGAATTTGGATAGTGCAGTGGTACCATGCTTTGTAGTACTTCATTTATGTCCAAAGGGAATTTAGATGGGAGTTTGGCGGCACTCCTCCGAGTAGATGGATCATTATGAGGCTGGTAAACATGTTTGCCGAATCTGGAAGCATCGCACGAAAAACGTACCATCGAGAACCCTCGTCAATTCAGGCAAATCCACGCGTTTCGACACGAAACTTATCGGCGCAAATTGCAGTTATGTAGGAGACGTTCATTACAACGGATAATTCATGATGACTTAAACTTGTTTCCGAACAAAGTCTAAATTGCAAGCAAGTTAAACCCTCTAGATTTGATTATTCGCCTGAAAATTTGCCAAAAAATGATTGAAATGACCGAAGAAGACAACAGCTTGATAAATTGCTTGTTTATGTCTGAAGAGGCCCATTTTCATCTAAACGGCAATGTAAATAAGCAAAATCGCCGTATATCGAGTGAATCTATACCAGAAATACACCATGAGACGGTACTGCACCAATAACGAGTCACTGTGTGGTGCACAGTTTCATCAAGGTGCATTGTGGGGCCATACTTCTTTGAAGAAAGCGGTGTAACAGCAACTATCAATCGTCATTTAAAGATGTTGAAGGAGGTTTTTTTTTGCACAGAACTGCGCCGAAGAAGTATCCGTTTCAACAGCATTGGGTTCCAGCAAGATGGAGCAACTGCACACATACATAGTAAGACCGGTTATGGCGGAGCTCCAGCCAAAATTTCCAAACCAATTAATATCCAGAAACTCCACTTTCCCCTGGCCTCCAAGGTCACCTGACCTGACTGCACCAGATTTTTTTTATGGGGTTATGTCAAGCAAGAGGTGTACAAAACGAAACCAAGAAATTTTACTGAATTAAAGCAGGCCATTAAAACAATAATTGAGGCGATCCCGACTTCAACCCTTCAGTCCGCAATGAATAATTTTCTGATCAGGTGTCGCATATGCGTGGATGAGCATCTGGGTTATTTACGGTCTATCATCTTCAAAAACAATTAGTTATATAAAATAAAATTGAATTTTCTATACAAGAAAAATAAATGAAATACATTGATTAAGAAAAAAAGTTATTTGAATTTCTTATTATAGTACAATTGATGCGCCACCCTATGCAAGCAGTTAACATGCTTACTTAATTGAGAAAACCACAGCCAAGACCCACTTCGGCAGGTACCCAAAAAGTACACTTTTTGAAATGGTGACTGGCAATCTGTATGGTTGCCTGTTACTATTATCTTAATTATGTACAGAAATCTGTGAAATATGCTCACGTACGCTGTCATACAAGCTGATCAGTATAACTCGTATGACCAATTGATGAAAAATTCATAAAGGACTAGGCTAGTTTTGACAGAATAGCATGGCGTTGGCTTTTGGTAAAAAGATGAACGAAAGAAAAATGTACTTTCGTTCATTTTTCTTCACACAGAATTTCAGCTGGTAAAAAAATGAAAACTGTCACATGATGAAATTCTATGAATTTGCCAGCAAAAAAAAAAAAACAGCGGTTGATTCTTTTCAAGCCAAACTTAGACGTTTTTCATCGTTTTACACAAAAGCTTTCGCGTACTTTTCTTTAAAATGAGAGGATTCTCTTTCGATTTAATAGATTTGACAGTTTTCATTTTTCTACACGTAAAGTACGCGAACGGACCTAATATAATCAGGAATTATGTACGTATGTCACAGGTACACCAAGATGACCATATCCCATAATTAATTTTTTTGGTATGCTAGTCTTAAGACTTCAAAAATCAAGAATATTCATAAGAATTTGATTGAAATTCAACTGTAAATGTACATGATATGTTTGCATGATTCACCTCTCTTAAAATGGCTGAATAAGGTGATTTATAAACTAGACAGCATTACTGTCTATTTAAACAAGTAATATTAATGCTTCTAGGGGTTTATAATTGATACCAGCGGCAAAATAATTGTGATTAAAACAATTTAATTTAGGCAATGAATCTGAATCGCGCTTACACAACGCCGATCCTAAAGCCTTTCTGCTTTATCTGCCGACAACTCACCCAGGGATCAACAGCCAAAAAAACAAAGATCTCATCCAGGGCCTCAAAAATGCTCAGAGCCGGTCAGAGATCCCAAACAATCATGTTCGCCAAGACAAGTTCGATCAATTACCTCTCCTACGAACATACCTCGCGCAGGCACAAACATCAACATCAGGATTGTCCTACAAGGGTGCATTAACCCAATGCAAGGTTGTCATTATGCATAAAATGCATCCGGAAGAATCCATCTCAGCGCAACAAATAAGACAGGTAAAACAATGCCTACTGACTGAGCTGGACAAAGCCGACAACAACTGTCCCCTAAAATTTGTTGCCTTTACACCGCGGGATGGATGGCTATCCATTACCTGCCACGGCAGAGGCAAAACAATGGCTCATGTCGACGGCAGAGAAAATCAAGCCATGGCCAGAAGCCAAACTTCGTGTAATCCAGGGAAGCGAAATCCCCAAACTATACACATGCATAGTTTTCCTCCCGAACGATGAGAAAATGCCCAAGAGAGTCTTCCTGTCTAGAATTGCCAAGCAAAATCCAGGCATTTGCACAACAGGATGGCGCATCCTAAGGATCTCCAAGGAAAGAAGCGGAGGGGAAACTATCACCTTTTCGGTTGACGAAAAATCTAAGAAATTATTGCTAGCAAACAGATGCAAACTATTTCTGAACTTTTTGCAGATACAGGTCCGTATCAAAGGACTACCACGAGCAGGCAAGTAAACTGCCGCTCCGAAGAACAACCCACCTCAATCTCGGACCAGCGTGCAACAAAGAATGCTTGATGCAAAAACGTCAAATCCAACTGGAGCACAAAAAGCCCAATTAGAATACCAGCCGACAACAAACATTGGCACAGACAGCACAGGGGATGAGAATAAAAGCTCTAATGCTGGAACATCAGATGACATTATCTCTATGCCCAGGCCATTAGGCGCCATCCCAAGACCTGAGCTGTCTCAAGATACTGGCAATTCTGGCGGTAACACCCAATAACTACCACCATGGGGCTAAGCTGCATCCAGGTTAATCTACAGCATGCTAAGGCTGCCTCGGCTATCCTCAGTCATAGATTTAGCAAGGATCACCTAGACGTCACCTTTATCCAGGAGCCATATGTCCTAAGGGAGCAGGTAAAGGGATTCTCAGGTGAGCTATTATACGATTCCACTTACCCTGGAAAACCCAGAGCATGTATCTTAACTAATAAAAATACTAAACTCTTTCCAATTCCGGAATACACCAACAAAGATCTGGTAGCTGCTAAAGCTGAGCTGCACACTAATGCAGGTAAAACAGAAACTGTCCTATGCTCAGCTTACCTGCCAGGTCACTCCAGGGACATGGAATTCCTGCCACTAAAAGGACTCGTGGACTACTGCGACAGGAAGAGCCTGCAACTTATTGTAGGCTGCGACGCAAACGCCCATCATACGATCTGGGGCAGCTCAAACATAAACAAACGGGGTAAGTCTCTATTAGAATTTATAAATTCCAACAACTTAGAAATTCTCAATCAGGGAAGCAACCCTACCTTTATAAATAGAATCAGGACAGAGGTATTAGATCTCACCCTTTGTACTACATTTATGAAAAAAAACATAGGGACGGGCTACAGTCCGCTTGGGCGAACTGTTGGATACCCTATTCTTATTCCTATCCCTCATAAATGGGCGTGACAAAAGTCTAAGTATGGTTGAATTGTTAAGAACGCTCTACATATTTTGTTATATAACATTTAAAGGATTTTATCCAAAAAAAACCGCTCCCTAGCTCAAACTTGGGTGTTTCAATAAAATTGTTTTATTTAATTGTGGGCGTGTCAGTAGGCGGATTTAAAAATAATTAACACATGAGAATAAAGGGCCCCTAGAGAGTATATATTATAAATTTCAGCTCCCTAGCTTTGGATTTTCAAAAATTAATATACCCTTAGAATAGGGTATAAAAAAATTATTTTATTTATTTGTGGGCGTGTCAGTGGGCGGATTTTGAAAATTGTTTATCCCGAGCAGTTTTAGGAGTCATAGATCATATATAAAAAATTTCAGCTGTCTAGCTCAAAATTCGATTTTTTCCAAAATTTTGTTTGTGGGCGTGTCTGTGGGCGGATTTCAAAAATTCGTAAACTTGATTATTTCGGGACCCTAGAGAGTATATGGTTAAAATTTCAGCTCTCTAGGTCCAGTTTAAAGGCCTAATTTTTGCCGACAGACGGACGGACGGACGGACATGGCTAGATCGACATTACTATTGATGCTGATCATAAATATAGTAACTTTTAGGGGTCTACGGGCAATATTAAGGTATGTTACAAACTATGCGTCAAAATTAATATACCCTTAGAATAGGGTATAATTATTAGGAACTGGCATGTGTCAACAGAGACCTCAATGTCTGACCATCGCCACATCCTATTCGACCTTGAATAGGATGTGGCGATGGTCATAATATTCTTTCGGAGAGGTACAGATAACCCAAGTCTACAGATTGGGACACATACCGTCAAGAACTTAGAGACAATATGAGAAGATGTAACACAAACATCAGAGACACTGACAACATTGAACTAACGTATGAAAATCTCAATACGGTAACCAAGCCTGCCCAGAAAAAACTAGCCACGCTCAGAACAGAGACGAGAAAGCTCTTCAACCGGGCCAAACGTAATGGTGAATGGGAAATATATAGAAACACACTCACCATGTATAACCAAGAAATTAGAAGGGCCAAGAGAGAATCGTGGAGAAACTTCTGTCATACCATCAATGACACCAGAAGCTGTGTCATAAAGTACTCTCTGAGCAGCACACTAATCCTATTGGTTCTATGAAAAAACCCGATGGTACATATACCGAAAACGAGCTACAAACGCTCCAGCTCTTAGCCGAAACACATTTCCCAGACTCCTTGATAATTCCAGAATATCAAGAAACCCCTACCCAGAGACGGTTATATAGACCGCTCAGAGAGGACTGGAACAGGTCAAAGGAAAACTTTTATGAAGGTAAAATAAATTGGGCAACTCTCAACTCTTTTTAACCCTTCAAAACCCCTGGAGAGGATGGAATATTTCCAGCTTTACTACAAAAGGGCACCCCACAACTGCTACCTATACTTATCAACCTGTTCAGGGCTAGCTACGCATGGGGATATATACCAACAAGATGGAAAGAGGTTATTGTCAAATATATACCCAAGGTAGGACGCAGACCGTCTGCTCTACCAAAGTCATATAGACCAATAAGCCTCACCTCCTTTTTCCTTAAAACTATTTAAAAAAAAATACTTGATAGACATATTAGAGACGGGTCACTTCAAACGAACCCCCTTCATAAGTACCAATGTGCCTACCAACCCGGAAAATCAACCACACACGCCTTACAAAATCTCACCACGAGAATTGAGAAATCCCTCAAAGACAAAGAGATTGCGATCGGTTGTTTCCTAGATATAGAAGGAGCATTTGATAACACAGAATTCTCCCAGATATATAGAGGTATCCAACACATGGGAGTTGACAACACTACATGTAAGTGGATAAAATGCAAGCTAGAGGAAAAAACAATAAAAACCTCATTAGGCAACAATAAACTCAGTGTGACAGCTACAAAAGGATGCCCCCAGGGGGGGAGTACTCTCACCCTTGCTATGGTCCATCGTAGTAAACGAGCTACTGATCATTCTCAGTAATGATGGTTTCTATGTCCAAGGATATGCAGAGGACATAGCTATCCTAATCAGAGGAAAATTCGAAGACACAATCTCGGATCGCCTCCAGAGAGCTCTGAACCTGGTAGCTGAGTGGTGCACAAAGGTTGGACTTAAAGTCAGCCCCAAGAAAAGCACCATAGTTGCATTCACCAAGAGAAGAAGGCGAGGACGACTCAGAAACGCTACACTCTTTGGCGAAACAATAGAGTTCTCAACGGAAGTTAAATATAGGAATCACACTAGACGAAAAACTTACATGGAATTCTCACCTCATGACCTCATTATGGGCCAGCAAAAGCCTACTTGGTAAAAACTGGGGACTTAACCCCAAAATGACACTATGGATGTATATGGCAATTACAAGACCTATTATCATGTATGCAGCTGCTGTTTGGTGGCACAAAACAACGCAGAGGTCAGCACGGGCTGGTTGGTTGGTTGGTTGAAAGCGGCCCTCGATGAAGATGCACTTAGACCAGAAGTAGGTCCATTGTGCTGCCGATGTGTAAGGTGGGTGGATCACCCTCTTACTCACGGAACCATTTGCTCCTCTGAATGAAGGAGCTAATCCTTGCTGTGCAGGCGTTGTTAAGAACGTTTAGATCATTGAATAGGTATTCACCCAAGGTAGCCTTCCTAATGTTGGCGAGTGCAGGACACGTGCAAAGGAAGTGACTGATGGTCTCCTCTTCTTCCTCGTCCCTACAGCTTCTGCAGAAGTCATTGTAGGGAATGCCCAACCTTTAGGTATGTCTTCCTATAGCACAGTGCCCGGTGAGGGCGTTTACTAATTTGGAGAGGGTTCCTCTGTTATGCCTCAGAAGTCCGATGGACCTGGATTTATTAAATGTCGGCCAGAGTAGCCTTGCGGTGTTGCACTGGTCGAGTTGGCGCCAACGACGGTTTGCTTCGTTCACCGAATTGGTGTCTATGAGGTTTTTAACATAAGACATTGGCGCCTTGATGTCGGTGACGCTTATGCCGTTTAAACCAGAAGAGCCTCGTCGGGCCAGTTCGTCAGCTTCACACTTCCCTGCTATGCTAAGCTTAATAAAATTCAGCGACTAGCCTGTATCTGTGTAACAAGTGCAATGAAAACTGCACCAACAGCTGCACTTGAAATTATACTAAACATCCCTCCACTTCACCTAAAACTCATGAAAGAAGCAATAGTAAACACCTAAATGCTCATCACAGAAGATGAATCAAATTCCAACATAGCTCACTCTGTAATATTACGGGAACTCAGAGAACACGAACTACTTTGAATAAACCTAACAGACAAATGTCTACCAAGATGCAACTTCCCACACAACTTCAAGGTTACATTCCCAGACCGTCTAAACTGCGAACAGAATAAACGTACATTTGCCAAAAACTCTCATGTATGGTACACAGATGGATCGAAAACAAATGAAGGGGTTGGAGCAGGAGTATACGGCCTTCGCACTCAAACGTGCCTATACGCTAGTATGGACACAAGCAGCACCGTATTCCAGGCGGAAATCTACGCGATAGAGCTACATATGCATTCGAGAGAATCTAAACAGGCTCCTACAAAACAAAAACATCTACATTCTCTCCGATAGCAGGGCGGCCCTACTCGCAATCAACGCCTTTGAAATAACACCAAAACTGGTCTGGGATTTTCTCCAACTTCTACAACTACTGGGCACCACAAACAAAGTTTAACTGATTTGGGTGCATGGACACAGTGGATTCGAAGGCAGTGAAAAAGCAGACGAACTAGCCAGAACAGGATCTGCATCCCCATTCATGATGCCAAGACCATTCTGTGGGCTATCAATAAGCACTATTAAAAGCTGTATCAAAACATGGCTTGAGGAGAAGAAGCTCCAATTCTGGAGGGAAACCGAAGGAAACAGACAAGCTAAAAACGTTATGCCAAACAGTTCCCCCAAAAAAACGAAACAACTACTACAACTTAGTAGAAGTCAGATTCGACTAGTCACAAGCTTCCTCACAGGGCATTGCCGTGTTAAAAAACACCTGATGATTATGGGCATATCACAGGATAATACCTGCAGATTGTGCAATGAAGACGTTGAAACAGCAGAACACATATTGTGTGAATGCAACTGCTTAATCAAAACGCGTCAACGTTATTTAGGTAAATTCTACCTTGAAGCAGCAGACATAGCTGCCAGCTCTCCAACAGAATTAGCCGCCTTCCTTGAAAACAGCAGTGATGTGAATACTGGTATATTGTATCCCCCAAAAATCTAATCTAATCTAAAGCCTTGTATGCACGGAAACGGCTACTCGAAAGAAACTTAACCGATTTGTGATTTAAGTTTGTGAATAAAATCCAGTAACCAACGAGTTTGTTAGCCGTAACGCCGGCCGTATACCTTGTAATATTTAATTAAAGAGGAACTGATAACGAGACCAGAACGAAGTACTTGCTTTCAACAAACAAACGTCAGTTGATAGCAGTAACTTCGAGGTTATAAGGGAGTTCACCTACTTCGAAGTAAATATCAACTCCACGACTGACACCTTACTGGAGATCCGACGAGATTTGGTATGGCAAAACAAATGGGTTCAAATCTCCTAACCCGAAATACCAGTTTAAGGTCTAGAAAACACTGATACAACCAATTTTGTTTATGTCGCCGAACGCTGGACGATAAGCAGGAAAGGAGAGCTTAAATTGTTTTCTGCGAAAGAGAAATACTGCGTCGGATTTATCAGTTGCTTATGAGTAGCTCAGTGAGTTGACGGGATGTGTCCTTCATTTCGATATCCAAGGAAATTCAGTTGACTTTAAAAAAAATGCAGATAACTTACCTTTGGGTATTTGTGCAGGAGGAATAGAAAGTAATCTTTTGTCGATAACTTTTTCATTTGTTGTCATAAGGAAGCCTGTAAACAGGCCCCATACCATTAGCAGAATTGATATTTTAATCCACTTCGGCCACTTTTTCTTCTAAAATGAAAAAAAATTATTTTCAAAAGCTTAATGTATTAATTGCGAACTCACCTTGTGGTCGTGGCAGGCGTCCATATCATCGGCATGATGTTCATTGTTTTTATCCGGTTCCCTGCAATAAAAGAAAATCATATCACTTTCTAAGTCACAAAATCTTTAACTAAATTATTTACCCGCCTTCCATACAATACATCTGACCCAATTCATTTGTTATATTAATTGCAATTGGCCCAGTGGTATTGATTGTTGAGTTATTGTTATTTGTTGTTGTCTCATCCAATTCGGTAAGGTCCCCTGTTGGCAAAGGATCCTCATCTGGAATGGCTTCCCCCGCTGGAAGAAGACACAAAAAACCAAAAAGTTCAAAATATGCAATTTCACTAACAGTAGATGTTTACATCTTCCCCGAAATTTGCGAAATATCCTTATCATTCTCGCTATGTGAGAATTCAATTATCTATGCAAAGAAACACCACATTACTTGTCCGACAGCTACCTTGCCATTAACTTCAATTAGCATTCGAAACATTCTCGTATCGATACAATTGGGTTTTGTCTTTTATTCCCTTTAATTTAATAATGGACACGATACACATTTTAAGCCTAAGTATGCCCATATTCGTTTGAGCACTCTAACTAACAACTTTCTAGCAATGAAGTTATGGGAACGGAATACTTTTGAATGGCAATTTTGTCCCTGGAGTGGATAGCAAAATAAATTCACTACTCGTATGCACGCACGATTGCACGCACTTCGTCCTAGATGATTGAACTTCTAAGCACTCTTCTTCCTGGAAAGAGAATACTGTAGAGTTCTTATCAGCTTGGGTTGTATTCGTATCATACAGATTTAAATGACCCCACTCTGCGAACGGATGATAATAAGAGTAAAAGCAAAACTAATTAAACCGAAATTTTATTTTTTCCTCGCAACAGGAAACATGACGTTTGGGATGAGGATGAATCCAATCGCTTGGAGCAAAGGGTGTAACAGGCTGTTGGTACAGGGGCACCATTTAGCGCTTGCGCTTGTTGAATTGAAATAATGGTTGTCTGCAGGTTTCGGCAGGAAGAGAAAAACAATCTGTCTGTGGGAAAATGTTCTCTAAATATGTACCTACATAACATATACTAGTTTTATTTTTATCGTTGGCTGAAAAATAAGGTGTTGGAAAGTACACATTCGAACATATCTAGGTCACTGTACCGGGTTATATGCATGGGATGGAGATGTTAAAAGCATCAAACTACAGCAATTTGCTATGTAATCTGAAAGAGTATTAGGTTGCACATAGAATGAGCAAGTGGTTATAGAGAATGGATCATGTTGTTCTATTGTCGCCTTTTGTAGAAGTCATTCCTTGGATCTGCAAACGTTTGAATATTCCTTGAATGATTAAAATGTGTGGAATGAAAGCTTTTGTCAGTTTTGCTTGGTCCTTGGCAATCATTGCCTTAGAAGCAAACATGATAAACTTCGATAAAAGTAAGAATGGTATTTTAAATGTGGGTACCTAGTTATTTTTCGTCGTCCCTTTAACCCGCAACCGGTTTTCTTTTTTCTTACTTATGATGGATTTCAAATACGTTTAATGACTTTTTGAATGAGCTTGACTTGCGCGAACGAAAGAATAGACGAGCTGCAGAGAACAACACTTTTAATTCAGTTATAAAGAGAAAGTTGCAAATATTATTTTTCAACGAGTGGGCTATTTGATTAGAACACTAAAATATATTAAGAAAACAGGGTTCAGCATGGTTTAAATAACCAAATTTCGAATTCCAAACAACATAAAAGTGGAATACTCTTCCACGATCTATTTTTCCTTCACATTATAACATACAAATATTCAAAACCAACGTGCATCGGCATCTCTCCTTTTCTTCTATTTCTAATTTCCTTAAAGCCCGCGCTCTGTAGCTACTTCATGATAAGGGTCCTAAAAAATCATTTTAGTGAGCGTACATTATAAAAAAAACACCCTTGCCGTTAATTTTTTCCTCTGAGCAGGCAAAGTAGAATATTTTCAGATTCGGTTGTTTCCAGTATTGTATTGGCAAATGTAGCATTGGAGCTTTAAATATGGAGTTGCTAAGAATGACTTTGTAGTAGTCGTTCATTTCCAAAAAAAGATAAACATACAAAAAGGATTCAGTCGAGCTTGGCCAAACAGTTGGATACCCTATTTCTATTCCGCATAAAGATGGCGTAGCGAAAAACTTTGTATGGACGAATTGTTAAGAATGACTTTATCTACATATTCTGCTAGGAACACGGCTTTTATTTCCATTGATTTTTTCAATTAAACGTTTGTTTTTAAATAATAATAATTAATAATAATATCAAAATAAGAGGCGTGTATGTAGGCGGATTTTAAAAATCTAACATTTTGTTTTGAACTTAGTTGTATTGAACTAAGATAGCCCTCCAAAAGAAGTTAAGTAAATTCCCACGCAATACAAACACAACTATTTGCATTTAATAAGGTACGAGTATATACGCATTTTATTTCTCAATGTAAGAGCAATAATGTATCTAAGCAAACAACGTTTTCAGGTTTACAACTATGATGGGGGCACTTTTTCTGTAGATTCGGGTTTACTTATTGCTTGCTTTGCTTTTGGTGGCGCTGACGGTCCGGGGTGGAGCACGGCCTCAACCAACAATACCCTCCAACCAGCTCGGTCCCTCGCTAGCTGCCTCCAGTTACCCACACCAAGTTGGTTGAGGTTGTTCTCCAATTGTGCACGCCATCTAAGGTAGGGTCTTCCTCTGCTGCGTTGACCCTCAGGGATGGACTCGAAGGTTTACTTATTTGCAAACAAATATTGAATAGGTTTTTTTTATTTGAATCTTTGAAATTTGAAACATCCAACAGTATCAATTGTCATGAGAAGCTTCCCAAATTTTCCATTCGGATTCGGCTCAAAATTGTAGGTTCTTCCACTTCGCACAAGAAAGTGGTTGAAGAAGCTAGGTTTTAGGCCCTGTATGGGCCGTTAATTCCTAATATTTATTTGTTTTTTACTACAAAAATGCAGTTTCTTACAATACCCTAACAGTTTCAAAAAGTTATTTAAAAATCTGCCTCAAAACAACGATTGTTTCCATGGTGGGGTACATTCGTCATCTGGGTGGGGGCACTTTCGACATGACTTTGATGATACAAAAACAGAATAAATTAGAAATGATATCATTTAATTAAGTATAGTATCAGCAGTTTGCTATTTACACAATGGTTTATTTATTTAAGCAATTCAACGAATTTCAAGTCGAGACTCATTATCTTTTCATCTACTTTGATCCCGGCTAAAACTGATCCGATTGGGTCGCGTAACACTTCAAAACACGGGGTGCAATGTGGATTTTGGAAGAACCTCTTCTGAACTATTACAAACTTGCACCGGCTTTTATCAAGGAGATGCGCTGTCATGTGACTTCTTCAATCTTGTTCTGAAGAAAACACTGCGTATGACAGGTGTAAATACGGAAGGTGCTATCTTCAATAGATTCGTCCAGCTACTAGGGTATGCGGACGATATCGAAATCATCTGGTGTTCCTAGCGTGCCGCGATAGAAGTTTTTATGGCGATTGTTCCGTTGATATCACATCTGTTAGCAGTTTTTTTTTTTGTAAGAACGAACAAATCTGAAAATGTTTTCGAAATTTCTATTTCAGCTTATTCTGGCGGGTCATAAACTTTTTCCTTATGCCTTCCTGTGACAACGAGAGTTCATATATTTTAATTATCTCTCTTACAATATATAACTCTTTACCAAGAAATTAAACCTTAGTATGTTCCAATCGTATTATCTGTTCTAATATTGAATTTCATCATCACTCATTCTAATTATATTTCTCAAGTTCAATTTAATTTCAAGTTCATGATATGTTGCACCGTCCGCTTTTTGAATTAAACTTGCGTGAGATACAATTTCATACATAGCTACATTTATACAGATTCGTTTTTTTTCTTTATTTCCACCAGCACATAAACTATCCAATTTAAGTTCACCCTGGGAAATTTGTTTTGTGTTCATAAGTACTTGTTTCTGATTTCAGCATCAGATGGGCACCGACAAGTCTATGTACACTTCGTAATAATCTATAAACTAAATTTAACTTCACATTTATTCATTAAGAGATATTGTAGTGGGTTGCTGTTTTCGTCCCGCGCCATTTCAATCCAATGTACCTCATGCCAGCTTTCGGATAAGTATAGACAGATCAACTAAAAAAACACTTTTGAAGATAGAACTGCAATAAGTGCAAACTTATACATTATTTTTTTTTTTTTTTTTATAATTTGCTTACGCTAAAGGGATTTTTTTTCTGTTGTTACAGTACCCTTATAATGCTAAGAACACGGTGTAAGCTACTTGGTATTAGAAAGAATAGAGAGATAGGAAAGAAGTGTTTGGGTGCAGTTGTAGGGTTTTTCTCCACGGGTGGTGTCTAAGTTACTTAGGGAGATTACGATTTCATGCTACCTGTACTTAAGTATACCGTCAAATGGGACGATTTGGATATCACGTTGAAATTTTGATCTTCCTTCTATCATTTTAAGAAACAATATCTACCATACAACGTTTTTTTTGTTTAAATACAGATTTTCTCAAAAACGGCTTTAACGATTTCGATCTGATTTAAAGTTCCTACTGTCGCATCTTTTCATACCGTTTTCAAGTATTTAATGGTTGATCTTCAGAAATTCCAGCGGTCGTTTCTTGTTTACCCTTTAATTTTATGACTTACTGTTGGGAAAATATGTACCTGTTCCCAGGTAGTAAAAGTTTACGTGTATGAAATTTCCAACAGGTTGACTGAAAATCGTTGACAAAATGTATGGCCTCATCCTTGAGATCGCCAGTGTACGTCTAAAAACACATTTTAATTTTACAGAAAATTAGATGTTTCACAAAGGAGTAGATACAAATCCACCTATAGTAGGAGTATGAATCCATATGTATTCCAAATATGGCATTTTAATTAGTGGCAGATATAAAAGTAAACATAGCATTTTACTGGAACTTCCATGCGCCTTATACTTGAGATCAGCATCGATAGTAATGTCGATCTGGATCTAGTCATGTCCGTCCGTTCGTCGGACATTTTTAAGCGCTAAAACTCGAGCAAGAAAGCTGAAATTTGGAATATATACTCTCTGGGAGCCCAAAATGCTCATGTGTGAAAATTTTAATTTTAATCACGAAATATACCAGGGGCCCGAAATGCTAATGTTCAAAGACTATTAAGATCAACTCACTGACACCCCCATTTAAAAAACAAAAAAAAAAAACGTTTTGTGAAAGAAATCATTGGAAATGAAAGCACTACCCCTATTAAAATCATTTTTTAACAAAAACATTGTTTTTTCGATAAAATCCTTCAAAAAACATACAAAACCGTTATATATACTCGTAACAAAATATGTAGACCATATAATTCTTAACTGTTCAAGCATACTTAGATTTTTGCCACACTCATTTTTTGGGGGATAGATATAGAAATAGGATATCCAACAGTTCGCTCAACTTACGAGTACATGGAATGGTGCACAAGTGGTTCAGTGAATTTCATTGTGGTCGTACGTCAAAATGACCAAATAAGAAATGGTAAATAAAATCCACGATATTCTGTTGAATGATGGCCGAGTCAAGATCCATTAGATAAATGAGATTGTAGCCTATTCAAAGATAGCGTTATTGGCATGAACGAATTATTTGCAAGATGGGTTCCGGGTTTTCTGAAAGTTGATCAAGAACGGAATCGGGGACATTTCAAAAATCGGAAAAATTGTTAGAGGAGGAGATTCTTATTAGCCGGATACTTTGAACAAACTTGCCAAAGAAATAAATGAAGGCATCAAAATAAAAAATGCTCCTAGCTTCGATTTGATAACAGGAGAAATCCTTAACTTACATACTTAGGGTGGCGCTACAGTCCGGGATGGACCTGGGCCTCAACCAACAAGCGTCTTCAGTCAGCGCGATCTTTGGCCAGCTGTCTAGTTTCTTACGCTAAGTTGGTTAAGGTCCCCTTCCACTTGCGTGCGCCACCTGAGTCGCGGTCTTCCTCTACTGCGCCGTCTCTCAGGTGTGGATTCGAAGATCTTCCGGGCCGGAGCATTCACGTCCATTCGCTCTACATGACCCAGTCACCTCACTCGTTGAACGTTCACTCTTCTGGCTAAGTCGATGTCGCTGTACAGCCCGTACAGTTCATCGTTGTATCTCCTCCTCCATTCACTGTCTATAAAGACCAAGAGTGACCTCATGCGCTTATGCTAGAGTCCATGCCTCTGCACTATAGAGAAGGACTGGGATTATTGGGTCTTATAAAGGGTCACTTTAGTTGTTCGAGAGAGGACTTTGCTACTCAATTGCTTTCTTAGCCCAAAGAAACAGCGATTGGCAAGAGTTATTCTTCGTTTAATCTCAGCGCTGGTGTCATTTCCTGAGTTTATTGCAAAGCGTAGGTAGGCAAAGTATTGAACCACCTCAAAGTAATATCTGTCTATAGTGACATTCTGTTCGAGACGTCGGTGTTGGGTGTCCTTTCTTGATTACGGCATATACTTTGTCTTGCCCTCATTGATCGCCAAACCCATTTTCGCTGCCTCCGTCTCAATACTCACGAACGCGCCACATCCCGCTGCGTTCTGCCGACTATGTCGATGTCGTCGGCGTAGGCGAGTAGATGGACGGACTTTTCAAAGATAGTGCGTCTGGTGTTAGCATTTGAGTTTTGAACTATTCTTTCAAGAATGATGTTGTAGAAGTCACATGACAGCGCATCGCCTTGTCTAAATCCTTTTTGGACATCGAAGGTCTCGGTGAGTACTTTACCGACCTTGATGGAGCAGCGTGCATTCTCCATTGTCATCCTGCACAACCGGACGAATTTGGCAGGGATGCCAAAACTAGACATTGCTATATGCTCTGTATAGCTCGTCTCTATAAATGCTGTCATAGGTGACTTTAAAATTGATGAAAAGTTGGTGGGTATCGATTTGGACTTTCTCCTAGATCTGCCGCAGTGTGAATATTTTGTCGATGGTAGACTTTCCGTTATCGGAGGTGGTATGTACCTTCTGACAGTACTACCAAAGATGCCTTCTCTTCCTGTCTTTGCATCAAAATCACCTAGGACAATTTTAAGAGAGAAAGAGAAATCCTAAAACAACTCCCAAAACGAGGTTTAAAGAAACTAGTATAAATGTCGCATTCAGAATAAGATATGTACCAAAGATGTGGAAAGTGGCGGAGGTAATTATGGCAATCCACCTAGCGAAGCCACTTCTTACCGCACAATATCGGTAGTTCCTATGTTGTCCAAGCAATTTGAAACGATGTTAAATAAACGTCTACATAAAATGATCAAAGAAAAATCGCTAATTCCTAACCTAATCAATTTGGTTTTAGAAACAAACACTTAACGATTGACCAGGTGCATCGAATAACAGATATAATTGAAAAAGCTTTTGAAGAGAAGAAGATCGATTCCTTCCGATAAAGCTTGGCACAAGGGACTGATCCATAAATTGAAAAAGCATATACCTAAGCAACTCTCATTAATACCGGAGCCTATATATTACAACGATTTTTCAGAATTAAACAAAGATAAGAGTACTAGACATAGAAAAATAGAAGCTGGTGTACCACATGGCAGTGTGCCTGGCCCTGTATTATACCATTTGTTCACCAGCGATCTGCCAGAAAATAATGAAGTGACTATGGCATCATTTGCAGATGATACTGCTGTACTTGCTGCTGGAGAAACTGTAGAAGTAGCTACGAATAAACTGCAGTAGGCAGTGAAGAATATATCTAAATGGACCAAGAAATGGCAAATTAAATTAAATTACCTAAAGCCGGTCAATATAAATTTTACGAATAAGAATCTCCCGCACATCCCACTATTTATAAATAATAATGAAGTAGAATAGAAATCGCATATAAAGAAACAAAGACAACAATTGAACATGTGCTATATCTATTATAGTAAGATACTCACTCTTGTTTGTCCAACTACAATAAACTATTGCCTTATAAGCATGTTCTAAAAGCAGTATGGACCTACGGGCTCAACTATGGGCATGTACGTGCAAAGCAAATATACAAAAAATACAAAGATTAAAAAATAAAGAACTACGGAACATAGTAAATGCACCTACTAAATAAAATACTAACAATCTGACTAGGACAGGGGTTCCCAAAGTGTGCGCCGCGGCGCCCTGGTGCGCCGTAGAAAGTAATGAGGGGCACCGCGCCGTGAGATTAACATATATCCAAATTTATTTAAGCTTCGCGCTCTAAACTGAATTTTGAAAAATACCTCTCTTGGAACTCTCTTGAAAATACCATATACTTTGCTGAACCAGATTTTTTGCTAAAACTAGCATATTTGTGCGATATATTTGAGAAACTTAATCAATTGAATCTATCTTTGCAAGGCAACAACACAAACATTCTGAAACTATTGGAGAAGATTGCGGCGTTTAGAAAAAAATTGCAGTTGTGGATAAAGAAGATGAATGAAGGTGGCGGTCAAGATTGCTTCCCGCAATTGTATAAATATGCGGCATCTAATAAACTGGTTGTCTCACAAGACCTGATGGCCCTTTTTACGGAACACCTTTCGAAACTCATTGAATGGTTTTCAAAGTACTTTGCAGATGATGATGTCGAAAAGTTTGCGTGGATCCAAGATCCATTTCATGCACAAGCTCCACCAGAATTCACATCACAAGAGGAAGAGAGTCTCATTGAACTCTCTTGCGATAGCAGTCTTAAAAGTAGATTCACCAGTTCCGGTTTGGTGGAGTTTTGGTTATCGATTCAAAATGAATATCCAAATTTAACTTCAAAAGTTTTAAGAATTTTTATTCCGTTTGCAACATCATATTTGTGTGAAGCTGGATTTTCAGCTGTAGCTGTAATCAAGAGCAAATATCGTTCAAGGATCAATGTGGAGCAAGAAATGAGAGTAGCAGTGTCAACCCTTATTCCCCGCTTTGAAAAACTGTGTGGAGATCACCAGGCTCACCCATCACATTAATTTGACTGAGTATCTATTGTATTATTATTTTGTTTTTCTTAAGTCTCTCTTGTTGTTTTCTGTTTCAATTCTGAATTCTTATAAATATAATAAAAAACTCATGTTTTAATTTAAGTGCCTATCTATCTTTTATTTAATTCGACTGTTTCTTTTTCAAATAGCTAGGGTAGGGCGTCGTGACAAAATAATAAACTTGTAGGTGCGCCGCGGTAAACCTTTTTGAACTAACTAGCTAGAAAAAGAAAAAAAATATAGGATCGCACCAAAAAAATTATTGAAAATACCTACAAACGTAGGTATAAACTTAGGGACGGGCTACAGTCCGCTTGAGCGAACTGTTGGATACTCTATTCTTATTCCTATACCTCATAAGTGGGCGTGACAAAAGTCGAAGTATGGTTGAATTGTTAAGAACCCTCTACATATTTTGTTATATAACATTTAAAGGATTTTATCGAAAAAAACGCTCCCTAGCTCAAACTTGGGTGTTTCAATAATATTGTTTTATTTAATTGTGGGTGTGTCAGTAGGCGGATTAAAATTAACACATGAGCATAAAGGGCCCCTAGAGAGTATATATTATAAATTTCAGCTCCCTAGCTGAAATATTGGTTTTTCAATAAAATTGTTTTATTTATTTGTGGGCGTGTCAGTGGGCGGATTTTGAAAATTTTATATCCCGAGCAGTTTGAGGAGTCATAGATCATATAAATGCATAATTTTTTTGAGTTTGTGGGCGTGTCTGTGGGCGGATTTCAAAAATTCGTAAACTTGATTATTTCGGGACCCTAGAGAGTATATGGTTAAAATATCAGCTCTCTAGGCCCAGTACGGACATGGCTAGATCGTCATTACTATCGATGCTGATCATATATATAGTAACTTTTAGGGGTCTACGGGAAATATTAAGGTATGTTACAAACTATGCGTCAAAATTAATATACCCTTAGAATAGGGTATAAAAAGAAACCGACATCAGCAGTTTCTTTATTTGAATGCTTTGAAATACGAGTATGTATTAAATAAAAAATTGCTAATTAGTCTGGCGGCTAGGTGCGATAATTGGAAGTATGGCAAAAACTCATGCCTTCCCGGGCGTTTTTGGTGAAGTCCCACACTATCACAAAGCTCGCATGCGATGTCTTTCGATGATTTTCACCCAGCTCAGCGAAAAAAGAAAAATAAAAAAAAACAATTCGTGGTGAGCAAAAACAACTTTCCTTTGCTAGATTCGCAAAAAAAGATACAACCGCAGGAAAAACACAAAGAGTAATAAACAAACAAATGTCAAAGCCGAATTATTGATAATTTTATCTCGCAATGCCATTTAAATCATTGCTACATACATATATCATTCTAATCATTCACCATACAAAATTCCCATACAAAACGATATATCGGTTTTTCGTGATTTCCCGATTTTTCTTTAGAAATTTTTCCAAACTTTTTTTTTTGAAATAATAACAAGCATGCTCTTGTTGTCTTTTTAGACCTAAGGCGTGTATATATAGTAGAGTGTCACAAGTTATCTCATAAAGAGTGCAATGTGTGTGGGAGGGGGGCATTCTGCCCCCTGGATCCCTCGTGCTTAGGCTCACTGTGAGATTCGGAGAAGGTGCTAGTTTGGGTATATGCATCGTTTCTTAAAATCTATGCGAAACATGGATATATTTTTGTCAACTAGTTGGAGTCAACAAACAAAGTCCAAATGCTTACATTAATAATCCAGTAGATTTTTCAACATTCTCTGTTATTTTAGACTTTTACACTATACCTAACATTTCTATATTATGCCTAGGCAATGTATAGAGTTTAAAATCAGTTCATACATTGCCTGGCTATCAAAGGCATTTAATAGAATGCTTAATTGCATATATTGTCCGCACATTTATATAGATTAAGTGCAAAATTGATAGAAAAGCGGCCCTAGTTAAAGAAGAAAAAAATGCTGTTTCAGCAGGACAATGCACAAGCTCAGTCGTTCGCAGAAAAATTTTCTTAATTGCTGAACTGCTCCGTCATCCACCCTATTCACCAGATTTGGCTTCTTATGACATTTTCCTGTTTCTAAATGCTCTGCGGAAATTATCAGATGACGAAATAATCGATGCAACAAATTTCTAATTTGTAGAGTGTGAGAAATCCTTTCTTTTTTTTTGAATGTTTAAAGATGTTGGAACATCGTTCGAAAAGGTGTATTTCTCTGAAAGGAGACTTTAATTTTAAGATAAATAACAACTCTTTCATTTTACTGACTTATCGGAGAACCTTCGTAATTATTATAGACAGCTGACAGCTTTGAAGGTAGCAATTTGAACTTTCTAGAAATACACATGTACATATCGATATAATATATTATCGAAGTGGTATTTAATTGCGCGTACCAGGTTCATTTCGATTGATTTTTAATGAGGGTAGATTTCTAAGACATATAGCTTTTTTCTTACTCAAAACCACTGACTAACGGTTATTGTTTATGCTATAATGAGAGACTTGAAATATTAAATGTAATAACTTCCTTTTCAGTTATAAGGGTGAATATATTATTAAACTATTTAGGATGAAATTCGTTATTCAATTCTCCTTCTGAAGGGATATTTATTTATTTACTCAAAGTTGTATTCTAATTGGCTTGAGAAAATGTATACATGAACATAATCATCCTTTTTATATGTACATATAGTCATTATGATTGATACAAATTGCATAAATAATCGTGCAAAGAAAATATAACCTCGCACACACGAATGGTGCAAATATTTTGATTAAATAATTTTAATAATATTTCTGTGTAAACGAATCAAACAGGTCGTTAACTCCAACTTCTGTTAACTTGCTGTTTACAATGTGTGCGTATTTATATTTTTCTCAATAATATAAAGGGCCTACGATTCTGAATGGCGAATTTGAGAACCTTCTCATGTTAAACTATGTCCTTGAATGTTTGTCATACTTTCGTAAGAGGTGGTGCAGTGAAAACACTAAGGTGTAACTTGCGCGATTTGAAGGTGAAACCCCTAGGTAAGGTAACCCAATGCACTAGCCTAGTCAGCCGATGTTAACATCTATAGCGGTCCCCCAAGATTTTCCATGGTCATTATTAATCAATTTAGGCGTTGGGGAATGTACAATTTATTATATTTGGAATATTCATGTTAGCTCAGAAAGGGTAAGAGAGCAACGAATTTGGTATTTTGCTTATACCTTGAAATTATGTTGACTCAAAGTACGATCAAGTGTAAAGAAAGAATTTCAAGTCAGATTCTTCGTACAGTATGTAGACGAGGTCTTTCTTAACATTTTTTCTTACAATTTTTTTTGCCACACCCACTTTTTGCGGACGTTTTAAGAAAAACATTGTTGTCTTGATAAATTGCTTAAAAACGAAAATAAAAATCTCCTTGACAAAGTTGTTTGCCTCGACCACTTTGGGGGTAGTTTTGATCAAATTTTCAAATGTTGGTTATTTTATTAGAAAACAAAAAATTGTTCCCAAATGGAAAATCAAGGACTCTCAACCCAATCCTACGCCCCTTTTAGGGAAAATGAATATGGATAGGGTATCCAACAGTAGCTTTTCCTTATGTTTGTATTGATTGAGAATGATGAAGGTGCTGAAACCCCTAAAACAGAATGAACACTTTTCTCTCCTAACCAAATTTTCTCAATTTTTTTTCGAAATAGAAAAATATACGTTTCCAATATGGCTTAAGATAGCTAGTTGGTAGCTTTGTAGTAGGTTATGTTCTGCACAAAGAATGCGGACAATGCCCTTCATAGCGATTCCCCCTACATAGTTCTTTTCGCTACGCGCCCACTTTTTGTGATTTTAACTAAATTCGTTAGAGAACCAAATGGTTACAAGATGGACAAAAATTAACAAACCAACGATACGCTCAATTTTAGAGAAATAAAGGAAATAAGAAAACTCCTAGGTCGTACAAATGCAAGAACACCAGCAATTGCTTGGCCTCATTAAAGAAGTGATCCGAAACCGTAATGCCTGTCGATGTTTATTGAGCTCAAACCGGCGAAAAACAAATTCGAACTAGTAGGGCCGCAGTAAAATTCGAGGGTTATGATCTCTTTAATCCTTATCAAAACCTCGACATTAAAGAAGAAAGAAGTCCTTTGCTGTTAGAAAAAAGGAACGAGCCAAAGTGCATTGTTAAATATTCAGTTAAAATAATACTTGCTCTTTTTAATTATTAATCCTAATAATGTTATTATTTCTCATTTTGCTCCAAGAATTGTAATTTACCCTAGTTCAACGTACATACATACTAGATTAATTGCAATTAACCACTGTACATTTGTTTGCTTTAACTAAAGTAAAATCCTCTCCTTGTTATCCGTTTGTGTCTTATTCGTCTAATCGACAGTGGTTAACAGTTAGCTTTTTCTTGAATAGCGAGTCGAAGTCCGCTTGTTCTTTTCTTTTTTTTTTTGGGATTTAGTCGTTGAGCTGTTCGGACGTGATTTTGGTAACACAATTGAACATTTCACATTACATCAAACATTATAAATTACATTATACAAATTACATTAAACACATTAAACATTGAAATAACATTTTTGATTACATAAACATTTAACATAAAGCAACATAAAACAACATGCATTATTTTTTTTTATCGAGAATAGAGCCATCATAAGTGAGGATCAAGCGTCTAGTGCAAGCATTTTCAAATGAACTCATGTCAACAAAATTGTAGTTTGATACGTTTAATGTTAGGAATTGAGAACCATAAATATAATTTCAATCAATTCATCTTTTTTCTTTTTCTTTTAAAATTAACAGAATTAATGCGATCATAAGCCCCCGACTTCAGTGCATCCCTACTGATCCGCCTGTGGGGTTTGTCGGTTCGACCTCAATAAACATCGGCAGGATTTCTGGGCTAAGATCATTTCATCACTGACCAACTACCGTTGTTGTTGCATTTGTGTGATGATCCAGGAATTTCTAGGCCTGCTTCTTTTTAACGATTTGGACACGTCCTATTATTGATTATTGTTTGATCGACCTTTTCCAACACCGGTGATCTCCAGTCGTGTCAGCCCACGGATTTGCTTGCACACTTGTATGACAGCTTTAAGCTGTAAATGCGTTGCTAGGCTCACCTGGACGTTAAAATTGCTTAGATATGATTTCTCCCCTTATACGACAACTGCTGTTTTTTGGTTAGCGCTGCAGTGATATTCTTAACCCGCCCCTGCACGGCCCGATTTCAATCAGTTTAATATTTCCTTTGAATTTAAATTAAGTACACAAAAAAACCTGACGTTTAATCCATAATTCCATTAATTATTATTATAAAAACTTTATGTGAATTTTAATCTAATTATGTAGATCAACTCACCATGAAGACGTTCATGTTCCTGACGAAACGACGCTAGACTGGGGTCTTGCCGGATCTTTTCTGGTAGGGTTCGCCATATTTGTAGAGCACCTTCGGTCACTTCACTGCAAGCACAAACATAAAAGGCAAAAATCAATTAATTACAATAACCGGTGCGAGTAATAAGGGAAGAAATTGAAAAACAAATAGATGTTTCTCAAGCAAACGTAAAGAGCAAATTGACATATCTACTGGCGAGGCGCAATGAATCATTTTAATTATGCTTTAGCTAATTGATTAACAATAGGAAATTCTTGGTCGCTGAACTATTTATTTACCCTAGAATCGCGTTTTGTTTTTATCGAACTGTATACAAAATATTCAAAATATACTTATATACAAAATTCAATCAATATATGGACAAAAAACTCTCAGAAGCTCAACCGCAGCCTGTTGGTTGAAGGGATTTCCTATCAAACGTAACATTGCTATTAACAAGATGGATAGACATTTTTCCAATGGTGTTATCAATAAAAAAAAGTCTTTGAAAAAATCGGTTGCAACGATTTCCGTTGTTTTTCTATGGAATCATGAAATTTGAATATATGACCCAAACAAGACTATTCGCATCACAAAGTAAGGACAATGAAATGCCTTTAATATGGATGATGAAGTGCTCAGGGTTAATATGAATAAGCAAATTGGAGATGCAAATGTACAGGTACGCAAAATAGTTTTGTTTTCTATTTACTAGGAAACACTTATCCAATCAAAAGAAAAGAATAACAGAATTTCTGCTCTTCGTCAAGGAGTTGTACTTTACACCTGTGGCCTATTTCACCAACTTACAAATTTGTATTTGCAAGCATTTTTTTAACAAAATTTGTGATTTTGTTTATTTATGTCGTTTCTACAAAGGGAAATTTGTGGGATTATTTCCATTTTCGTTTCACCAAAAGTTATTTATAGTTGTAATTTACAAGTTACAAATTTGTGAAAAGTTGACTTATTTGTGAGTTTACGTTTCACGAAAGAAAATTATTTTCAAATTTTGTGTAGTATGTGAGAATATTTTACAACTGAAAGTTGACTTGTAATTCCTCCTACAAATTTTGTTTCATATTGAAAGTAATCGAAAAATGTCTTTGCAACGAAGGCATAGACAATCATGTTTTCATTATAAGAAAAAAATGTAATTTCGGTGTTATTAAATTTTAATGAAAAATTCCGGCTGACTCGATGCAAGTCAGAGGAAATAATTGCAATTATTGGGCCACAAATAGCCGACACGACTGAAAAAAACTTTGCATTAACACCAAGGCAGCAGTTTCTCACGGTGCAGGGAAATAACTTCACGGGCAATAACTTCACCTGCGCAATAACTTCACCTCGAGTGGGCAATAAGTTCACTTTTTTTTGTGAAGTTATTTCCCACCTATAATTTGAGAATTTGTCTATTATAACTAAAGACCCTTGCACCCACTCCAAATCAAACAGTGACCCCAAGCAGGGGGGTTGCAGGGGGGCAGCATGCCCCCCATATGCATTGCACTGTTTATGGGATTAGTTGCGAAATCGCAAGTAGATTCCATAAACAGTGCAATCCATATGGGGGGGCATGCTGCCCCCCTGCAACCCCCCTGCTTGGTGTCACTGTTTGATTTGGGGTAGGTGTGAGGTACGTTTCTTGAATTATCATAAAATGTTAAGAGAATTTATTTCCCACTAAAAAGTGTAGTTATTGCTCACCATCAGTGGACATTAAGTTCACAAAAAAAAGTGAACTTATTGCCCACTCGAGGTGAAGTTATTGCGCAGGTGAAGTTATTGCCCGTGAGGTTATTTCCCTGCACCGTTTCTCACAGGCTTGGAAATGGAGGGCAATACCATGGTGTAGCAGATATGCATGGGATATCTAAATCGCCCGTTTGCAGATGTGTTTCTCACGTTTGTGCAGCAAACGTTAATTTATTATTTGAAAGTGTTGTATGTTGGCCAAATAAACACGAAAGTACATATTTGTGAAAAGTCTTACAATATTGCAGTTAAACAATGTTTAATTTCTTAAGTTTTGCAAACAATTTTCTTTCTTACAAGGTATGCCATGTATTTACGGATTTATAGACGGAACCTTAACAAACATAGATGCCCCTGGCTAGTTTGAATCTGCATATGTGGACAGACATGAACAGCATTGCATACATTTTATGTTGGTATGTGGGCCGGACTATACCTTTTATAACGCATATGTGAATTGGCCGGGAAGCGTATTGCCAAACTGTATACCAGCACAGACATCGGGCGCTCAGCAACATACAACAATGTGCTCATGCAAATGTAGAGCAAAATGTATACCGACTCAGAGAAAACTACATTTGCTCTGACACGGTATACATTTTGCTCTACATTAACAAGAGCAAAGTAGCTGTTATTACAGACACTTCAGTGAGATTCGAGAGATTTTCACGTACTCGTATCTACACACGCGTTTTATATTTATATTTTCTTATGTATGTATGTATTGTTCCAGTGCGTTTGTCGATATTATACTGTTAGTTTTGTACTTTGATCGCTTAGCTGATATATTGGAAACAGACAGCTCAGTTTACAATATAATGTTTGTTAAACAATTACAAGGGGACAGCATGCCCCCCCCCCCCCTCCCTTTTCATTGCACTGTTTATAAGATTAGTTGCGAACTATCTTCTCATTTGCTTATTTTCTTTCGTTTATTTTCATTCGGTTATTTATTTCATGTCCATTCCTTATTTATTTTATGTTGTTTATGTCACAATCATATCAAAAACGGAAATTAATATGAATTTAAAAAAAAAATTGAAATAATTTAATTTTTCATTACTAAACGCTGTTTTATTTCAATTCTATAGAAGAACTCTATGACCACAAAATAGCCTGATAAACAACGAATAGTTGTATGCCCACGCAATGATCTGTAGTAGTATATAGTTTGCTCCAGTTTTTTCTTCAAATTACAAGCAAATTACAGTTTGCTCTACAATGATGGTGAAATTGTTGAGCACAAAATAGTTCAGCACAGACTATGGGTGTATGTACTATATATCTCTACATATTATGTACTTACGAGAGTAGCCCGTTTTTAATTTTGTCACGCAATATCTCGAAGATATTTCCAATCCTTTCCATTTTGAATTGAGAGGATAAATGATGAAATTAAAATATCTTTCCACGCGTTTACTTCACCCAAATAAAACCTCCTTCTTTTCTCTAATCAATGAGACAAAAAAAAAATTATTTTGCCCATTCATTTTAATTTGTGAGAAAACACTTGTAGATTACACATTGCACAAAAACCCGGTGCAACAGGAATTTTTACACTTGTAATCAACATGTTTATTCTTACAATTTTTTTTTTGTCTAATCACAAATTTGTGGGTTCATATACAGTTTACTCTCTCCTAACGGACACCCCTCATAAGCGGACACCTCTCATAACCGGACAAATTTCAAAGAACGGAATAATCTACACAATTTTTAATGTAAATAATTCTCTCATAAACGGACTCTTTTATAACCGGACGCGGACACCAGTTTTCATAGCCGCAATAGAATTTCACTCTCTCTTAAACGGACAAAACGCATTTGGCACAATTCGTTGTCTTTTATTTTGTTTGCTTTTTTTCCTTTTCTTTGCGCTTTGCCCTTTATACCCAGCAAAAAATTAAAAAAAAACATAGGGACGGGCTACAGTCCGCTTGGGCGAACTGTTGGATACCCTATTCTTATTCCTATCCCTCATAAGTGGGCGTGACAAAAGTCTAAGTATGGTTAAATTGTTAAGAACGCTCTACATATTTTGTTATATAACATTTAAAGGATTTTATCAAAAAAAACGCTCCCTAGCTCAAACTTGGGTGTTTCAATAAAATTGTTTTATTTAATTGTAGGCGTGTCAGTAGGCGGATTTAAAAAAAAATTAACACATGAGCATAAAGGGCCCCTAGAGAGTATATATTATAAATTTCAGCTCCCTAGCTCAAACTTTGGATTTTCAAAAAAATTGTTTTATTTATTTGTGGGCGTGTCAGTGGGCGGATTTTGAAAATATTTATACATGAGCTTAAAGGGCCCCTAGAGAGTATATATTATAAATTTCAGCTCCCTAGCTCAAACTTTGGATTTTCAAAAAAATTGTTTTATTTATTTGTGGGCGTGTCAGTGGGCGGATTTTGAAAATATTTATACATGAGCTTAAAGGGCCCCTAGAGAGTATATATTAAAAATTTCAGCTCCCTAGCTCAAATTTTGGTTTTTCAATAAAATTGTTTTATTTTTTTGTGGGCGTGGCAGTGGGCGGATTTTGAAAATTTTATATCCCGAGCAGTTTTAGGAGACATAGATTATATATAAAAAATTTCAGCTTCCTAGCTCAAAATTCGATTTTTTCCAAAATTTTGTTTTTTTGAGTTTGTGGGCGTGTCTGTGGGCGGATTTCAAAAATTCGTAAACTTGATTATTTCGGGACCCTAGAGAGTATATGGTTAAAATTTCAGCTCTCTAGGTCCAGTTGAAAGGCCTAATTTTTGCCGACGGACGGACGGACGGACGGACGGACATGGCTAGATCGACATTACTATCGATGCTGATCATAAATATAGTAACTTTTAGGGGTCTACGGGCAATATTAAGGTATGTTACAAACTATGCGTCAAAATTAATATACCCCTAGAATAGGGTATAAAAACGGTAAAGAATGTAAACATAGCAGGCTGCTGCGCCGGCGGCCGACTGTCGAATATCCGACTAAAAATCTCGTGGCGCAATACGTAGGTTTGTGTGTAAGTGTATATGCATAATTTGAAGCATAAATACCTACATAGTTTCAAGTACCTACATAATGCGAAAATGAATTTTTAAAGGCTTTGTTCTTGTTTATGTTTCGTTATTATCCTTTTTATTACCTACAATTAATGTTTATCACAAAAAATGCATTCCATTTTAAAATAAAATGTTATAGGTACCATAAAAGCATTATGTCTTGTTTCTTTTTTCAAGGTTGTCAATGAAGTATTTTTTCTCATAACCGGACACCTCTAATAAGCGGACAAATTTCTTGGTACCGTCAGTGTCCGCTTATGAGAGAGTTCACTGTATTTGTATTTGGTGAAATGGAAAACCAGATTAAAAATGTGTAATTGTGATTCACAAGTACAAATTTGTGGTTATAATTTGTACTTGTGAATCACAATTACAAATTTTTAATCTGGTTTTACGTTTCACCAAATACAAATATATGAACCCACAAAATTTGCGATTAGACAAAAAAAATTGTAAGAATAAATATGTTGAATAAATGTTGTGTAAAAATTTCTGTTGCACCGGGTTTTTGTGCAATGTGTAATCTACAAGTGTTTTCTCACAAATTTGTGGAATTCCAAGCCTGTGAGAAACGGTGCAGGGAAATAACTTCACGGGCAATAACTTCACCTCGAGTGGGCAATAAGTTCACTTTTTTTTGTGAACTTAATGTGCACTGATGGTGAGCAATAACTACACTTTTTAGTGGGAAATAAATTCTCTTAACATTTTATGATATTTCAAGAAACGTACCTCGCACCTACCCAAAATCAAACAGTTACCCTACTTGCGATTTCGCAACTAATCCCATAAACAGTGCAATGCATATGGGGGGGGGGGGGAACTGCCCCCCTGTAACCCCCCTGCTTGGGGTCACTGTTTGATTTGGAGTGGGTGCAAGGGTCTTTAGTTATAATAGACAAATTCTCAAATTATAGGTGGGAAATAACTTCACAAAATTTTGGGTGAAGTTATTGCTCACCATCAGTGGGCAATAACTTCACAAAAAAAGTGAACTTATTGCCCACTCGAGGTGAAGTTATTGCGCAGGTGAAGTTATTGCCCGTGAAGTTTTTTTCCTGCACCGTGAGAAACTGCTGCCTTGGTGTTAATGCAAAGTTTTTTTCAGTCGTGTCGGCTATTTGTGGCCCAATAATTGCAATTATTTCCTCTGACTTGCATCGAGTCAGCCGAAATTTTTCATTAAAATTTAATAACACCGAAATTACATTTTTTTCTTAAAATGAAAACATGATTGTCTATGCCTTCGTTGCAAAGACATTTTTCGATTACTTTCAATATGAAACAAAATTTGTAGCAGGTATTACACGTCAACTTTCAGTTGTAAAATATTCTCACATACTACACAAAATTTGAAAATAATTTTCTTTGGTGAAACCTAAACTCACAAATAAGTCAACTTTTCACAAATTTGTAACTTGTAAATTACAACTATAAATAACTTTTGGTGAAACGAAAATGGAAATAATCCCACAAATTTCCCTTTGTAGAAACGACATAAATAAACAAAATCACAAATTTTGTTAAAAAAAAATGCTTGTAAATACAAATTTGTAAGTTGGTGAAATAGGCCACTAGGAAATATAATTGAATTAAAAATGGAACGAAGATTTATGCGGCCATTTAACGAAATTGTCGGTTTCTTATTAAATGAAAAAAGCGATATGGTAATTCAAGATAATTATTTTTTTTTTCGTAAAACAAATATAAATGATGATTAATCACAATGAAACGTTGTTATTCAACTGAAGCTGGAGCTGAATGGGGTAACAGAACAAAACAAACTATCAAGTATCTATGGTGTGAAACCACAATGTAATCGAACAAACTTAATGAACATTAAATTCACTGTCTGAAAGAGAGAACTTATTACACTAAAACCAATTACGGTTTATGATCAGATTTCGCACAAAATTAACACGTAATTTGGGTTTGTTGTAAAAGATCTCGTCAGTGAGGTTTCAATTGTTCAGATTGAATAGCGATGAAACCAATCGTTGCCAGACAAACATGGTTGCTTTATGTGCGAGATTTTGAGAGTGTAATTTTTTCGATTTCAAATATCGCAACGAGATCTTAGATAGGATAGATTTGACATTTCAACAGGTATTAATAATTGAAGAAGAAAATGTTGAAATTTATCAAAAACTAGAAACCTGACAGCTGGAAATGAAACGCCATGCTATCTATATCCATACAATTGGACATTAAAGAAGCAGATAGATTTTTACAAAGGAATCTGCGTCAACGATAAACAACACATCAGATATAGAAGAAAAGAACATACACAGTGTTTAAATCATAAATGTATATGTAGCATCAGCCCACTTAGGTCCGTTTTATTCACTATTGTTCAACTTGCTGATAACTCCCAAGTTTGCAAGGTGAAAAATGTTTTATTTCACTATTACAACTTTTGGTTTGGAAGTTGACATTCGCAAGTTGGTCAACTTGCTGTTTCAAAAAATTCCCTGCGATATTTTTGACAGATGACACATAATATGTCAGTCTCAACTTTGTATTTGCTGACTGTTATTTATTATTATTATTATTATTATTAAATTCACAATATATAAGTTAACAAAATTCCCACCAAGCGAAAGCGTTTCCCGGAATTTCAACATCGGACGACAACACAGTTAACACAGTGCAGGTAAAACTGCACCGGCAGCGCAGCAGACACAATTCTAGGAATACAAACGACACCTGCATTGCTTTCATTCCAAACTTTCTGTTGAAGAACAAGTTAAAGAAATTGTATTTAAATATATTTAAAAAAGCATACATTTTTGAAGTTTGTTTATTTTGCTTTTCACATTAATTCTTCTACATTGATTGGACTTTTTTAAGCTTGATCTTAAATCGGCTGAAAATATATGCGAACCAATCAAGAGCGGACATTGTCAGTGACTGTTGAAGTGTTGATGTTGTTTGCAAAGGCGTACCCGAAGGAACATATAAGCCGGCTAGCATATCGGAAAATCCGTACACTTCCGGTGGTGGTTCCGACTCATTCTCGTCAATAGCTACGTTGTGGCACAAGCAATTGTAATCAACTGTACAGTCTCCACTCTGCACTTGAAGCTAGTGGCCAACACTGGAAAACGCCTTTTCCGAATACCGTACAAACCTTCTACCCAATTGCGAGTGCGAATCTGCGATTCATTATATAAATTTTCGATGGGGTTCGTGACATTCAGAAAAAGTCTCGCAAGATAGCTTGTATTAGTGTAACCCGAATCACCAACAAGAATAAATTGCTTGAACTCGCCTCTTTCGAATCGTTGTTTCAAATTAGACAGATTGAAAATGCGCTGATCGTGCGTGGAGCCCTATTAAGGAGCACATAAAAAATTAAAAACCGATTTGAAATGTATGTTATTCATGTGAGCTATACCTGCCAACGAGCAACGATATCGTTTATCTTCAAATTCGCAGCACAAACCGTTTGAACGTTTAGGGAAAACCATCCCTTACGATTCCTAAAATTCTCTGCGTCAGTTCCACCTATTGATTGAATTCGGATATGCGTACAATCAATCGCACCAATAGTTCGAGGGAATTTTGCTTTTGCAAAAAAGTCACGTGCTGCTTGCAGTAGTTCCAATTGGGATTTCCGGCATACGAATGAATTGTATCGAAAGATTGGCAATCGCTCTCGACACTCGTTTCAGCATATGATGCACGGTGGCAATGCTTACCCCAATGAAATCGGGCACCGCCAATTGAATTTATCCGAGTGCATAGTACAGTAATACGATTAATAATTGGGTTATTGGTCGTAATTCACGCGATCTATCGAAGAAGATAACCACTATGGAATATAGGTACAATAAATTCATACTTATTTGGCGTAAAATACCTTCTCTCGTCGTACGGCAACGAATTCATTATAAGTTGGAGCACCATCATTATCGTCCGCTTTGAGAGACGAAAACGATGTATGAAGTCGCGGTGGTCCCATTTTTCGAGTCCAACACGTGGTTGCATCTTGTATTGCCGTCTTTCACAGACCAAATTGCGCTCATCTTCTTCACTGCCCGAATCAGACGATGGTCAATCTTCCCAGAAATAATTTGAACGATACATTGATTAAGTTTTAAAAAATTAATATTTGATTACTTACGCCACTTGATTTGAAGTTCGCACCATCAAAAACAGAAATGAGAAAAAAAAATCGGACATTTGATGTAAAATCCCAAGTTTGCTCTAGAACTTCTACTATTTCGGGGAGTTGAGCAAATCCAAAGTTGACAACTTTCAGTTTTCTCAACTTCGGAATATCAGCGTGTCAACTTTAAGTGAATAAAAGCAATTTCTCAAGTTGAGAAGGAAAATCCCCGAGTTGTGTTCAACTTCGAGTGAATAAAATGTTCATTAATCATTTCTGATAATATCCAACGTATGTACATACGTGTCCTTCGCTTCAAATGACCTCACACACCAGAGCGGTACGCGGTGCCGGTACAGCGGTTTCTAATCCTATTGCTGTAAATATGGAGCTGTATACAACAAGCTCTACTGCAGTTTTGAAGCGATACAATATTGTACCGAGGCATTCACAGTTTAATTAAAAAAAAAAACGCTCAATGTTATTTGATTTAAATCGCACGAATTATAAAAATACCGGAGAGAGAATGAAACATGACAATATGTAGCGGAAGGGTTAAACCATTTTTTTTTTTTATTTTTTTTTTTTTTTTTTATAAAAGGAAATCCAAATCCCAGAGCACTCAGACTCGGTAACGTTCCATTGTACTACCAGGCAGAAATCCTCTTTTTGGTGTAGAGGCATGTGATTGGGTGGCGTATGTTGTTGTTCCCCATGGGGATTGAACCTGCACCGCACGGGTCACAAGCCAACACACTAACCTCTACACCGTCGCCACCCTTAGGGTTAAACCATGATTGTGGGAATGTGAAACAAGGCGAATAACGCATTCAATTATCGCAAACATTTACCACCTCGGTGTAAACGGACATGTTATATCGCGCTAAAGCACATCTACCGGTACCTTTTCCGCAACCACGTAACGCTTTGGGCGAATGATTCATAATGAATGAAATTGTTTCTCCTGCCTTTCAAACAATGTCGAAATCTGAAGAAAATTGTTGTGAGAATCAATGGTCCCTATCATTTATTTTCTCGTTGCGAGAAAAAAATAGTTTCTCGCTGTGAAAGCAGCGATTTTCTTCGTCTTTACGAAAAATGTTCTAGGAATAAGATTGCCGTAATGTTTCCCACCTTTCCCGGTTATATTAATATTTCTTTCTCAATTGCTCAATACAAATCGCCAGACCATGACATGTTCGGAATGCGCATCAATTCACCTTAAAGCAAAAATAAAATACAAAGAATCTTTCCTAAGCCGTACAATAGTGGTATGTCCTTCACTGCACTGTTTGCCGTTCTCTGATACACTCCGACCTATTCCAGACATTTATACGAATAGAGAAGTGATTACCAAGTTCGAAAACTTCAAATATCTGAGATCTATGATCAATAGCGAAGCAAGCTGTGAGGACGGCATTAAACAAGCGTAGGGTGGATGAAGTCACATGAAAACTCAGCCATCTTCTGTGACCGAAAAATCCCCCAAACTGTGCAGTTGGGCGCCCGGCGCTCACATACGGTTCACAATGTTGGACAGCGTACAAAAAGTATGTGGGCAAATTAAAGGCAAAGATTGGTCGAATACGTAGTTCAAATATCCGAGGAAGCCTTTACGCCAAATAACCAATCTGGAACAAGATGGAGCCTCACCGGCTCAGTTGGTACTGTCATGTCAAAGCAGAGATCCTACGAACCCTGCCAAAAAGCCAATATCAATCAACGTTCCAATACAAACGTGGAAGAGAGACAGGCCTAAAATCTCCTAGATTGCACAAATGCAGCAACACCAGCATTTAATTGGCCTCTGCGACAAAATGATTCAAGATCGGGAGGCCTGCGGCTATTTTCTGAGGTCGAAACAGCGAACGCCACAGGCGAACCAGCAGGGATGCAGTTAAATGGGAGGGTTATGATCCACTTAATCCTGATCGTAGTCTCACCGCCATTTAAGGAAGAAGAAAATCATATTCAAATCACGCTGGGA
This sequence comes from Portevinia maculata, assembly GCA_949715645.1. Classification (NCBI taxonomy): domain Eukaryota; kingdom Metazoa; phylum Arthropoda; class Insecta; order Diptera; family Syrphidae; genus Portevinia; species Portevinia maculata. Next base: position 80,251,537 of record OX454525.1, read on the forward strand.
AGTTGTTCATGTGGACCTCCTAGGTCGCACTTATCCCACTGATTTCAATTTGAAAATGGTTCAGAGGAAATGTAATCCGCTGTATAACATCAGTCCACATAAGCAATAAAAACTTACTTAGGTATTTAGACTCAATTGGCTATTAAATGTTTGCCCACAATAAACGAATAAAAAAACAGAGCCATTTTAAATATCATCAAGGAGCTATTCCAAATAGCCGAAAAAAATACCCAGAGTTGTAAACTTTAAACCCTGAATCAACATGAGCTCTACGAATGACACATTGGTTGATGCCTCAAAACCTGTCGAAACGGACGTTTCAAAGAACATTGATAATGCCATAGCTTGTGGTGTCAAATGTGGAAAGCTGAGGTTTTAAATTGAAAAGCATTCCTTCGAATATTTGGTAAATTCAAATATCAATCTGGCCCCTAAATTATTTATAAATATTTTTTCTGAAAGTCTGACAAACTTCCAAATTGTTAGGTTATGTTCTTGGGTTTCTGAAGGAGAAAAGTCTCTACTTCACCCTAGTTTGTTTCTTGTGGATCAATTGTGTTACTCTACGTATGAGTTTGCCACTTTATCCTCCTTGTGCTTACTCTATTTTTTGTCCACCTATCCTGATGTCCTCAGGAACCTGTAAAGATCAGATAGTGAGACATCAGAAATTCAGGAATTTCTTGGAAGTGTTATGATCCTCAGCTGAAAGAGACTGGCGCATCAGCGGAAATCAGGTGTATCTTCGTTGATTTTTACTTGGTCCGGCTTTCATCACACTTTAGTCACAAATTTCTTGATATGCCACAGGTGGTTAATGTTTTCAACTTGGCGTTGGCAAACATTCCGATTTAGTATTTCACCGTTCTCTTATATAACTGGGTGGTGGTTTCGCCGACTGAAGTACCTGTTCCTGGCGATCGCAAATGTTTTTCTTGTTAGTTGTCCTGCTCGGTGATTGCCTTGAGCTTGTCAATATATATGGTAAAATCATTCCGTGCTATGGCCATCACATCCACATTAGAGCTGTGTCAATCGTGATTGATTCGATCTTTTTGACCCGATCACAATAAAATATTGGTGATTGCAATCACAATGCCCGAAGTCAATCATTCATCGAGTCAATACTTTTGTTCTGTTCTGACTAATTCATTTCTTTATTACTGATTTCTTATCTACTGAACCAATAAATGTGTTAATATATCAAAATATTTTTATTTATTTCGGCTTATTTCCTTTTACCAACACATATTTCTTCTACAAAAATATCGCTTCTGTGCAATAACCTCCATTTCCTAATTATTCAAAGGCGTTTTGGTATTTTTGAGTGTATTCACTCTTACAATCCATTCGAATGTATCTGTCTCTATCGAAACTAAATTGAACGAATGATGATTGGGGTTTTTGATTGTATTGAAATTGAATGGAGCAATACAATACTCCCATGTCCCATCTGTCTTTGATTGATTGAATGATTGATTGAAATGACCGAATCATTTTTTCAGCCAATACTTGAACGATTCGATCATTAAATTTGAACGATTGACACAGCTCTAATCCACATTGTTATAGACGCTTCCCAAATTTGCCGATCAGATCATAAGTTCCTGTAAATCTCAAAACCACAAACTTTTGAAAGTGGAAATTTTAAGTGTCCACATATTATTATCTTCGCTACATGGACTAGTTCGTAGACTATGGACCAGAAATTGTTGAAGAAACAAATTTTATAAGCCCCCACCTTAGGTAAATATTTTTCTAAGTTCAAAAACTTATAAACCTACTTCGGCGTTAGCAGCCTAGGAACTTTAGACATTCGTGTGTGCAAAGATATATTTATGAAACCACTGAAAGGGAACTTATTGCAACTGTGTAAGCTCATGTGTGCTTTTCAGACTTAGTCAAATGACCCGTGACAGTAGTCACAAGGGTATCCGTAGATTTTAACCTGGAACCTCGCTATCGGTAGTCCGACGCACAAAATACTGAATCGCTGCGGCCACGAAATGGAAATGACGCGAGAACCGATTGCACAGGAGCTTAATTCGCACATTCATTTTACACTCTTTATCAAATGCCTCATATACGCTTCACAATTTCGCAATACGAATATCTAAAAGAAAATCATTGCCAGTGGAAGCGGAAGTCACGTTTTGATTTCACGCGGCACTTTGCTGCATGCCACCTAGTTGTATTCATTTTTGCATATTGAAGCAATTGATCGTTAGAGATGCTGTAAGAACCGCTGCCCTGGATCTATTATCATATGCAAATTATTCTACTAGACACAATATATCCACGGTACTCCTTCATTCGATGAGGTAATTAAGTCGAACTTACGATTACTCGTAACTCTCTGATGACCTTACTACGACAATGTTAGAATACGTTTATGCTGCAGTACTTTTCGCAGCCTCGGGAAACAGTCAACCGCATATTCAAATTGTCTATGGGGTCTCGGTCACTTATTCAATTGACATAGAGAGGGGTAACATGATGGCCTGTCATCTAGTGTGACCATCGCTCTGACAAGCGCTTTGATAAGAGTGTCTGCATACTGTTAACCGACCCAATGATCTGATCTAATAATTATACCCTATTCTAGGGGTATATTAATTTTGACGCATAGTTTGTAACATACCTTAATATTGCCCGTAGACCCCTAAAAGTTACTATATTTATGATCAGCATCGATAGTAATGTCGATCTAGCCATGTCCGTCCGTCCGTCCGTCCGTCGGCAAAAATTAGGCCTTTAAACTGGACCTAGAGAGCTGAAATTTTAACCATATACTCTCTAGGGTCCCGAAATAATCAAGTTTACGAATTTTTGAAATCCGCCCACAGACACGCCCACAAACTCAAAAAAATTATGCATTTATATGATCTATGACTCCTCAAACTGCTCGGGATATAAAATTTTCAAAATCCGCCCACTGACACGCCCACAAATAAATAAAACAATTTTATTGAAAAACTAAAATTTGAGCTAGGGAGCTGAAATTTTTAATATATTCTCTCTAGGGGCCCTTTAAGCTCATGTATAAATATTTTCAAAATCCGCCCACTGACACGCCCACAAATAAATAAAACAATTTATTTTTTTGAAAATCCAAAGTTTGAGCTAGGGAGCTGAAATTTATAATATATACTCTCTATGGGCCCTTTATGCTCATGTCTTAATTTTTTTTAAATCCGCCTACTGACACGCCCACAATTAAATAAAACAATTTTATTGAAACACCCAAGTTTGAGCTAAGGAGCGTTTTTTTTGATAAAATCCTTTAAATGTTATATAACAAAATATGTAGAGCGTTCTTAACAATTCAACCATACTTAGACTTTTGTCACGCCCACTTATGAGGGATAGGAATAAGAATAGGGTATCCAACAGTTCGCCCAAGCGGACTGTAGCCCGTCCCTATGTTTCTTGTTTTTTCTTCTTCTTTTTATACCCTATTCTAGGGGTATATTAATTTTGACGCATAGTTTGTAACATACCTTAATATTGCCCGTAGACCCCTAAAAGTTACTATATTTATGATCAGCATCGATAGTAATGTCGATCTAGCCATGTCCGTCCGTCCGTCCGTCCGTCCGTCCGTCCGTCCGTCCGTCCGTCCGTCCGTCGGCAAAAATTAGGCCTTTAAACTGGACCTAGAGAGCTGAAATTTTAACCATATACTCTCTAGGGTCCCGAAATAATCAAGTTTACGAATTTTTGAAATCCGCCCACAGACACGCCCACAAACTCAAAAAAACAAAATTTTGGAAAAAATCGAATTTTGAGCTAGAGAGCTGAAATTTTTTATATATGATCTATGGCCCATAAAACTGATTGGGACATAAAATTTTCAAAATCCGCCCACTGACACGCCCACAATTAAATAAAACAAATTTTGGGAAAAATTGAATTTTGAGCTAGAAAGCTGAAATTTTTTATATATGATCTTTGGCCCATAAAACTGTTTGGGACATAAAATTTTTAAAATCCGCCCACTGACACGCCCACAATTAAATAAAATATTTTTTTTGAAAAACCAAAATTTGAGCTAGGGAGCTGAAATTTTTAATATATACTCTCTAGGGGCCCTTTATGCTCATGTGTAAATATTTTCAAAATCCGCCTACTGACACGCCCACAATTTTTTTTTTTTTATTTTTGAAAGTCCAAAGTTTGAGCTAGCTATCTGAAATTTATAGTATATACTCTCTAGGTGCCCTTTATGCTCATACTTAAATTTTTTTTAAATCCGCCTACTGACACGCCCACAATTAAATAAAACAATTTTATTGAAAAACCAAAGTTTGAGCTAGGGAGCGTTTTTATTTACAAAAGCTTAGTTTTTTCGATAAAATCCTTTAAATTTTTGTCACGCCCACTTATGAGATATAGGAATAAGAATAGGGTATCCAACAGTTCGCCCAAGCGGACTGTAGCCCGCCCCTATGTTTTTTATATGAAAAGGAAGCGATCACTTTTGCTTTATAATTCCGTGTGATGAGGGAAATGTATAAACCGTACGGAATAATGGAATAGAAAAGAAAATGAGAACCAATTACTGGATTTATTTGCCTTTCATTTGTGGCTATAAATAGCGAGACAATTTAAAATGTAAAATAAAGACTACAAAAAGTGTCTGATTGATTTGGGGTTCAGTTTTCCAAAATTATACGAGTACTCTCTGTTGCTACACACGACGTATTTGTAAATAATGTTTTGTCCCCATAAAACACTTTGACAAATTAATATGACGAGTGTCATATGCGCGCAGAGTTAAAATAAATGTCAAAATTTAATAGATTGAAGTGGATCTGAAAATTGTTTTTGTCACGTCTTAATGGCACGTGTCAATGTAAGATAACTGAGTCAAATGACTGAGTAAACGACTTTCTTGGTTGAATCTATTGAACTAGTAATGAATATGAATCGACTTGTTGCTGGGGTGGTGTAATTAGAGGAACGTTTTGCTAATGAAATTTCCAAATTTTTAAGTACAATTAATAAGGGGGGGAAATTGAAAATTTCGATCCGGTTACTGCTACAACGTGAAGTGGACGGCTGGAGTTACAGTGCTGTTTCGCAGTTAACCATCGGACTTCTTATTTCTGTGGTGCCGGGGTATTATCGATTCAAAATTCTGTTTCTCACCTGAGACTCGAACCTGGACCAGTGTCTTCTCAGGCAAGCACACTGCGCACTTTGCCATTGAAGCCAAAAGTTTAAGCTCATCCTGGTATGGAGTTTGATTGTTTATCGATTTTTAATTAACACGCCAACATTTTTCTAAGCGGCTACGAGTATAATATGCAATTCAATCTGTTTCTTTCTATTTCTCTACATATTTTTTTTTCATTTGCCAACCATTCGTTGGACAGAGTGAGAAGGGAGAGAGGGTGAAAGATTTGACGGTAGTCATGAATATTGAAACTGAAATGATTTTTTTGTGTGATAATAATTATAATCATTCCCGGAGATAGAAGTTTTCTTATGCGATCAACCACTGGGTCAAAAACTAATGACGGAGGAGGTGGAGCTGTTTTCTCACACAGCCTGAATCACAGCCTCTCATTCCGCCTTATTATTTAATGCAGTGTGTTCCAGGTGAAAACTATAAAAGAACTCCTATTGAAGAGAATCGTGATACCTGCTAAGGACATCTTTATTTCTTCGGATATTCAAGTTGCGATAACGTCCCTGGAATATGTCTATATAAACTCCATACTAGCCCTAGACCACCTATCATCTCTTTAGAAGATCGCGAATCAGCTCAATATTCATGGAACTACACTGCCCATTTTACCTGAAAAGGCTTACTTGGGCATTTCTGACGCTATATGCAATCTCAAGCTAAGATTAAATGCCATCTAGACAACTTACGTCAGGTTGTCAAGTGGTACAACTTCTCCAGCGACAAAGCAGATTTGGCCAAAGCTGGATCCAAAACGCTCAAATTATTTGATCTCCAAACAGCGCCATCTGTTGGTGATAAAAACGGCTCCGGGAAATAACCCCCCAAATGAAAAATGAAATAACTCCCCAAATCAAAGATGAAATAAGTCCCCAAAATGGTATGAAATAAGTGGTGCAGGGAAATAAGTCCACGGGAACTAAGTCCACTGAGGGACTTAGTTCCCACTTAGTGGTAAATAAAACCACTTTCGCGAAGTGGACTTAGTTCCCATGTACGTCCATTTTTTTATGGGAACTTAGTCCACATTCAAATATAAGAAGAGGGAACTAACATCCAACATTTAGAATTAAACAAAAAACTGTAAAGTGCAGTTAGTTATCACACTCTTTAAGCAAAGTCTTAAGCTTATCATGGTGACATAAAGCCAAAGTTTCAAAACCGTACCTCGCACCTACTCCAAATCAAACAGTGACCCCAAGCAGGGGGGTTGCAGGGGGGCAGCATGCCCCCCCATATGCATTACACTATTTATGGAATCTACTTGCGATTTCGTAACTAATCTCATAAACAGGGCAATGCATATGGGGGGGGCATGCTGCCTCCCTGCAACCGCCCTGCTTGGGGTCACTGTTTGATTTGGAGTAGGTGCGAGGGTACGGTACCTATATTACTCTGTCTCAGTTAGAAGTTAATTTCTATTTTGTTAATAAAAATTGCAAAGTACCTACTTGACTCTTTAATTTTATTTTGTTCTTAGTCGACAGTGAGAATTTACTTCACATTAAAAGGGAACTAAAACCACTCAGAGTTTTGGGAATTTATTTCCCACCTTACATGGGAACTAAGTCCACTTCGCGAAAGTGGTTTTATTTCCCACTTAATGGGAACTAAGTCCCTCAGTGGACTTAGTTCCCGTGGACTTATTTCCCTGCACCGAAATAAGTCCCCAAATAAGTATGAAATAATTCCCCAAAATGGATTTCAAGTGTTCAAGGTGTTATGACTCACTATGGCTTTTTGAAAGTGAAATAAGGCCATACGAATTCATTTACCCAAAGTGCAATAAGGCTAACTGCTAAAATAAAACCTCGCACCTACTCCAAATCAAACAGTGACCCCAAGCAGGGGGGGGGCAACATGCCCCAATACGCATTATATGGGATGGGATTATGGGATCCCATAAAGAGTGCAATGCCTATGGGGGGCCATGCTGCCCCCCTGCAACCCCCCTGCTTGCGATCACTGTTTGATTTGGAGTACGTGCGAGGTTTAATTTTAGCACCCGGCCTTATTGCACTTTGAGTCCCCAATTTTATAGTTGAATTATTTCATAGTTGAATTTGGGGACTTATTTCACTATGAAATACCCCCCCAATTTGAAGTATGAAATAAGTCCCCAAAAACCCATGAAATAAGTCCCCAATTCTGGGGGCTTATTTCATATGAAATAAATCCCCACCTCCATACAAATTTTGGGGAGTTATTTCATCTTTCATTTGGGGGGTTATTTCCTGCAGCCGATAAAAACTCCTAGATCAAACAAATGAGCTGCAGCATTTGATTGGCATCTAATGGAGTAGTCTGAAATCGGGAGGCTTGTCCGATACTTTTTGAGCTTTTGATTATAGTTAAGTCATCTGACGACACTGCTGATCTCTAGTCTTGTAAACCCACGGATCTGCGTGCAAACTTAAGCAAGCGTTTGAAGATGTTAAATAACATCTGCGAACTTGAAAGCATTATGCTGGGTCACGCGTTCAAATAAATAGTCTGCTAGGTTCACCTGAATGTTAAAATTGCCAAGTTGTGATTTCTCCACAAAAGTGCTGCTTTTGGGAAGACGCTACAATGATATTCTTAGCCCCGCCCTGCACGGAAAATCACGTGGCGCGGTATTTCCTAATATTTCGAGTTCCATTATGGCACGTAATTCACATACTTGTTCAAAACGGTTTTCTAAGCCTCTATTTAAAAATTAAGAAACCAACAAAATTCGTTCCCTGTTAAAAATTGTATTCTATCTTTTAGGCAAATTTCAGCTTTGTGCATCTAATTGTGTCAAGAAATTTGAACGCGACAGAGGATTGCGGTGTCTTTTGGAAATTGGTTCATAGACCATTATTATTATTATAATTTTTATGGTGCGTTTTATGTTTGTGTTTATTGGCTATGATTTTTTTTAACTGCATTTTGTCAGATCATATTTGAAACTCGTGGGAATGATCAATAAATTTTGTAATGAAGCAACTAATGTTTGGCGCAATTATGAGTACATGACAAACAAATTACGTGATTTGTTTGCTTCTAATGGGTTGATATCTACTGGGCCAACGGTCACCAAATATTCTTAATTGAAGTAGTTGAAAGGAGACCCTCTCCTCCTGAAAGCTGCCTATAAGATCATGTCTGATGTACCGTGTTAACGCCTGAAATCATTCGTCAACGACCTGATTGATCCAAACCAGGCCCGGTAAGTCCACGGCCGATCAAATATTCACACTACGACAGATCCTAAAAAAAACCCAAGAAGTTCCAATCGATACCCACCATCTTTTTATCGATTTTAAGGCCGCATATGACAGCATCTATAGAGACGAGATGTATAGAGCCATGTCTAGTTTTGGCATACCTGCCAAACTTGTCAGATTGTGCAAAATGACGATGGAAAACGCCCGCTGCTTCATAAAGGTCGGAAACAATCTCACCGAGACCTTTGATGTCAAAAAAGGATTTTGATAAGGTGATGCGCTGTCATGTGACTTCTTCAACATGATACTTGAGAAAATTGTGCGAAACTCGCAAGCCAACACTAGAGGCACAATTTTTCAAAAGTCTGTGCAACTACTTGCATATGCTGACGACATTGACATAATTGGCGGAACACAGCGAGCTGTCACTGGTGCGTTTGTAAGTATTAGCACAGAAGCGTCAAAAAAAAGTGGGTTTAAATGGGTTCAGTGGTGAATGAGGGCAAAACAAAATATATGCTTTCAACAAGAAGGGACACACAACATCCACGAACCGGACAGAACGTCACGATAGACAGCTATAATTTTGAGGTAGATAAGGACTTTGTCTACCTCGGCTCCGCTATTAATTCTGATAATGACACCATAGCTGAAATCAAACGAAGAATTACACTTGTCAACTGCTCTTTCTTTGGCCTACGACGGCAATTGATTAGTAAGGCCTTGTCAAGAAAAACTAAGGAGATTCTATATAAGACCCTCATCATCCCAGTCCTGCTCTACGGCGCAGAAGCGTGGACATTAGCAAAAGCGGATGAATTTCTTCTTGGTCGTTTCGAACGCAAAATTCTTCGAGTGATTTTCGGTCCCATTTGCGTTGACGGGCTGAGGAGGAGGAGATCTAACAGCGAACTCTAGGAGATGTACAGAGACATCGACATAGGACATGTAGAGCGAATGGACACCAACGCTGCGGCCCGAAGTGTCTTTCATTGCAACCCGGATTGACAACGCAGTAGATGAATTGGAAGGGCACCTCAAATAAATTGGAGTGCGCCACTGGAGGCAGTTGGCCAAAGATCGTACTATCTTGAGAGACGTATTGGTTGAGGCCCAGGTCCACCCGAACTGTAGCGCCACCTAACGGAACGAACGGAAGTAGTTGAAGGATTAGGCGTACACAAACAAGCCAATCACCATCCTGCTGTTTCAAAGAAATTTCCAAAATAACACCAAAATAATATTCAAGACTATAATAATCAATCAAGTTAATATAAATTATACAATTTAATTTCATTTAAGAGCAAAATAACATTGGCCCGGAACATAAAACACATACTCGTAGTTTTGTCAAATTTCAGTAAAGTTTCAAGAACCGAAATGCAAGTCACTCACTATCTTTGACATAATGCAAAAAGGCGCCAAATAATCTTTATCTTTTTGGAAGTAAACTATATAATATAATGAGTAACACCCGCACCGCTAATGGAGAAATTATAAAAGCAACTAGGAGAGAGAAATCATTCTCCCCAGTACTGTTTGATTTACTTAGTCAAGTTGCTAACGTGTTTTGTTTTAGTAGTTTTCTTTAATATTAAAAAATATTTTAAGAAGTAAGTCCTTTAATCTGTAAGATGGTTTATTTCGTTGGTTATATTTGCTGGGAGTGAAATCTCTACGGTAAGGTTGTTGGCATATCATCATCATTTGTGTGAACAATTTATTGACGTTACTTTTGGGAACTAAAGCTTTAATTTTACGCATCACACTATACATTTATTATTATCTCAGGCAGACTCACATCATCAGTCAGAAGCCCGTTAACAGAGCGAAAATACTGTGACATGCATGTACAGTGTATTTAGTATGTATTTATAATAATATGTCGGGCGCAGTCGCTCAATGGTTAGTGTGTCGGACTACTAATCGAAAGGTCCCCGGTTCAATTCCCGCCGGGGCCACGTAAACATCTTGAATTATTTCCCACTGCAACACCTCTTGCGAACGTCTGACAAACATCCAAGAGTATCAATTGTCATAAGAAGCAATTTGAAGTTCGGATTCGGCTTAAAATTGTAGGTCCCCAGCTTCCACTTCGCAAAGAAAGTGGTTGGAGAAGTTAGGTTTAAGGCCCTGTAATGGGCCGTTAATGCCTGATATTTACATTAAGGCTGAAAACATAAATGACGGATAGTGCCTTAAACGAATCGGTTGCTGATACCACTGGTAAACTCCAATTTTAAGAAAAAATAACTTCCCTAGCGAAATAAATAAAATACTTTAAAAATAATGCACCTTTGAAAAGAGCATTGTCTTCGGTCAAATAGGTGAAAACCATTTATTGTTGTCCCAAAATGTATTACCACTTAAAGGCAATCCAAATAATACATTTTCGAGTAACGTCAGCATTAGCAAAAATCGAACCAAAGCCACGTTATATCAGTGACCAAAGTGAGCTCGGTAACTTAATACACGACAATGTGCCATAAAGAGTTACTAGTAGTTGTGAGAATTTCAATTCTTAAATTACACCTTAATCGGCAATTTGTTACTCCCATTCCTTCAATGCGTTGATGTAAATTTTATTTTATTTCTTACACAATATGCGCGTTGCAAATTATGCATTATATTCTTTTTCGCCATTGTCCCAATAGATATTATATTTAAAACCCCGATGGGTGGTTTCCAACCTAGTTAGCAAATCGATCGATCAATTTCCATCATTTTATGGTTAAATTTAGAACTGAATGTTATTAGCATTATTTTTTTATTAAATGATGGATAGCGAATCTACTTAACATTTATATAAACACCAAAACCACAAAACATTAACATTAAATTAAGATTACTTTTCATTAAATTTCCAATTCTCAGGGCTGGATTCGTTTTTGTCAGTCATACTCATGGTAATGACAATGGGCTTGGCCCAGGGTTAGAGTGTCTTCTCAGGAATAATGCGTGCAACAATTGATGATGGAGACCACGACGACAACGACGACCGGGGTTCAAAACGATACACTGCGCGACTTTGGAAAATCCAAATAGAAACTAAACACAGGCTTGCGAGCATACAGATTGTACTCGTTTCTCAAGTTCTTGAATGTCCCATTTTCAAATTCGTTTGAAATTCGTGGTAACAACTACATATATTTTTTGGAAAATAATGAACGTATTTTTTTCGATAAATTAGCAAAAATCAAAAGAACAATACTGTAAATCGCAGCAGAACTGTGAACGCGACGACCTCCGGACGGACAGAGAGATTAAAATCGAAGACTGTCTCTACAGTCACCGTTAGAGCAGAAGCAAAGCTTTATTCGGGGCGAACTAGCCAGATTCTCTTTGTCGCATCGACGCGCGGCGGGCGACTTGAACACTTAAACTAGATACAGTGAGGGCGTAAGACGGCTTCAACTACAACGGCGAATTTGAATGATATATGTACAGCAGCGGATTACATTTGATGATCGGTTGCCATTGTCGTTTTGACATTGCCTCCGATTGACGCTTCCACTATCCAGTCGCAGCGGAATATATTAGCTTCGATGCCCTCGGATTACTGTAATACGAATGCGTTCAGTGCATTCGGGTTTGATTAAACTTTCGCATGACGATTATGATGTTGATGATCATAATTTCTCGGTCGCACATTGCTGTTGGGGTCATAGAGTAAATGTTTTGTTTGCACACAGTTGGTAACACAGAAACGTACTGAAAATTAACTCTGGGTGCCGGGCTCTCGTGGTGTTCGAGTACACCTCGATAGTCATTAAACTGTCGCTACAGAACTAAAGGACGTTAAAATGCCTAATATGTAAAAGGTAGGGTAATGCATCGATATAAATCACAATCATATGTTGATGACATGGTCAAAGTATCAATTACCAGCTTTGCCCTACTTGGATTTGTGCTGGAGATATATTGCAAGAATACTTGCGACTACATCTAAAGCTTTATTTGGACTATGCAGGAGTCATATTTTCGCTATTTTATAGTTACACAAATATGCACAGCACATCTTTGTATTTGCCAATAAAATTAATTTGCACATTACAAACTGACTATTTGATATCCAAAAATACTGAAACAATTGCGGCAATGCATTTTTCAATAAAACTATGAACAAACAAATATTTCTTCGGTTCAATAAAAAAACGAAACTTCTATTCAAACTCAGTCGTTAATAAAAAGTAATAAAGCGATTTTGTATGTGTGTCATTAATTTAAGGCCAGATATTTTTACAGTTATAAGGATGCGTGCTTGTTTAATAGTTCGAGCTTGCTTTTAATTAGTAAAATGCACAATATCTTTCAATGGCGTTCCAATTACTACCGCTATTTGTTGACATTTTAACCTGATAACTTAGGAGGTAAAATAACTTCACAAAATTCACATTTTTGCTAACACAATTCAGATTTTAGGCTTGACTTAGGTTCCATAAAATAACAGTGTCTACAATAAAATATGACTAAAATATTTCATCTTTTAAAATTGTACAATTAATTGAAGTGATAGCATTATTTGTTGAAGTTATCTCAATGATGTATGTGAAATCCTGTTATTACTGGAAATATTTCCACTGCTGTGTACACATTCACATGTCGTCTTAATGACTCTAGTATAATTTAGTTGATATGAATAACTTTAAATAAAACTGGTAACTTTTTTTTTTAAAGCACAACCAATGTTTGTTATTACATACGTCACAGGTGGAAAGACTATATCATCGTGATCTTTTTTTGAAGACTTTAAGAATTTCATCACTAAGGAACGTTATTTTGCGCCCACTTTGGCGTACCGAAATTCGAGAACTGATTGATAACAATGATTGTCAGGCAGAGTTAGCAGATGCTTTAAGAAGGTCCAAAATTAAATTTATCATTAGACTGAGATTAACCGCATAAAGATTAAATTGAATGCTAATCATTTTGTTTTGCTTTTTTAATCGTTTTTGCTGAAGTTAACTTCCATTATTCTTTCGAATTGAAATGGAAGAAATTGTCATGGGTTCAAGAAATTATGTCCGAGATAAAGACAGATCAAAGATTATATTGCTAGTTCTAGTAATCTTTGATACAGTATGATCATTCGAAAAAAAAATAGATCCCACATGGTCAGTGACAGTGAACTTGTTGGGGTTTTTAAAAAATATAACAATGACGCTGACAGTTTGCGTATCTTTTTGGTATTTGCATTGAGGAAGATTCCACTTGTTTTCCCAAGGCCGATTTTTCAGTATCTATGCACGAATAGATTGGGATGCATGTTTTGTTTGATAGTTTGCGTTGAGTTGATATGTGTCTCGGTTTGTGTTGGACTAGTTAATAGCGATGACAGGAGTACTATGGTAAAGTGTCAGTGGAAGTCGGCAGAAACGCATTACTGTTGTTTTTGTAGGAAATACAATTGACAGTGACAACATCTTGTATACAACGACGGTGTTTGGTGTTCTTTTTTCTTTAATCCGTTCCCTGCAGAATATCTCTGCAGCGCCCCGATAAGCTTGTCATTTTAGGCGACTAAGGGATACAGCATCTGAGCAACGTGAGCCTATACATACTTTTAATATTTTAGAGCTATCTCGGAAGGGTACATGCAAGCCCGTGGGTTGAAACGACTGAAGATCGCCGGTGTCGTAAAAGGACGACCAATCAAAAATCAATAACAGGAGCTTGCACCCATTGAAATCCCGAAAGACTGCAATAACACCAGCATTTGATTGGCCTCATTAAAAAAGTGATCCGAAACCACGAAGATTGCCGATAGGGATGGCATAAAATGAGGGGTTACGACCCCTTTAATTGTGATCGTATCTTTGCCATTAACGAAAAGAAGAAGATTTTTTTTTATAATTGGCTTACGCTAAAGGGGCTTAGTTTTTTCTATATATGTACAGTACCCTTATAGCGTTAAACACAGCGCATGCATTTTTTGTTGAACAGTAAGTACCACCTAGCAAAGAAGTATTGTATTGCATGATTTTAGGTCCTACTTACTCTTTGAAATAATAGGAGGATAGGAAAGAAGTTTTGGTGCTTGGTATTTTTTTGAGCTACCCCACTGCAGGAGGTAGATAGTACCAATTTTAGGCCTCTATGAATAAAATGTCTAGGACCACTAGGAAATATATAAGTTTATATAGTTTAAGAAGCAGATTGTGAACGCGTTTTTTGAAAGACTGTTTTTTGAAGTACATTTTTTTAAAACACCCTCGCAAATTCGTTTGTTTTTTTTTGTATGTGCCGTTCGTGTCTTTTGCGAAAATCTGATAATTTTTACATTTACCCCAAGTATTAAAATCTTCAAAAATGAACAAAATCATCGGAAGCACCTTTAAGGAAAGTGATGCTTTTTAAAATTTTAAAAACTGTTGGAAGAAAATATTTAAAAGGCAGAATTGTTCTACTCGTAAATGCTAATATAATATTGCCAGTTTGCTAGAGTACCATTAGTAAGCAATCTTTTTACACTCAGCTCGAGTATTCAAACCATCAAAATTAATTGTTAGAGCCGTTTTTGAGAAAAGGGAAATATCCGAAAATTCAAAAAACTCTTATATGTAATGACAAAATAAAAAAAATATAACATGATTTGATTAATCAAAATTATGAAAAACATATATAAAAAAATCGCCCATATCGGGCTAGTGGCGTAATTTTAGGATGGGAGGGCTGGCAAAATGCCACATGCCCCCGACCCGAGAGGCCCCCGGCCCAAGAGGCGGTGAGCTCAGAAATAACCTAACATTTTTAACAAAACGATGTACATAAGTACTTTTTTTAAGTACATACTTAAAATCAATCAAAGTGGGCCACTTTGTCTAGAAGACATAAAACCATTCGGTTTTTTGTGTTCGATTTAGAATTGATAGTAACATTGACCACACAAAGTCAATTTAGCACTTCATTTCACAATTTTGAAAAAACTTGGTCTAAATTTTTTTTTCATTGTTTTTATCAAAATTTTGAGTTTGGATGGGAAATTTTTCAAAAAATATTCAAAATAAATAATTTAATTTAAAATTAGGATTATAGAACAGAATTCTGGCTTTCAAAACCGGTATAGTACTTTATTGTAAGTGTTGCCGTTGTTTTTTTAATATTTTTTTTTTCAATTTAAGTCCTTTTTTCTAAAATTGCCCCTACCTCTTAAACGGGGCGAGATAGACCCCCTCCCATAGTAAAAAATGTTTTTTTGACCCGTCTATAAAAAAACCGTTATCAATTTTTTGGCGCCCTAGTTAGCGTTTTGGATCATTTCAGAAAACTTCGAAGTGAAGCTCGCCATATCGAGTCTATTTCTAAAATTCCTATTTATTATAAAAAACGCAAAGAAAAATGCATTGAATTAAATGCGTTTGCACTTAGAAGATTTAACATTAATAAGTCATACAAATATAGACGGATGCAACAAAATAAATTTCACAACTTCAATTTACTTAAATGCTACGAAATCAAATTAGATGGCAATTTTTTTTACAATGGTATCTACTATTAGTTAGCTTTTTGTTAAGTACCATTTTTCGACTATTTGGGGAAAAGTTGAGTACGCCATTTTCTTACACTCACCTCAATTCTTTTATACACAAAAAACTATCAAAATCGTTAGAACTGTTTTTCAGAATTTTAGTATTATAAAAACCAGTTATATGGTTATCGTTATTTAAAATGATAGAATACAAAAAGAAATGCCCTATATATATATAGATATAAGTCTAGAAACTTCAAATACGAGGTTTGAAGAAAATACGTCCCCCAATTGTGGAAGAAGCCTCGGCCACAGGCGGACAGGCAGGCAGACGGGCAGGCGGATGGAATTGTGAGAAGCACTTTTTGGACTTTTCTATAGTCGTAATAAAATACCTCAAACTTAGTTTGGGTTCCAAATGTCGGCATGATTGCAATACCTTCCTCTTTAGTATATGCAAAAAAGTTAAAAAGCTCCTGAATGGACCAAGGAATATGGATATGGTATCCAACAGTTCGCCCAAGCGGACTGTAGACTTTTCATATGTTTTTGTACTTAAAATTACTAAATTTTGTTATAGGATCGTTATTATCACATTCCCATTGTAGCTATTAGTACATGTATTTGAGTATAAGTAGACAAAAAGTAGTATGCAAATTTATTGCCTGGAACTCAAATCTCAGTTCTGAAAGCATTATGAGTAGGAGAGGAATGGGCGGATGTGGACATCGACATTTCCAGTGCACTAGTTGAAAATTTTCATATGGCAATGATGCCATCCATTGCCTTTTTCACATGCGCATGTAAATTAAAATTTTCAAAGCTGTCAGTCTGCTGAAAAAATTCTTATAGGTCAATTCGTGATTTCCGCTCTTACAGTAACATTTTCGTTTGTGAGAAATTCGTTTTATGAAAAAAAAACAGAAATAAATGCAGGTATGTGTTTTTCATACTATTAAAGTGTTTTGAGTATATTAGTGATAATTTTTTTTGTTAACTTGAGTGTTCTGGAAAAAAAATTAATTAGTTTACAAAAAGAGCTTGTGGGGTGGTTGTGGACATACGACATGGGTTCGTTTGGGACAGTGTCCACATCCACCCCAGTCATATATTTTGTTTTAAATACCTTAAAATAGGGATACAACTTATCTTTTTCAGACTTATAATGGTTAGAAATCGGAAGACAACAACAAACAGGGCTATTATTAATGAAAATACTGTTGCTTTAGTCATAGCAGACTTTAAAAACGGTAATGGGTCAATACGCCAAATCGCAGAGCGGCATGGGCTTAGCAAGTCTATGTTGCATAAACGAGTTCAAAAGTTTGACCCACTGTGTATGGAAATCCAGCCGGCGTCTTATAAATACTCATCTAAATACACAAACAATCAAGTATTTACGAACGAGGAGGAGGGTTTATTAGAGGACTACATTCTTCAATGCTCAAGACTCCAATGGTCTGAGTTTTCATCAGATTCGTCGACTCTCTTTTGACTACGCAACACAACTTCAAAGGCAAACTCCAGCTCCTTGGCAAGATAATAAGATTGCTGGGGTTGATTGGATGCAGGCATTCATGAAGCGTCATCCAAAGCTTTCCTTGTGAAAGGCAGAAAATACATCCATAGCAAGAAATATGAGCTTCAATGAAAACAATGTTAAAAGCTTCTTTAAAAATTCCAAAGAAGTTCAAGCGCAATGGAATTTCACTGGAGAGCGAAATGTTAACGTGGATGAATCTGGTATAAGCACGGTTTTGCAAGCGCCAAGAGTAGTTGCAAGAACCGGAAGCAAACAAGTCGGCCAGGCAGTAAGTGCAGAACGTGGCGAGCAAGTTACATTCGTGGGAATTGTGACGGCAAATGGGAATGCTATTCCCCCCGTCTATATATTTCCGAGGGTGTTTTCCAAAGAAAGCTTTATGATAGGTGCACCTGAGGAGTGTCTTAGCCTAGCAGTTCAAAGTGGTTGGATGAACAGCGCATCATTTGTGAAAGTAGCAGAGCACATCAAAAAATACACTCATGCTTCTAAGAAAAGCCGGTGCTTGTCCTTCTCGACAACCACGAGACTCACTGCTCAATTGAATTAGTTATGTACTGTCGTCAAAATGGACTGGTTTTTTCTGACTTTTCCATCACATACAACTCATAGGCTACAGCCTCTTGACGTTGCAGTTTTCGGGCCCTTCAAAACACGTTTAAGAGCCAAGTTTAACACGTGGTCTGCAAAACATCCATGGAAAGCTATTTCCATTTCTGATATCGCTGGACTTTCTAGTGAGCCATTCCAAGCAGCATTCTCTCGCCAAAATATTTTAGCTGGGTTCAAAAAATCTGGTTGCTTTCCACTAAACGAAAGCGTTTTCAGCGATGACGAATTTCTACCAGCATGTGTCACCGATATCGCGATAGAAAATGGCCCCAATAATGTCGAAGGAGTACCACCTACAAATGAAAACAAGCTCGAGTGTCACCAATGTTACCGAAGCAGTTCCACTTACAAATAAAAACAAGGGGCCAGAGTCTATGGAATCAAAATGTCCACCAATACCGCCAGAACAAGTGCGACCGTACCCAAAAGCATTGAAAAGAGGACCAACAAAAAAGGGCAGAAAGAAAAAGTGTTCTTCAATTTTGACCAGCACTCCAGAAAAGGATAGAATATTAGAAGAAAGAGCTGAGAAGGAAAGAAAACGGCAGCTTAAGGATAAAGCAAAAAAAAAAAAAAAACTGTAAAAAAAGCAAAAATTGTCGTCGAGCAATCATCATCCGAAGATTTAAAAACTACGATATGGGATAAAATACCTGTTTTACTACACTTTCTTTTATTCTTTTGTTAATTGAAATAATTTTTTTTAGTTTCTAAACATTAAAAAACTTTGAAAAAATACTTTGAGTTCGTTTTTAATTATTTAACGCTTGTTTTTTTAGCTGTCGACTTCCACGCCATTAATTTCGGTCTGTGTCCTCATCCACACCCTGGTGGGGCGCATATGGACAAAAAAGGTTTGTCGATGGAATTATGAAAAACGTTATAACGTGAAGTCATACTAAGTTTATAATTGGACACAATTGAGAGGAAGACTAAGCTTCTTATATGGTGAAAAAAGTATTTATGTTATAATCAGACTGTAGACAAAAATTAAAGATTTATAAATTTTATCCACAACCGCCCCCTCCTCCCCTACCTCGGGTTCGTATGAAAAAATGTGAGATAAAACTCAAAACAACGCTGTTCATTAGCAATTGGGACAGATCTACTGGTAAAACTGAGCTCTTTGCAGTCTTTAACTGCCTCCAAGTTATATGCAAATATCAAAAGTGATGTTATGCTCAATTGGTAAATGTCGGTTTTCTGTTTTCCGATCCCGCCCTTATTCATTGCTATGATAATTTTACTTTAGCCGTCTGTCTTTACTTACTTGATAATTCATTAATCGCAGCTTTCTGTGTTCTACCGAAAATATCAATGTCGCCAGCATAGGCTTGTGAGAATGCGTAGCGTGATTTATTATTCCTTCAAGTTGTAAGGTATGTAGTCTTTACGATGTTATGTAGGGGGTATGTAGTCTCTATGATGTTATGTAGGGGGTGTGACGAAAGACAATTTTCTTTTATTTCTCTGAATCAATTAAATTTAACACGCTTGAAATATGAGCTTGTGAGATCCCAAAGGAAGTAAATAAATTGACACGTTTTTTTTTTAATTAACTTGAAAAATTGTAATTAACAGAAAGCTCTATACACACACAGATTTTGTGGCGAAAGTAGATATACACTGTTTAAGAAATAACCACCACTATAAGTTCTTCAAAGCTTCTAACACCGAAATTTGACGTTTTTGACTTCACTATCGCGGCCTGCACTTAACCTATTTTACTGCTATACAATCAAAAGATAATTGTATCTTAGGGTAAACGTAATATTCACGAATGCAAATATACAAAATACGTTTTTGTGTATCTTCCCAATCAGAAACATACATATAAACGAACATAGTTGCAAGGGCTATTAAATCTTTCTAATCTGCATTTGTTAATTTTAACACTCGAACAATTGGCAAACACAACTAGAGCACACAAAGTACATCAGTAACAAGTTCATAACTGAGCAAGTCGGTTTAAATTAGATTTTTATTTTAAGGCTCAACTTTATGATAACAATATAAATAATACAGGGCAAATCATCAGCCACTTTAGTGATAAACGAGAGGCAGAGCAAACAAATTTACTTAAGTCTTTGCATTTATGTAGAAATACTCGAGTATATAAAAGTCGGTCGTATCTTTTCTACAATTTTATAAATAAACTTGTTGATGAAAGTATTTATTTATTGTACCTTTGAAACAGTAAAGATCATAAATGACATTATGATCTTTACTGTTTCATCGCAAAATTGAGGGAATATAATTAGCAAAACTTTATTTCTCATTGTTATACCAATTATGAACGTTATTATTCTTTTAATATATAGGTACAACAAACTTTGCAAAAACTGTATTACATATTATTGTATGCATATACTAGCTGGCCCGGCAGATGTTGCTGCTCTTTCCGGTAGGTGGCTGGATGAAGATCAGCACACCTTCTTTTGACTCGCAATTCAGAATTGACGTTTCGACGACATTTGGCATTTTTTTTATTGTAAGCCCGGTTCCATTGCACAATTGAGGTGGATTAATGTTCTGCAACAGAATTCTTGGTGCTCCGCTTTTGGATGAAAATCTCTGCGGTGGCACACCAAAAAGATCCAATGAATTTGAAAACTCAATTGGATCATTAAAAATTCCGTCCGCATTCATGGCGCTTCCTACTGATATAATATCTTTGAATCACTATGATATTTAGGATATTTTATTTACTTATTGATGTTAACCGAACTGGTACACAGGACTACCAATATTTAGAAAGAACATTATTCATTTCGTGAACAATAATTTTGTGATTAAATGAAATTATGTAGTTCCGAAGAAAAGAATATTGTTTGATTCAACAATAACAATACACAATTGACTGATTGCTGTATATACGAGTATACAAACGTACAAGTGTTCCTTATCTCGCTACTCGATATGTCTATATTTCTCCCCTAAGTCGGCGCTGTGTTTTGGGCACGGGCAAGGTAAAAGATCTGTTAAATAACATGACACTATTCATGCCGCGGCGAAATTGGTTTCCGACATTCAGTGGAATAAATGCAGAACCAATGGATAGGTGCTTGTCTGCTTGATTTTGAGAAGGCTTCAGACACCGTATGGTTAGCGGACCTTTTCTACAAGTTGACCTGGCGGGGGGTGCACAAACCTTTACTATATGTAATTTATAATATGCTTATCGAAAAGAAGTTCGTTGTCAAATGTGCTGTGGGAGCAGCCTAAGGCAGAAGCAAACTCGATGCGTACATCAAAACAAACAAAACTGGATACAAGTTTTGACAGCTCAGAAGAATATTGTGTGATCACTTTCTCTCGGTTACTTAGGTAAAAAACGTAGACTAATTCGGTGTAGAGTGGCAGTCGATATAGTACGCGATTTTGTAACCTTACGAATAAGTAAGCATCTAAATGTAATATAAAGTAGTATTAAATACGTTTTATAAATATTGGATTTTTATAAAGTATTGTGCTTTTATTTCGTGGATTTATCCAAAGTGCCAACGTGACTTCGAGCAGAGTCTTTGAAATTAAAAACGGTTTACAAGAGAGGGCCGTGAATTCTCCGATCCTGTTAAGCATTTATACGAGTGATTTGGTAGTTTCGCTCAGACATGCTATAGCGTATGCCGACGATTTGGTGCCAAACAGATCAGTTCCTAAAATCGAGGTAACATTCATTTGCAGCGTGACTTCGATCAAAGTAAGTAATGGTCCGAGAATGAAATCGGGCACTCCTCCATTCTAAACAAAAAATCAAAAATCAGGATCCTCCTTAGCAAAATAGACTACACTGCCCCTCGGCTCCGTTTTGACAAAAACTTCAAAGTCAACATCCCCCAGAACATTATAAGAGGAATGTCCTCCTATCGAAGATGAATCGATCCACTTTAGATAGTCAAGCTGAGATAAAATCTCTAGATTCTGTCTCTAGAAACTCTAGCGTAGGTATTCCTAGACTGACGATCATCTCTCGCGGAGATGGCAGAGCAGTTCAACATTTACCGGGACACAGAGATATTCTAGGGAACTTTAGGGTTGCTGAACTCGCCAGAAAAGGAACCATACATCCTAATTAATGTGACTTGCAAGGGCGATGGTCAGCGATAATAGTCTGATCTTTGGGGATTACTACCCCAATAAAAGGTAAAAAGAGGGTACGCTCAAGTCTGGATTTATCCCGCCGGAGGCATATATCCATCTTGATGGAAAAGGGCTGGTCCAGACGAGGGATGATATCCCGGTATTATACCACCGCCACCCGCAGAACAAGAGATAAGCGGCTCATCCACTGCGGGGACGTCGCCAATGGTCATGAGATTTTCCGTTTTATTACCGCAAACGCGGAGTGGGATAAATTCGACACTGAAAAGTAATTCACCGCATATAACTTTGATGCCTTGTTTAGGGGGAAGGGGTCAACGTGCAATGTGCAATCCCAGGATGGTGCGTTACTCTAGGTAACATCCTCTTAGTTCATTAGTTGGGAAACCAACGACCATACCACGTCCCGTTAATCGGTTCTCGTCAGATCACCGTAATTAAACGACGTTGGGCGCGGTTAGTACGTAAATGGGGGACCGTTTGAGAACAACCGCGTGTCGTTGGCCAGTTCCATCTACAGAGTTTAGGTAGATAATATACGTGGTATCACAATGGACCTAAATTGGTCTAAGTGTGTCGGCTTGTGCCGACAGCCACATAAACCTAACCTAACCTTATTAGTTGGAATAAGTTATCAAGTTCGTTTCTGGGAGAGGCCGGGCTCGCCAACTTTTAGTGGTGCTTTCGGGGTTGGCTGACTCTGTGGGCTCACAGTGGTGCTTGCCCACGTTGCGAACTGCCAGGCGCTTAAAAAGCAATTGGGATTTTGATCACTTGTTGCGTACTGCATCAAAATCGCATTTAAAAAAAAAAAAAAAAAAAAAAAAAAAAAGTTTTAAAAGTTGTCATAACTTTTTAAGTACTGGCGCTGGAATGATGATTCATAACTTTAATGAAATCTTTTTTTCTCTGTTTAAAAATTGATTTTAATCCCCTTTCCACGACTTAGATGTTAGACCTCTACTGCTCAGCTGGTATAAGTGATGGAGGAGCAATTTTTAGTACGCGTAATCCTTCCCTGAAAAACTTAGATCATATAAGTAAAACCGCATACAAATCTGTTTAGTGTTTCTCGAGATTGTCAAAAGCAGATTAGTTTTGTGACTTCCTTTTTATACTCTGTAGGAACCTTTTCATTGTCCTTAAACATTTCGTTAGCTAGTCAGTTAACACGGTTTAAATAAAAAAATAAATATGCACCCTAAAACAATATTTGATTAGGTCTAAATTCATTCTGGGAATATCGGCAAGATGATATCAATTAATCCTCATGATCATGAGCCTGCTTTAAAATTAATTGAACATTGCGTTAACAATTTGTATTGCCATTATATTATCACCGGCAACTGCGCTATCTGCAACATTTTAAACTGTACTTTAATTTGCTGTGGCTCCATTAGCTGGCGACTTTTTTATAAATGTAAATCGTTATATTGTTAAATGTTTGCATTGTGCATGAGGAATGAAAGTCAATTAGGTAGAATGATATCTATTCAGTTATGTTTATAGAAAAGGACACCCCTGGCGATCATCATCAATCGCATCATAATGCAAATATATAACATACATTGGATAGATATTCGTACACACGGATTATGTTGCCACTAATCGTGTACTTTATGGATTGTCTAGGAAGAAGATATATATCTGAATAAATATAACGAAGCTTTAAGAAAATTTTTTGATGAGTACGACGAAGAAAAAATTATTTAAGAGTGACAAAAATGATTGATTTGAATGAAATTAAAATGTCAACGTTTGTCATGATATGCAAATTACAAGTTATAGTCCTGGTTCTTCGGTGAATATACTCTCAGAAAATAATTTTATTTAAAGAGCTGTGTAAAATTGTTGGCGGATGGGACAGTGTTCCACCGATCACTTAACCGTAACTGATAAAACTGCCTTAAAACTTTTCAACCTCGAAATTGCGAAAATGAATCTATTTGCATTTCTAAAATCAAGCAAGTATAATGAAAAAAAATACTAATCGGCTATTGAAAAACGTATAATTGTGGGTCCTAATGGAATGGGGGAAAAATTGTTTCCTTACAAAGAGACGTATGTTTTGATTGCCATTTGAAAATAAAAGTAAATGTGCGTCCGATTTCTTGACGGAGTATTAGCCCTTACCCGAGCATTATACAGTTTTTTTTTATTTTAAATTCATTATATATTCATTATTTAAAAAACTACTCAAAACAAAATAGGGCCCACCCAAGAATTTTTTTGTATTTTGCCTAAAAAATACTTAATTGGTAAACATTATCGAAACGAATCATTTTATTGTAGAGTTTGCATGTGTATGAGTACTTATCAATGCTTTAAACAGCAATTTTACCGTTGGCTCCAAGTGATTAGGCAAAAAAAGCGAATGGCTCGAAAGAACAGTCAATTCAAAAATTATTGCACTTGTTTTCTCAGCCCGATTCTAGCGTTGTTGCTAAGTGTTACTTTCTTTAATTGATTTTCCTTATTTCTTCGTGATTAAACGTGATTACCATGCCCGGTTCTAGACGTCATTTGGATACTGAAAACACAATAAGAGCGGTAAATATGCTGGAGCAAGGAGAGTCTCAAAGGGTTGTTGCAAATCTTATCGGTGTGTCGAGGCGAGCTATCCGAAACGTGTGGAAACGCTTTCGGGAGACTAGTAGTGTAGCAAGGAGACCTGGATCGGGAAGAATCAGAGCCACAACTCGGCAAGAAGACCGGTACATTTGAATAACTGCACGTGGCTAGCGTACCGTAACCGCCGTGGCTTTACGAACTCAACTGCGGCATTCAACTGGCACTCAAGTCGACGATCAAACCATTTGCAATCGACTCCACAAAGATGGTCAACGTTCCAGAGTGCGTGCTATTCGCCCGAAACTTAAAGCGGCTCATCGGGCAGCGCGCTTAAGGTATGCCCGTGAGCATTCAAATTGGACCATGGATAACTGGAGGTCTGTACTCTTTACATACGAATGCAAGACAAAGTTTTTGAGTGATGATAAACGAGTACGCGTGTGGAGAAGACAAGGTGAACGTTTTACCGACCCGTGCATTGACGGAAGTGACCGATTTGGGGGCCCCAGAGTAATGGTATGGGCTGGAATAAGTTTGCTAGGCACAACCGAGCTGGTAATTCTGGATGAGGGCACCGTTACCACTGCCAGTTACGTTGAGATGGTAATACGACCCGTTGTGATCCCATTTTCACAGAGAGTTGACGATGGGATTGTTCTTATGCAAGACCATGCTCGCCCATATACGGCCCGTAGCAAGCAAGCAGCTCTTTCTGACGCCAATATTTCACTTTTGCCATAGTCAGCAAAGAGCCCAGACCTCAACCCCATCGAACATTTACGGGACCAATTAAAAAGAACCCTCAAGAAAACCACAGCCATGTCAACACTAAACAAGAGCTGATAAACGCGTTAAAAGCCTGTTGGAAGCGCATACCCGACCAAAATGTAACGCATCTGATCGAAACGGTACCAGATAGGCTAATACAGTGCATACCGAGTAGAGGAGGCTCTACTCGCTACTAAGCAAAACAAATCAACAACAAATCATAACTAAAACATAGGGACGGGCTACAGTCCGCTTGGGCGAACTGTTGGATACCCTATTCTTATTCCTATCCCTCATAAGTGGGCGTGACAAAAGTCTAAGTATGGTTGAATTGTTAAGAACGCTCTACATATTTTGTTTTACAACATTTAAAACGCTTCCCAGCTCAAACTTGGGTGTTTCAATAAAATTGTTTTATTTAATTGTGGGCGTGTCAGTAGGCGGATTTAAAAAAAAATTAACACATGAGCATAAAGGGCCGCTAGAGAGTATATATTATAAATTTCAGCTCCCTAGCTCAAACTTTGAATTTTCAAAAAAAAAAAAATTAATTGTGGGCGTGCCAGTGGGCGGATTTTGAAAATATTTACACATGAGCATAAAGGGACCATAGAGAGTATATATTATAAATTTCAGCTCCCTAGCTCAAACTTTCGATTTTCAAAAAAATTGTTTTATTTATTTGTGGGCGTGTCAGTGGGCGGATTTTGAAAAAATTTTATCCCGAGGAGTTTTAGGAGTCATAGATAATATATAAAAAATTTCAGCTTTCTAGCTCAAAATTCGATTTTTTCCAAAATTTTGTTTTTTTGAGTTTGTGGGCGTGTCTGTGGGCGGATTTCAAAAATTCGTAAACTTGATTATTTCGGGACCCTAGAGAGTATATGGTTAAAATTTCAGCTCTCTAGGTCCAGTTTAAAGGCCTAATTTTTGCCGACGGACGGACGGACGGACTCTCTAGGACGCCAAAAAACAAATTTATCGAAAAAACCGAATTTTGAGCTAGAAAGCTGAAATTTTTTAAATATGATCTATGACCCCTAAAACTGCTCGGGAGATACAATTTTCAAAATCGGCCCACAGACACGCCCACAATTAAAAAAAAATATTTTATTGAAAAACTAAAATTTGAGCTAGGGAGCTGAAATTTATAATACATAAATATACTTTCTAGGGTCCCTTTAAGCTCATGTGGAAATATTTTCAAAATTCGCCTACTGACACACGCCCACAATTTAAACTTTTTTTGAAAATCCAAAGTTTGAGCTAGGGACCTGAAATTTATAATATATACTCTCTAGGCGCCCTCATGTGTTAATTTTTTATAAATCCGCTTACTGACACGCCCACAATTAAATAAAATAATTTTATCGAAAAACCAAAGTTTGAGCTAGGGAGCGTTTTTTTTACAAAAGCTTCGTTTTTTTTGATAAAATCCCTTAAAAAATATAACAAAATATGTAGAGCATTCTTAACAATTCAACCATACTTAGACTTTTGTCACGCCCACTTATGAGGGATGGGAATAAGAATATGGTATCCAATAGTTCGCCCAAGTGGACTGTAGCCCGTCCCTATTATTCATTCTATCTCCAGTTCTACGTTTCTAGCTTATTTCCTACACAGATTAACTCTAATGAATTTCATTTTCGTTGCATGATAACTCAACATGTTGTGTACGGTGATAACACCCACAAATGAGGACAGTTTTTATTCATTTATAGGAATCTCTTAGTTAGAATCTCACATTTTTCTGGTTATATCGCAGGAGTCGAGCGCACTACATATTATACTTGCTGCTATATATATTTTGTCCCTGATTACTTGGCTAAAACAACAGGTTGCGATCTTTACCGAAATGTTTGCCTGGCTAAATTAAAGGGATGATCACATTCTTGCAAGTTCATCAGCAATTTCGTTTTCCGGCATACTATTGTGTCGGGGACCCTACGGAGTTAGACCGAGTATCAGCTGGTCCCCTAAATCGGCGGCCTATCGCCTTTATACCCGGGTTTCTTTGTTTGACTGTTATATCAAATAATCATTATAATGTTGTTTGATTCTGCCATGTAGGGTTCGATTTATCATGCATGAAATACGTTACAAATATTGAGGTTCTCTATAGCACTTGCGCCTGCGAATAGTTAAGTGTGACTGTCGAGCGGCCGATAATCAGAGTATTTGCATATGATATTCGATTTTGAAAGTAGTCAGAGTCTCAGGTTCAACTCACCCTCATTGCCTAGTAATACCTTAATCATCCAAGAGTATCAATTGTCAAGAGAAACTCCTCAAATAATCTTACACGCAAATGGCTGGCTAGGTTTTAGTTACTGTTATGCCCAAATATTTCATTTAAAAAAAAATTCAAATTAAACAGAAAGTCACATTTTCGATGCAAGTACAGTGACAGTGACCAAAATCACGGCTTCCTTTGAAGTGGAGGATGAGAAGGAAGCGATGCCTTCTACACGTCATTTGTATGTTAATGCTTTCCAAGCAATGCAAACGGTTCCAGAAAGAAATACATTACTGAAAAATATGATGTCGCACCAGAACAGAGATGAGGTCGGTTCTTTTGTCAGCACGGCTGATGCCGTAAAATTACTGATAATGCTGCTTGTCCAATGAAAGCTCTTATTAATTACGATGATCGACCGTAAAGTACATTACTATATGTATTACATTGATATATAATTTTTTACATTAAATGTTACTTGAAGACTGTACATAATTTTACAAATTTAATAACTCTTTTTTTAAATATATTTATATTATCTTCAGACTTTGTGCTGTTATCCAAGCTATTATATAGTTTGAAACCTTTATGAATAAGTGAATTTTGAGACCTGTCTGTTAACAGATTAGGAAGTCTAAAATCATTACCATTTTATTATTGATATACTACGTACTTCTGTCACATATTGAACACATTCAAACAGATTGTTGTTCAATGGCTGAAAGTTATTTAATTAATTGTAACAATAGAAAGGAAAGACAACTTCACTGTAAGACAAACTTTTCTTTAATGAGTAAAAATCCATAGAACATAAAGAGAAAGAAAAAATACTTTAAAATAAAAAGAGATGCACCTATGTATAAACGATACGGTGTAACATATATATATGTTATAAAACCTGTGTTGCCAATTTTTAAGGTATAACAACACTCCCTTTCAACGCGGGTTTTGGTTAATGTTAAGAACTCCAAATCCTTGGATACATTTTTGATGACTTGGTCCAAACAATCCTTTTGTCAGGACATCAGCAATCATATGTTATGTGGGAATGAACTCTACATTTAATTCTCCTCGTTGGAAAACCTCTCTAACATAATGATGACGAATGTCAATGTGTTTAGTACGCGAGTGGTAAGTTGGGTTTCTCATAAGTTTTTGAGCCTCTGATTACCGCAGAAAACAGTTGTCGGATCAGCGTTGTCACTCAGGAAACCAAATTCTTTAAGTAGATTACAAAGATAAACAGTTTCCTTTGATGCTTCCGTTAAAGCCATACACTCGGCTTCGGTGCTGGATATTGCAATTCATTTTTGTTTTCTTGATTCCCAAGTCACTGCTGAGTTTTCCAATATGTAGACGAATCCAGTGTATGAAAATCTATCATCGATGTTACCGCCCCAATCAGAGTCGACAAAACCTATGAGTGGGCGACTGGATTTCTTGAAGACCAATCCCTGATTCCCTGTTGCTCGAAGATACCTAAGCACGCGTTTAGCTGCCTTCCAGTGCTCCTTCCCTGGATAGATATTGAATTGACTTAATGTGCTTACGGTGTGGGCGATATCTGGACGTGTTGGCACTGCTAAATACATAAGCGATCCTATGAGTGAGGTGTATGGGATGAATTTCATTTCCCCTCTTTCAGCTGCGGATACGTTTCCTTTGCATAATTTTGCATTACCATCCAACGGTGTCAATATGCCCTTTGCCTCCTGCATGCCGTAATCAGCCAAAATGTTATGAATATATTTTCGTTGACACATTGTCACGGTCCCTTTTGTCATATTTTGTTCGAATTCAATGTCTAAGCAATAATGCAACTTACCTAGGTCTTTCATTTTAAATTTTTGGGACAGATGTTCTTTTAAATTCTGGTACGCGCTCTTTTTGTTGGTTCCTACTATTAAATCATCAGCGTAGATTATACTCGTACACTTTTCCGTCTTCAACGGTCGAAGTCCCATAGCTAATAGTTCTTGGTCCAATTTCGTAAACCATTTTCTTCCGGATTGCTTGAGTCCGTAAAGCGCTTTCTTTAACGAGTAAACTAAGTCATCTTCTGCTTCTATTAACACTGCAGCTTGCTCCATATATATTTCTTCATCATCGAGGTCTCCATTAATGTATGCCATTTCAACATCCAATTGAAATAACTCAAGGTCAAGCTCAGCCGCTAGCTCCATAAGAATACGTATGGAACTCTGTCTGGCAACTGGAGAAAAAGTTTCATGAAAATTAATGCCGGGTATATGTGAACAACCTTTTGCAACTAAGCGAGCTTTTCTTCTCTCAACGCTTCCACCTGCCTTAAACTTCGTTCTTAAAACTCGCCGGCAGCCTATGACCTTTTTGTTTTGTGGAAGTGTGCCGTCTTCCACTCGTCAGCATATGGACCAGCCATGGCTTCCTCCACTGTTAGATCAGGCATGTCATACGGAAAGCTTGCTTCCTCCTCTGACTTATTTTCGTCCTTAGTTCTAGACATCAGCGTATTGTACAATTTTCTCGGTCTGCCTCTTCTGCCTGTTCTGAGAAATTTCGGTCTGCCAGGAGCTCTTTTGGTAGTAGGTGGTGTTTCTTGGTCCTTTATTTCGGGATCTTGATGTACCTCGGCGTCGTCATCTCCATCACAAGTTTCGGACTTTGTATCTTAAAGTACTTCTTCAGTTTTACATTGATCCCATACTAGATTCTTCGTTACGTTTCCATGATCGCCTTCACCTTCCGTGTTCGTAGCTTGATCGCAGAACTACTAAGTGGAATTTCGAACTCCGGAGCATCGGTCGGTTTGTTTTTTGCTTCAAGACTTGATTCCTCGATAAATCTGACGTCTCTGCTAACAAAAATTCTTCTTGCAGTGGGATCCCACAGACGATAAGCTTTCGATGATGTAGAGTATCCGGTAAAGATGTATTCTTTAGATCTTGGCTCAAATTTTCCTTTGCCTGGGCTTTTGTTTAATGCGAATGCTCTGCACCCAAAGGTTCTTAAGTTAGACACATCTGGCTTATATCCATACCTGACTTCGAAATGGGTCATATCATTGAGACTTCTGGTTGGGCAACGATTTCTGATATAAGCAGCAGTTGCGATCGCTTCAGCCCAGAAGCTTGGTGGCAGTTTTGCTTGTAGCATTAAACATCGGGCCATTTCGACAAGAGTATGGTTCATCCTTTCCTCCGTGCCATTTTGCTGAGGAGTGTGCGCTACTGTGTGCTCTCGTCTAATTCCAGATCGTTGTATCAGCTTTGTGAAGTCAGCTCCACATTATTCTAGTCCATTATCAGTTCTTAAAGTTTTGATTCTGCATTCCGTTTGATTTTCTGCTAAAGCCTTAAAGTTCACGAATGCGTCCTTGACATATTCGCTTTCAGGAAATACACAACAACATACCTTGATCTTCCATCAATGAAGGTTGCAGATGAGGTAGCGCCTCCCATTGATCTTGTTCTCATCGGACCGCATACATCCGAATGGATAAGCTGTAGCAGTTTGTAACTTTTAGTTTCTGATGCTTGATAAAATGGTATTGCACTTTGCTTGCCTTTAATGCAAACTTCACATGTTGACAATTGTGTTGAGATGTTGACAGGGATGCCTTTGACGATTTCGTTGGATGTCAGTTTTTGTAAGATCCTTTACGTTCAAATTGCCATAGCGCCGGTGCCATTTCTCCAGATCATTTAACTTTTGTATGGCTACACTCATGTGGATTCAATACACGATTCAATAAAATACAGATCTCCCTTTCGCGTTGCACTTACCACGCTTTGCTTTTTCTTATTTTTAATAACAGTTTCATTTTTCTTAAGAGAAATCGTGTATCCTATCTTTGATATTGAAATGAGATTTGTTTTTAGTTCTGGTAGCCAAAGAACGTTTTCTAATCTAATTGTCCTTCGACAGTCCCCATTTTGGATATTTAGATGAACAGTAAGCTTTGCCGGCGATTTTTGTGGTTCGATTAACCGCTAGTCGTACATTCTGATTTTTCACTTCTGTTAAACAAGTAAACTTATATTTGGCTTGGCACATGTGTGATGTTGCCCCACTGTCGACACACCAATCAGTCATTGAGTTAGTACCAACTCCCATTGTGATCGCTTTCTCACCCTTTACCGAAACAAAATGGCGATTCTTTGTAGATCTTGTGGAACATACAGCAACAGCAGCAAAAACATCCTCCCCTGCGTTTGATGTGCTTTGTTTTGGTGTTTTAGATTTTTCTTTGCTCCAACACTTAGATGCTTTTTGTCCACTTTATAACAAAAATTACATTTATAAGATTTGTGCACGTTTTGATTTCTTCCAATTGCATTTCTGGAGCTTGTGTGCGATTCGTTCCTGGATTGAAAATATGTGTTTTGCTTACCCGCTGTCCTTGTGTAAAATGCGTCTTGGTTTTTTGTAGCTTGAGTTGACTTTTCTTTTCGAGAACTAAACTCTTCCAGCAATTTTATAAAAAAAAATATGTTATTTTATATATATTTATATATGTATATATTTTTTTAATTTATATTTTTATTTCATCAAAACAAAATTCAATACGATGAATAACATAAAATATAAAAAAACCTTAAAAAAACATAATTTCCAAATTAGGTTACAAAAAAAAGTTAATATATAGTTGTCAACTAAAGTCAGTCAAATTCATAAAAAAAGTTTAAAATAATAGTTTTAAAAACTGTCGCATTACGCTTTCTAATACTCTTTCTTCAATGTTTACTCCAATGTATTGTTTTAATAGTGGGATAAATGTTTGCTTTTTTAAATACAAAAATTCAATTTTTTTTTTCACTGCATTCTATGCATTGCAGTGAGTGATCAGTGATGATCCTCGCACATGGGAAGTCGGCATTTCACGTTTTCTGTTTTTTTTTTCGATTACAGAAGTTACACAGTTTTTAATGTTGATTTTCAAGATTCGAAGCTGGTTCATTTTTGGTTTCATCCCTTCAGCGTCAAGGAAAAGCCTTTCAATGGATTCGTCTCGAAGAAAAGCCATTTTGCTGTAAAACTAAAATATATATTGCCATCTACAGTAACTTCCACACGCACTGCACACTGGTGGTTGATACCCAAGCTAAAACTTCGAAGCACGACTAAACACTTTAAAAAAAAATCTAAGAACTGAACACCATCGCCTGCTACTGCAGAGAGTTTAAAATTGAATAAACATTGGTATGGCATGCTTAGGAAAAATTGTTAACTGGGCCTGCACACTTTAGAAACCTATGTGGGGTATCTCATACCCCAGTGTGTGGTTGGAAGGTTGGAGTGGCGTCTCATCAGGGTGTGCAAGGTGTGCATTGCACACCCTAATCTAACGAAAAGAAAATCCCTCATCGAACACTGTGTAATAATTATAACACATACAAATATGCACATCACAATTACACTTACTTACTTACTTAGGTTGTGCTACAGTCCGGGGTGGACCTGGGCCTCAACCAATACGCCTCTCCAGTTGGCACGATCTTTGGCTAACTGCCTCCAGTTGCGCACTCCAAGTTGGTTGAGGTCCCCTTCCACTTGTGCGCGCCACCTTAGGCGAGGTCTTCCTCTACTGCGTTGTCCCTCCGGGTTGGAATCGAAGTCTCTGCGGGCCGGAGCGTTGGTGTCCATTCGCACTACATGTCCTAGCGATCTTCGTCGACTGATTCGCACTTTTTTTGACCAGGTCGATGTCGCTGTACAGCTCGTAGAGTTCGGTGTTACATCTCCTCCTCCAAAGCCCGTCAAGGCAAACGGGACCGAAAATCACTCGAAGAATTTTGCGTTCGAAACGACCAAGGAGATCTCCATCCGCTTTTGCTAATGTCCACGCTTCTGCGTCGTAGAGCAGGACTGGGATGAAGAGGGTCTTATTCAAAGTCTCCTTAGTGTTTCTTGACAAGGCCTTACTAGTCAATTGCCTACTTAGGCCAAAGAAACAGCGCTTGGCAAGTGTAATTCTTCGTTTGATTTCCGATGTGATGTCGTTTTCAGAATTTCATCACAATTACACTAGGTACCCTCCATCACAAAGCCTACACCCTATTCATATTAATATTTCCTAATTTTTCTTTCAAAAAAATATACTCTCACGAAATCTCGCTGTGCACATGTTTTGCTGATTTCATCAAATAAACTTAGTTTTTAGGCCGAAAGGCAATAATTATAAGATATAGTTAAGTTTAGGGCGTCCGCATAAGGATCAATAATCTATAATAAGTATCCTGTTAATTTTAAGTTAGATTTAATCATTTTTGTCTAGTATGTAAGTTGATATAAGCTAATAATTAATAAAAATGAATTTAAAAGTAAGTAAAAGTAATAGCGCCTAGTTATATGGAAAAGATTCGGGTTTTGGAGAGACAATGTCTTAGGACCTGTCTCCGGTTGTTCCGAACGCCTGAATCCAACTATATAAAATACTATCCCAACAAGGTCCTATACGATGGGGCTCAGTTGAATAGGATTGACAATTTCCTCATTAAGGTCACTCGAAGGCACGTTGCAAGGGCGATGGCCAGCGACAATAGTCTGATATTTGGGGCTTACTACCACAATGAAATGTACATAGAGAGTACGCTCCGGTCTGGCTTTATCCCGCCAGAGGCATTTA
Source organism: Portevinia maculata (assembly GCA_949715645.1). Classification (NCBI taxonomy): domain Eukaryota; kingdom Metazoa; phylum Arthropoda; class Insecta; order Diptera; family Syrphidae; genus Portevinia; species Portevinia maculata. The sequence goes on from OX454525.1 coordinate 80,285,831, forward strand.
TCCATATTGATGCAAAAGGGCTGGTATAGACGAGGGATGGTATTCCGGTCTTATACCATCGCTACCGCAGCGCGAGAGATAAGCGGCTCCTCCAGTCAGCTAGGGCGTTTTTGGGAGAGGCCGGGCTCGCCAACGTGTGGTGGTGCTTCCGGGAGTTGACTGACGCTGTAAGGCTTCAGTCGGCTCACGGCGGCGCGTGTGCACGTTGACGACTGCCTGGCGATCGGAAAGCAATTGGGATTTTGACCACTTGTTGCGCAAGGCAACGAGTGCTCAGAATCCTAATTATAGTTAGAATACGTTAAGTAGTTTAAGTAAGTAGAATAGGTAGTTTGTGATTTGTTTTATATAAAATCTCAGTAATGATACCGAGTTTTAGTAAATTTTCTCGAGGAATATATATGTAAGATTAGTTCGTAAAGTAGTTTTTAGGCCGAAAGGCAATAATTATAAGGTTATAGTTAAGTTCAGAGCGTCCGCATAAGGACCAATAAATAAGAATATCCTATTAATTTTAAATTAGGTTTAATCATTTTTGTCTAGTATGTAAGTAGTTATCTAACAATGAATAAAAAAATTAATTTCAAAGTCAAGACACCCATCTATATAATTCACGCGACGCCACTGGAAGGTTGATAACGTAGCCTTGCGCGCAGGTCCTCTGGATTGATACACCTCTTCTAGCTTCGCCCAGACATGATTTGATGTTACGCAGTACTTTATATGAAACAGTTCAGACGGCGACATTGATAAAATTATGTCGGCTCTTGCTTTTCGGTCTGCGACATCCCACGCGTCGATGGCAGCTTAATTCGAGATTGAATCACCGTATGTCACTGGCTCTGGCTTAATTTTTCTTCCAGTTAGATAATCCCAGAAATCATTTTTAATTAAAATCGCAACCATTTGCAGCTTCCATGTATCGAAGTTTTCCTTGTTAAGTTTTTCGATATTCGTAGAATATGCCGACATCTTATATGTAATCTTATATGTATTTTATAAATGTTTTTGCAGTTTATTAGTGCCTGGGCCCATAACCTGTTGTTCTATGGCTGAAAGTTATTTAATTAATTGTAACAATAGAAAGGAAAGACAACTTCACTGTAAGACAAACTTTTCTTTAATGAGTAAAAATCCCTAGAACACAAAGAGAAAGAAAAGATACATTAAAATAAAAAGAGATGCACGTATAAATGATACGGTGTAAGATATATACAAGGTGGCGCAAAAGTAATCCTCCTAACAGAAAATGCTATAAATTTTGCGATTGGCCCCTAATGTCAGTTCTGTTTTGTGTAGTAAACACATGCGAAAAACACGTTAATAAACAATGTTACGCTACACTGCTCTAGAACGCGCAATATTGGTGACTATTTTTTTCATTTTTTTTTAAATTACAGCCAAAAAACATCGGAAGGTTATTTTTGCGCCACCTTGTATATGTTATAAAACCCGCGTTGCCAATTTGTAGGTATAACAACACAGATACTTTGGCATTAAGTTATTTTTTATTTTATGCACAAAAATTAAAAAAATTCATTGCAATTCTTTGCTTTACAGAAAGCCACTTTAACGTATTTAATATAAACTGGACTGATACGTAACGACTAAACTTCAACATACATCTCATTGCCTTATTTTGCAACTTTTGCAATCTTTCTAACATGCCATCATTACATAAAAACAAAATTGTCAAACAATACTCAAAATGTGGTTTTACAATTACATTCTATATTTATTGCACTTGATATGGGAATTTTTTTCTGATTGGCTTTAGGAACCCTCTTTTTTCTACTTTCTTACATATGAAATCAATGTGCATTTCAAAAGATAACTTATTGTCCAATAGAATACCCAAATATTTAATATCTTCGACTTTCTAAATAACTTCACCATCTAGAGTCAGATTGCTATTGTATTGTTGTTTTTCGTTTATAATTAGGAGCTTTGTTTTAGCGATGTTAAGCTTCAGTTTATTTTGCTTAAGCAGTATGTTGATTCGGTCGATGTCTTCTTGAATTTTTACAGATCTCACTATTAAATCCAGCAATGTACAATACTGCATCGGCAACAATGACAATTGGTAATTTTCCACTTCATATTTCATGTCGTTGATGTAAATGTAAGAAGTGTTCCCAGGACACTCTCTTGTTGAACCCTTAACTTTTCTTCTTTCGCTACCAACTTCTCACCATTTACTACCACTTTTAGAGTATGTTTTTTTAGGTACTCCCTATTCACTGTTCCAAGCGCTCTTTTTAGGTCGAGAAACACACAATATACACTTTTATTTTTCGCTACCTGCTCTTTTAATCTGGTTATTATTAACTTAACTGCCGTTTTATATGAGTAGACTTTTCTGAAGCCGGATTGAGCATTCATAATAAAGTCATTACTCTCAAAATAATTATACAACTGTTTAAACACAATTTTCTCGAATATCTTTTCGCATAGCAGCATTACATTCACTGGCCAACATTTTTCACACTTTACCGTATCTACCATTTATTTTTTCTATAGGTGTCACTTGCGATTCTTTCGGGAATTTTTTAGTTTGCAACGATAGATTAAAAATTGTTTGCAAAACCTGGCCTAATGTATCGAATTGTTCTAAGTATATACTTGGACTCATAAATTGAAAGTATTTTTTTATTTTTGAAAAGCTTAATTGCTTGTTTACCAGCTTCTAAGGACGCATTGAATTGAATTAACTATCTCGCTTACACTGTTCAAAAATGTTCCTATCCCCCAAAAGTGAACGTGGCATTGGGTTGAGTCTTCTTGTCCATTTGGAATATTTTTCTATTTTATCAAAATTTGAAATCGCCCCAAGAGTGGGGTTGGCAAAAATCGTTTAGGCGAGTTGCTAAGAATTGCATTTTTTTATGTTTAAGGAAGTCTAAACCTCAGAGCAATCAGACTCGGCAACGGTTCCTGGTAGTACCGTGGTGTTGATGTTGGAGAAAACAAGGTGTCATTCGTTGTTCTCCATTAATGGGTGGCGTATATTGTTATTCACCAAGGGGATGGAACCAGGACCGCACGGGTCACCAGCCAACAAACTAACCTCTACGCGTAGCCAAGCCTAAGAAGAACATGATCTATGTAATTTGATATGACTGTTATTTTCGTTTATTAAGCGAATATGGAATCAAAAAACTCGGTCTTTCTTAAATAGAAGGCAAGCTAGTGTTCGAATTTTAAAAATTTTCACACTTGATCATTTCGGGTGCCTAAAAAATATACGTACCAAATTTCACCTCAAATTTTAGGGCCTCAAATTTGTTGACGGACCGACGTACATGCCTACATCGACATAACTTGCGATGCTGATTGCAAATTAAATAACTTTTTGAAGTCTACGACCAATATTACGGCATGTTGCAAACTATTAGTCAAAATCAATATACTCTTAGGATAGGGTTTAAAAACCAACAGGGTTTTGCGAATTTCCGGCGGCTACCAAAATATATCAATTTATTATTCATCAAGTAACCGACGAGGCGGAATCCGTTACGACCCCTCAATTTTTAGAAATATGTGAAAAACGGTATCAAACAGCTTTACAAACGATGATTAGTATTCTAACCCTATTTCTTAGTGCAAATGAACCCCACTTTACAAACAATGGAATATCACGTCTTTTTTGGTCAATAGCAAAAGTGTGAAAAAAACAATTACTTACATCAAATAAATTATGTAAAAAATATGTCATATTCTCAGAAAATGTTTCCTTCTTGCTGAATAACAATTAACATTCAATTCCTAAAAAAGGAATAAAATGCCTGCCAGAAAATGACAATATAAGAATGGGAAACAGCGAAGACGACCCGAATTTCGCTGCTAGGCAGAAAGAGAAAGAATGACCCTCTTAACTGCGCCAACTATAAGGACATATAAATCTCCTTAACCTTTCACCGGAAGCACTAGAAATATGAACATGAGCAGTCGAATCTGGTAATGAACAGGTGCAATCTGCAGGATAAAAAAAAACTATGGATAGATGTTCGGTTCACGATCTTTAAGAAGTAGCCGGGACCAATGGAGCTATCTCAACAAATTTACTTAAATTTATAGCTACGAATGTCATTTTGGGGTATTTTAATTATTATTTTATACATTGACGGTTACATCTATAAACTGTAAATCTTAATGGTCATAAATGAGATCCCCATTTCAAGGATTTTGTTTAAAAAAATATATTGATTGCCGTATTGTGTGAACGCCAGAAACTGTTTGACAGCATTGTGATTTACATTTTTTGGTGCGGTCTTAGGCCCGTCAAGTTCAGAAAAGACCAAATGTTTACCCTACGGCATATATTTTGGAGAAAACCAAAAAAGTCCAGATCCATACTTTTCCTTATTGCCATTTCGCCCAGTCAAGCCAAGGTAAAGAATGATATAGTTTCTATACCCTGAACACAAAGAATTATTTCACCCACTAATTATTAATATAATCCCATATCTGATGATACGGATATGATGGATTCAAATAAAGGTCAGATTCTGCCATTCGTGAACTTCATTTAGGAGTACCCATTTTCAGTGGTCGAAACCCAAATTCATGTCACCCACCACGCTAAATTGATTAAGTTTCGACCCGCCACAGGTATTTTATTTTCTTCTTATCGGCTATCATTACACGCAAACCGATAACAACCACTAAATTAACGTAATTAAATTAAGCCCTAAATGTGTCGGGTACGTTTATATTTGAGAATTTACCACGCAGTTGGGGAAAATAACTTTACGACTATAATCCCTTTCAGGGTTAATAAATAAAGATTCCTAGGTAACACGCAATGCTGTCAATAAAAACATCGCTTAAGCATTCAAATCAAAATGTTCATACTATCACGTTCCTTTTCACTAACTCAGTGTTTGTGATTTTGCGCAAATTGCAAGTGCATAAATGATACGAGCCTGTACTTTGCAATCATTTTATGTGCTAAGCTTTCAATTTATTAAGTGTTCTTATGGTCAATGAGCGTAATATTGCATTTAACTGATTATTACTTTAAATTGAAACATTACACCATATTGACGGAAGCGATATGTAATTGTTTCTCTCTTGACTTTATTGCAAAGGCCGTGTGCATGCACAATGCCGCCGCCGCCGTTACAAATTGCATTTTAAAATATTTTTTCAACTGTCACGTAGGCAATCATGAAACTTGTAATTGCCTGAAAAATAACATGAAATCGTTTTAAGGAAACATTTTGGTTAGAGAGGACTGCAGGATAAGTTTGGTGTCTTGTCAAAAAATTAAAAACAGATTTTTATAATTTTAATCATCGCGTTACGGCTGGTACATTTACGAGTGTGTACCACCTAAAGTCTAACAAGCACAACGTTCCTCGAATTCGCTTGAAATCATCAATCACGGATCATTGTATGACTAGTCTTCATTATGTGGATATTGAGGGAAAAAATGGTACAGGTATATCCTGCATGTAAGTAAAAAAAAAAGACTTTGTCAAGCTCAACTTCTTTCTGCGTTTTGAATTCTGGACAGTGGATATAATGAAAGTGATCCATCGATTGATTACGACAAATTCATAAAAAAACATAGGAACGGGCTACATTCCGCTTGGGCGAACTGATGGATACTCTATTCTTATTCCAATCCCTCATAAGTGGGCGTGACAAAAGTCTAAGTATGGTTGAATTGTTAAGAACGCTCTACATATTTTGTTATATAATATTTAAAGGATTTTATCGAAAAAAACGCTCCCTAGCTCAAACTTGTGTGTTTCAGTAAAATTGTTTTATTTAATTGTAGGCGTGTCAGTAGGCGGATTTTAAAAAAATTAACACATGAGCATAAAGGGCCCCTAGAGAGTATATATTATAAATTCCGCTCCCTAGCTCAAACTTTGAATTTTCAAAAAAAAAAATTGTGGGCGTGTCAGTGTTCAGATTTTGAAAATATTTACACATGAGCATAAAGGGCCCCCTGGAGAGTATATATTATAAATTTCAGCTCCGCAACTCAAACTTTGGATTTTCAAAAAAAGTTTTTTTTTAAATTGTGGGCGTGTAAGTAGGCGGATTTTGAAAATATTTACACATGAGCTTAAAGGGCCCCTAGAGAGTATATATTATAAATTTCAGCTCCCTAGCTCAAATTTTGGTTTTTCAATAAAATTGTTTTATTTATTTGTGGGCGGATTTTGAAAATTTTAAATCCCGAGCAGTTTTAGGAGTCATAGATCATATAAAAAAAATTTCAGCTTTCTAGCTCAAAATTCGATTTTTTCCAAAATTTTGTTTTTTTTTTGAGTTTGTGGGCGTGTCTGTGGGAGGATTTCAAAAATTCGTAAACTTAATTATTTCGGGACCCTAGAGAGTATATGGTTAAAATTTGAGCTCTCTAGGCCCAATTTAAAGGCCTAATTTTTGCCGACGGGCGGACATGGCTAGATCGACATTACTATCGATGCTGATCATAAATATAGTAACTTTTAGGGGTCTACGGGCAATATTAAGGTATGTTACAAACTATGCGTCAAAATTAATATACCCTTAGAATAGGGTATAATAAACTGTGTAATCTCCTTAAGAGTTGTACTATGCTATGCGGTTAAGACTAACAACAAATCTAAACGTTTAGGAGAAAGAATACCCTGTCATCCTTATGGATAAAGTAAATTTAAAAAACAAGCTAATTTCCTAGTAACATTCAACTTCAACCGGAGTATAAAAAATTTTGCAAAATATAATCTAAAGAAATTAAAAAGAGTAAGGAAAATGACTATTTAGCAAAAACCAATTAAATATAAAAGGCGAATTGAATTTTGTTAACAACATACAAAATCTTAAATAGTTGTTCTCAAACCGACAAACAATTACAGATGATGGTATTATAAAAATCCCTTACACTACTGAAATAGTAATAAGTTTCAATGCTTTTTACGGTTCCGTAGCCAAATGGCAAAAAACGGAACCCTTATAGATTCGTCATGTCTGTCTATCTGTCTGTTTAATCTTCCTCGATACCACTCCACAATAAACTTGCACCTTCAGGCGGATTTTGAATTGACTTCTGATAGGCTGTACAAACTAAAAGAACGTTTTCTGAATAACTGTGATATACCAGATAATCCAGTAATTAACCAACTAAAGGTGTAACTATAATCAATGTACGTATATAGATGTTATTTATTTTATTTTACTATATATTATATTCTACATGTTATTTATTATTATTTGTTATTATTTATTACTATTTGTTATTATTTATTATTGTTTGTTATTATTTATTATTGCTCATTATTATGTATTATTATTTGTTAATATTTATTATTATTTATTTTTATTAATTGTTATTGTTTAATTTTACTTAAAATTATTTATTTTATTTATAATTATTTATTATACCTATTCTACATGTTATTTATTATTATTTGTTATTATTTATTAATATTTATTATTATCAATTGTTATTGTTTATTTTTACTTATAATTATTTGTTTTTTTTTACTTATTGTTATTTAATTTATTTATAATTATTTATTACTTTTTTTTTTTTTTGTAAAGGTTTTTCTCGTTGGTTTCCTTTAAAATAAAGTTTCAAGAAAAATTGTAAAAACGTAAAATGTATAAAAGACAATGCTTCAATAGAAAGATAAAATAAGTACTATATCAAATCTCTGTGCTTTTATTGTAAATTGGGCGATAACCTATGTAAATATGTAATATGTAAATTTTATAACGAATAAATGGGCGAGTCCGACTCACACTTGGCCGCTTTTTTCATTTCTATAGGAAAAAATGTTTCTACTAAGGTTTATAGGAACGAAATTGATTGTTTTTGTGCAGGAGGAGTAGCTAACTATAATTTTCTTATTACACTTTTTTTTATCCTATTTGGCTGGAACTTCTTGGCATTATTAAATCGCTTATAAATTTTTGTTCCGTTAGCAGGGTCCCCGGAAAAAATCTATCGTGACGTAAATTTTACTAGATCCCATAATAGTACCTGGGTGGCACGGTTCGCTGGTAAAAGGGTTTGAAACTCATGACACCTCTTCGACTCACAAAAATTAAAACTCTGGACACATCTTTGACAATATTAATATATATTTTTGCAGAGAAACTTTTCCGGGAGTTTTTTTCCAGTCACGCGTTAGCAATGATGGTTTATCTTGCCATAACCTTTAAAATTAAATTGTTGACAATACTGTCAACGTGATGGCACATAATTTCATTAAAAGCGTTTACTATGGAATTTTCCTTGTGCACATAAGATTGCTGAAGTCATTCCTCTACTCAAAAAGTCTAACCCTTGCGACAAGAATAATCACAGACATATATCTCTGTTACCAGTCTGCTCTAAAATGTTTGAAAAGTCGATAAAAAGTAGAGTTTTCGGTCTCTTAAATGAAAATATTTTTTTTAGTGAATCTAAGTATGGGTTTCGACCGAAGATGATTTTTTGCAGTGAGATTTACAATAACTTTGATTGATTTAACCAAAACTTTTGATTTAGTTGACCATCTATAACGCCCAAATGCGTGGTTCTATTTTTGACTGGTAAGTTTCTTATTTAACAGTTAGAAAGCAAGCAGTCAAAATAAACAGTAGCTTAAGCAATTTGTGCAATATGGCTGTTGGTTCTCCGCAAGGTTCTGTTCTGGGTCCATTGGTTTCCTTGATTTTTATCAATTCAATTTTTAAACAGATTTCTAAAGGTGTAATTGCAGTTTTGCTGATGACAAGGCTTTATCTTTTGGTTGAAGCTCTCTGTTGAACTTAATTTCTGATATCATCTCAGACCTGGATATTTTTAGACGCTGGTTTGCTTTCCATAAATTGGTCTTAAGCAATAAAACTACATTAATGTACTTCAGTCTCTCAGGTTCTCCTGCCTAGGTTGATCGTGATATTTTTTATCATTCCCCTAAAAATACAAATTAAATGATAGCGTTACGTTTGTTTCCAATGAACTCTGCTCGGTTCGTTGTTTTGAGGTGAATTTTGTCAAGTACTTCAAATAATAATACTTGATTTGATAGTAAGATGAATTCGGCCGCTCACACATGCGCACTGAAAACGTACTTGTCGTGTCGTCAATTTTATAATCTAGGTTTGTACTCCTCATAAAATGTATTAGCTTGGGCTTACTATGGTATTGTACGTTCCAAGCCTCAGTATGGGATAACTTGTTGGGGAGGAAAATACAGAATGTCCCAGTTAAGCATTACAATTTTTCAAGAATAACAATTTTGGAAAAAAAGTAAAAATTTTTAGAAAAATACATTTTAAGTAAAAAATGAAACAACAAATGTTCATAATTTTGAAGAGCCATAACTTTTTTGTAGCTGCACAGATGTACCCAAAGTGTTCAAGACTTGTATTTGCGCCACTAAATTCTCTTTCCAAAACGTACAAAAGACCTGTATCTTTAATAGTTTAGAATTTAAAGCGTTAAAAGTTGTTACACCTATAAAATTAGAAGTCACCCACTTTGATGGGCTATAACTTGAAATGGGGTGAGAATAGACCCCCTGCCATACACTTTTTTGTTCTACGGAACTTCCAGAATCTCTCCTGAAAGGATTTTATTGCCTAACTGGGACACCCTCTATATGAACAAGTTAATCTGCTTTTTATCTCACAGGAGAATATTGAGCGTGTTTGCTGTTGGAAAAATTGAATCCATAACAGTTTCATATTGTTTCAGGAACTAAAAGTTCTTTTGATAAGACATCTCTATTATTGTAAAGTTCTTAAGCTATTTCTAATTAGGTGTGGCTATCTTCCAGTAAGAATAGACTCGCGGCATAATTTGCGATTGAACTCCAATTAATTGGTCAGTATCCTTTCTTAAAATAAAATGCGTTTAAAAAATTTGTTTCTACAATCGTGCTTACTCACTATGTTAACACAATTGATTGTGCTTGAGTCAGTGTATCAGCGCAAGGATTTTTGCGCCTTTAACCATGTCTACAGAGCAAGTTGGCGACTGTATCGAAATATCAGCAAGGGCTAGCCGTCGCTTCAAATTTTTTCCTGGGATCCCGGCCATTTGAAAACAGACGTGTGTCCAATCACTTCGCATCATCCGCGGTGCAGGTATCCACTGCTAAGCTTCGTGAACCTCGAAGGGCAGGTCCCATTCAAAGAACACGTACAGACGTTGCTAGACGTCTTGCCATTAGTAAAAGTCACCAGCCCATCGGCACTCACGCACCACCCAAGCATGGCATCCGACACAATACCCATTCCCGAAACTGCGGGGACGCTTATGAGAGTGAGACTTTGTTCCACTTTCTTTGCGAATATCTAGCTTTAGCTAAAACTGGACATCTCAAACTTGGCAAACCGTTCATTGATGACTTCGACCATCTTAGGTATAAGATTCAAAAACATTATTGACTTCATCAACAGCACAGGATGGTTTTGAGTTTTACTTCCTATGTCCCCAGAAAATTTAAAGCGATTGAGAAAAGTAGTACAGAATTTAATTTAAAGAAATCAGTTTTTGAATTTAATTTAAAAGTCCACATAGTGTTTTTTTATGAATCAATGGCAGATAATTACAACAAAGTCAAGAGGAATTGAAGATAATTTAAGGAATTTCTAAGACCCTCAGATTCGATATAATTATTCCATGGTATGAACGGTTGGAAAAAGTATCAGTAAAATCGTAATAGAAAAGGAACAACAGGGCTTCGCAATAAGTTGAAAGATAAAGTGACCAGACGCCCCCCATCATCAATTATCCCGCAAAATGCTCCACATTTACAAATTTGTGCCGCAAAGAAAATATGTTATTCCTGAAAAAATCAGGGATGGGGAGAACTATTACATTGCTATTGATTTGAGATGAAATGCAATTTTTAAATACACTTGGTCGAATGAATCCCCTATAAAAATCTCCCGCAGATTGAAAAATACTTATATATTGAGTCTTCTAGGTATCTAGAGACCGTAGTTTTTCTTTTATATCATATTCTTAAGGTAGCATAATATTGACTCACACTTTAAAACATAGCGTAAAAAAATTGCTCGTAGACCTGGCACCGAAAGTTATATTTTACATATAATATTATAAAGAGGAAAGATTTGATTGTTTGTTTGTTTGTTTGTTTTGAATAGACTCCGAAACTACTGGACCGATTTGAAAAATTGTTTTGCTACTAGAAGCTGACATTATCCCTGAGGAACATAGGCTACCTTTTACGGCGGGAAAATGCTGCATCCACTGTCCGGTAGCGGAGATCTAAGCTGATATCTAAGAATAGTTGCAACTCTCGAATGTTTTCTAGGTCCTAGCTTTGGAATGACTCATACAAATGAAATAGGATATTTTTTAATATAAAGTTTAATTATCTACGAAGATTTTAAGATATAAATCATCTTTGTAGGTTATTCTGAAGTTGATCAATAAGCATTAAACTATAAATTTTATACAATTAAAAAAAAGTAAAATGTTCGATTGAAGCTAGATCGTTGGATTTTCCCGGCGTTGAGTGGAGGAAAATTTGTGTGTGTGTGCGGCACAAATCTGTTTCTCTCTATCTCTGTACCTTTTGTGCTGTGTGCTTTTTCTTTCTTTTTTTTTATGCACATTTTGTAGTTTGTGTTGTTTTTTTTGTTGCGGATGGGATTGAGAAAGATAGGGTATGAAATGTAATTGAGATTGAGAAGGAGTCACACTGAGAGTATAACCATATAATGAGAAGGGAGGTGCAGGGAAATAAGTCCACAGGAACTAAGTCCATTGAGGGACTAAGTTCCCACATAGTGGGAAATAAAACAACTTTCGCGAAGTGGACTTAGTTCCCATGTAAAGTGGGAACTAAGTCCATTTTTTTATGGGAACTTAGTAGACATTCAAAAATAAGAAGAGGGAACTAAGATCCAACATTTAGAATTAGGAAAAAAACTGTAAAGTGCAGTTAGTTATCACACTCTTTAAGCAAAATCTTAAGCTTATCATGTGACATGAAGTCAAAGTTTTAAAACCGTACCTCGCACCTACTCCAAATCAAACAGTGACCCCAAGCAGGGGGTTGCATTACACTGTTTATGGAATCTACTTGCGATTTCGTAACTAATCCCATAAACAGTGCAAAGCATATGGGGGGCATGCTGCCCCCCCTGCAACCCCCTGCTTTGAGTCAATCTTTGATTTGGAGTAGGTGCCAGGTCACGGTACCTATATTACTCTGTCTCTTTTTTTTTTTTTTTTTTTAATTTTGTCGGGGTGTGTGAGACTTTCTGCACTGAAGCACTCAGACTCAATACTGGTCCATTGTACTACCAGGCAGACACACCACATTTTACTGTGGGAATTTACTCGTTTTCTAAGAAAATCTCTCTGCAGTCTTTTCTGTTGAGAGACAACAAGAATGCCGCGGATTTCATACAGCCGTCGGGGAGAATTAGCTTAGTCTGTCTGCACTCTGGAGAGTCATGCCAACGGCGATTGTGTTCATAGGAAACCCAACCGTCAATGGAAGCCCTGACCGAGGACGCAGGCAGACAAATCGCTGAGAAGTCTCCCTCTGAGCCTTGTCTAGCAAGTTCACCGGAGATCTCATTTCCCGTGATCCCATTATGACCCGGGACCTAGACAAGTTTAAGTGAATTTAGCTTTCCGACCGAATTCAGAGATACTATTTTGGAGGTAGTTAAGGGTTTGAGTAAGGCCTTAAGCGCAGCCTGACTGTCGCTACAGGCGCAGATACTTCGCCCCCTCCACCTGTTCCTCGTAACATAGTCCATGGCCATTAGGATAGCATAAGTCTCTGTTTGGAATACTGACGCATATTTGCCTAACGGAAAAAAAAGTCTAACGTTTTCGCTCTCCACGAAAACACCAGCACCAGATCCTTGATCGGTTTTGGAGCCATCCGTGAAGATTCGACTGCATTCCCTTCCAGGTTCAGAGTCCGGCCAGAGCCAGTCCTGAACGCGCGGAAAGTCGACCTCGTAGTTGCGCTTTAGCCAAAGTTCCGGTGTCATCGCATCAGACGGCATTACTCTGTCTCAGTTAAAAGTTAATTTCTCTTTTGTTAATAAAAATTGCAAAGTACCTACTTGACTCTTTAATTTTATTTTGTTCTTTGTCGACAGTGAGAATTTACTTCACATTAAAAGGGAACTAAAACTCAGAGTTTTGGGAATTTATTTCCCACTTTACATGGGAACTAAGTCCACTTTGCGAAAGTGGTTTTATTTTCCACTATGTGGGAACTAAGTCCCTCAGTGGACTTAGTTCCCGTGGACTTATTTCCCTGCACCGAGAAGGGGCACTCTCGACGTTTTCCTTATCAGTTCTTATCAGCAAGTATTTGTTTTAAATTTGAGAAGTGGCAGACTGGCGAAGCAAGGCGAGCATGGTCAACTAGTGTCTTATATAAAGCCATGTCCGTCCGTCCGGTATTAATTTTGAGGTCCTTAAAGTTGAAGTTTGTAAAAATATATTCTCTAGGCTCCAGGGGCCCGAAATACTCAAGTGTAAAAATTTTGAGAAGCCCATTTTTATTGAAGAAATAAATGGAAATCAAAGTCATTTTCTTCCCAAAGTAAGTAGATAAACTCGTTTCCACATACAATTTTTTTTTGCCACGAGTCTTTTTCTTATAAAAACTTCGCCTTTATTAGTTATTTTTAACAAAAATTGATTTCATTAAATCAACCTTAAATAACAAGTTCTCTTTTGGATTAAAACAGAGTTTATAGAGATATTTTTAACGATAATCAAAAAATAAGACACAATAGTTATGAATATTTCAACATAATTTTAGTTTTAGCTAGATGTAAGCAAATACGAGTATATGAAATGTTTTTTCCTAATTTTTTTTTTAATAAAAATGTCACGTTCGCACACATTTATTTACACGTTTATACGCGTATATACACGTTTTTTCAGCTACTCGGTGGTTCATGGATGCATGACGTCCAAAGACCTCATTTAAAACTCATTATTTCATCAAAATGTGTATACAAGTCTCAAATCATAGAATTTAATGGAAACGTAATTTTGTGCGAACCAGCAGTAGTAATCAATCACTTCCGTTCTATTGTCGATTTCAGCGATATTTCGCCTGTGGATCATGTTTAAAATATGAAAAGGTCAAAAGGTGCAGACACTTCATGCACCACCGCAAGTCAACATAAATAAATGCTGTCTGCGAGCGTGTTGAAAAAAATGTCCCGCATTGGCTTCAAAAAATGCTGATGTATGCGTGCTTGTATGTATGTACATCCTTATAAATAAGCGTCATTTTTTTCAGATATTACAAAACATAAACAGTTTAAATTTCATTGAAAAGACGCCCAAGACTCGACTGATTGGCAAATTGTCTGTCAGGAGTATGGTGATAAATCATTTGTTGGCAATAATACCAGACCCAAGAGTTGTACAATATTTCATATTTTTGATACATTATGTTGCATATAGACAAAGTACTCGTATACATAGTTGCTATGAAAGCCGTGTTTCTTTGCACGCGGATATAGGGATAATTTGAAATTTGCATGCAAAATACAACAACAACTTATCCTATATACGCTAACTTTAGCGGGGATAGCTATCGCTGCTAAGTCCTTTAGCGGGAATAAACAGTGCTTCCAAAACCCATTTTCTTCGTTTCTGATGAATCGTTGCCATGAATTTTTCAGGAAATGTCAAAGTTTGACATCCCGCCGACCACTGGCACATCCCGCCGAATATTTTGTTCGCGATTTTATTATTGTTTTTTTTTTTTCAAAATTTAGTAAATCTGGCAATGTGAAACTGTTTTTTTATAATTTTAGAATATGTTTGGCACTAATTTCAACTGTCGGAAATTAATATTTTTGAATTTCATGATTTTCAATACAAATTTCTTAACTCATCTTCCAGCTGTGTCACGAATAAACGTCATAGGTGCATGTGTGCTGCCAAGTTTTTTTTTGATGAATTCTTAAGCGTCGATGGCCGTTTTTTAATGCCATGGCTATATCCGCGTGCAAAGAAACACGGCTGAAATGTGTGAATTTTGTGGACTTGACATTTAGTTGTATACCTACGTTTACGATAGCCGTGTTTCTTTGCACGCGGATATAGGGATGGCATCAGAAAACGACCATCGCCGCTTAAGAATTCATCAAAAAAAAACTTGGCAGCACAAATGCACCTATGACATGCACCGTGACGCTTTTTCCAACTCTTCTTTCCAACTCGTGCAAACGATTCGACAACGAAATGATACATTGGAAAGTATAGGCACAAAGAAAAAAAGACGTGTTGTATGGGCCATTTCGTTCAAGTCACTTTTGGACGAGGCGAGCTTGGTATGATGTGCGAAACGAATACAGAAACAAAACAAAACATAGATCGAGCGCTGGAACAAGCATTTTGTGCAAACCATCTGATCTTGTGTTTGTTCTCGTACAAACGATTCTGCAACGAAATGATACAATTGAAAGTTAGGAACGCGCAAGAAAAAAAAATACTGTTTTGTATCGACCATTTCGTTCAAATCCCTTTTGAACGAGAAGGGTTTTATTTGTGCTTGAAGTTTGTCGCGTGCAGAGTATATCCATATAAGGGGTAGGGACACTCTCGATGTAAAAACGCATTTTGTTCCTTTAGTCTGAAAAATTCGAATTGTTAAATAAACCTACTTAAAACGATGTAAACGTTATTTTTTATACACAAGGGTATATTAATTTTGACTCATAGTTTTTAACATACCTTAATATTGCCCGTAGACCCCTAAAAGTTACTATATTTATGATCAGCATCGATAGTAATGTCGATCTAGCCATGCCCGTCCGTCCGTCCGTCTGTCGGCAAAAATTAGGCCTTTAAACTGGACCTAGAGGGCTGAAATTTTATCCACATACTCTCTAGGGTCCCGAAATAATCAAGTTTAAGAACTTTTGAAATCCGCCAACAGAGACGCCCACAAACTCAAAAAAAAAAACAAATTTATCGAAAAAATAGATTTTTGAGCTAGAAAGCTGAAATTTTTTATATATGATCTTTGAAACCTAAAACTGCTCGGCAGAAAAAAATTTTAAAATCAGTTCACTGACACGCCCACAATTAAATAAAACAACTTTATTGAAAAGTCAAAGTTTGAAATTTATAATATAAACTCTCTAGGTGCCCTTTATACTACTGTTTAAATATTTTTTAAATCTGCCTACTGACACGCTCACAATTAAATAAAGCAATTTTATTGAAAAACCAAAGTGGAGATTTTTTTTACAACAGCTTCGTTTTTTTCGATTTAATCCTTTAAATGTTGTATAACAAAATATACCGAGCGTTCTAAACAATTCAACCATACTTAGACTTTTGTCACGCCCACTTATGAGGGATAGGAATAAGAATAGGGTATACAACAGTTCGCCCAAGCGGACTGTAGCCTGTCCCTATGTTTTTATTTAATTTCAAAATTTCTTTTTACTGGTAGCAATTAAAACTTCACTAAACGACTACACATTTTTGGCACGCGTCTCTACTGGACCAGAACTGCTATCGATTGGACAGATATCGGATACAAAAAAGGGACGACTCTTGACCAATATGTGGGATCAAAAAACTACCCCAATGCTAAAAACAGAAGACGAAAATGCTCATTATAGTCCGGAATCATAATAAGGCTCCAAATACATCTGAAAAGTACATATCTCTCTTTATTCCATAACGAGCTGCGATTATCGTTATTTTTTTATATTTTATTAAAATTGCATAAAAACCTATTTCCCCTTCTCATAATACATAAACCTAATTCGCAATCAGAACACCAAATTATCCCCTAAAAACACATCATCTCAAGTAGTTATTCACTTAGGACGCTTAACGAAGGTAATCTGCCAAAATTTGCTCGTCATCTTAAAAAAAAGAAAAAACACTTGCATTCTCCTCAGTTATCTGAAAGATAATCCCCTTCAGCAACTGTAGAAGAGATCCGCCGATCAGACAATAGGTCTAAAAATATCCCTGCGTATATTGTATGATGAAAGCTCATAACAAGAATTGAGCTAAAGTGTATTATGTTGACACAAATTGACTGTCGAGTACTTCTCGAAATAATACTTCATTTTCATTTGAATTCATGTCCCTGGGTACAAAATAATACTGACATGGTTGTTGGGGAGTCAATATGGCGAATATCTAACGTAATGAACGTAATTACTTTAAGAGTTCGTATTGGATATGTTTACACTGAAATGCGTTTCGAAGTTCATGGGCGAGTGCGAGTGAGATAATGTGATGCGCTTAAATGTTGACCTGATGGTTTGTTATGTAGGTACCATTTATTATTGAACCAATTCGCATTGCGAGTCGCAAGACAACGACTATCATTAAATAGACTTAATTCGCGTGGTGTTACTACACATATATATTCTTTTAATCCTTAAATGCACGATTTTTTTAATCAAAGAAACGTTTTTTTGGTAAAACCCATTTCTTAAACCATTTTGTAATACATATTTTTTTTTCAAAATACATTTTGAATGGAAATAACTTGACAAAATACGATTGTGCTAAAATTTGAATTACGGAATTCCTGAGCAACCCTATTTTTGATTTTATTTATTAATATTTTGCTAGAAAGCAAATCTGATCAAATCATTCCAGTATCTGTCATACCAAAGATTCAGTTTTTTTCTTCAAACAATGCCATTTTGTTCTCGGAGCGTGCTTCGATGTCCAAAACAAGCAAATACAAGGAATTTTTATTATGTGCGCATAGATGTGGATGCTTCAATTTGTTAACGTCCGAAAGCAGCGCAGCGGTCCCATCCGCAGTTTTTTTGGCGTAAATTTGACTACCAGCTTTTTGCATAGGAAATTACAGGCAGTTGATTCCGTTCACATGTTTTATTTTCAACGTATTAAGCAATTGATAGATTGGATTGAAACGGTGCATTCAAATACGATATAAGCTTTCTTTCATCTCATATGGTGCAATCCAAAATACAACCTCAGCCATTTGAAAGACTAAGGATCGTTAATATCGTAAGGTCCAACGCGACGCCTAAGGCTATGAGCACGCGATTTGAGACAGTCGCAAATATTTGCGAGCCTGACGTAATTGTAACGCCTTAATTTCCGATCCTTACTCGCTCTTTATTCATTTGGTTTTTCCTTTGATATCCGTTCGTATCCGTATCCGCACATCTAGCAAGCAGACACATCTTCGGGCATAGTTTGATGTTTAAATCTTCTCATAAATCATAATCATAAATATTTAATTGCTGTTTTTAGGAAACACGTTAAAACACATATATTTTAATTTTATTTTCCAAAGAAGCGAAAACTCGTCGATCTGAAATAATAAAATTTCAAAGTGACAAATTTCAAATGTTTACGAAAATGTCATGCTCACAAATCTGCAAATGATGAAAATGTATGACGTTCACGGTGTCGCAAACCAAGTGAACACCTCTTAAACATGCTGCTAAATTTGCGATCGCATTTGCAAGCATATCATTCGCGAGCACCTTTATCAAAAATGTATCTCGAAGTTTTGGGACAAAAGTCGATTATCATTATGAACACTTGTATTTGTGAGTATTCGAGCACTGCCACATGTTTACAATTTTTGACACATTTGCTAGTGTTTTCGTGACATCTTTGCTCGCAAATATTTGCGAATTTCGCAAATCGTGTGCTCTTCAATTCGGTTTTGTCATTTCAGTTTGTCTTTGATCTTGGATTCAATTTTTTGCTAACAGCAATGTAGTATGAAGTTTATTGTTAGAGTAACATTGATTCGCTTATATTTAACAAATAGTAGGTTTTGATGGCCATATGAGTTTGATATGCAATAAATTATGTAAGTGTGTGGAAAGATGTATTTTATTTTGTATTGCTTTCATATGCTATTATGTAGGTATTTTGCTTTAGTGAAGAATCCGGCTCTAAATTTATCTATCGTCAACTACAGTAATTCAAACAGACATTTTTCTGTGTCATACACCAATCTATCAACGCCCGACCGCTTTGGAAGGGCATTTTGTTTTGCAAGTTGCTTGCTTGCGCACTCTGATATAAAAAATCGAAGAGTTTCTATAAAGCGTTCCAAAGCCTGTCAACGCTCACGCGCGCACAGAACAACATACATATTGTAGATTAAATAAAACATACAGACAACAGCATACAGAACAGCACCAAATTCTAACAGAACTATTCAGCCATCTCGAGATAAACGCAAGGGGCTTACGGCAGATGTCATTGTATCCTCATTTAGTGAACCTTTTCTGTCATTCTAAGAGAGTCTTAATGTAGTAGGTCTAGGTAGCTACTGCTTTTCTTGAGCCAAATCCCCAAGCCAATACGAATTATGTTACTCTCCGCGATAGAAAAACGTCAGCACTGGCCAGCAAGACCGTATCCAAGGGGGTATTCGGCGGCATTAACATCATCATCACCAAAACTTTTCAAGGAACCAATCAATGCCGATTACAATCTATATTTTTTTCAGCACTTACGGGTTGCCAAATAACATTTCAATTTCTATTCCTAACCCCCAAAAGGGGTGCGGCATTGGGTTGAGTGTTCTAGTCTATTTTAGTACAATTTCCGATCCTGGCAAAATCTTCAAATTTCAAAATTTGGAAACATCTTGAATCCCTTCTTCAAAGCCAAATATAAATTAAAATTTCAATAGTACAATGTTGGATGTGTACCTGTACATCCTCTAGATTTCTAAATATTCGTAAAATTGCTAGGGCTTCAACAAGGAGTAACACCTTCAGATTTACTTACATCATTGGCGAAATAGCTCAACAATGTTCTTACTTCCTCTCTCAACACAGCATTCACCAATAAAAGGGCTATCTTATGACCAGTCACCAGTGCGGGTTGTCGCAGGCAAATCAACCACAGGTAACAACCACCTCGTGAATTCTTAAAGGGTTTACATAATATAGCGTTGGTGGATTATGAAAAGGCCTTTAATAGCCAACCTAATAATTTTTTTTTTAATTTGCTTACGCTAAAGGGGGTTTTCTGTAAATGTTACAGTACCTTTATAGTGCTAAGAACACAGCGAAAGCATTTGTGTTTAACAGCAAGCAGCGCCTGGCAATATCGTATTTCATTGCACGCTTTTCGTTGCTACTTAACTTACTATTAGAAAGAATAGAGAGAGAGGAAAGAAGTGTTTGGATGCAGTAGTAAGATTTTTCTCCATTTCTAAATTGCTTAGGAAGATCTAGTTTTCATGTATTCGACTAAAAGTAATGAACTTGGCAGGGGTTTGAATAGACGACGAGCAGTTCCAGACTAGTTTTGTGGAAGTGCTGGTTGTCTTAGCGCTACCAGTAGTCATGATAATGGCCATGTATGAGAAAGCAAAGACAAATGTGAGAGCCCCGCTGGACTCGACGACGAGCTCCCCAAAAAAATGGGTATAGGCCAAGGACGCGTCCTTAGTCCTGTGCTGTGTATAACAGTCCTCGATTATCTGCTTGAAGGGAAATGGACAAATTTTAAAGTGCATCAGTTATTCTTTTCCGAAGATCAAGCTATCATGAGCAAGTATTTAATGTACGGTGGACATTTTTTTGGAAAATGTGTATCGCATTAGTCCAAAAAAGAAATAATACATTTGCTGCTAGTTTAATTTAATCAGTAGCGAAACGACCTTTTATAACAAGAAAAAAGTCCTCACGCTTCAAGGATGGCTCTACACCGCAGGGGTGCGTCCACAGTTGCACTTTCAACATGCCAGATAGCGTAAATATATGAGCGAACATTTACGGCAGCTGAGATGAAAATGCTTTCTATGACAGCAAAAGTAAAAAAGTTTCATCGAATATGAAGTTCAAAAATCGAAGAAATCCTTCACGTCAATGAATCTATCTCAGAGAAAATGGAGCACGACCGGCTCTGTCAATACTGTCATGTTCAAAGAAGAGATCCCACGAACCCCACCCGAAAGGCTACCGATACGATTTGAGGTCAAACCGGCAAACCCTTCTAGGGAACCAGTATGGATGCAGTTATGTGGGGGAGCTATGATCGCTCTGTTCCTAATCATAGCATTCGTTAAAGAGAAGAAGTGGAGTGGAAGTAAGAAAATGTAAACGGTATTTTAAAATAGACGGGAACAGGTATCTCAAAACCTGATGAAGTGGTTTCAAAGAAATTTGGAATTTGAGCTGATACTACCAGTTATTTAGAACAAAAAATGTGGATACTCAAATACTAATAAAAAGGGGTAGGATTTTTATTTATTTTTTTAGAAACTTGAGGAGAAAAAACTTACTATGTTTACGAATCATGAAATTTCCTTTAAAATGACATTTAACCGTCAGTTTAACTGAAAAGTAAAAATATCAGTTTCAAGGAAATGCACACGTCCCTTTAATTTTTAATAAGCTGGTACGTTTATTTGAAATTAGTTTTTACAGTAATTTTTTTCATTATAAAAATAAAAGAACCAATTTTTTATTTAAGACTGGATAAAAATTGTTTTTTTGTTTAATTAAAAAGAAAAGAAGATACAAGATAAAATTCAGTCAACTGCGCTTATCTGAACTACGCTTTACTGGAAAATTGGTTAACGGAAACAAAAAACTTATCCCAGGGCATTTGAAATCAAATAGTTAATATAATTTAACAAAATATAACAAATAATTAAGTTTTCATAACAAATTTATTTCTTGAACAGATAAAATGGTCATTGCAATGGCAAACAATACATGCAAGACACTGCCTAGCCTCGATTTTCGACTTTACGCTCAAGGGTGGGCGCTTATTTTTCAGATTTATTCATGATCCTTGTTATATAAATTACGGTGCTACATTTCCATCTGTAGTCACTTATTTAAAGGAAACTCAATCCATTTTAAACATCTTGTTTTAATATTCACCACTTCAGAAAAATTGAATTGACAATCCTTACCTTGAAAGAAGATACCTATAATATAAGTACGTCATGTCTTAATTATAAATGTGATTGAATGAACGACAGCAGGGAAGAAGAGAATAGAACAGCTGATGTTACCAATAACATCTTACCTTCATACATTGTTGATTAGTTTTATGATTCAATTGGATAATTTACTATTCCAGTTAAGTGTACACTATTTTTATTTCTTGAGTCACAGAGCTTTTATTATACAGTAAAAAGAAACTTCTAAAATTGGACATGAATGTGTTGAGCTGTTGGATATGCGTATTAAAAATGGCAGCACGTAAATGCGATTGTAATTTTTTGATATTTATGGAAGACAACTTTGAACTTTAGATAAGTTCAGCCGAATTAATCGATCCAAGTCAGCTTCTACATATATCTAGTTGTTAAAGCTAATGTCAGAAAGGTTGTTAGTAATATTGCAAAAAATGGTGAAGAAATCGGTGGAGGAATTTCTCTAAGAATAACCTTGGTTAATAGGGTTTCTTAAGTCCACTCGCGTATGCGATGGCGATAGGTCTAAAACGAATGCAATCCCTTTAGTAAATTTACTTACGTACTTCTAATTTGAAATAACAGCAGACAAACGGGCACCATGTAAGGGGAGGAATAGGATTTCACGTCCAGTCAATAAAGAACCGGTTCCAACAACCAACTTAAAAGAGGATTGCTTAGCTTTAAAAAGCCAGAGAACCACAAAGCCGCTTTTGATACAGAGGTGATGTTGGGTAGTTCGCATGCTACAAACCAACGACAAAGAATGGGAGGAAAAATGCATGACCGATGACTGAACCGTCTGCTTCATATGCCCCATCTACTATAAATATTTCGTCGACGAACAATCCAACGCACCAAAAACTGCATTGGAAAAGATTGGACTAGACGGATTATCTGTCATTACTCATTACACTTGTTATGCAAGCTTGTTAATATTCCAATTTCGCAAGCATTCAAAAAAGGGACCAAATGCCTGCCACAAAATAATTGAATAGCTTTACTATTTTCTCTTTTTCACGGAGAAAATGAGCAACTTTAAAGTTGAACTTGAAAGAAGCAACAGCTTTTTAAACCCTATTCTTCTACGCTGTCAAAACTAAGCATTTTTCCTGTCCCAAAAAAAGGCGAATTTTCTTCTCGCTCCTCCTACGGACCAATTGGACTTAAGTCCCTTCTTTTCAAGTTTATGGAAACGCTGGTAAACCGTCGGCTAATGAAATATCTTGAATCTCGAAAACTTCTTAATGACCGGTGATTTCATGACATATCTAACCGAAAATTGCAACCAATCTCGTCCCGATAGTGGTGAAGGCAAGGTCATTGCGCTTGATATTTCAAAGGCATTTGACAGAGTTTGGCACCAAGCTCTCTTGTCAAAAATGCATGAATTTTTAATCGATGGTACTCTTCTTTAATGGATTAGAAACTACGTTTCGGACCGTTCAATTAAAGTTGTTTTCGACGGTTTCAAGTCCGCAGTCACAAAATAAATGCTGGTGTTCCACAAGGCTCTGTTCTGTCTCCGACTCTATTTTTCATTTTTATAAATGATCTCCTGTCTGTTACTTCTAGTCCAATCCATTTTTCGCTTGTGATAATACCCTCAGCTTCTCATATTTGTTCCTTGGATCTCTCCCCTCTTCTTCGGGTGTGAAACTGGAACGACAACGTATGTTAAGCTCATTAAGTTCTGATCTAAACAGCGTAACTGTTGGGGCTCAAAGAAGACATCACAATTCATATTTAATTATTTAACTTACTGGTAACATTCAATTGAGTTCCACCAAATGTATGAACGTTTTATTGTATTAATTTATACCATTTAAACATGAATTGAAATTTGCCGCCAATGAAATAATCTTCGCCATATTTTCTTTAATGTTCGTGTACTAAAACCATTGTGCTAAGTATTAACTTATCGGTTCTTTTTATTCCCTCGTCGTCTACATCTTCGCTTTGGTAATTTGTTTGAGATCTATCGCCAATCACGGTGTCGGTTGCGTTTTTTAACATTAATTGCAATCTCGCCCCATATTCGTTTCCCGCAGGAATAATATTGGAAGATCTTTTAAGATCAAAGTAATGTTTCCTAGGAGCAGGCCGAGAAAGTTCTGCCTGTTCAGTAACTTAGTGGCGTACAACTAATAGAATGGAATTTTATACTTCTGAAACGCAATGCTGTCTTCTATCATTAAATCAAAACCCACAGATACTGCCATTATCCATCAATGGCACTTGCATCGCTGAAACCGAAAGAAGTTCCATTCTCGGTATGTGTGTTAAAGAAAACCTTCGTTGGAATATCCGCATTAAGCGATGTTAGAAATATTTCACAATTTCCGATCTGGCTACAATTTATATGGCGTTTATCCGCCGGAAACTCGAGTACACAGCTCGTATCTGGCCTGGTGCACCACTTCCTTATTTGGAGCTACTTGACAGGATTCAAAAACATGTCATAAAACTGATTGGCGACCGTGTCATCGCGAGATCGATTGACTCCCTTAGTTATCGCGCTGTGTAGCTATTACATGAAAGAGATACAATAAAATTATAAAAAAGAGAAAAAAATGCTAAGGAAGTCCCTTTAAAGTTAGGTACTATATTTTTGATCAGCATCAAAAGTTATATCGATTAAACCATGTCCGCCATCCGTTGTCAATTTTTAGAACCTAAATTCACGAAAGCTTATATTTGGAACATATACTCCCTAAGGGCGACCAATAATAATTAACTGTAAGAATTTTTTTTAAAATCCGCCCACTGACATGGGCACCAAATAAAAAAAGTTATATCGAAGAAATCAAAATTTGAGCTAGAAAGCGAAAAAACTGGAATTTGTACTCTCTAGCAGCTCCAAATGCTGACACGCCCACTAGTATAGCAAAAAGTTGTATTGAAGAAGTCACCATGCCCACTTTGTGGAGAATAGGAAAAGAGTATCCAACAGTTCGCCCAAGCCGACTAAAGCCCTTGCTTATGTTTATACCCTATTCTAAGGGTATATTAATTTTGACGCATAGTTTGTAACGGACCTTAATATTGCCCGTAGACGCCTAAAAGTTACTATATTTATGATCAGCATCGATAGTAATGTCGATCTAGCCATGTCCGTCCGTCCGTCTGTCGGCAAAAATTAGGCCTTTAAACCGGGCCTAGAGAGCTGACATTTTAACCATATACTCTCTAGGGTCCCGAAATAATCAAGTTTACGAATTTTTGAAATCCGCCCACAAACACACGCCCACAAACTCAAAAAAACAAATTTTTCGAAAAAATCGAATTTTGAGCTAGAAAGCTGAAATTTTTTTATATATGATCTATGACTCCTAAAACTGCTCGGGAGATAAATTTTCAAAATCCGCCCACAATTAAATAAAACAATTTTATTGAAAAACCAAAATTTGAGCTAGGGAGCTGAAATTTATAATATATACTCTCTAGTGGGCCTTTATGCTCATATGTTATTTGTTTTTAAATCCGCTTACTGACACGCCCACAATTAAATAAAATAATTTTATTGAAAAATCAAAGTTTGAACTAGGGAGCGTTTTTTTTACAAAAGCTTCGTTTTTTTGATAAAATCCTTTAAATGTCATATAACAAAATATGTAGAGCGTTCTTAATAAATGTATACAGATTACCCATCACTAAGATCTGGATAAAATGCACATGTGGGATAGAGTCACTCTAGGCCTGTAGCGCAAAAACCAGTCGTGTTAAATAGGGGAAATTCAGTTCAATTCAATATTGATTTTCACTTGTTTAACAAAACTTGTTGTGTTGTGTTACTGGCCCTAGGTTGAATTTAATGCAAAAAACAAATAACGCCTTTTGCTCGAAAGAAAATTGAGATATTTTATCTTCTTGGATTTACAGTGAATGCGGGCGTTACTTGGCATTACCTCTTTTACCTCATTTACCTTATACTGCATAGTCTGTTTCCATAAATTTAAGTTTGCTTTTCAATGCAAACAGGTTCTTTGTGGGTTGGTTGCTTGCGGCCTTCGATTAGGATGCACTTAGACTAGAGATAGGTCCATTGTGCTGCCGATGTGGAAGGTGGGTGGGTCACCCTTTTACTCAGGGACATTTGCTTCACTGAATGAAGAATGAAGGTTGAGATCATTTAGATCATTAAAAAGGTATTCACCCAGTGTAGCCTTCCCAATGTTGGCGAGTGCAGGACACGTGCAAAGGAGGTGACTGATAGTCTCGTCTTCCTCTTCGTCCCTACAGCTTCTACAGAAGTCATTGTAGGGGATGTCCAGCCTTTGAGAATGTCTTCCTATATTGCCCGATTTTATTGGTAAATTATATTTAAAGCGAGCAATGCAAGTTCCAATAAAACGTTATCTTCTTCTTCTCACTTAATGACGGTGAGGCTATGGTCAGGATTAAAGGGATCATAACCCTATCACCTAACTGCATGCATACTGAGCCTCTGGGGTTCGCCGGTTCGACGTCAGAACATAACAGCAGGCCTCCCGATTTTGAATCACTTCGCCGTTGAGTCCAATAAAATGTTGGTGTTGCTGCATTTGTGTGATTCAGGAGTTTTATTTAGGCCTGATTCTCATTGACGTTTGTATTGGAACGTTGATTGATATTGCTTTTTGACAGGGTTCGTAGGATCTCTCCTTTGAACATGACAGTACCAACTGAGCTGCTCGCGTTCCATTTTCTTCAAGATAGGTTCTTTGACGTGAAGGCTTCCTCGGATCTTGGAACTTCTTATTCAATCAATCTTTGTTACTCCTGCGACGAATCTTCATCTCAACTGCCGTTAATTTGCCCTCATACTTTTTGTACGCTGTCCAACATGGTCAACCGTATAGGGGCTGAAGATGGCTGAGCTTTTCCGCCACTTCATCCAACCTACGCTTACGCGATGCTTAATGTCGTCATCACAGCTTGTTTCGGATTTTTGGATTGCTTCATGGTGTGTGACATCAGCTTGATTGAACATTAATTGTCATAATCTTGCGTATCACCTTTTCCTTTGTACAAAGGAGGAAGAAAACTTTCCCTCCACTAGTTAGGCATCGGATCGACTCTATTCTCACTTTTTAGATGAGAATCATGAGCCGCTTGGACCCGATGTCGCCCATCTCTTTCCAGAACTCAGAGCGTTTCAATTAAACGTTATATTCACTTTTATATCGACATATAGTTGAAATATCAAATTTGGAATACATATGGAATCATACATAATGCTCAACTAAAGGTGGCGTTGTTTCCACTCATCCGGCAAACAGCTGATTTTCGGTAAAACTAAAAATGTGTTCTTAGACGTATTTTCACGAAAGCAAGTCTCAAATATATTATTTCCTTACAATTTATCTAATTTTTACTTTTTTAATCAATTTTCATTTCTACTATTTATCCACTGTGAGCGGTTGAGTGTGGATGGTTGCGTGACAGTAACTTTATTTAATTTGACAACCTAAGCTAAGACATTAAAAATCTTTGCGTAGGTTACTTGGGATGTCATTTCATTTCACAGATTCCAAATTTACCTGTACTTTTTATGTTCACTTTTGTGCTTACCTTTTAGATAGATAGATACATTTATTTCATTTGAATTATTTACATTATATTTGTTACCGCACATTTTGCAGAGATTTGATACTTGTGTCTTTCTTCTGGAACATTATTTAAATTTTTGTGAATCAAATTTTTCTGAGAAGTATACATTTGAAGGAAAATACGAACAAAAACCTTCAATATTTTGTGCTTACCTTTTCGTTCACTTTTGGTTATTTATTGCTTACCGTGTAAACATAATTCCTGAGTAGGATGCCCTGAGCAGATTGCCCCTGGCATGACTCTCCAGGGTGCAGACAGACTAAGCAAATGCTTCCCGACGTCTGTGGGAAATCCGCGGCATTCTTGTTGTCTCTCAACAGAAAATACTGCAGACAGACTACTGGCGTTCTTACGGGACACTACGCTTTTGCCAAACACCTTAAGGTTTTAGTCCTAAGCGACACCACCAACTGCGAAGCCTGTGGAGAAAGCGATGACACTGCGGAACATTTCCTCTGTGATTGTCCTGCTTTTGCTCGTAGTATCAGGTGGCAGGTATTTGGTGCGGATATGGTGAGTGCTATAAACCTAAGCTCCTTATCATTGAAGCGCCTTCTCGTTTTTCTTAGAAAAACGAGTAAATTCCCACAGTAAAATGTGGTGTGTCTGCCTGGTAGTACAATGGACCAGTATTGAGTCTGAGTGCTCCAGTGCAGAAAGTCTCACACACCCCGACAAAAAAAAAAAAAAAAAGATTGCCCTTCCAATTCAGTCTTCGATAAAGTCTATATGGCTTCCTTATTTAGGTGAAAAACAAATTAGTTTAAGACTCCTGGCTCTTAAGAAAACATGCCTGTTCTACAAAATAGGTTTTTCAGTGCAACTTAAAAAGACTCGCCATTTAAAACCACAGTATGTTCTCGGTCCTAATTAGAGAACAACAACTTACATCACCCAATATTAGAGAGAAACGAATGTTACCTTGTTTCTCACGCCTCTTCACCAAAAAGAGGATTTCTGACTGGTTGTTATTTGCTCTGGGACTTTTTCTTTTTAATAAAAAACAAAAATGAAAATTCTCCGTAACTTAGCAATGTCATCCACGTGATGAAAAGAATGTAAATGGGATACAAGTACACATTGTTGCATAACAAACATGTTAAGGTACCATTTTCAGGGTTGCTTATATTTCTCTCATTGAATATGTTATCCCCTTTAAGGGAATTTACTCCCTTTAAAATGTTCCTTTTAATATTTTTCTTAGAACAAAGCATGAGGGCATTTCTCAAAATAGAACATCAACATCGCATAAATGAATCAAAAGGTCATTTCATATGCTTATGATGTGACAGTTTATAGTATTTATAAACAGCCCAAAAGCATTAAACGTGTCTTGCTTAGTAAATATGTAAAATGTTTCTATCAAAGCAATTGATAGATGTACACGTGACTGAAACTCAAATCTTACTGGCGCACACCAATTGATCAAATTCAATCTTGCATAAGTAAAAGATTTGTAATATTGGTTGTAGAACCTTTAAAGCTACTACTCGTATATATATGCTTTTCGGTGCTACTTACTATGAGAAAGAATAGAAAGATAGGAACGAAGTGTTTTGTTGCACTTGTAGGGTTTTCTCCACAACTCTAAGTTGCTAAGGGAGATCATGTTTTCATATATTCGACCTTCCAATCAGTAAGCGAAAACACTTACACTGCACCCTTGCCACTGGCAATTGTAATGCATGGATGAAACCAAGATTGAGGTTTTCCATAAACATATTCTATTTTTGCTAAAAAGGTCTTTTTATACCCTATTCTAAAGGTATATTAATTGTGAGTCATAGTTTGTAACATACCTTAATGTTGCCCGTAGACCCCTAAAAGTTACTATATTTATGATCAGCATCGATAGTAATGTCGATCTAGCCATGTCCGTCCGTCCGTCTGTAAGGCCTTTAAACTGGACCTAGAGAGCTTAATTTTTAAATAAATACTCTCTAGGGGCCCGAAATAATCAAGTTTAAGAATTTCTGAGATCCGCCCACAGACACGCCCACAAACTCAAAAAAAAATCGAATTTTAAGCTAGAAACCTGAAATTATATATGATCTTTGAGTCCTAAAACTGTCCGGGAAATAAAATTTCTAAAATCAGCCCGCTGAAACCCCACAATTAATAAAACAATTTTATTGAAAAGTCAAATTTGAGCTAGGAAACTGAAATCTATAATACTGACTTTCTAGGTGCCCTTTATACTTATGTTGAAATATTTTTTAAATCCGCCACAATTAAATAAAACAATTTTATTAAAAAAACAAAGTTTGAGCTAGGAAGCCCTTAATGCTCATGTGTAAATATTTTCAAAATCCGCCCACTGACACGCCCACAATTGATTTTTTTTTTTGTTAACCAAAGTTCGAGCTAGGGAGCTGAAATTTATAACATAGACTCTCTAGGTGTCTGATAGAAATAAGACTATGATATCCAAAAGTTCGGCCAAGCGGACTGTAGCCCGTCCCTATGTTTTTATACCCTATTCTAAGGGTATATTAATTTTGACGCATAGTTTGTAACATACCTTAATATTGCCCGTAGTCCCCTAAAAGTTACTATATTTATGATCAGCATCGATAGTATTGTCGATCTAGCCATGTCCGTCCGTCCGTCTGTAGCCAAAAATTAGGCCTTTAAACTGGACCTAGAGAGCTGAAATTTTAACCATATACTCTCTAGGGTCCCGAAATAATCAAAAAAACCAAATTTTGGAAAAAATCGAATTTTGAGCTAGAAAGCTGAAATTTTTTATATATGATCTTTGACTCCTAAAATTGATCGGGATAAAAAAAATTTCAAATTCCGCCCACTGACACGCCCACAAATAAATAAAATAATTTTTGTATACCCTATTCTAAGGGTATATTAATTTTTGAAAATCCAAAGTTTCAGCTAGGGAGCTGAAATTTATAGTATATACTCTCTATGGGCCCTTTATGCTCATGTGTAAATATTTTCAAAATCCGCCCACTGACACGCCCACAATTATTTTTTTTTTTTTTTTTGAAAGTTCAAAGTTTGAGCTAGGGAGCTGAAATTTATAATATATACTCTCTAGGGGCCCTTTATTCTCATGTGCTAATTTTTTTTAAATCCGCCTACTGACACGCCCACAATTAAATAAAACAATTTTATTGAAACACCCAAGTTTGAGCTAGGGAGCGTTTTTTTTTTGATAAAATCCTTTAAATGTTATATAACAAAATATGTAGAGCGTTCTTAACAATTCAACCATACTTAGACTTTTGTCACGCCCACTTATGAGGGATAGGAATAAGAATAGGGTATCCAACAGTTCGCCCAAGCGGACTGTAGCCCGTCCCTATGTTTTTTTATTAGATTTTGAATTTCAAGCCGTTTTTCCTGACCAGTACAATTCCAAGTACAAGTTCTTGTACCGGATCAAAGAAACAATTTCCGCTAACGTTGAAATAACAATTTTTTCAAAAGGCTAGAATGTATGTATTTGAAATTGTGTTTTGAAAAGGAAAGCTAATTTTGAGTTCTTCCCAAAGAAAACTACCCCCTCGGATATTAGGTCCTGCGTGCGAGGAGGGCGAATGGAGGTGAAGCTATAACAGCAAAATCTATGAGCTGTTTAGAATACGTCGACTACATTGGCTTGGTCACATGACGGTAATTATCAGTTTCGTGGATCGCTCTTTCCTTTGCACAAAATATAAAGATACATTTTCCTCTACTGATTAACCAACGACCATACCACGTCGAGTTAATCGGTTCTCGTTGCGATAAGGACCACAAACATGGTGAATGTCCTCTTGGTAAGAATAGAGTTGAAGACCGGAGTGTCCTCTCTCGTGTGCTCTGCAGGAACTCTGGGCATCCCGCCAACTTCAGGGGTTGCTCAAAGTACCCAGGAGTTGGAAAAGTGAGTCCAGGCCCGCAAACAGCAATCTGAAGACGATAGGCGTCAAAAGAGTCGTTCGTTCTCTAATTTTGTGTCACCCAACGTGTCCTTTGCCCAAATGGCAGCTGGACCCGGTCAAGCCCAAATAACATTAAACCCGCCAAAGGCACCAGAGGTGGATCTGAACTTGAATCGATCCTTCTGTCTCTGCACGGAAAGATCGCTAAGTTACAGAAACAGTTAAATGAACAAGCAGCCCGAATTAACTTTATCTATTCGAATTTGTTTGTTAGGTCTGGTGAGCCATAAATCAAATGGCTACGCTGGATGAGGGAAACTTGAAGATCCTTACTGTGAATGTTAATTCACTAGTCAGGATCGAGAAACGAACGTCACTTGCCAACTTGTTGAAAACCGAAAACCCGGATGTGCTTTTGGTTAGCGAAACTAAGCTAAATCATTGGAATACAAAAACTATCAACTAGTAAGAAGAGACCGGCCTCACTCCACTCAAGGAGATGGGGTTGGAATCTTAATTCGAAAAGGCCTGCGCTATAGGGTTATATATAGCGAGGACGTGCGTAGCTTCCAGTTGTTGGAAGCATGCATCATACGCAATCCTCTCCATAGCCGGTGGAGAATGTATGTGGTGTCGCTTTACGCACCTGCAGCACCTCCACCCAACCAATTTATGACAGAGCACGAGACACTTTTTCGTAGTCTGCAGCTGAACTCAGAGTAAAATTGTTACTTCTTGGCCGGAGATATTAATGCCAAACATGCGGCATGGGGAAATGTTACTGCAAATCCCAGGGGCAACCAGTTTCACGACTGGTGGCGCCTCAATATGATTGAGTACAAACTCGAGTTGTACGGATTCCCTTTTTTCCCAAGAAGCAGTGCTTTCCTGGACTTGGTCTTAACGGACGCAAGACTTCAACTGACAAACATAGAACAAAACACGCGGAACTGTTTGCGTACGTTTGAGTACGATAGTGACCACTACGGACTCGCCGCCGCAATACGGATCCCGAACGAGTAAACTCTGCTGGAGGAGTACGAAGCAGTATGTTCATTCGATTATCGAAGGGCACAATGGTCGCGCTTCTCCAGATTGTTAAACCGAGATATACGTTCGAGTGGAATCGACCCACCGACAAACAGTAACATGACATTGATCGGCAATTATTGCAGATGAAAGAAGCCATCTGACGAACAATGGAACGAACTATTCCTCGGGTAAGAAACCCTACAATCGACGCACTATATTGACAGAAAAGTAGACTGCTCTCGAGGCTTAAACGGCTGTACAGGCAATTTACAGACCGCGACGACGCGGAGGTAAGAATGCTGAATTCAGAGATCCGAATCCTAAAACAGCTGATTAAAGAAAATTACAGTAGTAGTAGTTTATTTATTAATTCATAAAAAGTGGTATTTACAAAACAGTTGAATTCTTTTTAAAAAAAAAAAAAAAAAACATAAATCTTTTGAGGCATGGCCGGAAGGGCCGTCATCCAGATGATATCTTTTGTTAATACATTTTCTAATTTTGTGAATTAATGGTGCTTTGGTATCAAGTTTGATTAAATTTAAAATTCTTCTCTTATTATTTGCTTTCTATATGTAAGTGCTATATTTATATATTGCGATAATTTTTTTCCAATCTGTTCCATTTAAAATTGCTTCGTTCCAAGTAATTCCGTTTCCATATTTGTCGCCGTATCTCAGCTAGAATCGGACATCTTGCGATGAAATGCAGTACATTTTCCCTTTCGTTGCTGTTGCATAAGGAGCAGTTAAGTGCTAAGGCATTGCGCTGCGGTACGAAATTAAGCGGTAATAGTTCCCCTCTTGCTCGGAATACCAATGATATAGTTTCACTGTTAAGCTTATCGTTGAAGTAGTTGGCTTCTCCTAGATCGTGTTGGAGTTCAGGATAAAGTTCCCTATGTACTGAGCTTTTTGCTCGCTCAATGTTTTCTTTTCTTGTTTTGGAATGGAGCTTTTCGAGAAGGTTATGAAGGAATGGCGTCCATTCTGCCAAATTATCCAAGCTTAGATGGAAAGAGAGTTCGCAAAGGTCTGCTAGATTTTTCCATTCCTCAAACCATGAGTTTTGCGACCTTACTATCGAGACTGCAATCTTTCTTGCCACCTTACCTTCGTGACTGTACATGAGTTTCGTAATGTAATTAAAGTGGAGTTTTAGAGACGTAAGATACAGTGGTGATAGTCCAGTTTCGATGAGTAGCATGTAGTTAGGTGTTGTGTCTGGTAGTCGAAATTGCCGCTTTAGAAAGAACCTTAAGAGTTGTTCGGTGGTTTCTGACCGATTCCAGCCCCATGCTTCCGCAGCATAAAGCATTATTGATCTGGACGTTGCCAGAAAAACTTTGAATTTTGCGCTAGCCTGATAGGTTTTTATTTCCATAAACATTTTTCCATACCGTCCCGATCGCATTTTTGGAAGAAGCGAGCTTTTTGACCAGGTGTTTTTCCAGGTTCAAGTTGCTTGTTATAGTGTAACCCAAATATTGGTATTCCTTTACAGTTTCTATAGCCTCCACTCCATAGCACCATTTTTCGTTTGCAGCTAATCGTCCTGTTCTTCTCCGAAAGACCATTGTTTTTGATTTGCTTAGGTTAATAGTTAGGTTCCAGTTCAAGCAGTACTCGCGCAATTTATTTATCTTTAGCTGAAGGGACTCGGGTGATTCAGCTGAAAGGACTAGATCATCTGCGTACATCAGTATTTTGATTTGCAACCCATCGATTGTTATACCACACGGCATGTCTTTTGTTAGGTCTTCGATATAGAGGCAAAAAGCTAAAGGGCTAAGATTGCATCCTTGTTTCAATCCTGCTAACACGAGGAACCAATCAGATAAATTTTGCCCATCCCAAACTGCATAGAGTGTTTCACTATAGATGTCCTCAATCATTCTTCCAAACTTGAGAGACATCCCATCTCTAAAGAATTTAAAAATTTAGGCTTTTCTGTCGATGGAATCAAACGCGGCTCGAAAATCAATGAAAAATGCGTATAATTTTCTTCGTCTTCGTAGACAGATGTCTGCAATATTGGTCAGGCTAAATATGTGGTCTACTGTTGAATATCCTTTTCTAAATCCAATTTGGAATTCACTGAGAAGGTGGTTGCTGTCAATCCATGCTGTGAGGCGGCGTCTTAGAATTTCCATAAAGATTTTATGCGATGTGTTGAGAAAAGCAATACCTCAGTAGTTGGATGGGTCCATCTTGTCTCCTTTTTTAAATATGGGAAAGAGTATAGATTTTCGAAACGCCTCTGGTGTTTCTCCTGTTGTGAAAATGTCATTATACACTTTTGTGAGATGTAAAAGGAAATCTGTTGTTGCATATTTCCAAAATTCATTTGGGATCCGATCAACCCCCGGAGCTTTGTTGTCTTTTATTTTCGCTACAACTGACTGTACTTCAGATATCGTTATTTCTCTATCCAAAGTTAGATTTTCGATATTTGGTCGAGCGTATTGGATTGGTGGAGCAAAGAGTTCCGCGTTCAATTGTCCTTCAAAATGGTTTCAAAGTATTGCTGCAGGTAAAAGTGTTTTTGTTGCGAAGGTTTTTCCTTTTATCTGTTGTATTCCTTTCCAAAATTCGGACGGGTTTCTGCAAAATTACAGAAAATCTGTAAGTCTGTATTGGGGCAATAAAATTCGGGCTATTAAAACCTGTAGTCCGAATATGTTCCCACAGATAAATACATAAGTTGTTCAGAACAGAAAGCGCCGCTTGAAACGATGATTTTTTCGTTGTAGAGGACCCACAGGAGAAAGTGGATTTACTGGGCGCTTGTTTCGAGGCCGTGTATACGGGGTGAACAATCCTGTTCGCCGTAACCACGACCGTTGAGAACAAGTGCGTGTCGTTGGCCAGTCCCTTCTACGAGTTGAGGTAGATAATACATACGTGGTGTCACAATGGACCTAAATTGGTCTAAGTGTGTCGGCTTCTGCTGACAGCCACCTAACCTAACATAACCTCCACTGATTAGTAATAAGATAGCCTCTCATAAGTTTGGAGATGAGAATCATAAACCATCTGCATCCGATATGCGTCCTCTTTTTAGAGAGCTCAGGGGGTACCTCGTCCAGCCTAACTTTTCAGATTTTTAGCCCACTTCCTAAAGAAGTATTCCAATATTATGACAGGGACTTACCTGCCTAGTATTTTGCCGGCAGTAGTTGGAGAAGCTAGGTTTTGGGACCTGTGTATGTGCGTTTACGCCTATCATTTATTTTTTTACGGAAATCAAGGTATTTTTTGGTGCCTAAAGATTTATATTTCCCTATATGAACTATAGAGTATTGAAACTTAAAGAAATGTAGAGCTTTGTAGAAAAGATGCGAAGAATCTTTCTGAGGTATGTTGAAAATCCAGGATTTCCAGTTGGCGTTGGCGAAGTCATAGGCATGCATTTAGAGTACTGTTGCAGAACTGTGCATTATGTAGCAAACTTATAGTTAAACAATTTCCTTCGGATTATAACGAATAATTAAATGCAAGGATTGGATGTTAAAGTATAAGTACTTTTCCATCATCACCGTTGCTTTCAACTAATGTAAACTCATTTGTCTAGTATTTACTACCAATTTCCGATGAATTGGGAACTTGAATGAATCTAGTATTTACCACTAGTATTTGAAAGCAAGTAAAAACTTTAGTTGACGCATACCAAATCAAGTTAATACATGAAATCTGACATTCATTTACTTTCAGCTTATACAAGGTGGCGCAAAAGTAATCCTCCTATCAGAAAATGCTATAAATTTTGCGATTGGGCCCCTAATGTCAGTTCTGTTTTGACATTTGTGTAATAAACACATGCGAAAAACACGTTAATAAACAATGTTACGCTACACTGCTCCAGAACGCGGAATATTGGTGACTATTTTTTTCATTTTTTTTAAAATTACAGCCAAAAAACATCGGAAGGTTATTTTTGCGCCACCTTGTACTTCAAGTTAATACTTACGTTTTATGCATATCGCCCAGTATCTACTTCAAAATATAACTTCGTACATTTGAGTCTAAAATAATTATTTGTGAAAATGTAAATTTCCTTTATTTGGATGATGAATTATTGAATAGCGTACAACTGTATGCCTATGCACATAATGTGAGCGTGTGAATTTTTATTTGTATTAAACTGTTCTCCATTGTTGCGTGTAAACCAAACATAATGATGAAAATAAATACACAAAACGGAAGCACAATATTTCCTTTTGTTGTGGAAATTAAATTTGTGCAAATAAACAACATGAAATGATATGCTAATTGGCCAACATTGAGGATCAACTGTGAGCGGTTAATTCAACAGAAGGTGAATTGACCAAATCGGATACTTCCGCTTATTTGTTAGATCGAACGGAATCGATAGAGTTTGCCTGTCTGTCAATTTCATGGGTGCTCTATTCGAAATTTATATGCATGCATTTATTTATATTTATTTCTATAATTGGCAAGCGGGTGGAATGGTTGTTTTTTTTTTAATTAAATTGTAATCACCCAACGGTCGACATGTAATGGGCTACTTATGGATGACGGGTGGAATATAGATTGCCATACCCTAAGAATCCACGATGTCACCTTGTTGTCTGTGATTAGCCAATGTCATTGAAAGGTGCCCCCAAAGGGTGGAATATTTTGCCCAAAAAATGGAGAAAAGAAAAAGCGCAGACGGATGAAAGTGTAGCAAAAAAGATAGCATAAGAAGATCTACAGGCCGCTTGGGCCCCCCAAAAATGGGCGCGGCAAAAAACTAAGTATGGCCGAATTGATTAGAAGGATATTGTCTACATATTTTGTTATAAATAACTGTTTTTTAAGTTCTTAAAAGGATTTGAGCGCAGCATAAACCTTCGTATAAAAAGATTGTTAAAAATGAATTTATCTACATACATAATGAAGAATAGGACTTTTATTTAAATTGACTTTTTTATTAAAACGTTTTTTTAATGGTGGGCGTGTCAATGGGCGAGTTTCAAAAAAGCATTTGGGCCACATGGAAATTATTTATTATAAATTTCTAGCTCGAATTCTTTACATTCGAGTAGATCTGAGAAAGTTGAGTTGAATTATAGATTGCGGTTGTTGGTAAAAAAACCAAACTGATTAAGCTTCAATTGAAAGTTTGATGACGCTACGGTGTTAAATAATTATTCGGCATTGATGGCCGCGCCTCCGGCCCTCAGTAAATTTATAAATGTAGAACAAATTGGTCATCGTTATGTGATACAATACTTTCAATTGAAAGGATACAGTCCAGTAAATTTTAAAGCAGAGCTAGATTCTATTCTGGGGAGTCTACTCCTTCGAAATATTGGGTGACAGGGTTTAAACGCGGCGGTTTGAGTTGCCACCCAGGACGAACATCGCAATGGTGGAACTAATGAGGCGACTGAACAAAATCTAAAAAAATGTATTAGATAGGTTAGGTTAGGTTAAACCCACTGTATTAGATAACCGTCTACTGAAACTGCGCGAGTTAGCTAACATGGAAGGCAAAACTGCTGTTCGCAAAATGGCGATTAGTCGTAATGGAACAAAACAGCATTGTGAAGATTTTGCCATCGAGTGTTTGGAGAACTTTCACAGCAATATAGGCCAGTTTTGCATGAACTCAAAAACATGGAAGAAATATGGGTCCATTACTTCACACTCGAGATGAAGGATCAGTTGAAACAGTGGATTAAAATCGGAGAATCAGCTTCAAGGAAGGCGAAGACATTTCCATCTGCTGGCAAGGTCATGGTGTCAGGTTTATGAAATGCGTGTGGGATAAGTTTCATTGATTATCTTTAGAAAGGAAAAAAAATAAACGGCGGCTATTATACGAACTTATAGCAGCGTTTAGGTGATGAAATCAAAAAAAAACATAGGGACGGGCTACAGTCCGCTTGGGCGAACTGTTGGATACCCTATTCTTATTCCTATCCCTCATAAGTGGGCGTGACAAAAGTCTAAATATGGTTGAATTGTTAAGAACGCTCTACATATTTTGTTATATAACATTTAAAGGATTTTATAAAAAAGAACGCTCCCTAGCTCAAACTTGGGTGTTTCAATAAAATTGTTTTATTTAATTGTGGGCGTGTCAGTAGGCGGATTTAAAAAAAATTAACACATGAAAATAAAGGGAACCTAGAGAGTATATATTATAAATTTCAGCTCCCTAGCTCAAACTTTGAATTTTCAAAAAAAAAAAAATAATAATTGTGGGCGTGTCAGTGGGCGGATTTTGAAAATATTTACACATGAGCATAAAGGGCCCATAGAGAGTATATATTATAAATTTCAGCTCCCTAGCTCAAACTTTGGATTTTCAAAAATTAATATACCCTTAGAATAGGGTATAAAAAAATTATTTGATTTATTTGTGGGCGTGTCAGTAGGCAGATTTTGAAAATTTTTTATCCCGAGCAGTTTTAGGAGTCATAGATCAAATACAAAAAATATTAGCTTTCTAGCTCAAAATTCGATTTTTTCCAAAATTTGTTTTTTTGAGTTTGTGGGCGTGTCTGTGGGCGGATTTCAAAAATTCGTAAACTTGATTATTTCGGGACCCTAGAGAGTATATGGTTAAAATTTCAGCTCTCTAGGTCCAGTTTAAAGGCCTAATTTTTGCCGACAGACGGACGGACGGACATGGCTAGATCGACATTACTATCGATGCTGATCATAAATATAGTAACTTTTAGGGGTCTACGGGCAATATTAAGGTATGTTACAAACTATGCGTCAAAATTAATATACCCTTAGAATAGGGTATAAAAAGGGGCCACATGTGGCGAAAAAAAAAGTTTTGGTTCATCAAGACAATGCACCAGTTTACACAGCCGTCATCGCGATGGCCAAAATCCATCAGTTAAAGTTCGAATCGCTTCCTCGTGAACCCTATTCGCCAGATTTAGCATTTGGGATTTTTTTCTGTTTCCAAACTTCAGAACATAGCCGGTGGTAAACGATTCGCCAACAATGAAGAG
The DNA here is from genome assembly GCA_949715645.1 of Portevinia maculata. Classification (NCBI taxonomy): domain Eukaryota; kingdom Metazoa; phylum Arthropoda; class Insecta; order Diptera; family Syrphidae; genus Portevinia; species Portevinia maculata. Next base: position 80,325,196 of record OX454525.1, read on the forward strand.
GTGCAGTTTGCTGTTGATGGATGTTTTAAGGAACTCATCGAATCTCACTATAAACAGGGCATCGAAGCTGTTAGAGATAGCTGGGACAAATGTATCGAGCTTAAAGAAGACTATGTAGAGAAATAAGGATTTGTTAGGTGCGGTACTTTTTGTTATAATTTGCTTACGCTAAAGCGGGTTTCTGTAAGAAAACATCACATTTAGTGGTAACAGTAAGCAGGACCCAGCAATGACTTATTGCATCGCATGCTTTTAAGTGCTACGTAATATGAGAAAGAATAGAACTTTGGTAAAATGTTATATAGCTAAGACGATATCAAAGCTTGCTCGGCTGGCAATCACACCTCAAAAATCGCTTAGCTGAACATGTTGGAAGGGTTTAACTCAGTAACGCTTACCTGGATTCCTGGACACGTACGTATCTAGGATAATGAAAGAGCGGATGCCCTGACCAGGAAAGGCTCATTATCGAAAACCTTTATTGGCCCACAACTATCCATAGAATCACAAACGTGGAATGACTGAGGCTCTACATCAATAGCACTCCGAATTCTGGCCTGACCTTGCCTAATGTTGGCATTCCAACAAGCTTGTCGACGGTCTTCAAACCAGCAAATCTAAGTATTTGTATCTGTTCACAAACGTGGAATGACTGAGGCTATACGTCAACAGCACTCCGGATTCTGGCCTGATCTTGCCTCAAGCAGGCATTCGAAGAAGTTTGTCGACGGTCTTCAAACCAGCAGTGCTAACTATTTGCCGGGATTGACCAGGGTTCAGTCCTCTTAACGAGCAACTAAAAACTATCTGGAATTAGGGCCTTTGTGAGTGTTTGCCTTGAGGCGAATGAAACGTCATCATCGGTGAATGTCCTGCTTTCGCCAGAACCAGGTTCAATACTCAAGGTAAACAATTCATTCAGGAAGATAAGTTAGGTGAGCTAGACCTTGCTAGTATCCTTCGCTTTGCCAAGCTATTGACAGGTTCTCCGATACTGGCTTAATGCTAATCGCTAGGAAGCAGTGAACGGGCAGCTATGCTGAAGTACATTGGACCATAAGGACACAACACAAAACAAAACAAGTGCCAAACATACTCGTATTTTTCGATTGAAGAGAAAGCGCGAATTATTTTCAAATTGGAAGCTAGAGACCTAATCAAAGATTTGGCCTAACAATATTACAAGGAAAAAATTCGAGGAAGCAAAGCTTAAGTTGAAGAAAATTTAATTTTCTGAGCATAAAGAAATTCCGATATCCCCATTCTGCAAATAAACGCAAATGAATTTGCCAATGAGATGGGAAAGGAACTTCCCTTGCTCATCAGCATAGGTACAGTGTTTTCGTCAACGTCACGGAATTGTTGGTGGCAAAGCTGTAGGAAAAGTTAAAAATGTTCCTGAAGACATTGTAGATAATTGATTGCGAGCAGTCTGGCCCAAACTTCGGCAAGGCTATGTGAATGACGACATCTTTAATATTGACGAATACGGCAATTTAGATTGATTTAATATAAAGCCATAGGTACACTAAGTACATACCTATCGATTACAACGAGCTACCGACCGTATAACGACCAAATACGTCAGTCCCAGCGTTGTTATAACCGATTTTCACTGTATATCGTCGCCCGAGAATTCGTTTGTTCCCTATGCCATTACCACTTTTTCGAGAAAAACACATTTAAAGGTTTGCGTACTTGGTACTCCAAAACTGTGATAGGATTTTTTTTATTTTTTTTAACTTGAAGTTAGTCTTATAAAGAGTTCACCTACCATTTTCAAAGTGTTTTGCCAAACCGCTAACAAGCTACGTTAATTAACGTAAAAGTCTCCTTTTTTGACTTGTGTCCCACCTCCTATATTTTGAAACTGATTTTTTTTTAATACACGTGGAACATAAAAAAATGGATATGGCTAAAATTTAAAAAGAAAAATTGACTACATCTTTTTTATTAACAAAGTTTTTATTCAAAAAATACAATAAAATAAGAAAATTATTCCAAGTGTTTTGCATTAAACAAGTGAATGAAAACTGCCAGATCAAATCAAATCAGAAAAGTACAGCTTCGAGTCATATGTTATAATCTCAGCTGCGAAATTTCAAGTCGATCCTCTCCTCCTCCTCTTTCTATTCTAGTGAATTTCGGGTTTCGAGTGAGCATTGTACCGTCAATGTTTGACCTGATGTCGATTTGATCATAATTTGAACTCGTTCCATGTTATTCTTTCGACTTTTCGTTCATAAATCTGTGGTCACAAGGAAAAACCGCTAAAGTCTGTTTTACTAATTTTTCAAGAGAGCAGTTTAAGACGCGTGAAATTACAAATGACTCTATTGGGCGATTGGAAACTCCGATCGCGTTGAAAAAAAAAATAAAAGAAAGATAATTTTACGCTTTCTTAGTTCAAAATTATTTTTGTTGAAAAAAGCAACTGTAAAGGATTTTATTGACAAAACTAAAACTTTAGTCGTTAGGGCCTTTTAGGTTTTTATTATCAAAAATCCTATCTCGAGTTTAGTTGTTTTTCCATTGCAAAGAATTTTTTTGTTCTTGTCTAAAGTCCACTTCAGCTGTTTTTCCTTGTCTATTGTGTTAAAAATTATCCAGTTCTTATGGCGACTTTAGTTCTTATTCCTATGCCAATATTTGTATAACATTAAATTAAGAAATACGATATCTCATGCCAAACAAATAAATCAGTTGGCATCAGTACAATTTGAATTTTCAAATTTGACACATTTCACTCACTTGCCCTACCTCAAAACTAGGGTCAAGAAATCTTGTGCCAAACTGATCTGCATTGCTTCATGGAACACACACAAATTGACAGAATGTAGAACACTTTGGGCCAAGATTTTCACTCATGGAACCCCAAATCTTGTACTTTTCTGATCTTTTATATACTTCTCTGTGCAGCTAAGGTTCATTAAACATATCTATTGAAACCATATTATGTATTCAATGATTGAGAGCTCGTACGGCATTTGCAGCAGTATTGTGTTAGGCAAATAACTGAACTCATATCTTCATAATATCGAAAATCTACACAACTGTAATGGGGCACAAACCAATACTAAAATTTTGTTTGCGATCAGTGTCCCACATACATAGCTTTTCTTTAACACAAGTGCACGTAGCACAAACGAATTCTCAACTTTGTTAATATTTTCTCTATCTCTTGTCGCCGTGATATGCACGTAGAGCAAAACAATTCTCACAAAAAAATTGCGAAAAATTATATATCTAGACAAATTATCCCAAACGCCAAAAAATGATTTATAGCACAAAACAATTCTACAAAATGTTGATTTTGGTGGATATGGGACAAAATCGATGTTCGATATCTCGGGATTGGAAAGACTAAGAGCAAATCAAATCACAGATTTAAAAAGAGCATACAAAATTACCATAGAACCCGTCTCTAACTCAAAAACGACAAAAGTGGCGTATGGAACAAAACAATTCTCAGGCGACGATATGCTTATTTTGTACGTAAATGGCATGCTTCGTCCAATCAAAGACTGCATATTAAAAGCGGTCAGTAAGATGACCTATGCACCAGAAACTTTGAAAGTCGATTGTTTTCAGTTTTCAAATTTCAAAAGGTAGTTTTCTTATAAAATGTTACTACAAAAAGCTATTTTTACAGCCTGAGTTCATTTGGCATTTACTAAACGCGCTAAATTGAGTAATTTTGTATTTAGTACTTCGTGGTTTCGGCGACAGAGATTTAAAAAAAAGTTTAAATATTCAGCTGCACGTCTGTACACAGCAAGAGTTATACAACCAACGCAAAACAGACAAAAATAACAAAGAGACTAAGGGTAAATCATAAACTTGCGTCAATTCGACGAAATATTTACTTCAGAGTTGATTGTTTAAAAATGTAATGATGTGATTGTTTAAAAAGACCGTATGCGAATTAACAATAATGATCTAGACGAGAAGATCCTTAAATCCCATGCCTGAGTTCTGAGGCGATAAGTCCCAGTACTTAAATTCAAACCGGGATCGAAGAAGGTAACTGGATGCCTATTAACTAGGAACGTTCCTTGAGTGTATTTATGCTTTACCGACTATCAAAATTAAAGTGCCTCTGCATACCTACCTACCCGTAACATAAATCCGCTTTATCGGCAATATAAGCACTGAACCCGTTAAATATTTGTTCCTAATTAAATCAGGTAAACTCTGATACACCCACCCTTACGAGTACACTACATGTATCTTTTGCCAGATGCACAATGCAGACTACGTTACTGTCCTTGGTATAGGCAATTGGATGAATGTGCTTCTTTACGAGACCTAAATGCGTAAACTTCTCATACTGTCAAGAAATACTCCATCAATCAATATCTCTCATCAAGGTTAATAAAATATTAAAATGTTCATTTAAAATCATATATAAAATTGGAATCCACAAAAGCAATCCACCAACTTGCCTGGAAAATATCTTAACACTGAAATTTCGAAATGAAGTCCATTCCCACGGGATGGACGAGTGCTTGTGTATGTAAATTACTTAGACTTACTGCGGCTGTATGAAAACATCATTTTGTTTAGATCTCTTCCTTCGTAACAAGATTCGTTTGCTGACCTTCACGCGCATTATGCTGGTGAAGATATTACTGCCTGAATTATTCGTTTTGTCGACGATGCTTAACAGCTGGGTCTAAGCAAAAACCACCTGCCGATACTAATGTATCGGACGCCGCTCAAGTTGTTTACGATGAGTCAACAAAAATGTGCAGCACAGACTTTCGTTTTCTTATGACAGCGTCTGCTATATAGTTTTCTTCTCTCTGAACCAGAGGAAGGATAGAAAAACCCGGCACCGCAGTATAAACCCACCAAACGAAGCAGAAAAGTGCAACATACAAAACACTACAGCATTAGACGTAACCGGATCCAAGGTAAACACACGTAGTCCAACTTGGTTACGTATTCTAGCTTTTTTTTTAGATATTATAAACTCAGGGTACTTTTTGTCACTTTGACAAACTATACACATTGCATTTGCACTCTGAAAAAAAAAAAACCTAAATGAAATACAAAACACACGTAGTTAAATCAATATCATCGATTCTTGGGACCGTTAAATTTATTTTAAATTCGTCTTAATTACCGAGAAATGCCGAAGGCGGGCACAGTTAGACATAAATGAATAAACGAAACTAATGTCAAGGACGCACACGGAACTTATCAAAAAGATTCGGTTAGTAACAACCGGTACAGCATTCTAGGAACCCTTTGCTTGTGGTGACAATGTTGCTGATATTCCCTAAGTATGGTTCTTAGGTACTTTATTGACATTGGCATATTTGTTATTTCTTCGGAAAGAGGATCCTATTTCGAAGGCACTATTTCACTTGTCACTTTCCAATTCGACATTGGAAATCACACTTTGAATACTTTTGATAAATTTCCTTTTCTTTGAAAATGTTGGTATGTACTCCGTATCCGTATCCGTATCCAATCAACCCACAAAAAATCGGAAATGCTTTAGGGGGGATGGGAACAACAGAAATATATATACCCAACAACGAGTTGGAAAAGACACGATACACACAGCTGCTCCTTAACAAGAACGACTTGTATGTTGTATTCACATCCACGAGCAGAGAAGTAATGTATCTCTTAGCAGCTACGATACAACGACCATTTCCATCGAAGGCTGGAGACTAAATAACGGAAAGCAACAAAGCAACGTTGTGTGTTCTATTGGCCCACCACCAAGCAAAGCAGTCACCATTGTCCCAATCATTTTCATTTCAATCCGCAGTTGCGGTACAAGTATTTTGGAGTATATCAGTATCTATAACAACAAATGAATTACCTATCTGGAGAAACATTTGTATAGCAAAAGAAATTATGGCACAACGCAACTATTGGTTTTGACCGTAGACACTGGGCATGGCCAAAGAATATGTATCTACGAGTAAGTGCGGGTTGTTGCTTTAGCTGTTTTTGGGCTTGCTGGGTTGTGTCTCTGTCGAAGTAAGTGTAGCACGGCTAATCGATGCTAGAGTAAACCATCTCTCCTTGAAGTTATATCTTGGGGCAATTTAATTGTGTATATGAACTGAAATGAAAATATGCAAATGAATATGCACCTGACTATGACAAAGGTTGGGCATGGGGTTTTTTTTCAATTTCACAAAGGCCACTTGTGGATTGGCGTTATGTGTCTGGGACGGCTATTAACTGACAATTGTAACATGGTGTGACATCGTGTGGAAACAATGCGATTGATGAACTATTTATGGGTTTCTATGTATTCGGCTGTCACGGTCATTCCGTAAGTTTGTTAGAATGATGGGCTTTTTGGATCGTTTACACTGGTTTTAAGGTATTTTTTATGTCTATCCAATTTAACCCGTATGTGCTCAAGTTTATTTGTCTGCGTCTTTAAACTTTTTTTTTGTATTTTCGCACTCTGGAGGACTAACTGGAAGGGTTTCAGCAAGAAACTGAAGGAACAAATTAAGAATGTCGAAAATAAGGACCGCCCCAAAAATGGGGCACTAAGCACAATAGGGTACCAACATTATTTGAATATATATTTTTCTTTATTTGAAGAAATATTATTTTATTTAAAGAATTTTAATATTACAATGAATAGTTATGAATGGAAAGCTTCAAAACAGTTAGCATGGCACCCAACATCGCATTTGCGGCACTTTTTAGTTGTATTTTTATGACACTCTGCACATCGGATCTGTGTAGAATGCGAAACGATCAGGTGCCCTTTGCCATCCAATCGGATTTCTTGTGGAACTCTGCGCCGTTTCGTAGCTTTCATGGGGCGACCAGTGGATCTTGAGACTGAGTATCTACCAATGTACGAAGTGACTATTGCTCGGATGAATCCTAAATAATCCAAATGGCCCTTAGCTTGTCCTGCAGGAGAAAGTCTGTACAGCTGGAAAGCATTATTCGTTGATGCATTGATAGGCCACATCAATAGCTGCCAGTACCATTTTTTTTTATTTACGCTTATACGGTAGCATCCAATGTTTTGATCCAGACGATCTACTCCTCCCATGAACCTATTGTATTGAAGGATACAGGCTGGTTGCTGGATTGTCACTCGCTTTTTTTCTTTGCTTGACCAACGCTGTGCGGATCCCAAAGGTGCAACACCTTCACAAGTTGATGCTACTGTGACTGCATTGTTGTCCTTGTACCGCACTAAAGTGATATTTAAATTTGACTCAGTAATTTGGTGGTAACTACCTCGCGGTTGTTTTTTTAATTTTAACAACGATTGCAATGGAGCATTTTCAACGCGGTTAGCTCGAATTGTTCCGGTGGCTTGATGATTGGCGACATTCAAAGCAGTTAGCAGATGAATTGAGGTAAAAAAATTGTCAATGTAAATATAAGCACGAATATTTTTTGGCAACTTTGAGACTAAGTTCATCACTACTGATCCTCCAACTCCCAGATCAGGAATCGTATTGCCGGTACTTGCACCTTGGTATGGTTCAGCTTGGAGAAGATACCCAAGACGCGTAGCCATACTCCAGCACTTAAAACCAAACCGAATCGGTTTACCATGCAAGTGCTGTTTTGTGCCATGGTGGCCATAATATGGAATCATAGACACATCTATGCTCACTTCTTCATAGTTTGGTGAATACTTCCTCCATTTTATATTTAGTCGCTACCATAAGGGTCGCACCTATGTAAATTTATCACTTGCATCAAGTGTTCCATTGTCACACACATGAAAATATCGCAAAATTTGTTCAAATCGCGATCTGGGTATGGAATTAGCAACACCAGGATGGAACGTGTCAGAGCCAGTATCCCAATACATTCGATTTCTAGCATACACACAATAGCCACTCAATAGCAATATGCCAAATACCAGACGCACATCCTCCCTTGAAATATCGAACTGGCTATTACCGTGGAAAACTGCATACTTTTTTGAATTTTCGATGAATAGGTCTATTATTTCATCGTCGTAGAACAATTGAAACCATTCCACGGGGGACCTATCCATGCTCAAAAAGGCCGGCGCTGTCCATTCCCCTCTTCTATCACCTGCAATATCTTCCTCTTTCCATTCCCTTACCGGTACAGTTTTTTTCTTCTTCAGTGTTGCTTGTGAACTTTCTGCAATCTTAGAGAGCGGAACGTCTTCCTCGCTACTGTCGTCGCTTTCGGCAGTGCCCTGTCCGATTATTTCTGATCGCAAGCCTTGCGCTGACCTCCTAATACACTGAAGCTCCCCTCCAGCCCTAAGTTGATTGCCAGTTAGCCTATTTATATCTCCTTCTAGAGCATCTTCCTCATCGCTGTCCTCATCACTCATCAGATGGTTGTTGGGTGGGAGTGTGTATATGGTACCTTCTACTATATCGTCTTCTGTTTCCAAGATGTCTAGGATTTCAGCCACTGTTATTCTAAAACAACAATCATAAAAAAACAATAAAACCAAGGGAAACACACGAAGAAAAATGTTTAATGCAAGGGGCACTGCCGTGCTCACCGCCCCAATAATGGGGCATTACATGAAATGGTACATAAAATCTGTTCGTTACTAATTTATACAAAACGAACATATTTATTTCATTGTAATAAACATTTTCAAATTGACAATTTAAGAAAAAGTGTATTTTTCTACAGAAAAATATGTTTACTTACACGTTTTTTCCAGCCATTGACACAAAATCAAAATTGAGCACTTCACCAAGCGAAACTGACACTGTAAGTAATGAATAGCTGTCTAATTTTTTTCAAATAAGCATTTTCACACACTTTAGTCTAGGGCTACTATGATGAGCAAAAAAAATATCGACTACCATAGGTAGTTTTTTGTTATCTTGTAAACGTTTTAAAAATGGGGCGTTGAGCTCATACGGGTTAAATGGTTAAATTAGTTTATAAAAGGTTTTCGGCAGACGGCTATTTCTGCCATGCTCGTGTTCTCAAACACAAACTGTTGTACATATATTTCATGAAATAAAGAATCTAATCTAATCTAATCTAAATCTAAATCTAAAAGGTTTGTTTCCGTTAGGTTATACCTATTTAGTTGAAGTTCATGAAAGTAAACCGAATTTCTGGTCAAGATTCGTTACATGTGATAGCATTCATCATATTATCAGGCGCTCGACATGTTTCAGCTCTGTTACATGACCCTGAAAAACACGCGGAGCATTGTACAATTCAGGAGTTCCTTCTCTTTTCTTCTCCAAATCATTGCAAACTTGCATCGGATTTCAACCTTGGTCTGAAGAAGAAATTGCAGAGAAGGCGTCAACGCAGAAGGCACTATCTTTAACAGGGGCATCCAGCTACTGGTAAACGCGGACGACATTAACATCATTGGCCGTTCCCAGCGAGCTGTGTTAAAAGGCTTTTACGGCGATCGAAGACAGGCGAATTTGTTGCTTTGGAAGTTACCGAAGACACGACAAAGGACATGCTATCAAGAATCAATCTGAAATCTGGCCACTGCCTTGGAAAAAGCGTCACTTTTGATAGCAATAACTGCGAGGTAGTTAACCTAATTTATTAGTTAATTATTAACATTATTTACAATGGACGAATGTAATCTTAAAGTTATAAATAAAGATGCAGTTCGGAGAAGAGAAACAGTGATTTAATTTACTTACATATTGATTGTAGGTCGGAAAATTGTATAAAATGTTGGAAAAACAATTGTTACGAGTATATAGTAATTTATTTGATATATTATTTAATCTTATTATTCAAAAATCAATTCAATTGGAAAATAAAATATCTGACATATACCTAAAGAGAGTGTAATTTTAATGTATCAATGTAGGATACCAGACTCTACCAAACCACTTTTGCCTCACTGCACCACTATTACGTCATCATGTCACCATCACAAGAACAGATTCAACCAACTCTCATCATCATCTAAAATACCGAAACATCAGACCACACCGGAGGTGACAATATAAAAGAGCCGAAACAAGACAAAACGGGGATTGCTGTTGTTTTACCGAAGCTGTACGGTCGTTTTAAGCAGTTAAACAATCAAGCTTTATAATCATACTAGTATTAATCAAATATTGTTCAAATAAATGAGTTATTGTTCACGTTAATATCGAACATATAACTTTGATTTCCTACATGTTTGGGGGCTCAACAAAACTTTAACATCAAATCACTCGAGATTAATATTCTTTTTCTTTTCATGTAATGATAAAAAATCTCACCGTCGATCAATTGAAGCTAAAACTTAATAGTCTTGGTTTGGATACTACAGGTGTTAAAGCAGTACTTGCTGATAGGCTGGAGAAATTTCTTGAGGAAAAAAGTGAGGCTGAGTTCGAGAGTAGTGAAGAGAACCAAGAAGGACAGAAACATACGGCAGAAAAAGAGTCTTTTAAATCCGAGGAAAAAATGGCAAATGCGGAACAAAACAGCAGTGCAGGAGCTGGAGAATCAACGGCTCGCATTGGAGTAAGAGACATTGAAAATTTGCTATCTGCTTTCAGTGGGGACGACAACGTTTCAAGTTTGCGGAGTTTGAGGAGCGTGCAGCACTATTAAAGTGGTCCGAAGTAAAAAAATATATTTTTTCAAAAAAACAACTGATTGGATCAGCACGAAGTTTTATTCGAACATGTGCTTGTAAGTCATATGCCGAATTTAAGATGAAGCTGTGCACAGAATTTGAAAAGCCGGTTTGCAAAGCTGAAATTCACACCAAATTGCAAAGCAGAAAGATGAATAAAAATTAGCGTTTTCGTGAGTACGTCTACCAAGTGCAGGAGTTGGGACAATATGCGGATATTGATGAGAAGTCGCTCATTTGGTACATCGTCAATGGCACACCGGGCAGTGGAGAAGGTAAAATGATATTATACAGCTGTAAAACGATTGGGGAATTGAAGGAGCAGTATGAGATATATGAAAAGGTTTGCAAGGTTGGTAATTCTGGTGGAGTTGGGAATTCTGGAGGCTATAGTGGCAACAGCAGACACGTGGGCGGCGATAAATTTCGAAACAATGGTGGAACAATGAAAAAATTCCAAAGCCAGCATTCAGAGTTACGTTGTTTTAACTGTGGATCTGCGGAGCACCAACGAAAAGATTGCAGAGCTGAAACAAAATGTTTTACGTTTAATGGCAATGGACACATGTCACAAACGTGTCCAAACAAAAATCAATCAAAAGCTACAAATATAATACCGGTGCTTAACAGTAAATTGGTGCTTATTAATAATATGTCATTTCAGGCCTTAATAGATACTGGTGCTCAAGTGTCGCTGCTACGAGAAGATGCGTTTCTAAAATTAGGAAAGACTCATGTGACCAAAAGCGAAATAGGATTGGTTGGATTAGCATCAGCAAAAATTAAAACAATTTGCAGCTTCAGCGGTACGGTGATAATTGATGACGTTTCTATCATCTCATCTATATTGGTAGTCCCAAAGTCGGCAATCAATTTTGAAGCAAATAGAGGTAACGACATAATTTCAAAAACAAGGGTTATTTTCGACAAAAATCGGCCGATTTTTTACGACCAAGATGACTTTAATCCTATTATGCATATAGATATAAATGAGAACGCCGAAGTCGAAGCACCATTCAAATACGTTGATGAACTAAAGTCATTAATTCGAAATTGCAGGCCGAATTCGGAGAAGAAATGTCCAACAGAGATGACAGTGATGCTGAAAGATGAAAAGATGTGGTAAGGAAAAAAGATGGCAGCCCTTAGCCGAAGCTATAATAGACAACTTACAAGGTGCCCAAGTGTACACGACGTTGGATCTTAAAAACGGCTATTTTCACGTACCTGAAGGCCTACATGAGTTCAACTTCGCACCTTTTGCAATGTCAAATTCACCAGCAGCATTTGCATGCTTTATTAAGTCAATCTTCCGTTTTCTGGTGAGTAAAGGTATAAATGAAATTTATGTAGGTAGATGTTTTAATTATATGGGCAGCAACTGAGGAGGAAAACTTAAGAAAGCTGAGAATGGTTTTGGACACCGCAGCTGAATATAACCTACAAATGAACCGGTCCAAGTGCAGATTTTTGCAACGCAAGGAGGAATTTTTAGGACACGTCGTGCAGAATGGTACAATAAAGCCAGCACCAGCTAAAATAAACGCTGTCAAACATTTTCCGGAACCTAAAAACGTAAAGAATGTACAAGCTTTCCTTGGGTTAAGTGGTTTCTTCAGAATATATATCAGAGACTACTCGTTGATAGCAAAACCGCTCTCTGATCTAACCAGAAAAGATGTTAAACTCCAATTTTCCTTCCAGCAGCGAAAAGCGTTTAACGATCTTAAAGATGCTTTAATCAGAAATCCTATTTTAGCTATTTACAGGCAAAATGGAATCACTGAAGTACACATGGATGCGTGCCAACAAGGAATAGGTGCGATCCTGCTGCAGCAAGATATAAATCTTCATCCAGTCTATCAATAACGTATCAAAAAGTCCGCCAAAGCTGACGTTAACCTTTCAATTTGTTTGAACTCAAATCCTAGAAGTTATGCATGCAAGCATTTTACAAATAGTACCCAAGCCTATAAAGAGATCTTTGCCAAAGCATGGAGCATATAATAGACATTTTGTATGTTTAAAGATTACGAAAAATAAAGCGGTCGCAGTGGCTTAGTCGTTAGTGCCTTTCTACTATTGAGCGAGGGGTTCGGGGTTGTAATCCTACAAAGAATCATCTAACATCGGCGTTAAATTGTAGGTCCCTTCAATTCGTGTCAAAAATATAGCTTCACACGCTTCGAAACAAATTAGAAGATTATCTACTATTTTATATTTATCGAACATTATTCGAGGTTCGCAAGGGATCTATTATGGGTGACGCTTAGACAACGAGGAGTTCCAGAGACCTACGTACAGATGACCATGGACATGTATGATGGAGTAAATGCAAGAGTAAAATGCCCCCGCTGAAGTCATCGAGGAGTTTGCAATCGATGTCGTTGTACACCAGTGAAGCGTATAAAGTCTCTTGATATTTATTACAGTCCTTGATTATCTGCTTGAAGGAAAAGTGACGGACTCCAAACTATATCAGTTATTTTTGCTGGTGATGGAGCCACCATTAGCGAGAATCAAACGTCCCTGCAACGAGCACTTGATGTATGGGTGTACGTTTTGGAGGGGAATGGTTATCGTATCAGTCCGAAAAAAATAGATTACTTGTGCTGCCTATTCTCTGATTCCCCTATTGTAGACACCTATATGAATCGAAAAGTGATTCACGAGTGCGAACAGTTCATATATATGGGATCTATTGTCGCCTAAGCTAAGGAAGGCCCTATAAGCAGTTGTACGCCCGGCGCTCACATACGGTTCATAATGTTGGACAGCAAACAAAATGTATTAGAGCAAATTAACGGCAGCTAAGATGAAAATGATGTAAAGCATGACAGCAGGAGTAACAAATATTAAACGAATAAGAAGTTGTAAGATCCGAGGAAGCCCTCACGTCAAAGAACCTATCTTGAAGAAAATGGAGTACGGCCGGCTCAGTTGGTATTGTTATGTTCAGAGGAGAGATCCTACGAACCTTGTCAAAAAGGCAATATTAATCAACGTTTAGATTCAATCGCCAAAGAGAGTCAGACCTTTAAACTCCAGGATCACATAAATGCAGCAACACCAGCATGTGATTGGCGTCAGAGACGAAGTTATTCAAAATCGGGAGGACTATCCTTATTTTCTGAGGTCAAACAAGCGAACCTCAAAGGCGGACCAATAGGGATGCAGTTGGGTGGAAGGGTTATGATCCTTTTAATCCTGAGCAAAGATTCACCGTCATTAAGGAAGAAAAAGAACTCGAAATTCGCAAACAATATTTGTTGTCCGTGGAATCCAAGCTAAATGTAAAAATCTTCTGACCCTACTTCAATATGAAATTGACCATGACCGCACTTGTCAATTTAAATCGTCAGATCAAGATCCTAATAAGTCATGCGACGTATTTTCTAGGTGTGATTTCTAGCTGTTCTAATGTAGCAGTTCGATTTCTATCGGGTAGGCATATCAATGTCGTCATAGGTGAGGTAAGGTGGCTGCCTGGCCACGAAGCTCAAGCTCACTTAGGCCGTTATGTCAGCTCATTGCGATACCACGGCGTTCGCTTGCCTCGCTGGGATACTGTTTGCCCTTCTGTGAGGTGGTGATTATATGGATATAACTTGTGCACAGTAGAAGCAGCACGCACACGATTTCAATACCCCTGGAGAGGAGCAGAGTGGAGTAACTGCTTCAGTCGAACCCCAGTTCTGGTCCATTTTTCTGCTCAGCGGGAAGTTAACATACCGAGGGTGACTGCTTCAGTCTAAGTGCCTTGTATCTTATCTGGCCCTAAGTGTGGAGTTCTGGATGAAGTGACTGTTGCAGTCGAACCTCACGCGGTCCTATTTCTTTGGCAGGAGTACAGGTTGGGATGACTGATCCCAGCCTGTTGCTCGAAATCCGTGGTGAGCAGGGCCGGCTCCAACCAAACAAGCGCCCTGTACAAGATTTACAGAAAGCGCCCTATTTTAAGTTAGATTCTCCTTGAAGTTGCAATATTACAAGTGATGTGGGTTAATGTGCAAAAATTCAGCACAGGTGTGATGGATGTTGCTATTTTGGGCTTATTTGAACAAGTTTTTTGTTTTAAACGCAAATGGCAGTATCCGCGCAAGGTAAAATTAATTTTTCTTACTAATAGCAATGCGCCCCGGAATTTGGTGCCCTGTGCATTTGCACATCTTGCACATATGGTTGGGCCGGCCCTGCTGGTGAGGGACCGGTGTGTGGCTACTATGGCTGCATATCTTAAGGAGTGACAACTGCCCGATCCCAGAGACCATATGTTGAGATCCGAGTCTGGTGACTGTTATCAGCACAAACACCAGACTGATCCCGATTCACTGCTCAGCGGAGGGAGAGCTTCCTGGGGTGACTGTTTCAGTACGAACCCCTCTTGCTTCCAAATTCACGGAAAGGAGAGTGCTTTGAGGTGACTGCTTCAGTCGAACCCCAAAGAATACTCTCTATTCTCTTGCAGATAATACCGAGTAGGGTGACGTTACTTGAATCCATGGAGAGGATATCTGGATTTGATGACTGCACAGTCGAATTTAGGTTCTTTTGCTCTGGATAGTGGCTGAGGCACACGAACCACTACATGTCAGGGGCATCGTGGGTGGAGTGGGGCTTGGGATTACTGTTGCAGTAAGAATCTCAAGCCGCGCTAGTCCACATAAAGGGGACTTTTTGACTTTTAAATTCATTTTTTTATTCAATATTAGATATCAACTTACATACAAGACACAAATCATTAAATCTAACTTAAAATTAACTTAAAATAATTGTCCTTATGCAGAAATTCTAAACTTAATCTTATAAATATTGCCTTTCGGCTTAAAAACAATTTTACAAACTAATTTAACATATTATTTTTATCAAGAAAATTAAAAAAAAAAC
The DNA here is from genome assembly GCA_949715645.1 of Portevinia maculata. Lineage (NCBI taxonomy): Eukaryota > Metazoa > Arthropoda > Insecta > Diptera > Syrphidae > Portevinia > Portevinia maculata. Next base: position 80,340,650 of record OX454525.1, read on the forward strand.
TCGTTAGCATTATTTAAATTTTATATTTTATATAAAAACTAATTATAAACTACATACTCTACTTACTTAGACTACTTAACGTAGGTATTCTAACTATAATTGGGAATCTGAGCACTCGTTGCTTACGCAACAAGTGGTCAAAAACCCAATTTATTTTTGAGCATCAGACACACAACTATTCACGCTAATGAAACAGTTGGTGCTCTGTCCAGGTAAGGTTCATCGTCAATCATCTATAGGATGTTGCTTGTCTATTCACAAACGTGATATGACTGGGGCGTCAGCAGCATACTGAATATTGGCATGATCTTATCTCATGCAGGCGTTCCAAGAAGCTGTTCTACGGTGCCAAAACCGACAAAACAAAGTATTTGCTCGGATTAAATAGGAAAGACTTGAAACTAGTGATGCTCGGTTTGCAAACCGGTTTAGATTATTCCCAAACCGAGTCGGTTGGACCCGTAAGATAATTCAGTTCGTTTTGGTTTGCTGCAAAAGCCGTTGGTTTCGGTTTGGCATCGACGCACTGTAAAATTTAACTAATCTGATTTCTCGCAAACTGAGAGATAACTTTGAACAAATATGTTGGCTTATAGAACTCGGTTAGGCATTGAGGAAGCAAAAATATAATTATTTATTTTGTATCTTTCAATAAATTGTTATATTTTAAATGTGAAGGTATATAATATAATTATATTGTATGTCTATGTTTGTACTTATTATATATTGAATAAATTTATTTTAAAGATGCTTACCAGGGTATCAGATCAGAACTCAAAATTTTTTTTAACAGGACGCGTTCCTTGCCCGCTAGAAGCGAAAAACTACAAGCCCTTATTTTGGTAAGGGGTACTGCTAACGATTTTGGAAACTTTTTTTTTTGATCATAATTCTTGCGATTTTATCTGTAAAAAACCATGTTTTACGCCGTTATAAATTTCAATTGTAACACAATTGTAACTCGTTTAAGACAGAACAAAACCAAACCTTTCAAAATACCGTTCCGTTGAGAAATGATGTTGCTTCCAACCGAGTGACTTAAATCGGTTTGCTTAAATTTCAATTCGGTTTAACTCGGTTTGTAAAATGTTCGGTTTGGCACATAACTACTTGTGACCCTTTTTCGTCTCGTCACTGCTTTCAATCCCCTCAACAGGCATCTTTATACTGAATGGCGGCCTAATAGAACTCATCAACAGGGCAATATTAAGTTTTGATTTTATTTCTCTTATATTTTCAATATGTTTAAATACTCGTAACAACAAGACATCCGCAGTTTTTTTTAGTCGCCTTTCAAGAGCTTCAATCATTATCCAGATTTTGTATTCTAAATTTTTAAGCAGTATCTCAAAATACAAAACCGTGATGTAGTTAATATTAACATTTGAACAACAAAAAAGCACATGTAGAAATGTATTTACTATTAATAATTCAGCATGCGCATAAAGTTATTATCTTGTAGCACACGACTTGAAAATACCTTACATTATTTTACTGATTGGCCGTCGTGCATTTTTGACGTGCATAACTCATAAATAAAAATGCACTGATGGTAATGACCTATCTTGTCCAAATAACACCACCGCTGTACACATAATTGAACGCATTTTACACTACACTTTGCATACGCATTTTCGCCAAAGTATGGATACATATACCAAGTACTCGTATTAACGGCCTTTATTTTCATGGTTAGCAATTCGTAGTGCACGCATGGTACGGTGTCAATCAGTTAAGAAATTAAATTATTAAAATTGTGACTCCGAGTGGTAATTATTTGATCTTTTCAATAAATCTGTAATTTGTTTTCATTTAAATAAATTGATTCTTCTATTTGATAATTTATCAAAAGCAATCAGTGGTTACTAATTTAAGTGCCGAAAAGAAGAAGATGAATCATTGAGCATCTAACAAAACTAGCACTATCCTCGGCAAGAGAGCTTGATCACGTGGATTAAATAAATCTAAAGCTCTGTACTATCAGACATCATTAGCCGCAACATCATTAAAAGGGAGTTCACATCGATCGTGCTACATATAAATGCACTACGAGGTCCCAAAGCTTCCAGCCCAACAGAAATCAGACTCCAGTCGAGGATGTCATTTTTCTTGATTGCACCTTTACTAGAATTAGCTGCACGAATTACCAATTAGCACACCGGAACCATCCAAGTTACACGCTAAGTAAATTGTTAACACTCGGAATTAGACAGAGTTAAGACATCATCAAAAAAAAAAAGGCACATCTTGAGGATTCGACAAGGATTCTTAATCAACTCATATGCACCCGTGTTGCATGTAGTATTCAACATCCTGAACATTATATGAATTCCCTATATCTGGTTAGACATTTTTTTAAAGCTTCTCCTCGTAAATTTAGAATCAAACGTTGTAAGCATGGTAGATTTAATGATAAAAAGACAATGAGATGTTTAAAATCAAGTTACCTACATAGAACGAGAGATCCAGACCCACATGTGCGCTCACCTAGTCTGCAGACAACAGTACAACAACACAAAACCAACAAAAAAACATATATATATTAACTACAAGAAAATTCAAACAGTGAGTAATCTTTTGGCTACATTTTTATGATATTTTTTTTTACGAAGAAACATATATAAAAGTTAAATCTATCAGGCAATTTAATCTAGTTCTAATAATACTTTAAATTGAATTTGTTACCCATAACGCAAAAATAACTACCATTATACTTACCTAAATTTGGTTAATTTGTTTGTTTCATAAATAATACTTACCTTCGAATTGTTTATTTTCTAATACTAAAAGTTTCAAATCAGCATTAGTTCACCTTTATTTTGCTTGCATTGTCACAGGCTCACAGGCAATGCCATTTAATTTAGTTAGGGGATATACGGACATATGCACGTAAAGAAATTGAACTTTAGATCTTAAATTATAAACTCTCTTTTAATCTCTTTTTAATTAAGATATTTATAAATCTCATCTAGGAGAGTTGAGAAATAGTTAAATGAATTTTCGAATAAACATAAATGTTTTATTTTTATTTAAATGAATTAAACACGATCTCTTTTATTATGAGCAATTAAATTCTTTTCATTGGCGAGAGCGAGAGGTGAATGAGCGAAGGGTAATGGAGTGTAGGGTGTGAGTAGTTATCAAGAACCAGATAGGGATTATCTCAAGAGAAAAATAACAATAGGCTGAAGATAATCAAGGAGTTATGACTTCGGTTATACTTAAGGGTGGGCTAGCCTCATGTAGAAGTGCTTTCACTTTCTACTAAAGTCAACGACACCTGACTTCCTCTCTCTTCTTCTTTTTATTTTTGTTCTTTCCTTCTTTCTTCCTGTAATTTCTCTTAAATTATTACTTCTTCTCATTCTTTTCGTTCACTTAATTATCAATTACCTTGCTGTCCCTTATGGGCATGTAATAGAAATCGGCGATCGAGGTCAATTAACAACTGTTGAGGCCATTCCTTACCAAGTATTTAGTAAACAACTATACAGGCACGATTATTTATTTTGTGGGTAGGTTTGGTAGTACAAAGATCCCCCCCATCCGACGAGCTGTCGCCGTGCGACCACCAGCGTGCCACCGTTCTACCCGGGACAATTATCATCCGAAAACCCCCTATCTTACAATCTATAGTTTTATCTTCAACTACCAAATTATAATGAAATTGGATTTCAAATTAATGAAATTCGATACCTTTAAAAGTACCATTATTTTACTTACTGAAAGCTTCTTGTTAAATATTGCAAAGTGCTACTGGGAGAGGTAATGACCTAGCAGCACCGTCTTCTCCTGACAGAATTTTTATGAAAACGGAGATGAACAAAAATAAATAAACAAAAGTGTCTGCAAAAACGAAATTGTACAATCTGGGCAAAGAAAACCAAAGCATTTATTGCCAATATTACAAGTTATCCCTTCTAGGTAATTTTGGTTTGTTTTTATAAATCCGTTTTTTGAGATTATGCGTGGCAGTGTGTGGATTTCAAAATATCGCTCAGTTTGCCGACGGACGAACGGACATGACTAGATGCTGATCACAAATATAGTAACTTTTAGGGGTATTCGAGCAATATAAGGGTATGTTACAAACTATGAAACAAAATATAATACATTTTAAAAAAAATAACTCTGGCCTGATTCAAATGGATCAAGATTGGCACAACTAAATATCTGGACACCATAACACATACAGGTGTTTTACTGTAGCATTAAATACTCGGTACCTCCCTACTTTTCTTTTTAGAAGTAAAGAACACTTCGAGGTACTTGAACTCGCTAAATACTTCAATGCGTTCGTTATTGAGCTTCCATGTTTCTACGGCGTCTGGGTTAAAAAAAACTATAATCTTGATTTGTCGGCTATTAATACGCTTCGTACCTACTCTAGCAACCGAATTAATAAAAATTACTTAATTTGCTCCTAAGTCACAAATTAACTACAATGTGGATTTAAAGTAATTTCACGGCTCATTAATTAAAAATCGTGTCCATGCATTAGCTTATTGCCGTGAAGTTATAAATGGTATGGAAATTGGGAATCGTTAAGTAATCAATTGTATGGAGATACCACGTCCAACATCCCATTTGGTTTAAAGATTCGCTGCCAGTTGTCAAAAATTTTGTTATATTTTAACTTTATTACTCGTTCATTCACCTACTTCAGTGAATTAGTTGATTGCGTGCTTATCAATGTCAATTAACTTCAAAAAAAGTTTGTTATTAAGATTTCTCATTTAATTCATTGATTAAAGATAATTCCCCCTTAATTTGCGTCTATTAGTTCGGCTGTTGGGGTCTATTGAATTGTAGTTGCAGGAAAAATTATTTATTATTATCCGCCAGTAGTACAAAATCATCAGCGTTCAATAGATCTTTTATCAGGGTTCTAGCAAATACCTTACCTCCCGGGAGAATATCGCAACCAGCACCAATATTCTGCCGAATATAGGACATATAAAATTGCGTTTAGAATGCATCCTTGAGGAACTCGTGCAGACTTCTCAAACGACTGCGAACAACTGCTTACATCCCATACCATAGCACTTGTAAGAGCCGGCAAATTAGAATACAAAAGTTAAAACTTTGGAGAGTCTCCAAGAGAAGACAGCTTGTATATCGAGGTGTGCCTATTAAATTGACCGTATCAAAAGCTGCTTTGAAGTCAACGAAACAGTAGTTGAGCTTCTTGTTCTAAGTACTTCCTTGCAATGCTGGAGAGCACGAAAATATGATCCATAGTCGAACCTTTATGTAGCTGCGTTAGAAAAACTAATATCAGGCAATAATGGCCCATAGCCATAAAGTGTATGAAACCTATCTTCTCCAACCATTTGTTTGTCTGAAGGAACCTTCAATTTAACGACGATTTCCAACGAAAAATGTTAAATACTTTTGATGACAAATTATGCTTTTATATTTGTGAGACGTTAGCAAGAGGTGGGGCATTACTGAAATAATTTGAACCAGAGACTCCTCGATCCAACGCACTTAGCACAGAGCTACTGCCGGCATATAGGTGCGTTCCTGACATTCAAATTAGGAATCTACGAAACTACGAAGTGCAAAAGAAAAATAATAAGTAAAAAGCCGCAGTGACATAAAATAATTTCAGAGATTTTTTTAAGTTGCACATAAATAACTCATTTTGCATTCGACCTACAATAACAAAAAAAATGTGCATGTGTCTGTTAATTTATTTTTATTATTGCAAGTTTAATAAAAAATGAGTTATTGACGTGTACTAGAAAAACCACCACTAATATTATTTGGAGAGTAAAAAGGTTAGTACTATTTGTAAATAAATTAAAATTGAAATAATTTTGAGATTTATGGTCTCCAGAGTTTTTTTAAAAACACATGCTACCATTACGCAGCAGCGGGGATACCATACGTATAAATTTATTGTTTTGTTTGAAACCTTGTTTAACTTGTAGCGTAGCGAATGTCTTGTAGTCCAACATTGTGCGACAAATAGAACAAAGTCGTTTGCCAACTAGGAAAGGCCGCAAGAGATCTTTTTTGGCGGAAGAAGTATCGCGAAATTTCTGTTGTGTTGTCAAACATAATGTCGCTTTGTCTTTAATTGACGATGATAATTGTTTGGCATCGTTTTTAATTGCTTGTAAATCAATAGACACATTTTATCGCGCAAGGAAGGCAAATTAATCTTTTCTCAAACCGGAAAAATTTAATAAATAATATGGTGTTGTTGTCAGAACCAGAATCCCAACATCCCGAAAACCTAAAAATGTTGGGATTTTGTATTTCAGGATTCTCTCCGACTCTCAAATAATTGCCATCTCTAAAAAAATAGAAAAACGAATTTTTCCTCATTCTCTTTGACATGGTCCAACTGAAAATAGGGGGTGTAGGTCCCCTACCAGGCGCGTCCCTGGGTGGCGGATAAGGGGATGCCCCGGTACGATGAAGTGTAAGTTTCACAGTGATTCGTGATCCGGGGTAATGAGGTTATAGCAGTGAAGATGACAAGAATCCCACTGTAAGACCCATCGTGGACCAAAACCAACTCTGGGTTAGAGTGTTTAGTGGGAGTAAACCCCAGAAAATCACATCCCACCCTGTCTTTCCCATCCTTTCCTCCCTCCTCAATTCCTTCTTCACCCTGGGCTGGATTAAGGTGTGAACCGTACCGTGCCGAGAATCAGCCTGGCTGAGGGCCCAGGGAAAACAAAAATAGCTCAGTCGCAAGCGGTGTATCCAGAGAAACTGGCACACTCTGGATCAGCTTGCCTTGTCCGTACATGCGGGGCTCTGTGCGGATGGACCACCCCTTCCCTAGCTACTCGTGGGATCCAAATCTTAAAATGCAACAAAACAACCAAAATATCGTAAAGACACAAAAAACAAAAAAAAATCAAAAAAAAGAAAATTCTGAGGCCGGACCTCAACAAAAACCGGATACAGCTGGCACCGCCAGCAGCTCCAAAAGCACTACACGTGTGGAGGAGCACCTGCAGAACCTCTGCATTGAAGACGCTACAAGCGAGTGTTCGATGCTCTCTGACGAGCTGAACGACACGACACCGTCGTGCAGTTCAGCTCCTCCAACTCTTCCCAAGCTCTCTGGCCATGAGAAGAAGTCGCTAAGTCGAGAGACCTCAGCGGCTTTCCGTATCCTAGACCGACTAGGCAAAAAGCCGGAAAAGGATTGGAGCCAGCAGGAGCGTGAATCCCACACCTGGGCAACCGACACGGCTAACCAGTTCAACGAACTGATTAAGCTGCAGCCTCTATGGCATTTCAAAACCGGGCGCCCAGGTACCCATGGCGTACGACGCCCCCCCTCAAGTGGCAAACGCCACCCCTCCACCCGGGACCCACACCAACCCACCATTCGTGGCATTAGTCACCCCACCACTCAAGGAGCGAATCCCTCTCATCGGAAGAGCAGCTCCCAAGCTAAAGACTCAACGAGTCGCAATGATTCAACGAACCAAGCTGGGAGCCGATCCGTCGTTGCGACAGGAACTGCGCCCAAACGGCGTAGATCCGTAGACGAGGAGTCCAACGCCTCAAAGAAGACCAAGAGCTCAACGAGCTCCAAACCCTTCTCTGAGACGGTCAAGGATAGCCTCGTCGTTGCGATAGTGGATCTGTCTGACGATGAAGGGAGAATCTCATACGAGAAATGGAGGCTCATTGAAGGCAGAGTGATGAACTGCCTTTACGAGCGTATCATCACCCATCCCAACTCACCTCCCACCTTTAAGGACGCTGGATGGCACCAGGGCTACGTGAAGCTGCTAGCCTGTGACGACCAAACTTCGGTCGATTTCATCACCACCGCCATTGCAGGTATTGGTGAAATCTGGCCAGGTGCTAAGCTTAAGGCGGTGGACCGGAGCAAAATCCCCCACAGGCCAAGAGCTAGAATCTGGGTTCCAACTGAACCCAACGAGCCAGCCAAACTACATTGTCTAGTCAAGTACCAAAATCCGGATCTTCCAGTCAAAGACTGGAAGTTTATCGAAGAGACACCGAGCTCCAAGAAACCGGAAGAAGCGAAGAAAACTGGCCGTTCGCTGGTCGTTTCGCTCACCACTGAGTCTCTCCCCTTGCTCCGGGCTAAGGACCTTAAGATCCGATGCGGTCTTAAAGAGGTGGAAGTAAGACTCTTTGCTTCGGACCGCAACACCGTTGCTGGCCCCTCTGAATCGGCGACACCCGCAACACCCGCCTCCCCCCGCGACCAGATCCCCGATGATGATCCATCATCGCCAGAGAACCTGGACGCTACCGTTGTGGAGAGGTCTGTATCAGTTAGCAATGATGCTGAAACTGATACAGATTAACCTCCATCACTCCACCTTAGCATCCGCTATACTACTACTCCGCCTCAATGAAGGAGGCTTCGACATCGCCCTCATCCAAGAACCTTGGATTAGAAATGACATCGTCATGGGACTGAGGGACCCAAACTACACGCTATACCACACCAAGAACGCAGGTAACATTCGAGCTTGCATTCTCGCTAGATCCACACTAAACTTAACCTTTCTTCCTCACCGCAGCACGAATGACCTGGCAGTAACACTGCTAAAATCTGCAGAAGCCCACATCTGGCTAGCTTCAGGATACCTACCCTACGATGACCCCAACTCAGCTCCATCAGAGGGAGTGAGAGTAGTGGTAGAAGAAGCCAGGAAGATAGGAGAAGAAATTTTGCTGGGATGCGACACAAATGCGCATCACGAATTGTGGGGTAGTACCGACACTAACCCCCGAGGTGAGTCCCTATTTGAATTCATAGTAGGCACCGACCTAATAGTGTGCAATAGGGGACATAGTCCCACCTTTATAACCAGAACCCGACAAGAGGTACTAGATGTTACCTTCGCCTCTATTAACTTGTACCCTGCGATTTCTAAGTGGACTGTATCTGACAGCCACTCCTTTTCCGATCACCGCTATCTGGAATATGAACTAGAAATACGCCATAACACCTCACCAGCAATTTTTCGCAATCGTCGAAGAACTGACTGGTGTAAACACAATGAAATCCTCTCTGCTGAACTGTCCAATCGTGTGCCTAAGACTCCAGAAACACAATTGGAACTAGATGAGCTTAACGCTGTTCTAACTTCCGCCTTAAACGTAGCATTCGACGAATCCTGTCCAATTACTACGAGGAAGGCAGACAATCGTCCACCGTGGTGGAATGCAGCACTTAACAAGCTTCGCCACACAAGCAGGAAGCAATTCAACAAAGCCAAAACAACGAGGCTACCTCTGGACTGGGATATCTACAAAGCAAGCCTTAAGAGCTTCAAAGCGGAAGTTCGTAAGGCCAGGCGTAGATCCTGGCGCAGTTTCTGTCAGAGTATTGACAATACGTCTCAATCCTCTAGGCTACGCAAAGTCCTTTCCAAAAACCCAATCATACCAAGTGTCCTCATGAATCCCATGGATCATGGACAGAATCAGATGAAGCATCGCTTGGTCTGCTTATGGACACCCACTTCCCCGGCTGCACGCCTATACCTGGCGTAAACCCTGCCCTGGTAAACGCTGCACGCCTACCATCACCTCCGGACCTCATAAGCGAGGAAAAACTGAAATGGGCAGTGAACAGCTTTGAGCCATTCAAGTCCCCGGGGCCAGACGGCATTTTTCCGGCACAAATTCAAGCGGGCCTCAGCATAACGGGGCAGCACCTGTCCCGTATTATGAGGGGCTGCTTGATGCTAGGAACAATGCCGACCGCCTGGACTGAAGTAAGAGTGGTATTCATAGCCAAGGCAGGAAAAACATCGCACACTTCCCCGAAGGACCTTAGACCCATAAGCCTAACATCCTTCCTCCTCAAGATTCTAGAAAGAATTCTAGATCTTCACATCAAGGCCACCATTGATAGCAACTTGCTATCAACATCACAACACGCTTACCAAAAAGGTAAGTCTGTTGAAACGGCCCTGCACTCCATCGTCTACCACGTCGAAAAATCCCTATCTATCAAAGAACTTGCCTTAGTGACATTTCTCGACATAGCGGGAGCTTTCAACAACGTTGAAACCTATTCGATTACCAACGCCCTACGCGGGCTCAACATCGACGACTCAATCTGCTGCTTTGTGGAATACATGCTCAAAAGCAGGGTAATAACCGCATCCTTCGGAAGTAGCACTGTCAAACGACGTGCACACAGGGGCACTCCCCAAGGGGGAGTATTGTCTCCGCTACTGTGGAACATAGTGCTCAACGAAGCCCTTCTGAACATTGAACACACTGGATGTAAAGTTATCGCCTATGCAGACGATGTCGCAATACTTGTAGCAGGCAAATACCCGCAGACGCTGGCCGATGTCATGCAATCTGCTATCAACATACTGACAGGTTGGACCGAAAGATGCGGCCTGTCCGTCAATCCAACAAAGACTGAGCTGGTCCTGTTCACACGAAGACATAAACTCCCTGAGTTCACCACCCCGAAGATTAGAGGCACTCCTCTGGCACTCTCAAATAGCGCTAGCTATTTAGGCCTGAAGCTTGATCGCAAGCTACTTTGGAGAGAAAATGTAGTCGAACGTGCCAGGAAATCCCTAGCTGCTCTTTACATTTGCAAAAAGGCGGTAGGCTCCACGTGGGGCCTACAACCAAAAATTATGCACTGGTTATACATGTCGGTAGTTAAACCGATTCTCTTCTATGGAGTACTGGTCTGGTGGCCCGCCTTGGAGAAGAAGTCCAACCTTACCTTGCTGGACAAAACTCAACGAGTTGCATGCCTCAGCATCACCGGTGCGCTGAGAACCTCTCCCACTGCGGCGCTCCAAGCCATGCTCCACCTTCTTCCGACCGACATCGTCGGCAAACAATTGGCTGCCAGCTCAGCAATAAGACTGAGAAGCTCCAAACAATGGAAAGAGCAACACACTGGACATGCCAATGTACTATCGATGTATCGACATCTCCCTAAGGTCACCGACCACCTGCCCACTGAATACAACTTCAACCTGGGCTACAAACATCTAATCCCAGACAGAACCGAGTGGACACAACGTCATGTCCTACACCACGAATCGCTGTCAATTTTTACGGATGGGTCCAAAACGGAGGACGGAGTCGGTGCCGGAGTCTTCTCTGAAGACCTGGACATTCACCTCTCCTTTAACCTTCCAGAACACTGCAGCGTTTTTCAGGCCGAAGTCACCGCCGTCCGCCAAGCCGCTGCCTGGCTGTCGGTTAATACGATATCGAAATCAGATATTGTAATATTAATATACATCGACAGTCAGGCGGCCATCAAATCCCTTGCATCCAGCACTACAAGATCCAAGGCAGTGAAAGACTGCCGTGCATCTCTTAACGAGATAGCCGGTCAGTATAGCCTCACCCTTTGCTGGGTGCCGGGTCACTGTGACATACCAGGGAATTGTGAAGCTGACGAACTGGCCCGACGAGGCTCTTCTGGTTTAAATAGCATAAGCGTCACCGACATCGAGGCGCCAACGTCTTATGCTAAAAACCTCATAGACACCAATGCGGTGAACGAAGCCAACCGTCGTTGGCACCAACTCGACCAGTGCAACACCGCAAGGCTACTCTGGCCGACATTTAACAAATCCAGGTCCATCGGACTTCTGAGGCATAAGAGAGGAACCCTTTCGAAATTAGTAAATGCCCTCACCGGGCACTGTGCTATAGGAAGACATGCCCAAAGGCTGGGCATCCCCTACAATGACTTCTGTAGAAGCTGTAGGGACGAGGAAGAAGAGGAGACCATCAGTCACTTCCTTTGCACGTGTCCTGCACTCGCCAACATTAGGAAGGCTACATTGGGTGAATACCTTTTCAATGATCTAAACGATCTTAACAACGCCTGCACAGCAAGGATTAGCTCCTTCATTCAGAGGAGCAAATGGTTCCCTGAGTAAGAGGGTGACCCACCCACCTTACACATCGGCAGCACAATGGACCTACTTCTGGTCTAAGTGCATCCTCACCGAGGGCCGTTTTCAACCAACCAACCAACCAACCAACTGAAAATAAATCAATTTTATTTGGTTTTCATTCTTTTTTAAAAACAAAATACTTACATTCCCCCTCACTAAACACAAAGCTTCAGAACCTTAGCTCGCACAACGTCAGACAGCGGGTGACGTTCATTGATAAATAGATGACGGTACCAAATCACCAGCGCAAGTGTAAGTAAATTTTAATGAACTGACAAAGACATTTGGCAAAATTTCAATATCAATGTACTGAAAAACGATTTTTTCTCAATAATAGCCATAAGTCGAAATGAATTGGCAAAACTGTCGCTCAATGACGAAATCAAGAGCTGTCAAACTTTGTCAATTAAATGACAAGTGGAAACTTAGCATAACCACATGCCGTATAATAAACCGGATATTTAAACAACTCAGAAGGGAATAATCAGCGGCCACTCTTATCGAGGATGTACTCTATTGAGCATTCTTAACAATAGTAGACACTGTGAAGGAATCATTGCGCGCGTTGCGTATTGGGCTGGCAGTGCAGATATAGTCAAATACAGGTCTGCAGGAATGGCTTAAAACCAGCTTTAAGACATTCGATATTAATTGATGTACTCAACTCATTAAACGTATAGTTTGCTAACGTGAATGAGTTGAGTACCTGATGTTTGGTTGCCATTCAAATCGAATATTCATATCAATCAATTAAGCATCCAAAGAATGAGTTCTAATTTAGGAATACTCATAATTTAAATCGGGTGCACTAAATATGCGGGAGTTTGTCGCTGATCTTTACACTTTTCAGCAGCGTGTATGGGAACTGCGTTCGCCTGTAGTTTCACTACATCATAAGTTTATATTTGAGTTACAAAAATAATTATCAACACCACTGCGCGGTTTCTAAAGGCATTTTGGTAAAATATCATTTTTTCTGGTTTTGAGGGCCTTTTTCGAGGTTCCAGTGACCTTTTGACTAAATTACCTTGAGCACAGAAATACTGCGCGGTATCTTAGGCGGTGACTATTTGTGCCAGTACAGCCGTATCTGGATGTTGAAGTATGTCATCGGACTGTTATCATCGCATCGGCGTACTATGCAGGGGATGAGCCAGTTGTTTCATCCCAAGTGCAGCGACTAGTGGAGCATTCCAACAGGCACCGCACGCCGCTCCGTATAGGCTGTGATGCAAATGCCCACAACACCATATGCTGAAGCACTGACACCATTATCAGGGGTTGACATTATAATCGTTAGAAACACCCCCGCTTTTGTAACTAGGGTTAGAGAGGAAGTACTCGACCTCTCGCTTGGTAGCCCGAGCGTAATTAAATTAATTAGTAACTGGAGAGTATCTAGTGAGTAGTCATTGTCTGACCATGGAATAATAGTATTCGACTTGGTACAAGTATCACGAGAAACGCAGTAAGGAACCCAAGAAAAACCAACTGAGAGACCTATAAAGTTGCTCTAGAAAGCAATCTGACGCCTTGCTATGAGGAAAGCTCCGGGCCAACTCCTAGAGCTGGAGAACGCAGTATAAGGCATAACAAACGACATTATCGCTACGTTAAGAAAGGAAAGAGATAGAAAACAGACGCCATGGTGGAGCAATAACTTGTCAAAACTCAGATCCGAGACCCGAAAGCTATTCAATAGAGCAAAGCGCAGTGGAAACCGGCAAAGCCACCAAACGGCCCTTACTACCTTTAATAAAGAAATCAGAAAAGCTAAAAGAAAAAGCTTTAGGAAGTACTGCTAGGCAATCACTAGCACGTCTACTGCAGCAAGGCTACGTAAAGCCCTGCCGAAGTCAGGAGAAGTGACTATGTTTCTGAGGAAACCAGATGGCGGCCTTACGGAAGATGAGGATCAACGGGCACTATTGGTATTAGAAACTCAGTTTAAAATTAGCTCGCCTAATTACACTATCAGCTCTATGTCGTGGAGTGCTTAAAGCAAACAACTATCACGAGCAGAAATTGCCGGCACTAAAAGTGCTCTCACAGGCTCAGTACTGAGCTCGGAAGCAACAACCACTTCATTGAGACTTTGGAGGGAAGACTGGGAAAAAACATCAACCGTTTGTTCCGTTGGACGACTTGGCCTTGGCTTGGCCTTCATTCGAACTTGTATATCTTCCTGATCAGGAGCAGAACTGTCAACGTTCTCTATTTGACCCCTCTGAGCAATCTCTTTGTCTTCCGAATATATTTTGGGAATGCTTTTTCTCCGGAAGACAAAACAAGGGTACCCATGGTGGAAAATTGTTATGTTGAAGCTATATCCGCCATTTCGGTGGTGAGGTCGAAGAGGCTGCGGGTCAAAGATAATGAATTGATCAAGTCACGCACACTTGTTCGAAAATGGGATAATGTGCGTGACTTGGACAATTTTATGGAAATTTAGCTTGTAGGCAAAGCATTCTCCACTGGAAAGTTTGTTATCTTCATAATTGAATCATCTCTGAAAGTGATTAAAGAAAGGCTCTACCTCGCAGTGCATCCGGCGGTAAAGTATGATGTCAAATAAACAGCACATGACAGCAGGAGCTCAAAATTCGAAAAAGCCTTCACATAAAAAAAACTGATCTCAGAGAAAATGGGATGCGAATGGCTCAGTTCGTAATGTCATGTTCAAAGGGGAGTGATTATGCCCAAACCTAGTCAAAAAGGCAATATCAATCAACGATCCCATATGATCGCGAAAAAGAGGCAGTTGTAAAAATGCATGTATCGCACAAATGACACAAGAGAAGCATTCAGCCTCAGTGACATTGAAATAGAAAGGGCTTCAGCTACTGTTAGGTCAAACCGCCGGGCGGACCAGAAGGGTTGCAGTTAAGTCCGAAGATTTTGATCCCTCTAGTCCAGATCATAACCTCTCAATAACAGGAAGATTTAATTGAATTAATAACGTTATTTACACCAAAACTTCGGGTTTACCGAAGTTCTTATTTTGACAAACTATGAAGCGTTATGTTCTCTTTACAATTTGTGGCTTAAAAACGAATCAAAATTAGTGCTATTACTTTTTGTAGTCTAGTTGTTTATTTATTGACAAAATTGTTTCTTAAATTGTCGATCTTGTTATGGTTGTGCACCAAAAGCCAGGATATATCCGCATTGAAAACTAGCTCTCCAAAGATTTTAGTACACAAAAACGAAGCTCATTGTACTTGGAAATAGTTCCATCCTCCATATTGCTATTTTTTAGGAACGTAAATGTTTCCCTTTTGCGATGCACGCGAAAGGTTAAGCCTTGGATATAAGAACATGGACTGTACCGTCGAATCAGTATATTTAAAACTATTTAAGCTATTTTCACACGCCATTCCGGTAGAACATAAAACCGTTTCAAAATATGTATTATCTCCCAATGACTCAACATAAATCGTTCACAATGTATACTTTAAGTTTATTACAATTCTTCGCTTGTTGTTTTCAATTCTTAATACAAAAAATACATTAGCAAACATTTAAATCCAAGGAGTGAAGAAAATACGCCACAGCAAGCATTTACCCTTGCCAGCAGCCAGATGTCAAAAAAGATAAAAAGTAAAAAACAACATTTATTAAACTTACGGAGTTTCTCCATAGTTCACTGAGTTATTAGCTTGGTGTAACCACTGTAATATATCCTGCGATTTAAATTTGTCTTGGTCATTCATATCTACTGACGCTTGTCGTCAATTGCCAACTTATTAGCTGTGCCAATTCCAAAAGAAACAAATGGCAATGAATCAAAATCACACTAACAAATAAAAACTTTGCGTTTGTATTCGTATATGAACATAAACTATCGATAAATGTGCAAAACACTTGTAGGCTGTATTCAAATTGTGACCTTTAATATAATCTAAAATCAATTTGTATTCACTTTGATATATTTTAATTCTGATCGCAAAGAATGTTTCTTTCAGGTAATTTTTAAGACTTTCAAATCAGCCTCATAAATGTATCATAACACCCTCGCACGTACGTAAATACTTTGACATTTTCACCGAGAAACCGACGGTTAATATTATTTTCCAAGGAAACGAACAAATCCATAAATTTTTCTGTAGACGCGTCTACAATGTAAGATTGCAACGATAAAATGACTATTAATGAAAAAAGAAGAACGAATTTTCGCAAATAGCTGACGCAAAAAAAAACAGAGACAATCAGCAGTCGATGGCATAAATTTAGATATTTCTCCGAAATTGCGCTCAAACTCTTTGGAGAGAGAATATTACTTAAAGGCGGGAAACTGTGTTAATGTATTTGTATAGCTGAGTGAATATTTAATGAAAAATATACAAGAATTCTTAAAGATAATGAAATTTATCGTTGCGGATTGCCAACTATCCGGTTGGTAAAATTATTAAAAGTGATTATTTAAAAACACACATGTACCTACACAGCTCAAATTGGTTCGGGTACCCTAACAGGTATGATGAGACCCTATTCAGAAATAGTTTTTTAAGCATTTGGATGAGCCCACGAGGATTCATTGCAATTGGTAAGTTGAGATCCACAGAGGCCGAATATTAGTACAGAAATAAATAACATGAAATCCTCAAACCACCCGAGATAATTAACAAATAATATGAGCAAATAAATACATATACAAACTTGTGGCATATAAATAGCTAGAGCAAGAAAGAATCTAGCTTCACCCCAATTGGTCTCTCGATGACAAAGATAAGTATGCTACCGCCATTGAAATTTCGTCAAGCAAATAGTTTTCCAAAATGAATTGTTGTTGGTTTTCGTACAAAAGATACTGAACACATCTGTACTACATACTCGTATAAGCCGAGAAATTCGTCATTTCAGCTTAATTCAACATTTCAACATTTCAATGTTCATCATTTCGCCATATATTTTCCAGCATTTCAAAATGTTAAATTTCGTCGTTCGAGCATGACGAAGATAAAAAAAAAATATATATGAAATAAAAAACATACTTGGGATGCAAGTTGAGATTCATACCCTACGTAAATCGAAACAAGTGCCCCAATGCAAAAATTGCCAAAGATATGGGCATACACATAGATACTGCAACTCAAATCCAAGATGTGTTAAATGTGCAGGAAGTCACCACACTAAAGAATGTAAGAAGAAAGAGGATGAACATCCTAAATGTGCAAACTGCAATGAAAAGCATCCTGCTAGCTACAGAGGTTGTTTAGTTGCAAAAGAAATCCAACTTGCAAGGGATAAACAGCAAAAGAAAACACAAAAAAACTCAAATAAGGATGAGCAAACAGTTAAAAAGGACTTGCAAAAGAGCCCACAGAGATAATCAAAAAGGTCCCGAGACAAAAGACGGCTGGTCCAAAAATGACATATGCTTACCAGCAGATAAAACGGTAAAACGCAAAGTAGAGCCAAACACTGGCTTGAAAAACATCATGAAACAATTCCTAAACAGGATTGGCTCTATGGAAAAATCGAATAAAACGATATTATATAGAATATTGTTGTTAGAGAGACAAAACAGCAACAAAAGAGCTGTTACCAAAAGACAGACATGATGAATAAAATAAAAATTCTTGAATGGAATGCTAATGGTATCGAGAGTCGCAAGGGCGAGATGCAAGTGACTCTTGACATACACCAGATAGATATATGTCTCATTTCAGAGACGCACTTTAAATTGATTACTTACTTCAAACTGCAAGGATATGAATTCTATCACTCCCCACATCCTTATAACTGTGCAAAAGGTGGGGCCGCAGTATTAATAACGATTACAATAAAACACCATATAGAAGCAAAATTCCAATCATGTGCCATCCAAGGAATTTCCATATGTGTAGAAACGAGCAGTGGACAAATATCTGTTGCAGCAGTATACTGCTCTCCTAGCTATAGACTAAAGAAAAATGATTTTAAAAGTCTTTTCCGCATATTTCACAATAGATTAATCGCGGGAGGGGATTTTAACGCCAAAAATAAGTATTGGGGATCTAGATTAACTAATACTAGAGGCAGAGAACTATATGAAGCAATTAAAGAAGATGGCGCCAAATATCACTCAACGGGAAAACCTACCTATTGGCCAACAGATAGAAATAAAACCACAGATCTTGTCGACTTCTATCTATCAAAAAATATATCTTCAAATAAAATAAGCATAGAGGAAGGACCTGATCTTCAATCAGATCATTCCTCTATACTCTTAACACTTAGCGATAAAATAATAATAAAAGACCATAGCCCAAAACTAGTAAATAGACTGACTGACTGATTAGAACTACTTCAGACAGAAGTTGGAAGAAAGTATCCAACTATCACCAGCTATTCAAACAGAAGATCAACTAGAAGAAGCAGTCCAAATATTGACGCCCAGAATACAAAAAGCTGCGTGGGCTGCCACTCCCAAAACAACAAAAAAGATCAAACAAAACTCTTATCCTCCCGAAATATGTGAAATTATTACAGAAAAGAGGAAAGCTAGAAAATGCTGGCAACAAGCAAGGGCGCCAAGCGACAAGACCACACTGAACAACTTAAATTATAAGCTCAGAAAATCTGTAAGAGAATTCAATAATAAGTCTTTGAAAACTTACCTCACAAGTCTTACAAATGATGCTAGTACCGACTACTCGCTCTGGAAGGCAACGAAGAAAATGAACAGGCCTATAGCTCACATTCCGCCAATAAAAACCAGAGAAGGTAACTGGGCGAAAAGCAACCAAGAGAAAGCAAACACTTTCGCTGAGTATCTTGAAGACGTATTCAAACCTTATAAAGATAAAGGTTATCAAGGACTCGAAATAAGATGCGAAGAATATACACCTATTCGGCCGGTAACAGCTAAAGAACTTGCCAAAGAAATTAAAGAAAGCATAAATATAAAAAAGGCCACAGGGTTTGATTTAATTACAGGAGAAATTTTGAAGCAATTTCCACGAAAATCTTTAAAAAAAAACTAGCGCAGATTATTAATGCTGCATTTAAATGAAGATATGTGCCAAGCATGTGGAAAGTCGCGGAGATAATAATAATACCTAAACCAGGCAAACCACCTAACGAAGTTACCTCATATCGCCCAATATCTATTCTACCAATGTTGTCCAAGTTATTCGAAAAAGTGCTGGTAAAACGTGTACAAAAAATAATAGATGAAAAATCGCTAGTCCCAATTCACCAATTTGGATTTAGAAATAAGCACTCCACAATTGATCAGGTGCATAGAATCACAGATAGAATCGAAAAAGCATTTGAAGAGAAAAATGTGTCCTCTACAGTATTTCTTGATATAGCACAAGCTTTCGATAAAGTCTGGCACAAAGGACTGATACACAAACTACAAAAGCAACTGCCGAAGCAGTATGCGACCATTCTGGAGTCTTATATATCAGATAGATTCTCCAGAATTAAACAAGAGGCAGAGTACTCAACATTAAGAGAGATTAAAGCTGGTGTACCACAAGGCAGTGTGCTAGGTCCAGTTCTATACCTACTTTTTATTAGCGATCTTCCTGAAAGTGAAGAAACCACCATAGCTACTTTTGCAGACAACACAGCTGTCTTTGCTGTGGGAGCAACTATCGAAATAGCAACAAAAAAGCTTCTAACAGCAATAAACAATATTTCAGAATGGACTAAGAAAAGGCAGATAGATTAAATGACCTTAAGTCAGTCCATATTAATTTTATGTATAAACATAGGGGCGGGCTACAGTCCGCTTGGGCGAACTGTTGGATACCCTATTCTTATTCCTATATCTCATAAGTGGGCGTGGCAAAAATTTAAAGGATTTTATCGAAAAAACTAAGCTTTTGTAAATAAAAACGCTCCCTAGCTCAAACTTTGGTTTTTCAATAAAATTGTTTTATTTAATTGTGGGCGTGTCAGTAGGCGGATTTAAAAAAAATTTAAGTATGAGCATAAAGGGCACCTAGAGAGTATATACTATAAATTTCAGCTCCCTAGCTCAAACTTTGGACTTTCAAAAATAAAAAAAAAATAATTGTGGGCGTGTCAGTAGGCGGATTTTGAAAATATTTACACATGAGCATAAAGGGCCCCTAGAGAGTATATATTAAAAATTTCAGCTCCCTAGCTCAAATTTTGGTTTTTCAAAAAAAATATTTTATTTAATTGTGGGCGTGTCAGTGGGCGGATTTTGAAAATTTTATGTCCCAAGCAGTTTTATGGGCCAAAGATCATATATAAAAAATTTCAGCTTTCTAGCTCAAAATTCAATTTTTCCCAAAATTTGTTTTATTTAATTGTGGGCGTGTCAGTGGGCGGATTTTGAAAATTTTATGTCCCAATCAGTTTTATGGGCCATAGATCATATATAAAAAATTTCAGCTCTCTAGCTCAAAATTCGATTTTTCCAAAATTTTGTTTTTTTGAGTTTGTGGGCGTGTCTGTGGGCGGATTTCAAAAATTCTTAAACTTGATTATTTCGGGACCCTAGAGAGTATATGGTTAAAATTTCAGCTCTCTAGGTCCAGTTTAAAGGCCTAATTTTTGCCGACGGACGGACGGACGGACGGACGGACGGACGGACATGGCTAGATCGACATTACTATCGGTGCTGATCATAAATATAGTAACTTTTAGGGGTCTACGGGCAATATTAAGGTATGTTACAAACTATGCGTCAAAATTAATATACCCCTAGAATAGGGTATAAAAACGTACCACACATTCCAGTCTACATTAACAACAATGTAATGGAATATTCAAACACAGCAAAATATCTAGGCATGACTCTAGACGCTAAACTGCGTTGGAAAGCGCAGGTTAAACGATTTCGACACGTGCATGTTCCTATTATTTCTTATTTGATCTTCCTTTTACGGCACCGGTGATTTCAAGTGTCAACCAAACAAATTTACAAACAATTCAGGTTTTCCAAAATAAAGTACTAAGGAACATAGTTAATGCACCTTGGTGCGCAATGGCGATCTGCATAAAGATCTAAATGTTGAAATGGTTGAAGATGAAGTTAAGAAAGTTGCTCAAAGGCATAGAAGTAGGCTTCTCAACCACGAAACACAGAAATAACAGAACTATTAAATAATGACAATGCAATCAGGAGATTGAGACGGGTAAAACCTCTTGATCTATAAGAGTTAGCTAGGGCTAAGAAATCAGGTATTGATTTCAAACAAGAAAAAAGTTTAGAAATCCGACAAATGGCAGATTTATCTGTTAAATTCAACAAATATGTAGTTCAAAAACAAATTGCCGATTAGTCGTCGAGTAGGTGCAATCTCATTCGGGATGGCGAATGTCAGTCCCCCGGGAGTTTTTTTAGATGGGTTAAAGTCTCTCACTATTGCAGAAGCATTCCTCGCGTACTAGCTCTGCAATGTCTTTCGATGATTTTTTTCTTCCAGCGAATTCCCAACATAAAAAAAAATTCGTCGCTGCACTTAAAAGTTTGTCTAATCGAACAAACCATGAAAATATCACCGCACATCTTTCAGCGCGCTAATTCAAAAACCGATTGAAAAGAAAACAGGTGACGGTAAGTGTGTTGGCTTGTGACCCGTCGTGCGGTGCAGGTTCAGGTCCCCATGCGGAACAACAACATACTTCACTCGTTAATTGAGAGAAACGAATGACACCATGTTTTCTCCAACCTCTACACCAAAAAGAGGATTTCTGCCTGGTAGTAAAATGGACCTTTACATAGGGGCAGGGCCTGATTAACCCTTAGGCTAACTACGCTGCAGCATAGAGCGCGAGGATCGGGGGGGCGCGCTGAAATCGTGTCTTCGCATACACTAATCTAGCATCATTACATCTACCTTACATATTTCAACTAGACCGAGACAAAACACTAAAACTAAATGCGCTTGAGAGTATCTTTAGCTTACACAGTACTTAATATATCCATCGACTTCTAGTGTCTGCGTGACACAGACGTACTTGCTGATAAGAACTGATAAGGAAAACGTCGAGAGTGTCCCTACTCATTAGGTCCGTTCGCGAACGTAAATTTATATAAACTTTCGTGCAAAACTACACAAACGCGTTCGCGTACTGAGAAAATGGTAAAAAGATGAACGAAAGAAAAATGTACTTTCGTTCATTTTTCTTCACACAGAATTTCAGCTGGTAAGAAAATGAAAACTGTCAAATGATGAAATCCTATGAGTTTGCCAGCAAAAAAAAAACAGCTGTTGCTTCTTTTCAAGCCAAACTAAGAAGTTTTTACACAAAAGCGTTCGCGTACTTTTCTTAGAAATGAGAGAAATCTCTCGATTTTGGAGATTTGACACTTTTCATTTTTCTACACATAAAGTACGCGAACGGACCTATTATATGGATATACTCTGGCGGGGACTCCCCACTCCCCGGTGTGGTTAATAGTTAGTATACTTTGCTTCCAATCACCGGATGTCCACCAATATATACCTTATACCTACATGTCATCATATTTCCAGCAATTAACCCGACCTATGTAATCTTTAGAACTATTAATAAGCAATAATCATAAAATGTAATATTCTAAGAAATACTTTATTAGTATTATACCTTAGTTTTGTAAAGAATTATTCAGATCATTATTAAAACAGTTGTCAAAGAGAGTGGTTGTACGTTTCCTTAGTGTTTCCGTGTTTTTTTTAAGACTATGAGTGGTAATGAGAGTAGTTCGATAGTAAAAAAGCCAAGTGGAGCAGAATACAGAAAAAAGGCAAAAGAAAAGTAAAAGAAAATAGAAAACATTTTAAAACATACTCGTAAACTAGAAACATTTTTTACGAACTCTGCAGAAAGGAATGAAACGGTGATGAATGCTACACTATCGCCAGAGATGTCTTGCCCTGGTTCCTCTACCGCGGATTGTTACGTTTCTCCGTCCAACACTAGCCCTATAGTAGCGACGACGTCGACGATCTACAATGAAGAAATTCAACTAGAAGAAAAGTCGCCTATTCCGTCAAGTGACCCTGCACTGTGGCAAGTAAATGATGAATTTCTAGATTATATTGTTAAAAATGGACTGCAACAAAACGAAGAATTCGATTTTTCCATATCAGAAAGGCGGTATAAAAATCAAAAAAGGTTTCTATCTGAAAATATGTTTGAGAAAAAGCTTGTTAATGGCAAAAATGTGAAAAGAAGCTGGTTAGTATACTCAGAATCCACAGGTCACGTGTTTTGTGGTCCTTGCAAATTATATGGAGGAACATCCGTATTTGCCAAAAGTGGATTTAATGACTGGACAAATTGTAACTTAATAACTGATCATGACAACTCTCCGGATCATCGTAAATGTTTGGGACAATATGTATGTAGAGGTAAACTTTTACAACGACTGGATACCCAAATAGTCAAACAATATAATGAAGAAATAACTTATTGGCGAAATGTATTACTACGGGTAATAGAAACAATTATGTTTTTAGCTTCTCGTGGGCTTCCATTTCACGGTCAAAATGAAATTATTGGATCTGCACTAAACGGAAATTTTCTTGGCTGTATTGAGTTTATATCTAAATTTGATCCTTTGATGGCTGAACATTTGGTGAGATTTGGACAAAAAGACAGATCGTTCTTGTCATCCTCTATAATCGATGAATTTATTTTACTTCTCGCTGACGAAGTTCAATTTTGGATTATAGGAGAAATAAAAAAAGTTAAATATTATTCGATTAGCATTGATTCTACTCCAGATATTACACACACCGATTAGTTGACATTTATAATTCGTTATATTCTGCCTGAGGGAGAACCTGTAGATCGGTTTATTACATTTTTACCCAATTGTGGTCATAAAGGTGAAGAAATGGAGAAGGCTGTTCTTGTGACAATTGATAAAACTTTGGAACTTGATATTAAAGACTGTCATGGCCAAAGTTGTGATAATGCTAGCAATATGTCTGGTCAATACAAAGGTCCTCAGTCAAGAATTAAAGCTGTAAATCCATTGGCTACTTTTGTTCCTTGTGCAGCCCACTCCCTACAACTCGTGGGATCGGTTTCAGCGGAAAGTAGTGACAAGTCAGGTGCTTTTTTTACACTGGAACAACAACTATAGAATTTTTTTTCTGGATCTACAGGCAGGTGGCAAATTTTGTTATCCAAATTGGATGAAAAATCGACGGTACTAAAAAATCTATCGAAAACTCGATGGAGTGCGCGAGCAGATACAAGCAAAGCCTTATACATACAGTTCATACAAACAACTTCTGGAAACATTAAACTCTATTTGCGAAGATGAAAATTAAAGTAAAGAGCCCAAAATAGAAGCAAAAGGAATATTAGAAAAAATTAAAACTCTAGAAATTACAATAATGTTGTGCTTTTAGAACTCTGTACAAATCGTTAGTACACAGCTACAAGCAAGTTCGTTGTTACTCTTTATGAGACATTACATGTTTATTTTGATACGTTGCGTGACGAAAAAGAGTTCGAAAATTTTGAATCAGAGGCAATCAAGAGATGCGAAGTGACCATATACAAAAAAAATGTAAGAAGAAGAAAGAAACCAAACTTTCATTTTGATGAAGTTAAAACGGGGCACATTGAGTTAGAAGGGAGACGATCTTTCATCGTTGATAATTGTTATGCAGCTATTGATTGTCTTAAAGTGCACTTAAAAAACCGGCAAATTATTCATAATACAGTAAGCACAAAGTTTGGTTTCTTATGGAAACTGCATGAACTAGACGACAGCGAATTTATTAGAAGCAAAGCAACGGAGTTAAAACAACTATATGCCACTGATTTAGAAGAAACCTTTGCAGAAGAATGCGTCCATTTGGCGCAGTTTTTAAAATCTGACACCGAGGCCGAGCATTCTATTTCTGCCAGAACCCCAAAGGGTTTGTTGCAGTTAATAAAAAGATTAAATTTTTCATGCATGTTCCCGAATGTGGAGATAATATTAAGAATTTTTTTGACAATGAGTGTTACCAACTGCAGCGGCGAAAGGTCTTTTTCAGCACTTAAAAGACTAAAAAATTACTTACTACCACACTCCACGACATGGATTTGGTTTTCTACTTGGTAGCCTGCAGTCACTTGTCATGATTTTGGTCTTATAATGCGTGAGGTAGTTTGCCTTTATGTACGGTCAGCTTAACCACCGTAAAGTTGAATGTCATGCAGATTAAAGGACAACGTTAGTTTCGCTTGCAGATCGATCTGAAAACTTTTATAGCTAATATGAACCATGTTAAAATTTTCACACTACTACTCTACTCACTTACTACTTTTTAGGTCCGTCCGTAACACACCTGGGGCGCGTCCTCATAATTAGCCTAGGGCGGTCAGAACTCTTGATCAGTCGCTGCATAGGGGCGGGCTACAGTCCGCTTGGGCGAACTGTTGGATACCCTATTCTTATTCCTATCCCTCATAAGTGGGCGTGACAAAAGTCTAAGTATGGTTGAATTGTTAAGAACGCTCTACATATTCTGTTATATAACATTTAAAAGATTTTATCAAACAAAAACGAAGCATTTGTAAAAAAAACGTTCCCTAGCTCAAACTTTGGTTTTTCAATAAAATTATTTTATTTAATTGTGAGCGTATCAGTAAGCGGATTTAAAAAAAAATTAACACATGAGCATAGAGGACCCCTAGAGAGTATATATTATAAATTTCAGCTCCCTAGCTCAAACTTTGGATTTTCAAAAAAAGTTTTTTTTAAATTGTGGGCGTGTCAGTAGGCGGATTTGGAAAATATTTACACATGAGCTTAAAGGGCCCCTAGAGGGTATATATATTATAAATTTCAGCTCCCTAGCTCAAATTTTGGTTTTTCAATAAAATTGTTTTATTTTTTTGTGGGTGTGTCAGTGGGCAGATTTTGAAAATTTTATATCCTGAGCAGTTTTAGGAGTCATAGATCATATAAAAAAAATGTCAGCTTTCTAGCTCAAAATTCGATTTTTTCCAAAAAAAATTTTTTTTTGAGTTTGTGGGCGGATTTCAAAAATTCGTAAACTTGATTATTTCGGGACCCTAGAGAGTATATGGTTAAAATTTCAGCTCTCTAGGCCCAGTTTAAAGGCCTAATTTTTGCCGACGGACGGACATGGCTAGGTCGACATTACTATCGATGCTGATCATAAATATAGTAACTTTTAGGGGTCTACGGGCAATATTAAGGTATGTTACAAACTATGCGTCAAAATTAATATACCCTTAGAATAGGGTATAAAAAACAACAGGCGACGAAATATTTTTGCAATTAAAGACAAAGATGGGCAGAAAAATGCGCAGAAACATTACGAAAGGATACAATCCGCTTGAGTGAACTGTTGGATTTTTTTTTGGTTCAGAATTCTCAGAATTTGGAAATTTTTGGAAATTTTATAATGAAATAACGGCGCAATACTAAAATTGAAATTAAGCCCCAAGAAATTAAATTACACCCAAAATACGTCATATTTCGTTGTTGTTGCACTACTTGTCTTTAGTGGCAGAATTTCTTTCACAGGGAACGTATCTCCTTGCAGGAGTAAGGCTTAATTTGGATTGTCTTAAACCAGGTATGTTTTCCCAGTGTTTAAGACGAAGTTGTTGTTCCCAATCTGTAATTAGCCTTAAATTATCTGGTCCTTGGAATGCAGATTCGGTTCCACTTCTAGCGTGTTCTTCTACAGATTCACTGCCTGCAATACCTTGGTGGCCAGGTAACCAACCAAATTTCTCCTTGTTGTGTTTGGCTAGACTTTGCAAGGCAGCATAGCAGTTTTTTTACAGTCATAGAGGTCATTGTATTGGACGACAGTGCTTGTAGTTGCATAGCTGGATAGCCTATTCTTATTTCAATCCTGGAGGATAAGGTGGAGGAAACTCCATGGACGAAAATAAACATTCGGACACTGTTCGGGCAGTTCTCCCGATTTCGAATCACTTCGTTACTGAGGCCAATCAAATGCCGGGGTTGTTGCATTTGTGTAATCCAGGAGTTTAAAGGGAGTCCTTTCTTTTGGGGGTCGTACAATCTCTCATTTGAACATACCAGTACTTACTGAGCAAGTCACGGTCCATTTTCTTTGAGGTAGGTTGTTTGACATGAAGGCTTACTCTGATCTTAGAACTTCTTATGCGATCAAGTTTTGTTACTCCTGATGCTGTCATGGAAAGCATCTTCATCACGACTGCGGTTAATTTACCCAACTTTTTCATTCAGTGATAAACATTGTGAACCGTATGTGAGCGCCGGTGGTACAGCTGCGGTGCGGATCACAGGAAATAGCTCTTACGCAATAATTGATTTCGTCATTACATGTTGCTTCGCTATTAATCACAGATACCAGATATTTGAACTTTGTCATGCATATTAATGGCTGGAATAGGTGGGAGTTGGCCAGAGAATGGGCAGCACAAGTAATAAATCTTTTACAGACTAATACGGTCAGTGGCGTGGCCATATAACACGATTCCTACCGTCTTCCCTTCTAAAAATCAACCAAAAGTAAGCACTATCTGCCAAATAAATATATGAAAAATTAAACCCGTCCCGTATTTTAATTATAAAATAAAATCTACACACACACTCACACATAAGCTATCGAATAAGTTTAATATTTTCATTCTACCTCTCGTCTGTATCTTCATACTTCATTCAAGAATCAGGATTCAACCACATTCCACAATCCACAAATCACAAACAACAAACCAACGAAGAGTCACAAAAATACTCTTAGTAAAAAGTTTTCAACTACCGCTGCTCTCTATAATAGAATAAAAAATATTTTTCCGTCTTATTAACTTGTTTTATATCCCTTTCTTCTACAAGCATTGCGGTTCCGATCCTCTTTGTTCAACACCCGCTTTTATATTCAAAGAAAAAGACGCTACATTTCGTCTTATAAACCAAATCTCACGCTGAATACTTGGAATTGTTTCATTTCATTCTCCCTTTTGCGATTAGCATTGCGTTTCAATCGGAAGATATCAACATGTTGCAGGAATGCAGGTGCTACGTTTGACTCGTTTTTTTTGCAACATTGTGTCTAATAACACGGTGTTCTTTGACTTATTTCTTTTTTCTTATGACATAATATCTGAATGTGTTATGTGGGTTGATTCTTGATTTTGAATTTGATGTTGATAATTGATATGCGTGTTGATGTAAGAAGTTGAGCTTTCATTTTTCTCTCTTGTGATAGTTAATGCTTCGATGTTTTTACAAATTTATTGTTATACTTTTGTCTTATGAAATAAAATATGGTAGAATATTATGGCAATTTGTCAGCAGAGTAAATTCAGCATATCGCTTAAGAGAAGTTCATGTCAAATAAAATACCGACACTTGTTTTTTTTTAAGCAGGAATTCAAATTTTAATTTAGAATCAGTTGGAATTTATTGACAGACTGCGTTGCACAAGTGCAATAACTTGAAAAAATCTAGTGTTTTGTAAAGCCAATTTGATAAAATCTTAAATTAAAATAGTGAAAAGTTAGATGTGAAAGTGAAAGTGAAGGTTAATGTGTAATTTTTTAGTTTCTTTTATTACCAACTTACTGATAAAAACATTTTAGCTTCTTAATTTTAGTGCAGTTTTAGATTTTTTTTTGGAAATGTCTTTGATTAGTGTAGATTGCTGTTTAACTGATTTCCTCCTGGAGGATTCAAATAGTTTTAGTAAGCTATCTTTTCTTGATAAAAAAAAAGTTATAGACGTAGGGCGCTCTATGCCTTTTATAAATATTAATTACCAAAGGAGAGATGGTTTTGTGACACATTTTATTGTTTCCTTATACCAAAAATATAAGTGGCTAACTGGGAGTTGCAAGCTTAATAAAATGTTTTGTTTTCCTTGTCTTCTTTTTTCAAACTCCGCCAGTGTTTGGAGCCGAACGGGTTTCACTGATATAAATAATTTAGTTAATTCTTCGAAAAAACATATTAAGACAGAAAAACATATTCGTTTTTGTTTATCCCTACACGAATTCGGCACGAATCGCATTGAAACTTCTTTAGGAAATTCTTTCGTTGTTCATAATAAAAAAGTAGATAAAAATCGGAAACTAATGGAACGTTTTATTGGCACGGTCATTTTATTAGGCAGACAGGAGTTAGCATTTCGCGGTCATGATGAAAGGTCTAGTTCAGATAATCGTGGCAATTATGTCGAAGCGGTTTATTTTTTATCTAAATATGACACTTTATTGGAATCCCATTTAGAGCAGTGTTCAAGTACACACAATCCAATTTTTTCAGGTTTATCCAACGATATTCAAAACGATTTGATACATAGTATCGCGGCGGTTATTAAATCCGAAATTAAAACAGAAATCAAGGATGCTCGGTTCGTGTCGATTATGATCGACGAAACACCAGATTTGAGTCATAGGGAACAACTGAGTGCCATATTTCGGTACTTGTCAGAGGATGGTATACAAGAAAGATTTCTTGGATTTTTTGACGTTAGCGCAAGTCGTAATGCAAATGAGTTATCCAATCATATATTTAAAATTCTTGAAACATACGACTGCAAGGAAAAGTTAATAGGACAATCCTACGATGGTGCCGCAGTTATGTCCGGCGAGGGGGGTGGTGTTCAAAAGAAGGTCCTTGATGAATGCCCGATGGCAAATTTTATTCCTTGTTATGCACATGTTTTAAATTTAGTACTATCCCGATCTCTAGAAAACATAGCAGAACTTAAACTATTTTTTGGCTATACTAATAGCATCGTTCGATTTTTTAATAAATCCACAAAGCGGTCCAATCTTTTAAAACAAATTTCCAATCGACGCATGCCAGGAGTATCGGAAACTCGATGGCATTATCATTCAAGAATAATAAACGTAATCTTTAACTGTAGAATAGATATAATTGAAACTTTTAGTAAAATAATTAATGACTCTAGGGAATGGGATACTGACACACTTTCGATGGCAGAAAGTTTATTAAATAAATTAGAGAGCAAGGAATTCTGTTTTTTGCTTCATACCCTTTCTGAAATATTTGCAAAGACCGATGTATTATTTAATTTAATTCAAAAAAAACAAACAGACGTTAGTTATTCCAAGCAAGAATTCGAACGTTTTGAATCATGGATAAGCTCTGACTTTTTAAATATGTTTGAAGTTATTTATGACAGCGTAAATGATTGCATCGAACCTCCACGTAAACGCAGGTTGCTTGACTTCGATTTGAAGACGAATTATAAGCGCCTTTTTGTTGAAATTAAAGACAATATAGTTAGCCAAATAAATGCCAGATATAAATCATTTAGTAATCTTACATTTTTGGATTTACTAAATAATTTGAAGTATGACACTTTTTCTCGTTCCAGTCCAGATGTAAAAATATCTTCCCTAATTAAGTTTTTTCCTAGAATTTTTGACTTCACGGCATTAAAAAATGAACTTAATGTTTTATATTCTTCGTCGTCACTTCGGCAGTTTGAGGTTCTCGACCTTCACAACCATTTGAATAGTGAAGCATTGAAAGAAGTGTTCCCTCAAGTCTTAAACTTAAGTAGTTTACTTTTAACACTTCCCATTTCCGTCGCCTCCGTTGAGAGGTCTTTTTCTGCTTTAAAAAGAATTCATACTTATTTAAGAAACTCACAGGGCGAGGATAGGCTCTCTGATTTAGCCCTCATATCGATAGAAAGAAGACTTCTTCTAAAAATTAAAAATAGACCAAACTTCTATGAAAGGGTATTGGCAGAGTTTATCAAAAAAGATCGTCGAATAGCATTAGAATACAAATAATTATAAAGAACTAATATTTTAACAAAACTTTTCACTTTTTTTTTTAAGTGTGTGAATTTTAGCTGTTTTTAATTTTGATTTATTTTTATTGCTGACATTATTATTTGTATCGTTTTTATATTTTAACAAATATAAAGAATTATCCATATAATTCTTCTGAATTTTCTTATTTTAAAATTACTATCCACATTATGCTGAATTTTTTTGAGTTATTGTATCATGCGTCTGTCAAGACCGGCTTCTTTTGAAGCCACTTTTGTTATGCTTTAAGCTCATTGTTGATTGAAATATTAATGTCTTGAAGTATAAAAAATGTGGCTAGAATATTTTTGCTAAGTCAATGTGGAATGCATATTATGTAGATACAATATCCCCATTAAAAATTATTTTATTTCAGGTTTTAAAGATTTTTATTTTTATAGGTGACTAAATTTTTCAACGTCTTCCCTTTTAAAATTATCCACGCCACGCCACTGTACGGTACCAATTCCCCTATAAAACATCCACCTTTACATCAAATGCCTGTTGCAAGGCCGTTTGATCTTCGCTCATGACGGCTCTATCGTCAGAAGAGAATAACCGATACACTGCTGATAACCAAGGCTAATATTTATTTTAAGGGACTTAAGGCGCAGTGGGGGGCATTTTCAATCAACCAATACCATATGCAAATAATTTTAGGAATCACGCATTCGGCTATGTAATTCTGATGTCGCACACCATTAGGACCGTTGAGCAGGTATCTCATGGTGTGTGACATCAGCTTGATGGAAGGGTTATTATCACAGTCTTGCGTATCGGCTGTATCCTTTGTACAAAGGAAAAAGATAATTTTCCCTCTACTGGTAAGGCTTTAGATCGCCTCTTATCACTTTGGAAATGAGAATCATGAGCCACCTGGACTTCTGAAACAGTAATGTCGGGTATTTCTTCATTGCAAGGAACGGCTTTTCGAAAGTATAGCCGAAGAAATTTTTCAGAAGTCCTTTACAATACCTACTGTTGCCATCTGTATAGGACCAAGCTTTGAATGCCGCTTTCTTTTCGCTTGACATTGTCTTAAGCTTCATCCCTTCACCACCATATTTCTTTGTCATGTTGATAGTGTCCTTTTGAAGCCCCACCAGTGATTTGGCGTTGTAAGAAAATTCCACATGTCATTTGCTCTGTGCTCTCCATCCTCAATTTCATCGATGATGAAATGGAGACAATTTTTCATACTGGCAATAATTGCTTCGGCTTTCTGTCCAGATAGGTCTAACCATTAAATGTTATCCTTTATTTGTTAAAGTACTTTAAGAGACTAGTCTTATTGGTATATAATCTATATATATAAAATGCTCAATAAATGAAATTAAAATTAAAAATTGCAACTGATTGCAGATACTTTTGCTCGTCCCCGTCTCCAAAAGAAGACGAAATTGTTGGCAATTACCTCTCGCTCTCTCTTTAAACAGAAGCTTAAAGAAACGTAGTACCAAAATTACTTATTCTGGGAAGCCGCTGCTGTGAGTGATTAGGTGCCGGCTTGGTTTGATGAACATGGTTTTATAACGATAAGACAGTATGACTTGTACATACTTAGGTTATTCTCACCCGGCCCGGAAAGTTTTTGGTGCCGTTTTCCATTTTTCCATGACAGTTTTCATATTCATTGTTGGCCTCCCCGACATGACCATTTAAAACTTCGCCAGCAAACAAAAGCTCTTCCTTTGAGATGTATTTGATGACGTTGTGCAAATCTAGCCAGAATGCATCTTTATCTTTCCGCTCCCATCCGGCTTGGGAAGTATGTGCACTAATAAAATTCCGCATTTCATCTTGCATCAGTTTTAGAGAAATTTAACGGTCACTTTACTTTGAGATGGCCAGGATGCTGCCAAGTAGATTTCTGCCAAGGACGATCCTTTTAAGCTTTGTTATGTCTCTAAAAAGAACATCTTGTAGGTTTAAGTTGCAATGTCCAACAATCGCGCCCGATTTCCAGTGTTTCACCATTTTGGTTCAAAATGCCCAGTCGACTTCCTCATTTCTTCGATCTCGTAGCTAAGACGACTCATACTTCCAACGTTCCAACCCACGACCCTTGGTTTCCGCCGGAAACTGATTAGTTATGACCCGATCATTTCTGGCCGTCCCAAAATTAGTCCCATTATATGTAGGGACTGGCGGGGTAGTGCCTTTTTAATTGGCATTCCTGGAGCTGGAGGTTAAAAGATTTCGACACGTGCATGTTCCCATTATTTCTTGTTTGATCTTCCTTTTACGGCACCGGTGATTTCCAGTGTCAATCCACGGGCTTGCACGCAAACTTGCTAGAAAGCTTTAAGGTGTTATGAATCACTATGCTCACTACATGAGATTTTTCCTTTTTTTTTGTTTTACAATTTGCGTGCGCTAAAGGGATTTCTTTTTTCTGTAGTGACACAATACCCTTATAGCGGAAACCACAGCGCAGGCATTTTTGTTTGGTTGCTGTAAGCAGCTCCTAGCAAATGATTCATTGCCTACTTTTGGGTGCTACTGAGTGTATGAAAGAATAGAAGGATAGGATAGAAGTTTGGTGCGATAGGATTTGTTCTCCACAGGTGGCGCCTAAAATTCTTTAGGGAGATCTGTTTTTGTTGTGTGTATTCAAATTATAAAAATTATGGCCCTGGTCGGGATTCGAACGCACTACCTACCAATCACTTAGTGAATACACTGCTATCGCACCATTGCCACCCTTAGTCGCCTGTTATGACAACCGCTGTATATCAGTCGTGTTTCTTTGCACGCGGATATAGGGATAATTTATATACGCTAACTTTAGCGGGGATAGCTATCGCCGCTAAGTCAGTTAGCGGGGATAAACAGTGCTTCCAAAACCCATTTTCTTCGTTTCTGATGAACCAATGCGATGAATTTTTCAGGAAATGTCAAAGTTTGACATCCTCCCGACCACTAACACATCCCGCCGAATATTTTATTCGTGATTTTATTATTTTTTTTTTTCAAACCTCATTATAAAGGTAATTGAATTTAGCAAATCTGTTAATGTGAAATTGTTTTTCATAATTTTAGAATATGCTTGGCATCAATTTCAATTGGCAGAAGTCAATATTTTTCAATTTCAGGATTTTCAATACAAATTTCTTAACTACAACTTACAGCTGTGTCACGGTGCATGTCATAGGTCATAGGTGCATGTGTGCTGCCAAGTTTTCTTTTGATGAATTCTTAAGCGGCGATAGTCGTTTTCTGATGCCATCCCTATATCCGCGTGCAAAGAAACACGGCTATCGTAGTGCGCTTTAGTGATATTCCGTGGAATAGGGATATCATAAGTTAAAATCGTCTTCTTTTTTTCTTCCCCTTACAGTGAGGTTATGATCAGAATTAAATCGAAACATTGCCTGCGCAGTCCGGCATTTCCTACATTGCCGGTAACATATTATGCATTTATGTCGGTAATCGATTTATTTAGTGAAAACATCTTGTATTTACGCATATTTCATTTGTTAAAATTGCTTGTATAATCCACCTATCCATTTTAAA
This sequence comes from Portevinia maculata, assembly GCA_949715645.1. NCBI lineage: Eukaryota > Metazoa > Arthropoda > Insecta > Diptera > Syrphidae > Portevinia > Portevinia maculata. The sequence goes on from OX454525.1 coordinate 80,374,795, forward strand.
CTTTTAAAATATCATACATAAGATTAAAAAAATTAAAACAAAATTAATTTTTACAAAGTGACGAGCTTTTCCTTATTTAAGTAACTTTACAAATGTTTATTGATTGTTCAGTAATTAACATGATATAGAATTGCAAACATTTGTCGGAGATGTATATGAAACGAAAACTTAATGCCATTCATATAAAATATGTGCCACCATCAGGTACGCTGTGATTATTGTAATTTGCCCAACCATCATGGGAAATGCAAACCTACATAAATGGATACCTTCATTAGAAAATGCAGTATAAAATATATTTTGATTCTCACCTCAAATATCTTGTAAAAGATAACTTATATCCATGCTGCTCAGCGATTCCCGCTGATAAGACATTCGCAGATGCTCCGTAAAGGGTTCCATTACCTAAAGTCAAACTATATGTTAACCTTGCAGGTGAAAACTGATCTCACGTCACTATACCTCCTAGGCTGGAACCAAACAACAAGGCCCAAACCAATGGTTGAAGTGGAAGATCCATTGTATCTTTGGCAACCAAAGATACAACTACCTTCACCATCATTGCCGTCACCGGAATGCTGTCAAGAATAGATGATGTTATTGCAGAGATCCAAAGAATAATAAAAATGGCCACTGCTAAACGCTTTTCACTGCTAACATAGATAATTATGCTCTCCGTTTGAGCTCCAATCCAGGTAAAGAGTCCGAGTCGTTCCACGCACTCCATAATTACAAACATGGACGCAAAGAAAAGCAATGTAGTCCATTCGATTCGAGTGACCATAGCATCCATGTCATTGCGATTGGAAATAATCATAAGGCAAACTACTCCAAGTAATGCTACCCAACCGAGGGGTAGGGTTTGCAAGGTCGGCACCGACTGCACGAAGAACATGATGATCACAAATGCAAGCGTGAAGGCTGATTGGGAAAGAAGCTGTTTGTGTTTTATAGGGTACTAAATACAGGAATGTTAGATATTGTTTCATGAAAATAATTAATGACTTTCTTACTGCTGCTTTGAGCTCTTCCAATGTGTGCTTGTAGGCAGCTGTAGATTCAATGCCAGATTGCATTTTCTTCAACTTTTGCTTAAGAATTTTTACTTTTTTGAGCAATGTTACACGGACTAAATCAGCATCCTTGGAATACGATGACAGCGAATAGGCAGCCCTCTCCCATACTTTAATTTCTCGCCGTAGATCTTTAAGCGCCTTTGACTCATTGAGACGCAAAGTCTTGATGTCCCAAAAGGTAAGCCTCATATAGAGACAACTCTGCGTGACAGCCAAAATCACACCCGGCAAGGTATGGGCAACAAATCTTAGAAAAGTCACTCCACTCCCGGAGATAGCGTGATTCGAGGATATGATGATGCTGATTGGATCACCGATTGGAGTAATTGCACCGCCAATGTTTGCATGTACGATGACGCCCATTACAACTGGAATTGGATCAATTTCCATTACTTCGCAGAGCCTAAAAAATGTTTGTTTATTTTTCTCAACGTTATTGGGGCCATAAACCACTTGGGGTACCTGATAGCCACTGGAGTCATTAGTAGGACAGTAGTCATGTTATCCAATACCGCGGAAACACAGCATGTGATTATGCAGAGACTATAGATTAAAGGCCAGATTTTTCCCCCGGAAATCTGAAATCAAAAAAAAGTAACTGTATTAGGATGTGCAAGTTAAATATAACATGAAGATGGAGTTACAAAATAACAATTTGAGATTGAAGAAATAATGGAGAAGCAAAATGTTACAGTTTTCGACTGACCACTAAAATGCTATTTAATGATAATTGTTTTTTTAGGCACTAAAACTGTACACTGGTAATTACTTATTACCTCAAATGTCAAGACCGCCAGGTAGTCAAAAACTCCAGTCTCAGTTAGAATGGCGACAAGAAGCATCATCGAGAAGAGCAGAGTAAGCATCTCCATATCCATCCAAACGACAATTTCTTCCATTGTAGGACGATCACCCATTACTGCTAGAATTGCTATAGATGCAGTCGAGCATATCATCGCTACAAATGTCCTATGGAAGACCTAAAAATGAACGCCAATAAGATTAGAAACTTTGTTTACTCAACCCTTTAGTCTTACCTCCCATACAAGCAGCCCATAAAATGTCGATATAATTATAGCGGCAAACGCAATTCCCTGCTGTGTATTGATCACCAAAGGATCGTACACAATCTTCAGTGGAAAACCTGACAAAGATTCATTCGTAAACATTTTCAATCGCATTCGTGAAGCGTTTCCATGTTCTAACTCGTATCCAATTTCCCGGCTTAGAACGAACGTTCGATTTTTAGACAAAATCGGTGCAGTGTCATACTCATCCTCAGTGACAATTGGCACGATCCATGGATCAAAAAGATCCTAAACAAGACAAGGTTTATTTGAACAACATTCAAGTAATCATTATGGGGTTTCTCACTTCAGAAATTTCACTATCATTGCTCATCTTGCTAACCACTTGTAGCTGTACAGTTAGAAAGTCTTCAGTCATGTTGTTCGACTCGGTGAATGCACCAAGGAGAGTAATTTTGAAATTACCATCGGGGTTCCTTGGCAAAAAAAAAACTGCAAAATAGGAAGGATTAGGGTCAAAAATAGTGGTCACACATACATTCAGAAATATTTATATAGTTTACTAACGCTTATCCTCGTATTCAGCTACAACAAGCTGTTTCTTAATCAGATGCTTTTCGTGTGTTGATATTAAAACTAACGTCGATAGGACCCAGAATACCAGCAAACAAATCTTTTTGATAAACTTCTCCTTTTGCCTCTGTGTCTTAGTCTTTTTAGTGTCATTGCTTGGGTTATGGTCATCTGAATGATGGTCTTCAGTATCAGAACTAAACAAATGTATAAATTTGTCATAATAATAGGATTGTTTTATTGCTTAATGTATTACAACTTCAAAGCGCAGGAATTGCTGGCAGCGTCCATATTCTGTCTTAGGGTTTTCATGTTGATAAACTCTGAGCCTGCATTACTTTCCTGACCGGTGGATTCAATTTCATCGGAGTTTGAATATTGGTCGCCATGAGATGAATTGCCTTTAATTGTAATTAGAAATAAAAGTATTTATAGTGAGTTAATACCCAATCGAGGCGCTTATCAATTTTGAAATACAAATTGTAACGTAGAGACATTTTGCTAGTGCTAAGCATCGAGAGTTATGTCGACCAAGCCACGTTCGTCCTTCATTAAATTCATTGCCTTTAAATTTGAGCTTGCATTTTGAATATAAACCCGATCAGTTTAGTTGCCGAGTTTTAGAACTTTCTTGGCGGTAGATTGCCAGACGACACAACAAGCAATAGCAGCGTTTTTAAGTGTTGGCCTCGAAGTGTAAGACTCAAAGCTGTACTTTTCTGTTCTAAGAGTTTTCAAAAGTTTTCACGCACTTGGTATGTTAATCTGTTCTGGGGGCAAATTCTCGTTCTGTGAAAAAATTAAACCAAATTTTTTCCACCCTTCAACGCCATTTTGGTTCTTGTTCGGCGAAAAAGTGTTTGGCGCTTGGCAAAAACTTTCATGTGAATACATCTATTTCAAAGAAGTCAAAACTGGAAGTTCAATAAAGAGATACAAAGGAACTGAGCGCGGTGTACGAATGAGTATTGGTAGTAAATCTAAAAAATGAAAGCAATGTATGACAGCGAATATGAAAACCATTTTTTCGATTCACTTTTTCGCACAATCAGAATTGGTTTTGTTCATGTCAGCCTCAATTTATTGCGCTCTTGTTATCATTTATCTACAGATTATGAATGTCAAAGCAAATAATTATTTTTTCTTTGCTGTGATTTCAATTCTGTTTATATTTCAAAATGCCCCCGATATATCTAAGACTTCTTATTGAAACCAAGTCGAATAAATATGCAGAGGTTCAAAGTGGTTTATATTATGTAAATAGAAATTCACAATTTGGTTTTGTCGGAAACGAATGAGGCCAATCAGGTGAACCTTAAGAGATAAAGAAAACCTTTTTAAATGATACGGTGAGTGGTCATTTTTTTACCGCTCCCCTAAGCATATATGCAGAATCCAGATTGATGAACTAATCTCTCTCCATTAAACATTCTAGTTTTCGTTTATTAAACAAATCTTATAACGTGTACAACAACCAATACACTTGTCTAAAGATCACCGCCTCTCCAATGGCAGCATTACCAAATTGATATACGAGTATATTAAAAATACATACGTTTGTTGAAGGGTGATTGCTCCGACGTGAAGTGGGGTCAAAAAACGACCTTAAAAAAAAACTTTGAATGAAGGAATTGTTAAGAATGACTTTATCTACTTATATAGCGAAGAATAGGATATTCATTTGTATTGATTTCTGTAATAAAACCTCCACCTCGAATTTTAAGGCCCCAAAATTGATGACAGACGAACGGACCGGACGGATCTCGACATTATGTATGTAACTTTCGAATCTGATTACAAATATAGTAACTTCTAAGGGTCTACGACCAATATTAATGCATGTTACAAACTAAGAGTGAAAATTCATTTACCGTTAGGATAGGGTATAAAAACATGACATTACCACCCACTTTGGCAGTGAAATGACAGCTAGTATAATGGATTTTCAGCGATTTGAACTCTTAACGCATGCCAAATGCAGTTCAAGCACTCGGATCGGAGCTTGTGGCCTCAATTGAGGACCTTGCATCAAAAGGGGGGCAAGTCCATATTTTTAGCCTAACGACTTTTTTCACTTACAATTTAAACCTTTAAAAATGGCTAAATACAAAGATGTGATGTAACTTGTAAATAACTATGTTCCACCAAATAAACTGTACTTCTACAAGGCTCTTAAAAGTGAAACTGTTGGACCAAATGATGACGTTTCTAGTGAAGATGACGATGATCAGGAGGAAGTTAACCTATAAATTTTTAATTTTCTCAATGAATAATCTGCTTTTCTTTTTTTATTTATTTTTTATCTATCCAAGTATTGATTGATAGTTCGAAATATACTAAATAACTAACTTTTATGTATTTTATTTTTCATAAATCAAAATCGGGAAGCAAATATATTACATTTTGGTGCAAATGAGGGGCAGATCCAAACTTTAAAAAATCGCAGTATTTACTTATATTGTTTATTTAACTTAAAACTTGATTAAAAAAATGTGAAAATATGCAAAGTTTCTAAAAGCATATCATTTTAAAACATTCGTGTAATAATTAATTTTTGAAAGAGTTTTTTTTGATATCCCACAAAAAGTTAAATTTGGACTTGCCCCCCTTTTGATGCAAGGTCCTCAATTTTCTGGTCTAGTATCCGAATTACACCTTAGCCTTAGCTCTAACGGAACACTTTGATTACAGCTGTGTAAGTCGATCAAATTTGAAAAACGAATCATTCAAGTACTGAGGTGGAATCAGTTAACGTGCGATAGTTGAAAGGTGACAATCAAATTCACCGCTTTTGCTCCATAAAAGGTTGTTATCAAATTGACTATCGCTTTTTGGAATCGATTTCATGTGACAAAAATATTCCAGAATTAAGAAGAAGTATCCAAACACTTTGTTTGAGTACTAAAAAGTTGTTAAAAATATAATAGAACTGTGTACAAGAAAGAGAAATGATGTGGCATAAATATATTTTTAAGTAGAACAATTTCCTATATATGCACTTAATACTACTAAGTACATACAATCAAAAACAATTAATTAATACTCGTAACAAAATTATACAAAAAAATTGAAAATGGCTTTGATAACCTACAGAAGCCCTTTTGATCAACATGTTCACTGTTTTTGTTTTATTTTTATTTTTTTTGCCTTAACATACTTTCTCAGGTATTTCTCAATAAATTGGTAGATTTACTTCTTTAATTTCATCTAAATTTACACTTTATTAACAATCACAATAATTTTTCATACGATTTCTGCAAATAACTGTAATACTTCATTTTTTTCTTGACGTTTTAGAAAGAAATTCGACACTTCAGAAAGAGATAGCTTCGCGAAGTGCTCTATCGCATTTTGCTCTTTAGTGTTCACAATAGCTGTACAATTTGTCAATTGATATTCATAGTACCCAAACGTCGATTAATAAATTTTGTCGTTTATCAATAATTGATCTTTGTCAACCATAATAAGGTTGCCAGATTTCCGCTTAAAAATAGGTTAATGTAATTTCTACTACTAAGATAAAGTGGCAACGCTGGTCATTCTATTCCGTCCATTTCTGTTTCTTTTTTCATTCCATTCTGCATATTCCGGATACAAAATTCGAAAATCCTGTCTCTCCTATTCCGCTAGTATTGGGAATCTCATAATTTTTTCTAGTATTTTGATTCTCAAATTTGTTTTCTCCATTCTGCGGCTCCACAATGTGCAAACATTATGACTTCATTACATTATCGTTCTTCGCCGATCGGTTTATTTCGTGTTCCCTGACGGCGAATTCCATAGTTCGTTCCAATAAAACTTGTAATTCATATCAGAACCGTTATATAAAAGAAGAAACAATTCGCACATAGAGTGATTTTTGTTTGACAAAAATATTGCTTCTTGGATAAAATCCATCAAAAACGTACAAATCTGTCATAGCAAAACATAGAGACAATTATCTTCTTTACAATTTGCGCATATAAAGTTTTATACCATGACACTTTTTGGGTGCGTTGTAACAAAAACGTTGTTTTCCCAAAAAAAATGAAAAACATAGGGGCGGGCTACAGTCCGCTTAGGCGAACTGTTGGATACCCTATTCTTATTCCTATCCCTCATAAGTGGGCGTGACAAAAGTCTAAGTATGGTTGAATTGTTAAGAACGCTCTACATATTTTGTTATATAACATTTAAAGGATTTTATCAAAAAAAAAACGCTCCCTAGCTCAAACTTGGGTGTTTCAATAAAAAAAATTTATTTAATTGTGGGCGTGTCAGTAGGCGGATTTAAAAAAATTAACACATGAGAATAAAGGGCCCCTAGAGAGTATATATTATAAATTTCAGCTCCCTAGCTCAAACTTTGAATTTTCAAAAAAAAAAAAAAAATTAATTGTGGGCGGATTTAGAAAATATTTACACATGAGCCTAAAGGGCCCATAAAGAGTATATATTATAAATTTCAGCTCCCGAGCTCAAACTTTGGATTTTCAAAAATTAATATACCCTTAGAATAGGGTATAAAAAAATTATTTTATTTATTTGTGGGCGTGTCAGTGGGCGGATTTTGAAAATTTTTTATCCCGAGCAGTTTTAGGAGCCATAGATCAAATATAAAAAATTTCAGCTTTCTAGCTCAAAATTCGATTTTTTCTAAAATTTTGTTTTTTTGAGTTTGTGGGCGGATTTCAAAAATTCGTAAACTTGATTATTTCGGGACCCTAGAGAGTATATGGTTAAAATTTCAGCTCTCTAGGTCCAGTTTAAAGGCCTAATTTTTGCCGATAGACGGACGGAAGGACGGACATGGCTAGATCGACATTACTATCGATGCTGATCATAAATATAGTAACTTTTAGGGGTCTACGGGCAATATTAAGGCATGTTACAAATTATGCGTCAAAATTAATATGGGTACCCTTAGAATAGGGTATAAAAACAAAAACTGCAAAATATGGAGACAATGGCGGAATTCCCAAATGCAGTACTGCCTGAATTATGCATTTGCAAACATTCCTTAATGCAAGCACGTGCATCGTTACATAGCGTCACGTTTCAAAATGCAACGTGACCAGATCTTACTACATAAAAAGCAAATAGCGCATGGTGAATTAGCAAGGTGCAGATGTGCATTGCACAAAATATAGTTCGTTCCAATAAAACATGTAATCCATATCAGAACCGTTATATAAAAAGAAGAAACAATTCGCACATAGAGTGATTTTTGTTTGACAAAAATATTGCTTCTTGGATAAAATCCATCAAAAACGTACAAATCTGTCATAGCAAAACATAGAGACAATTATCTTCTTTACAATTTGCGCATATAAAGTTTTATACCATGACACTTTTTTGGTGCGTTGTAACAAAAACGTTGTTTTCCCAAAAAAATGAAAAAAACCAAAACTGCAAAATATGGAGACAATGGCGGAATTTCCAAATGCAGTACTGCCTGAATTATGCATTTGCAAACATTCCTTAATGCAAGCACGTGCATCGTTACATAGCGTCACGTTTCAAAATGCAACGTGACCAGATCTTACTACATAAAAAGCAAATAGCGCATGGTGAATTAGCAAGGTGCAGATGTACATTGCACAAAATATGAGTGATTGCCTGACGACGTTAGTATTTCTGTTAAAAATTTATTGCAACATTTTTATTTTTGTAAATCTGCAATAAGAAGTTTAATAACCAATTAAAATTTTTGATAAAAACCAGGTTAAAACTCGAACTCAACCCAAAGTCACGCCCACTTTAGGGTCCTTTCCCCTAAAATATGGATAGGATAGCCTACAGTTTGCTTATGCGGCAAAAGAATGGATTTTGTGTTAGATGAATTTGCAGTGATGTGATTGCAGTCCCGATTGATACAGCTCTTACTTCGATTTGAATAAATACCCGAGTTCCAAACCGTGTGGTGGCCCGAGCTTTCACCTAAAATCGGGTGCTAGCTAGAACTAGTTCCAGATCGCAATATAAAATTATTTTGCCTTACTCTTCTTGTGCTAATAGGAATATTTCAAATATAATTTACTATTACCTCATTAGATAGCGTTGCATGTTACATAGAACAGCAATTTACTTCCCCCAATAAAAACCCTATGAGTCCCCCCATTAGACGTTCACACATCGATAACATTTTCGTCACCCATGCGAAATTGACGGCCCTGTCTTATACATATAAGTTGAGAAGCACAATAGGTACATCTTTTATGTACATTCATCGACTTGTTTTTTTTTTTGACGACCGTGTCTATTAAATTGCCAATGTGTACATTCTTGTCTGTGTTGTGATCCTAAAAAAGAATATTTGATGAAGCAGTCTATTCAAACCATATCAGTCATACTTTAGATTGTTCCCAAAAAGAACCTTCTCCTTCACTTCAATTATTTTCGTTCGAATAAATAAGAAATTGGCACAAGTAGCACTCATCTTTCACTTAAGATTTGCTTTACCTGCGTGAATTTTCTTCCTCTTTTTTATACACGCTTATACACGTCAGAAATTTCCACTTCATCCTGGTAAGTACTTATATGTGACTTGTCAATTATCGAATATTAAATTTGTCATGTCAATTGCAAAGAATAAACGAGTAATATCCTGACTGAAATCAATTGATTCCAAACAAAACCATAGAAGTGGTCAAATACGCACGTTAACTTGTTTGTAATGTAATGACAAATGTTTTTTTCTTTTTCATACAAAAGGCTATAGTCAATTTAATCAAATGAGTCCAAAATTAGAACGACTATTGTTGTCTATTAAAAGTACAATAGCCAGTTAAATGGAATTCCAGCTGGAAGTAAATTTTTAATAAACGGGCGGCGTGTTCTTCAAAAAAAAAAAAAAATATCTACGTCGCAAACGCAATGATACATATCTTATCTGTTGGATGGTTCGTTGGACCTGTTGAATGCTTCTGAAATGTTATAATTTATATTAGTATCTTCACAAAGGGATGCTAGGAATTTTTATGAATTAAGATTGCCGTGGCAATTTTCGGCCCACGCAGTTATACATTTTTCCATGGGGCATATTTAGTAGAGTTATTTTGGAATTTTGTTAAAGTATATATATTGTTATTGAATTATTTACAAGGTTTTTTGTATTTTTTTATTTGTATTTACATATTTTTCGAATAATATGTTTACACTTAGATACATTCTTGTTTATTTGCGTAACATTAACAACAGTTTTTGATTTAATCTAAGCTAATATAATTTTATTTAATTTGCTGATTAAAATGATAAATAAAAAAAATTGTGTCTATTTAAAATATAAATAAGTGACTTTAAGAAAACGGATTAAAGAATGTACACATACAAATAATATGTGTTAAACCGGTTTTCAAAAGTCTTGGTCCGGAGAATTCGGGTGAATGTTGTAACTTTTCTGAAAAAATACAAAATGCTTAAAAATAAGAAACATTTGTATATTAGAATTCATAAAAAACTTGTTGAAGTTAAACCTCTTTACGCACGCTTGACTTGGGGAGTAAGCTGGTGAATGCGACACGGAAGGGTAGACCAATGTAGACTTCCGGCGCAACGGAAGTGTAGACTAATGTAGACTTACGGTGCAACGGAAGTGTAGACAAACGTAGAATTCCGGCAATACCGAAGTGTAGACAAACGTACACTCTTTTGTTACAACCTTTCGGCAGAAAGTTACGTGGAATGGGTAAACACCCCTGAATCTTCTCAATAGAGGGCAATACTAAGCTCATAATCTATCCAAACCGATCCAAAGGAGAACAGTTGCCGACAGATGGAATTTACCGGAAGTGAGTAAAGTCATTGTGTCCATGAATCGCAGTTCATTAGTTGGAAATATAGAGCGTCACCGTCATCGTCAGATTTTCAGGTCGTACGGCAAAAAACTAAAGTTTGAGCTAGGGAGCTGAAATTTATAATATAGAATAGACTCTCCAGGGGCCCTTGATGCACATGTGTAAATATTTTTTTTTTACAATGTTTTGAAATACTAAGAGCGTGTGTCATTTGTGATTAAAATCTTGACGAAGTTTTATCCATAAGGAAGCACATATGTATAAAATCGATTGCTACCATTTTCAAACGAAATTTTTTCTAAACTCAGGACTAAGCTAATTAAAATTGTCCTGCACGACTTCATGACTAAGATTTTTGACAGGCAAAATACACTTAGTCTGTCTGCCTGTTTTTTTGAACGCCGCACTGTGGCGCCTTTTTGCAAAAGTGCTTGCAAAATTCAATTTTCGTGTGTGCCTAAAATCCAAAACTAATTTATTTACTGCATTAGGAAATATTGGACGCTTCAAAGGCCGAAAGTAATTTTAAAATCGGTGGAAGGATTCGGATGATACAGGTAGTCAAAGTTTCCTTATTTTTAAAATCAAAGAAAAAATATTTGTTTTATGAAAAGTTTCAGAGTTTCGGCGTTAAAATCTTAAGACCTTGTTCAAAAATTATATTTTGTTTTATTTGAGCTTGTAAAAAGGACCATTTTTATTACAATTATGATCCAATTTTTTCGAAAAGCTGTTTTTGGCTCAATTTGTTGACTTTGAGTTGAGTTATAAAAAATCCTCTAAGAGTCTTTGGTCTAAACTCAATGGAAATTTAACCTTTGACTATTTCTGAAACATTTACTAAGGAAACCAGCCGCCAGTTTTTGCCTATATGTTATATTATTTTAATAAAAACATTATTTTTACATGTAAAAATGTATTCTTAACTACATGCCTTCAAGACACCTTGGATCACTCAACAAGAAGCATTTTGAAACCCAAGAGTGAACAGGAATTAATTGGACTTCCAAGAAGTCTGACGTTACAAAGGAAGTGGGGCTGTGATGGATCATCTGGGCAAAGTGCCTATAAACAAAAAATAGTAGGTAACATATGATGGTGAAACAATAACGGATGCAAACATATTTATGGCCTCAATTCTTCCCCTGAGACTTAAGTGTTCAAATAGTGAATATTGGAAAAACCCTCGCCCATCATCAGTTCATTTCTGCCGACCAATAATGTTCCAGTATGCAAAGAAAACTGCAGATCTTATAAGGAGCACAGTGAATGAGATCAAATGCCAAATCGCCAATCTTCAATAATTTTAATATAAGGTTAATGACGAAGTAGTTATTGTTGTAAACCACGAACTATTTTTAACGATGATTGACGGAAAAGTGTTCAATGAAATCACTGAAACAAAGTCGACACGGTGAAGTCCCATTTGCAAAAGAACGGAATAAAACCTTAACAATGAAGACCAGTCAACAAATGACGAGCATAATTACGAATATGGAATATCTCCATTACATCCCAGAATCAGATGCATGGAATTAATTTTGAAACTTGCATAAATACACTCAAACAAGATGGAGAAAATATTGATGAAAGTATTGGAACTAAGGAAGCAGAATGAATAAGGAGGCAAGATATCCAAAGGAAATTTCGCGAGGAAATGGGACTCGATGTGGATAACCCAAAACAAGGATTTGGAAACAGTAACGATGGAAGTACATCTAGAAGCTTTTTGCAGATCCAGATGTAACAGCTCGTAAAACTGGAGTCAATATGGAGGTGATAAGAAGGCTTCAAGTAATAATTAACGTTCTAAGCTGCAGAGAAAATGTTGACGCTTCAAAGTTTGGAGTTTATGCAATGGAAACAACAAATTTATTGAAAGAAAAGTATCCCGAAAAAGCAACTTACTCTTCATAAAATTTTGGCTCATGGCCAAAGTATAATCGAGTATCATTCGTTACCAATTGGAGAACTGTCAGAAGAAGCTCAGGAATCCGAAAATAAAGACTACAAAAAATATAGGTACCAAAAGACCTGCAAGGTTTCAAGGTTGCGGCAGAATAAAGATCTATTTACCATGCTTGCAGCCTCATCGGGCCCTCTTATTTCTAGGCTAAGGCATGTTAGAACTGGAAAAGACATCAAAAGCACGATACTCTCCAGAAATGATGAGTTTATTAGAAATTATCTCGGGCTTTGACGAAAGTTTCCAAGAAATCTAGTTTTGTTTTTTTATTTATTTTCTCTTATTAATTTATTTATTCTCCACTGTTAAACTTGAAATATATTATTGAAATAATTTAAGTTTGACCTTAAGACACCCTGTTTTTACTTCAGTTATTTACTATTGACATTTTTTGAGGTAAAATATTAAGTCCGTTTCCTATTGGAAAATTTTGAAACACCCTGTAAATATTTTTTCTTAAAATTCACGAAAAGTATAGCTTTGGAAATTTTGAAAATATTTATAAAATCGATAGTATTACAAGTAATGTCTAAAATCAAATGCCAAGAAACCATAGAATTTTTTTTTTGGTTCAAAATAGATATCAAACTGCATATCAACATCAGACCACTGCGGTTAACCCTATCTCAAAAGCGTAAAGTTTGCAAGATCTTTGAGAAATATTGAAATAACTTCCAACTACTCTTCTTCATGGAAAAGGGAGCAGACGGGATGGAGTAATGCAACGATGCCAGCGAACCTCAAACACTTCTAATTTGTCTGCTCAATGAATGGAAAGCCAAACAAGATGCCCAAGCCACTTCTCGAATCTACGGAAAGGATAGTAGCGTGAGCTAACTAAAACAGCCACATAAAATCTCTTTTCTCTGACAGGAATGCAAAATGGGGTGACTCACACAGGGTCGGATAAAGCTAGTTGAACTATTTGGACTTGGTGACATATTTACTGGTGCAGCAATCTATCTTCTGTCTGTCTTAACGTTTCGGTAACTTCTGCAAAAATCTGTATAGAGACCTCCCATTCTGACATGTCTACCTAAACGGCAGGGGACAGTGATTGCCTCCACCAATGAGCGGATGCCTTGCCAACAAATAGAGCGGATTACGTTTGTTTTAAACGAAATTTGTTCACACGAAAAATGTCTTCTTCTTATTTTTTTAATGACGAGTTTATGATCTGATATTAAGGATTGTAATACATGTCAAGAGACTTTGTCAATTTCCCTAGTGTACACCGACTTTTGATAGTGACTGCAGCAGGACATCTCACTTTTGTCTTTGCTCCCAAATACGTATCCGTGATCATCTGGAACCCCTCGTTGCCTTAGCGACGCTCATAGCAGATCTCTTCGTTGTCTATCAAACATTTTCAAAATCATACAACACCTTACCCAAATCCTTTAATCGAAGCCTATTTCTCTGCTCTGCTCCTGCCTAACGTTATTTACCATGGACTGTATTATTACGCATTTTTTTATTCAATCGATAATATAGATCGCAATCATGATAACCTTTAATTGCAATAATTTATTATAAGTCAAAGGGTATTGAAGATCAATTTGAAGTTAAATTTTAGTTAATTTCTCTCAAATAAAAAATAAAAGGAATCATTAAAAAATAGTTTACTCTATTTAAAATGTTGGAAATTTGTTAATCGCCTGAAGTCCTCGATAAAAGTATGTAAAATGAATTTCACCCAAATCAGTAGCTAATTAATTTAACCCCAATTTCAATCAGTAGTAGATATTTTTCAAGTCAACCCCTTTTTGAGTAAATACATTTATCTCCAAACTAAATAATCCTCTATATGTTTTATAACATGTAGCCAATTTCCCCATTTGTATTAAAACTTCCAAATGAAAATTAAGTTTTTCCAAATCATTTTCCATTGTAAGTGAATGACAAATTCCGCTAAAAAATTGACATAAATTTCCGGGACTAATTGATCTGTCCGAAATTACCTCGTTTGAATGGGAGAATGCTACGTGGGAAAATTAAAATGCAACCTGTACGCGACATTGTTACGCCCCGTAATTGGTTTTACATTTTGCGGTCATTTTCAATGCCAAAATGAATCTATTCAACTTAAATATTCAAAACAACAGTAGAATATTTCATAGATAATTTTAGGGTCAACTCAAGAGGTAAATGTCTCCGTAGTCACTGTCATTAGTTGTGACCTTTCGTATGTTATTTCATACAAAAAATACAAAACAATAAACGGCAATAGGAAGCTAAATGATAAGTTGTAAAGAAAGTTGGAACAATAGCCGATCTATCAAACCATGACTTCAACTTAGGTATCATTGTTAAATAACAGTTTATCTATAATTTACTCATTGAAATAAACGACATTTCAGGGGCTTTTTACTTATTTGTACTGTCTGATAAACGGAAAAGTTGGTTTTAAAATAAATATTGAACACAAGTGGTTTTTGTGAGACAACACACTTCCAGTTAGGCTGTCAAGCTTTCGTCAGTTTTACATTGTCTTAGCTTCCGTCAATTTACATTGAAATGGTTTTTTTATAATATACACGCACTAAAGGGATTTTTTTTAGTACCCTTATCATGTATTGGCTACACAGCGCGGGCGTTAAGGGAATATGAATTAGAAGAAAAGGAGAGATGCCGATGCACATTGGTTTTAAATGTTTGTAGGTTATTATGAGAAGGAAAAATAGAGCATGGAAAAGTATTATCCATTCGTGTTGTACGGCTGAGTAAAGATTCTTTGAACTTCACTGTACGTCAGAATACAGGTTTGAGAGTGAACTGATGAGCATTCATTGCATGGTAGGTATTGCGGTTGAATTGTTGTAGGGGTGGAATGCAACTGGATATTTCGTTTGAGCACATATGGTTGAAATAACGATAAAATAACGAAAGACAGTAGACATTACGACGATGACGAAGAGAGTCAATCGATCTTGCGATGTTTCGGTCGCGAGTTTTATCGCTCGTTTTTGGATCCTGTCAAGTAACTCCAAATAAGTTATTGCTGCACCAGACCAGATATGAAGGTTGTACTCGAGTTTCGGGCAAATAAACGCCTTATAAATTTTAGCCAGATCAGAAGGGGTGAAATATTTCTTACACCGCTTAAGGAAGCCTAGACATTTCGCAGCGTTCTTGGCGACATCAAATATATGGTCATTGCAACGGAGGTTGTCTTTAAAACACATACCGAGAATGTAAAGTCTTTCGGGTTCAGCGATGCAGGAGTCATTTATGGATAATGGCAGTATGTGTGGGTTTTGCTTTAATGACAGAAGACAGCATTGCGTTTTAGAAGCATTAAATTCCACTCTATTGGTTGTACAACACTGAGTTATGCTGTTAAGATCGGAATTTAATGATCTTAACATACGTTGCCGTTCCAGTTCCACATCCGAAGAAGAGGGGCGTGACCCAAGAAACGAATATGAGAAATGTACTGTCATCAGCAAAGGAATGGATTAAGCAACAGACAGGAGATCCTTTATAAAAATGAGAAAGAAAGTCGGGGACAGAACAGAGCCTTGGTTAACACCAGCATTTATGTGGTGAGTTGCAGACTTGAAACCATTCAAAACAACTTGAATTAAACGGTCCAAAAGGTAATTTATAGTTTATTGGAGAAGATTATCATCGATTCCAAATGCACGCATTTTCGACAAGAGAGTTTGATACCAAACTCTGTCACGATCTTACTTTCACCACCTAGGTGAATAGATTGATTCCACTTTTCGGTCAGATATGTTATCAAATCGCCTGTGGATCTGTTGCCAAGAAAACCGTACTGCCGGTCATTGAGAAGTGTTCGGGATTCAAGATATTTCATTAGCTGACGGTAGGTCAGTATTTTCATTACCTTAAAATGAAGGGACGTAAGTGCAATTGGTCGGTAGGACCAATATTTTTTGCCAGCGTAGAAGAATACCTCTTCAAACGGGTGGGGAAAATACCATCTGGACCAGGGGATTTGTGTATGTCTAGATCTCGAAGTACTTCAGTCAATGTACGAGTGCGAAAGTGGATTGGTCACATGGAGTATTCAACGTGCTCGAGTACAGGGGGAGATAAAGCACAATCTGGGAGCGTTGAGCTAGCTGCAAAGTGAGCAGCAAGCAGATTGGCTTTATCCAGAGAGCTGTTGTTGAAAGTGAGTGTCGAGATAGATGACGAGGCCGAATTATTGATGTTTTTGACAAATGAAGAAAAGTTGTTACTACCCGTGGGACTTTGTATTTTTTTTTTTGGCTCAGCTTTTAGTCGTAGGTCGCATTGCAGTCATTCCTGCCTCCTTTGAACTTTTTCCGATTTTCCTCAGATAGGTTGGCCTTATAAGACCGAAAGCTTACCTCTTTTAACTAGATAGCAGCTCGAGTTACACCATGTGTTTACCTTGGGTTTGATACTTTTTATCCGGTTAGGCATAAAGCATTTTATACCCAATAAAATCATATTTGTTATCATATCAGCAGCAGCATCCACGTCGCTGTCGAGGAAGCGACCAGTTAAAACTCTTGAAGAAACCGTTTAGTTTTTCCCAATTGGCTTTCTCTAATTGGCATACGATTCTTTTAGGAGTTTGTTCTTTAACTATGTGGTATTATATCCCAAATTTAAATTGTTCACCGTCGCTAAAGCTCGATCATGCTTAAAAGCGGAAATTATAAAGCAGATGGAGTTTAAGGCAAGGCATGGCTGAGGTTGAAATCGAAAGTGGTAAGGATTCTGTTGAATTTCCACGGCATACGGGAGATATGATCATAAGATCCATAGCACGTTTGGTGCTTCGGTCAATAGAAGAGAAAGTGTTTATGAATATAGAATTGTAAAGCGACGCGCAATGGATGGAGCCTGGGAAGAGTAGACGCATGAAATTAATGTTTGCAGCGTTCCTCCGTTCCTTAGTGCTATTCAAGTTAATAAGTTTGAGGCATTCTTGATAGGAAGGCAAGATAAAGGGATCGTTCCAGGGTAGACCACGAAAACGGCAAAAAAAAACCTTGGATGCTCTCTATTTTGGACACATGAACTTGCTGAAAGACCACGCTTGCGTACTCGATGAGGGGCGAACAAAAGTGATGTAGAGTGATCAGGTACAGATTGGAGAATTCTTTGGATTACCGTTTAATGAAGCCATGTGATGAGTTAGCCTTAAGAATTATCTGTTCAACATGCGAACGGAAGTTAACCTCCCAAGGTCGCGAAGAGATAGAACGGAGAAAATATGTTGACCTTGCAGAAGGTATATCCGGGAAAGACACTTGATGCATTTACGATTTGGTCGATAATAAGGACCATACAAATCACGTTATCATCTAAACTTTTCGCTAATTGAAAAACCATTTTCAAAATAAATTTAAGTACTACGGGATCGTTCTTCTGATATAACTTTATTCATGATAATTTGTCAAACGATGCCAAACCAAAATGACAGCGCGGTTTCTTAATGGAAGATCTACTAAAAAAAACCTTCAGAAACGCTTATAATAGGCCGGCTGACAAATGCATTAGGTGTAAGGATACAGATGAACGAAAAATAGAAATCATATGACCTGCTAATCTCTGAGTCATTCGGCTTTCCTACTTTGAAAATATACTGATCTGAAGGATTTAGCTCATCCTGTTCGAAAACTGATAAACATTGACTTAAGTTTTCAACAAAAAATTTAAATTGTGGGCGGATTTTGAAAATATTTACACATGAGCATAAAGGGACCCTAGAGAGTATATATTCTAAATTTCAGCTCCCTAGCTCAAACTTTGGTTTTTCAATGAAATTGTTTTATTTAATTGTGGGCGTGTCAGTAAGCGGATTTAAAAAATATTTAATCTTAGTATAAAGGGCACATAGAGAGTCTATATCATAAATTTCAGTTTCCTAGCTCAAACTTTGACTTTTCAATAAAATTGTTTTGAGTTTGTGGGCGTGTCTGTGGGCGGATTTCAAAAACTCCTAAACTTTATTATTTCGGGACCTAGAGAGTATATGATTAAAATGTCAGCTCTCTAGGTCAGGTTTAAAATCCTAATTTTTGCCGACAGACGGACGGACATGGCTAGATCGAAATTACTATCGATGCTGATCATAAATATATGTAGTAACTTTTAGGGGTCTACAGGCAATATTAAGGTATGTTACAAACTTCGCGTCAAAATTAATATACCCTTAGAATGGGTTATAAAAACATAAACATCCGCTGTAATCGCGGTGATACGTAATCAATATTACGTCTATTAAGAACTTCAAGTGGTTTATGATCGTTTTCGACGGTAAAAATTCGACCATATAAAATGAAATGAAATCGCAGCCAAAAGCTCTTTTTTAAAATTGCGTCACAATACGTTTCTGGAGGTTTAATTTGGCCATTTTCTAAAATAGGACCCATACATTTTACTTATTGTGTTTTCAAATATTCATTTTTTTCTGCATTGAACTTTGCACGCGCACGTTCGAATATTTTTAATATACTATCGCGTTCTGACTCCGTTTCCAATGCAATTCCAATATCATCAAAATAAACAACAACTCCGGGAATGTCACCAAATATTTGTACCATTTTGCGCTGAAAATTTTCAGGAGCGCAGTTTAACCCAAAAGTAAATTTACATCTACCAAATGGAGTCATTAATGTTGTGAGACCAGAACTATTTTTATCGAGTTTCATATGCCAAAACCCACTTGCCAAATCAAGTACAGTGAAAATTCGCTTCCCATTAATTTGCTAATGGAGTCATCTATAGTTGGATTTAAAAGTTGTTCCCTCTTAATGCACGCATTTGATTATTTGGGTGTAAGCATAAACGCAACTTCCCATTAGTGAGTGAGATGACTCCCATACGAATCCTTTCTTTTAATTCCTGCTTTAATTTTTTGACTACTGGCTTTGCGTTTTCGACTTTATTGATATGTTTTTGATAAGCAAACTAGAGTATGTATTCACATCTAGACTAGTTTTTGAATTGAATTTAACAGACGATTTCAAGCCAAATAGAGCAGATTGTTTCGTTTGAGAATTTGGATCAACACAAATTATTTTACAGAACCAAACATTTTTAATTCATTTCCGCTGTAATCGGTAACACAAAAATTATTTTCTTCATTATTCATTATATAACATTATATAATTTTATATTTAAATTCGACAACTACATTATTAAGTCCATTTTAGTCCATCTATCTGACTTATTCATATTTAATCTATTAATACATGAATTCTCTATTGTTGTTGTTGTTGTTGTTGTTGGTGTTGCTGTTATTGTTTCCTCTTTTGCACCATTTACTAAAGTGCCCTTTTTTGCAACATTTGCTGCGGATGGCATTGTTTGGTTAACATTCCCACCACAGTTATAATAGTGACTAGAAATCACATTGATAGATTCCGATGACGTTGGTTGTTTCTATGTTACCAGATGAACTTGCATTTTTAGTTGTTGTTTATTAGTTTCCAAAAGCTTTTTGTTGGTATGGGCAGCTTCAAATACCTTGCACGTGTCAACCACAGTTTTGAGTTTCTAGTTCGAAGCTAGTTTCATCAAGAAGCTTAAGCTGCAACCTCTCATCTGAAAAGTCAATTAGTATGCGGTCCCTAAGCTTCCGTTCTTTATAAGAAGCAGCCCACTGACATTCAAATTAACGGTATTGAATTTGTTTGCGCAATTCTTTTTCAAACTCTGCAAACGGTTGTAATTCCCGTTGTGCGATGGTATTATTAAAACGACTCCATTGGAACATTTTTTAATCATTGCCATTATCTTCCGACACCATGTGAAAGTGTTGTAATTTTAAAAATAAAGCTTGTGCTCTTTAGGTACTAAGTTTTGCTATCAAATATCATTTTGGCCACATAACATATTGATGGAGCTACCAGCATTAAATTATTTGTAACTTTATTACAGTTAAGCTTGGCAAAATCCTTATATTCTGACTCTTTATATCAGTGGAGGCGGTCGCATCTTTGGTATAATTGGTTAAATAAACTTATTGATTGAAGCATTAATTCTCTTTAGCTTTAATTTTTTCTGAACTTTAATGTCTTGCCGCCAAACTTTAGGAATGTACCTAGTGCTATGTGTAGTCACGTTACCGGAGTGGCTTTGATCAGAATTAAATGGATCATAGCCCTCCTACTTTACTGTGTCTTAAATTGGGTTTTCTGAATCCAGGAAAAGGAGCACGAAATTAAAAGTATGGCTTAGAAATTGACAGCCTAAGATACCACTTAAATTTCCATCATTCCATATTTGTGTTATTCCTTTAGTGGTAATTTGAGATTTGTGCCAAGAAAATAATAAGGCGCCTCAGTAATTCTTGGCTGTATTGAGATGAAAAAATGTTATAGTTTCAGCAAGTTGATATAATTTCGTATTTGCTCTATTTTCTTAATTTGAATCTCTCTCTTCCCAACCCTCTCATTGGAATATTAATTCATTGATGAAAGGAAGCACAGCAAGTTTGGTCAATTTCAAGCAGAAAGTTTGCACTTGAGGACAACTGTCCCAATATATTTTCTAGCAGTGACTATTACTGGAGGAGGATAAAATATTTATCAAAGTTCGAGTAGTTGTCTATTCATTATACAAAACCTGTATACTCTGAAGCGCGTTATTACCGAGATAGCCTAAAAATTCGATCTCAATCGGTTTGGTGTTTAAAGGGATTTTGCCCTTTTCTCCGCATGGTTTAGCCCGCTCACCCAACTCCGTTGCTCCGCTCAGGGTAGGTGGTAGCTGTGTCACCTTTCTTTTTTCAACAGTGTGTGCCGACTTCGCGTGCTAAAGGATTTCGCCATTTTCGGTGCATAGTTTAGCTCATGTTGATCGTACTTTGACAAATGAGCCTACAACAGATGTACACATTTTTAACCCAACCGAATAAACGATGTGTGAACGCATAGAAGGCGAACACACAAACATAAGCGCGCCACCAATTGATGTTGACCGTACTATCCCTGAAACTTTCGCGCAAGTGCCAACAATAACCGTACAAAGTTTCAACACAATTGGATGAACAATGCGCGAACGAAAAGATAAGGAAACACACAAACATTAATTTGTATGTATAAGATTCCCGCCCAAACGCAAATTTCAATTTTTCCTGGCTTTTCCATTGAGTTTAACCGAAACAACCCCAATACTGGGTAAGCAAAACAAAAAATAGAAATTCCAAATCGGTCGAGGCATTCTCGAGTTTTTGCGAGACACGCACGGCAATAGTTTTTTATATATTTACTAGCTGTACCCGCCCGGCGTTGCCCGTGCTCAAGAGTCTAAATACTCGGTGTTCTCTGCGCCTAACAAAAAGAAATACTTGTCTTTTTTTGATGAGAAACAAAATTGCAAGTCAAACTTGGTGGACCGATTTTAACCAAACTTCACAGAAACATATTCAAGTCAATACCAAAGCTTGCCTGATTTGAGCTCAATCGGTTCCGTGGTTAAAGGGACTGCACATTTTTCTGCGCTTTGCTTAGCCCGATTACGCTACTTCGTTGCTCCGCTAGGGGTAGGTGCTAGTTGCCTGGCAGGTGCCTATGTCACCTGACTTTTTTGAATCGAACAACAACACAAAAGAAAGAAACTTCGATTTTTATTTTCTTTCAATCAATTTGTTATGTGCACGGTTTAACAACATGCAGCAATTCTAATTTAATGTCAACAACGAAATCGATCAACATATACAAAACTGGGAATATAGCGCCACCTATAAGAATGCAACTTAATTATAAATATTTTACAATATTAGCTCCCATTAGTGAACACGATATTTTGTGTGTTTCATACACACGCTGCAACTGATCATTTTGGCGATGTAAAACTATATTTCCTGCTTCCAAATTTTCTTCAACCATTACAATGACAACTACATCGATTGTTGGTGCACTGAAACGTCTCGCATGTTGTCCTACAGGAGTTTTTATTCAACCGTGCGGGTATTGGAATGCTACTCGCCGCAATTCTACATTCACGACGTTTCTTCTTCTTCGTTGGTTTTCATTTATTTGAACGCTATGCTGATGACGATTATGTTGTTGTCTATCTCGGTCTCCAGTTCGGACGACTGCACGTTGTTCTTGCGATATTCTTTCCCGAAGTTCCGACACCCCCTATTTCATCCTGTCCTGTTTTGTTTTCGAGATAAAAAGTAGCATTCGTCCTTCCTAGGGCCCAAACGAAACCGTCAAGCTCAAAATCGTTGAAAACTAACCATTCTGTCTCGAGTTATGCGCATGAAAACTGAAAACACTCAACAACTGGTGTTGCCTGTCATCATTGTCCACGTCATCTCAATCACCCCTACATTTCAACTTACTCACACATAGGTACTAATGCAAGGATCCTGAAAATACTTGACAAACAAAAATGAAGGATTCAAACACCATCCAACAAATCAAAGTATCGACTCCGTTTCAAAAAGTTACTTTGTGTAACATAATAAACATAAACAAACTTATTAGGTATATTTAAAAAAAAAATCAAAATTGTTGACAACAACAATTTGCTTGACAAATAATTAAAATAATTGACAACAACAATTGCTTTTAAGATTTTAAATATTTTTTTCTGTATTTGAAGTGTCACTACTCGATTTCTACCCAGTTTATTTTTTTTTCAAAGTGCGAAAAATGCGAATAAATCGATTTTCCGGAATTTTCTTAAACTGCAGCGCCATCTGCCTGATTTGTGAATCTAAACAATCCAGGGCGCCACCCAAACGCATACAAAAAAAAATAATTAAAATCGGTCCAGCCGTTTAGGAGGAGTTCAATGACATACACACGTACAGTAGAATTATATATATAAAGATAAATATAAGATTTGACATAATGCTGACAACCAACTGTTGTTCTAATTCAAATAGAACAATATATTTTGTTCGTGAATATTTTTACCATCAATATTTCTCGAAAAAGTATCATAACAGCTGTAGTGAGATGCTCTCTTGAAATTTTGAATCAATTCAATCCATCGAAACCTCACCAGAAGCAAACAAAATGTAAACAAAATTCCCTTAACACAATGGAAATTGAAAAGCACCAGCTTATAACTCAATTAGCTTCCAAATTCACGCGTACTTTGTGAAAAGCTTCCCATAAATAACCCACAGCTACAATCCATAAGAAAATAAAATGTCAACAGGTTTGACAAAAATAAATGAATACACAATGAAACTGAATGAATGTTTATAAATAAGAACAAATATTTCATACCCACCATGCAACCGTTCATTTTCAATTTGGAATGATGCCAAACTTGGATCCCGTCGTATCTGCTCGGGTAATGCACGCCACACCTGTAGCGATTGCTCCGTAACTTGGTTTAGAGCAACCAAATTGAAGAGGGATCTCCTTCGCTTAGACTCCTTTGATTTGGACCTGCGAAACATTGACAGTTGGTCGCGTAAGCCCATTTCGAAAATGCGTATTGTTTATGGGCTCTAATCTTTTTACTTGATAACACACACCATCACTATTAGTTATCCTTTCGTAAAACAAATTATTGTTATTTTTTTCTTAATTTTGTATTAAAACTACAGCATGTATCCACACTAAATTAATCGAATAAAAAGTCGCACACCACAATAACTCTGTAAGTATTCCAAGGAGTATTTGTTTCTTAACACAGCAAATTAACTTGAAAGTTGACAGGAGATAATATAGATAATGATGATGTAGAATTCCGAAGCAGAAAAAGCAGAAATGGTTCTCCTCCCGGCCCAGTGGATCTCGCGTTTGTTAGAAACAAATTCCGCACAAAATACCCATCCGAACACTTTGCCGTTCAATTGAAAACGAAAACAATCTCATAGATACGTATTTCTATGTGGCTCTCAGTTTTGACTAGGCTCTGCTTCACTCTCTACTCTGGCATGATGATAGCAGAACAGACAGTCGCCGATAGGTACCACATCCCACCACCACCCACACTCACACAAACTTATTATTGGCAAAGGCAAGGAGCTTTTTTAATATTTCTTTTTCCTGTAGGTGAATGAAAATTCGAAAATGGAAAACAGAACCAAAAAAAATAAAAAAAATTAACATGTGTTTTCGCAAAACAAAAAACCTTCAACAGAGTGTACTGGTCAATTTGGGGTTGTTGTGTTCTATGGGTCGTATACGTAACATTTTGTTCGTTCAATTTTTTGTTGTTCACTCGGCAGTACTTTTCTTCGTATTCTGGATCTGTGTGCACTGTTTCAAAGTTCTGATAAGGTACTGAACAGTCGTATGGTATAAACACTATAGCACGCAGCTGGTATTCAACCCCTAATGTGCGGTTAATTGGTGTTTTAATTTTTAATTGTGCTCGTTTTTTCCGAGGAATATGTATATTTGGGACTTGGTTGAATATGTACTTCGCGACAAACTTTAACTCAGAGAAATACGTATAAGGTTTATGTCTAGACTACACTGTGTGTACATTAGCATGTATATGTGGTACTTCTATTCCATCTATATTAACTCTTACCGTATTTATTTTCCTATTGGTAAAGTTAATATGAACGGATTTATTCTCATGGAGTTTTATTCTCCATTTTTTCGTCCAGTCACTAATAGACCTCATGGATCTTTATAGTTTGTGTGCTGCGTCTTCTGCATTGTCGCCAATTGCCATTATTGCTGTGTCATCAGTAAAAGTGGCAAGGCTAGCTTCTTCTTGTTCAGGCAAATCTCTTGTATACAAAAGGTACACGATTGGCCCCAGGACACTGCCCTATGGTACACCTGCCGTTATCGTCTTCAGGTCCGAGTATTCATTTTCATATCTTACACGGAAATACCTGTCTGAAATATATGATTTAAGAATGCAGTAGAACTCATCAGGAAGATCTGCTTTCAATTTACATTCTAATCCTTGATGCCAAACTTTATCAAATGCTTGGGCTACATCTAAAAAAATGGCCGAACAAACTTTTTTGGTTTCCAGTGCCTTTTCTATAATACTCGCAATTCTATGCACTTGTTGAATAGTCGAGTGTTTCTTTCTAAAGCCAAATTGATGGACTGGGACTGGGCTTTGAAATTATTGGTAGTAAAGAAATCGGTCTGTAGGATTTCTTTTCGTTTGGTGATTTTTCCGGTTTCAGAATCGTTATCATTTCTGCTCCCTTCCATTGACTAGGGACATACTTAAGTCTGAAAGCTGCATTAATTATATGTAATAGTTTTCGCATAGCTTTTTCAGATAATTCTTTTAATATTTGCCCTGTAATCAGGTCATAACCTGGTGATTTTTTGCATTTAAGTTGTGCTTAATTTCGTTCTGTAACTCTTCCAGTGTTATTTTTTCTATGGTTTTGTGATCGTTTTTTTTTCAACCACAGTCAAATCTTCTTCTGTAGTTTGTCTAGGAAATGGTTGAAATGTTTCCTCAAGATGATCAGCAAATAGATTTGCCTTTTCCTTGGCATTTTTCGCCCAAGACCCGTTATCCTGCTTGATAGGTGGGGCTTGTTTTATTGGTTTTCTCAGGCCTTTCACCGCCTTCCAAAGCGAGTAATCTGCATTTTTATGGGCAGAGAGGCTATGGAGATACACTGCAAGTCATAAGATTAGAAGTAGGTATTTTTGAGAAGTAAAATCGATATTTCTCCCGTTATATGATGGATGCATTATTGTCAGCGGCAGGAGTTTACCAACTCTTTGTGAGCGGATGGAAACAGCGCTCAATAGTGTTGGGAGTTGGTGCCGCGAGCAAGCTCTGTCAGTCAATCCCGCGAAGACTGAGAGATGATGCTGTTCACGAGTAGCAGGGCAATACCTCAAGTGAGGTGGCCTTACTTCCAGGGCACTCAACTAAAGCTATCAAGCAAGGTTAAGTATCTCGGTATTGTTCTAGATCCAAAGCTTAACTTTTCTGAACATTTGGTTGCTAGGATTTCGAAGGCAACTGACATTCTCTGGCAGTGCCGTAGGATGGTCAGCAGAACCTGGGGACTTAGTCCCAGGCTGGTGCACTGGATTTACACGTGCATTGTTAGGCCATACCTTATGTATGGTGCGATTGTATGGTGGGCTAGAGCTCACATCCTCAAACGTCAACTGTCGAAGCTACAGCACCTTGCGTGCTTATGCATTACAGGTGCGATGAGAGGAACTCCCACTGCTGCTATGGAAGTGTTGCTCTGTTTACCTCCCTTGCAGTTCCTTGCTGAAAGTGAGGCCAGAAAATCACTATACCGCATGTGTGTAGTACTTGGACGGCAGGTCAATCTCGGCGATGGGGCCAGAGGTGCTAGGTACAGAGCTCTCTATGACAGCCTACCTGGCCATCGGGGAGGAGCGCTTGACACTGTGTGCATGAAGCAAGTCTTTGAGCGCCGTTTTCAGGTCATCCTTCCTGAACGGCAGGAATGGAACAGTGAGGGGTGGAATGGCTTTAGGAAGGGTGATGTCATCGTCTATACTGATGGCTCATTTATTGACGGTATCTCCGGAGCCGGGGTCTACTCTAGAGACTGTCGGATAAATCTATCTGCAGCCTTGGGTAGACAAACAACTGTTTTTCAGGCAGAAATCTTTGCGATTGCCACTGCCGCCAATATCCTGTTAAGGAGAAGGATTAAGGGTAAAACCTTATACATCTGCTCAGATAGCCAAGCCGCTATCAAAGCCTGTTCGGCTGGCTCTCTCAACTCAAAAATAGTTGAGGAAACCATGGTTAGGCTTAACCGTCTGGGAAGATGTAACTCGGTATCACTTGCCTGGGTTCCTGGGCACACAGGTATCGAGGGTAATGAAAGAGCGGATGCTCTGGCCAGGACGCATTGGCTATATGTATCGGTCGTAAGATCGATTCTCACATATGGGGTTGCTGTCTGGTGGACTGCCCTAAGTAAAGCTATAAACTGTGCTAAGCTTGGCAAAGTCCAACGCACAGCTGGTTTGTGCATAAGTGGAGCACTCCGTACCACCCCCTCTGCAGCACTAGATATCCTGCTACATCTGTTACCACTCGACATTTTTAGTAGGCAAACAGCAGCCTGTTCTGCTGTCCGCCTTAAGGCTACCTCGCAGTGGGTTAACAATAACATTGGCCACACCACCATTCTGGACTCATTTGAGTCTCTACCAGGAAACATAGATTACACCATACCCCAATTACAGTTTGGAAAGAACTTTCAAGTCACTATTCCTTCCAGATCATTCTGGGAGGACGCTGAATTTGAGGAAGTTAAAGCGATCCACTTCTACACCGATGGATCAAAAACTAGTGACGGGGTTGGTGGCGGCGTTTTCTCCGAAAGACTAAATCTGAGTCTCTCTTTCCGTCTTCCTAATCACTGTAGCGTATTCCAGGCGGAGATTATGGCGATAAAATAAGCCCTGACGTGGCTGAAGAGAAATGTGATATCCACAAAGGATATCTGTATCTTCTCGGACAGTCAGGCCGCGATCAAGTCCGTGGATTCAGTATCTTCAAACTCCATTGCAGCCCTCGACTGCCGTTCATCTCTTATGGAGATGGCGGAGCAGTTTAACATTCACCTCTGTTGGGTGCCGGGGCATAGAGATATTCCAGGAAACTGCAGGGCTGATGAACTCGCCAAAAAGGGAACCAAACTCCCCCTTTTACCTGAAAAGGGTTCTCTGGGTATCCCAATCGCTACCTGCAAACTTTTATTCAAGCTATCTGCAATCGAGAGAACAAACCTTAGGTGGACAGGTAGTAATACATGTCTAGCGACTAAGCACATCTGGCCAAAGCTGGACCTGCGACGCTCTAAGAGTCTGATCTCACTAAACCGACTGCATATTAGCTCCACTATAGGTGCCATTACAGGGCACTGTCTGATAGGCAAGCATGCATCGAGGCTTGGCGTTTATTCTAACGATTTCTGTAGAAGTTGCTTGGACGAGGAGGAGGAGGAGACTATACTTCACCTTCTCTGTACATGTCCAGCTCTCTCCCATAATAGAAATCTTCATCTGGGAGATTTCTTGCTTAACAATCTTAACGACTTGGCTAACGCTGACGTTAGAAGTCTATCGCGCTTCATAAGAAGCTCTAAATGGTTTAACTAGTAGTGGGGAAACCCCTCGATCCGTGTGGCATCACAATGGACCTAATCCTGGTCTAAGTGTGTCGGCCTTCTGTTGACAGCCACTTTAACCTAACCTAACCTAACCTGGCCAGGAAGGGCTCTTCAACAGCCTTCATTGGCCCACAACCATCCATAGGATGCTGCTCATCCGTCCACAAACGTGAAATGGATTCGGCTCTACGCCAACAACATTCCGAATATTGGCATGACCTGGTCTCATGCAGGTATTCGAAGAAGCTAGTGGACGGTCCAAAAATCAGCAGAGCTAAGTTTTTGCTTGGACTAAACAGGAAAGACTTGAGATCCTTGATTGGTCTCGTCACCGGTTTCAGTCCTCTTAACGAGCACCTCAAAACCATTCACATTAGCAGCTCGGGCCTATGTGAGTGCTGCATGGAGGCGGATGAAATGGCATCTCACTTCATCTGTGAATGTCCGGCTTTCGCCAGAACCAGGCTCACCACTATAGGCAAACAATTCGTTAACGAAGATGAGATGGGGGAAATTGAACTTGCAAATATTCTTCGCTTTGCCAAGGCTACTGGCAGGTTCTCCCTCACTGAATCTTACTAATCGCCAATAACCAGCGAGCGGGCAGCTATGCTGAAGTACAATGAACCAATAGGTCTAAGTGCTTGTCATCTACTGATGACCCCACTGCACATACAATACAAAAATACAATATGATGGATTAAAAAAAAAACTACTATGGTAAATGAGAGACTATTTTGTTAACAACAAAATATTAAATGTGTGTATAGGAGAGATTCAGCTAACGGAACTTTGAAGACAAATTGTAAGTTGAGTAAAGAATATGCGGAAATAAATCGAGTCATTAGATTAGAAGCAGTGAACTAATCAACGTTTTTTTATGAAGCGAATATGTTTTTTCGGTTTAAACGGTACAGTATTATAAAGTAATTGTTCTTGATTGAGAATAAAAAAAATGGGAAAAAAAATGTTTAACAGTGGAGGAAGGGACACACACGAATAGAAGGTTATTGCTCTGAAGGTCTTTCATGCCGTGCTATAGCCCAAAAAATAAAGCGAAGTGAACATTGTGTCAGCAAATATTTAAAAAACCCTTCGTCTTACACAAACTATTATAAAGGGAACACTTCTTCTGCCTTAACACTTCGCGAAACGCGAAGTATCCTCAGAATAGCGTCAAATTCAGCTTTATCGGCAGCTAAAATTAGAGAGAAAGTTAATGTTAAGACCAGCTTATCCACCATTCGGCGAGCTAAACACTTAAAGCGTCTGAAACTTTAAAAAAAAACCACCACATAATGACGCAAGAAAGAGACAACGCTTGTGTTCGGCGAAAAATCACATGAGCTGGGATGTCCAAAATGGAACGAACACAAATGATTGGCGGAAGCTTTTTTTTCCGATGAAAACAAGTTTAACCTAGATGGGCCGGGCCGCCCGGACTGTTATAATTATTATTTCCATGACCTGAGGAAAGGAGCAGTTTTTGAACCGTCACCATAGCAGAGAAGGAGGCGTTATGGTCTGCTGTTCAATTTCAATCGCGAAACACAAGCGCTGTCTCTTTCTTGCGTCATTAAGTGGTGGTTTTTTCTTAAGTCTCTTCGCGTTTCGCGAAGTGTTAAGGCAGAAGAAGTGTTCCCTTTATAATTGTTTATGTAAGACGAAGGGTTTTTTAAATATTTGCTGACACAATAATCACTTCGCTTTATTTTTTGGGCTATAGCACGGCATGAAAGACCTTCAGAGCATTAACCTTCTATTCGTGTTGCTTCCTCCACTGTTAAACATTTTTCCTTTCCCATTTTTTTTATTCTCAATCAAGAATAATTACTTTATAATACTGTACCACTTAAACCGAAAAAAACATATTCACTTCATAAGAAAACGTTGATTTGTTCACTGCTTCTAATCTAATGACTCGATTTATTTCCGCATATTCTTTACTCAACTTAGAATTTGTCTTCAAAGTTTCGTTAGCTAAATCTCTCCTATACACACATTTCATATTTTGTTGTTAACAAAATAGTCTCTCATTTACCATAGTCGTTTTTTTCTAATCCATCATGTAACGGGAGAAATATCGATTTTACTTCTCAAAAAATGCAGCAGTGTATTTACCGAGGGACTCATTTTTGACTTTTTGTATCAGCATCTTTAGTTCATAACATAGTGCGTTATAGACTGTTTTATTCTCAGATGTTCGTACTCTTTGCCAGATTTTTCGTGCTTTTCTTTTTCTTTGTAGGCATTTTTTTACTTCGTTAGGGTAATTAATATCCACCCTGTTTCTTCTTTGGCAGATAGGGGTGCTTTGCCATGCCGCTCGCTGTATGTTTCATGATGTATCGTGAAAATTTAAAACACCATCCGTTATTCGCCCGGCCATATCAAGCGAATGAACAAAAATGATCCAACGAAGAGGATCTTCGACTCCTAGTCCTAGTTTCGAGACGACAAAGAGGATAAAGAACAAGCCTTTGCGAATACCAAAGCGCTAGATCAGGAAAACTGGAAGCAAAGCGTTCAAGATGGAGACACGATGGAGTGCATCGAAAAAGAAAGTAGCCACTGACTACTTACCCCACACAGTCGTCTGCAAAAGGAGATTCGATATCAGAATCCCCGAAAGAAGCAAATGGAGCAATAAAATAATCACGAAAAAAGAGGAGATAGCTATCTACAATGATGGATCCAAGATGGACGCGGATACAGGTGCAGGCATCTTTTGTGAGTCTCTGGACCTGAGCGGATCATTTAGACTTAGCAATAAATGCAGTGTGTTCCAGGCAGAGACAGCTGCGATCACTCAGGCGGAAAATAGCGGACAAAAACAACACCATTTACTCTGACAGCCAAGCGGCTATAAGAGCTATGGAATCAGTAGTAATCAAGTCAAGGGCGGTGTTGAAAGGTAAAAAAATACCTAGACGAGATATCATCTGCCAATACGGTAGCCCTAAGCTGGGTACCAGGGCACAATGACATCTCGGGCAATGAGAAAGCGGCGAACTAGAAAGGAAGGGATCGGAGATGAATGAATCTGTGGCCCTAAAATCCATAAGAACCTCGCTAAGCACATTAATGCTAAGTATCGACACCGAATCCATGAGAAAAGCAAACTTACGTTGGATCAATCTTGATACGTGCAGATACACGATCAAACCAAATGAAATCTAAACCATGATCGGGTTGTTTAATCGCAAAGACATTCGAATACTGACTGGCGTCCTGACAGGAAACTGAGTAGTGGGCCTACACGCGGAGCGGCTGGGCATACTGCACAACGACTACTGCAGGAGTTGCAGCGAGAAATAGAATCTATACGTCACCTGCTATGCGAAAGCTCTGCTCTTGGAACAAACAGATTGAAGTTTCTTGCCAGCTACTTCTTTGAGAAACTGGAGGATATGGCTGCTGTGGAGCTGAAGAAACTCCTGAGATTCACATATGAATCCGGGTGGTTCTGCTTAGGCGAATTACTGAGCTGTTAAACATCGTTTCTTTTATCTCTCTTTTTAGGTTCCCAGAAAACTTCAAAGAATCCCAAAATGTACACAATGGACCCAAACTGTTAAGCCGTGACACCCGTCACAAGGGGATCTATCTACCTACCCTACCTACCTAACGCGTTCAAGATCGTGGATGGAAGGCTATAGTGTCTAAGACAGAAACTCTCCATAGATAGATACTAACAATATTCATGAAAAAATGAAATAGAATAATAGTTATCTATCATTCTTTAACTAAAAAGTTAGGGGTGAATGACACATCAAAGATTTAAAAATTCAAAGGATATCTGATGTGCGGTGACAATCAGTGTATTGGTTAAATATAAATAATTATATATGTCCTAAAAGCAGGGAATCCTTACACATTTTAAAATTAACATAAAACAATTAAAATAAAAGATACACTTTTATATTACAAAATTTATAATTTTTGTGCTGATGAAAAATAATATTGAAATATTGAAAATAATAATGAGAGAGAGAGAAAAAATTAAACAAAAAAAATAAAAAACTGATTCAATGCAATCATAGTTTAAGATGAACAACCAGTCTTTTACTTTTCTGATATAAGAGGAAAAACCAGGTATTTGTCTAATAAAAAAGGTCAATATTATTATAAAGCTTTGCGGCTGTATAAGTATAAAACCGAGAAAAAGTGTTCTGTGTGCAAATGGTACAATGACTAAGCTCATATTATTCATACGTTGGTTATATATTTGGGAATTTCCGCTCGGTATATAACCACTTTGTTTAAAAAAAACTCTCTTTAGACTTAAACAACATTTGAGTGTCCGATTGGAAGAATTTGCAATGCTTTACATAATAATCTGGAAGTCGGTAATAATAATTATAATAATATTGGATTTTTGTTCACTAAAATTCTAACTAGATGTTTCTGGCCTATTAATAATGGCTTGGGTATTAACAAACGAACCGCCGCAGCTAGTGATGCCGTATTGCAACTATGAGTGTGCAGGTTATGTTAGGTCAGGTTATAGTGGTAGCCGACACACTTAGACCAATAAAAAGGGTCTATTGTGTTGTCCAGTGTTGCCACTTGTCCACCTAAGGTTAGTTCTCTCTAGAGAGTTAAATATAACGTTCGACGGAGGGAACCCTCCCCCATAAACATGAGTTTGCATGTAGCAATTGGAATGCCTAAGAAACCTTTATCAGGTAGGAGGGGCAGTATGGTTCCTTTTCTGGCGAGTTCATCGGCCCTACAATTACCTGGAATATTTCTGTGTCCCGACACCCAGCATAGGTGAATATTGAACTGATCCGCCATCTTCACGAGAGATCTAGGACTACGATGGAGTTTGTGGAGACAGAATTCAGAGATTTTAGCGCAGCTTGGCTATCTGAGAAGATTCGGATGTCCGTAGCGGATATCACGTTCCTCTTCAGCCACGATAGGACTTCTTTAATCGCCATAATTTCGGCCTGGAACACGCTGTAGTGATTAGGGAGACGAAAAGAGAGGCTGAGGTTCAGCCTGTCAGAGAACACACCTCCACCTACCCCCTGGTCGGTCTTGGATCCATCGGTATTTATTCTGACCGATCATAAACCGTTACAGGGAATCTGTAATAGAAAAAAGCAGATTCCGCAAATGGTGTCGCCGCGCATGCTACCGTAGTGTTTGTTGTTGTCGGCGATTACGATTACTGGATGGAGTAGCGACCTGGTTCAAGGAGTATTAATGCTGATTGCTAAAGTCGACTTCCACAATATTCAAATATTGATGAAGATCAGTAATGCTGCAGTTAAAGCCGTGCAGATTGCTACTGAATCAATGAAAGGTTCAATTTTGTCGCGTGTATTGAGATACCTCCTGCATGGTTGGCCGAAAGAGTTAAACAAAATGGTAGAATTTGTACCGTGTTTTTGATATTAGACATAGCGGCTCACAAGTGTTGCTGTGTATGGTTAAGTAGGCTCATCGTGGCACCCAAATACCACATCCATCAGCCTGATGAAGGCATATGCTCGTAGCTATGTGTAATGGACCAAACTGTATCAACAAATTGAGTTCGGAGTACAAAAACAACTGAACAAAAGTTTCGGTCGCCGTAATGGCAATTCATTCAACCATGCGAAAAGCCGTGGAGTACTCTTCGCATTGACTATGGTGGGCAGATTAAGAGGTTAATTTTGTTGGTGCTGGTTGAAGTGGCTAAAAGTAAAAATAGTATGTAATATGGCGTCAGCTGCAGTTTAAAACAAACTGCGGGAAATTATGGAGACGCATGGCCAACCTAATGCTACGCACGTCCTTAAAAATCGTGCATCCTGATGGTGGACAGCTAACTCCCTTTCTGTCCCAGGCAAACCAAGGCGTCAGGTGTTTTTCAGTTGGAGATCTGATTTATTTCCGGAATTAAAGGCTATTCCGACATAACTTACGCTGCTGATCACAAATATAGTAACTTTTAGAGATTTACGAACAAAATTAAGGTACTCGTATGTTACAAACTATGTATGAGTCAAAATTATAATACCCTTAGAACAGGGTATAAAGAATATAAAAAATTCAAATGTGCTCACTGCATATTCCATTCTCTGTTTTTGGTTAAGATGTTAAGATTACAAAAAAGGTGTAACTCAACTACGTGTCGATGTTTTCCCTCCGTCGAACGTCATATTTAACTCTCTAGTCGAATACTAACTCCCCCTTCACTTCGGAAATTACTCCAGAAAATTACCCATGCAAAATCTGGCCTCGTTTTCTATAAAAAAAACTTCAGACTTTTGCTGTCAATATTTCCAAAATGTCTGTATTTTTTTTTGCAAAAAGATTTTTACCGCTTTTTCTATTTTAAGAAATGGAAAAAACGACTGATAAAATGGCTAGCAAAACTTTTTACTTTTTCGAATCAAACAATGTTTGGGTGGCGAGTTAAAGGTATTTTACCCTTTTCTCCGCATGGTTAAGCCCGCTCAATTTACTTCGGTGTGCCACTAATGGTAGGTGCTAGTTGTCTGGCAGGCGCCTATATCAAATCTGTCTGCAACAAGTAAAGCTTCAATGTTCCTTTCGGCACAATAGAGCTGGCAAAGGCGCCTGCCAGACAACTAGCACCTACCTTAGCACCTTGACCCATTATTGAGATTTTAGCATTTTTGAAAAGTACCGGTGTTCAACTATTTGCGCAAAAACTGAGTACTCATTTTCATAAGCTCACCATATTATTTTTAATTTCAAAAACGATCAAAATCGTTAGGCCACTTTTGAGAAATCGGTGTTGTTTAAAAATGGTATGATTGGTACCGTTATATAAAATTATATAATTTAAAAACAAAAAATGGCCGCAAGGTATTAGCCTGAAAACTCCAAATACGAAGTTTAAAGATATCCGTCCGCCCATTATTACTTAAACCTCGGTGACAGACGGACCGACATACAAAAATGTAGGACACACTCTTTTGAACTTCTCTATAGTCGCAATATCATAGATACCTCATACGCAGTTTGAGTTCGAAATTTCAGCACTACTGCAATATCTTTCTCTTTGGTTTAATAAAGTATAGGTACACGAAAGAAAAAACAAATTAAATGCATTTTTATAATAGCTACACCATTGTGTGGGACATATCCAACTGCATTATGTTTGACTGGGTCAAGGTTGTTGCCATGTTTAACTGCATTGCTTTTTAGGAGTTCAATTTAATTAAAAGCACTCACGCAACTATCATCACATGGTATAAGGTATCATCTGAATTAAACGTGTTAAAGTGCTAATAGTTCTGTTCCACATCTTTTTATTATACTTATTACTAAGCCAATGTCAGGGTTTGATATTAAATCGATTTGATTTGAAGTTGTATAAACTAAATGATACGAGAACAAGGAAAAGGTAGGAGAACCTTTCAATTTACAATTATCGGTAATGCTTCTGGAACTATAAACGAACAGATTAATGAACCTGATAGCAGTTGATATGTATATACAACACCTGGGTTTAATTGACCTAGACAGAAAATATTGTATGCATTCATACCTCTCCTATTGTAATCCTTTTATTGACTATCATCATTATTTATTATTCACAACGAACCGAATAGAAAAGGACCTTTGTCTGTCAGCAATTTTTTAAATTATAAACCCTGAATTACATAAAATTGCTTAATTGACAGTGAATAACTTTGTTTACGGTTTTAGTTGCAGGTCTGCAAGAATAATGGATGTGTGGTCTTGAACTTGAGGCGTGGCCGTGCATTCAGCATTGGCGAAACCAATTTGAAGGACACTCTTTACGTACGTGTAGTGAGTGGGTAATCTTAATGGCATGTTGATATTTGCAAATGATAAAGGGGCACTGCAACAACGAGCAACCAACGAAACTGATGGATGAAGTTCCACATGAAATATCAAGCTTTAACACCCTCTTGGGCGAATGACCGATTCTAGGGTATGAACACGATGAGCTGATGGGCTGTAATTACAAAGCGGTAAAGTGGCTGAGAATTTCTATATGCTTTCCTTCAGTTTTTAGGAGAGTACACGTTTTCGCTGCACTTTGCATCATGTTCGCAAATTGTTGATTGGATTACGACTGATTAATTGAACTTGTATGGTTGCCATAGTCTTGAAGTGGACATAGAAATGCTTCATGTAATAGCTCACCTACAATGAATTCAATTGATTCATTATTCTGATGATTCCTGTGTTTTAAAGCTTTATATTTACGGCAGAGATAGTTCCTGGTATGAAAGTCATTTGCTCTTCCTATAAGACAGGAGGCTAATGCGCAACATCTGATGATGCACTTGTCAATCAAACTTTTGGGCGATTTGTCGATAAGACATTTTAATACAACTGTTTTTACGTTTTATAAAGAATTTATCGTAGAAAGAATGACTTAGTCAAAAACACCAACCAAAGGGAGCGTGTTGCAAAAAAAAAACTTTCTATAGGCGAATTTTTAAGCAAGATTTTATCTACCTCCTTTGCGAAGAACACGACAATCTATCGATTTTGTCGATGAAATGGTTTTTATTAAATAGACGGCGATTGGTTTTGTAGATTATTAAAATCTTACCACTTGATTATTTCCTAGAGACTATTTGTTTCAAATTTTATGAGCTTTCTTGCTTGTATTTGTATGTATCAAAATTGATGAATCTTCTGTCATCATCCGATTTGAAAAAAAAAAACCTTCAAACTTGAGACAGCGAAATGCTTCGAGAAACACCCCAAGTCGTAGATACATTTTCATTGGAATTGTGTCCCAAATTTATCAGATATTCACATTGTCTTTGTATATAGAGTTCTATAGTAGTCTCATCAACACGAATTTGAAAACATCGAACTCGACAGAGGCTACATTGTTCGTTGGTAGGTAAATTTTGTTTTCTGTAAGACACAAAGAAAAACTAACCATATTGAAAATTAGTTGACTTTGAGAGATAGGAATATGAAAACACTCAAGCGAAGCCGGTAAGTCTGCAACCCAAATAATAAAACACGTATTTCAGCATTTTTTGAAATTCTACCCAATGTTGATTTTAGAGGGACTTTTTCATAAACATATAAAAAACTTAAGGAAGGGCTATATTCCGCTTGGGCAAAATATTAGATACCCTCTCCATATTCCTGTCCCGTAAAGTTGGAGTGGCATTGGGTTGAGAGTCCTTACCCATTTTTGAACAAGAAAACTTTGTTCACGCGACTTTTTAAAAAGCATATTGCCTTCATATTGTTCTAGCTGTTATTTACGTTTTTTAAGGATTTTGTCGAAAATAAAATGTTTACATCAAAAACGCCCACAAAAAGTGGGTGTGACAAAAAGCCTTGTATGGGCGAATTGTTAAGGACGACTTTGTCGAAATAATTTTTGAAGAACAAGACCTTCATTTCCATTGACTTCTTTAATAATTTTTTTTTTTCAAGAAAAATAGCGGGCAGTAGGCAGATTTTAACTTATTTTTTCGGGCGAAATAATATGTTCCAAATGTCAGATTCCTAGGTTGAGATTTATGGCCTCAAAATTGGTGACGGACGAACTTTCGATGCTGATCATCTAGTAGCTTTTATGGGCTAAAATCAATATTAAGGCATGAGTCAAAGTTATAATACCCTTAGGATAAGGGTATAAAAATGGCTCCCACTAAAAGCATTTTTTGACCAAATATTTTGAATCTGATAACTTAGTTAGATAAATTCATTAAATTTCGCCAATGGTTTCAAATGTAGGTTTGTGTATTTTTTGAGTGAAATGTAACATCTCCTTTCGTATTTTACTCAGTACTGTTATAACTACCACAACTACGGCATTCACTAGTGGAGGAGTTTCATTTGTGAGAAGGAATGCAATACCAAACATTGTAGCAACGGCACAGATGAGGAAGATTACTATATACTCGCTAACTAATTAACCTGACGGCCAACTAAGACGGCTTTTTAGTTGAGTACTGAAGTACTTAGTTAGTAAATTAATTGTTTTTCCAAAAAAAGAGAAAAGAGAAAATCTGACCAAACGTTGGTTAAATGTGCTACTTTCTTTTATATCTGAAAACATTACAACAACTATTTACACTTATTCACTTTTAACCTTCCGGTACAAGCTATCAAAAACTAATGTACAAAATCGAGAAGTTCAACAATACCAGACATTAACTCTTGATTCGTCGATTACAAAAGCCCCCCTGTCCATCACGCGAATTTACTCATTACATTAAATGGCAGTTTGTTATTATTGTTATGACTGTTCTCGGAGGGACTGTATAGTTTGGAAATGTGTCTGTTATGGCCCAACCTGCACCTGTCGTTGCTAGGATCCTCCTACCACCGCCGAAATAGTATTCACTTACAATTCACATCACCGCCAAGCTAGATTCAATATTCATTCAACTCGACACCATTCGTGGTGTTGTATCGTAAAACGTGACACCAGCACTCTGAAACTTATATTAATTGATTTCCAAGTTGTGAAATGCTATTTCACTTTGGAGAGAGGCAGTTCACAATGTAGCACGAACAATGGGTTGTGGCGCATCACAAATTCTGGACTCCCAGCAAAACGACTCGGCATCTGTTGCGCGAAGGCGCATGGTAATATTCTTTATGTTAACTTAAGAAATCGAGCTGTTTTGAAATATAGTATTTTTATGTTTTAGAGGAGTACAAGTTCTGTAAAGGAATATGTGCGATTGGATGAAGAAATAAGTGAAATGGAAGGAAAATGTCCGGGACCTAGACTGGTAACTGCTGAAGCATGGATTGAGCACTTACAAGACAAGCGGGACGCATTGCTTATGACTTCAGATGCAGTTCAGCACAATTTAGCCACCGAACAGCCAATAGAGCCGATAACAAATTCAATTTCCCTGCCGGATTCACCGAACAAA
The DNA here is from genome assembly GCA_949715645.1 of Portevinia maculata. NCBI lineage: Eukaryota > Metazoa > Arthropoda > Insecta > Diptera > Syrphidae > Portevinia > Portevinia maculata. The sequence continues at coordinate 80,414,105 of OX454525.1, forward strand.
GATCTAGCGAGGGTAGGTCATTGAAATACCTTTGCCTCACTTCTGATAAATGTTTCTGTAGTTAGTTCTTAGCTTGGGCGTTCTGACAGATAAGCATAAAGCTTCAGCACAAGAAGATTTCTTTGCGAACCTAAGTAAATCTGCTTTGCAATCCCTATCCATACGTTACTACAATGAGATATTGGAGCACACTAGATCCAGAGTGAAAACACTCACCGAAGACTTTAAACTACTTAGCGATTTGTATATACAGCAGGACGGGATTATTGGTAACAAATAAAATTTAAAACGATGTCAGGAAGTAACTCTTGTTTTTAAAAGCTCTAATCAGCGGCGGAACCTACATGACCAACTACGAGGAAAGTCTAGATTCACAACTAGAAACCGCCCGGGATGTTCGTGATAAGCTTGGGAGTACTGTAGAGCAGTGGAGGATTTGTGGATTACTTTTAAGAGCATGTGCCAAATCGGCGACACAAGGCTTAGAGTGCTGGAGAGATTTACGAACTTTGAGGTAAATACGTTTAATGATTGACATTAAGTGAATTGGTGCTGTCAAAACGGATTCAACCTTCATTTATATTATTATGCAGAAAATGACTAAGCTGTAAAAATTAAGTAGGACATGATAAAATGCATGTTCATCACGCAACCTTCATTATTAAGTTTTTAAGTGTGGGATAATAGGATATTGACCGTAAAATTACTCCAACAGATGGGTAGATTTCTCAGGCAAATACAAATTCTACACTAACAATAACGTATCTACGTATGTGCATGTCTAAGACTTTTCTACGGTTTTTAGATATTTATATGCCCACCTATAGGGCATGTTTTAAGAAATCGTCAATATAAGGGTAATTTATTCATTGCGTTATTGTCTAGTTCAAAATACCTAATATTGACCTTTAACCAACGCATATATAGAAGCATTTGATTAGAAGCAAATCGGAGCCAATCCATATACGATAAGTGCCGGAGAGATATCCTCAGAAGTTAAGACGAAGTTCGTTGTCGCAATGTAACATTCAGCTTTCGTTTGATTTTTTAGTCTTTCGAGATAGTTTTAAACGTCAATTCCCCGTTTGTCAGGTAATTGAATGAGTGCAGACCACAAACTAAGTTCAGACTCACGTCCGGCCAGTTATTATGTAATAATCACTTACTGAAAAATGTTTGTAGCCAGAAAAAAAGGCCAATATTTTTGAGCAAAAATGATATTACTATAAGACCAAACTATCGCCTTCTTCACTAGAAATTCAACATCATTTGTCGCATCGGCATAGATGAAGATAGCGTGAGATGCTAAAAGCTGATTTAGATTTTCCCCTCTTCAAGTTTTTGGTTTTGCAAGGCATGCCACATAATAGCCATCTAGTTATTATGTTGTTCAAAAACACTACACTGATGCCAATTTATTGATAACACATCCCCTTGCTGGTCTTCAATTTCCCCTTACCTAACAAAGTCAGCGAACCTATTTGTTAAAGTTCGAGTTCGCTTTGGTCTAGATGATGTAAATAGATGTTTCAGCATGAGCTAAAACTTGCGTGCCGGGTTCAATGATTGTATCTTTTTTTGTTGGTGCCTCTTATGATTGGCCTGCTGTATCAAGTGATGAATAGTTGATCTACTTCAACTACAGCTTTTGCCTTGATTTTGCTTACGGAAAGTCTTGAATTTGAAGCAGCTCTCAGTATCACCCGTTGATCCTGACTTGTTGTTGCTTTGCTTACCTTTCCTTTCCAATTTTTGTCCATACTTCTTAGGGGCTTTAAGATAGCTTTGAACATTTGTTGGTCCTCTTATAATCTTACCGGCTATAAAACGGATAGATTTGCCTTGTTCCTGGTAAGCTCGAATTCCGCCTATTTCCTCCTTAGTTAATGCATTTTTTTACCCATAGTTGTTGTTTTTATGATATTATGTTTTGAACTAAGGTCCCGGGTACTCTTAGGCCCTTTATATTTGATTTAAAATATGATGACAGTTAGATTTAGTTACTGTTTGTAATTAAGTGAAAAGAAAAACATAGGGACGGGCTACAGTCCGCTTGGGCGAACTGTTGGATACCCTATTCTTATTCCTATCCCTCATAAGTGGGCGTGACAAAAGTCTAAGTATGGTTGAATTGTTAAGAACGCTCTACATATTTTGTTATACAACATTTAAAGGATTTTATCAAAAAAAACGCTCCCTAGCTCAAACTTGGGTGTTTCAATAAAATTGTTTTATTTAATTGTGGGCGTGTCAGTAGGCGAATTTAAAAAAAATGAGGAGTTCAGTAAATTGAAGGCACGAAAACACATAATTATTTATACATACAAATGTGAACTGAATAAAAAGCTTGTAAAACTGCATTTTTTTAAAAGCTGGGGGGCCTCATTCAGCTTTGCCACCCAGGCCCCTGACGGGCTTAGTCCGCCACTGCCTATTCTTCTCCAGATCATCATGGAATTCGTTGATCTGCTGTAATAGGAAATCGATGGTGTGTTAATAGGTCTATTTGCGACATTTAAGTTTTCCCAAACTTGGCAAGAATTTTCTTTACCAGAACAAATGCAAAAACAATTTTACTTATTTTTTTATTATTTTCCGTTAAAAATCCTTAAACAAGCATAGAAAAGTTGGCTGCGCTCTCATATACGAGTAGTTAAAGAGTTGCAAGCCTTTAAAAACCCCAAATTTCATATATAAAACAGGTGGATTGTTGCAATCATTGTTTTTTTAGGCTTAAAACGTGTGAATAAAGAATGTTTTTTTTAATCCTTGAATGCAATGTATGAAGATTCTTTATTATGCCAAATCGATATTGAAAAAATTTAGCATTGCATGCAATAAAAAAAACACATACCACCTCTGTTGTCGAATTTTGTCAAAATTAGTTTTACTCAATAATAATAATAAAAGTAATAATTATTGTAAAGTCGTAGCTCATCGCCCATTGGAAATCCTTTTATGTAAAATTGTATAATATATGTATGACCAGTTAATTGTACGGCCCTCGCTCTCACATGCAAGTTGTCAGTGCACCGCACGTAGCGTTTAGTGAACATATATACCGCAATAGAAAAATTCCCAGGAAATATAACCAATTTGAGTACCTACGAAAAGCATAAATCAACACAAAACTGTGATAACAATAGGCGTTTTTCTTTTTTAGCTCCGAGCGGGGCAGTGGGCACTGAGCTGTCAAAAAAAGAACTGTGTTACTTTTTTAACTCGGAGCGCTCTGAGCACAAAATTTGTATTTCTTTTTTATCTCTGAGCTAGCTCAGGGCTCGCTCGATGAGCTCGATTGAAAATGACCGAGCACATCGAGCGAAAAGCTGAGCGCGGCTGACTTCATTCATTATTTGTGCTTTTTCCATAGTTTATTTACTAGAAATTATAATTTAAATGGAACATTCCTTGACAAACACCAATTTCAGAAGCAAACCTGACTATTTTGAAAATTAATAAAAAAACATTATCTAATGACAGTTCAGTGCTCAATTCTGTTCAGCTCGGAGCGAGCTCTGATCGCTCGGGCCCCGCTCTGTTCCCCGCTCGGGGCTAAAAAAGAAAAACGCCTAATATCTCAGAAATTGTTTGCTTCGAAAATCGAATTTCCCTAAATACGAATTAAAAGTTACGAGATCGGTCGCAGGTATCGTTAGCGTAACCACCCCATTTCAGCTGTCGTTATGTAAAATGGAAGGCGAGTGACAGCGAATTAGACATTTTTGTTGAATACTTTTAGTTATGAACTTCGATTTTTATAAAATTATTTTATTTTCAAATACATATAGGTATGGAAGTAGAAACAATTTGTCAAAATAGAAAGTTGTTGAATTTTTAAAACATCAAAAACAAAATATTTATTGATATTGCATTGGAAATGTTGAACCTTATTGCGAAGATCAATCGACAGTTGATTGAACGTACGATTCTAAAGGATTTTGTCAATCGCAGTCAATTAAAAAAATTCGATTGACAAAAATACGAAATGAATCGTTCATTCACAATAGCACACATTGAAAATAGTCAATTATCAATTGTCGATTGATCTTCGCAATAAAGCTGGTTATTATATACTCGTAAACGGCGTTTGAAGAGCTTATTGGAACAGACACCATGTCTTATTTGCCTTTTCGTAACACGATTATCAAATTCTTTGTCAATATCTAAACAATAATTAATAATAAGCATTATATGTATCTGTCTTCGCTGTATGCCAAACCGTTTGGCAAGGACCCACGAATATGTTTAGCATATACTTCGGGCACTACCACACGCTTGGCCTATATTCAAATTTGTTGATCCTCCTAAAACAAAAACAATTATTGTTTCTTTTCGAGAATTGAAATTAGAATCTAGACATGTATAGTATATACCTATCATCGCTGTAGGCCGAACCGTTTGGTTTTCATCATAGGCGGCCTTGAAGGGGATGGTTATTATTTTTGGTACAAATACAAAGACAGTATCTGCAACTTGGTTGCGCAGAACTATGTTCATTGAATCAGCGCTGTCATGAAAATAAAACACTGCCATTAGGCAATCGCATCAATGGATTCTGTAAATACAACAAATACTTTACGCTCCTTGGGATAACAGCGCTACTAATATTAATTTTCAAGGGTGGCGAAGGTGTAGAGGTTAGTGTGTTGGCTTGTTACCCATGCGGTGCAGGTTCAATCCCCATGGGGAACAACAACATACGCCACCCATTCACGTGCCTCTATACCAAAAGGAGGATTTCTGCCTGGTAGTACAATGGACCGCTACCGAGTCTGAGTGCTCTGGGATTTGGATTTCCTTTAACAAAAAAAAAAAAAAAAAAAATATTAATTTTCGGTATTTCTCCTATAAACAGCGCTGATTCCTTAGTGTAATACTGCTCCAGCACATCCGATGTGGAGCATTTAAAGTTTTCTTTTTTGTATACTTTTTTGAGACTTTCGACACTGGATTACTGGTCCATTGTACTACCAGGCAGACACACCACATTTTACTGTGAGAATTTTCTTGTTTTCCTAAGAAAAACGAGAAGGCGCTTCAATGATAAGGAGCTTAGGTTTACACCATATCCGCACCAAATACCTGCCAACTGATACGAGCAAAAGCAGGACAATCACAGAGGAAATGTTCCGCAGTATCGTCGCTTTCTCCACAGGATTCGCAGTTGATGGTATCGCTTAGGCCTAGCACGTTAAGGTGTTTGGCAAAAGCGTAGTTTCCCGTAAGAACGCCAGTAGTCTGTATGCATTTTTTTTTTTGAGAGACAACAAGAATGCCGCGGATTCCCTATAGACGTCGGGGAGAATTTGCTTAGTCTGTCTGCACCCTGAAGAGTCATGCCAACGGTGATTGTGTTCATATGAAACCCAACCGTCAATGGAAGCCCTGACCGAGAACGCAGGCAGACAAATCGCTGATTTAGGTCCTGAGAAGTCCCCCTGTGAGCCCTGTCTAGCAAGTTCATCGGAGATCTCATTTCCCGTGAACCCGTTATGACCCGGAACCCAGACAAGTCTAGGTGAATTCAGCCTTCCCACCCAATTCAGAGAGATCTTGCATACGAACTATTTTGTAGGGGTTGAGCAAGGCCTTAAGCGCAGCCTGACTGTCGCTACAGACGCAGATACTTCGCCCGCTCCACCCGTACCACGCAACATAAGTCTCCGTTTGGAAGACTGACGCATGTTTGCCTATCGAGAAGAAAAGTAATGTTGTCGCTTTCCATGAAAACACCAGCACCAGATCCTTGATCGGTTTTGGAGCCATCCGTAAAGATGCTCTGGGATTTGGATTTACTTTTTTTATAAAAAATAAAAAAAAAGTTAATCAAAACTCCAATGCGAGTTATACCAAAAGCCACCTATTGTATACTTAATGGCGGCCAGTTTGATTTCCTCCTAAAGATTTGGCTTTATAGCAGCTTTCGCAAAATTTCTCCTGATCATCATTTGAGTCAACAAAAGGGTATCTCGGGGCAAAGGTTTGGTATCTCTATCATTCAATAATCTCGTCTTGTATGTGTATTATAATCGATGCGAAAATGAATCAAATTAATAATAACGACGATGAAAAAAAAGAGTTATAACAAAATTTATTATAAGCTTACGACGATGTTAACAGGCTGCTGGTTGGATATCGAGAAAAAAAAGGTTTTGACAAATTTAAGCACAAGTGGTAACGAATGAAAGCACAAAGAAGAATAACGAAATAAAAGAGAATGATAACAGAACATTACATGAAATTATTAGAGTTAGAATATAAGGCAAATTATGTAATGATTGTCGATATGCGACTAATTAATAAACAATACAATGCATATGATATAATAAATAAATTATTTGTGTGATGCTATACATTTTACATATAAGTAGCGAACAGTATGTGTCTGCCGCTTCGTGTGCAAAGCCATAAGTTTTCACTACATCTGCGAACTTGTTCAAATAACTAGTCGTAAGTTAACTTTCAGGCGACTTGTGTTGCCTTGGAACTTGAACTTTCCCAAGCTCTGAGAGAATTAATCCCCACTCCCCGAAATTAACATAAAGTTACTTGAAAAGTAATGTATCATACCTGCTATTGTGTGACTTCACTTTTTCCACCTGCTTCAAAATTTGGCTTGAGCATTTTCCCACCAATAAAACAATCTCCTGTATAAACATTAATACAAAATATTTTATACAAGACTAAAATACGTCGTCAATCATCTTGTATACTACTGGCAAATAACAGTTACGTTTTCGATTTTAAAAGAAATGGCATTACATTATGCCATCTATTTATTATATAGTGATGCCAATTTATTGGTAACTTATTTCTCAATTAATGCCACCTATAAATTATTCCTACCAGAACACCCAGAGACATAATTCATCTCGCATTGGAATGCAGAAAAAACATTGAAGCATCACTGATCTCCCTGGAATGTGCTCAGCTATCGCTCCCCCATGTGGAAATCAAGTTTGTTACCAATAGGCAGGTCCTTGCTGTCACACACATAAACACCTACATGATAACGGATATAGCAGACGATTTGAGGTAAGTGTTTCTGGACTATAAACCGGAATTTCTTTCTATTGATCATTCCTGTTTTAGATACAGTCATGTGACTAAAGTTCTTGAGACTTACGAGGAAAACATGCAAAAATCTTCCAGTTGGATGTACGAAACGTTCAACAAAACGTTACGCACCGACTTCGATAAAGCCGAGGAGACGGTCAAAAGTCTGTCAAAGAAGTTGCGCAGCCACCGGCAGGAATTATTCATCAAAGAAACGACCAAAAAGTAGTTTTACTGTTTTACAATTATAATCTAGAGAAATACAACAACCATTTTACAATCAATACCAGTAAGACTTCTTAGGGATACCGTGTTCCACAATATTCATTTTCTCCATGATGTCCATTTCGAAGGTGGCAAGTTTTGGTTCGAACGTGATTTGGGTGACAACAGTTGCTGCAACAGAAGAAATTTGGTTACAAAATATTGACATTTAAACGTGGTATAAGCTTACATGGGGTGTCCTTTTCTCTTTCAAGGTAAGCCGCCTTTGTCTTGTAGTCGAACGTCTCGTTGTTAGCATCAGGAATAGGGATAAGCCTGCCACTTCGAGTCGAGACTCGCACTTTTTCACCATCTTCCGTAAATCGCCACTCAAATTCGGTTCCCTTTAGATCAGATGGATCTACCAAACGAATATCTCGATCGACACGTAGTGGCGCTTCGGATCTAATGTAGACTCCGGGGAAATCTTTCTCCGCGCCAACAATACGATAATGCCAGTTAATGCCCTCTGCAATTACCCAATTACGCTCGGGTATTACTTGAGTGATAATACCCTGTTTGCCCTTGTCCTTGCCGGTAAGCACTTCAATACGATCGCCACGGAAGTAGCTCCATTCCTCTGGAATAATCAAATCATGAACTATCTATTGGGTTCATATCGATCTCGGCATCTTACCAATCGGTTGGATGAAGACCTTCTTTCGGATGGTACCAGGCATATTTTGTTGCCGGAATTGTCCAGTCCATGATCTATTTGTTGTGTAACGAAATTTGTTCCTCTCAACGGTCCGTTTTAGATAGTTTGGTGCTCCTCTCGGGGTTTGCCAATATACCTAGACAGTCGCCGCGGGGTTATTACACAGTTTACAGGATGGCGTGTGATGTTATTTGTAAAATTTACCTGCCGTTTGCTCCGTTCGATATATTGTTCTGGAAAATTGGAGAAATTCTTCAATTTACTGACGAGAAATTGCGTTAATCGCATTTTGCGTGCCTTGAAATTTAACCAAGAAAAATCAGTAAGAAATATGTCAGCTGTCAATGCACCGATGACAGGTTGCTAGAAGTTGATGGAGGGCTCAGAATTTGGAGTGAGTTCGGTATGCGTGCAACTTTTGTTGAAAAAATCTTAAGGACTCTTCCCATGAGAGTGATTGCCTCGAACGATCGAATTGACAAGCGGCGAGAAGACCACTTTTCATGCATTTATGAACAGAAAATTCAATAATAATAGGTCCGTTCGCGTACTAATATGCAAAAGTAAGTTTACATAAACTTTCGTGCGAAACTTCACAATACTGGGAAAATGACAAAAATGTGAACGAAAGAAAACACAGAATTTCAAGTGGTAAACAAATGAAAAAAAAAAGCTGTTGCTTCTTTTCAAGACGTTTCTTTTGACGTTTTTCATTTTTTTTACACACAAGCGTTGGCGTACTTTTCTTTGAAATGAGAGGACTCTCTCTGGATTTTGGAGATTTGAAAGGGTTCATAAAGTACGCAAAGGGACCTAATATTCCAATAGCGGAATATTTGATGATTTCATAAAAATATACAAAGAATACAGGGATCAGCAAGAGCAATTTTTCAAAGCCTATTTAAAACTCGAATTTCAAAGCGAATTGCTAGCAGTTTTCCTATTGGAACGCGCGGGCATACGTGGGAACGAAAAATTGTGCGATATGAATAAAGTTTCGAAGTTCGTGAATCAAACGGACTTGGGTCGCTTTCATATGAATGGTTCTATATAAATACGAGAGCGACCAATTTCCCGCGACCGAACGAACATTCGCAAGTCAGTTCAAACCGAGTTGAACCGGTTAAGATATTTCCCGAATCGATTTAGCTTGGCACGAGAGACAATTCGGTTCGGTTCGGTTTAGTTTTCACAAACCGAGTTGGCTGGACCCGAAAGATAATTGGGTTCGGTTTGGTTTGTGGCAAAAGCCGTCAATTTCGATTTGGCATCGAAGCGCAGTTAAAGTTGGACTGAGCTGGGGTGGGATTCTGTAAGGGGAAAACGTCTTGACTTTTTCGTGTGAACTGCTTCATATAACATTAAGAACTAACCAATTTTCGTTCGAGCAAAAATAAAGGGAAAGCAAACACTATTTCATTTGAATTTTCGTTTATTTTGCGTCATGTAACTTAAAAAACAGCTATTTGCTTGACATTAAAAAAATTGTTTGTGATACTTTGGTAATTGTTGCGAATTAATTTAATATTAACCATCAATAATGGCGATAGTGAAGAAATGATAGCATTTTGCTGTACTTAATGAATACTGAGGAAAACAAAAAAGGAGTTTCTTACTGGCTGTTGGAGAGATTTGAACTGACGACCCAGTGCTTAGCGGTCCGACGCCCATCTGTCTTCGACTGTTAAATTCATTTTTTTTAGTTATTAATATATCATTAATGAATAACTCTGACTTAAACCTAATAGGATATCTTTTTCAAATTATTATATATTTCGGCCTAAAAACTATTTTATAAACTTTATGTAATATAATAAAAGTACGTGCTGCGCGCGCGTCGGTTGGCAGATCGGAACTCCTTGTCAGAGCATAAGCCTTCTTGGTCCCAGCAAGACAAGCACCTATATGTCTATCGAAATATAGATACCGACCGAGCCAGATACCCACATATTTAACAACGCTTCTCACCGCCAATGGCTGTCCATTTTGTCCAATTATGTCCAATTTCTGCCAGTTTTTTCTGGTATCTCTAGAGGCCAATGTTGTTCTGAAAAAGATTGTTTCCATCTTCTAAAAGTTGATTTTCGAATTCTTGTCGTCGCAATATCCCAGTCTGACTCACTAACCACTGACCCACTGAAACTTGTTTCTAAAACGTTAACGAAAAGACAACGAAAGGAGTTAGATTAGCAAACTTTCGCTTTCGCTTGATTTCTTTCGTTTCTTGAAATGCGAAATTGCTTTGCGTTTCGTTTTTTTACAGAATCCTAACCCTGTGTTTGCAACTCTCCGGTATTCTGCTGAGGACCCCACTGCATACACAGCAGTTTCAATGGGGTATACATTTTGCGAAGGTATTTACATTTCTTATAGTTGTTGTCTTGCTTTTTAAAGGCGTTGAAGGTGAGTGCATTAAATGTCGACATGTTGTCGGGACATTCGAAAATTTTCCTTTAAAAACTCTTCACCGTTTTTAACAACGTCCGTCCCCAAAAAGTAGAAACTTTTTATTAAATACCTTTATTAAAGTAATCTAGCTCTTGCACTCACCTTCATCCAAACTTTCCTCTGTTGCTGCTTGTTTAAAATTGCTTTCTGTATTGCTATTTGTTTTTTCTTGCTGCCACAATATAAACCAAACACTGATGGCATTATTTTTCGGTAATAGCGACTTCCCTTCGCCAATGCAACCATGAAAACCTTCTTATTGGTTTGGAGAATAAAATGTTTTGCTAATAACATTTGCAATCCCGGCCATTCATTTCTAATTACACTTAGGTAAAAATATCACTCAGATATCAAAGAACGAACCTCCGCTCTAAGCGCGCCAGAGCGCTTGGTCTGGGCAACTGGGAGCAGCGTGCTAGGGATCGCGGAGGATATAAGCCTGCAGTGTCTCAGGCAGAGGCAGAGACTCTCCACGGGTCGGGAATAAAAACGTTTATTCTTTCAATTTGATAGTCAAATTGAGAGCCAGAGTAAACACACAGAAGAAAATTGTTTACAAATAAGACTACAAAAATGGTTTATAAATAACAAACGCTGTTTTATGACAATTAAAATGTTTAGACAAGCGTGCTTCTTATTTCAATTCTCTTTCAAAAGTACCTAACCCTTAAACTTAAACACTTCTAAGTATCAACATCGATTTTCACATTTAAACAACGTTGTTTAAAGACAGCTCGTTTATATGTTACTAAAGCCTTGTTTAAAAATGGTCGATGGCAGTTTTCTTTCATTCTCTCACCGTTATCAGCAATGGCTATCAATTTTGTAATACGTGAACTTCATTATGAGAATGTGCGGAAGTCAATGTGTTAATGCGCGAAAACTGTCAATTAAAAAAAAGTCCTTATTTAAAAAACAATCTGTCAACATGAATTTACTTTAATAAAATGGAATAAAATCTTATGTTTTTCGTACTAAAGTGTTAAGTTTCTTAACTTTAAGCAAGCTTAACTAAACAACATCTGAGAAATGAGTTAAGAAAATCTAATAAATACAGTTGATATTCTACCCTAGTTCCCACCAAGGGCAGGTGAAAACTATCCTACTTATGAAGAGATAGTGCGTAGTCAAATCAATCAATCAAAAATTCGACGACCTCTTCCAAACGGGTTGGGCTACAGCGATGATATATATGCCAAGATTCTCATTCCAATACCCTTTCCACAAGATTTTTTTTAAACTTTTGCCTTTCTCATTAACTCGTTATCTATAAAAATGTTAAAATCTTCATCCTCCGAAAATATTTTAGAAGTTTATTTCACCGGAATGACAGATAACATATGATCAACCTCCACGACAAATATTTGAAATAAGGATTGGGGTACTCTAACTTTATTACGAGGTGATAACCATAAAGTGGGCTTTAAGGGGCTCACGAGGTCATATAATTTTAAAGTGTACTGTAAGCGACTTTAAAGTTGTACCATTTAAAAATTTCTTACATTAATCTTATAATTGGGCTTCTTAAATCTCTGTATGATGGCGCGCCAGCTAGTCAATTGAGTAGGACCAATGGAAAACGACTTGAAATATTTCTCAAACAAACAAACCTGGACACTAATATCAGAAAATTAATTTGGTTTGTTGGTTTGTTTGACGCCTAATTATGACAACTGGTAATATGTATAATAATGTGCTATATTTGTAAACATTCAACTCGAACGCTGAAAAGGAGTTAATCTGTGGACTGGACAAAAAACTATTTGAAAAAATGTCCCCAAAGGATAATAAGTCACTAAACCTATTTGACATCAGTTGGGAAGATGTTTTAATACCGAAATTAGCTGTGTACCTATCATTGAAGGACTCCTTTAACATGCGCTGCTGTTCGCGAAAATGTAGAAAATTTATCGATACCTCATTCAGACATAGAAAAGAAATAAATTTCTCTGGAAACAATTCAACAAACATCCAGCTGGCATTCGGTGTGTTGGCAAACAATTGCCACCGACTAGAAAAACTCTACCTAGCTAAGTGTATGTGGCTGACTGACAATCTGATGCTCTGCATTTTATCTAGGAACACACGCATTCGAGAGGTAAACCTTAACGAATGTGTGAACATAACACCTCGGGTACTGCAGCCGATAATAATCGATTGCAAGCAACTGCAAATATTAAAATTGTCAAAGTGTTACTGGTTGACCACAGGCACTGTTGATGCCCTCACCCTTCACCAAAAAAATATTGAAGAATTCGATATATCACATTGTGCAACAATCGGTGAACGTTGCCTGGTGATATTCTTTCGAAAACTGAACAAGTTGACAACACTCTCAATGGCCTACACGCCGAGCGTGACTGACAACGTACTTCTACAGATTGCTAACTACTGCAAGTCCCTTGAGCATATAAACCTGGTTGGCTGCAACGCAATCTCTGATTATGGAGTGCAGTAAGTATAGTCGTGCCATGAACTTTTCCTTTTTCATTCCAAATTTATCACAGCGCCATCACCACAGGATGTCCAAATCTCAAGTCGCTGATGGTTCAGCTTTGTCCCGGTGTTACCGAACGAGTTCTAGCCCCTCTGCGTGGCCGTGTGCACATCGATCGCCCAACACAATGCTATAATCTACCCAATTACATGCAACGATTATACTTGCAAGTTTAAAATCGCACCAAATGGACGAAGACTTTCAATAACGAAAAAATTATATAAGACGTGTTTTTTCATCTGTGTGTTTCATTTTGTTCGTTTCGTTGACATACATATCTACGTATTTATCTTATTCTTAAGGCATACAAAAACAAATTTTAAAATCAAGTACATGCTTTTAGTTAATACATAAGTAATCACTTTCTATCGGCAGAGCGCTCTATACCAATTCGTATCAGAGTGAGGTAGTGAAGCTGTCTACGTTTTCGGTACGCCACTTTTCTTGCAGCTCTTTCAGGCGCTTGTACACTCGCATCGAGATGTTCAGACTGGGCATCACTTCGCAGAGACCTGGCTCATGCATGAACGACAATCCACAAAGGCCGAAGTATGTGTGGAAAGGATCTGTGAACGAACTCGGCCACTTGGCAAAGCCACCAACTACTGGATCTTGTGTAGACAGCACGTAGCTAAGAAAATGGTAAGTGAGATATTCGATATGCAAAACGGCAGCTCTTACCTGCGATTGGTTTCAAAATCGGTTAAATGAAAAGCGTTTAGGATCTGCAAAGATGCACCTATCCAGAAGGAATAACACGTGTCCACCGGCTTATTAGGTCGCCCTTGGAAGCCGTCCATCTGAAATGAAGAAAAATACTCATCACAAACAACAGGAAGGGGTTTTCGATTGTTTACCTGACGGAAGACCAGCCAACGCTTAAAACCTTCCAGTCTGCTTTCGCTAAGCTTGCTCAATTGGCCACTGAGCTGAAGAGCTGCGATGGCACAAAATGTTGTCCCTCCGTGAGACTCTGCTTCCATGTGTTGGCTCACACCGTGATCGTAGCGCTAGCAGGTGATTTGGATAAAAAAATACAGTGACTGTTGTTATGAGCAAAGTTCAAACGATAAGCCTAATTGCACACACAGCTAGCAGGATGCTAGCACACTCACCGGATTTTTACCGGTCTAACAATCAGTTGATTTGTTGTCGTGATCCTGACACGAGGTTGTTTAATTATAATGAATCCTAAACGAGTTGTTGCTATGTGGTTATTGCATCGCCGTATTAAGCGTATAAAACGCACTACCAAAACTAGTTTTAAAATGGAATTTCGAATGGAATGGTCGGCAAAAAATCGGTGCGTGTGTAAGCGTGTATTTAATCACGTAGGCTACTACTTTCCGATACTGCCGGCGATACAGTGGCAGTGGACGGCTGCTCACCGGCATTTTGCCGGCACCGATCAGCGGTCGGCGTGTGTGCCAGGTCCCGTTCCCACATGGTGTTCACTATTGGAATTTGGACGACCGGTATAAAATCGGCCGTCCAAAATCGGTGTGTGTGCAATTAGGCTAAGTGTGTCCGTCAAGCGACAGGTGTAAAATGTATGTTGATACAATCTAAGGTGCATATAAACTATTGTTTGCAATGCTTTTGGGGTAAGCGTGCATCTGAGGAACATTGTTAAACCCTATCAACATCCACCCAAAAGTTCGTAAGCACAATCAATACCCAAAGTACACAACAATCAGTATCTACTATCTCCAATATAACAATAACTTCAGATAAAATTATCACTTACGATACTTCGAAGAATATACGCAGCCATTTTTTCCTTATCGACGTCTCCCCAATAATCAAGCATCGAACATATTGCCGCGGCACAGTAAACGAAACGCATATCATGCTCATTGCCCTCGATAGAGGCACTAAAGCTTCCATCTTCTCTTTGAACGGCTGCAACACCTGAGACAATGTTTGTATCACGTTTCTGATAAAAAATATAATCTATGTTTACTTACCATCAATTATGGCCTTCCGATCCACCCGACTTAAGTCATCACCCAGCGTAACCAGTGTCGCAATGCCAGTGTACGTCATGGCAAGGTGTCCCCATTGATAGCATTTCGCGTTTGCCTGTAGATTTTCGTCATCAGATAGGATCTTCAATGTTCGAGAGCCCTGACAATGAAATTTCACATATAATATTTACCCTCTTAGTCTATACTCCCAGCACGTACACAAGTAGTTAATTGGGTAATCCACTTTTAATTTTTCTACCGGGCATACAAATAATACTATCTTTTGCTTACCTGAAACCCTCCACACTGAACGCCGAGTTTGTCGGGGATAACTTGGCAACCATAAATCCATTCAATAATCCCATGCCTAGTGTGATCTTTTAGCATACTCAAGGAATTCAGAATATCAAGGCCACAAACGGCGAAAAAGGCAATAGATCCTCTACAAAGAGGATAGTAGCTAATTTGTGACAAAAATTATTCCACGAACTGATTTATTTTTACTTTACCTTGTGGAGTCGTGCGATGCTAAGCGAGCTGGCAGTAAGTTCAGAAAACGTAGAAAATATTTTGCGTGTTTTGTGTGCAACAGCGGCTCCTGTTTTTCGTTATCCATGTAAAGTACATTGTACATGATGATGGTCAGGAATTGAAATTAAAGTGATAGAAAAAGTCAGCAATGAGAAAATAATAAATTCTACAGGAGTGGAATAAGAGAGTCACTTTTCAGTCAGTGCCTTGTCGATGACTAAAATGTCTTTATAAACACAGAACCAACACTTCTTCGTTGACGAATTTTTCTTATCAAATATGCGAAACGTGAAAACAGCCAAAAAGTCAACACATGACGTTTGTCAGCCTATGAGTGGAATACAGTGGTGGTGAGTAATTGTTTCCATTTGGCTTTAAGATTTTGCTTTAAAATTTCATATTAGAGGTGTTTTTCTGCAACTCAGTAGTAACTCACTCTTTAAAAAAAAATATATGCACTCTTAACTCACTCTGTTTTACTATTTTCAAATTGACACATACAGATTCGTGACAACTTGGTTTTCTTGTTTTATTATTAATTTTTATTATTTTTCCGGTTTTTATTGTTGTTTTGGTTATTTATTGTTGCGCGGCAATTTGTTTTGTTCAATATGTTTTGAAAAAATAATATAAAATTCACTTTATTAGGAGCGTTTTATTGGTTTGCATCTTAAACAAGCCAAAAGTGAAGATAATTTGACCAGCAAAAGAGTGACGATAAAGGTTTTGTGGGCGCAGTGGCGCAGAGGTTAGAGTGTTGGACTACTAATCTGAAGGTCTCATGTTTAAGTCCCGCTGAAGCCAAGTAACATCTTAAAATTTTTCCACTGCCTAACCTCTTGCGAACGTCCAACAAACATCCAAGATTATCATATGTCATGAGAAGCTTCTCAAACTCACAGTTCGATTTCGGCTTAGATCCCTTCCACTTCGCACACCAAATGGTTGACGAAGCTAGGCTTAAGGCCCTGTACCTATTGGCCGATAATGCCTTATATTTCATTTTTCAAAGCTTTTGGAACCTCTGGAATGGAATGACACATAAGCGGGTGCCCGAACCTTAACTTAGATTTTCAATGTCTGAACCTTAATTACTAGTCCTCCTGTGGGGTTCGCCGGTTCGACCTGATAAAATAACGGCAGCCCTCCCGATATTGAATCATTTCATCGATGAAGCTAATCGAATGCTGGTGTTGCTGCATTTGTGTGATCCAGGAGTTTTTAGGCCTGCCTCTCTTTTGCGTTTGTATTGGAACGTTGGTTGATATTCCCTTTTTGACAGGGTTCGTAGGTTCTCTCCTTTGTTATGACATTATGAACTGAGCCAGCCGCGCTCCATTTTTTCGCGATAGGTTCTTTGTCGTGAAGGTTTCCTTGGATCTTGAAACTCCTTTTTCGATCAAACTTTTTTACTCCTGCTGTCATACGCAGCATCTTCATATCAGCTGCTGTTAATTTGCCCTCATACTTTTTGTACGCTGACCAACCTTGTGAACCGTATGTGAGCACCGGGCGCACAACTGCGGTGTAGAGATAGAGATGTCCTTCCAGCTTAGGGCATCACAGAAGATGACTGAGTTTTCCTGCCACTCACAAACATACATATTAGGCCTTAACGGCCCATACAGGGCCTGAACCTAGCTTCTCCAACCACTTTAATGCGAAGTGGAGAGGACCTACAGTTTTACGCCGAATCCGAACGGCAAATTTGAGAAGCTTTCTCATGCCGAATCCGAACGGCAAATTTGAGAAGCTTTCTCATGACAATTTGATACTCTTGGATGTATGTCAGACGTTCGCAAGAGGTGCCAACAACACGCGGTATTCCCAAGTGGTCCCGCCACTGCATCCACCTTATGTCTGAAATAGGTCGGAGTGGATTAGAGAACAGGCAGTACAAGTATTCTATTTTCTTCGGACTAATACGATACACATTCCCCTCCAAAACGTCCACCCATACATAAGTGCTCGTTGCAGGGACGTTTGATCCTCGCTTATGATGGCTCCACCGTCAGCAAAGAATAACTGATGCAGTCCTTTACGCCGTCTAAACTTACTCGAAATTTCCAGCAGACAGTTGAAGCAGAACAAAAAAAAAGTAGAGCAGCTGTCGAAATTTTTTTCCTACGCATTTTATCGCATTTCACAGGTTCCGATCTCTCCTTTTTCCAGAACGCAGAGGGAATCTCGCGCGGCCTGTCTGTTTTTCGTTTTTTGGAGTCGTTGACTGCTTCCCTAACTTCTGCGACAGTAATGTCGGGTACACCTTCATTATTAGGAACGCCTCTCGGAAAATATATCCGAGGAAATTGTTTATTTAGAAGTCCTTCACTTCCTTTTTGCATATTTTTGAGAACGATAATGCCAAGTTAATCATTGAACTGATGCAGGTGACCACAATATTAGAGTCCACCGCTGTATTTTTTAATGAAGTACAAAATACAGTGACATAAGACGCTCAGAAAAGCCTAAATAATTTTTTTTATTACTAAGATATTGCTACTGTTTTTATGAATAAAATTAGATTTTCCTTTATTTATTTATTTATGTTTAATTTTTGTTAATGTAAAACAAAAAATGTTTAAATGTTGTATCTTAGAATAAAGATGTAGTATGTAAGTAAACGTATTGTTGCATGTTTGCTTGAACTGTGTCATTAATTAGTCAACTACGCCATCTAGTAGAAAGTGGCCATATTACCGATTTTGGCAGCATTGGAATAGCAGTTTGAGTAGCTGTGGTATAACTTGGTATGTTGTTCTCGAACCTTCTGAATTTAACGAACCTTCTCAACGAATCTGGAAATTTCGAGAGGTGTCACTAGGAGATATAAATAGATGTCGCAGGAGCACCCAAGACATTCTAGTTGTGAACCGCGATAAAGAAGGGCGATAGATGACAGTAGTGAAAAGTATAGAGAATATTGAATAAGAGAAGTGATTGTTTATTTAAAGTGATTAATTGTGAAAGTGAATTGTTGAATTAAATAAGTGAATTATTAGAATAATAATCAAGAAGTAAAAGACATTGAAAGAGAACTAATAAAGATTAATTAAATAGAATTACGTTTTATCTTTTCGAATCCTAGCCTGGATGTAACATTGGTGTCAGAAGTGGGATAAAACGTATTCAGTGTGAAATTAAAGTGAAGTGAATTTGATTAAATAGAAAAAAATAGAAAAAAATGGGCCGCACATTAAAATTACTACAGCTCAGTATACCGCAGTTAAAAGCTGAATTGGAAAAGCGGAATCTCTCCACAGCTGGAGGAAAAAGTGATCTTGTGCTTCGACTGCAGGAATCTGTTGAAAACGAAGGAGAAAACCCCAAGTCCGTTTTGTTCGACGTAGCAGAAGAACAAGTAAGTACAAGCGTTGATATGACTGCTATGATGGAATTACTTCTGGCCAAGTTAGATGAACAGAAGAATTCTATGGACTCTCAGTTCAATGAACAGAAGAATTCTCTAGATTCCAAATTGCAATCAATGGACTCTAAATTTGATGAACAGAAGAATTCTCTAGATTCCAAATTGGAAGAACAAAAGAATTCCATAGTTGCCGCCCAAAAGAGCGCTGTGGAAGATTTTAAAAATGTTCTTGAAGGAAAACTCGAAGAAATTGACCAAAAGTTCGAGAAGGTTGAAACCAAATTCGACGAAATCCATCAGACGTTTTGCAAGCATGAAACAAACTTCGAGAACTTGGCTAGAGAGCTCGAGAAAGTGAAGAAGCAGAAGGCTCGAGAAAA
This sequence comes from Portevinia maculata, assembly GCA_949715645.1. Lineage (NCBI taxonomy): Eukaryota > Metazoa > Arthropoda > Insecta > Diptera > Syrphidae > Portevinia > Portevinia maculata. The sequence continues at coordinate 80,433,279 of OX454525.1, forward strand.
TTCTGCGGACTGCCCGAGAAGGAAAGAGATGCAGCCTCCTGTTTTCGACGGTCAAACATCATGGCCAATTTATAAGAAACAGTTTGAAGCAGCTGCAATGGCGAACAGCTGGGACAACGAGGAAAAGTCGATTGCGCTAACGCTCGCACTAAGAGGTACAGCTGCGGAGTTACTCCAAACCGTCTCAGAAGAGAAGCAACACGACTACGACGCCCTGGTCAAGGCTATAGAGATGCGCTTCGGTGATGATGCAGCAAGTGTACAGGGTCCAGCTACGCAGTAGAGTCCAGAAGCGGGGGGAAACACTTCAACAGCTGCAAGCAGATATCGAACGTCTGGCGCATTTGTCATATCCTAATGCTGGTGAGGTTCTCATCAATGAAATGGCTGTGGAGGCGTTTATCCAAGCCATTGAAGATAGACAACTGCAAATGGCCGTAAGAATGACTGGAAAGAGAACTCTCGCTGAGGCCCTAGCATTTGCCTTGACAATGCAAGCTGCTGATCAGGCATCGCATGTGTTCCACCGCGTAAGGGAAATGACAGCCGTTGAATGTTCATGTCAAAGAGCAGACATCGTAGACCGGAGCAGAGATAACAGAGGTCAAATGCGCTGCTGGAACTGCAACAAAATAGGGCACCTACAGAGACAGTGCAGAGCTCCACCCAGACGAGGCAGTTGTCCGCATTGCGGGCCTAGGAGGGGCAACGAAGAAGCATCTGGCAGATATAGCTTCGCAGAACCAGCAGTTGGGAAACGTGTAAGAGGCAGCTTCTCGGAGCAGAAGTGGGTTTCCGGAATCGACGACTCCAGGACCACAATTCAAGTCTCCCAAACCAAACAAGGAAACCAGAGTTTAACAGTGGAAGCCTATATCGGTCAAAATAAGTGCCTGGCAGCCATCGACACCGGTGCCACCGCTTCCATTATAAGGAGGGACATCGTCCGTCAGTCTTGGTTGCACAACACCAGCAGTTACTGTCTGAAAACAGCAACAGGAGCGACAGCGAAAGTGTACGGAGATATCATGCTAACAATAAATTTGGCAGGATTAGCATTCTCCCACGCTTTCTTAGTAGCTGATATATGTGACGAATGCATCATTGGAATCGATTTCATGAAGGCGAATGATGTCGTATTGGACTTTGGTATGCAAGTACTCAAGTATCGAAACGTAGAGATTCCGATGGTGTACGGGAAAGAGAACGCCGCATCCCTGAGGACAGTCAATAGTGAGGACGAGGTCCTACCACCTTCTTCAGAGACAATAATTCGGACAAAGCTGGAAGGTGATCCTATGAGCCACCGATTCTCTCTAGTTGAGCCAAAAGACAACCACTACCGAAACTGCGTGGTTGGAAAAGTGCTTGTCGAGCAGAAGAACAATATTGTTCCCGTACGAGTTCTTAATGCTGAACACAAAAGCGTCAAATTGAAGCAAGGTGAGGTGGTTGGAAAGTGTGTACCGGGTACTGAAGTCCACCGAAATATTCATCCGATATCCAGCGACCGCATGAAGACGAGGTACGATACAAAAGCGACCACCACAGGATTCCAGGAAGGAGATCTGGTATGGCTATACAACCCTCATCGCCGAAAAGGTATGTCACCTAAACTACAGCAGGATTGGGAAGGACCCTATAAGATAGTGAAGCGCATCAACGATGTTGTCTACCGGATCCAGCGAGGAAGAGGCAAGTTAAAAGTTGTCCATGTGGATCGTCTCCATCGCTACCATGGGGAAAATATTGATGTGCTTGTTCGGGACGAACAAGTTTAAGAGGGGGATATTGTTGCATGTTTGCTTGAACTGTGTCATTAATTAGTCAACTACGCCATCTAGTAGAAAGTGGCCATATTACCGATTTTGGCAGCATTGGAATAGCAGTTTGAGTAGCTGTGGTATAACTTGGTATGTTGTTCTCGAACCTTCTGAACTTAACGAACCTTCTCAACGAATCTGGAAATTTCGAGAGGTGTCACTAGGAGATATAAATAGATGTCGCAGGAGCACCAAAGACATTCGAGTTGTGAACCGCGATAAAGAAGGGCGATAGATGACAGTAGTGAAAAGTATAGAGAATATTGAATAAGAGAAGTGATTTTTTATTTAAAGTGATTAATTGTGAAAGTGAATTGTTGGATTAAATAAGTGAATTATTAGAATAATAATCAAGAAGTAAAAGACATTGAATACTACAATACTGTTACATCCAGGCTAGGATTCGAAAAGATAAAACGTAATTCTATTTAATTAATCTTTATTAGTTCTGTAACAATACTGTTACATCCAGGCTAGGATTCGAAAAGATAAAACGTAATTCTATTTAATTAATCTTTATTAGTTCTCTTTCAATGTCTTTTACTTCTTGATTATTATTCTAATAATTCACTTATTTAATTCAACAATCCACTTTCACAATTAATCACTTTAAATAAACAATCACTTCTCTTATTCAATATTCTCTATACTTTTCACTACTGTCGACTATCGCCCTCCTTTATCGCGGTTCACAACTAGAATGTCTTGGGTGCAGTGGTACCATATTCTTGAGAGCGAGTTATCATACAATTTGCTCGTTTCTATCCTACCAGAGAGAAAATTATCATACGCTACGCAATTCGTTGCTATCTGGCAGTTCCAATGAATGTCAAAAATGTTGTGTTGTTGCTTACAAGGTTCTCTCATCTAAAAAGAAATTTCCCATCAAAAAAAAGATTGTTCTGAATGTGATAGGGTTTACTAGGAAAGATATGTATTAATCTTTGACACAATATTTTTTTTTATTTCTTATTTAGTTAATATGTAGTAATTTTTTATGAATTTAAAAAAAAAATACAATGAAATAAAAGCAAATATACATAGAAAAACGAAAATGAATTTACATATGCATCAATGTAATTAAATTTGTACGTTTGGTGAATTTTACATATGTTTTTTTTTAAATAAATAAGGAATTCTGATTCCGCGTCCGTCTGAATTTGCTCCAACTCCATATTTGTATTATCTAAATTCTGCACAAATAAAGGGTCTTTCATTAGCGATTTGACAACTTCAAACTTTCAGTGTGAACGACCATTCCCGTTTACAATAACTCCACAAGAAAAAATCACCGTCAATGTCAAAATATTCAGTGAAATTCACATTTTCATCATGGTGAAGTACACGAAGGAACAACTTTACAAATAATAAAAATTAACTACCGAAATTCCGAGTCGGTGGTCGCAACTTTAAGAGGGCTAACGCCAATTTTCGGCCAAAATTCTCGTCCCAGTAGACAAGCAATTCACAGTCTAGTGAAAAAATTACGACTACGTTTCACTGAGTTCTCCAGAATAGGGTCTCTCCCAGACCACATTATGGCGAATTTTACTTAAGGATCTTGGCCTTCACCCTTACAAGATCAAGCTGACTCAAGAACTAAAGCCACTTGATTATATGAAGCGACGTACGTTCTCGAATTGGGCTCTGGACATGATGGAAGAAAATCAAGAATTTCATCGCAAAATCATCTTCAGCGATGAAGCACATTTTTGTTAAACGGCTTCGTCAATAAGCAAAATATGCATTATTGGACAGGTGAGAACCCTCACGTGCTTCACGAAACAGTACTTCATCCGCAAAAAGTCACTGTTTGGTGCGGTTTTGATGCGGATGGCGGTTTTGTTTCGTTACAGAGACATGTTGGAACGTTATTTATTTGAGCCTCTAGACTTTTTTTCATGGGACTACATTAAATCATTGGTCTATGCCAACAAGGAGGAGCTCAGATCCAATATTGCACGAGAAAAAGCGGCAGTATTGGTCGAAATGTGGGGCCGAGTCATCGAAAATTGGGTTCAACATATCGACCGCTGCTTACGTTCCCGTGGTGGACATATGAACGAAGTCGAACTTCATTCATAAATGTTTTGATAGTAATTTAATCCCATAACATTTTTTTTGAGATATCTCAAGTAGTTGGCATTTTATTTAAAAAATAAGTTATCAAGTCCTTAATGAAAGGCCTTTTATATGTATTTAAATTGAAAAAAAAAACAGTTTTGAATATATATCATTTATGTAAATACAGTCAACTCTCGATTATCCGGCATTCGATAAACCGGCAAACCTATCAACCGGGAAATTTATTTTCAAATATTTAGATATTTCCATATCGATTATCCGGGATTCACTCTATCACCCGTGATACATACTTTAAAAGAAACCCGGGCGATGAGCCATTTTAACTATGTATGTATGTATGTATATGTATTTTAAGTTTTTGTGTTCGTTGACTGACAAAGTTATGTATTTTATTTCAAATAAGTGGAAACTCATTGTATGAAGTGCGTTTCTTCTCTTAAAATATGATTTTCGATTATCCGGGATTTTCGTTTTTCCGGCATGAGCTCGGTCCCGAGCACTCCGGTTAATCGAGAGTTGACTGTACTTACAATTTCGCTTATGGTTTAAGACTTTATTTTATTTTTAATTTTCGATGATTTGATTGCTTAATGCTACAGTTACATTACAATTATTATGACAGTTGACAGAACGACCAACGGTAAATCTAAAAATGATTTTTCAAAGCAACGAATGAACGAATACATAATGTTTTTGCGCTGAAATTGAGTGAGTGTGTGTGATAGATATGTGGAGGCCCTGAGTTGCTGACAAAAACGAAAGTACTAGATTACATACGAGGGGCGTTCAATATATTCTCGGTATCGGAGTGAAGCTGTGGTTGTATATATAAATTGACTTATTTATCAAGTAATACTATTAGTGTATTCACGTAAAATTTCATATAAATGTGATTATTAATTCGCGTTTTATCTCTAGTTAAACAGAATCATAATGGCAACTGAGACGGTGATGATGAAAATTGAGCATCGCGCTGTAATTAAATTTCTCACTAAGCAAGGAAAAATTCAAAAAACTATTCATGAAGAGATGGTGGCTGTTTACCAGGGTTCCGCACCTTCATTATCAACTGTACAAAAGTGGTCAAGTGAGTTCAAGAGAGGCAGAGAGAGCATTGAAGACGACCCCCGCTCCGGCGCCCCGGCTACTGCTTGCACGGGAGAAAGCATCAAAGAAGTCGAAAAACTTGTTCTTGAGGATAAAGGTGAAAATGATTGCAGAGATCACCAAGCTTTCAATTGGTACTATTCACACCATTCTTCATGACCATCTTAACCTTTCAAAGGTCAGTGCAAGGTGGGTGCCACGAATGCTCACAGCGCCTCAGAAAAAAGTGAGAATCGCATGCTGTAGAGAGCTTTTGGAGATGTGTAGTGAGAACGCGGACGGTGTTATGGATCGAATTGTTACTGGGGACGAAACATGGGTCCACCACTATGACCCTGAAAGCAAACAAGAGTCCATACAGTGGCATAAAAAGGAACAGATCACCCGAAGAAGTTCAAAGTCACTCCGTCTGCCGGGAAGCTCATGGCCACAGTTTTTTGGGACTCAAAAGGAATCTTGCTCATTGAGTACAAAAAAAATGTGAAACCATCAACGCCACATCCTACGCTTCCACTTTGCATAATTTGCGGGAGGAAATTAAAAAGAAAAGACGGGGTAAACTCGCAGCGGGTGTGTTGCTTCTTCATGACAACGCTCCTGTTCACACGGTGCGAGTTTCCAAGGCTGCTGCGCGAGATTTTGGTTTCGAAGAAATCCAACACCCACCCTATAGTCCACACCTTGCCGCTAGTGATTATTTCCTGTATCCGGATTTGAAAAAATGTCTTCGTTGAAAAAGATTTTCGGATGATGAAGAACTCAAGTCGGCAATAAATGGGTATTTTGCAGAGAAAGAGGAAATTTATTTTTTTGAGGGTTTAAAAAAGCTTATCTCAAGATGTAACAAATGCATTGATGTTAGGGGAAATTATATTGAAAAATAAAGACAATTTAAATTGAATTCGCATTTTCCTTTTTATCGATACCGAGAATATATTGAACGCCCCTCGTACATATGATGCCAAATAACTATTTTAGAAAAGCGAGTAGTAATTTCTTAACGTTGCCTTTTTTCTAAAAATATGAACACTATCATACATTTGGCGTATGATAATGATTTCCAATCTTAGATCATACACAACCTACGATTATCTTACATGTAGCATAATTATCATACGCTTGGCAGCCCTGCTTGGGTGCTCCTGCGACATCTATTTATATCTCCTAGTGACACCTCTCGAAATTTCCAGATTCGTTGAGAAGGTTCGTTAAGTTCAGAAGGTTCGAGAACAACATACCAAGTTATACCACAGCCACTCAAATTGCTTTTCCAATGCTGCCAAAATCGGTAATATGGCCACTTTCTACTAGATGGCGTAGTTGACTAATTAATGACACAGTTCAAGCAAACATGCAACAATATCCCCCTCTTAAACTTGTTCGTCCCGAACAAGCACGTCAATATTTTCCCCATGGTAGCGATGGAGACGATCCACATGGACAACTTTCAGCTTGCCTCTTCCTCGCTGGATCCGGTAGACAACATCGTTGATGCGCTTCACTATCTTATAGGGTCCTTCCCAATCCTGCTGTAGTTTAGGTGACATACCTTTTCGGCGATGAGGGTTGTATAGCCATACCAGATCTTCTCCCTGGAATCCTGTGGTGCTCGCTTTTGTATCGTACCTCGTCTTCATGCGGTCGCTGGATATCGGATGAATATTTCGGTAGACTTCAGTACCCGGTACACACTTTCCAACCACCTCACCTTGCTTCAATTTGACGCTTTTGTGTTCAGCATTAAGAACTCGTACGGGAACAATATTGTTCTTCTGCTCGACAAGCACTTTTCCAACCACGCAGTTTCGGTAGTGGTTGTCTTTTGGCTCAACTAGAGAGAATCGGTGGCTCATAGGAGCACCTTCCAGCTTTGTCCGAATTATTGTCTCTGAAGAAGGTGGTAGGACCTCGTCCTCACTAGTGACTGTCCTCAGGGATGCGGCATTCTCTTTCCCGTACACCATCGGAATCTCTACGTTTCGATACTTGAGTAATTGCATACCAAAGTCCAATACGACATCATTCGCCTTCATGAAATCGATTCCAATGATGCATTCGTCACATATATCAGCTACTAAGAAAGCGTGGGAGAATGCTAATCCTGCCAAATTTATTGTTAGCATGATATCTCCGTACACTTTCGCTGTCGCTCCTGTTGCTGTTTTCAGACAGTAACTGCTGGTGTTGTGCAACCAAGACTGACGGACGATGTCCCTCCTTATAATGGAAGCGGTGGCACCGGTGTCGATGGCTGCCACGCACTTATTTTGACCGATATAGGCTTCCACTGTTAAACTCTGGTTTCCTTGTTTGGTTTGGGAGACTTGAATTGTGGTCCTGGAGTCGTCGATTCCGGAAACCCACTTCTGCTCCGAGAAGCTGCCCCTTACACGTTTCCCGATTGCTGGTTCTGCGAAGCTATATCTGCCAGATGCTTCTTCGTTGCGCCTCCTAGGCCCGCAATGTGGACAACTGCCTTGTCTGGGTGGAGCTCTGCATTGTCTCTGTAGGTGCCCCATTTTGTTGCAGTTCCAGCAGCGCATTTGACCTCTGTTATCTCTGCTCCGGTCTACGATGTCTGCTCTTTGGCATGAACATTCAACGGCTGTCATTTCCCTTACGCGGTGGAACACATGCGATGCCTGATCAGCAGCTTGCATTGTCAAGGCAAATGCTAGGGCCTCAGCGAGAGTTCTCTTTCCAGCCATTCTTACGGCCATTTGCAGTTGTCTATCTTCAATGGCTTGGATAAACGCCTCCACAGCCATTTCATTGATGAGAACCTCACCAGCATTAGGATATGACAAATGTGCCAGACGTTCGATATCTGCTTGCAGCTGTTGAAGTGTTTCTCCCCTCTTCTGGACTCTACTGCGTAGCTGAACCCTGTACACTTGCTGCATATGCTCATCACCGAAGCGCATCTCTATAGCCTTGACCAGGGCGTCGTAGTTGTGTTGCTTCTCTTCTGAGACGGTTTGGAGTAACTCCGCAGCTGTACCTCTTAGTGCGAGCGTTAGCGCAATCGACTTTTCCTCGTTGTCCCAGCTGTTCGCCACTGCAGCTGCTTCAAACTGTTTCTTATAAATTGGCCATGATGTTTGACCATCGAAAACAGGAGGCTGCATCTCTTTCCTTCTCGGGCAGTCCGCAGAATTTTCTCGAGCCTTCTGCTTCTTCACTTTCTCGAGCTCTTTAGCCAAGTTCTCGATGTTTGTATCGATTTCGTCGAATTTGGTTTCAACCTTCTCGAACTTTTGGTCAATTTCTTCGAGTTTTCCTTCGAGAACATTTTTAAAATCTTCCACAGCGCTCTTTTGGGCGGCAAATATGGAATTCTTTTGTTCTTCGAATTTAGTGTCCATTGCTTGCAATTTGGAATCTAGAGAATTCTTCTGTTCATCAAATTTAGAGTCCATTGATTGCAATTTGGAATCTAGAGAATTCTTCTGTTGTTCTAGAGAATTCTTTTGTTCCTTGAACTGAGAGCCCATAGAATTCTTCTGTTCATTGAACTGAGAGTCCATAGAATTCTTCTGTTCATTGAACTGAGAGTCCATAGAATTCTTCTGTTCATCTAACTTGGCCAGAAGTAATTCCATCATAGCAGTCATATCAACGCTTGTACTTACTTGTTCTTCTGCTACGTCGAACAAAACGGACTTGGGGTTTTCTCCTTCGTTTTCAACAGATTCCTGCAGTCGAAGCACAAGATCACTTTTTCCTCCAGCTGTGGAGAGATTCCGCTTTTCCAATTCAGCTTTTAACTGCGGAATACTGAGCTGTAGTAATTTTAATGTGCGGCCCATTTTTTTTTAATTCACTTCACTTTAATTTCACACTGAATACGTTTTATCCCACTTCTGACACCAATGTTACATCCAGGCTAGGATTCGAAAAGATAAAACGTAATTCTATTTAATTAATCTTTATTAGTTCTCTTTCAATGTCTTTTACTTCTTGATTATTATTCTAATAATTCACTTATTTAATCCAACAATTCACTTTCACAATTAATCACTTTAAATAAACAATCACTTCTCTTATTCAATATTCTCTATACTTTTCACTACTGTCATCTATCGCCCTTCTTTATCGCGGTTCACAACTAGAATGTCTTGGGTGCTCCTGCGACATCTATTTATATCTCCTAGTGACACCTCTCGAAATTTCCAGATTCGTTGAGAAGGTTCGTTAAGTTCAGAAGGTTCGAGAACAACATACCAAGTTATACCACAGCTACTCAAACTGCTATTCCAATGCTGCCAAAATCGGTAATATGGCCACTTTCTACTAGATGGCGTAGTTGACTAATTAATGACACAGTTCAAGCAAACATGCAACAGTATGAACGAAGGAATATTCCTTTTATTCCGCCTTATTCTAGGATTTAAAAGGATGAATTCCAAGTATTCCTGAATGAATAAAGAGGCCACAAAATGGATTATCTGGAAGATTCCATTGCATAAAGAAACGCAAATGCAAATGTCCCATACGAAATATTCCGACCAAATGCCATGTTTATCTGTCAAAATCAGCCTGGTCATTTGTGGTGAGTTTCATCAATTTGTCATGCTAGTTCGCCGATTAGATTTAATGAGGGCGTATATGAACATATTGGAAAAATGCCTGTAAAATGTGATGATTTCTCATACAATCTAATCAAAGTTATCGTACTACATTCTGGCTCTGATTTCGTTGTTTTTGACAGGCCGCTTTGAGAAAATGAAAAAAAAGGACCACGCCATTTAAAACGTTATTTTGAAGTTTGTTTTAATAACTATAGGTCCGTTCGCGTACTTTATGTGTAGAAAAATGAAAAGTGTCAAATCTCCAAAATCGAGAGAGAATCTTCTCAATTTTAAGAAAAGTACGCGAACGCTTTTGTGTAAAAACTTCTTAGTTTGGCTTGAAAAGAAGCAACAGCTGTTTTTTTTGTTGGCAAACTCATACGATTTCATCATTTGACAGTTTTCATTTTCTTACCAGCTGAAATTCTGTGTGAAGAAAAATGAACGAAAGTACATTTTTCTTTCGTTCATCTTTTTACCATTTTCTCAGTACGCGAACGCGTTTGTGTAGTTTTGCACGAAAGTTTATATAAATTTACGTTTGCATATTAGTTCGCGAACGGACTTTATGCTTGGTCTATTGTTTCCGCTTACGGAATCTCTGCTATTACCCAGGAAACAAACAACTGTTCAAGACTTCTTTTAGTACTGTATTGTAAACACATTCCCGCTGTTAGCTGTCAGATGCGAGTTTAAAATTTATTTTATTTGTAGAACTTCAATGTTTTCCTAATTATTTTTATAAGTTTTAAGAAATGTCTACATGTAGTGCCGCAGAAATAGCTGAAAAAAAGCGAATTGCATTGGAAAAACTGAAAGCGAAGAAATGTCAGCTAAACAATTCCAACAAGACCGTTATCACATCCTCACATTCAGCATCAACAAGTAGTGGCCAATTTACTACATCTGGACCACCCCCAAATAAAGCAGTGAAAAGTCCTGCGCAAAGTTTCTATAAATCTAATTCCGAAAACAGGGCAGCAGACTTTTTGCGCGCTGTCAAGGAGAGTGGGACATTCTCTAACCGAAAAGATGCACGAACCTCATCTCATCCCTACCAAAAGCCCTCAAATCAGCCCCAATCCTATTCAAACGGGAATAGTATATTCAAAAATGCACTAAGTCCAGAAAATAAAACGAAAATTGCTCCAGTTTTTCTGCATACAACAACTTGCACTTGTTATCTAGTCAGTAACATTCGATTCGCTGTCCAACCATCCGGGTATCAGGCGCAGTTAATTGATGTACTCAAATCCATTCCGTCAAAATCTTATGGTAGGGAGAAATTCTGAAGAAATTACACTGTAATCACATTTGGTCTTGCAGATAAAAATACAAAGGTTTGGAGTTTCTCCACAAAAGATTACCAACTTGTTCAAGAGCGTGTAGGCGGACTTAAACCTTACGTAGTAATGGGAGTCATCCCAAAGAACGTACTAATGCTGTGCCTGACGCCCATTAAGGAAACAGACCCCTCCTGCTTAACTTCAATTGAACCAAAGCTTGTTAACAGCTTACTACCTTTCCAAAAGGAAGGAGTGATGTTAGTCATTTTAACTTTATCCTTATTACTGTTTATTTTGATGCTTTGTTTATATTCTAGGTTCGGAATAGCAAAGCATGGCCGTGTGATGATCTGTGATGAAATGGGGTTGGGCAAGACGTATCAAGCTCTAGCCATGGCCGACTTTTATAAAGAAGATTGGCCATTATTCATTTGCACAACAGCGTCAACGAGGTGAGTTCAGTAATCCATTGAAGGGCCCGTAACAATTTCTCTTTTTCTGCTCAGAGATTCCTGGTCGGCGCATGTCCTGGAACTCTTGCCGACAGTAATGGTTCATCACATAAGCGTCTTGAGTGCTAAGCAACAGTATACAGGCGATGCAAAAGTACTTATAACCAGCTACAACTTGATGGAGAAGAGCGCAGATATGTTATTAGAAAAGAAGTTTGGGGTACTGATTCTGGATGAATCTCACACTCTGAAGAATAGTAAAGCGAAATGCACAGTGGTTGCTGATCGGCTGGCACAACAGGCGCGAAGAGTGATTCTACTGTCTGGTACACCTGCTCTGTCTAGACCGCTAGAGTTGTTCAGTCAGCTACAAATGATCGATAGAAGATTTCTTAATTTCATTGACTACAGTGAGTATCCATTTCAGAGGTTTGGCAGCTGGTAATTATGTTGTCTGATTTTCAGCTTCTCGATACTGTGCTGGAAAGCAAACAAATTTTGGTTGGGATGCTACTGGTCAATCGAATTTACAGGAACTGAATGTTGTTCTCAAATTGAAGTTCATGGTGCGTCGTGTCAAAGCTGAAGTTCTTCCTCAGCTGGCTGAGAAACAAAGGTAAATATTTTTTTGAGATGCCTATTATATTATTACGACTTTGGTGCAGATCTTTATTAGTGTTTTTTTTTCAATAACATTAAATTTATGCAAATAGTTTGAGCTACTGATTCCTAATTGATATCAACGAATATTTAATTCATTTTAGAGAAACAGTTGTCCTTGACCCAGCTTTAATTTGGCATGGAGCTACTGTGGAGAAGTCATTGAATACGTATGCTGAACATTTATCGCGCAGTAAAGGCAAAGAAAAAGAAGAAATACTTTTGCGGTTCTATGCTGAGACAGCAACTGTAAAAGCCCGAGCCGTTTGGTGAATTTAAAATCAATGTACGCCTCTATAGAAAAGAAAATAACATTATCTTCTGACAGTGAATATCTCAAGACGCTTATTAAAACAAAAACCAAATTTATTGTTTTTGCTCATCACAAGGTTATGATTGAGGCGATATGTGATTCGCTTGACAAACAAAAGGTTATGTACATTAAGATCGACGGATCAACAAGAAGCGATTTACGAAGCGTAAGCTGTACCACTAAATAATTCTTCTAAAAATGCCTCCTGATGATTTTATTTAGGAATTTGTGGAGATCTTTCAAAATAAGGCGTTATGTAAAGTTGCAGTTCTGTCATTGAAAGCATGCAACTCTGGAATTACCCTTACAGCCGCACAGACAATTGTTTTTGCTGAATTAGATTGGAATCCAAGTGTAAGTTTTCATGATGTGGCTTTATGAAGAATCTAATTTAAACTTCCGTTTTAAGACATTGGCTCAAGCTGAAAGTAGAGCGCACAGAATTGGTCAGAAAGGCATTGTTACATGTAAATACCTGATGGCGAATAAAACTGCAGATGATATAATTTGGAATATGCTAAAATCCAAACAAGATGTGCTGAGCAAAGCGGGACTTTTCTCTGAAGACTTGGCAGATGCAACGCACACAGCTGCTCCTGTTTCTGTAAGTTAAAGTCAAGCAAGTGTTGGTTTTTTAATAATATTGCTTTTCCAGTCGAAACCTATCGAAAGTTATATGACACCAATTAAGAGGGGAACAGATGCTGAGGTAGCTTCAAAAAAGGAAGAAACAAGTGCGACGACAGAAAGTGCAAAGTTCCAGTCATGCAGTGCAGTTCTTCATAAAATCGAGAGCGCTGCTCAAGACAGTTTTAATGAGTTGTTCGATGAGGACGATGACACTTTTAAGGACTTAGTTTATTGACTGATTTTCGTACAGCTGCCGTTTAATAAATTGTTATTGTGTTATAAGTTGGGAGCGCAGTTGCAAAATGGCGTTTTTTACTTGGATTCGCATTTTTGAAGAGGCTAGTATTTCATGTGTTGTTGTTGGCTCAGTGGTAAGTGGCTTGGAATTCTTGGAGCGGTCCCACGTTCAAACTACCCCCAGAAACACTTTAGTGGTGGCTGATTTTGTAAAAGCTTTCGATGTTGAACAAAACAACGAGGAGTTTCAGAGACCAACGTACAGATGATCATTGGCATGTATGAGGGAGTGAGTACCAGAGTAAGATGCCACAATGGAGTCACCGAGGAGTTCCCAATCCAAGTCGGTGTACAACTAAGCCGCTTGATATTTATTACAAACCCTAATATCTGCTTGACAGAAATCCAAAATGCTGCCAGTTCTCTGACCCACTTCGGCCTGTTCCAGACATTTATATGAATGGAAAAGTGATTCACAAGTACGCAATCAAATAAGTATCTGGGGTCTATGATCAAATCAGTTATAACGACACTAATCATCGCGTAAGCGTATGAATGAAGTGGCAGAAAAACTCTGTCATCTGCGATTGAAAAAATATTGGAGACAGCGTACACAAAATATGAGGCAACTTACCGCATGAAAGCAGGAGTAACAAAGCTTGATCGAATATAAAGTTCTAACATCCGAGGAAGCCTTCACGTCAAAAAACTATCTCAGTAAAAATGGAGCGCGACCGACTCAGCTCGTCATGTTCAAATGAGATCCAACGTTCCCCCAACAATCACTAAAGCGAAGAAGGCCCAAAAGCTCGTGGATCACACAAATCCAACAACAAGAATTGGAATTCAGGAGGCTTGCCGATATTTTTGCCGGACCAAGAAGGATGCAGTGAAGTGGTAGGATTATGATCCATTAAGTCCAGATCATGACGTCGTCTTTAAAGAGAAAAAAGAACTTAGTTACAACATTGGGCATCACCAGTTGACGGTCAGGGCCTACCCTAACCGCGCATAGCCCAAACACGATTTTTTTTATGAACAAAATCAGTTCCGACGTGCTTCGTTGCTAGGTAATTAGGATACTCTATTAAAAATACAAGTGAGGTACATCATACAAAATTTATTAAAACAAAAAAAAATGATAATAAAAAAGATTATTTAAACCGAATTAATAATATTAATTAAATTAACCTCAACCAAACTCTTGCGTTGATGTTACGTACATATCCTGATAAAATGTTATGTATGCGTCGTCCTGCGACGACACTCCTTCAGATTCCTGAAGCAGTGTTGTTAAAGTCTTCACAGGTTCTTTATTTGTTTCCTCCGATTTTTCGGTTAATTGCATGGCCTTTTCCATCGGCTCAATTCCGCCTTCCAGGCATATTGGTAGCAGCCCTTCAGTGCTGTTACTTAAAGTGCTCATTGAAATTTCAGCAAATTGAATCAACAATTCGGAAGAATTCTGCGTATTTTTTGGCTGTGAGGCAATTACTGTTTGTACACTGTCTGATGATGTGTAACCCGTTATGGAACAACGTGAAGACTCTTGGATTAAAGATTGGGATCGACTGCGAAGGCGGTTGCTTTTCCTACGATCACTCTGTCTTTCAGTTCCTAGAACGGTGTGAGAGCAACACGGTTCTTGGGAATTATGCACAATTTGTTCATTTGAAAAGTAGTCTAAAGCAAGTATTTTTCGCTGAAGCCAATATAGTTTCTTGCGCGAGTTGTGTTTTTTTTGCCAGTTGAGAAATTTCTGTTCTGGATTTGGCATGACTGATTTGATGTTCCTACGCAGCCATTTGAGACGTTGTGCTTGATGGTATTTTGCAAGCTTTGCTTTGTACTTTTGCTCAACGACATAAAGAACATTTCCTGTTTTTAAATTGACTTTACAAGTGAGAGCGATGCAGAGTTGAATTACTTTGTCTGGTGATACGACTACGTCGGTAATGTCGTCACAAATCTATGGAGCACAGAGAACTAGAATTGTATGGGACCATTATAATAGGAAAGAATTTGATGCCGGATTATTACCAAAATTATCAAATTGCAAACTAACAAGCTTTTATGTAGCGCTATTTAGAGGAAACTCAATGAACAAGATTTTAAATTAAATCAAGCATCCGAATCCCTTAAACAATGTACAGATTTACTCACATCCAATAGATCTACTTTGCTTAACCTTTCTTCGAAACTTTCTTCCATAGTTTTACGGCAATTGAACCAAAAAAAAATTATTTTTTAAAAAAAACCTAATAAATTGTAACAACAATAGCAATATGTCAAAATTTAACGACAGAGCGTTCAATGGCTGCGTTTAGTATTATTGCCTTGTCGGCCGCATTCGGTATATATCTGTCTCTTTAATAACAGAGCGTCTCCATAAGCAATATTTCATAGAATGCAATATAATTTTTCTATGAAATTCTCTATAATAGTGCTCAGTTCATAGCCTTCTATGGATAGTATTCTATGGGTTGTCATTTTTATGCAGTGCTTCAATCTGCGACATTTCGTCTATTGAAATAGTTAGTGTTGGGTAACTCATACATGAGGTGGTACAAATGTCCCATACAAAAGATCTAAATGTCCCAACACCTCAAAAATAATTTTTGTACCACCTCTCAAATGTGTTACAAACTCACATCGAAGAGCACAAAATAAAATGTCATGTCAATAATACAAGCACCCGGAAAATTACTCAGGACGTCACACATTCACATTATTTCCTGCAGTAGCAGTTAAACTCGTTTAAAAAGGGTACACACACAACACACATATTATATCCAAAAGCGTCTCTTTCTCTTTTCCTTTCATTTGAGTTTTGAGGGTGGATATAGTTACATACAATATACAAATAACACTTCAATTGAGTTGGGGTTTGGGGTATTGTGACTGTGACATTGAGGTAAAAGTAATCAATAGAGAAAATCCGCATAGCTCATTCTCATTGCCTCATTTGTATGGGACATGGGACTTTTGAGGTAGAAGTAAGGAATAACTCAGGACATGGGACTTTTGAGGTAAAAGTAAGGAATAACTCATTGCCTCATTTGTAGTGCGATAGCAGAACTGAGGCAATGAGGTAAGTGTGACAAAGTGAGAAAAAGTATTGTCTATTGTCTGGTCACTCTCTCTACATCATTTATAAATTTTGTGGCGCGACTGCGAGTATGGATTTACATTACATACACTTTGTGAAAATGCAAATGTAGATGCTATCATTTTGTTTTAACTTTTAAAGGAATTTTTGGGCAATTTGGACTGGACCATACAATTAGTTCACTTAAATACATAGATATACGAATAAAATTTGCTTGAGGTATGTAAACTTACCTACCTACATAATACCTAAAATTTTATTATTTTTTTTACCTACTACATTATATGAGCACAAACCTCAATTGAGGTGAGTACCTTATTTGAGGTGGGACATTGTACCACCTCATATTCCAAAATGAGCACCTCATACAAACTCATAAAAAAAACGTGTCCTACCCAACACTAGAAATAGTCAGCTATTGTAAATGAAATATAAATGAAATAATGCTTAAGATTTGAGCAGCGCCATCTACAGGATAACTGGGAACTAATGGCTGAAATAGATGTACAGCAAGACCCGTGCAATAAAATGATTTTGGTTGCATTTACATATAATGAAATTGCTTACTGCATTCCCAGAAAATATTTCAACTAAATTTGTTTTCAAACAAAAATATGTTTTTGCCACAACAACGCATCTCTTACCGTTTCAAAATTATTTTTTGTGCACAATCCAATTCGATTGTTAACTTTTTAGTTATCAAAAATGGTGTTTGGATACTCCTTCTTAATTCTGGAACTTTTTTTTGTTATACTTACTTACTTAGGGTGGCGCTACAGTCCATTCGCTTTACATGACCCAGCCACCTCAATCGCTGGACCTTCACTCTTCTGGCTACGTCGATGTCGCTGTACAGTTCGTCGTTGTATCTCCTCCTTCATTCACCAGACGGGATGCAGACGGGACAAAAAACTACCCGAATAATTTTCCTCTAACACAACCAAGAGTGCGTCATCCGCTTTTGCTAGAGTCCATGACTCTGCACCATAGAGAAGGACTGGTATTATTTAGGTCTTTTAAAGGGTCACTTTAGTTGTTCGAGACAGGGCTTTGCTACTCAATTGCTTTCTTAGCCCAAAGAAACAGCGGTTGGCAAGAGTTATTCTTCGTTTAATCTCAGCGCTGGTGTCATTGCCTGAGTTCATTGCGGAGCCAAGGTAGACAAAGTCCTGATTCCTGAACCACCTCAAAGTTATATCTGTCTATAGTGACATTCTGTCCGAGACGTCGATGTTGGGTGTCCTTTCTTGATGATAGCATATATTTTGTCTTGTGCTCATTAATAGCCAAACCCATCTTTTTGTTTGTTTACCCTCCAATTTTTTCTGACATTTGTCAGGGGAAAAACAAAAAAAAACAAAAAATTTTGACAGTCACATCTGGATCTCTATTGTAGTTTTGTATGTAACATATTTGTTGGTCCTCTAAATGTAATGAAATTGAGGAACAATGGAAAGAGTTTACTTTCCGGGCAGCAATTAAATTTTTTTTTCATCGTTGAAAGGCAAAAATTGTTTTTTTTTGACGTACGAATGTAGTAGAGTTTCACAAGTAGATCCCATAAACAGTAATAGCAACCCCCTGCTTGGGCTTACTGTTGAATTTAGAGTACCGAGTGGCGAGTACCCTAAGTGCGAGGTTGGATATACGCACAGTTAGAGAGCACCAATTTTTTTTGTCTATTTTTGGGGTTTATTTATAGTCCTTAACAACTTCCCACACAATTTTTTTTTGATTAGTGCTCGAAAAGTAAATACAACAAACGTATTTTTCTAACGTCCTGCAAAACTAAAATAAATTGTTTAGCCGATTATCCGACATTTGTTGTATCTGGGCTCAAGTTTACTGCTCAAGTTGTCACTTGATGCACTTTTATTTTGATTTATAATTTTGTAAATAATGGACAGAAACTCTACTGTGATCCATTGGTTTCGCAAGGGCCTGCGAATTCATGACAATCCCACTTTGCTCAAAGCCTGTGAAATAGCCGAACATCGGCCAAACCACAGGTTACGTCCAATTTTTATCCTCGATCCAGGAATCCGCCAGTGGATGAAAGTTGGAGCAAATCGTTTGCGGTTTCTGCAGGAATCGCTTCAACAATTGCATGAAAATCTCCTTAAAATAAATTCGAGGTTGTATGTTGTTCGTGGCACTCCCACTGAAGTATTCCCAAGAATCTTCAAATCATGGAATGTTACTACGTTGACTTTCGAGTCCGACATCGAACCATATGCACTTAAACGTGATGCCTCTGTTGTGAATCTGGCAAAGGACCATGCAGTGAAAGTTTTCCAAGAGTGTTCCCATACCATTTTCAATCCAGAAGCTGTATTAAATAAGAATTTTGGTAAGCCACCAACGCAATATCAGAAGTTTTTAACAATAATTGAAAAGCTTTCTGTTCCTGAGCCACTGCTGCAACCTAAAATATTGCCTGATGGTGTTAAGCCGCCATCAGATGACAATGAAGAGAGTAACGCTGGTTGCTATGATCCGCCGATGCCTGACGAACTTATCGCTTGCATGGGTGATTTGGGAGTGAACAAGTTTCCAGGTGGAGAAACAGAAGGACTACGCCGTCTAGATGAAAGCTTGCGAGACAAAGAATGGGTTTGCAAATTCGAAAAACCCAACACCTCACCTAACTCCTTAGAACCGAGTACAACGGTCTTGAGTCCATATCTCAAGTTCGGATGTCTCAGTTCGCGACTATTTTACAAAAAACTCAATGATATACTCGAGAGGAACTCGAAACACTCCAAACCTCCAGTCTCACTTATGGGCCAGTTGATGTGGAGAGAGTTCTACTACACAGCGGGCGCAGGAGAACCAAACCTGGATCGAATGATAGGCAACTCAATTTGTTATCAAATTCCCTGGCAGAGAAACGATCAGCAGCTCGAGGCGTGGACACACGGTCGAACTGGTTATCCATTCATTGACGCGATAATGCGTCAGCTACGGCAAGAAGGTTGGATTCACCATTTGGCCCGGCATGCTGTTGCCTGCTTTTTAACTCGCGGCGATCTATGGATTTCTTGGGAAGAAGGACAAAAAGTTTTCGAAGAGTTGCTGCTTGATGCTGATTGGGCTTTAAATGCCGGAAATTGGATGTGGCTGTCAGCATCTGCATTTTTTCATCAGTACTTCCGAGTGTACAGTCCCGTGGCATTCGGAAAGAAAACAGATCCCGATGGAAACTACATAAGAAAGTATGTGCCTGAGTTGAAAAAGTATCCCCGTAAAATCATCTACGAACCATGGCTAGCTTCGTCTATTGCGCAGAAAGAGTATGGATGTATTATAGGAAAGGACTACCCCAAGCGGATCGTTATTCATGAAACTATCCATAAAGAGAACATCCGAAAGATGTCCGAGGCGTACAAAATGAATAAAGAGGTTAGAACTGGAGTAGCCCAGGAAGACGTGGTAAAAAGGAAACGTACAGATAAAGGGGAAGCATCCAAGAAAAATACTGCAAAGAAGATTAAGCGATAAGAGTAGGTGTAAGGAAAGTTAAAATTTGTATATTTTTTGTAAATAAAGTTATTTGTTGGGAACCTGCAGATTTTATTATATTTATCGAGAATATATTTGTACAAGAACTTTTCCCATTCAACAACCTGATTTACATTGCTGACAAGAAGAAAGTCCAGTCTGAATTTATTCACGACAGCTTTGTTGCTTTGCTTTCTTGCGAAAAACTTATTTAACGGGCTCCCGACCCGTGGAGAGTCTCTGGCGGGCACACTGCAGCTTTCCTTCTTCCGGTTTTCGGTCTCGTTGTCGTCTCAAAACTGAGGGCTGGCAATGGAAGATTCTGGAGCATTACTGTGCATTCGCTCTATGTGACCAAGCCAAGCCAGCAACCAGTTGCTTGGCCTTTGAGAAAAATCCTTCAGCTTTGTTTCGATCACAAGACACTTGATTTTCTTGACGTGGGAGACTCTGTACGATCGCTGCTTTCTTCTTCTCCCTTCTCCTGGCTCGATACTCGTCCCTTCCTGCTCATTTTCCGGTGAACGCATTTTGACACCACGGGTGGCTGGTAACCTACGGTGCTCTCGGCTACTTCTTTGATGTAGTCGCGATACCGGTTCCATATATTATTGGCGTCTGTGGGAGGTGAGTGCACAGCACAAATCCCTCGCTCAGGCGCTCTCTGTAGTCACTGCATTAGTGCTAAGGCGTTCTAAGTTGACGTTTTTGTCGTTCGCCAGACGAGCTCTGAAAATATTAGAGTTGCCGTTAGCCTCTCGGAAAGTGTACACGTTTAAATTGTTTGATGTGTGCCTTGCATCGATTTGGTTGGCGCTAAGACCATCTGGAGAGTGCAGGGTTGCTTTTTGAAGGTTTTCCTTACCAATTTTGGGGTTGAGGTCACGCGCACAATCTTGTCATAGTTCTCCGGACAGGCTCCGCGCAGGAGGTCATGGGAACTTCGTATTTGTGAGTATGGACGTGTGCATATATTAGACTAAAATAAGCCTTGAATGCGGATAACAGCAAGGCAATCACTAAGGACAGATTCAATTTTTTGAGCAGCACCAGATGTGTACAGAGTGCGTACGTTGCAGGGCATACCCTTAGTTCACAGTCAGGTGTGTCCATATCCGAGGCTTGTGACTCTCCCAGAACAATTTTTGTAGAGAAATTATCCCGGCGTCACCCTCGAAATCCAAGAATAAACTCCGGGAATAAAGCGCTGGCATTGACCTATAAAGGACTCATCCACCCCCATCTCTATTTCAAAAAATTTACTTATTCTTGAAAACCCTTAATGATCTCAGCTCCTTATTCTTTGAGATAGGTTCTATGGTGTGAAGGTTTCCTCCTGCTGTTGTGCAAAGCATCATCATCTCAGCCACCGGTTATTTGCAGCACTGGGCATCGACAGGCTGATACCAAGTCAATGCTTTGCCCAACCACCTTTCTGGCAACATTTGTTCAGCTAAAGTGAGTGTGAAGAACTATCAGGCACATCCCGAATAAGGTAATAGTCTACCAATAAGGTACAATAACCAATTTGAAAGATTAACGAACAAAATTAGTCAAATGAGCAATAATCAGAACTTGTAGCAAGTGTCTCTCAAGATTTTCAAGCACACCGAATTCGTTTATTCCCAGCGAAAGAGGATCATTCACCAATTTCCGCCAACAATTAATAACTACAATTTTCTTTTCGTAAAAACATTTTTGTGAGAAGCTTTACCTCGTTTCCTCGAACCTACAAATGAGAGATATATAAATAACAAAATAGAATATTAAGCAGATCTATTCATGGCGGGCTCATTTCCTCCGATGACCGTTTACTAGGCGGAGCTGGTGGCAAGAAACCCAAACGAGCGTTTGGTAGAGGTACTCCCGGTTTAACGGGCTTAAAAACCAGTAGCGTTCCGAAATAAACGTGTTGTATGATGGGAAATTTTGACAAAATCTGTAAAACAAAATAAACTTTAAAGTTTCAGTGTCCAATACAAAGACGAGATCCATACCTCTTTTTGATACATCTTGACTAAGCCTTGGTTAATCTTCACCCAAGAAGGCACAGCGGAAATGCTCCATAATTGATTGGAGTGCTCAGCAAAGTGTCCAGTTTTTACCTTAAACGATAGAAAGCTAAATATAAAACTGTGTTACTCATTGGAATGCTCACCTGGCAAATGTAGTCAATGCAACTAATGAACATGTAAGCTTCTTTGTAATCGTCGATGATGTTCTGGTCCAAAAATTTTGATGGATCAAATGGACTGTGAACTGGAAAATGAAATGGTCAGAGATGATATTTTGTGCATTTTTCAAGTACACTTACATGCCAACTGGGCGCTGCCCCAAATGAAAGGCACGAATTGATAGTCGTCCAAGCTCCATACGCCTTGACTGCCAGCTGGTTCCATGCGATAGGTTTTTTGCAATCTTCTGACAAATATTATATAGGCATTGAAAAGCTTAAGGGCGCACGCAACGTTATCATCTTCGACTAGAACTTTCGTTTTGAACAAGCAGCAGAGGAACATTACGAAAGCTAACTCATGACCAGTTCCATAGTCAATTCGCGTGGCGTTGCCGAACGACTCGGTGAAGTACACGTACAGCTCATTTATTGATGTGCAATGCTCAGAAGCGAGTACTTCTCCTATATAGCCCTTTGCGTTCTGAAAATAGGAAAACATATGAAAAGTGCGGAAAACCCAAGCATTCCCTTAATAGGTAACTGCCCATCTACATAAGTATGTACTGCATGCACATTTAGTTTTCATTTACATCTTGCATTTTCTTAAACCAAGATCTGTAGGCTTGATTTCCAAAGCGTTGCGGCTGTTCAAGCGGCGGAGTTTCATCGAGTAGTTTGTTCAGTTTATCAAATATATTAACGAGCTTTTGCAGTGTTGTCGAAATGAATATGTCATCGGTGATTTTCTTTCCTTGAATGGCTGTACTTATACCATTTATAAATCCAATTAAATCATAATAGGCCTCAGATCTTTGCCAGGCAGCCATATCCTTCATAGATTTTACATTTTTTGTTGGTTCGATTAGACCGTCTGACGGAACAGATTCCACTGAAAGTAAAATGAAAAATATGACATATTAAACGCGTTAAACGCTATCTATTACGTTTGCCGGCTCCCAATAATTTGCCTTGCTCCATTTCGTTTTCTTTTATATTTAATTCTAAAAAAGTAAACAACAAAAAAAAACTGAGTTGTGAAGAACGACCTTGGGCTGTCAAAAATCTGTATCACAGTTTCCTTAGTTATTAGAATATTCAGATGTTACAACTATAGCTATAATAGGCGTTTTTCTTTTTTAGCTCCGAGCGGGGCACTGAGCTGTCAAAAAAAGAACTGTGTTACTTTTTTAGCTCGGAGCGCTCTGAGCACAAAATTTGTATTTCTTTTTTATCTCTGAGCTAGCTCAGGGCTCGCTCGATGAGCTCGATTAAAAATGACCGAGCACATCGAGCGAAAAGCTGAGCGCGGCTGACTTCATTCATTATTTGTTCTTTTTCCATAGTTTATTTACTAGAAATTATAATTTAAATGGAACAATCCTTGACAAACACCAATTTCAGAAGCAAACCTGACTATTTTGAAAATTAATAAAAAAAAATTATCTAATGACAGTTCAGTGCTCAATTCTGTTTCTTAATTAGCTCGGAGCGCTCAGGTTACGTTCAGCTCGGAGCGAGCTCTGATCGCTCGTGCCCCGCTCTGTTCCCCGCTCGGGGCTAAAAAAGAAAAACGCCTAATAACTAAATGGAATCACTGGCCGCAATGGTTCTCATTTTTAGCTCTGACACCTCAGAGCGTTCAAACTATATTTCTGTTTTCGCTCAGAGGTTGGTCAGAGCGCGCGCTCAGAATAATTTGACTGAGCAGTTTGAGTAAAAAACTGAACACATCCAATTTGAATAGAATAATTTGACTGAGCAGTCTGAGTAAAAAACTGAACAGAAACAGAGGAGGATAAATAAAGGAAAGCGGAATCACAAACAAATAAAAATACAGTCGGGGGAATGTTTTCTGGCGTAGATAGTAATGCAATATAATAAAATAGGTACCTTTACACTAAAGCTAAGCGCTGAAGTGTGTTTCATGAACAAATCACTTGTATGAGGGCAAGCTCTACTTGCTCACGTTTTGTTCTGTTCAGTCCTCTGATCTGAATTCTGAACTAAAAAAGAAAAACGCCTATCGAAAATTTATAAAAATGTCAGCCGTCACGAGATTGAAAAATGTCAGACTTATCATATTTGTCATATTTAACTTTCTTTGGCTGAGCAAATGACATTTTATTCCTAACCATTTTGTCAACAAAGATACATAAAAGCCAAAGCGATACCTGCTTTAAAAGCCTTAATTTAATTTAAAAAAAAATTAAGAAGCACCAAAAATAAAAGAAAACAAATGAATTCGATTTTCAAAAGCTGATTTTAGGCTCAAATGTCAAATTTTAGTCAGGGTTTGTGCCCTACTTACTCTTAAGTTGACATCAGTAATATCTCAAAAATTTCGGAAATTCGAAATCATGACATCGAAAAGCTTATTATCAAAATGGAAAGAAACCGTAGTCTGTTGTTTTTTTGTAAATATAAAGCACCAAACGGATATCCAAATGCAAATGTCCTCGCATAAGTACACCAGCAATATATATTACTGGTTTCCATTTTCCTTTTAAAATAACATAGTGTAAAGTATTTAATACCGCCATCTATCCAATCATTCATAAATCTCTCACTTTCGGTATTCGCCCTGAATGAAACCACCAAAGAATGCGACTAACTTCACGCAATACAAAAAATGAATGTGGCTGGCTGATATGACAGATGATGGCACTTCCTTCTGAGCGCTGTATAGAGTAAGTTTAAACTTAGAACATTAAAAAATAAAATCGTATTACATCTCAGATGTGGGGTAACCACGCGCTAAATTCAGAACAAGAAAACCGCGAATATTAAGTCAGTAAAACGGAAAATATATTATTTGAATTTTATTTTACGTGGAATTTGTAATGAAAATGGTACAAACGCGCGCCGAACTGGCAAAGAGGTTAAGCACGCTAGGTGTGGAATTTCCTCTAACAGCTACACCACAACAGCTTCGCAACCTACTCAATCTAGCAGAGAATAACGAGGATGTACCATTCGACGAACTTGCGCCTTCAGACAATATCTCTAGACTTCAGGCAACTCTTCCGCTTCAGGACAGTACTCCGTCTCAAGAAAATATTCCGCTTCAGGACAGCCTTCCGCATACAGCAAATCTTCCGTCAAAAAATAGTCTTCCGTCTCAAGAAAATATTCCGCTTCAGGACTGCCTTCCGCATACAGCAAATCTTCCGTCAAAAAATAGTCTTCCGTCTCAAGAAAATATTCCGCTTCAGGACAGCCTTCCGCATACAGCAAATCTTCCGTCAAAAAATAGTCTTCCGTCTCAAGAAAATATTCCGCTTCAGGACAGCCTTCCGCATACAGCAAATCTTCCGTCAAAAAGTAGTCTTCCGTCTCAAAAAAATGTTCCGCTTCAGGACAACATTCCGTATCTAGAAGATCTTCCGCTTCAGGATAACCTTCCGCCCCAATGAAATGTTCCACATCGGTCTCTGCCACTACGAAACTCACCAGCCAGTAGCACACGCGCAGACGCCACGAAATGTAATCCTCCACCTCCGCTTTCCGATCCACCTTCATCAAACCCTCCGCAGGATGATAAGTGCACACACTCAGACGACGACATCATTGCCCAGCTCGAGAAAAAGAAGAAAATTCTCGCTCTCCGCCAAGAACTCCAAAATCTCGAACTTCAAAGCATCAGCAGCCAAATACATAAGTTAAGCATGGCCGACGTCGAGGGACTAGTCCAACCATTTACGGGCGATGACGCATATACCGTCGAGAAGTGGTTAAAGGATCTGGAAAGTGTCTTCCAGACCACTCCAGCTACTGAACACTTTAAATTCATGTCCATGCGACGTCTGCTAAAGGGGACGGCCGCAGTTTAACTCCGCACAACCAATGCATCAACATATGAGGAACATAAAGAAAGCAAAAAGTGTCCAGTGATACGAACAAAAGTGCTGCCGTGTTTAGTGTATTAGCTGTCAGTCAAAAAGTGTATTGCTTATTATTGCTCTTTATTTGTTATACTCATTGAGAAGTTTCTAAAATTAAATAATATACCTTTTTACACTAATATTAAATAGTAGCTAAAGAACCGATTGTATTGGGAAATAAGAACATAAGGAAAGCAATATAATAACTATTTAAGATATTTAACGTAATCGATAAATTTAGTATAAGGTAATGATCGAGGGCGATCATCTTGTCAGGATGGCCGAACTGTAAA
Organism: Portevinia maculata; assembly: GCA_949715645.1. Lineage (NCBI taxonomy): Eukaryota > Metazoa > Arthropoda > Insecta > Diptera > Syrphidae > Portevinia > Portevinia maculata. The sequence goes on from OX454525.1 coordinate 80,459,403, forward strand.
GTATTTAATACCGCCATCTATCCAATCATTCATAAATCTCTCACTTTCGGTATTCGCCCTGAATGAAACCACCAAAGAATGCGACTAACTTCACGCAATACAAAAAATGAATGTGGCTGGCTGATAGGACAGATGATGGCACTTCCTTCTGAGCGCTGTATAGAATAAGTTTAAACTTAGAACATTAAAAAATAAAATCGTATTACAATGTTAAATTCTTCCACGGTTCACTAGTAATTAGTAATTTATATTTCTGGTTTTTACTTTTTCAATTTTTGTTCGCGTACTTTATGAGTAGAAAAATGAAAAGTGTCAAAACTCCAAAATCGAGAGAGAATCCTCTCATTTCAAAGAAAAGTACGCGAACGCTTTTGTGTAAAAAGGTGAAAAACGTCTTATTTTGGCTTGAAAAGAAGCAACAGTTTTTTTTTTCATCATTTGACAGTTTTCATTTTCTTACCAGCTGAAATTCTGTGTGAAGAAAAATGAACGAAAGTACCTAAATTATTCTTTCGTTCATCTTTTTACCATTTTCTCAGTACGCGAACGCGTTTGTGTAGTTTTGCACGAACGTTTATATAAATTTACGTTTGCATATTAGTTCGCGAACGGAACTTATATTTCCCGCTCGACTATTAAGACGACACATTACTTGTGTTCCCAGTTGAATTTTTAATAAAAGTAAATTAAAGTAATACAAAATCCTATAAGTAAATCAATCACCACACGCCATACATTTGGTAAAAGCATTATTCCGTGCCTGGGACGGCCGGAAAATTAAAGTGTGTAACGAATTCCTGCCGTGCGCGTATTACAGCAGAATATCCACGGCACAACAGAAAGTTGCTATCCGCCCAGCAGCGCACGCACCCTTAACCGAACACATCCTCGAATCGACGAACAATTAGGCAACGTGACGGCTGAATGCAGTCATCCGTTCTACAACCAAATGTCAACGAATAAATTAGAATTTGATCGAAACCACCAGCATCGAGATAACGCGTGGCCTCAGGTATTTCTTTTCTCGAATCGGCGGTCGACCAAGAAAGTAAATTCACTGGAAGAGTCCTCATCCTCCAAAAAGGAACATACAAATCCATCGACCAGCGGACCATCCCAATAAGGAACGGAGAAAGCAAGTCGGAACAATTTAGTTTCTTCGGCCCGCAATCCATTTCGGACAAGCGTTTCGACCGAAGCAAACACCCGGTCAGAGCGAAGCGCTGGGATTCTCTACCACTCCTCCAGCGTGGCTGAGAGCATATCGAATCCATCTGCCCCCTTAAGCAACGGCTAAGGTGAGTGTTCGTGTGAGACGCGCGAAAGACAGCGTAGCGTATAGTAACCCTCCTTTTTTCGCAACACAGCAGCCTCATCACGTCGTGGGCGTCGGTCAGCAGTTTGGAATACTAGGACGCAGGAGCCCAGACTCCAGTCCCAAGCACGGACGTCAGATATACCATTTGAGCATTCTTTTAGTGATACTCCTCGAGGAAGTCCTCGTGATGACATAATCCAAAGTGAGATTAGTATTAATTAGGTATTGTACCTCTAGGTTCGGCCGTCACGTGTTATCACACGACCACCACGACCAGCAGGCACTGCACCCGGAAGCGAGAGGGGGCAGACGCATCAGTCCACATATACGACGCGGGCCCTGCTTAAAAACCTCCCGTACATGAACATTTCGGCCCCTTCATAAATTCTTCACGGCGAAGGCAATCGCTCATATATACTCCGCGGGCCCTTCACAAACGCCACGCAGAAAAATATAGACACTACGCGGCCCCTCAATAGAATCGCTACGCGACTCAGCGAAGTACATTTAATGTTACGCGGGCCCTTCACAGACGCATGAATTATATACTTTCGGCCCCTGCCTAGCAACGTCTTGCGACGAGGCATATCGCTCCCGAACGGCCCCTTTTTAGCCGTTCGTCAAGGCCAATTCACAGCAACAAGGCCCCTATACAGCCAAAAACAAAGCAGCGGAAGTCACAAGCGACTCACCAGCAGCAGCAGTCACAAGCGACTCTCACCAGCAGCAGAAGGTCACAAGCGACCCAACAACCCAGAACCAGCGCAGCAGTTATATTATATTCAGTGTAGTGTAGTGTAGAAACTTACCGTAGAGTAGATTCCTCGGGTAGAATATTATATATCTAAAACATTCTTAACATACCAAGACTAGGTTTTCTATTTCCCCTTCTGGGACCCTAGTTTCTTTTGCATTTTCATGAACTTTTAAATTCGGGCTGTTCTACGTTGGCCTTCGAGCATATTGCTCCCAGATTCACTAACATCGATGATTGAATCCCTTAAGGGAATATCGTCCAAAGGATGTCGATTTTAAAGAAAAAGAAAACGAACTATAGTATTGCGATACCCACTTCGGTCATTCACCCCTGCAGATACATCTGTAAGAGGGAAAAATTGAATCTTCCCATTAGAAACGCGATATTGATTGAGCGACATCGTTTACTTCAACTCAAATTAACATCGAGTAATTCCTCCGCGAATACTTTCGAGGAGTAATTACGTATTTGATACATCGGAACTTGGAATTTTTTTTTCGTCTGAAATATATTGAACTAATAACCTTCTACAGGAACGTCGGCAGTGTGCGCACATCAGCTGGAGTCTCCATGTAAGTACGAGTACAATTGATTTGCTTTTAACTAAATACATTATATTATTTCAATATATTCATCCATATATCAACATATGTTTCGAATTACCTAACCGGTATATACATTCGCGATAGTAGTTTTACGATGTGGTAAATTCAAGGTAATTTTTTTTTTTGGTTTTTGGACGAGTGCATACGGTTGCCTCAGTGTACCAGCTCGAAGTTTATTTCTTTGCGGGTTATTTTCTTTTCTTTTTTGTACGTCAACGACGGTAAGGTGTATCCGTGGATTAACAAAAAGATAGCGTCGTAAAGTTCTTATTTCGTCAGAACAGAGTGAGTGTTTCAAGGCACATCGCACTTTCAGTAGCGATGACGGAGATTTGTTTGTTTTAATGAATTCCTAAACGGAGGACAGAGTCCCATCGCGGATTCTTTTTGTTTCGTGTGTGTTATTAGTGTCCAGGCCATCCATCAGTTAGCGCATTGAATATTATAAGACCGGTTGGTCGTCGACATCCTGCCCGGAAGGTCAAATTTCCTTTCGTGGTTCATGCGCTTTAGTTCGACCTGTTGAGGCGATACATCCTACGACTTTCGTAGCCCAAGGAGGCAGTCCAAGGCGATCTAGACGTGTACATGTTTGTTTGTTTTTTTTTTGATTCATGACGATCGCTGATAATTTTTTTTTTATGGAGGAGTCATACCATTAGTTGACTAACTTTTAGATTCTAGTATTTTATTTTTTTTTATATATATAATCTCGGTTGAATATATATACAAGATGGCCCATCAACATAAGGGTCGAATTTAGTTGTAAGAACGAACGGACTCCCAGAATAGTCCGAAAACGTAGAGTTCACGTAATCTTTAAGTAACATTATAAGTAAGTTTACCATTAGTTGACTAACTTTTATATTCTAGTATTTTATTTTTTTTATATATATAATCTCGGTTGAATATACATACAAGATGGCCCATCAACATAAGGGTCGAATTTAGTTGTAAGAACGAACGGACTCCCAGAATAGTCCGAAAACGTAGAGTTCACGTAATCTTTAAGTAACATTATAAGTAAGTTTAAGAAACTCTTGATCCATTGTACTTTCTTTTTATTGATTTAATGAATATATTTATCTACGCTTAGGGCGTATACATAATGGGCGCCTGTAGTCTTCTGACTTCGACGTTGTTTGTACGCCAAGGTATGGCGGTTTAATTTCCATCTCTAGGAGGGGGTCGTCTCTTCATTGAGGGGAAGTGAGCAGGAGAGGTTCGTCCAATGGGGATGAGCATCAACAGAGGCTGAAGAGGCTTATCTCCCATTCCAAGTAGGGGTCATCGCCGATGGTGCGGCGCGGTGACCATGGAGTCCATGTGAAAACGTGGCGGGGTGGGCCAGCACAGTGGAGATTCATGACCTTCTCCTCCCCTCTCCCTCTCTCTCTCTCTCTCTTCCGGCGTAACTACTTCTCACTCACGCTTCATCCAGCTTGCTGGGTAGAGCGTGTCTCTCGTTCGCTTATCAAGGTCATCCAGGCCTGCTGGCCCTTCGGGCCACAAAAGCGATGGTGGTAGCAATACCACTCTCGCACTCTCTCCCTCAGCGAACGGTTAGCAATGGTGGTACATCGGTCCATTGTGTGCGGAGGAGGAGAGCTCTTTTTCTGGTTTTTGGTTTTCCAGGAAGGAGCTTGGTTTTTTTTTTGAAGGCATGTAAAACTAGAGGTAACCCCAGTTCGGGCTCACAGACAAGAATTCACGCCCGCCGGCAAGCTAGTGCGGGGCGGTACCATTGCCTGGCTGTGAGTGGCCGAGCACCCCTCTTCCCAGTCGTTAAGGTCGGCTGTGTCCTAGTCGCCTGTAAGCGGGGACCAGTCGACCCGAAGGTAGTATCCCAGCTGTAGTGGACATTGGGGCCTCAATGGTACAGTTTTTTCGCCTTTTTCTTCGAATGAAAGGACAAGGTAAGGTAAAAAGGGGAAGCTTGTAGCACTACCACCACCGGCCCTTCTGCAAGGTGGGGCTTGAGTGTAACAGGTGGCGCTGCAGTAAGGGGATTACGTACATTACAAGTGTAAGTACCAAAATGCAATATTCGTTCGCTTGAAAAAACCAAACGTGGAAATCACGACCCAGTAATTAATTTATTAGAGGTCACACCAAAAACCATCCCCCCCTTGAGAGGAAGTCGTCGATAACGAGTAGCGGACGCCCGTCTACGCTTCCATCACGTCATCAAAAAGTCCTCGGTCACGCATTGGCACCGAGAAACTTACCATCGTCCATTCTTAGTGTATCTCTTATTTTCTTTCTTAAAACGTAGTTTCGTTGTTTTTATTAAATTTGAGGGAAAGGCCTCATTTCATTTCACTAAGTGTAAAGTTAATCGTAATTTATTACTAACCTGGGAAGACGGGATAAAGCGCGTTCGCAATTTCAACTTCGTACTTGATACTTGGGGCATATTTTTCAACCCTCGATCCGCGCATCGAGGCGAGTTATCTCGCGTGTGGTAAATTCTTTTTTTTCTCCAATCGGCCTTTTTCAAGGCCGCACCATAATTCTCACCATGCCGCGAAGCGAAGTAAAGTTTTCATTTTTCAATCCGTGCCGACAAAGGCAATCTTGCATTTCGTGCATCGACGCGAATGCATCGTAACTTTCAGGCTTTTTTTTTTAATAATCGGTATTTCTCAACACCAACTATCTGTTGCATCGGCGCGAATTCAGTAAGATTAATATATCTTTCAAAGAACCTAAGGTTCCACTTCAAACCGTCGTGCGATACGACGACGAAAGCGATCGATTCGTTTTACGTCTCGTAATCGAACGCGTCAGAATTAAACAACCAAGTATCGGTAGAATAAACCAGGGTGGGGCAGACCTATGAATATCTTTTCTTTTTTTTATTATTGACCTTGAATCACAGCATCGTATACAGGTGGATCGTCAATGTGCGCACATCGGCTGAGTTTAAACACCAAGTAAGTCATTTTGTATCATATTACGAGGGCGGGTCAATAAGTCCGTGACTTTTTGAATTTCTGACCTCTTTACTGAAACGGCAACACTGCTCCTGTCAACAGGCATCTGTCAGTTGACTCCTGTCAAAATTTAAACTTGCTGCGTCAGTTAGTTTGTGTTTGACAGCTATTTTTATCAGACTACTCACTAATTTGAGGAGAAAATGGCTTATTAAGCATTATTTCTTGCGAAAATTTCGTTGTGGCCGTACAAGCACTGGAGAAGCCGAACGTCCTGGACGCCCAGTTGAGGTCTCTACACCCGAAACAATCGAAAAAATTCACGATATGGTGTTGGCCGACCGAAGATTGAAAGTGCGAGAGATTGTGGAAGCCGTAGGGATCTCGCATGGCTCAGTGGTTTCAATTTTGAATGATCACTTGGGCATGAGAAAGCTTTCCGCAAGATGGGTGCCGCGTTTGCTCACAGTCGACCACAAACGCAATCGTGTAACAACTCTTCACAGGAAGGTTTGGCGTTGTTTAATCGCAATATGGATTAGTTTTTGCGCCGTTTTGTAACCGTGGACGAAACATGGATCCATCACAACACACCAGAGACCAAACAACAGTCAAAACAGTGGGTTTCTAAGGGTGAATCGGCGCCAAAGAAGGCCAAGGTGGGTTTGTCAGCCAATAAAGTTATGGCGACTGTTTTTTGGGATGCACGCGGGATAATCCACATTGACTACCTTCAAAAGGGAAGAACAATCAATGGGGAATATTATGCCAACTTATTGGATCGATTCAATGACGATTTGAAAAAAAACCGACCTCATTTGGCCAAGAAAAAAGTTCTTTTCCACCAAGACAATGCAAGGGTGCACACATGTGCAGTTGCCATGGCAAAAAACCATGAATTGGGCTATGAATTGCTCCCTCATCCACCCTATTCTCCAGATTTGGCTCCGAGCGACTACTTCTTGTTCCCAAACCTGAAGAAATGGTTTGGTGGAAAAAGATTTGACTCCAATGATGAAGTCATCTCGCAAATAAAGGCCTATTTTGAGGACCTCGACAAATCATTTTTTTTGGAAGGGATAAAAAAATTGGAGAAGCGTTGGACAAAGTTTATAGAGCTCAAGGGAGACTACGTTGAAAAATAAAATTATTTTTTTATCAAAAAATCTGTGTTTTATTCCAAAAGTCACGGACTTATTGACCCGCCCTCGTATCTTTTATTGTTGGGATTTTCCAAATACATATTCTTTCACAACTTATATTGAATATACCTATTAACTATATAACAAAGGAAGGGAGAATACTCATAGAGTCACACCCTCGGGATATTCGAGTCGTTGGGGTGATATCGCGTTTGTAACCACGAACATTAGGTACTCCGCCGCGTTTTCCGTTTTTGTCGTTACCCTCCGGGCTGACTACAGTCATCCACGGAGACGTCTCCTACGGGGGAATATAGCAACGGATGTCGGCAGATACCTTCGTTCGCTTCCATTAGCGTGTTATCGTGTCCTACTTTTACTAATTCTAATTTAAGTTCTAGTAAGTGAATAATTATAAACATAGTTGCATAAGACATACAGTGTAGATTGTTCTATGCTCATTCCATTTAGTATACCCATCACTTTCGGTGGTGGCCTTTTGGACATTCCGTCCCACAGATCGGAATTCTTAAATCGATAGCTAGTGGTTAGATAGATATAAAGATATATATATATATATATACACGAGTAGAAGTACATGTATAGTATACGTATGCATATATATACGTAAGCAGATATGTACAAGTTATGTATAGGTATCTTAAATCGAAATAATCATAGTATCATTGTTGTTGTTTTTGGACGTACTCGTTCGATGAATTATTATTAGCATTGTTATATCGACCGAGCGGGTTCGGAATAAAGTAAATTAGTATCATGAAGGCAAAGCAACAACCGAGTTTACTAATTTCCACTAAGGACCGGATGCCGATTAGCATCATGGAATAAGCCAAGTTAGGGGTCGACGAAGAGAGGTCGAGGTCAACATCAGCCACCACGGTGTGGACAACAACAATGGGGTAAGGTGTCCTAAGTCATTTTAGGGGACCTCACTCCTTTTCGGAGTAGGGGCCATCGCGAGTGGAGCGATGCGGTGGCCAAAGGTGTCCGCAATATATATTTATAGCGGCGGGGTGGGCCAGCTCAGGAGAAATTTCACATCTTCTTCTCCTCAATTCGGCGAAAGTTTCAATTTCTTGTGTTCGTCTTTTATAAACTTGGTGGTCCAGGATAGCCGCTACAATTTCTCAAGTCGCGTCTTCTTCGGGCCGGAGAGGCTATCCTTCGGGATAGTGGAGGGTGGACTAGGACTCTTTTGGTTCCGGCGACGTTCCATCGTGTCGTAGGAGGTCTAGTCCACCAAAAGAATTTCAGGCATGTAAATAATGAGGTAACCCCAGTTCGAGCTCTATAGCAAGTTCCCGCTCCCGCCGACGAGCTAGCACGGGGCGGCCATGCCTGGCTATGAGTGGTCGAACAACCCCTCTCTCTTATTAATTCATTTGACGGAGACGGGCTCTTGGCAGTCTGTAGGCCAGAGCCGTCGACGTTCTAGGCGATAGTACCTTCAGTGCCAGCATGATGTACCCTCCGAGAGTATGGGACAGTTTTTCTTTTGGTTTCAGATGCCGACCAGTCGGAGGAGGGGAGGGAGTGTGCGTATGCGAGGTAATGCATGCGCTTCATTACAGATGGCGCTGTGCTCTTGCCGCTTAGCACTGCACACTCTTTACGTTACAGATGGCGCCCAACGTGGGGCACTAATGAACACAAGCATAAGCCAAGAACACGAAGGCAAAAGAAGCTTCGTGTTATTGTAAGAGTTTACCCCGTGTGGTCGCTTGGCGTAACTACCGTTACAGCGGTTTTCTTACTGCTCTTCCATTTTACACTTCGCTGGTTTGTTGTTCATCAAATTTGGTATGCAGGTTGCGTTGCAGACATGTTCGAGGTTTTTGGACTCCTGGCAATAGAACATTCCTTCTATCTTTGGACACTTTTTATTGTTTAGGATGATATAGGGTTTTGTAACAATTTTTTTGGATTTTATTTATAGGGAAGTGGATTATATTGAAAAAAGAGTAATCATCTTCAAGGAATGCTGGAATTTGGTTGTTAAATATTATATTTATTAAACCTTTGTTCAAGCGCAAGGCATTATGGCTATTGAATCGTTTAAATTGTTTATTTTTTCAAAGGCTAAAAGTAGATTTCTAAATTTGTCAATATTTCTTTGTTTTGTATACCTCTAGTCGTACAACGTGTATTAGGTTTTTATATCAACCTATAGTTCTATCGGTTCCCTATTTTGTAGGAATTATTCCTGCATTACTGTCTAGTTGAAGTATTTCAGTTCGTTAGTGCCTGAAATTTATATTTTTTCTTTAATTTTGATATATGTATTTCCTGATCTCCGTATGTTACAACAGTAACTCTGCCATTTTTTTTTTTTTTTGGTTTACTAAGCCTAGGCGCTAGCTTAATACGCCTATTTTCTTTCCTGCAGGTAATTGAACCTTCTTTAACTGTAAATGGGGTATTTCTTTTCCTTATAGACTTCAGTTCTGACAGTTCTACAAAAATCGTAGTAGGTATTAAAAGTAAATTTAACAAAGAAACCGATGTTGATATTAAGCCTTTAATGTTTGTTTAAAAACGTATGCATTTCAGTTCTGAACTAAGGAACCATCATCAGCGAGCAAAAGTTAAACAAAAAGTAAAAAAGGCTGAACGAAGTTTTTTTTTTTTGTCGGGGTGTGTGAGACTTTCTGCACTGGAGCACTCAGACTCAATACTGGTCCATTGTACTACCAGGCAGACACAGACACACCACATTTTACTGTGGGAATTTACTCGTTTTTCTAAGAAAAACGAGAAGGCGCTTCAATGATAAGGAGCTTAGGTTTACAGCACTCACCATATCCGCACCAAATACCTGCCACCTGATACGAGCAAAAGCAGGACAATCACAGAGGAAATGTTCCGCAGTGTCGTCGCTTTCTCCACAGGCTTCGCAGTTGGTGGTGTCGCTTAGGCCTAGCACCTTAAGGTGTTTGGCAAAAGCGTAGTGTCCCGTAAGAACGCCAGTAGTCTGTCTGCAGTCTTTTCTGTTGAGAGACAACAAGAATGCCGCGGATTTCCCACAGACATCGGGGAGCATTTGCTTAGTCTGTCTGCATCCTGGAGAGTCATGCCACCGGCGATTGTGTTCATAGGAAACTCAACCGTCAATGGAAGCCCTGACCGAGGACGCAGGCAGACAGATCGCTGGTTCAGGTCCTGAGAGGTCCCCCTCTGAGCCTTGTCTAGCAAGTTCATCGGAGATCTCATTTCCCGTGATCCCGTTATGACCCGGGACCCAGACAAGTTTAAGTGAATTAAGCCTTCCGACCGAATTCAGAGATATCTTGCATTCACGTACTATTTTGCAGGTAGTTAAGGGTTTGAGTAAGGCCTTAAGCGCAGCCTGACTGTCGCTACAGACGCAGATACTTCGCCCCCTCCACCTGTTCCTCGCAACATAGTCCATGGCCATTAGGATAGCATAAGTCTCTGTTTGGAAGACTGACGCATATTTGCCTTACGGAAAGAAAAGTCTAACGTTATCGCTCTCCACGAAGACACCAGCACCAGATCCTTGATCGGTTTTGGAGCCATCCGTGAAGATTCGACTGCATTCCCTTCCAGGTTCAGAGTCCGGCCAGAGCCAGTCCTGGACGCGAGGAAAGTCGACCTCGTATTTGCGCTTTAGCCGAAGTTCCGGTGTCATCGCATCAGACGGCATATCCATAAGACAGGAGTCAAAGGACAACCGTTGCGCAAGTTCATCAAAACTCCAGTGCGAGTTTTACCAAAAGCCACCTCTTGTAAGACGTGAGATAGCCTTGCTTGTACAGTCCATGATGTAAACATAAAGGGGCGGAAGGGTCAATAGTGCATCTAGGCCGGAGCCAGGCGTGCTGGGGAAGGCCCCCGTGCAGCCGAGACATACCTGCCTTTGGAGTTTGGCAAAAGCAGCAGTGACGTATTTACGTGAAAGCTTATTCCACCAAACAACCGATGCGTATGCTATAAATGGTCTTATCATAGCCGTATAAATCCATAGGACTCTTTTCGGTGATAAGCCCCATGTCTTGCCGAAAATGCCTTTGCATTGCTAGAAAACAGACAGCGCCTTGGCAGTCTTCAGCTCAACATGTTTGGACCAAAGATGTTTGCTATCCAGGATGACTCCCAGATACTTTGCTTCATTGAAGAGTTGGATTGTGACGCCTTTTAGCACTGGCTGAGTCAACCCGACCAGCTTCCTCCTTCTCGTAAAGAGAACAACCTCAGTTTTAAGAGGATTGACCGAGAGCCCATTCCTAGTGCACCATTCGTCGATCAGGTCAAGGGCCTCCTGCGCCTTGGCGCATACAGTCGCTAGGCATGATCCAACAGAATGCACGGCAACATCATCCGCGTACGCCTGAGCAACAGAGAGTCGACCAGCATACACCACAGCAGTGGAGACAGGACGCCGCCTTGCGGGCAGACTCTGTTTACCCCCGCCATAACATAGCGGCCACAATCCGCATCCGCAACCAACGTTCTATTCATTAGCATTGCTTTAATCCACAACACCAATGGTTCGTCTACGCCGTGTTGTCTGGCGGAGCTGCACATGCTATCAAAAGTCGCATTGTCAAAAGCACCCTCAATATCGATGAAAATGCCCATCGCGTATTCTTTTCTGTCAAACGCGCCCTCAATTCTACCAACTAGATTTTGGAGCGCAGTCTCGCAGGATTTTCCGCGTTGATAGGCATGTTGCATCTGAGATTGTGGGTGCAATCGCAAAGCAGTTTTGCGCACGTGGAGCTCGACCAGCCTTTCCATGCTTTTCAGCAAGAAGGAAGTCAGACTTATTGGTCTGAAGCTCTTGGCGAGTGAGTAGTCACTTCTGCCAATTTTAGGTATAAATGCCACTCTAACTGTACGCCAGGGTGTTGGAATGTATGCCAGTGCTAGGACAGCGATGAAGATTTTCTTCATAGTCGGTAGCAACTGGTTTGTACATTGCTTCAGCATGGCTGGGTAGCTGAAGCCGTCAAAAGACGCAAAAGCATATTTAATGGCCTCGTCCGTCACCACGGCCTTCGCAATATACCAGCTACGCCGAGTTGTTTGTCTTGGCTCACTCATAGTCTCGGTAATCGGGGCTGGTTGTGAGCCAATTGTAATCTGGTTACCCGGAAAGTGAGACTCCAGCAGATAACTAAGAGTTTCCGCTTTCGTCTCAGTGAAGATGCCATCAAGTTTTCTAAGTGAGTCCAGTTTGGCTGGTTTGCCGTTTTTCAGAACTTTAACCAACCTACTAGTTTCACCCAGCGTTTCAATCTTTTCGCAGAAATTCTTATAAGAAGCACTTTTCGATACCCGAATAAGCCTCTTTAATTCCTTCTGCTTCGATCGGTAGAGATTCCAGTCTGTCTCCAAATCAGTCTTGAGTGACCTATTTAGAAGCTTTCTAGCTTCTCTACGAATTCTTTGCAGTTCCGAGCTCCACCAGGGAACCGGTGTTCTGCCAGGGGGTTTGCTTACTGGGCAAGTCAGTTCAAAACAGCTAGTAATGGCACTATTCAAGTCTTGAACAGCTTCCTCTACCTTTTGTCTCGTCCTGAATTTGGCTGGAGTTTTGAGAGTTTTCCCTAATTCCTCCCTGAAGCGTATCCAGTTGGTTTTTCTCGGATTCCTCCTCTCCTGCAAAGTTATGGCTTCGCATCCAATTTGGAATTCGATATATCTATGGTCTGAGAGGGACACCTCTGAAGAGACCCTCCAATTAGTAACCGCCTTAAAGTATCTATTTGATAAAGTTAGGTCGATCACTTCCTGACGTCACAAAAGTTGGTTGCGAGCCAACATTGTTGATAGTCAGATGATAGAATGAAATCCAGGAGATGGTTTCCTCGCATGTTGCATTTGCTGCTGCCGCAAACAATGTTTTGAGCATTGGCATCACAGCATATAACTAGGCCCATCTTCCTGGTGTCGCAATAGTCAATGAGTTCAGCAATTGCCCTCGGTGGTGGAGGCACTACCGAATCATAGGGGAGATAACCTGACGCCACGACGAAGGTCTTCCAATTTCCATTCGTTTCGTAGCTAATGGCTGCAGCAACCAAATCTTGGCCACAAAATTGTCCAAGCTTAGTCGCTGAGAGAAGGTTCGACACTGCAAGACAAGCCCTTGGTCTCTCGGACCGCTCGTCACAGAGTATCGTAGTGCCACGGACACCTCCAAGGCCACAGATGCGATTTTTCCACACCCATAGCTCCTATATGGATGTAATGTGGGCTTTTGTATTCAACACAGAAAGCTTCTTACTGATAAGTGCAGTAGCAGCCTTGGAGTGTTGAAGGTTAATCTGAGTAAATCCAATCATTGGAAATACATCAGCTGGAAGTGTTCTAGTGGAAGGGCACGCAGAAGGTGCGCGCGCAGTTCCACCGACAGGAGTGCTTGATGTCTTCTTCCCCCGTTTTTTCCTGTTCGAGCTATTGGAAGGGGAGGCAGCGTTGGTTTCAGTCAGCTGGCTGGTTTCGGTTGGGGTCAATTCTGCCGACCTGCATCTCTTTGCCGTCGCCGCCGGGGAAGTGCCGTTCTCAGCGCTTGCGCCTTCAACTGGCGGTGCAGTTTCTTTGCGCCGCACGATAGCCGCCTTTCTCCTTTTCCTCTTTCGCTGGCTCTTAGATGGACGCTGACCAGTGGACGCCGCCTCTGTGGCCCGTTTCACCAGTTCGGTTTCACAGGCCTCGTCGGCAGCATCGCACCTATCGGCTGTCTGTCTATTGGTCTGAAGATTAAGCGTATCAGGTTGAACCTCTCCGCCACTTTCTCCATTTTTCCAGCCCAGTCTACCGAACGTGTCGGAGATAGAGCTGCAGGAATCTTCGGAAGCAAACCGTTTCACAACTCGAAGGTCAACGCCTGTACAGGCGGGGGGTATAAGTATGTCGGTTGGGGCCTCCAGAATCCGTGCCCCGATTTGGATGGATTTGGGTGGATTTTCGCCCATGCGAGTACCACCTGAAGTAGTTATTTCTTTTAGTTGTTCCTGCATACTTGTTTTTGGTTTGGTTCGCGATAGAGCTTTGACGGTGTATAAAACGCCGCTATAACTCTAAAACCTCGGATCACGAACGTATCGTACCGAGGTCCCCCTATCCACCACCGGGGGACGCGCCTGGTAGGTAACCAACCCGCAGGAAACTGAACAAGTTAGTTAGACACTAAGAAAAGGGGGACAACAATAAACGAAAATAGGAAAGAGTCAAAAAACAATTGATATTCTTTCTTATAATAGGGAATAAATGCGTATTAGTTCAGATGCGTCTAGTTTATGTGGTTTGTTTACATTTTTTAAATGTTTGAAATTGTCGTCGAAGGAGGAAATTTTATGTGGGTTTTCGCTAGTTAAATCATAAATATGAGCTGCTATTGCTTTGGCCACATCTTTATTTTTAACCGATTGAAGGTATTCTGTGAATCTGACGAATATATTTTTTGTCACAGTCCGTCATACGAAAGTCGATGAGACACAACGCGAAAAGGTCGAAAATAAATTCGAGTAACAGTTCAAGATGGTAGAAGCCAAATTCGACACAATTAATCAAAATTTTGACAGACATAAAATACAACTCGACAAGGCCGAAACCAATTTTGATAACCTGGCTGAAGAGCTCAAGAAAGTAAAGAAACGAACGGCTCAAGAATATTCTCAGACTGCCTCAAAAGGAAAGAGAGTCAATCATCATGTTATGAGCATTTTTTAAGAAGCAGTTTGAAGCAGCTGTAATGACCAACAGCTGAGATGATGAGGAAAAGTTGATTGCAATAACGCTAGCACTAAGAGATAAAGCTGCGGAATTACTTCGAACTATCTCAGAAAAAAAGCAACGCAACTAAGACGCCTTGGTCAATGCTATCAGGATGTGCTTCGGTGATGAATGAACATATGTAGCATAAATGCTGTGTTCTGCTACAGCTACGCAGTTAAGTCCAGAAAAGGGAAAACAGATTAACAGCTGCAAGCAGATATCGATCGTCTGACGCATTCTTCATATCCTAATGCTTGTGAGGATCTCTTCAATGAAATGACTGTGGAGTCGTTTATCCAAGCCATAAAAGACAATGCAACCGCTGGTCAAGTATCGCAAGGATTCGACCGCGTGAGAGAAATAACAGCCGTTGAATACTCATGGCAAAGAACAGACGTCTTAGACTGGAACAGTGCGGGTGGCAATGGTGCTATGGTGTGTATTTACCAAGTAATTGGCAAGTCGCGCCTTCAAATCCCGACCAGGGCCATGATTTTCAAAATTGAATATTCACCAAAAAACAGATCTCCCTAATGCAATTAAGGCGCCACTTGGGCAAAAAAACGCTACAAAAGCACCAACAACTTCTATCCTATCCTTCTATTCTTTCAAAAATTTACTAAGTAGCACCTAAAAACAGGCAAAAAACATTTTCTAAGACGTCCTTGCAGCAGCAAAACAACAAAAAATAAATGCATGCCCTATGTTTCACTGTAAGGGTACTGTAACAATCACAGAAAAACCCCTTTAGCGTACGCAAATTAGGACACCTTCACCAACAGTGCAGAGCTTCACCCAGACAATGCAGTTGTCCATACGCGGAAGTTGGGGATAGAACGAAGCGGCATCTGGCAGAGAAAACATCCACCTTTCAGAGGCCAGGGAACATCTTAGAAGTAACTTCATGTAGCAGTTTCTGAAATCGTTGCTTCGATTACCACTATTCAAGTCTCTCAAATGAAACAAGGAAACAGTGGAAGCCTTTATCGGTCAAAACAAGTGAGTTCTTCCACGTTTTCCTAGTGGCCGATATCATCGGAATAGATTTCATGAAAGCTCACGATGTAGTATTAGACATAGGTGTGCACGCATTTAAGTATATAATCGTTCAGATTCTGATGGTGTACGAGAACAAGAATGCAGCAACCCTGAGGACAGTCATTAGCGAGAACGAAGTTCTATCATCTTCATCAGAGACACTGATTTAGACAAAGCTGGAAAGTGATTGTGGAAGCTACCGATTCTATCTAGTTGAGACAGATCCACACTACCTTTACCAAAACTAATTGGTTGGAAAGATGCTTGTTGAACTCAATAACAATCAGGGCTATCGTGAACAAAATTCCCTCCGGAATATTTCCCATTTTTCAAAAATAGGTATCGGCATGAATTTCGAAACAAGGGAAAAAATTCCCTCCGGAATAAATTGGTATCGTAGACAAAAATTCCCGTCGGAATTTCGCGAGATTCCCTCCGGAATATTTCCTTCGCAAGTATGCTGGTGGAAATTCTAAAATCTATGCAATTTGTATGTGTATAAGTAGTCGGTTGTTTTTAAGTTTGTATTTTAAATCAAAAAAGTGAAATAAGAGTTGCATGTTTGTTCTGGCTCAAATAAAAAGAATTTAAATAAAAAAAAAGTGAAATAAGAGTTTCATTGGTTTGTTGTGGCTCAAATAAAAAGAAACTTCAGCTTTAGAAAAGAGGAAGAATTTTTTCTTTATGTAAGTATTTTTTGTTCAAGTTTTATTTCGATAATTTTATAAAAAAATAAACATATAGGTCTAACTCAACTAATCAAAGTCAATTGGAGATGATGGTGCATTCATGTGATGGAAGCCGCGACATTGCCAATGGCTTCACTACGAATAGGACCAAAGACGCTGTGAATACATTTTGGAAAACAAAACGCCATAACATGGAGATGAAAAAACTAAGAAAAAAGGAAATTGAGGCAAAAATAGAATATAAACAGCGTCTTATACAAATTGAAGAGGAGAAAATATAAATAATGAAGAATTTGTTTATGTCACTTCACTAAACCGAACGCGAGTATAATAAAAAAAATTAATAACATTAACACAATTTTCTGTTAAAAAAAAATACCAAAATCTCCACAAATATGAGCTTATAAATTGAATTATTTGCGTTTGACAACTGTCAAACGCCTTCGAACATAACTTCGAAAATTCCGGGGGAAATAAATTCTGATGGAGATTCAAGATACTAGGAATAATTTCCAAGGAACAAAAAATGTTCGGGGGAATTTTTTTCATCCGGAATTGCCGATAGCCCTGAATATGTGAAACAGCAATGCGTCCAATCGAAGCAAGGAGAGGTGATTGGGAAATGCTTATCACTTACTGCCACCATAAAATCATCCTAAGAAGGCGCTGCGGAACTTGGTTCATCAACGGGAATAACTGAGGTGAAAAAACTATACTTAAGCACTTCGAGTTTTGGCAGGGGACCTCAAGAACGAGTTTGCTGATATATTTGATTTGCACGGCACATCTTCTACAACACCGAATAGAAACTGGAGATGCGAGACCAATATGTCAGCCTCCTAGACGATAGGCATGGCTGAGCAGACGGAGGTTGCAGAAGTGATATCGACGATGGAGAAAGAAGGGTGGATTGAATGCTCCAAAAGTACATGGGGATCACCGATTTTACTGGCCAAAAAAGAAAGATGGCAGTACTCGTTACTTCGGGCTATTCGCGAGGTGGATTGAAAGGCTGAGATATAGGTACAACTACGTGATATAGCATCAAACCGAAGTGAAGAAGTGAAGAGCCCACCCCGACGCAGAATTTGCTCCCCCGTGGGATAGGGTATCCATCCAACAGATGAGACACATAAGCGGCTGTGGTGCACGGGAGATCCAAAATGCAGAAAAGCAACATCCGGATATTGTTCCGATTCTCGCCGGGAAGTTATATGAGCGAAAATCGGACTGACAGCAATGAGCAAAATATGCAGGGATCGCATGTAGATGGGATATTATGCGAAAGCAACCAGCACAGGATTCCAGGAGGAAAACTTATATGTAGAGATAGATAGATAGATAGATAGATTCTTTATTTTTTCATCATAAAGTTTACAAATTGGTATACTTAAGAATAAGGACATGGCAATACTGCCGTCTGCCTGAGATGACATTTCATAATATGATTTAAAAATAAAAGAAATAATAAAAAGCAAAAATTTTAAAATATAAAGAAAAGGAAAAAAGAAAAAATGTTTAACAAAAGATATGAAGAAATATTATTATATAAAACAATGCTATCAATTTTAACGTGATTTGAAACACAAAATTTATATGTATAGGAATAACAAGAACGAAATTTTGCGTTGAATACGAGGATCAAGCTGAATCATGTTTTCGGCTCACTCACCGAACCTACGACGGGTATAATGGTATATGCTTTTAAGCCAAGATCTTCCGTAAAATCTTCCACAAAGGGTCATATCTCCAATTGCTGCTCATGATGGCGAATCGAGTCATTCGGATTCTCCTCAACACTGCGCTCCACAACGGCAATAACTTCTTATGTTCGCACTGTTTGTCGTCTTTGGGGATGCGTATTATCCAGTAAAGTGTACGTGGTGCGAAAACGATGCACGATTATGTCGACCGTAAAATGGACTTAGCTCACGATAAGTTTGGCGAACCAAACCATGGTTTTCAAAATAAGTTTGCACAATTAGCTTTGCATTGTTCTGGTGTTAATCTATTCATCGTAAAATAGCAAAACGTACTGATCAAAAATCAACTATCAACTGTCAAATTGACAATCTGTACAAACAGTGTTGCCAGTTTGAAAACCAAACCTCTAAAAAACACCTTTTACTTGTCTTTTGGAAATTGAAAATAGTTGCAAACTCTGTAATGCATCGAGATACAGATGTTTGTGACAAGGTAGACAACTGTACCAACCAACAGATCGGTGGAAGCTTTCTTGAGCAAAGAATCGCAATCCTAAAATAACTTTGATTTGCAATGGAAGAGCTTTCGTCCAAACACTGAGCTGCTGCGTTATCATTGTGGATCAAGTCATCGGGAAAAGCTTATTTTCCTCATGGATAAATGTCATTTTTAGTCTCTCATCAATTAAAATTGTTTTAGTTTAAAAAAAAATCCAGCAAATTACAAAGCTATAATACATTAACTTCCATTGAAAAAAATTGAGCTACTTTCGCCTCTGTAGACTTTTTTTATTTTTTTGTTGGTATCATGTCGCAGCATTTTAAGGCCTTTGGTTTTGTATCTCATTCTCTTAATACAACGTTCACATAAATACGTACATTATAAACCCGCATTTTGCCGGGTCAACCACCTGTATTCAGTAGCATTCTTATTATGGTTTTTAACAACAAATACAGCCATAATCAAAAGTTATTTAAATGCTACAAAACAAGTATCTCAAATTATATTGCATGCAGAGACAGTTCTCAACAGTGCTATTAAACTGACTAAAGATAATCAGGCTTATGTTAGTTTTTCGCACGTAGTTGATTTGCTGTCAATTATAGTCTTGAAAGAAGGGGATATCGTGCAAGCTGAAGACAGTCGGTCAATTTCATCGAAAAACTTCTTCAGCTGGGCCTAATGTCGAGGAAAATAATACCAGTCAGCAATATTTTCCTTAGACACTAAAAGTTGTCAGGTGGCGCAAAAGTTGTCACCCGATGTTCTTTGGCAACACCCGCTTTCTCCAGGAGTTGGCCGAATTGAGAAAAGAGAACGAAGACCTTGTAACGGGATAAGCTACAGCGCGGACCAACAATGTGAGGGCCATGATATATTTTTTTTCTCTATGGCTTACTTGCCCCACGTTGGCCGCCCTCTGTAACAATAAAACGAGTATGCTCTACGTTGCATCGCCATCTATAACGACCGCCTGCAACGCCAATGCATACTCCCCCCTCCTCTGTCTGGTTGGCATCGGCATACGAAAAGAAAACGAACCCACACACGCTGCCATCCCTGAAGTGTGCCCAGCTGGCATCCTGCTGGCACGGAAGGTATCAGGCAACGCTGGTCGCTCGCATAGTACGTCGACGGCTCTGGCCTACAGACTGCCAAGAGTCCGCCGTCGTCAACGGATTAATAAGAGAGAGGGGTTGTTCGACCACTCATAGCCAGGCATGGCCGCCCCGTGCTAGCTCGTCGGCGGGAGCGGGAACTTGCTATAGAGCTCGAACTGGGGTTACCTCGTTATTTACATGCCTGAAATTGTCGTGGTGGACTAGACCTCGGACGACACGATGAACCGTCGCCGGTACCAAAAGAGTCCTAGTCCACCCTCCACTATCCCAAAGGATAGCCTCTCCGGCCCGAAGAAGACGCGACTTGAAAATTTTGTAGGGGCTGACCTGGACTCCCAGGTCTATATAAGAAGAATACAAGAAAGTTGGGACTTTTGCCGAATGTAAGAGAAGAAGAAGATGTGGTATTTCTTCCAAGCTGGCCCACCCTGCCGCAATAAGGATAAGTATTGCGGACACCTTTGGCCACCGCATCGCTTCACTCGCGATGGCCCCTGCTCCGAAAAGGAGTGAGATCCCCTAAAATGCTTAGGGCACCTTACCCCATGTTGTTGTCCACACTGTGGTGGCTGGTGTCGACCTCGACTTCTCTTCGCTGACCTCTAAATTGCTTACTGCATGATGCTACTTGGCATCCGTACCGTAGTGGAAATTACCCAAGACGCGGTTGTATGCTGAGCCTTCATGGCGATAAGTACATTTATTATAAAGTTAATAATACAATAAATGACTAACTTTAAACAATGGAGAAAACGAACTATGATTGCTATAATAACGTCGTAACGACACGTCAACCTCAACTTAATATGCTAGTTGTGGTTCTGTCGGGTAATCAGCTTTCAACCGCTGTATCTATTTATAGTTCGATACATATGCTCATCTCTAGTTATAAACCTACATGGACTTACGTGGTGTTAAAATCTCAGCCGATGTGCGCACATTGACGATCCACCTGTATGTGATGCTGCGATTAAGGTCATTAATATATAAAAAGGTAAGACACCCCTAGGTCTGCCCTAATCCTGGTACGTACTATCGGTACTCGCTGGTTATTACTGGCGCGATCGATTACGAAACGTAATTCGACTCGCTCGCTTTCGTCGTGGCTCTGCCTGACGATTTGATTTGAACGAATTCCGATTTCATAAAAAAAAATTATATAACCCACTTAGTTTAGATGCAGATCGAGAGGGTTGGTTTTGAAAAATACCGAATAAAAACTAAAATATACAACGCATCTGCGTCGATGCCAATAATGCCCTATTGCTTGTATCCGCACGTATCTACGAAAGAACACTTTACTTTTCTTCGCGACTTAATGAGAGTTATGATGCGGCCTTGAAAAAGGCCGATTTAGACAAAAAAAAGATTTACCAACGCGAGATAGCTCGCCTCGATGCTTGGCTCGCGGATTGAAAACTCAAACAAAAAGAACAAATTCCGATTGGATTTTAGGATCGGTGACGAAATTGAAATCGCGAACGCGCTTTTATCCCGGGGTTAGTAATAATTACACTTGCTTTTTATACTTAGAGAAATGTAATGAGGGCTCGCTTCTAATTTAATAAACGTAAGTATTACTCGAGAGAAAGAAAAACTTATTGAAAAAAAGAAAATACTCTACGAATAACGTGGCTATCCCACGCCCCTTTCCCTAGACCGTTCGCTTTTAGCTGGATTCTGCTGCTGCTGCTGAAGATGATGGTACTGCTGCTGATGATGAGGAGGTGTTGCTGCCGCTCGCACCTGTATCACTTGGGTAGGAAAACAGAAACCAGTAAGAATGGTTGCCACACGTGGTGTGATCAAGACGATTTGCTTGGTCGACTCTATCTTACCTTTGCTCGGGGATTCCGTGCTTCGTGGTTGGACTGCTGAACTGCGGAAGTCGCGGCGTTGCGACTCTCGTTCGGTCTGGAGATGTGCTGCACTGCTCGGATGCGCACCGTCGATGACCTCGGTGCTCGACCGCCTGTGGTGGTGGAACAACGAGAGGGTAGTGTATCGGTATTGCTTCTGGTGAAACTATTTATCGCACGGAATGGCACTAGTTTTCACTCAGCGCAATTCCTCGTGGTTGAGACCAGGGGTTAAAGATTGCAATGCGCTTCACGTGCTGTCGTCTGTGATTCCGGCCGTTTACGGACGGGGAAAATTCTGTGAGGTTGGCGTAAAGGCGACCTGAGCCCAGCCGCAGAAAGCTAAGCGAGCGCCAGGCCGTCTTCACTCGTTTTAGGTTTTCTTCCTCGCTTGAAGAGAGTTGGCTTCCAGCCCTTTCTGTTGGGTGATGATGGTCGCGTGAAGGCGATTTATGCTTCTAATTTTATCATTAGTTTTTGTCGTTTTGTTTTGTTTTTTTTGTTTCTTCCTTTTATTTCAGGATTTAATTTGCAATTTTAATTCTTGTAGATGCAAAAGGCAATTGTGCCACACAAAATGGAGTTCGCAATTGGTTTTGCGCGTTGGCTGTCAACAGCGACGTTTCGCTCCCAGTGTAGAAATATGAAAGAACGAGATTTCAAATGTTGGAATGGGGCCAAGCCGGCTTTCCCATAAAGGTAGCGTTCAGCCCTCGAAATGGCGTGTCGTTAAAAATTTCGCTGTGTCACCGCTGTTTACATTGCGGAGTGGTAAATGCCCTCGAAGCATGCTTCGGGATGCCAGACTTGTGACATGGTGGAAATAAATAATTCTCGTTACCGGTGGTTTGTTACACACCTCGGAACTTTCGCGCTTACCGCGAGCGAAAGAGCCAAGGCCACAACCATCCCCTGTTCGGCCTCTGCCTGCCTGACGGTAAGACGGAGTGTATTCTTTGTCGTCGAGTCTCGTGCGCAGGCTGGGCTATCCGGGCCTTGCACTCGTATGTTCGTCGTTAATAGATGTTGACGACGTCTTGTAATTTTCAGATGATTCTCGAGTAATGTTCGAGGGTTTTTTTTTTTTTTTTTTTTTTTTTAATTTTTTTTTTTTTTTTTTTTTTTTTTTTTTGTTTTTTGTTTTTTTTTTTTTTTTAACTCTACAAAAAAAAAAAAAAGGTCGTGGCGAACTGGTCCTTATTTAGGGTGACCGCTGCTTCCACGAACCAAAAATAAAAATTCACAAATGGTTTGTTTGATAGGGTTAATAAGCTTAAAGTAATATGTCTAAGCTTATGATTATACGATGGAAATAGAAGTACCTAATACTAATACTGTCTTAAGAAAACGAAAATGGTAATACTAATAAGAAAAGATGATATGGAAAATACTGCTTAATGGAAAAAAATTACTTTTGTTGGTCGGAAGAGAAGTCGAGTCTCCACGGTGTGGAAATCGATTCTATTCGGTCAGTCTACCTTCTTGTTCTTCGCCTTCCTCAAAACTGGGTTATCTCAATCAACGTAAGGTGTATCTTTCGTAAAGACACTGAGAGGGTCGCGCGACTCTGTCGTCATGTAGCATCAGACGTGCTCGGGGAACAACTTCACCCAGGCACCGGCCTACGTGAACGTCAGAACGTTGCTAACCTCGAAATCGAGGGGTGTCCCTTGCTCTACGAAGCCTAACTTCGCCGAACTGGGATAGAGAGGAAACCCTGCGGCAGACGACTCAAGCAAACCTCTTGCTAGAAGTCCGGTCAAGGCTCCAACTCCTCTCCGTGGATGTGCGTAAATGACTCCACTCCTTCAGCATCCGCATCAGACGATCGCAGCGAACTACTCCTTCCACGATCCGGTCAGAGCTGAAGTTGCGAAGGCGGATGGATTCGGTCGCACAGCGAACCGATCACACGACCTGTTAATACCAGGTTCGATCCCGGAGGTCGAAATCGTTGCATCCATACAAAAGTTGCGTTAAAAGGTGATGATAACGTTGAGCTATCCCCGGAGAATAAATTCTCAGAGAAAACTCAAAAAAAAATTTAAATTTTTGAAGAAAAATGAAATTTTGAAAAAAAATTTCCAAAAACAAAGCTGTTGAGAACCTACAATAAGCATTCTCAAGGCACTACTTTGCTTCTTCGGGCCCCACGTTCTGGGCGCCATCTGTAAACGGATAAGCTACAGCGCGGACCAACAATGTGAGGGCCATGATATATTTTTTTTCTCTATGGCTTACTTGCCCCACGTTGGCCGCCCTCTGTAACAATAAAACGAGTATGCTCTACGTTGCATCGCCATCTATAACGACCGCCTGCAACGCCAATGCATACTCCCCCCTCCTCTGTCTGGTTGGCATCGGCATACGAAAAGAAAACGAACCCACACACGCTGCCATCCCTGAAGTGTGCCCAGCTGGCATCCTGCTGGCACGGAAGGTATCAGGCAACGCTGGTCGCTCGCATAGTACGTCGACGGCTCTGGCCTACAGACTGCCAAGAGTCCGCCGTCGTCAACGGATTAATAAGAGAGAGGGGTTGTTCGACCACTCATAGCCAGGCATGGCCGCCCCGTGCTAGCTCGTCGGCGGGAGCGGGAACTTGCTATAGAGCTCGAACTGGGGTTACCTCGTTATTTACATGCCTGAAATTGTCGTGGTGGACTAGACCTCGGACGACACGATGAACCGTCGCCGGTACCAAAAGAGTCCTAGTCCACCCTCCACTATCCCAAAGGATAGCCTCTCCGGCCCGAAGAAGACGCGACTTGAAAATTTTGTAGGGGCTGACCTGGACTCCCAGGTCTATATAAGAAGAATACAAGAAAGTTGGGACTTTTGCCGAATGTAAGAGAAGAAGAAGATGTGGTATTTCTTCCAAGCTGGCCCACCCCGCCGCAATAAGGATAAGTATTGCGGACACCTTTGGCCACCGCATCGCTTCACTCGCGATGGCCCCTGCTCCGAAAAGGAGTGAGATCCCCTAAAATGCTTAGGGCACCTTACCCCATGTTGTTGTCCACACTGTGGTGGCTGGTGTCGACCTCGACTTCTCTTCGCTGACCTCTAAATTGCTTACTGCATGATGCTACTTGGCATCCGTACCGTAGTGGAAATTACCCAAGACGCGGTTGTATGCTGAGCCTTCATGGCGATAAGTACATTTATTATAAAGTTAATAATACAATAAATGACTAACTTTAAACAATGGAGAAAACGAACTATGATTGCTATAATAACGTCGTAACGACACGTCAACCTCAACTTAATATGCTAGTTGTGGTTCTGTCGGGTAATCAGCTTTCAACCGCTGTATCTATTTATAGTTCGATACATATGCTCATCTCTAGTTATAAACCTATATATAGCTAGGAATGTATGTCTCTATATCTATACATATATCCATACATACATCGTAATATCTATATAAGAGTTCATATGGCTCTAGAACTATATAACTATACACCCGCGTGTGCAATTATGCCACGCTGCCACTATGCACACATAACTATACATACTCCCGATTTATGGGACGGAATGTCCAAACCGGCAACCAACAATATCGATGGTTACAAAGTACTTTATTCGCGTATGGCGATATACTACTTCTACTTACGTATTATATTTATGAAATAATTATTAATCCGACCTTAAAATTAACATTAGTAAACGGAGACACGACATTGACATAAAGATCCTGGTGGGGCTATCGGAATCTAGTAATTGTAGTTCGCGACACTTAATGGTAAACGACCGATGGTTGCACTCTCTCACTAGGAGGCATCTCCGAGGATGACTAGTGTCAGCCTGGAGGAGTAATGACAATAAAGGACTCTCGACCGAGTACTTAATAATCGTGGCTGCGAACGCGATATCTCCCTGATGACACGAATGTCCCGAGAGTGTGACCCTAAGATTAACCCCTCCTACCCTTTTATATAATTTATGTAGGCAATCAATATAAGTATATGGATCTGGGAAAATTCCCAACAATAACAAAAAGTAATATAGATGATAAAAAAAAATGGACTTACGTGGTGTTAAAATCTCAGCCGATGTGCGCACATTGACGATCCACCTGTATGTGATGCTGCGATTAAGGTCATTAATATATAAAAAGGTAAGACACCCCTAGGTCTGCCCTAATCCTGGTACGTACTATCGGTACTCGCTGGTTATTACTGGCGCGATCGATTACGAAACGTAATTCGACTCGCTCGCTTTCGTCGTGGCTCTGCCTGACGATTTGATTTGAACGAATTCCGATTTCATAAAAAAAAATTATATAACCCACTTAGTTTAGATGCAGATCGAGAGGGTTGGTTTTGAAAAATACCGAATAAAAACTAAAATATACAACGCATCTGCGTCGATGCCAATAATGCCCTATTGCTTGTATCCGCACGTATCTACGAAAGAACACCTTACTTTTCTTCGCGACTTAATGAGAGTTATGATGCGGCCTTGAAAAAGGCCGATTTAGACAAAAAAAAGATTTACCAACGCGAGATAGCTCGCCTCGATGCTTGGCTCGCGGATTGAAAACTCAAACAAAAAGAACAAATTCCGATTGGATTTTAGGATCGGTGACGAAATTGAAATCGCGAACGCGCTTTTATCCCGGGGTTAGTAATAATTACACTTGCTTTTTATACTTAGAGAAATGTAATGAGGGCTCGCTTCTAATTTAATAAACGTAAGTATTACTCGAGAGAAAGAAAAACTTATTGAAAAAAAGAAAATACTCTACGAATAACGTGGCTATCCCACGCCCCTTTCCCTAGACCATTCGCTTTTAGCTGGATTCTGCTGCTGCAGCTGAAGATGATGGTACTGCTGCTGATGATGAGGAGGTGTTGCTGCCGCTCGCACCTGTATCACTTGGGTAGGAAAACAGAAACCATTAAGAATGGTTGCCACACGTGGTGTGATCAAGACGATTTGCTTGGTCGACTCTATCTTACCTTTGCTCGGGGATTCCGTGCTTCGTGGTTGGACTGCTGAACTGCGGAAGTCGCGGCGTTGCGACTCTCGTTCGGTCTGGAGATGTGCTGCACTGCTCGGATGCGCACCGTCGATGACCTCGGTGCTCGACCGCCTGTGGTGGTGGAACAACGAGAGGGTAGTGTATCGGTATTGCTTCTGGTGAAACTATTTATCGCACGGAATGGCACTAGTTTTCACTCAGCGCAATTCCTCGTGGTTGAGACCAGGGGTTAAAGATTGCAATGCGCTTCACGTGCTGTCGTCTGTGATTCCGGCCGTTTACGGACGGGGAAAATTCTGTGAGGTTGGCGTAAAGGCGACCTGAGCCCAGCCGCAGAAAGCTAAGCGAGCGCCAGGCCGTCTTCACTCGTTTTAGGTTTTCTTCCTCGCTTGAAGAGAGTTGGCTTCCAGCCCTTTCTGTTGGGTGATGATGGTCGCGTGAAGGCGATTTATGCTTCTAATTTTATCATTAGTTTTTGTCGTTTTGTTTTGTTTTTTGTTTCTTCCTTTTATTTCAGGATTTAATTTGCAATTTTAATTCTTGTAGATGCAAAAGGCAATTGTGCCACACAAAATGGAGTTCGCAATTGGTTTTGCGCGTTGGCTGTCAACAGCGACGTTTCGCTCCCAGTGTAGAAATATGAAAGAACGAGATTTCAAATGTTGGAATGGGGCCAAGCCGGCTTTCCCATAAAGGTAGCGTTCAGCCCTCGAAATGGCGTGTCGTTAAAAATTTCGCTGTGTCACCGCTGTTTACATTGCGGAGTGGTAAATGCCCTCGAAGCATGCTTCGGGATGCCAGACTTGTGACATGGTGGAAATAAATAATTCTCGTTACCGGTGGTTTGTTACAACCTTAGAGCTAAAGTGCAAAGTCTAGAGTCCAAATTAAATTGGCAACAACAAGAATCGGTAGCGAACTCTATAGACATTGTTGGTGTCACAAATGTAAATGGCACCAATGCAATTGAAAAGGCAAAGCAAATGTTCGGTGATGCCCTATCTATAGATGTTGCTGACTGTGAAATTCAGAGCTGCTATGTTAAAAAAATGCGCTCAAAATCTCAGAATAAGCCAATCATCTGTGTTAAGTTCTCCAACCTTACAACGAAGCAACGCATAATGTGCGCAAAGAGGACTAACAAAAACAAACTCATCTCTCAAGTGGTTGACCTCTCCGGACGGGACGTAAGCAGAAGCAACAGCAAGAACAACAAAGGAAGCAGCATATTTGTCAACGACTCCCTAACTCGTTACACACAAGCTCTTTTAATGAAAACGAAAGAGATAGCGAAGGAAAAAGGTGCAAAATACGTATGGTTTAGTAAAAATCAAATATTATTAAGAAAGAAGGAGGGTGGAAGAGTTATCTCGATTAAATCATTTAGTGATATCTCACTCATTTGAGTTTGTCTTCTTGTTCTTTTTCTTTTTGTATTTGTATTACTATTATGAATTCCAAAAATGATTTAATTGATAACTCTTCTATCCTTGTCCAATGCAAACCTCACTGTGATGCTGTTCTAACTAATAGTTGTTATTGCAATGCAAAATTATTTATTGTTCATCAAAATATTAGAAGTCTGAGAGAAAACTTTTCTGCGCTCGTTTGCGTGTGTCCCGGATATTGTGTTCGTGTCTGAGATCTGGATCTATGAGGTTGAAGAAAATGATTACTTCCTGCCTGGTTTCAGTTTCTATGCTAAGAAAAGTGTACAAAGCAAGCCAAAAATAAATTTTACTAAGCTTCGAAATAAGTTGTGTTTTGAGTCCTGGAACAATGTTTATAACTGTAGTGACGTATCGTATGCATATTTTAATTTCTTAACCACTCTTAAAAGCCATATTGCTAGTTGCAGTTCTCTGACCACAAGAAAATCCATAGTTAAACTTAAACCTTGGTTATCTAATTATTTATTAAATAAAGTAACAACTAAAAATAAACTTAGAGTAAAGTGCAGGAAGAACCCAAGCAATATGTTTCTCAAAATGAAATATAAGAAGATATGTGCTGATTTGAAAAAGGAAATACCAATTTGCCGTGACTCTTATTACCGTGCTCAATTTTATTCAGCTAGAGGTAATCTTAAGCAAGAGTGGAAAGTTGTAAATACCATTCTCAACAAAAAATCGTCTAATCAAAAAACTATTGTTCTACGCACTAACAATATTGAAATAACAAATACACATGAAATCGCTGACGCTTTTAATAGACATTTTTCAACTATCGGACTTAAACTACATACTGGACTAATTCAAAATGTATGTTCTCAATGTTCTGCTATTGGTGATGTAAACTGTAGAAGTTTTGTTTTTGACCTTATAACTCCCTTAGAGATTTTAAGGACGATTGGCAGTTTGAATAACTCAAATTCATGTGGTGTCGATGGTAATTCTAATGTTGTCCTAAAAAATATTGCATGTTTCATTGTGGATGTATTAGCTGATGTTTTTAATCGTAGTGTTTTTTCTGGTATTTTTCCTGAAGGACTAAAGTGTGCAGATGTTATTCCTTTGTTTAAAAAAGGCTCTCCAACTGAGATAGGAAATTATAGGCCGATTTCTCTTCTGCCCAGCATAAGTAAAGTGTTCGAAAAACTTATAAAAACTAGGTTAGTAAACTTTTTAGACAAGACTATGTTCTTTCACCCTACTCAATTCGGTTTTCAAAAGGGTAAATCAACCGAGGACGCACTTTTAAATTTTTGCTCTCAGATAATGTGCAACCTTGACAGTAGAAAATGTACAGCTGCGTTATTCATTGATATAACCAAAGCCTTCGACATGGTTGACCATAAAATTCTTTTAAGTAAACTGGAAAATGCAGGTGTGCGTGGTTTCATGCTTGAATGGCTTAATTCATATCTAAACAATAGATCACAGAGAGTAAAGTTGAATGAGACGAGAAGTGATGTGCAATTAATCAGGCTTGGGGTACCACAAGGTTCAGTCTTGGGTCCCATTCTATTTTTAGTCTATATCAACTCACTCTTCCATCTCAATCTAAAAGGCTTACCTACTGCTTTTGCTGACGATGTTGGGTTATCGTATGGCGTGAACAGTCTCTTAGATCTTATCGCTGACATAAATAGTGATGTACACATTCTTAGACAATGGTTCGCTGAACACAAACTTGTAATAAGTCCTAAGACTAAATTAATGTTCTTTAATTTATCTGCGTCCATTAATCCAAAACCGGATATATACTTTCATGCACCGAATTGCAAAAAATTTAAATTATATCAATGTAAATGTGCAACCAGTGTGTTTGGTCAATTATTTTGTAATAGTGAAAATTGTAGTGATGGTTGTTTTTTGATAGAGAATGTAGACGAATTTATGTACTTAGGACTCTTAATTGACTCTAATATGAAATTTTCATCTCACACTACTGCATTGAAAAAGTACTTTATCTCCACACTTAGGCATTTCTATTACCTTCGTAACATATGTTCAACTAAGCTCCTAACCACAATTTATTATGGGCTTTTTAATTCTAAGCCTCAATACGGTATAAATTGCTGGGGAGGTGGCTATCAAAACAAAATTCAGCCATTGCTAGTCTTGCAAAAGAATGTTGTCCGGAAAATTTGTCGTAAACCTGCTATGCATCCTAGTTTTCCTTTGTTTTGTCAATTAGGGATTCTTCCTGTTCGTCACTTATACTGTTTTAAGGTTCTAAAAGCGTTCTTTATGAAGTCTGGTAACCGAAACTTCCGTATAATCCCAAACTATAACCTACGCAATAACTCACTTAATATGTTACAAGTGCCAAACTATCGAACCACCGCATATAGAAATTCTTATTTAGTTATATGTAATCGTTTATTTAATGTCCTCCCGGAAGAAATCAGATGTGTTCACAAGTCCGAATGTTTTCTTAAGCGCGTAAAGAATTGGCTGTTTTCTCATCATTATTATAGTCTAGACTCTCTTACTTCTAATATTTTGATCTAACTGTTGTCTCAACTTTTGATGTTAGTATATAGATTACAAAAATTGTGCATCCTTTATGAAGTGATAACAAATTGTTACCATGTTAAATGAATTAAATCTGCTGAAAATTGCCTTTTCTATATTTTTTTGTTCAATACCCCACCCCATATGATTGTATTTTTCCTTTTGAAGTGGCATTCAACACTATTTGAACTCACTCTGAATAAAATATCGAATGCCACCAAATTTGTTTTACCTTACTTTGTAATTCCTTACATATTGACATTTTTATATGGATTTGTATTTTATATTATATTTATAAGTAATTTAAGAGAAATAAATATCATCATACATCATCATACATCATCATTTAGTTTATGAATGAAAAATGTTGGTTCTGCTTTTGGATTATGTTTATTAAGACACCAAATAAATTACAGACAAAGAACATCGAGTGAAAACATTTGCGCCACCTTGTATATAGGCAATGAAGACCTTAATTTGTTTGTGATTTATACTGGGGGATATCGTTTTAACGATGGTTTTGCTTCGTTTAATGGCTCTCGTCTCAACATTATCGTTTTGAAGATTGATTTTCCGCTTCACATAATTCATGATTATCATGGTTTTTAAAGTAAACAATTGACTTTAGGTCTCATTAAATGCTACAGCATGTAATCAATGCAATTTATTATAAATAAAAACAAAACTTTATTTCATTTTATTTCCTTGCGATTTAGAAATGTCAAACAAATGTCGCGTACTTTATGTGTAGAAAAATGAAAAGTGTCAAATCTCCAAAATCGAGAGAGAATCCTCTCATTTCTCCAAAATCGAGAGAGAATCCTCTCATTTCTAAGAAAAGTACGCGAACGCTTTTGTGAAAAAAGGTGAAAAACGTCTTACTTTGGCTTGAAAAGAAGCAACAGCTGTTTTTTTTTGCTGGCAAACTCATAGCATTTCATCATTTGACAGTTTTCATTTTCTTACCAGCTGAAATTCTGTGTGAAGAAAAATTAACGAAAGTACATTTTTCTTTCGTTCATCTTTTTACCATTTTCTTAGTACGCGAACGCGTTTGTGTAGTTTTGCACGAAAGTTTATATAAATTTACGTTTGCATATTAGTTCGCGAATCAACCTAATGTATCCCCTGATGTCATCATTGGGTTAGCTAAGACACTAAAAATGTTCGGACATTAAATAATTCGACCAACCCCAAACCATTCATACTAATTCGCTTACAAGGGATAAACAATAAAAAGGGAAATTAAATAAATGATTAAATTATTAGAAAAAGTGAACGGGAACTAAAAAAAAATTGAGAAATATGATTTAAACCGGATTACTACAAGATTTCTTGGACTTTTATGCGATTGACGCTCGACCTTAGATGATGGTAGAATTACTTGAAGCAAACTAATGACGATTTTGTTCACTATTTTCGCTTGGACGGCGATCGTCTTAAAAGTAACATGAGAGGGAGACCCATGTATTTTTGTATTCGTAATATATAACTATATATTACATATTTGAAACGTTGCTTTTAATAGTCAATGCTAATTAATTTCCCCTATAATTGTTGTGTTTTATCTTAAATTTTGAATTTGAATCAAAGAAAAGCAAGTTCCAAGTTCAAAGTTTCTATTTTAAAATTATTCTAAGTGAAAAGGAAAATTATTCATGGTTGGACTATTTAAATAATATTGCAATTCATTTAAGGTTGAACTAAATAATTAATTTTCATTTGAAAGACATTGTTCTTCATTTCATTCAAATATATTTCAGCAAGAAATAAAGTGACTTTTATGTTTCCTCATTCCACTGCCCCACCTCTTGCGAACGTCTGACAAACATCCAAGAGTATCAATTGTCATGAGAAGCTTCTCAAATTTGCCGCTCGGATTCGGCGTAAAATTGTAGGTCCCTTCCACTTCGCAAAGAAAGTGGTTGGCGAAGCTAGGTTTTAGGCCCTCTATGGGCCGTTAATGCCTAATATTTATTTATTTATTTTTTATGTTTTCTCAAAGAAAAAAATTAATTAAATCAAAATTAAGAAAATTGGAGTGTGTTGTATTTATGTCATAAAGGTATACATATGAAAATTTGTCTACAATTTGACCGACATTTTACAAATAAAGTCGACATTTTAAGTGCCGAGATTTTAATCTTTCGATATTTTTTAAAGTCGATAAAAACTTTGTCGAGATTTTAATGAATGGCCAAATCGACATTATTAGTAGTCGAACTTTTTTACCGTTCTTAATCAAGTTGTATTTAATGTTATTGTTTATAGTCGGTCGTGGAATCAACCTTTAGTAAATTTGAAGGTTGATTCAAGAGATTGTAAATAACGTAAAAACGTACAGGCAAATACAAGAACTACATATTATATACTACGGTGCTTCGCAGATTGTGGATGCGTTTAATTTGGAATGTTGTAGTCATACCTTTAGAATACGCTTAATAGAATATAATCCTTATGCTCGTTGTCCATGTAAAGTTCCGCTTCTTAAAAAATCCACATAACAAGGAGGCTTAAGTTTGCGATAGAGCATTTCTCGTAGTCACCTAAGAAGTGGAGACAAATTTTGTGGATTGATGAGAGCAAAATAGTCCTCTATGGCGAAACGGGGTCCCGGTATTAAGTAAGGCGTTCAGTGTGTTGGCTTGTGACCCGTGCGGTGCAGATTAAATCCACATGGGGAACAACAACATACGCCACCCATTCTCTTGCCTCTACACCAAAAGGAGGATTTCTGCCTGGTAGTACAATGAACCGTTACCGAGTCTGAGTGCTCTGGGATTTGGATTTCCTTTTTAAATAAAAAAAAACGCTTTCAGCCAATGCAATGAACACAGCTTGCATAGTTTTCCAGAACTTACTTACTAACTTAAAGGGCTCCCGACCTGTGAAGAGTCTCTGGCGGAGACACTGCAGCCTTTCATCCTCTGCGATCCAGAGCCTGCTGCTACTTTCAGGTGTATAGACCAAGAGCTTTGGCATTCGCGATGGCTTGGTCTTTAAAACGGAGGCTCGGCCTTGCTTGCCTTCTCGAACCTGGTGGCTGGGAGTCAAAGATCCTCTTGACTGAGGGTTATTGTACAATTGCTCAATGTGGCCCAGCCAATGATGTCAACCTGATTTAGCTCTTTGGAGTACATCGACATTTTGGTACAGCTCATAGAGTTCGCGGTTGTATCTTGTCCTCCATTCGCCCTCCTCGCACACATGAACAAATATCCGACGGAGAATTTTTTCTTTCATAAGAACACAATATTAGCTCCCCTTTTCTACTTATCGTCCAGCAATCAGTACTATAAAGCGCAGGATGGCAGGAATAAGGTTCGATAGAGATGTATTTTGTCCTTCGAGTGAGGAGTTTTCAATCTATTTGTTTAGCCAAACCGAAGTAGCAGCGGTTTCCTAAGGTAATTCTCCGTCAGATCTCCCCTAAGGTGTCATTCGTGGAGTTGATGTCTACTCCAAAGTCGATGAACTCTTTAAATAGCTGGAAGTTATTGCTATCAGCAGTGACGTTTTGTTTTAGGCCGTGGACAGATGTTTGTATGTTTGTTGATAGCATTTGGTCTTGTCCTCATTAACTTCAAGACCAACCAATTTTCTTCCAGAACAAAGACGATTGTTTGATCCGAACAAAATCATCCGCATAATATCTACGCAATATGACTTAAAAAACCCAAGAAATTTTACTAAAAATGATAGAACATGCGACCCAACTTTGATAAAAAAAATCCAAAATATGCGAAAAAGGCAAAATAAAATTCATATGACATAGATAGATTGTAATTTGACACTTCGTTTTTGAAATAAAAGGTTCGTTCGCGAACTAATATGCAAACGTAAATTTATATAAACTTTCGTGCAAAACTACACAAACGCGTTCGCGTACTGAGAAAATGGTAAAAAGATGTACTTTTGTAAAATGGACTTTCGTTCATTTTTCTTCACACAGAATTTTGGCTGGTAACAAAATGAAAACTGTCAAATGATAAAATCCTATGAGTTTGGCAGCAACAAAAACAGCTGTTGCTTCTGTTCAAGCCAAACTTAGACGTTTTTCATTTTTTTACACAAAAGCGTTCGTGTACTTTTCTTTGAAACGAGAGGATTCTCTCTCGATTTTGGAGATTTGGCAGTTTTCATTTTTCTACACATAAAGTACGCGAAAGGACATAAAGACTTTTTTGTTAGTTGAGAGTTTTCACACATTCACACATTGACGTCCGCACATTCTCGCATTGAAGTTAACGTATATTGAGATTCGTTGGTGAAAACGATGAGTGAAAGAGAGAAAACTGTCATCGGCCATTATTAAAGAAGCCTTGAGCAACTTCTTACAGCGTTCCATGGCGATTCAGTTTAGAGGTAAACAACGTTGTTTAAAAGTGAAAATCGATTATATATACATGCCAGTTTGCCTTTGAGTTCTACTTAGAGGTGATTACGCACCCTTTCACTTATCTTTATAAGTACGGTTGTAAGTTTTTAATAGTAACTAAGTGTTAACAGTTAAGTTAATAAATCTTCTTCTTCATCATTAACGGCAAAGCTTGGATCAGGATTAAAGGGATCATAGCGCTCCCACTTTACTGCATCCCTATTCTGGCCCAGCGCCGACCGGTTCGACCTCAATGAATATGGGCAGGACTAACGGCTTCGGATCACTTAATTACTTAGCCCAAATAATTGCTGCTGGTGTTGCATTTTTATTATTCAGCAATGTTTAGGCCTTCTTACTTTTGCTTTTACGGTTTTGTCACTTGCATGCTTTCATTATTTCATTATTTATTGTTGTTTGATCTTCCTTTTAAGACAACGGTGATCTCCAGCCGATCACGGATTTGCATGTATACTTGCGGGACAGCTTCAAGATTGTAAATGTGTCGCTCGATGGTTAATACTAATAGTGTAACAGTTCACAGCGAAAACAAAACATTTTCTACACAAGAGATAAATTCTCTCAAAATACAAACAAGAATATCCGCAAAGTTGATTTAAGACACAAAAAATATATTATTTTTGTCAAATGGAACGCAAAAATCGTTAATTCGGTCTTTTTAAAGAGTCTTTCTCCAATGAACAACACCATCAGTGTTGTAGTCACTACTTTACTTAATATGTAATGTAAGTCCATCATTAGCTTTTAAGTAAATGTAAGCGTTAGGAAATGAACTTTAAATATTCAAAAATAATACGGCTGAACATTTGTAAAAAGCTTGTTACCAGCATGTCTAAAACTTTTCTATGAATATAATCTGCTGTTCAATATCCTACCACAGTATTCCGTAGGGATCGAGCACAAGCAGACCTTATCGTCGGGCGCTCAGAACCGCAGACGCAAAAAAAAAACTGCAGCAATATAATTTCAGAAAACAATCGAATTTCAGTTTTCCGAGAGCTCGTGAAAATTCCGTAAAATTTCAATTTTTTCAACTAAAAATAAAACTCGGTGTGAATTGTATCTGTTTGCGAAGTACTACTGCGAAAGAGAGATTTATTCATCTGAAATGTTAGAAAATTTATATCTGTTTCGTGGATGAAAATTAAACGGCCAAACAAAATTATGTAACACTTGAATGTTGCTGCTGCGGTGTTCGTGTGGTAAAATTGATTTACTACGACAAATGTTTTTTTTTTTTGAAAACCAAACAAGTTTAGCTGTAGACACAAACTTTAGTATGGCAAAAAAGTGCGCGATCCGTTCGCTCAGCGACAGTTCGTTGGCCGAATTGGCGAATGCAATTGTGTCAACAATTGGATACGCTACGCATGTCGACCTTGATCGTGACATAAGCATAACAATGGTTGAGATTAACTCATACCTAGAAGCATCAGGTGCAACTAGCAACATTTATCAGGATTTATTGAGAGTGATCTTAGGGTCTGATTACTTGGAAGCTTCGATGAGATTTACTTGCTTGCAGATGCTATTAAATTGTGGTGTTCAGTTTTTAGTGACGGAGGTATTTCCGTTTTCATATTATGAGAAAATTCTGCAAGTTATTGCGGCGCAGGGTACCGGCTTGCGTACACTGAATTTGAAGGGTATTTGGGTGAAGGAGGAACACATGAACTACATGTTCGATATCATAAAGAAATGTCCCAACCTAACGAAACTTTATATACCTTACATTGCCAATGATGACTTACTGGAAATGATAGGGAGGACGTGCACAAAGTTGCAGATGATTGACATCTCTGGAGAGACCGACATCACTGAGATTGGTGTGGAATTCCTGAGTAAAGGTGTTTCGAGTCAGCTTCTAACTGTGGTTGATGTTGGAATGCCAGGTGAGGAAAATATTTGCTACTCAGACATCGCAATGATTTTGGAGCATTGCCCAAATGTTGAGACCCTATCAACGTATTCATATGTTGGACCGGCGCTTAAATTCATCCACGACAACGTCGACGAGCAATTCAGGTGCAAATTGAAGTACCTGCATGATACTGCAACAGATGAGGAGACACTTCGAGTGATTGTGAAGACATGTCCGAAGTTGCAATCAATTTATTTAGACACCCCAAATGCGGGTATATTGCACGTTTTGAAGGAAACGCTTCTAAGAAAGATCAAGATCTACAAGTTCTCGTGCAAAGAGTTGATAAAATCATTAGACAAAATAGGACGAAATTTAAGTCATCTTACAATGATCAAGGGAGACGGGAATCTGGATATAGGCAAGTTGACAAGGATATGCCCGATGCTAATCGATTTGGACTGTTACATGATGGACATGTTGTCTTATAGTTGCAATCGTCATTTTGATAATTTGGAAGGGCTTGAGATGCTAAGCAGTCCGATAAATGCCAGCGCATTGAAGACTTTCATTTGCAATTCTACGAGTTTGAAAAGGCTGGCTGTCGATACGATTTCCTTTAACGATGAGGATATTACAAGGTGTGTCTAAATTGTGATCAGAATAATGAGATGAACAGTTTCAAAATCTTTTTATTTGTTGCAGTATCTTTGTTGAACATGACTTTTTGGAACTAGAAGATGTTTGGTTTACCTTAGCACCGAACTTAACAGTTACTTCTGTTGAGGTGAGTAGGTTGAAACGAGGAATATTCAAATTTAAGTAGTGGCTTATTTTTCAATTATTTCCGTATTTGTCAAATTGAACACTTTTGTACCTTAAACAATAGGTCCTTTGGCGTACTTTTATGTGAAGGAAAATGAAAACTGTCAAATCTCCAAAATCGAGAGAGAATCCTCTCATTTCAAAGAAATGCTTTCGCAGAGAAAAACTAAATTTCCGATGATGTCGACATCGTCCGCATACCCCAGTAGCTGGACGGAGTCAATAAAAAGATGGTGAGTCTCGACTTGAAATCGCCGGATGTTGTTTCGATCGCGAGACTCTTCCATTTGCTTAGCTGGAAGACTGCGTACGCCCGCTTCTTTCTACGCAGGATCTTCTTCTCCTCCTCTCATCTCCTGGCTCGATACTCCACACTGCCTTCCCTTGCTTTGCGCCGCAGCGTATTTAAATGTGCATTTTCTGTCATCTTCTTCCGGTTAACGAATATACAACGTTTTTTTTTTTGGGCTGATTGGTAACCTATGGTGGTCTCGGCTACCTCCTAGATGATGTTGCGATGTCGGTTCCGCATATTGTTGGCTCTTGTGCATAGAGGAGTCTATCGCTCAGCTGCTCTCTGTAGGCTCTGGCTCCTCCAATTGCACTAAGATGTCCAACGTCGGATTTCCTCTTTTGGGCAGTTCGCAGCTTCTTCTTGTTAGACAGTCGAGCTCTAAAGGGCTTTGCAGGAAATGTATGAGCAACTAGTGCCTTTTTTTTGATGGCACACAAACGCGACCTAGCAGGATGTGTTACTATCGCAGCTGAGCTCTAAAGTACATCCGCTCCGAGTTATGCGCCCTAATCTAATAGGACGTATACATAGTTTTTCTAATTACATAAAAGGCACCATTTTTAGGCATGGCCCTTTAGTTTGCCCCTCGGAGTGTGTGCACGTTCAAGATGTTTGATGCCTCGCATTGATAAGCACATGGACGATTTTGTTGGCGGTTCGATCATTTGGCAGCTGTAACAAATTTATCGATTTTCACAAAACCTGGTCCCACATGGTATTTCCTGGATCGCGGGAAAATCTGCCTTGCACCGCTTGAGGGCATACTCAAGTTTTTGAGGAGCACCTGGGGTGAAGAGCATCCGCACGTTTAAGGTGCATACTCTTAAATCGTAGTTCGCTGGCGTTCCGGATCTGGTTGTCATTAGAGGGAATTCATGGTCCGATTCTCCATTCGTCTCTCTCTCATAACAAGCGTTGTTTGACGTGGTCGAGAAGTTACCCCGTTGGCACAACCCCCAACCTGGAGGCCCAGACCATTACTTTGATCGTAGGACAGCGAGCCAGATATTCCGGTGCCAGTAACCCACTAATGCCGTTGGCCAATAATGGGTTCATCTGCTTACATCTCTTTTTCAACACCCTGACTAGTCTTGAAAATTCCTTACTGACCTCAGTTCCAAATAAGTCGAAGTAGCTCAAGTAAGGTATTTGTCATCCTGACTATTGTACATCCTCGTACTGAGGGGCTAGTCATGTAAGACTTCTGAGAATCATATCGAGCATTTTAGTTTTTGAATACTTTTTATACCCTATTCTAAGGATATATTTGTTTTGACTAATAGTTTGTAGCATACCTTATTACTGCCCGTAGACCCTTAACAACTATATTCCTGATCGATCCAGTTGTTCGTCCGTCCGTCGGCAAAAAATAGGCTCTAAAAATCGAGCTAGAAAGCTGAAATTTGAACCATATACTCTCTAGGCTAGGGGCACGAAATAATGAAGTGTGCGAATTTTTAAAATCCGCTCGCTGACAAAAACATAAAAAAAAACAAATACCGAATTTTGAGCTCGACAGCTGAAATTCAGAAAACATACTCTCTACATACATATTAGGCCATTAGTGGCCCATACAGGGCCTAGAACCTAGCTTCTCCAACCACTTTCATACGAAGTGGAGGGGAACTACAGTTTAACTCCGAATCCGAACGGCAAATTTGAGATGCTTCTCATGACAATTTGATACTCTTGGATGTTTGTCAAACGTTCGCAAGAGGTGCCGACAACACACATACTGCGTGTGGTCCCCCATCTAAGTACTAACCACGCCCAACGTCGTTTAATTGCGGTGATCTAATGATAACCGATTGATTCGACGTGGCAGGGTCGTTGGCAATACATACTCTCTAGGGGACCTTAATACCTCATGTTTTAATATTTTTAAAATCAACAAATTGACACGCTCACTTTTAAAAAAAACCTTTTATTGAAGAAATCATTCTAAATGAAAGTTATATTCTTCGCAAAGTATGTAGATTAATTCCTTTTTATAAATTTTTCTGCCAAGCTCACTTTTAATGGACATGTCAGAAAACTTTTTTTAATGTTTTTTTTTTACAAAAACTTTGTCTTTTCGATAAAGTCCCTTAAATATTGTATAACAAAATATGTAGATCGTTCTTTACAATTCGCACATACTAAGATTTTTGCAACGTCCACTTTGTGAGTGATAGGAATGGGGTATCCAACCCTTCCCCCAAGTGGAATATAGCCTATCCCTATGTTTTGTTTGAAATCCTTTGCTATTGGCATACAATTTTTGTAGTTTTAAATTTTTGAATATGGTAAGTATGGCCCTTGCTTCTCGCAACTAATAGTCGTAAAGATATTTTGGCAAACGGGAAGAAGTTCAACACCAACTGAGCCCCTATCTACAGTTTTTTTACATTCGAATTCGCTTGCGAATATCTTATGCCGTATCTTTAAGACACTTCTATAATTATTTGTCTAAGCCAATTCTACCAAATCTCTTATTCTGATATGAATTTTCTGTTATGAACATACAAGATCTCGATCATAAAAGTTCTTTCATAACAACCTGTTATGGAACTTCGAAAACAAAAATATTAAAATATTAATACAAATGCAGGGTCGCTGGAAACTAGAATCAAATATCCAACCTAACAACATTATTATATCTTTAGAAATATAATTTAACTGAATTTTAAATGGAATTGTCGTGGCCGGGGTTTGTGTGAATTCTTTCAATTTATCCATGCAAACTCTCACACTCACCTTATACCACCTAAAAAGCTGTATAAAACGCAAATCAGGAAGATCAAATGGATTACTCTTCAATCGTAACTCCAGCAAAAGTGATCAGTGTCTTCGCCAACAACAAAAAATTTGTTTGGTAATTAGTTTGCATTTCTTGGTCTTGCCCCAAGTACATTTTTTTTTTTTTTTTTTTTTTTTTTTTGTCGGGATGTGTGAAACTTTCTGCACTGGAGCACTCAGACTCAATACTGGTCCATTGTACTGCCAGGCAGACACACCACATTTTACTGTGGGAATTTACTCGTTTTTCTAAGAAAAACGAGAAGGCGCTTCAATGATAAGGAGCTTAGGTTTACAGCACTCACCATATCCGCACCAAATACCTGCCACCTGATACGAGCAAAAGCAGGACAATCACAGACGAAATGTTCCGCAGTGTCGTCGCTTTCTCCACAGGCTTCGCAGTTGGTGGTGTCGCTTAGGCCTAGCACCTTAAGGTGTTTGGCAAAAGCGTAGTGTCCCGTAAGAACGCCAGTAGTCTGTCTGCAGTCTTTTCTGTTGAGAGACAACAAGAATGCCGCGGATTTCCCACAGACGTCGGGGAGCATTTGCTTAGTCTGTCTGCACCCTGGAGAGTCATGCCAACGGCGATTGTGTTCATAGGAAACCCAACCGTCAATGGAAGCCCTGACCGAGGACGCAGGCAGACAGATCGCTGGTTCAGGTCCTGAGAGGTCCCCCTCTGAGCCTTGTCTAGCAAGTTCATCGGAGATCTCATTTCCCGTGATCCCGTTATGACCCGGGACCCAGACAAGTTTAAGTGAATTCAGCCTTCCGACCGAATTCAGAGATATCTTGCATTCTCGTACTATTTTGGAGGTAGTTAAGGGTTTGAGTAAGGCCTTAAGCGCAGCCTGACTGTCGCTACAGACGCAGATACTTCGCCCCCTCCACCTGTTCCTCGTAACATAGTCCATGGCCATTAGGATAGCATAAGTCTCTGTTTGGAAGACTGACGCATGTTTGCCTAACGGAAAGAAAAGTCTAACGCTATCACTCTCCACGAAGACACCAGCACCAGATCCTTGATCGGTTTTGGAGCCATC
Source organism: Portevinia maculata (assembly GCA_949715645.1). Lineage (NCBI taxonomy): Eukaryota > Metazoa > Arthropoda > Insecta > Diptera > Syrphidae > Portevinia > Portevinia maculata. The sequence goes on from OX454525.1 coordinate 80,500,987, forward strand.
CGTAAAGATTCGACTGCATTCCCTTCCAGGTTCAGAGTCCGGCCAGAGCCAGTCCTGGACGCGAGGAAAGTCGACCTCGTATTTGCGCTTTAGCCGAAGTTCCGGTGTCATCGCATCAGACGGCATATCCATAAGACAGGAGTCGAAGGACAACCGTTGGGCAAGTTCATCAAAACTCCAGTGCGAGTTATACCAAAAGCCACCTCTTGTAAGACGTGAGATAGCCTTGATTGTACAGCCCATGATGTAAACATCAAGGGGCGGAAGGTTCAATAGTGCATCTAGGCCGGAGCCAGGCGTGCTGGGGAAGGCCCCCGTGCAGCCGAGACATACCTGCCTTTGGAGTTTGGCAAAAGCAGCAGTGACGTATTTACGTGAAAGCTTATTCCACCAAACAACCGATGCGTATGCTATAAATGGTCTTATCATAGCCGTATAAATCCATAGGACTCTTTTCGGTGATAAGCCCCATGTCTTGCCGAAAATGCCTTTGCACTGCCAGAAAATAGACAGCGCCTTGGCAGTCTTCAGCTCAACATGTTTGGACCAAAGAAGTTTGCTATCCAGGATGACTCCCAGATACTTTGCTTCATTGGAGAGTTGGATTGTGACGCCTTTTAGCACTGGCTGAGTCAACCCGACCAGCTTCCTCCTTCTCGTAAAGAGAACAACCTCAGTTTTAAGAGGATTGACCGAGAGCCCATTCCTAGTGCACCATTCGTCGATCACGTCAAGGGCCGCCTGCGCCTTGGCGCATACAGTCGCTAGGCATGATCCAACAGAAAGCACGGCAACATCATCCGCGTACGCCTGAGCGTAAATATTAGAACTGTTGAGTGCGTTCAACAGAGAGTCGACCAGCATACACCACAGCAGTGGAGACATGACGCCGCCTTGCGGGCAGCCTCTGTTTACCCCCGCCATAACATAGCGGCCACAATCCGCATCCGCAACCAACGTTCTATTCATTAGCATTGCTTTAATCCACAACACCAATGGTTCGTCTACTCCGTGTTGTCTGGCGGAGCTGCACATGCTATCAAAAGTCGCATTGTCAAAAGCACCCTCAATATCGATGAAAATGCCCATCGCGTATTCTTTTCTGTCAAGCGCGCCTTCAATTCTACCAACTAGATTTTGGAGCGCAGTCTCGCAGGATTTTCCGCGTTGATAGGCATGTTGCATCGGAGATAGTGGGTGCAATCGCAAAGCACCTTTGCGCACGTGAAGCTCGACCAGCCTTTCCAAGCTTTTCAGCAAGAAAGAAGTCAGACTGATTGGTCTGAAGCTCTTGGCGAGCGAGTAGTCACTTCTGCCAATTTTTGGTATGAATGCCACTCTAACTGTACGCCAGGGTGTTGGAATGTATGCCAGTGCTAGGACAGCGGTGAAGATTTTCTTCATAGTCGGTAGCAGCTGGTTTGTACATTGTTGCAGCATGGCTGGGTATATTCCGTCCGTACCAGGCGACTTGAAGCCGTCAAAAGACGCAAATGCGTATTTAATGGCCTCGTCCGTCACCACGGCCTTCGCAATATACCAGCTACGCCGAGTTGTTTGTCTTGGCTCACTCATAGTCTCGGTAATCGGGCCTGGTTGTGAACCAATTGTAATCTGGTTACCCGGAAAGTGAGACTCCAGCAGATAACTAAGAGTTTCCGCTTTCGTCTCAGTGAAGGTGCCATCAAGTTTTCTAAATGAGTCCAGTTTGGCTGGTTTGCCCTTTTTCAGAACTTTAACCAACCTACTAGTTTCACCCAGCTTTTCAATCTTTTCGCAGAAATTCTTATAAGAAGCACTTTTCGATACCCGAATTAGCCTCTTATATTCCTTCTGCTTCGATCGGTAGAGATTCCAGTCTGTCTCCAAATCAGTCTTGAGTGACCTATTTAGAAGCTTTCTAGCTTCTCTACGAATTCTTTGCAGTTCCGAGCTCCACCAGGAAACCGGTGTTCTGCCAGGGGGTTTGCTTACTGGGCACGTCAGTTCAAAACAGCTAGTAATGGCACTATTCAGGTCTTGAACAGCTTCCTCTACCTTTTGTCTCGTCCTGAGTTTGGTTGGAGTTTTGAGAGTTTTCCCTAATTCCTCCCTGAAGCGTATCCAGTTGGTTTTTCTCGGATTCCTCCTCTCCTGCAAAGTTATGGCTTCGCATTCGATTTGGAATTCGATATATCTATGGTCTGAGAGGGACACCTCCGAAGAGACCCTCCAGTTAGTAACCGCCTTAAAGTATCTATTTGATAAAGTTAGGTCGATCACTTCCTGTCTTCTTGACGTCACAAAAGTTGGTTGCGAGCCAACATTGTTGATAGTAAGATCAGATGATAGAATGAAATCCAGGAGATGGTTTCCTCGCATGTTGCATTTGCTGCTGCCCCAAACAGTGTTTTGAGCATTGGCATCACAGCATATAACTAGGCCCATCTTCCTGGTGTCGCAATAGTCAATGAGTTCAGCAATTGCCCTCGGTGGTGGAGGCACTACCGAATCATAGGGGAGATAAGCTGACGCCACGATGAAGGTCTTCCAATTTCCATTTTTTTCGTAGCTAATGGCTGCAGCAACCAAATCTTGGCCACAAAATTGTCCAAGCTTAGTCGCTGAGAGAAGGTTCGACACAGCAAGACAAGCCCTTGGTCTCTCGGACCGCTCGTCACAGAGTATCGTAGTGCCACGGACACCTCCAAGGCCACAGATGCGATTTTTCCACACCCATGGCTCCTGTATGGATATTATATGGGCTTTTGTATTCAACACAGAAAGCTTTTTACTGATGAGTGCAGTAGCAGCCTTGGAGTGTTGAAGGTTAATCTGAGTAAATCCAATCATTGGAAATACATCAGTCATACTAGTGGAAGGGCACGCAGAAGGTGCGCGCGCAGTTCCACCGACAGGAGTGCTTGAGGTCTTCTTCCTCCGTTTGTTCCTGTTCGAGCTATTGGAAGGGGAGGCAGCGTTGGTTACAGTCAGCTGGCTGGTTTCGGTTGGGGTAACCTCTGCCGACCTGCATCTCTTTTCCGTCGCCGCCGGGGAAGGGCAGTTCTCAGCGCTTGCGCCTTCAACTGGCGGTGCAGTTTCTTCGCGCCGCACGATAGCCGCCTTTCTCCTTTTCCTCTTTCGCTGGCTCTTAGATGGACGCTGACCAGTGGACGCCGCCTCTGTGGCCCGTTTCACCTGTTCGGTTTCGCAGGCCTCGTCGGCAGCATCACACCTATCGGCTGTCTGTCTATTGGTCTGAAGATTAAGCGTATCAGGTTGAACCTCTCCGCCACTTTCTTCATGTTTCCAGCCCAGTCTACCGAACGTGTCGGAGATAGAGCTGCAGGAATCTTCGGAAGCAAACCTTTTCGCAACTCGAAGGTCAACGCCTGTACAGGCGGGGGGTATATGTATGTCGGTTGGGGCCTCCAGAATCCGTGCCCCGACCGTGGTCGAAAAGACCACGGGTGGATTTTCGCCCATGCGAGTACCACCTGGAGTATTTGAATCATTAAGTTGTTCCTGCATACTTGTTTTTTTGGTTTGGTTCGCGATAGAGCTTTGACGGTGTATAAAACGCCGCTATGACTCTAAAACCTCGGATCACGAACGTATCGTACCGAGGTCCCCCTATCCACCACCTGGGGACGCGCCTGGTGGGTAACCAACCCCAAGTACATGCTATCAACAAACATCAATTCCACGAATGACACTTTAGTGGAGATCCGACGGAGTATTACCTAAGAAATCCGCTGCTACTTCGATTGGGCATCGATTGAGTACTGTATGCGAGGAGGGCAAATGAAGGAGAAGATACAATCGTGAGCTCTTTGAGCTCTACAGAGATGTGGATGTAGTCCAATGTTCAAAAATCTAAATCACGTAGAAACATCCAGTCACCAAAATACGAGATTATGTCACTCTATATATTTTGGAGAAACAGATTATGCAGAGGTAGAAGGTTTAGTACATCGGCTAAACATACAGAAAGCACCCGGGGTAGACGGTATTAGAGTATCTGATATTAAACGTAATACCGATATATGTGTCCCCATTTTAACAAAACTAATTAACCTAAGCTTTAATAAGCGAAAAATTCCTAAAAAACTTAAAGAGGCAGTGGTACGACCAATATATAAAGGAGGGATTAAAAAGCAAATCACAAACTATAGGCCAATTACAAGCTTACCGGCCATCGAAAAAGTCATTAAGTAAATCGTTTCGGATCGTATATGGGACTTTGTAAAAAAAAGCATAATTTGATTTGCAAAAGCCAATACGGATTCCAAAAAGGAAAAAGCACAAACAAACTGCTTGGTGACTTCGCGAATGTCAATACGGCCCAATACGGAGACAACATGTCCTCGTGCTGTTTTAGGATTTCAGTAAGGCATTTGATGCGCTCGACCACACTAAACTCATCAACGCTTTATACAGAGTAGGAATTAGAGGAAGGATGGCGGATTGGTTAACTAACTACCTTGCAGACAGAACCTTCCGAGTCAAAATCATAAATTGCTGTAGTGTTGCACATAAAGCAAAATATGGAGTACCGCAAGGCTCGAAGCTTGGCCCTCTACTATTCATTTTGTACACAAACGAAATGCTTAAATGCTTAAAAAAAAGTGTACCTTTCGCATATGCTGATGATGCGGCTATCGTTGTGTGTCGTAAGTCATTGGAAGACGCTACAACTGTAATAAGTGCTGCCACCTAAGGGTTGCTAGAATAGGTTGAACTGTCAAACATATGTAAGACAGTCATAGGATAGTCGAGGATTAACCATTGTAAGAGCAACATCGAGCTAATAAAGATAGCATCATATTAAACAAGTTTATGGAAGTTTAATTTACTACAAGCATAATACATGGTGTCAGAAGGAAAATCACTTCAGTTCCCATAATGGAAGACAAACCACAACCATTGAATTGTTCAGATCTGGGAGTAGAGTGGCCGCTATGGAAAAGTGAATTCACAGTGTATATGATCGCACACGGAAAAACAAGTGAAGACGAGAAAACAAAAATCGCTTTGTTTATGTGGACAATTGGAGCAGGTGGTCGACGAATTTATAATTCGCTTTTCCCAAATGATGGCTCCGAAGATTCTTTACTTGGCCGAACTGTAGTTGCGCGACAAATACCCGCAGTGATTGTTGATGGTGTTCAACAGCAATCAGCACGTGTTGAACAAGAAACACGACAGCGAACATTAAAGGAAGTACTATTAGCATTTGATGGACATTGCTTGCCACAAAGGAGCGTTGCGATGGAATCGTATAAATTCAATTCAATTGTACAAAAAGAAATGCAATTATTCACAGAATTTGAAACAGAATTGCGTACACAAATAAGCAAATGTGAATTCCAATGTATATGTGGTGCATCATACGAAGACAGAATGCTTCGTGATCGAATAGTTATCGGTGTCCACGACAAACAACTTCAATTGAAGTTATTGGCTGGACGTGATGAACCATTGCCACGTGTAATTGATATATGTAAGATTTATGAAGCGGCTAATATGAACAAAGACATTTTGGATGCCACTAAGCAAACGGTAACATCCATTGCTACAACAGAATACAATACCGCAAATACCGCAACTGTTAATGCAATCAGTCGCTTTTGCTTCAATTGTGGTGGTGCTTGGAAGTACGGGCACATGATCAAATGCAAAGCAAATGGTATCAGCTGCCGAACGTGTGGGAAAACGGGTCATTACGCCAAGAGGCGTTTTTCTTTTTTAGCCCCGAGCGGAGAACAGAGAGGGGCCCGAGCGATCAGAGCTCGCTCCGAGCTGAACGTAACCTGAGCGCTCCGAGCTAATTAAGAAACAGAATTGAGCACTGAACTGTCATTAGATAATTTTTTTTTATTAATTTGCAAAATAGTCAGGTTTGCTTCTGAAATTGGTGTTTGTCAAGGATTGTTCCATTTAAATTATAATTTCTAGTAAATAAACTATGGAAAAAGAACAAATAATGAATGAAGTCAGCCGCGCTCAGCTTTTCGCTCGATGTGCTCGGTCATTTTCAATCGAGCTCATCGAGCGAGCCCTGAGCTAGCTCAGAGATAAAAAAGAAATACAAATTTTGTGCTCAGAGCGCTCCGAGTTAAAAAAGTAACACAGTTCTTTTTTTGACAGCTCAGTGCCCCGCTCGGAGCTAAAAAAGAAAAACGCCTAAGATGTGCCGCAAAGCGAAGAAGTCAACATCGGAAAAGGAAGGTGCTTACAACAAAAACAATTCTGTCATGTTTTTATTGAGCGAACATGTGTATCTACATCTAACACCGTGAAGTTTTATTATATTCCATTCTCGTTAAGCTACGCAGAATTTCCTGTTAAGTCTTTCTGTGACAGCCAGACCAATTCCAAGTCGGCTTTATTTATTTCATCTTTATGTAAAACAAAATCAATAATGTAAACATTTTGAAGTCTGAATAAAAAATATACATACATACAACAAAAACAACAGTGGTGGCGGTGGTAACAACAACAACTACACAAGGCGAAACGTTGATGGTGTTAACTGAAATGATGTAACAGGTACTGTTGTTAGGAAAAATAGCTCATTAGATAACACGCCTAAATTGAATTGCTTTTGTAGAATAAACTCAATCGAAATAAATGAAAGATGGACCAAGGCATATCAAATAGGAAGTGAAATAGTAAAATTTAAAATTGATACAGGATCAGATGTCAATTGTATTCCATTAAAATTGATTAGGGATCTTAATGTAGACATGAACAATGAGGAAAATAACTTTCCTGTCTTCGATTATAGTAGTAATAAAATAAAAGTTTTTGGTACAGTAAAGTTGAAATGCAGGGATTTGAATTCGAAAAATGAAAAAATGGCTAAATTTCTCGTTGTTGATGATCGATTTGAACCAATACTTGGGCTTGAAAATAGCATTAGCTTCGGATTAATTAAGCGTCTAGATGTAAGTACTATTGCATGCTTGCCACTGGTGAAAGAAATTTTCGTGGAAAAATACCGAGATGTGTTTAATGGACTTGGTAAATTTGCCGGAAAGGTCAAGATTCATTTGAAAGAAAATGCACGACCAGTCTTGCATTATAAAAAGCGGATTCCTGATTCACTAGTTGAAAAAAAGTGGACGCAGGAGCATGAGAAGGAATTACAGAGTTTGTTAGGCATAATAATCTCGAAGCCGGTGCTGGCAGTATATGACCCGAAGCAGCCGGTAATTGTACAAACCGATGCATCGAAAGATGGATTGGGCTGTGTAATTGCTCAGAACGGGTATCCTATCGCATTCGCATCGCGAACTTTAAGTAAATGTGAGCAAAAGTGGGCTCAAATTGAGAAAGAACTTCTGGCCATCGTTTTCGCGTGTAATCGTTTTCATTATTATTTATACGGTCGTGAATTTACGGTTGAAAGTGACCATAAGCCATTGGAGGCACTGGTCAAACGGGATATTGATGATGTAACTATGCGACTACAGCGAATGTTCATGTTTTTACTGAAATATCTTGCATTATAAAAAGCGGATTCCTGATTCACTAGTTGAAAAAAAGTGGACGCAGGAGCATGAGAAGGAATTACAGAGTTTGTTAGGCATAACAATCTCGAAGCCGGTGCTGGCAGTATATGACCCGAAGCAGCCGGTAATTGTACAAACCGATGCATCGAAAGATGGATTGGGCTGTGTAATTGCTCAGAACGGGTATCCCATCGCATTCGCATCGCGAACTTTAAGTAAATGTGAGCAAAAGTGGGCTCAAATTGAGAAAGAACTTCTGGCCATCGTTTTCGCGTGTAATCGTTTTCATTATTATTTATACGGTCGTGAATTTACGGTTGAAAGTGACCATAAGCCATTGGAGGCACTGGTCAAACGGGATATTGATGATGTAACTATGCGACTACAGCGAATGTTCATGTTTTTGCTGAAATATCCTAAATTGAAAGTAGTTTATAAGCCGGGCAAAGAAATGCTTGTCGCGGATTGCCTATCAAGAGCCCCATTACCGGAGGCAAATGAACTGGAAGGGCTATCGGGTGTCATTCACTCTGTAGTAAAAAATGTTTGTTTATCGGAAAAAAATTACAATTTTTATATTGAATCATTAAAAATGGATGGAAAATATAGCCGAATTTGTAAATACGTAGAAAGTGATTGGCCAGGGTTTCACCAACTTGATGATTTGAGTCAACATTTTTATAAACTGAAATCAGAACTGCATCTTGAGCACGGATTATTGTTCTTGGACCATAAACTGGTCATACCATCAACGATGCAACGAAAAATGCTTAACTGGTTACACGCACCACACCTCGGAATTGAAAAAACACTTGCACGTGCACAAATGTTGTATTATTGGCCAGGGATGTCCACACAAATTAAGGAATTGGTTGCGTCTTGTGTGATTTGTGAAAAATTCAAAAGAAGCCATCAAAAAGAACCACTGATTCAGGAAGAGTCGCCGAAGTACCCATTTCATATTGTCGGTATGGACATTTTTGAATATGCAGGACGGAGTTTCATTGCTATTATTGACGCATATTCTGGTCTTCTTATCTCGAAACAATTACACGCTAAGACATCACAACACATAATAGCTTTGTTGGAAACTATATTTAATATAATCGGTTATCCAACAACACTTAAATGCGATAACAGCCCTTTCGGATCGTCTGAGTTTGATCGGTTTGCAATGGAATATAATATTAAACTCAAATTCTCTAGCCCCCGATATCCTCAGAGTAATGGGTTAGCGGAAAAAGGAGTGGCAATAGCAACAAATATTTTAAAAAGATGTTTCGAAGCAAATCAAGTCGATAAATTTCAATACCGCTTGTTGGAATACAACACGACACCTGTGGCCAGCATGCGCACTACTCCATCGGAATTATTTTTTGGCAGATTGATAAAAACTAAATTACCAGTGTTGGATTCATTATTGTTCAGAAACAACGTGAATGAAGCGGAAGTTCAGAAAAAGATAGAAAATAAAAAAGAAAGGCAAAGATACTACTATGATCGAAACGCAAAGTCATTACAACCATTGCATGTGGGTGATTTAGTAATTTTTAAAAAAGAAGGAAAAGAATGGCATTATGGGTCGATAGTTGAAATTGTCAATGATAGGTCATACGTTATCAAGGATAGTTTTGATAATCTTTTTAGGCGTAATCGACGTTTCATCGCTAGAACCACTAACAGAAATTTTAATGCTAGCGACTTGCTGCATGAAGCTAACGTCAAGTGTAGCCCGAATCATACAACGGGAGGCTTAAAGGAAATTCAAATAGCATTGAAAATAAGGAGGATAATCGACCTGTGAGTCAGTTAGATAGACAGGGGCAAAATGTAACGATTGTGGATGAACCAATACTCCTTGAAGCTAATGAGACTACTGAGACTGATCAGTTATTAGTGAACAAAAATAGTCCTGGTAGTAGTGGTTCAGAAGCAACTGTATTTGATAAACTAAATGAAACACCAACCCTAAGCGATCAAACTTCATACTCAACACGTAGTGGACGTATAGTAAGGGCTCCTATAAGATATGGTTTTAATGATTAACTAAGGGCCTGGTCCATCAGTAGAGAATTGCAAAAACTGAAAATTTCATTAAAAAGAAAAGCGTGTAATAAGTGCTGCCACCTAAGGGTTGCTAGAATAGGTTGAACTGTCAAACATATGTAAGACAGTCATAGGATAGTCGAGGATTAACCATTGTAAGAGCAACATCGAGCTAATAAAGATAGCATCATATTTGTGGAACGTACCCATCATATCAAGTAATCGAACAAACCCTAGATTTGTAACAACGAAGACATTGAATAAAGACACACAGTTGTTTTAGCTAGACACACAAAAGCACGCATTTTTAATTTCACAAGAGTCGAAACATAAGAAAACATGGTGGCAGCGGAAAACTAATAAAAAAAAAAAATAAAAAAAAAAATAAAGAAATAAAAAGATATAAATAACTACTGTACAGCAGGTACGTTCTCTTTTTTTTCACTTAGATTATTCAAGCGCGTGCATCGTGCTTCGGAGTCATAAAGCAAGCAAACAAAATGGCGCTTCCAACTCCATCACCAATCTCTTGGGGCAATGAAGGAAAATTGGAAGAATTTCGGAAGTTTCGAGCAGCATTCGAAAACTACGAAATAGCAACCGGTTTGGACGAAAAAACGGAAAAAGTGCGAGTAGCAAGTCTTTTTACTTGTATTGGAGCAGAAGGAGTGCATCTCATCAATACCTTACCGCTTACTGAAGCAGAAAAAGCAACGACGAAAGGTATTTGCGATGGCATCGAAGCACACCTAAAGCCTCTAACAAATACAATTTTTGAACGCTATGTATTTAATACGGCTTTACAAAAAGATGAAGAAACAATTGAAGATTTCATTTTTCGTCTGAGAGAACTCGTAAGAACATGCGAATACGGTACCCTGGAAAACGAGTTTGTCAGAGACAGAATTGTCGTAGGTATTCGTGATAAACGTTTGCGACGAAAAATGCTTGATACTAAAGACCTAACCTTGACTACAGCAATTAATCTTTGCAAACAAGCAGCAACAACCGACATGCACCTCGACCGTATAGACCAAGCTACGCAGGAAGTAGTCATTAGCAAAATTTCGCACAAGACCGAAAAAATGCTTAATAAATGCTACTACTGCGGTGGAACTCACTTACAAAACAAAAGTGAATGCCCAGCATTCTGCGAAAAATGCTCTGCTTGTGGTAAGATGAATCACTTCAAAAAGATGTGCAAATCCACCAAAGAGGTCATCTCGGAGTCTGAAAAGAAATACAAAGGCAAACGTCATAGAAACAAGAAAGTACTGACAGCTCTAGAAGAAGATTCTAGTGCCGACTCGTCAACAGAATACGTAACAACAGTACACGAAACAAACGACAGGAAAGGCAGAATAACAACGAAATTATGCTTCATCATCAACAGCAATAAGTTGCACACGAAATGCCAGCTGGACACAGGAGCTTCAATTAATGTTATGGGAATATCTCATCTACAAAAAATCACCGGCAAGGAAAACCCAAAGCTCAAACCATCGAATGTGAGACTCAAATCCTTTGGTGGAACCATAATTAAACCAATTGGTACAGCAGGCCTCAAATGCGAACACGAAGGTATAATTAGGAATCTATTATTTCAAATAGTCTCCTTTGAGCACCAGCCTTTACTGTCAGCAAACACATGCAATGTTTTGAACCTTATCACAATTCAAAAGATAGAACGAGTTCAGACAACAGAACACACAAAACAAAAATTCGAACGAGAAATCTTAAAAAAATACAAAGACGTATTTGAAGGCGATGGGAAAATGCCAGGAGAAATCACACTCTCTATAGATCCGAATATAAAACCTGTGAAACAAAAGCCAAGAAGAATTCCAGTGTTATTCAAAGAAGATTTAAGAAAAGAGTTGAAAGATCTTGAATATAGAGGCATCATAGAAGAAGTAAACGAACCGTCAGAGTGGATCTCAAACATAATTCTTGTAAAAAGAAAATCCAAGCTAAGAATTTGCCTTAATCCATACCATCTCAATCAAGCACTCATGCGTGAACACAACCAATCCACAACAATATTAAACAAGTTTATGGAAGTTTAATTTACTACAAGCATAATACAACAACGGTGATGCAGGAGGAGTTTGACGAAGTTTCGAAATGGTGTCACGATAACGGGCTTGTACTAAATGAAAAAAAAAAAAAAACTTATGCACATTCGAAGACCGATGTATCCAGCGTCACAAATCGTCCTTAAAACTTTTAAATGTGACAGTGTGTCTGACTCTGAGGAAATTGAAGTCCTAGATACATGCAAGTATCTTGGTATTATCATTGACTGCCACTTTCGCTGGGAGCCACACATAAATCATCTACGAAAGAAGCTGTTTGCGCTTGCTTGTCTTCAATACAAAGCCTCGATTAGTGTACAAAAACAAGTGTATCACGCACTAATAGAATCGATGCTACGTTACCATGTACTGGCATGGGGAGGTGCAGCGCAAACACACATCGAAAAACCGCAGAACATCGAACACAGTACGATCAAATTGATGTCAAGAGGAACTCTATAGGCAGATATTTAATAACATATGCCAGAGCGCTTTGTCTGGACAACTGGAAGCAGCCTGCCTAGATTTGCAGAGGATGCAAGGCTGCAGTGTCTCAGGCAGAGACTCTTCACGGGTCAGGAGCCCGTTAAGTAGAAATTGATTGGCATTTACACATTCTTAATACGGGTATATAATTTAATTATTATATTTGTCGCCTTTGAACAGCATTTCGTTGACGAAAAAGGCGCAGAGATCTGTCCCTTATTCTTTTATGAATTATAATAGAATTTGGCACCTAAAATATCAAACAAAGAAAAGGTGACCGATTTTTTGATCGTTTAATTTTTTGTATAGGAATTCGTAACAGAATAACAAAAAAAAAAATAAAGATTGCGCTGAATGAGCCTAATTATTGAAAAATCCAAATTTCGTTAAATTTTATGAGAACGAAAATTACTGTAGTACTGTGTGAGCCATTTTTTGAGCAGTTTAGGCACACGCAAAGAGTGCGGATCCATAGCCGTGTTTTTTTACTCAAGCGTATATATACGCTTATTCACATTTGCATGTTGAATACAACAACAACTTAGTCCATCTACGCTAACCTTAGCGGATATGAAACAGTCTTCCAAACACCGTTTTCAACATATTCCGATAACTTTTGTTATTGATTGTCAGATCTATTTCCACCTACTGAACTGACGCATACCCCCAAATTTTACTTGCGTCTGAAATTTTATTTTTACCAAAAAAATAGTGAACCGCTTCCATTTCCAAAAAGTTGGAGAAAAACGGGCGAAATGTCAAATGACAGCCACCATAGTGCTGCCAAGTCCCAGTCGAGCGTTTTTTTACTCTTTTTATCTGTCTTTATACATAAGCGGGAATAAAAAAATACACCTTATGATAAGCCAAGTGGGTATGTATGAACGAAAATAAATAGGTAGGTATGTGAATTAATGTAAATAATATCAACATGGCATCCGCAGCGTCTTTAGACGCTCCTACTTAAGATAAATATCTGTCATGCTTATAAGCAAATACGAAAACTTATACAAGCTTAATTTATTTACAGATTTTAATGGAACGATGCCCAGAGCTCCAAAGTATCGGACAACTAAGCGGTTGGTCTCTCACTCCGGACGATCTCGCTCTTATCCGTGGATTGCTGAAAAGTGGAAACTCTTGTCTTGTACTTTCTCCTACCAATTGTTTCCCCTAACTATGTATTAACAAAATAACAACAAAGTGTGGAAGCTAATCTATAAGAATAAAGTAACTACACGTGGCTGTAGTGTAAGTACCTGTGAACATGTTCACACCTCTGCTAAAATCTTTTTAAATTATCTACATAAACATACATACTCATCTTCAAAAACGTCGCTACAAGATATTCGCATTTTTTGTTGAAATTCGTATCATTCAAGATACGTGTGTCTGTTTTTCTGATATTAAAAGTCAATTAATGTTTTCGAGGGTAGCTACTTAACACTATGCCACTGTACGCTTACAATACAAACATAGCTGTTCCTTTTGATATTTGGTCACTCTTATTTGTTTTTTATTCTTTTTATGCCCATGTGTCCTATGATATGGGTATTTTGTTTGTGTGCATAGTTTGTAGTGAAAAGTTACTATATTTTTTAACAGCATGGAAAGTTATGTCGATCTATCTATGTCCATCCGCCACCAATTTTAAGGACCTTAAGTTCTAGTTGAAAGCTGACATTTGAAATATATCTGTAGCAACAAGAAAAATCAGCACTAGTTTACTTATTGTTGCATCCAGGCTAGGATTCGAAAAGATTAAGCGTAATTCTTTTTAATTAATCTTTATTAGTTCCCTTTCAATGTCTTTTAATTCTTGATTATTATTCTAACTATTCACTTATTTAATCCAACAATTCACTTTCACAATTAATCACTTTAAATAAACAATCACTTTTCTCTTATTCAATACTTCCACTTTTTCTCTATACTTTTCACTACTGTCATCTATCGCACTTCTTTATCGCGGAAACTTATTCGTTGAGTTCAGAAAGCTCGAGAACAACAGATGCACTAACTATCCCACAGCTATTCAAATTGCTTATCAAATGCTGCCAAATATTGATTATCTTATATAGTTATGGCTCTCGACTAGATGGAGCTGCAAGTCGACTAATTGATGCTGAATGTCACAGTTTGAGCAAACATGCAACAATATCAATTTAACCCTTTCGATCCGGTCGGGCACATACGTCAAAGCCAAAGTATAAACGCACCTAATATGAGCAAATGCACTTTGAATGGGTTTTATAAGTCCTGTCTCGTAGTTAATACGTTAAATAACATGAAACCATTGTAAACACATTTCGTCGCTTGAAAAGCAAACTGACATAAGTCAAAATTTGACGATTTTCAGTTAATATACAGAACGAATCGCAAAAAAAAACAATTTTTCTATCAAACCGTCATAACTATAACTCTTAAACTGACAGCATGAGGGTACAAGTGTCGTTTTGAATTTAAGGAAAAAATCCATGCTGTTTTTCCAGCTAAATGACTTTTTTTCATTTGTAACACTTTGCTTCTAAACAAATTATGAATTCGTGATACAAAAGTTTCTTGAAAAGTGACACTTTTCGTGTTGTGTCATTTTGCCTTGGAACAAAACTAGTTTATGAACTTCAAAGTTATTTTGATTACTTTAAGAAGTGTCGTTTTACCACTAAGCTAGGTTTTATTTTATATAATTTTATTATAGTCGATTTTTTCATTAAAAGTTCCTATATTTTTTTAATATAACTTAATACTATTTAAAGTGGGTTGTTTCTACACAATACGCAAAAAAATGCAAATGGTTTTATTTCAAAACAAAACGACACTTTTTCACACTTTTTTCTTAAATTAGTAGCAATTTGGATGTAAAACGATATAAGTCAAAAATTTTGTTTTGAAAACGACTTTTTGTAGTAACTTAAATAAAAAATGGGACTTATTTGTTGCACCACCAGCCCCCGATAAATAATTTTCAATTTTAGAATGCAAATGGTTTTATATAATGTTTCTCTAAAGGGGCAACTTAAGAAATAAGATATATTGGCCTCCGTACATATCCGGATCAAAAGGGTAAATTAACTTTAAGTGAGAGTGAAGATGAATTCGATTTGATAATTCGACAAGGCCAAGTAAACAAATATCCCAAAAGTTTTGATTTCACAAATATTTTCACTTGACAAATATTTTCATTGGACAAATATTTTCATTTGACAGTCTTCTTTTTTACCAGCCGAAATTCTGTATAAAAAAAATTAACGAAATTACATTTTTCTTTCGTTCATCTTTTTATAATTTTCTCAGAACGTGAACGGGTTTGTGTAGTTTCACACGAAAGTTTATATAAATTTACGTTTGCATATTAATACGCGATCGGACCTAGTATCGAAGGAAACAAAATAAGAAATAAAATCTAGAACCCAGTCCCCACTTTCGAAAAGAGAGCCAATTGTCAAATAATCATGCAAATATTTGACAAGAAACATTAAATAATGTTCCCTTACTTTACAAGCAACTTCAAATAATTTCTCGAAATTGTAGGACTAGAAATAAATTCTGTCAGCAAATTACATGGCAGCAGAAACATCAAATAAAAAATAAAAAAATTGTGAAATCGAGATAAATCGAAAATATTAATTGAAAGTTTTGATACAGGGAATCCATTTCTTGATTGATTGATTGATTTCACTTCACGACCCCTGCTATTTTTGAATATCCAACAGATACTATTAACAGAAATTTTACAAATTAAGCAGAATGTGCCGGTTTTAAATGACAATAGCCGTGTTTTTTGCACGCGGATATAAGATTGGCACAAAAAAAACACCATCGCCGCTTAAGAATTCATCAAAAAAAAATTTGGCAGCACACATGCACCTATGACATGCACTGTGACACAGCTGAAAGTTGTAGTTAAGAAATTTGTATTGAAAATCCTGAAATTGAAAAATATTTACTTCCGCCAATTGAAATTGATGCCAAGCATATTCTAAAATTATGAAAAACAATTTCACATTAACAGATTTGCTAAATTCAATTAGTTTGAAAAATAATAATAATAAAATCAAGAATAAAATATTCGGCGGGATGTGTTAGTGGTCGGAGGGATGTCAAACTTTGACATTTCCTGAAAAATTCATCGCATGAGTTCATCAGAAACAAAGTAAATGGGTTTTGGAAGCACTGTTTATCCCCGCTAACTGACTTAGCGGCGATAGCTATCCCCGCTAAAGTTAGCGTATATAGGATAAGTTGTTGTTGTATTTTACATGGAAATTTCAAATTATCCCTATATCCGCGTGCAAAGAAACACGGCTATAATTAAATTTGAGTATCCAAAATGTTCAATTTACCGAAAGGGCTAGAATTCCGATCCGGGATAAGGGCACTTCTGCAATTACCCGCAACATTTGAACTAATATTTGATTTTAAAAATATTACATGCTTAGAATTTGTAGATATTGGAAAACCCTACATTCTTCTGCCTATTTAACGTTTTTTAAATATTTAAATTTGTTTTCCTTTCAGAAACTTCAATGATACCTCCAAATCAGCCAATAAATAATTTACCTAAAATTGTAAATTGACTCAAGTTATACATAATATAAATGCATTATTGTGATCAATAAAATTGTAAAGACTATCAAAAACCTCGTTTTATCTATAATATACAGTGTCGGAGAGAACTAAATCATTGAATGGTATGAACGAATGTTTTGGAAATAAAACTGTCATTTTATGAAAACCCTTTAGAAAATCTACGGTTGCTGAAGTAAAATTAACTATGCCTAAATAGATAACACAACAAAAAATGTTTATTCAATAGATAGACAAAATGGCAAAACCGATTGACAAAGCTTCTTCTTCTTCTTGCTTTACGCCGAGATTATAATCAGGATTGAGGGGATCATAACCCTCCCATTTAACTACATCCCTACTGGTCCACCTGTGACGCCGTGTGCTTATGCAAAAATAGGTCTGTTCGCGTACCTGCTTGAAAAGTCCTGATTCTTAACCCAATATTGCAGAAGATTTGGTAGAAATTGTACGAATTTGTAAAATTGCTAGGATTTTCTGTCAAAATTTAACTTTCACGGATCAAACTCAATTCTTTATTTATTTTTCATTTAAAATAGCTAATAGTACGCTTTCTGGAATTTAACAGGCTCCCGACCTGTGAAGAGGCTCTGCCTGGGACAATGCAGCCTTCCGTCCTCTGTGATTCCGGGCACGCTGCTTCTAGTTGTCCAGACCAAGCGCTATGTCATCCGCGATGGCTTGATCTTTAAAAATGGAATTTCGAACTTCCTTGCTTTCTCGAACCTCGGGTCTGGAAGTCGAAGATCCTCTTGACTGGAGTGTTATTGTCCATTCGCTCAATGTGGCCGAGCCAATGTAGTCAACTTAGTTAAGATTTTTGGAGTAAATCCTGATCTTGGTATAGCTCATAGAGTTCGCGGTTGTATCTTCTCCTCCATTTGCCCTCCTCGCACATAGCACCAAATATCCGACGCATCTCTCATTTGTTGAGTTGAAGTTTACTCCAAGGTAGGTGAACTCTTTAACTACCTCGAAGTTATTGCTTTCAACAGTGAAGTTTTGCACTAGGCGGTGGACAGCTATTTGTTTTTTTTGTTGATAGCATGTTTTAAGTCTTGTCCTCATTTATTTCAAGACCAAAAAATTTCGCTTGTCCGGATACCCCAGTAGTTGGACGGATCTATTGGAAAAAGTACCTTCCGTGTTGACACATGCCCTGCGCACTATTTACTCCAGAACAAGGTTGAAGAAGTCAGATGATAGCGCATCTACTGGCCGAGATCCGGTGCAGGTTTGGAGTACGCTTACACCGATAAGAAATTATTTAAATAAATAAATAAGACACGAAGTTCGAAATTTCAGCTAAATGCAACATTTCACCCGAAATGTTTATCATTTCGCCGTACACTTTCCAGCATTTCGAAAAGTTGAATTTCGTCTCTGCATTTGCAAGCTTGTTATGTACCATTTAAGTATTCATTCCCACACGTCTTTCAGCTCGAGCTAAATAAAAACCAATCGCCAAAATATTTATTCACCTAGACTTGTGAACCGAAAATAATATAAAAAAAGGAGAAAGTAGAAGGAAACGCCCAAGTTTTGATCGTAGCTGTCGTATGAAATATTCTCCGTTCGGTGGGAATGGTGAAACGAAATTTCATCGCGTTGTTGAATTTTGTAATCGTACTATAAAACAAGCATACAAGTGAAAAATGTTTTGGCGCTCTAATACAATATATAAAATCGTAGACACGTACTCGTATGTATGACAAGTTGGGAGTGGGTGGCTTGCTTCGCTCATGGTAAAAAAAAAACTGTGGACATCTGTTTGCCTCATAAAACTCACGGCCTTACATGCAGATGTTCAATGCCCTTCAACGCGGGCTCTAATGAAATACATGCCGCAATAGAAAAAATCCCATTATGTAACGGTTAAATTACACGAAACCAACCAATTCGAGTACGAAAAGCATAAACCAAGAAAAATTAATTTTCAAATGCTTCACAACTTAAAAAAAGGTGTCGAACGTTTTTTTTAATTTTTGGGAGGTTATTAATGGTCCTTAACAACTTTCAATATACCTAATTCTTTTTTTTAAATCTAGTACGCAGAAGACAAGTTTGGACATGTTTCGCAGTAAAAATATTTTGTAACTCAAGGGATATAAAATACTGCAAAAATGTATATGACATCGTAGTTGAACTGTCAGATTTTGTATAAAGAATTATCTACGAAGGCCTCGTAATTTTTCGCGATTTCAGCTCGGAAGTCAACAGTGGAAAGTTACGCTACAAATGTCAAATTTTGAGATTTTGCCAGGCAGCCGTTTGAAATGTTGTTGTTACTATCACTCGATTCTATCAATGACATTTTCAACTGGTTCAACGATTCACTGGCAGTTGTCAAATGCTGTCAGTTATATTTTCGCTTAATTACTCGTTAATTCAACTACTTCGGTGAATTAGTCGATTGCATGTTAATCAACGTCAATTAACTTTAAAAAAAAATGCTATTGAGATTTCTCATTTAATTCATTGATTAAAGATAATTCAGCCCTAATTTGATTTTATTAATTCGGCTGTTGACGTTTACTTAACACGATTTGTCGGGGTGCTGTGTACTCAAACAACTTAAGTGTGCGGGCTTTTGTTAATGGTGTGAACAAATTTTGGGTATCAGAACTTGTCTTGTTTGTGTGGAATTTGCAGGCCTCTTTAAATTTACAACACGCATGCAACCAAATGGTTACAAATGACTCGAATCTGATTTCTATTCCAGCAGACTAACTTTTTTTCCGTAGATGAAAAACCGAAGATGTTCGATTGGAGCACTCGAATTTATCTATTTAACACCATATAAACTCTCCCATCGGCCTTCTTGTCGAAGCCATATGCGTTTATTTTATTTCCCCAGTTCAGATTACACCAACACATACACAATTGGCGGCAGATGATTTTCGCAATTAATTCACCGAACCGAATAGCGGTTCATTACTAGTATTAATCAACAGCAACCGATATAATCCCTGTGTTTCTTTATTCATTCTGAATATTCGGAATATTCCGAGTGAGCCATATACGTTTCTTTATTCAATGGAATATTCCGGATAATCCATTTCGGTGTTTCTTTATTCATTCTGGAATAAATGGAATCCATTCTTTTTATAAAGAATATTCCCTCGTTTGACAGATGTACTTGATCAAAAAAAAAAAAAAAAGAAGCAACAGCAAACAATCAAATGGGTGAGCATTTATTGCATATTTATTGTCTTTTTTTTATATTTTTATGTGTGTTGTTAGTTAATTATTTTTTTATTATATATTTTTAATTTCCTTCCAGAATCAAATATACATTTTTAAAATGGTCTTCAGTGGGCATGAAATGCCGCATAGATGTTGGTAGTTGGTGACAAGATGATTTCATGAGCAGTGCTGCCACTTATGCTACATAAAAAGGTGCACTTGTACTAAATCCTTACTCGAAAGGACAACATATTTAATGTTTTACTTTTTTCCTTCGATTCAACATACTTAACATAATAACAACACGAGAATATAATGTTATTCATACAAATAATAACAATATCTTAGTAATAAATAATATATTATGCTTTATCTGAGCGAAAGTTTTATATTACTGTGTTGGGTACTTCGTTAAGAAACGCAGCTGTGGAGAATTAAATAGGGACAAGTCGTTTTCCGCTATATATTGTTTTGGTTGTCGAAAATATTGATAGCTTTAAAAGTTTCAGTCAATCACAAATTCGTCACTGACAAATAAATTTAGAGAATTCATTCGCTGTTTTTGTTTGTAAAACAACATTTTTAAAACGAAATGTGAGTAGAATTACTTTTTTGGAAAATAAAATAATATGTATTGAATAGATACAATCACTGGAACTTCACTTCCATAAATCTTATGAACAAAAAGCAGTCACAAAAGCATGAGCTTAAACAAAACAACCAACAACAAAATAAAATTAAATTTTAATACGTTTTCCCAATAGTAGTACTCAGCTGATTAATTGAATAATCAAATTATTAATTGAATAATCAAATTATTTGCGCCATAAAATTAAGAAGGAGTATCTAAACACTATTTTTGAACAGTAAAACGTAAAAAATATTGTAGAATTGTGTACGAGAAATAAAAATGAACTTTTGGCAAAAATGTATTTTTTTTTGGAAACAAATTAGGTTGAACGAATTTGCTATATACATATTTTTAATACTACTAAGTACAAACGAACAAAAACAATTAATTAATAACAAAATTGAACAAAAAAAATGAAAATGACTTTAAATTGCTGCATCAGGAGCTGCACAAGTCATTTTGGTTAACATGTTCACTGTTTTTATATATTTTTTTTGCCTTGACATACTTTCTCAGGTTTTTCCTCAATATTAGGAGGAAATTTCCCTTTGATTTCACCTAAATATACACTTTATTAACAATCGCAATAATTTTTCATGCAATTTCTGCAAATTACTGAAATTGTATGCTTCAATTTTTTCTTGACGTTTAAGAAAGAAATGCGACACTTCAGAAAGAGATAGCGTTACGCAGGTGCTCTATCGCATTTTGCTTGTCAGTGTTCACAATGGATGAATAATTTCTTAATTGGCATTCATAGTACCAAAATATCGATTGATTAATAAATTTTGTCGCTTATCAATAATTTATTTTTGACAACGATAATAAGGGTGTTTAATTAATTTCATGTAATTTGTATTACTGAGATATCGTTATTATATTTGTTTTATTATATATGGTTTTATTTTAGTGCTGTAGTGGAGTATTACCTCACATGTGAGTTCAGTAATAGAAAAAATATATTAATTGTAAGTAGTAAATGTTGTACTTGTTCTTGAACTAAGTGGCAGCGCTGGTCAATAGACAAATGGCTGTCATTCTATTCGGTCCATTTTTGTTTCTTTATTCATTCCATTCTGGATATTCCGGATAAAAAAATCGAATATTCTGTCTTTTCTATGCCTTATCCGGAAAAAATAAAGAAACACACGGAATATAAAAATCTCTTTCTCCATTGATCTCACTAAAATAATTTACTCTGTCTGGATTTCAATGAAACATCAACAACTGTCTTCTGCTCAATTGTGTAGTTGTGGCTTTGTAAAATCTGAACTGAAAAAAAAAACAAACAAAAATATGTCGCTTTTTCTTATATAGCTTCGATATGGGAAGTAGTCCGATGTTTGAGTCACAGACTACCTATACTAGACAGTCAACTCTCACTACCCCCGTCCGCTGCGCCCCTCAAATGGGGGAGCGGAATCCGCTCTCAAAATTTCCTATCGGTGATTACATGTGAATGAAACACTAAAACAGATAAGCGTTTATCGGGGTTTTTCAGCTGTTTTCAGCTTGTTGGCAATCCGAAAAAAATTCCTCTCAGTTGACTGTCTAGTATAGGTAGTCTGTGGTTTGAGTTAATTGTCGTTTTCAATTGGCCCGACTAAATAATTACCTCCTTCAGGATTCCCGTGGAACATCGAAAATCTTCTTTTGCTAATTGTGTATGTGTTGGGTAAATCTGAGATCTGAAAATATAATAAGCAATATAATGCGCCTTTGTCTCATATGGCCGATATAAGAGTTTATATCTTGTAACGAACCCTGCCACTTGCCGACCGGCAAATCACCTACGGCTCCAGAATACGGCAACAGAACGTACAATTACCAAATGTAACCATGCCCAAATGTCGGACACTCTCGCGGCAAGTAAGTGAAACGAGGACTTTGTGAGTCTGAACGCCACCATCGCCAGCCCGAATAATAGAACAGAAAACGAAATGTCAAACGACGGGCTTTCTTTTGATTTCTGATATCCAACACGACCTGACTGATTTCGGCGGGCCTCGACCTGAAGGAAATTTTGATCCTGAGGCACACCCCGAATCAATCGGTACGCATCGTCCACGGGACGACCGAAGCACCTATACTCCCAGCGGTTACAGGCCCAGAAAGTGGAAGTTTTGCCTCGCGCGAACTTTTATACTTTCGTAATAAAGACCCAATGGAATTTGAAATGATGTTCGTTAAATTCTCTCGTTCCGGATCGGATAGTGAACCGATTATGGAAGTTTAAATTTCTTTTTGGAAGGAGGGAGGTCGAGTGTTACCCGAGGTAAAGGAGCAAGGGAAGGCAAGGGGAGTAAAAGTCACCTGACGTAAGGGGTCTCTACTCCCGTTTCGGAGTTGGGGCCGTCGCTAACAGTGCGGCGCGGCGGCCATGGAGTCTGCGCCTAGGCGCAGCGGGGAGGGCCAGCACAGGGGGAAATCTTTTCATCTCGCATCTTCCCCCCTCCCTTGTTTTTCAGGGGTATATTACCTGTTCGGAAGTTCAGCTTGGCTGGAACTTCAATGCTGTTTCTCAAATTAGATCTGTTCGGGGTCTGCCCTCATCGGGCCGAAGGAAATTCGGTGGTTACCACACCACCTCCGCTTCTTATCGCGGTTAGCGGCGGCGTACCATCGAGCCACCGTATATAAGGAGTGAGGAATGTACGGCACATCAGTAGATTAGAGGACAGGCATGTAAAACTAAATGTGACCCCAGTCTGGGGCTCGCTGCAAGCTCCCACACCCGCCGGCGAGCTAGCGCGTGGTGGAGGTCATGCCTGGCAGCGAGTGGCCAGACACCCCTTCCTTGTTTTCAGGAGATTCACTGGACCCTAGTCGCCTGTAAGCGGGGGCCAGTGGATTCGGGACCGGCAGCCTTGGTAAGGATATCTGCCGGGGTCATGTATAATCCTTTTCGTATGAACATCGGAGGAACAAGGAAGGGTACGGTGCAAGTCGCAAGAGCACGCGACGTAGAGGCAGGAAGTAGCCGGAAGCCGGAGGCATCGAGGATTATCCAGGCATAGACCTGGTGGCGACCCAAGACGAGGGATAAGAGGCGCGTTCTCCCGCGTGTGCGAATATCCTCCGCTGTTAGTCACGGTCGACTCGGGATGGAAGGGGTCTGAAGTCTTTCAAGGAGATCGAATGGTCTCTGGGGTTGCGGAGGTTTCTCTTCTCTCTTGTTCCCTACTCTTACATTTCGCTTTCACCATCGTCCTCCCAGCGGCTTCTATACCAACGACTTCGGGGAGCTGTCACTCATATAGGTAACGAAGATCAGCGTGCTCAATAGAGGGCGCTGTTCTGACAGCGAATTGCTGGCCGAGTGTGACCGGGTGTTACTGCCTTGTTAAGTGGGTTACAGGTGGCACCAACATGGTGAGTTGAAGAAGTAAGTTGGCTTAAGGGACTTCCACAATGCTTCCGCAGTCGAGTGCGCGACCGCTGTTACCGTGCACGTTACAATCTATTAGTGAATTGTAGTGTCTTCCGATATAAAATGGGTAGCGTAAAACATCCCCAAAAGAGTACTCTGAGATTTCCAAGGGAACATTTTGGGAATGTCTTTTCTTTCCGGAAGTCAAAAAGAGTACTCCTTTTCACCCAATGGAAAACGGCATAAATTTACGAAAATGTAAATTAAGTGTCCAAAGCCATACAATCTTTGACAGTTTTACGAAGTTTACGACGTTTACGTCGTTTACGGACGTCTTGCTACATGTCATGAATACCCTTTATGTTTATTATAAAGGTTAGTTGGCTGTTTTAGTATGTTCGGTGGTTTGGTGGTGAGTGTTTTCTGATGGATGGTTGAGTGTTATTTTGTGCAAATCATACTATAGTTTCTTCAATCTTGCTCTGGAGAAAATAGTGCGCTGAGCAGGTGTCAACACGGAAGGTACATTATTCAATAGATCCGTCCTGCCACTGGGGTATGCGGACGATATCGACATCATTGGTCGTTGCCAGCGTGCCGAGCTAGAGGCTCTTACGGCGATTAAAGAGAAACCGAAATTGGGTGGTCTTGAAGTTAATGAATACGAAACCAAGTACATGCTATGACCAAACCAACAAACAATCATTCGTCCACCGCCTAGAACAAAACTATCTAAAAGTAAACATCAACTCCACGAGTGACACCTTATCGGATATTTTTGACGGACAATCACTGCTGCTACTTCGGTTTGGCAAAACAAATGGGCTTAGAACTCCTAACTCGAAGGACAAAATACATGCTCTATCGAACTTTAATCCTAGTGTGTTCCTTACTGGTTAAACCTCCATCACCTGCCAGACGATCGTCACGTGAGTTATTCGATCAATGATGAAGGGTTAAATAGTAGGGACTAGTTGTTGCCTTGCAAATTGAACTCGCCCATTGTTAGTTGAAAACTGACACAAACAGAGCTAGAGCTACCAACTCAATGCTTTTCCACTCGCATCCAATTTCACACCCAAGTCGCATGACTCACTAGCCGTTGTAATATTCATCGCATTGTCAAAGTGTTACGTGTTACGTCGCCTTGTTGGCTGTAGTCAGCTTTTTCTCTGCGCCCACCAACAGTAAATAAAACACCGCAGAAACTAAACAAATTCAAATTTCCCTAGTCAAATGAAATTATATTGCTCTTGTTCGTATTAACAAAAATTTCCTGTCGTTACTCGTTTCGATTGGGCATAGAATTCACGTGAAAACTATTTTGGGAATACCCTTAGTGCTGGAATTCGCATTTTATTTTTGCGTTCATTAGCGTTATTTAGCCGTCAGTTTTTTTTCACCAAGTCAAGTCATCAATCTTTTCACCACAGCAGACGTAATACATCGCACTCAATTCTCTGAATCAGTGCAAAGATAGTTGCCCAAGCCCAGCACTCGGTCACGGCAAAAATTATAACAAAAAAAAAAGAATTGTCACTTTTTTTGTAGATTCAATTTTTACGCCCGCACCACAAGAAACAAGCGCGTATAATAAATAAACGATAAAACAAGTGCAGCAAATATGATTTTACTAGAAATCAATAATCGGATTGTCGAAGAAACTCTTATAGTTAAATTTCGGAATGCACTTGCTGGGTAAGTACAAAAATACGGATATACATAGTTACTAAACTGATGAGTAAAATTAGAAGAGGGAGAAAAAAATCCTAAATTAGATACGACGAACACAGGAGATGAATGAAAAATTCAAGAACTCGCACGAGGTCTGTAAATAGGTGTTGAACCTAACTTATCCGTGTTAAATTGGCGGAAATGCTTTATTCAAAGTGCGGTACGGTTTCTTCAACTGTACAACAATTGGACTTTATGTGATATTTCGGTATTTCCTACTACATTGCGGTGTATATATGTATCTACTGATGGAAGACCCTCTCTCATCATTGCTATCACCCTGAGGCATTATGTTTGTTCAGTAAAAAGTGGCACAGTTGCGGGGGCATCAGGGAATCAATTGGGGCTCGTTGGCGGCGAATTTATGAGGTCACTTGCACTCAACGACGAAATGTAAAGGAAAAATGCATTCCATATTTTCCTTGGCCACGAACTGTAGATAGAAGCATTTTCGTCACTCGTTGGCGACTGTTTGTCAATTTAAGATAAGAAATTTATTTAATGCGTTACCCAGTGATAGGAGTTTATGTCTGTACATATATGTCAATGACTAATTTGTTAACAAGTTTTCGATAAACTATAGGTGTGGCTACTTTTGGTTTGGCACTAATAATTATCATTCTGACGAAGAGACGCGCAAATCGTGGCAACATCTCTGTTTTAAATTCAAATCCATAACAAGAGAAGCGGTTTTGCTATTGCCATTCTTGTAAAAATCACCGAGACGTGAAAATGTGCATTTTTTTTTCACTCGTAATCGCGAAGAGGCAATGCACTACCTATGAATGTTAAAGTGAGCGGATCGGGGTTACGAAGTCCCACACTGCATATGGAACATTTTGATGTACGTGTAGAAATTGAATGTATCATCACAATGTTCGGTTGCTATTTAAGCCGAAGGCTTTTTTTTATAGTGTCTAAAAGTGGGTTATAAGTTGTTGGTTACTTTCCATTTGCTACTGATAAACCTAAACTTCAAATATGGTTCCTTTATTGTAATTGAAATAGTTTTCTTGGTACCAAAAG
This sequence comes from Portevinia maculata, assembly GCA_949715645.1. NCBI lineage: Eukaryota > Metazoa > Arthropoda > Insecta > Diptera > Syrphidae > Portevinia > Portevinia maculata. The sequence goes on from OX454525.1 coordinate 80,527,627, forward strand.
ATATGAGTGAATGTAGGTGAATACTCGAAAATTGAGCAAAACAAAATATTTTGTCTCTGAGTTATCAAATGTTCCAATAGTTTTGTGGAGAGGTTGGTTTCACTTCTCAGTTAAGACATAACATCAGATCGGCAATGTATATTTTGACAGATTGATTTTGTCCAAATAGTTGACAGCTGGGATATCGTTGCGAATAAGAGCAGGGATCGAGGACGCGGTAGAAATTCTACTGTTTGAGAACATTTTGCCTCAACTTTTGATCATAACAAATTTAACACATGCTTTTAGATGGAGCATTGCAATCATTTAAGACTCGTCTAATTTTTTTTCCGTTTTCATTTGGTGGGGTTGGCTTTAAATTTAAAAAATCTTATCTCTCTCAACCTAACAGCCTCTTTAAAGCTCGAGTCGCACCATGCAATCCACTATAGTACATATTATAACCTCGATGTTGACAAAAAAATAAAAATAAAAAAATATTTATAAGCATTCTCTGATTTGAGTCTTATCGTAGAAAACCACGGATTTTTGGTCCGATGTGTCTTGCTTATATAAGTGGTTGGACAAGCGAAGTAGCTGATAGTCCCGGTAGCTAGGTTATAGTTTGTTTTATTCTGTTATAAAAATAATAATAATAAAAACATGTGCTGTGCAAATTAATTGGGACAGGCAACATTTTTATGATTTTTTTTATTTTTTTATAAAATGTTGTCAATTTTGTAATTTAATAATTTATATGGCCGCTGTTGGCAGCAATTATATCTTTTACTCAATTTGGCATGGATGAAACCAATGTTTCGCAAATTTTTCTTATTTCTTCGTCGTGAAACCACACTTCAATTATTGCACAAATAAACTTCTTTTTGGTAGTACAATCCCTTTTCCTCAGCCTTATTTTTATTATGGCCCAAAGATTCTCTATTGGGTTGAGGTCTGGAGAGCTGCCTGGCCATTCGAGCACCTTAATACGTTCTTCCGCAAAGAATGCTTGCATTTTTTTTTTGAAGTGTGACATGGGGCAAGATCTTGCTGAAAAATTGCATTTCCGGTCGGAAACTGTCTTCTCATGGTCGGTAAGAGCATGTGGGTTTAAACTTCAGCGTACTTGATGCTATTCATCATCCCTTCAATCGGCTTTAAGCTTCCAGGGCCCAAGGAGGTGAAACAACCCCAAAACATTACTTTGGGGGGGGGGGGGGGGGGGGGGGGTGTTTAGGGGCCTGTATAATGTGACCAGGTCGGAGCTTTTCTTTGTCACTTCTCCTCACGACACTTACCCGGTAGCCCTTAACTTCGAAATTGCTCTCATCAGAGAAAATGACACTTCGTGCGAAGACCAGTCTTTATGTTTCTTTGCCCACTGCAGCCTTTTTCTCATCATAGCCTCAGTTAGAAGCTGTTTTTTAAGTGGTCTTCTTGCTTTGCGGCCCACATCTAAAAGACGCCTTCTAACAATGGACGAGTCCACCACCACACCAGCCGACGCCAAGTCCCTTTGAAGATCACCCCTAGTCTTTCAAGGATGAATGACGCTGTTACGGATCAAAGTTTTGTCATCGCGATCCGTTGTCTTGCGTTTTCGGCCACAATGCCCCGTACGAGCCGTTGCAATGGATCCTGTAGCCTTGTGCAACGCTATGATCCTACCCACACTTGATTTTGGAACTCCAACATCATCCGAAATCTTCCGTATGCTTTTGTCAGTGTGCTCATGCAAAGCAATGATTGAAGCCCTCTTCTCCATCGAAATATCCATTTTCAAATTTGTTTCAAACGAACCAACCAAAACTAATAAAATATCGGATAACAGCTTCATTACACTAAACTTTTATAAATGCACAAAAAACTGCAACTTACCTTCGCGAATCCAAAAGAAAATATTTGTAATAATTAATTTGCAAAGAACCTTACCAAAATTTAAAACAGTAACGCGAAAATCATAGCTTACTTACGATTATGTTTAAAAATCATGCCTGTCCCAAGTAATTTGCACAGCACTGTATGTACATATTTAAGAGATAACTTACTTACTCCGCGATTCCGTCCACGCTGCATCCAGTTGTCCAGACTGAGCGCTCGGGCACCCACGATGGTTTGGTCTTTAAAACCGATGTTCGGTCTTCCTTGTCATCTCGAACCCGGGGGCCAGCAGTCCTCTTCGTTGGAGAAAAATGGACAATAATGATGCCAATGAAAGCTGCTGCTGATTGTTTTAAAACAAATTGAAAATCTGTCGGTCTTGTTGACCTTGGTTTAAACAGCAACAAATTTGTGCGAATTTATGAGAGTTTGACAAAACATAATCATTCTCTGTTCAAAAAGGCCAATGAACTAAGGCGAAACAATTGCCTGCACTCAGTGTTTACCAGAAACGGCAGAGTTTTTTTTAAGGAAACAACAACAAGCAAGCCGCTTTGCATCAACAAAACGCACTTGCTAGACTCCATCTGCCATAAAGAAACTTCATCCGATGCCGATGCTGACGTCTCCTCTGCTATTGCCGTCTCTGCACCAGCTGATTTAAGTATTCGCTTGTAGTCCGTTTATATATTTTTATATATTCTTGCTGTTATGTTTCCATCTGTTTATTATAGTATTAAAAATAATGTAGGTAATGTAATTTTTACATTTTAACTAACTGTTTAATTAAATTGTTTCTTTTCTGCTATTACTGGTTAGAGTTGCCAATTTTTGTATTAGGTATACCCTTGTACGTTATGGAAATTATGTAATAGTACTAATTATTTAATTGTGCTTATGTTTCTTTCAATTTTCGTGGTGCCTCAATAATTAAAGAAAGACGAATAGTACTAAGTGATTCATATATACGAACTTAAATAATTTCATGAATTTAAATTCCTTATTAAGCTTTACATGGTGTAGGGGTATTTTATTCAGAAAACTTACTGACATAATATAAATCGGCATGGTTTTCGGCTTGAATCCGGATACAGTAAGATGCGTTCTCAATGTGTTGTGGGAATATTATAATTAAATTAAATGTTTGCCATGTAAATGCCGGAAGTATTTGCTCAAAGTGCACAATTCTCTATCAAATGCTCGGGACATCAAAAATGGATATTGTTATGGTGACTGAATCGTGGCTACATTCTGGTATCTCGTCTCAGCTTGTTGATATTCCAGGGTTTGATCTTGTTATGAATGATCGTAAAAACCGGGTAGGAGCAGGTGTTTGTATGTACGTTAGGGATTGTCTGTCAACAAAAATTGTATATTTTTCCACTTTGTCAGATGTTGAGTTTCTTTGTGTTGAGGTCAAAAGTGAATGTGAAAAATGCTTATTTGTGACAGGTTACTGCCCTCCCTGTAAATTTAGGGAAGAGAATCTAAAGGAGTTTGAAGATACCTTAACTAGGTTTAGTCCAAATTATAAGAACATTTTGTTAGGTGGAGACTTTAATGTGAACTATCTAGAAGTGAATAGTACTACCCAATTGTATAATAAAATAGAAATACTTACTATTATAAAATAGGATTAAGTGTTGTGAATACACGATGGCCAACCTGCTTTCAGTCAATTCGAAACCCGTCGCTGATTGATATGTTTCTCACGAGTTCAAAGCAGCGAATAATTGGAAGCGACCAAGTTCGGCTTACGTCCGACTTCATCCATGACCTATTTTGTTCGTTCAAGTTTAATATGAGTGGTTCTAATAATGTTAAGACAATTTCTTACAAGTCTTTTTATAATATAGACATCTCACATCTCCATCAAATATTAGCAACTTTGGGCTGAACAATATTTACAACTTACATGACATTAACTCAAAAGTTTCCCTGATTACTACGACAGTATCCGAGCTCTATGACAGCTATGTTCCTACTATAACAAAAGCCATTAAGCCACAGAGTTGTCCATGGTTTAATCAACGGCATAAACTGTTGATCCAGGAAAGAGAGCGCTTTTTCAGGAGGTTTAAGAGAGCTCCCTCGGATTACAATAAAGAAAAGACTTGATCCCAAGTTAAGCACTAGAGTCCTGTGGAAAAAGGATTCAGGTGTGGTTGATAATGAACTACCAGGGTGTGCGTTCAGTCCGACTGAAATAGGCTCGGTTCTCATTCCTACTTCATCGAATGCTTGCTATTTTGACCTAAATGACTCAGGTTCAAGTGAGTGCTTTGCTTTTAGATGCATAAATAATCTGGATGTTGTAATAGCGATTCGTTCGGTTAAATCCAATGCATCTGGCCTTGATAATATCTCGCCAAAATTTATTAAAATTATCCTCCCCTTTCTTCTTCCGTATATAGTTCATGTTTTCAATTACTGTATATATAGCTGTCAGTTTCCAGAGCAGTGGAAGTGCTCCAAAATCATTCCTATTCCAAAAAAAATCAAACCCCACTAACCCCACTGAGTTTAGACCCATAAGTATACTTCCCTATGGGTGGCGACGGTGTAGAGGTTAGTGTGTTGGCTTGTGACCCGTGCGGTGCAGGTTCAATCCCCATGGGAAACAACAACATACGCCACCCATTCACATGCCTCTACACCAAAAGGAGGATTTCTGCCTGGTAGTACAATGGACCGTTACCGAGTCTGAGTGCTCTGGGATTTGGATTTCCTTTAAAAAAAAAAAAAAAAAAAATACTTCCCTTTCTTTCAAAAGCTTTTGAAAAGATCTTGTCGCAGCAAATTCAAGAAGATTTGGATAGGCGGAATAAGCTCTCCAAGTTCCAATCCGGTTTTCGAAGGAAGCATAGCTGTGAATCAGCCGTAATTAAGGTCACAACCGATTTAAGGACAGCATTGGACTTAAATGAAATAAGTGTAATGGTGACTTCTAAAGCGTTTGATTCAATTAATCATTCAATACTGATAAACAAGCTTAAGAATAATTTTCAGTTCTCTCGTTCTGCCCTGAAACTGATTCTCAACTACCTATGCGATCGCTTACTGACAGTTCAAACCGATCAGGGAAGGTCCAGTCCATATACGGTTAACGTAGGTGTTCCTCGAGGGTCAGTTCTAGGACCACTTCTTTTTTTTATCTTTATAAACGACCTTCCTGATGTTCTCGAAAACTGACATGTTCACCTATATGCAGATGACGTCATTATACACGAGTACATGTCCAGAAAACTAGGGCTGATGGAAGATTGCGTGGCTAGAGTAATTGAAGATTTGTCGCGTATTCAGATGTGGTCTGATCTAAATACTCTAAAATTAAATCCTGCTAAATCGTTGGGTATGGTCTGCTCCAGAGGTGATATCTCATTACTTGATGTACCTCCTCTTGTTGTAAATGATGTCACTATTCCCTACGTGGAGCAGATCAAATACCTTAGATTTAAAATTAACAGAAAACTAAGTTGTTGCGATGCCACATCTGATACGATCAGAAAAGTCTACGGTGGGCTACGAAGCTTGAGAACATCCGCGCATATGCTCCTTCCGAACATGAAAACGCATCTCATAAAAAGCCTGGTGCTTCCATTTTTGACCTTTAATTGTACAGTGTACCCTAGTTTGGATTATGAATGCAGGCGTAAGATGAACGTTGCCTTTAATGATTGCATTCGGTATATTCATGATATCCCAAGATGTGTTAGTGTTGCGCAACAGAAAAGGTCTCTGTTAGGAATGAGTTTTGACGAGTATTATGATTTTAGAACCATCCTTAAGCTTCATGGAATCATTCATAACAAATGTCCTGAATATTTGAGTGAGTATATTACGTTTGTTCAGTCACCAAGAGGTCTTAGGCTTCTTTTACCGCGATTCACGCACACAGCGGGCGAGCGATCTTTCTTCGTCAAAGCTGTTCAATTGTGGAATTTTCTTCCACTTCAATTACAAAGAATAAGTTCGTCAGTTGTATTTCGGGAAAAACTATTTCTACACATGTCGCAACAGAATTAGTCATATTATGTCAATGAACATAAAATCTTTAAAACCTTCCTTTTATCATTTATTATTAGTTATCTGTAATTAATAAAAAATTCGATACTTAATTTTAAGAATTATTTTCTTGTAGTATCATGTAAGCTTCAAACAAAATAAATAAATGAAATGAATGTAGTGAACGTGTTTTAGCTTATAACCCAATATGTATTAGGTCTCGTTTCTTGCTTATCGTGCAGCACATAACAGATATTTGTTTGTTGGCTTTAAGGTCAACCAATGTCGCCTACTATTCAATAGTCGAAATAGCCTCTACCAAGACATTTTAAGATCGCCTGATGATGAGATTATCATCAGCCCATCCCAGTAGCTTGGCGGAACTTTTGAAGATAATGCCTAACGTGTTTACACCTGCGCTTGTGCTCAATCTGCCTTAGAAGAAGATTGAAGAAGTCACATGCTAGCGCACCTCCTTTCCGGAATCTGAAGCAGGTTTGGAATAGTTTGAAAGAGTTATTTCTATACTGCACATTGCACCACCAGTTTCCAGCGTCACGCGACACAACTGGATCAGTTTTGCCGGGAACTCGACTGAATGCCATATTATGCGGCGTTAAAGTCGAAGAAAAGAGGGTCGGTCTTGACATAAATTCATTGGTCTTTTCCAGAATTTGCCTATCGATCTGCCGGGCCAGAAGCCAAACTGGTACGTGCCGGTTAGTGTGTTGCACAACGGCTTTAGACGTTCATTGGATGAGATCTTAACAAATTATGGTAGGCATTAGTGGCCCCTCAATTATTAAATAAAATTTATTTAATATAGGCATTAACGGCCCCACACAGGGCCTAAAATATAGCTTCTCCAACCATTTGCGCGTGCGAAGTGAAAGTACATACAATTAAACGCCAACTCCGAACAGAAAATTATCACTCTGATGACAGTTGATACTCGTGTTTGTTTGTCAGACTTTCGCAATCAATGTGGCAGTAACACAAAAAAAACTTTAGGTGTTACTGGAACCCGGAACACGGTCATACACAGTCTACTACATTGTTACACAATCGTATTTATTCATATTCAATATTCATATTATTTATTTTAGCTTAAAAGCCGAGTCAATTGATGTCACAGTAGCAGATTTCGATGGAGTTTTATTTCATATATCTAATGTTAACGGTGATAAGACAAAAGTTAGAGTAAGTCAGCCATTAACAATCATATTTAATGGAATCAACTGAATAACATTATTAAATTATTTCAGACAAGCATAGCCCTTAAGTTCTACAAACAATTACAAGAGCACGGAGCAGATGAGCTCCTTAAACGAGAATATGATAGCTTGCTCACTGATACTGAAGAAGGTTAGAAGGCTAACTTTCGAAACAAATTTACCTTAATTCCAATATATTTGCATTTTTCTTCGCAGGCTACAACGTCTCAGTGCTTATTAATTTAGATAATATACCGCCTGACTGGGAGGCGGTAGCTCATAAAATTGGTCTTCTAAAGCGGAACTGTTTTGCCTCGGTTTTCGAGAAATATTTTGATTTCCAAGAACAAGGCGAAGAAGGCCAGAAACAGGCGGTTATTAATTATCGAACGGATGAAACATTGTAAGTAAAATGTAAGCCATCCGCCAAGTTAAATCACATAATTATTGATTTTCTTGTTATTAGATATGTTGAGGCGAAACCAGATCGAGTTACAGTTGTTTTTAGCACTATATTTCGTGATGAGGATGATGTAGTTATAGGTAAAGTTTTTATGCAGGAGTTGAGAGAAGGTCGCCGAGCATCGCATACAGCGCCGCAAGTAATGTTCTCTCATCGAGAGCCGCCATTGGAGTTAGCAAACTCGGATGCTAAAGTTGGCGACAATATTGGTTATGTCACGTTTGGTAAGTTGATTTAAATTGTACCTTATTTCTACATTGATAAGTCGCTTCAAATTGTAAAGAAAGTCTTAGTGTTCCCAAAAATATAGCAAAAGGAGTACAAACTGCGAGGTTTCTGAATACTTCCTTCAATTTGTCTCTCAAATACTAGAAGAATAGGTGACTACAAACGACATCCTGGATAAATTTATCATTTTATACCAGATGACTTATGTTTGTGCACCGAAAACTCTTTCTAATTAAAACATACCTCGATATAGAGTTCAAAGTAGAATTCTTCTTAATACTTCCTTTTACCTGTCTCTCAAATACTCCAAGAATAAGTATTTGCGAACGGCATCCTTGATAAACAAAGATTTTATACCAAATGAATTATGTTTGTGCACAGAAAACTCAATCTGATTAAAACATACCTCGATATGGAGCTCAAAGTGGGATTCTCCTTAATACCTCATTTGATCTGTCTCAATATTAATCAATATCAAGCTAAAAGTGGGATATTTCTGAATACTGTTTTCGACCTGTCTCAACATTTTGTAACAGATGACTTATGTTTGTGCACAGAAAACTCAATCTGATTAAAAAAATTATCAATATGGAGCTAAAAGTGGGATATTTATGAATAGGTACTGCTTTTGACCTGTCTCTCAAATACTGTGTCTGCGAACGGCATCCTGGATAAACAAACATTTTATACCACATGACTTATGTTTGTGCACAGAAAACTCAATCTGATTAAAAAATATCTCGATATGGAGCTTAAAGTGAGATATTTCTGAAGACTTCCTTCGATCTGTCTCTCAAATACTCCAGGAATAAGTGTCTGCGAACGGCATCCTGGATAAACAAACATTTTATACCAGATGACTTATGTTTGTGCACAGAAAACTCAATCTGATTAAAACATACCTCGATATGGAGCTCAAAGTGGGATTCTCCTTAATACTTCATTTGATCTGTCTCAATATTAATCAATATCGAGCTAAAAGTGGGATATTTCTGAATACTGTTTTCGACCTGTCTCAACATTTTGTAACAGATGACTTATGTTTGTGCACAGAAAACTCAATCTGATTAAAAAATTTATCAATATGGAGCTAAAAGTGGGATATTTATGAATAGGTACTGCTTTTGACCTGTCTCTCAAATACTGTGTCTGCGAACGGCATCCTGGATAAACAAACATTTTATACCACATGACTTGTGTTTGTGAACAGAAAACTCAATCTGATTAAAAAATATCTCGATATGGAGCTTAAAGTGAGATATTTCTGAAGACTTCCTTCGATCTGTCTTTCAAATACTCCAGGAATAAGTGTCTGCGAACCGCATCCTGGATAAACAAACATTTTATACCAGATGACTTATGTTTGTGCACAGAAAACTCTCTCTGATTAAAACATTCCGCGATATGGAGCTCAATGTGGGATTCTCCGTAATACTTCTTTTGATCTGTCTCTTAAATACTCCAAGAATAGGTGTTTACGACCGGCATCCTTGATAAACAAAGATTTTATACCAGATGACGTGTGTTTGTGCACAGAAAGCTCAATCAGATTGAAACATTCCTCGATATGGAGCTTAAAGTGAGATATTTCTGAATACTTCCTTCGATCTGTCTCTCAAATACTCCAAGAATAAGCGTCTGCGAACGGCATCCTGGATAAATTATCATTTTATACCAGATGACTTATGTTTGTGCACAGAAAACTCAATCTGATTAAAAAATATCTCGATATGAAGCTTAAAGTGAGATATTTCTGAAGACTTCCCTCTACCTGTCTCTCAAATATTCCAAGAGTAAGTGTCTGCGAACGGCATCCTAGGTAAACAAACATTTTGTACCAGCTGACTTATGTTAGTGCTCAGAAAACTCAATCTTATATACAAATATCTCGATATGGAGTTTACTTCGAGGTATTTCGAATACCTCCTTCGATCTATCTCTCAAATACTCCAAGAATGAATGTCTGCAAACGCCATCCTGGATAAATTATCATTTTATACCAGATGACTTATGTTTGTGAACAGAAAACTCGAGCTGAATAAAAAAATCTCGATATGGAGCTCAAAGTGAGATATTTCTGAATACTTCCTTCGATCTGTCTCTCAAATACTCCAAGAATAAGCGTCTGCGAACGGCATCCTGGATAAATTATCATTTTATACCAGATGACTTATGTTTGTGCACAGAAAACTCAATCTGATTAAAAAATATCTCGATATGAAGCTTAAAGTGAGATATTTCTGAAGACTTCCCTCTACCTGTCTCTCAAATATTCCAAGAGTAAGTGTCTGCGAACGGCATCCTAGGTAAACAAACATTTTGTACCAGATGACTTATGTTAGTGCTCAGAAAACTCAATCTAATATACAAATATCTCGATATGGAGCTTACAGCGAGGTATTTCGAATACTTCCTTCGATCTGTCTCTCAAATACTCCAAGAATAAGTGTCTGCAAACGGCATCCTGGATAAATTATCATTTTATACCAGATGACTTATGTTTGTGCACCGAAAACTCGATCTGAATAAATAATATCTCGATATGGAGCTCAAAGTGAGATATTTCTGAATATTTCCTTCGATCTGTCTCTCAAATACTCCAAGAATAAGTGTCTGCGAACGGCATCCTGGATAAATTATCATCTTATACCAGATGACTTATGTTTATGCACAGAAAACTCAATCTGATTAAAAACTATCTCGATATGAAGCTTAAAGTGAGATATTTCTGAAGACTTCCCTCTACCTGTCTCTCAAATATTCCAAGAGTAAGTGTCTGCGAACGGCATCCTAGGTAAACAAACATTTTGTACCAGCTGACTTATGTTAGTGCTCAGAAAACTCAATCTTATATACAAATATCTCGATATGGAGTTTACTTCGAGGTATTTCGAATACCTCCTTCGATCTATCTCTCAAATACTCCAAGAATGAATGTCTGCAAACGCCATCCTGGATAAATTATCATTTTATACCAGATGACTTATGTTTGTGAACAGAAAACTCGAGCTGAATAAAAAAATCTCGATATGGAGCTCAAAGTGAGATATTTCTGAATACTTCCTTCGATCTGTCTCTCAAATACTCCAAGAATAAGTGTCTGCGAACGGCATCCTGGATAAATTATCATTTTATACCAGATGACTTATGTTTGTGCACAGAAAACTCAATCTGATTAAAAAATATCTCGATATGAAGCTTAAAGTGAGATATTTCTGAAGACTTCCCTCTACCTGTCTCTCAAATATTCCAAGAGTAAGTGTCTGCGAACGGCATCCTAGGTAAACAAACATTTTGTACCAGATGACTTATGTTAGTTCTCAGAAAACTCAATCTTATATACAAATATCTCGATGTGGAGCTTACATCGAGGTATTTCGAATACTTCCTTCGATCTATCTCTCAAATCCTCCAAGAATAAATGTCTGCAATCGCCATCCTGGATAAAGTATCATTTTATACCAGATGACTTCTGTTTGTTCACAGATAACTCGAGCTGGATGAAAAAATCTCGATATGGAGCTCAAAGTGAGATATTTCTGAATTCTTCCTTCGTTCTGTCTCTCAAATACTCCAAGAATAAGTGTCTGCGAACGGCATCTTGGATAAATTATCATTTTATACCAGATGACTTATGTTTGTGCACAGAAAACTCGATCTGAATTAAAAATATCTCGATATGGAGCTCAAAGTGGGATTCTCCTTAATACTTCTTTTGATCTGTCTCTTAAATACTCCAAGAATAGGTGTTTACGACCGGCATCCTTGATAAACAAAGATTTTATACCAGATGACGTGTGTTTGTGCACAGAAAGCTCAATCTGATTGAAACATACCTCGATATGGAGCTTAAAGTGAGATATTTCTGAATACTTCCTTCGATCTGTCTCTCAAATACTCCAAGAATAAGTGTCTGCGAACGGCATCCTGGATAAGTTATCATTTTATACCAGATGACTTATGTTTGTGCACAGAAAACTCAATCTGATTAAAAAATATGTCGATATGAAGCTTAAAGTGAGATATTTCTGAAGACTTCCCTCTACCTGTCTCTCAAATATTCCAAGAGTAAGTGTCTGCGAACGGCATCCTAGGTAAACAAACATTTTGTACCAGATGACCTATGTTAGTGCTCAGAAAACTCAATCTTATATACAAATATCTTGATATAGAGCTTACATCGAGGTATTTCGAATACTTCCTTCGATCTATCTCTCAAATACTCCAAGAATAAATGTCTGCAAACGCCATCCTGGATAAATTATCATTTTATACGAGATTACTTCTGGTTGTGCACAGAAAACTCGAGCTGAATAAAAAAATCTCGATATGGAGTTCAAAGTGAGATATTTCTGAATATTTCCTTCGATCTGTCTCTCAAATACTCCAAGAATAAGTGTCTGCGAACGGCATCCTGGATAAGTTATCATTTTATACCAGATGACTTATGTTTGTGCACAGAAAACTCAATCTGCTCGATATGAAGCTTAAAGTGAGATATTTCTGAAGACTTCCCTCTACCTGTCTCTCAAATATTCCAAGAGTAAGTGTCTGCGCACGGCATCCTAGGTAAACAAACATTTTGTACCAGATGACCTATGTTAGTGCTCACAAAACTCAATCTTATATACAAATATCTCGATATGGAGCTTTCATCGAGGTATTTCGAATACTTCCTTCGATCTATCTCTCAAATACTCCAAGAATAAATGTCTGCAAACGCCATCCTGGATAAATTATCATTTTATACCAGATGACTTCTGGTTGTGCACAGAAAACTCGAGCTGAATAAAAAAATCTCGATATGGAGCTCAAAGTGAGATATTTCTGAATATTTCCTTCAATCTGTCTCTCAAATACTCCAAGAATAAGTGTCTGCGAACGGCATCCTGGATAAATTATCATTTTATACCAGATGACTTATGTTTGTGCACAGAAAACTCAATCTGATTAAAAATATCTCAATATGAAGCTTAAAGTGAGATATTTCTGAAGACTTCCCTCTACCTGTCTCTCAAATATTCCAAGAGTAAGTGTCTGCGAACGGCATCCTAGGTAAACAAACATTTTGTACCAGATGACCTATGTTAGTGCTCAGAAAACTCAATCTTATATACAAATATCTTGATATAGAGCTTACATCGAGGTATTTCGAATACTTCCTTCGGTCTATCTCTCAAATACTCCAAGAATAAATGTCTGCAAACGCCATCCTGGATAAATTATCATTTTATACGAGATGACTTCTGGTTGTGCACAGAAAACTCGAGCTGAATAAAAAAATCTCGATATGGAGTTCAAAGTGAGATATTTCTGAATATTTCCTTCGATCTGTCTCTCAAATACTCCAAGAATAAGTGTCTGCGAACTGCATCCTGGATAAGTTATCATTTTATACCAGATGACTTATGTTTGTGCACAGAAAACTCAATCTGCTCGATATGAAGCTTAAAGTGAGATATTTCTGAAGACTTCCCTCTACCTGTCTCTCAAATATTCCAAGAGTAAGTGTCTGCGCACGGCATCCTAGGTAAACAAACATTTTGTACCAGATGACCTATGTTAGTGCTCACAAAACTCAATCTTATATAAAAATATCTCGATATGGAGGTTTCATCGAGGTATTTCGAATACTTCCTTCGATCTATCTCTCAAATACTCCAAGAATAAATGTCTGCAAACGCCATCCTGGATAAATTATCATTTTATACCAGATGACTTCTGGTTGTGCACAGAAAACTCGAGCTGAATAAAAAAATCTCGATATGGAGCTCAAAGTGAGATATTTCTGAATATTTCCTTCGATCTGTCTCTCAAATACTCCAAGAATAAGTGTCTGCGAACGGCATCCTGGATAAATTATCATTTTATACCAGATGACTTATGTTTGTGCACAGAAAACTCAATCTGATTAAAAATATCTCAATATGAAGCTTAAAGTGAGATATTTCTGAAGTCTTCCCTCTACCTGTCTCTCAAATATTCCAAGAGTAAGTGTCTGCGAACGGCATCCTAGGTAAACAAACATTTTGTACCAGATGACTTATGTTAGTGCTAAGAAAACTCAATCTTATATACAAATATCTCGATATGGAGCTTACTTCGAGGTATTTCGAATACTTCCTTCGGTCTATCTCTGAAATACTCCAAGAATAAATGTCTGCAAACGCCATCCTGGATAAATTATCATTTTATACCAGATGACTTATGTTTGTGAACAGAAAACTCGAGCTGAATAAACAAATCTCGATATGGAGCTCAAAGTGGGATTCTCCTTAATACTTCTTTTGATCTGTCTCTTAAATACTCCAAGAATAGGTGTTTACGACCGGCATCCTTGATAAACAAAGATTTTATACCAGATGACGTGTGTTTGTGCACAGAAAGCTCAATCTGATTGAAACATACCTCGATATGGAGCTTAAAGTGAGATATTTCTGAATACTTCCTTCGATCTGTCTCTCAAATACTCCAAGAATAAGTGTCTGCGAACGGCATCCTGGATAAGTTATCATTTTATACCAGATGACTTATGTTTGTGCACAGAAAACTCAATCTGATTAAAAAATATCTCGATATGAAGCTTAAAGTGAGATATTTCTGAAGACTTCCCTCTACCTGTCTCTCAAATATTCCAAGAGTAAGTGTCTGCGAACGGCATCCTAGGTAAACAAACATTTTGTACCAGATGACCTATGTTAGTGCTCAGAAAACTCAGTCTTATATACAAATATCTTGATATAGAGCTTACATCGAGGTATTTCGAATACTTCCTTCGATCTATCTCTCAAATACTCCAAGAATAAATGTCTGCAAACGCCATCCTGGATAAATTATCATTTTATACGAGATGACTTCTGGTTGTGCACAGAAAACTCGAGCTGAATAAAAAAATCTCGATATGGAGCTCAAAGTGAGATATTTCTGAATATTTCCTTCGATCTGTCTCTCAAATACTCCAAGAATAAGTGTCTGCGAACGGCATCCTGGATAAATTATCATTTTATACCAGATGACTTCTGGTTGTGCACAGAAAACTCGAGCTGAATAAAAAAATCTCGATATGGAACTCAAAGTGAGATATTTCTGAATATTTCCTTCGATCTGTCTCTCAAATACTCCAAGAATAAGTGTCTGCGAACGGCATCCTGGATAAGTTATCATTTTATACCAGATGACTTATGTTTGTGCACAGAAAACTCAATCTGATTAAAAAATATCTCGATATGTAGCTTAAAGTGAGATATTTCTGAAGACTTCCCTCTACCTGTCTCTCAAATATTCCAAGAGTAAGTGTCTGCGCACGGCATCCTAGGTAAACAAACATTTTGTACCAGATGACCTATGTTAGTGCTCACAAAACTCAATCTTATATACAAATATCTCGATATGGAGCTTTCATCGAGGTATTTCGAATACTTCCTTCGATCTATCTCTCAAATACTCCAAGAATAAATGTCTGCAAACGCCATCCTGGATAAATTATCATTTTATACCAGATGACTTCTGGTTGTGCACAGAAAACTCGAGCTGAATAAAAAAATCTCGATATGGAGCTTAAAGTGAGATATTTCTGAATATTTCCTTCGATCTGTCTCTCAAATACTTCAAGAATAAGTGTCTGCGAACGGCATCCTGGATAAATTATCATTTTATACCAGATGACTTATGTTTGTGCACAGAAAACTCAATCTGATTAAAAATATCTCAATATGAAGCTTAAAGTGAGATTTTTCTGAAGACTTCCCTCTACCTGTCTCTCAAATATTCTAAGAGTAAGTGTCTGCGAACGGCATCCTAGGTAAACAAACATTTTGTACCAGATGACTTATGTTAGTGCTCAGAAAACTCAATCTTATATACAAATATCTCGATATGGAGCTTACATCGAGGTATTTCGAATACTTCCTTCGATCTATCTCTCAAATACTCCAAGAATAAATGTCTGCAAACGCCATCCTGGATAAATTATCATTTTATACGAGATGACTTCTGGTTGTGCACAGAAAACTCGAGCTGAATAAAAAAATCTCGATATGGAGCTCAAAGTGAGATATTTCTGAATATTTCCTTCGATCTGTCTCTCAAATACTCCAAGAATAAGTGTCTGCGAACGGCATCCTGGATAAATTATCATTTTATACCAGATGACTTCTGGTTGTGCACAGAAAACTCGAGCTGAATAAAAAAATCTCGATATGGAGCTCAAAGTGAGATATTTCTGAATATTTCCTTCGATCTGTCTTTCAAATACTCCAAGAATAAGTGTTTGCGAACGGCATCCTGGATAAGTTATCATTTTATACCAGATGACTTATGTTTGTGCACAGAAAACTCAATCTGATTAAAAAATATCTCGATATGTAGCTTAAAGTGAGATATTTCTGAAGACTTCCCTCTACCTGTCTCTCAAATATTCCAAGAGTAAGTGTCTGCGCACGGCATCCTAGGTAAACAAACATTTTGTACCAGATGACCTATGTTAGTGCTCACAAAACTCAATCTTATATACAAATATCTCAATATGAAGCTTTCATCGAGGTATTTCGAATACTTCCTTCGATCTATCTCTCAAATACTCCAAGAATAAATGTCTGCAAACGCCATCCTGGATAAATTATCATTTTATACCAGATGACTTCTGGTTGTGCACAGAAAACTCGAGCTGAATAAAAAAATCTCGATATGGAGCTCAAAGTGAGATATTTCTGAATATTTCCTTCGATCTGTCTCTCAAATACTCCAAGAATAAGTGTCTGCGAACGGCATCCTGGATAAATTATCATTTTATACCAGATGACTTATGTTTGTGCACAGAAAACTCAATCTGATTAAAAATATCTCAATATGAAGCTTAAAGTGAGATATTACTGAAGACTTCCCTCTACCTGTCTCTCAAATATTCCAAGAGTAAGTGTCTGCGAACGGCATCCTAGGTAAACAAACATTTTGTACCAGATGACTTATGTTAGTGCTCAGAAAACTCAATCTTATATACAAATATCCCGATATGGAGCTTACTTCGAGGTATTTCGAATACTTCCTTCGGTCTATCTCTCAAATACTCCAAGAATAAATGTCTGCAAACGCCATCCTGGATAAATTATCATTTTATACCAGATGACTTATGTTTGTGAACAGAAAACTCGAGCTGAATAAACAAATCTCGATATGGAGCTCAAAGTGGGATTCTCCTTAATACTTCTTTTGATCTGTCTCTTAAATACTCCAAGAATAGGTGTTTACGACCGGCATCCTTGATAAACAAAGATTTTATACCAGATGACGTGTGTTTGTGCACAGAAAGCTCAATCTGATTGAAACATACCTCGATATGGAGCTTAAAGTGAGATATTTCTGAATACTTCCTTCGATCTGTCTCTCAAATACTCCAAGAATAAGTGTCTGCGAACGGCATCCTGGATAAGTTATCATTTTATACCAGATGACTTATGTTTGTGCACAGAAAACTCAATCTGATTAAAAAATATCTCGATATGAAGCTTAAAGTGAGATATTTCTGAAGACTTCCCTCTACCTGTCTCTCAAATATTCCAAGAGTAAGTGTCTGCGAACGGCATCCTAGGTAAACAAACATTTTGTACCAGATGACCTATGTTAGTGCTCAGAAAACTCAATCTTATATACAAATATCTTGATATAGAGCTTACATCGAGGTATTTCGAATACTTCCTTCGATCTATCTCTCAAATACTCCAAGAATAAATGTCTGCAAACGCCATCCTGGATAAATTATCATTTTATACGAGATGACTTCTGGTTGTGCACAGAAAACTCGAGCTGAATAAAAAAATCTCGATATGGAGTTCAAAGTGAGATATTTCTGAATATTTCCTTCGATCTGTCTCTCAAATACTCCAAGAATAAGTGTCTGCGAACGGCATCCTGGATAAGTTATCATTTTATACCAGATGACTTATGTTTGTGGACAGAAAACTCAATCTGATTAAAAAATATCTCGATATGTAGCTTAAAGTGAGATATTTCTGAAGACTTCCCTCTACCTGTCTCTCAAATATTCCAAGAGTAAGTGTCTGCGCACGGCATCCTAGGTAAACAAACATTTTGTACCAGATGACCTATGTTAGTGCTCACAAAACTCAATCTTATATACAAATATCTCGATATGGAGCTTTCATCGAGGTATTTCGAATACTTCCTTCGATCTATCTCTCAAATACTCCAAGAATAAATGTCTGCAAACGCCATCCTGGATAAATTATCATTTTATACCAGATGACTTCTGGTTGTGCACAGAAAACTCGAGCTGAATAAAAAAATCTCGATATGGAGCTCAAAGTGAGATATTTCTGAATATTTCCTTCGATCTGTCTCTCAAATACTCCATGAATAAGTGTCTGCGAACGGCATCCTGGATAAATTATCATTTTATACCAGATGACTTATGTTTGTGCACAGAAAACTCAATCTGATTAAAAATATGTCAATATGAAGCTTAAAGTGAGATATTTCTGAAGACTTCCCTCTACCTGTCTCTCAAATATTCCAAGAGTAAGTGTCTGCGAACGGCATCCTAGGTAAACAAACATTTTGTACCAGATGACTTATGTTAGTGCTCAGAAAACTCAATCTTATATACAAATATCTCGATATGGAGCTTACTTCGAGGTATTTCGAATACTTCCTTCGGTCTATCTCTCAAATACTCCAAGAATAAATGTCTGCAAACGCCATCCTGGATAAATTTTCATTTTATACCAGATGACATGTTTGTGAACAGAAAACTCGAGCTGAATAAACAAATCTCGATATGGAGCTCAAAGTGGGATTCTCCTTAATACATCTTTTGATCTGTCTCTTAAATACTCCAAGAATAGGTGTTTACGACCGGCATCCTTGATAAACAAAGATTTTATACCAGATGACGTGTGTTTGTGCACAGAAAGCTCAATCTGATTGAAACATACCTCGATATGGAGCTTAAAGTGAGATATTTCTGAATACTTCCTTCGATCTGTCTCTCAAATACTCCAAGAATAAGTGTCTGCGAACGGCATCCTGGATAAGTTATCATTTTATACCAGATGACTTATGTTTGTGCACAGAAAACTCAATCTGATTAAAAAATATCTCGATATGAAGCTTAAAGTGAGATATTTCTGAAGACTTCCCTCTACCTGTCTCTCAAATATTCCAAGAGTAAGTGTCTGCGAACGGCATCCTAGGTAAACAAACATTTTGTACCAGATGACCTATGTTAGTGCTCAGAAAACTCAATCTTATATACAAATATCTTGATATAGAGCTTACATCGAGGTATTTCGAATACTTCCTTCGATCTATCTCTCAAATACTCCAAGAATAAATGTCTGCAAACGCCATCCTGGATAAATTATCATTTTATACGAGATGACTTCTGGTTGTGCACAGAAAACTCGAGCTGAATAAAAAAATCTCGATATGGAGTTCAAAGTGAGATATTTCTGAATATTTCCTTCGATCTGTCTCTCAAATACTCCAAGAATAAGTGTCTGCGAACGGCATCCTGGATAAGTTATCATTTTATACCAGATGACTTATGTTTGTGCACAGAAAACTCAATCTGATTAAAAAATATCTCGATATGTAGCTTAAAGTGAGATATTTCTGAAGACTTCCCTCTACCTGTCTCTCAAATATTCCAAGAGTAAGTGTCTGCGCACGGCATCCTAGGTAAACAAACATTTTGTACCAGATGACCTATGTTAGTGCTCACAAAACTCAATCTTATATACAAATATCTCGATATGGAGCTTTCATCGAGGTATTTCGAATACTTCCTTCGATCTATCTCTCAAATACTCCAAGAATAAATGTCTGCAAACGCCATCCTGGATAAATTATCATTTTATACCAGATGACTTCTGGTTGTGCACAGAAAACTCGAGCTGAATAAAAAAATCTCGATATGGAGCTCAAAGTGAGATATTTCTGAATATTTCCTTCGATCTGTCTCTCAAATACTCCAAGAATAAGTGTCTACGAACGGCATCCTGGATAAATTATCATTTTATACCAGATGACTTATGTTTGTGCACAGAAAACTCAATCTCATTAAAAATATCTCAATATGAAGCTTAAAGTGAGATATTTCTGAAGACTTCCCTCTACCTGTCTCTCAAATATTCCAAGAGTAAGTGTCTGCGAACGGCATCCTAGGTAAACAAACATTTTGTACCAGATGACTTATGTTAGTGCTCAGAAAACTCAATCTTATATACAAATATCTCGATATGGAGCTTACTTTGAGGTATTTCGAATACTTCCTTCGGTCTATCTCTCAAATACTCCAAGAATAAATGTCTGCAAACGCCATCCTGGATAAATTTTCATTTTATACCAGATGACTTATGTTTGTGAACAGAAAACTCGAGCTGAATAAACAAATCTCGATATGGAGCTCAAAGTGGGATTCTCCTTAATACTTCTTTTGATCTGTCTCTTAAATACTCCAAGAATAGGTGTTTACGACCGGCATCCTTGATAAACAAAGATTTTATACCAGATGACGTGTGTTTGTGCACAGAAAGCTCAATCTGATTGAAACATACCTCGATATGGAGCTTAAAGTGAGATATTTCTGAATACTTCCTTCGATCTGTCTCTCAAATACTCCAAGAATAAGTGTCTGCGAACGGCATCCTGGATAAGTTATCATTTTATACCAGATGACTTATGTTTGTGCACAGAAAACTCAATCTGATTAAAAAATATGTCGATATGAAGCTTAAAGTGAGATATTTCTGAAGACTTCCCTCTACCTGTCTCTCAAATATTCCAAGAGTAAGTGTCTGCGCACGGCATCCTAGGTAAACAAACATTTTGTACCAGATGACCTATGTTAGTGCTCACAAAACTCAATCTTATATACAAATATCTCGATATGGAGCTTTCATCGAGGTATTTCGAATACTTCCTTCGATCTATCTCTCAAATACTCCAAGAATAAATGTCTGCAAACGCCATCCTGGATAAATTATCATTTTATACCAGATGACTTCTGGTTGTGCACAGAAAACTCGAGCTGAATAAAAAAATCTCGATATGGAGCTCAAAGTGAAATATTTCTGAATATTTCCTTCGATGTGTCTCTCAAATACTCCAAGAATAAGTGTCTGCGAACGGCATCCTGGATAAATTATCATTTTATACCAGATGACTTATGTTTGTGCACAGAAAACTCAATCTGATTAAAAATATCTCAATATGAAGCTTAAAGTGAGATATTTCTGAAGACTTCCCTCTACCTGTCTCTCAAATATTCCAAGAGTAAGTGTCTGCGAACGGCATCCTAGGTAAACAAACATTTTGTACCAGATGACTTATGTTAGTGCTCAGAAAACTCAATCTTATATACAAATATCTCGATATGGAGCTTACTTCGAGGTATTTCGAATACTTCCTTCGGTCTATCTCTCAAATACTCCAAGAATAAATGTCTGCAAACGCCATCCTGGATAAATTTTCATTTTATACCAGATGACTTATGTTTGTGAACAGAAAACTCGAGCTGAATAAACAAATCTCGATATGGAGCTCAAAGTGGGATTCTCCTTAATACTTCTTTTGATCTGTCTCTTAAATACTCCAAGAATAGGTGTTTACGACCGGCATCCTTGATAAACAAAGATTTTATACCAGATGACGTGTGTTTGTGCACAGAAAGCTCAATCTGATTGAAACATACCTCGATATGGAGCTTAAAGTGAGATATTTCTGAATACTTCCTTCGATCTGTCTCTCAAATACTCCAAGAATAAGTGTCTGCGAACGGCATCCTGGATAAGTTATCATTTTATACCAGATGACTTATGTTTGTGCACAGAAAACTCAATCTGATTAAAAAATATCTCGATATGAAGCTTAAAGTGAGATATTTCTGAAGACTTCCCTCTACCTGTCTCTCAAATATTCCAAGAGTAAGTGTCTGCGAACGGCATCCTAGGTAAACAAACATTTTGTACCAGATGACATATGTTAGTGCTCACAAAACTCAATCTTATATACAAATATCTCGATATGGAGCTTTCATCGAGGTATTTCGAATACTTCCTTCGATCTATCTCTCAAATACTCCAAGAATAAATGTCTGCAAACGCCATCCTGGATAAATTATCATTTTGATCACTTCTGGTTGTGCACAGAAAACTCGAGCTGAATAAAAAAATCTCGATATGGAGCTCAAAGTGAAATATTTCTGAATATTTCCTTCGATCTGTCTCTCAAATACTCCAAGAATAAGTGTCTGCGAACGGCATCCTGGATAAATTATCATTTTATACCAGATGACTTATGTTTGTGCACAGAAAACTCAATCTGATTAAAAATATCTCAATATGAAGCTTAAAGTGAGATATTTCTGAAGACTTCCCTCTACCTGTCTCTCAAATATTCCAAGAGTAAGTGTCTGCGAACGGCATCCTAGGTAAACAAACATTTTGTACCAGATGACTTATGTTAGTGCTCCTGGATAAATTATCATTTTATACCAGATGACATGTTTGTGAACAGAAAACTTGAGCTGAATAAACAAATCTCGATATGGAGCCCAAAGTGGGATTCTCCTTAATACTTCTTTTGATCTGTCTCTTAAATACTCCAAGAATAGGTGTTTACGACCGGCATCCTTGATAAACAAAGATTTTATACCAGATGACGTGTGTTTGTGCACAGAAAGCTCAATCTGATTGAAACATACCTCGATATGGAGCTTAAAGTGAGATATTTCTGAATACTTCCTTTGATCTGTCTCTCAAATACTCCAAGAATAAGTGTCTGCGAACGGCATCCTGGATAAGTTATCATTTTATACCAGATGACTTATGTTTGTGCACAGAAAACTCAATCTGATTAAAAAATATCTCGATATGAAGCTTAAAGTGAGATATTTCTGAAGACTTCCCTCTACCTGTCTCTCAAATATTCCAAGAGTAAGTGTCTGCGAACGGCATCCTATGTAAACAAACATTTTGTACCAGATGACCTATGTTAGTGCTCAGAAAACTCAATCTTATATACAAATATCTTGATATAGAGCTTACATCGAGGTATTTCGAATACTTCCTTCGATCTATTTCTCAAATACTCCAAGAATAAATGTCTGCAAACGCCATCCTGGATAAATTATCATTTTATACGAGATGACTTCTGGTTGTGCACAGAAAACTCGAGCTGAATAAAAAAATCTCGATATGGAGTTCAAAGTGAGATATTTCTGAATATTTCCTTCGATCTGTCTCTCAAATACTCCAAGAATAAGTGTCTGCGAACGGCATCCTGGATAAGTTATCATTTTATACCAGATGACTTATGTTTGTGCACAGAAAACTCAATCTGATTAAAAAATATCTCGATATGTAGCTTAAAGTGAGATATTTCTGAAGACTTCCCTCTACCTGTCTCTCAAATATTCCAAGAGTAAGTGTCTGCGCACGGCATCCTAGGTAAACAAACATTTTGTACCAGATGACCTATGTTAGTGCTCACAAAACTCAATCTTATATACAAATATCTCGATATGGAGCTTTCATCGAGGTATTTCGAATACTTCCTTCGATCTATCTCTCAAATACTCCAAGAATAAATGTCTGCAAACGCCATCCTGGATAAATTATCATTTTATACCAGATGACTTCTGGTTGTGCACAGAAAACTCGAGCTGAATAAAAAAATCTCGATATGGAGCTCAAAGTGAGATATTTCTGAATACTTCCTTCGTTCTGTCTCTCAAATACCAAGAATAAGTGTCTGCGAACGGCATCTTGGATAAATTATCATTTTATACCAGATGACTTATGTTTGTGCACAGAAAACTCGATCTGAATAAAAAATATCTCGATATGGAGCTCAAAGTGGGATTCTCCTTAATACTTCTTTTGATCTGTCTCTTAAATACTCCAAGAATAGGTGTTTACGACCGCCATCCTTGATAAACAAAGATTTTATACCAGATGACGTGTGTTTGTGCACAGAAAGCTCAATCTGATTGAAACATACCTCGATATGGAGCTTAAAGTGAGATATTTCTGAATACTTCCTTCGATCTGTCTCTCAAATACTCCAAGAATAAGTGTCTGCGAACGGCATCCTGGATAAGTTATCATTTTATACCAGATGACTTATGTTTGTGCACAGAAAACTCAATCTGATTAAAAAAATATGTCGATATGAAGCTTAAAGTGAGATATTTCTGAAGACTTCCCTCTACCTGTCTCTCAAATATTCCAAGAGTAAGTGTCTGCGAACGGCATCCTAGGTAAACAAACATTTTCTACCAGATGACCTATGTTAGTGCTCAGAAAACTCAATCTTATATACAAATATCTTGATATAGAGCTTACATCGAGGTATTTCGAATACTTCCTTCGATCTATCTCTCAAATACTCCAAGAATAAATGTCTGCAAACGCCATCCTGGATAAATTATCATTTTATACGAGATGACTTCTGGTTGTGCACAGAAAACTCGAGCTGAATAAAAAAATCTCGATATGGGGTTCAAAGTGAGATATTTCTGAATATTTCCTTCGATCTGTCTCTCAAATACTCCAAGAATAAGAGTCTGCGAACGGCATCCTGGATAAATTATCATTTTATACCAGATGACTTATGTTTGTGCACAGAAAACTCAATCTGATTAAAAAATATCTCGATAGAAGCTTAAAGTGAGCTATTTCTGAAGACTTCCCTCTACCTGTCTCTCAAATATTCCAAGAGTAAGTGTCTGCGAACGGCATCCTAGGTAAACAAACATTTTGTACCAGATGACTTATGTTAGTGCTCAGAAAACTCAATCTTATATACAAATATCTCGATATGGAGCTTACTTCGAGGTATTTCGAATACTTCCTTCGATCTATCTCTCAAATACTCCAAGAATAAATGTCTGCAAACGCCATCCTGGATAAATTATCATTTTATACCAGATGACTTATGTTTGTGAACAGAAAACTCGAACTGAATAAAAAAATCTCGATATATAGCTCAAAGTGAGATATTTCTGAATACTTCCTTCGATCTGTCTCTCAAATACTCCAAGAATAAGAGTCTGCGAACGGCATCCTGGATAAATTATCATTTTATACCAGATGACTTATGTTTGTGCACAGAAAACTCAATCTGATTAAAAAATATCTCGATAGAAGCTTAAAGTGAGCTATTTCTGAAGACTTCCCTCTACCTGTCTCTCAAATATTCCAAGAGTAAGTGTCTGCGAACGGCATCCTAGGTAAACAAACATTTTGTACCAGATGACCTATGTTAGTGCTCAGAAAACTCAATCTTATATACAAATATCTTGATATAGAGCTTACATCGAGGTATTTCGAATACTTCCTTCGATCTATCTCTCAAATACTCCAAGAATAAATGTCTGCAAACGCCATCCTGGATAAATAATCATTTTATACCAGATGACTTATGTTTGTGAACAGAAAACTCGAGCTGAATAAAAAAATTCTCGATATATAGCTCAAAGTGAGATATTTCTGAATACTTCCTTCGATCTGTCTCTCAAATACTCCAAGAATAAGTGTCTGCGAACGGCATCCTGGGTAAATTAACATTTTATACCAGATGACTTATGTTTGTGCACAGAAAACTCAATCTGATTAAAAAATATCTCGATATGAAGCTTAAAGTGAGATATTTCTGAAGACTTCCCTCTACCTGTCTCTCAAATATTCCAGGAGTAAGTGTCTGCGAACGGCATCCTAGGTAAACAAACATTTTATACCAGATGACTTATGTTAGTGCTCCGAAAACTCAATCTTATATACAAATATCTCGATATGGAGCTTACATCGAGGTATTTAGAATACTTCCTTCGAAGTGGAGCTCAAAGTGAGATATTTCTGAATACTTCCTTCGTTCTGTCTCTCAAATACTCCAAGAATAAGTGTCTGCGAACGGCATCTTGGATAAATTATCATTTTATACCAGATGACTTATGTTTGTGCACAGAAAACTCGATCTGAATAAAAAATATCTCGATATGGAGCTCAAAGTGGGATTCTCCGTAATACTTCTTTTGATCTGTCTCTTAAATACTCCAAGAATAGGTGTTTACGACCAGCATCCTTGATAAACAAAGATTTTATACCAGATGACGTGTGTTTGTGCACAGAAAGCTCAATCTGATTGAAACATACCTCGATATGGAGCTTAAAGTGAGATATTTCTGAATACTTCCTTCGATCTGTCTCTCAAATACTCCAAGAATAAGTGTCTGCGAACGGCATCCTGGATAAGTTATCATTTTATACCAGATGACTTATGTTTGTGCACAGAAAACTCAATCTGATTAAAAAATATCTTGATATGAAGCTTAAAGTGAGATATTTCTGAAGACTTCCCTCTACCTGTCTCTCAAATATTCCAAGAGTAAGTGTCTGCGAATGGCATCCTAGGTAAACAAACATTTTGTACCAGATGACCTATGTTAGTGCTCAGAAAACTTAATCTTATATACAAATATCTTGATATAGAGCTTACATCGAGGTATTTCGAATACTTCCTTCGATCTATCTCTCAAATACTCCAAGAATAAATGTCTGCAAACGCCATCCTGGATAAATTATCATTTTATACGAGATGACTTCTGGTTGTGCACAGAAAACTCGAGCTGAATAAAAAAATCTCGATATGGAGTTCAAAGTGAGATATTTCTGAATATTTCCTTCGATCTGTCTCTCAAATACTCCAAGAATAAGTGTCTGCGAACGGCATCCTGGATAAATTATCATTTTATACCAGATGACTTATGTTTGTGCACAGAAAACTCAATCTGATTAAAAATATCTCAATATGAAGCTTAAAGTGAGATATTTCTGAAGACTTCCCTCTACCTGTCTCTCAAATATTCCAAGAGTAAGTGTCTGCGAACGGCATCCTAGGTAAACAAACATTTTGTACCAGATGACTTATGTTAGTGCTCCTGGATAAATTATCATTTTATACCAGATGACATGTTTGTGAACAGAAAACTCGAGCTGAATAAACAAATCTCGATATGGAGCCCAAAGTGGGATTCTCCTTAATACTTCTTTTGATCTGTCTCTTAAATACTCCAAGAATAGGTGTTTACGACCGGCATCCTTGATAAACAAAGATTTTATACCAGATGACGTGTGTTTGTGCACAGAAAGCTCAATCTGATTGAAACATACCTCGATATGGAGCTTAAAGTGAGATATTTCTGAATACTTCCTTCGATCTGTCTCTCAAATACTCCAAGAATAAGTGTCTGCGAACGGCATCCTGGATAAGTTATCATTTTATACCAGATGACTTATGTTTGTGCACAGAAAACTCAATCTGATTAAAAAATATCTCGATATGAAGCTTAAAGTGAGATATTTCTGAAGACTTCCCTCTACCTGTCTCTCAAATATTCCAAGAGTAAGTGTCTGCGAACGGCATCCTATGTAAACAAACATTTTGTACCAGATGACCTATGTTAGTGCTCAGAAAACTCAATCTTATATACAAATATCTTGATATAGAGCTTACATCGAGGTATTTCGAATACTTCCTTCGATCTATTTCTCAAATACTCCAAGAATAAATGTCTGCAAACGCCATCCTGGATAAATTATCATTTTATACGAGATGACTTCTGGTTGTGCACAGAAAACTCGAGCTGAATAAAAAAATCTCGATATGGAGTTCAAAGTGAGATATTTCTGAATATTTCCTTCGATCTGTCTCTCAAATACTCCAAGAATAAGTGTCTGCGAACGGCATCCTGGATAAGTTATCTTTTTATACCAGATGACTTATGTTTGTGCACAGAAAACTCAATCTGATTAAAAAATATCTCGATATGTAGCTTAAAGTGAGATATTTCTGAAGACTTCCCTCTACCTGTCTCTCAAATATTCCAAGAGTAAGTGTCTGCGCACGGCATCCTAGGTAAACAAACATTTTGTACCAGATGACCTATGTTAGTGCTCACAAAACTCAATCTTATATACAAATATCTCGATATGGAGCTTTCATCGAGGTATTTCGAATACTTCCTTCGATCTATCTCTCAAATACTCCATGAATAAATGTCTGCAAACGCCATCCTGGATAAATTATCATTTTATACCAGATGACTTCTGGTTGTGCACAGAAAACTCGAGCTGAATAAAAAAATCTCGATATGGAGCTCAAAGTGAAATATTTCTGAATATTTCCTTCGATCTGTCTCTCAAATACTCCAAGAATAAGTGTCTGCGAACGGCATCCTGGATAAATTATCATTTTATACCAGATGACTTATGTTTGTGCACAGAAAACTCAATCTGATTAAAAATATCTCAATATGAAGCTTAAAGTGAGATATTTCTGAAGACTTCCCTCTACCTGTCTCTCAAATATTCCAAGAGTAAGTGTCTGCGCACGGCATCCTAGGTAAACAAACATTTTGTACCAGATGACCTATGTTAGTGCTCACAAAACTCAATCTTATATACAAATATCTCGATATGGAGCTTTCATCGAGGTATTTCGAATACTTCCTTCGATCTATCTCTCAAATACTCCATGAATAAATGTCTGCAAACGCCATCCTGGATAAATTATCATTTTATACCAGATGACTTCTGGTTGTGCACAGAAAACTCGAGCTGAATAAAAAAATCTCGATATGGAGCTCAAAGTGAGATATTTCTGAATACTTCCTTCGTTCTGTCTCTCAAATACCAAGAATAAGTGTCTGCGAACGGCATCTTGGATAAATTATCATTTTATACCAGATGACTTATGTTTGTGCACAGAAAACTCGATCTGAATAAAAAATATCTCGATATGGAGCTCAAAGTGGGATTCTCCTTAATACTTCTTTTGATCTGTCTCTTAAATACTCCAAGAATAGGTGTTTACGACCGCCATCCTTGATAAACAAAGATTTTATACCAGATGACGTGTGTTTGTGCACAGAAAGCTCAATCTGATTGAAACATACCTCGATATGGAGCTTAAAGTGAGATATTTCTGAATACTTCCTTCGATCTGTCTCTCAAATACTCCAAGAATAAGTGTCTGCGAACGGCATCCTGGATAAGTTATCATTTTATACCAGATGACTTATGTTTGTGCACAGAAAACTCAATCTGATTAAAAAAATATGTCGATATGAAGCTTAAAGTGAGATATTTCTGAAGACTTCCGTCTACCTGTCTCTCAAATATTCCAAGAGTAAGTGTCTGCGAACGGCATCCTAGGTAAACAAACATTTTGTACCAGATGACCTATGTTAGTGCTCAGAAAACTCAATCTTATATACAAATATCTTGATATAGAGCTTACATCGAGGTATTTCGAATACTTCCTTCGATCTATCTCTCAAATACTCCAAGAATAAATGTCTGCAAACGCCATCCTGGATAAATTATCATTTTATACGAGATGACTTCTGCTTGTGCACAGAAAACTCGAGCTGAATAAAAAAATCTCGATATGGGGTTCAAAGTGAGATATTTCTGAATATTTCCTTCGATCTGTCTCTCAAATACTCCAAGAATAAGAGTCTGCGAACGGCATCCTGGATAAATTATCATTTTATACCAGATGACTTATGTTTGTGCACAGAAAACTCAATCTGATTAAAAAATATCTCGATAGAAGCTTAAAGTGAGCTATTTCTGAAGACTTCCCTCTACCTGTCTCTCAAATATTCCAAGAGTAAGTGTCTGCGAACGGCATCCTAGGTAAACAAACATTTTGTACCAGATGACTTATGTTAGTGCTCAGAAAACTCAATCTTATATACAAATATCTCGATATGGAGCTTACTTCGAGGTATTTCGAATACTTCCTTCGATCTATCTCTCAAATACTCCAAGAATAAATGTCTGCAAACGCCATCCTGGATAAATTATCATTTTATACCAGATGACTTATGTTTGTGAACAGAAAACTCGAACTGAATAAAAAAATCTCGATATATAGCTCAAAGTGAGATATTTCTGAATACTTCCTTCGATCTGTCTCTCAAATACTCCAAGAATAAGAGTCTGCGAACGGCATCCTGGATAAATTATCATTTTATACCAGATGACTTATGTTTGTGCACAGAAAACTCAATCTGATTAAAAAATATCTCGATAGAAGCTTAAAGTGAGCTATTTCTGAAGACTTCCCTCTACCTGTCTCTCAAATATTCCAAGAGTAAGTGTCTGCGAACGGCATCCTAGGTAAACAAACATTTTGTACCAGATGACCTATGTTAGTGCTCAGAAAACTCAATCTTATATACAAATATCTTGATATAGAGCTTACATCGAGGTATTTCGAATACTTCCTTCGATCTATCTCTCAAATACTCCAAGAATAAATGTCTGCAAACGCCATCCTGGATAAATAATCATTTTATACCAGATGACTTATGTTTGTGAACAGAAAACTCGAGCTGAATAAAAAAATTCTCGATATATAGCTCAAAGTGAGATATTTCTGAATACTTCCTTCGATCTGTCTCTCAAATACTCCAAGAATAAGTGTCTGCGAACGGCATCCTGGGTAAATTAACATTTTATACCAGATGACTTATGTTTGTGCACAGAAAACTCAATCTGATTAAAAAATATCTCGATATGAAGCTTAAAGTGAGATATTTCTGAAGACTTCCCTCTACCTGTCTCTCAAATATTCCAGGAGTAAGTGTCTGCGAACGGCATCCTAGGTAAACAAACATTTTATACCAGATGACTTATGTTAGTGCTCCGAAAACTCAATCTTATATACAAATATCTCGATATGGAGCTTACATCGAGGTATTTAGAATACTTCCTTCGAAGTGGAGCTCAAAGTGAGATATTTCTGAATACTTCCTTCGTTCTGTCTCTCAAATACTCCAAGAATAAGTGTCTGCGAACGGCATCTTGGATAAATTATCATTTTATACCAGATGACTTATGTTTGTGCACAGAAAACTCGATCTGAATAAAAAATATCTCGATATGGAGCTCAAAGTGGGATTCTCCGTAATACTTCTTTTGATCTGTCTCTTAAATACTCCAAGAATAGGTGTTTACGACCAGCATCCTTGATAAACAAAGATTTTATACCAGATGACGTGTGTTTGTGCACAGAAAGCTCAATCTGATTGAAACATACCTCGATATGGAGCTTAAAGTGAGATATTTCTGAATACTTCCTTCGATCTGTCTCTCAAATACTCCAAGAATAAGTGTCTGCGAACGGCATCCTGGATAAGTTATCATTTTATACCAGATGACTTATGTTTGTGCACAGAAAACTCAATCTGATTAAAAAAATATGTCGATATGAAGCTTAAAGTGAGATATTTCTGAAGACTTCCGTCTACCTGTCTCTCAAATATTCCAAGAGTAAGTGTCTGCGAACGGCATCCTAGGTAAACAAACATTTTGTACCAGATGACCTATGTTAGTGCTCAGAAAACTCAATCTTATATACAAATATCTTGATATAGAGCTTACATCGAGGTATTTCGAATACTTCCTTCGATCTATCTCTCAAATACTCCAAGAATAAATGTCTGCAAACGCCATCCTGGATAAATTATCATTTTATACGAGATGACTTCTGCTTGTGCACAGAAAACTCGAGCTGAATAAAAAAATCTCGATATGGGGTTCAAAGTGAGATATTTCTGAATATTTCCTTCGATCTGTCTCTCAAATACTCCAAGAATAAGAGTCTGCGAACGGCATCCTGGATAAATTATCATTTTATACCAGATGACTTATGTTTGTGCACAGAAAACTCAATCTGATTAAAAAATATCTCGATAGAAGCTTAAAGTGAGCTATTTCTGAAGACTTCCCTCTACCTGTCTCTCAAATATTCCAAGAGTAAGTGTCTGCGAACGGCATCCTAGGTAAACAAACATTTTGTACCAGATGACTTATGTTAGTGCTCAGAAAACTCAATCTTATATACAAATATCTCGATATGGAGCTTACTTCGAGGTATTTCGAATACTTCCTTCGATCTATCTCTCAAATACTCCAAGAATAAATGTCTGCAAACGCCATCCTGGATAAATTATCATTTTATACCAGATGACTTATGTTTGTGAACAGAAAACTCGAACTGAATAAAAAAATCTCGATATATAGCTCAAAGTGAGATATTTCTGAATACTTCCTTCGATCTGTCTCTCAAATACTCCAAGAATAAGAGTCTGCGAACGGCATCCTGGATAAATTATCATTTTATACCAGATGACTTATGTTTGTGCACAGAAAACTCAATCTGATTAAAAAATATCTCGATAGAAGCTTAAAGTGAGCTATTTCTGAAGACTTCCCTCTACCTGTCTCTCAAATATTCCAAGAGTAAGTGTCTGCGAACGGCATCCTAGGTAAACAAACATTTTGTACCAGATGACCTATGTTAGTGCTCAGAAAACTCAATCTTATATACAAATATCTTGATATAGAGCTTACATCGAGGTATTTCGAATACTTCCTTCGATCTATCTCTCAAATACTCCAAGAATAAATGTCTGCAAACGCCATCCTGGATAAATAATCATTTTATACCAGATGACTTATGTTTGTGAACAGAAAACTCGAGCTGAATAAAAAAATTCTCGATATATAGCTCAAAGTGAGATATTTCTGAATACTTCCTTCGATCTGTCTCTCAAATACTCCAAGAATAAGTGTCTGCGAACGGCATCCTGGGTAAATTAACATTTTATACCAGATGACTTATGTTTGTGCACAGAAAACTCAATCTGATTAAAAAATATCTCGATATGAAGCTTAAAGTGAGATATTTCTGAAGACTTCCCTCTACCTGTCTCTCAAATATTCCAGGAGTAAGTGTCTGCGAACGGCATCCTAGGTAAACAAACATTTTATACCAGATGACTTATGTTAGTGCTCCGAAAACTCAATCTTATATACAAATATCTCGATATGGAGCTTACATCGAGGTATTTAGAATACTTCCTTCGAAGTGGAGCTCAAAGTGAGATATTTCTGAATACTTCCTTCGTTCTGTCTCTCAAATACTCCAAGAATAAGTGTCTGCGAACGGCATCTTGGATAAATTATCATTTTATACCAGATGACTTATGTTTGTGCACAGAAAACTCGATCTGAATAAAAAATATCTCGATATGGAGCTCAAAGTGGGATTCTCCGTAATACTTCTTTTGATCTGTCTCTTAAATACTCCAAGAATAGGTGTTTACGACCAGCATCCTTGATAAACAAAGATTTTATACCAGATGACGTGTGTTTGTGCACAGAAAGCTCAATCTGATTGAAACATACCTCGATATGGAGCTTAAAGTGAGATATTTCTGAATACTTCCTTCGATCTGTCTCTCAAATACTCCAAGAATAAGTGTCTGCGAACGGCATCCTGGATAAGTTATCATTTTATACCAGATGACTTATGTTTGTGCACAGAAAACTCAATCTGATTAAAAAATATCTTGATATGAAGCTTAAAGTGAGATATTTCTGAAGACTTCCCTCTACCTGTCTCTCAAATATTCCAAGAGTAAGTGTCTGCGAATGGCATCCTAGGTAAACAAACATTTTGTACCAGATGACCTATGTTAGTGCTCAGAAAACTTAATCTTATATACAAATATCTTGATATAGAGCTTACATCGAGGTATTTCGAATACTTCCTTCGATCTATCTCTCAAATACTCCAAGAATAAATGTCTGCAAACGCCATCCTGGATAAATTATCATTTTATACCAGATGACTTCTGGTTGTGCACAGAAAACTCGAGCTGAATAAAAAAATCTCGATATGGAGTTCAAAGTGAGATATTTCTGAATATTTCCTTCGATCTGTCTCTCAAATACTCCAAGAATAAGTGTCTGCGAACGGCATCCTGAATAAGTTATCATTTTATACCAGATGACTTATGTTTGTGCACAGAAAACTCAATCTGATTAAAAAATATCTTGATATGAAGCTTAAAGTGAGATATTTCTGAAGACTTCCCTCTACCTGTCTCTCAAATATTCCAAGAGTAAGTGTCTGCGAATGGCATCCTAGGTAAACAAACATTTTGTACCAGATGACCTATGTTAGTGCTCAGAAAACTTAATCTTATATACAAATATCTTGATATAGAGCTTACATCGAGGTATTTCGAATACTTCCTTCGATCTATCTCTCAAATACTCCAAGAATAAATGTCTGCAAACGCCATCCTGGATAAATTATCATTTTATACGAGATGACTTCTGGTTGTGCACAGAAAACTCGAGCTGAATAAAAAAATCTCGATATGGAGTTCAAAGTGAGATATTTCTGAATATTTCCTTCGATCTGTCTCTCAAATACTCCAAGAATAAGTGTCTGCGAACGGCATCCTGGATAAATTATCATTTTATACCAGATGACTTATGTTTGTGCACAGAAAACTCAATCTGATTAAAAATATCTCAATATGAAGCTTAAAGTGAGATATTTCTTAAGACTTCCCTCTACCTGTCTCTCAAATATTCCAAGAGTAAGTGTCTGCGAACGGCATCCTAGGTAAACAAACATTTTGTACCAGATGACTTATGTTAGTGCTCCTGGATAAATTATCATTTTATACCAGATGACATGTTTGTGAACAGAAAACTCGAGCTGAATAAACAAATCTCGATATGGAGCCCAAAGTGGGATTCTCCTTAATACTTCTTTTGATCTGTCTCTTAAATACTCCAAGAATAGGTGTTTACGACCGGCATCCTTGATAAACAGAGATTTTATACCAGATGACGTGTGTTTGTGCACAGAAAGCTCAATCTGATTGAAACATACCTCGATATGGAGCTTAAAGTGAGATATTTCTGAATACTTCCTTCGATCTGTCTCTCAAATACTCCAAGAATAAGTGTCTGCGAACGGCATCCTGGATAAGTTA